>CAVLGL010000093.1:9082500-14012500 GCA_963668995.1 Parnassius mnemosyne
CTGGATTTATTTTGACGTTTTGCGTTGTATTTTGTTGTATTTTGTAATGGCGGCTCTTCACGTTGGCAAACATAGTGGCAAATGTGTTGACCAATACCAATGGCCATCGTGTAGACCGGGTGTGTGTTTGTTTGTTTGCTTACGTTGGTATGTATTGGAATGATGGCCCACAAGTTGGCTCGAGATCCGTGTGGTGTCGGTTTTTTACAAAAGATCAAAAGGTTGTGGCAGAGTAATGGCCGCCGCGTCTCCACGTTGAGCGCGCGTTTAGTTTGCTACGAGCTCCCAGAGTGATCGGACGCACCTGATTTAAATTTTATATTCACGCATCGTAGCTAGTGTCTACAAAATGGCAGTAACAATGACCAATGAAGAAACTTTTCGCATCGTAGAGCTCTATCAAGGCGAAAATTGTTTGTGGAACAGAAGAAATAAAATTTATTTTCTGCCATTTCTTTTTATTAAACCTTTTGTTATTTACATTCACGTAGTAGCGGTATGCTGTCATTAAATAAACCGCAGCAGCCGTTAGCGCCTCAATATTCTATACATTGTAAAAAATACCTACATAAATTGGCCTGAACCGAAGAAAACTGAACGACCTTCCTACGTGTGGACGCCATTACAAACTCTTGACTAATATCTTTGCCAACACATTCGCCACTATGTTAGCCAACGTAAAGAGCCGTCTTAAAAGTATCGGTATCGATTACATGCTGACTTCCTCGTAGGTCTAGTGGTTTTAAGTGCGACTATTGATCATAGGTACCGGTGCGAATCCCGGGTCAATATAATGCTACTTACTGGATGTAATGAACGTAGTAATAGCCCGAGGTCAGGAACTTTGCATTATTTTAACCCCGTGCCCCCTCCTAAAGCACCTTAATCCTGTATTTTAATAAGTCTCTTTCCGGTCATGTCAAATTTGTGTCCCATCGGACTATGAAAGTGACTGAATAGAGAATGCACCTGTGCCTGTGCATACAATCGGACACTCTAATCTTGACTTTTCGTTAAAAGCGTATACATCGCCCTACAAAGGAATTACTGAAACTATTGTGTCGCGTCATGTACTATTTTAATAAAACTTTTTTTTTTGTAAATTATGAATATTTTTAAATTTTCGTAGCCCAAGTTAATATTGTAAGGAGCTTGGGGTTAGAGACAATTAAAAACTGCCGAGTGAATTACCAAAATTGACACTTTAATGACAGAACACTAATTACAACTTAAAACTACACTAATAACAAAACCCAGTTGTACTACAGATCACTTTAGTTCGCAATTGTGTCGCTTCAAAGTATTCGCTTGTATCGCCAATTCAATAATGTCTCGGTCGCGGTCTATACCGGCCTTATATAGAGCCTTAGGTAGTTTCCAGAACCTTCTAATATAGAAATTTCTAGAATGTTCTTGGCTCTCCTAGTTCTTCCACTCGATACTAGAGGGCGCTAGTGATAACTAGTGTCGCCATGTACCATGAAATTATCGTCAATACTGTCTCGGTCGCGGTCTATACCGGCCTTATATAGAGCCTTAGGTAGTTTCCAGAACCTTCTAATATAGAAATTTCTAGAATGTTCTTGGCTCTCCTAGTTCTTCCACTCGATACTAGAGGGCGCTAGTGATAACTAGTGTCGCAATGTACCATGAAATTATCGTGGCGCGCAACAATATATTTACTGCTTTAAATTTTTCTCCAAAGGACTCCTTCGGCTTAGATTATATACCAATCTTCTGGAAAACCATTATCTTCGGGAAACTATTTTTACTGCCTTTAAGTATTATAGAAATGTAGTGCCAGCGAATATTACCTTTGATTTTATGGTACATACTGAATTATTCTTTGTCTTTGTTCCTAGAAAAGCAAACAATTATTATATACCAGCAGTTTGTTCTTTTTTTATTTACGCAGACAAAGTTGCGGGTAAAAGCTACATACATAAAGTATTAAATCTTCCAGCATATTTATATATTTCTTTCCGCAAAAATTTTTGCATAAAGAGTTGTTAAGTTCGGCCTGCGAGTCAGGTAATTAACAATGAATTTTAAATACTGAAATGATAAGGGGACGTTCATTGAACGGTAAAAAGTTAATTAAATTAAGCCTGACCTGTTTTATAATGAGCTGACCTTCTCTTTTATTAAGTAACGTTATCACATTAACGCGTCTGTTAAAAATGATATTAATCGCGTTAGTTGAACAACAGGTTTTTTTTATAGAATTAAATAAGGGTCTCCTCGATTAAGAATCAAAATGCATATGCGTTGTCACGACTGAGGATTGAGATTGAATGCATTGTTCCTACTGAATAAGGGTCTCTGAATCTCTAAATTCACTATAAGAAACACAGCAGCATTAAGCAGTTTTTACGCTGGTATTCTGTGACAGCATGATTCTACCCCGGTTGAGTCAACCATAATATAGCTGTAGCATGGCTCTACCACCTATAACTGATTTTGTTCTAACGCAAAACTGCTAACTAATCGACGCTAATAAACGAGATTACGTGCAACACTGTAACTGTTAGCCGTGTAGTGGCAGTGTAAGAATATTTACTACCCCATATCGTCCCGTGGGTGTACGGGTAGTAAGAGGCAACACAAGGAAACTAAAACAGATATAGGCAATAAATAGGATATTTTTCAAAAAACAAAAAATAAGGTTACCAATCATGCAACTATGGCAAAATCCCATCCAATGAGCAATTTATGTGGGAGGCCTATGTTCATCGTGTGGTGGTGTGTATAAGTGGAGTAGCGGAGTACGAATCCAAAGAAGAAGAAAGAAGAATCGTAAGAAGCGACAAAGGAAGAAGAACGAAGAAGAGGACTAGAATTTGAAATCTTCTGTTTGGCAGTAGCGTCTTTTTGATAAAAATTCAAAATTATGAAAAACGCGGTTGCCGACCCGCGTGCCAAGTATGACAACTAAAAAAAATCTTCTATGACTTTAATCCCACGTTACATAAAAAAATCTTATTGTAGGTTTATTTTTTAATAGTTTTTATTTAGAATAACTAATAGTAGTTAGTATCTGCGGTACGGAGAGGGTCTTATCTAGCAGTTTACTTTAACAAGTTGATGAAAAATAAAGGTCAACAGGTCCTTTTTTTTTTTTGCGGATGAAAAATCATCACATGACGCCTTTCGCTCTGGGTGGAGCGGAAGGGAGTGTCAGACTTTTACTGACTAAAAACCATCCGTGTTCCTTCAGTGCCCTTACGTTCCGGAGCCGCGGTATCTCTTTCGAACAGCCCGCAGCCCCGGCAGGCGTCGGCCCTTGCGGGCCCCTTCACGCTGCTGACAGCTCTTTGAGGCGCGCGTGGAACAAAACGCGCCGTCGACACGGCCTGTCGTCGTTAGACGGACGGACGGCGAGCTACCCATTGCTCGCCGTCCACAGGCCCGCGCCTACGGTGGCCGGGGGCCACGACGTAGCCCCCGACGTCCGGGGCGTCTCCCGCGGCGGCCGGGAAGGAAAGCTGCTGCTCTCTCCTTCTCCCGTTCCGCCACCTCCTTCGCTAGCATCACTGCTTCGCAGAAGGTGGTGACGGCATCCCATTCCGTCTCGCTCCGGACCATGGCTTCGACCAGGGCCGGACGCGAGAGGTCGCCGCCGCCTATCGCCGCTACGAGGACACGGCGGTGCTCCGCCCAGGCAGGGCACACCTCCACGGTGTGCTCCACCGTGTCCTCCGGTTGATCCTCGCAGTGGGAGCACCCGGGCGTTTCCTCCCGCCCGATTCGGTGCAGGAACCTCCCGAACACACCGTGTCCGGTGAGGACCTGCGTCAGGCGGAAGGTGAGGACGCCGTGGCGTCTCTCAAGCCACTCCCCAAAGAGGGGTCTTATCGCCGCTATAGTGGCGTGCCCAGCACGGGGTTGCGACAGTCGCTCTCTCCATGTCGCCATGAGATCATGCCAGAAGTCTGTCCGCTGTACGACAACTTGCCGCGGCAGCGGGGTTTCCCCCCGGCATAGTGCCTCCGCGCGCCATTCGTGCAGGCGCGCGAGGACTATCGCTTCCAGATCCCATGGCGGCAATCCGGCAAGGAGGCACGCTGCCTCGCGGGAGATCGTGCGGTAGCCGCGAACCATTCTTACGGCAACCACCTTTTGGGGCGCGTTCAGGTGGTGGACGGCAAGCCGCGCCAAACCACGCGCCCACACCGGGGCCCCGTAAAGGGCCATGGACCGCACAATCCCCGCGTAGAGCCTCCGGCAGGAGGCGTTTGGCCCCCCCCCAGGTTCGGCAGGAGCCGCCTGAAGGCAGCCCCGGTCCGTTCCAATTTGGGAGCCAAACGTCGGAAGTGCTCAACGAAGTTCCATCGGCCGTCGAGGACGAGTCCTAGGTACTTCAACGTCGACTCGACGCCGATGTATACCCCTCCTACCATCGCTGAGGATCCCGGTGGTGGCCTGTTCCGAGGACCATGGAAGTGCATGGCCTCGGACTTGTGCAGAGCCACCTCAAGACCCAGCAGCCGGATCCTCTCAACGACTATCGCAACCCCGCGTGTGATATTTTCCGCCGCCACCTCGTACGACCCCCCCTGTGCCAGTACCAGCGTGTCGTCAGCGTAGCAAACTACGCTGACGCCGGTAGGGAGGTCGGCGCGCAGCACCCAGTCGTAACCGATGTTCCACAGGGGCGGCCCCAGAACCGAACCTTGTGGGACACCGCACGACATCTCTCGCCGGTTCCACTCACCGTTGCGACCGGGGTAGATGACGGCCCTAGCCGTCAGATAGTCCCCGACTATACGACGGAGATAGGTCGGCACCCGGTGATACCGGAGTGCCTCCCTAATGCAGCTCCAGGGCATGGAGTTGAAGGCGTTGGCGATGTCGAGAGACACCGCCAAAACAACCCCCCCCCTGGCCACTGCATCCCTCGTCGTGAGGGCTCTCACGCGCATGATGGCGTCCACCGTAGAGCGCCTCTTGCGGAAACCAAACTGGTGTTCCGCAAGATCCGGCCTGCGTTTTTGGATGATCCATGCCGGAAGTCTATAGTTTTCCATAGTGGTTATATTTTGTAGTTAAAAATATTTTTTCAATTAAATTTTAAGTTATATTTATATTATGCAAATATATTTTTTATAGGAGAGGGGGCAAACGAGCATGCGGCTCACCTGATAGTAAGTGACTACCGCTGCCCATAGACAATGGCAACACCAGGGGAATTGCAGATGCGTTGCCGGCCTTTTAAAAAGGAGTAGGCTTTTTTCTTGAAGGTTTCTAAGACGTATCGGTGCGGAAAAATCGCTGGTGGTAATCGATTATTTATTTATTGGGCACTCACATTTGTTTTTTACCACAAATTAATACAGGACTCATACACATAAGCGTTGCAGCTATGACAAATATTTCTTTCCTCAACTAGTAAGCAATTAATGGGAAACATTTTGCTTAGCAGTGGACTTTGATTGGTTCAAATAATTTTTGTAATAATAATGGTAACATTTTTTAACACCTACATTTTGAACACATAAATTATTTTATATCTATTCTATTCTTTATTAAACCATCAATCATAATAATATACTAAATTGGCTATCGCGTGACATATACTCGTTATTATTGTAGCTCGGGTTAGGCCTGGATGGTTAAGCCGCTATCGCAGTTAATTAACCTGTACATTGCAAGCGAATGAAGCGTGCGGTTAGGGTGTAGGGCGTGTACTCATTGTTGTGAACATATCAGACAACCGCAGACTGTAGTTGACATAACTATCTTATTTTTTATAGGAATGTGACCATTTTGTATGAAGTAAGTAATTACTTGTCTTTTGGGCCTTGAGTTATAATAAAAACATTAGTTTGCGGTTGTGTTGACGTTACTAAGAACACACGGGGACTATAATTTTTATTGCGTAGTTCATAGTTTCCGAAATAAATTAAAAATTAAAACATACTCGTATATTTTATATGTTTATTTGCCTGCTGGACTCATTTCTGAGCGAATTATGGAGCAAGTCCACGGCTCTCCCTATAGCTTGCTTGAAACTAGCTCAGTGGTCTCTCTGACCCAATAGTATGTCCTACTCTTTAACTAAGTTTGTATAAAAAGGGTTATTATAATATGAAGGTATTTATGGATGATAATAACCCCTGGGAATGAGGTGATCGCTACGAAGCTATTTCTAATTTGTTTTGTGTTGTTAATTGTGTAATCATGTATGACTGTAAGCTGTTATTTAAAAAAAAGTCCCGCTGGGTTTCTTGCTGGTTCTTCTCAGGGCAGAGGTTTTTGTTTCGAACCAGTGCAGTGGTAATTAAACAAAAGAGTGACTTTCAATAAGTATTATTTATAATCTGTATTGAATAAAATGTTTCTGTTTCTTTTTCATGATATTTTTCTTCACCGTCGAACACGTGCTAAATCAGCGCTTAAATCAAACCAATTCACAATTTTATTTACCAAAATTCATATATAATTTTAATTGCAATTCAGTATGAAATTAGCTAACTGGTCTCAATGAACTAAACCACTGATTTTCGCGCTACGTACTTTTGAGTTATTGTATAGTGACGGCGCAAAGGAATCCATTAACCTTATCCCAGGGGTATCGTAGGAGATAACTATGGGATAAACTAAAAAGATTTCATGGCTTTCGATAGATGGAGAAATAACAATTTTGTCAACGTCAGGCGTAAAATAAACTTGCTTTTGTACAATCCGGGGTTTCAGGGCAAAACGTAAATAAAATATAAAAGTGTGGTGTGCTTTTTCAGATATTTTTATGATGGCGCTAATTTTACAAACATCCATAAAAATATTTACAACAAATGACATTAAGCACTCTACGCTTTTTTTCCAATAATACAATATTTTTTTTTATGTAAACCGAAGAGTTAAAGCACTGACTTGACAAAAGCCTATTTACTCTTACCATGAAGACACTCACATAGTAATCGGATGGAAAGACAGTTGCTGGCAACTTATACCGCTCCTTTGCTGTACGCATGACGAACAATGTAGCAAACCTTAATTCGACAACAAAAGGGTGGAGACTGAAGGAGCGTATGGTTGTCCGATGGTGGAAGCGATGATGGTGATTACAGTAAAATGCGGCAAAACGTAAAGTTAATTTAATTAAGCTAAGAATCATCTTAGGTTGTAAGATTAGGATTTTAAAATTACAGATTATATAATATTAAACTTTTCGAGTATAATTGAAAACTTTGGTTACTTAAAAAACTTTGTGGCAAAGTGGTCCATTAGAAATTTAAGAACACTTTTTACCCCTCTGACATTTAATTTCCGCTCAACTTGGGTCTCTAGTTCTTTGTTCTTTTTCTAGTTTTTTTTTCTTTCCTTTCGTTTAAGTCTCAAAATTTAAAATTACAGTCTAATTAAGTCCCACTGCTAGGTACAGGCCTCTTATTTCTAAGAAGGTGCACCTTTGAAGCATTTAGTCAAGACAACGGAATATAAAATGTTTAATTTATATTAAATTTATATTACAGAAACGCAATTTGATGCGATTATTCCTTAACGTACAAGCGGTAAGTCAGTACCTAATATTGTAATAATTAAAAAATTCAGTTGGATGACGGGAATTAAAAACAGGTTGCTTGTTTTAATTCCCTTGTTTTTTCTTGTTTTAATTGCCTTAAAATATGTCTTTTTTATAGGATAAGGGTGACAAACGAGTACACAATCCACCTGATGGTAAGTGGTTGCTGTGGCCCATAGACATCTACATCTATTCTCGTTTGCGAATCAAAATGCAGATGCGTTGTCACCCGTGAGGACTAAGATGGAATGCCTCTTTTCCAGTAAAAAGGGTCTCCGGTTCTCTACACTCACTATACGAAACACAGTAGTGTTAAGCTGCTATTTTATGCTGGTATTCTTTTAGAGCGTGGTCCTTCCCCGGTCGAGCCGACCCATTCGTGTTACAACTATACTTTTAATATAGCTGCAGCATGGCTCTACCACGTATGAAAATTGTATACCCAATATCGCAAAGAACAATGGCAGACTTTCATACATAAAATTAGTTGAGAAGAATTGATGCCGTCTATATATCAAAAATATTTTAAACGTTAAGCGTGAGTCCCTGAGTAACTATGTCAAAGAATTTTTCCAGAGAAGGCGTCAAAAAGATATTTAGATTTGAACCTTTTTAGGTTATGTCTTATGTCACTTGGAAAAAGTCATGCGTCCTGTGGTTGTTTGATGTTAGCGTAATACATTCTCAACATAATGTACATACCTACATATATAGAGTTTTAAGATGATTGTATCTCTATTATATATTTGCATAGTAGAAATGTATATTTCTGGCACGGCTTCTAGGCCTTTGTGCCATACAGTGACATTTTGTTTAAGCTAGTGTCGCCGTTACATTAAATGGAATTGTCACATAGTACTATGATTGACATAATGTATTATTGTAGGAAGTTCTTTGTAAGAGACTTATTTTCAACCATATCACTTTTATTTTTACAATTACTTATAGTATATCTATTACTAAAATAAACTTATCATAACTTACAAAGTGTATACGAAAATAGTATGAATATAGTAAATGACAACACTTGAATAGTGTAAAATTATTAGTTATTTGATATTCCCAAAAATGTATGTTTTTTTCTGTGACTTTAGTTAAAATAAATTTTTATTTGAAAAATCATAGAAAAATAATTCAAATCATTTTATATATAAGATATTTCTAGGCGCAATCATTTTTTCAACTATTTTTCTGCTCTTGTTATTTCCATTTTACCGTTGTATAATTGAGAATATTAAATAATTTATATTTTGATTTGTTTCCAGGGTTTACTTAGAGATAATGTGTAAAGGCATGTTTAAGTTCGCCCTCACTAACCATTTTGTTAAGGTGTAAGCAATTAAGTGTAAATAAATAAATAAATATGTTGAGTGTTGAAAAATATTGTAATATTCAAATTTCTCGTTATTTAACAGTAACATACGTCATACATCATCGCTATTGTCATCATCAGAACCCTTCACAATTCATCTAATGGCCATAGGTTACTCCCAAGAAATGCTAAAAACAAGGTCCTGAGCTACCAAGTCGTTACTCAATCTAGTTGGGGGCTGCTTTACGCACTGCGCAAACGTGGAGACTTTTTGTTACCGATACGGCACTCCATAACAGGAAACCGTAGTTGCTGTGTCCGGTAGCGGCAATCGGACACAGTCGCCGGTTGCTACTTCTGGTCACTGGTAACAATTCATTGCTTGTTTTCCGTCAGTTTCATCTTGGATGTCGATGGAAGAACATTACCTTTGCTTGTGGTGTTAATTACACGTTGACGTAGACGTCATCGCCGTCAATATTTACAGGCAAATCAACCACGTCAATAGCGTCTACGTCTACACCAGTGTGTTTTCCTGTTCATCTTACATCTTCCTCTAACGCATGCCTGAGCAACCATAGCGCATGCGCTAAAACTAATTTGACAACAGCGCATGCCTCTAGCGAACGCTGATCCGTCACCGATGGGTTCGCATGCAACATTTCGTGCATTTTAGTAAACAAAATGGCGGAAGACAAAGTTGATGAGTGTTGTACTTTGTAATTTTTGGTTCCACTATTTTCAAAAGCTTGTGGAAAGCGGTTTTAGTCATTCGTGAGAAA
The DNA here is from genome assembly GCA_963668995.1 of Parnassius mnemosyne. Lineage (NCBI taxonomy): Eukaryota > Metazoa > Arthropoda > Insecta > Lepidoptera > Papilionidae > Parnassius > Parnassius mnemosyne. The sequence goes on from CAVLGL010000093.1 coordinate 9,092,120, forward strand.
TTTTTAAAAAGAATGTCATTGTTTAGCTCTAAATCTTTCAATATTGTGTTGTTCCGTTTCTTCAAATAAAATTTCATACAGATTCTCATTTTCTTACGTTTTCCTCCTGTACTTAATATTAAATATGCTGCACTGATAGCTACTAGTGCCACGTCCATCTCTAACCGAGGCGCGTGAGGCATAGACGATTTGCATGCGACAAGTGAACGGGTATAAACGACAAGCTGCATGCGTCTTATGGCACAGCGCTTGACGCAAGACGAACTGAAAGTTGAAACGCAAAATGAACCTGAAAGCAAAATTGAAAGCGCACTGGTGTAGACATAGCTAATGTCAGCGCCGTACAATTTTAAGGAAATTTGCTTTGTGTTGCTTGTGTCTTCTACTGACGACTTAAAGTTTCCAGTTACCTACACCGAACACATTTTGATTAGCGGTCGGAATGTGTCTAGTGGAAGCAACTGGACACAAAAAGTGTCTAAATCTGCGAAAGAAATGGCTGATTTCATATTTTTTACATGAAAATAAAATATTGGTGGCTTGTATCTCACTCAAGACACAAAGGTGTCTAGGTTTGCGCAGCGCTTTATACTTCACTTATAGGTGATGCTGCCACTCGAGTACCATATTTTGTAATTTTGTAATGTAGTGTATAGTAAAGTAAGGTAAAATAAACAAAGACGTTTAAATTTTTTGTTTTATTTCAGTGATTACTGATTACATATTTAATAATAACATACAATACCTTAGCCTAGTGATTCTAAAAAATCATTTCCAATATCACCTTAACTAGTTATTAAATTTGGATTAATCCGTTAAAGTTACTGTTAAATTTTATTGTAAGCTTAAATAAAGATCAGATAAAGTATCGCTTGACGAAACAAAAGTGACTTACACTGCATATAAATCGCAATAACTTAAACAAAATTAATGATCTTTGGCTACATATAACTACATAATATTAAACTAAAATGTAATAATAATAATAAAAAGAAATAAATTCTATAAAACTTAATACACAATGACACAGAGTGTATTGAAAATAATCGGAGATGGAGATGTCAGTAAACTTTCCAAGTTAGAGAAAAACTTCGCCACCTTAATTTACTCCGATAGAATCCCTTAAATTTATTTACTACGTCATTTAAACGAACAATTACCTTCCCATTTTAATTAATACTACGGCTAATTCTCTGAATTGCATATTTTATCATGTATGTTAACAAACAACTTTCATTTTTTTAATTCTTATTTATAACTATGCAAATCTACGATTTACCCACTAATTTTCTATTTTAAGTCTATTCATGACTAAGAAGGGATAGATGACGTAACAGTGACAAACTAAAAGAGAAACAAGTAATTGAAGTTGAAGTATAGTATGAGGGAGAGATAATATGATTAGCTGACGATAATATAATTAAGATAATGTACGTACATATATGGAATTGACATATGTTGCTCGAGAAGAAATTGTTACTGACGATGATTCCGCTAATTTTTTCCATGGATGATATTTATTGTCCATGCTAGCATAGATATTCTATCCAAAAGTTGATTGTGTGATCCTAATGATACTAGAATGAAGTTTCTAAACAATCCGGAAGTACTCACAGCCAGAATGATTTTCAATTCATGCTTAGATATGATACGGGGAAAGTTTTTCATTAATTTAAGGATAAAGGTTTAGGTTATTTATTTTTTATTTTTAATCTATGTTAACCTACAGTGCGCAAGTTTATTTTCCTATTTTATTCAGAATAAGGATTATGGAAAACTCTTTAAAATGGAATTTAATTTAGTAGTACTACACAAGTGTAAAGTGGAATATTTCTTCATTCTATCCAAAACAGTATGTTGTTTAATTTTATAAAATTAGCATGAATTAAGAAATATTTCCACATTTAAACTCGAAACTCTTAAATAATTTAGAAGAAGTTTAACATGGAATCTACGATAGTTCATTTTAGTTAGTAATTTTGTGACTTAGGTAAAATTTGTTTCAATTTAAATTCCGAATTATACTAAGCTAATCAAGTGCTAGATTTAAAATTTGATATTGATAGTTCATTTCAATTACTTAAATTTATATAGTAGGAAATGGAATTTGATGAAGGCAAGACAAAAACAATGGTTAAAAAAGAAACATACTAGAATAAGACTTACTAAATGAAAAACATTATTATGATTGATTAATACGGAGCATAGAAGATAGCTAAGAATTATTAAGTAGAAGCATTTCTAGATAATGGCGCCGCGGAATGTACCCGTGTAGTCATAAAAAAGTATCCTAGATCAGCTTAAAATTATTTTGCATTCGAACAAGATCATTACGCGATTCATGATTTACAATAACTTTAAATTAGTTTTCTGCTCTACATTTAACGGTTTCTTTCATATTACTCTTTTCTACGTTTTCTTACATTATTACATTTCCTTTATTGCCAATAATTTTAATTCCATAGTGACTTCATAACTCTGTGATTCACCAATAAATGTTAAGTTGTGATTTGCGAATACACCCTATATTTTAATAGTTAATATTATCAATTTATTTTAAATACAAAGATTTATGAGCTCAATAAATCTTTGTAATTAATTATCGTTTAACTCCTACAGTAGTGGCGAAGTTTTTACTCGTAGTAAATAAAAATATTATACAATTCTATTTTAAACCAACCAAAACAGAAGACGTAATCTTCATGTTTCGCTTTGTTTACTTAAGAATCCAATGCAAGTCCATACAAGTATCGAAGAGGAAGTTGCATTATGTATGAAACTGGAATGGATTCTTCATTTTAAGAATAAAACAAGAACTGAAATGAATCTCCGATTGTTTTCAATACAGTCTAGTAAATAAAATTGTAAATAAACTCTTAATACGAATTTTAAGCAAAATAACGTCGATTGTAAAAATACGAAGTAACATTAAATTTACAATCTTCAATACGGCCACCGTTTGTTTTCGCTTTAATCCCTACCTGCAGATTCGTCACCAAACATTCTATTACTAGAAATACAAAATTTAACGTATTTACAACCTTTTTAAATCTTTCAACATAACATTCATAAGTACATCCTTGCGTCTCGCACAGTCAAAATGTACATTCTTTACAATATAGAATTATAAGGACTAGATAATCATATTGTTAAATATAAATCAAATTGAACATAACTACAAACTGAAGTTTTGGCTTTTCTACGTCAACTCATTGACTGATGGACATGTTAACTACATTTCTATTTCCTTTATATTGTCTGGCAGTTTCCTAACATATCCAGCGTGTTTAAAACATTCTAATTTCATCCAATTTTATATCCAACTAATTTTCGTTCATTGAGCATCACCAGTCACGTCATTCGATGGAACAAAGATATCTCACCAGACCTTTTTATAATTCGTCGTATGCCAAAATGTTGTCTTTTAGAATTTTTGGTGATATTTTTACTTAATAATTATACGATTACATAATGATGCATTTTCCTTTTTCAGCCCAAGGGTTGTTTTTCTTATCCGGGGCGTGTATGAGTGGATCGTTTTTCTCATTTTCCTCTACGTACTCCCTCATTCTGAAACAAAAATATAGATTTGATTATCACCTTACAAAAGAACTAAAATCTTATATTAAAATATGAGCGTATTGGTTTTTTTATTTTTTTTTTCAAATATCCGCAAAGTGCCAAGAGTTTACGTTGCAGAACCACGCAATAGACGTATTACGGCCGCACTACGAACGGCTCGGCTCGACCGGGAAACGAATTCCAAAATACCAGCGTAAAATAGCATGAAGTAGGTAGATCATCGGTAAACCTCCTATCCATAGCTTACCGTTACCGTTACGACCTATCAAAAGTCTACTGATGATATGATGACTGATGATGAATCCACTATAGACATCATGCGTGTAGAGGGGATATTTGGCTAATAAGCCACTATTAGCAGGCAAATCTTTGTGGCAATTTATGGGAGAGATCTATGTTTAGCAGTGGAATTATGGACTGTAGTCATAATAATAGTGATATATACATTATGGTTAAAACAAATTATATGGTTTAAGCGTGTTTACCGTTACCGCTATAGGAGAGTGCGAGTGCAAGTGCGATTGAAAGTACATATTATTTACGTTTTCAATCACTTAAAATTGGTTTATGTATTGTATCTTGTTTTGCTATTAATTGTCCAAAATATATATGCGTGAAAAGATATTTAAATGCAAGTTGTATAGTTTATTATGTTGTGTATAGGGAATATACCCCATATCCCACATGTAAGGCAATGAAGGGGGGAGGCTTATAACAGTGGACTTTTGTTGGACTGTAATGGAAATAGTTTAGGGAGTATACATGCATATGACTGCCTTGTTGTTCTAATGGTCGTAAGTGCGACTGCTGATCATAAGGTCTCAGGTTCAAACCCGGGTCGGGCCAAATTCAATTATTGAGTTTTTCTGTCCAATTCTTAAAAACAGCTCGGTGAGTCATAGTCAGAAATTTGGCGGTGTTTCACCCCCTTGTTTCTGAGAGCATGTGCATCCGTTTTTTCTGCGTCTGATCTCTCTCCGGTTGTGTCGGATTGTCATTCTATCAGACTGTGAGATTGAGAAAATATAGAGTGCACCTGTCTTTGCGTACACACTCGAGTACGATTATCCTGTCATGCGCAAACGGCTAGTAACCTTTGAGATCGTCTGTGACCGAAATTCGGCCAGAAGGATATCAACATCACTATTATTATTGTTATTATATCATGCATATTATGGCGTCTATCATTTCTCATTTATTATTGCTGCTATCTTTTTTGAGAGTTATGTTTAAACAAAACATTTAATATTTTTATTCAATTTACTAATATAACATACTAACCAAATTTATTTACATTGGCCCGCGATGAAACGGTCAGCCAAATTGCTAATAAATATATCACCGAATGCCGATCGCCTGTTACGTCATTCGAATTAAAAGATAAAAGCATCTGGTCTCTTTATAAAAACTAACTTGAAATGGTTAATTTTAACTGTTAATTTTTTTTTGTAGGTAAATTATTTTATGGTAAACGTCTGATACCGTAATTGTGAACTGCGTGTCCAGACTGACATTAAAGATGATAAGAGAAAGACAGGGAGAAAAGAGAATACAACAACATAAATTAGAATATTTATTTTTAATGTAGTTTTATACGTCGTAGATTTTTTGTTGTTGCAGCTATTGTAGTAGTATAGTTGTAGTACGAATGGGTCGGCTCAACCGAGGAACGACCACACTCTCACAGAATACCAGCGTAAAATAGCAGCGTAACACTGCTCCGGTTTGTATGGTGAGTGTAGAGAACCGGAGACCCTTTTTACTGGAAAATAGGCATTCCATCTTAGTCCTCATGGGTGACAACGCATCTGCATTTTGATTCTTTATTGAGGATAGATGTAGAATGTCTATGGGTCACAGCAAACACTTACCATCAGGTGGACTGTGTGATCGTTTGTCACCCTATCCTATAAAAAAATATAAAACCTTTATCCTGAGAAAAACCAGTAAAAGAAATCCAGTGGAGCATTTTTTCCAAATATTTACAAAACTCATTTAAAGAACAGCTTGGAAGCGGCAACCTCAATATTATTATCAACAATGTATTCATTAATATTATAATAACCCTTTTCAGAATGTCTGTCTGTGGTTTATTGCGGAATTTAAACTTGGGTATTGTACCTAATAAGTGTATATTTTCAGGGAATTTGTTGTATATATTGTGTTGTTTGTACATTAGTCCATTAATTAATTACTGTGTCTGTGGAGTAGAGTTATACTGTTATTACTACTATATTGTGTATTTTTTTTATAGAATAAGGGTTACAAACTAGCAAACAGTCCGCCTGACGGTAATTGGAAGCTGTGGCCGATATAATATATATACATTAATTTGGTTAAGAATCGAAATGCAGATTCACTGTCACCCATGAGGACTAAGATGGAATGCCTCGTTTTCAGTAAAAAGAACCTCCGATTGTGATTCTGTGAGAACATGGTCCTTCCCCAGTCGAGCCGCAACATACCTGCTACAACTATAATATAGCTGCAACATGGCTCTACCACGTACGGCTCTACCATGTATATTCTTGGTGTATACAAAGTAGTTATGACCCCTTTTTATTAAAACTGATTTTGTTTTTGTAAACATAGGTACATTAATCGTAAATATACTGTGATACCAAACTTATATACAGGGTTATTTTTCAAATAGTAGCCAAATTTTAAATTTAAGTTTAAATATATAAATAATGATATAGCGTTAATGCAGTTTTTGAAAATACAAGTAAATAAGGCTTCTACTTTTATTTGTAATTATCCTAAATTGAATATGATTTTTGGGCAACAAAGTTTTTGCCTACCGATCGACCCTTACGAAAGTGTGCATGCGCTTACTGCGAATCAGTTGAAATAATGCATTACGCATTTTGAATTTAAAACATAAAAACCAAAGAATGTTTGAGGTTTTGTTTTAATGAATTTTTCTTTACCATTTGCCTGTATTACTTATTCTAAACCTTTTCTGAATATTCGGTCGGTTATTGCTCAGAGAAAAATTAAAATAAAATAATAAATATATATTTATTTTTTTAATTTAATTTTTCTCTGAGAGACATTATTGTAATTTTGGGTTACATACAAATGTTTGTAAATAAGCCGCAATTACCAATAGCAAAATCCCATAAGCTTGCTATAGAAATAACTGAAATAAACTAATCCATCTGTCTAGCCACTAGTAAGACTTCTAATCTTTTTACAACATATTCTACAAAGCTTAGTCTGCTCGCTAGCACAGATACATATTACTTCGATAATAATACCAAGAAGACAAGCGAAAACCTCTTTTATTTGGCGCTAAATTAAACAGCTGGTTTAAAATATATTAGTAACTAAGGATAATGAAGGACCATTTATTTTATCAATTTATCGTTATACAAAAACAATGGTTATTCTGATAAACTATATCCTGGATAGCACATTGCTATAGTTTTTTATCCACTTACTATTCAGGCAGACAGAAAAAAAAATTGAAAATAGTTATTTATGTCTTCTTACCCTCCAAATAAAAATAATTGGATTCGATTAATACTTAGAGGGCTACTCTCAGCTTAATCTAATCCAATTATTTCAATATTACAGGCAGCCACTTCAATTTTATTTACGTGTATAGATGTATATGTATAGATAATATAAAAGAACTGATCCCTAAATTAAACCTATAAACAATCTTTTAAAACGTCAAAATGACTTACCAAGATATTGTTACATAATATAAAATTTAAAAATTTGTACAACCGACTTCAACATTAATTATTAAGAATAACTCAAAAACTACTAGTCAAACATTGATCAAATTTATATGGGACTACATGTGAAGCACCAGCTTTCAAATGAAAAAAAATCATCGAAATCAGTTCACTCAAAAAAAAGTTATGAGGTAACAGACATAAAAAACATACAGTTGAATTGAGTACCGTCTCCTTTTTGAAGTCGATAGAAAACTGATGAAAACGTAACCAATAGCCGAATTTGAGGTCGACCCGAGCGATGTGCAGCGATTGGTAAAATCCAATAAAGTACCCACCCAATAGCGAATACGAATACGGCACGTGATTAATATTACAGGCGGAATACATTAAAAGTCAATTTCAAAATGCGAACGGAATCAACGTTACGGATATCCGTGAGCGCGTTTAACTAAAAATGGGTCGGACACTTGGTGAGATGAAAGATACGCGGCAGACTTTATTTGCAAAGGAAATGGAGGTTCAAATTACTTTCAGAGATTTTATATCTGTTTTCAAGCGAAGCCGAGCAGTTAATGGGCCACTTCATGTTGTAGATAATGCAACGTGTAAAGAAAAAAATGAAACAGTGTGTACCCATTAATCCTAATGTATCCATTTGTTTACAACGTATTTTAGATGTATGTAGTTTAAGTACTTTCAAGCATGTTCTTTAAAATGTAATTTAAATGTGATTTACTGTTTGATTGAAAAAGTAAATTAACAGTCGGTTGCGAACCCGCCAGCCAAGCGTAGCAAATGAGGCCCATAAGAGTTTATACGTGGTAGAGTCATGCTGCAGCTATATTAGTTGTAGCACGAATGGGTCGGCTCTATCGGGGAAGGACCACGCACTCACAGAATACCAGAGTAAAATAGCAGCTTAACACTGCTGTTTTTCGTATAGTGAGTGTAGATAATCGGAGACCCTTTTTACTGGAAAAGAGGCATTCCATCTTAGTCCTCACGGGTGACAACGCATCTGCATTTTGATTTGCACACGGGTATAGATTTAGATATCTATGGGGCACAGCAACCACTTACCATCAGGTGGACTGTGTGCTCGTTTGTCACCCTATCCTATAAAAAAATCTATGAGAAAGGGGCGCTATGTTCCGCAGTAGACTTTTGATAGACTGTCACGGTAACGGTATCATAATTAGGTGAGACTATTCCTTTTCTGGATTTGTTGTCTGTCCTACAATGCCGGTCTGTAGGGTATAAAGAGTCAGTGTAATTACAGTTTGTGATGTATTCCATCTTAGGGCTCAGAGGTGACAAAGCATCTGTAGTCTGCCTTGTTTTAAGTTGGCTGCTGGTGTTAATGAACTCTTACCATCAGGTCGACTGTAACTTCGTTTTTTACTTCAGTTTAAAAAACACAAGTGGCAAAAATACAAAATGTCTACAACCGACTTTAATATAAATAAAAGGAGAACATCGTCAATGTAGTCAACGTCAACTAAATGCGCATTCTTAAGGATAACTCAAAAACTACTAGCCAGATCTTGATCAAATTTATATGGGACTACATGAGAAGCGCCAACTATTAAATAAAAAAAGAGTCATTAAAATCGGTTCTAATAGAATAAAGTTTTGAGTTAACACGCACTTCGTGCTCCCTTTGGGTCAATTACACACAAAGGGCGTATAAAGCATTAAAGGTGCAATATAACAATGCATTTAGAGTTCTTTTGGGGCTGCCCCGCTACTGCAGCGCTTCAGGCATGTTCTGTGAGGCCCGTACCGACGGGTTTGACGCGATAATGCGCAAAAAATCCGCATCGCTACTAAGCGGAACAAGGAATAGCGCCAACAGTATCCTGGGTGTTATAGCACAAAAACATGACTGTCCTATAATTAGGCAAATTATTACGGTCCTGCATGGCTGACTTACCTGTGTGTGTGTATGTATGTATGCAAGGCTGCGTGCAAGAGAGCGCGCGCGCGTGTGGGGGTGTGTGTGTGTGTGTATGCGACCGCTTGCGTGCGTATATGCATGCGTGAATGCGTGCGTGCGTGCGTGTCATTTTATTTCCTCCGTCCACCTAGCTGTATTATTATTATTATTTTGTGATTTTTTTAATATCTCTGATATGGATCTCATTTGTTATCCGAAATAAAGTTTATTATTATTATTATTATAAAAAGAAAATACAGCTGAATTGAGAACCTCCTCCTTTTTTGAAGTTGGTTGAAAATATAACCTTAACGCTGGAAGAGTTCGTTGTATTGTCACAGTTTATACTGGTATATTTAGATATATTGATTTCGCTGGGCCCAGTGGCGAATAAAAACAACAGACGAAGTTAAGCATAACTTGAAATTACAGTTGAAAGTTACAGTAATGTCCGCGGTTTGTTCCCGCATGCTGTGAAATTTTAGGTCTTTTATTCGCGTTTAATTTTAATTAAGTGCAAATAAAAAATCTGAAAAATTATTGAACCTGCAGGCCATCCCTGAAACTTCCTGCTTATTTTCGAGCGCAACGCTGGAAAATGTATTTAATTTTAGTTATCTTGGTTTTTATTTTTTGAAAATATTTGAAATGGCCTGACCGATTGACTTGAAAATCTAATCAGCCTGAAGTATCAATGAACACTTTCGAACGCCGTATCGCCAATCTCGATCCGTTGATTCATTCTAAAGATACCGTACGACAAAAAATTAGTTACTTACATATATACTACATACACATAGTATCACACACACACACCGCCCAGTCGGGAATAGTCAGAACGGCTTCCTGGAACCCCAAAACGTGGAGATCTGATGAATACTCGCATTCTCAAAATCGGACCGAAATCTATAACCTTCTACTTTTGAAAATTATTCAGTTAAAAATACTGTACTGGTGAAATTTTTCGTTACAGTATTAGGTTTCATAACTAAAAGACTCCGATATTATCATGGTTACCTTTCCTTTACTTATCTAAGGGTAAGGTTGAGAGTAATGGTCAGAAACTTCAGCAATATTTTAGGGGTCTAGTGGAATTATGATAACATTTTGGGTCTAGATGAATAATGACTGTCTTGCATTACAAGTTTGAATATCGCTATATTTGTTTTAAGATTATTTTTATTTTAATGATAATTGTAAATGGTAAAAAAGAAGCGCAATAAATGTGTAGTTTTTTGTTTTAAAACTAATTATAAAACTTCGGAATTAATACTGGAATAAAAGAAAAATATAAACAAAGTTTCGAAAACTTTGAAAAAGAGAAACTAGCATAAAGTTAACAATAACTTTATTCTAAAGCACTGAAAAGTAAATGAATAAACCACATCTTTTGCTCAGTTGGAATATCAAATTTTGTTTGTTTTAATTCTGAATTTGTTAGAATATTTAAATTAATAATCCTGAATATTTTGAATTTTGAATGAATTGTTGTCAGTAAAGATAACGACAACTATTGGTAAATCTAATTGTGTATTAAAAAAATTACGTATGACATGATTATAGGGATTTTTTAAAGTAGTTTAAATACACAAAAGTTTTCACTAATAAACTTATTATTATACTTCCAATTTTCCAATAATTTTATGTCAAACTTCAATTTAAAAAAAAATTGGAAAATCCAAAAGTGCACTACTCATAATGCTCATATGATCATAATATCATAATTCAGATGACTCCATAAAGTCCAAGACGTATTTAAATATAAATACACTTAAATATATACATCCTACTTACTTTTAGTACGTACTACTATTATTTATTCTGTACATTTAAAATATTGTAATATTAATCTTTGATTATTATAATAATCAAGTATGTATGAAATTTGGTTATACGACGGTGGACGCTGAACTGAGTGAGGCAGTTAGACTGCCGCAGTCTATTTACAAAAAATAAATTAATACAAGGTTGTTAAAACACTGAAAATTTCGACATTTCGTAGCCGAAAAAGATATTAATAAATAGATTGCGTTAAACAATTAATATTTTCAAAAGTTATCGTGTTTACCACTCCATGCGGACTTGATAAATCTACACCATAAGACACTAAAACCACTTTGTTAAGTAAAAATAGTAATTAATCTATTAAAAAAAATATTAATAAGTTCAACAATCATTTATCTTTCTGAAAATGTGCTTTTTATATGTTCAATATGATTGTTAGATACGATTTTATGCGACAAAACGTTGGAATCTTAACTTTTAGGCGCTAGTAGAACATACCAACGCGCTTTGCGGTAGGCATGCAATATAAATATATTTTCATAATTAAATTAACTCGAATCAGTTGTTTTATTAAGAGTGATATCTTATGGGGCGAATTTTTTAAATGCCATAAAGCTTTTTTTATTGTGTTTGATACTAGGCCGATAGCAATTTTTGTGAATCGTTTCGACTATCTCTTTCGTTGTCATACTAATACTAAAATATTATTATTATTATTATTATTTACGATTACTGATATCTTTTTTTTAATGCGTTATCATGGCAGTTGCCAGGGTCCGCTTTTCCGATCATCCATCGCCACTTTACCCGGTCTGAGGTGTCCTCAGTAGTGATGAGTCCATTGGTTCTCATATCCGACCTTATGACGTCGAGCATGCGCATTTTTTGTCTACTACAACGTATTAAAGTACCTTCTTCCAATGTACTTTACTGCAATTTATATAGGAATAATGAAACGCCTCAGGCCAACTAGAAAAGTACTAGTGCTCGCATAAATATAAGAAATCATTAAATAATATATCTGTCTAACGCCGTAGCAAAGATTTAACCGGGTTAAATTCCAAACACAGTTAAATTCCACGTTAATTGAAAGATTATCTATATAAAACGTATCCATAAAAAATAACTAAGTTTGAAAAAAATACAGGAGTATCTTGATAGTTTTGTTTCGCACAGTATAAAACTTAACTAAATGCGTTTTTTTACGTTTCTGCACAAATGTTTTGTGTGTTATTCGAACTAAAGACCGCTGATTGATGATGTCGTTATCGTCAGTCATCATGCAATGAAAGTATAGTATAGAGGTGGATAACATAAAAAAATGTTATGAGACTGAAGTAGAGTGCCTTAAAACAGAAATATTATCACTTATGAACTCCCTTCAAACTGTGTCCAATAAATATAAATCAGCCCAAAATGAAATAAAAGAACACATATTGGCTATGGATAATCTGGTAAAGACTTGTAAATATAATGAGGAGCGGTTTGACTCCTTAGTTAAATATCAATGTGAGTGTCAGCGCTCAATGCCAGATTCTTCAAAGTCAGTGTGTGCTGATAATATTACACCACCAAAACTCTATGACAGTGCCATAGCAGAGGATATTAAAATAATAAATAACTCAAATACTACTAAAAATAATATAATTGTTTATAGCGATGACATGGGAAAAAATCTAGGCATAACTTTAAATAACTCTTTAAAGGGACAAAAAGCTACAAATTGCTGCATGCCTGGAGCATCTTTTAGTGACATCCTAAATAAAATTATTGTTACTAAATTTTGCCCAAATAGTACAATAATAATTTTTGTTGGTAGAAGAGGCAGTGTCAACAACAAACAGTTATTAAGATATATTGAACAACTTAATAACTTAAATGTACACAAAATTGTCTTGTTCACACTGCCTTATATACAGGGATTGCCACAAGAAAATAATTTAAGACATAATTTAAATATACAAATGCATAATTTAATATGTAATAATAATTTAAATTTGACATATAATTCTAATGATAATAATCATAAATTTCATGTAATTGACATAAATAATTTAATAAAAAAGTTTTGGACAAAAGATAGGTATTACCTATCCAAATATAATTTAAGACTGATAGCAAATGTGCTGCAAATCTTATTATTTACTTTTTAACTCAGCCAAGTTTTTGGCTACCAAGACTGCTTTTATTGAGCATAATCATTTGACATTTAATTTGGAATCAGTTCCAACTAATTTAAATTAGTGAATGTGACAATAGAGGCAATCTCTAGCAATAATAAGAGTTTAATTAATTTTGAATACAGCCCACAAATAAGTAATAATAATTGTTTACACCTGGTGCATCAAAATATACAAGGCATGTTGGGCAAAGAATTGGAAGTTGAATTGTTTTTAAATAGTAACAATATACACATCCTTTGTATTACTGAACATTGGCTAAAAGATTATAATTTCATGTTTAATTTCAGAAATCACCAGGTGGTCAGTTCCTTCAATAGAGAAAAAAGTTTACGTGGTGGCTCCTTAATATTAGCAGATAAATCATTATTATATAAAGAACGTAAGGATATTGTGAGCCTCTCTGTTGAACGAACTGTAGAAATGGCTTGTGTCGAGCTCGAGTACCTCATTGTTGTAAGTGTTTACAGACCCCCATGTGCTACTTATGACCATTTTGAAAGGATTGTGGAAGAAGTTTTACTCAAACTTAGTAAACAGAACAAGTCTGTTGTAATGTGTGGAGACTTTAATATCAATCTCCTTGAAACTTCTTCCATTAGTATTAAGTTTCGGTCATTGTTTAAATCGTATAATCTTGTAAATTTATTCTTAGAACCAACACGTATTGCTGGGCCTAGTGCGACCTGTATAGATAACATTTTTACAGATGTTAAGCCCTTGCATAAATCAATTATTCAAAATTTAAGTTCAGATCACTGTGGACAGTTAGTATCACTACCTTACATACACAAAAAACAGAAAAATAAGAAAGTTGTGTTTGTTCCAATAAATGAACATCGCTTGGAGAGGTTTAGAAGTAATATAATAAAAAGACTTCCATCACTTTCGTTTAAAAGTAGTGCTAATTATTTGTATGCTACATTATTTGAAATCATACGTTGTGAATTTAGTAGAATATTTACTTCTAAAACTTTCTCTCTTAACAGTCGCAAATCATTTAATGAATGGGCGACAGTAGGAATTTATAAAAGTAGGCGAAGGTTATACGAGCTTTATGATGAAAGATCATATAATAGTAGTGTTATATTTAGAGATTATGTAAAAACATATTCTAAAATATTTAAAAAAGTGTGCTCCACTGCTAAGGCTTTACATTTAAGCAACAAAATTAAAACTGCATCCGACAAAATTAAAATGACCTGGAGAATAATAAATAGTGAAACGGGCAAGGTCAAACCGCGCAACTCAGATTTTCAATTAAATATTAACAATAATTTAACGCGATCTGATCAAGAAGTTGCTATGGCTTTTGAGAAACATTTTACTGATGTTCCTTTTTTGACAACAAAATCATTAAATTCTTCTCCTACTGTCGCCGAATCATTGCTCAAACAAAATGTAAAGGCTTGTTCAAATACTTTTAAATTCCATAGGGTACTGCCAAAAGATATCGTTAAATATTTTAAAACTATTGATGTTAAGAAAACAGCAGACTTATGGGGGATTCCCGTTAAAGTTATTTTATCTATAATAGATACATTAGCACCTTATCTAGCCACTATATTTAATACAAGCGTCGAATCTGGTGTGTTTCCTGATTTAATGAAACATAGTAAAGTCATACCTATATTTAAATCTGGTAGTACATTAGACCCCGCCAATTTTAGACCAATTTCTGTACTACCAACATTAAGTAAAATTTTTGAAAAAATTATTTTAGATCAGATGTTAAGTTTCTTCAATATTAATAAATTACTACATAAAAATCAATTCGGTTTTACAAGGGGTCGCTCGACAACTGACGCTGGAGTTGAGCTTATTAAACATATTTTTTGTGCATGGGAGAATTCAGAGGATGCTTTGGGTATATTTTGTGACCTTTCCAAGGCCTTCGACTGTGTTCACCATGAGATATTAATCAGGAAGCTACAGTACTATGGTGTCAAGAACACAGCGCTTAAACTTATTATTTCATATTTAAGTAATAGAAAACAGAAGGTTATTATCAATGGTAAAAGTTCTTCCGGGTCACCTGTACTAATGGGTGTTCCTCAGGGCTCGATTCTCGGCCCATTCCTGTTTCTGGTGTATATTAATGACTTACCTCATCTTGTAGGGGATAGTCATGATATAGTATTATTTGCTGATGATACTTCCTTGATTTTTAAACTTAAACGTCAATCATTTAAATGTGACGAAGTGAATAATGCTATATCAAAATTAGTGCATTGGTTTAACGTTAATAATCTGCATTTGAACGGAAATAAAACTAATTGTGTTAAATTTACAACAACGAATGTTAAAAATCTTAATACCAATGTGTTTTTAAATGGGGAGGAATTGAGCCCTGTTGTATCCACTGTTTTTCTTGGCATCACTCTTGACGCAAAGCAGTGGGGCCCCCATATATCCAAATTAGCAAGCAGACTAAGTTCTGCAGCCTATGCTGTAAAAAAGATTAGAGGTCTCACTAGTGTCGAGACAGCTAGATTAGTTTATTTTAGTTATTTTCATAGCATAATGTCTTATGGGATTTTGCTATGGGGAAATGCGGCTGATTCAGAAACTATTTTTGTTTTACAGAAGAGGGCCATTAGAGCTATTTACAATCTAAAACCGAGAGAGTCCCTTAGAGATAAATTTAAAGAAATTAATATATTAACTTTGGCCTCTCAGTATATTTACGAAAATTTAATGTATGTTCACAAAAACAAAGATAGTTTTAGTAAAAGAAGTGATATACATTCTGTAAACACTAGGAACAAAAACAAGCTAGTGATACCAGTTTCTCGACTCCACAGAGTCAGTAATTCATTTTTGGGGCAATGTATACGCTATTACAACAAGGTCCCGGAAAGTGTACAGGTTCTCTCTATTACCAAGTTTAAATGTTTTATTAAGCTGAAACTGTATAAAAAGGGTTATTATAGTATAAATGAATACATGGTTGATAATAACCCCTGGGAATGAGGTGATCGCTTCCAAGCAGTTTCTAAAATAAATTTTGTAAATAGTTCGTATTCATTTATATTGTAAAATTTATTTAAAAAAAAAAGTCCCGCTGGGTTTCTTGCTGGTTCTTCCCAGGACAGAGGGTTTTTTCGAACCAGTGGTAAAGTAAAAAATGACTTTCAATAAGAATTACACATGTAATGTATATTGAATAAAAAATATTCTATTCTATTCTATACAAAAAATAAACTCATATTATTTTGCACTGTGATGCACAAGTGAAATACAAACAATAAGCTCGACGATTCTGCCAAATCAAAACAAACCGATTGCCGTTTAATTTTATATATAGAATACCATCAATATCTGCCCGCCTTTATGCATATTTCATTGAGATGCTAGATAAACTAGATTTTGCTTATTTCTGAAATTGTTATTCTAGACTTTATATAAAGGTGCACAAGATATTTATTCCAATAATATGAGGATCAAATTTAGATAAGTGGGCCGAGTAATTTAAAATCTGTAACAACGAAGTTATTCAAATCCATATAACTAGGTATTCAGATTTATTGTTGTATGTTTGAACGTGATGTATTTGTGTTTATATGAATAGGTACAGTCTACAAAAGTTCACATTTATATATCAGATGTAGTAGGAATCTTGTGTAGTAATATGGTCCAAACTTACTTGCCAAATCTATACAAATAAATAAAATTGTAATGTCAAATTTACAGCGTTTTACTAAATGCATATGAAAGTATAAACGGTACTTATAACAAAAATACACTTTTTAAAATTTTTGTCTGTATGTATGTCTGTCTGTTTGTTCCGGCTAATCTACGATACGGCTGGACCGATTTTGACGGGACTTTCACTGGCAGATAGCTGATGTCATAATTAGTAACTTAGGCTACTTTTATTTTAGAAAAATAATTAGGGTTCCTCGCAAAAAAATTAAAACCCTAAATTACACGCCGGCGAAGTCGCTGGGAACAGCTAGTGCAGAATAACATTGTCTCTTAAAATTTGGTTCATTAAATTTAAGTTTGAAATTTAATATACAATAACTTAAATAAAGTTTTAAGTTATTTTTAAGCTTTTATCAATTAAGAAATGTTAATGTCGTGGCAAGAGGTAAATTTGCGATTCCAGACCGCCTGGGTAGTGTTCGGGAGACAATGACACATATCATTCAGTATTTCTAAAACAAAAAAGTTTAACCAATGTGTTTTGCCAGTGATGATCTGATGTGTAAATAAGCCAAACATACGTAGAAGACCTATAGTAATCTACATAGACCAAAATATTGGTAAGTTGAAGTGAGAGGACCGACAACAGAAGTTTTTGAGTGGCAGCCTCGCACTAAGTAAATTGTAGGGTGGCCCCCTTATTAAATTGAGTGTCACACTGGCAAGACTAGATAGTTTGATGGTGGTGAAAAACTGGTTAGATGGAGTGTCGAACTAGCAAGACATTTAGTTGGTTAAATGATACATTATATGTTTCAGTTTTGAGATTTGTGGCAGTTTTTGGAAGATTTTGAAAGATTTTTCAGGCGATACATTGATAATTATGAATTAAGGCAGAAGCATAACACAGTATATTATATCTAATTTTTTTTTTTAAATAAGACTAATCCAGATTCTGTATTGTTTTGTTTAGTATTTAGAAAAGTAATTTCTTTTTGAGTGCGTTTATTAAAACTTTGTTCTCAAGAAATATCTAATAAATATGAATTACACATGAAAACTTAAATGGCAATAATTACAATAAAGGGCTGAACGGATTAAAAAAAATTAAGTATGGTTTATTTACACAGTAAAGTCACAGATAAAAGCTACGTATAAAATGAAATGAAAATTAAGTTCGTAGGGAACAAAAATACGGTTAATGAAAATTGCGAGTGACTGACGGGTAGACGATAGCTATAGCAGAAGCCTAATAAAGATATCAATGAACCCGAAGAGATTCACAGTTTTCAGTTTTTGATTTAAACTATTTTTAGAAAACTATTTCTTACATTCTATGATAATTACTAAATATTTAAAAGACTAATTTTAATGAATTTATCGCGTTTAATTTTAACATATATTTAAATTCAGACTTTTCGACTATTTTACAGTAGCACGAAGTATGAACTAAAATTAAGTGATTACGTATATTATACTCTTTAACGTGAACGTTCAACATCACTTCCATTTAATTTTCGACTTTTCGAGCATTATACAGCACCCATAATCACTAAGAGGCGTTCATCATACTGATGTCTAATTAATCCGGAATATCTCAAACTTTTGAATATCAATTTTACAAATTCTCGTAGAAAAGGGGAAAGTATGTCATTCCGCGATTGAGAACACTGTATTTATCTAAATCTAGTGTATCACTTCCACAGTTTACTGAAGTAATACGATGAAGCCTTAGATGTTTTAAATGAAGCCAAGAAGCCAACTAAAATCAATAGAAAAAAGTGAAGGTCTTCATCATGTATTGCCATATAGCAGGAATATATGCCATGGTTGGTAACTGGCGGGCGGGTTGGTAACCGCTACTTTTTTATATCTTTTATTTTTTATGAGGAAAACGCAGTTGCCCATCTCCTGGTTTGTTTGTTGTATTAATTTCGTTGTATTCATGTTTATTATTAATACGATAACCCGATTGGCAACTGATGTTTCTATTTGGAAAGCTATAGACAGCCAGAATAACTACAGGCTTAAGCAATATATCCTTATTTCAGGGGAAGCATATTATGTGTTGGCTTCTTTTTGTGTAGTCCAAAGTCCACTACTGAACATTAGCCACCCGAGATTGCTTCATAGGAGGAATATCTGCCACAGATGCCACGCGTGGCAGGCAGTCGCCAACCTAGCATGTTTTTTTTATTTTCGCGTACTAAGTAAGAAGACGATGCGACCGAAGAGAGTAACAAACCAAGAGATTTGTTTGTTACTCTCTGTCACCTCTTAAGACTGGTGTCTACCGTTCTTTATGTGTCATAAATTTAAAAAAATCATATTGAGAAATGATAGATTATTTAAAGTAATTGTTACACATTAAATAAGGTAATAAGATCGATAAGAGATTTGAAGTTTTAGCTGTGATGAAATTATATATGAGCTTAATATCTTTTCCATGTACGATCATAAATTATGAAGTGGAATCGATTATAAAGACAAAAATAGCAGTAAATCAATGGCAGCTAGTCACGGAGACAGCTTTGTAAACAACCTAAGAAGAGAAATGGCGCGTTATAAAAATATAAATAGGTCATTATTTTCTTACATATTAAGTTTACCACCCGTTCTGACGATGATTTTGTTGCGAAAATTGTCGTTTTATATGTATGTCTAATATCTTCGTAAAGTTCTAAAATGGAAATAAGAATTGCTAATAACGAGCCTCCATCATTTCATCATCAGACTATCGCAAGGCCACTCCTGAGCAGGCTGCCTCCAAGGAATACCACAAAGCACGGTCTTGAGTCACCTGCATCCATCGCCTTCCTACATCACTTACCTGGTCACTAAAGGTCACACCGCTCAGCTCAGGTGGTAATAAATGTGTTGTAAGCTCGTGCAGACCATACAGCACAAGCAGCACCTGTGCACCTGTTCCCGCGACTTCGCCCGCGTTCAATTTAGGATTTTAATTTTTTGCGCGGTACCCTAATTATTTTTCTAAAATAGAAGTAGCCTAAGTTACTCCTTATAACGTTGCTTATCTGCCAGTGCAAGTCCCGTCAAAATCGGTCCAACCACTTCAGAGATGAGCGGGAACAAACAGGCAGACAAACAGACAGACGAACAGACCGATAGACAAAAATTTTAAAAATTGTGTTTTTGTTTTAAGTACCGTATACACTTTCATCTATGTATTTAGTAAAAAGCTGTTATTTTGATATTACAAACAGACACTTCAATTTTATTTATTTGTATAGATATAGATTAAGAGTGACAATCGAGCACACAGTGCACCTGGTGGCAAGTGGTTGGTGTGGCCCATAAACATCCTCGATTAAGAATCAAAATGCAGCTGCAGTGTCACCCCTAAGGACTAAGATGGAATGACTTATTTCCAGTAAAAAGGGTCTCCAGTTCTCTCACTAACCTATTTATAAATAGGTTCTCTACACTCACCATAAGAAACAGCAGCATTAAGCTATTATTTAACGCTGGTATTTTGAGAGAGCGTGGTCCTTTCCCGGTCGGACCGAACCATTCCTGCTACAACTATAATTTACCTGCAGTATGGCTCTACCATGTAAAACAAATTTAAGTCACTACTTCTTAATTTTCGCTACAAGGTGCACAAACTATACCTATACTGCGAAATGACAATTCAATATGGATCTTATTGCCTTGGACGGAATAATACGCCACACACCACGCAACACGTCAGAGGTAACAAAAATAAATGAACGTTTGGTATAGAAATAGCATGGTATGCGATTATTAAAAGATGAATGGAGCAATCGTATCGTTAAGAATCCCTTGTTATACAAGAGGTAAAATTAAACATTTTGTAGAACCGACTTCGTTATACATTATTAAGGATAACTCTAAGATAACTGGTCAGACCTTGATCAAAAATACCACATGGGAAGCACTAGCTTATACAGTCGAATTGAGTACCTTCTCCTTTTTGAAGTCGGTAGAAAATGTAATGCTAATGCGTGTCAGTGACCGCTTGGCTTAGGCTGAGATCTATAGATCTTGGACTTTGCTCAGACTTAGCTTACGAAAAACTTAGCTGAGTATATGCTTAGCATAATCTTTGATTCCGAATTTATGTATGTATCGGGCTAAGATTGTGCTAAGCTTATGCTAAGGCTCAGACTGTCAAAAAATTTATGGATGATTTATTCCACGCATTATCTTATTGATTTTACTGAATAAAAATAATATATATTTAAAACTCGAAAATAGTCCCAATTGTATTTCATAAATAAGTTATTATTACATGAAGTAGAAAACAGGCGAATTTAAAGAGAGATAAAAGTACATTTAACTCATTTTAGTTTAAAAATATGAGATAGAAACGGAACGTTTGATCACAACATGTGTTCGGCATACTTAACAAATAATTAGTGGGCCCTAATTTGAAATACTATTAAATTCTACAACTGAGACTGCGATTGATTTACTGGAAACAAAGCATTCCAAATTAGTACTCACGGGTGACAACGCATCTGTATTTTGATTCTTAATCGAGGAGAAATGTAGTTGTCTATGGGCGACAGCATCCATTTACCATCACGTGCACTGAGTTTGCGTTTGTCACCCTTATTCTATAAAAAAGCGATACGGCTCATTTTTTATAAAATTGAAGTGACAGTCTACCTGATGGTAACAGGTACTGCAGTCCATGAACATTTCCAACCAACTTCAAACAAAGAAGACTGCAGATGCGTTGTCAAAGACAAGGATTAAATGCCTCAAAGCCGGTAATTATGACTCTCTATGCTTTTCAGAGCGGTATACAGCAGTGTAAGCAATGCTATGTTGTGAAAGAAATAGATAAAAGAGACTACCCAAGCAGACTCGTAGATAGAAGATAGTCCAAACACCTAAAAAATACTTAGTAAAATCACACCACACAACGATTCTGGAGCATATATAGGCAAGAGGAATATATAATAGGAAATACATGGCATTAGGAATATATAACATTTTAAAATCTAATGTATAAAAATTAATTTTTCTCGTTCGTATTTTATGCGCTGCCATACCGTTCATCAGATTGCGCTAAAACTTTGTCAACTTATTGCTTGCACTTGCGCGAAGGTTATAGGCATAGTACAATTAAATTACAAATATATTTGTTTGAAAGTCATAATATCCGATTCAATTTCAATGAAAGTATTATCATTTCTTATTAAACAATATCCCTTCCAAATTTGAAACGATACTTTGAAATTTTTTTTCTGCGGCATCAATGCGCCGGCTATCTAGAAGCTAGAAGCTAGAAGCTTTTAACAAAATTATATTGTATTAAGAATTTCCCAACAGTTAAAAAGTTAAAGGTATAAAGCTAAGGAGTTCATTAATAAAGTAATAAAGAATATAATTAAGTAATTTAAAAAATAGGAGTTTTATATCAACCCTAACCCAAATTACAAGTGTAGAGACTATAATTTATTTAATATTGAAAAAAATGTTACCATACATATTTAAACAGTATTAAAACTAGTCCTTGCGAGTAACAGACACGTACAAAAATAACATTATAAAATAGATCACAATAGAATAGACAAATAGACTGTAATAAAAAAGTACAGTTTACTTCTAAATAAGGATACACTTCTAGTACATAGCTATGTTCTATAGCACCGAATATAACCATAACGATGTCAGCTATTTGCCAAATTAATACATGCGCATATTTCGGATCCAACATTGTTTTAGGGGTTACAATGCTTTAATTAATTACCACATTGCACGCTTAATATTGTCATTTGGTTCAAGCAAAATGCTTATCTAAATATATATAAACCTTGAAGTGTCAGTGTAAAGATATTCACTACCCCAATGGTCCCGTGGGTGACGTAAGAGGCAAGAGAGGGAGCAAACCAGGATATAGATAGCAGCGCTCTTCTAATAGAAAATAGAAAAAAGAAACTGCGGTTGCCATCCCGCCTCCTAAGCGTGGGTACTATGGTAATTATCCGCCTTAAGAGGTAATCAATAGGGAGACTTTGTTTATCTTATGTTTTTTTTTATAGGACAGGTGAGTTTTTTTTATAGAGTGACAAACGAGCACACAATCCACCTGATGGTAAGTGGTTGCTGTAACCAATAGACATCCACATCTATCCTCAATAAAGAATCAAAATGCAGATGCGTTGTCACCCGTGAGGACTAAGATGGAATGCCTCTTTTCCAGTAAAAAAGGTCTCTGGTAGGCGTATTACGTATCTTGCAGAAATCGCAAATTCGTATTATGTATCAGCGATAACCAAGCTAACTAGCGACAGCGCTGCCTTGTGGTCGCTAGTTAGCTAGGGCTTGGTTGTCGCTGGTCGAAAAATACGTATCTGCGGTTTGTCAGCAATTATTTTTCTAATTTTGCTATCGCTAGCCTTCTGCAAGATACGTAATACGCCTACCGGTGTCTATACTCACCATACAAAACACAGCTGCTACTACATAAAAGACATTTAAACGTATGTGCACTATTCTCATTATAACGATGATGATAAAAGAAGTAGAGGGTGTATGTATATACAGGGTTATTTTTAAAAAGGGGCCAAATTTAAAAACTTTAGTTCAAATATATAAATAATGATGAAATCTAAATGGGCATAAATCTATATGGCAACAATATACTCTGTGTGGGATACTATTCACAACGTGTTTGCCGACCGATCGATCCTTACGAATATATGCGTGCGTAGTGAAATAGTAGGCAATCAGTTAAAATAATGCATTACCATCCACTTTGAATTCAAAAGATAAAAAGGATAGAATGTTTGCGATTTTTTTAATTGAGTTTTCTTAACCATATTAATTTGGCCGGTTATTTAAAATTAACCCTGTATACACCTACTTCTTACCACTGCTAATCCTTTCTACTATGGAAGCATTCCATTGCCAAGGTTATATTGTTCCTGGGCTGATAAAGAGAAGGAAAAAGAAGAATGTTAGTTTAAACACTAAATTTACACGCATTAATAAACCTATGAATTTTATACAGCCAGAATTAAATTATCATACAAAATCTAATATGTAAAAATTAATATTTGATTGTTCGTTCGCATTATATTTTATACACAGCCATACCGTTCATTAGATTGCGGTAAAATTTGTTAAGTTATTGCTTGCACTTGCGCGAAGTTTATAGGAATAGTGTAATTAGCTTACAGTAGTTGGCGCATGTATCATAACAATATCATCATCATTATCATCATCAATCTGCGGCAGTCCACGGCTGGACTGCCGCATAGACTCTATGAGGACATAGACCTCTCCCATTGCGCACCACTTAGCCCAATCGTCGGCTTCACGCATCCAGTAACAATATAACAACACATTAAAAATCAACACAAATTAATATATTATATCGTAACAATTTTATTATATCGTAATATTATGTCTTCCAAATTTAAAACGATATTCCCATAATTATTTCTTCTTCGGGTACGAACTATTATTATATAAATAAATCTAAACATTTCTACATGCACAACATAAAACGTATATAGCCATCTTGTGGTGAAAGCCTCTTTCAATTACAAATGGAACATCCGTATTTTGACAGATGGTGCTTTTGGAATTCCGAAAACCTATCTCAAGCTCGGGGGGATCCCCCTGTTCGCACGCCAGGAGGGACGGTTTTGTTTCGGGACGGTTATTTTTGACAAGTGGCCGCGGTTTGTTATAAGATGTACTAAAGGTTTTATTTTTATATTTACACGAATAATTAAGTAGTAAGTACAAGCACACGAAATGTCCGGAATTAAAATAAATTTAATTAATCGCGATATAATCTTTAAAATTAGTTATATTTAGTGTTTTTTTTTGTTTTTTTTTTTTAACATATTCAGAGGGGGTATCTTTAGAGGCTAGTCAAATCTTCTTATTTAAAGTTTATATTATTTATTTAATGATATTTTTCTTCAGAGCCTTTCGTCTAAAGTAAAGTTACAGCCTATATTCGTTCCACGTCTGGGCACAGTCCTCTTCTCAATTCTAAGATGGTTTTAGGGCAAGGAAATGTGCGCCGCGCTATCCCAATGCGTATTTAGAACTTCACATGTTTTCGTTAGTTTTATATCTCATAAATGCTATTTCCCTCATTTTTTTATAGAATAAGAGTGACCAGCGAGCATACAGCCCACCTGATTGTAGGTGGATGCTGTGGCCCATGGACATGTAGATGTATGTTCTAATTAAGAGATAAAATAATCAAAATGTAGAAGCGGTGTCACCCCTGAGGACTCAAATAGAATACCTTGTATCCAGTAAAAGGGTCTTCATTGACGGCTCCGGGGCTCAGTGGCCTAGCAATAAGTTGCTGCGCTGGGGGCCGCGGGTTCGAATCCCGCACGGAATAAGTATTTGTATGGCCTACAAATAATTGTTCCGGATCTGGATGTTTGTCCTTGTGCAATTTGTGTTTGTAAACTGCCTCCACGATACAGGAGAAAATCCTAGTGTGGGGGTAACGTTTTAAAAAAAAATTCTCTACACTCACCATACGAAACACAGCAGCATTGGCCTGGTATTTTACGCTCTTATTTAGTGAGAGCGTAGAGCTTCCCGGTCAAGCCGACCCATTCGCGCTACAACCATGATATAGCTGTAACATAGCCCTTCTCGTAAAAATATTGTGTGTGTACCATATCCGCGTAATCAGGAAAAAATTACAACATTAATTTCATTGATGCCAGCGGGGTTGAACCCGCGCTGCTTGCGTAATGTGAAATTTATGCCAGCGAATATCCCTTCACATGGGCTTGAGATAACAAAATATCCATAATTTATGAATCCCTTGAAAGTGTATTGTATTTCTATTGCCTCATCTTATACTTCCACTTGATATATAAACCAATTAAGGTTTATAGACATAAATAAGTACGCTGACATTGTCTTTTACTGATACATCGAGACGAGGATGTGAAGGCAGTTACGCGAGTCAAGAGATTTGATCAATAACGAAGTTATTTTCCGAGTCCTTGAAATCTTTCAGATTGTATATATTGAAGCAGTACGGGAAAATAGAATGTTTATATTTAAATGATCATGTATCTTGAACGCAAAAAAACAGGTTTATTTAAGTATAACGAATGCATAAAAAGAAGCATTTTTATGAATGTCACAAGTAGGTCCTTTCCTGTATACTCGTAGAAGTCTGTCTACTAGTAGAAGTCTGTCTACTAGTAGTAGACGGACTTCTACTACTTGAGAAGGTAAAATCTTTTTCTGCCGACTTCATAAAAGAGGAGTTACTCAATTCAACTGTTTGTTCGTTTTTATGTGTGTTACTTCATAACTTTTTTCTGAGGGGGGGGCTCAGTACCCGTGGCTTGGTCACCCGCGGTGAATAAAGAGGAACCCCTTGGCTGGTCTGTAGTGTAGTGCCAGCCCAAGGTAGCCATACGAGTGTGCTTGGCAAGCCCACTTCGGATGTGTGTGGTGGGCTGCGGCGAGAGAGGTGTCCTCTCCCCCGCGGTGGCAGTGGTTGTGGGGCCGCGGTGGGAGAGGAGTGTCGGTATTGCAAGGCGCCGCTCTCCGTACCCTCCTCGGTCGAAACTTAGTCGGTGATGGAGCCAATGGTGAGGGCATGCCTTGTGTTCCTGGTGCGCCTTGCCTGAGGAGGAGAGGTTCTCTCTCGAGGTGGGACTGTAATGGGGCGGCCGGCGCTGGTAGGGTAGCGAATGTGTGCGAAAGCGTTCCCGTGGCCCTGCTAATATGCGGCAAAGGTGGAACACAAAAAAATACGTAAACATAGGCTGCAGTAGTCACTTGTAGTATAAAAAAGTGCAGAATTATTATTAGAAACAATGAATGGAAATGAAGGAACCCTCTCAGTGTTCACGGTCTGAAACAGCGCTGCGGGCTTTTCTATGATCTTCGAGTAGGGAAGGGGGAAATTTGACTAGTAGTTACTTATAAAAAGTGTATATTATAAGACTAAAGTTAAATCATCAGTCTATAATGTGTTTCACAGCTTGGGACAGGTCTTTTCTCGGAGAGTTTTTGAGTAATTAGTCCGCTATTCTGCTCCTTTGCGTGTTGGTGAACTTCATAATATGTCCTCGAAATAATTTAGTTCTCACATATGTTTTTTCCTTCACTGTCGTGTAAATCATTTTATTACTTATTACAAGCCAGTGCTTGATGAAGCCCTAGATGGTAAATCGCACCGTCTTAGTGTAACAAAGGCATATTCGCTCTTGCCTTGAAGACGACAGATGGGATTTACATGGAATAATAACACACTTTATGTTTTACAACACAAATGTTTAACACAAATTATGAAAGACGAATTTAATTTTTTTAAAGAAATCATTACTTAAAATATTATTAACAATTTCGTTGGCGCCGACGGTGATCAACCTGGGTTGCTCGCGTACTATAAATTTCCGGCATGGGCACGAGTTACGCTTAAAATTTAAATTAAAAGATAAGGCAATCATTTTTGTTTGAAATGTCATCATTAATACCATTTAACGTAATATACGATACATTAATTTTTTAAATCTCAAGTATCGACAGTTCATTTCCGCCATTTTTTGTGCTGTCGCTGTATAGTCTATGCCCCACAACCCGTGAATTTAAAATATTATTAGACTTATTTGTTTAATAGAAACATTCTAGCGCACGCACGCACGCACACACACACCCACACCCGCACGCAAACGCACACACAAAGCACACGCACACGCGCAAGCAAACGCACACGCACAAGCACAAGCACATGCAAAAGCACACGCATTTTACGTGGTAGAGTCAAGCAGAAACTTTATTATGATAGTAACATGAATGGGTCGGCCCGTCCGGGGAAGGACCACGCTCTTACAGAATACTAACATAAATAGATACATATATACATAAAGACTCGTGCCTGTCAATCATAGGGGAGGCAGAGACTACGGACTTTTACTTCCATTTGGTACGTTCCTGGCACACCAGGCAGCCTAAAATAGGCAGCTTAACCGGCGTAAAATAGCAGCTTAATCCTGCAGTGTTTCGTATGATGAGTGTAGATAAACCGGAGACCCTTTTTACTGGAAACAAGACTTTCCACCTTAGTGCTCAGGGGTGAGAATGCATCTGCATTTTGATTCTTAATCTAGAATAAATGTAGATGTCTATGGGTCACAGCATCCACTTACATGCACACGCAAACGCATACGCACACCCACACGCACACGCATACGGAGACGCACACGCACGCGCACACGCACATGCACATACAGAGCACACACATACATAATCAAATATTATACTAGTCAATCTAGTTGGAGGGTGGAGGCTATCAGTGAAAGAAAAAACAAATGATTCAAGTCAAAGCTTTATGGCAAGCCCTGTCAGAAAATTGAATATATTAATACTTGAATCAACAAGTAAGGTGCTTTTTATACCAGTTATTTGTTTACGTAAATAACTGTTCTTTTATTTAAATTTCTTTTAAACATTGAACAGACATGTTTTACACATAAAGAGAGATGTATTAATTTATAACACGTTACTGTGGTTCGTATGTAAGATTACTAAAACAATTAGCTATTTATTTAATGGTTATATTTATTTATATTTATTGTAATGGTATAGGAAACTGTAAACAATAAATAACACGAAAGTAATTTTAAATCAGAATTAAGGTTTTGTATACCAAACGTGTCGGTCATTGCTTTGTTACGTTTCAATATAAACTGCCAACTAAACAGGAGTACCAACATTTAATCAGGACTGCTTCTTATTCGCTGAAGGTACAATACTAGTAATAAAATGTTAAAATAAATATAAAATAAAACAATAGTTACACAAAATACAATAGTTTACAAAATTTAAGTAATCATAATTAAATGAAGTGTGAAATGACTTTAATGTAATCACTATTGGAAGTTTCTACTGCGAATGAATATACGAGTTAAATGATTACAATAGTATGTTTTAAGCCAGGCTTATATTTGTCTAAAGTGTTGTGTCGAGCCGGATTCTGACGTGATGGCTGGCTTTCACATCTATAAGTCGTGTTCTCTTGCCCTCTGACGACATTTTGAATCAATACAGTCATAGCTTTCGTAAAGTTCAAAGGCCTCAAAGATTTCATCAGTATTTTAGATTGTCAAAGGCACAGTTCGAAAAAGTTCATTCTTTGATTGAAAAGGACATAAAAAATACGTACGTGGGGCACACTGAAATGATCGGGAATAAGAAAAACCACATGCACGGTATAGCTAAATCGTATTTTATTGTTTTTCGAAGTATTTTCCGTTCAACTTAATGCACTTGTCCATTCGTGCAAACCAATCATTAAAACAGTAATTCCAGTCTGAAGTTGATGTTGACAAAATGGCTGATTTGTACACTTCCACAGCTGCTTACCGCGTAATAAATCTTTCATTTTAGGGAATGTAAAGAAATCGTTTGGGCTCAGGTCAGGACTGTACGGAGGATGGCTCATCAACTCAACGTTTTCCTGCTTCAAAAATTCATTTGTCTTCCGAGCCATATGGGAGCTCGCATTATCGTGATGTAAGATGATTAGACGTTTCAGGTTATTTTTTCGGAGTTCGGCTATCATTTCTGGCAAACAAACCGTGATATACCACTCAGCGGTAACTGTTCTGCGTTCATGTAAAGAGATTGTAGCAACATGCCCCTTTTCCGAGACAAACGTAGCGACCATTTTCTTTGACACGCTGAGGGAGCGAACCACTTTCGTTGATTTGACCTCGTCTTCGAAGACTTAAAACTGCTGATTGATGTTTTCTTTCAGGTTCGTATGAATAAATCCATGATTCCTCACCTGAGACGATATTATAAACGGCATTTGACTTCCCTCTGTTGAAGCGTTGCAAAGTATTCCGGCACCAATCTACACGAGCTGCCTTTTGCTCTTCGGACAAATTGTGAGAAACCCAGCGGGAAACTAGCTTTCTTACACACCTCTCATTGTGTAATATCGACTGAATTGCAGTCATTTTGATACTGATAATAGCCCGAATCTGCTCGTATGTCACATGACGGTCATCTAATATAATAGTTCGCACAGCTGTGATGTTTTCAGCCGTGACCGCTGTTCTTGGTCGACTGCAGAAGAAACAGTGCTGAGCGACACACGACCGCATAGGAACTCGGTATACCAGCGGTATATTGTCGTTTGACTTGGTGCTTCAACATTATAAATCGAAACAAGTTAGCTGAGACATTTATCTTGAGATAAGCCGCGACGAAAATTATGATAAATTATGGTACGGAAATGTTCACGCGTGAGCTCCATTTCTATTAACGACGTGTCAACTTTAAACCAACATAGTTCTTGTTCTTAAACATTTTTTTAATTATTTGAATGTCATTGAGATTCTAAGAGGCCAGTATTCAAATTTTAAAAAAGGTTATATTGTAACTCAATCCGAAATATTCTATTCCCGATCATTTCAGTGTGCCCCTCCGTACAAACTTTCGTAAACCTATATGGACAAAAGAAAGACTTCTTTAAATTCAAAAATGTATCTATATTTTATATTAAGACAAAGATACATGCGGTTCTGAAGCATCACAACACAACACTGGCCAGGCGGCCGCTCCCTCGCTCCCCCACCTTCACCGCTCTGATGCCATCGGAATCTCTTCTGATGCGTCGCATGAGAAGCCATCACAACACATCACGACACGCAAATATAAATCTCACCATACTAAATGTATGAAACCAATACCGTTCTGATGCGTCACAACATAACACGTCAGACAAATATAAATCCAGCTTTAGTGCTACAAGTCGATTGACAATTTTTATCGAAGAGGAGGCAAACGAGTGCGTTGTCGGCCTTTTAAAAGGGAGTAATCCCTTTAAGAGTTTTACTGTAGACTTTATGTAGATTCATTTAAAAAAAGTAATGTAAAGTTGCAGCATATTTACGTCCCACTGCTGGGCACAGGCCTCCTCTCATTTCTGAGAGAGTTTTAGGGCAAGGAATTGTCCACCGCGCTGCCCTAATGCGTGTTGGTGAACTTTACATGTCTTCGAAATATATTTTTTTTTCTTATTTCTCAGACATGCAGGTTTCATCACGATGTTTTTCTTTACCGCCGAGCACGTGGTAAATCAGCACTTAAAATAGCAATTAACAATTTCATTGGTGCCGGCGGGGATCGAACCCGGGTTGCTCGATTACTGTGAAGCTTACAGCGAGCGCTAACCATCTGAGCTACCACGGTTCTATTAAGGATTCACTAAGGGTGCGCATAAATAGTTTTACTAAAGAAATTCAAGTTCAAATATGAAAACATCGATATCTAAAAATATTTCATTAACATTCTAAGTATTGAAATTTTTCAAGATAACAAATAAGTATATCTCTATTTTCGGTTATTTTAGATATGTTGGTAGTGATTACTTTAGAGAAAAAAAAATTGATAAATACAATCACTAGCAAAACTTATAGTATTTTGTCACTAAGAATTTCAAAAATCAGCCATAATTTTCAAGATTCTTAATTAAAATTATTTTGGTGCATATATCATTTTTATTCCGCGAAAGACAGTCTTCCATCTCAATTGGACTCGAACTACATGCATGCATTTGTTTCGCTCTGTTGCGTCAAACACTAAATGTTGATTGGCAATCAGTCGCAATCACCCCGTTGAGATTCCTTCAAGTGCTCTTAACAGTATCTAAGCTACTGGAATCTTAAAATAACAACACTCGATACCGAAGTAAATTCAACTAAAATTATAAAGCATTTCCTCCTTACCCACGGGACGATATGGGGTAGTGGACATTCTTACACCGTCGCTACAAGGTATACATAACATTATGGGATTAATAAGTCTTACTTCATTATTGGATATTTCTTCTCAATATGTATCTTTCTTTTTAATTCCCACTCATGGTTTTTCTAAAACATCTCTGAACCGATCATTTGTCTTTGCAACTTTTCTTTAACAATTCACCAACTGTCGTTATAAATTTAGCACGAAATCCAATTTTGAAACTCAATTTGTCCACAATTTAGGGAGCAGGTAATCCGTTGTAACTTAATTTTGTTGCTTTTTTGAAAGTCAACTTGTTAAGATACGATAACTTCTGACGAGAAGATTGCCTTTAATAACAAAGTTTTGTCCTGTTTACCAAGTTATGGGACAAGATATGCTTGGAACATCTGTTCTTTAATACTTGATAAAAATGAAAGGAAATTACTCTTGAACAAAATCACCTACTTCAAACATTCTTAAGTTGACTTGAAGGAAAGTTTGACAAATTCCATTTTTATAAAATGAGACATTACGTATATTATTAGTAATCACTTTAGTTATAAAGTATAGTTAAAAGATATGTGGTATCCAGATGTGATAACACATTCGTCGCTTTGTTTGTTTGAAATCGGTTGCAGATGTCTATGAAATGCAGCGGCCACTTACTTTATATTTGGTTCATTATTAAATTATAATTAAAGATTGATGGAAATGTAGCCTATGAAATTTAGTATTAATATTTCATAAAGCTAATTAAAACAACACTACAGAATTCTCGTTGGATAAAATAAGTAAGCTTTAACACAGAAGCAACCAAACACATTTCTGAAAAGGACTTGAAGCTTTTGTGGTATTCCATTTAGTTTACAAAGAACATAAAACAAAAACAATCCAATTGACATAACCTAAAAAACTCTTACAGTTGAATGTGCCTTAATGAAAGCTCATTATTCTCAGTAAGAACAAACTTGAAGAACAAAAGACGTGCTTAAAATAGGAAAAACACTATTTTCTGAAAGTAATTACACCGACTTAATTTGTCGTCTGCAGTCTCAACTGTGAGCGACCATTACGTAAAGTTGGTAATGTGTCCCAACTGAGTGTAGGCACCGCTTTGTCAAACGGGCGGCAATAAAGCTACGTCTACAAAATCTTATAGCAATATTCACATGTAAGAACCCTTATACAATATACAATTATAATATATGGAGCGGAAAGGTCAATATCCATTGATTTTGGGTTTGTAGGTATTTATATTCATATGGTGAGAACGTAAGAGAATTCGTCATCCCCTTTTTTCCCTTGAGAATCTTATTGTAATGTATTAAACAAATAAACTATCTTGATTCCCGGATCGTGAAATACACGAGCTAAAAGGGGAACAGCAACAAATATACGAGTCATTTTTTTTATAGGACAGGGTGACAAACGAGTACACAGTCCACCTGATGGTAAGTGGTTGCTGTGGCCCATAGACATCTACATCTATCCTCGTTTGCGAATCAAAATGTAGATGCGTTGTCACCCGTGAGGACTAAGATGGAATGCCTCTTTTCCAGTAAAAAAGGTCTCCGGCTCTCCACACTCACCATACGAAACAGCAGTGTTAAGCTGATATTTTACGATGGTATTCTGTGAGAGCGTGGTCCTTCCCCGGTCGAGCCGACCCATTCGTGCTACAAGTATACTACTAATATAGGTGCAGCATGGCTCTACCACGTACAAAATGGTAATGGTATTACAATCACAGATAAACTTTGGTATAGTGCGTAGAGGCGGTATAAGTAAGCCCTGTTGCATTAAGTTCGCCTTTTTGTACTTTGTGTGCAAATAAAGCAAAAATAAATAAATATATCCACAAACGCTATTCTCCATGTAGTTGCTTTAAAATCAACAGAGGGAAACTGATACATATGGGAAAACTGCGTTTGTTGTACCCGCTTGTCAAGCGTGGCAATTAATTTCTATGAGATAGGCCTTTGTTCAGAATATGAGAACTTTTACTTTACTTTACTTTACTTATCTTCACGCACAATCCCTGACGGAGTAGCCAGAGAGAACAGATCGCCAAGTGTCACGTTCCTTACATACCTCTTTCGCTTCTTTCAGATTCATTATCTTCTTCATACATGCACGTCTAGGTATCCGAGTACTCTTGACCCTACCCTCTTCGAGCAATTTGCTCACATGATCTTCGAAAGTTAGTCTCGGTCTACCTCGACACCTTTTAATATTAACTTTCGCGCTATATATTTTCTTCACCATTCGGTCTTTACTCATTCGCTCAACGTGCCCAAACCACTGAAGCACGCCCTTATCAATTTTTGTGATAAGGTCATCTTTCAAACCTGCCATATTGCGAATCTCTTCGTTTCGCTTTTGGTCGGCCATGGTAACGCCGCACATTTTACGAAGAGATCGCATCTACACTGCATTCAACTTGCTTTTATGCTTCTTCTGGCATACCCAGGTTTCGCTGCCATATAACAAAGTCCGTACCAACACTGCGTTATGTATTGCAAGGCGTGCACTCTTCACTACGCCTTGCCTTTTGACTAATGCAGTCAGGGCACCATTGACTTTGTTCCCGGCAGCGACACGCCTGTCCACATATAAATCACACCTTTCATCCCGGTTAAAACCACTCCCCAAGTATACAATTTCATTTACCTGTTCTAGACATTCCTGATTTACCCATATTTCACACTTCGTTCTCTCTTCGTCCCTTTCAAATACCAGAACTTTAGTTTTATTAGCATTCAAACGGAGACCTTTAATTTCACATTCCTCTTTCATACACGTGACTAATGCCTGCAGTTCTGCCTCTGATGGTGCAATAAGCACTGCATCATCAGCATACAGCAGACAATTTACTTTTATGTGACACAATTTCACACCCAAACAGCTATCTTTCAGCTTCTGTAAACAGCTGCTTTCTTGGAATCACACTAGATGCGAAGCTTCAATGGAGCCCCCATATATCAAAACTAGCAAGCAGACTTAGTTCTGCAGCATATGCTGTAAAAAAGATTAGAAGTCTAACCAGTGTTGAAACAGCTAGACTAGTTTACTTCAGCTACTTCCATAGCATAATGTCGTATGGTATTTTGCTATGGGGACACGCAGCTGACATTGAAATTATATTTGTTTTGCAGAAGAGGGCCATAAGAGCAATTTATGATTTAAAGCCTAAAGAGTCGCTGCGACAAAAATTTAAGGAAATTAATATATTAACTATGGGCTCTCAATACATTTATGAAAATGTAATGTACGTACACAAAAATAAAAGTAGTTTTACAAAAATAAGTGATATTCATTCTGTAAATACTAGGAACAGACACAAGCTAGTAGTACCAGTTACTTGACTCCATCGAGTCAGTAATTCATTCTTGGGGCGATGTATGCGCTTTTACAACAAAATTCCAGAAAATATACAAAGTTTGACCTGTTCATAGTTCAAAAACTTTATTAAACTAAGTTTGTATAAAAAGGGTTATTATAATATTAAGGAATTTATGGATGATAATAACCCCTGGAAATGAGGTGATCGCTACCAAGCTATTTCTGATTTGTTGTGTTGTTAATTTGTGTAACATCATGATTGTAAGCTGTTCTTTAAAAAAAAAGTCCCGCTGGGTTTCTTGCTGGTTCTTCCCAGGACAGAGGTTTTTTCCGAACCAGTGGTAATCAAACAAAAGAGTGACTTTCAATAAGTATTATTTATAATCTATATTGAATAAAAAAAGTTTCTGTTTCTGTTTCTGTTTCTGCTGTCGAGATACAGTATGAACAGCCAGGAAGACATGACACAACCCTGTTTTACGCCCGTTTGGATGCCAAACATGGGTGACCCGCACACAGGCTTTACAGTCACAGTAAAGATACTGCACAGCCCTTAGCAATCGACCATCCACACCATACCCCGGCAACAGTTCCCACATTTTCTTCCTTACAACCTTATCAAATGCTTTCTCAAGATCCACAAAAGCACAGAAAATCTTCTGGTTAGCAGCCAGAAGCTTTTCCGTGATCATGCGGAGAGAAAACATTTGATCCGTGCATCCTCTTCCAGGTCTAAATCCGCATTGTGCCTCCCATAGAAAACTTTCCGATTTCTCTTGCATCCTACGTGTCAAAACCTTGCAGTAAACTTTACTTGCTAAACTGGTCAAGCTGATCGTCCGATAGCACCCGCAGTCAAAATGTGAACCTTTACCTTTATATAAAGGCACAATGACTACGGATCGCCAACCATCCGGGACATCCCCCGTCCGCCAGCACAAATTGCACAGCAGATGAAAGCTGTCCCAGACGCGAGGCCCACCATACTTGACCATTTCAGCAGTAACTCTGTCTAGTCCCGCAGCCTTACCACATTTCAAACTTCGAATCGCACGTTCAATCTCTTTCATACTGATGACCTCAGTGTCATCGAGGTCTGAGTCTGGCGTACCAGTCACGGCGTCATCCCCGGATCCCTCACTAAGATCATCACACGCATACATTTCTCTATAAAATTCGCTCCATCGCTCCATCGCATAACTTTTGATAAACTATAATGCAGATAAATGAATGGATGGAAAGTGCGACAATATGGCAAACCATGGAATGCCAACGGGAGTGGACCCATGTTTAGCAGAGGACTTCAGCGGGCTGATAACGAAGATACTCGTATTAAACTTTGTTTTTGTGGTTTCAAAATTTTCTATATTATTGTTATTTTATATTTTTTTATATAAAATAAGGGTGACAAGCGAGCACACAGTCCACCTTCACACACAGTCCAGTCTCACAGATGGTGAAGGAATATTGCGACCTATAAACATTTATCCTTGATTGAGAATCAAAATGCAGATGTGTTGTTACCCCTGATAATTAAGATGGAACGCCTCGTACCAAGTAAAAAGAGTCTCCATTTATTTGCATCCACCATACGACACACAGCCGCATTAAGATGCTATTTTACATTGGTATCTTGTGAGGGATGTCTATTGCTTAACATAGTTTTAAGTGTACGTAACCCGTTTAATTTCGTGAGCATTTATGCTTTTAATCCCTAAGAACTTAATTGTCCCTTAACACATAACGTGTTGACCGTACTTGCGCGGATACCCTTATTTCTATTTCTTTAGATGTCATTGAGAGTTTGTTGTTTGTTTCACGAGTGCTAAATTTATATATATATATATATATATTATGTAGAACATGATATCATCGTTTACAATTTTCTCTTGGTATTATTTTTTAAATACAAAACTTTTGGGCTTCGTGTGAAAGTATCACTAAAAGTTAATACTTGGCCTTTCTTAACATTTGAGGAATATAAAAAACGGCTTTATGAATTCGACATAAAGAGGTGTACACTAAGCTCAAACAAGTGAGAACTTTGTTTGGTAAATGTTTCATTCGACTTTCTACAACGTAAAATATGGCATTGTTCCATTAAATACTTTGCCCACAGATTTAATTTTCTTGTAATTTATATAATATTTTTGAACCCTCTCGGTAATGAGTGTAAGTCTGTGTGTTTTGCACATAATACCAGCATAAAATAGCAGCTTAGTGCTACTGTGTTTCGTATGGTAAGTGTAGAGAACCAGACTCTTTTTACTCCTTACCAGGCATTATATCTTAGTCTATTATTAGTGATGGCCACGCATATACATTCTGATTCTTGATCAAGGACAGATGTAGAAAACTATGGGCCACAGTATCCACTTACCATCAGGTGGACTGTGTACTGGTTCGTCACCTTCACTTCACCTTTCCTTCTATTAAACACTCATACATAGTACATACACAGCGTGAAACAAGCCGACCGCTAAGCATGTAGATTATGGCAGAACCTTTAAATAGCAATTCTAGGTGATAAGACAAATTTTCTGCCCAGGAGTCTGCTTGAGTAGGTACGACCCTCTTACTTAATTCTGCCGCCAAATAACAGTGCTTTCACTGATCTGTTCCGGTTTCAAGTGTATAGAGTGCAAGTTTAATTACAGACTACGAGGTATTCCGTCTAAGTCCTTAGAGGTGACTACTACGGCTTCTTTGTTTGAAGATGGCTGCAGAAGTCACTTACGATTACAACGAGGTGGACCATTAGTTGGTTTGACACTTCAGTTTTACGAAGATTATTAATAGAACGTTACTTTGCGTAAATTCATTATATAAAAATGTTAAAAACTATTTTTTTTATAGGAGAGGAGGCAAACGAGCCTGCGGCTCACCTGATGGTAATTGACTGCTGCCGCCCATGAACAACTGCAACACCAGGGGAATTGCAGATGCGTTGCCGGCCTCTTAAAAATGAGTAGGCTCTTTTCGCTTTTTAATCTGCTTATATCTACGTAATGAAATAAAATGATGTGTTTTACCTAATGTGTAGAGGACTTTCCGCTGTCCCTTAATTGCGTGCACTATCCCCGTCACCACTAATCCCAGCACCAGTACTCCCAACACCACTACACTAGGAAAGAGGACCGCTAAATTAGCTGTCAGCTACCGCAGAGTCTACTTCACCTGAGGATGCCTCGTGTAGAGGCGAAACACGTGTCGTATTATCGACGGTGGTGTGTCTATCCTAGTGTATTGGTGTTGTGAGTAATGGTGCTTGGATTAGATGTGACGAGGATATGAAAGTGGACGAAGCGAAACAAGTATGTAAGGATCGTACGGGAAAGAGGCGTGATTATATGTATGTATGTAGGATAGTACACGCAATTGAGGAAGGACGGGAGATGCTCTTCAGCTATGTAAGACACCTAATTTTATGAAATAAGTAAATTAATTTTTAACAACTTTAACACTTCAATTTTATAAAAACAAGTGGTAAAATTAAAATACTTCAATAGAAATAAAATAAGAATATCATCAATGTAGTCTAAGTCAATTTCTTTTTATAGGAGAGGGGTCAAACGAGCATGCTGCTCACCTGGTGGTAAGTGACAACCGTCGCCGATGAACAACTGCAACACCAGAGGAGTTGCAGATGTGTTGTTGGCCTTTTAGAAAAGAGTAGGCTCTTTTATTGAAGGTCCCTAAATACGCATTATTAAGGATAACTCAGAAGCTACTGGTCAGATCTTGATCAAATTTATGTGGTACCACATGAGAGTCATCAAAAGACTCATCAAAGTCAGTTCACCTAGAAAAAAGTTCTGAGGTGATACACATAAAGAAATATAGTTGAATTGAGAACCTCCTTCTTTTTTGAAGTCGATTGAAACATACGATTGACGAGACAAAGGAATATAGTCTGTGTCGATTAATATAAAGTTAGTTTCAAAGCTAATTGCTAATGATAATAGGTTTGTCTTTACATTAATAAATCATAACTATAATACAAAAACGTGGTAGCGTTAATGCCGCTTAACGAGAACGGTGTTAAATCGAGCGTGTCAGCTGAGCATTAGATATTATGCCATAATTCCGTGCGTGTTGATTACACGTGAAACGCCATATTTGCGACCGCTCATGCCTATATTTAGACATCATTGGAAATTATTAGTAAAACATAAAGTCATAATATGTTTATTTATAATGAAACATTAAAATTCAATATAAATTGGACGTTGTTATGCAAAACAGATACAACCCACGAAAACCTATTTTGAGATTATGATATTTTAAGTATCGATAGACATTGTTTAGTTAATATTGTATTACGTGGTAGAACCAAGCTGCAGCTATATTTATAGTACAGTTGTAACACGAATGGGTAGGCTCGACCGGGGAAGAACCACGCTCTCACATAATACCAGCGTAAAATAGCAGCTTAATGCTGCACTGTGTTTCGTATGGTGAGTGTAGAGAATCGGAGACCATTTTACTGGAAAAGAGGCATTCCACCTTAGTCCTCAAGACTGACAACGCATCTGCATTTTGATTCGCAAACGAGGATAGGTGTAGATGTCTATGGGCCTCAGCAACCACTTACCATGAGGTGGACTGTTTGCTCGTTTGTCACCCTATTTCTACAAAAAAAACATGGTTTAATAAATTCATCACATAATTGTACATATAGATCTTTTTATAATAGACAATGAACATTATTTTTCAACACAACATTTTTGGCACTAAATAGAATTCAATTCTTTTTGCGTAACTACGTCCGATTGTAAAAAAAAATAAGCTAATGCCATACTTTTATTTCCCTTGATGGTAAGCGGTAGCAAGAGATGTATAATGTAGATATAAAAAAGTGTATTCACTTTTGATAAAAATTATTTCATTCTTTTGTTGTTCATATTACGAAAGATGACACAAACTTTTTGGTTCGAATACATGATATGTCATCAACAAAGGGGCGACGACCTACAGAGCGTCTGGTTCTTCGATTGTAGAAAGGGGAGAGAGATATTATGTTATGTAATTCCTGAGCACATTTTTCACAAGTGTTAAAATTAATAAAATGTACTACTGACTTCAATATAAATTATTGAGGATAACTCGAAAAACACCGGTCAAACCTCGATCAAATTTATATGGAACCACCTGAGAAGCACCAGCTTTCAAAAAAAAGAACGCATAAAAAGAAAATACAGTCGAATTGAGGACCTCCTTCATTTTTTAAGTCGATTGAAAATATACCGTTCTACGGCTAGTAACAGGTGTTACCTTAAATCTGGGATAGTTTTAACGCTGAAAGCGTTTGCTGTATTGGCCCGATTCAAAATCGGTTCAACTAGAAAAAAGTTATGAGGTAACATCCTTTTTGAAGTTTGTTAAAAATATAAGTACCTATAACCTATAGAATACTGAAATGATGATAGTGTATGAAATCCGGTTTGTGGTCGCTGCAAAATTAAATCAAATAATAAATTTGCATTATAATCGGCTTAGACTATTGCTAATGCATTCGTCATTAGCAATAGTTGAAGCCTTTTATTGCAATATAAAAAAATGCAATACAAAATACTACATTGTACATGCCTTGTTGAGAGATTGCAAACTTCTCAATATAGGTGCAGAGTTACCAGCAGTGTTGTTAGTACCAGTGGGTGTTTTATAATTAAGACAAGTCTATGGGTCATAGCATCCGCATCAGAATCTATGTGCTTCATTGTTATTATTTATTGTATTCCTTAATAAGTACTAATTATTTATAGTATTAATTAAATATCTATTAGGAAAAATTTGATTATATGGAATTTAGTGAACTTGTAGAACAATTTCGTAATACCAATTTATGATTGTCATGAACCTTATACACTGCAAACAATTGGTTCAAATCGAAATTTCAATTTGTCATCGGCTCGTAGTTATTGCCTGGCTAACTTAACGTACTGGTAATAGTTTATTTTGGTAAATTGCCTATCGAAGTCTCACATTTATCTTTTATACGTTCAATACTTTAAGACTTGTAATTTAATCTAGTTTGTCGAAAATCAAATTGACTCTCTAACTACGCAGGTTATGTAACTAGGACAATTATTGTTTAATATATTTTTATGTAAAATAAAATTACCAACGGACTTACAGCCCACCTTTTTCTTATAGAATAAGGGTTACAAACGAGTCAACCTGATGGTGAATGGTTAAACTCTAGATCTATCCTCGATTACGAATCAAAATGCAGACGCGTTGTTACCGGTGAGGAATAAGTTGGAATGACTCGTTTCCAGTTAAAAGGGTATCCGGTTCTCTACACTCACCATGCCAAACACAGCAGCATTAAGCTGCTATTGTACGCTGGTATTCTGTGAGAGCGTGGTCCTACTCGATCGAGCCGACCCATTCGTGCTCCATCATAACCCTCAGCATTCAGTCTATAGTATCCTTTATTTGAAGTTGGCAGCAAGTGTACATGGGCTGTACAATCCATTTATCATCATCAGTTTTACATGTTAGAGCCATGTTGCAGCTATACCAATTATATAGTTGTACAACAAAGTACGAGTGTTTCATTGCGTAAGGACTTAGTTTTACATCCAAAATCATTCGCATACACTGTCGTAACGCTGACGTTATGCTGATGTTTGCACCAGCTTTTAATGGGTGAGTTACGTCGGATAGTCTTCATATCTTGTTAGTAATGATACCGTCCTAAAATGTCTATGGAAGCATTTCTGCGATCATATTTATATTTGTATTAGTTTACTTACGGTCAACGAATTTTAGGATATCAGAATATTCAGAAGGGAGAAATGAACTCATATACAGTCTACCTGATGGTTAGTGAGTTCTGCAGTCCATGGAGAGCTGTAGTTATCTTGCAACAAGTAAGGCTAAGGATGCGTTGTCACCTCTGAGGATGACAGGAAGACGAGGAGGAAGATGGAATGTCTCATAGCCTGTAAGGTTACTGGCTTTATTTACAAATTGCTATCATCATCATTATCATCATTAGCCTCCCCCAAGAAATGCTATAAAGCACGGTCCTAAGCCACCTGCAACCATCGACTTACTTCATGTCTTATAATTTGTCAATGGCTTATAATATGTAGCATTTGTTTCGATTTTTGCCAACACGTTATTAGCTATCAGTTTTAAAGCACAGAAATCGTTTGAACTCTGGAGAAATTTTCTGCTGACGCCAGGTTTTTTTTTTAATTTGATTGTAGTATCAGCAAGTTTGTATATTTTATACTGTAATTTTCCTTTTTTGCAACGTTTCCGATCGTAAATTATTGCATATTACGTAATATTACGTAGATTTTATAAATTTCCACGAAACAAAAATTATTTAAAATCAGTTTTTCTTTCACAAAATATAATAAAATGAAGCGTATAGTACGTTTAATAAAAAAAACGTCATGGTGATAACAACTATAACGCAATACTTACTTTCTCAAAATACAATAATACGCAAAATAATAAAGTTTGTTCAACTTACCTAACATTTATCTATGTAAGTAAAACAGTATAATCCCTCACGAAGCTTATATTCTTAATATATTTCCTCGTTTGGGGCCGAGGTTAATAAAATTTGACGCTCCCAGTGTAATCTCAACCTCCAGAGAGGTCGTTTTGGATAATTCAGAGCGGGATCGGCTCCCATAAATTCAATAACATCGAGCTACCTGTCCCTTGATCTCTTCGTTTGATTCGCCGAAAATGTTAATTTTATTGAAAATTATTTACTTGTAAGTATTACGTCCACTTATAAGTTTAAATAAAGCTCAGCTCACTTCACATTACATTAATAATAAGGATTTGCAGTACTATGTAGTTCTAAAGGCCGAAATGATCTATGCTTGAGAATACAACGTTTCTGAATAAGGTTAATTGTCGTAATTACTAATAATTAAGACGAACACATAAGACATAGTTCACTATTAGAACAGTTCTCTGAAGTACTGTAGAACTGTGCCTAACAGTGAACTACGCCTAAGCCAATGTATTTATATGTATGGTCGGGTCTGCCTTAATATCAAAGATTATATTACTATTTTCTATAATTGTAACGAAACTAAAATGGGAGATTCAGAAGTAGTGTTTTGACTACGTGGCGCAGTGGCTTAGTAGCTGGCTTAATCGCGCACGGAACAAGTATTTGTATGGCCTACAAATAATTGTTCCGGTTGCTGGATGTGCGTCCTTGTGAAATCCGTATGTGAATGTACGTAAACTGCCCCCGCAATACAGGAGAAAATCCCAGAGTGGAGGTAACTTTTTTTTTTAAATGCCAATAAAATTGTAAAGTAACTATCATAATCATAATCATAATCTTTATTGCAATCAAATGGTTATCAATAGATGTGATGTTTCAAAAATAGTCCGCATATGAACCCGGTTTGGGCGTAGCAATCATAAAAAAATTGAATTACATTATTGAGTACTATTATTAAATTACATTATTAGATTTACGTTATTAACTTACATTATTAAATTACATTTTTAAATAAGTTATACAACATTAGATAAATTATTGAATATTTTAAAAATTTAATTCAATTGATAAACACAATGTTAAGTAAACAAAAACAATAGTAATAAATTAAAATATATATATATATACAGAATAAAGTTATATAGTAAATTAAATAAAAACAATAATTATTGAAGAATAATTAAATAAAACAAATAAAATTAGAAGGTCGAAGTTGTCTACACAAATTAAATAACATTTGTATCAAAATATTCATTTAAATTATAGAAGCATTTTTCAATTAAATATAATTTTAATTTTGATAAAAATAATGTTGTATCCGTTAGAATTTTTATGTAATTTGGTAGGTTATTAAAAATTTTTGCTGTCATACAGTAGGGGCTAGAGCTATGTAATGCGAGTGTGGATTTCGGTAATATTAGCCTATTTTTGTTAGGTCTAATTGAGTATTTGTAATTAGTGTCGCTTAATTTGTTAAATAGTTCTGGATGGTTTTTTACAAATTTGCATGCTTCCCAAATATAAATAGATGTGAAAGTCAATATTTTAAGTTTTTTAAAGTGGGGCCTACAACTTTCTGGAATTTTTATATTTGCCAAAATTCTTATAAATTTTTTTTGGATTATAAATAATTGCTGCGCATCAGTACTATTTCCCCACAATATGACACCGTATGATAGCCACGAAGATGTGTATGCGTAATATGCCGACAGAGCGCTGGGGACATCCGTGGTTTTCTTTATTTCACGTAATG
Organism: Parnassius mnemosyne; assembly: GCA_963668995.1. NCBI lineage: Eukaryota > Metazoa > Arthropoda > Insecta > Lepidoptera > Papilionidae > Parnassius > Parnassius mnemosyne. The sequence continues at coordinate 9,136,263 of CAVLGL010000093.1, forward strand.
CGTATGTGAACCTGGATAGCCTGCTTTTAACTTTATTTATATGTGCTTTCCAGTTTATATGGCAGTCAATTTCCAGGCCTAGCAAGTTGAAGTTGTCAACAGTTCCTATAGGTGTATTATTATAATTAAAAGCGATACTTAGAGGTGATTTTTGAACTGGTCGGAATTGCATAATTTTGGTTTTATTAAAATTGATCTCTAGGTTGTGATGTGTCAGCCAATTTGTGACCTGGTTTAATACATGATTCAGTTTATTATTTAAATTCTGGTCTTTTGTGTGTGAAATAAGAATAGAGATGTCATCTGCAAATATAACAGAGGTTTCACTCAATACCCTAGGCAGTTCGTTTATGTAAATTATAAATAGCAAACATCCCAAAACGCTACCTTGAGGGATGGAGCAAGTAGTATGGATTGCGTCAGATCTAACGTTACAGATTTCACCAGTGTCATGGTTATAATGCACTATCTCTACATATTGTTTTCGGTTTTCCAGGTAAGATTTAAACCATTTGTATGCCGTATCACGTATACCGATGTCATATAACTTCTGTAACAGTATTGGGTATTGTACTTTATCATAGGCTTTGGACATATCTAATAATATACCTACGGCGTATTTCTTTTCATTTATAATATCAAGTACTTTTTGTATATATTTGTATACTGCAAGTGTCGTTGATCGCTTCTTCCTAAAACCATTTTGTGAATTATCAAACAGTTTAAATTTTTCACAGAATGCGTAAACTCTATTTGACATTGCCTTTTCAAAGATTTTCGAAGATGTAGGTAACATTGCAATTGGTCTATAATTTGTAGTGTCTGTTTTTGATTCCTTTTTATGTATAGGTTTTACTATAGCAGTTTTTAATTTATCTGGGAACGTTCCTTCCGTAAAAGATTGGTTGACTAAAAAACTTAATGGAGAAGATAATGAATCAACACATTTTTTTATTAATTTCGGTGGTAATTCATCTATTCCATAACTATTTTTATTTTTTAATTTTTTGATAATGTTACTAATTTCTTCGGGTTTAACAGGACATAAAAACATAGTATTTAATGTACTTGTATTTTTAAAGGATTGTATTTGTTGAGATGGTATGTTTGCTTTTGAGACGTGGCCAACTAATGCAAAGTAATTATTAAATAAATTAGCTACCCTTTTTGGTTCTGATACATATTGGTTATCCACTAAAATTTCAATATTTTCTTTTATTTTATTTGTTGTTTTATTAGTACGTTCCTTTATAATGGCCCACATACATTTTACTTTATTATCAGATTGTTTTAATCTATTTGCATAATCTATTCTTTTGGCCTTATTTACTGCTTTTTTCAGTATTTTTTCAAATGTTTTATAGTGTTTTTTTAAATTCAGATTCTTTGTATACGAAGTTAGGACCTTTAAAACTCTTTTATTTTTGCATGAAATTTTGAGGCCATTTGTTAACCAATGAGTTTTTTGTCTTGCTCTTATAATAACGGTTTTTTTAGGAATGCATTTATTTAGCAAGTTTTGTAGTATGTCATGAAATATATTATAGTTTTCATTAAGGCTTCTTTCGACATTTATAATATTACTCCAGTCTATAAGTGAAAGTTGAGATTTAAATTCATTTATGTTTTTCTCGTTATAAAATCGTTTTGTAATTACCCTAGGAATTGTTTTTATTTTAGTATTTTCGGTATTCAATTTAATCATAGTTCCTTTGTGGTCTGAGAATCCTAAATCTGCAACATAAGCTTTTAACTCCGCTAAGGAGAAGTTAATGAAGATAAGGTCTAGGCATGTGGCAGAATTACAAGTGACTCGTGTTGGCTCCTTTATAATTTGAATAAAATTATATTCTAACATAAAGTTTAACAGAAAGTTTGATTGTTGTGATTCTTTTAAAATATTCACGTTAAAGTCTCCTCCAATTATAATTCGTTTTTTGTCATGTTTTCTATTTAAATATTGTAATAACATTTTCATTTGTGTGTAGAAAACTTCGCTCTCTCTATTATTCCAGTACAGACTAACAATAATGATATTTAATTTGGTGATTTCCACAGCACAAAGTTCTATTACACACTCTATTGAGAAGCTGCTCACATCTTTTATTTCTATGTATTCTAAATCATTTTTTAGTATGATGCAAACCCCACCTCCTGTGTAGTTTTTTCGGCAAAAAGAGGTTGCTATATGGTAGTTTTGAAATACTACTAATTCTAGTTTATAATTAGACAGCCACGATTCCGAAACACAAACTAAGTGTGGTAAATTTTGTTCTAAATAAGTTTCCAGGAGATGAGTTTTATTGAATAAACTTTGCATATTTTGGAACAAAATACTTACATTATTAATCACGAAAAAAAGATTTTGGTGTTGAGTTTGTGGTATGGTTTGTTTCAGATACATTACAGGGCATTGTGTTTTTGTTTTCAGTCTTATTAATATCATACCATAACTGTTGTAATAATGATTTTAAATTTCGGAAGATCATTTTCATGCCAAGGTTATTCAACTTACCCAATGGTCTAGAGAACATAGTGTAATCATAACTTAGCTCAAGGTTAGAATCTAGTATAAATGCAAATTCATGAATTTGTACTTCTTTGTAGAGCAATGCATTAAATGTTTCAATCCTTTTATTATATATTTGGTAGTATTTTCCTAATTTAAAGGTAGGTAAGCATAATATAACGTTCGTATTTTTTATTTTCAACAAGGATTCTCTTAGTTCTTGAACACAATTTTTATAATTTCCGCTTCGTTTGAAATCTTCTTCTCCTATTAATAGAATACAAAAGTCATTTTTCGAAAGATACTTTGCTTGACTACATAGGTTGTCTAGAAGGTTCATCATACCGACATTAGATCTCAGGAAATGGCATATCTCATAGTTTTCGTCAGCAAAAGTTGCTAACGCTATGTTAGTGACTTTATTTACTTTTTCGCTAGAAAATATGTGTATTTTTCTGTTTTTATAATTTATGTACTCTTCATACCGATTGTTTATCGTTAGAGCCGTAAGTCTATTGTTTAGTAAGCAAATCTCTTCTCTTGCTTCTTGTAGTTGGTTTTGTAGTTCAAAGATCATGGATTCAAGTTCTTTTATATTAACTATACTCTTTACACTGCTAAAACATTTTTTTTAAATATGCTATTATATTTTTATTGATATTTATATTTTAAAATTACATTAAACGTCCTCGGGCAATACGGCAAAAAAGGAAAACTTTACAGAGGATTTATAGCCTGTGGACATCAAGGATAATTGACTACTTCTACGATTTTGAAGACTACACTTTCCATCCATTGCAGCATATAAAAGTCCACTGCTGATCAGAGGCGTCCCTCACAGACGGTCACATAGGAGATTTTGCTATAGTTACCATGCTTAGCTTAACAGGTTAGCAACCGCAGTTTTTTTATCATCATGATTTGTTATCAGGAAATGCTGCTACCTGTCTCCTGTTTTATCTTCTCTGTCGCCTCTTACAACACCCACGGCACGATATGGGGTAGTGGATATTCTTACACCGTCATTACACGGGACTTCATTTTAGCTTAAATAAATTACTTTATATCAAGTTAATCTTCCAAATTAAAGGTATCACTGATTAAAGACAAAATAAACGTATAATAAGGTTCAACATATTTAAGTACTGATACCATTACTATAAATATTGTACGCAGTATAGAGCTTTACTGGTATATTCTCGCGTATACCTCCCCTCTCGTCTATAGCTAAAACTCGTATATATCTACGTGAATACAGTTCGTGCTTTGTCCCGCGTACAATTAGAATTGGGTCAAACATCATCTGAATATCGAACAAACGTTTGACCAACTTAACATAGTGGTGCTTTCAATACGTTGTAACCTATATCTATGTGATTGTTTAGTTTCTACAGGCTGTGGCCTGTGGTCGAATTAACTTACAATATACTGTCTGACACTATAATCTTGTGATAGAGTACATATTTTGGATTAAGGGCGTGAATCGACTGAAAAGTATGATTACAAACCCATTACATTACATTTTTAGAAACTTAAATTTAAGTCTATTTGGGTTCTGGAGCTCAGAATCTCTGACGTTTAAAAAATTTCAGAATATATTCAATAAAATACCTTTAAAATATAGAAGATATTTAAACAACCAAAATTTAAAATATATAACTCAAGTTAAAAACAACGGTTAGAGGACAAAACTAAAGGCGCCATCACTAAGCACAAAGTAAAACAACAATTATTTGCTAACGTTGTATACATATGCTAAACACTAAAAGTAATCGGAAGAATTTAATTTTTTGTGGTTTTTTTTATAGGATAAGGGTGACAAACGAGCACACAGTCCACCTGATGGTAAGTGGTTGCTGCGGCCCATAGACATCTACATCTATTCTTGATTACGAATCAAAATGCAGCTGCGTTTTCACCCGTGAGGACTAAGATGTAATGCCTCGTTTCCAGTAAAAAGGGTCTCCGGTTTTCTACACTCACCATACGAAACACAGCAGCGTTACGCTGCTTTTTTACAATGGTATTCTGGAAGAGCGTAATCCTTCCCCGGTCGAGCCGACCCATTCGTGATACAACTATACCTACTACTAATATAGGTGCAGCATGGCTCTACCACGTAAAAAGTGTATTAAATAAATGGTAGTTCTCTTCTAACGGAAGTAAAAATACTTCATAAAAGCACAGTATTTCTATAATAGAGCTATAAAATTAAGTTAACCCGCAGGCAAGAACAATACGCCTTGATTGTGACATCATGGCACGCATAACTTTTCATTTTTAACGAGTTCTTTTCAACCGGACTACCCTCGAACGCGGTGACTGAAAACGGAGACCGGAGACAAATTGCGATCGTAAACAAAACTTGACTGAGACCGTCTGTTACGGATATAGTTTCCCTAAAGTATTATGAGCGAGAAACAATTAATTACAGATGCTATTACAGGAGCTGGAAGAAAGCCATTTATTCATCCAGTACATTAAATGATAACGGAATTATTTTTACTAAACTACAAGAAGACAGAAATAGAAAGCGTTTATCATTTATACTCTAAATAATTAAATATAAGGAACAAAAGACATTTTAGGCACCATTGCACCTGTTATTTCGGATGAAAAATAAAGAAAAAATAAAGTATAATAAAGCCTACGTAAATCCTACATCCCCTTTTATTTTATAGAGGGTTATGAGACAGGAAAGAGTCCTTCACATGTTCTAGCTTAGTGCAAATTAACTTTACGTATCATCGTAGAACATTGTTATGGCCGCCGACCTGTATCACGACCTAGACACACGGCTGTGTTTCAGCCAAGGTGGAAAAAGAAAGGGGCGACGTACCAGCAATATGTATATTTTCACAAACCATTTCGAGCTACTTTCGACTCCCTCTCTCAAAATGATATTTGCATTTTTTGTATGTTTTGTACAATATATGCATATTTACGTAATAGTTGTTGTCTTTATCAAATAATTTAAAATTTTACGATTATATCTATTAATATAATTTATTGACTTCTGTAGAGTCTGTAGAGCCTTTTTTTCACTGAATTATTCATTGATTTACTTATCAAAAACTTATACCACTTTACTCCAGGTGACTCACAAATTTGAAACTAAACAACAAGTTATATTATTAGAACAAAGGAAAAATTCTTAAAACTACGAAATAGATATATGATGCCGACAAAGTTAGAGTTTTCGCAAAACATTGAACTTCAATAAATAATTTAAAAAAAAAATTAAGCTTAAACGCAAGATATTACGTTTTATGGCCATAGGTTTTCAAAAGAATAAAAAGCAAAAAAAAATCATACTCCACATAACATAAATCTGAAAAAGGGACTAAGTTCGGTACTACGATCGGGGTTGTCGGCTTTGTCGATAAAACTGTTAATATCTGAACGGGTGCCAAGTTCTTTAACAGTTCCTTAAATCAAAGCTACAGGAATGTACAACGTTTTTCAATTGATTTGAAATAAAATTTGTTACGTTTTCGATAGTAAATTTGTAATTTGGCAAAGAATAAAACGAATTTTATACGTTTTATCTCGTTTAATTTACTTTTTTTATCTAAGTTATTTTTCGAGAGGAGAGGACCAGAGAGAGATCTGTTGCAGAATCAACGGCTTTTACATGCTTTTCGAGACACGATCACCTACAACAAACACCTTTTTTTACGTGGTAGAGCCATGCTGCAGCTATATTAGTAGTATAGTTGTAGCATGAATGGGTCGGCTCGACCGGGGAAGGACCACGCACGTAAAAGTAAAAGAGCTTAACACTGCTGTGTTTCGTATGGTGAGTGTAGAGAAGAAGAGTGTAGAGGTGAGTCTTTTTACTGGAAAAGAGACATTCCATCTTCGTCCTCACGGGTGACAACGCATCTGCATTTTGATTCGCAAACTAGGATAAATGTAGATGTCGATGGGCCACAGCAACCATTTACCATCAGGTGGACCGTGTGCTCGTTTGTCACACTATCCTATATAAAAATTCTTTCTGACTGAAAAACTCAAAAACTAATTTTATTTTAAATGCTCAATATACGATTCGTACCCGGTACTTTCGTAAGAGGCGACAAAGGGAAACAAATCAGGAGATGGGCAGCAGCGTCTTCCTAAAAACGACTAAAATTAAAAAAAAAACTGTGGTTGCCAACACGCTTGTCAAGCGTTGCGACTACGGCAAATATCCCCTCTATGAGATAATCCATGGGGGAAGCCTATGTTCAGCAGTGGACTTTAATAGGCTGTAACGGATGGATGTATAGAAGATAATCTACCAGGAGGACATGACCCCCTGAGAGGTGAAATTATTAAATCAACAGTAACATTACAACTATTGCAAATATCCCTCATATGAGACAATCTATGGGGGAGGCCTATGTTCAGCAGTTGACTTTAATAGGATGTTACGGTAACAGTAGCCCGGGACTTTATGATCCGCAGTCGCGCTTACGATCACCTGACCAACGAGGCGATCAAAGTATTTAAAACTAGCTGTTCCCCGCGACTTCACTCGCGTGTTAGGGTTTTTATGTTTTTGTGTGGAACCCTAATTATTTTTCTAAAATAAAGGAAGTTAAGAAGTTTAAAATAAAATAAGTTACTCTTTATGAAATCAGCTACCTGCCAGTGAAAGTCCCTTCAAAATCGGTCCAGCCGTTTCGGAGATTACCCGGAACAAACAGACAGACAGACAAACAGACAAAAATTTTAAAAATTGTATTTTTGTTATATAAGTACCGTATTTACTTTCATATACATTCAGTAAAAAGCTGTATTTTTACATTACAAACAGAGACTTCAATTTTATTTATTTGTATAGACTAGCTTAAATATATATTTTAACTTTATATTAAATATTATCCCGCTCAAAGCTATTTATTGACCCATGACGTTATTTCTTTCGCGTGTGTCATAAGAAGCAATTATGAGGAATGCCAGAACAGCTTTTGATAAATGACGTTATTATAACCATATCGTTTACGGCATCAAAAGTACGAAAGTAAGGGACAAGCCCAAACAAGAGTGAACTTTTGCAGACTGGTGAAGAATTGTTTATTGTTTTTTTTAATAGATAGCTTAGTAATAATTCCTTATGTTTACGCGAACACTACAGTATGAATTTATAGCAACTAGAAGTCTTACAGTTGTGTACTTGGGTTGGCATTTAATTTTATTAATTATAGGATCCTAAGCAGATGGTAGCACCCAACCATCTTCTCTATTGAAATTAGGATGTTTTTTTATTTCAATAGTCTCGCGAGTCATCTTTGAAAGGAATCGGTGTTCATTGGCGAGGATTTGTGGTCTATCAGATCTGATGTAGTGATGGGCCGATCTTGTAGTAGTCTCACTCACTTAGTTCCCCCCGTGACCAAGGATGCTGTAAAGTGCGGGTTGCTTAACGAAAATGTAAAATGACTTAAATAAAAATTTTACAAAAACCCGAAATAAAGAGAGCTGTTGATCGTCAAACAGCTGAAAAGTACACATACACACTACAAACATATACCACCCCTCCTCTCTGATTTCGTCAGGGGTTAATAAGTCAATATATGCAATAAAATCCGTAAAAACTAGTTTTATTTAATAAATAGCTTAGTAGTTACGGAATTACTATTATATCAACATTTATGATTACAGGCCGTCACAAGTCCACTGCTGAACATAGGCCTCCCCCAAGGTATGCCACAAAACATTGGCCTCATCCTTACCTCCTACCTAACTACAATCAGCAAATTTTGGTGAGTCTTACCAGGTCAACAGTCCATCTAGTGGGGAGCCAATTATACATTAATACATATAAGCGTATAAATTTATATCAATATACAGAATGTTTACTTAGTTTTTAGTTTTAAAAATTTTACATTCCTGCTTTTAAAATACCTAGATCACTAGATGTTTTTTTCGTGAACAACTTATTGGCTTAGCGACATACGGTACGTGCCTTGGGAGCTAAAATAAATAAAATATAAGCGGTTTTAGATATACAGTAAATTGTGTCGGTTCCTTAATTACTTGATTCTTTTTAGGGTTCCGTATCTAAAAGGAAAAAACGGAACCCTTATAGGATCACTTTGTTGTCCGTCTGTCTGTCTGTCTGTCTGTCAAGACGTCTCAGGAACGCGTGGAGGTATCAAGCTGAAATTCATATCAAATACTCAAATCTACTTACCCTTAGAGCTGTAAAAAAATCAAACTTCTAAGCCAACGCAATCAAAAGATCAGCCGTTTATGCCGTAAATTTTCGACATTCGCAAGGGAATCAAAACCTACAGGGTACTTCCCGTGAACTCAAAATCTTGAAATTTGGTACGATCAAACGTTTTATAGCACAGATAAAGGAAAAATTGCGAAAAGCATAAATTTTTAGTTACATCATAAAATAAAAATATTTTTAATAATTTTAAACTTATATACCTACAGATTTGTACGGAACCCTCGGTGCGCGAGTCCGACTCGCACTTTGCCGGTTTTTTGTAAGTTATGTTTAAAATGGTTCAGTAGAGTGTTGCTTTTAGTTTATTTTTAAATAAAGCAATACAACGAAATGGTGATGATTCCACTTAGATCGTCATGAAACATGTTTTTTTTTATAAAACTAAAGTGACAAACGTCTTGACATATGGTGCCCAAACAGCAGAGGTCCGATCTCGGGGTGTGTCAGCGAGCAATGGAGCACAGCATGATAGGAGTCAGACTAACAGACCACATCAGAAATACCACTTTGCGCTCCAGGACCCAAATCACTGACGTCTCCCATAAATCCACCAACCTAAAATGGGACTGGGTCAGAAGAACTTCGGGCCAAAATCACAACATGGTGGACTCCTATAAATAGCAGACGACTCCTAGGCGTACCCAGAAAACGATGGCGGGATGAACTGGACTCCTTCATGATAGAATGGTCCTCAATAGCACAGAACCGTGAAAGGTGGAAAGAGGTTGGGAAGGCCTTGGCCCAGCAGTGAGACGTTATGGGCTAATATGGTAAGAAGATAAGAAGACAAACGCACTTAGTTAGTAGCACCTGATGGTAAGTGCAACTGCATTCAACTTCAAACAAGGGATGCTACAGATGCGTTGTTTACTCGAAGAACTAAGATGGACCTCAGAGCCTGTAATTCTACTGGCTATCTAATCCTTCAGGCCGGAACTCAGGCACTGATATTTGACGGCAGAAATAGCCAAGAAGATTTTTTTTATTCATATATAAAAGGCTTTGTCGCTGATGCGATTATGCCGCCCTGGTAGTTACAAAAAAAGGCAAGAAGATTGTACCAACCCAGATGGACTCCTTCCACCTAATTTTAATACGATGAATAGAATAGAATAGATAATTTTTATCCAATATAAATTACAAGGAATTCTTATTAAAGGTATTTTTTCTACCGACTTCAGAAAGGAGACGGTACTCAATTCGACTGTATGTTTTTTATGTGTGTTACCTCATAACTTTTTACTGGGTGAATCGATTTCGATGATTCTTTTTTTATTTGAAAGCTGGTGCTTCACATATAGTCTCATATAAATTTGACCAAGGTATGATCAATAGTTTTTGAGTTAGTCTTAATAAATTACATTAAAGTAAGTTGTACAAAATTTTGAATTTTAAATTATTACAATTACCACTCGTTCAGAAAAAGTCACTATCGTGAGAAGAACGAGCAAGAAACCAAATTTAAATGTGTTGATGTAAAGTGTAAGCAATTTCAATTTCTTATTCCGCCTATAAGCTTGGATAGGCACTTTAAAATTTTTACATCAAGACGCTATCGGGAGATATTTTAACAATTCAAAACACGCTGTATAAACGCTACAGTGAATAAAAGCGATCGTTCAACGTTCATTACGCAATAAGTGCTGTAACAAACGACTGGATGAATAATTGAATTTACAGTTTCTAACAGAAACCATTCTTCAGTTTGATTTATTACGCAAATTGCACGAATAAAAATGACTAATATTTACAATTTATAATGCCACATTTAATGTGTAAGCATGGGTTGTATGTAGTAAGTATAGTAAACTAGCTTTTGCCTGTGGTTTTGTCCGCTTGGAGATCGAAAAATAAAAGAGCTAGGGCAGCATAAATATGTGTGGAATTACGCTCGAGAACTGTCCCACCTGGTCGATCCATTGTTCCATTGCGTGAATGAAGAACAAAACAACAAATACACCTTCGCATTTATAATATTAGTAGGGTATATTTATATACTAGCTGACCAGGCAGACGTTGTTCTGCTCTTTCCGACGACCATTTGCTTACCTAAAAAAAACTCCTGAAATTAGCAATAAAAAATTTGAGGGTCACTTATCGGGATAAAAATTATGCTATCTCTCAAGTTGGACCAAACTGCACACCGTGTGCAAAATTTCATTGAGTATATATATAAATGTAATGCTATTTGACTTGTTTCTAGTTATTTTTTATTTTTTGCACCTATCACATTATTTCCTCATGTTCCGGGTTAATTGGGAGAGCAATAAGAATAATCAATAAAAATGTATACTGCATTTTTAATATGTACCTAATTGTTTTTCCCTCGTAGACATATTAAATATACTTACCGTGTTGTGGCGGCGTACAAAAACTAAACTTTAACCTACTGGTACAATAAATATGCTACATGCATGTCTTTTGAAAAAAAAAACAACAGTACATGACTTTGTTATCCTTTATTAGTTGTAGCTGAAACGGCGTGTCTAATTCGTTTCCTCGAGGGGATATACGATATTTCAGTTGTTTGGGCCCTAACAAAAGCGTACCTAAATCAGTTTTCCCTGGATTTCCTCTCCTTGAAAAATATCATCATATATTGGTGTTTCGTATGTGAGTGTAGATAACCAGAGACCATTTTTACTGGAAATCCGGCATCCATTCTATACTAGTCCTCAGGGATGACAACGCGTCTGAAATTTTATTGTTAATCGAAAATTAATGTAATTGTCTATGGTAAGTGAATGCTGTGTCCCACACAACATTCACTTACCATCGGGTGGACTATGATCTCGTTGGCCACTCTTATTCTTTAAAAAACAAAATACAGGTGATACCTAAGCGATCCCTGTGTGCCGTATATAACTTGGTATTTTTGATAATTTTAAATATCACGGGTTCCACGACGTAAGTTTTGTTATATAAAGTTTTGCCTAGGTCTGTTCCTAAATTTTGTATTTGTATTTTTTTTAAAAACGTTATAGGATTTTCTCCTGTGTCGTGGAGACAGTTTACAAACATAAATTTCACGAGGACAAACATCCAGACCCGGAACAATTATTAGGGGAATTAGTAGGCGATACAAATACTTGTTCCGTGCGGGATTCGAACCCGCGGCCCCCAGCGCAACAAGTCATTGCTAAGCCACTGTGCCACGGAGCCGTCGTAACTGGATCATTTCTTTGTTCACTTATAATCATTATTTATATTAAATTAAAAATCGATGGAATCGAAGTTATTTGAAAGCATATTTTACAAAAAACTAACGTACATTCTTAATTTGTTACGATGTTGTTTATAATTTGTCAAAGTTTACATTTTCCTGTTATGGAACGATAACTCCAAGACCAATTAAAATGTTTTTATCGTCTTTATCCTGGTATTATAATGTTGTTATAAGTTCTAGCGTATAATATGACACTTTATTTGATTTACTTACGTCTTCTATCTCGTACTAGATTTTTATTTTGAAATGTGTGAGTTCGAGGCCCAACACAGAGATCGCAGAAAAAAATCATGACATAAGCCTCATCAAAATTATTTTAATGTCAGTCCATAACAAGTCCGACACTGAAAATAGGGCTTTCCAATGATTCTGAGGTAACCGCAACAATCGATTTCCTACATGTCTTATCAGGTTATTTTCCATCTGTCTCGAGAACCTTTCTTCCTCACTAGTTGTCTATTTTATGAACTATATGGCTGGCCCGTTGCCATCAGTTTCCTGATCTGTTCGGCAGCGGTTGCTTAATTTTGTAAGTCTCATTTTATTCTATAAATTCAGATTAAGTGGTTGACACAATTTAATATAATTCAATTAACGGGAAATAAATAATAATTGATCATTACATTTTAGAAGAAATATTCTAGAATGGTAGCCCAGTAGTGGTACCTAAGCGAAGTGAGGGATGGCCTCCCTACTAGATGGAGTCACGACCTGGTAAAGAAGTCGAGTCGATGGATGCAGGTAGCTCAGAATATTGCTTTGTGGTAATCCTTGGGAAGGTTATTTTAGCAGCGGAATGTGTAGTAATGACGATGATAAATTACAGTAGAGAGGCATATAAAAGAATGGTGCTACATTGCAGCAGCTTTTAGCAGTATTATTGGGAAAACATTTAAGTGAAGTGCCTAGAAAGGAAGAGATAATGGAAGCAAAGTGTTTCCAGAGACGAGAAACACCCACAAACTTTTCGCTAATTTAAGACAAAGTAATTACTTCAAATAAGCATTAGGCTCCATTAGGGTACAAGCCGGACCTCTGCATTAATTACTAAGTTTACTTTCACAATTAACGTGCATCAGTGAAATGTCTATTATTTTCCAAACGTTTTTAGAGAACTTTAGTATACAATGGCGAATAAATTTCTTAGTTATTCTGTAATGTTCGATTTCATTTTCTTTTTGCCAGTTTCGAGATAGATATAAATATTTAAAAAAAAAGTCCCCCTGGGTTGATTCGAATGATTCTTTTTTTTATAGGAATAGAGTGACAAACGAGCACATAGTCCACCTGATGGTTGTATTGCTGTGACCCATAGACATCTAAATTTATCCTCAATAAAGAATCAAAATGTAGATGCGTCGTCACCCATGAGGACTAAGATGGAATGCCTCTTTTCCAGTAAAAAGGGTCTCCGGTTCTCTACACTCACCATACGAAACAAAGCAGTGTTAAACTGCTATTTTACGCTGGTATTCTGTGAGAGCGTGGTCCTTCCTCGGTCGAGCCGACCCATTCGTGCTACAACTACACTACTAATATAGCTGCAGAATGGTTCTACCACGTTCATTCTCTCCAGGACAGAGGTTTTTTCCGAACCAGTGGTAAAATTTAAATGACTTTGTGCTGCCCGTCTCCTAGATTCTTATCTCTGTCACCTCTTACGACACCCACGGAGCGATATGGGGTCAGTGAATATTCTTACACCGCTTTCACACGGTCAACTGGACAAATATTTTTTTAAATATTAATATGTATCTTTTAAAAATTAGTAACCTTTTAGCACGCCATTATTATAAAAATATTTTTTCGCCTGTAGTTTTAATGAGCCAGATTGTCAAACTGAAAACGCGAACTCACAACAAGTTGAACAGCGACAAAATGGAATCGATACAGAGACGCAGAGGCAGTCCCTTATCATTAAGTTAATAGCGGGTATACCCTTGTTCGAAAAATTTGCATAGCTGAAACTGAACATTTAAGGTTGAAATTTTGCTGTTATTTTGTAAACGGTATGCGGGGAAAGCTTCGCATGTTTTGTAAAGGGGAATTTATATAGATTGTTTGATAGTTATCGCTTACGTTTGGGTAGTTTAACAATAATCTAAAGTAATTGAGAGGAGAGGTAATATTAAAACGATGATTTACTTTAAATAAAAATTGAAATAGAACTAGTTTTTAAGAATTTTATCGCGTATATTAAACTATTTTGTATTCCCGACGTTTCGAGTACTTTACGACGTTCTGACGTGTTAGACTATTATTTCCTAATGTCATACTTGGGTTGGTATTTAATTTTATTATTTATAGGATCCCAAGCAGATAGTAGCATCCGGCCATCATCAGAATTTGTGGTCTACATCAGATTTGATAGACCAAAAATATACGCTGCAGAACACCGATTCCTCCCAAGAACGATTCGCGAGGCTATTGAAATCAAAATACATCCTAACTTTAATAGAGAATGTGTAGTGTTCGCATAAACATAAGAAATCATAAAAGAAATTATATTTATACTTTTTTCTGCTTTTGCATACGATGAATACTTTTTGAAGTATTTATCTCCTCTCGTACTTATATTTAGCATCTAGCTTTTACCCGCGGTTTCGCCCGCGTGAGCTTCAATTAAGGGACATCATTAAATGCTGTTCCGTGCCAAATTTAGCAAAATTCGATCACTTTTACTTCCACCTCTGTGTTTGTGTCTCTATGTCTGTTTGTTAATTTTTTTTTTGAATTCTCAAAGACATTTGGACGTAGATGATTGATATTTGGCATATATATATATATATATATATATATATATATATATATATATATATATATATATATATATATATATATATATAATTCGCTAAAGCAAGACGTGAATAAATAAGTTTTTCAAACTTGCATTAATATCATATGTCTAGAAAGTACTATTATTTTTATATCGGGCGTATCTTTAGATGAATCCATAAGAAAGGTAAATTATCTTGGATTGAATAAAACTACTTTTACGGATTCTATCGCGTTTAATTAACTTATTTTTATTAATTCCCGACATTTTGGGTGCTTTACAGCACCCATGATCACGGGGAACTGAGGTGATTGACGTCCTGATGTCACAGTTAACCCGGAGTACCTTTAGCTTTTTAATTATTAATTTTAGTCCGATCTATGTGCATGAATGGGTACTGTAAAGCACCCGAATCGTTGGGAGTTAATAAAAATAAGTTAATTAAATGCGATAAAATCCGTAAAAGTAGTTTTATTCAATGTGTAGTGTTCGCGTAAATATAAGAAATCATTAAATTATCTTGGAATCAAAATTTATTATTATTCATAATTAAATTATAATAAAATTTAAATTCATAATTAAAGTTACCTAATTTAATTTTAACAAAATAATGATGATTTCATGGTCTTCCATCAATTTACGGTATAGTGTTTATTTGCAATATTTGTTTCATGTCATTGGATCCATTTAATATTGATTAACAGTGGTAGAGCCACGCGGCAGCTTTTGCTGTCGCACGGATGGGCCGGCTCGAACCGGGGTGGTACCACGACCTCACAGAAAAACAGCGTGAAGTAGAGGTTTACCTCTGCGTTTCGCTTGGTGAGTGCAGGTGGCCGGAGGCCCTTTTTACTGGAAATGAGGCATTCTATCTTAGTTCTCACGGGTGACAACGCATCTACATTTTGATTAGTAACAGAGGATAGATGTAGATGTCTATGGGCCACAGCAACCACTTACTATCAGGTGGACTGTGTGCTCGTTTGTCACCCTTATCCTATAAAAAAAAAGAAAAAAGATTTGCACCATAAAATAGATGCTGATATTTATTCAACGTTCGGGTAGACTTCAAAATATCTTTCTACTCTCTACAACATACTATTTAATTTATCAAATCCAACCTATCCTAAGGAATGTTTTCAATTTTTTAACTCCTCTCGTAACATTTCTCTACAGGCCGGCGAAAACCTTTTATTCGATGTACCATTCATTCCTCGGCCTTTACAAAAAAAAAAAGATATCTCTGCTCCTAGGGGCATTTCGCAACTTTTTCTTTTAAATGTGCTCAAACTTTAGATTCGTTCAAAATTAAATTAAGAAACATTATTTAAGAAATATTATCCGTCACTCTGGTGTGTAATTTTTTATATTTCTGTCAAATTTCTGCTTTTAAAGCTGTTTTGGAATTACGTCTTTCAAATGTGCCCAAAATATAGATTCGTTAGGATAAAATAAAGGAACATCAGCTGTACCAATTACTTATTTCTCTCTCAATCTTTCTCTTGTTTCATTTTTATTTTTAACAGTATTTTTATGTTTACTGATCTAGATCTAGTGTTGTAGTACATAAACATCTTATCCTTGATTAAGAATCAAAATGGAAATGCGTTGTCACCCCTGAGGACTAAGCTGGAAAGCCTTCAATCATGTAAAATGGGTCTCCCGTTCTCTGCACTCACAATACACACCAAACACAGCAGCATTAACTTGCTATTTTACGATGATAATCTGTGGAACCGTGGTCCTACCCCGGTCCAGAGGACCCATTATTATAGAATCGATTACAAGTACAATGTAATTATGCATTTATAAGTGGTAGAGACATGCTGCAGCTATATTAGTAGTATAGTTGTAGCACGAATGGGTCGGCTCGACCGGGGAAGTACCACACTCTCACAGAATACCAGAGTCAAATAGCAGCTTAACACTGTTGTGTTTCGTATAGTGAGTGTAGAGAACCGGAGACCCTTTTTACTGGAAAAGAGGCATTCCATCTTAGTCCTCACGGATGACAACGCATCTGCATTTTGATTCGCAAACGAGGATAAATGTAGATGTCTATGGGCCACATCAACCACTTACCATTAGGTGCACTGTATGCTCGTTTGTCACCCTTATCCTACAAAAGAATACTCACTTAATGAGTAACACAAAAGTTAACATAACAATAAAAGTAACATGTCTATGTATTTAATGGCATTTTTGTTCTGTAATGTACTATAAATATAATGTATTGTATTGTATTTTAATATAGAAAGTAAGAGAGGAAGGAAAAGAGGCAGACTGAGAATAATGGATTACAACATATAAAAGCAAATAAATGTCTTGTTCATATCAGAAAGTCAAGGCGAAGGCGGAACGTGAAGGAATCTGGAAATCACTCCACGAAAAGCTTTAAATCTTTGAAGATGAATTAAACTACCAAAATTTAATTAATACTGTTGTTTATAAAATTAGTTTAAGGTTTAGGTTAGGTTTAAAGAAATTTAAAACGATAACTATACAAAAAAATATGTTGTAAATGAAAAAAGCTACTGTAAATTACCTATAAATTAAATTGAATTGTCGATCTGTGATATTAAAATCCATCCATCCTCCAGGCCTCCCAAAGATTGCCTCTTAGGAGGGATTTTGCTATAATTTCCATGCTTGGCAGGCGTGTTGGCAAGTGCAGTTTTTTATAATTTTGATTTGTTACCAGAAAGATGCTGCATTTCAACTCTTGTTTTAGTTTCGCTGTGTCGCCTCTTACGACACCAAGGGGGTGATGTGGGATAGAGGATATTCTTACTCCACTACTACACGGTTATTAATCAATAAATACCCGGCTTCTATTTTCTTTTAAAGAATAAAGGTGATAAGCGAGCACACAGTGCACCTGATGGTAAGTGGTTGCTGTGTTTCATAGCATGCAGATGCGTTGTCACCCGTGAAGACTAAAATGTAATGACTCGTTTTCAGTAAAAAAGGTCTCCTGTTTTCTACACTCACCGTACGAAACACAGCAGTGTTTAGCTGCTGTTTTACGCTGGTATTCTGTGAGTGCGTGGTACTTCCCCGATCGAGCCGACCCATTCGTGTTACAACTATACCAGAAATATAGCTGCAGTATGGCTCAAAAGATTCCAATATGTACGCAAATATTAGTTTTTTTTTGTAATCGGTGGTAGAGCCATGCTGCAACTAAGATAGTTGCAGCATGGCTCTACCACGTATAAAATTTATATATAAAACTTAGGAGGTTACACGCAAGATATTAAGACATGAATATACATTTTAATACTTTTGTCGATCTGTCTGAATGTCATTCTGTCTGTCTATCTGTATGTCTTGGCAGATCTTTGGAATTGGTTAACCGATTATAATGAAACTTCACAACAGATAGGGAGCAATACAAAGATTGATCTAGGCAAATTTTAATCCAGAAAACAAGTAGTTTTTATGTTAAATAAAAAATGCTAATAAAACCATTTAGTTGTTAATGATTATCTTATAAAATACGAGAGGTATTAAAATGTTTTCGAATGATTTTTTTTCGGTTTGTTTAAAGGTTCTTATATTTTATCTTCAATATTTAAATCAAAATCGATTTTTAAAATTATTCATTTCTCTTTTACACAAATTTACAACAAAGCTATTGGTGTTAAAGGATATGATTGTAAAACCATGTTTTTTTGGCTTTGTTTAAGTTTTACGCGGACAAGCAATTAAAAGCTAGTAAGTAGTAATATATTTATTTTTATTTCATTTCATTTATTTTGACTGTCCGAATAATTTTCTTTAATCTACCGTGAATGCAAAGTGTTGAGGTGGAAGACAACACTGATCAGTGGAAAGGTGAATTTTACACATACAAGAGTCACGTTCATAATTAAATACGTTTATTTAGCAATTGTTTTTCATCCCAGTCGTAAGAAATAATCCCAAGGCATTAAGTAATGTCTCTATAGGATTTTGATATTATAGTATATCTATGTGATGCTCTATATCCATAAAATATATTAACTTATCCTCTATAATATATAATTTTATTAAAACTTGAGTACGTAAAAGAAATGGATTTGCGCAAAATAATTTTAAAATAACCTTAAATTTAAATTATATATTTTTTGTAATCGTTTAATTCTATTTTGATTATAATATTATATCATAGATTCTTGAATTTCAAATAAACTATTAAAAATAAATATAAATGTTTATAAATACTCATTTCAATATAATCTTGTCATATATATTAAGCTAGTTTTATTTTAAGTTATTGCAACAATATTAAAAACACAATGCGAGAAAAACATGAAAAATATATTGTTTCTAAATTATTCATGACATAAATGTTTTTGTTATATTTACTACCAGTTAAAAAATTATGCGTGCTCGCGACACATAAAAAAGCCTCATAAAAATATGCTCCCCTGAAACCACTATAAAAAATAACCCGATAGAGCGTCTAATGTCACTTAACGCAATCCAAGCGATTATATACCTCAAACTTGAATGATAAAGCACCAATATTGCGTATAGCACGTTACACAGAGCAACCACTCCCGAAAAAAACGGCCCAATTATTTTACACTTCACGTATGACGTCACTACGCGTTTTATAAATTAAGAATGGAATTTTCTACTCACGCAGCAATGCTTTTAGATAGCGGCCAGCGTTCCATAGAAGCCTGGTACTTCATGTTTTCGATCTGCTTTTTCAGTGCCTCTTTGTCCATGGCTGCGAGAATACTGGGATCCATCGCGCAGAATCTGTGGTATAAAACACCCACACACAGGTTAGTGCAGTACACGTATTAGGGCGCTAGTGCGATGGCAAGTACAGGTCAGTAGAAAATAGTTACAAAACTAAACAAATAAATTACCATGTATATTTTAGAACTAATGTAGTGTTTTTACTGAATTGATATAATTTATACGCTTTGTAGTTATAATATGCTTAAAGGTATAATTATCAATTATATTGTTAATTATTTTATTAAAAAAAAAACTAAGAAGGGATTATCGCTTTATTTACAAAACAAATATAGGCAAAAACATTCTCAAGAAAGTTGTTAAGATCTGCATTTTTATTAGCTTTATTTTTTATTTTATTTTTAGGTTATTAATTTATCTCTATTTATTGTGGTCTTGACAATAAGGCATGCCCTGTTATTCGTTATGAAATTAATTATTTAAATTTATTTTTGTTTTGAAAACAATTGCCCACATCATGTAATTTCTTGTAAAATTTGTTTTTTAAAAAAAGAAATTATGAAATCAATGATTATCAGAATAAAAAATGAAATATCAAATCGATTGATGTAATAAATACTAATTGTTTTAAATTTTTAAATTTTTTGAGAAACTTATCCTTTACATTAGTGAAATTTTGAATTGACTGTACGAATAATCTATCTCGCTCATACAACAAGGGGCAAAGCTACAATTGTGTGCGTGAACGTTTGTGTGAGTGATGCGCGCGCATGGTGTTACAGTTTCTATGACAACCCCTCTACGCACACTTGATCGTTTTGCGCAAATTTAGTTTATATAGATATCACTGCAAATTTAAACTCTGTTTAAGTAATATCACGGCTCTATTTCAAATGATATGGCAAGTGTAAAACTAATGAATTAAGTGTAATGCCCGGTAGTCGCCCGTGTTTCGTATTCCATTATTCTTCGTCTGTTGTACGCTACAACAGTTGTACACCATGCGTTATATTCGGGTATTCTAATTCTAACCTTAAATTATATAAATAGAGATGATTATTGACTGAATAATTCCGTTAAGTAACACAAACTTTGCAACATATCTTAACGTGTAAGGTGTTCTAATTAACATACGTTCTAACGTTTATTGTAAAGATAGTAATTATCGAATAGGCTCCAAAATATGCGTTAGGTAGCCATGGAATCCGGTGAGTTATTCCTCCAATATCTGCAAGCTTCCTTGATTAAATTCATCGCGGGCTTTATGAGTTAGTCATACTTTAACCATTCTGGTATCTCTCGGTTTATTGTTACGAGGAATTTTGTTAACGTTCCCATCTTCATGTACGATATAGAGGTAATTCTTTTGGTACGCAATTCGACTGTATGTTTTTTTTATGTATATTACTCGATATTTTCGTCTCTTGTGAGCTGATTTTGATGATTCAATTTTTTTAAATTAGGTTATAATTTATGGGGAAACTACATATTATGTTAGTCCTACTCAACCGCATTTTAACAAGGATACGTGATTGTTGTAAATTCACATTTAATACTGAATATAAGATACTATTTTCCGAGGAAACGGCACATTTTCAACACCGTAGACCCAAAAGGGGCGATCACTTATAAACTTAGTTATTTATAATATCAATAAGTACTTAGACACTTTGACTAGATAACTTTTAAATACTGTAAGTTACTAACTATGAGACTCCAATCCTGTCAGTGTGCTATTCGCTCGAATATAGTGCACAAAACATTTTAAAAAAAAAACTTGTTTACCGCATTAAAAAAGGACTAAAAAATTTGTCCTTTGTCCAAATTCAAATTGTAATGGTAAATCAAGAAGTTAGAAACGCAAGTCATTCAATTGTTATTGTTAGATACTTGAAATAAAAATATAATAACAATAATTTGTACTAAAGTATTGAACAAATGTACTTATTAAAATGTAACAACTGTTATTGCGGCAGTAGTCACTGGCGTAGTCTGGACCGGGTCTCGGTCTCGAAGACTATAATCTAAGAATTGGATTAAATCAAAATATTGTGTGTTTTAATGGAACTATTTATACGATACTGCAATTGTGGTATGTCTCAGTCCATTCAAACACCTAAAAAAAGAAAGTGAAATTATTTTCATATTCTGATATCGACTTTTACTTTTTACACCTACTTAAAATATGACATAAACAGTCACGCCTGCCGCCCAGAGGGGCAAGCAGAGACTACGAACTTCCATTTGGCACGATCATGACACACCTCTCTCGCCTCTTTTACATCCATATACCTACGCATCCTTACTTCTAAGAGTACCCTTAACCGAAGAGCATGTATTAAGTATGCGAGAGTATATGGATATTACTTTTATTATAAGTAAAAATTTTACACAAGGAGATAAAATGCAGGCTTAATGATATGTTATTGTAGTATAATTCCTTAAAATTACTAAATAAAATCATTTCAAACTGAAGAGAATTAACAGATATCAGATATTACGGATATCAAATATCAACGGATATTAGATATTATCAAACAATTTGATAAAATCATGACCTTCTTCAGTGAGCTGTTACAAGCGAAACCATTATAGTTTCGTTCTGTCCGTATGTCCGAATGAATCACAGTATAATGACCGAATTTCAGTCACGGCGGCCAGTCTAAACACTGATAAGCCATCTGCGCAGGACAGGATTATAGAGCCCTAGTATATGCACAAGCACAAGTGCATTCTCTATCCCCTCATCTCCTTACTTCAGGCTGCTACTCAAAATTTCTTGTCAGAAAAACACAATAATTAATTTTGGCCCCAGCCGGGATTCGAACCCAGACCTCACGACTAGCAACCGCGTTTACGACCACTAGACCAACTAAACAGTGAATACGTTATTCACTATACAAGCTTAAAAATATAATAAAGTTATAAGTTTAGTATTGTACGAGTAAGTCCGTAGTAAATAAATTTTAAAATTGAATACGAGTAAAGCTATAACCATTACCAATACTCTGGTAAACAGTAAACGTAAAAGGTAAACATAAGTTAGAGTAACTGAGCCTCAAATGCTTGTATTACAAGTGGTCCACCACAGGAATATAATGGCGGATTCCAACCCACGAATTTCCATACTTACAGTCCACACCTTTAACTATGAGGTCATTTTATTATTATAAGGTCGCGGAAAAAGATTCTTCGTATTTTGTTTGTATAAAATTGAAGAAAAATCTCTTTGGTTGTCTGTTATAGGAAATTAAGAAAAAGAAAATTAAAAAGTTAAAACAGTTTCCCGCCATTTTTCAATTGTTTTCTGTTCGCCAAAAATGCGTTAATCTAACGAAGAAATTCGATACATTCTGAAGTTTTATAACAAAAAAGGGGAAAATGCGACTCAAGCCGTGAAAAAAACTTGTATACGTTACAAGTTTGTTTAATTAACCTAATGAAGTGTCAGGAAGACTAGCATAAAGTTGGTTCCAGCGTTATCAGTCCATGAAATTTGATGTCAAAAATGCAGCTGGCTCTGGTTGCCCTCATGCGGACAAAGTCAAAACTGTTTTTGAAAAAGTGGAGTAAGATTGTTATATTAGTAGTTACGACATAACCGAGGAATTGAGGATTGACCACAAAATAGTTTTGACCCATTTGAAAACGTCTGGCTATTCAAAAAAATCTCAATTTATGGGTACCACACGAGCTCACTGAAAGAAACCAAATGAATCGTGTACTCATTTGCGATTCTCTATTAAAACATAATAAAATCAAACCATTTTAGAAAAGATTGATCACTGGTGTTGAAAAATAGATCACCTATTGACAAGAACGTGCGAAAAATATCATGGTCAAAACGTAGTCACGCTCCACAGACTGTAGCGAAACCCGGATTAACAAGCAATAAGGATTGGAACGGCATCATTTATTATGAGCTTTTACCGGCGGGCAAAACTATCGCTTCGGATCTCTACATCCAACAACTAATGAGACTAAAGCAAGAAATTAAGAAAATACAGCCGGAATTGATGAACAGAAAAGGAGTAGTCTTTAATTATGATAACGCCAGACCACACACATATTTGGCCACTCAGCCAAAGTTGAGAGAGCTTGTTTGGGAAGTGTTAATGCATCCACCATAATATAGTCCTGACCTTGCACCCTCAGATTTTCACCTGTTTCGGTATCTTCAGAATCCTTTGGGTTAGGTTAACATGTTTTGAATTTGTATATAAAATACGAAGAAACTTTTTCCCCGACCTTTTACTTATGTATTACTAAATGAGCCGCTATTTTCTGCCGATATTGTATGGCCGCCGTGCTATGTTCGTCTCTTTCTCTAATAATGTAAATAGTTTCTCCTCTATATTTTTAAGTCCTTCCGTATTTTTTTTTGTTAGATAACAACATAATATGATTGGTTAGATATACTTTACACATATTATTTTAAAGTAAAGCACTTTTTATTATACAATTTTCTTGCCTACGCTTCTATAAATACTAAAATAATAATCGACAATACACATTAAATCTGATACATACTTGTATATACAGGCCCCGAGGCAGTATTTTATGAAGAGCTAACATTTCAAGTATCACAAATGCACAAGGTTTTAGTAAAGCTCAATCGATTTCACGTTAAAATATTGTGTCTAAAGTTGAAAATAAGCTATTGATTATCAATGTTTTAGTTAAGTTAAAATAATATAAGCATAATGCGATGCTTAGTTCTAAGAGTATGTTAGGTAAAGAAGAAAATAATCAAATATATGAAAAATAATATTTGTTTGTTCGTATTTTATGCGCTGCCATACCGTTCATCAGATTGCCGTAAAACTTTGTCAGTTTATTGCTTACACTTGCGCGAAGGTTATAGGCATAGTACAATTAACATACTCTAGGCGGCACGCGTATCACTCCTAATTAAAAAATATAACTCTTTCAAATTTAAAACGATAAAATGTATTTAGTAAAGAAAATTTAAACCTTTATAAACAAGTGTTGATAATTTTATTTTGAAGCTTCAGGTTAGTTATAGGTAATTTTATTTATAGACCCGTGACCCTGGCATGAACTAAAAAAAACCAGTGCTATGGTTACCGTTATGAGGTTTCTATAACTTTTGTGATGAAAGGACGTCGTTTATAACCCTAACAAATAACCTAAAAAGGTAAAAAAAAAGAATCATCAAAATCAGTTTACAATTGATGAAGATATCGCGGAAAATAACAATGTCAGATTGTGAACGTCCTCCTTTATTAACTTCCTTCTGCGTAGCATTGAAAGGAAGTTAATGGTTTTAGCTGGCAGTCTGTTAGTCTGTATGCCGACACGATAACTTCCGTTCCACTGGACCGATTGACTTTAAATTTGGTATGTGGATACCTTGAGGTAGTAGCTCGGTCGAGTTTGAATTTTGGTCCTGTAGGTCAAAGGGCACCAGAGATATGGGATTCACGCAGAAGGAAGTTGTTTTTCTTGAATTTACATTCAACTCGTTTTGGATGGAGTTGGCTAAAGCAAAGGGTGTGCAGTGACTGGATATTTAACCGGTAGCATCCCCGGTGACATCATTAATTTGCAGGATTTCCCTCACTTTTGAGTAGGTTATGACGTAGAAAAAAATCCACCATTGGAACGGTCAAGTGCGACTTGGCGGATAACATGTCTTTAATATCAAAATGTAGCGTGTACCACGTGTTGATGAAATAGGAATTTTAAGAATAAGTTGAAAAAAGTTAGCATATTCCCGATTATAAGCATTATCTTTATCATCAACACCATCATAACAGCCCCAAGTCCACTGGTAAACCGGTGTCTCCAAAGGGATACCAAAAAAAAAAACGGTCCTGGGCCACCTGCACCCATTGACATCTTGAATGCATCCCGCAATTTTATTACCGGATTTAATACTTTCATTGCCACCAGAGAATATTTCTTCCCCATCGGTTGTCGGTTTCACTGTCATACTATTTAGTGGTGGCATAAAAATATACACTACCCCTGTAACCAGGAGATATGCAGCAGTGACATCCTAACAACAATAAAAAAGTTGTAGTTGCCAACCCTGCCAAGCAACTATGGGAAATATACCTACTAGTATAATATAATTACTGACTTCAACGGATACCATCTTTTTAGAAATATATTTTATTTTTCATATAATATCGATTACAATATATAATACGTATTAAAAGTTACTCTTATATTTAATTTAACACTGGTTTGGAAAATATCTCTGTCGTAGGAAGAACCAGCAAGAAACCCAGCGGGACGTTTAATAAATATTATATTATACATAATTCACCGTTAACAATGTATGTGAGGCCTTTGATTTGACCTAGTTATAAGTGTAAAGGTTTGGATAAAACTTTGCATTAAGTATACGAGTTAGCTTAGTTTAGTATTGTTAAATTGTCCAAATTAATGTAGTAGTTGTTACCCCTGAGATTTTTTTTTTCTAAAGCCGAGAGAAGTCGGTCACCCAGGTATACAGGGTTATTTTGTAATTACCGGCCAAACATGCAGAGAAGACTCACAATAAGCAATGTAGGCAGTTGATGAAGAAGAACTAATTTAAAAAAAAATTCAAACATTCTGTACTTTTTATCTTTTAAATTAGAATTGCGTGGCCTGATTACTACGCACACACATATTCGTGTCGATCGGTAGGCAAAAACGTTGTTGCCCATAAATCACATACAGTTTGGGATAATTTCAAATAAAATTAAAAGCCTTATTTACTCGTATTTTCAAAAACTGCAATAACATCATATCATTATTTATATATTTGAACTTAAGTTAAAAATATGGCTACTTTTTGAAAAATAACCCTGTATATAATACCCAAATTATATCCTATAATGTGTACTATTATGTCTGCTTATTCCTATTTTCCGTGGCTATGAACTCTCGAGAGGTGAGCAAGCTAGGTTAGTAGTTAACCATCCACTTCACCTTTGGAGTACTACACAAGATCTATATCAGTAAGGGTATATATTATAGGCAAACTGATCCGATTAAGTTTTATGTACCGTGAGATCTTTTAATCAGGTAAATAATTATATTGTAGCTTGTACTTCATTTCTTATTTAATTTTCTCTTTGCTTTGGTAATAATCAGTAAGAATTAAAGATCTATCCGTGCCGATTGTGCTTCGAACGACTGTCTACTTAAAGTTTAGTTTTTATTTTAATTATCAACCACTTTGTGCGAAGTAACTCCGTCAATATGTGTAAGTAAATAACAGTAATTTAGCAAACAGGACAAGGAGTTTTAGCAATTATATTAAATAAACAGTTTTCCTCTTACGCAAAGGCCATTTTATCATTCTATATTAAATAACAATACCATTTATGTGAAGCAATCTAATATAGTAATCTAATGGAGAGCGTCGTACTGGTAGGCGAAGTGTAGGGCGACCCCCCCCCCCCCCACTAAAAGGAGTGACGACCTGGTGAAACATGCAGGAAGTTGATGGATGCAGGTGGCTCAGGACCGTGCTTTGTGGCATTCCTTGGGGGAGGCCTATGTTCAGCAGTGGACTTGTGAAGGGCTATAATGATGATGATGATGATGAATCTAATATAATTACATTATAAATAATATAATAAAATAATTTAACTGTAGTAGTGTAGTAGATTCAATTGTTCCTATAATATTTGTATACCTAAGGCTTGAATGTGACGAACGTATTTTTTTTTAAATTTAAATTAAATTCGAAAATATACTTAAAAAAACAATATTTGTCTATATACCTTTTCCAACAAGCTTTTTCACATATTTTGCAAAAAGACAAACTATTTTTTTTATGGAATGTAGATGACAAACGATCACACAGTCTACTTGATGTTAAGAAGATGCTGTGGCCCAGAAATGTCAACATTTATCCTCGATTAAAAAAGTCTCTAGTTTCCAGTAAAAAGGGTCTCCGGTTCTCTACACTCACCATACGAAACACAGCAGCAATTAGCTGCTATTTTACGCTGGTATACTGTGGAGCGTGGTCCCTGGTAGAACAGACCAACTACTTTAAAATATTACCTCGTCGGGTTACAAAGGAGTCGTCACTTTGGCCTGAATTACGAATAAACATCGTCACGTCATATATTCTTACAAACTGAAATTTAACTGTACAGTTTACATTCCACTACACTTAAGCGTGAAGTGTGTACTATGGCAGCGTAATCTCTTTACTCGTGTACCAGCTGTACTCGAACGATCGCTGGCAGTTTGTCGAAATGCGGCTTTTAATAGTGATCGAGCAACCGGCGCTTTTCAATCAACGCCGCATTGCATTCCTTGCTTTGTTCGCTATATGGTCAAGTATTTATCGCGTGTATAACGTTTATATTGCGTCTGGTACGAATAAATTAATACACAAAGAAATAATTTGAATTTAAACATTTTGTACCACCGACTATATAAAATATAAAAAGTATAAATTATTAAGAATAACTGAAAAACTATTGGTCAAACCTTGATCAAATTTATATAGGACTACATGAGAAGCACCAGCTTTCATATAAAAAAAACCATCACCCATAAAAAAGTTATGAGGTAACACTCATTAAAAAACATATAGTCGAAAAGAGTACCGTCTTCTTTTTGAAGTCGGTAGATAAGGGGCCGTGGTAGCTCATGTCTAAAAGCCGTAAAACCCGAGCATCCCAAGTTCGATAGCCGCTGACGCCAATGAAATTGTTAATTGAAATTTGAAGTGCAAATCAGCACCGCGTGAAGGAAAATATCATGGAGAAACCTAAATGTCTGAGAAATCAATAAAATATTTCAAATATATGTAATAACCGCTAAAACATATTGGAGCAGCGTGGCCATCACTTTCTTGCCCTCAATCTCACTCAAAGATGAGAGGAGGAGTTGAGTCCAGCAGTGGGACGAATAAAAGCTGTAACTTTACAATGAAAAAACCCCGAATTGTTGCAGGACTTGCATAGTTTAATACGAATTTATTATTCAGAAGGCCTATTCACTTACTTCGTTGGCATTAAAGTAATAGTTACTTTGTAATACATTGCTTCGTTACTATATAGCTTTTCTATAATTCTTATTACAGCTCATAAAATATTTGACGCATTATATACTATAAAGTGCTACTACTACTACTACCATTTTGATGTCAAAAAACTTATTATAATGCCCACTGATACGAACAAGAAGAAGGGATTAGTGATAAAGCGTTATTTCATCATCATCAGCGTCATCATAGAAAATAGAACACAGGTACAAAGAATGCCACATGTACGGCCCTAAGCTATCTGCATCCATTTATTTTCTCTCATCCTTTCCTTGTCTTACCGCCAAAGATCAAAGTTAAACAGCAAATGAGTGGAATTGTATTGCTTCGTCTTTTGTACAGCAAAGGAGTGGAATAATTTGTCGGCGTCTATTTTTCCGTCCGAATACAATCTGGGCGTCTTCAAGGCAAGAGTGAATAGGCTTTTGTTACGATAAGACAGTGCGATTTAACATCTAAGGCTGCATCACCACTTACCACCAGGTGGGCTTGTGGTCAAGCACTGGCTTATAATAAGTACGAATAATTTGCCGGCATCTGCGTTTCCATCCGATAATAATGTGGATGTCTTCATGGCAAGAGTGAATAGGCTACTGTTAAGCTAAGCTAGTACGCTTACCATCATCAGCTGCATTACCACTTACCACCAGGTGGGATTACTATCAAGCATTGGTTTATAATAGTTAAAAAAACAACATTCAACATTATTAAATAAGATCACACACATAATACAAAATTCCGTGGATCGGACGTGGATCTGATACGGAATTCACGACTTTTAAATAGCATTATAAAAACATTGAGAATGCAGTGCATGTTGTTCCGCTAGAATTATCCTAACCCTATCAAACGCCACGATCTAAACTATAACCAGCTCAGCAGGGAATTATTAAGTTCATTTTATCCACTAATAAGAATTATTGTATTGTTCGTTGGTAGCGAAACTGGTGCGCTCATAACAGCTTTAATTAAATATTTTCTCAGAGGTTTTTATGTTACCCACCGAAACAATAAGATCTGGTATGGTTAATTTCACGCCGTATAATTAATATTAAAGAACTTTGTAGTTATGATGCTTTGGTATAAATGAAAAACGTTCCCTTCAAAACATAGCAACGGCCCCTTTTATTTGCTGGATTCTAGATTCAATTGAAGTCAAAACTTGTTCCTTTCTCTCCAAGAAGCTCATAAAATAAAATGTTTTTTGGAAGATCTTAATCACTGACTTGTGGAGTGACCAACTTAAATTACCTGCAATCATGACAAAACCGGCGGTGGAACAACAAGTTCGTACAGTGAATAAAACTATTTTTTACGGAATTTGTCGCGTTTATCTTTTTTATTCCTACGTTTTGAGTACTTTGTAACAAACATATTCATATGGAGACTGAGGTGTTTGAAGTCCCAATATTTTGTTTCGCGTTTTTTCATAGTTCGATTAAAATGTCTAATCTAAACATTTAAATAAAAATAATTTTACAGGTGTATACCTCAGTCCCCCCCGTGACCATGGGTGCTGTAAAGTGCTTGAAACGTCGGGAATGTAAAATAAGTTAATATACGCGATAAAATCCGTAAAATTAGTTTTATTTAAATGTGTAGTGTTCGCGTAAACATAAGAAATCATTATGTCTAATGTAAAGTTTTGATTCAATTATAAAACAATTAATCAATGTATTTTTTATTGTACACAAACACACATATAAACTAAAACAAAACAAAAATGATTACATAGAAGGTACAATAGGCGGTCTTAACGCTCTGGGGCAATTTATTCCAGAAAACCTTTTTGCACAAAGAACTGTTGTTTACAACGAGTGGCGAAAAAGGAACGTGTACATAAATTAGACAATTAGGTAAAAGAAAAAAAATATAAAAACACAACATGATGACAGTTGAGGATAGGTATGATAAAAACAATTAATGACGGGAAGTACGATGGGAAACAGAGACCCAAGTAAGTAGTTTTAAGTTTATTTTTTTAAGGAAAAGGGACAGAGCACGTCGAAGGTATAAAAGCAAGGAGTTACACAAGCGTATTGCTGCAACCGAAAATGTTTTATTGAATAAGGAGGATGAACGTCCCAAAATTCGAAGCGAAAGATTGTTAGTGGAAGGTAGATGACGATCGTGTGAGAAGAAAATGAACTCGAAGCGGTCTTTCGTGTAACGCGGAATGAAGGGATTAAACAGTATGCAATTTAAAGTAGAAAGGATGCAATTATTATAATCAATTATCATTAAAACTGTCTTTATTTCACTGGATAATTTGTCTATGGTTTTATTTATGAAATGTATTGTCGTTTTTGCGGCTTCACCGTTCGTAACAACTTTTACTTGCCTGATTGATAATCTTAGCGCTTCCTCGCATGCCCTTTTTTAGTTGATATCTTGACATACGTAGGAATGAGATTATGTCATACACCTCATTCCATACCAACCATAATATCTCATTCCTGTTGTCGACGTGTGTCAAGATAAAAAGGATGTTCGAGAAAGCGTCAAGATCTTACGTCATTTTCTACGTGGTAGAGCCATGCTGCAGCTATATTATGGTTGTAGCACGAATGGGTCGGCTCGACCGGGGAAGGACCACGCTCTCACAGAAAACCAGCGTAAAATAGCAGCTTAACGCTGCTTTGTTTCGTATGGTGAGTGTAGAGAACCGGAGACCCTTTTTACTGGCAAAGAGGCATTCCATCTTAGTCCTCACGGGTGACAACGCATCTGCATCTTGAGTCTTTATTGAGGATAGATGTAGATGTATATGGGTCACAGTAACCACTTACCATCAGGTGGACTGTGTGCTCGTTTGTCACCCTATCCTATAAAAAAAAATCAGGCAAGTAAAAGTTGTTACGAACGGTGTAAAGTGATAAAAAATTCTCACTTATCAGATGTCGGACGCAATGAGAAAAAAACGTATGCTCCAGTGGTGTTTTATAAAGAGCTATTCACAGTCATCCGACATATATTTTTCGTCGACTCCAATAATGGCGGATGTTTCTCTCATGTGAGCTGGTATGGTGCTGTTCACGCGTATAGGTATTCATCACGTAGTAACTCTCATTTGCTAACGTAGTTTATGTTCGTTACTTCTCAATTCAGTGAATTAGGTAAAAAAAGACCCGAAATAAAATGAGGACGGAATGGATTTAAATTTATATTTTATCATATCTAAGTATATAATAATGTATCATAGATAAGTATGACAAACGAGCACATATTACACCTGATGGTATTTATTTATTTATTTATTTTTTATTGCACCAAATATTTGTACAAAAGGCGACCTTAATGCTATATGGCATTCTCTACCAGCTAACCTTGGGTAGAACAGAGAGTGAGTTTGGGCAGTTAAGTTGTCATGATATAATTCAGTTCAAATATAGACATGCAACACATACATAAAAGATACATAACGGTATGTGGTTGCTGTGGCCCAAAGACAGACTACATCTATCTCCGTTTGCGAATTAAAATGCAGATGTGTTGTCAGCCGTGAGAACTAAGATAGAATGTCTCTTTTCCAGTGAAAAGGGGTCTCCGGTTCTCTATACTCACCATATGAAACACAGCAGCATTAACCTGCTATATTACGCTGGTATTCTGCGTCGAGCCGACCCATTCGTGCCACAACTACACTATTAACATAGCTGCAGTATGACTCTACCAAGTATAATATTTATAATTCCACCGTCCTTGTGACTTTTAAGTAGTCTATCCAAATATTGTATGAAAGATATGGTTTTTAGCAAGAATACCGCCAATTGTATAAATTATTTATAATGTATATTCCTTTTTAGGGTTCCATACCCAAAGATTAACCAACGGGACCCTATTACTAAGCCCCCGCTCAAGTCAGCGGA
This sequence comes from Parnassius mnemosyne, assembly GCA_963668995.1. NCBI lineage: Eukaryota > Metazoa > Arthropoda > Insecta > Lepidoptera > Papilionidae > Parnassius > Parnassius mnemosyne. Next base: position 9,168,589 of record CAVLGL010000093.1, read on the forward strand.
CTGTATATCATAATCCGTAATAGGTAGACAGTTGAAATTTTCACAGAATGTGTATTTCTGTTGCCACTAACAAAAATTAATAAAAATAAATTAAAAATTAAAGGGGGCTACGTTACTAGAAACATATTTTACGATGGTACGGAACCCTTCATGTGCGAGTCCGACTCGCTCTTGGCCGGCTTTTTGTAACTTTGTATATGGCGTAAAAATATTTACGGGAACGTACGTAAATATTTACAGGGTATATTTATGTAGAATTTTCGTCTAGTTGGGATATATAAATACATAATATAAAAGTGAAGAAAAGTTATAGTAGTAGCATACCAGCGTAAAATAGCAGCATAAATTAAAAGTAAAAAACGACTTTCATTAAGAATTACTTGTAATTTAATTTGAATAAAAATTATTCTATTCTAATCTCACAGAATACCAGCGTAAAATAGCAGCTTAACACTATTGTATTCGTATAGTGAGTGTAGAGAACCGGAGACCCTTTTTACTGGAAATGAGGCATTCCATCTTAGTCCTCATGGGTGACAACGCATCTGCATTTTGATTTGTAATAGAGGATAGATGTAGATGTCTATGGGCCACAGCAACCACTTACCATCAGGTGGACTGTGTGCTCGTTTGTCACCCTTATCCTATAAAAAAAGCGACGATTAGTCCCACAGAATAAATAAAGTCACAAGTGGGCACAAGCCTCCTCTAGGATTATTAGCACTTAAATAGAAATCAACAATTCGATTGGTGCTGGCGAGGATCGAAATGGGGTTGCATCATAAAGTTCTTGTGGGACGCTTACTCCCGAGCTACCACGGCCTCGGTACTTACCCGTACGGACCGAGTCGTATCCTTAAAATTAGATCCAGTATTTTGAATGTATGTTATGAAGTAAAGATCTAAGATCTTAATCCCAAAAGCAATTTAAAATAGGGCAACAGCTTTACATGATCAACGTAAAGTTAGATTATAACGCCAACACTTAAAGGCCACTACGTCTTTGAATTTAACGTGTCCTTTTTTAGATTATTTTTTATAAAACTGAAATGATAAACGAACTTACATTCCACCTATTGATAAGTGGCTACTGCAGTCAATAGGCAGCTGCAGCCAACTTTAAAAAAAGAAGGCTATTCAGATGTGTTGTCACCGTTAAGGACTAAAAAACATAGCAGTGCAATTTTGCGACGGAAATAAATGTGAGTTTGGGTACAGAACCATAATTAAAAAAAAGTCCCGATGGGCTATTCTTGCTGAATTTCCAGGGACAAAAGTTCTTTTCCGAAGTTTTTTAAAAGTAAAAAACGACTTTCATGAAGAATTACTTGTAATTTAATTTAGATAAAAATTATTCTATTCTAATCTCACAGAATACCAGCGTCAAATAGCAGCTTAACACTATTGTATTCGTATTGTGAGTGTAGAGAACGGGAGACCATCTTAGTCTTCACGGGTGACAACGCATCTGTATTTTGATTCTTTATTGAGGATAGTTTTAGATGTCTATGGGTCACAGCAACCACTTATCATCAAGTTAACTATGTGCTCGTTTGTCACGCTATCATATAAAAAATCAATGTGAATATAATATTTCAAACACAATTAAAATAAACACGAATTATTCGTAAAGAAAATGTATTCATAAATATTAAATATATTTTAATTTAATACGTATTGTTAAAATTGAATAGTTGTGATTACAAGCAGAAAAACAAGACAAATAGAAGAGTAGTATTAGAAGCCTACCGATGGTTTCACAATACAATGTTTAGCAGTTAACCGCTCGCCCATCACAATAATTAGACCAGTTCCTGTTTACTTGCATGTACCTTTTTAATTACGAAGCAACACATTTACACTGAACAATGTTTCTATACTCTCAGCGAGTACGTAATACATTGGAGCTACTGTTTTTTTTTTTTTATCTAAAGATTCTCCTCAAATATATGTGCCAGATAGAACTGTATGATAATATAATATGGTCAGCGCGTAAAGCCGTTGGTTCCGCGCCTAATCTCTCTCCGGTCGTGTCGGTTCACCGTCCCAACGGACTATAAAAGTGAGGGAATAGAGAGTGAACCTGTGTTTGCGCATACACTTGGGCACTATAATCCTGTCCTGCGCCGATGGCTAGTCTCCGTTGAGGCTGGCCGCCGTGAACGAAATTCGTTCTGGAGAACATTTTCTTGGACCACTCTGCAACGTGCAGTAGTGAAGTAAGGGAATCCACTACCCCTTATCATCTCTTGGGTGTAGTAAGAGACGACAAAGAGAAATTGAAACAGGAGAATGACAGCAGCATTAAGTGTCTAACCGGCAAGCGGGTCGTACATCGCAATATAGTGTGGTAACTATTGCTTATTTGGGGGATATTACTTTTGAGGCTAACTATGTGTGGGGCCTGTGTTCATCAGTGAACTATTTTGGCCGTCATTAAATTAAATGACGCTGCAGCGTTTTATAACTGCAGTATTAATAGGTCGGCATGACTGAGGAAGCAACAAGCTCGCACAGAATATCACCATGTATCCATCAAATCCATCCATCTATCCATTGTAGCACACCGACAACGACGAACCCAGTTAGCTGCCTTAGGGTGAAAGGACTGCACGAGATTGTTGCTCCGAGTGGGTTTGGCAAGCCTACTCTGAATTTGCGAAAGTGAACTGCGGCATATAAATAATCGAACAAAAAACAATCACAAACAGTGAAAAATAATATAAAACATCAAAATTAAAACATAACTAGGCATTATCATTAATTTCCTTTGCCTTTTAATTACACTTTACAACTATGACAACGAATGTGTGTAAAGTATGGCACTAAATAAGTGTTTAGCAAGAAGGTTATAATATAATATAGAGAGTGAGCGTTTAGAACATTGTAACCGTTTCTCATTTTTCTTAGAAAGAGAAGCACCGAGTTTGGTATTTTATCTCTAACATTGATAAATGTTTACACATAATAAAAACATTACCAACGTTTAGACAGTTATTGACTTAAAGTAATATTTTAAACGTATGCTAGAACGATAATCTAACAATTTTAATCGCTTATCATAGTTGGTATATTCCATATTGTTTATTTATTTTATTTATTTTTTATTTTATTTATTTATTTAAGGACTAGGTATTACATTATATAATCTATGCTCTGTAAACCCTGTACTGGGTAAACCTGTCTTACAGGGTTCCAGACCTTCCATATTGTAATAGTAGTCATTGGTACATAATACATTTACAACCAAACTTAAGCATGAATAATTAACACAGTTAGAAACAAATAGAGTTTAGAAAAATACACTGAAGTATATATAGTATAAAAATATGAGAAAAACAATGGGTAATTGATAAAATTTGTTAAAGCTTATTTGTTAAACGTGAGTTATGTATGAGGGTCAATGTGATTGGCAGGTGGTTAGGAGTTTTTATTTGATGTTTTCAAAGTGTAGATATGTGTGTCTAATGGAATATATTAAGTAACACAAATCAGAATTACAGAATTTAATTTTCTTATTTTGCTTATTTTACTGACGTCTACAAATTTTAGGTCTGATCGTAATCTAGCGACAGTAACCAGGCGTGTACCTTTTTTTTTACACAAGTAATAATTCAGTGGAAAAATGTCCAGCTCTCTATGTAATTTGTTGTACAGATGTGGGCCAAGGAAGGATTGAAAATGATGAGAGAAAGCAGTGTTAAATTTAGAAACCGGACATATATTATGAGCTCTTCTTTTTATTTTATATGGTTTTAGATCAAATACAGTAGATTTATGTTGCCTGAGATTACTACTTAATACAAAAAGTTGACGAACTGTTAAAAATTGACAGTCAGAGTAGAAATGTTTAGTAGGGAACCGAAATGATTTATAGGTCATTACCTTGATTCATTACCTTGATGATCGATCTTTGAGCTCTTTCTAGTGGGATAATCATACTTTTAGAGGCTCCTCCCCAGACCGAGTTGCAATAAGTGAGTATAGATTGGCATAAGGTAAAGTATGTTATTTTTAAAAGAGTTATATCTGAAATCCGTAGTAATTTATTAAAAACCCAAACTAATTTGTGAATGCGTGCTGATACTATATTAATATAATATTGCCAGTTGAGTTTCGAGTCCAGATAAATACCTAGGTATTTAAATATAGATACTTTTTCAATAGAGATACATGAACATGTATTATTATTGTTATTTCCACATTCATGAGCTCTGATAAAATTAATATTATTAATTATGGGGTCTCCTCTAATTGAAAAGGGAAGGAATTTAGTTTTTTGAACATTGATTGTCAAAAGATTTTGTCTAAGCCATCGAATTAAATGGGGAGGAATTGAACCCTGTTGTATCCACTGTTTTTCTTGGCATCACTCTTGACACAAAGCTTCAGTGGGGCCCCCATATATCTAAATTAGCAAGCAGACTAAGTTCTGCAGCCTATTTTAGTTATTTAGTTATTTCCATAGCATAATGTCTTATGGGATTTTGCTATGGGGAAATGCGGCTGATTCAGAAACTATTTTTGTTTTACAGAAGACGGTCATTAGAGCTATTTACAATCTAAAACCAAAAGAGACTCTTAGAGATAAATTTAAAGAAATACTATAAGTATATTTACGAAAATTTAATGTATGTTCACAAAAACAAAGATAGTTATAGTAAAAAAGTGATATACATTCTGTAAACACTAGGAACAAACACAAGCTAGTGATGCCAGTTTCTCGACTCCACAGAGTCAGTAATTCATTCTTGGGGCAATGTATACGCTATTACAACAAGGTTCCGGCAAGTGTACAGGTTCTCTCAATTACCAAGTTTAAATGTTTTATTAAACTGAAACTGTATAAAAAGGGTTATTATAGTTTAAATTAATACATGGTTGATAATAACCCATGGGAATGAGGTGGTCGCTTCCAAGCAGTTTCTAAAATAAATTTTGTAAATAGTTCGTAATCATTTATATTGTAAAATTTATTTAAAAAAAAGTCCCGCTGGATTTCTTGCTGGTTCTTCCCAGGACAGAGGGCTTTTTTTGAACCAGTGGTAAAGTAAAAAATGTCTTTCAATAAGAATTACACATATAATGTATATTGAATAAAAATTATTTTATTCTATACTATTCTAAAAAAAGAATCACCCGACAAAATGACTGTGGTCTTTCGTACCTCATCCAAAGTCTCTCCGTGAAATACTAATGCAGTGTCATCAGCAAAAGCGAACACTTTTCCATTATTAAGATGTAACTGGCATAGATCGTTAATGTAGATCAAAAAGAGACTCGGACCCAAGACACTGCCCTGCGGAATACCAAATGTTATCGAGGCGTCCGAACTATAGTAATTATCAATTTTAACCCTTTGAACCCTATTGTGTAAGTAGTCTGAAAAAAGATCTAAAGCCTTACCCCGTATCCCAATGTTTTCCATTTTATTTATCAGCTTGGGTGTGGAAACGGTATCAAAAGCTTTTTTAAGGTCTAGGAAGATACCCAAATATTTGCGTTTACCATCTAGATGTTTTACGACGTAATTAGTTAATTTAGACACAGCATCTTTCGTCGATCTGCCAGCCCTAAATCCGTATTGGGATTCAGATAATAAATTATTTTTTTCCAAATATCTAATAAATCTATTGCACCGAACTAATGGATTGGATTTCAGATGCAAGCTGACTACCGAGAGTAGCAAAGAAAACATTAACTTCTTCTATTGATTCTAGAGCTTTGCTAGTCGTCGTATAATTTTCCAAGTATTTTGAGGATCTCTTGAGGCTGACCTCAGCTCCGACTGTTCAAAGGCAATTTTAAGATTTTTTAACAAGTTATTACAGTAGTTTTTATAGCGAACATATGATATTTTTAAGGTATTGTTGTAAGGATGTTTTTTAACCGCGGAATGCATTTTGTCTTTGGTCTAGATACATTTTGTATTTTAATTAAGCTTATTATTAAGTAACACGAAAAAAAAACCACTAAAACACTTTAATGTATGAAATTTATGACTCCAAATGTCAAACAATTAAATTCTAATGTAATTTTTAATGGAGAGAAACTGAGTCTTATAGATACCACCATTTTCCTTGGAATCACATTAGATGCCAAGCTTCAATGGAGCTCCCATATATCAAAATTAGCAAGCAGACTTAGCTCTGTAGCATATGCTGTGAAAAAGTTTAGAAGTCTTTCCAGTGTTGAAACAGCTAGACTAGTTTGCTTTAGCTATTTGCATAGCGTAATATAGTATGGTATTTTGCTATGGGGACACGCAGCTAACACTGAAATTATATTTGTTTTACAGAAGAGAGCCATAAGAGCAATTTATGATTTAAAGCCTAAGGAGTCGCTGCGACAAAAATTAAAGGAAATTAATATATTAACTTTGGCCTCTCAATACATTTATGAAAATGTAATGTACGTACACTAAAATAAAAGTAGTTTTACAAAAATAAGTGATATTCATTCTGGAAATACTAGGAACAAACACATTCTAGTAGTACCAGTTACTCGACTCCATCGAGTCAGTAATTCATTCTTGGGGTGATGTAAACGCTTTTACAACACTATTTTAAAATTTGACATTGTCAAATGAATGAATGTATTGTTTTTTTAATAGAATTGGGTGACAAAGTCCACCGGATGGTAAGTGGTTGCTATAGCCCATAGACATCTACATCTATCCTAGTTTGCGAATCAAAATACAGATGCGTTGTCACCCGTGAGGACTAAGATGGAATACCTCTTTTCCAGTAAAAAAGGTCTCCGGTTCTCTACACTCACCATACGAAATAAATTAGTGTTGAGCTGCTATTTAACGCTAGTATTCTGTGAGTGTGTGGTCCTTCCCCGATAGAGTCGACCCATTTGTGCTACAACTATACTACTTATATAGGTGCAGCATGGCTCTACCACATAGAAAACACCTTGTGCTAACGATTCATTAAATCTATGTGGAGTGCACTGACTTAGTGAGCGTTAATTCAAGTCTAACTTTTTTTCGGAACAGTAGAAAGAGTTTACAGGTTATTTTCATCATCCACACGTCAATGGGAAACTTTAATGAAAAGTGTAGACGTATCCGTCAAAAGACTCTCAGAGACAAAATGAATTGCTCATCATGACGTTGTTAAACCACTGCAGAATAATTTAAAAAAAACTAGTATCAACACTCGAAGATATATATGATCCCAGCACCAACAGAGGAAACGTCGATACAAAAGGAGCAGTATCTACACTCTTACCAGCTTTGTGTGACTTCAGTTTTTTATGCTATCTTTCTTTTTGGTGTAAAATCCTAGTTAGTCAGACACAAAAGTAAATACTAAATAATATAATAATAATCTAGATTATCATTCGAAAAGTATGAGATAAAAATCAAAGCCCAAAAATTTTTCTTCAAAGCCAACGTATTGAACTAGTGGAAAAAGCTATTTCCTACGAAACAAAAAATGTGAGAATATGGACATTTCGATTGAAGGAAGAAGAGGAATGTGGAGATTTTGAAAACCTTTGCCAGGAGAAATGACCCGATATGCTGAACTAACATTACCATAGGAGCTGCAGAGAGCTATGTTAGAATATCTTGACAGATTTTACGAGGGACTAGACTATCGCTACTGAGCAATGGATGATATCCTCGTAACATTTAGTGTACACTCTGCTAACGTCATCAGATGAAGATCTTCAAATAATAGTTCAAAATCTGACAAAAATCTACGATGATTTTTCTGCAGGATACGTAATTTTGGAGACTTCACGACTTGAAATCTGCCAGCATTTCTTCCCAAGAAGCGGTTCAATGTAACTCATTGAAGCTTTTCTCGTAAAATTGGGCTATTCTGAATCTGTTCCGAATCTAACGCTGTGTCTAAGATTTTTTTTGAAATTGACAAGAAAGTAAACTTTGATAATATATTAGAATATTTTAGTAAAATAAAGTTCCGTTAGCATGTATAGCATTTTTTGTTTTAGTTTGGGGAGTGCTTGATAGAAAACCGCCCTGGGTGTCAACCCACGCTACGCCGCCACTAGTTACCGTAAGGTTTGATACTGTATCGAAGCAATAATTTAATCAAAATATTAAACGGAGTTTAATGATAACACTATTCACCACTTTCCATATTGAAAAAAATACGCAGTTCGTTTTCCGTGATGCTGTATACACTAATAATATTCTCAAAATATTGTATCATGGACACTCTATTAGAAATAAATGCAACGCTTAACTCGGTGCCTTTCATTAATTTCAAGGTCACTGATTTAGGAACGTTTCTCTAGTATGAAGTGCGTACTCCCTATATTTTACAGCCTCCTTGGTTTTTAGTAAGGTTTTAGTTTTATCTAAAATTCATTTGCTTATAAATAAATTAATGATAATAGGTACCTACGCTTCTGATTCATAAAACTGTCGATGTGTGCTATTTCGATTCATGTCATGATTTGATTAAATGTTTGCTGCCGCAATAGACATGTGAGTGAATGCGCTAATCACCGCAAATCACTCAATAATTAATTAGTACTGCATCGTTTAGCTTAAATTATACACTACCATTTGACAAGTATAATGTGTACACGCGGTAATATAAATTTGCAACAAACGAACTGCATTGCTTTACTCTTATTTTATCTTTAATTTATCACGGCAGTTAGTGCTTACAAAGTTTTTTTTTTTATAAAATTGAAGTGTCAAACGAAATTATATTCCATCTGTACTGATTCGACATGTACTGATAGTAAGAGGCTTATGCAGTCGATGGGACGCCTGTAACCAAATTTAGATAAAGAGGGCTACAAATCTGTCAAGTCTCAATCTCAAGTCTCTCAAGTCAAGTCAAGTATCTTCTGAGGAACAAGATGGAATGCCTCACAGCGGGTAATCATACTAACACACACTGCTATTTGGTGGCAGAAATAGTTAAGAGAGTGATACTGGTGATACCTACATAGAGGTACTTCTAGGCACATAATGATTAAACGTAAAAATATGATTAAAATCGTTTAAAGTGCACACCATGATTTGGACAGCATAATGTTATTATGCGTACACTTTCAAGGTCCCGTGGCGCAGTGGCTTAGCAATGTGTTGCAGCGTTGGGGGCCGCGGGTTCGAATCCCGCACGGAACAAGTGTTTGTCCTTGTGCAATTTATGTTTGTAAACTACCTCCACGGTATTAAAAAAGAGGTTATATTATTAGAGAAAAAATAGTCTTGTGAATTTCTTGTCGCCTCTTTTTACACGGTTTCCAGCAATAGGGACTTATTCAAGCGATTGCGTGGTTTTTTTACTTTCAAAAGGTGTTCTTTAGAGGTCAATTTTAAGTAAAAATATTACGAATATGTTAAAAAAAAATTAGCTAAGATCGGCGTACTAAAATGAAATGATGTGTTTTATCTAGTTTGAAGAGAACTTCCCGCTCTACCTAAATTGCGTGCACTATCCACGTCAACACTAATCCCAACAACACGACATTTGGAAAGAGACACCACCATTGTAAATGCGACTCGTGTTGCGCCCCTAAAATGAGGCATCATAATCCTAGTGTAGTGGTGTCGGGAGTAGTGGTATTGAGATTAGTGGTGACAAGGATAGTGCACGCTATAGGTGCTATAAAATTAGATAATACACCATTTTATTTTACTCTGTAGATTTTAGTTAATTAATTTTGACCATCTTTAATATAATGGATTGCCGCAAAGTAGCGCTTAATTCTATTAAATATTTTGACTTTGACTTTAACGTTGCACGTACTCAATTGTTTTCGCGTTCCGTACCCAAAGGGTAACCAACGGGACCTTATTACTAAACCTGCGCTATCCGCCGTCTGTCTGTCAGCGGGCTGTATCTTATGATCCGTTATCGGTTGAAATTTTCACAGAATATGTATATCTGTTGCTGCTATAAAACATTAAATAAGAATTAAAATAAATTAAAATTTAAAGGGGGCTCCCCTACTAGAAACGTGTTTTAAGATGGTACGGAACCCTTCATACGCGAGTCCGACTCGCACTTGGTCGGTTATTACTTAGTAGATAACGCTGTAGGTATTTATATATAGGACCCGGGAAGCACTTGCTCGCGCAGCTTACAGCAGCTAGGCAGCATAATGCTGCTGTGTTTCGTGTGGCACGTGACGATAATTCCAAAACTTTTTTCATCGATCATTTTAGGTCTTAGCGATGTTTCCCAATTGAATGAATCCAGATTCTCAATGAAAATTCATAAAAATTATGATGCAGTTAGACTGTGTGCATGTTTGTCATTCTTAAACTCCTTTACAAAACTCACAGAAATAGTAAGAGTATGTGATGCTTATGTTCTAGTAGATTTTTAATGCCGTCAAGAGTGTCAGTCAATTTGACACAATGTCTTAAATTTAAACCGAAAGGGCTCATGACATTATACTTGAGTATTCTGATATCTAAACCAAGCTTCCGTTAAAATAAGTATATAATTGAATAGAATAATTTTTATTCAATTTATATTACAAGAAATGATTATTGAATGTCATTTATATTTTTACTACTGGTTCGTTAAAACCTCGTTCTTGAGAAAAAAAAACTAGAGGGAATCTTTTTCGTTATATACGTAACGTAAATATATTTTGAAACAAAATTATAGCGATCACATCATTCTCTAGGGTTGTAATCTATAATGTATTCTTTAATATTAAAATAACCCTGTGTACACAGCTTTTGTCCAATAAAAATGTTGATTACACTAAATAATCGGTATATAATCCTTAGGAATAGAAAAGATATATGATAAAGCTTAACGTTAATTATTTCATTGCTAATTGGAAACTTTATCTTAACCAATTATTGCACCTACCACAATATTTCATTACATCACGTGTTGACTGGCAGAAAATGCCTTTAGGCATTAAGTCGTAATCTATACATATAATAAATCTGTAGAAAAGTCGTGTCTATAATTTTAATATATTCTTGAAAAACCAAGTCCAGGGGACTAAATAAAGGGTTCTGAAGCCAAATTAGTGGTTTTTAGAATTTTTGTCTGTATGTCTGTCTGTCTGTCTGTCTGTCTGTCTGTCTGTCTGTGTATTCCGGATTCACGCAAAAACTACTGAACCGATTTACATGAAATTTTGTATGTAGGTAGTCAGTAACCCGGGGCAACTTATAGACTACTTTTTATCCGATTACGGAACTTTAAAAAAGGAAGGATAAGTATATTAATTTCCTTTAAATGTTAATTTTCTGTTGTATCTTAGTTATAGGCGGAATGACGGGTGTTTTTCAAATAAATACCATATTACCATATTTGTAAATAAAGTTTAAAATATAGTTATAATCTTGGTAAAATAATTTTAAACTACACCGATTTCGTATTCAAAACAGCGCCATCTATCATCAAATGGAAAAAGTTGTATATTTTGCCTTCAGTTACTAATAAATGAAATAATATAAATAACTTACATGTATATGATTAAATTATTAGATTTTTAAAATTATTAAAAAATTGTAACGTTCAGTTTTTTAGTATTTTGTTATTTTATTTTAAAAGTGTAATAATTTCAATAGATAATAGTGATGTCTATCAAAAATATGAAAATTGATAAGGTATTTATTTCAATTACTAATATATATGTAAAGTAATAAAAACTGGTCTGTCTGCAATTGTTGCAGAATTTTCATTATCATCATAGTTTTATTAAAGAGATTTTTATGTAAGTCGTGGCCAGATCGTAGAATTGATCATATATCATAAAGTAGTCTATCATTTCGTGAAAACACTGAAAAAATGACTGAAATGAATGTGTATTTAACACTATTTGATGATCGTGTCATTATATAGCTTGACCAAATCAATGAATAGAAATCTTTTGAAGTTATTAGTAACTAAACACAACGTTGCTATTTCATAATATGGTCATATGACGATATCATTATCGTTTTTCACCGCTAGCGGCGCTGATAGCTTATTTTTAACAGAAACAGAACTTTTAAGAGAATTGACATCACTTTATCCCTTATTGATATAATAAATAAATGTTCGTTTCTATTGCTGATATTACTAGATGGTATAGTTTTGGCTTTCATTATTTCATGTAATATTAGCGCCACCTACTTACTTCTAAATAAATTAAAATGGCAAGACATTGATAAAATGAAATAATACAATGCTAATGAATATACGATGTAAATAATTGAATCATTTACATTACGTTCATCCCGCGTTGGAATCAGTGCAGCGAATTGCTTTTTTACTTTTCATGGGGCAATATATGCAGTTTCTATTTCATTCGTGTTTTCGGATATGATAATTTATGTTTTCACTCTACCGTAAATATTAAGGCTTGCAAAGATGAGTAGAACTCATTATCGTCAGCCTATCAAAAGTCCACTGAAATGAACATAGGCCTCCCTCATAAATTGTCAAGTAGCTGGATATTTGCTATAGTGGCGGGTTGGCAACCGCAGCTATTATTATTTTGATCTGTTGTCAAGAAGATGATGCAGATCATCTCATCTATTTTTTTTTTCTATGTCGCCTCTTACGACGGGACGATATGATGTGTTGGATTTTCTTTCAACGCCACAACAGTGCGAACATTTTTCTACTCCCGTTCATGAGTGTAGTGTTCCTCACGTTTACTGTGTATAAAATTTATAAGGAATAAAAGTAATTTTAAGGATTTTATTCGCGTTTAAGTTTAACTTTTTAAATTCCCGATGGTTTGGGCAATTTATAGCACCCATGGTCACGGGAGGGGTGAGAGAACTGAGGTGTTTGACGACCTGATGTCATAGTTAAAATAGAATAGTTAAAATGCAATAGTAGTTTGAATTTAATTTTATTAATCATGGAGTCCTTAGCAGATAGTAGCACTCAGCCATCTTCCCTATTAAAATTAGGATATTTTTAACTTCAATAGCCTCGCGAATCATCATTGGTAGGATTCGGTGTTCTATTGCAAGAATTTGTTCTATATAATGGTTGGGACGATACTATACTAAACATGTTTACATACTTTAGACTTCCCATAGCTTCGGTGCTTTCATTCGGTGAGGAGTCAAGATGCGTAAAAAACCCGTAACATTATTTTTAATCCATGTGTGGTATTCATTATTATAGAACTGTACTTTTGAAATTTTCAAATCTACTCGAAGTAAATAAAAATATCTATATCTTTTTATGGTGCCAATCAATATTAAATAGGACCAATGATATGAATAAAATGTCTCAAATAAACATTATATTACTTTGTTAAAACTAAATTTACTTTAACTATGAATATATATATGTAAAGAGTAGAATGTAAGTAATAATAATACATTTTGATTACAAGACTATTTACCTTTCTTATAGATAATAATAATAATAATAATTATTTATTTATTTTCTCACCACAATACAGAATTATTGTACATAATATTATAGTATAGCCTCAATAATATACTGTGGGAGACTGGTGCCTAAGCTAGGCTTTACGCCTGTATTTCAGGACGCCAGGTCTCCGCCCTATGGTTCTAATTACAATACTTTTATTATGCACTCGTACATGTACCATATTTATAATTCACATAATATCTCCTTTCATTTACTTAGGATTCTACATATATTAACTAGTATTAGTGTGTGTGTGTGTGTGTGTGTGTGTGTGTGATACATCGGAATCGGAAGACACGCCATATATAAAAAATGGTAGGAGTTTCTAGACATATTATAAGTATATTCACGTGTTTCTGTAGCATGTTAGCAGTCATCTACGTCTAATAGTATTTTAGAATGAAAAAAAATCTCTGACAGACATAGAGACGTAGACACCAAGGTGACTCTAAAAGTGATCGAATATTTCTAAATTTGACACGGAGCAGCATTTAATGATGTCCCTAAATTCAAGCGCACGTGAGCGAAGCCGCGGGTAAAAAGCTAGTTAAGTAATAAATGTGTATTATTTTCATCTCTAAGCAAGCTTGCTTAGAAAATAACACATTTTTAATAAATAAATAAATTAACTTACTCATCCATGCTTATGTAACAAATGAACGAAGGTATAATGTGGATAAGGGACACATTTATAAAACTGAAAAATTCTTGTAGCGTATTATATAGAAGAGGCAATATTTCAAACAAAGCCTCGTTACATCTAGCCCGAAATATGTTTACTGCGGGTTCGCATATATTTCTTGAATTTCGCCTTGTATTAATAAAAAAGTTAATACAATAATAATAACATGACTTGCATATTAAAATATATATATATATATTTGTCATTGTGTAATATGAATGTTTCTTCTCCTTTTTAAAGCTTGACCTGTATGTATATATGATTTTAATATAGAATAAGGCTAGATTTTATCACGTTGTACGTGGTAGAGCCATGCTGCAGCTATATTAGTAGTATAGTTGTAGCACGAATGGGTCGGCTCGACCGGGGAAGGACCACGCTCTCACAGAATACCAGCGTCAAATAGCAGCTTAACACTGCTGTGTTTCGTATGGTGAGTGTAGAGAACCGGAGACCCTTTTTACTGGAAAAGAAGCATTCCATCTTAGTCCTCACGGGTGACAACGCATCTTCATTTTGATTTGCAAACGAGGATAAATGTAGATGTCGATGGGCCGCAGCAACCACTTACCATCAGGTGGACTGTGTGCTCGTTTGTCACCCTATTCTATAAGAAAAACGACGTTTAGTTTAAACTTTTTCGATTCCTGACGTTTTTAGCACTTTATAGCCGCCGTGGTCACGGGAAGGACTGAGGTGTTAAGTTTGTTTTATTTCATGTGTTGTATTCGCGTAAATATAAGAAATCTTTATAGCATAAGGGTGACAAACGAGCACATAGTCTACCTGATGTTATGTTGATAATGTGGCCCTACACCACGTTAAACGCAGGTGCTTTGTCATCACAGCTAATTATCAAAGCGTTTCATTTTTTTTTATAATATATATTAAATTGAAGTGATAAACATGCTAAATTGTAGTCCACCTATTGGCAAGTTGCTTCTGCAGTCCATGGATACATGTTGGCACTTCAAACAAAAAATAGAAGAAGATGTGGTATCACCTCCGAAGACTGTAATGGAAAGCCTTACAGCAGCTATAAGAATTATATATAAGAATTATATATTATTTTAACGTTTAATTACTAATAATATAAAACAAAACCTTATATATTCCATTACGACTAAAGTGTTTCACGGTTCCTTTTAATTTTTGAATAAAGAATCAAAACCTTAAAATTATATTCTTACATGTTCTAATTAAGATTTTATTGTTAGCCGTAAATTTGCATAATAAATTTAACGAAGAAATTTACAGTTGCAAGTTTGCAAAGACACTGATTGAATTTACAGCTTGAAGATGCACGGTATAAAATTGCTACAACTCGTAGCTCATCTGCAGTTCTGTTTTAATTTTATTACTATTCACTAAGAATGAATTTATTATGTAAGAAAATTCTTGGATCACATATTAAAAATCTTTATTTATACAAGTATTTAAAACCACAAAGTCTGAACAGGTACGCAGTTGCTCTATGATAGTTTACAACTATCTTTTAAGGAATTTGAAGAAAATCGATAATATTTATTTTGAATAAGTGTGTAGATAAAATAAGACGCGATACAGTCTGTAAAATTTGTGTTATTTTACGTGTTATTTGAGAATATGTGTTATTATTATACCTACATAATATTATACATACATAAATAGCGTCACGTCTGAAATCTCCATGGTAGACAAAGTCTGATAATCAGCTATCTACTCGGATTACGTTTGCTCAAAAAAATATTATTTTGGTAGCTCAGTTGGTTAGCGCTCGCTGTAAGCTTCACAGTACTTGAGCAACCCGGGTTCGATCCCCGCCGGCACCAATGAAATTGTTAATTGCAATTTTAAGTGCTGATTTACCACGTGCTCGGCGGTGAAGGAAAACATCGTGAGGAAACCTACATGTCTGAGAAATAAGAAAGAAATATTTCGAAGACATATGAAGTACGCCAACACGCATTGAGGCAGCGCGGCGGACATTTCCTTGCCCTAAAACCCTCTCAGAAATGAGAGGAGGTCTGTTCCCAGCAGTGGGACGTAAATAAGCTGTAACTTTACTTTAATGTAAAAAATATAACTGCCTTGAAATGTCCAGAGTAAATTTACAAGAAATCCGACAGTGGGCCATCTAATGTTTGGAATTAGAACTATAGGTTATTTTGAGGTTAGAAGGTTTGATGAAATTTTAAATGTGACAGAAAGTTAGTTTTATGTTTGAAATTTATGAAATGGGTCGCTTTCTGCTTCAGTAAAGTTGGGAAATATTAAAAATTTATGTCCAAAGTCGTGAGTCTTCTACTCAAACTGTAAAACATTTACGAAAAAAAAATTGACAAAAGGGATGTGCCAAAAACGCAGTTTTTGGATGAATTTGTGAAGCGAGTTCGTAAAACTAGATCAATATTGGATAAAACAATCCGTGTACGTACTCGTCCAGGGCGCTCAACCGAAAACATCGCTGCTGTTGCGTGTGCGTGAACAACAATCAACATCAACTCGTCATCGTTCTCAAGCATAGAACATTTCACGCACTTCTTTGAGAAGAATTTTGCCTAAAAATCTCGGTATGAATGCGTACAAAGTTCAATTAGTGCAAGAGCTGAAGACGCATGATCATCCGATGCGTTTTCAGTTTGCTCAATGGGCCGAAGACCGCTTGATCGAAGATGAGCAATTTTACCGAATAATCATCTACTCAGATGAAGTTCATTTTTAACTAGGAGGATAAGTTAATAAGTAAAATTTTCGTATCTGGGGCTCGGAAAATCCACACGTCATCGTATAAAGCGGATTTTGGTCTGTCGACATTATTGGGCTATTTTTCTTCGAAAATAAGCAAGGAAACGCCGTTGCAGTGAATGGCGATCGCTACCGAGCGATGCTAAGCGATTTTTCGTTTCCCAAAATTGAAGAGGATGATGAAGACGATATTAGGTTTCAACAGGACGGTGCAACTTTCCACACATCCAATGTACCAGTTGATGTTTTGCGCGCTGTTTTCAAAAATCACATAATCGGCCGAAATGCTGATGTCAATTGGCCACCTCGAAGCTGTGATTTGACTCCGTTGGAAATTTTTTTTTGGAGAGCAATTAAGTACAAGTTTTACGCTAACCAACGACTTGAAATACATGAAATCGAAGTTGACATTGACGAAAAAGAGGCCCAAACAATCGAAAATGTACTAAAAAATTAGACTGATCGAATGGGGTATTGTAAGGCTAGCCGTGGCAGTCATTTGAATGATGTTGTTTTCTATTCCAAATTTGAGATTCATTCTAATAAACTCATAAGTTTGAAAAAATATTCATTAGTTTTTATTATAACCTATTCAGATTCCAAATCTTAAATGGTCCACCCCTAAAGAAGGCTAATGTTGATCAGTGAAATCGTTCATCATCATTACAGCCCTTCACAAGTCCACTGTTGAATATAACCTATCCCAAGTTATGCCACAAAACAGCGTCCTGAGCCACCTACATCCATTGACTTCTTAGATGTCTTACCGGGTCGTCACTCGATCTATTGGCGGGCTATCCTACAATTAGGGCATCGAGAACCAGTCCCTTTCCAGGAACCGGTTCTTTCGGTTCTAAAATTTTGCCGGAACCGGGTACCCGGTTCTTTCGGTTCTTTTCTTTCTATTAGGTTGGAGACTATTTCATTCAATGTGAATAACGATAATAATATTCATAAAGAAAACAGTTTATTGCAAATCGTGGGTTAAAGTAATTATTCAAGTAATAATTGCAATAGTTTCTTTCTAATTAAATATAATCAAACATCTCACTAAGTAGGAACATTCATTTGACAATTGCACGACATTACTTACATAAAAATAGTTTGAAAGATTCTATTCTATTATAACATTACAATATTCTATCATAGAATATACTTTACGGACTGTTATTATAACAAAACATAAATCAGCTCACTTATGAAAAAAAATAGTTTTAATTAAACATAAGTAATGTTTAATTAAAACTTAATTTTACTTAAATAAAAAAAACCTAGAAAAATTAATGTCTGCAAATTTTTATCACTCAAAGACGAGCGCAGCCTATTGCAGACGAAGACAATATTCGCTCTGGCTCTACACTGGTGGGCGAAATAGTTTTTAAATGTTAATAACCTATCGATAAGTAGTACTCGTTGTCTTTGCCCATCATTTTTAAATAGAGCCATTTCAACTCAATTATAATTTCAATCAATTTAAGTCATTTTCTTGTTCTGTCAATTCAGTGGCAGTATTAACGGCCTTAGACAGCTCTCTATTAAATTCCTCTTCATTTGTTAGGGGGATTCATGTAATTCAACTTCCTGCAGATATTGACTTCCAATTGCTGTTTATTCAAGGGATAATTTTGTCTAGCTTTCGTGCGATTTTGTTTATAAAATGAGGATGACAAGCGAACACACAGTTCACCTGACGGTAAGTGGTTGCTGTGGCCCATAGACATCTACATCTATCCTCGATGACGAATCAAAATGCTGATGCGTTGTCACACGTGAGGACTAAGATTGAATGCCTCGTTTCCTGTAACAAGGGGATCCGGTTTTCTACACTCACCATACGCAGCAGCGTATTCTGTGAGAGCGTGGTCCTACCCCTTTCGAGCCAACCCATTCGTGCTATACTATATCAGTAATATAGCAGCAGCATGGCTATACCACGTAAAAATTTTCAATTCCGTGTAACATTTCATCATTTGTAGACCGGAAAAGATAGTTGCATCGTCCATACTGGCAAAATGACTGTCAGGGTTGGTTAAGTATCGCAATATTGATGCTTGCATGGTTTTTATATTGTTTTCGCAATGCAGTGACCATTTTATTACTAAGATAAGTATTAATTTCAACGAATTTTCTAATAGCAAATTTTAAAGAAACATCGGCTGTAATAAATGTTGTATCGCGACGGAATAGAGCTTCTACGATAGTTTTAATAACATCCAATATCTTATTTAACTCTTCTATGTTTGTCCAGTCTTCCTCAGTAAATACCTACAATATCAGATTTAAAAGCAATTAATGCTTTTGAGATCGTTTTTAACTTCAGAAATCGGCTTAACTTCGCGACTATGCTGCTCCAGCGTGTATTTACATCTAAAACCAAACAATATTCTTGTCCAAAATCAGCTATGATATGCTTTTGAAGAATTTCGTCACTTTTAGTGGGGGAAGCCTTGAAAATTTTTACCAAATTATTACAATTCCTACTGTTTGCCATAAATAGCAGAAATGATTAATAATCACGTTTTTTATAACACTACATTGTAGTGATATACTTTTTAAGAAACTTTGAAAAGGAACCGAAAGAACCGGGTTTTAAATTTTTGGAACCGGTTCTTTTCGTGACCCCTGAAACCGGGAATTCCCGGTTCTTTTGGAACCGGAAAAAACCGGTTCCGATGCCTTACCTACAATACGCTTGCCGATACGGGACTGCACTTTTAGTACCTTTCTTCTCCATCGTTTGTCATTTCGTCGTTCAGTTCCACTTCAGCTTACTGACCCGTTGGGCTTGTGGCGGCACTGTCGTCGCGCCAAAAGCGAAACGCACCGCTATCAAAGTTCGGAAGTAAAAGCAGTATATAACCAAAGGCTGTGTCGATTACTTTGGTTCTGCTGCGAATAACAGCGTTGCAAATTCTATAACGCAGGCCAGGCCAGTTGTAAAACACCACGTATCCTTTCCATATGTCTACACTGGCAACACACACTGGTTCACTCTTTTGTCAGTATTAAAATGAAGTCTCAAAACACGTGAGTTAAAAAACTTAGTTAAGTTATATAAAAATGTTCAAACAAATTTAATTTAGCAGCGCTCTTTTTAGCTTAATTGATCCAGTAAAGATAAAATGTATATTAGGCCACTTCTTCCGCATTAGCCGACGTTCGTAATTACAATCTTAAACTTGTCTTGGTGTTGAGTTCAAGTGCGGACACTCGTCATGATTCAATTATTCAGCGGCTACATTAACTGTGGACTTAATATTAAATTTAAACTTTAATAAAGGCCTAATAATAGAAGAGAATACGCTCATTCTTATGGATTTTTTTCAGCCCAAAAATAAAGTGAGTTTTAAAAATTCTCGACAATAATATAGCTATTCGAATCGATCTATGAAATCTTTATTTAACAAACAAAATTACACCGTTTGACCTCACCGTAGAAATTAGAAGAAGGAAAAAGTTGCAGCTTTTCGCAGTAAGATTGTGTTTGCCAAACATCAATATACTGCAAATTCTGCACTACAGTTGCAATCTGCTGCTGCAAAAAGTTGACTGGACAAATATATTCGCATTTTTAAAAAATGTGATTATCTCATCGTATACAATCTTACATCTTACTAGGAGGAACCATCTTCAACCATCAATAAAGCATTTATTTATTTTATTTGCAAAATTACAAAACGTAGCAATCATTTCTATTACCGTTACATTGTGAGCAACAAAACTCCTAGTAAATGAAATACCTGTTTAGGGAGCGAGGGTGAACATAAAAAAAGATTATATCGCGTTTTCCTCCTAACGAAGTTTCTATTGGTCCTAGATTACGTATACTTAAATAGTATGTACTCATTATTTTTCATTTAATCGAAAATTTAAAAACGCATTTTTTAAATATTTGATTCATATTTTTTTTTGTTTTTTTTTTATCAAATACCGAAACAAAACGTATAGTTGCACAAAACATGGTACACTAGATGTTAACTAATTTAGAAATAACATGTGTTGCCGTTCTTAACATGCAAAAATTAACTTTACCTCAGTATTTGAAATACAAAACCTAAAACATTTGAAACGCATTGTGATTCAAATGCTCAATATTTGAAGGAATATGTTTGTCATACATACATATTTATACGTACGAAAATTAAAAAATATGCTTATAGAGACACTGGTAAAAAGTTTTACTGTGTGGTGTCGCTGTAAGGGAATCCATCATCCAATGGCTCATAGCGTTAACTCAAAATTGCGCAATAGTGCCACAAATTTTATACACAGCTGTCAACTCAGCCATCTGTCTAAATAAAACCTTGTAGCCAGTAGTAGGAAAGCAAGATTACCTATCACTATCACGTTTACGTTTCATTTAGTAACACTTTATTATTTATTTTTAATTTAAAATAAGATTGGAGCATACCACAAGTGTTCAATAACACTTCGCTGCATTCTGCGGGTAACTCAACATTTTAACACCTTTCGAATTTCCCGGTGCTGAGCTGTGTGCCAAAACATTTTTAAAAAATCAAGGTCACAAATCTGACGCAGTGAAATGTTACACAAATATGTCTAAATACTATGTGTACTACGTTTTAGAAGAGACGCAGAGTTTTGATCAAACTTACATAGTCTGTGGCATAAAAAGGTGCCTACTCTGTGTCTTCTCTACACTGTCGCACACATTTTGTTTACGGTGTCTGTTCTAGCACATAGTAGTAACATAATCGTTCAATGACTATTACCGGGTTTCTGTATAAAAAATGCTTTGATTTAAATTGGGAGCTTCTTACAGCAGCACATAAAGTGCATGAGAAATTCTTAAAACCATCTCATTAGCTCCAGACGTAAAGTATCAAACTTGCGACAAGCAGTAGCATCAAAGAGGTGGTTTTACGATTTGTTTCTATTACTGAATGTTACATACTATTTAAAATATTTCAAAATGAAACAAGAAATAAAATTTCATTTGAGTCTCCGAACTTAAAAAAAGAACGGAATTTCTACAGTAATGCATTAATTATTGTGAAAATTGAGTAATATATTCGGGTTCTAAACTTTTGTTGTCACTTTAAGATCAAAAGGTTAAATGAATTACTCATATGTATATACATTAAAATATAAAATTGGATACATTTTGTGAGAACCACGATCTCAGTACACTATTATGTTACGCAAATGTGATACTAATTCAAAAAGAATTAAGAATCATGTTCCTTTGTTTTCATTATTAGCATGTATGTTTTACTTGAAATAAAATGTACATTTTTGTTTCACGTGAGTTCAATCTCTGCACCTAAAATATAAGATTCATTTTCGTGTGAGAAATTATTTTATGGCACCTTGCACGAATTACGATTACCATCTGTGCAGCACAAGCGACGTGTTTACTGTTTTGGGAGCGTGCACGTACAAACATACATCAAGAGAGTTTTATATTAAGCCTTTATGTGAAACTTCAAAAAAAAAAGGAAAATATATGAATTTCATATTATGCCAGTAAACTGATTCCAATACTGGCTCGTATGATGTTGTTGTTGCAAAGCATGTCTGAAAATTTCAATAAATATAATTTAGAGAGATGTGAAGTCTGCCAATATGTATTGGGATAGCATGACGAACTCTTCCTAACCCTAAAACACCTCGGGAATGCAAAATGGACTTTGACTAGAAGATGAAGGCGAATTTTTTAAAATTGAAGCGATGAACAAACTTAAAGTCCAGTTAAAAAAAAGTAAAACATGAAGTATTTTTAGGATTCAATATTAAACAATAGCATTTACACTGGTGTAAGGTTTCGAATATGTATACTTAAATTGATTTTTTTTTAAATGTAGAAGTATGATATTTTATTTATAAAACTGAAGTGACCAACAAGTTTATAATCCATCTGATAGTAGTACTACTGCAGATTATGTACACCTGCAACCAATTTAAAACAAAGAAAGTTACAGATGCGTCGTCACCTTCAAGACCCAAAATGGAACGCCTCACAGCGGCCTTTAATTATGCTCACTCTACTTTTTAGTCGGCATCACAACAGTGCAGTCACTGCTAGACAGCAGTGACACGGGCAGTACGAAAACGTGATACATACCCAGATGAATTCGTAGGCAGATAATTTAAAATTAAAAATTTTGTACAGCCGACTTTTTTTATAGGATAGGGTGACAAACGAGCACACAGTCCACCTGATGATAAGTGGTTGCTGTGGCCCATAGACAGCTACATCTATCATCGATTACGAATCAAAATGCAGATGCGTTGTCACCCGTGAGGGCTAAGATGGTATGCCTCGTTTCCAGTAAAAAGAGTCTCCGGTTCTCTACACTCACCATACGAAACACAGTAGTATTAAGCTGCTATTTTACGCTGGTATTCTGTGAGAGCGTCGTCCTTCACCGGTCGAGCCGACCCATTCGTGCTACAACCATAATATAGCTGCAGCATGGCTCTACCAAGTATAAAAACTTAAATATAAGTTATTAAGAATAACTCAATAAATTGATCTGACCTTGATATATGGGACCACACGAGAAGTATCACCTTTCAAATAAAAAAAGAATCATCGAAATCGGTTCACCCAGTAAAAAGTTATGAGGTAACACACATAAAAAAGATACAGTCGAATAGAGTACCGGCTCCTTTTTGAAGTCGGCAGAAAAGGAGACCTAACACGTTAAGTCAATGATAGTATTCGACTTTCAATAGTTTACATCGGTAACGGTTACAATACTGATGATGATTTTCTACATGCATTTGCGATTGATTCCATATGCGAATATGTTTTAATACGTATGTAAATTTTAAATTTGGTAATTCATGAAATATAAAGAAAGCTATTGGTGTTCCAAATTCAAATAAATTAAATATCATAAATAAATGTATGTTTCAAAAAATGACTAAACAAAATCCAGAGGACAGTCTTTGTCCTTTTTAGTTTGCAGTTACCATCCCTAACATAAATCCCGAAACTTTTGTTAATCAAAAGTGGACAATAACACCAGTAATTATTCATACACAGTTAAATCAGTAAAAACTAGTTTAATTTAAATGTGTAGTGTCCGCGTAAACATAAAATCATATTAGGGAAAACTGCGTGAGGAAACTTGCATGTTACCGTATAGGCCTCCCCCATAGACTGTCTCAAAAAGAGGATATTTGCCACAGTTAACAGGTGGTCTGGAAACAGCAGCTTTCAATTTTAAATTATTATTACGGAGATGCTGCTGCTTATCTCCTGCTTTGTGTCTCTCTGAGACCTGTTATGAGATCCACGGGACGACATGGGATAGTGGATATTCTTTCATCGTCACTGCATGGTTTAACCTGCTTATAAGAGAAATAAAATATATTAAAGATTTGTGAAGTTCACCAACAAGGACTAGAGCTGTCGGAGCAGTTGGAGCAGTGGGGAAGACTTATTGCCAGCAGTGAGACGAATTAAGCTGTATGTTATTCATCTGTAATTAGGCTCAGGGGCAACAGCTTTACCTGCTTTCCAGACTCCGGGCTGAAACTAAGAATTTATATTCAGAAAAATCCAATAACTTATATTGGTTCACTCAGGATTCGCACCACATGATCCGCAGGTGCGCTTACGACCTTTGATCTCGCTCCAGTCGTGTCGAATTTCCACCCTATCGGACTATGAGGACTGTGATTATGCACACACTTGTACACTAATCCTGCCATGCGTACATGGCTAGTATTCGTTAAGAGTGGTCGCCATGACCGAAATTCGGTATGGACGACAATGAATTACATTACATTTATCTTTATATATTTAGTGTTATTTACTATCATGCGGTTTACCATCAATTTTACTATTTTGCTATGGCCATTTTACACTATATAAATAGACGCCCTAGGCTATTGAAATTATGAAAATATGAATATAGTTTTTAAATTTTTACACGAGGCAGAGCCATGCTGCAGCTATATTAGTAGTATATTTGTAGTACGAATGGGTCGGTTCGACCGGGGAAGGACCACGCTCTCACAGAATACCAGCGTAAAATAGCAGCTTAACACTGCTGTGTTTCGTATGGTGAGTGTAGAGAACCGGAGACCCTTTTTACTGGAAAAGAGGTATTCCATCTTAGTCCTCACGGGTGACAGATGTCTATGGGTCACAGCAACCACTTACCATCAGGTGGACTGCGTGCTCATTTGTCATCCTTTCCTATAAAAAAATTGTAAATTGGTATTTATCAATATTAAACAAGAGGCAAATGTGTTTTTAAATTCAATTAAAGTAATTTATTCATCCAGCTCTTCATAAGTCCACTGCTAAACATATACATCCACCTAGAAATGCCACAAATAACTCCATCGACTTTCTATGTATCTTACCTGGAACCCAAATATATTTAATTTCTTTTTTCAGTTAGAATACAAATATATTTTGAATGTACGTTCCATTATTTTATCTAATATTTAGGAATCATGCTAGCTCGTCGGAACTGGGATATATTAGGATATAGATGTAATTTTGTTACTCATGCTACAGAGATGCGCGTCACCGGTTCAGTAGTCTTGTAAGGTTACAAGCTCGTTGACCCGTCGCGATTACTGTAATTAAAGCCCGTATATTATGTTTAGCCGT
The DNA here is from genome assembly GCA_963668995.1 of Parnassius mnemosyne. Taxonomy (NCBI): domain Eukaryota; kingdom Metazoa; phylum Arthropoda; class Insecta; order Lepidoptera; family Papilionidae; genus Parnassius; species Parnassius mnemosyne. The sequence continues at coordinate 9,193,943 of CAVLGL010000093.1, forward strand.
GGTTGACCATTGGCGATTCACTTAAGTAAACCATTTTTGAAGTTGGTTGATAATTTAATTAATCAAAACACTAATCATCTATACATATAATAAATCTGTAGAAAATTTGTGTCTGTAGTTCTAATATTTTCTAGAAAAACCAAGTCTAGGGTATTTTATGTATAAAGGGTACTGAAGCCAAATGAATGGCTTTTAGAAATTTAATACGTCTATCTTATTAATGATTTTGTCTGTCTGTCGTTGACGAATTTGTCTGTCTGTGTATACACGATTCACGTAAAAACTACTGGACGGATTTCCATTAAACTTTGTATGAAGGTAGTTAACAACCCAAGATAACTTATAGGCTACTTTTTATCCAACTACTTAACTTAAAAAGGAGGGTTAAGTATTTTTCTTCCTTTAGATTTTAATTAAATGTCTTAGCCTAAGGCGTTCGGTGAGGCATGTGGCGAAACGCCGCGTTCGGTATACATTTTGAGCATTTGCCATTGAGCCTATTAAGCATGTATATTTTATCGTATCACCATCGAGAGACTTTGTAAGATTAAACATAGTAAGAAATGGATATATATGTACTACGTACTAGATTTCGAATTCCCAACATTGACTATATTCAACTGAACTGTACTGCAATCCGTACATTAAACTAAATATTGCGTAAATTGAAGATTTGTGAATTCCACAAAATAATTATTATTACATTTTATTTAGAAAAAATATGTTTGTTTAGATTAAAATAAGAGTATTTTATAGTAAATTTTTATATTTATTTTAAATTAATATCTTATTTTATATTAAACTAGCTGGCTAGGCAGACGTTGCTCTGCCCTTTCCGACGACCTTCCTATGAAAAAATTCTTATATTCGCAATAAAAAAATATTGAATGTCCACTTATCATGATAAAAACTATCCTATCTCTCAAGTTGGACCGAACTGCACAAAGTGTGCAAAATTTCATTGAAATCAGTTCAGTAGTTTAGGAGTTCATCGCGGACAAACAACGTGACACGTAATTTTTATATATAAAGATTAAAGTCTTCGCGCTTGCGCGACTCTACTATCTTTCGCGCATGCGCCAAGACAGGTAGCGCACAATTTTTGCTTGGAATAGCTTCTCTAGTACGTAGTACATAATATAATTCAATAAATGGAACTTTTTTTTCAATATAAATTATAAATAAGTAATACTTATTGAAAGTCACTGTTATATTTAATTTACCTAGTAGTCCTTAGTTACAACATGGTTCGCCAGGTGTTCATATTTCCACGAAAACTTAGGTGATAAAAACTTTTATAAAGGGCACAAGATGGTTGCTCTATATCAATCACCCAGTAAGAGCTTTAAAGTAAATTATAAAGGTGACCGCAAAAACGTAAAAGGCAGCTTTTACTAAGTTAAAACTTTTTAATGCTAACTTAAAACTTAATAATTATGAGGTACTCTTCAACGAATTTATTATTATAACACTGATATTATTATATGTACTCTTACATTACATATCTTATGCGTGCTTACCTTACTAAATTTAAAAATTGATGGACTTAACTTAGGTATTTGTCCCAACCTCTGTTTAAACGCAGTCGGCCTTATTACAAAAAATAGTTTATATTTAGTCGTAGGTTTAAACTAAAACTGTCTCATATTATGAATCCCACGGAAAACGAATTAAAATCTTATGTATGGAATATGATAGTAATTTCATATTCCGCGAAGACTGTGGCACCGTGGCTCAGAGAATCCTTTAGTTAGAAGGACTATTCTGAAACCATAATTTAAGTCCACGAGTCTATTAAAAAATATGTTTTTATTTTTAATAAGACTGAGCCGATCTTATTATAAACAATGTTTTTTTTTTATATAATAATGGTGACAAACGAGCACACAGAGTCAAGATGATGGTAAGTGGATGCTGTGGCCTACAGAAATCTACATCTTTATCATTAGGAATCAAAATGCAGATGCGTTGTCTCCCCTGAGGACTAAGGTGGAAAGCCTCGTTTCCACTAAAAAAGGGTCGCCGGTTCTCTACACTCACCATACGAAACACAACAGCATGAAGCTGCTATTTCACGCTGTTATTCTGTGAGAGCGTGGCCCTTCCCCACACAATATGATTGTAGCACGAATGGATGGAGCCGAGCCATTCATGCTACAATCATATTAAGACGCATTAACTGTGCTAACATGCTAATTTAGCCATGCATAAATCTAGCAAGGACTTAACTCTTTCTAGGATTTTAAATAGCTTGATTAGGTTTTATTATTTGTTTTGAGATACTTTATGGTACAATTATTAGATCGTATCAAAATCTTTATTGTTAGCAGGATTTTCATAATTGATATTTTCATATCATAATAGTAAGGAATTTGAGAAAAAAAAACTACATTGAAAAAGGTGACTGGGATTTTAATACGTGGCATTATATTATAAGAGCGCGATTATGTCACACGCTTAATGCCCCACCCCGCTGCACACATTTGTTACTTCTTTTTATTTTTTGGGGCACACTGGAATATGATATATGATGTAATAATTCTATATGATTTAGGGTACATCATATAGAATTATAATCAAGTTGGCTTATGTGTGGTTAAAATGTTAGAATATTATTATGTAGATCTAATAAGCTGAAATGGATTAAAGTTTCTACATGCGGCTGCTTCAATAATCAATACAACAGAACTTAGTCGTCTTCATTTAAATATTCACATAGAAATAATGGTTAAAGAGAAAAGTGATGTCCAATTGTATAAAATAACTATAATGGTAACAATTTTATAAAAATCATCATCATCCTCATTACATTATATGAAATTCCATTGACGAACATAGAACATAGATTACCGTACAGTAGGTAGAACTGTTATTTATTCTATGACTATTGTTTATTCTGTGCTTATAGGTTATCTATGTACAGTGCCCTACTATGAGCCATGGTAGCACAGGGTTAAGTGCTCGCTGTAAATTTCACAGTACCTGAACAGCACGGGTTCGATCCCCGCCGGCACCAATGAAATTTTTAATAGCAGTTTTAAGTGCTGATTTACCACTTGCTCGGCGGTGACGGAAAACATCGTGAGGAAACCTGCATGCCTGAGAAATAAGAATAAAAAATATTTCCAAGACTTAGAAGTTCGCTAACGCGCATTGGGGCAGCGCGGCGGACATTTCCTTGCCCTAAAATTCTCTCAGAAATGAGAAGAAGCCTGTGCTCATCAGTGAGATGTATATAGGTGGTTACTTTATTTTATCTATGTATTATATGTGTATCATTTGTAATAGTTTGTTAGGCGAATTAGCAACCACATTTTTTATCATTTTGAGTTGTTGAAAAGAGGCATTCTATCTAAGTCCTCAAGGTTGACAAAGCATCTGCATTTTAATTCGCAAACGAAGATAGATGCAGATGTCTATAGGCCACAGTAACCATTTACCATCAGCTGGACTGTGTGCTCGTTTGTCACCCTAATTCTATAAAAAGAAATTACTACGTGGCCAGCGGTGAACAAAATCTCAGGTCAAGGAACATTAACAAGTCTCAGGAGTATATTATTCCGAAGATGTTATTTAAAATCCACCAACGCGCACTGGAGTAGCGAGGTCATATGGCTCCATGGCCCTCTCAGAAATAAGAGGAGGTCTGTGCCCAGAAGTGGGGAGTTTAAAGGCTGTATTATTTAAATTATATTTTTAATATCATTATTTATATTATTTTATGTAATTGAAGGACCGTGATTTGCGGCATTATTTAGGGGAGGTCTATATTGAGCAGTAGACTCGTGAAGGGCTGTAATGATGATGATGATGATGATATGTTTAAATTGTATTGTAACTTTTATTCCCGATGGTTATTTTAACCTTTTATAACATAAAATTAAGTGTGATCTCACCTTAATTTCCTCCTCGCTTTTAACTTCTATTACACGCCAAAATAGCGCGGGCTGGGAACTGCGGCTTCGGCAACCTGTAACATGCCCATTATGTAGAATAACGACCGAAATATTTAATGAGGATAGGCGACTAGCATCGAAAATTGTCGTTTTAGTAGTCCTCTAGACGATGGTTTAATCTCCCTAAGTTTTGTTATTTTTAGTTGAGTAGCAACAATGTAATATTTTACTAGATTTTATGTATCGACGTCAATCTAATCTGTGTTTGTAAGAAATAAAATAATAAAAGGAAAGCTATATATCTGATACAGTTGTAGCACGAGTGCGTCGACCGAGGAAGGACCACGCTCTCACAGAATACCAGCGTAAAATAGCAACTTAACGCTGTTGTGTTTCATATGGTGAGTGTAGAGAACCGGACACCCTTTTACTGGAAACGAGGTATTCCATCTTAGTTCTCACGGGGGACAGAACGCGACGAGGTTCGCCACCCGTCACGTTCTGTCCCCCGGAGGGGCGAAAAGTGGATTGCGGAAGCCCGTCTGGCTACATTGAACGTATGTGGAGGAATGAATGATAAGATGGATGAAGTATGCGATATGATGTATGATAGAGGAATAGACGTGTTATGTGTGAATGAGACGAAACGGAAGGGAAAGGATGCCACTACACATGGCATGTATACCGCGTACTGGTCTGGTGTAGACGAGACCGAGCGGGCATGCCAGGGAGTCGGTATCATCCTTTCAGAAAGAATGGGTCATTGTGTAAAAGAGTATGAATGTGTAAGCCCGAGACTGCTATGGATACGAATGAAAGTGGGCTTAAAGAAGTTGTTTGTTTTAGGGGTCTACGCCCCAGACATGTCTAAGCCCACTTATATCCGAGAGCAGTTTTGGGAGTTGGTAAGGATGGTGCTAATGAAATGCAAGGTTAATGAAAATATTGTGATATTAGGCGATTTTAATGGAAGGGTTGGGGTGAGGAGGCTTGGTTATGAAAGGATATTGGGAACGTTTGGTGATGAAAGTATAAATGAGAATGGTGAAAGCCTTCTCGCCGTATGCGTGGAAAAGAATCTTGTTGTGACGAACACTTTGTTTCGTCATAAGAAGATTCACACGTATACATGGGAAAGAGGTGATGATAGAAGTATGATAGATTTCATAATTGTTGATGAAAGAATGAGGAGCGCGGTGGTAGATACAAGGGTTTACCGGGGCTCTAACGTAGGGACGGATCATTACTTGGTCTTATGCCGAATTAATGGTCTTTTCAGACGTTGGAGGCATCGGACATCTGTGTCTACCACAGCGTTACAGCGTATAAAAACAGAGAGGCTACAAGATGAAGGTGTGAAAGAGAAGTTCAAATGTAGATTGAGAGAAAATATAAGTGGTATGGCTGAATTGTGTATGAATGATTTAGACTTGGAGACTGTGTGGTATAATGTCAAGAAAGGTTTAGTGGATGCAGCTACCGAAGTATGTGGTGTAAGCAAGAGAACAAATGAAAGGAAAAATAACACGTTATGGTGGGATGATGAGGTACGGATGGAAGTTGAAGCAAAGAAGAAAGCATGGCTAGATTTACTAGCAACCAAGGCTAGTAATTCTAGCAGTAGGAATGATGATATTGAAAGGAAAAAGGCGGTTTTTAGACACCTAAATAAGAGAGTAAAAGAAGTAGTTGAAAGGAAAAAGCAAGAAAGAACGGATAAGAATGATAGAAGAATATCGGATAACTTCCAGGAAAACATTAAAATGTTCTGGAAACTCGTAAGAACTACCAGGGGACATTCACAACAGCCTAGAATGAATGCTATACGAGACCAGAATGGCTGTATTCTGAATGACGAAGTTTTGAGTTTAAGGAGATGGAAGGAATACTTTGAAAGCGTGTTTATGAGTGATGAGACGTTTGAATTAAATGAAATAGAAATTCCGAAAGAAGAGGAAATAGATAGAGATATAAGTATAGATGAAATAATGAAAGCAATGAAAAGTATGAAAGTAGGTAAGGCAGCTGGTTATGATAGAGTATCTCTCGAAATGCTAAGGGCTGGAGAAGGAGTGGTGGCAGACCTGCTGTACACCTTGTTTAATTTATGTTGGGAACTTAAGCGGGTACCGGGAGACTGGTGCAAAGCCGTGATAGTCCCAATATATAAGGGAAAAGGATCACAGCAGGACTGTAAAAACTACCGTGGTATCAGCCTTCTTAGCATTGTGGGAAAACTGTATGCTAAGGTACTAATTGAAAGAGTTATGAAAGAAACTGACGGAAAAATTTGGGATGTGCAAGCGGGATTTAGAAAGGGAATGGGATGTACGGATCAGGTCTTTTCCATGCGCATGATCGCCGAGAAGTTTTTGGCCAAAAACCAAAAAGTTTTTTGTGCGTTCATGGACTTGGAGAAGGCTTATGACAGAGTGGACAGGGATGTGTTATGGCAAACACTGAACTCATTTGGGTTGAGCGCTGGTCTGATACAGGCATTGAAGTCTCTATATAGGGACTCTAGTGCTTGTGTCAGGATCAACGGGGCCTACTCGGACTGGTTTGACATCCATAAAGGTGTCAGACAGGGCTGTGTGGCTTCCCCGTGGTTGTTCAACCTGTTTATGGACAGTTGTTTGGAAAATTTGAAAGTAGAAGAATGCGGGTTAAGAATGGGTGAGTTAACCGTCAAATGCCTTTTGTACGCCGATGATCAAGTCATACTTGCGTCGTCGGCAGCCGAGTTGCAAATGATGGTTACATTAATGAACAGGACATTAAAAGAAAAGGGAATGAAAGTGAACGCAAGTAAGACGAAAGTTATGGTTTTTGAAAGAGAAGAAAGTAAAACGATATGTGAAATAAGAATAGAAGGGGAGTTGGTAGAGCAAGTAGATGAGTTTGTATATTTGGGATGTGTGTTTAGCAGGGATGGTAGATATGATAAGGATATAGAACGACGAGTGAATGCAGGAAATAGAGTGAATGGGGCTCTACACTCTATTGTGAAAAGTCAGAATGTGTCCAAAAAGGCACGTATGGCAATTCACAATGCTGTGTTAGTGCCTACTTTAATGTATGGTAGTGAAAGTTGGGTGTGGCAGAAGAAGCATGAGAGTAGAATAAATGCTGTAGAAATGCGGTCATTAAGGAGTATGTTAGGGATGAAGCTGAATGACAGAGTGAGAAATTGTTTAATAAGAGAAGAGTGTGGTTTGCAAGATGATGTTGTGACCAGGATTAAGAAAGGAATGCTTCGGTGGTTTGGCCATGTAGAAAGAATGAATGAGGAAAGAGTGACAAAGCAAATTTATGTTGCAGAGGTGAACGGCATAGTCGGGAAGGGTCGCCCTAGGCGAAAGTTTATCGACCAAATTGGCGATATATTAAAAATGGGCCAAATCAAGAGTACCTTTAACCGACGAGCGTGTATGCGTAGGTATATGGATGTGGAGGAAGCGAGAGAGGTGTGTCAGGATCGTGCCAAATGGAAGTCCATAATCTCTGCCTACCCCTCTGGGTGACAGGCGTGAGTGTTTATGTTATGTTATGTTATGTTCTCACGGGTAAAAACGAATCTGCATTTTGATTCGTAATCGAGGTTAGATATAGATGTCTTTGGGCCACAGCAACCACTTACAATCAGGTGGACTATATGCTCGTTTGTCACCCTTATCCTATTATATATTTTTGTTATGTCTGGTTACAGAAAATACTTTTCAAATATCATCAGTAGGTACATCGAAAATGAATTTTGTCAAATGCCGGCGTAAGAATATCGACTAACCCATATCATAGATGATGAGAGATGGGCAGCAACAACTTCTTAAAAAGGACTGATAAATAAAAATATGTAGTTGCCAACCATGGCAACAACGTTCTCCAGTGGAATTTTTACAGGCAGTAATGGTAACATTTAAAAGGCATTTGACAAAAGAGATTACAATTTCAGATATCAAAAATTAAGAGGTTTCATTTTAACGGAATGAAGCATTACGAATTTCTTGTTTCTGTGGACCTATATGAGGTGATGATAAGGAAAGAATTCACGAATTCAAATAATATAACTGTAAACTGATATTCTAAATTAACATCAAAACCTACATTATTATTTGTAATACAAAATACTTCATGCGTAAATAATTAAATATATCACTGTCAAACCTATTAGAATAAACTTAGAAACACATTAATATCACATTACCTTAAAGACTTTTCAATTGTAAAACAATTTATTTGATATGCTCAACTAATCGCACTTAAAATATTAATTATTTATAAATTCTGAACACAAAAACTAAACTCACTAAAGCTATAGAGCTATTAAAATTTACCAAACCCACTCTATTATCGCGCCTCGTCAAATATTTAACCTATTTGGTACAAGGCTCACGTACGAAAGTATTCAGCCAAAGTAATTCAATTACTACTAATTCTATTACGGTAATAAGCTCTCGACTGTCTTCACTACACGCACACGCATACGAAACTATATAGGACACTCACACAGTAATAGCTAAATAATATTTAAAAAAATACCTACTTAAACACTGTTTTCGATAAAAACGCGTATTTTTTAAAAATTTACGATCTGTGCCGTAAATGTCTCTTCAATATTAATGTATTGTCACTTGTCACGGTGTTCACTCAAAACATTACTGGCAGTTACTAAATACTTGTCATCGATTTTTTTTAATTAACGATCTGCATCCTAATGGGTCGATACAGTGTAATGCCACTAATGTAGTGGTCTATTAGAAAACCAACCGCCAGTCTTGAACGCTGAACCCACTGTAATACAAACCTAGTATGGGTTTGCCGAGTTCTACGCTCCAATTGATTAAGCACGTATCATAAGCATACATAATACTTTAGACTTTATATATGGCGAGAATTCAATACTTATTAGCTTATTTAGATCCATTGGTAACATTGGAATGTAAAAAGCGTTGTTTTAATCTGTATTAAAAATTAGATTTAATAAAAATGCTATTTAAACTATGGTCAAGTATTGTTTGTTCATTGACCATGATTATTGGAGAAATAAACAATATAAATTTTCAAATTTAGAATACAACAAAATAAATTTTTTTTTCTTGTGCTTAGTAAACCACTAAACTATAATAGATAATAATATACGTACCAAGTGACAGAAAACGTTATTTCTATCTTTTTTTATATTTTCTTTATATTTAGTTTAAAGTCACCACCTGGCAAAAAGTCAAGTTAATGTTGAATTTTCACATAGAACACTTTACTCTGCAACCGCGCAACTAGGGTCTCAAACACACAAGCGGGTGATAAGCGCGCACACAACACTCGGGCTGTTAGCACACTTGCGCCTCTGGCGATGGATGCATATTGACCGTTTGATAGTTATGAGGTGAGTTGAAATGTTTTCATTATTGAACGTTATCCGTCATTAATCAGTCTATATGCAAATTCTCTCTAGAACGGGAGAGTTGCTTGCGATTACGTGAACTTTAACGGGTTGATGCCGAAGTGTTAAAATTAAAAGTTTGGTCAACCGACTTTAAATAAAATGAGAACTTCACCAATGTAGTCGAAGTCAATTAAATACACATTATTAAGGATAACGCCAAAACTACTCGTCAAATCTTAATCTGATTTATATGGGACCACATGAGAAGCACTAGCTTTCAAATAAAATAAGAGTCATTAAAAACGGTTCACCTAAAAAAAATTCTGAGATAAGACACTTAAAAATACAGTTGAATTAAATACGTCCTCCTTTTTTTGAAGTCGTTTAAAAAGGATCTATGCATGAATTTTTTTTAGTGTAGTTGTCCACAAAGCTATCCCAATATGAAGTTGGCCAACATGCATTATACTTTTAGATTTTTTAGACTTCCTCGATCATTATGTCTTAAAAACAAAATGGAGAATAAATAATTATTACAGCCCATTGCTACCTGTCTTTTTTAGTATAAAGAAATAAGTTTAACGACGAGCACATATTAAATTGATAGCAGGCGACTTCTTTAGCCCTTAGCTACCTTAACTACGACTTCTATTAAGAATTATTATGAATGTGTACTGTTACTGTTACCCGTAAGGACTAAAATGGAATGCCTCGTTTCCAGTAAAAAAGGGTATCTGGTTCTCTACAATCACCATACACTGCATCAATGCGCTGGTATTCTGTGAGAGCGTAGTCCATCCCCGATCGAGTAGACCCGGTCGTGCTACAACCATAATATGGCCTTAAATTTTACCTACTTTAATTACATAAATATTTTACCGATATTACAGTACTTTCTCTCGGCTTTCACTTTGAGATGTGAAATACAAAAAGCTATAATAAAAAATACTAATAAATATACAATGGAAACTATTCCTGTAGTTATTGCGTCGATGGTGAACATTGCAAGGTGAACTTATAATTATGTAGCCAGACAGCACGTGCCCACATTGCATGTGGCTTACAGGTGCAAAGCTGAACATGTATTACATTATTTTGTAGTTTAATTTATTATTCAGTTAGCACGCATAGCAGACGACAAATAAATTGTTATTTTATATATTCAACTAGCTGTGCTAGGCAAGCGTTGTTATGTCCATAATCGTGTTAATGGTATAAAAAAAAACATTAGAAACGAATAAGTGAACAAATATTCATATCTTTTTGCAGAAATCTTCGTGGATGCATACAGAATAACTAAAAAAAGTTTCATCGGAATCAGATGAATGAATGAAAGGGCGCATACGGGACAAACAAAAAATAAAACATTATTTTTGTTATATGATACAATATACTAGCTACTACTAGCCCAACAGACGTTGTTATGCCATTTGCGTTAAGTAAATATATTTTTTTAATAAATTCACATACTCGTACGACTGTATCGCCACCTATCAGATTCATAACAAATTATCGTCTTGACAAATCAAATATAAAATTTTTTGAACATAACTTTAATCGGTCAAGTATTCGTACACGATCACTAACGGATGGTTGTACATATATAAAGAATAGATAAAAATTGTATTGTTTTTAGGACAAAACAGACAATATTTTATCATAACGTTTGTAGAAATAACCGAGATTCTAATCTACCTGACAGGAAGTAGCCATTATAACCTATAGCCAAATCCAAACAAAGCGAGCGAGCGATGTGTTGTCGTTTATGAAAAATAATTAGAGTGTACCACACATTACCGCGTTGTGGCAAGAATATCCACTACCCCATATCATCCCATGGGTGTAGTAACAGGCGACAGAGGGAAACAAATCAGGAGATGGGCAGCAGTGGCCTCCTAATAACAACTAAAAATTTTAAAAAAACTGCGGTTGCCAACCCGCTTGTCAAGTGTGGCAACTATGGAAAATATCCCCCCTATGGGGCAATCTGTGTGGGATACGTAGGTTCAGCAGTGGACTTTTATAGCCTAACGGTAACGGTATGAGACACGTACGCTGTAATTGTTCTGGTTAACACTCAAGTCAGTTTTTTAATACAGTCAGAGATTGCGTCCCATATGATATTAAATGATATTAACCGGAAGAAATTTCATTATGAGATAAGTAGCGCCCTTGTACAAACTCTTCATCATGTTGTGCCCTTTCCATTGTTTGTGTGTACATAAATTGTTAAATAAATAAATAAGTGACTGCTGCAGCTCCAACAGACTTTAAATAAAGAAGTCTGCAGATGTCTTGTCACCAATCATCCATTCATCCATCCATTACAACCTATAAAAGTCTACTGCTGATCGTAAGCCTCCCCTATAAATTGTCTCATATGAGGGTATATTTGCAATATTATAATTGTAATATTATTTGTAAATTATGTGTTTCTTTTTTATGTTATCTGTGATGGCGTCATTTTGGAGAATAAACCTTTCTTTCTTTCTTTCTTTCTTTCAATAGTTGTAATGTTACTGTTAATTTAATAATTTCACTTCTCAGTGGGTCATGTGTTCTTGGTAGATTACCGTCTATACATCCCATCCATTACAGCTTATAACAGTCCACTCCCATATATTGTCACATAGGGAGGATTTCGCCATAGTTGTAATGTTATTGTTAATTTAATAATTTCACCTCTCAGTGAGTCATGTGCTCCTGGTAGATTATCTTGTATACACCCATCTAGCCTATAAAATATATATTATAAAAGTCCAATTCACGTCCCTTTAATATGCAGGCTTCATTATTTCCAATTAGATGTAATTAGATAAAGATGATATTATATTTTTAGGACTATTATTTAAAACTATTTACAAATTTATTTTATTCGTCTTTTTTAATTACATCATAGAACATTAAATTTGTAAAATATCAGGTGTGATTCATATGGCGAGCGTAAAGATCCAGAGTCGCTTTTTACTGGAAACGAAGCATTCCATCTTAGTGCCCAGGGGTGACAACGCATCAGCATTGAAATTTTTAATCCAAGATTAGTAGTAGATCATCCACTTACCGTCAGATGGACTGTGTGCTCGTTTGTCGCCTATATTATATTAATGACATTTGACAAACGAAAATTCGAATTCGAAGACGCCATAATTTGACTATATTTCATTTAATTTCACTTCACTTCATTTTTTTTCTACAACATTTTACTTTTATTTTAAACTAGCGAGCCGCCCCGGCTTCGCACGGGTGATTTCTGGATCTCAACAACTGCGCCACCTATCGGGTCAAAATGTGAATCTAAACCATCTTGGGACCCATTCAAACACACAAAAATTTTCATCGAAATCAGTCGAACAGTTTTTGAGTTCTAGCGAGTCTAACTAAGATATAAGAATGCTAGAATGATTATCATTATTAGTACCTTTGATTTCAATTTAAACGAATGACGTACAATAGCAGACTGTAGTCTTGTACTAATATAACTGTAATACCAGCATAATAGGCAAATACATTTTTTACTGGTAACGAGGCATTCCATCTTAGTACTAAGAGGTGACATCGCACCTGTATTTTCAATCGTAATTGATCATAAATGTAGGTGTCTATCACTATATCAATCACTTAACATCAGGACTGTAGACTGGTTTGTTAACTTAATTTCTGTAAAAAATTAAAATATTTATCACAAAATTACAATCTGTCAGGAGTCCATTAATCAATTTTGACACGTTTTTTTTTTATATACAGGATAGTGGGACAAACAAGCACACAGTCTACCTGATGGTAAGTGGTTGCTGTGACCTATAGACTTCTACATATATCCTCAATAAAGAATCAAAATGCAAATGCGCTGTCACCCGTGAAGATTAAGATGGAATACCTTTTTTCCAGTAAAAAGGGTCTCCGGTTCTCTACAATCACCATACGAAACACACCAGTGTTAAGCTGCTATTTTATGCGGGTATTCTGTGAGAGAGTGGTCCTTCCCCGGTCGAGCCGACCCATTCGTGCTACAACTATACTACTTATATAGCTGTTCACTCCCGAACGCTGGTTTCGGAATTTGACGCAAGAGGGCGCTCGGCTCGGCGCCATACCGGTTTTGACGTTCGGTCGAGGGTGTGGCGAGGGCGCGCGAGCGCAGGAGTTGTTTGCCAGCTGTGCTTGGGACAGCACGCTGTCATTTTTTTGTGCGGGAACGCGGAATAGTTTAGGAGCGCTTAGTAAATATACTGTCTAAAATTCGTATCGCGCATTCCTTGTTTGAGAGCTTTTCCCGGGACTTCATGTGTCTAACTCAGAATCTGTATAAGGGTATTCGACAATATTAGCTACTACTGTGGCATTTGATATTCTAGAAACAATTGTTGCCACGTGAAACGGTAGTGAACTTTGATCCGGACATTCGTGTTCGTGCGGTGTGTAACGTTTTTGCTTATAGTAACGGGATTTCGTATAGACCGACATTCTGTATTTGTGTTGGGTGTTACGCTTTATAACAAATTAGAGTTAGTGGCTTCTGGAAGTTAGTTAATTGTGCGATAAAGTTAAGGACTGTCCTCGTGACGAACGAAGAAAGTGACTGTGGACGACTCCGCGGAAGATTACCACAATTTGGAGCGGTGCTGAAGTCCGAGCTGCTGCCGACGGCAACGGTCTCATAAGGTCTACCACACTCAGTCACATACAGATACACATCACTGACCCTTACTTCCCATGCACCATACAACCGCATGCGACCTGACCGAACCCTGAGGGACCAGTCGCCTTGGATATAGGTAGGTAAGCTCGGTTTTAATATTCTCCCTGTTGAATGGCAGTAGGATAGAACGCTTCCCCTTATTGTTTATTGTAATTAAAGATTTTTTACTTTGGCTTTAGGAGGCCCGACCCGCATCTGCTTGTGGGATCGTCCTTCATGGGCCGGGAAGATCCTACTCTTGGATAGGCAGCTGCACGCCGTAACAATAGCTGCAACATGGCTCTGCCACGTATGAACGAACGTGAATGTTTTAGCGAGTATGTATAAGATCAGAAATAATTCATGGATTTCAATAACATGAGTATGTCCACCTCATACGTGGAAGATATAAAATATGCAGACCCACGACGGGGAGCGTAATGGTTACGGCAAATAGTTTCAACAACAGTAGATATCGATGTCCTGAAAAAGAAGAAAGGAGAAAGATATTAATTATAAGGAGAAGACTAGACGAAATTCTAGGAGTTTCAGGAGAAAGTAGGAGACGTAATTATAATTTAAAATCATCTTCGCATTCCACACTTTAAATGTTATTAAAAATTTACAGCATTTTATGACTCTTTCATTCTTTGAATCGATTCCGATGAGTTGGTATCAAAACATAACTCCATGAAATGTATAACAAAGAATACAGGAAAAGTTAGAGGGTCCATAAATGGAATCCAATAGCATTATGACTCTGTTATAGAAACTGAGCTGCATTGCGACGTACTCGCCATTCGAATTTGTTGTGTAGGGCTGTGCCATCGAGTCTATAGTTTAATAATATTTTATTTTGTTATTTATTGGTTTTACATAATTAAGGCACGTGAGAGTAATATGGTCACCTTAAGCTATGCCGCCCTATAAAAAGAATACCAGAAGGAGGACAGAGACAAATCTAATATATTAAGAAAAAAATAACAAACAAGCTTTGGAAATCATTAGGAACACTTCGAAAAATTAATTTAAAGAAAAATTACTACATTACATATCAATACTAAAATTGACTAAAATATTTAATATACGGACTGTCAAAAAGGCGTCGATAAAACAGCGCCCTTTTGATCATTTATTATTTGATTGACTGATAGATAATAAATAATATTACGTAATTATTTAATAATAATCATATAATTTATTCACTAAACATGGTACATTAAAGATGACAAATAATTGTACATATCCACATGTTTATCACATCTGTAATGCGAAAAATAATTTTGATATAAATGTCATACAATATCTTTATTTTTATTTTTGGTTCGCTTCAGTAGTTATAGTAGTTTACAACAGTTAACTATAATATTATTTACATGCGTTACCTTCAGCATTAACCAACTTTGCATCTATACAAATAAATAAAATTGAAGTGTCTGTTTGTAATGTGAAAATAACAGATTTAGTTAATAGCATATGAAAGTATATTTATTATGATACTTATAACAAAAACACAATTTTTAAAAATTTTGTCTGTCTGTCTGTTTGTTCCGGTTAATCTCCAAAATGGCTGGACCGTTATCGACGCGACGTTTACTGGCAGATAGCTTATGTAATAAGAAGTAAATTAGGTTACGTATATTTTAGAAAAAGAATTAGGGTTCCGCGCAACATAATTAAAACCCTAAATTACACGCGGGTGGAGTCGCGGGGAACAGCTATTTTTACAAAATATATAATCACTATTTCCTTTTCTTAATGCTAGGCTTCGAAATTTCCGAAGTAAGGCTGTAAAAAAAATCATAAACAAAACTCTTATTTTCTACGGTTATCAATTCATAAAAAAAAATAGTTTTGTAAATTATATTAAAGTTTTAAAATTATTGGAGTTGTGGAGGAAAGCGTCATAAACACGCTAAGCAAATTTTAGATGCGCTTTAATTTCAAAAGAACTACTACGTTACTATACTACGGCTACGTATTGTTACGCTACTCTTTTTGTATGGTGAATGTAGAGAGCCGGTGACCCTTTTAAATGGTAAAGAGACATTCTATCTTAGTCCTCAGGGGTGACAGCAAATCTAAATAATTATTATTAATCGGGGATAGATGTAGGCGTTTATGGCAGTTATGACCACAACGTCCACTTAGCATCAGGTGGACTGTGACACTTATGCTATAAAAAAAATAGAAAATGAGTTTTGACAACAAACAAACAAAAATATATTTTCAATATATTTTAGTTATGAAGTTAACGTATGAATGTTGTATATAAAGTTACAAATAGGAAGGCATTACGTTTTCCTGTGATTCGAAGTCAAATCTGAGATGCACCTCAATTTAAAATGTAGTAAAAAACCTTACAAGATCCAAAACCCACAGTAATACTTACTCGAATAAAAAATAATAATGAAAGAAAAAAATAATAAATAAAAGTATTTTTTTTATTTCATAATTTTCTTAATCATTTAATCATTATGTATAACTCGACATATTTTTTTTACTGTGGCTAGCAATTTGCTTCGGCTTCGCACTTGTAATTTCTGGATCTCGATAACAACGCCACTTACTGAGTCTAATTATAAGTTTAAACCGTCCATTCAAACACACAAAAATGTCATCAAAATCAGCCCAGCCGTTCTCAAATGATAATCTTTCATACATGCAGCGATAGATTTTTATTTATATAGATATCGTAATAACAACGAAAATAAATAATTACGTGTAGCGTTTAATTAAATATTATTGTCGTCATCTGTCACCCCTATTCGCACAATTGTTCTGACAATGATTGTTCAACTGCCAACTACGACAAGGGTATAACATAATAGAATAGACATCTTACATGGAACCATGTCACGTACAGCTTTTATGATTTAATATAATTTTATTATAAATGCATAAAGCTTTGAAAAAGTAATGATAATTTAACCAATGATAAAAGTTTAGTACGCATTAATCCAGCAAGTGGTCGCCCAGTGGTTGAAATTCGACCGTAATTTATAAAAAATTTAAGTTTGTATTATAAGCAAGATGTATTTCACTTTCAACTCTCAATAAAAATTACGTATTGTCTACGTTTACTGCGTTTCATTAACATTTAAAACACAGATATTTAATATACAAAATATAAAATAAACGCTTTTTCGTCTTGACATACAATGCAAAAACTACTGATAAAGGGGCATTACAAATTACACAAAAGTCGCTGTTTATTCAGTCAATCTGTCAATATTTATTTTGCTGGCAACATTTTGAAATTATTTAGCAACAACTTTCTACTCTGCGCGACTGTTTGAAGATAGACTATTATGTGTTTGACATTTGATATTGGCAGTATGAACATAAACAACAAATGTTTTATTTTTTTAGCTTTCTGCACTCCTTCTCCAACTCTTTTCTCTCTCTTTCTCAATCTTTTATCTTCACGTATTAATAATATATTGATACGTGAAGATAAAATAAATGATCTATAGATTATATATAGATACAAACCATATACGGAATATACATTGTGCCACATGCTTTATCAAGAACGGACTTTTGCCACATGCTTTATCAAGAACGGACTTTCTAAATGAACAAGAATTCTTCAAAATTGAATATCGCCCTGTCGAATATAAATGAAATTCCTATTCTACTATATTATTTGTTAACAGATAAATTAACAATATTCACTCTCTTATCATTTGTAGTTCTGCCGGAAATAGAAGATGCAATAAGTATCTATCGTAAAAAGTCTATCCTAAAAACTCAAAAAGTCGTCAACGATGTAAATATATATATATTTAAAGTTAAAACCTTTTTGTTAGTCGGAATTTATTTCATTACACTGAGTCAGCGATTTTTCCGGACCGATACGACTTAGGGACCTTCAAGAAAAGAGCGTACTCCTTTTTAAAAGGCCGGCAACGCATCTGCGATTCTCCTGGTGTTGCAGTTGTTCATGGGCGGCGGTAGTCATTTACCATCAGGTGAGCCGCATGCTCGTTTGCCCCCTCTCCTATAAAAAAAAAGTCATATGCACTACGTACGTACGTAATACATATTATAATCGATGGTTAATTATTCGATTTACGATACCTAAACGACACAGCACAAATAATATTATAATCTTCGATACCAATATCGTCTATCTATAGGCTTTAGATAACAGAATAATGCCAATAATATTGCATTTTATATACTATATTAAGTGCGAATTGTTGTATTTTCATCTTTTTTATTAAACTGATAATACCTTTATTGGTATATAGGTTATTGATAAAATGCGAAAATGAGGCATGCTTTTAAACTTTAAAAGCTTTGGTTACTTAAAAATGAGAAACACTTAAAATAGCTACGCTACCATCAGAAAAAGCAAAATTAACACACATATAATATATAAAATACATAAAAAAACTATTGGTACCACTGGGTTTCTTGCTAATTTTTGATTACATGAGATTAATATACGTAAGTACTTAGTGGTGCCGGCCAGAACTGCATTCGAGTTACTCAAGTACTTAGCTTTTAATAAAAGCGTCCACATCAACAAAACATCTTTTCAAATAAAAGTCGAATAACTAGAAAGAATAAAATAAATTTAACATTTTAGGATCCCTGTTATGACCGAATAATTGAGATCGGCTAAAAAGGAAAGAAGGTGTTAATAAAATCAATTAAAATGAAAAACTAACGAAAGTGACACCAATAGAGAACAGACTGAAGTTTTAGATGGTTGTGTTTTTAATCAAGTGCAGGGGTCACAGAGCATCTAGGTATGTTTCAGCGCTCCATATTGACGTTGGTAGGACAAAAGAGACAGGCGAGATATTGTACCATCTGCGCTTATGTTTGTATATAAAATATGTTGTGTATTCAGTAGCTTGTAAAATCTAGCGCAAGATGAGTTTAACGTTTGGCTTAGTATCTTCATACAGCTCTAATAAATAACATCGTTATTATTTTATGAGCCGGAGAATATTATATGCCAGTCTTAGAGGCTTTATGTTTTATCTTTTATGTACTTATTACCTTTATGGATTAGGTTTTATGGAGAAAGATTTAGCAATCCAGTAATTATTGCGTTCGTATAGATGTCAAAATTTGTACTTTTATTTCAAGGATAGAGCTTGTTTATAGTCTGATAACATATATTACCTCTGCTTCTTTGATTGTACTAGTTCAATTAAATAATAGTAGACAATAATAAATCTTGTATCTCTGTTTGTTTATAAACCGAATAAGGGTTTTTTTGAATATGCTCTTTTAACGAACGCAGGGTTAAAATCTAAATTGTTACGGCGGCTCTTCACGTTGGCCAACACACTGGCGAATGTGTTAGAGGAACAAACTTAAGTGCGAAACACAACAAGCTTAATGGTTAAACAGTAATAAAAAAACGACTGCTATACATACATAAAAAATATATACCGTATGTCACTCCCACAACTAAGACGAATCTGACGATATCACACATATATATATAAAAACCATCTAGCTATTTAGGCTACAGAGCGTGCCAAAGAAATAGACATACATGCATACACTTGAAAAATATAACGACAGTGGTAAAAAATAAAAAGGAATTGATATATACTTTTATTCGGGCACAGTTTTCCTTTACAATTATTTTTATAAAGTGAATCCACAAAATTATCGCTGCGGGCTTTTATATCGCTGGCTGGCTGTCTGGCGACTACTTCACCTCCCTCAGGTCGGAATTTGGCGGGAAAGGCTCGACATCCAGCGGGCTTGACATCCAGCTTAACGGCTGACTAGCGACATCTAGCGTTACAAAAACATTATTTTGCTTCTGGGACAGTCGGATAAATAGTGGTAGCACAAGAGAATCCATCACACAATAACATCTTGTGAGCGTAGTGAAGAAGACTTAAATATAGCTTTATATCCAACTCGTATCTTTTCCATTTTGGCGCGAGATACGGCGATAACGGCATGTTATTCTTACTAGGTTCTATACGATCCTACGGACTAAGTAGATCTCCAACAATGAGGGCATCCACGACTTTTTTTGCCACCGGGATGGTGCCACTAGAAAGTGAGGTATAATATTTGACAGATTTCATAGCGGGAAAGTTAATTTGTTCGAAAAATGTAAAAGTAATTGTTTCTTTCTGTACTATTAGCTATATTTTATATTAATAATATTAAAAATAAATAAACAAAACCAGAGATATTCATAAAAATAGAAAAATAAAAAAGTTAAAAAAGTGCAAAAAATTTAAGAGCAAACCACTAACGCATTCTTTTTATTCCTTTTTTTTAATTTTTTGCATTGCTTTGTGTATTAATATAATACTCTAGAAACTGATAAACTTTTATTAAAAAAACAACTTCTCAATTAAATTACACTGTGTGACAAAAAAACTTTACCTCCGTGTCAACTAGCGACATCTGGTGAACAGAAAATTATTAGCCCTTTTTGGGACTTGAAGAATCGAATTGAAGCAATTGAAGCGATGGCGTAGCTTTGTTGGCTTTCAAAAATCACTATGTGAAAGCCAAAATTGTTTTTGACTAGGAGGTAGTCCATGTAAAATATTTTTACTCAAATTTGTCCGACCGATCCGTGTATTTACTGAATGATAATAAAGGTTTTGGATACGTATCTGCTAGTGTTATCCTTCTGACAGCCTAGCCTCTGACCTTATTTTATATTCTATAATCACATATTGGAATTTACGGCCACGAAAACGTCCTCAACATCAAACTTACTGGCTCCAAGAAACCCAGTGTAAATGATAATCATTATCTGTGGCTATGAAAATCTAAAAACAATGACCTTAGCTCTGTGAGATATTTATGTTATAGTATATATTCTAATATCATCTTTCAGATGTGAATACCTTTTAATAGCTATGTAGATTTGAATATTGTAATAAGTGAGATGTCTTACAGCTGTTGGTGTTCAAAATAAAAAATAATTGGCGATCACTCCATCACACCTAATATAAGATTTCAAAAATGTGTGTATTGTAAGAAACTATTCCACATCTGATGTAAGAAATTATCCTCAAAAGTGTTTAAATAAAATAACACTACTCGGTAACAAACTCTGATTCCTATCAGGATCTAATCACATAACACCAAAGTATGCAAACCAACAGCATCGCTACCCATCTCAATGTAACACAGGGCAGCCTCTCAACGACACGATCTTCCTTGCCTATACTAGTAGAATAGGTACCCTAACAGGCATAGTAACGACAGTGGGACTCTTAGAATTACAGACTGATGCCTCTTATGCGCCTGTGCGTAACTTTATACTGCTAAAACAAGTGGGAGATTAACGTTCTACCTTCATTTGTTCGTATTTCCTTTTATTTATTTTTACCCTCAATTTCGACAGTATTGTAATTGATACTTATATATAAAAGATTTTAAAAAGAGTTACTTCGCAAACATCCACTCTATAATACACGACGTATCCTCAGGTGATGTAGACTCTACGGTGGCTGACCGTTAAGACTTACTTACTCACTTAACGACCGTTAAGTGAGTAAGCCACAGGTAGCCTATTATATCAGGTGATATTCACCTGTGGTGAATATCACCTGAGGATGCCTCATGTAGAGGCGAAACACGTGTCGTATTGTCGTCAGTGGTGTGTCTTTCCTAGTGTAGTGGTATTGCGAGTAGTGGTACTGGGATTAGTGGTGACGGGGATAGTGCACGCAATTGAGGGAGGGCGGGAGGTGCTCTTCATACTAGGTAAGACACATCATTTTATTTTATAGAGCGGATGTTTGCGAAGTAACTTTTTTAAAAGCTTTTATATAATGGTTTTACGCAAAGTAAAGCCTGATTCTATCAATTATACTTATATATAAGTTTCAAGGAAACATTAAAATGTTCCTAAAGATAAATCTCTCTCAAAATAAGTATAATTTACTACAGTTAGAACAATTTTCCGAGAATGTGCCAGTTACCAAAGCATTATTTTGGAAGATTTAGTCACCACGTTGAGCGAGCGGGATAGTGACCACAGAGCCGAAGGCATATTTACAGAATATATTAAAATGCTGGGGAGCTCTAATAGTTAGCTCGCTGTAATTTTTTTGTTTCGTGGTAGAGCCATGCTGCAGCTATATTACTGGTATAGTTGTAGCACTAATGGGTCTGCACGACCAGGGAAGGAAAACGCTCTCACAGAATACCAGCGCAAAATAGCAGCTTTTTTTTTCCGGATGGAGAATCATCAAATGACGCCTTTCGCTCTGGGTGGAGCGGAAGGGAGTGTCAGACTTTTACTGACTAAAAACCATCCGTGTTCCTTCAGTGCCCTGACGTTCCGGAGCCGCGGTATCTCTTTCGAACAGCCCGCATCCCCGGCAGGCGACGGCCCTTGCGGGCCCCTTCACGCTGCTGACAGCTCTTTGAGGCGCGCGTGGAACATAACGCGCCGTCGACACGGCCTGTCGTCGTTAGACGGACGGACGGCGAGCTACCCATTGCTCGCCGTCCACAGGCCCGCGCCTACGGTGGCCGGGGGCCACGACGTAGCCCCCGACGCCCGGGGCGTCTCCCGCGGCGGCCGGGAAGGAAAGCTGCTGCTCTCTCCTTCTCCCGCTCCGCCACCTCCTTCGCTAGCATCACTGCTTCGCAGAAGGTGGTGACGGCATCCCATTCCGTCTCGCTCCGGACCATGGCTTCGACCAGGGCCGGACGCGAGAGGTCGCCGCCGCCTATCGCCGCTACGAGGACACGGCGGTGCTCCGCCCAGGCAGGGCACACCTCCACGGTGTGCTCCACCGTGTCCTCCGGTCGATCCTCGCAGTGGGAGCACCTGGGCGTTTCCTCCCGCCCGATTAGGTGCAGGAACCTCCCGAACACACCGTGTCCGGTGAGGACCTGCGTCAGGCGGAAGGTGAGGACGCCGTGGCGTCTAGAATAGAATAGAATAGAATGATTTTTATTCAATATGGATTATTACATAATACTTATTGAAAGTCATTATTTTATTTACCACTGGTTCGGAAAATACCTCTGTCCTGGGAAGAACCAGCAAGAAACCCAGCGGGACTTTTTTTTAAACATAATTTCACTTAACAATAATTTTGTTTATACAATTTTAAATGAATTTTCATAGAACCAGCATGGTGGCGATCACCTTATTCCCAGGGGTTATTTTCATTCCTGTATTCCTTGATATTATAATAACCCTTTTTGTACAGTTTTTCTTTAATAAAACTTTTAAACTTGTTTATTGACAAACTTTGAACATGTTCTGGGATTCTGTTGTAAAAGCGTATACATTGCCCCATAAATGAATTACTAATTCTGTGGAGTCTTGTAAGTGGCATTACAAGCTTATGTTTGTTCCTAGTGTTTAAGGTATGAACATCCTTATTCTTATTAAAGCTATTTATGTTTTTATGTACATACATTACATTTTCATAAATATATTGCGATGCCAAAGTTAATATGTTTATTTCTTTAAATTTTTCTCTAAGGGACTCTTTACAATTTAGATTATAAATCGCCCGTACGGCTCTCTTTTGCAAAACAAATATAGCTTCAATATCAGTCGCATTACCCCATAGCAAAATTCCATAAGACATTACGCTATGAAAGTAACTAAAATACACTAACCTAGCTGTCTCAACATCTGTGAGACTTCTAATCTTTCTTACAGCATATGCTGCAGAACTAAGTCTGCTTGCTAATTTAGATATATGGGGGCCCCATTGAAGTTTCGCGTCAATAGTAATACCGAGAAAAACAGTGGTATCCACAAGACTCAACTCCTCCCCATTTTCTCTCAAGCCACTCCTCAAAGAGGGGTCTTATCGCCGCTATAGTGGCGTGCCCAGCACGGCGTTGCGACAGTCGCTCTCTCCATGTCGCCATGAGATCATGCCGGAAGTCTGTCCGCTGCACGACAACTTGCCCCGGCAGCGGGGTTTCCCCCCGGCATAGTGCCTCCGCGCGCCATTCGTGCAGGCGCGCGAGGACTATCGCCTCCAGATCCCACGGCGGCAATCCGGCAAGGAGGCACGCTGCCTCGCGGGAGATCGTGCGGTAGCCGCGAATCATTCTCACGGCAACCACCTTTTGGGGCGCGTTCAGGTGGTGGACGGCAAGCCGCGCCAAACCACGCGCCCACACCGGGGCCCCGTAGAGGGCCATGGACCGCACAATCCCCGCGTAGAGCCTCCAGCAGGAGGAGTTTGGCCCCCCCAGGTTCGGCAGGAGCCGCCTGAAGGCAGCCCCGGTCCGTTCCAGTTTGGGAGCCAAACGTCGGAAGTGCTCAACGAAGTTCCATCGGCCGTCGAGGACGAGTCCTAGGTACTTCAACGTCGACTCGACGCCGATGGATACCCCTCCTACCATCGCTGAGGACCCCGGTGGTGGCCTGTTCCGAGGACCATGGAAGTGCATGGCCTCGGACTTGTGCAGAGCCACCTCAAGACCCAGCTGCCGGATCCTCTCAACGACTATCGCAACCCCGCGTGTCATAGTTTCCGCCGCCGCCTCGTACGACCCCCCCTGTGCCAGTACCAGCGTGTCGTCAGCGTAGCAAACTACGCTGACGCCGATAGGGAGGTACAGCACCCAGTCGTAACCGATGTTCCACAGGGGCGGCCCCAGAACCGAACCTTGTGGGACACCGCACGACATCTCTCGCCGGTTCCACTCACCGTTGCGACCGGGGTAGATGACGGCCCTATCCGTCAGATAGTCCCCGACTATACGACGGAGATAGGTCGACACCCGGTGATACCGGAGTGCCTCCCTAATGCAGCTCCAGGGCATGGAGTTGAAGGCGTTGGCGATGTCGAGAGACACCGCCAAAACAACCCCCCCCCCCCCTGGCCACTGCATCCCCCGTCGTGGTTTGCAATGACTCTTTCAAAGAGCTTGCCCACCTCGTCGAGCAGCACCATGGGCCGGTATGCGGACGGAGAGTCCGCAGGGCGCCCCGGCTTCCGAATGAGGACCAGCTTCCCCGTCTTCCAACGAAGCGGGAATTGGCCTCTCTCCAATTATGCGCTTAGGAGCCCCTCCAGTCGGGGCCCGAGAGCCTCCGAGGCCAGGACCCAGGCTTTGCCAGGCAAGCCATCGGGTCCTGGGGCGGTATTCCTGGCCTTGAGCCTACGTACCGCCACTCTCAGGTCTACCCCGGTCCCTTCCGGGATGCCGTCGTCGTCGTCCTGGTGGTCCGCTTCCGGCACCGCAGGTGGCGGAGCCATAGGCGGGGGCGGATGTTCCCCTCGCGCAGGAAACAGAGCGCTCACCACGTCCTCCACGAGCTGAGGCGGGAGACTCTGCGTCAGCGGGGGGGCCCAGGTGCGGAGTTTATCCCGGACCATCTTGTAAGGGCGCCCCCACGGATCTCTGTCGAGAGTCTCCAGCATCTCCTCACGGGCTCGATCCCGGGCCCGCATGACAGCCTCCCGGAGGGCGGTCTTCGCCGCTCTGTATCCCTCGTACAGCTCCGCCTCAATGGCTGCCGCATTCGGTGGACGAATGCGGAGCCTGCGATGCCTGGCGTACAAGCGCCGCGCGGCGACACACGCCTCGCGCAGAGACGTCAGCTCACGCGACCACCAATACACCTGACGCCGGGCGCTTCCTGGCCGGACGCGGGGCATTGCCACGTCACATATCTCGGACATGGCCTCCTGGAACCACCCTGCCTCATCATTGACGTCGGCAGGCCTATCCGGTGATGACACCCAGGCCTGCGCGATCGAGGTTTCCAGGAGGAGCTCCCAGTCCAGCTGCTTCAGCGCCCAACGCGGACCACTCGGGGCCTGTTGGACTGGCGCGCTCGAGGGCTGGGTGGAGACGTACAAACCGGATGTACCGGTGGTCGGAATAGGTCTCCACCCCCTCCATGACTCGGCAGTCAATGGCACGCGGCGACAGAGCGGGGCTAGCGAACGAAATGTCCACCACCGACTCGCCCCGCATCCGCACACACGTGGGGACAGAACCCCGATTTAGGACGACCAGGCCTGTCTCCAGAGCCCAGTCTTTCACCATCCTACCCCGCACATCTGTACGACGAGAACCCCAAGCCAAGTTCTTGGCATTGAAGTCCCCGAGGACAAGCACGGGGAGGGGATAGCTTCCGACGACGACTGCTCTCAGCTCTGCAAGAGAGTTGTGGAGCTCGGCGAGAGATCGGTTCGGGGAGAAGTACACCCCTACAACGACGAACTCCCCGAACCGTGCTGCTACGCACCCCTGACCCCTCCTGACACCTTCAAAGGTCGGGGTACCGGGGGCGGCCGAAGAAATGATGGCCACTGAGCCGTTAAGGTCCGCCACCCAGTCCTTCCTAGGCCAGACAAAATACGGCTCAGCGACCACAGCGATGTTAATCGACCACTGCGCCATGCTCTGGAGCAACAGATCCTGAGCGCAGGCGCAGTGGTTGATGTTCGCCTGGAGGAAGCTTAATGGGGCCGTTATAGGCATTCCATTTCAGCTTCCTCCACGGGGCGCCCCTCTGCAGGCGTCGGTGTCGCGGCGGCGGCGGCGGCGACAGTGACAGCGGCGGCGGCGACAGTTGCAGCTGCGGCGGTGGCCATAGAGGCGGTGGCGGCGGAGGAGGGCCCTCCCCTACCCGCGGCCTTGGCGTTGGCGGGTGACACGCAGGCCCTGCTTCCGGCCCAGTGATCGGCTGGCTTGCTGGTCGCCGCACATGCATCACAGTGCGGCGTGGCGCAGCAGGTCGCCGATATGTGTCCGGGCTGACAGCAGCGGAAGCAGAGGCCACTGCGGTCAACCTCCGAGGCGCATTTCACTGATACGTGATGCCCCACGAGACAGCGGTAGCACCTCAGATGTCTGGGCTCCAGCAGCTTAACCTGCGCTGCGACCCAGCCCACCAGAAGCCTTCGGCCCTCCACTATGGTTTTGGCCGCCGTAACAGGGCAGCACACCGTGACGGCATGCATACCCTGTTGGTCCGGGCGTATGGCGCCTGACCTGACCTAGTCAGTAGTGCACCCCCCGGACCTGGCGACGGCGGCCACCAACTCCTCCTCCGATACCGAGTCGTCCAGACCCATGATGCGCAGGTCTGCGCATCTGACGGGCCTGGACACTCGGGCCTCGTCCGCGTTCAGGGACGCTCTGAGCTTTGCAGCCAGAGCGTCCGCAGTCGCGCCACTGGATTCCCCGGGGATCCCAGTATACGGGCCCCCGTCTGGGTGACTTTGAACCGGAGGCCCCCAGTGATCTCGAGCTCCCCGAGATCCACCGCCTCTTTCGCCTTCGCGAGCAGATCGCGGTAGGTAACGCCCTTCTTTTCCGCGTCCGGCTGTAGTGTAATCACTACAGCTGCGGTCTTCGGGGCGCGGAGCCTAGCCGCGATCTTGCGCGCCCAGAACTGGCGCTGCCGCTCCTGATCTTTGGCCTTTTTGGCTGCCTTCTTCCCATTCTGTTTGTCCCCGGCGGTTTTGGTTTTTTGTTTGTTTTGGTTTTCCATTTTTTGTACCCACGAGTATGGGGGAATTAACGGTCCACCTTGGCAGAGACCCCTTACCAAGGTAAGCAGATTTAGAGGATTTATTACTCGCCAGGGGGTCTGCAGGTACGCACTAACGATTGATTTGTTCAACCCCGTCAGCCATCCATCCCCTCGCGGTGCATCGCCGCTTGAGATTCGGGGTAACTTTTTATAGAGGTTTTCTCCCTCGCGGTCCGGGCGGTTAAGCCAAGACCCTCGGTCCCTATCAAAGCCGCGAGACGTGATCCACGACACTTCGATACCGGGATTACGAGACCGGCGGTGACAGCAAAGGATGAATCCTTCACTGTCTGCCCGGAGGCAGGGTAAGTGCACACCGAGCCCGCCCTCACTCCTCTGCTATGCCCTCTGTTGATCAGAGGGTCACGCAGTGGAACGCACCGTTGGTCCGGGACGGACCCCCCCATGTCAGAATAATTAGCCGCGGCAGTACCATTCCCCAAGGAGTAAGAATTTCTTCCCATTCCTCTAGGAAGATTACTGCCGCGCCCAGGGTGCACCGGCCCAGTATCTGCTCTTCCCTCTAGACGTATCGAGAGGGACCCGCAACTACCAGACACACGTGGAGGACTTCTGACTTCGCACCCCAGCAGCAGCTTAACACTGCTGTTACGTATGGTAAGTGTAGAGAACCGGAGACATAGTATAAAACTGGAAATTCCACCTTAGTACTCATGGGTGACAACGCATCTTCATCTTAATTCGTCATCGAGGATAGATGTAGATGTCTATGGGCCACAACAACCACTTACCATCAGGTGGACTGTGTGCTCGTTTGTTAACCTTATCCTATAAAAAATTACAGTAAGTGAGCAGCCCAGGTCCAATTCCCGCCTGCACCAATGAAATTGTTAATTACGGCTGGCTAGTATGGTCACCCGAGGCAAATGTGACAGTGGGGCAAGTGTAACAAAATACAAATTATACGGCTTAACCACGTTTTTTTTTCGTTAAATTCGATCTGTTGGACAACACAGGAACGTTTACGCTATTGACTATACCGACAGTTAAGTGCATAGCTTCAACTATTTTAACGACAGACGTCATTTTAAAACTGTTCAGAAAACTTGCCCCATGTGAGAAAAATTCAGTATTATACAGAAATAGACGTTCAAAACGTTTATAGATCTAAAATATTTATTACTGTCATCTCTTCAATTTTGTCGAAAACCACATATAATAAAAAAGTAACTACAAAAAGAAGCGTATTGTAAGTGTGACAGTTTTCCACCTCAATTAGTATTAATTACCTTAAATTACAAAATACTTGTAGATACTAAAATGATTGATAAAACTAACACACACTTAATAGTTGATGTTATGAAATTGTGTCCTCTATGTTACAACCTTACGGTGCGTACACATTATATAACATAACATGTTTCAGTAATGTGGAGGCTGAATGTTATAAAACGTGTAATATAACTCGAACGGCAGAAAGACAAACGGCAATATCATATAACATTGTTATATTGCATTGTTATTCTAATGTGTACAGTATTGTTATATGATGCAATGTTAAAAAACAATGTTAGATAATATGGACGTGTTATAAAACAAAAGTTACACAACATGTTACTTAATCTGTACGCATCCTTACAGACTGAAAGTATTCAAATATCCATTATAGTTTTAATTAATTTATGTCACACTTGCCTGGGGTGACCATATATTATGTAAGTATATTGTGTCCATAGTTTTATTAATGAGTCTGTGATGAATGAGTGAATAAATCTCAAGTCCATTAGTATTATGAATTCAATACGATTTAAAAATAAATACCTGCACCTCATCATTAATATACAAACTTTTACAAAAAAAATTTCATTAAAATTCATTTATATTATACTTTGTGGATCAATTTGATGAATCCGTATAGTGGCGATGTAAGAATATCCACTACCCCATTTCATCCCGTGAGTGTCGTAAGAGGCGACAGAGCGAAACAAATCAGGAGATGGACAGCAACGTCGTCTTAATAAAAATAAAGAAACTGTAGTGGTCAACGCACCAGTCAAGGGTAGCCACTATGGCATCCTTCCTATGAAAACACCTATGGCAGAGGTCTTCGTTCAGCAGTGGACTTTTATAGGCTGATGGATGGATTGATAAATTATTATTAAACAAACATTAAGAAAACATTTTTTCATTAAAACTTCATTTATATTATACATTGTCGATCACTTTTTTGAAATGTTTCGTAATATTTTTTTGAGTAATGATGTATTAATGTATATCCAACACTTGGTGTAATTTAACGTATTCTTTTTTTTTATAAGATAGGGTGACAAACGAGCACACAGTCCACCTGATGGTAAGTGGTTGCTGTGGCCCATAGACATCTACATTTATCCTCGTTTGCGAATCAAAATGCAGATGCGTTGTCACCCGTGAAGACTAAGATGGAATGCCTCTTTTCCAGTAAAAAGGGTGTCCAGTTCTCTACACTCACCATACGAAACACAGCAGTGTTAATCTGCTACTTTACGCTGGTATTCTGTGAGAGCGTGGTCCTTCCCCGGTCGAGCCGACCCATTCGTGCTACAACTATACTACTAATATAGCTGCAGTATGGCTCTACCACGTATATGTATTCTTATATACCTAGCATAGTCAGCACCATACAGCAGACACTGTCGCGCATTTGTACTGCATGTGATACTCTCGCACTGATAGAATACGAGTAGAATATAATCATTTTTATTCAATAAAAATTACAGTACATACATAATACTTATTGAAAGTCATTTTATACTTTTACCGCTGGTTAGCTAGCGATCACCTCATTCCCAGGGGTTATTATCAGTCATGTACTATTTAGTAGTATAAATATACTTATTAGACAATTTTTGCTTATTAAATATTTCAAACCTTTGATAGATAAGATCTGCATATTTCTTGGGACTTTGTTGTAAAAGCGTACACATTGCCCCATGAAGGAATTACTGACTCTTTGAAGTCGAGTAACTGGTATAACTAACCTGTGCTTGTTCCTAATATTTACAGAATGCACATCACTATTTTCAATAAAACTATTTATGAAAGGCCAAAGTGAACATATTTATTTCTTAAACATTTTCTCTAAGGCATTCCATCTTAGGCTTCAGAAGTGACAATGCATATACAGCCTGCTTTTATTTTAAGGTTGGTTGCAGGTACTCGTATCTATGAATCGAAGATGAACTATAACCTTAATAGTCACTTCAGTTTTATAAATAAAACATCTTACTTCTACATTTAAAAATAATCAAGATGCTAGTTTTTAATATTTAATCCAAAAATACTTTAAGCTTTATTTTTTTAACACTGATATTACTAATAATATTGGATGATTAGCTTTTTTGCAACCATGCAAGTAAATTTAAGAGAAATTGCAGATACTCCTTTTTTAATTATGATGGCAGTATTCCTCCTTACATACGTGCAAACATTATTCATCATCATCATCATAATCATCATCATTACAGCCCTTCAAATATTAAAACTTTAATCTCTTATTGATTTTGAACTTGATAAGGAAAAATGTATTAGTGTAGGTATCTATTTAAAATCCACAAATATACGCAATGTTTTTTTTTTTCATAAATTTGAAGAGACAATCAAACTTGCAGTGCACCTGATTGTAAGAGGACACGTGCAGTTAACTTTAAACAAAGATAGCTACAGATGTGTTGTCAGTTCTGAAGACTAAGATGGAATGTCTTACAGCCTGTAATTAACTAGATGGAATATCGAATGACGACGGAATGACTCACTGACTCTTTAAACCTTTTAGATCGGAACACAGCAATACGAAAATTGCTATCATCATCATCATCATTACAGACCTTCATAAGTCCACTGCTGAACATAGGCCTCCCCCAAGGAATGCCACAAAGCACGGTCCTGAGTCACCTGCATCCATAGACTTCATGCATGTCTTACCAGGTCGTCACTCCATCTAGTGGGGGGGTCGCCCTACACTTCGCCTACTGGTACGAGGCTGCCACTCGAGAACCTTTCTTCCTCTTCGGTTGTCGGTTCTTCGAGCTAAATGGCCGGTCTATTGCCACTTCAGCTTAATCATTTATTATTTCCTGTTAATTCTGATATTTACCAAAGTACATCACGAAGTCTAATACTAAGCATTCGTTTCCGTCTTAAATGGGAAACTTAGTTCGATTTAAAGATAAGCGCGAAGAAATCGGTGAAATTGTGCGTCTCGGTAAAATGTTATCTTATAACTTTGTCACTTACTTAAAGCCGGTTGATTTATCGATAGCGTTTTGGCACCAATAACTTTGCTCTTGTGGAAGTCAAGTAGGGATAAGTTACGGCAATCAATTTCGTTATTCCTCTCTCGACCTTCCTTTTTATAGTTTCTTACCGAAAAATATAGGGCCCTTTGCTGACATATTGTCTGCTATATGCTATAGTAGTTTTGTGAACAAAATGGGGTTCCAGATTAAATATAAAGCGTAATTCAAAGAGGCTTTAGAAGCCTGTAGTAATATTGGAACTTGAAACCGGAATTTTTGGTAAAAGTAATGGAAATAGGTTTTAGTTTGATTTGTTACTCAATAAGATACACTTCTAATCAGAAATAGAATCGTAAATAAATAAAATTTTATTTTAAATTTAAAATCCAAACTGAAGTTAGTAACATTGAAAAATATGCTGTCCTAGTAAATATGTGAAACTTGCTCCTTTCACGTCAAATCATAGAGTAAAATTTTATGCCGTTTGTGGAAAATATCGTCTATTCGTCTATTTTCAATCCGCTGAAAACTTAATTTACATTTTCATTCACAATAGTATGGTGAAATTTTGAACACATGTTATAGGTAACTGGTAGATGCCTTATGGCATTAAGTCTCTTTGTATCCTTATTCAAATATGAAATATTTTTATTGCATTACAATATTAATGTAATAAAGGCGTTAAATATTTTTTTTTTTGCTTTCTCTTATTCATTATCAGCCAGCAAAAGTCCACTTCGGCTTCACCGCTGGCCAGCCAGATTAACGACGCTGCTGTCTGTCGTCAATCTGTGATATGGCTATACCACCATATATCTGAAACTATGATATTTCGATTGACCACATTGGCTGTTTGGAATAGACTGTAAAAAATTATACCGCATATAGCATATTGTATTGTTTACATAATCTGGCCATGATTTTGTATGGTTTCTAATAAAGATCTTTCCAATAAAATCATAAAGTTTATGTTGACAATTCCCATAAACATCTCCTACGACAACCACGGGACGAAATGGGGATTAAATTTTCTCACCGCCACCATAAGGCACAATCTTACTAACGGTATAATGCTGCAAAGATATTCTAGCTACTACTTAATGTACCAACATATATGTATGTATATTCAACTGGGTACATGCCTTCTTTTTATTTCTAGGAAGGTTATCGAGAAATTAGCCCGCGGTACTTCTTCAGTGCATGTTGACGGACCAAAGGCATTGCGCCAAAAATGTATACAGGCGCACCCCTCGTGATAGCCCAAGACCCTAGCCATTAAGTTGTAGACAATATGACCTCTGTAACGAAATCATCGATAATTTTTCGTGGCCGAGTCACTGTAGTTGATTTTTGTGTGAAAGAACATAGAGAACACGAATTTTCCTAGAAATGAGACCTCGCTAGATCGATTTGTCGCTCCCGTAAACCCTCATATTCGAGCTTATAGCTCTAGTAAATTTTATCGAAACCGTTAGAATCTTTTTCGTGAACGCGATTACAAATATAATATTGCGCGTATAAATATTAAAGGACATTAAATAAAAATTGTAATCTATTTTATCTTTACTGTTGAAATAAGTACTACCTATATAATTTAATAGTATCAGTTAAGGTAACTCCGTTCTTCCCTCGTTTAATATTCGTTGTCAAAATAGAGACAGTAATTTGTAATCGGGTTTTCATTTAAGTTAAATTATGGCTATTTGAAGCGATTTGAACGGGTCTTCAAATCTTGTTCGTCGTTTTTCGAAACAGTTTTGAATAGACTGAATCGGCTTACAACATAATTACCTCAGCACTCGGTAGTATTTCGAGAGCGAATTAATTTCCGATAAAAGAAATTGCCTTCCTTTGACTTAAAATATCTCTCTTTTTGATGTTTATTAAGAATGAGGATGGCATTAGATTGTTGGATTATTGTACGTGAAACGTACTTAACCTAACCTAATTTTTTTTGTTTAGATACAAATAAAAGGTCTGCTGGCTTGTAATGTGAAGTTGGTAGTTTTGTTTTCCTTCTTTCTATAATGTACATAACATATGTTCATTGTGATAATAATAATAATAACTCATTTATAAATTTAAGCAGCCCAAACAGATGAGAAAACTGTATAAATACTATTAAATAATAATTGTCTTACCTTTCCCCCTAACCCTCAGCCGTTTGTTCACCCCTACCGAAGGCTGGTTTGCTTTGGGTTTTAATAATTTATGTATTTTATTTATAGTTTTGTTATATTTAATGTATATTTATCATTTTTATTTACACTCATTTTTTATATTTGTGTTTTATATAAAGTAATTGCGTAAGTATATATATGTATACATATATGTATACATAGCGTTATAAGAAAATGTAACTGAAATGTTTCACTTAGTTGCCAAGTCAAAATAAATAAAGTAATAAGTGTTTTTTTATATGTTTATGCAACCCAACCAGATAATACACTTACATATCAAAAATAATAATAATTTATTAGCAGAAAGTGTTGGTACATCTCGTGGTAAATAAAAAAATAAAGTTTCATACGAGTACACTTAACCCTTTTTCGAGCACATAAATTTTAGAAGTTGTTACATAACGAGAATAACAATATTATTAAACTACAGGTCAATTGCGACAACTTTACCAATCGAAGGTAACTTTGCCATCAGGGGTGTACTGGTACAAAATGACGATTAATCGAAAAACGTAACGTTTTTCGGGATATGCCATTTTTCTTTTTGATTTAATTTAAATACAATCGATTTGATTTAAATACAATAATTAATTGGCAGCATTGCTTTCGATATAGCAACATGATTTTTTTTTATAGTATAGGGTGACAAACGAGCACACAGTCCACCTGATGGTAAGTGGCTGCTGTGGCCCATAGACATCTACATTTATCCTCGTTTGCGAATCATAATGCAGATGCGTTGCCACCCGTGAGGACTAAGATGGAACGCCTTGTTTCCAGTAAAAAGAGTCTCCGGTTCTCTACACTCACCATATGAAACACAGCAGTGTTAAGCTGCTATTTAACGCTGGTATTCTGTGAGAGCGTGGTCCTTCCCCGGTCGAGCCGACCCATTCGTGCTACAACTATACTACTAATATAGCTGCAACATGGCTCTACCACGTACAAAACATGAGAGTTAATTTTGGCATTTTATTTTAACGCGAAATTTTGCCGGCGAAATAACCTCTTTGTTCAG
Source organism: Parnassius mnemosyne (assembly GCA_963668995.1). NCBI lineage: Eukaryota > Metazoa > Arthropoda > Insecta > Lepidoptera > Papilionidae > Parnassius > Parnassius mnemosyne. The sequence continues at coordinate 9,228,825 of CAVLGL010000093.1, forward strand.
TGCTCCAGAACTTTTGTTGATGTTCGTTTAAAATACTGAATGTAGGCATCTATATCTTTGTAGTAAAGTAATATTAATGGTTATCAAATTTAATATATCGTATTTAACATATTGGTCGTAGTATTTATCTATAAAACTAACTTGGCAAAGTTACCATACTAGTGATGCAAAGATGTTTACTTTCGATGGTTACTTTTCCATGTTTTGCTACAACTAAGGGTTATCACTTTCAACCTATATTTTAAACCAATTACGACTATTTAAATAATGGGTTCTGTACTTGATATTCTATGTATGTATGTTTGTATCGATTTTTATTTTAGAATAGGGCTGACAAACGAGCACACAGTCCACCTGATGGTAAGTGACTGCTGTGGCCCATAGACATCTACATTTATCCTCGATTAAGAATCAAAATGCAGATGCGTTGTCACCCGTGAGGACTAAGATGGAATGCCTCATTTCCAGTAAAAAGGGGTCTTCGGTTCTCTACACTCACGATACGAAACACAGAAGCATTAAGCTGCTATTTTACGTTGGTATTCTGAGAGAGTGTGGTCCTACTCCTCGAGCTGACCCACTCGTGCTACAAACATAATATAACTGCAGCGTGGCTCTACCACGTTTGCATGTTTCACTGTAGCATCCCATTAGACCGATTTTACCAAATGAGTCTTCAATCAATTCATCTTTATCAAAAGTGAAGGATAAGAAAAGAGAAATCTATATTATTTTCACTGCGTTGTCGGGAATCAATAATATTATTACTACTCAGTACTTTTAATAATTTCAACTTATTGCGTTGATATTAATTTGCATCCAAAAATAGTGTCATTTTTAATGATTGTGAATGTTTTGCTATTGTGGGAAAACAATTTTTAGATTGATTACAGTATTTTTTACCTGATGATGACAAATAAAAAAAGCGAATACTTGATATAAATGATTGTGAAAAGTTTTTTATCTATAGTATAATTGATTTAAACTTATTATTGCACCAATTTAATTTATAATTTTAGACAAGAGTATTTTTGATTGATATATTTAAGGTTTTTGCTTAAGAAACTATTGTGACAAGATGTAAATAAAAAAATAAACAATAGTACGTAATTAAAGGTTTGTGACAACCCTGACACATATTTTCAAGTTTGTATGAAAAATTTAAAATTGGGAGGTTAACTATGCCACAATCGTAAACTTTGCTATTTGCAACACAATTAAAGGCGCAAACCATAACTCTGAGTGTTGTGTATTATATTATGAAGTAAACTTACCTTGAACCTTGAAGTGAAAACTTATTTAAATAAAACTAATTTTACGGATTTTATCGCGTATATTAACTTATTTTATATTCCCGACGTTTCGGGCACTTTCAGCACCCATGGTCACGGGGGGTCCACCCCATGACCATAGGTGCTGATGTGTAGTGTTCGCGTAAATATAAGAAATCATTATGAAAACTTATTATTTTGATTATAAACGCTGATAGCAAAGTTGCCACAAAGTGAGTTTAACTTTGCTATTTTCTAGTTTTGTCTATACTAGTCATAATGTTAGTATTTGTTTAAAGCACTAATAAAAATACCAAATCTATGAAGAATATAATGTCATATTTAACATTGACGCCCAATCTGACAGTACACCTTTTGTTGGAAAAGGAGACGGTCCATTTCTGGCCCAGTCTATGTACAATATACCATAAAAAAGAGAAAAGTTCAGGGATTTTGTTAAAAATAAAATGAGAGAATAAATCAAAATAAATAACTTGCAAAGAATAAAAATACAATCCCAAGTTTCTGATGGTTTTACAAGATGGTGCCCTTCCAGTCATAAACAAGTAAAAAGACACGGTTATTTGTCAAATGTCATTTCTGTCAAATGATATTTTTATTTATTTCGAGCTTGGTTGTGTAGTTCAGACTTAATGATTTACGTGAGATTTTGATTTCGTTGATATCGGACATCTATATTCTGTAGAATCACATTTTGAATCAGTGAGCAGGTATGTACGAAAGAAAGATGTTTCCTTAAGCTATTAAACGCATTTGAATGACATGCTTCTATCTGTAGTCTGTTAATAATTATTAATTTCTACATAAGTTCTTAATGGCTCCAAAATCTTAATATGATGTAATTATCTTTCAGTTCACCTGTTAAAACATGTTGCACTGTTTAAAATGCGCTTCTGCAATCTTAAAAAAATACACTTTATTAAAATACACTTTATTCGTGTTTTGATCAAAAAATACAACTTTTTTGCCCTACTTTCCTACTAGTTTCGAGACATTTTAGCTATTTTACATAATAAATCTACCTGATAGACTATAGGTGATATGAGAATATCACAAAATAACTAGTACATTTTACCCGAGAGTATATTTCAGAGATGACAGCTAACGTCAAATCAAAACGACATCAATCCGCCATTAGTGTAGCATTTATTGCTGAGAATACAATATCAACTGCACTGAAATTAAGGCAAATTCGTTGATTTGAATGATCAAAAGTGGTTTAATATTTTATTTTAATTTATTTCCATACTAGAACAAAACTAGGCGTACGCTTCATACAATTTTGGACCGTCTCCTTTGTCCTAAACTTTTAAGTCTTAAGTCCTTCCAAAAATGGCAAGGTGCCAGGTTTCACGGTAATCAATTACTCTTTATATTAACATCCATTTGACATAAGATCAATTTGACATCTTATTATATTAAATACTTAAATTACAACCCATAAAAACTCTTTCAAAATATTTGTTTCCTTTTACTTAAAAAATTACGTTTTTAAAATAAATTTATATTAAATCCAGTTTCATTCAGATTTAGAGTTCTAAAAATTAGTCGAAACTTTGTAATAAAAAATAATGCATTATTTAATCTAAACATTGTCTCGATATGCATGATTGTTGAAAAATAACTTAAAAAATTAACAGTATTGTAAAATTTTCACCAAAGTAACTAATCTAAAATTCTTAAATTTCATTGTTGTGTCAATATCAAATACGAATCGTAACTTTGAGACAACTTAGTTCAAGGCTTGTTCATTTAGATTTATGTGATCCGGTCGCAAATTGCCTTATGAAGATTTATGAAATGGAATAAATTATACCCTATCGCAAATACAACTTAAGACTTTGAATGATTAAGTTTGTAACATTCAATAACAAATATTTAACCTAATATTGACGTCTGTATTAACGGCATCTATACTCTAACTATAATCTCATCATCATCATCATTACAGCCCTTCACAAGTCCACTGCTGAACATAGGCCTCCCCCAAAGAATGCCACAAAGCACGGTCCTGAGCCACCTGCATCCATCGACTTCCTGCATGTCTTACCAGGTCGTCACTCCATCTCGTGGGGGGACGCCCTACACCTCGCCTACCGGTACGAGGCTGCCACTCGAGAACCTTTCTTCCCCATAATAATAATCTATAGTCTATTAATTACGAAATTACTAAATATATTGCGCGGTAGAGCCATGCTACCGCTATATTATAGCTGTAGCACGAATGGATGGACCGGTGAAGTACCACGCTCTCACAGAATACCAGCATAAAATACCAGCTTATAGCTGCTGTGTTACGAAATGTTGAAGGAAATCATTAACTTAAAATTACATGATTACCTTGATTTCTTGGATCGGCTAAAATAATGAAATAAAGATCCTCCTTCTTAGCCGATTTCAAAAAAGAGGGAGGTACTTAATTCCAAAACCAATTTTAATGACCCTTTTTAATTATGTAGTAGGTTATGCTTCAGAAGTGGTCCCATATGAATGTGTAGAACAAAATCCGCTCCTAAGGGAAAATACGAGATGAAGTTTTTAATGTTTGTAAGTCTCTCAGCTCAATGCTTGTACAAAACAAAAATTGTTGGATTTTGAGTAAGGTTGTATTTTAGTCGTTTCCGTGTCCGTCTAGCGGTTAGTTATAACATATTAGAATGTGATGTATTCTATGCTACTTGAAATAGTAACAAACGTAAGGACGTATTACTTAACTGGCAAAGTTTTGGAATGATGACCGGTCGAGTTGTGTGGAAGCGTGTGTAGGGAAATGCTATATTTTTTTTTATTAGTATAAGCTATTGCATGACCACTATCCCAAATAATGGTAATTGGTGATGTAGCCGAAGATGGTAGCGAATGCTGATGGAAGTGAACTGACTTAGCTTAGCAAGAGCCTCTCATGTGTTAAGGTGTGTTTTAGTGTGGTCTTCAAGGCACTCTTGCCTTGAAGACCACATTATAATCAGATGGTAAAGACAGATGCCGGAAAATTATTCCACAACTTTGCTGTAGCCTCCTTTGTCGTACCTCCTCAGTTTCAAAGCACTCCCTTTGCTGCCTCAGCTAGCATCGGAATACCCGGCGTCGACATATCGAATAGTGTGCAGTTTCGTGGTCACTTGAAAGGGAAGGCCAAATTGGCCTCTAAAAAGCTTGGCGTGCTCAGCAGAGCGAGACAGAAGTACATGCCGGCACATCGCTTGCAACTTTACAAAGCGCAAATTCGACCTCACATGGAATACTGTTCTCATCTCTGGGCCGGGGCACCCCAGTGCCAGCTCCTTCCACTTGACCGCATCCAGCGCAGAGCGGTTCGATTTGTCGACGACCGAGTCATCCCTTTGCATTTTCTATCGAATCTACCACGGGGAGTGCTCTGAGAGATTGCTCGGATTAATTCCAGCCGCCAAATTCCACGAACGCACATCGCGTCAAAATTGACCATACATACATCAGGATGCTTGGTGGTCCACCACTGTGCGTTTTACTAGGTTTTTTTTCCTCGTACAACTTCTCTGTGGCATTGTTTACCACCGGAGATTATTTCGGACCGATACGACTTAGGGATCTTCAAGAAAAGAGCTGACTCCTTTCTAAAAGGCCAGCAACGCATCTGCAATTCGCCTAGTTCCCCTGGTGTTGTGGTAGTTCATGGGCGGCGGTAGTCACTTACCATCAGGTGAGCCGCATGCTCGTTTGCCCCCTCTTCTATAAAAAAAAGAAGCGAGATATGAAGACAACGATGGCGCGAAGACCAAATAAGCATCCGGTAGTCGGATGTAGGAAAAGAGAGTGAGGAATTAAGTCATTTTATTCCTTCACACTCTCAGAAATTTACCCTGTAAAACACCGAAAATCTGGCTACTTTAAGCTTGTGTTCTGTATAACCCAAAAATGTGAGTGTGATTCATTGTTCGGGCAGTCGACATATTCCACGATTCTCTTACATTTTACAATTACGTTGTTCCTGATGTGAATGATTCCACAATTACTTTTGCAATGATTTCGAAGCACACATACCTTGAGAACAATAATAAAATTTGAATATTTATATTAACCTTCAATTCTAAAATGTGGTTTACCATATAATAGCAGAATATTTACAAAGTGTGGTTTACCGTGTATTGGCGGCGTAACATCGCCAATACCAATCCACTAACCCAATACATCCCGTGGATGTTGTAAGAGGCAGAGATAATTAAATCAGCATATGGGCAGCAGCGTCTTCCTAATAACGAGTATTGACTAAAGAAAAAACTGCGGTTGCCAACCCCCTTGCAAGGCGTGGCAACTATGACAAATATTCATCCTATAAAGTAATTTATGGGCGAGGCTATGTTGTAAGGTCAGCAGTAGACTTTAATAGCCTGTAACGGTAACTCTAACCACAGGCTATTAACGTACGGTAACGTTATAACACAATTTGCCTATTATACTATCCTCCAATTATAAAAGAGAATTTAGAGGTGAATGTCGGTTATGTTAGAAAAATGTTATAGGATGCGATAACCGTCGGTATAACCACCTCTTACGCAAGGCGTAAAACACTCATTCCAGCGAAGAAACACAGCGTTATAGGTGCAAGACGTCTGGTTCTGTAATCGTCAATCCACCTGCCAGTGTGACGACTGGGACAAATCCTAATTATAACCGAAGGATTCCATGTCCAGCAGTTAGTTTTTACAGAGGGAAAACTAAGGAAAAAAGAATCTTCAATTATTATTTCTTTCACATTTTTCAATGAGAGCAAACTGTAATAAGAATTTTATTTACCATAACGGAACATCATTGAGTCTGAATCCAATAATACTTGCGATTCGTGCAGATATTCTCGGACAGAAAATATGATAGAGTAGCTGAAACAGATAAGTCTCTTTACTTTAGTGCCTACAAGCTGTTCCCCCGATGCAATATATTGAATAGATCTGGATTTTTTAAAACATATAGTGAAACTTAAAATTATTATTGAAATCTCTTATTGATTTTATACTTCATGAGCAAAAAAATTAAATAGTGTAGGTATCTATTTAAAGTCCACAAATATACGCCATGTTTTTTTTTTTCATAAATTTGAAGAGATAATAAAACTTACAGTGCACCTGATTGTAAGTGGACACGTGCAGTTAACTTTAACCCGCTGGGTTTCTTGCTGGTTCTTCCCAGGACAGAGGTTTTTTTTCGAACCAGTGGTAATCATACAAAAGAGTGACTTTTAATAAGTATTATTTATAATCTATATTGAATAAAAAAGTTTCTGTTCTGTTTCTGTTTCAGTTCTGAAGACTAAGATGGAATGTCTTACAGCCTGTAATTAACTAGATGGAATGTCAAATAACGACGAAATGACTCAATGATTCTTTCAGACCGGAACACGGTAATACAAAAATTGCTATAAAATAAGTATAATATATTAAGATAAGGAAATACTTATAACATATATTCTTATCTTGATATTCAAACCTTACAACGAAAAGGCTCGTGTTTAGCAATGGGTTTTGACGGAATAATAAATATGAACAAGAATATTTATACTTGGAAATACACACCACAAATGTTTCTAAAGCGAGTCACAGACTACGCAGATACGATAGTATTTTATCTGCGTATAAAAATTTAATTATCTCAAAGTAATTGCAAATTAAAAAAAAATTAAAACACACACTACGCAGATGCGATAATATTCTAAATGATACATTCACTCGAAATCCTTCAAACTTACGTGTTTTATGGAGCGGATTGTTTATACAGAATGTTACGAACAATGAGTTGGCGTCTATTGCTTTTAGATTTGCTAGACAGCTCGTTAGAATGGGAATCAGATTTTGATTTTGATTCACTTGTTTGCATTAGCATTAAGCAAATTTGTTTATAACATACCCATTATAATATCATAATACATAAAACTATGATCAGTTGTCCGCCGCACATCCGTCATCCGAGCGCCGTCATTTTGTCTGCTGAGTGAGGCCAAGATTGTGAGTAGTTCGGCGCTACCATTAGTAAGAGGCTAGAGATTCATGACGCACCGAAGTGCCGAAATTCTTCTCTTCGTGCTGGCGCTACTTGTCGTGATATGAATAAGACGCTCCGAATGAATTGCAAATATTTTGTACCACCTAAGCTTTCAAACGTACGAAAACAAAAGCAGATGTAGGACTTATCGCCAGTTAAAACTGGGTGTAGTGTACCGAAAGAACAAAACGTGCCTACCACAACACCTAGGTCAGACTGAATCACTGAAGTCGGTCAGGGTGATCACACAATCCCCGTTACGTCATCTTAAGCTTTGCCCGAAATAATCTCGTAAATGTTATCCCACCAAAAATATTAATATGAAAAGGGGGCCAAGCTCGACCAACCAAAATTTGTCTTTTGGTCGATTGAATGACGTCAGTTTGTATCGAACTTTGGGGGGCTCGAAATTAGTAGTAGTTGAAATGGTTCGTGTAAACATACTCGATACATCGCTATTTTCATTTCCGAACATAGCTGCACTGTCATGTGTCTAGATAATATGATGACACGTTTAGACAGACGAACAGAACGCAATTGTAAGGATTCCTTGTGATTATAGCGAAACCCTAAAGTGAATGGATAAAACGAAACAAAGAGCAGTTATTATCTAAGTTGCCTCTTAAAACAATTTCAGCTTCCATTGTTTTTAAAAAGTTATTTGACTCTTAGTCGAGTGCGGTTACATTAATAGGCTTTAATTTCCTTTTTGAGCTTGGTAAATACCTAATATACATCTACTTTAAATAACTTTTGTGAAATTTTGTGTTTTAAATAATGTGTTTTAAATTTCCTGTTTGTAAGAGATAGGCTTTACCTTCTAACATATTAATACATGAAGGGAAAACTTTATATTATATTCTTTAATAGCTGTTCTTCACGATTTCGAACACATGGAATTAATTACGCTATATTTAAAGGGTTTTAATATTTTTACGCTGGACCCTAATTCATTTTCTAAAATAAAAGTAGCCTAGGTTACTCCTTATATTACCAGCTATCTGCAAGGGAAAATCTGTTGAGCCATTTTGGAGATTAGCCGGAAGAGACAAAAAGACAGACAGACAGACAAAAAATTTAAAAATTGTGTTTTTGTCATAAGTACCGTACATACTATCATATGCATATAGTAAAAAGCTGCTATTTTGACATTACAAACAGACACTTCAATTTGATTTATTTATATAGATGTTGTATATATCGGAAATGACAACAGGAGATCCCACTTCTGATCTCGGAGAATTACAACAGGGGATTCCAATTTTGATCTTGGAAATACATCAGGATAGCGTTAATTGTTAAAAATAATAAAAGTGTGAGAGCGGATGTTCAACTTGCTCTCTTGCTTACGCAGTTAATCATTATCAGTAATAAGACAGCGTAACGCACTATACATTCAGTATAGTGAAATTACAGTTCAACCACACCGTAACACGTCTTCGCCACAATCACACACCAGTGTAACGTGAGGTACGTAATTACATGATAACACCAAAATATGTAAACCAACAGCAACACTACTTGTCTCAATGTAACAGGACAGCATCCCAGCAACGCCAATCCTCCTTGACTGCACTAGAAGAATTACAATAACGAACAGAACCACGACAATATCTTAGCACTAGTAGAGTGACCGCACTCGTTGAATGACTTGAGCCGAATCTCTCGCGCACGGCACCTACAGTGAACTATATACTACAGACACAAGAGGGGGTTTCTCGATATACCCTCTATTGCACCTCGATCAAACCGGGTATTTTATAGACGCTCCGACATATATATATATATATATACACATATATATATATATATATATATATATATATATATATATATATATATATATATATATATTGATGCACAGTTGAATGCAAAATATATCTTACTTGAATTTTTATAACCTAAAAGTTTAATGTAATACGGTCGAATTTTTACCTACTACCTAACTACTAATTTTATTTCATTTACGATGTACTACAAAATGTAGCTGCATGGGTTGGCTTGTTTACAGCAGATCTCCTTCCATGTTGCATAATAAGCATTATGTAAATACTGTTACAGAATGTAAATAATAGTTAAATCTGATTATTTATCCGCTGCACTAAATTGGAGTAGATTCTTAACGGTTAGCCACCGCAGAGTCTACTTCACCTGAGGATTTTTTTTATAGTATAAGGGCGACAAACGAAAACACAGTGCACCTAATGGTAAGGTGTTGCTGTGGCCCATACACTCCTATATCTATCGTCGATTAAGAATAAAAATGCAGATGCATTGACACTCGTGAGAAGTAAGATGGAATGCCTCGATTGCAATAAAAAATGTCTCCGGTTATCTACACTCTCTATACAAAACACATCAGTGTTAAGCTGCTATATTACACTCGAGGTTCTTGAGTGGCAGCCTCGTACCGGCAGGTGAAGTGTTGGGTGTCCGCCCACTAGATGGAGTGACGACCTGGTGAGATGTGCAGGAAGTCGATGGATGCAGGTCGCTCAGCACCGTGCTTTGTGGCATTCCTTGGGGGAGGCCTATGTTCAGCAGTGGACTTGTGAAGGGATGTAATGATGATGATGATGATGTGGCCCTTTCCTGGTCGAGTTAACCCATTCGTGCTACAACAACACTACTAAAATAGCTGCAGCGTGGCTCTACCACGTATAAAAAAACGATGCCGCGTTTGGAGCGAAACACGTGTTGTTATATTAACGGTGGTGTATCTTTCCTAGTATAGTGTAGTTGGAAGTAGTGATGCTTAAATTAGTGGTGACGGGGACAGAGCACGCAAATGAGGGAAAGCGGGAGGTGCTTTTCAAACTAGGTAAGGCACATCATTTTATTTTATTACGGGGAGCTCTCAGCTAATTAATTTTTAACATATTTAATATAATGGATTTCCGCAAATTAGCGCCTGATTCTATTAATTATCCATCAACTTTAACTTTTAATTCGAGCTCATAAAAACAAGGTTTTTTGCAACGAGGTTCTTTATCGCACGGTACGAATTTGACGGATGGAGGCTAGGCGAGAAAAAGTGTAAGGTTTTTCCGTCACGAGCCCCTTTCTATAGTGCGAGCGAAATGAAATAATATCCATCTCCCTCGCACTTTTTCTTATCTTGCCATGAAAGAAATATTATTTTAAACGATGTTTAATTTTAATATATGCTAGTAATTCATTTATTTGTATTTTTTAATCAACAATGTAATACGTTTATCAATGATAATATACTACGAAAAGAACTTCGTTCTAATCGAGTGTTCCACGATACTCACGCATGTATTTTTTTTTATATTTGACGTGTATCTTCACTGATTTCTTGGACTACTGATCCGATTTAACAAAAAGTAAAAATCCGATTTCAAATTGCTAGAAAAAGAAGTTATTTATTTGCTACCCTATGGGGTGGAATTTTTCTCAAAATTTATATAGGCCTTGACTACCCTTGAATGGCCTTGAATAATAACCTAATTAAGAAATAAAGAATCATTAAATCGGTTCTCAATCTGCGAAGATATCATACGAAATTCTGTAATAAATGAATGATGAAATGTAGGTATAAACTGAATGTTGCATCTTACTATCTGTTAAATCCTTATTCTTTGTGATTTGGGGAAGTAATATCAAAGTTATTGCATCAGAGACTTTCGTTCAATGGTTTTCACTGCACATGATCACACTGATTCAAAGATGCTAGAATTAGAGTTTAGATTTTCCTATTTTAGTGTAAAATATTTTATGATAATAATGTTTTAAATCATGATGAGAACAAGCAGAATTCTATACTCGTGTAATAATTGATTTCTTAATTATCACACGAGATAGACTTATTAATTTTCTATTAGGATTTTCTATATAAGAAAAATTCATAATAAGAGCCTATGTATTATTATTATTATAATAATTATAGCATAGTCGGGAAGGGTCGCCCTAGACGAAAGTTTATCGACCAAATTGGCGATATATTAAAAATGGGCCAAATCAAGAGTACTTTTAACCGACGAGCGTGTATGCGTATCGTGCCAAATGGAAGTCCATAATCTCTGCCTACCCCTCTGGGTGATAAGCGTAAGTGTTTATATATTTATATATATATATATATATATATATATATATATATATATATATATATATATATATATATATATATATATATATATATATATATATATATATATATATATATATATATTATAATAATTGTATATCAACCTAATGATCACTGATATATATCATATTTTTCTTCAAAAACGTATCCCTAATGCACTACACTTTAGTGAGTAGGAGAAGTTCCTACGTAAGGAATTGTTCTCGTATTGTGAAGGTGTTTACATACATATATTGTTCATGGCGTACATTCCAACCCCGAACAATTGCTTGGAGGTTATACAAATACTTGTTCTATGCGGGTTTCGAACCCGCGACATTGAACTGAGCCACTAGGGTGATCCTTATGTACAATAACATTAATTTTCATATTCTCAATCCGCATGACAGACTTGGCATAACATGATAAAGCATTATATTTAGTTGGTCTGATAATAAACACGGCAATCGGTAAAGTTTAAAAACGGACTAAAAAGTATAAAGCTTGTTTCTATTCTTATTTTTTTTATAATCTTACATTTCCATCCGATTCTGAGCTATGTTCAAAATTTCACATCTTTAGTTCATTGGGAAGTTAGTTTAAAATCATTTACTAAATTTGATCCGAACAGAAAGCAAGTTAATAAAAACGTTGACTATAGCATCATACTTAATCTGCATAAATCAACATATAATATATGTTTATTTTTGTACAACGTCAAGTATAACTGTAGTTTAACTAATAAAAATTTATATAACTTTACCAAGCGTAACTGAAAAGTTCAATTCTAATTACTCTAGTAATTCAATAAGATAAATACAAAACTTAAAGCGATAACACACCAAAAAAAGTTACATCAGGTTAGGTTGGAACATGAACCACCATAGAACAAAAAATGGATTAACATTTAAGAAAACACGCATAACCAATATAATTAAAGAAAGGACGGGAAAACAAATCCAACTGTGGTATTTTGCTGGCTGCTGGAAAAACATCAAGGTGACAAAGTCATGAACATTTATTTACAAACAAAATAATAATTTAGGTTAAAAAATATACCACGTATTTTTTTCATATTCTTGTCTTGTCATCCGATTCTGAGAGCTATGTTCAAAGTTTCAAGTCTCTTCGAGAAGTTAGTTTAAAATTAATTTCTAAATTTGAGCCGAACAGATATACACGAAAGCGAGTTAATAAGACCGTGGTGATAAAATACTAAATGAGATATAATGTACAATAAATGCTACAGGTTATTGGAAAGCCATTTACAATCTAATTTTGCTACGTGTTAGGATTTATTTTCAGTTTATGAGTACACTAGATTGAAATGAACCAAACTCTTAAATATTTCAAAGCACCAGTGCACCCAGTGTAATTGCGAGCTGTGAGTTATGAGGCACTTCATTTTTGTTCTAAAGAGTGACGACGCATCTGTGGCCTTCTTTGTTTTTTATAGGATAAGGGTAATAAACAACGTATCGGTTGGTAAATGGCCGCAGTGGCCTAAAGACATATTTTTACATGGGAAAACACCTACGTAAACCCGCCTTGCAGGAGAAAGAACGGGCTATGTCGGCCTCGTACTGACTGTAAGCCACGGGAACACTTTCACACATATCTGCGGCCTCAACAGACCCAGCCGCCCATGTGGCATCCTCCAAAGGATATAATTCCTACGGGCTCCTCCTTATATTAATGGGTACTAGAATACTATGCGCGCCTTCGTACGCGCGTCCGGAGTGTAATCAGGCAAGCCAAGTGGTGGTACGATGCGGGCTGGTTCTATTTTGTATTAAGAATCAAAATATAGACGCGTTGTCACCCACAAATACTAACATAGAATGCTTCATTACCCAGTAACAGGTCTCCCGTTCTCTACATTCACCATACGAATTACTGCAGAATTAAGCTCCTTCCCCAGTCAAGCCGACCCATTCATATTGCAACGTTAATAAAGCTGCAACGTGGCTTTACTATGTTAAAACTTACCATCAGGATGTGGACTCTAGGTTCGTTTATCACTGTCGTTTATATAAAATAAAATAATATTAACTAACAACAACACGTAGACTGTTAGAAATTATTACACTAACGTTTCATCATAAATGTAATAATATATACAAAAATTAAATAAATCTAAACTTCTTAAATATTATAAAAGACGAATATATTCAAATATAACAACTAACTACTAATTTTGTAACCAACGTCGCGAGCAAGGTCGTTACTTCTGTTTGATTCGACGACGACATAATTCGCGAGAACAAAAGCTTTTAAAGAAAATTAAACAAGAGCGTCTGGAGTCAACGTTGGATCGTACATCGTGAATGGCAGGCATTAAATTTAATTTTTTTTTAGTCTTGCTCGCGGAAAGAATATAGACAAGGGACTTGTAATGTCATATAATGGTTAATTATGGTGCTGTTTGGTAATGATATGGAAATGTTTTCCGATATCCATTTTAAGATATTTCGTTTAGAATAGTAATTCGTAACACTATTATATGTTTTTTTTTCTACTGTATGCATAAAAAATATGGAAAGCGTTATTTAAGTAACAGGATAAAAACTGTGTGGTAATGACAGTAGTAGTTTCATACGTGGTAGAGACATGCTGCAGCTACATTAATAGTATAGTTGTAGCACGAATGGGTCGGCTCGACCGGGGAAGGACAACGCTCTCACAGAATACCAGCGTAAAATAGCAGCTTAATGCTGCTGTGTTTCGTATGGTGAGTGTAGAGAACCGGAGACCCATTTTACTGGTAAAGAGGCATTCTATCTTAGTCCTCATGGCTGACAACGCATCTGCATTTTAATTCACAAGCGAAGATAGATGTAGATGTCTATGGGCCGCAGCAACCACTTACCATCAGGTGGACTGTGTGCTCGTTTGTCACCCTATTTCTATAAAAAAAGTATTCTATTTAAAAAAATCATGTAAATATTAATTTTATTTTTAAAACCCAAATGTATTGGATGATAAATTGATACAAGTTTCTCCATATTGATTTTGAACTAAACTACCTGTCTCGCGGGGGATGATTATGTCGGAGTTCATGCACCAACTAAAAGTCCATGGTGTTTGTCCATCGCCACATATTTACAGGGTCATAGCAACGGTTTCGCACACGTTCGCTGCTCTACTAACGCCAGTTGTCCAAAACGGAAAACTCCTGCATCTTGTTGTCTTTACAAAGCGCGATAACGCAAGGCCAGCTCTACGACATGAAATGGAAAATTTGCAAGCAGGATCATCAGCCTTCCCGGCTCCAGCGTTAAATCTAGTATGACCTATACCTGTACAATTTAACTATTATGGGATAAGAAAGGCTCGGCATATGTTATGCAGAGCTAGAGACAAATATAAAAAAAAATTAACACTTTTTATTTGTTATTTCAAAGTTGTCACAGTGTCAATTATGACTGCAAAAACATTATCTAATGTAATAATCAAATACTTTTAAGTGTATCTACTCGTTGTACAGAGATTTAAAAGAACTAGCAATAACAAACTTATTTGAAATTCTGAAAGCCGGGCTTTAATCAATTTAAAACACAAGGCCCGATTCACTCACCGCCCAGCCCAAACCCTTGGGCTTAGAATGCTGAAATTTTGCGAAGAGATTTATAATGTAGACAACGAATAAGGAAGAATTTTTTGAAATTCCTACGGGATCGAAAATACGGAGTATCTTTTTCTTTCAAAATTCACTTTTTCCGTAACTATTTATTATTCTTTATAATTTTCTGAAATCTGCTTTTACTTTTTCATAAAGCTTGATTTTTGACCCTGCTGAGTAGACTAAAGATGGATTTAAAAAAAATGAAACGACAAAAACACAATATAATGAAATCTGCGGTTGCGTGGCAACTATGGCAATCTACAGCAGTCAATCTACGGGGAAGGCTTATATTTAGCTGGTAACTTTTGATAGGCTGTGATGAATAAATAAATGAGTGGACCAACTCTAGGAAACAACCAGAATATCGTCTAAATTAAATAATTAATAACTTAGTATCCTGTTTAGACGGATGGCATCCGAGCCAAGCAGAGTAGCAAGCATAATTCATTTCATTGATAACTGCCCCGGCTAAAGAACATCAAGCTTGTTTTCTTACATCCGAATGCGACAAGCAAGTTGCAACCGATGGACCAGGGCATTATAAAAGTCCTTAAACAAAGCTACAGAACACGATTGATACACTGACAGCAAACGACTCTTGACTGTGCATAATCCGATCCTAGAAATTGCAGCGGCATGGCAAGCAATTAAGCCTGAAACCATACAAAACTGTTTCAAGAAAACAGGTATCCGAAGTAACAGAGCTGACGTCGTGTTGGCGATACTGCAAGGTTTTCCTGGATATTCTTCCATTGATGACAACGTTGCACCGTACGAAACCCTTTCAATCGAAGATCTTTTTGGAGATGCGAATACACCCAAAAAGAGGTCCTATGTGATGACGATGAACATGAAGGAGAGTCAATTCCGTCTGTCAAACGCAGAGGCTTTATGAGCAGTAAACGGTTTAAGGTGCTATGTGTTGCAATTTGCTTTTAGCTTTCGGGGAAATTGATATCATTTTAAATTATAATAAACTATGATGTAACGTATTTAAATACATATACATACTATGAATAATATTATATTTTTTTTAAATTATAAATATACCTATAATTAAATACTTACAAAAATTTTAATGATGTTATGTTTTATTTTCCATATCCCGCATAATACGTACAAAATCGTCTTAAGCGAGTTTTACTGTATGTTGAAATTATATTTTTTTTTTTAGTTTCTTGAAGTCTGCTTTTTCACACAACCTCTCTGAATTCGCCACCGCACGCCCTGTATACATAAAATATGTATTTTAATAGCTCTTTATTGCTCAGTTACTTACTTTAAAAAAGAATATTCTCTTTTGCGACATATAAAAACAACTACAAGCAGGCGTTGAATAATGACCAAGCGTTACAAAAACCGAATACATGCTCTCTAAAGTGATTGCTTCATTTTTCAAGATTGCAACGTGTAATTTTTCTAAGTATTTATTTTTACATTTTTACGAACAATTTGGCTTTTAAAAATCACTTATTAAAAGGGATAAGATAAGAAGCATCTTGTCGCTCATTTTCATCATGTTGATTTAGAAAAGAAAAAAGGAAAGAATTATTTGAACCATACAATATAACAAGGGAAAACAAGCAAGATATACACACATCAATTCTTTGATCTTTACAATAATAATAGACTAGAAATCCGCCCCAGCTTTGCAGCTCGACAGCAGCGCCACCTACCGCGTCCAATTGTAAATCTAAACTATCCAGGGATCCTACTCAAACTCATACAAAAATCATAAAAATCGGTCCAGCGATTTAGGGAGAGTTCAGTAACAAACACGTGGAGTAAAATTATATATTATAGGAAATGAGAGTAAAAAACAAATGAAGGTAGAATGGTAATCTCCCACTTGTTTTAGCAGTATAAAGTATCGTGCAGGCCACTAAGAGGCACCAGTCTGTAATTCTAAGAGTCTCACTGTCGTCACTCTGGCCGTTGGGGTATTCTACTAGTGTAGACAAGGAAGGTCGTGTTGCTGAGAGACAGCCCTGTGTTACATTGAGATGGGTGGTGATGCTGTTGGTTTGCATACTTTGGTGTTATCATGTAATTGGGGTCCTGATAGTAAGCAGGGTTTGTTACGGAGTAGTGTTCTTTTATTTAAATACTTTTGAAGAAAATTTCTAACATCAGAAGTGGAATAGTTTCTTACTTCAGAAGTGGGATGAAAGCCTTTTCCTGTAGCTTTAAATTGAAATTTCTTACAATACATTATATAGTATTGTGTGTGCTATATATAAAGGAAATTACTTAAAATATGCAACAAATGATTTTCACTCGGCTCTCACGAAGCAGTCGAGAATTGAAGCTTAATTAAGCTTCATCCATCATAACTTCAATTAATCCTTTTCCCACAAACAAAAGGGACAGCATAATTTTATAAACAGTTTTAATATGTAGAAATTACTATTTTCATTTCCTTGTAAAATAACGGAAGTTTCGTGCAGAAACATTAGCTTCCTTTGAATTAATTTCTTTGGAAATAAAAGACAAGTATAATGACTTAGAATATTATTTTATATTTATTTCAACTTTTAAATTTTAATCAAAAAATGTTCACATAGTCCTTCACACAGACAAAGGGAAACAAATCAGGAGATGGGCAGCAGCGCCTACCTAATAACAACTAAAAATTAAAAAAAAATCTGCTGGTGGCAAACCGATTGCCTAGCGTCGCAACTATGGCAAATACCCCCACAATGAGGCAATCTATGGGGGAGGCTTATGTTCAGCAGAGGCTGTAACGTTAACGGTAGTCCTTCGTGGTTCTAGTCACAAGTAGACATGAACAAGAACTAGATTAGCAAATTATTCCACTCCTTTGATGAAAGCATTATGAATGATAGAAATAACAAAAAAGCCCCGAAACAAAAAGAGCTGATGATCTTCAAACGGCTGAACAGATTTTCTCGCAACATAGCTGAGAACACTCTCGATGAAGACACCTATCAAAAGAAAAAAGGAGCAGGAGCTATGATGCCACAGACAGACACACCGATATACAGATACAAAACCGACATATAACACCGCTCTATTTTCGTTGGGGGTTAAGAAACATAAAGTTCAAACGTGTATTATGTAAACATCAAAGGGTGGAAACGGGCTAAGCATCTGGTGTTCCAACGATTGAAAGGAGGGGGTCGAATTAAGTCATGCAAATCGTACGCAAACTCTCCAAAACTATGTAAAAATCCAAAAGCTTGGTCTGGTACTCTGCAATTGTGCTCAAGACTGGTGAGGTTGGTTGGAGCTGTTATTTCTCCACAGCTATGTTATCATCTACGTACTCAAAGGCATTGGGCACAAGAATTCAGTGATGTACATCAAGGAAAGTGACGCGGGAGATTTCCCCCTGGAACTCCGGCGTTAAGCGTGATAGTTTCGGAAGAGCGGCCTATTACAACATCTCTGAAAGACCGTTCACTGAAAAAAATCCTTCAACTATATGATCAGATCAGGGAAAAGCCGTATGCCGAAAGAAAGACTAAAATACTCTGTCAAAGGCCTTCTAGACATCAAGTTAAACAGAAATTGTTTTCGTGTTTTGCTCTATGCTTTGCCCCATACTTATGTAGCATACGGTAGAAGGTATCCTGTCGACTGATTATGACTGAAAACCGAAATATTATTTTGATATGACGTGGGATTTGAATACATGTCCCCTTGATCAGCAGTCACACTTACTACCACTAGACTAACGATGCGGTCAAAGACTATAGTACCTAATTTATACGTCTATGGTGTGGGTCTAACTACATATAAAGCCTTCAAAGACAATATCGAAATCCATTTAAAATTAAAAATAAATTAGCGAGTCACTTAAAATGTCAACAACGTGTCATTTTTATGCTAAAATATAGTGGCTAAAATAAATATATTTAAAAATCAACCAGGGACTAAAGAGCATTTAAAAATGTCTAAAAAGATAGAAACCACAAAAAGTGTATTAGATATTCAAGTAAGCACGTCTGATTGTCCCTTCAGAGAATTTAGAGATAATGAACTATCGACAGACTACTGGGGATTGGTTTGTAATTTTTTCAATTTAACAAATTCGATATATCATAGTTTTTATACTTGAATTTTGGTATTAACAACCTTTCCTTACGAGTAACACGAATGTTTTCAAAGCTGTATATTGAAATGCTATAGAAATATTTACTATTTTAAGGGATCAATAGCCTTCAAAACTGCGTTGAGGATGGGAAAAGGAGGTCCAAAGACACAATCAGATCATGTGTGGGTAGACGACCAAATACAACCATTACCAAGATCTGCAAGAAAACGCCTCCACGGATGGATGAGGGCTGAAGACTTGGCTCAAAATCAATGGAAAGCTGATGTCACTGTGTTTGAGGTTAGAAGTTTTCCAGTTCTTGTTTCTTCTTCTTTATTAAGCCCTGATAGTCCACTTCTGGAAATAGATGATGAATCCTTTGTACAGGATTTTTCTTAATCGGCTAGCATGGCCGCGAGATTGGATGCTGACCCCGTCTTCTGATATTATCCGGATTTTTAAAGAAAGAAAGAAAGAAAGAAAGAACTTATAGCCGTATAGAAGCAGTGAAAGAAAATTCACTATACTATTTACTCCCGTGGGTATCCTGATTATTAGTACAGCCTATAAAAGTTCACTGCTAAACATAAGTGTGGCCATGCTTGGCAGGCGGGTTGGCAATCGAAAGTTTTTTTTTTTAATGATAAGTTGACAAACGAGCACACAGTCCACCTGATGGTAAGTGGTTGCTGTTACACATAGACATCTACATCTATGCTCAATAAAGAATCAAAATGCAGATGCGTCGTCACGCGTGAGGACTAGGACGGAATGCTTCTCTTCTCGTAAAATGGGTCTCCGGTTCTCTACACTCACCATACGAAACACAGCAGCGTTAAGCTGCGATTTCACGCTGGTATTCTGTGAGAGCGTGGGTCTTCCCCGGTCGAGCCGACCCATCCGTGCTACAACTATACTACTAATGTACCTGCAGCATGGCTCTACCACGTCTATAAACGTATAAGTTATTATTTTGTGTTGTTTTCAGGAAGATGCTGCTGCCCATCTTTTGTTTAAGTTTCCCTTCGTCGCTTCTTACGACACCAACGAGACAATATTAGGAAGTGGATATTCTAACACCGCCACTACACGGTTTTCATGATTATAAATCAAATTGATAAAAAATTGCGATTGGAAACATGTATGTCAAATATGGCTAATATGCCTATTAGAAAATTTATCGTAAAGGCCCATATTTAGCACAGGACTTTTAATAGGTTGTTATGTAAATATTATGTATGTATGTATCTCATCTGGAATTTTATGGTTTACATAAAACATTGCACATTAAACTGCTGTGTTTCGTATGATTAATGAGGAGAACCTGGAACACCTTTGCTGTTAATGAGCCATTCAATCATGTTCGCAAGTATGTCAACGCATTAGCATTTCGATAATGATGAAGTGTCAAATAGCTAATTGTGCGTAAACACTCTTGATCGATTATTTTTATTTTACTAAGCGACTTTGAACAAAAATATAATAGTTGTCTAAAACATTTTAGGACAACAATGGCGGGAAGATGTCTACAGCAGATATTCAATTTGCTCACTACCAAGTGTTGCAAATGTCTGCTTTCTGTAGGCGAGTGCTATCGATGTGTTATATGCTTGAAAGAGCGGAGGGTTTTACGGTAATTATGATGATCAAGTTTAGTTTGTTTTTTAATTTACTTTGTGAAATTCCGACGTTTCGTTTGTTTTACTGTATGTATGGCCACTGGAAAAATGAGTTATTAAACTTCCTGATTACACAGTTAACTTTTTCTTGGGAATGGCCCTCACCCGTTTTAGGGAAAATTTGCCTTAATCGCTTGGCAGGCGGTTTGACGGTTGGGCGGTTTCTCGATACTACCCGTTGCCAGTCTTGACATTTTACGACTGGGGTATACAAAACGATACTAGTCATCTGCGCAGAACAGGATTATACTGCCCATGTGTATAAGCAAGCGCACTTTCTATTACCTCATTTTAACATTCTGATGAGACAGTTTTCCGACACAGCTGGACAAAGATCAGACGCACAACCAATGGATTTACGTGCTTTCTGAGGCACAAGGCTAAAACACCGTCCATTTTCTGATTCCGGGCTGCTACTGAGAATTTCTTGGCAGAATAACCCAACAACTGATTATGGCTCAACCTGGGTTTCGAACCCGGGACGTCATGATCAGTCAGTCAGTATACGAGACGATTATACTATTATAGTCTAGGCATTTCTAAAAGTAAAGTTATTTATTAGTAGAATGAAATAATTAAAAGCGAGTATATCGAAAAATAAAGGCAAAAAAATCAAAATTTGTTTTATTAACCTAATAAATTATTTTTCTCGTAAATATATAAAATCCGAGATTACCACATAGAGTAAAAGAAAATTTTGGCCCGGATAAATTTTAATGAAGCCACTATGCAACAATTTTTTACGCGGTCCAGCTTTATTTGTAAGGAGTAGATCTACGCTACGGAGAAGATTGCGGAAGGGCTATTAAGGATAAAAGACGCGGCAAACTGCGAGCTGGAGTGCTGTTTCACCAAGCAAACGTTCCAGCTTACAAATCCGCAATTGTCATGGCTGCCATTCAAGAAACGGGATTTGAACTGCTCGAACACCCACCCTTTTCACCAGACCTAGGTCCCAGTAACTTTTATCTATTTCCTCGGCTCAAGGAACACTTTAGATGCAAGAAATTTGCAGACGATAGCGAAAATATTTTTTTCTTCTAAGGGAATTCTGGGTTTTATATTGATTATCATTACTTTTGGATCACTCCTCCTATTATGGCTACAATACTGTTACGAGCTTGGGGTTCGAGACAATTAATAAGTGCCGAGTGAATTACCAAAATTGACACTTTAATTACAGAACACTGACTACAACTTAAAACCATACTAATAACAAAACACAATTTTAGTACTGATCACTTTAGTTCGCAGTTCGTAGTTTAAGCTTAGTTTATTTTCGCTTCGAAGTATTCGCTTGTATTGCCAACTCAACACTCACTCCGGTCGCGGTCTATACCGGCCTTATATAAGGCCTCAGATAGTTTCAGAACATTCTACTCTAGAAACATCTAGAATGTTCGAATACATACCGGTCCCCATTGACTAGGTGTCTATAGTTTTAGAAAGTTCTTCCACGGAAATTTCTAGAAGGATCTTGACTCTTCTAGTTCTGCTACTCGACATTAGAAGGTGCTAGTGATAACTGGTGTCGCCATGTACCAGGCATTAATGGTGGCGCGCAACAATACGAATAGTTTAAGTTGACCGGGAAATCATTACACTCTCTGACATAATACTACCACATTAAAATTACAACCAGAGAGCCGTTAACATACAAAGTTTTATCATCTTTGCAGTTAGAAGTAATACCTAACGCATTTAATGTTTTTCCTTTTCTGCTGACTTCCAAAAAGGAGACGGTACTCAATTCGACTGTATGTTTTTTTTTGTGTGTTACCTCATTACTTTTTACTGGGTGAACCGATTTCGATGATTGTTCTTTTATTTGAAAGCTGGTACTTCTCGTGTGGTTCCATATGAATTTTATCAAGGTCAAACAAATAGTTTTTGAGTTATTCTTAATAATTTATATTAAAGTCGGCTGTACAAAATTTTAAATTTTAAATTATTGAAATCACTATCACTTGGTTTGGCTCGCCGCTCACTTAGCGGTTAGCCACCGTAGAGTCTATATCACCTGAGGATGCCTCGTGTAGAGGCGAAACACGTGTCGTATTATCGTCAGTGGTGTGTCATGCCTAGTGTAGTGGTGTTGGGAGCAGCGGTGCTGGGATTAGTGGTGACGGGGATAGTGCACGCAATTGAGGGAGGGTGGGAGGTGCACTTCATACTAGGTAAGACACATCATTTTATTTTATAACGCGGATATTTGCGAAGTAATTTTTTCTAAAAGCTTTTAATTACTGAATATTTAATTAAGTCTTCATGGGCTACAATAACTACTTGTCATTTGTTGAGATTTTCGTCCGTTTTTCATTCCCCCTTCTTGTATGCGTAAGAAGCGATGTTAATTCCAGACTTGTTGACTTTGTTTTTGTTTTCGCACACGGATATTAGCTAATTATTTTTTTTCATATTTGATGTAAACGAGTTAAAATATTTGATAAGATTACATACAAATCAGCATATTAATATTACAAGTCGAGGGATACTCATGCCAATTTACCTGTCCGGTAGTTGTGGTATGGTATACGGGTATGCGACCCCGGCTTCCCTAGCTATTACTGTCCTATCCCGTGCCCTCCTGGACGGTAATATCCTATATTTCCTATTTCCTACCCTAACTTACCTAACTCTTCCTTTTCACACCACCTATCCTTCCCCTTGTCCTATTCCTACCCTCCGCCAATCCAACGTCTGCCGCGCGGATGGATGCATGGCTAGGGGCGAGCCTAGTCATTAGCGTGCCACACTGCCCTGGGACCGGGCGACCCCAGAATTAGGCTAGCCTTACCCTGGCATGCGGGGCTCTGCTGGGGGGGACAAACCTTTCCCTCGCTATTCGTGGGAACGCAATGGATAACCATAAAAATAATTTAATTGACCAAAATGGCGGCGATGTGGTTCGCCACCCATCACGTCTCGTTTCTCGCGGGGGCGAAAAGCGGCCCACGGAGAGCCGCTTCGCTACGTTGAATGTAAGAGGAGGAATGGATGGTAAGGTAGATGAAGTATGTCAGATGATAGATGAACGTTGCATTGATATTCTGTGCGTGAACGAAATCAAGAGGAAAGGATGTGACACCACGGTTCATGGCCCCTACACGGCATACTGGTCGGGAGTCCCCCAAACCAGCCGAGGCTGTCAGGGAGTTGGTGTGATTCTTTCATCTCGAATGGTTGAATGTGTGATGGAGCATGAATGTGTAAGCCCAAGACTCCTCTGGATTAGGTTAAAAGTCGGACTCACTCGCTTGTTTATCCTTGGGGTCTATGCACCGACGGATCTACGTGGAGGTGGGTCATTAAAAACACAACAAGAGAGAGAGGAATTTTGGGATAGCATGAGAGAGGTCTTGAATAAATGCGGAGAAAATGAACGGATCGCGATGTTAGGGGACTTTAATGGATGGGTTGGAGTAAAGCGTGATGGGTATGAAGGAGTTCTGGGTACGTTTGGGGACGAGAGAGTGAATGACAATGGGAGAAGCCTGCTTGAAGTATGCTTGGAATGGAATCTGTGCGTGGCCAACACAATGTTTGACCACAAAAAGATCCATTTGTATACAAGAGATGAGGGTATGTCTAGAAGTATGATTGATTTTGTAATTGTGGATGAAAGACTGAGGAAGAAAGTGCTAGACACTCGGGCATACCGCGGTGTAGGCCTCGACACAGACCACTTCCTGGTCATAGCCCGAATGCGTGGCCTCTTTAAACGGTGGCGACACCGAGTGGCCGAGCCTACGAGTGTTTTGGACAGAGTAAAAGTGGAAAATCTACAAGAAAAAGAAAAGAAAGACGAGTATGTAGAGAAACTGAAAGAAAGTTTTAAAGGGATAGAAGAGATAGGAGTGATTGAAGATTTGTGGGAGATATTTAAGAAAGGGGTCGTAAATGTTGCTATTGAGGTATGCGGGGTAGCTAAAAGAAGGAAGAGAAGAAAGAATGATAACGTGTGGATGGATAAAGATGTACAAAAGGTTGTGCAAGAAAAGAAGAAAGCGTGGTTGGATTGGTTAGCAACAAAAGCTAACCAAAAAGTTCAAAAGGCAACGGATGATGAGATAAAGGAAGCAAGAACGAAGTGTAAAAGATTGAAAACAGCAGCGAAAGAAATGGTGTCTAGAAAGAAAGAAGAACGAAAGGATGATTTCGATAGGAGGCTCACTGAAGATTTTCAGTCAAACATTAAGTTTTTCTGGAAAACCATCAAAACAGCTAGAGGAAAAATTTCTACCTCGGAGCTGAGTACAATCAGGAGTCAAGATGGGAGCATTATAAAAGGAGAAGAATGTGTGTTAAAGAGATGGAAAGAGTATTTTGAAAGTTTGTTTGAAAGAGAGGAAGTGCAGGTACAGCATCTGCCACCTTCCACTGAAACTAATATAAATGTTGATGAAAATGAGATAAGCATGGATGAAATAGTGAAAGCGTTGAAAAGTATGAGATTAGGTAAGGCTGCAGGGTATGACAGAATTACCGTCGAGATGCTGAGGGCTGGACAGGGCCTGGTGGCTAGTCAGCTGTACCGCCATTTCAATCTGTGCTGGCGAAATGGGCAAGTACCGGGAGACTGGTGCAAAGCCGTAATCGTGCCATTGTATAAGGGAAAAGGGTCACGGCAGGACTGCATAAATTACCGCGGTATAAGCCTTCTCAGCGTCGTCGGTAAATTGTATGCGAAAGTGTTGATTGAAAGGGTTGTGAATGAAACAGACGAGAAAATATGGGATGCACAAGCGGGATTTAGAAAGGGAATGGGATGTACGGATCAGGTCTTTTCCTTGCGGTGCATAGCCGAAAAGTATTTGGCTAAAAACAAGAAAGTCTACTGCGCGTTCGTAGATCTAGAAAAGGCCTATGATAGAGTGGTGAGGAATGAATTGTGGTCAGCACTGTCCGTGAACGGTGTGAGCAGTATCCTCATACGAGCAATGCAATCTCTTTATAGGGATTCTAGTGCTTGTGTAAGGATAAACGGGGCATACACTGAATGGTTTAATATCGAAAAGGGTGTTAGACAGGGATGTGTAGCGTCACCGTGGCTGTTTAATCTGTTCATGGACAATTGTTTGACAGATTTAAAAGAGAATGAAAGTGGGTTGAGAATGAATGAGTTACTCGTCAAATGTTTTATCTATGCTGATGATCAAGTATTACTTGCGTCTTCGGCCGAGGAGTTGCAGGAGATGGTAACTGCTATGAGTGGAGCTTTTGTTAGAAAGGGAATGAAGATGAATGTAAGGAAGACGAAAGTGATGGTGTTTGAAAAAGATGAGGCAGTGACAGACTGCAATATTGTGATTGAAGATGAACAAATTGAACAGGTGAAAGAGTTTGTGTATCTGGGTTCAAAGTTTACAAGAGATGGAAAGTGTGAGAGTGATATCGAAAGAAGAGTGAATGCAGGAAACATGGTGAATGGAGCTTTACACTCCTTTATGAGCAGTCGGAAGGTGTCTAACAAGGCTCATTTGGCTGTGCATGAGGGGGTGTTGGTTCCGACACTCATGTACGGAAGTGAAACTTGGGTATGGCAGAAGAAACATGAAAGCAGAATAAATGCAGTTGAGATGAGAGCATTAAGAAGTATGATAGGAGTTAAACTGAGTGACAGGATAAGAAATAGTGAGATAAGGAAACGTTGTGGTCTGAAAGAAGATGTAGTGACAAAAATTGAGAAAGGTATGCTGAGATGGTTTGGCCATGTCGAGAGAATGAATGAAGAACGATTGACGAAAAAAGTGTATAAGGCGAGTGTGAATGAAAGTGTTGGAAGGGGTAGACCTAGGCGGACATTTCTAGACCAAATCAGGGACGTCTTGAAAAAAGGCCAGGTCAAGAGTACCCTAAACCTTAGAGCATGTATGAAGGGAATAATGAAAGTGGACGAAGCAAAACAAGTATGTAAGGAACGTAGCAAGTGGAAAGAACTGGTCTCTGCCTACCCCTACGGGAAAGAGGCGTGATTATATGTATGTATGTATGTAATATTACAGTAGATACGTAGGATGTAAGTGTGTAATATATTCGCCTACAAACTACTCTGCAGTTTGGTAAAAGTAGTTTAAGATAAAACCGACTGTATTTTTATGTAATAAAATTAATAAAATATTCTTATAAATTTTCTAATAAATTCTTGGTTAAAACGAAGACATAGGATTTTGTATATTCTAGGTAGAGCATCAGTGGGACAATTTTGTATTTTACGTGCCACCGGAGGGATGGCGAGCCCGATACCACATATACTCACCGGGGATGAAACACGGCGGTGGGCAACAACATCGACCTGCACTCTCGAAAAATGGTATAATAAATTAATTAATTATTAAACTTGTTTTACAAAAGTTTTTAACGGCTCCGTGGCGCAGTGGCTTAGCAATGAGTTGCTGCGCTGGAGGCCGCGGGTTCGAATCCCGCACGGAACAAGTATTTGTATAGCCTACAAATAATTATTCCGGGTCTGGATGTGTGTCCTTGTGCAATTTGTGTTTGTAAACTGCCTCCACGATACAGAAGAAAATCCTAGTGTGGGGGTACCGTTTTTCTAAAAAAAAAAATATTTTCCAAACCAAATGTCAGTCACGGTGGCCATTCTCAACTAAAAAAGACTAGCCATTTGAGCAGAACAGAATTATAATGCCCGAGTTTACGCGCATGCACAGGTACACTCTCTATTCCCTCACCCTTATAGTATAATGTGATGGTAATTTGAAGAGATTAGGTGCAGGACTAACGCCTTTACGTGCTTTCCGAAGCACGGGGGTAAACATCGGAAACAGTCAGCCCTAAAATACTAATTAATAACCGCAATTCTACAGCATCAGTTTCACTTTCATGCTTCTTCTGTCACACCCTAATTTCTCTACCACAGACTGACACAGCTTAGTGAATGAGGGCACCCACGACTTTTTCTGCCACCAGGGCGGCGCCACTAGAAAGTAAGGTATAATATTTGACAGATTTCATAGCGGGGAAGTTAATTAGTTCGGAAAATGTAAAAGTTATTGTTTCTTTCTGTACTATTAGCTATTTTTATATCAATCACATTAAAAATAAATTAACAAACCCACAGATATTCATAAAAGTAGAAAAATAAAAAAGAGTTAAAAAGTGCAAAAAATTAAAGATCAAACCACTGACGCTTTGTTTTGTGTATTAATGTAATACTCTAGAAACTGATAAACGTGGAAAATATTTTAAAAAACAACTTCTCAATTAAATTACATTGTGTAACAAAAAAAACTTTATCTCAGTGTCAACTAGCGACATCTGGTGAGCAGAAAATTATTAGCCCTCATTACCATAACATAATATGCTTTTCTTGACACATACT
Source organism: Parnassius mnemosyne (assembly GCA_963668995.1). Lineage (NCBI taxonomy): Eukaryota > Metazoa > Arthropoda > Insecta > Lepidoptera > Papilionidae > Parnassius > Parnassius mnemosyne. The sequence goes on from CAVLGL010000093.1 coordinate 9,256,922, forward strand.
CAAAGATTGCGATTGAATGGCTTAAATTATACACATACATCAGATGTAGTCACAATACGCCTGTAATACCCGTGAATTCAGATAAGGGCGTTTAGTTTCAATTTACCAACGGAATCATTCAATCTTGCGACGGAAATTATTACACTCAGGTTGCTATCTTGTGCGACTGTACTACATCGGCGCGTGGCGATGCGTGTGGGTGAGCGATCAAGTGCCTGTCGATTCGTCTGGCGCCCCCCTCCTGCCGTTAGCACCGTTCTTCAACCAGGCATCAACGAAACCCGCCGGTAGACAATATATAACCAATACGACAGTGCATTTGTGGCCCCTACTACTTTGTAAGGTAAAGTAATTTATTATTTTATATTTATTAAAGATGTTAATAATTAATTACCTAAGATACGCGTAATAAAATAAAATGATGTGTCTTGCCGAGTGTTACCGCCACTTCTCAAATTAAAATATTCCGCGTTTTTGGTCAACCTTTTGACGAATCAGATTCTTCTATAATACCTTTCATTCATTCCATTCATTCCTTATTGCGACCGACAACCGGGTAGAAGAAGAAGTCTAAGTAAAAACACGCCCGCACGCGGAAGCATATTGTATCACACTCGCTACTCGTATATCTATTGAATTATCGTACGCTAAAATCACGGCCGTGAATTGTATTAAATAAGTGTAAATCGCGCAAGAAAACTAGGAGTTTACCACGCGAGTGTCAACCTCAAGTACGAAAAGAAGCTGACGGCGTTCTCCAGGTGCGTACCTTCAGTTTTATGTGTCGGTTGCAAATTTTAACGAAATCCAATTCCAGCCTATTACAGTCCACTTTATACCAATTTTGAACCACGCGTCACCACCGAGTTTAAAGAGCATCTTCTTGGGATTAGTGGTGATGGGCATAAAGCACGCAATTGTAGGAGGGCGGGAGGTGCTTTTCAAACTAGGTAGGACACATTTTAATTCATTACCCGGATCTTAAATAATTAGTTTTTAACATTTTTTATGTAATGGATTTTCGCAAAGTAACGCCTGTTCTATTAATTATTCAAGGCACAGTTTTTTTTTTATAGGATAAGGGTGACAAACGAGCATACAGTCCACCTGATTGTAAATGGTTGCTGTGTGTGTCTACATTTATCCTCGATTACGAATCAAAATGCAGATGCGTTTTAACCCGTGAGGACTAAGATGGAATGCCTCGTTTCCAGTAAAAAGAGTCTCCGGTTCTCTACACTCACCATACGAAACACAGCAGCATTTAGCTGCTATTTTACGCTGGTATTCTGTGAGAGCGTGGTCCTTCCCCGGTCGTGCCGACACATTCGTATTACAACTATACCAGAAATATAGCTGTAGCATGGCTCTACCAATTTATAAAAAAAATATTAGTGCTACTGTAGTAAACTGTTTGAAAGTAATATTTTAATGTGAAATTATTTAATGGAGCCGTGTGCTGGTAGTATAAGGAAATCCATGACTCTATTTTGTAACCTGAGTGTCGTTAGATGAGACTGTTGGAATACCTGTAAGATAGCGGTATAACTATCTCTTTCTAGCGTAACATATCCAGATCATCGTCAATCGACAGGCTGCCTGCCAAGCGTAACGAAAGCAAATTCTAACTAGCACGGGAGTGGACAATGTCTAGTGATGGACTTTTACGGGCTGCTGATGGTAACGATTTTAGTGCAACGATCTTTTTGTTTAAACTTATGAAGTCAAACAAATGAAGAGTAAAATGTAAGGTGAAATAAACAAGCGTTTTCGTCATTTCCACCTGCAGTCGCTGTTTGACGGAATAACCAAAATGGCGGAAAAACCATTCATCTAGAAATATTAAACTAAAATTTCATAATGATCTAGAGCAACATTTCCAGGGAGAGGGTCTCGGCACCATCTACCAAACCACCTTCCAAACGTGATGCGCATGGGCAACTCTTTGAATCGGTTTCTATCAGACACCATGCAGGTTAGTGGCGGTGTAAGATAATCCACTACCTAATTTAATCCCGTGGGTTTCATAAGAGGCGATAGAGGGAAACAAATTAGGAGACTAATAACAACTAAAATGAAAAAAAAAACTGCTGTTACCAACCCCTATGAGGCAATCTATGTTCAGCAGTGGACTTTAATAAGCCGTAACGTTTAATGTTATTGGCACTTAAAGAAAGCCATGGTGGCTCAAAAGCTAAGCGCTTGGTGTAAATTCACAGTATGCGAGCAACCCGAGTCGATACCCAATTTCTATTTTGAGTGCTGATTTACTGCGTGCTCGACGGTGAGCGAAAACATCGTGACAAAACTTGCATGTCTGAGAAATTAAAAAAAAAATATTTCAGACATGTGAAGTCCCTCACCACGATATTGGGACAGTGTGGTGGATATTGTCTGGCCCTAAAACCCTCTCAGCAAGAAGAGTAACTGTACTTTTTTAATTGCATAATTATAGGCTTCATACATAAATCTCTTCTAAGGAGCAGTTTGATTACGCCGCAGCAGCGTGATTGCACTTATTTATAGCAGTATGTATGCAAGTTTGAAGGCATTTAATTATGACCCTCAGTGGTGACAACGTATCTGTGGACCTCTTTGAAGTGTGTTGCCGTTGTCAAATATGGTTAATTCCATTAGTATCCAACTTACACCGGGGTCTATTACAGGCTCTGCTAAAGCTGGCCGCACCTGATATGAACACTGATGATGGTTCAGATTACATGGAAGATGAACCAATGAAAGATATGGACATACTGCATGCTCTCACTGGATCTTTAAACTTGACATATTATATCGAAGGTACTTTTACATGAAAATATTGTGCTATTAGAGGTTTATCAACAATATATGGAGTGGTTTCGTAAATTTTTTGTCACCAAGTTCTGTTCAGAAAGGCAAACAGAGCCAGAATAATTACAGGCCATGAGTCAATCCATCGAAATGGCCATGAAAGTGGATGGATATAAGAGCAGAGATAGGTCTAAGAAAAGATGCATGGACTGTATTAGGGATGATATGCGTAAGAAAGTAGTGAATGAAGAGATGACGGCTATTAGAGGAAAATGGAAGAGGAGCACATGCTATACTGACCTCAAATAACTTGAAATAGGGGCAGGAAGGAGAAGGAATTTCATCTAAGTCCTCAGCGGTGATTACGGATTCGCAGCCTCTTTTGTTTGAAGACTGCAGGTGTTATCGACTGGAGTAGGCACTTCCTGTAAATTCGTTTGTGATTTCAGTTTTATAAAAAAATATAATTAATAAATAATATTATTTTGAACTCCCGATACCATCCACACCATCTGGATGATTGGCGGTCCATCACTGTGCGATTTAGAATATGTTTTCTTCGTCGCACAACTTCCTTGTGGAATCGATTACCATCAGCGATGTTTCCGGACCGATACGGCTTAGGGACCTTCAAGAAAAGAGCCTACTCCTTTTTAAAAGGCCGGCAGTCTCCTTTTTAAAAGGGCGGCGGTAGTCACTTACCATCAGGCGAGCCGCATGCTCGTTTGCCCCCTCTCCCTAAACAAAAAAACTTATATATACACTAAACATAACTTGTATAGTATAATACACTAAACTACTATACAAGTATCTGTTACTGCTCTTAATATAAATAAAAACCGGCCAAATGCGAGTCGGACTCGCGTATGAAGGGTTCCGTACCATCGTTAAACATGTTTCTAGTAGGGGACCCCCCTTTAATTTTTAATTTATTTTTATTTTTATTATTTGCAGCGGCAACAGAAATACACATTATGTGAAAACATCAACTGTCTTCCTATTACTGATCATGAGATACAGCCCGCTGACAGACAGTGGAGTTTTAATAATAGGGCCCCGTTGGTTACCCTTTGAGTAAGGAACCCTAAAAAGAGGAGTTTATTCTGCCGTTTCTTTTTCAGTCAGTGAAATCTTATTTCGAAACGGTGGTTAGATTTGAAAAAGAAATATTACATTTGACAAATTTTATTTTATTTAAAATTTTATTTTTTTACGTCGTCGAAGATATAAATATATCTACATATTTTATTTTATTACATTTCAAAGACGGTGCACACCAAATTCTATAAATCCATCCATTCATATCCATGCATTACATCATATAAAAGTGCACTGCTGGACATAGTTCCACCTCATTGAATGCCTCATGGTCGGAATTCGCCATAGTTGCCAAGCGGGTTGGCAACCGAAGATTTTTATCAATTTGGGTTTTTATCAGGAAGATGTTACTGACAGAGGGAAATTGAAACACGAGGTGAGCCCTCGTGTTTCATTTTCCCTCTGTCACCTCCTACGACAATCCTGGGACGATAGCGGTAGTGGATATTCTTACATGTGGATATTTTTGCTATAAATATCAAAATGATGGAAACATGCCTTACGGATTTTGTTTTGGATGATGAAAGTGAATAGTTTATATTTTTCTTCTATGAATTAGTAATGTTTTTGGATCATTAGGGTAAAATAAGGTCATTCGTCCAAGGTCCAAATTGTAAGTAAGATATCCTTTTTAACCCCCTACTAAAACGGAGGGATGTTAGAAGTTTAACGTTTGTGTCTGTTCGTCTGTTTGTGGCATTGTTGAGCCCCAACCGACGAACCGATTTTGATTTAGTAGTATTTTGTTAGAAGTTTGCTGTTCTTAGCATTGATTCAAGAAAATCAGTTCAGCCGTTTCAAGGTCATCACATCTTTTGTTTGGTGGTTTATAATTTTTTTAATTTAAGTTATTATAATATGTTTTTATGGGATAGGGTGACAAACGAGCACACAGTCCACCTGATGGGTAAGTGGTTGCTGTGGCCCATAGACATCTTTTAAATTAACCTCGTTTACGAATCAAAATGCAGATGCGTTGTCACCCGTGAGGACTAAGATGTAATGCTTCTTTTCTAGTAAAAAGGGTCTCCGGTTCTCTACACTCACCATACGAAACACAGCAGCATTAAGCTGCTATTTTACGCTGGTATTCAGTGAGCGCGTGTTCCTTCCCTGGTCGAGCCGACCTATCCGTGCTACAACTATACTACTAATATAGCTGCAGCATGGCTCTACCACGTATAATACTACTAATATAGCTGCAGAATGGCTCTACCACATATAAAATGTTACGATATAATATTAAAATAATACACATTTAATCATGACTTTACAAATAATATGCAGATCGCTGAGCAGTGGCACCCTATAAGCTATTTATGTCGGTAAAAAGCAGTCAACTCTTATCACATCTCTAGCATTTAAAGTCTACTGCTACACATAGGCGTTTCCAGGAATGCATTCGCCCATGAACACTTTATGTTAAAAATCCATGCAGATGCGTCGTCACCACTGAGGACCAAGAAGCAATATCCCTATGTACCTATAGAGAAATATTTAAATCTATTATTCCATTATAATATCTTTTACTCCTAGACGTTTTTCATAGACAAAGTTAAGCTTTACCTAAACAAAACTTTGTATGAATAACCAGACGCTGATGAACTATGGAAACTGATTACTACAGAAGTGCAACTTTTTACATGGGATGAGGACGATGAAACATATTCAAGTAATGTAAAATCTAAAACAAAAAAACCTGGCACCAAAGAAAATTCAGTAATCAAGGTTTGCATTCCTTTTATAAAATGTCTCATAAAAGTTAATTAAAAATAAATGCCAAATCTAAAATATTAAAATTAATTTTTGTTTGTTCGTATTTTGTGCACTGCCATACCATTCATCAGATTGCGCTAAAATTTTGTCAAAGTATTGCTTGCATTTGTGCGAAGGTTATTGTAATGGAAAGAATGAGTCTGAACAGTATCGTTGTGTCTGTACACCGGGTACGAAGCGTCAGTTGTTACTGTGTCGGGTGCTTCGTGGTGGAGGGTAGCGGGATCCGAAGCACGGTGTTCCACTGGCCGACCGTAGGTAGTTGGGGGCTCAATTAGTGAATTAGCTATTCATGAAAGGCTGCCCCACCAACTAGCCAAAAATCCCAGGGTGGCCCCAACGTGCCGGTTAGCGACCAAGATTCCCCATTCCTCCCTTTGCCTTCCTCATTGGACAACCAGACATATGGCCAGTCTCCACCCTTTCGTTGTTGACTTACCACGCATTCGAACCAAACGGTTGGCGGAGTCGTTCATCATGCGTACAGCAAAGGAGTGGAATAAGTTGCCAGCATCTGTCTTTCCATCCGATTACAGTATGGGTGTCTATAAGGCAAGAGTAAATAGGTTTTTGTTAAGTCATTGCGCTTCACCATCTTAGGCTTTATTACCACTTACCATCACGTGGGATTGTAAATAAGCGCTGGCTTAGTAGATTATATAAAAATTAACTTACAATAGGTGGCGTAGGTATCGTACCAATAAATTTATTTGAAAGTTATACATCATTCAACTTCAAGGACGGCTCCGTGGCGCAGTGGCTTAGCAATGAGTTGTTGTGCTGGGGACCGCGGGTTCGAATCCCGCACGGAATAAGTATTTGTATGGCCTACAAGTAATTGTTCCGGGTCTGGATGTTTGTCCTCGTGCAATCTATGTTTGTAAACTGCCTCCACGATAGAGAAGAATTAAAAACCTAATTAAACAACATAACTCTTCCAAGTTTAAAACGATATTTCGATAATATTTTTTTCTGTGGCAGCAACGTACTGTGTACCAGCTACTATTTATAATAAATATTTATAGTCATAAAAATTGACATCAAATTAAGAAATGCACTACGCACACTAACACAATGTGTATGTGCACGGCTAACAAGAGCCAAAGTCAAAACTTCATCGTGAAATAGAATAATTATAACAATGTAAAAACTCTTAAATCTCATCAAAACAACAAATAAATAAAATAGCGGCATCTAACTTACATTACACGGAATAGAGGCATTCCATCTTAGTCCTCACGGGTGACAACGCATCTGCATTTTGATTCGCAAACGAGGATAAATGTTGACGTCTATGGACCACAGCGGCCACTTACCATCAGGTGGACTGTGTGCTCGTTTTTCACCCGATCCTATAAAAAAAAAACACGGCCTGAAGACGTTCTGCCCATAGAAAGTTGCGCTCAATCTATTTCTTAAAGATGACAAGGGACTTACTTTCTATTAATGAGCATGTAAGTGATTTTATGGATCGATTTGATTATTTTGTTTCTTATCTTTATCATTATCATCATCATGATCATACCATTCATATATCCAATACAGATCCGTTGTTATCTCCCAAGAAACTTCACAGAACACGTACAATTGTCTGTAATCACTTCATTATGAATTCTATCACGCGTAGGAACTGAAAAGATAGTCCTCGTTTGAGAGCATTTATTATTATATATTTTATTTAAAATGTTTGTATGTAAGTCGATTCCATTCATTTGACTACTCTTTATTTTTGTTAATTCATATTTTAGCGACGCTCGCTGACTACTGTACTTATCGAGGAGACAAGAAATGTGCCACCTTTTACACTGCCCGGAATAACACCAGCATTTGAAATGCATTTGCTTGTAGTTATGGCCAGAGACTTGCCATTAAAGAAACCATTACCAGAGCCAGGTAACTAAAAGGAAAGTATATTGTTTTGGAACGAAGTTCCTTATCGCACGATACGAATTTGGCGAATGGGGGAAAGGCGAATAAAAGTGTAAGATTTTTCCGTCACGACCTTTTCTATAGTGCAAGCGAGATTGCATAATATCCATCTCCCTCGCACTTTTTCTTACCTTGACAAGAAAGAAATACAACAGAGGCTAGTAATTCATTTATTTATATTTTTTAATCAATAATATAATACGTTATTTTCAATGGCAATGTACTACAAAAGGAAATTCGTTCCAACCGAGTGTTCTACGACACTCACGCGTGTTTTGTTTTTTTTTTTTAATTTATGAGTACTAAATGAACGCCGTGTAGTGGCGATACAAGAAAATCTAATACCCCATATCACATTACGTGTGTCGTAAGAGGCTGCAAAGGAAATGAAAAAAGAGATAGGCAACAGTATCTTCTTGATATCAGCTCGAAAGAATAATGTTGTTTTTAACCTACCTGCCATGCGTGCCAAATAAAGCCCTAAAATTTCCCTTCTATGAGGCGTCCATCTTTAGGAGAGTTCAATGTTGCCTGTAGTGGATGGACGATGGATACATGATAAAATGCGGTAAAAGACAATTAGTCTGTGGGCTAAGCGAAAGCCGTGGCATTGCCTTAGTATGGTCTGCAATAATATTAATGAGCTATCTTCCAGAATGTTAAGCCTGAAGTATAAATGTATCGACCGAAGAAGGGGTGGTACTTCGTCGAATACCATCGTGGAAAAGAAGCATATTGCTATTGTATTTCGAATGGCGTGTGCCTGGAACAGAAAACCCCTCTTATAATAACGAGGTCTTAACAAATTTCTCATTCTTTGATTTTAATCGAGGGTAAAAGTAAGATTCTATGGGTCACGGCATTCACTTATTATCAAGTGGACTAGTTTTTCGTTTCGCGGCCTAACTTCAATAATAAATAGATGAGTTACTTTTAGTAAATAATGGAATGAGATGAAGATATTACTTTTAGCTTATAGTATTGCTCATGGATAATTTTTATTTGAATTATATATATTAAAGCAAACATTATATACTTAAAAATCGAGTGAAATAAGGGATCTATGTTATACTTTATCCAAAAAACTTGAAGATAGGTTTGTCATAAGATTCAAATTATATGCAACAAATTTCAAAGCGAGTTAGACGCGGGTGTAGACGCGCGTAGCGGGTGCGTGTCGTCGGAACGCGGCCTAATATATAAACATACGCTTGTCAGCCAGAAGGGTAGTTAGAGGCTACGGACTTTTACTTGGCACGATCCTGACACACCTGCGCATACGTGCGCGTCGGTTAAGGGTACTCTTAATCTGGCTCACCTTCAACAAGTATATTGCCAATTTGGTCGATAAACTTTTGTCTAGAGCGTCCTTTAGGGGCTAAATTAATTAACTATATTTTGAACTTATTCTATTTTAGAGGTAGCACCGTGGAAACATCATCGTTGGATAGATTGGGCGCGCAAACATGGATTGTATGAAGAGTACGATTGTCCGAGAACAAGGTTTTTGAAAATGAGCGGTTTGCTAAAACTGTCTCTGGCACCGCATTTATTGGACGTTCAAAGTACTGAATCGGTTAGAAAGGTTTTATTATCTATTTTTTTAAACAGAAAAGCTAAACGATCTATCGGTCTACCTGATGGTAAGCTGCCGCCAACCTCAAACTGGGAATGCTGGAGCTGCATTGTCACCTCTGAGAGTTAAGCTGGAATGCCCCACAGCCTATAATTGTATTGGCCCCTTTTTACCTTTCATACTGCAACACAACAGTGCAAATACTATTCTGTGGCGGCAGAAATAGGTAAGAGGGAGGTAAAGGCAGGCAAGAAAGGCAGAAAAGGTATCCTGCCATATGCTTGCATGAGTTTTTCAGTTTATTAGAATTTCAATTTTGAAATTATCATCCTTAACATGAAAAATCCTGGGAAATACCAGAAAATTATATAGCTTCCGACAGATGTCATTTACTCCACACGTTGATGTATCTGGTCAAAAGTGCGAAGCATTTGGTAGGAGGATCATCTATGTACCTGCCAAGCTTGACAGTTAAGGCCAATCCTACCTAGAAAGGGACAGGTCCATGTCCAGCTATACACTTTTCCCGGCTTGTACAAAATAATAAAATTGTGACTATCTTTAGGTTAGGACTAGTTTCTCCTTCTATATCAACAACTCACTGTCTTATTTATGAAAATTTTATCCTAGAATAGGTGGCCTCTTCATTCCTTAGATTTCTTCAAACAAGGAGGAGATTCTCTATTCATTTGTTACATACACTGTGTATGTATGCTCAGACATAACTGCATTGTTTATAAACTGATTTTATGAATAGGCTCTACTACAGTAGTGGTCTCATATATATTTTCAGAATAAATGTACCCCTAAAGGTGGAATAATAGAGGATGTGTTGATTTAAATGTAACTATTTAAAAGATTGAACTCTCAATTTGTTATTTTGAACTTGCGATATTCTTTAGACCAACCGAAATAATAAAAAAAATAACTTTTAATAGATTAAAAGCCGACTTCATATAACTTAAAAGATGGAAATAATTTCCAATTAATAATTTCTGAAATCGAATCTTTAATACCTCGATACACTATGTCTTAGCACCAACATTAGAAGTTATTTGGAAATAATTTCATTATTTTTAGTACTTTGAAGTCAGCTTTCATTTTCTACCGACTTCATAAAGGAGCCGGTACTCAATTCCACTGTATGTTTTTTTTTTAATGTGTCTTACCTCATAACTTCTTACTGGGTGTACTGATTTCGATGGTTCTTTTTTTATTTGAAAGCTGGTGCTTCACAAGTGGTCCCTTGTAAATTTGATCAAGTTATGATCAATAATTTTTGAGTTATTCTTAATAATTTATTTTGAAGTCGGTTATATAAAATTTTTAACTTTTTAATTATTTATTGAAAGTTATATGTTCATGGTTTTTCTATAGAAAAATAAGGGTGAGGTGATAAACGAGCACTCATTCTGCATTATGGTATGTGGGTGCTGCCCATAGACACATATCTATTTATTTATTTTTAGTTTATTGATCCACCAACATTTTTATCATTCCTTAAATTCTATTTAAATACAATGAACTGACAAGAACTAAAATGTACAAATAATTACATATGGATACCACATGCAAGTAATAATCTGAATTAAAAAACAAAATACAAATGTATATTTATCGGCTAGTTATTATTTTCAGATAACATTCGGTTTTAGAGAAGAACATGCACGAACAACCCCTGGGGTAATGTTGTTTTAACTCAAATATAAAACATATAATTCATTCTTATATGTTTAATAGTTCAATAAATCCTTGTTTATTGCAGATTAAGAAAACTGGTAAAGATAAATATCCTTCAGTTACAACTAGTGAAACGGTGGCCCAGTTAAGAGAAGAATTACGCGAATGGGTTCAATTCGATGCAGTAAGTAAGATTCGAATTCAAATTTTATTTTATTTGTTTATTTGTGAATACAGGTAATGATACAGAATGGATCTTAAAAAAAATTATGTTCACTGCATTCAACCCTTAGGTAAATAAACATTATAGTTACAATTTTACCTATTACATGTCCACAATTAAATTATTTCATTATAGTATTTACATTATAATTATATTAGAATTTTCAACGATGATGTAATTATTCATTCATTAGAATGGTATATTTACAATAATAGTCTAATCGAATGTCAAAAAAAATATTTTATGCAATATCATTATAATATACGTGGTAGAGCCATGCTGCAACTATATTTCTGGTATAGTTGTAAGACGAATGGGTCGGCTCGACCGGGGAAGGACCACGCTCTCACAGAATACCAGCGTAAAATAACAGCTTGATGCAGCTGTGTTTCGTATGGTGAGTGTAGAGAATCGGAGACCATTTTTACTGGAAACGAGGCATTCCATCTTAGTCCTCACGGGTGACAACGCATCTGCATTTTGATTCGTAATTGAGGAAAAATGTAGATGTCTATGGGCCACAGCAACCACTTACCATCAGGTGGACTGTGTGCTCGTTTGTCACCCTTATCCTATAAAAAAAATTAAAAAGAATATGCCTACTGATTCGTCGCTTAAATATTCATTAATTGAGTAGTAGCATTTCTCAATTAGAAATGTCTTAAATTCCTTTTCTTTTAATTTATGAATATTTTCCATTTCATGAAACATAGATGGAACCTTATTATAGATTTTAGACAATACACCGAAAACGCTTTTTCTAAGTAAGTCTTTGATGAAATTGCATGAATTTTATTTTTACGTCGATTATTAACTTCCTTCTACGTAGCATTGAAAGGAAGTTAATGGTTTTAGCTGGCAGTCTGTTAGTCTGTATGCCGACACGATAACTTCCGTTCCACTGGACCGATTGACTTAAAATTTGGTATGTGGATACCTTGAGGTAGTAGCTCGGTCAAGTTTGAATTCGGGTCCTGTAGGTCAAAGGGCACCAGAGATATAGGATTCACGCAGAAGGAAGTTGTTTTTCTTGAATTTACATTCAACTCGTTTGTTATTAAGTAATCTTGAAATATTTCAGGATTAGGTTTTACAAATGTCACTACTTCATAAATATACATTGCGAGAAATGCCAATAACTTAATTCTATTAAATTTTGGTTTACAGCTTTCTGTACTCGGTATACTTGCTATAGCACACACACTTTTTTTGCGCTTTAAATGTATCTTCGCTCCTTGTAGCAGCATTGCCCCTTTCTTAAAGGCTGGCAACGCATCTGCAATTCCCCTGGTGTTGCGGTTGTTCATGGGCGGCGGTAGTCACTTACCATCAGGTGAGCCGCATGCTCGTTTGCCCCCTCTACTATAAAAAAAAAAATTATACCGTAGCGCACAATAGAAGATACAAAGCCGTGATATATTTCGATTCGAATAAGTTTATGTTTAGATTCAGCTTCTTGAGATACTTTTTTGAAACAACAATGCCAGAAATATTTATACAACACAAGAGTATTTTAACACAAAAAAATATTAGTCTTATAATAAAAGTAAAATATGGATTTCAAAACTAAATGAATAAAGTAATTTTTATGTAATAGCTTCTGAAGTTGACGGCTTCGTGGTGCAGTGGCCTAGCAATAGCAAAGTGTGTGTTGTCCCGTGGGTTCGACAAGTATTTGTACAGCTTAAAATTAATTGTTCCGGATCTGGATGTTTGTCCTTGTAAAATGTAGGTATGCAAACTTCTCCCAGGATACAGGAGAAAATCCTAATGTGGACTTAACGTTTCTAAAAACAAAAGTAAGAAAATAAACGTAGTCGGTGTTAAGACTTAGTGTGTAGAAGATTCAGTGCTCCCATTTCAAAAGATATTATATGAAAATAACTTTATTCTTTTTACCTTTTTATTGATCTAAGGAGTATAAGATCCTCAAAACAGCATTTCAGTCGAGGTGGCAAATCTAGACGGAGACTAGCCATCTACGCAGGACCAAATAATAGTGCACGATTGTGGACGCAAACACAGGTGTACTCTCCGTTCCCTCTACGTTGTTTTCTTCTGCAAGTGCTGGAAGCACTGCAGGTATCAGGCCTCGGGGCACTTCCCATTGCCTGGACTTTTCTCACGGCCCATTACTATGGGCCGGTCCTAGGTCCTTCTTGGCATTTATCATTAATTTTGCAGCGGTCGCAGGTTCGATTCCCGGGTCGCTGCGTAAATGGTGTAAAATGTTTTATATGGCATAAACATCTTAGTTGGTCGATCTGTGACATTGTGGGCTGTTACGCAACTCCCTAATCTATATAGAGAGGAGTCTCACTCTCATACTCCGATGGGACGGTAATATGACTCGACCGGAGAGAGATCAGGCGCAGGACCAATGGTTGACGAACTTTCCGAGACTGGATACCACCAACTTGTTGACTTGGGTCTACTGTTGAGAATTTATTGACAGAAAAGCGCAATAAGAGATTGTGGCGCAATCCAGGATTCGAACCTGTGACTACATGATCAGCAGTCGCGCATAATATCACTAACCCGACTAGTTCCAATCCAAGCCAAGAAAACCCACCTTGGAATTTTCCATTATTTTTACACCCAATTTTCTACCCTGGAGGATATAATATTTTGTTCAAATTTATGAGGGACAATCCCTAAATAACTATTTAATAAAAAAAAAGAATAAGAATGAGAATAAAAACATATCTAAATCGGTTTAGCCGTTTCCAAAAAATCCTTGAACATACATAATAAAACATACGTGTCGAAAATAGAACTTTAATAATATTTTTACAATATTCTTTGTAGCTGTTTTAACAACAATATTTTTTTTCTACCGACTTTATACGCGGTAGAGCCATGCTGCAGCTATATTAAAAGTACTCGTATAGTTGTAGCACGAATGGTTCGGCTCGACCGGGGAAGGACCACGCTCTCACAGGATATCAGCGTAAAATAGCAGCTTAGTGCTGCTGTGTTTCGTATGGTGAGTGTAGAGAACCGGAGACCTTTTTTACTAGAAAAGAGGCATTTCATGTTAGTCCTCACGGCTGACAACGAATCTGCATTTTAATTCGCAAACGAAGATAGATGTAGATGTCTATGGGCCGCAGCAACCACTTACCATCCGGTGGACTGTGTGTTCGTTTGTCATCCTTATTCTATAAAAAAAATACTTCAAAAAGGAGCCGGTACCTCAATTCGACTGTATGTTTTTTTATGTGTATTACCTTATAACTTTTTACTGGGGGAACTGATTTCGATAATTCTTTTTTTATTTGAAAGCTGATGCTTCACATATGGTCCCGTATAAATTTCATCAAGGTCTTACCTGTAGTTATTCTTAATATTGAAGTCGGTTGTACAAAATTCTGAACTTTAAATTATTTATAAAATAAAGGTAACAAACGAGCACAGATCCATCTGATCTGATTAAGAATCAAAATGCAGATGCGTTAAAACAGAAACTGAAACAGAACCTTTTTTATTCAATATAGATTATAAATAATACTTATTGAAAGTCACTCTTTTGTTTAATTACCACTGGTTCGAAAAAAAACCTCTGTCCTGGGAAGAATCAGCAAGAATCCCAGAACTTTTTTTTTAAATAACAGCTTACAATCATGTAATCACAATTAACCACACAAAACAAATTAGAAATAGCTTGGTAGCGATCACCTCATTGACAGGGGTTATTATCATCCATAAATTAGAATCTGTCATCATATCATCCATAAATTAAAGTTGTCATCTACTCCTACATCTTAGTCCTCGGGGGACTAATGTGGAATGCCTCGTTTCCAGTAAAATAAAATACGGATAAAATACAAACTACTAGCAGTAGTAAGCTGCTTTTGATACTGGTAATATGTGAGAGTGTGGTTGAGTGACTCTGCCATGTATAAATTACCCAATATTGAGATTTGTTTTATTTTCATAATATGGTAAAGTGAATTTACAGAATAATAACAATAATAATAATAAAGTTTATTCTTTTCTTTCACAAATTTAATAATTAACATAAACATACAACTTAAAATTAATATGCTATAATCAATTTGTGAGAGACTGGTGTCCGCACTAGGATTCCCTGTATGACAGATCACCAGCCCCCACCTACAGACCAATCTATAATCTAGGTAATATTAGGTGTATGAAAAATAATAAATATATGAAAAGCAAATGCGCGTGTGTGTGTGTCTGTGTATGTGTGAGTGAGTGTGTGTGCGCGTGTGTGTATGACCGAATTTCGGTCACGGTGGCCAGTCTTAACGGAGTCCAGCCGTCTGCGCAGGACAGGATTATAGTGCATAAGTTTATTTGCAAGCACAGGTGCAGTCGCTATTCTTTTACTCTCATAGAGAGATCAGGTGAATGACTTACGGATTTGTGTGCTTTCCAAGGAACGTGGGGTGAAACACCGTCAACCTCCTTACTGCTATTGCGCATTATTTTGATCAAAAAAACCCAATAATTTAATTAATAGAATCAGGCGTTACTTTGCGGAAATCCATTATATAAAATCTTTTAGAAAAATTTACTTCGTAAATATCCGCGTTATAAAATAAAATGATGTGTCTTACCTAGTATGAAGAGCACCTCCCGCCCTCCCTCAATTGCGTGCACTATCCCCGTCACCACTAATGCCAGCACCGCTACTCCCAACACCACTACACTAGGCAAGACATACCACTGACGATAATACGACACGTGTTTCGCCTCTACACGAGGCATGCTCAGGTGATATAGACTCTACGGTGGCTAACCGCATTAATACGACACGTGTTTCGCCTCTACACGAGGCATCCTCAGGTGATATAGACTCTACGTTGGCTAACCGCTCAAAATTATAACCCAATAATTGATTTTTGGACCAACCAGGAATTTGAACCTAGGCCCTCATGATCAGCAACTGTGATTACGACTATACCAACTACTACTAGATCAACAAGACAGTAAGTTACAGGATATACGTCTCACACCTGGGCACAGGCCTCATTTTTTGAGAGGGATAGAGAGCAATTTGTACGCGGTGCTACTTCAGTGCGTGTTGGTAGATTGCACATGTACTGGAAAATATATTACTCCTCAGACATGTGATTTTTCTCACTATGTTATCCTTTAACCAAGAACACGTGGTAAATCCGCGCGTTAAATTGCAAATAACAACGAACGTGTGATGTGAAATTAATTTTAATCTCGATAGGGTGACGTGACATTTTTTGTGGGAGACCTAATTTTAGCAGTGGATGTTTGTGGAAAATGGGCTGTAATGATAAGTATAATGGAGCAGTAGTCTTAAAGGAATGCCTTGAAATGGAGTGGAAAGAGAAAAGTAATAATACTAATAATAAAATTATTGATAAACATATTGCAAGTACAAAATTTGCGGTGATCAATATACCCTAACTTATTATACGTGGTTAATGTACTTATTATATGTACGTGGCAGAGCCATGCTGCAGCTATATATCTAGTATAGTTGTAGTACAAATGGGTCGGCTCGACCGGGGAAGAACAACGCGCTCACAGAATACCAGCGTGAAATAGCAGCTTAACGCTGTTGTATTTCGTATGGTGAGTGTAGAGAACCGGAAACCATTCTTAAAAGAGGCTTTCCATCTTAGTCCTCACGTATGAGAAGGTATCTGCATTTTGATTTGAAATCGAGGATAGATGTAGATGTCTATGAGCCACAGCAACCACTTACCTACAATTGGACTGTGTGTTCGTTTGTCACTCCTATCCCATATAAAAAAACCCTAAGACATGATGTGACGCCTGTATTTGAGGATCTAATTTCAGTCAGTCGTACCTTCAACTAGTGGGAGGAGGTCATATACTCCGCTTACTAGTGTTTTTTTTATAGGATAGGGTGACAAACGAGCACATAGTCCACCTGATGGTAAGTGGTTGCTGTGGCCCATAGACATCTACATTTATCCTCGTTTGTGAATCAAAATGCAGATGCGTTGCCACTACGGTTCTGCACACACAGGCGATACATATGACCGGCCGAATGCCACTTCAGCTTACTGATTCTTTTGGCTAGTCATTTTGCCTCGTTTTACTAAAGATATCTTCGTTGCGATTCCTATTGTGCAGAGAATCTCCGAACATAGTTCTTTCCATAGCATACTAAGCAACCTTGAGATTCATCATACGACCAGCAGTGAAAGACTATGTCTCAGATACATATGTCACCACTGGCACCGGCACCGGTTGTACACGCTTTTTTAAGGTTTTGAGGTATATGAAAAGATGTGTAGGCGCAAAAGATTATTGTAGTCAATGAGAAGACGTATTTTAATTTACTGAACTCAAAATAAATTATATTTTATTAATATCAAATCTATTTTTATCATAAGAACGTGAAATTACCGAAATAATTTAAATTTCAGATTCAGAAACTAATGAAAAGCATAAGTACACTTTGTTTTCCATCAATGTACCAATTTTGCTCAATAGCTAGTAATCCTCCGATGAGAATAACAAAATTGCCACCAAACAAGGAAATTGACATTCCGGCTCCAAAGAACGCACCACTATATCTTCAAATTGACGCCCCAGAAGAAATGTATTTAAAAATTTCCTGTAGCATGCTCCACCCGAGAGTATTTTTAAACGCAAATCAACCGATAGAGGAGTACGTGGAGCCTGGATACGTATTACTGGAAACATTTCAATGGTTCACTGATTGTGAAATTCCAAAATCAAAAGCTTACTTGCAGACTCGAGGATACGATTCAACAGAGGTTTCATTTAAGCCAGGAAGACATTTTTGCAGGTTTATATTTAAATTGATTATCTAAATTGTCCGCGGAATATCCACGTAGTCGGCTCTATCGAGAAAGTTCCACGCTTGTACAAAATATCAGCGTAAAATAACAGCGAAATTATTATACTATACACGTTACCATTTTACTGGTAACGTGTATAGTGTATCTAAGTTAGTCTATAGCGTCTATCTATGATGTATAGTAAATATATGCCATAGTTTATTAGCATTAAATAAATATGAATTAAAAAGAGTTTAGTATAACCATTGCGTTTTGTCAGTGATGACTTATGAAACTGAAACGTGGTCCTTCACTGCTAGCCTTATCAAGAAGTTCAGTCACTAAGCGTGCGGTGGCAAAAATTTTGCTCGGAATTTCTTCCCAGCCAAAACAAGCCTAACCAACGTAGTTCAGCAGATCAGTAAGCTGAAGTGACAACAACCGATGAGGAAGAAAGGTTTTCGAGTGGCAGCTTGGAAAGCGCAGTAATGACCTGAACGCATAAGTAGTCGATGGAAGCAGGTAACTCAGCACCGTAATTTGTGGCAAGCGGTGGAGGAGACCTAATTTCAACAGTGGACTTGGTGACAAACGAGCACACAGTCCACCTGATGGTAAGTGGTTGCTGTAGCCCATAGACATCTACATCTATTCTCGTTTGCGAATCAAAATACAGATGCGTTGTCACCCGTGAGGACTACGCTGGAATGCCTCTTTGCCAGTAAAAAGGGTCTCCGGTTCTCTACACTTACCATACGA
The DNA here is from genome assembly GCA_963668995.1 of Parnassius mnemosyne. Classification (NCBI taxonomy): domain Eukaryota; kingdom Metazoa; phylum Arthropoda; class Insecta; order Lepidoptera; family Papilionidae; genus Parnassius; species Parnassius mnemosyne. The sequence continues at coordinate 9,275,532 of CAVLGL010000093.1, forward strand.
AACACAGCAGCGTTAAGCTGCTATTTTACGCTGGTTTTCTGTGAGAGCGTGGTCCTTCCCCGGGCGAGCCGACCCATTCGTACTACAACTATACTACTAATATAGCTGCAGCATGGCTCTATCACGTAAAAAAAACTTGTGATGGACTGTAATGAAAAAAAAGATAGTAATTTTTGTTATAAAATATTTTTTTCGTATTTGTTAGGTTGTGGATCCATTCAAGAGTTCCGTGGTACGTTATGCTACTAAGCGAATCAACAATACATGTCGGCACCCGTGACGTCATCCAAATGGCTTCTATACGAGTGTGTCCCTGGGCATCAAGGTTTTTAACCACCCTTGGTACTGCATTTCAGAATTTTATGCGGACCAATAAATCGAACTCGTGTCTAACGTCCGCAGACCGAGAGTTTTATAGGTAAGACTTTATCAAAGAAGATAATTAATTTAAAACGTAATATGCCATTATATTGATGGTGTAACAACACACTACTCCATACCCAAACTGAAACTTGGTGTCTATTGCAACATTTCCCTTGTTAGGAATTATTTCTTTCTTTATTATATTATTGTGACTGTCTCGTTGGTCCAGTGGTTGTAGTAAAGCGACTGCTGATCATGAGGTCCCGGGTTCGAATCCCGAGTCGGGCCAAAAAAAATCAGTTATTGAGTTTTTCCATCAAAAAATTCTCAGTAGCTGCCCGTAGTACGGAAGTTGGCTGTGTCTCACCCCCGTGCCTCGGAAAGCACGTAAAGCCGTTGGTCCTGCGCCTGATATCTCTCCGGTCGTGTCGGTTTACCGTCCCATCGGACTATGAGAGTGAGGGAATAGATGGTGCACCTGTGCTTGCGCATACACTTGGGCACTATAATCCTGTCCTGAGTCGATGGCTAGTCTCCGTTGAGACTGGCCGCCGTGACCGAAATTCGGTCTGGAGGACATTATTATTGTTACTTACCGTCGTCGTTACACTGTCACTCATCGTCTCATATAGGGATATTTGCCACAGTTGTCACGCTTGGCAGACAGGAATAGAATAGAATAGAATGATTTTTATTCAATATGGATTATTACATAATACTTATTGAAAGTCATTATTTTATTTACCACTGGTTCGGAAAATACCTCTGTCCTGGGAAGAACCAACAAGAAACCCAGCGGGACTTTTTTTTTAAACATAATTTCACTTAACAATAATTTTGTTTATACAATTTTAAATGAATTTTCATAGAACCAGCATGGTGGCGATCACCTTATTCCCAGGGGTTATTTTCATTCATGTATTCCTTGATATTATAATAACCCTTTTTGTACAGTTTTTCTTTAATAAAACTTTTAAACTTGTTTGTTGACAAACTTTGAACATGTTCTGGGATTCTGTTGTAAAAGCGTATACATTGCCCCATAAATGAATTACTAATTCTGTGGAGTCTTGTAAGTGGCATTACAAGCTTATGTTTGTTCCTAGTGTTTAAGGTATGAACATCCTTATTCTTATTAAAGCTATTTATGTTTTTATGTACATACATTACATTTTCATAAATATATTGCGATGCCAAAGTTATGTTATGTTTATTTCTTTAAATTTTTCTCTAAGGGACTCTTTGCAATTTAGATTATAAATCGCCCGTATGGCTCTCTTTTGCAAAACAAATATAGCTTCAATATCAGTCGCATTACCCCATAGCAAAATTCCATAAGACATTACGCTATGAAAGTAACTAAAATACACTAACCTAGCTGTCTCAACATCTGTGAGACTTCTAATCTTTCTTACAGCATATGCTGCAGAACTAAGTCTGCTTGCTAATTTAGATATATGGGGGCCCCATTGAAGTTTCGCGTCAATAGTAATACCGAGAAAAACAGTGGTATCCACAAGACTCAACTCCTCCCCATTTAAGAGCACATTGGTTTTCGAATGTTTTACATTAGGTATTGTAAATTTAATACATTTTGTCTTATTGCCGTTTAAGAGCAAATTGTTGGCGTTAAACCAATGTACTAGTTTCGATAGAGCATTATTTACATCGTCATATTTAATTGACTGCCGTTTCAGTTTGAAAATTAAAGAGGTATCGTCAGCAAATAATACTATATCGTGATTGTCCCCTACAAGATAAGGTAAGTCATTAATATAGATTAAGATTAAGGTTTGGCAACTGCAGTGTTTTTAATTGTTGTTAGGCCCATCTCCTGTTTTTATTACATTTGTCGCATCAAACGACACTCACGGGACGATATGCACGGCACGTGATACATTAAGAAAATTATAATAACGTATAGCGATATCTGATCTCCGGCAGCACTAGTCGATCACTAGCCGATTTGAGGGCGATGACGGGATGTTGGCTTGTATTTTAATGGTTGATTATTCTAACAGTTAATCGTTAGAAAGGTAAAATGAGGCATATGAAGCTTTTTATAACAACTTTATATGCCTTATTTTACCTTTTGTTATTAAAAAATTAATTCTCTTACCCAAACAAGCTTATAATTTGATTTGGGGACTGGCAAATCCATGAAGGAAATTTTCTTAACCCGACATAGAAAACAATGAATAATGGAGTGCTTTATAATCAGAATAATCTTTATAATTTATATATAATTGTTGGTTCGTCTGTTAGTGATCGCGTAACTTCTTTACGACTTGGTCGATTGTGGTAATATTGACACAATATACCTGTTTGTTTTAGTTGATATGATAGTTCATAGCTACGCTAGGTTTGGATAGATTGCGCTGTAGTCTAGTTATTAATAATACTCTATAATTTATGAACCAAAAATACTTATATCTATATTCATATATAAAACTTTAATCTATAGATATCTGTGGTATCCAAATAACTGCCTTATATTTAGCTGAGTTGGTCATTTTCAAGACATAAAGACATGAAAAACATTTTATTTAAAATATTTAGAATAATAGTGTCTGTATGTATACCTTCACGGGTTAATATTTAGAATGGCTGAACCAACTGTAATTAAACTTTAATAACAGACAAAAAGCAATACCAGCAGTGATCAAGGCTTTATCTTGTTCAAAAAACTTAAATTTGTTTTGTTAAAACGAAATATTGATAAAATAAAATTATCTTTGCTTATTTTACATGTAAATAACGCTATATAAATCGATCCTACCCAGACGAAGTCAGCGTGGGTTTTCAGTTTATAATACATTTTATGTTAGGTTAGTGTCAAAAATAACCCAACAAAATCAGAGGCCAATAGGTGGCGCTGTGATTTAAATATTTTTTTATATAGTATATAAGTCCGGAGTGTATCGAAACTCTTAAAAAAGTCTGAGGCCGATAGGTGGCGCTGTGACCGAAATATATTTTACGTATACATGGTAATAAATCCGGAATGAATTCACGGTATAATATGTCGCGCTACCTACCGATAATGGTAGAACAACGTCTTAAATCCAGGTATAGTATAGTAGTAAAATTTTTCTTCAGGTCTTATCAGCCAGATTTGGACTGGAATCCGAAAGAAGTCGGTTTTAGTAAGAGTCATATACATTGGATGTTTCGACAAGCACTACAGTCTACGCTTGAGAAAAAACTGCCGCCATTTGAATATCGGTCCATTTGTACAATTTTCCAACACTACTTCAATGATCCAGATTTTGGTTTATCTAAAAAGGAATTGTCTTCAGTGTCTTCCAAAAATTTAATAATCAACGATCTTTGTGATTGTACTTTATCAGAAGCAGAAGAAATAGAAATTTCTAAAATCCAATATAATGATGCGGTTAGTTTTATTAAAAATATAAAAATGAATTTGGTTACACATCCGTTTATTCACTCAGTGGCGGCGAAAAATAATCCACTACCCCATATTATAATTCCGTGGCTGTCGTAAGAGGTGACTGAGAGAAATTAAAGCAGAAGCATCATCATGATAACAACTTAAAATATTAAAAAGCAAACTGCGTTTGGAAAGCCGTCTGCCAAACTTGTCAATTATTGCAAATACCCCTCTCCCTATGAGGCAATATATGGTCCCCAACAGTATAATATAGATGTTGATATCTGCAATCCTCGTCAATATAAATTTGATAGGTTGCATGTTATCAATACATGAAACACATTTGTTATTAAAAATTTGACATATCACATAATATATTTTTATATCTATTCTTTTAGCATTATAGAAAAGAAGCATCATGATCAGTTATGTTTTGAATATCGTTTTCATATTTAATACTGATTTCACAAAATTTTATACCATACAAATATATTACAAAGGCTCAAATGATCATATTCCAAATAACTTTTAAAACTATACAAACAAAAAAAAATTATCCACAGCTATGGTACATAACTCTATGAAATTCGAACTTACAAATAATTTTAGGACATAGACGACAAAACCGTTGATGACCAACCAACAATCTGTAATGCTGCTTCAGAAAAATTGCCATGTGGGATTCTAAAGAGTATAAGAGATAAAACAATAAAACGACACGAAGCGGCGACATGTATACAAGCCCACTGGAGAGGAATCAGGGCGAGGAGATGTCTAGACACGCGTGTGACTGTCACACCTGAAATTATGAAATATGTGAGTTAATTTTTTATCGCGACGTACCTTAGCCTTACAAAACTTATCTTAGGAATTAAGATTATTTTCTTTAAACAAACTTGCAAGGTTTTGTAATATTATATATATAAAATATAGATAGAGAGAGATCGAGCGGTTGCATCTACTCTAGTGGAGTGTCACATCGATGGTGGCGTGGTGGAATTGAGGGTATATCGAGAAACCCCCACTTGTTTGTGCAGTATAAACAAGTCACTACAAGTTCCGTCTAATAAATTCGACAAGTGCTAAGACTCGTAGAATGACAGTATTGTGGTTCTGTTCGTTGTAGTAATTCTTGTAGAGCAGGCAAGGAAAATGGTGTTGCTGAGAGGTTGCTCTGTGTTACAATGACATGAGAGAATGAGCAACACTACCCAGTGTTGCTGTTGGCAGCATACTTTGTTGTTATCATGTAATTACGTCCCTCATGTTACACTACTCTGTGACTGTGACGGGGACATATTACATTATGGTCGAACCGTACTTTCTCTATACTGAGTGTACAGCGCAGTCTGCTGTTTTATTGCTGATAATGATTAATAGCGTAGGAAAGCAGAAGAGCAAGTTGAACATCCGTTCTCACACTATTATTATCTTTCACAATTAACCTTGTGATGTATTCCCGGTAATTCCAACATACTTAATCTGAATATATTTTACTTGGCAGGCATTCTCAGTTAATTATTTCAGTTCTGTAGGCAGCAAGATTAAGGTTACAGAAACAGAAACAGACGCTTTTTTATTCAATATAGATTATAAATAGGACTTATTGAAAGTCACTCTTCTGTTTAATTAGCACTGGTTCGAAAAAAAACCTCTGTCCTGGAAAGAATTCGCAAGGAACCCAGCGGGACTTTTTTTTAAAATAACAGCTTACCATCATGTAATCACAATTAATCACACAAAACAAATTAGAAATAGCTTGGTAGCGATCACCTCATTCCCAGGGGTTATTACCATCCATAAATTCCTTAATATTTTAATAACCCTTAACTTACTACTACATTATCATTTATAATAAATGATTTTAGTAATGCTATTAATATTTCTAAAACTCTCGTTCTCCAAGTAAGCTTAAAATGACCTTCAGATCTGAAATGATGTGTAAATTGAAATCGAAATGAAGAAAAACAGTCGAATTAGAAACTCCTCCCTTTTTTAGGGTTCCGTACTTAAAGAGTAAACGACGGGACCCTAATACTATGGCTCCGCTGTTCGTCCGTCCGTCAGTCCGTCTCTCTGTCATTCGTCTGGCTGTATAGGATTCGTAATAGGTAGATAGTTGAAATTTCTCACAAAATGTGTATTTCTGTTGCCGCTAAAATAAAAACGAATAAACATTTAAATTAATTAAAAATTAAAAGGGGCTCCACTACTAGAACAGTGTATTACGATGGTACGGAACCCTTCCTACGCGAGTCCAACTCGCACTTGGCCGGTTTTATTAAAGTCGGTTAAAAATAAGCGATTGCACTATATTACTCAGTACTGGTTCGAGTTGTAATCTGTTTAGATAATGACACTATAAAATCAATACTAAGTTGTTTATGGATTGATGCTTGGTTACTGAACCAAAGTAAATCGATCCTGTCTCTAATTACACAGCTCAGAACGTTAAATATTTCCATTTGTTTCAGTTAACGGAAAATGTATTTGGAAATCAAGAAACGTTAACAACGCTAATGAATGAATTTTTCTACATGTTTCCTGGAGCTAAAAGCGCTTACTCTGTCTCATCAGCGTTAACCGGCACATCTGGATTGAAACAGTATAACGGCGTCTCGCCTGTGACGCCTCAATGCACTTGGGTTCCGTACTTCCAAGCAGTGTTCTATTGCCATGCCCCAGTGAAAATTCATTTTGATTTACAAAGTAGTATTGGGATGAATAAAGTGAATTGTACGTTTGAAGTATACAACAATGATACCAAAAAGCAGCTACCGCAAGTCTACACAGCTCATTTGACATTTGATTTTAGTCCAAATATTGATGGGTGAGTTTTACAATAAATACAAAACGGCTGGTATTTTGTAAGTTATACTATTATTTTTGTCATTTTCCATAGGAGGGTGAATCATAATTGACTCGTTTTAGAGGTAGAGTAGGGATTAGCATAACTGCTGTTCTGGATATATTGATGTTTTTATATTGCCTTATAACGTCATAATATTAGTTTTGGCATTTTTCATAGTACGTCTATAGATTCTATTATAGTAATTTTGGTACTAATAAGTAGTATCTTATTTTTATATAGAATAAGGATGACCAACGAGCACACAGTCCACTTGATGGTGAGTAGATGCAATGGTCCATAGATATTTTCATCTATTTTCAATTAATAATGAAAATGCAGATGCGTTGTCACAACTGAGTTGAATACCTGATTTCTAATTAATGTCTAACTGTTGTATTAATCAATATCTTTTATAACTATTTTCATTGTTTCATACATTGAGTTATATGTACTACGTACTAGAGAAGCCATTCCGAACATTGACTATGTTAACTGAACTGTAGTGCAATCCCTACAAACTAAATATTGCGTAAATTGAAGATTTGTAAATTCCATAAAATAATTATTATTACAATTTATTTAGAAATATAACCTGTTTGTTTAGATGAAATTAAGATATTTTATATTAAATTCTTATATTTATTTTATATTAATATCTTATTTTATATTAAATTAAAGTCTTCGCGCATGCGAGACTACTACTCCCACGCATGCGCGAAGACATAGAGTAGGACACAGTTTTTGTTTGAAATGGCTTCTCTAGTACGTAGTACATATAACTCAATGGTTTCATAAAATGTTAATAAAATATTTTTAAAAACTGTTTTTTTAATGTCAGAAAATAAAAGTGAACATAATATGTGTATTGATTACACATATAACTCTTAAAATATTTTTGAAAGTGGTTAAAAAAATCAAAAACCAAAGGCACGAAGCCTTTGAGAAACAATTTCTAACCTAAAATACTGTATCAAAATGAAATTATGAATGTATCTTAATCTCCTGAATTCTGATTTTTTTTTACAGATATACAGTAATTGGTCATGGGATATTAAAGCAACCTACGATTGCCAGCTCTGAAATCCGTTGGCAATTGACTATGATGTCCAGTGTTGAAAATGTTTTCCACGTTTGTGATAATGAAATGGATGGTTGTAAAGAATTGCCAATACTATCGGTTACGAAATTGCATTTAGAAGAAATATTTATCCCAAATCAAAGAAATATATTAGGTGGAATACAAATTTATGTCTTAAAACATGAGATAATATCTTTTCGAGCGGCAGCCACTTCACCAGATGTAAATAATATTTATATATAAAAATTACGTGTCATATTGTTTGTCCGCGATGAACTCCTAAGCTACTGAACTGATTTCAATGAAATGTTTCACAATGTGTGTAGTTTGGTCCAAATTGAGAGACAGGATAGTTTTTATCCCGATATGTGACCTCAATTTTTTTTACTGTAAATTTAATTATTTGTTTTGTAGGACACATGGTCGTTGGAAAAGGCAGAGCAATGTCTGACTGATCAGCTAGTTATAATTTAAATATTATGTGTGAGTGTTTTTTTAAATAAAATGTTTGGTCTGGCTGTGATTTGAGACCAAGGACCTACGACTTCATTTCTAGCACTATAAAAGTATATGTAAAATTACAGCATTTATAATCTCACAGCTGGGCAAATACCTCTCATTTTCGAGAGGATTTCCTCACAATATACTTCTTCACAGCCAAGCATGTGTAAATCAGCGCTTAAAATTGTATTTAAGAATTTCATTGGTACCGGCGAAGATCAAACTTGGGTTGCTTCTTAATTCACACTAAGCACTTAGCCCCTGATATATCGCAAAATTAAGACATTGTGCTATTTTTTGACTTGACCTGATGGCAAGTGGCTTTAGCCCAGGGTCACTCATATCTATCCTCGATTAAAAATCAAAACGCAAACGCGTTGTCACGCCTGAAAGTTTTCCTCTGCAGCGTTTTTCATACCTTGCTCATGGACAAACATACAGATCCGGGACAATTATTTGTAGGTCATACAAACACTAGTTCAGTGTAACGAGTTGCAAGCTTACACTGGCGTTCTGTGTAAGCATAGTCTTCCAAGATACGAGTAGCCTTAATACGCTGCAGCGCGGCTCTACCACGTAAAATACACAAGCTACTAATACCGGAGCTACGTTTATGTTGACTGTTTGATTAATAATCGAGTATGCAATCTAAATATAATGTACTCCCAACCGAATTTTGGTCACGGCGGTCAGAACTCAACAAAATCTAGCCATCCGCGTAGAATTATATTATAGTGCATGAGTTTATGCACTAGTGCAGATGCATTCTCTATTTTCTTACTCTCGTAGTTCATTGGGACGTCAATATTACAGGATAGAGATCAGACGCAGGACGTCTTTACGTGCTTTCCAAGGTACGGAGACGAAACACCGTCAATTTCTGAAATCTGACCTGCTACTTCTTCTTATCTATAGAACAACGAGGCAATCATTTACATAATATTAGGAGTAATTTTTATTTTTCATCTCGAAAAATGATATATTTATTTATAATGTTAAAATGAATAAATTTAATTAAAATTAAATTATTGAATGTACTTTGATTTTAATTAAATTTATTCATTATAATTTCTTCATTAGTTTATACATATTGATTAAAGCTTTAAATTATCTTAATTTTGGAGCGCTGATCCTCTGCTCAACACATGTCTGTAAAATTGCTACAAAATAATTATATAGCCTGAATACTCTTTAAAATATCTGATTAACAGCTCGAAATGGAAGCAGTACTTCGAACTACAGAAAAGAGCGGTGAAGTTACAGAGTTGGCAACATGCTCAGGTACAGGAGAGATATACTGGCCATTCATCAGGCTAGAGCCGGCAGAAATGACCCTGCAATCTATTTCACATGCAAATGTTAATACGGTAATATATTTTATTCACATCACTATTTTTTTAAAACCCAAAATTAAAGTTAAGTCAGTGCTCCACTACTACTCCACCTGTTGGTAATTTGTGATATATTCCTAGATGGTAAAGTGCAAAGACTTAACAAAAGCCTATTCACTTTTTCTTTGACTTCTACCAGCAAATTATATCACTCCATTTTTATTTTATTTTTTATTTTATTGAATAAGGTACACAAACAGACAGTAGTTACATAAAGTTCTAAAATTAAAAGTATGATGGTGTTGATCTAAACTACAATTCAAAAAAGTGTACACAGCATAATAATATAACTTCAGTAAAAATAAGCAAGATAAAAAAATACATTAAAAATTAAGATATATACATAACCAGCGTAAAATAGCAGCTTAATGCTGCTGTGTTTCGTATGGTGAGTGTAGAGAACCGGAGACCCCTTTTTACTGGAAAAGGGGCATTCTATCTTGGTCCTCACGGCTGACAACGCATCTGCATTTTAATTCACAAACGAAGATAGGGCCACAGCAACCACTTACCATCAGGTGGACTGTGTTCTCGTTTGTCACCCTTATTCAATAATAAAAAAACGTAAATTTCTTTTAAATCTAACAAGGCTACTATCAAATATATTTAGATGTACGTTACTACGCTTAATCTCGTCGTAATCACGGCACATTTTGACAACCGGGTCATTGTTATAGGTATGAAAAACTGTGAAGTAAACCGTTTGATTCGAATGCTGATATATAAAAGGAAAAATGTGGAGACTGGTCTAGTGCCTGTCGAGAGCATCCATTGACTAATATTCTGTAGAGATTTCGTAAGCGGCGATAGAAGGGAACTGATGAGCATCCACATCTTAATGATATCAATTCAGTAATAAGAGAAAACTGCTGTTGTCAACCCAAATGACAACTGCAAATATCCTCCCTATAAGTTAATCTATTAGAGACCAAGGTTTGGATGGACTTGCGATGAGCGGTAATAAAAAATAAGCCAATTGTTTTTCATAAAAGTAAGCCTGGTAACCAGATATGATATTGTTCACAGCTAAGCTAGTCCCTCAATACATTGAAGATATAGGGCTTAGCAGTGAGCTATAGCTATAGCAGCGATTACTTAATATCTTATGGGTCGTAGAGATACTGGTCTTTCTATACCTGCATAGCTGCTTACTCGGTTAAAAAAATTCTAGTAGGGAATGCCTTTAGACATTGAGTTTGCCCTTTGTAACCTTTTTTCTAAGCGAATGTAATAAAGATTTTAAATAAATAAATAAGTAAACACAACATAATCAAATTTTATACCTAGTATCATTAGAATCTGTCAAGGCGTTAAAGCGTGATTGAAGAACAAACTTGCAAACAAATTAAGATTTTATCTAAAAGTAGTCGAAAAGTTTGACGGCGTTTATACAACTTACTGTTTCTTGAGTGCTTTAAGCGATCCAAAAAGTTGTTTAAATCTTTGTTCAAATTACAAATGAAATTAAAACATAAGTTGAGACTGACTGAATGTCTTTATTTCGATGTTTTGTTACAGCCTCTCAATGAATCGGTTTTGTCGAGTTTTCGATCACAGCGCAATGTAAAATATGGGAAACCTGCAAGTGCTGGTATTAAAGCTCGATCAACTATAAAGGTATTGTACGTATTTTAATAATAATCTACGTATTGTACGTATTTTAATGATTTTAACAGTGGTAGAGCCACGCGGCAGCTTTTGCTGTCGCCCGGATGGACCGGCTCGAACCGGGGTGGTACCACGACCTCACAGAAAACCAGCGTGAGGTAGAGATTTAACTCTGCGTTTCGCTGGGTTAGTGCAGGTGGCCGGAGGCCCTTTTTACTGGAAATGAGGCATTCCATCTTAGTCCTCACGGGTGACAACGCATCTACATTTTGATTTGTAATAGAGGATAGATGTAGATGTCTATGGGCCGCAGCAACCACTTACTATCAGGTGGACTGTGTGCTCGTTTGTCACCCTTATTCTATAAAAAAAAAAGATTTCTAAATGGCGTTAACATAGACATTTAGTACTAGGTAAAAATAAATTTTGTTAAATTTTATTATTTCCACGTGAATCTATGTGTTCCAAATGTTTCAGGCAAAAGATCAGAGGTTATCACAAGACGCGAAAGCATATTTAATTGAGTAAGTCATTTAAAGCTAATTATTTTATGAAATAACTAGCTGTTCCCCGCGACTTCGCTCGCGTGTAATTTAGGGCTTTAATTGTTTTTTTTTTTTTTTTGCGGAACCCTAATTCTTTCTCTAAAATAAAAGTAGCCTAAGTTACTTCTTATGAAATCAGCCATCAGCCAGTGAAAGTCCCGTCAAAATTGGTCCAGCTGTTTCAGAGATTAGCCGGAACAAACAGACAGACAGACAAAATTGTTTTTTTGTTATAAGTACCGTATATAATTTCATGTGCATTTAGTAAAAAGCTGTAATTTTGACATTACAAACAGACACTTCAATTTTATTTATTTGTATATATATTCTCAATAAATATATTCATTAAAATTTAATTATAATCATTAATTATTTATTCTTTACGAGTAGGTAAAGATCAATTTATTCCTTTAAAACTGTGAAATAAATAAATTACTTAAAATTTATAAATCTCTAGTGAATTAAAATTTTTTCTTTTTAAATTTTTAAATTAAGATTTATAAATTTTAAGCAATTTCTTTTATTGAAAATTAACAGTAAAATAGTAATGTGACTGCAATATTTAAATTTTTTTTCAGGGTTCGAGCGCCAAACGGTTGGCCGCTCACTTTAGCTCAGTGGAAAAGAGCAATAGAAATTCAAAATTACCAGGAATTTAAAACTGAGTTCGCCTCTAAGAAATCATTAAGAGAAAAGGTTTGCCGTAAATGAAATTAAAAAAAAAACTCGTTCTTTTTCCAGTGCCGAGTTTCCGCTCAAGTAGGTTAAGTGAAAATATGACTCAACCTAGAATTATATGCGTGTTAGGTCAAGCTAATTTCCCCAAAGTATAATATAAATTATTTACCGTGTGGAGATGGCGAAAGAGAATCCGTCACTCCATTGCGTCCGGTGAATGATGTAAAAGGTGACTGACTGTAGGGTATGCAAGAAAAATCTCATTCATGGTATCTGAAGGATGGCGGAATAGCCACGTTATATTAAGTAACCTGTGATCTTACTCACTTCTGACGTAAGATTCTGAGGCCGCCGATGGGAGCCAGCGTCAAAGATGCGAAACGACATCAAGGTGGCAATTAGAGTTAGGAGAGACAGGTGTGGACTTTTACGAGATGGTGATCGTGGTGATGATGATGATGATAATGATGATTATAAATTATTTTACTAGATGTTGCCTGCCTGCTTCGCTGGCGATAAATTAAATTTCAGTAAAGATAGTACCGGTAAGTGAAGTGTAGGGCGTCCCCCCACTAGATGGAGTGACGACCTGGTAAGAAATGCAGGAAGTCAATGGGTGCAGGTGGCAGGACCGTGTTTTGTGGCATTCCTTGGAGGAGGTCTATGTTCAGCAGTGGACTTGTGGAGGGTTGTAATCCATGATGATGATGAATGGTTGTAATTAAAAACCATCAGGTGACCCTTTCTGAATAAATATATAAATATTTCAGAGAATACTTTTATCCTATTGTAGGACAGATTCATTATAATTTTCATAAAAGAAATGGTACATTTTTGCAGCACCGACTTCAAAGTAGATTTTCTTTTCATTTTAGGTTAGTTCCGCCAAAGATAAGGAAAAAACGGAACCGCCCGCTTATCAACAACCGCAACCTGGAGATGCGTACGTTCAGTTAGAATGCTCATTATCTGTAGACACAGGAGTGTTTGCAAAACGTGACGATACCAGAGATCTACAGTTTGCAGCCGCAATTAAATCATGGGAAGCTAGTGAACCTGGAAGAAATGTCAAGGGAGCACAATATAGGTGATAAGAACCTTTTACAACTTGAAATTTAAAAACCGCACAAGGAATAATTTTTAGTCCTGTTTAAGAAACACTTATTAGTTTTTACTTTTAGCATTTTTTAAATACTGTAACTGATAGATACTTATATCTTAATAGTAAGCAACTAAAATATAAATTGCTGATGCAGACAATGCTATCATCGTGATCTTCATTACAACACATCACAAGGGCGAAGTTAAACTAGGACCTCCCACATGGAATACCAATATTAATTTTAATAAAATTGTTGTTTTTCCATGTAAACGACTCTCACCGTCTCGACCCGTATAGGACCATGTTATTTCAGAATACCAGCGTGAAATAGCAGCTACTAGTAGGCGACAATGCATTTTAATTCTTAAAATATAATTTGAGGAATTCATTTTATATTATATTTCTTATTGTTGCTAGAGATTTAACACTGATCGACAAACTACTAGACGATATAGAACCCTCCATATCTTCTCCATGCTCCAGATCAGGTCTTTTTCTGGGTGATTAAACAATTGTAACGATTCAAAATAAAATTATTCTAATATTTTCACTATTACACAAATTACCATTTTATATACATAGCATAGGGTGACAAATGGGCACATAGTTTACCTGATGGTAAATGGATACTGTGGCCCATAGACATCTACATTTATCCTCAATTAATAATCAAAATGCAGATGCGTTGTCACCCTTGAGGACTAAGATAGGAATGCCTCGTTTCCAGTAAATAAGGTCTCCGGTTCTCTACACCCACTATACGAAATGTGTTAAAAATAATTAAATTTTCAATTGTAAGATATTTATTATATATTATTATTGTCATTGGCTTAGGCATTTGTACGCCACAAAGGTCAAACATGATTGATCCTTTTAATGTATCTGAACAACCTGCATGCTTTGTATGTATACTCATGTTTCCACAAATAAATATCTTGTATCTTGAAACAAAGCAGCATTAAGCTGCTATTTTACGCTGGTATTCTGTAAGAGCGTGGTCCTACCCCGGTCGAGCCAACCCATTCGTGATACAACCATAATATAGATGCAGCGTGGCTCTACCACGTTCGAAATATAATATGAATGTAATTATTCTAAGTGTATCAATTTCTATTACATCAAATGCCATGATAACGTTGTTTAAGGAAATATCCAATATTTCGGATATTTAAAAAAAAATAATTGAACTCCCAACGAAATCTCGACATTTGAATGACTCAAATAGATATATTGACCGTCCGATAATACTATCCTAATGCCAGTATTTGAAATGAGTAAATTATAATACAATAGTAGAATTATTTTTATGAATAGCCGCAATAAGGCAAACGTTTTTATTTTCCTCGTTGGACGTTAAATGAAAAGATGAAAGTTGTTTTAAAATTCTCACTTTGTTCCGTATAGGAAAGAATTCCGAGAAGAATTTCTAGAAAATACTTCTGCATCTTTTGTGGAAAATACAGATGCGAAATCACGTGAGGTACTAACTATATTATTATATTTATACACTACAGCTGGCCATAATAATGTACTTCAAATGCTGGTTTATATCTAAAAATTTCTTTTTCAGATTTTAGAAAATGCGGTATCTGAAGAATTTACTAGTGAGTTTTTGTCCACATTTATATATTTTTAAACATATTGAACATATGTTTTTATTCACATTTTGCTTTCAGAAAATCGCCATATTCATCAAGGTCCGACTCCGGCAAGTGAGAGCGAGGGTAATATAATATATATTTGTTGCAAAGTACGTTTGCTATTTGAGGTCATCTTGTATGAAAGCTTTGCCTCATTCACCGCAATCGTGGAGGGAAAATCACTTAACTGGGAAGAATATTAGAACAAACAATATACTTGGTTCTCGATGATGTCTCGGTGGGCACCACAGTGTATATTTTATAAGCGTATAGTGGGCACTGGCTGGCCGAGGTGGCGAAAGCGCTTGAGCTGTTAAAATTTGTTATTTTTTTCTTATGACACAAATAAAAGAAGTTTACACTTAGACTGTTTACAATTCGATTGTATGCTTTATTTTGTAATTATATCACGCAATATCTTCGTTAATTATAAACCAATTTTGATGACTCATTTTTATTATTAAAGTGCCCAGCTTTAAAAATATAATATAAAGCTGTAGCTTAATTTTCTACTATTAAATTCTTCCGTGTAAGCTACTAGAGCATTAATCCTAAAGCCTCAACCATATTTTAGATGATTCAAGATTTAATATGTCATTAATTAGATCTCGGTTGACAGCAAGGTGTTTATTATGTCCACATTATCAACCTTGGTAGTTTAACCATTTATAATAAGAAAACACTAGTAACTAATAAAACAATAAACATTTAATGTATGGTAAAGTTTCAGAAGCCGGTATAGACTTTAAAAATGAAGATAAATACTTGACAATGCCACAGGAGTTGCAAGATAAATTTAAACCACTTGATTACGTTCCCTCGTGTACAAGAGAAAGGAATGATGAAAAGTGGTGAGTTGATTCTGTGCTAAGTAAATTTCTGTACCGTTTAGTAAAGGCGTCAAGAAATCCATCAACCAAAATTGTCTACCGTTATCACTTTTGTGGGATATAACGTTGAATATAAAAAAAGAAATATAATTATTACAGCCCATCGAAATTACCGTCGATTCGATCGAGTCACCGGCATTCATCGAATTTCCGCAAGTATTAATAGGTCGTCCCTCGATCGCAGTCTGTTGTTTCGCTTACGAAAAAAAAAGGTTCTCGAGAAATTTATTTTTACGCTTACGCATAATCTTATAATTAAGCTAATATTACATATTGAACATAAAATATTAAGTGTTAAATTAAATGCAACAAAATCCGTGTCCGCAGTTTTTTTTAAATTGTTTCCCGGTTTGTCCGATCATTAAGTATGTAGAAGTTTATGTGTTTAAGTTAATGTCCAGCAAAATTGACAAACCGACACCTAATATTTAAAGTTGTCCACTTGTTCGAAGTTAATCAGGGATCGATAGTGCTTTCAATATTTTTATTAAATTATTGCAGCATTTTACATGTTCATCTTTTTCAAATGTATTAAACAGGTATTTTTTTAAAGAGTAGCCAAATTTTAAACTTAGGTTCAAAGATATAAATAATGAGACGAGTTAATAAGGATTTTACTTTTATTTGAAATTATTCCAAATTTAATTTGATTTATGGGCAACAACGTTTTTGCCCACCGATCGACCTTTACGAATGTGTGCGTGCACAGTGAAATCAGTTAATATAATGCATTACCACGTACTTTAAATATAAAAGATAAAATGGACATGGAATGTTTGAGATTTTTTTAATTAATTAATGTTTCTTCACCATTTGTTTATATTACTTATTCTGAACCTTCTATGCAAATTTGGCCAGTTATTGCAAATAACCCTGTATATTAACTATGCTAAGATTTATTTTTAAATCTGAAGTGACAAAACGAACTTACAGTCCATTTGATAATCAGTGTTTACTGCATGTTTACGCATGGACACTTGCAACCAACTTCAAACAAAGGAAGTTATAAATGAAAATAAACTATTAATATATTAACTAATTATTAAAATATTCTCTTTAGACCAGACCAAAGCAATACATGCATTGCTATTGGCGGTAGAAAAAGAGAACCAAGTGAAGGCTTAGCAAATCTTATGTAGAATTTTTTATGTAAAGTATTTAAATTTTTTTAGCATAATAATAACACATGAAATGCTAGATGACTTGAAGAAGAGCCGTCAAGCTCGCATAGAAGAGGCTATGGAATACATGAATCAGCTCGAAACATACAATGACGTTCATATACTGGAAGCACAGAAAGTTCGGTGTGATCTTTTGGAAAAACTTTTCGTTGGTACGTATGGACTTTCGTCTATAATTTAACGAATATCTTCAAACTATTTTGTATCAAAATCATATTTATCATCAATTATTGTTGTAATAATACTGTCCATTACATTGAATGGCATGAAACGTGTCACAGTTCCAAGAAAATGATTTTGTTATGTTATTTTCTTCAAACACAAGTTATTTTTCACGCACTATAATTATCATTAATCTCATAATATTTTTTTTAGATTCGCAATGGAGTCCAGGCTTAATTGAAGCGTTAGAAGCTAGAGATAGTACTGTTGCAGGTCTAATGTTAAACAGAAGTATTTCTTCTACGCGTAAGAAACAAGATAGCAAAAAGAAATAGATGATTATTGGATTAATAAGATAAAAGATGAAGCATATAATTTGTTTATTTTCATATAAGAGGAAAACTTTATGTTAAGAGATAATTGCTTTCTTAAATGAAGGCTTTTTAAATTTAAATTTTAATAAAATTTAAATTTCATTGTCAAATAATTGTTTAATTTCTAGTGCTACCTTTTCTGACTATTTTACTATTTCCGTCCTGACAGAGTATACGGCTGTGTACTGGTCTTGAATTTTTTTATCGATGCGGAGTTTTTCCTTTTCCTAAAAATCTTAAACAGATACCTGTGTCTTTGAAATATATAGGTTTTTATTATGAAAGATACCTTTAGGAGAAACCGTTGTCCACGTGGTAGAGCCATGCTATAGTGAGTGTAGAGAACCGGAGCTCATTTTTACTGGAAACAAGGCATTTCATTTTAATCCTCAGGGTTGACAACGCATCTGCATTTTGATTCTTAATCGAGGATAGACGTAGATTTCTGTAGGCCACAGCATCCACTTACAATCGGATAGACTGTGTACTTGTTTGACACCCGAATCCTATAAAAAAATGTCGCTAATGAGAATAAACACACGTTCGTTAGGTATCTGTATCGAAAAACGAATAAATAATCAAAGCATATTTTAATGGTGGTATTAAATATTTATATTTTTCCATTAAACTTTACAACGATTCACTTAGGACCGTTCATTAAATATCACTTAGTACATCGAATATTGTTAATAGCTAATAAGAAAAAAAGGGTCGATATATGAGTAATATTTTGCTCAATAGACAATTTAATGAGGTAATTTAAGCACGATAATGCTATTTTTATTAATTTTATCGATTATTTGAGTCATTTGAGTCTTTGACTCATTGCAAGCACGTCGAGTGTTTGTGGCGTGTAAAATAATTCGCAGGTAGATAGACGCTCCAGACCTGAGTGTCGAACTGTGTGGATTTTGCATAAACCTTTGACGTGCCATGGGCACACCCCGTTGCACGCGCGAACTATTTCCTACCCGTGTCCTCACCGCACTTAACGTTCCCCAGGATACAAATCCTGAGTCAACAGTTTGCGAATGAATGAACGGTAATATTGTCGGAATGTCTGAAGTTTTGTAAGCGAGAAGAATGAATATGTTGTCTTTATCTAATGTGATTGGTTTTAGCGTTATAATAAAATTAAAAATACCTAAATAAAAGTACCCAAAGCGAATCCGGAGTTAAAAATTAATTAAGTTTAAATGCCAAAAATTTGTAAAAGCATTCTTATTAAATGTTTTGTTTTTGTGTAAGTATACGAAATCATTACGACAATACTGCTTTGAAATATAACCAAAAATAATCTATACATTCTTTTATTCAAATCAAGCTTGTGCATTAAATTCTCTTTTAATCAGCATAATTAAAGTGCATATATGAATATGGCAGATAAGGTGTAATCTATGTAAAATGCTTTTTCAACCAATAACGGAAGGGCACTAACACTCCGCTCTCACTACGTAATGTACAATAAAAGAGATAATTATGCAGTACTTTCGACTGGCTGATACAATTTATATGTAGAAGGAAGGGAGACATACGAGCACATAGTTCCACTGATAGTAAAGCTACGTATCAATTATGCGCTCCAAGAGGTCGAACAATGGTGCGCGTTCCAGCCGCCTGATATACTAGATACCGGCTTGGAACGCGCGCCAAATTGTTCGTTGAAACGCTCGAACGTTGAGCGGGCGGTTCCATCTGGTGTCGATTTTTTACCGCGTATCAAAGTAGTTACGTTTTGACGCGCGCACCTGTTGAGACAGTTGTTTTTATCATTCGTGTGTTATATATACGTTGCGTTCCGAGCTATGGATAACCAAAGTTGCTGTAAATTGATAAAATTGTATCCATCAAACGAACTGCTGTGGAATAGCAATAGTCGTTTTTGTCATAATAAAGCGCCCAGAGAAGATGAAGAGAACTATAAAAGCGGCAGCTGCTCGTACACGACCGACATCCATGTTGAACGGTCAAACCGTCACACACTGCTGCCGCGCCCGCCAGACGCGCTTAGTTGATATACCTACTTCAAACATTTGAAACAGTTTCCGCGGAACGCACTGATCAGTCATTCATGGCGCGCGCGCCAGAAGCGCGTAATCGATTCGCGGCTTAAGTGGTAGTAAAAGTGGTCTCCGGTTCTTATCATTTACCATACAAAACACAGCATGCTATTTTACGTTGGTATTATATGTGAGGGTGGTTCTTTCCACTGGCTTTGTAAGAATATCCACTCCCATAAGTGTCGTAGGAGGTGACAGTGGACAACAGCGTCTTCCTAATAACAGGTATAAAAACAAAAATAGGTCCGGTTGCCATACCGCCTGCTAAGCATTGCAACGATGGCAAATGAGGAAATCTATGGGGGTGGTCCTTCTCTGATCAAACTCGACTCATTCACATGTACAAGTGCTTCAACTATAGAATGAGCCCACGTAGCACTCTCATGTGTGGGTAAATATATTGTAAGAAACTATTCCACTTTTGATGTTAGAAATTATTTCAAAAGTATTTAAATAAAAGAACACTACTCGGTAACAAACCCTGCTTACTATCAGGACCCAATTACATGATAACACCAAAGTATGCAAACTAACAGCATCACTACCCATCTGAATGTAACGCAGAGCAACTTCTCAGCAACACGACCTTCCTTGCCCAATACCCCAACGGGCATACTAACGACAGTGGGACTCTTAGAATTACAGACTGATACCTCTTATTCGCCTGTGCGATACTTCTTCTTTTAAATTGGACGTAGTTATGCAAAAAGGATCCAACCCGCAATAAGTTTATGATATTTGAAGTATCCATACTTCAAATATCATAAACTCAAATTATCGGTATGGTTCTGTCTGTTTGTAATTTTTCTTCTTATTTGTGTTACGTTTGCTAAAATTGTTACATCACACAATACGAGGGCGGCACTGAAAATTTCGGGAATCAAGGAAGTGACACAACATTACTATTTAAAAATGTATTTATTGCTTTTCGAAGTATTCTCCGCGAAATTTGACACATTTTTCCATACGATGGAATCAATCATTGAAGCAACCATTCCATTCGGAAGTTGGGGTCTCCAAAATGGCCGTTTTGTAGGCGTCCACAGCTTCTTCAGGTGATGAAAATCTCTGTCCACGCAATTTATTCTTTATTTTAGGGAAAGTATAGAAATAATTAGGGCTTAGGTCGGGGCTGTACGGCGGGTGGTCTAATAATTCTATGTTTTCTTGCTCTAAAAACTCTTTTGTTTTATTTGCGGTGTGAGAACTCGCATTGTCGTGATGAAGGATGATGCGGCGGTTGCAGTTCTCTTTACGGAGTTCAGAAACGACCTGTGGCAAACAAATGCTAGCATACTATTCTGCATTAACCGTTCTTTGTCCCTCAAGAGGAATAGTCGTAACATGGCCGGTTTTGGAGACAACAATTTTTGTTGGCTTTAACTCATTTGCGAACACCCAAACTCGTGACTGGTTTTTTGTTTCGGGTTCGTACGCGTATATACAGGATTCGTCACCTGATACAATGTTGTATACAGCATTTGAGGATCCTGCGTGGAATCTTACGAGAGTTCTGACGCACCAAGTAACGCGAGCCGCTTTTTACTCTTCACAGAGCGAATGCGGTATCCATCGGGAAAACAACTTTTTTAAGCCTAATTGTTCATGCAAGATTATTTGTATTTAACTCATGCCAATGTCTAAAGTTGCCTGAATATTGCGGTATATCACATGTCGATCTTCCTCAATCAGCTTACGCACAGCATCAACGTTTTCTTGGGTGACTGCAGTTTTTGGACGACCTTGACGGGGATCATCACTGAGCTTGACACGTCCACGTTGAAATTCAGAAAACCAGCGATAAATTGTGGTTTTGGATGGGGCTTCATCACCAAATGCAGAAATCATCCGGTCAACACACTGTTTTTGTGTTAAGCCACTTCGAAAGTCATAATAAATCATCGCTCTTGAATTTTCTCGAGTTAATTCCATTTTCTCAACGACTAAACAAGTTTGACAAAACCTTGTGACAAGACCGAGAATCTTTTTTTAATAAATAAATGGTATTCGATTTTTAAAACCAAGGAGTTTCCAATTAAAAAGATTTTAATATGACAGGGACAGTGGAAATATTCCATTCCCGATACTTTTAGTGCAGCCTATGTAGTATAGACCACAAACATTATTTTTCAAGTCAACATTTTTTGACACAAACTCGGGTTGGATCCTTTTTGCATAACCACGTCGATAGAATTCTGCAAGTGTCAATGCGATACTTTATACTGATAAAACAAGTAAGAGATTATCATCCTACCTTCATTTGTTCGTATATCCTTTCATTTTTTACCCTCATTCCCAACAATATAATATGCACATAATGCACATTGATTATGATAGTTAAATATATATAATTGACAGGATTACATATATAAATATAAGATAATAAATAGGAAAAAATGATATAGTATACACACAAAACGTAAGAAATTGAAGAAATAAATAGAACCAAACACAAGGGATATAGGAGACCAATCGCTAAGGGGAAAATTAAAAGAGAATGGTGTGTTCCAACATGTATACCTATAAGCACCGCTTTCTGCATTTAAGTCTGGACTTGTTTATCAACGATTGTCGATCGTGTCGAATGTTCTATCATATCTTAGGGAGAGTTGATTTGAGTTAGATTCTGGTGAAGTTATTTCCAAGCACGGTCTCCAGTAAATAAAAAAACGATCATGCTTCAGAGCGAGCTCAATTCAATGCATGCAAATAACCGAGATGGCGAAAAGATCGTAATACCAAAACTACTATCCTTCAGAATGTTTCTCCGGTACTTTCATTAATTCATTACAGATCATCGATAGTTCACTGTTGAACGCGCAAAGATTCGCTTGCTACAAAGTGGACATTGAAATATAGCAACTAAAGAGTTTGCTGTAGTAAATAGGTGCCTATATTTTATCATTTTCAACATGAAGAGTTTAATAATTATTTAAAATTTTCTAAACAGTAAAACGAATTCCCTAATTTGAATGAAAATGACTGTTCTGTTTTTCTTTGACGATAATGTAAAAAGTTGGAGGTCTCGTAAATTACAAACGAAAAGTTCGTAAAACATTGCGTCACTTCCCGGAGCAAACGTTAACGGCATTTTGATGAGAGACTTACTGTTAATGCTTGTATCTAGTTTTTGAGAAAATAAATTTTGATGCAAACATATGGAAAATAAAACAATAATATTCCATAGGACATTAGTCTCTTATATATTAGTGAGGATTGTAAATACGCCTTCTACAAAGAACGCAAAATACATAAAGTTAAATTACAGCCTATATACTCAGCCTATATATATTCCAAGCACAGGCCTGATCTTATTTCTGAGATGGTTTTAGGGCAAGAAAATGTGCCGCGCTGCCCCAGTGGGTGTTGGCGAACTTTACAACAAAATGATGTCTTCGAAATATTTTTTTTCTTATTTTTCAGACACGCAGGTTTCCTCACGATATTTTGCATCTTAATGGAGATCCTGCTATAGTTGTCAACCGCAGTTTTTTTAATTAATTTTAGTCGTTATCAGGCAGATGCTTCTGACCATTATCTGCTTCAATTTCCCCCTATCACCTCTTACGACACCCACTCACTCACGGGTCACTTACCGGAATAAAAATTATCCTATCTCTCAAGTTGGACCAAACTGCACATAATGTGAAAAATTTCATTGAAATCAGTTTGGTCCAGTTAGGAGTTCATCGCCGACAAACAATGTGACACGTAATTTTAATATATAATCTACATATTATACTGAGTGATTTTAGTGTCATAACCTGATTATGAAGATACTACGTATAAGTCTTAACAACTCGTATATTTCTTGCAAATTGTTATGACTATCAAAATGTTTGTAATAAAATTTCCTAACTAAAAGTTTAATTTAATAATGTACGTACACTACCCGAATAATCTATTTCAGAAAAGGTTTAAAATCAACGTGTACTTTGTTGGAACGCTATCATGTTCATCCGAAGCCAATGAACAAGATTATACGGTGCAATAGCTTTGATATTACTGTACGGATCGAAGTAGAATACGTTGATAGATGAAAATATCTAAAAGGTATTTCACTTGTTATCAAAAATTTGATACAATATTAATATTTTTCTCGTATGTTGGCTTAACAGATTGAATCACCACATTTCGTCTCGATGTCACGTAAGAGGCGACTATATTAGAATGTGCCAGAAAGAACTTATGGTTTATTTATATAAGAAGAGGCAAACGAGCATGCGGATCACCTAATGGTAAGTGCCTATCGCCGCCACATGAACAACTGCAACACCAGGGGAATTGCAGGTACGTTGTCGCCCTTTTAGAAAAAAGTAGGCTATTCTACAGGAAGTCTCAAGTCGTAACCGTCCGGAAGATTCGATATATGGCGGAGTAACCATCTCATTTACTCCAGTCAATAACAGTAGTACAGTAAAATAAACAGATCGTCGATGGGCAGCGGCATTAATAGTTTTTTTTTAATAGGATTAGGGTGACAAACGAGCACACAGTCCACCTGATATACGTATACATCTACATCTATCCTCGATTACATATAACAATGCAGATGCGTTGTCACCTGTGAGACCTAAGATGGAATGCCTCGTTTCCAGTAAAAAAGGGTCTCCGGTTCTCTATGCTCACCATACGAAACACAGCAGCGTTAGGCTGCTATTTTACGCTGGTATTCTGTGAGAGCGTGGTCTTTCCCCGGTTGAGCCGACCAATTCGTGATATAACTAAACTACAAATATGCCTGCAGCATGGTTCTAACACGTATAAAAAAGTGCGAGACTTCTGCTACTGCGATCATCAATTCACCAGTTAAGCACGAAGATTTAAGAAAGTCCTTCCTGCAACGGCTGCCTCTAAAAAATGGAAGTGGAATTATACATGCTTATGATGAAGAAGAAGATGAGATCAACTTTAATAGCTGAATAGTTTTAGAGAGATAATTTGAAAACTTAAGTCAAGGTGTAAAAACATTCCGACCCAGAACAAGTATACTTAGGCTATAAGAAAATACCGTTTTTTAGACTAAGAAAAACAAACGATCACACAATTCACCTGATAGTAAGTGGATGCTGTGGTCCATAAACAATTTATCCACGATTAAGAATAAAAATTCAGATGTATTGTGACCCTTGAAGACTACGGTGGATTGCTTCGTTTGAGGTAAAAATGTTCTCTTGTTCTCTAGACTCATCATATATAACACAGCAGCATTAAGGTGCTATGCGGGAGCTAGAGCGTGCTCCTACCTCGGTCGAGCCATACTTAGCTATAACCAACCATACCAACCATATTTAGCTGCAGCGTGGCTCTACCACATACAAATAAATTACTTATACTTGTTTCGTGCGGGATTTGAACTCGCAACCTGCTGAGCAGCAGCTATATGTTGAGCCACTGCGTATCGAGATGTAGAAAGTAGTTCTAGTTACGCTAGTATTCATTTAGAGTAAACAAAGAACAAAAGGGTAAGGACAGTAAGAATCAAATGAACCTTAATAGCTTTTTGAACTTTATAATTACCTAGTTTCAGAGACTATTAAATACGCTGACTTAAAAATTAGAGTGAGTTACTAAAATACCACAATATTACACACATTAATATTTTTTATTTTCTACTACCGACCTGCCCCGGCTTCGCCTGTATAGTATCTATTACTTACTTAGGTTTTAGATCATTTATTTTATTAATTTTTGGTTTTTATTAAATATCAAATTTTTCTTTGATCTTTTGATATTGATCTCTATTTGTTCCTAAAGTTTCATCACAGTCGTTTTAGCCATTGTTGTTAAGATTAGCCCGGATGGACATACAGACAAACAAACAGACAAAATTTAAAAAAATGTTTGTCTTAATAGCATGCAAATAGTCCGTGTTCAATATTAAGCTAGTTATTTCAATATTACAGACAGACACTTCAATTTATGTATATAGGATTCCCATTGTCGGGTACAATAATAATTATAACATTCGCATCGTGTGTGTTTAAGGTATTCTATACAACTATTCTAAATAGGCACAGTTCGTTGATACCTGTTAAATTAATTAGTAATTAATATGCGTCTCCATGGCGCAGTGGCTTAGCAATGAGTTGCTGTGCTGGGGGGCGCGGGTTCGAATCCCGCACGGAACAAGTATTTGTATGGCCTACAAATAATTGTTCCGGGTCTGGATGTTTGTCCTTGTGAAATTTGTGTTTGTTAACTGCCTCCACGATTCAGGAGATAATCCTAGTGTGGGGGTAACGTTTTAAAAAAAATTGTTACATAGTATTTATTGATTAACCACAGAACTGCGGTTGAATTACATTCATAATCATCTGCTACAAACTATAATACTATCTATTACACCATCTCTACACTATGCTTTCTATTATTGTTTACAATTTTCATTGCTTCAAATAGAGCACACATTTTTTTCTATATTTAGTAACATTTATTGCAAAGGATCAAGCTGTTTAAAAAAAGTTACAAGGTTTGTTAGGAATGAATTTAATATTAAATATATTCTCCACATACGAACGATAACTAGGCCATCCCTCGCATTTGAAAGGTTTTTAGAACAGTAAAGTGTCCACCTTACTGCCACAGACTAACTAGTAGATTCTTTACTGCGTTTCCAATGCTTGTTCACAGATTTCACACGACCTCGAAGTAACAGAGAAGTTGATTGTTTTTTATTTTTTTAAGTTTACTAAAAATTGTTAAGAAAAATTAAAAAAAAGATTTTATCAATTGATTTTTCTTGTAATTTCACAATAAAAAATGGTTTTTGTAAAATGTAAATTCAAACACCAGTGACGTCATTATATCACTTTAGTAACGCCACCACATGGTGAAATGATAAAACTCTCGTATTTACGTTGTCCAAATAAAAAAAATATAAATGCATAATACAGGTTATAATACATGTTTTGTTATGACACATTGTGATTCGAATATAGAAAACACAAATGTATAGAATGATTGTGATGGGCTCACAGCCTCAACGGATATAAAAACGTCACAACCATCAGAAGTCGTATATTAATGATTAATTAAAAAATTGAATTGTTAATAAATAAAAATTATTGAAATATATTTTCAATGAATTATTCTTTCATTTATATATAAATCTGGGGCAAAAAAATTAATGCAACTTCTCTATTTAAATTCCTCGAACATGCTAGTTTCCTCACGATGTTTCCTTCGCCGGCGAACACGTGGCAAAGCAACCCATAAATTTATTTTCGACTACATCTGAGAGAAGTCTATTTATATTTAGGAAAAAGAAAACGTATATTTGCTCTTCCTTACAAACAATAAAGAGCATCTTCTTAATAATCTACCAACTCAATAAGCGACAGTAGTGTAAAGGTAGAGTTCGGTGTGCAATCTCAGAAAGTCGTGCGTATGAATACGCTCCACTCTTATCTCAAGCATTTTAAAGTTTCTTAGAGTGGTTAATAAAAACTCTCGGTAAATACTCTGTTAAAAGTGTTACTGGTATTTTTTTAGAAAAAAAAAGAATAAGCCTTCGGAATAATGATGTAAGCCAAAATTTCTATTACAGTGACAGCGTATAAAAGGTCCACTGCTGAACATAGGCAGCCCTAATAGATTGCCTCATAAGGGGATGTTAGTCATAGTGGCATGTTGACAAGCGGGTAGTCAAACGCAGGTTATCCCACTGCTGGGCATATGCCTCGCCTAATTTCTGATAGGGTTTTAAGACAAGGAAATGTCCGCCACGCTGCCCTACTGCCAGTCTTTTTACACGGGCAACCTATGGGTTAACTATACGCAGCGGGTGTACAGCGCGTTGCGTGTCCAGTATAATAATGGGTTTAGGATGCTGATGGGGCTGCCGCGCTTTTGCAGCGCGTCAGTAATGTTTTCTGAAATGCGCACTGATGGTTTCCACGCCATTATTAGAAAGCGTGCTGCATCGATGCTGAAACGTTTGCGTGGCAGCTCCAATAGCTTTCTCAACACAATGGCAGATAGGTGGGACTCGCCGCTGCTTGAGCGCTGGATACGGCTACATGCCACGGTATAAGTCACCGGTACCCTCGTGGCGGCTGGTCTCAAACATCTCCATTTACATTTTACATTTTGTCATCATTATTTATGTAAATTAATTTAATTACTAACACTATAATTTAAGTTTTATTTCATTTCACTGTTACTAACATTCTTGTATGGGTCCTGTGTTGCCTGAAATAAAGATATTTTATTTTATTTATTTTTATTTATTTAATGTGTGTTGGCGAAGTTCACATGTCTTCGAATATTTTTTTTTCTTATTTCTCAGACATGCTGGTTTCCTCACGATGTTTTCCTTCACTTCCGAGCGCGTGACAAATCAGCACTTAAAATTGCAATTAACAATTTCATTGGTGCCGACGGGGATCAAACCCGGATTGCTAGCGTTCTGATTTACAGCGAGCGCTAACCATCTGAGTTATCACGGCAGTTTTGATAGTTAGTTAGTAGTTCTAATTATGTTGAAGTGGTAGAGTTATGCTTCGGCTATATTATGTTTGATATAGGTATGGATCGGTTCGGCCGAGGAGGTATCGCGCTCTCCGGAGACCCTTTTTATTAGAAACAAGGCATTTCATCTTAGTTTTCAGGGTTGATAACGCATCTTCATTTTGATTATTAATCGAGGATAGATTTAGACGTCTATGGACCAGAGCATCCACTTACCATGAGATGGTATGTGTGCTCGTTTGTAACTACATACATATACATACATAAACACTCACGCCTGTTACCCAGAGGGGTAGGCAGAGACTATGGACTTCCATTTGGCACGATCCTGACACACCTCTCTCGCTTCCTCCACATCCATATACCTACGCATACACGCTCGTCGGTTAAAGGTGCTCGTTTGTAACTCTTATTCCATAAAAAATATATTAGGAAGACCTCTGCTGCTCAACATCTGGTTTGTTTATCTCAGTCGCTTCTTACGACACCCACGGGACAAAATGGGGTAGTGTATATTCTTACACCGCCACTACACAATCGCCAAAAATAAGCGCGTCCGTCCGTCCGTTACAATCCGTTACAATTATTTTTTTATTCATCAAAACATACCGGTCTAACAATGAATATTACTCAATTGTAGTTATATTTCAAGACTATTTCATTTACATCATAGCGCTCCGACGTACATTATTTACGTTTACCCGTAATAGAAATGTTTTCTATTGTTTCTGTAAAACAAAAATAAAACAAAAGACGGTAACAAAGTGAGGGAGCTCCTTCCAATTTCCGGTGTTTTATATAGTAATAAAGCAGTTAATATACAAGGGATAGCAGAAAAATATTGTTTTTTTTCATTACAATTTCAGTATACTCATAATCTACACAAATAAATAAAATTGAACTGTTTGTTTGTAATGTCAAAATTACGGCTTTTCACTAAATGCATATGAAAGTATATACAGTACTTATAACAAAAATACAATTTTTAAAATTTTTGTCTGTCTGTTTGTTCCGGCAAATCTCCGAAACGGCTGGACCGATTTTGACGGGACTTCCACTGGCAGATAGTTGATGTCATAAGGAGTAACGTAGGCTACTTTTATTTTAGAAAAAAGAATTAGGGTTCCGCGCAAAAAAAACAAAACTCCAAATAACACGCGGGCGAAATCGCAAGGATCAGCTAGTTTATACATATAAATAAAATTGAAGTATCTTTCTGTAATAACGAAATACGGTTTATATTTAACGCAGGATGTTATTTGCATGCCATTAAGATATTATGTAGTCGTATAACCAATTTTAAAATGTTGGTCTGTTCGTCTATCTATCCGGGTTGATCTTTAGAATGGCTAAACCAATTTTAATTAAACTTCATGCGTTCTATATTTTTTAATTTAAAAAAAAAAACACGAAAAATTGGTAATATAAATAGGTCTTCAATTATTTAACATTATTAACAAATAAATAAAATTGAAGTGTCTGTTGGTAATGTCAAAATTTTAGCTTTTTACTACATTCATATGAAAGTATATACAGTACTTATAACAAAAATATAATTTTAAAAATTTTTGTCTGTCTGCCTGTCTGTTTGTTCCGGCAAATCTCCGAAACGGCTGGATCGATTTTGACGGTATTTTCACTGGCAGATAGCTGATATCATAAGAAGTAATTTGGGTTACTTTTATTTTAGAAAATAATTAGGGTTCCGTGCAAAAAATTTAAAACCCTAAATTACAAGCGAGCGAAGTCGCGTGGAACAGTTAGTGTTAAATATAGATAACGCCACATTAAAATATCCTTCCCCGGTCAAGACGGGTTGCGAGTCATGCAGTAAATTTGAACGCTAGGTTCAAGTTTACTTACCTACCTTAACCCAAGCCCACCGCTGGACAAGGACCTCTCTAGTTGTAGGGCAGATTTGGGCAGGCGGTTGTTTACTCAAAAGCCATAAGATTTTTCTGGCGTGTGATGGTTGCGTACTATAATCCGTCACCACATTTTTTTCACGTAGATGTCGTCAGAGGCGATTATAGTCTATAGCATACTAGCGATCCACCTCGTCTTCGCACGTGCGATTTCTGGATCTTGACAACAGCGCCACCTACCGGAAGCTTAAGCACACAGGTCGGGCAAAAGTTACTTTGTATTTTGTTTGTATAAAATTGATGAAAAATCTATTTGGTTGTACTGTTTGTATCTGGCTGACTTTAATGTCAATACATATAGGAAAAAAAAGTTAAAACGCTTTCCCATCATTTTTAAATTGTCTTTCTGTCCGCCAAAATAAGTTAATCTAATGCCGCGTTTCCAATTTCAAGAAGACTTCTGCAAGAAGTGTCCGACAATCTGTTAGACAGGTCGCTTGCAGATGTAAACTACGTAGCAAACGCACTCGCGAGAGTTTGTCAAACGTTTCCTGCAAGTACGTGTGAACATATTTAAATTTGCAATTAGTTGCGAGCGCAATTAATTGCAAATTTAAATATGTTCACATCAATTCGCGATAGATCTCGCTACTTATCGGTTTAGCTTCGTGTATCTCGCACAAGCCGCTGGTTGGTTTTGTTCTTGTGAAATAAAAATAAGTCAACGAAAATCATGTGAATGGTCTCAAAAAGATACTTTTAAATTAATAGGGTTTTATGAGTGCAACCCTTGTTTATGGGATAACCGGAATGTTGATTATGTAATAGAATAAAAAGGAACCTCTATACTTAATAACATCGCTCAAGAGTTATCTAGAACTGAGAATGAACTGAGCGTAATTTTAGAAGTCAATGGCAGAATGAATTCAATAATTAAAGATCAAGAAGAATGAAAGTGGCCAAGATGATCTATACAAATATAAATTCTCTATATAAATTCGCAATATCTATAGCTCTCGTGTGTAAATGAAAACCTCTGCGATTAATTGCGATAGTATAATTCGCGAGCTTCTCGCAAGATATTTATTGCAGAAAAAAATTGCAAGAATTCATGCAATATGTAAACAGTATTGCTAGAAATTTATGCAAGGCTTGCGCGAGTGTTCTTGCAAGTGGAAACGTGGCCCGAAGAAATTGGATACATTCTGAAGTCTTAATACAAAAAATAAATAAATGCGACTCAAGCCGCGAAAAAAATTGTGACGTTTATGTACCTAATGCAGTGTCAGTAAGAGTAGCACAACTGTCCTGGAATTTTGATTTCAAAGATGCAGCACGCTCTGGTCGCCCTCATACAGATAAAGTCGATGCCATTTTAAAGAAAGTGAAACAAGATCAGCATATTAGTAGTTACAACATAGCCGAGGAATTAAGGATTGACCACAAAACAGTTTTAATCCATTAGAAAAAGTGTGTTTACACAGAAAAGCTCGATATTTGGGTACCACAAGAGATCACTGAAAGAAACCTAATGGATCGTGTACTCATTTGAGATTCTCTATTGTAAAGTAATAAAACTGAACAATGTTTGAAAAGATAGAGCACTGGTGATGAAAATTGGATCACCTACGACAAGAACGTGCGAAAAATATTATGATCAAAGGATAGTCAAGATCCACAGACTGTAGCGAAACCCGGATTAACACGCAATAAAGTGATGCTGTGTGTATGGTGACCCATTCGTACTACAACCATAATATAGCTGCAGATTGGCTCTACCACAATACAATAAGAGTCAGAGGTCTAGATCTATACATAATATTATGTAAATTCATAAACTCCCACACTTGTCAGCTAGAGGTGTAGTTGGACTTATCGATAATATTGTAGCAGTAGTAAATTGCTATTAAATTTAACCAGGCGCCATTTTATCTTATATTTTGCACAAACGAATTAAGCTAATAATATAAATTTAAAAAAAAACATGCGTGAGTGACGCGGAACACTCGGTTGGAATGAAGTTCATTATTATTGATAAAAGTATTATATTATTGATTAACAAAAATACAAATAAATGTACTACTAGATGTATATATTAATAAATGTATTAAAATATACGTCTATTAAAATGGAGCGTCATTTAAAATAAAATACACTATGACACAAGGGGTAGTGACGAAAAAATCTTACACGTTTTGTCGCCTAGCTCCCATCCGCGAATCCCGTACCGTACGATAAAGAACTTCGTTCCAATATGAAAATAGCTTTTTGAAGAAACTACGACAGTCATCATCATCATCATTACAGCCCTTCACCAGTCCACTGCTGAACATAGGTCTCCCTCAAGGAATGTCACAAAGACAGACACACACGCACGCACGACAGTATTATATCGATATCAAACGAGTGACGAGAACCAGGTAACCTTTTCGCTGGTAGTGAGACCTGCTATCTTAGTTTTCAGGCATGACAAGGTTCTCAATAGAGGTTAATTATAAATGTCTTTGGGACGTAGGATCAACTAACCATTAGGTGGAGTGTGCTTGAAGTTGCCATAAAAATAAAAATAAAATATATGAAAAAAAACTAATAAATAAATTAAATAAATATAAATAAGTGACGTTTACTTTATTTTTTAAAACGCCCATTTTAATCCTAGTTTGAGGGTCTTAAAGAAAGATTAAATAAATAAATAATTTAAATCATTAATTAAACGATACAAATTGGTACAATAGCTGCTCTACATATCTATGGTAATAAAGTAATTGTGTTGATATAAGAAAAGCACCAAATGAACATACGTTTAAAAAACTACATATTATCTTGAGGAGGAGCTCGAGTGGCAGCCTCGTACCAGCGGACGAAGTGTAGGGCGTCCCCCCACTAGATGGAGTGACGACCTGGTAAGACATGCAGAAAATCGATGGATGGCCGGACCGTGCTTTGTGGCACTCCTTGGGGGAGGCCTATGTTCAGCAGTGGACTTGAAGGGCTTTAATGATGATGATGATGATAGCTTATATTACAGTAAGAAACATTATAGCTTATATTTTCCTTGCAAATTAACTTCCTTGCTTTCATCCGTCAGATATTTCACCTCATTCTTAAGTGGGCCGCCCTAGTGGGAAAAAAATGCTATTGATCATTTATTAAAGAAGATATCGCGTATCATACATATCAACAGGAACATACTAGTAGAATTGTAAGCCTTTTCTTTTTTTTTTGGCGTTGGCCAAAAATCAACATTCATGTTGGAGAAACATAAATACGTCAAGTATGAGTGATATGAAACTGAATGAAAAATGACGGCTCAATCGACAGACAAATTATTTATTAAAAGTTTTTCTATTACTATGATAAAACTGTACAAATAGTTTGCTAGAATATCGTTTGTCGAAAAACATTTGTTTTATATTTTATGTGTCAGTCGAAACATTTATTTATGAAAGTATTTATTTATAACCGCATAACATTACTAAAATTTTCGGTTGCTTGTGGTATGTTCTTATGGAAACCCGCTCGCAGCTGTATTTTTATATTTATTTCATTTTTTACCTTTACCGTTACAGCCTCTTAAATACCACTGCTGAACATAAGCCTCCCACATAGATTGCCTCATAGGTGAGAGGGAGTAAAGCGTTGGAGGTCAAGTATTTATTTAGGTTCGTAAAATAATAACACCTTTTTTTCAACAAATAAATAACTTAATAAATTGTTATAAATATAAGAATTTTAAGTATAATAATCTATTAAGTTATGGAGCTTGGCAATTTTATTTACTACTTTTATTCAATGAGTGGAATTCGTGTAAGTACACGAACAATACCACACATGGAATAAAAGTGATTTAATTTGAATAATTATTAATTATTTTAATTTCACATATTTTAGGTGTTTCAAAGCACTCATGGTCACTGGAAGGGGGGGGGGGGGGGTTTGACGTCTTGGTGTCTTTGAGTAATACTGCATATTCTGCGAACATGTTATTCCCTTCTAACTTCCTAGTTAGAATTGGAATCCAATATTTTAAAAGGTAGTTATGTCAGTCACACTTGGTAGGAAATAATTATGATAAAGTTTTATTTGCTAATGATACTTCGTTAATTTTCAGACTTATACGGCAATTGCTAAAATGATTTATTATAACCCCAGGGAATGAGGTCATTGCTACCATGCTGTCTCTAAATGTTTTTATATGGAGGGTTTCTAGCTGGTTCTTTCCAGTACAGAGGGTTTAAATAAGTATTCTTGCAATCTATATTGAATAAAAATTATTATATTCTATTCTATTCAGCACCTCGTCTCGCACCTCCGACATTCCTTAGTTCTTTTTTTATAGGATAGGGTAACAACCGAGCACACAGTCCACCTGATGATAAGTGGATGCTGTGGCCCATAGACATCTACATCTATCCTCGTTTGCGAATCAAAATGCAGATGCGTTGTCACCCGTGAGGAGTAAGATGGAATGCCTCTTTTCCAGTAAAAAGGGTTTCCGGTTCTCTACACTCACCATACGAAACACAGCAGTGTTAAGCTGTTATTTTACGCTGGTATTCTGTGAGAGCGTGGTCCTTTCCCGGTCGAGCCAATCCATTTGTGCTACAACTATACTACTAATATAGCTTCAGCATGGCTCTACCACTTGAAAACTTCATACAATTTGATTAAAAACGTAAGTACCTATTATAAGAATAGACCGTTTGAAATAATATCTTGCCGCTTTATTCTCTTCTATTTATATACTGCGAAGGAATGATAATAAAGTCTTATATATACGCTTTATTTTCCTTTCAGATAAGTAGTAAACGCGCTGATGTACAAAAACACCCCGAAGCGGTATTTCACTTAAGTCCATTAGAGGGCATTGTAAGGGCAAATATGATATTGTATGGTTGTTTATTTACTTATTCATTTATTTATAGAATATGGGTATATGATGTACACAGTCCACCTAGTGGTAATTTTTGTCACATTTGTGATAACTTTTGTAAAATAAGAAACTCTTTGTCAAAATTTAATCTTGTGCTACTACATATATTTGGAGTTCGTTTTTTTTTTCGATTACTTCTCGTTAACGATACAAAAATGACTGTGAAGAAGTCGTGTGCTGTTCAGACAAATCGAGTTAGAGACATTTATTTCTCTTAAAGAACACACTGTTTAATTTTTCAGTGACTAAGTATACACACAAAATAATATTAACAGTATTTACATGGTAGCATGCATTATATAATTCTCGTTGTTTTATTCTTATATATTTTTAATTAATTTGTTACACTTTTATTTAACTAAATTCTAACATATGTTTGTTTATTCTTATATACCTATATCCTTAATTAATTTGTTACACTTTTTCTTTCTTAATTCAAACATATGTTTGTATTATATGGTAATGTTTCAAAAATATGAATATTGTATTAATACAATATTCATATGTTCAAAATTGAAGATATGCAGTTATAAAATTTGATCTACAACATATGATCTTAGCTTATTCTTAAATTTCTTTTAAATATTCATATGTTCAAAATTGAAGATATGTAGTTATAAAATTTTATCTACATCATATGATTTTAGCTTATTCTTAAATATTTTTTTACTTATTATAAGCCAGTGCTTACCACAATCCCACCTGGTGGCAATGGTAAGTGGTGATGCAGCCTTAGATGGTAAATCGCTATGTACATGTACATTTACCATGCGTATTAGTCCTCGCGCTGATTAATGTATTCAGAATTTATCGAGAGCGTGTTTTTTCTGCCTAAGAGTTCGTATAGGTAGGTGCCACCCTCTTTCTCCCGCCGAATCACTTGCAAAGCTATGTTCCAGTCTCAAAAGTATAAAAAGTTAGTATAATTTCAAACTCTGAAACATTCCGTCCGAGTCCTCGGAGACATACAAGGCTCAGCAGCTTTATTAGTTTGAAATTAGCTGCAGGTGTCCATGGAGTGCAGTAGCCAATAGCTAGCTAGCTATCAGGTCAACTGTCAGTTTGCTTGTCACTTCAAATTTCTAAAAAAGAATCCGTTGGGCTGTGTCGGGGCACACGGCCGTTAGTTTCATAGATAATACACTATATACCAGGAAGTTAGTTTAACGTGAAACGTCTAAGTTTACCAGTCGCTTTTAGTGTCAGAAAGGAGAGAGAGCGCCGGATTTGGTCAATCTGTGCGTTCCTTCTTCCCCACCAACACGCACGGCCCTGATGAAAACCCAAGATTGTAACAGCGTTGTTATAATTTGAATAATGACTTTTCATTTATGTGTCTAAGACTAACAGTTTTGTATATATTAAGGCAAGACGATATAGACCTTTTCGTTACGGTTTACTTTTCTGACCTGGTACCCGTATGATTCGGTGTGAATTTAAAGACGTTTCAGTTCAAAAACAAAAGTTTTCTTTATATATATTTAAAAAAGTGATTGGCTACATTGTAGAAAATAAGTAAGCGGTTATTTAACGCTCAATAATAAATTCCTAAATGAATATAAAATTAAACACCACCGCGAGGCCGAGGGGATTTGATACTCGGCAGTATTATTCATTAATTAAATTTATGTAAATATTTATGTCTCATTACCATGATGAAATTGTTTCGGCTATTTTAATCAGAAATTACAATTGGAAAATCAACAAAGATATTTTGATGCTAAACTCTTTATATTATGCTATTTAGTGTTTCTCGGGAGGTATCAACTATTTTAATTATTTCTGCCACCAAATTATAGTACTTTCAGTGCTGTATACCAGTCTGAACGTATACAGAGCCAGTATAATAAAAGGTTGTGAGGCATTTAATTAAGTCTTTAAAGGTGAAAATGCACCTGTAGCTTATTTGTTTGAAACTACAGAAGCTACCTAAAATCACTGCTCCACTGTAAATTTATTTGTTAAAAGAAAGTAAGTCATTACAAACGATACCTGCTTTTTAAACTCTGCTATGCTTAGTTGCCTAGTAGAATTCCTTAATCATCATTATCTATAATATAAAAATCAATCGCTGTATGTGTTGCTAAGCGCAAATCTCGGGAGCAGCTGAACCGATTTCGCTGATTCTTTTTTTATAATATTCCTTGAAGTACGAAGATGGTTCTTGCGGAGAGAAAAATTTAAAAATTGCCTGAATAAGTCTAAAACAACTCTTTTCTATATTCCCATACAAAAGATTCATAATAATACTTAAAAGTCAATTTGAACTTTAATACCATACCATACCAAAACAATTGAGTGACGTTAGTATCGTATAAATATGTCAATATTCTGGCAGATAGCTGATGTTATAAGGAGTATCTTAGGCTGCTTTTATTTTAGGGTTCCGCGAAAAATAACTCCACGCAGGCAAAGTCCCGGGGAACAGCTAGTATTTTAATAAATTAATAAACTTGGTAAAGTCAAGCAGCAGCTAAATTTAGTTTGCAGCAAGATCTTCAACAGTCTTTAATACTACACCTGTTTCTTAATTTTGTGAGTTACTTTTGTACGATCTATTTGAAGATAAAGTTGTAAATAATTTATATACATATAATATTTACATATAGGGTATATATTTATATACCCTATATGTAAATATACGGTGTTATTTAAAGGGTTAGCATATTACGCACTGAAGCGAAGTGTCGAATTATTAGCCTGAATTCCTCCTA
Source organism: Parnassius mnemosyne (assembly GCA_963668995.1). Lineage (NCBI taxonomy): Eukaryota > Metazoa > Arthropoda > Insecta > Lepidoptera > Papilionidae > Parnassius > Parnassius mnemosyne. Next base: position 9,313,331 of record CAVLGL010000093.1, read on the forward strand.
CGCTGACGTCGGTTGCGTACGGTCGGTCGCGTACGCGTACGTAGCAAACTGCGCGCCGCTGTCGTCAGCGTCGTAGTGTGGGGCTATAAAGAACACAATGTACATTAGTAAGCGCGACCGACGTACGCGACCGACTTCAGCGTAGGAGGAATTCAGGCCTAGTAGGCGAGAGCTTAGCTCCTCAGCTTCTCTGACTATATAGTCTTAGAGACCGAATTTAGACCAGATTTAAGGTCAAAGAAGGCTAGCCATCGGCGCAGAGCATGATTATAGTGCACGATTGTATGCATAAGGACAGGTACACTCTCTATTCATGGACTCCCATAGTCTGATAGGACGGTAATTCGACACCACCGAAGAGAGATCAGGCGCAAGACCATTACGTGCTTTTCGAGGCACGAGGGACCAGTAACTTTCTGACTCTAGGTTGCTACTAAGAATTTTTGACAGAAAAATAAAAAAAAACTGATTCAACATTCGAATCAGGGACCTCATAATTGGCAGTCGCACTTACAACCACAAAATCAACGAGGCAGGCTATCTTAAAAGTACTCCTATATTATGAAAAAAAAACTGCATATACCCATAAGTACTTAATTTTGCTCGTCGAAAAGAAGATTATAACATCATTATTTTATTTCAATAAACTATTTTTTTAAATATCATGTTATAAAACCTCAAATCAATATGTTTTTTTATAAAGGGATAACTAAAGTAAGCAATAAGCGTTTCTATTTCTTATAAAAGCGTAGGTACTTACTACTTAGCGTTTCTAAGTATCTTGACGCCAGTCAATTTTCCTATTACACTCCTAAATATATATATTTTTGATTTATCGTGTACAAATATATCAAAATGAAACACTTATGGAATTTGTTGGACGGAGTATAATATAAAAATGAGACGAAATTAAATGTTAACCCGTAATAAAGTTTGGTTACCCACAAAAAATTGCATTTAAATCATTTGGTTAGCATTCAAAGATTCAGTTTGCAATAAAAAAAAAAAACATTAGGCAATTCTTTAATTTAATCATAAATAGGCACCCTACAACAATATGAGCTTACCTAATAAACAGCCAATCCGCAAAATACTTAATTGATCAGCAAGATTCACGATTGGTTAGCAAAGAATATTATGCAGCATGGATCTACCAACAGTGGTAGATCCATGCTGTAGCTATTTTAGTAGTATAGTTGTAGCAAGAATGGGTCCGCCCGACCGAGGAAGAACCACGTTCTCACAGAATAACAGCGTAAACTGGCAGCTTGACACTGTTGTGTTTCGTATGGTGAGTGTAGAGAACCGGAGATCTATTTTACTGGAAAAGAGGCATTCCATCTTAGTCCTCACGGGTGACGCCGCATCTGCATTTTGATTCTCTATTGAGGATAAATGTAGGCGTCCATGGGTCACAGCAACTACTTACCATCAGGTGGATTGTGTGCTCGTTTGTCACCCTATCTTATAAAAAATAATATGTCTATAAGTAGAGAGCTAAATTTAACCAACTACTGCGGCCAGCAGTGGTTGGTTAAATTTAGGTGCACTGTTAAATTTGTAAAAATATGTTACGGCTAAAAGCCGAAGTGCGGTTACACCTAGTTCTAGCCAGCTAGAACTAAATTCTGCCAGCAGTAGTTGGTTAAATTCAGGTGTACTGTTAAATTTGTTAAAATACGGAAATACGTATCAAGTAATATCAGCGACAGTAGGTTAAGGTGCGGGTGATAAAATGTAAAAAGCCGCGTACATTGTTTATGCATGCGTGCATTATTATTATTATTAAAAAAATTATACTCTTCATGAGCCTTTCGTATTCACAGTTGCCTCCCTCCACTGGCTACGTTTCGGCGACCTCTTAAAAGAAACCAAGGGTTTTGTCTGTGCAACACAGGTTCAGGTTATTAAGACCAACAACTATCAGGGATACATCCTAAGGGATGGCATCGTCGACATCTGTCAAAATTGTCGCCATCCCGGTGAATCACTTAGGCATATCATCTCTGGTTGTTCGGGGCTCTCAAACTCTGAGTACTTCCACAGGCACAACCTAGTAGCCAGGATTCTACACCAGGAGCTCGCTCTCAAATACGGTCTCGTGGATCGGAAATAGCCTTATTATAAGTACTTGCCGAAAGCCGTGCTCATAAATAACCACGCCAGGCTCTACTGGGACCGGGACATCATCACAAACAGGACTATTCTTGCGAATAAGCCTGATATTGTGCTGATGGATTGGGCACAGTCAAGGATATGTTTGGTCGACATTACCATTCCGTATGACGAGAACCTCGTGAAAGCTGAAACAGATAAGCGAACAAAATATCTAAACCTGGCTCACGAGGTGACCGACATGTGGGGTGGTCTAAAGACCGAAATTATTCCTGTGGTCGTTTTTGCGAACGGGCTATTCCCAGTCAGCCTTTCACGTCATCTGAGGCGACTGGGACTCCGTGACGGACCGCTCCGGACTCAGATGCAGAAGGCGGTGCTCCTCGATACTGCCCGCATCGTCCGCCGGTTTCTTTCCCTTTCTTACTAATCCTCGGCCGTTTGGATTCCCATGCCGAGGGCTTCCATTTGATTGGGTTTTTCTTTATTCATTTACTTTTATGTATTTTATTTATTTTATTGATATTTATGTATATTTATGATTTTCATTTATATTTATATATTTACACAGCCCAACCAGATGAGAAAACTATATAAATGCCCCACAATAATTCTTATTATTTTTTATTTGCTTACCCTCTAAGTGCTTACAAAGATTTTATAAACATTAGTCACTCATTGTAGCTTATATAATTAATATGCTGTAGGTACTAAAAAATTACAGCCGTCCAGAATGTCAAAAGATTTATTTAATAATGTTTGCTAGTCATGGTTTGCTGACCAATTGTTAGTTTCTATTCTTAGAAATGAAACAGCGTGTTTTCATTTAGTCACCATCTTTAATTCTCCATAGATATCTTGATTAACAATTCACATAGACAATAGACCTAAACTAATCTTGTGGCCCAATATCGATACTGACACTTACATAAATATCGATACTACAGCACCAATTATCTATTTCTGCTTACAAGATTTACATTTACATTACATTTCTCTGCCAACAGTTGTTAGTGTTTATTTGAACCTAACAACATTTTGCAAAAGTATTTAATGATGATTTGCTATAACAAAAATGGCAGGCGTTCGTGTAGTATTAAAATATTTTCTGAATTTTTTGTTTTTAAAACATTTATATCGTTATAGTTTATTTTATTATTTTTATCACAGTTATGTTTTTACTACGAATAATCTCGTTAGTGTATTACATAGTCGAGTAACAATGCCAGGATTTCCTTATCTTTTATTAAATTTCACTCTTAAACTGCTACTTTGTATTTTAAGAATTTGCCAAGTATTTGTTATAGTTAGAAAGATTTTGTCATAATCTACCTATACTATATCATTACAGCCAAAAGTTCTCTGCTGAATAAAGGCCTCCCCCATAGCTTGCCGCATTGCTTCATTACCTGTGAACTAATTGCCATAGTAGCCACGTTTGGCAAGTAGGTTGGCAACTGCAGTTTTTTTATTTTGTTCAGCTGCTGTCGGGAAGATGCTGCTGCTTAATTTACCTTTTGTCATACTCAGAAACTCAGGAACTGAAAATAGTTACATGACATATATACTTACTCGTATATCGTGTTTTTATTTTTATATGGTAGTGAATATAGTTTTTCTGGCATTATGACATACGATAGTAACCATCTCGTTTATGTTAGATGCAAAATACCCAGATTGGACACGGGCAGCAGCGTCTAAGTGCGAGGAGTGTGGCACTGAGAACGGCAATTCGCTTGCCAAGCATGACGATCTGGGCAAAACATTTCTACAACTGGAGGGGCCAATGTCCAGCTATGGCCTTTTCGAGTCATAAAAAGAAGAGTATTCTTGCAATGTTATAAAACAAAACAAGAACTGAGATGGAATGGCCTTCAACGTGTAATTATAATGGTACTCTATACCCTTCAGATCGGATCATAGCTGTGCAAGCACTGCTATTTGGTGGCAGAAATAAAAAGAAAAGAGGGAAAGAGCGTGGCACCTACTCAGACGGATTCCTACCACCGCGACATTGAATACACAAGTTATTTGGCTAAACAAAGCTTGTTTGACTTGTTTAAAGTCATTTTCATCAACATCGTTAGTGACTAGTAACTGAAAAAAAAAAAAATGCCAGAATGTAGGGAATTTAGTAGCATGTGATTAACTTTTGACGAAGTGTTTCGTGTTTTAAAAAGTCATTAGAAATATGCTAAAATATGTAGATAATGACACAATAACCTTAAAAATTCAATACAGATAACAAAATATAACGTAACAGCGTTTTACTTTTAACCAATGTTTTATACAAGCAATTTGCAGTAAACAAGCAATATTATTTAATAATAATAATAATAATAATGAAAATATTCTTTATCCTTTGCCAACGAGCAATGGCAAGAGCCGGCAGTACATAGCATTTCCGACCGGGAGACTGTATGGAAGGAGAAAGAGCTCCACGGGAGGTTCTACAAGGCTCTACCTGAGCCTTTCGTAGACACAGTTGCGTCCCTCCAATGACTAAATTTTGGTGACCTCTTTGGGGAAACCGAGGGTTTGTCTGTGCAATACAGGATCAGGTTACGAAGACCAACAACTATCGGAGATACAACCTAAGAGATGGCACCGTCTACATCTGTCGAGGTTGCCGGTCATCCCGGTGAGTCACTTAGGTATGTCATTTCCTGTTGTTCAGTGCTTTCTAATTCTGAGTATAGCGCTCTGCGCTCTGCTCTGCTGAGCTCGCTCTGAAATACGGTCTAGTGGACTGGAAATTGACGGATTTACTTGCCGGAAGCCGTGCTCGAAAATGATCGCGGCATGGTCTACTGGGACCGGGCCACCGTCATACAGAAGACTATTCTTGCAAATAAACCTGATATTGTGCTGATGGACCGAGCACAGTTAGTATTTTTGGTCGACATTACCATTCAGTATGACGAGAACTTCGTGTAAGCCGAAACAGATAAGCGAACAAAATATCTAAACCTGGGTCACGAGGTAACCAATATGTAGGGTGGTCTGAAGACTGAAATTATTCCTGTTGTCGTTTCTGCGAACGGGCTAATCACAGTCAGCCTTTCAGGTCATCTGAGGCGACTGGGACTCCGTGACGGACCGCTTCGGACTCAGATGCAGAAGGCGGTGCTCCTCGATACCGCCCGCATCGTCCGCCGTTCTTTCCTTTTCCCCTTTTTTATAGGATAGGGTGACAAACTAGCACACAGTCCACCTGATGACAATATAGCTCTTCCAAATTTAAAACGATATTTCCATAATTATTTCTTCTCCGGCAGCGACGCACCGGACCAGTAATAAATAAACACATTCATTTTTTTGTCATTTTCTATAGAAAACTATAAATATTGTTACCAAAATTGACACTTTATTTTCTTTATAGAATAAGGTTGACAAACCAGCACACAGTCCACCTGATGGTAAGTGGTTGTTGTGGCCCATAGACATTTACATATATCCTCGTTTGCAAATCAAAATGTAGATGCGTTGTCACCCGTGAGGACTAAGAAATAATGTCTCTTTTCCAGTAAAAAGGATATCCGGTTTTCAACAATCACCATACGAAACACAGCAGTGTTAAGCTGCTATTTAACGCTGGTATTCGGTGAGATCGGGTTCCTTCCCCGGTCGAGCCGACCCATTCGTGCTACAACTATACTACTAATATAGCTGCTGCATGGCTCTACCCTTAAGCTTCGGCGTTTGGTTTCCCCTGCCGTGGGCTTCCATCTGGTTGGCTGTATATACACTTGGGCACTATAATCCTGTCTTGGCTAGTCTCAGTTGAGGCATCCACCGTCACAGCAATACAGGAATATAGTACCCAAGTGTATGCGCAAGCACATAGGGACGGTAAGCCGAGTAAGCCTACACGACTAGCAAGAGATCAGGCGCAGGACCAACAGCTTTACGTGCTTTCCAAAGCACGGGGGTGAGTTACTTAATAACTGGTTTTTTGAGCCGACTCGGGATTTGAACCCGTGACCTCATGATCAGCAGTCGCACTACTACAACCACTAGACTAACGAAGTATTCAATTTATATAATAAACAGTATTAGATTAAAGAACATGTAATTACACTTTAACTTTAAAACTAATTAAATTTTACCTTTTTCTTTATTATTCTGTGAGAGCGTGGCGACTGGATAGGAAATTAATGTGGAATAATTTAGAGTTAAGACAATCAAAGACCATTTATTTTATCACTTTCTTTCAAGTTTTTCGAATAGCGTATAGTCTAGATCTCTTCTCATATTGCTTTCTATGTGTTCGTAAACTTTCATCATAATCAGGTCAGCTATTCAAAAGATTAGCCTGGTCAGACATAAAGATATTTAAACAGAAATAAAAAAAATACATATTTATGCCTTAACAGGACCAAAAAACTTCCTAAGTTTAATACAACTCAGTTATTTCATTATTACAGACAGACACTTCTATTTAATTTATAGGTATAGATTACATAATTTACAATGTTCATTGCAAATTTAAACATTAATAAAAAAAACTAAAATTATCACATTCTCCTACACCTCATGGCATTATGCTAAGAAAGCTTGCTGAATTTCCTTGCTGAAGGGTTATTATTATTACTTTACTTAGTATTTGGTTCTTATATCCTATATTAGTTATTTATATTACATCTTTTATTCTTGAATTATATCTTATTTTTTATTATATATTATGTATAAATTACTTCTAATGTTCCTTAAGGCTAAGATAAGGCAATCAAACAAGCACCGGCAAGGTCTTTCACACAAAACAACCTTGTCACATACAGACCCATGCCTAATGTTCGGCGGTCATTGTTTGATATTTGTATAATATTATATTGTTTATAAGTGCCCAGTAGAACATATATACTATGCCACAATATAATTTGTGAAAAAACATAAATTGGTTATTTGCGTGTTTCGTATACTTTTTTTTCCACGAAGAATTGCGCGCGCGTTATATAGCCTCTCAGGGGCAATACAATAAATTAAAGTTATGTATTTAAGTGGTAAGACTCCTTAAACAGACCTCAGTTTGTCTGAGTTTATTTTTTTATTTATTTATTTATTTACATCCAACTTATATCTAACATTACAGGTTTCTACCCAATGCGATAGATAAAGCACTATTTACAATCCTATATTACGAGTACCTATATTACTATATTACCTTATAACTAATTACCCATAAAGCAAGTTTTTCTGGGTATGTATGTGCCAAACTTCAAAAAGGTCCCGCTGGGTTTTTTGCTGGTTCTTCCCAGGACAGAGGTATTTTCCGATCCTATGGTAAATATAAAAAAACTAAATAAAACTACTTTTACGGATTCTATCGCGTTTAATTAATTTATTTTTAATTACCGACGTTTCGGGTGCTTTACAGCACCTATGGTCACGGGGACTGAGGTGTCTGATGTCCCGATGTCAGAGTTAACCCGGAGTACCTTCAGCTTTTTTAATTATTAGTTTTGGTCTGATCTACATAAACTAATAATTAAAAAGCAGCGTCTTCATAATAACTGCTGTTGCGAGTGCGCTTGACAAGCCTGGCAACTATGGCAAATATCCCTTCTATGAGGCAAACTATGGGGGAGGCTTATGTTCAACAATGCACTTTAATGGGCTGGAACGATAAAGTACAATATAAGCATGCAAATGTCTAAGGGTTTATCTACGCTAGTGAGTCGTCTTATACAAAAAAGCTACGTATTAATTTTAATTACTACATATTAGTACCTACTAGTAATTAAATATCACAATATTTATAATATTCGCTTTTGCCATTTTTTGTATCGATATGTGTACAGTATTTCTGTGACATTTTTATGTTCCTTATTGCGTTGTGAATTGTTTGGAAATGTTTTTTTGTTCCACTTCATACGGCCTTAACGCGGGTTTTCACGACAAACCGGTCGTCAGCTCACTTCCTGTCCGGTCTAAATGTCGGCCTATATCCAACTACGAATATATGCCTGTGTTGTTGTTAACACATATTGTATCGATTCCTAGTTGTTAGACGAAAACGGAAAAGTTGAACATCTTCGTAAAGAAAAGAGAGATTATTTTATTTGTACCGACTCCAAAAAGGAGGAGGTACTCAATTCGACTGTGTTATTTTTTATGTGTGTTACCTCATAACTTTGTTCTACGTGAACCGATTTCGTTGATTATTTTTTATTTGAAAGCTGGTGCTTCTCATTTCGTCCCATTTTGATCAAGGCCTGACCAATAGTTTTTGAGTTATACTTAATAATATATATTGATCGGTTGTACTAAATTTTTAATTATTTAGAATACAGTCCATCTGTCTTCGATTAAGAATCAAAATACAGATGTGTCGTCATCCCTGTGGACAAAGATGGAATGCCTCTTTGACAGCAAAAAGGGTCTCTGGTTCTTTATACTCACCATCAGCGTTAAGCTGTTATTTTACACTGGTATTCTGTGAGAGTATGGTCCGTCCCCGATCGAGTCGACCCATTCGTGCTAAAACTAAATTAAAGCTGCAGCGTGACTCTACCAGGTGAATTAGTAATTTTCTTAGTAAGTACCTAAATAAAGGTTTTTCTCCTTTGTCAGATAGTATAAGTGTTTTTCTAAACGATTGTAGTGTGAGACATCTGGTAATGCTACATCTGGAATTACGCTTGCCAAGCGTGATGATTAAGAAAAAACTTCCTTATGATGGTAGAGAAATTTCGATTCTGATTTTGCCAATTTAATTACCCTTTTAATTCCTTCGTTATTTCAAAGCAGCAAATCTTTCGATATAAAGGGTTGTTCTATTTATGCTGTTTTATAATATCGCCCGGTTTCAAGATCAATTTCTTCCTGTTGAATTTCAAATTCAAATTAGTGCTATATCATTTTCAAGACAGTCCTCGCCCACATAATTTACAACGCTTGATCTTAGAAACTTCTCTGTCCGTGAAAAAGATACAATAGTTAAACAAAACTAACCCGAACTCCATAGATTGCCTCATAGATTTTGCCATAATTACCACGCTTGGCGGGCGCGTTGGCAATGGCAGTTTTTGTAATTTTGAGTTGTTATTAGAACGATGCTGCTGCCCATCTGTTTCAGTTTCCCTTGTCGACTCGAGGATAGTGGCTATTCTTACACCGTGCACAAGTGATAAAATAACCTGAAAATAAATAACAAAAATAAAGAAAAGCTCTAACTTCTATAATACTTACTCTTTAAGAGACAGAGTTATTATTATAAAAGTTAAGAGTCAATAATTACATTCAGAAGTTATTATAAAATTAATGCGAATATGTTTATTTATTTATTCTTTATTGCATTCCTTAATCTAAAAGAATACGAAGGGCGGACTTAATGCCTTGAGGCATTCTCTACCAGTCAACCCATGGAGTGGTGAGAATTTGAATTAGGTGTAGCAATATAGAATAAAAACAAAATAAAAATGATTATTAATTATGTAAAATATATATATTTTACTCCTATATAAAATAAATAAACCATAGAAATATCTCCCTTTTATACATATATTCAAACATATACATACATACATAAACATGCATATATAGATTCAACATACATATATAAATATTACATATAAATAACTATGAATATATACGTCTAACAATATAAATGACTAGAATGAATATGTCGTTCTATTGAAAGGAGTGAACGTTCGTGGTTTGCGGATGTCCTTGCAATTTCTAACAGTATGACTGCGATTAATAGTTTCCATATGCAGGAGTGAAAAACATTATAATCGGATTTTATATTTTTTTCTACTCTTAGAATATGCTTGAAAGCGAGCACACAGCCCACCTGATGGTAAGTGGATACTGTGGCCCATAGGCATCTACATCTATGCCTTGATTAAGAATCCAAGTGCAGATGCGTTGTCATCTCTAAAGACTAAGATGGAATGCCTCGTATCCGTATAAAGGTATTCCGGTTCTCTACATTCACCATACAAAACACAACAGCATTGGTCTGCTATTTTACGCTGGTATTTTCTCTTCTCTTACATCTATTATTTTCTCTTCCACTGTGCAGCCGACCCATTCGCATTACAACTATAATATAGCTAATAAAACAGCTATACAAATTTCTATTACTTGTTGTTCCGTATATGTAACTGGTAATTGTAGAAATTTCTATTGAAATTATTACTAGATAAGTCCATGGTCAAACGTAATCGAGCTTAAATAACTAATTGCTTAGGTGGCAGGGATACTTTTCTGAGTAGAAATCTGTCTATGTTGATATCACTCTCTTGTCTCTTACCTATTTCTACCATCAAAACAGCAGGATCTTTTATTATCTATATTGAATAAAAAAATTCTGTTCTATTCTTTCATAGTAGCATCTCACCAAAAACTGAAAAAATAACACAATATCCTGGAACTTAAAACACTGCTAAACATCATTAAATTTAATGTTATGAACATACCGTTTTATTATTTGGTTATTCTACTAAATGTTTTACGTATTTTTCCAGCGTTTACCCGAGTCGACACTTTTATGGCACTCATATCTTGTTATTATGAGTTTTCTTACTCCATCACTAGACGGCTATGAATAAATATTTAATATTCTTTTGTGTCAAATTTATACAATACACTGCTGGGAATGAGCAATACAAAGCTCACTTGCCACGCTTGGTAGTTTTTTACCATGTAATGGCGGTGTAAGTATATCCACTACCCCATATCATCCCGTGGGTGTCGTAAGAGGCGACAGAATGAAACAAATCAGGAGGTGGGCAGCAGCGCGTTTCTAGTAACGATTAAAATAAAAAAATGCGGTTGTCAATCCAAACCAAACTTGCTAGGCGTGGCAACTATGACAAATATCCCCTCCATGAGGAAATCTATGGGGGAAGCCTATGTTCAACAGTGGACCTTTGATAAACTGTAATGTACGAATGAACGAAGGGCGGAAGAACTTACAGTCTACCTTGCGCATGAAGCGACAGTAGCTTAATGGTAGGGTGCGGACCGCGAACTCAAAGGTATCATAGGTTCGAATCCGCTATTAGTACCGTCGTAAACCACTCATAATACAACCATTTTAAGCTAACCAGGATTAGTCAAAGAGAATATTAGTTGTTAATAAATAGTATTGCTAGTATTATCCTTTTTTTTTTAAATTTGTTGATAAAATAACGCTGAGGCCTTACGCTCCTACATTCCTAGATTATGTTTTTAAAATATAGAGGTGTTGTCATCGCTGAAGACTAAGATTTTATACGTGGTAGAGCCATGCGGCAGCTATATTTGTAGTATAGTTGTAGCACGAATGGGTCGACTCGACCGGGGAAGGACCACGCTCTCACTGAATACCAGCGTAAAATAGCAGCTTAACGCTGCTGTATTTCGTATGGTGAGCGTAGAGAACCGGAGACCCTTTTTACTGGAAATGAGGCATTTCATCTTAGACCTCACGGGTGACAACGCATCTGCATTTTGATTTGTAATCGAGGATAGATGTAGATGTCTATGGGCCGTAGCAACCACTTACCATCAGGTGGACTGTGTGCTCGTTTGTCACCCTTATGCTATAAAAAAAAACTAAGATGGAATGCCCCACAGCCTATAATTTTAATAGCTACCCTCCAGACCGGGTAGAAGATATTGATACGAGTATCTATCTACCTGGACAGGCTCCTAGGCAGAACAGACATTTTTTTTTATTTAAATTATTTTTAATATGTACAGTTTACAGTCAATCAACAATGTCACTGGTGTTAGCGGAGTAAGAACCTTGGTTGCTTATTCCCTGACCTATAACGGCTCGCTTTTATTAAATACTAGCTGTGCCCCGCGACATCGCACGCGTGGAATTTACTACGATTTCATGGATATCAATTTTTTTGCGCGGAACCCTAATTTTGTTTTTGAGTAATGTTACCATCGTATAAATATTGAAAAATATTGACATCTATATTTATACGGTACTAACGTCACTCAATATTGTTTTGCCTTCCCGGAACCCCTCCACCCACACTTAAACTTTATGGTATGGTATTAAAGTTCAAAATGACTTTTAAGTATTATTACGAATCTTTTGTATGGGAATATAGAAAAGTGTTGTTTTTAGACTTTTCGAATTTTTTTAAATTTTTCTCTCCGTAAGAACCACCTTCGTACTTCAAGGAATATTATAAAAAAAGAATTAGCGAAATCGGTTCAGCTGCTCTCGAGATTTGCGCTTAGCAACACATTGAGCGATTCATTTTTATATTATAGACTAACGATATAAAAACCTGCGGTGTTAATATCTGGAGGAAATTTTAAAATCCATCCTTTAAAAGTCCACTACTGAATATAGACCTCCCCCATATATTGTCCTATAGAGATTTTTTTTTTAAATCTAAAATGTGTAGTAATGTGTATTGGCATCCCTATAGGTAAAATTATCCCGGAATCAAAGTTATTATAGCTGAAGAGAAATTATGACTGAGTTACTATTACAAAAAGTAAAAAAATAAAATAAAGGTACGTTAAAAAAAACCATCCATCTAAAAACGTTTTAAAAATATTACAGTATTATTTTAAGCAATTAAAAATCTCCATATCCACATTATAAAAGTTAATTATGCGAAATGCAAATTAGAAAGATCATTTCAATTTTAAATTAAAGAAATAAAAACTCGCGTGCGACTTTGTACAACTTTCGTTTCGAAATATTGTCTAAACAATCATATAAATATAAAAAATATATAAGTGTCTGTCTCTAATATTGAAATAACTGTCTTTTATTTAACTGATGGGAATATTTACATGCCTCTTGACATTAAGAAAGCTTCCAACAAGTTTGTTTTTAAAAATCGAGTTCGTAAGCATGTGAAAAAATTGTTGCAAGTTTGAACTAACTCAGCTCTTATTTTCATACACAAATGTATATTTCATATTTGTTCTGACATAGATAATATTTATATGTATTGTGTATATAATATATAGTGTATACATGTATATGTGTATGCATATATATATATGTATATATTGTGTGTATTTAAGTATATATGTCTATGTATGTGTGTGTATATGTATTTGTATATGTATATATGTATATACAATATTTTTAGCGCTTTCTATCTTGATTACTGCTGCACCGCCTCTTGTTTGTATATCTCTGTTTAGCCTAATGGTTGACTGGGAGAGAATGCCCTATGGCATTAAGTCCGCCATATGTACAACTTTGTGCATGAAATATTAAATAAATAAAAAATAAATAAATGTTTACATGCTGTTAAAACATGGATAACCATTTAAAAAAAATCTCTGTCTATCTCGAAATAGCTGTAATGAAACTAAACGAAAACATAAAGATCAATCCCAAGAGTGATGTAGAGTATATTTTATCCGTGATTTTTTTTGATAAATCGAAAAATTACAGAATAATGGTCTTTGATGATTATCATAAGTCTAAATAAAGTCACATTAATAAATTCAGGCGAAGCCGGGGCGGTCTCTAGTTCTCAATATATTTTGTAACATGCATATTTTATTCATCTTTAAGTACTTTGATGTTTTAACATCATTACGCGTTACAAATATGGTGTCTTCATACATCTGTTTGGAATGCTTCATTATTAGGAATTCATAAGCTCTTTTACTTAGATGTTCCACAATGGTTGCGAGAAGATTTTACTATGTCGCATCGTCACGACCCGTTTCTAGCGCTTGAGCTTTATATATCAAATCCCATCAAAGGCTTTCAAAACCTATCAAAGCAAATTAAACTTTGCTGTCTAATTTTGTGTTAACAATCAGTCATTATCATCACCATTAGCACGCTGCAGTCCGCTCCTGGACATATGCCTCTTCCAAGAGACGCCTAGATTCTTGGATTCATGAATCCACAAATCATCGCTTCATTTAGACAGGGGGCGTCACACAATGAGTACTGAATTGACAATGAGCCGGTTACATTTGTCGCAGAAAAGACAATCTTTGGAAGTTTCATTGAGTTGAGACCACAATGGAGAGCCATAGTTTCAAAATAAATGTCAAAATATACTGAAAATAAAATTAAAAAGTCAAAATATCTAGTAATTTATTTAGCTGAAAAAAAATTCAATAATTATTTATGTATTTCACACGTCGCACTTTCATTTTGGGAGTACTGTAGAGCTCGTGTAAAACGCTCACGTCGCCTATTAAAATATAACGATTGAAATTTAAATAATTAATTTTCACTTTAGGTAATCTAGGTCAAAATTTAAAAAAAAATATTTTAATATAGAAAGTATCTTAAAATTGTGTTTATATTTTGTTATCATTATTTATTCTTTTAGTAAATCCTATAAAACTATACAAAATTTACTCGCTTTTGAATTATTTTATAGGTAGAATACTTATCAGTAGATGCCACACAAATGGAACCGTTTTCTAAAACCAACAGTTAAGCTACGCCAGGTAGGCTACGCCGTTTGGAAGAGACCTACCGAGCGCTAACCAAGGAAATACCATCGTCTACTTATCGATTTCGTTAGTCACTGTCGGGATTTGGGATAGGATTTGATTTAGGAACCTATCGATTTTCTTTTTGAATCGATTTTCTTGCATTATTATTATTATAAGAAAATAAATTGAAACATTTAATTAATTTATATGATCTCATATAGCTAGCACACAAAAATAAAAATGTAACATTGTTTACATTAGCTCCTGCCAAAATCGGGCGACCTGCGGTGCCGTACGGGCCCTATCGTTTGGCGCGTACTCGTAAAACAGCAAAATGGCCGGGAAAATATTCTTTGTTTTTGGTGGGAAGTTGACTGTTGGTGGATTTCTGCTCCTGTATTCTCGATTGAATAATGGTTTCAAGTGGATCTGATACGCAAAAGTGGTGCCATTTTGTATATTAAATGTAAGCGCATGTGAACTGTTAGTGGGAACGATGGAACAAGTGTTTCAATGGCGATGTGAGCCCCAAGTTATTGTGACTGACTGCTTGCTTGCTCAAGCTACCGTCGAAACCCCCCAAAAATGAATGTGACACTAGCATATCTTGAAGAAATTTTTATACAAATTATTATTGTTCAGTAATAAACCGCAACTCACAAAATTTATACCGAGGCACAATGATCTGCTACGATCGGAGCGCCGGTCACACCTAGTGGCAACATTGCGACGTAATATGCGTTGTAATAATCTGTGGAGTTAAAAAAAAGAGAAGAGGAGGGTAGGAGGCGAGACAAGCCATACGCATTCTCTTTGTGTTCGTGATGTGAACATCTCTCCAAAAACTTTAAAAAGGGACTACTCCAGAGTGTACCGTATACAATCTAATTGCTAGTGTATTCTACCGTGTAGAAGAAGCTACCAGGAGCTGTCAACGTTTGCTGATCTTGGGAGGCTGGCTAGTAAGACCGTGAGTAGTTTGTTGCTGTTTTTGGTGTGATTTTGTGACTGCGGTAACTGAACGTTTCAGGGGATTTAGATTCTCAATACAGTCCACTATATCTAGTAAAATAATCCCAATCCGCCACAATTATAAAAGATGATTTCTAATTACTTGACTCTGGCAATAGTGCAGCCGTACCTACGAGTCTATTAACAAGAAGAAAAAAAAACTATCTTTTTAGCAACCGCAACTGCGACAGAAGTATTTAAGTTATTTTCTGGTAAATATTTTAGTAGGAGCAAAAAGTTACAATTTATAAAATAATACACAACATATACATAAAAATAATATTTTTTCATTTTTATTCAGTGGAGAACCGGTAAGAAATAAGTCTTGCCGTCAAAAGAAAATAGAAGATCTCCCATCGACGAAATTTTAGAGTCCGGGAAGCGGCCATCGATCCGTGTGCTAAATACGGAGTGTAGCATCCTTTGATAATAACCCCTGCTACAATTTGGTCTTCAATTGTTTGGTCTATTCTGCGACATTAATGTTGAGAGACAGCATTACCACATAAGGTTCTCGAGAGGCAGCATCGTATCTAGTAACAGTAGAGCTACAATGCTACAACTATATTAGTTGTATGGTTGTAGCACGAATGGGTCGGCTCGACCGGGGAAGGACCACGCTCTCACAGAATACCAGCGTAAAATAACAGCTTAACGCTGCTGTGTTTCGTATGGTAAGTGTAGAGAAACGGAGACCGTTTTTACTGGAAACGAGACATTCCATCTTAGTCCTTAGGAGAAGAAAATTATTATTCAATATAGATAATAAAAGATCATGCTGTTTTGATGGTAGAAACAGGTAAGAAACAAGAGGGTGATATCAACATAGACAGATTTATACTCAGAAAAGGATTCCTGCCACCTAAGCAATTAGTTATTTAAGCTCAATTACGTTTGACCATGGACTTATCTAGTAATAAGTTCAATAGAAATTTCTACAATTACCAGTTACATATATGGAACAACAAGTAATTAAAATTTGTATAGCTATTTTATCAGTTATATTATAGTTGTAGTACGAATGGGTTGGCTCCACAGTGGAAGAGAAAATAACAGATATAAGAGAAGAGAGAATACCAGCGTAAAATAGACCAATGCTGTTGTGATTTGTATGGTGTACTTGCGTGTCACCCTTATCCTATAAAAAAAACTACAAGCGCACTATAGTGCGCCCCATTTAGATATTATAATGACCTAGTGAGACGTGCAGGACGTCGATGTATACAGATTGCTCAGGACCGTGTTCTATAGCAATCGTAGGGGTCTCCATTCATCAGATGTAAGTGTAAAAAAAATCTCTTAATTATTCGCGCCCGGGAAGCGGCCAGCGATTCGTGTGTTAAATACGGAGTGTAGCATCCTTTGATAATAACCCCTGCTACAATTTTAAAGTATAATTTGGTCTTCAATTGTTTGGTCTATTCTGCGTCATTAATGTTGAGAGACAGCATTACCACATAAGGTTCTCGAGAGGCAGCATCGTATCTAGTAATAGTAGAGCTACAATGCTACAACTATATTAGTGGTATGGTTGTAGCACGAATGGGTCGGCTCGATCGGGAAGGACCACGCTCTCACAGAATACCAGCGTAAAATAGCAGCTTAATGCTACTGTGTTTCGTATGGTGAGTGTAGAGAACCGGAGACCCTTTTTACTGGAAAAAAGGCATTCCATCTTAGTCCTCACGGGTGACAACGCATCTGCGTTTTGATTCGGAAACGAGGATAGATGTACCTAGATGTATATGGGCCACAGCAACCACTTACCATCAGGTGGACTGTGTGCTCGTTTGTCACCCTATCCTAAAAAAAAAATTAATTGCATAAATAATGAATTATCAACTATAGTAAATTGTAAACTATTAATCAACTCTAGAGAAATTGCTGTCCGTCCATGAACTCTTGGTTTTTAAAAATATCCGCTATTTGTAACTAATAAAGAACATCTTAAAATAATGATTAAAGACAAAAATAAATTTCAATAATTATTTAAATTCGATAATCGTTGATTGTCGCTCATTTAAATTAAGTATTATCTATATATCTGTCTCTTTCTTTTGGCATTTAGTGAAAAGAGAGAGCGTGCCTATTAGCTCTTTTCAAATTAATTTGTTTTTAAATCGTGATGAATATTAAGAACTAAAGGTTACTTTACGTAAGGGCGTATCGACCGGGTTTTGAGTTACGCTTACATATTTACTAAATGTACTGAGATGTAAAATAATTGTCTCAATGCACCGTTTGCAACAACTTCGCTATATTAAGGTCAATTGCAAAATGAACCGAGTCTGGTGAAAGTAGTTCCAGTCAGCTATCGTGTTCTGAGCTACCTCTCCCGCCTTGGCTATACAAGCGAGTGTGCATTCGGAGCTAAATGTTATTAAGAGCGAAGATCTTTGAACAATGGTTGGATTGCATATCCAATAGCCTAAGTGAACTAAGGTTATGTACCGTTAGAAACAACTATAGTTTAGAAGCTAGGATTTAATGTTTACTTATGATAGTGTAAACGGTAATTTTTTTAAATAGGGAAGAGAGAGAGAGAGAGAGAGAGAGAGAGAGAGAGAGTGAAAGCAAGAAGTCTAATTAAAGTAAGTCTAATATTTTTTTTTGAAATTGGATTTTACTAAGCACTTTTTGGAAGTCAAAAGCTACGCCACTTAGCTTCGACATTTACCTACTAACCTACTACTAAGCGACAAGAAACTAACAAGTAGTGTTCCCAATAGTTACGATTTTTTTTAAATATATGGCTGTAACCGACATGGTAGAGCCACGTTGCAGCTATATATGGTTGTTGCTAGAATAGGTCGACGGTATGTTGCTGTGTTTCATATTGCGAATATAGATCCTTTTTACTGGAAACGAGGCATTCCATTGTAGTCCTCAGGAGTGATAACACATCTGCATTTGATTCATAATCGAGGATAAGTGTAGACGTTTATGAGCCACAGCATCCACTTACTATCAGGTGGACTGTGTGCTCGCTTGTCACCCTTATTCTACAAAAAACCCAATAAATGTATTCATTCTTATATAAGCTCATTGTAACATGTGCGATAATGATCGTGTGCAACGAGTGACATTGGAATGAAATAAGAACATTTTTTTAAACTTATTATAAGCCAGTGCTTGACCTCAATCTCACCTGGTTATAAGTGGTGATACAGCCTTAGATGGTAAATCACACTGTCTTATCGTAGCAAAAGCCTATTCACTCTTGCCTTAACAAAGGGATGAAGACCCGCCGATCACCTGGTTGTTCGATGATGGAAAGGACAGGGAGGAATTAGAGCATGTATATCCTGCGCATACTTATCAAAATGCGTACTATAGAATACCAAGAGACTGGCTACTCTGCGCCTGTGCTTGAGGCTGACAAGATTGGTTTCAACCAAATCAAGGTCACCAATGAGTCTCTTAGCACGTCTTTCCACTGAGCCCAATGCCGCCAGGTGGTATTTTGCAGCACCAACGCATATGTGACAGCAGTACTCCATGCACGACCGGACTTGCGCTTTATATAAGGTAAGAAGCTGCCCCGGCGCGAAGTACCCACGCACCCTTGCAAGGACACCAAGTTTCCTTACGGCTGCTTTAGCTCTGGACTCAATGAACCACCTATAGTTGAGGTTCGGTGAAAATTAAACTCCTAACAACTGCAGGCGATCAGTGTACTCCAACGATACATTCCGGAAAGTAAGAGCCAAGGCGAGCGGGCTCCTTTTAGCGGTAAAAAGACACGCTTGTGTTTTGGAGAATGGCATCGCCCCATTTGGAGACAGCCTGTAGTGCGAGACTCACACGCTCAACCATTGCCTCTCTTTCTGACTGGATTTGATCCCGAGTGGCCTGGCCACTTGGTTGGTATCCCTCCACAACTGTGCTGTCATCTGCATACCCATAGATATTAACATTGTATGCACTACTTCTAAGCATCTTACTAAAAAGTGTGGTACTTTCGCAGATGGGTTTCTCGACTGAAATCGAGCCGATCGATCATAAAATAACAGTTAAAGAAGACAGTCGTGTTTTGGTCCCATAGAAATTTTAACGTAACTTAGGCCCGTATTAATAATCGTTACTTAACGACGAACTCAAGTGCGTAATCATTTGATACGCCCTCATTACGATATCAGCATCTCAAGATCGTTGTTAATTAATAAACACGTAAAAACAGTATCTCAAAACGCTGTACTTAAGAACACTGTTTTGGGATTTGCACTGAAGTACACACAATTGAGAGTCGAGTTTTGTTTATTAATTGTATGGTACTCAGCTGATATCGTAAACATAAACCGCATCTTGAGATATGTTTGTTAATTAGATCATAACGTCATGATTGTACTTAAGTGCGTGTACTTGAGCTGAGTAACGTTTATTATACGGGCCTTAATGGTTATTACACTTAAAAAATACAACGGCCTAAAGGTTTTATGAAAATCTAACCAGAATCATGGAATCTGAAAAAAAAAACACGTCTCGATATTCGTGTTCTGGTTAATGTAATATAAAAAAGATTGTTCTTAGGTTATTGCAATACTCATAATTTAATTGTTAATTTCTCAGTATTCCCGTTAGATGCGGTAAAACTAATAATACTATTGTAATCTATAGATTATAAGGAATAAATCGAAATGCATTTCACTAAGTTATGCCACAATTTGTGGTGGGCCTATTCTTCATCATCATCATCATCATTACAGCCCTTCACAAGTCCACTGCTGAACATAGGCCTCCCCCAAAGAATGCCACAAAGCACGGTCCTGAGCCACCTGCATCCATCGACTTCCTGCATGTCTTACCAGGTCGTCACTCCATCTCGTGGGGGGACGCCCTACACTTCGCCTACCTGTACGAGGCTGCCACTCGAGAACCTTTCTTCCCCATCGGTTGTCGGTTCTTCGAGCTATATGGCCGGCCCACTGCCACTTCAGCTTACTAATCCGTTGGGCTATGTCGGTTACTCTGGTTCTACTGCGGATATCCTCATTCCTAAGTTTATCACGCAGAGAAACGCCGAGCATAGCCCTCTCCATAGCTCGCTGAGCGACCTTGAGCTTCCTCATACGGCCAGCAGTGAAGGACCACGTCTCAGTTCCATAAGTCATCACTGGCAACACGCACTGGTTGTACAATTTCGTTTTCAGGTTTTGAGGTATGTCTGACGAGAAGATGTGTCGTAGCTTCCCGAACGCTGCCCAGCCGAGTTGAATCCGTCGATTGACCTCTCGGTCGAAGTTGGACTTACCTAGTCGGACTATTTGTCCCAGGTAAACATACTCGTCAACAACTTCGAGCTTAGTGCTCCCAACAACTACCGGCATAGGTGTGACATGGACATTGAACATGATCTTTGTTTTGTCCATGTTCATCTTAAGACCTATCCGTTGGGAAACACTATCGAGGTCATTGAGCATAGTGCTTAGGTCCTCCAGCGATTCTGCCATAAGGACTATATCGTCGGCAAATCGAAGGTGAGTGATGTACTCGCCATTGATGTTGATACCGTATCCTTTCCAGTCCAGAAGCTTGAAAACGTCTTCCAATGCAGCGGTGAAGAGTTTTGGGGATATGATGTCACCCTGTCTTACACCTCTCTGCAATTGGATAGGTTTCGTGTTCTGGTTTTTCGTGCTCTGGTTCTATTCTTCATACAAAAACTAATTGTCTGCATTATATTATATAGTACAGACTCCATTAAACTTCGGTGGATGTACAAATATTTATAGCAAGATTCCCTGTAATATTACTGATATGATTATATTGCTTATATGTAAAATATATAACAAACAAATAAACAAAAATATTGAATAAAACTACTTTTACGGATTTTATCGCGTTTAATTAGCTTATTTTTATTATTTTTATTAATTCACGACGTTTCGGGTGCTTTCCAGTACCCATGGTGACAGGGGATTGAGATGATTGACGTCCCTATGTCATAGTTAACCCGGAGTACCTTCAGCTTTTTTAATTATTAATTTTGGTCCGATCTACGCAGAATGAATTTACTGTATCTTGAAGTCTTGCAGTGGTATGCTTGGGTTTAGTTTTAATTTTATTAATTACACGATCCCAATCAGGTGGTAGTACCCAGCCTCCCTCTCTATTGAAATTAGGATGTTTTTTTAATTTCAATAGCCTCACGTATCATCCTTGGCAGGAATCGATGTTCTTTCGCGAGAATTGGTGGTTTATCAAATCTAATGTAATGGTGGGGGCCGTCTAGAATATGATCACAAACTGCAGAGTACCAGGAACGTTGGCGCTTCACGTCAGCTATGTGTTCTTTTACGCGGATTTTTATTGATCGTTTTGTTTACCCTGTATATGAGAGACCAGATTCACAATCAAGCTTGTACACTCCTGCATCTCGTAGAGGAATATTGCAATTGACGGATGGTATGAACTCACTAATTTTCTTCGGCGGCTTGAAGAATGTTCTAATAGAAGCTCGCTTCAAGAAATAGGCAATCTTGTCTGTGACACCTCTGAAACATAGTAGTACAGCAGGCACACGCTCGACTGTGGCCGGCTTCACTCGGTTACTGTGACGTAGGCGCGGGACCTGAAGCTTGTTGTCTGATCTAAAAATGCACTTATTTGTCTGATTGTAAAATTGTGAAAATATCGTCTATTAGTAGGTTAGATAAACCACAAATTCTCGCGAAAGAACATCAATTCCTGCCAAGGATGATATGTGAGGCTATTGAAATTAAAAAAACATCCTAATCTCTAAATAGAGAGAGAGGCTGGGTACTACCACCTGCTTGGGATCCTGTAATTAACTAATAAACTAAACCCAAGCATACCACTGCAAGACTTCAAGACACAATAAGTTCATTCTGCGTAGATCGGACCAAAATGGATAATTAAAAAAGCTGAAGGTACTCCGGGTTAACTCTGACATAGGGACGTCAATCACCTCAGTCCCCTGTGACGATGGGTGCTGGAAAGCACCCGAATCGTCGGGAATTAATAAAAATAAGAAAAATAAGTTAATTAAACGCGATAAAATTCGTAAAAGTAGTTTTATTCAATGTGTAGTAATCAAAAATAAATATGTAAGGTCAGATGGAGTTTTGTATGGAGTTCTTACACTTACGTCAAATGCGCAATACCACATTGAAAATAGACCTGCGATGGACATCATCATCTAAAGTGCGAAAAGTCAGATACTACGATCGTCCATCATTGACGATTAAATCTGCCAAGATTGACGATTAAAGATATTTTTTTTTCCTTAATCGTCAAGATTCCTTCCGGCAGTGCTCTTTGTCTTTGTAATGTTTCAGACAGAATTTTAAATATGGTTGTTTATGTTTTAATAGCATGCAAATAACCTTCTTAGCTTAACAGAAGACTAGCTTCTGTTTCAATATTACAAACAGATACTTCAGTTTTATTTATATGTATAGATTATAATATTATAATATATAAGTATAATAGCGGCGGGATGGCAGTGGTAGTTTTGTACCGCTCTTCTATCACGTTCCTCTGTCACCTCTTACGACACCCAGATATTGATGTTAGGAGTGGATTTGTGGTAAAATCGCATATCAGTTCCGGCTGTTCCAGTTCCACATAAATAACATTTAAAAAACCTGTTACAAAATAGCTGTCTGTAACTACATTCTTTGTAGGTACTTCTCTTTCTAAGGTGTTGAACCTATGCGAGAAAAGGATAGAGCTTGTGACAACTGTAACACAGTGTAACAGTAACATTTTTTATCTTATTCTAATAAGGGTAACTGGCATATGAATAAATAAAGAAAAACTTGTGACTGTCTTTTAGTGGATTTGTTATCTCGTGGAACAGGAGCTATTTTTTTAGTTTGTCACAGTTACAGTCGGCTATTTTATGATACCTGTTTTTTTATCTGTTACGATATATACGCCTCACTCCTAATTGGTTTACCAAGATATGGGTTAGTTAATTCTCTTACGTTAACACTACACGGTTAAGCAACAACATGTTCAACACCAAAAAGTGTTAAAGAGTATAGTTGAAAATAAAATTGTTTTGTAATTGTTCTTAAATTGTAGATTAATACTAAAACAACATAATGAATAACCTTTCGCGAGTTAAAAGGTTAAACACGTTAAAATTCAAAACACTATTACGCAGCAGAACTTGCCCTGGATTTACTTTAAAACCACAAACAATGGTTTATGTAATGAACCAAGATACACGCAACAAAGTGTCCTTAGACAAACAAAGCGAGATACAGAACCTTTCCTTTGTGACGCCGAAACCATGCTTATGGTCTCAACACATAGTCGGACACCTTTTTATTTCACTATAGCATATAAAACCCCACCGCTGGGTCATTGGTCTCTTTCTGGTATAGTTGTAACATGAATGGGTCGGTTCGACCAGAGAAGGACCACGCTCTCACAGAATACCAGCGTAAAATAGCAGCTTAATGCTGCTGTGTTTCGTATGGTGAGTGTAGAGAACCGGAGACCCTTTTTACTGGAAACGAGGCATTCCTTCATAGTCCTCACGGGTGACAACGCATTTGCATTTTGATTCGTAATCGGCGATAAATGTAGATGTCTATGGGCTACAGCCACCACTTACCGTCAGGTGGACTGTGTGCTCGTTTGTCACCCTTATCCTATAAAAAAATTAAAGTGTCAATTTTGGTAATTCAATCGACAGTTTTTAATTGTCTGGAAACCCAAGCTCGTAACAATATTTATAGTTATCTATAGAAAATGACAAAAAAAATGAATGTGTTTATTTATTACTGGTCCGGTGCGTCGTTGCCGGAGAAGAAATTATTGTGGAAATATCGTTTTAAATTTAGAAGAGCTATGTTGTTTAATTGGGAATGATAATATATTAATTGAAGTTGAATGGTAGATAACTTTTAGCTTTAATTTGTCGGTATAATACGCGCGCCACCTTCGCGCAATTGCAAGCAATAAGTTGACAAAGCTTTACCGTAATCTGACGAGCGGTATAGCAGCGCATAAAATACGAAGAAACAATTAATATTTTTTTACATATTAGATTTATTTAAGTACACAAAACAGAATAATTTTAAAACGTAAACATAATAAGTGCAAAGTTACGATCTGGATGATATTCCAAAACATGTGCACATAACATGATATTAGGAAACAGTAACGAGTTTACAGCACAAATACTTATAAATCACTAATGTATAACGAAATATGTTGTGGAAATTTTTTTGGATAGCCAGACTGTTTCAAATGGGTCAAAATTGTTTAGTGGTCAATTCTCAATTCCTCGGCTATGTCGTAACTACTAATATGCCGATCTTGCTCCAGGTTTTTAAAAATGCCATCGACTTTATCCCTATGAAAGCAACCGACGCGATTTGCATCTTTGACATCAAAATTCCTGCACTGAAAAAGCTTCAATCAACTTTGTGCTACTCTTACTGCACTAGGTCCATAAACGTCACAATTTTTTTTCGCGGCTTGAGTCACATTTTTCTCTTTTTTGTAATAAAACTTCAGAATATATCGAATTTCTTCATTAGATTCACTCATTTTGGCGGACAGAAAAACAATTAAAAATGGCGGGAAAGTGTTTTTAATTTAAATTTTTCGTTTTCTTTATATCCTTTATGTATTGATAATCAAATCAGTCAGACAGGCACACAATACAACCAAAGAGATCTTTCTTCAATTTTATAGAAACAAAATACGAAGAAACTTTTATCCGACCTATTATGCTGTTTATTTTGCTGTATTTTTTCTTAAATAATTTTGATATCAAATTAATATAGTTTAAACAAAGTCCTTGTTAAAAAAAATATAACATAAACTATCAAACGTTTTGAGAACTTTATCTAAACTATTTCGAACATTATATGTTTTCGTTTTCGAAGATTAATAAAAATTTTATATGCACTAAAACATTTTAGTTCCGAATTTTTCTTCAATTTTATATAAACAAAAACTTTTGTCGTACTTGAGAGATCTCTGCACATCATGATGTAAGAAAAAGCTACGACACCTTTAACAGACAAAATATACTATAATATAAATATTTTATCAAAACTGGTACGTATAATAATAATGCGTAGGTTATTTATAAGTTAATTTTTTTATTATTAATGTAATTAATTTGACGAAGGTTTAAAAGGGAAGGTTAGGTTAGGTTAGACCATATTTGTACTATATAGACCATAATTGTTACTTGTACTTAATGCATATTGAATAAATTATTTAAGTAAATTCATAAACACATATATTATTTGTGTCTGATAAAATATGGCGGAATATGTACCACATTCTGTATTATTCACCACTTAATAATATTATAACAAAATTCTGTATACCCGTATTTGCAAAATAAAAAAATCATTAATTCATTAATTCAATAGCGTCTTTCTTATAGAATATGAGTGACAAATGAGCACAGAGTCCACCTAATGGTAAGTGGATGCTGGGGCATCTTCATCTATACACGTGAGAACTGAGGTGGAATGCCTCATTTCCAATAAAAAGGGTCTCCGGTTCTTTACACTACTACCATACTAAACAGCAGCGTTAAGCTCCTATTTTACGCTGGTATTCCGTGAGAACGTTTTTTTTTTTTTATAGGAGAGGGGGCAAACGAGCATGCGGCTCACCTCATGGTAAGTGACTACCGCCGCCCATGAACAACTGCAACACCAGGGGAATCGCAGATGCGTTGCCGGCCTTTAAAAACGTGGTCCTTCCCCGCCGTGCCGATCCATTCATGCTTTAACTGTACCACGTAAATATTACGCCTGTAATCCCCCACTCAAACATAAGACAGCCCACCTGATGGTAAGTGGTTACTGCAGCACGTGGAAATCAACTTTAAACGAGGCTACAGATGCGTCACATCTGAGGACTAAGATGGAATGCTTAAGGCATTCCATCTTTGTCTTGTAGTGTGTTGTGCTTGTAATTATACTGACTCTCTATATTCTTCAACTAGAATACAAGCACTGCTATTCGGCGGACGATATAGGTAAGAAAACCAGACGAACTTGTTGGTAGAAAAAAAGTCCTACTAAAATTACCAAGATAAAAACGTAAGTTTCATATTTGTAACTAATTAGTCGTTCCAATTTTCAACTAACTGGAGATTAAGGCAGTGTTTTTTTTTTGGCGATATGGCTCATGGATGGAGTTCTACGGCCATATGGCTAATTTTTGTAATAATCATGGCTATTCATATATATTAAATTGATAAGTTTTATTTTATAAAAAAGCTTTTAGAAAAATTTACTTCGCAAATATCCGCGTTATAAAATAAAATGTACCTAGTATGAAGAGCACCTCCCGCCCTCCGTTAGTCGGTTAGCGGTGGCTAACCGCTAAGCTTAGCGGGTAGCCACCGTAGAGTCTATATCACCTGAGGATGCCTCGTGTAGAGGCGAAACACGTGTCGTATTGTCGTCAGTGGTGTGTCTTGCCTAGTGTAGTGGTGTTGGGAGTAGCGGTGCTGGGATTAGTGGTGACGGGGATAGTGCACGCA
This sequence comes from Parnassius mnemosyne, assembly GCA_963668995.1. Lineage (NCBI taxonomy): Eukaryota > Metazoa > Arthropoda > Insecta > Lepidoptera > Papilionidae > Parnassius > Parnassius mnemosyne. Next base: position 9,340,332 of record CAVLGL010000093.1, read on the forward strand.
ATTGAGGGAGGGCGGGAGGTGCTCTTCATACTAGGTAAGACACATCATTTTATTTTATAACGCAGATATTTGCGAAGTAAATTTTTCTAAAAGTTTTTATATAATGGATTTCCGCAAAGTAACGCCTGATTCTATTAAGTTTTATTTTGTTCTATTTTAAATGACCATACAGTGGTGGCATAAGAGGATTCACTATCTCATGTTAGATGCGACTGCGACAGATGCGCTATTAACTCTAAGGATAAGATGGAATGCCTCATAGCCTATTCTTATACTGGCTCTCTAATTCTATCACATAAGGCAGCCCACAAACACGTGCTAGAGCAACTTTATTTTAAACTGGCTTTACGGCTCTGGGTTCTAGCCCTTCTGAGCCTGAAGTTACAATTGCTAGAGCAACGCGGCGGACGCTCCATAGATCTCTTTAAAATGAGAGGAGGCTAATAAGTATGTAGGCTGTAATTTTTTAGTTTTTATATATGAGATGGCCGTGTTGTAGCATTATATGACCGTATTACCGTGTTATGCCGGCGTAAGAAAATCAACTACACCATAACAACCCGTGGGTGTTGAAAGACAGAAGGAAACTGAAACAGGTATTGGGCAGCAGCATCTTAATAGCTACTGAAAGTCATACAAACATGGAGCTGGTAAACCGTCTATCAGGTGTTGCAGCTATATGCAGTTATAAATTAATGTTAATATGCAGTTATAAACTATAATTAAATAATAAACGGCAGGGTCGGGAAGGGACGCCCTAGACGAAAGTTTAGCGACCAAATCGGCGATACATTAAAAATAGGCCAGATTAGGAGTACCCTTAACCGACGAGCGTGTATGCGTAGATATATGGATGTAAAAGAGGCGAGAGAGGTGTGTCAGGATCACGCTAAATGGAAGTCCGTAGTCTCTGCCTACCCCTCTGGGTGACAGGCGTGAGTGTTTATGTATGTTATTATGTAAATTAATGAATAAATAAGCGAATAATTTAAAATTAAAAATTTTGTACAACCAAATTCAATATAAATTATTAAGAATAGCTAAAAAAATATTGGTCAAACCTTGATCAAAATTATATGCGACCACATTAGACGTACTAGTTTACAAATAAAAAAAAAAACAATAATTGAAATCGATTCAACCAGAAAAAAATTATGAGATAACACACATAAAAAATATACAGTCGAATTGAGTACCTCCTCTTTTTTGAAGTCGGTAGAAAACAAAAGACGTTTATAGAGAAGTCGAACGAAAGCAAAACTTTACGAGCCAAACTAATTAACACAAAGTTTCTTTTAGCATTTAATGAATGATTATTGTAACGTATAAGGTGAACTTGCGAAATACTCAATCATACGGTAATCGTTGAAAAGTGAAAGTCGAATTGCTTCCGACAGAACTGACGACTACTCACAAAATGGCTGCCGAAAATGGCGCGATACATTCCTGATATAACTGACATGAATTATGTATTTAGATCACTTTAGGCCTGGGCATGCGTTTATAAAAAAAACTTCGTACGTATATTTTTAATATTTTTGGAAAGGAGAAAATATTGCAACTATTTACTGGAACGCGAATGAATGTTTGACTTTTATTTTCGATTTTCGACGCATTCTAAAGGCTTCAAATAAAAGTAATAAAGCTAGTTAAATATTTAATTTTGTTTATTCAATTTTATAAAAAAGCTCTTTAATTGTGAAGGTAGACCTCCCCACTGCTGAAAATAGAACTCCCCCATAGAAAGCCACATCAACTTTCTGCATGTTTTACTAGATCATCACTCCATCTGGAGAGGTACAGTGAAGGAACATGGGTCCACAAACTGGAAAGTTTTCCGATAAGATGCTGCCACTGAAGAACCTCATATTTCTTTCCCATCAGTTTTCGGTTCTTTGAGCTATATATATATCCGGGAAAATGGCACTTCAGCTTAGTGATCTCTTATATTTGGTCAATCAACTCTGGATCTACTTCGAATTAATATGTTACAGTGACTTAATCTTATTCACAGCGAATAAACAGTCGCGAACACGAAGAAAATCCCAGCTTAAAAACAAAGATCCATAAATCATTTTAAAAATTACATCATAACATCGAAATGTTACCGTTTCGTAGTGGTGTAGCATTATCTACTATTGCATATCATGTCATAAGACGTGACAGAGAGAAACAAACCAAGAAAGGGCGACAGCGTCTTCCCTATAATATCCAAAAATTAAAATCTTCGGTAAAATATATGGGAGGCCTGTGTTCAGCAGTGGATTTTAGAGTTTAACAGCAACGACAATATCATCAGCCTGTTGCCAATAAGCAGATTGCTGTGTATGGATCACTCCTGCTGTAGTAAATATATGCAATAACCGTCATACCTGGCAAGGGGATTGACGATACCAGAGGTCTCGCACCTTGGACGCTGCTGGCTTTCGCCGATCTGGTTATCTTACGCCTGATAAAGTAATGGTTAAATCTATATCTATTGCTAGCCATTAATATCCTATATTTCACAGTCACCACCCACTTACCACTTACTTTTGTACGTGGTAGAGTCATGCTGCAGCTATATTAATAGTATAGTTGTAGCACGAATGGGTCGGCTCGACCGGGGAAGGACCACGCTCTCACAGAATACCAGAGTAAAATAGCAGCTTAATGCTGCTGTGTTTCGTATGGTGAGTGTAAAGACCGGAGACCCTTTTTACTGGAAAAGAGGCATTCTATCTTATTCCTTACGGCTGAAAAAGCATCTGCATTTTAATTCGCAAACGAAGATAGATGTAGACGTCTATGTGCCACAGCAACCACTTACGATCAGGTGGACTGTGTGCTCGTTTGTCACCCTTATTCTATTTAAAAAAACTTACCAGTTACGACACCCATGATACGAAATGTGTTGATGGATTTAGTTACGCTTCAACCGTACTGTAAAGATTTAAATGAAGACGAACAAACGTTAGAATGTAGGCACAGGGGCTACTCATTACTTCTAAAATAGTGGTATTTGCTTTTATCTGAAAGAATAGTTCGCCACGTCGGATTTCACTTGTTCTCAAGATGTAATTTCTTAGACAGCCAGATTTTCTTACGAAGTGTTTTTTTTTTCAACATTTGGGATGGGGCAGCCAGTTACTGAGTAACCATGGATCCATATTACTTTTTTAGTTAGATATACCGTGTTGATTTAAATATGTTCTCATTAAAAATTAAAACATCGGCAAAATAAATTAAAATTAAACGGGATATAATTCAAATCTGTAAAGTTTGTTTTGTACAATACTAATACGTTATGTGTTACGAATTCAAATTTAATGTCATTTTTTTATAGTAATTGGTAGAATCAGGCGATACTTTGCGGAAATCAATTATAATAAAGTTGTTACAAATTAACTTCCTTAATTCCGCGTAAACAAAGAAAATGATGTGTCCTGTCCAGTTTGAAGGGGACCTCCCACCCTTCCTCAATTGCATGCACTATACCTGCCAACACCAATCCCAGTACCACCACTCCCAACAACACCACTGCCAACACCACTATTCCTTGCATCTCCAATCCCAAAACCACCACACTAGGAACGACACACCACTCTCGATAATAGGACACGTATAGCGCATCTACACGAAGCATCCTCAGGTGAAGTAGACTGCGGCCACGAGAGTGGTCGGATGGAAAGACGGAACGCTGAGTACATATCAAGTGATGTAAAAAAAGCCAAAACTATGCTCAATTTATTATAAGAATACGCGTGAGTAGTAAATAAATTACACATATGCAACAGAAATAATTTTCAACTCAAAATGGTTGAATTTCGGCGAGAACTTGACGGGCGTTTGATTGCTGCTCCAGTATTATTGTTTAAATGATGGTTTGAAGTAGATTTTGCTTCAAAAAAGTAATGCTGTTTTGTATATTTAATCTCTGCGCATATGAACTATTAGTGGAAACGATGAAACAAGTGCTCCAATGATGATTGAATCTCTCAAATTCAAATTCACCACACTAAATGTTAAACAGGTGTGTTTTTAATTGGCAAGGAACGGAGCCTTGTTGAATCCACCTTTTTCTCGGAATTACACTTGAGGCGAAGCTTGAATGGCTCCCTCATATCTAAACTAGCTAGCAAAATTAGTTCTGCAACATATACTATAAAAATATTAGAGGCTTCTCATGTGTTACAATTAGATCAGTTTATATTAGTTATTTCCATAGCATAATCTAATATAGAATCTTGATATGGGGTAATGGTACTGTGAAATATATCTTTGTTTTTCAGAAGGGAGTCATAAGAGCAATTAATAACTCAGGTCCGGATTCCTTCGGACTTATAGAAAAAAATTAAAGAAATAAATATATTAACTTTGGCCTCTCAGTATATTTACGAATATTTAACATTACACAGAAACAAAAATAGTTTTATTAAACTAGTGGTGTAAATACGAGAATCAAGCCCAAGTTAGCTATAAGTACCTGTTTTTCGAATCCAAAGAATCCGTAATTCCTTCATGACGTAATGTACATGCTTGTGGCCGTGTAGAAGGAAAAGGGAAGATCGCCCGCCTGATGTTCTGCCCGGGGCGCGGTGAACGCCCCGAGTGGTATAAGTCGCGGCACGTAAGTCTAGCGCTGACCGAAACGTGGAGGGGATTGAATTGGACTAATGCGACTGGAGAGCCAATCAGCACGTGCGAACGATGCGCACGAGTCATTCAGCGCGACTTATGCGCAATAAGCCAATCAGTGCAATAACTGTCATCGCCAGACTTTAGTACCGCTACTTATAATTCGGAGATCTTCTATATATACTGCTTTTACTTCGGAACTTTGATAGCGCGACTTAGGCTTCGATGTATTTTCGCTTGTGGGGCGACGACAGCGCAGTCACACGTTTTTATAAGTCTCAGAAAATATGCAGGCCAGAAAATTATTTAGTAAGGATTATTATACTGCTAAATAGTACATGATTGGGAGATGATCACTACCATGCGGTTTCTAAATGTTTTCGTAATAATTGTATAAAATAATATATTGTAAATTAATTTTATTTAAAAAAGTCTTCCCAACGTTCTTCCCAGGACAGAGATTTTTTCCGAACAAGTGGTAAAACTTAAATGATATCCAATGAGTAGCTTCTCTAGCCTATTCTATTCCATTCAAAATAAGGTGTCGGATTAGGCCCCTAAAAGCTGCCGCTAAAATCTCGCATAACTTCACAATGTGATGCATCAACATATTGTTAAGAAGTTTTGAAACAAATTAATTTAAAGGATAATTTCTTAATAGACTCTGGAGAAAATACAACAGAACGAGTCAATTACCAAAGAAAAAAAATATTTTTGGAGCATATGTGTGCGTCCAGCAGTGACTTTTACAGACTGTTTGAAAAAGAAATAAGAAAGATGTGTGTGTGAGTGCATGTCAAGAAGTTGAGCATGGTTTGGAGACGTCTATTGATTTAACGTCTATTGACGACGAGATGGAGACGTCTATTGATTATACATTTTTAGATAAGGCATTTTTAGGATTCCGTAGCCAAATAGCAAAAATCGGAACCCTTAAGGATTCGTCATGTGTGTCTGTTCGTCTGTCCGTGCGTATGTCACAGCCACTATTTTCCGAAACTATAAGAACTATGCTGTTGAAACTTGGTATGTAACCTCACAAGTCCACTGCTGAACATAGGCCTCCCCCAAGGAATGCCACAAAGCACGGTCCTGAGCCACCTGCATCCATCGATTTCCTGCATATCTTACCAGGTCGTCACTCCATCTAGTGGGGAGACGCCCTACACTTCGCTTGCCGGTACGAGACTGCCACTCGAGAACCTTTTTTCCCCATCGGTTGTCGGTTCTTCAAGCTATATGGCCGGCCCATTGCCACTTCAGCTTACTAATCCGTTAGGCTATGTCGGTCACTCTGGTTCTACTGCGGATATCCTCATTACTAAGTTTATCACGCAGAGAAACTCTGAGCATAGCCCTCTCCATAGCTCGCTGAGCGACCTTGAGCTTCCTTATCCGGCCAGCAGTGAAGGACCACGTCTCAGTTCCATAGGTCATCACTGGCAACACGCACTGGTTATACAGTCGCGATTTCAAGTTTTGAGGTATACCTGACGAGAAGATGTGCCGTAATTTCCCAAACGCTGCCCAACCGAGTTGAATCCGTCGATTGACTTCTCAGTCGAAGTTGGACTTGCCTAGTCGGACTATTTGTCCCAGGTAAACATACTCGTCAACAACTTCGAGCTTAGTGCTCTCAACAACTACCGGCATAGGTGTGACATGGACATTAAACATAATCTTTGTTTTGTCCATGTTCATCTTAAGACCTATCCGTTGGGAAACACTATTGAAGTCATTGAGCATAGTGCTTAGGTCCTCCAGCGATTCTACCATAAGGACTATATCGTCGGCAAATCGATGGTGAGTGATGTACTCGCCATTGATGTTCATACCTTATCCTTTCCAGTCCAGAAGCTTGAAAACGTCTTACAATGCAGCGGGGAAGAGTTTCGAGGATATGACGTCACCCTGTCTTACACCTCTCTGCAATTGAATAGGTTTCGTACTCTGATTCTGTACTCGGATAGTCAGCGTAGCTCTACTGTACAAGCACTTCAACACTTCGATATACCGACAGTCAACTTGGCACCGCTGAAGGGACTGCAGCACCGCCCAACTTTCGACGGAATCAAAGGCTTTCTCATATTCCACATACGCAAGGCAAAGTGGCAGATTATACTCCTCTGTCTTCCATTGTACTAAAGCCTTTTCGGAAACCAGCTTGTTCAGGAGGCTGGAAGTTGTCAAGACTGCGTACGAGACGATTCGTAATGACTTTCGAAAACAGCACGTAGACGCGGCTCAGAAGGGAAATCGGTCTGTAGTTCTTCAAAAGAGCGTCTTCGCCTTTCTTGAAGAAAAAAACCAACGCACTTCTGCTCCACGCCTCCGGTGTGATTCCACCATGGAGGACGGAATTTAAGAGCTTCTGAAGGACTTCAAGTACCGGTTTTCCACCCGCTTTCAAAAGCTCCGCTGTATTTCCATTCTCGTCTGGGGCCTTTCCGTTTTTAAGGTGCTGGATAGCCATTCTAATCTCGCTCGCTCTTGCTCACACTTGTGTGTGGCTCCAATGATGATGTGTACAGCTGCCCATAGAACCTCTCAATCTCACTCAAAATCTCAGGTGTCCCTCAAGTAACGCTGCCACACTCGGTCTTCAGCTTCGACAGTTGGCTCTTTCTGGCAGACAGATCTCTAGCAAAGACTTTGAAGCCCTGGTTCCGCTCTTTCTCCATGAAGTCGGCCAGCTGCTGGCCCTTTGGGTTCCGTTGCCCTATTCCGAATTTCCCTACTTTCAACTCACCGTTCTCTCTTGGGCCTAGTTTTGCGTTGAAGTTAATTCTCCCTACATAGACTGAAACTCAAAATTTTTTTTCATCAAAAGCATACGTGTAGGGTATCTATGGATAGGTTTTCAAAATGATATTGAGGTTTCTAATATCATTTTTTTCTTAATTGAATAGTTTGCGCGAGAGACACTTTCATATTTAAATAAAGCTAATTTTACGGATTTTATCGCGTATATTAACTTGTTTTATATTCCCGACGTTTCGAGCACTTTTCAGCACCCATGGTCACCGTGGGGGACTGAGATGTATGACGTCCCAATGTTATAGTTAACCACGGCTACCTTCAGATTAAAAATTATTAATTTTTGTTCCGATCTACGCAGTATGAACTTACAGTATCATGAAGTCTTGCAATTGTATGCTTGGGTTGGGATTTAATTAAATTAATAATTTAATAATAAATTAAAAAAGTAGTGTTTGCTTAAATATAAGAAATCACTTTCAAATTGGTAAAATGTGTGTCCCCCCCCCCCTCCTGTAACTTCTAAAATAAGAGAATGATAAAAGTAAAAAATATATATGATGTACATTACCATGTAAACTTCCACCAAAAATTGGTTTCAACGAGATCTAGTAAGTGTTTTTTTTTTAATGCGTCATAAATCGTAAACCGCAATTTACATTTCATTCAATCAACTCAAATATAAAAATAAAATAATATACACTATTATTAAAACATCGATCAAAGTTACAACGAACTACAAAAACTTTTATATTATGTTACTTGCTGCTACTTGGGCGAATCCGATTCGCACTTGGCCGCTTTTTTAATGTCTATACCAACAATTGTTCGTCAGCAGAATTTTGTTCGTATGTAATAAGAATAGAAGTTGATATGTTCATTATTCAGATTATCTCGTTGCCTTCACATGTATATTCATAATATTGAATTATGTCACGTAGTCACGGCGTAAGGGAACCCAGACCAGTGGGTATCGTAAGAGGCGACACTGAACCAGTAGATGGGCAGCATCATGTTCTTGATAACAGTACAAAACCCAACCCGCCCGTCAAGCGTTGTAACCATGGCAAATGTCCTCCCTATGAGGCAATATACAGAAAAGACCTATGTGTGCCCGCAGTGGACTTCTGATAGTCTGTAATCTATATACGAGTACATATAATAAATCTGTAGAAAATACATAATTTATCTACAGATTTATTTCACGATTCACGCAAAAACTTCCATGAAATTTTGCATGTAAATGACCGTGTAAGGCAGTAAATGACCGTGTATAATATACAGGCAACTTTTTATCCGCTTACGGAAGAGTAATTAAAAAAATTATGTTTTTATTTTCTTTTCTTTTTTAAATTATTGTCATTATGGCTGCTGGTTGTTCTATTAGTCTAAAAGAGGATTTAGCTATACGTATAACAGTACGGGCATATAACATCTGCTAGGCCAGCTATTTAATTAATAAATATTAAATTAAGTTCTAAATTAGGTGAAATTTGTTTTGTATTTAAAAATAGATCGCGGCTAAACCGAAATACCTGTCATATGTATGGTCCCATTGATAACAGGCAAAGTTCTAATGCTACAGTCACCAGAGCTGAGTGAGGAGTATTTCGCGGCAATATTGCAACGCAAATAAAATATACCTAGCAGCTTCGAAGGTTAAGCAATGAAAAATGAAAAAAAATTTCTTAACATGGCAACAGGACTTCTTTTTATGTTGCTCTACACGTATTGCACACCTCGAACGTCAGGTGGAGAGGTTTTTTTTAATTATTTCGTTAGTTATAGGTTATATTTTCTTTCTGTTTTCGTTAAATTTACCGAGCCTTTTGATTAATGTTATTATAATTCTATTTGTTTTTTTTTTTGGTTCAGTTTGTTTGGTTGGTATGTTGTTTTATATTTTCTTATTTTTTATTCGTTTGTTCTTTGTGCCGCCTCTTTTGACGTGAATAAGTATTTCTGTCTTTGTTTATTAATTAATTCCCCTTCGCCGTATTTAAGAAATATTTGCTACGAATAAATCGTCTTAATTTATACATGCTAACACTCAATAATTATGACAGATACTCAGATACTGATGGATGTTAAAACGACTTTGTGAAAGGCAACACATAAAAAGTAAAAAAAAAGAAGATATTTTATTTTATTTAAAATCAAAGAATTTGTGGCTATAAAATGGTGAGCAATAAGATTTTAATATTTATTTTTAAACATTACTAATATTCTTGTTAATCTTACATTTCGATACCTGGAAGAGCCATGCTGCAGGTATAATATGTTTGTAATATGGGTTGGCTCGACCGAGGAAGGAACACGCTCTCACATAATACTAGCGTAAAATAGCAGCGCAATGCTGATGATTTATGGTGAGTGTAGGGAACCGGAGAGGTGTTTTACTGGAAACGAGGCATTTCATCTCAGTCCCCAGGGGTGACAACGCATTTGCATTCTGATTCGTAATTGTGGAAAACACTCCAAGTATTAAAGCACTTGCTGTTTCCCTTGATGTCTCGAAGGCCTTTGAGAGAGTTTGGCACACTAGCCTTTTGGGTAAGCTTCCAAGGTACTGCTTATCCCCTGGTCTGATTGAATGGGCAAAGGACTTTCTGAGTAAACGGTCTCTCCGGATCGTCATCGATGGCTGCTCATCTGATCGTATGGCTACTAACGCCGGTGTTACTCAGGGGTCCGTTCTCTCCGCAACTCTCTTCCTGCTGCATATTAATGATCAGCTTATGCCCGGTATCTATAGGTATTCAGACAATAGCACAGTTGTGAAGAGATACCAACCAAGTCCTCGAGCCAGTTGGGATCAAATCCAGTCCGAAAGAGAAGCTATGGTAGAGTGTGTGAATCTCACACTACAGGTAGTCTCCGAATGGGGCGATGCCAATCTTATGAAATTCAACGCCTCCAAAACACAAGCGTGTCTCTTCACTGCAAAAAGGAGCCAGCTCACCTTGGCTCCTTCCAGTTGTTAGGGTTTGAGATATCAGCAGCAGCTGCAAGGAAGTTGGGAGTCCTAACAAAGGTGCGGCGATAGTTCACGCCGGGACAAACTGCTTACTATATATAAAGCGCAAGTCCGGTCGTACATGGAGCATTGCGTCCATATATGGGCTGGTGCTGCAAAATGCGACGATCATTGTTACGAGTGATCCATTTTCTTGGGAATTTAGTAAAATGGTAAGTATTTGTATATATATATATATATATATATATATATATATATATATATATATATATATATATACTAGCTTTTTACCCGCGGCTTCGCTCGCGTGGTCTTCTTTTTTAGAAACATCATTAAATGTATTCCACGCCAAATTTAGTAAAGTTCGATCACTTTTAGAGTCAAGTCGGTGTCTGTGTATCTATGTCAGTTTTTCAAAGAATTTTTTGAACTACCAAAGACTATTGGACCTAGATGATTGAGGTACACGTGCAGAAATAAGTTTTTCATAATTGCATTAATATCATATGTCTAGAAATATCTACATTTTTTTTTATATTGGACCTGTCTTCCGATGTATCTATCCATAAGAAAGATAAATAGTCTTGAAATCCAAATTTACTGTTATTATTTACTCTTTACATTCATTCATAATTTATTTTTATCAAAATAATGATGAATTCATGGTCTTTTATGCGATATTTGATTCATATCATTGTTTCAATTTAATATTGATTGGCACCATAAATAGATTCTGATTTTTTTTCTACGTTCGAGTAGACTTCATAATTTCATAAATGCAGTTCTGATAATGATGAATACTACACATATAATAAAACAAATTGTAATAAATCACGTTACATTTTAACTTCTATTTAAGCGGATTGTACAAAACACATCATTGGAAGAAAGTTCCATAAAAATTTGCGTAAAATAACGTATTGCTGATGTGAAGCACCGACGCTCCGAGAAGTCTGAAAGTGTGTCAACATGTTGAGTATCGTCCCAACCATTATATCAGATCTGATAGACAACAAATAAACCCCCGCCCCCCTCTCCATGGGTTCTGTATAGTGCCCGAAACGTCATCAATTATAAAAGTTAAAATTAAACACGATAAAATACTTATGATTACTTTTATTGCAAATGAAGTTCTATTCGCAGTGAACGTAGGTAGAACTATGATCGAAAGCAGAAAAATATTCGCCTTGTTGTGGCGGCGAAAGAGAATCCGCCACCTCATATCGTTCCATGTGTGTCCTAAGAGGCGATAGAGGAAAACAAACAGGAGATGGGCAACATCATCTTCCTGACAACAGTTCAAAATAATAAATGCTGCGGATGTCAACCTGCCTGCCCAGCGTGGCAACTATAGCAAATATCCAGCTTATTTGACAAGTTATGGGGGAGACCTATGTTCAGTTCAGTGGACTTTTGATAGGTTGTAATGATAACGGTGATGAGTTCTATTCTTTCGAATCTTTGCTACCGTTAATATTTACGGTAGTATGAAAACAAAAACGTAACATCTCCGAAAATATGAATGATATAAAAACAGCATAATTGCCCCCATTAAAACTAAAAAAGTAACGACCTACATACATGTCACTACTGGGCACAGGCCACAGAGCATTTGGCCAAAAAAGGTGCCAACGCTGGATCACATCAGCTGGGGAACTTCTCAGATATTCAGGTTTTCTTTCACCACCGAGAACGTGGTAAATCAACACTTCAAATTGCATTTAACATATATGTAAAAAGATATAATAATGCTTGTGTACTATGAAATTTACCTTTGCCTTTGACAAGTAAAATAAAATAAATCTTTGTTTAAGTAAAATCTGCTATCTTCGATATTTAAAGTATTTTTTCGCAACAGCCTGTTCATTTCCATATCTAATGTGAGCTATGAAACCACTACTATCACAAAAATCTTGATTTGTCTGATAATATGAAAACTCAAAAATACAAAAATCCAACAAACTGACAGCAGCTTACATACGTCTCACTACTGTGCACACGGCTCCCCTTTACCTATAGTGTTTGTGAGCAGAAAAGAGTATGCCGCAATTCTTCAACTACTACTCCGACATTTAGGTTTGCCCACGAAGTTATTCTTCACCACTTCACTGGGTATGTAGTAAGTCAGCACGTAAAATTTCCCATAAAAGATTTATTTGTCCTCAAAGGACTCGTACACGTTTTGCTCCGACTAGGGAGCAAAACGTGTACGAGTCGCCGTGATGAAATCTCACGGCGAGCTACACGGCTCTCGTATTTGTTTAAATAAAATTCATAAAAACTGAAACAAAGCTTTTGTACCATCGTTGACCATATTTACCGAGTAATTAGAAACCCAACGATGCCACGAACTATTCCATCAAATAGAGATAAAATCACGCAGTGCACTAAATTCATTTTACATATGAAGTAGGTAACATGAAACCTATGCCGACAGACAAACAATATATTAAACTAAAGAGCTTCTCTTCTAATCTCAGTTTTGTGTACAACAGTGTTGTTAGCCATTTTGCCAAACGTGGTTATTGTGGTAAATAATCTCGATAATGACCACCGGTCTAGATATTTTTAAGTGTGACAATTTTTGATGCTGCACGAAAAATTATTCAGTAGCATTCTAAAATTTAATTGTATCAGTTACTTATCATTAGTTTATTTAGAGAAAGTAGAGGGCGCTATATTACATTAATACTATGAAAATCAAAACTACTCGTATACTATCTAGTAATATTGGCTATAGAAGAAAGAAGGCTCAAGAGCCAACCCCAAAGCCGGGAACATTTATTTATTATATAAAAAAGGCATAAAGTGATGTTGATTCTGTTAAAAATCTGTTACCGTTAAAAAACACTCTATCAGCGCCGCTAGCGGTGAAAACCTGAGAATTTGACGATATGAAGATATTGTCATGAAATAGCAATATTGTGTTAAGTTAGTGATATCGTTAAACGGTCTCTATTCTTTGTTTGGCTAAGCTATATTAATATATTAGACATGGTCAACAAACAGTGATAAATATCATGAAATGACACCATTTCACGAAATAATGATTTCAGGAGAATTTTGCAATAATTGCAGGCAGGCCAGTTTTAATCAGTTTACATACAGATATAGTATTAAACGTATGAAAATTGATATGTTTTTTAGTTCAAAAAAAATATAAATATTCATACGTTTGATAGATGATGTCATGATGTTTTTAGACAATAGATGTCACTTTTATCTATTATTTTTAAATTTTAATTATTGCACTTTTAAAATGAAATAACGATTAAATTAAGTCTTAGGATTTTAAAATAATTTTATTAATGTAATTATTTAAACATATAAATGTAAGTTATTTATATAATTTATTAGTTACTAAAGGCAAAATGTAGGCTTTTTTCATTTGATGATAGATGGCGCTCTATTGATAATTAAAACGTATATCGTCAGCGGAGTTTCAAATTGTTATGCAAAGGTTAAAACTAATTTTAAACTTAATTTACAAATATAATATTTCTTTTAAAAAACACCCGTCATCCCGCTAATTAACTAAAATAATCATATATAATGGAAAATTAACATCTAAAGGAAGAAAAATACTTTACCTTCTTTTTTAAGTTTCGTAATCGGATAAAAAGTAGCCTATAAGTTGCCCCGGGGTACTAACTACATACATATAAAATTTTATGGAAATTTTTCCAGTAGTTTTCGCGTGAATCGGTAATACACAGACAGACAGACAGACAGACAGACAGACAAAAATTCTAAAAACCACTAATTTAGCTTCAGCACACTTTATTTAGTACCCTGGACTTGTTTTTTCAAAAATATGTTACAATTACAGACACGGCTTTTCTACAGATTTATTATATGTATAGATTTATATAAGAAACAAAAAATCATATAAAAGATGACAGCGAAAATACACCTACCTGTTTAACGTACATTGTTAAGGTTTTTATTATTCCTAGGATTAAACAGTGATTCCTGTGTATTAGAACTTTATGAAGCTTATTAAGGCAACATGAAATTAAATGCCTTATAGCGATGTACATAAAAAGGTCAAGGTAAAAAGGTTTAATAAAATTAAAACCTCTTTGTAACAAAGTGAAAGGGCAAGCAAGCATGAAAATAATACGTACATTCTTAAAGGTTTTAATATTTTATAAAATTTTGGATTCTGTAATTAACTTAGTATAACTCTGATTGTATACATGTATAAATTTTATGTGTTTGCTTACGCGTATATCGCATATACATGTAGTGATTTTTTGTCACCCAAAATTTTTCATTTACTACCCGTAGTTACTAAATCCGTCCCGCCAACCCGTAGTGGCTGGATTCGAACTCAGGTCGCTCGCGGTTGCTGTAAATTTCACAGTATTTACAGAGAGCGCTTAGCCTGTGAGTTAATTTATTTGCTGATCACACGGAGCCGTGTGACATACCATGTGTGGTGAAGGAAGGAAAGGAGGCTTGTGCCCATCCTGTTGGTAGTGTACACTACTTTATTTTAGGTACCACATTTGACAAATCACTAACGGCCATTGGTTCCCTCGTGAAGGTGACAAAAGAGGGCGTGGTCAAACTCTTTAAATATGGAAAGACGATTTATATACATGCAAATCCAGGAAGCTCGTGTACGGACACGAACGGCATAAGATATGGACATATCACTCGAGATGGAGGAGGCAGGTAGCATCTACTTTTAGATTAACTAACAGTGGAAGCTACGTGAATAAAAGATATTTTTTCGCTATAGATGTAAAAAGGGAAGAAAAGCTTTTTATTTTACTTATTCACTTATTTAATAGTGACGGCCACGTGACTAAGAGTTTAAAGCGCAATAGTAGAATTTACATACATATTATAATCACGCCTCTTTCCCGTAGGGGTAGGCAGAGACCACTTCTTTCGACTTGCTACGATCCTTACATACTTGTTTTGCTTCGTCCACTTTTACTTTAGTACGAAAAAATCCAGCTTTTAAAAAGAAAAATCCGCCTTCGAAAACTAAAAGGAATAAAATAATTTCACATAATGGCTTCTAATGGTCCATGCTACGACATAGTGTATCAAAGAATTATGACGTCGCTTCAAAATCTACGAAAATAAAATGGGGCGTGCCAATGAGGATATCCACAATTTTTTCTGCCATCAGGGCAACGTCATTTTGGAATGAGGTGAAATATTTGAAAGATTTCATTGCGGGAGAAGTTCATTTGTAGAAAAGTGTTGAGATTAATGTTTCTTTCTAAAACTTTAGTTATATTTTATATTAATTAGATAAAAACCCGTGTAGTGGCAGTTTAAGAATATTCACTACCCTATATGATGATATAGTACGGGATGCTGTGGGTGTCCGAGATGGGCAGCAGCGTCTTCCGAATTACAATTAGAAAATAATAAAATTCGGTTCTCAACCAAGCCAGGAGTGGTTACTATAGAATATATCCCAATCTATAAATATGTGCCAATCTATAAAGAAGCCTATGTGCACCAGTGGACTGTGTGATATATAATGATAGGCTATAATGGGTTGATGGATGAATCGATCAAAAGGTAGCACTGCTTATGTGGCCAATCACAGATCACGGAATTTCAACGTAAAATAGCAGCTTAATGTTGCTGTTGTAACACTTAAATATAAACACTAAAAGCTTACGCATGCTTAAATAACGATTAGTAGACGTTGATTTAACTAAAACCGCAGTATTTTAATGTTACATATTTTAATCTTTTAACTGTCTCAATTTTTTAATTGGATTACAATTATCGATAATGACTTCATCAAGCCATAATTTATTAAAATTTGTTATTTTAGTTTACTTTAAAAATATAAAAAAAAATAATTTCGAGTTTTTCATGACCATTTTAGTACAGCAGTCTGTCTCTTTATGAACATTTATAAACATTGTGGATTATTTTCAACATCTTTAAATAAAGCGTGCAAAGATACTTCATAGATATGTCACACACACACACACACACACACGTGTGTGTGTGTGTGTGTGTGTTTTTGTAATACTGTATATGTAAAAGTTAAATATATTCAAGCACGAACTTAATTAATCATTTATTTTTATAATAATGTATTTCATGGAAAACGATTAAAATTTAATTAACAAAAGAATTGATAAAACATCATATTAACATTTGAATGTCAAACAATATATTAAGATTTATTTTTATTTATATTTTTATTATTACCCACAAGGTTTAGGAAATTGCAGACCAATCGTAATCTTTTACATTTTCATGTTTATTCTTTATCAACTCGCTTTAAATAATTACTTATTTTGTGAGATATTGGTTAAATTTTTTTTAAATATTACAGTTGCAACCGACACAGTTCTAACAGTTTTATTTATCTTGTCTGTCTTTTTTACCAACTTGTAACAGTCCTCGTACAACTCTCTGTGAACTGTTTAGCACTGGCGAATTTTCCGGACCGACACGACGTAGGATTAGGGCGTATACGACCTTCAAAAAAGAGCTAACCATTTTCTAAAAGGCCGGCAACGCACCTGCAATTCCCCTGGTGTTGTAGTTGTTCATGGGCGGCGGTAGTCGCTTAGTTGCTTACCATTAGGAGAGTAGCATTCTTGCTTGCTCCCTCTTCTATAAAAAAATTCACTAATAAATATGGGCTTCTTCAATCATATTGAGACATATATAGGCCTCTCAAAGCATATTACCACCGAGTTTAGTTTTTGTAGTGACGATCGTATACATGGTTACGCGCATTTAATGCTGCTTTTTATGTGTTCCTGGTATTATTCGAGGGCTCTGAGGTCTTTTTTATTCCATATTGGGACTAACAGCACCCACGGGATGAAAAAGATTGGTAAATCAACATTCATTGCCACTATATTAAAAGAAAACAAAAAACATAATTTCACTTCGTTAAAATTTAGCTACAATGAACTTAATGTTTCATTTTATAGATTTATTTGGTTTTAAACGTATATCTTGGTCCGCGTAGTATGAGACTGGATACTCTCAGGCACTAATACATTTTAATTACATCCTTAAAAGGAACCTTATGTGGTGAAGCCTCAGCTTACACCTGTATTGTAGCTGCTGCACGACAGAGTAAAAATTATATTTTTACAGCATACCGACAGCCTGTGCTCCATATTGTAAGTTAGGAGAACCAAAGAACCTTTTCACTTGTAACGAGGCTTTCTATTTTAGTCATTTTCGAATATCGTTGGGTTTGGTCCGGTCGCGTCTATACCCAAAAAAAATAGAAGGAGGCTTGTATACACACTAAAAAGTAGTTTGTTAATCAAATTTACTGTCTTTTAAGTCAATTGTTTACGCCGGTTTAAAAAAAACTGTAATTTGATAATAAAACCACATATCATATTCAGTTTTATATTTTCAGTACATTGACTTTATTATAATATCAATTTTAGTTATATTTATAATTTAATTTAAATTAATATTTATGACAGCATATCACTTTCGTTCTTAATTCTTATTAAAATTCAATCAAAGTATCAAGACAGTTAGGGCCGACGTTCGACGCACACGCACACCTCTTGAATCAGTAACGAACGGGGCAAAACAGCAGACTTTCGGCCGAATATTCAGTCCACAACCGTCTCTCCACTGTGACAGACGAGAGGACAAACATGTTTCATGATTAAGGAACGACAAAATTATACCGAAATTTCGAAAAGTTTGTATGACGTGGTGAGATTTTCTTTTTCAATTTAGTGTTTACCTATCAATCGTTGTTATTGTGGCTGACTGTACATTGTAGTGCGGTACTCTAGTGCAAGTTCAGTGGTACTGGAGGAAGAAAAAATATTGTTACAAGTGATCCATTTTCGCGGGAATTTTATAAAATGGTAAGTAATTTTTTTTCTCTTAGAAAGCATGCATTTGTAAGTAAACGTCAATATTGGCAAATACATTTCTTTTATTAAAAAGGGATTGAAAGTATTGGTAGTCCGAAATACGTTAAGCAAAGTGTTTTTATTTATTTATTTAAACTTTTATACACAAAAGAAAAATCGTACATATGGCGGACTAAATGCCTTAAGGGATTCGCTCCCAGACAACCATTAGGCTAAGCAAAGATAAACATATGGGAGTTAGTGCAGCAAAAGTAAACTAATAATGAGAAAAAAATGTGACAAAGTTCAAAATATATATATATATATATATATATATATATATATATATATATTGTGATATAAGCGAAATAATATTATATAGTTATTTTAAATTGAACTACAAAATGTTAACTTAGCCTTTTAAGTCTCATAGCGGAAAATTTTATCAAAATTTCTATTTAAATTATTACATTTAGCGATGTCGTTGTCCATAATGCGGACATCTATTTGATTATAATAATAGCTCAAGTTTTTTTTTTATAAATATATAGGACCACTACGTTATCAGGTTTTATTTTTAAAACTGATTCTTACTATGTACGTTTTAAAATATATTTTACAAAAACTTTTTAGCAAGGTAAAAAACGAAACCGATGGTTTAAATTTGCAACCTTGATTGACCGAAAATATTTAAATATTTTAATATTTAAATTAAATTCTGGAAACCCGTTTCAACACTGGAAATTTTAAAACAGTTATACTGTATAAATACGCAAACATCCAAATGTTCGATATATTCAGAATCCTTTTTTTTTATAAGTTTTTTTACAGTAACAGAAAAACGAAACTTATTTTCATCGCTCGCGTTGATGTCTTTTGTATGAGCTTCATTCCGAGTACATTATCAAGTCATAAAATGTCGAAGATAAATGAGATATTTTCTTTAAAAAATTTGTGCTCTCAATGCATTAATCCGAATCAGAATCCGGTACCGGTGTTTGACATTAAAATCAGCGGCATAGCGCTTACAATGAACAAAAACACAGTTTCACTAAGAGAAAGTGGTGAACAAATGTCTGCTAGAAATCGCAATCGTACACACGGCGATCTCATACCGAAACAATGCGAACAAATTTTCACCTTATTATATGAAAACAGATTCCATTTTGCAATATAATTTCCTAATCTCTATATGCGGAGTAAACAAACAATGTATTCATATACGAATACAATCTTTAAGATCGGATTTATTAAGAATTTATATCAAATTATTAAAATTATATTAAGTAAGTAGTAGTTTAGATTCAAAAGTTTTATTTTCACATCGATATGCGTATTGCTTCTTTGTCAGCAACATTTTATATGACAGAGAGCTAGGCGAGGTAAAACAAAAAACTTAAGTAATTAAGTTTAAGGTGATCAAGTCAACATTACTTTGATCAAGTTAATCCAATTAATATCATCATAGAAAATTATATGATCTACTGCTTAACATAGGCCTTCACCATAGGTAGTCTCTCAGGAATTGGATGTTTCCAATGTGGCCACGCATGTAGAGCGTTAACAATCGTGGTTTTATTATTTTATGTTGTTATCAGGAAGATGCTACTGCATACCTCCTGTTTCATTTCCCTCTGTTGCCTCTTACGATACCCTCTGGATGATACAGGGCAGTAGATTCTCATACAAACTAATGATGATTACGACGAAATAATACTGGATAAAGTATATATTTAACATAAAACACAGCCACTTTTATGACAAAATGCAAAAAAAAATGGTCGCTAAATGCTACCTCGCTTACGTTTCAAAGTAATTTAATTTACTTTTGTCGGCTCCAAATTTCGGTTCAGTTGTTGCACTTAAATCATACGCAGACCTTCACCGAGTTACATTTTAAATAAATTTTCTGCATGCGGCTGATTATCTTGTTACAAAGGTATGTATGCATATCCGCTTAATTAAACATAATTTGTATTAAATGCCAACATTAGTTAATCTAAGATTTCAATAGCGTAGCAAATATTTAATAAATAAATGAATAAATTGATTATTTATCTACTCATAACTAGTTTTAAAACTGTATATTATAAGCCTTTCTAAAAGATTCCCCTTTATTAAATTAAATTTACAAACTCGAAACCTATGAAAGCTGATAAAGAAAAGAAAAAGATGGAATATTAAATTCAATATTCTATAATGAATGATATGATTTTGCATTCATAAGCTTAAGAACGAAGTAGATAGTTTTACGTGGTAAAGCCACGCTGCAGCTTCACACGAATGGGTTGGCTCGACCGGAGAAGGAAAACGCTCTGATAGATAACCAGAGTAAAATAGCAGCTTAATGCTGCTGTATTTCATATGGTGAGTGCGAGAACCGAAGACCTTTTTTACCTTATTAGAAACGAGGCATTCCGTCGTAGTCCTCAGGGGTAACAACGAATCTGCATTTCGATTCTTAATCGAAAATATTATCATCAAATGAACTGTGTCCTCGTTTATCGAACCATTCTATAAATTAAACTAAGTAGGTGGTCAGTCTGTATATATTCATGAATAACAAAAAACCAAAATTATCCATTACATGGAGTAATAGATTATATTATCACCCCGTGTGTGTAGAAAAGAAGACAGTAGGAAATTATGCAACAGATAGACAGCAGTATCTTTACGGCAACAACTCATAGTAATAAAAACAATCAACACCTCCTCTCAGGCGTCGAAACTATAGCCAATATTCTACCTATAGTTTTCACGCATAGCAATATATTTCGTCATATTGTAAGGCCTATGTTAAGCAGAGAATTTTCGACAGGCCATGATGATGATAACGGTGATGAAAAGCAGTATAGTAGCATCCCACTGCTGAGCACAGGCCTCAGTCAAGCGCGTTACCTCAAAGCATTAGCAAATTTTCAGCTGCGCTATAGTGAGATAGCCTTTTGTTTTACTTCCTTAAGGTGTGCTTCTAAATTATCAGTAAAAATTGTTTTCAAACATTTCCTTCCCCATACCAAAATCATAGCAAGTTATACATTACTTAATATTAGAGTTACGCTTATATTTCATTTAAGTAAGATAGTGCTTGCAGAATAAAAGATTCCTAGTTCGAAAAGTTGGCCGTACGGTTGAGATTCAACTATTCAAGATTAAATTGGCCCCAAGCGCAAGAACTCAATGTAACTTAATTTCTACGAAACGGCGCAGCTACGTTATTGTCAAGATGTCCTTAGGATAGACAAATTGTTTTTAAACTAATGCCTTGAGCGCAGTTCGTGTTCAGGTAACAAAATGAGTATTTTAATATAAATTCTTTAAATTTTCTGTAAATACATTTTTTTGTGTGAATTGAGAGGAGAGTTGTGCCGAGCGGTCGGTGGGACGTATATGTGATGTAACTATGTATAAAAACATATATTGAAGTTGAAGGGAGCAACGAAATTGCAGCTCAATTGATGCTGCTGCAGCCCTTGGACACCTCAAGAAACTTCAACCAAATACGGGTTATTAAATATTTGCCACTTCCTTGGCGGTGAAAAAACCTTCTAATCTGAATAATAAAAACATTTCGTAGACATTCGAAGTCCTCACGATGCGAAGACAAAGTGGCAGACTAATTTCTCCATAAACCTCTCAGACGTAGGAAAGAAGTTTGTGCCCAGTAGTGAGACTGATGTATAGTCCGTTACTTTACTTTACTATCAAATGTTGCTAAAATAAAGGATTTTATTTTTTTTATGAAAAAAAAAAACAAAAATAATTTATCCTGTTTTGTCATTTCATATTACATTTTTAATATGACAATCTATATTCATATTTCGTTTGGTCTAAGGAAATCTCAGATTTCAAGAATAAAAGCCGGCTGCATATCAAAACAATAATGGTTTAGGAGACTCTTTTACCGACGAATAAGACGTACTTTCGCTCGCAAGCGTCTTTGTTTGTCGGCTACGAGCTAGGTAATATTATCGCAAGGTTTACCGTTATCCTAACGCAACGATCACTTAAATGCACCCGTTCCCGACAGAATAACGGTTCTATCTTTCTTACTGGAGTCTACTGTGATATAACGTACCAATAAAATATTTAAAAGGAATTATTTTAAAGACATTTTCATCGTGTTTGGCAATACCTTTTTGTACGTTGTGTGCCATGCTGTAGCTATATTATGGTTGTAGCAAAAATGGGTGCGCTCGACCGAGGAAGTACCACGCTCTCACATAATACCATCGTAAAATAATAGCTTAGTCCTACTGTGTTTTTCATAGTGAGAACCGGAGTCTCTTTTTACATGAAACGAGGTATTTTATTTTCGTTCTCACTGGTGACAACGCATCTGCATCATCGTATAAAATAAAATAATGTAGTTTAAATTCAACTTTATTACATACAATATTAAAAACTTGGTTATTACAGGCAATATTGCTAGTGAAAATTAATAATCTAATTGAGATACTATTTGTATGTATTTAATCTAATCTATTCGGCATTTTGGATGGATGCTTCTGTTAGCTTTTAAGATGTTTGTAAATAAATAAATAATGCATTATAATAGTAATCTTTAGCCTACTAAAAAGGAGTGTAAGTGAGTGGGAAGAGGACTGTGTTTTTATAAATACACTACGTGACATTTTCACTAATTCTGAACCGATTTTAAAGATTCTTTCTTATATGAAATAGAATATACTTACCTCAAACATGGTGTATTTTAAAATTGAAAAAGAAATATAACATTTTGTACGATTATCTAATTTTACTCAGGGTTATGTTATTCCATATTCGTATAGAAAATCGAAGGATATGAAATTCAATGCAAAAATAAAAAAGCATTAGGAAAATCATGTTGATTTCTTTGACATACATGCTTCCTTACTTTGTTTCCTTAACAAGTAGCACACGGTAATCTAACACTCAACCCTGAGCTACTTAGAATGTTAAGTAAAAACTTTTAATATATTTTGTACCTGTCGTTGACCTTTAATTTAATTTAAAAGTTTTAAAGTTCGCGTAATAAAGAATTGAATAAAAACATTTTGGTGATTTTTAGTTCCTGTCAGAATTTCCCCATAAATTTGAAATATTTTATGTTATGTGTTTATTACTCTTTCCTTTATTACTAATGGCCAACATGTTAATGTTAACATGTTAACATGTGTTAATGCTGATTTAATGCCAAAATAATTTGCTTGGAATGCGGATTAAAAAGTCAGCCTATAATTAAAAATTAAAAATTTTGTACAGCCGACTTCAATATAAGTTGTTAGGAATAACTCAATAACTATTAGGATCACACGAGAAGTATCAGCTTTCAAATAAAAAAAGAATCATCCAAATCGGTTCCTCCAATAAAAAGTTATGAGGTAACACAAAAAAACATACAGTCGAATTGAGTACCGTCTCCTTTTTGGAAGTCGGCAAATATAATTGAAAATTAAAAATTTTGTACAGCCGACTTCAATATAAGTTATTAAGAATAACTCAAAACAATTGGTCTGACCTTGATCAAATTCATATGGGAACACACGAGAAGTACCAGCTTTCAAATAAAAAAAGAATCATCGAAATTGCTTCACCCAGTAAACACATAAAAACATGGGTTTACTGGGTGAACCAATAGTAACAAATAAGTAAACAAATAAAAACATGCAGTCGAATTGAGTACCGTCACCTTTTTGGAAGTCGGCAGAAAAGTGAATAATAATATAGTTAGTATCATATTTACGTGCGCCACTATTTGGCACAAGCCTTCTCTCGTTTTTGACGTAGTAAAGCAGCACTAAATATTGCAATTAACTATGTCATTCGTGCCAGCGGGGATCGAAGCCAGGTTGCTCGCGTACAGTGAAATTCACGTCAAGCCTTTACTTTCTGAGCCACCGCCTCCCTGAAATATTCTTGTAAATTATAAAACTCTGTACCTGTTAGAATATAATAAAAATTGTTTGTAATATAACAATAAAATGTGGCTTGACTTATTATTTTATTTAGGTAAAATTAAAACTGGGACTTACTCTAAAAACTTGGAAGGTAAAAGCTAATATTCATTAAAACAACAATCAGTACTACCTTTTTACCCAACTGCAACAAATACAAAAGGCGGGTTATAACTTTTGCCAATACCCATTCTGAATGGGTATTAGCAACTCCTTGAAACATGGCGGGTACTTTGTAAAAGCGTATGTTGAGCTGTAAACAAAATGACGAGGAGAACAAATGAACACATACATAAATAAGAAGCTATAACCCTCCTTTTGTATTTGTTGCAGTACGGTAAAAAGTAATACTGTTTAAAAAGGTTAACGAGGAGGACAACGTTATTTATAACTGATTTTATACCATAGTACCATTTTTTTTTGTATATATTTTGTGTCGTTAATACGTTACGTTATTTAATATAAACACTGTCAAGTAGGTTATATAATTATTTCGTAATGCAATGCTTCTCTGGTCATTCCTCAGGCAATAGTACGACGGTGTACACAAATACACTAAGAAACAAGGCAACACCCTTTACTGTCGACTCAGTTTCGTCACAAAACGTTGTGTAATTGACATGCAACGTTTTGTATCGAGGCAGCCCCGGTGCGTTGCCCAAGCGAACTACAGTAACCCATTGCAAATTTTAAGACACAGTTACATCAAACAAAAGTGGTACTAGTTAAAGCACTTGGCAATAAAATTCTGAAGAGGTGACCTAATACTAATTTCAAGGTGGTAGAGCCAAGTTGCAGCTACATTTATAGTATTGTAGCATGAATGGGTCGGCTCGACCGGAGAAGGACCACCATACGAAATACAGCAGCTTATGGTGAATGTAGAGAACCGGAGAACCATTTTACTGGAAAAGAGGCATTCCATCTTAGTCCTCACGGGTGACAACGCATCTGCATTTTGATTCGCAAGCGAGGAGAGATGTAGATGTCTATGGGCCTCGGCAACCACTTACGGTGGCCTGTGTGCTCGTTTGTGCTCGTGTGCACATCTGTATTTTATATATAAAGAATAGTACGCAAAGAAAACCTATGAATCACATAATATCTTTACATATTATGTAATCGTTGGTGTAGTAAAAAATCTTTGTATGTTGATTAACACCAGTACTTCTGGTCCGGCAAACGTTCTGCCCTTTCCCGTAGGTGGCGCGATGTGGTTCACTTCTTTCCAGATTATTTACAGTTTAATAATTCACCACCTGTCAGGTACAAAATTTTATGATTTCTTTTTTGGTGCCAAACTTGCATAAATAGTGAATATGAGTCGTTTTGGTCAGTAAATAGTATAAGAATTTTTAATAACTTGACTAATGTGCTACCAACCGGATCCTAGCATGGCTTTGAATCATCGTCTTGACAAAACATAATATATTATGTTATTCTTTAACATATAAATTAATTAATGTATAAGACCTCATTCGGCCAGAATCATAATCATATCGTTCAGAAGTTACATAATCACTTACAGACACGCCAACTATTTCATTAAAAATATATCGTTATGGTATATATATTTACAAAATTATAATTATATACATTGATGTTGCCGGCAGTATTCTGTATGCATTAAGTTTACGTTGCTTGTAGAATTACAACATTTCTCCCGAAAATTAACACACACCTCTTCGTCAAATTTCCTGCAATTGGATGTTTATAGTTGTTATTTGTTTAATTTAATCGTAACTTATTTTAACCAAAGGCACTATTTGCTTGTTATACTCGTAACATTTTATTTTTGCGTACAATTCTACGCGTGTATGACATGTCACGATTAGCCAACACGTCACAGCTCTTGTGATTATGTCGGGCCAACTAATACTAATAAAATGTATTTCTTGTTTCATTAGTATACAGAGAAAGTTTAAGTATGTTTGGAATATATTTTTTTTCTATTCATGTTTATAAAAGACTGTTTGATTCTTTAATAGATTGAAAAAAAAATATTAATCTATTCATAATACTTGAGTACAAAGAGTATTGATTATTACAGATGAATGCTGAATGATATGTCGACAACTCAAGTACACATGACAAAAATATAAAATTAAAAGATGTGAATACTATTATTTATAGACACAGTCGTCACTTCACATTCATTTTATTAAAAATGTGCCTTCACATTTACATATTATAAAAAGAGCAAAAAGCTAAAAAGCGATGTTAATAAAAGATAATAATTTTGCTAACCTTACTCCAGTAATAATACGTGTCGCAAGCAGTGTACAACGCTTCGGTAGATTGGTTGACGAGCCGTGAATATTCAGTCAGTGAAAACGGCGCCTAACAACGGCTGGGAAGGACCACGCTCTCACAGAATACCAGCGTAAAATAGGAGCTAAACGCTGCTGTGCTTCGTATGGTGAGTGTAGAGAACCGGAGACCCCTTTTTACTGGAAACGAGGCATTCCATCTTAGTCTTCACGGGTGACAACGCTTTTGAATTTTAACAATTTATTAAATATTAATGACGATGTCTATGAACCACAGTATCCACTTACCATCAGATGGACTGTGAACTCGTTTGTTACCCTTATTCATTAAAAAAGTGACATAATAATTTAAATGCTAAAAGTTCTCGTATTATACTGACGTTACTTCTACAACTTTATTTTCCACTCAAGCTATCAAATCCATGACAGTTTTTTCATATAACAACATCAGTTAATTGGTTGTATAATAGCCTATCTTCATATATACAATTCTTTTGTACGTGTGTTTGTCACTGAACTGTTTCTAAACGGCTGGACCTATTTTCATAAACTTTTTTCATGGATAGTTTAAATTCACAATTGGCGCCGGAAGAAATTTCAAAAATCACCCGTGCGAAGCTAGGGCAGGTTATATAATTGAATTCAAAAAGTTATCTGCTGCACTGTCTTCCATGTGGAATCTGGCCCGAAATAATTTGCGAACACAATGTTGTTCTTTATTAGTATAGCTTTGAAACGAATAACGGGATCTGGTTGATTTTTTAAAATGATATGACGTTTTTAGTATAATTTATTTACTATAATCATCCATGCCACAAACAGACTACTGTCAGAGACAGATAACAAGTGAAGCGATTTGCCCCCCTGGGGTTAAAACCTGGTTATATGGCTCAGAACCTTGGGAGTCTTAGTAGGAGGCCTGTGCTCAGCATGGACTTATCCCCCGATGAAAACGGAGGGGTGTTATATGTTTTTAGTGTGTATCTATGTATCTGAGTATTTGTTTATCTATCTGTGTATCTGTCGGTGGCATCATAGCTCCTGAACTAATGAACCAATTGCTAAGTTTTTTTTAATTTAAGTTATGATTGTACTCTCTATTACTTCATTCTCACACCGACTAGGAACACATTTCGACACGACCTGAGAAAAATGGCACAGGACCAATAGTTGAAACAGTGCTTTCTAAGCCACGGGTGTTATATCCGGTCAACTTTCTGGGTTTTTGCTCTGCCTCTTGATTCAAACCCGGGTTCAACTGATCAGCAGTCGTATCGCCCTCTAGACTAACGCAGCTGTCATAATTTGCAGTAAATAACATTTAGAATGGCATTATAGTTCCATTCGATTTAGAATCACATTGTGTGAATTAAACACCATTTGGGAATATTCAGGACATTCCGTGGCGTTACGTCAATGCTGTTATCCAACTACAGTATTGCATCGTATTGCAGGAACTAAAGACGTATCTCTTCTTGCTTCTTGCATGTAACGCACGCAGTAAAATCCCTTCCGTGTTTTTCAGTGCTGGCGCTGTACTTGCTCGTACCACTTACTCATGTCGTTGTAACAGTATATCAACATTTATAATAAGTAAAGAAATGCTGTTCTTAGAATAGGTGTGTAGACGCTGTTTTGTATTTGTATTATTATCAGCCAGTGATTGACTATGATCCTATTTTTACGTGGTAGAGCCATACTGCAGCTATTTTATGGTTACAGCAAAATGGTTTGTATCAACCGGGGAAGGATCGCACGCTAACAGAATACTAGCGGGAAAATAGCAGCTCAATACCATAGTGTTTCGTATGGTGAGTGTAGAAAACGAAGACCCTTTTTACTGGAAACGAAGCTTCCATCTTAGTCCTTAGGGGTGACAACGCATATGCATTTTGATTCTTGATCGAGAATAAATGTAGATGTCTATGGGCCGCAGCAACCACTTACTATCAGGTGGAATGTGTGCTCGTTAGTAACCCTTATTCTTTAAAAAAATAGTGCTCAAGGGTGAAGACACATTTGCATTTAGATTCTTAATCAAAGATAGATGTAGATATCTCTGACTGTGTGTTGGCGTACTTTATGTTTTTTTATTTATTTTTTTATGTCTCAGACATATCTAACGATATTTACCGTCACCGTCGAGAAAGTGGTAAACCAGCATTTAAAATTATAATTAACAATTTCATTGGTGCCGACCAGGATCGAACCCGGGTTTCTCGCATTGATTGAAATTTACAGCGAGCGTTTAGAACCTGGGCTACCATAGCTTATTATTTATTAACCACAAGTTAAACAAACTGCCGCAATGTAAAAGATGGAATAATAATTTTTGAAAAGCAACTCTGCTACAATCTTAGAATTGAATAAGATCCTTGTGATCAAATTTCTAATTGAGAAACATAAATGGATATACAAGTACTCATAAAGTATGGAAAACATTATATTATATTTATGGAAAGACCTCGAAAGCATGCCTTGTACTCGATGCTAGATAGAGCGAGATCATAAGGTCAAACCAGAAATTCTAGATAATATATTAAATATATACATAATGAGTGTAAGAAGATATGAATAAGAAAAATTTCCTGTTTGTAGTTTGTACAATTCATTCATCCATTCAATACAACCTACCAAAGTCCACTGTTGAACAAATGCCTCCATACCCATGACCTCATATGGGGGATATTATTATAGTTGCCACCCTTGGCAGGCCAATTGGCAACCGCAGTTTTTTAGTGTCTATAACATTAAGTAATATAAAAAATTTAGGAACTCCCTATATTCATACTTTCCATTGTTGACACACGCATTGTTGTTTTTCATTTAAGTGCTGATTTACTAAATGAAAGAAAACATCATGACGTAACTTGCATAACCGAGAAATTAAAAAAAATACATTTCAAATTGAAAACGTGACTTTCGATGCATAGAAAGAGGATGGCGAACTCTTCGAGAGTAGGTCTGTGTTCAGCTGAGGGAAGTATAAAGACCGTTGCTTTTATATTTTTAAAATAAAGTAAAATATCTTTCTGTGTAATAAATGAAAATAAATATTTAGAAGGTCTTAACTTTTTTTACTTTATTTAATTCGTCGAATTAGTTTTTATTAATATACTTCGCAACAATTATCCCTAAGAATTATTAAATACATTCCAAGCTTGTTTCAAACAAGGCAAATCAAATTTAAAAGACTCGTTGAGTTAACTAGTATGCCGTGACATTTGTAGCATATGGCCATAAGTATGGTCATTCTACAGGAATTAATTTACATGTGCAAAAAAAATTCTACTGTACCATACTCGAAATAGAGTCTGAATTCGCATTTACTTAATGACACGCTACGTTGGGCTGTTAATATTCGAGGTTTTTCTCGAACCTACCACACACATAAATCATCGAATATGTTATTTCTATTTATGAGTCACGTCGAAATTTACTTTTAGATAAAGTTATATTGTAATTTTAAAATTTAAATTTATTTAACTATTTGTTATGTAAATGGCGGCGTAAGGGAATACACTACCCCATGTAATCCCGTGGGTTTCGTTATTGGTTACAGAGGGAAATCAAACAGGTGATGGACATGTCCCTGATAACAACACAAAATATAAAGAACTGCGGTATATATATATATATATCTTTAAATAAAAGTTACCCCCACACTACGATTTTCTCGTGTATCGTGGAGGCAGTTTACAAACATAAATTGCACAAGGCCAAACGTCTAGACCCGGAACAATTATTTGTAGGCCATACAATTACTTTTTACGCGCTGGATTCGAACCTGCGTCCCTCAGCGCCGCAGCTGAATGCCAAGTCACTTGGTTCGTCCATGAAACCGTCGAAAATATCCTGCTATAAGGCAATCTATGGGGAGGCTAATATTTAATAAGGGACTTTGATAGGCTGAGATGAAGGAGAAAGAACTTAGGAGTCGAACCCATAACTCAATATTGTAGGAGCACGAGTAAATGTGATGCACCGAATAACCCTCATTACTGGTAACAAGGCATTCCATCTTTGTCATCAGGTGTTACAACGAATCTGCATTCCTAATCGAGGATACGTGTAGATGTCAATGGGCCACAACATCAACTTATCATCACGTGGACTGTGCGCTCGTTTTTCACCCAAAATAATAATTTTCTTCAAATAAATAAATAAAAGCAATTTATTATACTTTTACGCTTTTTGTTTTTAGAAATGATTATTAGTGAAATCAAATTCATAAATTCAAATTCAACTTTATTTACAATTTACTGTAAAAATAATGATAATGCTTAAAAACCTATTCAGCCTTTCTAAAATGTTCCAAATCACCAAACATAAGTGATAACAGATTCTAAAATATCAATTTAATCGATGTATTTTGTAATTTATATAATTCATAATGTAATGTATAATTCAAAATGTTATAATTTAAATTAAAATGTATTACTTCTACAATTAAAGGTAATATATATAAAGTAATATTGTTTAACTGAATCGATTTTTGTAATACACCTAAAATTGAGGCAAGTAATGCAGACGTTAAAATCACTGAGTGTGACCGAATATAAAAATATCATAAGTCTCGTTACTGTAAACGTTCCAATTACACCGTAATTTAGTAATTGAAATAAATTCTCACGCTGACCCGGTTACGGCAGATTACGATCCATAACCATTACAATAAAAAGTTTATTGCCATAATTCTCGTCAAATCAAGTTATCAAAAAACTGTGTGACAGCGAATGTTGTCATCGAAAATAAATCACGATTCTATCTATTTTGCAATTTAGCAAAACGTCGTAAAGTTATTGTATTATTTCGCAGCTGTCACAATCAATTACTTAATGTAATTAATTACTACGTGACCGTTTTGATACTAGGTTTTGCTTGCGGCTTCGCACCCTAAAAAAGTCTAAAAACGACATCTTTTTGAAAAATTATAACCAATATGCTCTTTTTAGGTCTAAACAGCATAAAGAGGTTAAACAGAGAGCTAATAAAGTATACATATTATATACTCACTCTCCAGCTCATTAACTATGCAAAAAATCATGTCGTTCCGATGCCCCATTTCTGCGTGAAAGAAGGACAAACTGACAAACATACATTTGCATTGATACTATTGAGTAGGGATATAGTTGTTTAAGTTTATCTATCTTCCAGGCTCAATCAAATCATCAAATCAACTTATTAACATACTCGTATATCCCAAAATATTCCACTATACTGCACAACTCTACACTACGCCACACTACACTAGCCCCACTAAAAATCTACTTTATGTCATAATGGAGCCATTGTAGCTTAAGTCATGAGCGCCTGCCGTAAACACACCGAAGAAATTGTTAATTACAAATTTAACTGGTGATTTACCACTTACCTTATCAGAAAGTGTAAACTTTGTATATCTGCCAGGTCCATGGTCTTGCATTAATTATTTTGCGTGCGTTACGAGCGTGGTCCTTCCCCGGTCGGCTCGACCGGGGAATGCTTACGCTCTCACGGAATACCAGCGTAAAATAGCAGCATAACGCTGCTGTGTTTCGTATGGTGAGTGTAGAGAACCGGAGATCCTTTAAAAAAAAACCCTTTTTTACTGGAAACGAGTTCGATCTTTGTCACCACGGGTAACAACGCATCTGCATTTTGATTCGTAATCGAAGATAGATGAAGATGTCTATGGGCTACAGAAACCACTTACCATCAGGTGGACTGTGTGCTCGTTTGTCACCCTTTTACTTTATAAAAAAAAATTACTTTACTATTATAACTAATATTTTGAATACCTATATATTCTTATCAAAAAATTAATACATTTTTGTCCACGAATTGAACAATAATTTTATTTTATCTTATAATAGTTAATAATAATAAGTTATTACTGTAATAAGATTTACAACATTTTTATAATGTCCTCCAGACCGAATTCCGGTCACGGCGGCCAGTCTCAACAGATGCTTTCTCGGGGTGAAACACAACTACTGAAATTTTTCTTACAAAAAAACTAAACAATAGACCCGAAATTCGAACTTGGGACATCATGATAAGCAGTCGTGCTTACAACCACTAGACCAACGAGACAGTCGTTCAAAAACAAATTTAAACACCTAGTGCATCCGTGGTAGAGTCTCACAATATGCGCGCAACCCGGCTTCCAGTCTTGTCGGCGCCAATGACATTGATAGTTGCTATTTTAAGTCCTGATTTACCAAATGAACGCCGGTGAAGGGAAACATCGCGTGGAAACCTGTAAGTATGATGAATAAAAAAATGTAGACATATGAAGGCCACCAACACGCCCGCAAGCAGCATCGAGCCAGACTGATTGCTCTTTAAGCCCCGCAAATTTGTGATGAGGCTTGTCAGCTGTGGGACGATATAGACTGTAATTTTACTTTTATAACTTAAATTTTTTTTAATTTATAAGGAAATTGAAATATATTGTCTTCGTTTGATCATGCTGAAAAACCCAATTATTTCATAATCTCAATCCAACGGTTTTTAAATAGAGATTACTGTCAGCAGTAACACAGCCTATTGCTAAAATATATCTATACATCTTACAAATAAATAAAATTGGATTGTCTATTTCTAATGTCAAAATAACAGCTTTTCACTAAATGCATATTAAAGTATAACACACAAACGAAACGTACAAAAACACAATTTTTTAAATTTTTGTCTAAAATATTGTCTGTTTGTTTGTTCCGGCTACCTCCGAAACGGCTGACTGGACCGATTTTGATGGGACTTTTACTGGCAAAAAGCTGATGTTATAAGGAGTAACTTAGGCTACTTTTATTTAAGAAAAAGAATTAGTGTTTCGCGCAGAAAAATTAATAACCTAAAGCACACGCGGGCGAAGTCACGGGGAACAGCTAGTTCGTTAATAATTTTGTGCAAATTTATTAAATGGTGTGCAACAAAGCAATTAAATTAATAATTTAAATTCTTACTAAAATAATTAAGGAATTTTATTGATAGTTAATTTCTTTGTTGTTTCGTTGTAATTGTTATTGTAGTAGCAAGAATAGATCGTCTCGACAGGATTATTACCACGTTCTCACAGAATACCAGAGTAAAACAACAGCACAATGCAACTGTGTTTAGTAAGGTGGGCGTAGAGAACCGGAGACCCTTTTTACTGGAAACGAGGTATTCCATCTTAGTCCTGAGGGGTGATAACGCATTTGCATTTTGGTTCTTAATCGAGGATGAATGTAGATATTTATGGACCAGAGCTTCCACACACCAACAGATGGAATGTGTGCCCGTTTGTCACTCTTATTGAATAAAAAAAATATACACAGTAATTATTAGCTTTAAACGTTTTTTACTAAACAACAGAAACCTTCTATAAATTTGAATAGGAATCTTTGAATGTTGATTACATTTAATGTGCATTTTGTAAGTGACTGTGACACAGATGGTGGATTAACTGCTTGTGTGCTTACAGCTAATCCATACAGACGTCCACAATACTTCCTAGATCCCCGCTTAGGGTTCTAAATAATAAATATTGGCTTTTATTTGTACTATATTATTTGGCTCAGGACCGCGGCATTATTGTGATCAATATTTACTATTGTGACAAATTATAATAAACTCACATCTATACCTCAGCTAGGCAGAAATCTCCTTTCAACCTTTAGAGGCTTTGCGGGCAAGGAAATACCAACGTTACCCCAATATGTGTTGGCGGACTTTCCATGTATTTGAATATATTATTTTTAATTTCTCCTCCTCTTTCACCTCACATGTTAAATCAGCACTTAAAATTACTATTAAAATTTAAATTGTGCCGGCGACAATCGAATCTTGTTTACCCTCTTACTGGGAAATTTACAGCGAGCGCTTAGTCTCTGAGTTATCAAGGGTCTATGAAGCGGCAAGGTTAGGTACTGTGTAGTCAAATCAAAAAAAAATCAAAACGGCGTCAAAATATCTACTACCCCATATCATTTTGTCAATGCTTCTATACTTGTCAGCTTTGGTTGGACAGTACAAAAAATGCACGTAGCAGCATTAGAGTGCAGTATAATAATGCATTCCGCATTCTTATGAAACTGCCTAAATACTGCAGTGCGTCGAGCATGTTTCCCAACGCCGGGGTGCCCGACTACTTCGCCGTTATTAGATCGCGGGTGGCAGCTTTTTGGTCCCGCACCCGTGATTCCGAGAATGAGATCCTCAGGGTGTGCTACGAGTGCCCAGAAAATCCCATACTACAATATTGGTGTGCCGTGCATCGCGACAATAACTGTAAATAGATAGAATGAACTCCCTTTTGGGGGCAATTTTAGTATTTTTAGTATTAACCTATGATTACAGTTGAATTGCCTTTTATTTATCTTATTTAACAGTGGTAGAGCCACGCGGCAGCTTTTGCTGTCGCACGGATGGGCCGGCTCGAACCGGGATAGTACCACGACCTCACAGAAAACCAGCGTGAAGTAGAGGTTTACCTCTGCGTTTCGCTTGGTGAGTGCAGGTGGCCCGAGGCCCTTTTTACTGGAAATGAGGCATTCCATCTTAGTTCTCACGGGTGACAACGCATCTACATTTTGATTTGTAACAGAGGATAAATGTAGATGTCTATAGGCCGCAGCAACCACTTACCATCAGGTGGACTGTGTGCTCGTTTGTCACCCTCATCTTATAAAAAAAATATTATTGTATCCTTATAATTATATTTTCATTTTGCTTTAAACATTTAACATTTATTGATATTTGAAATGGGTGTAAAAAAGTCTGAAATAAATGATTATTATTATTATTATGTATTATATCATCCCGTGGGTGTCGTAAGAGATGACAGTGGGAAACTGAGACAGGAAATGGGCAGCAGCGTTTTCCTGATAGCAATCTAAAATAATAAAAATAAATTTCAGGTGCTAACCTGCCTAACAAGCGTGGCAGCTGTGGCAAAAGTTTTACGTAATCTTTGAGTTAGAAAATGTGTTTTTTTTGTTTTATTTTTATGGGGTAGGTAGGTAGGCCTACGATCAACAGTTAACTTTTGACAGGCTGTAAATAAATTAATGAGTTATTGAATTCAGGTCTCTACATTTTGGTATACAATTAAATAGACGATTATTTTGTTGTACAAAAACAAAATTTAAGTATGATATGTGTAAGTTAATCCGTAATATCCAAGATAAGTTATATCCGAAGTTTTCGTGAAAACATGAGTGCCAACTGTTACTAATATTGATCATATGTTACGCTTAAGCAATTACGTGTCACGCCTTATTATTTTCCCATACGACACACATGCTTTCGGATCGCTATTATATAATATCGTTGCCTTGGGTTCTAATTAATTCCCAAGTGTTGTGGAACTTAGGTGATATTGGCGCTGCGAGTACGTAAGCTTATTGTTGGTTACATATTATAACACAGAGACTTTCTATTCTAAAGTGATTATATCAGTTGTTGTTATTTAAACTATATAATTCCACGAACAAGACATTTTCAGAACGTTTCTATTTAAGTATTTATTAAGTTTTTATTTCTTCGGAAATATATTTAGTTTATTTAATTAGAAATGTTTTTTTTTAATAAAAGGCTTTAAAAATTTTAAAAATTTACTTAAAGCTTAATCATGTGACTTAATGATGTGTAGAGGTGAGAAGTAGAGTGGTGTAAATATTCGAAATGTAGCATTCTTTTTTTACAAATGTATCTAAAAGGCCTTTAAATACATGTAATGGTCTAATTTTTCTCGTTTATAAAAGGGTTTTTAACATTCCGACTTCTGCTGGAATTGATTTTACTATAAAAATTATTACAGAATATATAACTCGTTTTTGATATTAGTTTTGGTTGGATCATTTTCACGTGATTTTATTACTATAAACTAATCTAAAAATAGAAAGCTATTTAAAAAAACTAATAAAATGAATTTAATTATGACATACAGAGAGAACAAAGAAGTATTCATCTTTCTTAAAAGTAACTCATAAAAAAACCTAGGGAAATATTTTGGAATTTCCACCATAATTATATCGACAGGATAAATATTACTTTCCACAACAGTGTCACTTGATAACGTGGATTAAAGTTAACCTGTGTGCAAATTTGACCTGAGTGAACTCCGCGTGTGAAAGCGCAAAGGTGTATTCACATTAGGCCGGTGAAAGCTGTGCTTGTACAATTACTAGGCTCATGATATAATGTTGAGTTATAAAATTATTATTATTTTACGTAGTAGAGCCACGCTGGCAGCTATATTAGTAGTATAGTTGTACCACGAATTGGTCGGCTCGACAGGGGAAGGACCACGCTCTCACAGAAAACCAGCGTAAAATAGCAGCTTAACGCTGCTGTGTTTCGTATGGTGAGTGTAGAGAACCGGAGACCCTATTTACTGGAAAAGAGGCATTCCATCTTAGTCCTCACGGGTGACATTGCATCTGCATCAGTCTTTATTGAGGATAGATGTAGATGTCTATGGGTCACAGTAACCACTTACCATCAAGTGGACTGTGTGCTCATTTGTGACCTTATCCTATAAAAAAAAATATTGGTAGTGTAGTTGTAGCACGAATAGGTTGGCTCGACTGGTGAAAGACCACGCTGTTACAGAATACCAACATAAAAGCAGCTCAATGCTGCTGTGTTTCATTTTGAGAGTATAGAGAACCGGAGATCTTTTTCACTGGAATCGAGGCATTCCATCTTATTGATGTAGATGTCTATGCGCCGCAGCCTCCACATACCATCAGGTATGTGGAGGCTGCGGTCCTTAGGTGCCCTTAGGTACCCTTGACGCTCTCTGGCGTAAACAAGATTGAAGTACCACCATCCACAGAAAACCATGAGGTAAGACCATGAGGAGTAGAGATATTTCCATAGTCACCTCATGCTATACCCACGGGATGAAATGAGATGATGGAATATCTTTCAATGTTACCGGACTGCGAAATAATAAAATAATTTTAGAATAAACAGAAAATCAACCAAAGATGTAATCATTCAAAACGCCTCGAACTAGATAGATTGAGCTATATTGTCAATTTGTCAAGGTTACGCAACCCACTCTCTTTTAATCTGGTTTATTATTTTATATTTCACTATTAAGTGACAAAAAGCACATGAATATTATATGAGGATATAAGAGAATAAAACTGATACATTTATGAAGTTTTGACGTGCGTAATAATATAACAAAGTATTTACAAATGTTTTTTTATCGTCACCGACAGTTAGTTTGTGGTAAAAATAATAGATATTATGCAAAATTTTGCAAAAACTACCTAACGAAATAACTTAAGGTTTTTTTTATATTTATTTAATGGTGTTGGCTACGAACCATTAAAAAGCAAAAGTTTCTAATAAATTAATTTTTTACTTTTTTAAGCTGCTTTAGTATAAACATTTCTAAGAATTTTTGAGAATAAACTATAAAATAAATATAAATGAAAATTTATCAAAACGGGTTTTAGAGGATAACGTAAATGACCTGGTGCAAATGTTTACATCTTTGAATTAATAACCTATTTCTCCTTTTTTACAGTTTTACTGATTTGGGTGTAGCAATGCCCCCTAAATTAGATAATTATACATTTTTTCGTAAATTGTGCCTGCATATATTATATTAAGAGCCGTGGCGTTTTTATTAGGGATCAATGATTTAAGTACTGATTTCACGCGCTCGGCGGTGAACGAAAATATTGTAAGAAAATCTCCATGACTGAGAAATAAATATATTTACGAAGAATAATGAAGCCCGCCAAAACACACTGAAGCAGCGCGTAGAATTAACTGGTCAAAAGCTCTCTCAAAAATGAGCGATATGTAGCTTTTACTTTTATCTATTATATATAGCTGATACCCGCGACTTCGTTTGCGTTGCTTAAACAAAGAATACCAGCGTGAAGTAGAGGTTTACCTCTGCGTTTCACTTGGTGAGTGCAGGTGGTCGGAGGCCACTTTTACTGGAAATGAGGCATTCCATCTTAGTCCTCACGGGTGACAACGCATCTGCATTTTGATTTGTAATAGAGGATAGATGTAG
Source organism: Parnassius mnemosyne (assembly GCA_963668995.1). NCBI lineage: Eukaryota > Metazoa > Arthropoda > Insecta > Lepidoptera > Papilionidae > Parnassius > Parnassius mnemosyne. The sequence continues at coordinate 9,378,734 of CAVLGL010000093.1, forward strand.
ATGTCTATGGGCCGCAGCAACCACTTACCATCAGGTGGACTTCGTGCTCGTTTGTCACCCTTATCCTATAAAAAAAAAACATATCACTGAACTCGTAGTGCTTATAAAAATCGTTGGTTCAACAAAACTTTAATAATGAAGATATCGCAATCATATCGTTATAAGTATATCATTTTAGATAAGGGCCAAGTGTCTGAGAAGTAAAATTTAGGAAACCTAATTGAAATCTATCCAGTAGTTTTTCCGTGACGCGCGTACAACTGCACACCTCTATAATTTTATTTATTTATATTTAATTATTTATATATGGCTGCGTAGTACTATATCTCATCATGTAGTGGTGAAGTAAGTAAAATGTACTACATCTTATATATACCGCCTAACTAAACCAGGAGATAGGCTGCAGCATTTTTCTGAAATCAGCGCAAGATAATAATAAAAAAAACTTAAGTCAACCCGCTTGGCAAGCGTGGCCACTATGCAGAACACTCCTCCCCTCATGAGGCGATCAGTGGGAGAGGTCTTTATTGGGTTATGGATTTTTGATATGCTGTAATGATGATGATAATGGTTATATGGTTTCATTTTGTAAGCACAATGACCAAGTAAATATTATATAAATTAAAAACTTTCTTTCTTATTTAAGAAAAAAGAAGTCAAAGGAAAGCTTAGGCAACGACAAGGAAAAAGTTTCACTTCGTTAGTCAAAGTATGCAATGAGACCGAATTTACAGTTAAATTCAAGTTTTTTAAAGTACTTTTTTAATCATATAACAAAATAAAAGCATTAGTCTGATGTTTCACGCTGGTATTCTGTGAGAGCGTGATTTCTATCTAGCCCACCTAATGGTGCGGCTATTAGATAGCTAGCATAGAGTGGTTCTGCAACGCATAAGAGTTGTCCTTAGGAGAGGCCGTCGTAGGCCGGCGCTGGTGTGACCACGGATTTGTACGAAAGCGTGCCTGTGGCCGTAGTTCAGCCAATGCAAGTCCAACATAACTCAAACTTTACCCCTGCGAGGTGGGCATGCGTAGGCATTTCCCCATGTAAACAAGTCCAATGGTCAAAACAGTCATAAAAATACCTGACAGCGTTAAAAATCTAACTGAAAAGAGAAATATTTTATACTTTATATCACTTTCACAACTAAGACGAATTATGCCATACATACATACACTCGATAAACATTACCCTTCTCCTGAAACAGTCGAATAAAAAGGGTTCTAGGCGACTAATAAGTCCATTTCAAATAATAGGTAAGACATGCAGGAATTCGATGGATGCAGGTGGCTCAGGACCGTGCTTTGTGGCATTCTTTGGGGGAAGCTTATGTTCAGCAGTTCACTTGTGAAGGGCTGTAATGATGACGATGATGATGAAGTTCATTTTTTATCAACTAATTTTTCACTTATATCTACAATAATATATTGTCTTAGTTGAATTGAGAATCGAATTCAAAACTCACGCTCAGCAGGTGTTGACCGTTGTACTTCATAATTGCGGCTATTTGTGCGTGAATATCTAATACAACTACCATCGAATTTTCTAAAACATTCCATAATAATAATAATAATAATAACTAGACAGAGTTTCGGTAACGGCGTTTACTTTTTACGGAGAACAGCGCAGGATAGAATTATAGTGCACGAGTTTATACGCAGGCGCACTCTCTATTCCCTCACTCTCATAGTCCGATGGAACGGCAATCCGACACGACTGGAGAGAGATCAGGCGCTGGAATAACGTCTTTACGTGATTTTTGAGGCACGGGGGTGAAGTTTAGCCACCTTCCTGTCTCCGAGTTGCTACTGAGAATTTCTAAAGAGAAAAACTCAATAACTGATTTTTACTGTCCCGACCCGGGATTCAAACACGGGATCTCGTGAACAGTAGTCGCGGTGAGGACTACTAGACCAGGCAGTCAAAAACCAAAACACTCTATAAACCTTATATAATAACAAACAATGAAATATTCTCACTCATTGTCCTCTAATGAGCTTGTGTTCATTGAGAATTGCTAATGACAATTCGCAGTTCAAACAAACTTCTTCAACGTCCATTTACACGGTCAAAGATTTTTATCTTTACTGCGTTAATGAAAATGTCGTTACGGGAAGAAATTTGAAATAATACGAGTCTTGGCTCTAGAACGAGGTTGCGATGATTGATTGCAATACTTTTAAGATGTGTAAGAAGGATCATGCTGTAGTGAATTTTTTTGGTAAATTAAAAAAAATTAATAAATATTTGGAAAAGATGGTGAGGTGAACTGAATAACTTTAATATTGACTGGAAACAAAAAAAACTTAAAATGATAAGATTGGAAAAAAGATACTTAAGTTGGATAAGCTATTTACTCTGCTGATACAGCAATTTTAAAATAATAGTAATATTATATATAAACAAATATCTACTAAATTTTTAATTTATTCACACTGCAATAATTTACCGGAAACGAGGTTTTTTTTTTAGATCTCAGGAGTGAAAATTAATTTCCATTATGATTTTTAATCGATGATAGATGTAGATGTCTTCTACATATAATTTGTAGTTGTAGTTTCTTTTAGTAGTGTATTAAAACTTGGTCAGTTTTACATTTAAAGTCGAATTCAATTTTTAGGAAGGTGTTAAATATACAAATTAGATATCTATTTGACTACAAAAACTGACCTCATTAAACTATATTCTATTTCTATATAAATGTTTATTTTGGCAACATTTAAGAAGAATTTCAATTAATTAGAGCATCCAACTGTATTCCCAGCTGAAGAATAAAAATGTTAATACAGTGTTAGAAATTTAGAAAAAAAAAACTTATATAAGAATTCCCAATGCTCATTTTTTATATTATAAATTAACTTTTAATAAAAAGTAAAAGTTGAATTTTCGCATGCCAGATGTGGTAAACATGTGGACTATGTACAACTATTTGTCACCTGTATGTGCCATGTTTAAGCGAATAAACAATATTATTATGGTGTATTTATAAATTATTCTCATCTAGTTGGGCTAAATAAATATATGAGGAAATGATAAATATACATAAATATATATGAAATATACTAACATAAATAAATAATAAATAATAATAATTGCTTATTTATTATTTCCTTTAATATATTTATTTAGCCCAACCAGATGCGAATACTCCATAAATACCCCAAATAATATTATAATCATCCAAAGAACTAAAAATATTTTTTCTAGGTTTTTGGAATCGGCTTTTTTCCTTTTATTAAACATTAATTTTATTACCTTTTTAATCGGACTAAAAAACTTCACAATCAGAATGTAGTCTAAATCGTTACATTTTAAATCTTATCCTCTATTTTACCCCTGCTTGAGGTGGAATTTTTTTTTCAACGAATTTTTTGACTATTAAATATGTTGTATTATTTAAAAAATAAATAATCATCAATATTTTTTTACAATTGAAGAAGATATTACGTAACATATACACAAAAGTCATACGGTTGAAATGTGAAACAAATATTGTATACGTTTTAAAAAGTCGGTTGCGAATGACTTGCCACGAAATCAAAATTATAACGCGAACTATAATATAATTATGCGACTATTCTTAAAAAGATATTAAATATTGATCTATAATTTCCTATCAGATAAACTAATTCGTGTTACATGCACATAATTGATAAGTAACATGTAAAATACTAATTAATCATTAATATGTATCCGCAAATCAAATTTTGATTGCATACTTCACTTCCGGAGACAAATCAGCAAGGCTAGGAAATAACGAAATCGGACCTTCGGATTGCTATCATGGCAGTTCCTTAAATAACATAAAATTTAATGAAGCGAGTCACGTACCTATTCTCTATAATGTTGACTGCCTCGTGGGTCTAGTCGTCTTTATCGCAACTGTTGCTCACATTGTTCCGGGTTCGAATTCATGATCTATCCAAAAATCAGTTATTGGATTTTCCTGTCAAGAAATTTTCAGAAGTAATCTGGAGTCAGGAATTTGCACCTGATCTCTCTCCGGTCATGTCTGATTGCGTCTGCATTTGCGCACACACTCTTGTACTATAATACTGTCCTACGCAGGTCGCCGTGGAGACTTGACGTCGTGAATGGAATTCGATCTGACTTTATTACAGGTATAAAATCATTTACTTGAATTTGATCATTCAAAAAACACAAATTACTTACTTTTATTGTACTACACTAAATTATTACTACTACACTGTGTGTGTTGTAATTGTACCTTATGAGACGCCTCAAGTTCGAGTAGGGCACGATAAGTAAAATATATTAAACTGTAACAAATATTTGATGAAACTAATGAATCATTAAATATTTTTTTAAATCGTCTAGTTTTGTTTTTTTAATGATTTCGCTAATATTTGTGTTAACTACATCACTGGGATTTTTTTAAATTGCGTATTATTTTGCATGCATACATCTCATTGTTAGTGGATACTGCTAAGTTCTGTGCGAGAGTCAGCATGAAGAACGTGCCATACTGAAGTTAACAGCCAGGTTGAGTAATGAAGTGTCGAAAGCGGCGCACGCGTAGACAAGGCCGGCCAGTCGCCGTGAGGACACGACTGTATTTGGACTGGACTGTACGATTGGTTCTCGATGCGAATGTATAAGTGAGATTAGCTTGAACAATGTTATGTGCAATAATTATGTAATTATGACAATGTCACGATGAAAACATATTGAACTAATATCTACGTGTGTTGCGATACCTGCGTAGAGCAAGCTTATTTTGGTCAACCAGCTTCTTAAACTAAGTATTATTGCTTTCTACTGATATTAACAAGTTTATATGATTTTGTTTAAGGAATATAAACTAATTAATATAATATTTTTTCTTCTCCCCGCATCAACTCGCAACTCACCACCTGTGAGTGTGTGTGTGTGTGTTTTTTTTTGTATCGATTATAAGAAGGATTAGCATTTGGTCTGATTTGACGCAACAATCCACTACAAACAATCGCTGCTTTGAGATGACTATCCATCTGGGACTATGAGATTATATAAAATTTTACATAGTCGTGTCTAAAAACACCGAGTTCCGCACTTATTTTAAACATTTCACATTATATTCTAACAATAAATTAAATTTCAAATTGGACGTTGCTGATAAGTGAATTAAAGACGAAATAAAAGATAAGGTTTGAAGAATTCCATTAAAGCTTATCGAAACACCACTGCTGAACATAGGCTTCCCCCGTGTATTGCCTCACAGAGGAGATATGCCATAGTTGCCACACTTGGCAGGTGGGTTGGTAACTGCATTTTTTAATATATTTTTTATAGCATAAGGGTGACAAACGAGCACACAGTCCACCTGATGGTAAGTGGTTGCTGTGGCCCATAAACATCTACATTTATCCTCAATTACGAATCGAAATGCAGATGCGTTGTCACCCGTGAGAACTAAGATGGAATGCCTCGGTTTCCAGTAAAAAGGGTCACCGGTTCTCTATACTCACCATACGAAACACAGCAGCATTAAGCTGCTATTTTACGCTGGTATTCTGTGAGAGCGTGGTCCTTCCCCGGTCGAGCCGACCCATTTGTGTTACAACTATACCAGAAATATAGCTGCAGCATGGCTCTACCACGTATATTTTCAGTTCTTATCAGGAAAATGCTGCTGGCCATCTCCTGTTACAGTTTCACTCAGGCGGCTTTTACGACACACGGGATAGTATGGGGTATAAAATAAATAAAGTAAGGAATTAATTTTACGGCCAATGAAAGTAGAAAACCAAAATTTAATATGCAATCGAGTTGTTCGTGAGAATTTATAGTAGTGACAGTTCTTTTATTTGAATGTTATATCATTTTTGTAAGATTTGCTCATACTTTTTTATAAATAAAACCTTTTTTAAATTCCTAATATTTTATTATTTTTTGTGTCATGTATTAATTTTTGTACACAAAAGTAGCAAAAAGTAAACATTTAAATTAAACTAAATTTAGAATAACACCTATGATTCTATCTAATTATTGATTCCAAAAACGTCCTTAAGGCATTTGTACTCTAAAGAAAGCAAGGTTAACAATTCTATATCAGATTCGTGTTCAAAGCACGCGCGGTTGACAATGACGCATTAGCATGTTAACAATAAAAGGGTAACATGAAAAGAAAGTGTTCGAAGAAAGTTACCGCGTTTGTTCAGAAGCTATCGTAATCTTTCTAACATCTGTCACGAGGTTCGTATCGAGTTTGTAATTAAATTCCCCTGGTTCCCCTGGTGTTGCAGTTGTTCATGAGCGGCGGTACTCACTAACCATCAGGTGAGCCACATGCTCGTTTGCCACAACTCCTATAAAAAAAAATGCGTAATAAAATCTATCCATCCATAAGAGCCTATAAAATTCTACTGCTGTACATTGGTCTTCCCAATAGATTGCGTCATAGTGGGGATTTTGCCATAGATACCATACTAAGCAGGCGGGTTGGCAACCGTTATTTAGTACGAGTTTGAAGTCGGAAGATGCTGCCACCCATCGCCTGTTTCAGTTTCCTTCTGTCGCATTACGACATTCACTGAACAGTATGAGGTAGTGGATAACCTTACACTGCTAAGGTTCAAACGGTTCAAATAAGTAATACAAGATAAAATGCTATAATATATTTAGGTCGATTGAAATCTCCTTTCTGTAAAATTTTAGTCACGGAAACCGCTTCAGTTATACCACAGTTGGCATTCATACATATGTCCATAAACGACTCATACGGCTAATTTTATTTAAGGCTACGGCCTTGTGGTGAGAACACCAATATCAATCATTATAATTGATTTTTTTCAAGCAAGCAATCAATCCACGGCGTATGAAGTTAATTTAAAAGTTCGATGAATTTTCATAATTACCTATAAAACTCTAGATTTCAATAATTAATCCCTTCTGTGTATAAAATACTGCTAGCTTCTCGTACTCGAAGGAGCCTTTTATAATTACTATTTCATTCCCAATTTCTCCATTATTTCAACACTCACTTCATTTCATATAATAAATGAGATATTGTCCATTTTATTAATTGGCCAGTAACTAGATATCATTCATGTAACGTATTAAATCAGTCGATTACTATAGTTTAATTCAATGTACGGAATAAGGTGTCATATATATATATATATATATATATATATATATATATATATACTGTATAATAATATGACATAACAAATAATTGTTTTGACAAATAATTGATTTACCACGTGTATGGCGGTGAAGGAAAACATCGTGAGGACACCTGCATGTTTGAGAAATAGAAAAAAAAATTTTTCGACGATATGTGAAGTCCGTCAACACGCATTCAGGTATAATCCTGTCACAAATGAGAGAAGGCTGTGTGTAAAGAATGTAACTTTAACTTTGAACTTTAAATAATTTTTTATTTTGTTGCTGTTCAACTTATAACTCTCACCACAATAACTATGGCATATATTGATAATAATTTCACCATTGTACCGGAAAGATTTAGTGCATACAATTTTTTTTATTATTTTTCGAAAACGTAAACATATAACGTTCGAAATAATTTCAATGAAAAGTGGTATACCATTGTATTTATTACAATAAAGCTATAATCTAAAAATATTTGAATATTAATTTTTTGTCAATTAAAATAATATAAACATATCGATATGACGTAAAACTAAAAGTTAGAGAAGGCGTACTAATTGGTTTGTTATTGAATATTCATGGCTGTTTAAAATTGCGAAACTTTCTAGCAAGAGCTCGCTCGATTGAACTTGTTTAGATAAAGTTCTCAAAACGTTTTTAAGTTTATGTAATATAAAACCAAATACTTCGTTTAAACTACGGGTATATTAATTTGGTATCAAAACTATTAAAGAAAACACACAGCAAAGTAAATAGCATAATATAATAAGTCGGGGAAAAGCTTTTTCTTATTTGTTTGTATAAAATCGAAGAAAAATGTCTTTGGTTGTACTGTTTGTATCTGGCTGGTTTTAATATCAATAATTATGGAACATAAAAAAAAAGTAAAACAGACTTTCCCGACATTTTTCAATTGTTTTTCTAACTAATATAGCGAGGAAGTTCCATACATTCTGAAGTTCTGTTACAAAAAAGAAAAAAATGTGACTCAAGTCGCGAAAAAAAATTTTGATGTCATAGATGCAGCTCGCTTTGGTCGCCCTCATACAGATAAAATCGATGCTATTTTTGAAAAAGTGGAGCAAGTTCGGCATATTAGTAGTTACGACATAGCCGAGGAATTAAGGCTTGGCCACAAAATAGTTTAAACCCATTTGAAAAAGTTTAGCTATACAAAAAAGCCGATAATTGGATACCACACGAGCTCACTGAAAGAAACCTAATGAATCATGTACTCATTTGCGATTCTCTATTGAAACTTAATGAAATCAAAACTACTTGTGGAATATTTTTTAATCAAAACTCCTTTCTCCTTTTTTGATTTCTACAGCAACGGGATTATGTCACTACCTACAACTCGCTGGTAACAAGTTACCTAACAAAATGGCACATATATATTATAATTAAATGTTATTAAACTTTGAAAGAAATGTCTTAAATATGTAAATAAAAAAAAGAAACTTTTTCCCCGATCCTATACATCCCTTTCTCTTATTAATGTTAAAAGGGCTTTGAAGCAGAAAATTGTCTATTGCGCTGCAACAACGCAAGTTAACGTATTTCTGATTTCACGTGTTGTGGGCGCATGTGAACTTCAATAGTCTATAGTAATATTATTACTCAAATAAACAGTGTGTTCAATCTTATTATACAAAATCTATTCTTTACTATCGTTAGGTGAAATAAAGGTTTTGAATATCTCAGAATAGATTGATGCATTCAGATTTACAATGCGAAAATAGATTTTATATGTTAAGGGTTAAGGTCACGTTACGGCGGTAATATCACTGCAGAACGAATGTGTCAGCTGAATCGGGGAAAATATCACGCTCTCCAATACCAGCGTAAAATAGCAGCTTAATGCTGCTGTGTTTTGTATGGTGAGTGTAGAGAAACGGACACTCTTTTTACTCGAAACGTGGCATTCCATCTTAATACTCAGGTTTGATAAGAAATCTTCATTTTGGTTCTAAATTGAGTATAAATGTAAATTTTCCCATCTTCTCCCGTAGATGTCAGGAAGATATTATTACAAATAACATACCAGTTCTAAAATATTTACATTATAAACACTACCCTCCTTCTTATATAAAATCAATTAATTATTTCATCTTCTAGTTTTTAACATATTCATAAAGTGATTAAAATATTACACTTAATTGATACAGTTAGTTACATATCTAGAGCTAACTATTTTAACTATGTATTTTAAGCCCAATTTACCTTAGTTTATTTTGTTTTGATGGGGTACAATAGGATACTTTTTTTTTAAATTGTCTTGTTTGTCGGCTCGACCTGTACAAGACAACGCTCTCCCACAATACCAGTGTAAAATAGCAACATAGTGCTCCAGTGTTTCGTATGTTAAGTGTAGAGAACCCGAGTACTTTTATCCTGGTAAAGAGGCATTCTTTCATAGTCTTTAGGGGTAACAAATCATTTTGACTCTTAATCGAGGATAAGCGTAGTGTCTGTAGGCCACAGCATCCACTTAATTTTAGGTGAACTGTGTGTTCGTTTATCATCCTTACTCTAAAAAGAAAAAAGCCCAAAGACTTAGACGTTACACGATAGATGGCGGTGTATCTCATTTATGATAAATGTAAATAACCCAGATTGGAGACGCTGGCAACTTACACTGAGATCGACAGTCCACCTGCCAAACGTGGCGATTGAGGTAAATTGCCAGTCCGTCGGTCGGTCCCAACATCAATGAAATTATTTAGAGCAATTATTTAAAGATGATATGTCGATTAATACATTAGTATATACTTACGTGTCGATTGTTTGATCAGCCAGTAGCAACCAGGTTGTTAAATCCGACAAACAACATTAGGTTGTCTGTCATGTAATCCGCGAAGCCCTATAAGCGCGGATATTACAAAAAAATCTTAAGGCTTCCGATAGAGGGACTATAATCCTCTATTTTGCTTTGGCTTAATACCTAGACCAGCGGGGAGGAGCAGCGTCAAAGGTACGAAATGTCTGATATTGCGATCTTCATTTATCTTGCCAGGGCCCATGTCTAGCAGTGGACTTTAACTGGCTGATGAAGACCATGATTAAGATTTACTAATAAACGTAATCACCATTTATAGATCCCGAAAGTCTCAACATAATATAAAAATTATAAACAGTTCATATGCGTCCCTATTTCGGGCGCAGGCCACCTCATTCCTGAGAGGTTTATAAAAAGTTACTTCGGTCTTGATATATTTATCATGTTCTTGATATATTTTATTTATTATTAATTTTTCACCTGGTAGAGCCATGCTGCTATATTATGGTTGTAGCTCAAATGAGTCATTTGAGCGGGGTAGAACCACATTCTCATAGAATACCAGCGTAAAATAGCAGCTTAATGCTGCTGTGTTTCGTATGGTGAGTGTAGAAAACCGGAGACCCTTATTACTAGAAATGAGGCATTCCAACTTAATACTCACGGGTGACACCGCACCTGCATTTAAATTCTTAATGGAGGATAAATGTAGATGTCTATTATGAGCCACAGCATTCACTTACCATCAGGTGAACTGTGTGTTCGTATTCTATCTAAATAAGATCTTATTCTATAAAAAAAATATTGGTGCCGGCCTGAATCGAACCAGGATTGCACGCGTACTGTGAAACCTTCAGCGATTACTTAGCCACTGAACTACCAGAGTGAAGTTGTGTTTCCTGGTAAAAAAAAAAGTTAATAACTTCTCGTCGACATTTAAAAAGGCAACTAAAATTATAGTTTAAATCATATTTTATGATAACGATTCAAAATATAGGATATTATAATATACCTGTTTTCGAATAATTCGCATATAAACGATTTATTATATTTTTTTTGGGTCCACAACTCGTTTTGATGGTAAATTAGATTAGAAAATGTATTTTATTGAGATGGTTGATTAAGTTGTGCCTGTACCTGTTAATAGCTATAACACTAGCATGATTCTCCAAACACGAGTATGCACTAACATAAAATAAAAAACGCTATGACAATCTTGCTCGACCAATTAATCTTGATCTACAATGATGTCGATCTGGTAAGACATGCAGGCAGTCGATGGATATAGGTGACACAGGTATGTGCTTTGTGGCATTCCTGTGAAGGCCTATGTTCAGCTGTTGCAAAGGGTTGTAATGATATAGTTAGTTTTATAAAAAAAATCTATTTTTTATAAAACTAAGGTGACAAACGAATTTACAGTTCACCTGATAGTAAATTTATACGTGGTAGAACAAAGCTGCAGCTATATTAGTAGTATAGTTCGCTCGCTACGCTCTCACAGAATACCAGAGTAAAATAGCAGCTTAACACTGTTGTGTTTCGTATGGTGAGTATAGAGAACCAGAGACCCTTTTTACTGGAAAAGAGGCATTCCATCTTAGTCCTCACGGGTGACAACGCATCTGAATTTTGATTCTTTATTGAAGATAGATGTAGATAGACATATCGCGGGTCGCAGCAGCCACTTATCATCAGGTGGACTGTGTGCTCGTTTGTCACCCTATCCTATAAAAAAATCCTTTGGAGGCCTGATGTTCAGCTGTGGACTTGCAAAGGATTGTAATGATATAGTTAGTTCTATAAAAAAATAATAATATTTTATATAAAACTAAGGTGTTAAACGAATTTACAATTCAACTGATTGTATATTGGTTACTGCAACTAACTTTAATTAAATAACGCTAAAGATCGGTTTTCACATCTAAGGACCAAGATGAAATATTTTACAGTATGTCTGTCAGTGCAAGCACTTGATAAGACCGACTTTTAGGCAGAAAAGGAGTCCTACCGCCTAGTTAATAATGCCGATGACTGTACAGAAATTATACAAATTAGTATCCTGACCAGAATATTATTATTAATTTGAGTTAAATAAATCGTCATTTCAATAATCACTAATTGTATAAGCTGCTTTAGAATGTTTTAACTTATGTATTATATATGTTAGGGAAAAAATATTACACGAAAATTTTTCTCGACGCTTCTTCTCAAACGGTATCCGTGCAGTGTTGAAGCGAAGGCGTAGATTTGACTTTCAAAATATATTTTGTAAAAGCCAATTTTGGATAAAAATAACTTTGACTGTAATAATTTTACTAGTTACTTAACACCCAGAACGAGTCCGGCCACGTCGTAAAATTATATATTTTATTCATGTATTACATAATATGTATCTTTTGTCTATCGCTTATCTATACAAATAACTAAAATTGAAGTGTCTGTTTGTAATATCAAAATAACAGCTTTTTACTAAATTCATATGAAAGTGTATACGGTACTTGTAACAAAAACACACTTTTTAAAATTTTTGTCTGTCTGTCTGTCTTTCTGTCTGTGTGTCTGTCTGTCCGTCTGTTTGTTCCGGCTAATCTCCGAAACGGCTGGACTGATTTTGACGGAACTGTCACTGTCAGGTAGTTGATGTTATAAAGAGTAACTTAGGCTACTTTAATTTTAGAAAAATAATTAGCGTTCTGCACAAAAAAATTAAAAACCATGAAATCGTAGTAAATTCCACGCGGGCGAAGTCGCGAGGGACAACTAGTTTATAAATATATTGCATAAAGGGAAGTTATGTAAGATCATATTATATTAGATTACATATTTCTATATTTTATATTTAGGATACAGATGGTTAACGATTAAACTTTACCCAATTAAGAGATCTTTTGTTCTTTCAAATTTATGAGCCATGCTGCAGCTATATTAGTAGTATAGTTGTAGCACGATTGGGTCGGCTCGACCGGGGAAGGACCACGCTCTCACAGAATACCAGCGTAAAATAGCAGCTTAACACTGCTGTGTTTCATATGGTGAGTGTAGAGAACCGGAGACCCTTTTTACTGGAAAAGAGGCATTCCATCTTAGTCCTCACGGGTGACGACGCATCTGCATTTTGATTCGCAAACGAGGATAAATGGAGATGTCTATGGGCCACAGCAACCACTTACCATCAGGTGCACTGTGTGCTCTTTTGTTACTCTATCCTATAAAAAAACCCACGGGACATGACGTGGTTAATTATTACATGTCACCACGTTTATTAGTCTAAAAGAGTTTAATATTTGATATTTACATTCAAATTTACGAGTATAATGTCAAGGTTTTCACTGAACCTATTGTTCTATTTCAAATCATATAATTTTATCACTCATAGTGGCGATTTTATTGTATAGCACAATCGCGAATTATAAAGCTGGCCGCTTAGTTACGACACTAGACGGACATTGCATAGAATACGTACGCTTAATAGCAAGCCACTGTTTGTTGGGCAACGAATTGCGATATCGATACTAACACCAAACAATTATTTCATGCGTAACCGGATAAACGAGTTCGTAATACCTTGTAATATGGATTATAATCACAAAACATGAGATTTCGAAAACGTATTTTTGGGTTGTAATATCACACCAAATGCTGTTGTTATGTTTACAGATATTAAACTAGTGGTGAGTCTTGTGGCGCAGAACATATGATTTATTTTAGTATAAATTTTACTAACTTCACTTTAACTTTAAGTTGATTTACGTTAAATATTTGCGTAGCTACAGTGACAAGCAACTTGGTCAGTTATTTAACAAAACAGGAATGGTTAATGAATTATCAATCAAAAAGAAATATTCTATATTATGTACATTAACAATTTTGCTCTCACTCCCATGACTGACAAGAATTATTTCAAAGTATCCAAAAAATAATAAAAATAAGAATTTGAAGAACTTTTAATAATTTGCTTCTTGGCGTGTCGATGGAGAATCGAAAGGTAAGTACTTCTTCAGTAGGGGAGATGGATTCACATTGATTGCTTTAATTATAATCGTTGATTTTCGCTTATGTGTTAATCTGTCTCTATACCTGTCTTTTGCTATTGTCATTTAATGAAGAGAGAGAGAGAGAGAGAGAGAGAAAACAACTTTGAGTACTTCAAATAATTGACGTCAAAATTTTTGAACAATGCCATCGATGTGCTTATAGCATTGGGCGATTGGCATTAGATGGGCAACATCATCTTCCTGATAACAGTTCAAAATAATAAAAAACTGCGTTTGCCAACCCGCTTGCCAAGCGTGGCAACTATGCCAAAATCTCCCCATGAGGAAATTTAGGAGGTAGTTCTTTGTTCAGTAGTGAACTTTTATAGGCTTTTATGGATGGATAGATGGAAATGTCAACATATTATCTATGTTTCATATTTGCTTTTCCTGCTAAATTAACGATTACAAGTAGGTTTTTTTTTTTTTTTTTTTTTATAGGAGAGGGGGCAAACGAGCATGCGGCTCACCTGATGGTAAGTGACTACCGCCGCCCATGAACAACCGCAACACCAGGGGAATTGCAGATGCGTTGCCGGCCTTTTAAAAAGGAGTAGGCTCTTTTCTTGAAGGTCCCTAAGTCGTATCGGTCCGGAAAAATCCCTGGTGGTAAACTATTCCACAAGGAAGTTGTGCGAGGAAGAAAACATCTTCTAAATCGCACAGTGGTGGACCGCCAATCATCCAGATGGTGTGGATGGTATCGGGAGTTCTGCCGCGATGTGCGTTCGTGAAATTTGGCGGCTGGGATTAATCCGAACAATTCCTCAGAGCACTCCCCATGGTAGATGCGAAAGAAAATGCAAAGAGATGCAACATCTCTTCGCAGTGCCAATGAATCGAGCCGATCGGAAAGGGCTCGGTCGTCGACGATTCGAGCCGCTCTGCGCTGGATGCGGTCAAGTGGAAGGAGCTGGCACTGGGGAGCCCCTGCCCAGAGATGGGAACAGTATTCCATGTGAGGCCGAACCTGCGCCTTGTAAAGTTGCAGGCGGTGTGCCGGCATGAAATACTGTCCCGCTCTGCTGAGCACGCCAAGCTTTTTAGAGGCCAATTTGGCCTTCTCTTCCAAGTGACCACGAAACTGCACGTCACTCGATATGTCGACTCCGAGGATACCGATACTGGCTGAGGCAAGAAGGGGAGTGCCTTGAAACTGAGGAGATACGACAAAGGGGTTCTTTTTAGCGGTAAACGCGCAAACTTGTGTCTTCTGAGGATTAAACTGGACTAGATTTAGTCGCCCCCAATCCGAGACTTTGTCCAGCAAAGACTCGACTTCAGACACAAGTTTGTTCCGGTACTCGGCGACGTTTTCCCGAGAAATATTGGCCCGGCCGGTGTATAGAGCATCACCAGTGCTGTCATCCGCATAGCAATGAATGTTACCAGTTAGCAACATATCATTGATATGCAGAAGAAACAGCGTTGGTGATAGCACACAGCCTTGTGGAACACCAGCGTTAATAGGCTTGTAGTCAGAACATGCACCGTCTACAACGACCTTGATGCTCCGATCTGCAAGAAAGCTGGTGATCCAATTGCACAATTTCTCGGGAAGCCCATAGGAAGGCAGCTTCGAAAGAAGCGCTTTGTGCCAAACCCGATCAAAGGCCTTCGCAATGTCCAGACTAACGGCCAACGCCTCCCCCTTGGACTCTACTGCCTTCGCCCATCTATGGGTCAGGTAGACCAGAAGATCACCAGCTGATCGACACCGACGAAAACCGTATTGGCGGTCACTAATCAGCTGGTGATCCTCAAGGTACCGGATGAGCTGGCAGTTAATAATGGATTCCATTATTTTGGAGAACAAGGAGGTGATCGCGATAGGCCTATAGTTGGACGGGTCTGAGCGGTCGCCTTTTTTAGGGATCGGGTGGACAAAAGCTGTCTTCCATGAATTCGGGACTACGCCTTGGGAGTAGGAGTACCGGAAAAGACGCGTTAGGACCGGTGCCAACTCCGGAGCACACGTCCTCAGCACAATTGGGGGGATTCCGTCAGGCCCACTCGACTTCTGGATGTCCAGGGAGAGAAGTGCTTTGCGAACTGAGCGCTGTGAGAATAGCACATCCGGCATGGAGCACTCACACCGCGGGATGGTCGGCGGTATTTTCCCCCCGTCATCAAGAGTCGAGTTGGACGCAAAAAGGGAGCCTAAAAGGTCGGCTTTGTCTTTTGCGTCTTGGGCCAGTGAGTCGTCCTCCCTGTGCAGAGATGGTAGTGATGGCTTACAGAAATTCCCTTGGACAGCCTTGGCGAGAGACCAGAATGCACGGGTTCCCGAAGGAAGGCGAACTAGTTTCTCGCCAATTCTGCCTATGTGCTCTGACTTTGCCTTGGCAATAACTCTTTTGAAGGACCTGGAGGCGAAGTTATACTTCTTTTTAAGTGTGCTGGTGTTTACATCCCGAGTCACCGAAGCCGCAGCCCAGGCTTGATAACACTCCTGCTTACTGCGCAATGCAGTCTTACAGGAGCGACCAAACCAAGGCTGAGATCTGCCTCCGATGGGTACCACAGATGATGGAATAAATAGTTCCATTCCCTGTAGCACCACATCAGTGACAGAGTCAGCAACAGCACTGGGATCATCCGGCGAGAAGCAAACCCGCCCCCATGGGTAGGATGCAAAGAAAGACCGCATTCCGTCCCAATCCGCCGACCTGTAATGCCAAACACGGCGGCAACCTGCAGAACGCAACCGCGAAGGGAGCGTGAGTGGCACCATACTCCGGATCAGACAATGGTCCGAAGAGCCGAGAGGGGCATCGACGGAAACCTGATATCCGTCCGGATGAGAGGTCAGCAGAAGGTCCAACAGGGAAGGTGTATGATCCTCCACATCTGGAATCCGCGTAGGCGAAGTAACCAGTTGTGTCAGACCATATGCCAAGGCAAAGTCATAAACAGATCTCCCCGCATGATCGGTTAAACGTGAACCGAGCCATTCGGCATGGTGGGCGTTAAAATCGCCAAGGATCACGATCTCTGCGGATGGGACCTGTTGTAGCAAGGAATCTGTAGCCATTTGGACGTGGTCGATGAGTCGGTCTGTTTCGGCATTACCGCTATGGGACCTATAGAGGCACCCGTAGACGCGCGGATGGTCGTCGCTGTCTACGCGTAGCCAAAGGATGGACAGGTCCGAACCTTCAAGACTGCCGAGGCGTCGAGAACAGATGTCCTCTCTAACATACACGCAAACTCCAGCCCGAGGCACAAAGGAGTGCTCCAATTTGTACCCCGGGTAGGAGAGATACGAAATATCAGTAGGAGAGGAAACCTGCGTCTCGGTCAAAAAGAGCAAGGCCGGCTTCGCCGTCTCGAGATGGTAGTGGACGGCGTTTAGGTTAGAGTGAAGTCCCCTGATGTTGCAGAAATTCACGGATAGCGTGGCAGGGGTCGCCTTGGTATTGTTGCTCAGCTTGCCCCGAGCAGTTTTGTTTTTGAGCGGAATTTTGCCCCCCCCAGAATACGCGGGGCAGCCTGAGCACCCACGCTCAGGATTGGAATAACATGGTCGTGGATGCTCAGCGAGGGATTCTCCAGGGGTACTGGTACCCTCCTGGGGTAGTCTATTGTCTAATTCCGCTACCATGTTGATGGGGGGGGGGGGGGAATTGGGCCTCCGGCCACCTGCACTCACCAGACGAAACGCAGAAGCAGAGCCTCTACTTCACGCCGGTATTCTGTGAGGTCGTGGTACCAACCCGGCTCGAGCCGGCCCATACGTGCAACAGCAAAAAACTGCTGCAGGGCTCTACCACCGTTAAAGGTTGAGTAAGTCATAACGTTGATCAATAAAGCTTTATAGAATAATTACAATTATACGCACGTACTGTAACTAGTTCAAGGGAAACTGTTGATGTTTGATTCATTTTACTTGTTCCCACATATTAAAAACTAGTAAATTATATACACTTTAGTTTCAATTTTCCGGCTTGCTACAGGTTTGGAAGTTGGAACAGGTTTTACAATAAAGCAATAAATTCAATGCGTTATTGATACGAATATATGTTGATACGTATTTTGCAAGTCAAAAAGTATAGATTAGAGATTAGACAAATGAATAAGAAGTCGACATCATCATCTACATTTTGTATAGAATTAGGGTGACAAGCGAGCACACAGCCCACCTATTGGTAAGTGGATTCTGTGGTCCATAGATATTTACATCTATTTTCGAATAAGAATCAAAATGCAGATGCGGTGTCACCCCCTCAGAACTAAGATAGAATGCCACGTATCCAGTAAAAAGGGTCTACGGTTCTCTACACTCACCATACGAAATTCAGCAGTATTGAGCTGCTATTTTACGCTGGTATTCTGTAAGAGCGTGGTCCTACCCCGGTGAGCCGACCCAATCCTGTTATAACCATAAGATAGCTGCAGCATGGCTCCGCTAAGTTGAATATTGATCGTACCGCCTTATCCATCATGTAGTAACCTTTGCGGAAAACAAAACTAGTATGTAAAATCAGGTCGGAATATATCCAATAGTATTTGATTTATTAAAAAAAATCAAATAGGTACTACTTTTTAAATAAAGATCACTAATCAAATCTATTTCAAATTAATTGCGGAAACTTATATGGCAATTCATGCTACGAGCCGGGTGGCCGTCAGCTAACGACCGGCTACACTTTCAAAGATACCGTCGCCGACGACAATGTTGTCAGATTTCTAAACTTTGCTGAATTATAATTATTTGGCGGTGTAAGAATATCCACTACCCTATATCATCCCGAGGATGTTGTAACAGGCGTCAGAAGGAAATAAATCAGAAGGTTGGCAGCTTTCTAATAAGGACTAAAATAAAAACATGCGGTTTGCAACGCGCTTGCCAAGCGTGGCAACTATGGCAAATATGAAGCAAACCAAAATTCAATTTAAGATGATTTTTTTTGGTTAACAATTGTGGTACCCGTGTGTGTGCCATATCGAATTAGATAGGATCAATATTATTTTTATGTATATAAAAATTTTGTTAAAATCAATCGAAAAGTCAATCTTAAAATAACGAGATACCTAAGTATATAAAATCTTGTTAAAATATCTAACTACGAATTTTTAAATTGAATTGAGTAAGCAATTACTTAAACATACGATTATATTCAAGTATATAAGCGTTTAAAGGTCGAGAAAACATCAATGTAAAGTGTATGCATCTCTAGCCAATGTTAATGACAACAATGTTAACCACATTTGTGAGAAGTTTAGTTTAATAATGACTTATTTCACAAAGTCTATTCAAATGTCTTGGATCGTTACCAAGATTTGCTAAGCAAGTTACTTGTCAATGTTTCCTTTCACTTTATTTTTCTTTTTTGTCAAAACTAAAATCTACTACTGTGTAGTCACTTGCATGAATTCGTCATATGACGCACTTTTAAAAAATTTGTTCATAGTTACTACATACTTTTTATGCCCAGCTTGCCCAGTGCTTTGTGAATATAAATTCGATATCCTATAACTAGTATAGCCACTAATTATGTCATTTGTTGTTTTGTTTGTTGACTGTTTCAACTATGCCTTAATTGGCTATACAAGTTCTGTGCATTATAATGTTTAAACTATATGCTTAAATTGAAATTATTCATGACAAACTATTTATCTCCCTAAAACGAGAAAAGCTCAGTCTAGTAGTGCACTTTTACCGGCTGTTGATAATGGCGGCGACAACGCTGATGATAATGATAGTCTATTTATTTTATTACTCATTATCAGTCAAAACTACATAGTTGACTTATTTGTTAGTGATTTATGATTCATTGATCTTTTGACCTGGATCATACAGAGAATGTTCGCTATTAGTAAGTAATACACTGAAAGTGTCGTTATAACCAACTTATCCAGTTTACGAATGACGTAATGGACCCTAATACGTGTTTCGTTATTGATTACCTGTTCAGGTTTCTGAAAGAAAGCCCTTAATTTGCAATCTGAGGTTTTTAGTTACGTAATCTCTGTTGTTAGGTGGCCAAGTATATTACGTAAAAAAACCGTTTGCTTAACGCTTTATGGTTACCATAACAAACATCTTTACTACCGAATTGCGGTATTTTGTACTTGAAAATGAAGATACTTACATATACATATATGCTTATACATACATACTTACAATATCTGAGTTCTGTTAGGTTTCAAAATTATATTATTGTCTTAAATTAAAAGCAAGCTTCATTTTGTTCCAATTTTAATTTAGATTTAAAATTTGTCACACCATTAAACAGTTTCTTTACCTAAACAAACAAAAACAATTATATAAATATTTGGAAGTAATTAAAAATAGATTAGAAATGAGTTGGAGGTGACTCGAACTTTAGGCCTAGTCAGTTTTAATAGTCTATCATATACAGGATGTCATTGGCTCGAACTTTAGGCATAGTTAGTTTGAATATCCTATTATGTAGAGGATGTTATGGGGGTCATGGTTGAATTTTGGATATCAACCCTTGATACAAATTGAAAAATATCAGGAGGACTTCAATGAAGCTTTAGCTTATTCAAAATTTGTAATTATAAGTTTAAGTAGTGGTATACCTTTACCCTTTGACGTTGATGTTACGCTACGCTGAAGATATGAGTATTCGTAATAAAAAAAACTTAATCATGCGCTTAGACATTGTTATGATCGTGATCGCCACGCATGTATGTCGGTTTCCTGATCATATAAGGCCAAGTGGCAAGTAGTAAAGGCCACTACAAATTTTCCAAGCATTTCCCTTAGAATGTTGTCAAATGTGTTCAATAATCCTAAACTACGTGAGTTTGATTTAAGTAGCCGCTATTATAAGTCTATTAAAGTCCACTGCTAACATAGGCCTCCCCAATAGATTGCTTTGTAGGTCCATATTTGCCATGGTTGAGAACCCAGTAAAAAATCTAATTAAGTTATACTTACTTACTTATCTTCACGCACAATCCCTGACGGGGTAGCCAGAGAGAACAGATCGCCAAGTGTCACGATCCTTACAAACCTCTTTCGCTTCTTTCAGATTCATTATCTTCTTCATGCATGCACGTCTAAGTATCCGAGTACTTTTGACCCTACCCTTTTCGAGCAATTTGCTTACATAGTCTTCGAAAGTTAGTCTACCTCGACACCTTTTAATATTAACTTTCGCGCTATATATTTTCTTTACCATTCGGTCTTCACTCATTCGCTCAACGTGCCCAAACCACCGAAGCACGCCCTTATCAATTTTTGTGATAAGGTCATCTTTCAAACCTGCCATATTGCGAATCTCTTCGTTTCGCTTTCGGTCGGCCATGGTAACGCCGCACATTTTACGAAGAGATCGCATCTCCACTGCATTCAACTTACTTTTATGCTTCTTCTGGCATACCCAGGTTTCGCTGCCATATAACAAAGTCGGTACCAACACTGCGTTATGTATTGCAAGGCGTGCACTCTTCGCTACGCCTTGCCTTTTGACTAACGCAGTCAGGGCACCATTGACTTTGTTCCCGGCAGCGACACGCCTGTCCACATCTAAATCACATCTTCCATCCCGGCTAAAAGCACTCCCCAAGTATACAATTTCATTTACTTGTTCTAGACATTCCTGATTTACCCATATTTCACACTTCGTTCTCTCTTCGTC
The DNA here is from genome assembly GCA_963668995.1 of Parnassius mnemosyne. NCBI lineage: Eukaryota > Metazoa > Arthropoda > Insecta > Lepidoptera > Papilionidae > Parnassius > Parnassius mnemosyne. The sequence goes on from CAVLGL010000093.1 coordinate 9,400,277, forward strand.
CCTTTCAAATACCAGAACCTTAGTTTTATTAGCATTCAAACGGAGACCTTTAATTTCACATTCCTCTTTCATACACCTGACTAATGCCTGCAGTTCTGCCTCTGATGGTGCAATAAGCACTGCATCATCAGCATACAGCAGACAATTTACTTTTATGTCACCCAATTTCACACCCAAACAACTATCTTTCAGCTTCTGTAAACAGATTAAGTTATCACGTACTATTTATTGATTATTAGAATTTTGTTATAAAAAGTTTAACCAAATTGAAATTTAATTAAAACTTAATCTCGTGTTAGTGATGCTATACTGCCTTGCATGAAATTTGTTTGTAGTCGATATCGTCATTATCAATTCAATAATACACCAATGTAGTAGGCTATAAGTTCGGACTCTATGGGCAACTATTCATAATAATATGTTGAAATTCTAACTTCGAAGACTGATAAATCTTCCATATGTGAAGTAAAACTTATCATTATCATTTGCTTTGATATTTTTTAATAATTATAGAAAATGGCACATTAATGCTGTAAATATGTACATGTTAATAATGAAAGTTGCAGCACAAGACGCTTTCGCTTCAAGGATCTTAACGTTGTTTAGGATTCAAAATTTAATTTTAGTATTAATGCGTTTGTGATTTAAGCCATATTCACTTTAATATATTCTTATTTGATTTTTGCTTTTTTATAAAATAAGGGTGACAAGCGAACCCACAGTTCACCTGATGATAATTGAAGGCTGTGGTCTATAGACATCTATATTTGTCCTCGATTAGGAATCAAAATGCACGCGTTGTCACCCGTGAGTATTAAGTTAGAATGCCTCGGTCCCAGCAAAAATTGACTCCGGTTCTCTACACTCACCATACGGAACACAGCAGCATTTTATGCTGGTATTCTGTGAGAGGCTTTACTACTAAGCGAATCTTTTTTTTAAAACAACAACATAGAGAATTAACACTCTTCTAGATCGTCTTGTAACTACTAATTTGTATGGTTAGTGTGCTTTCATATTATATTGTATTTGTATCTCATTGAGTGTGATTAATATTGCTGGCAAATTCTTCAATTCTCCCACGTAAATAGGAAAATAGTAAATTAAAAACAACGTTAAACTAAGTTGTATGTTATCTTTTTCTTTCTCAATAGTTATGGAATTATGAATATCATTTATTGCAAGAAAAATGACTGAATTTTTATAAGCTAATTTAGGTCCTTTAATATACGAAGCCTCACTCCTAAAAAGTATTCAAGAAATTACATTTAATTTCATTTATATAAATTAATTTGTAATTTATAAAACGTTCATCTTTGCATATAGATTATATAACAATTTTTAAATATTGGCAAATTTCTAATTGATTATTGGAATCATCTTTTAAAAAAACAATTCAATTTAAATATGTTTTAAAAATTCAAATTAGTATAATATTAATATTTCCCGTCTTAGTAAAGCCAGTCTAATATTGAGTTGGAAACACGATAGCAGATGGCACTTTGATATTATATTCATCCGTTTATTTTCTTTCACCATCAACAATAATCATCTTTCTATTAAACCTGTTTGAGAGTTTACAATTCTTCGTTTTACGAAAGGATATATGTATTATGTAGAGTTTGAAAAAAGAAAAGTAAATTGCTGGTTGTCAATATTAAGTAAAGTGGAAGAGGCATGTATCTTTATAGAATAAATTAATATCCGGCTCTATGAAGCTGAACGAATTTCATATAACATTTTTAATAATACAAAACCGTACACAAAAGCCGCTCAATGCCTTTTCATTTCGTTTACGTGGTACAAAGCTTAAGATAGTCTTACATGAGGACAAAAATTCCATTTAGGTGCACGAAACGACAACGATACGATTTAGTCGAATTCATTCTTTGATTATTTTAAGCAAACAAATATCCGATTATTTATCCACGGGAGTAGGGTCAAGACCCTCTCGATAGAAAGTAATAGTATGCTGTTGTCTAGATGTTACAAAGAGAAAAAGTTTAAAATTTAATAAGATTCTTATAACAGATTAAAAAAAAACTATCATCATTAAAGCCCTTCACAAGTCCACTGCTGAACATAGGCCTCTCCCAAGGAATGCCACAAAGCACGGTTCCGAGCCACCTGCATCCATTGACTTGCTGCATGTCTTACTAGGTCGTCACACCATCTAGTATGGGGATGCCCTACAATTCGCCTGCCAGTAAGAGGCGGCCATCTAGGACCTTTCTTCCCCATCGCTTGTCGGTTCTTCGAGCTATATGTCCGACCCATTGCAACTTCAGCTTACTAATCCGTTAGGCTATTTCGGTTACTCTGATTCAACTGCGGATATCCTCGTTTTTAAATCTATCACGCAAGAAACTAGGTGCATAGCCTTCTCCATAGCTCGCTGAGCTACTTTAAGCATCCTCATATGTCCAGCAGCAAAAAAATCTATACAAAGGTCAAATTAAAAAATATTTTGTACATGCAGAATGATAAAATTTAACTGCACTTAACACCTAAAACGGATTCGTTTTAAGCTTCTAAGAAGTCGAAGTTCTAGTAGCTATACAACTACTGTAATTCATTGCGAAGGTGGGGCTTAGCAGAGGACTATAGGTTTAGTAGTGATCGTCTTTGTTTACTGAACACGTAACAGCGACACTTTGAAACCTACGATCATTATTAACATTATCAGCTTAAATAGTTCCATGCTTTATTTTCGAAATTAAAAGTACAATTACTGCTAGCTGCTTAACGGCCTTGCGGCATGAATGGATCTGTCTTTCAATACCACCAGTCCACCAGTTTATGATACGAGTTTAACCAGAGAACATTTTTACTGGTAAACACATATTCCATGTTAGACTTAAGAACCTTTATGATGTTTTTCGTCGTAAAAATTGTAATTTAGTATCGATTTTTAATGATTAACGAAAGCCGTAAAGTATAAAATACAAAAAAAGGGTTCATGTCCTTAAAAATAAGATTTTATGGCGGCCTCTACAACGTACAATGACCCTTCTAACTTAACACTGACCCGTTTAACCGTGACATCCTTTGTTGATTAAGTTTACTTCACTGGATAGTGGGAGTTGCGTCGTGGAACTATTAAGATAGTTTCATATTTTATAATAAGCCGACTTTCCCCTGTAGCGAACGCATTAACTTTCATATTAAATGAAAGCTAGTGCATAAGTATCGCATTTTATGAGTCGTACACTAAAATATGTAGCATAATTTTTAACTGAACTTTATTACGGTCTTTCTTTCTGCTTACCAAGTAAAGGTCCTTTTATAATTTAAACACAGAAGTTTTTTAGTTACAGTGGAGTAGTATAGTTAGAGAGAATCACACCTGATGTGATTCTCTCTAACTATACTACTGGGCAGCAGCGGATTCTTAATAACGGTTTAAAAATAAATAATTGCGGTTGCGAACCCTATTAGGCAATCTATGGGGGAGGCCTATGTTCAGCGGTCGACTTTAATAGGCTGTAACGGTAAGCGTAACATAGTCACAGCCTATGTAGAAGTCTCGCGGCTGAGCGTATACGTGGTAGAGCCATGCTGCAGCTATATAAGTAGTATAGTTGTAGCACGAATGGGTCGGCTCGACCGGGGAAATACCACGCTCTCACAGAATGCCTGCGTAAAATAGCAGCTTAACACTGCTGAAAGAGCCCTGGTAGCTCAGTTGGTTAGCACTCGCTGTTAATTTCACAGTACGCGTGCAACCAGATCTTGATCGGTAATCGTGTTTACGACCACTAGAAAAACGAAGCAAATATTGAAGCAGTTGTTAATAGGCTAAAACGTTTATACGTTTACGTAATATTTTTGTCATTTAATTTTTTTTAATAATTTTAATCACTGTTTTTTCGTACTGCGACGCAAAAAGTTATAAAATTAGCCTTTAACAGCGTCAAAATTATTAGATCAGGCGTATCATAATAAACATATTTTATTTTACTCCACACAAAACTGACATTTTAAACAGATATCCATCGACATATAGACAATAGCTTGATGTTTTTGTGTCGCAGAAGTTTTGTAATCTTTCACAAAAAATATGAAGATTTATGATCCAGCCGTTAAAATGATGTAACTATAGTTGTCCCGGTATCATTTTTGTCTTGCTACATAGATTACAAAATAATAATAAACATAAAATAAAATACATTTTAGCTTAATTTAGTAATCATAGTTTGGAATTACGTCTTTTGCTATACTTGTTTAGATTAAACAAATAGGTCTCCACGTATAATACATGTAATGATAATGATGCATTTCCTTTAATTTTACAGTGACAAATACCTAACAGTCCACTTTAGTGTATGGGATTAATGTAATCCAAGGACACCTGCAAATAACTTCGAACAAGGAAGACCACAGAAATGTTCACAGTTCACAGTCAGTCAGTTCAGTATCATTCCCAAGAATACGCTAGCTGGTACTCATTAGTTTAATGATTTGGCCATAATCTTACGCTGGTCAGGTGGATTGACGAGTTGTGGGTTGCTGGTTACGTCCTCCAGACCGAATTTCAGTTACGGCGGCCAGTCTAAACGGAGACTAGCCATCTGCATAGGACATAATTATCGTGCACGAATTTATACACGTAACATAGGTGCACTCTATTTCCTCATTCTCATAGTCCACTGCGACGTCTATCCGACGCAACCGAAGAGAGATCAGGCACAGGATCGACGGCTTTACATGCTTTCCAAGGCACAGCAGTAAAACACCGCTAATAACTTCCTGACTCCGGGCCGCATCTGTAATTTTTTGGTAAAACCCAATAACTAAATTTTGGTCCAACTCGGCATTCGAACCGAAAACCACATGATCAGAACTCGTGCTTCCGACCAATAGACCAATGCAATGAGGCAGACTACTTCGCACTGTAAAAACTGTCATATGTCAATGAAATAAGGGTTTAACATTTTCCTCCATCAATAGGTCACCAGAGTTCATTCACGAGTCAGTAGAATGCACTGCGTGTTGTATTATTGTCGATGTCCATTTTCATAATAGATTATTAATTATTATCAAGGTCTACCAGTTCTGGAGTTAGGCTGTGTATTGTCCCAATTTACCGTATAAGACATTTAATTTTAATTTAAAAATACGTAACCCCTATACAAGGATTTTCTCTTATATTTTGGAGGCGGTTTACAAATATATAAATTGCACAAGGACAAACATCCACCACACGGGACAATTTTTTGTAGGCCATACAAATACTAAAATAATACCGTGCGGGATTCGAACCCACGCCACGGCCCTTAGCACCACAACTCAATACTAACTCTATTGATCAATGCTAACTCAACGCCAATAAATCATGGAACCGTCAATTCCGTCAACAACATTCATTTTAACAAATAAACAAAAACCGGTGCCTACCTTTATATTTATAAGTATGAAATAATACTTTTAACCTCTATATTTATGTGATAAATATTGATTATATAATTATACAATGCTTACGTAATACATTAAATAATTCTTTTACAGAAGGAAATTATCTATTTACAACGCCTATTCTTTTTTGTGTTTTATATAAACTGTAATTAAAATTAAAAGGAATTGATGTAACATATGTTTAAATATATGAGTTATAATGTTGGATATTTTTACAATTACGTAAGAATTGTTTGATGGGTTAACTTTTAATTTATATGTTTAATACTGACGATTGAATCAATAATTACAAGCTATCGTAAGGAAAACCACATTAAATGGATAATTTTTGACGGTCTGGTAGCGCAGTGGTTATGCATCTAGCTGGTTGCGGCTTTGCGGACCGCAGGTTCGAATCTCACACGTAACAAGTTCTTAACTGTACCAGGTCTGGATATTTGTCTATGTGCATTATGTGTAAGAAAAATAGAGTAATGATTCCTGTATCATGGTGGAAGGAATAATGAATAATTTTCCCTGTATCCCTATCGGAGCAATTCCTTGTTTTACTCAATTTAAAAAAAAATCTTTTTTTAAACATTGTTTAACCACAATTTAAGATAAAAAGAAAGATTATAATGTAATATACGGTTTGTTACTATACTATATTTTATGACACTCTTTCCGTGCCTTTATCTAATCCAGCAGTTCTCGTTAACAACATTTATGCCAAGGCATGTTATTCAACGCAAGCACTGCCTTGGTATTTCTTCTTTATTGTTGTAAGAATTTACACAATACGTACATTAGAAAGAGAATTTTTCGCTGTAAATTGAATTGATAATTTATTCTATTCTACAAGCTAAATAATTAAAGACTATGTAATTGAATACATTTATTGCAAGAAATTTAATTTACCATAATAATTCGGATGGCTCAGGACCTTACCCTGTGGCAATCTATTGGGAGGGCTTTTTATGTATTTAGGCCGCCTACAGGATAGAAAATAAGATCCTAATGTAGGAGGGGGGAGTGTAACATCTTAGGAAACATAAAAATATATATTTTAGGCTGTTTTTCTGTGATACCTAATAAAATATATGATGTCAGATTCTTGTGCCTAAAGCATGATCCGGCATTATTTTTATTTTCCGTATTATATACGTTAAAAGTTTACGTATATTTATGTTGAGAATATACTTGTATTGACATATAATAAACAAAGACATTAACGCACTCAACAAGGTATAACCACAATCACAACTTCCCATTCACTTCGCAATACATAGAAATGTCAAATCCTAAGGTCACTTAAGCACTTATTTAGCCAATTATTATCCTTAGTCCAACGATATAAGGCATGATTTTCTGTAATTTTATTTCTAAATTACATTATCAGATCCAAACAAGAATCAGCATTATACGTATTTTATTAATTAACCTAATCTCATGTTTTGTTTTTAAATAAATAAATCCAGAGTTGATTGTTGTTAATTGATTATATCCTACAAAAATCAACCTTAATCTTTTACGTCTTGAGCAATAATATTTAAATAAGGTTGATAGTAACATCTTAATACATTCACGTTTTATACTTTATTTTCTTAACATAATAAATAAGGAAGTAATATTACAAAGCTATGTAGGAATGTGACATTCCTACATATTCGTGTCTAAATGAACATTAAAAATTTAACGCCTATTTTTCCACTTTTGAAATATATGGAATGACTACTGAAGTATATCCTATTTCCTACAAAAAGAGTCATCAAATTTAAATCAAAACTGACAAAGATATTTAGTAACATCCATCAAAAAGAACATATAGTCGAATTAAGAATCTCCTTCTTTTTTTGGATTAGGATAATATCGTTTATAGTTTATAGTTTATATTATAGTTTTAATTCATATTATTTATGCCTTTATATTTATAATTTATATATATTATAAAAATATATGACAATTAATTCAACTTCGGAGATAAGTTACTTACATTTACATTCGGTATATATAACTTTATTCTCACATCTGAGTGAGATTGGTGTAGAGACACACTTGAGTGTTATATACCGCAAATTATTACCTTTTTTGGTAATTTAGTTACAAATAATAAGACAAGAGAGGTTCATTCGCATAACTTTATTCAGAATATAGTAATATGAATATGTTAAAAAAATATTTTAATACTCTATCAATTTAGGCAAAAAAATGATGGAGATAGCCTCCAGCATTCATGTGATGTAGTCCTGTCCGACTTCATACATAGCAATATATTTTAGAACGTGGTAGAGCCACACTGCATATTTATTATGTTTGTAGCTGAAGTGGGTCGGCTTGACCGTGGTAGGACCTAGCTCTTACATAATACCAGCTTAAAACTGTATCCATTCAATCATTTGGTCTTCACAAATTTAGTCATATTTCGTAATTTTTCAATATAGGCAGACTACCTTATTTGCTTGAAGAATATGGTCTAGATTGAAACCTTCTCTTTCTCTAGCCTTCTTTGTTTGAATATGTCCATGGACTACAGTAGCCAATTACCATAAGATGGATTGTTAAGTGTAAGTTCGTTTGTATTTCAGTTTTTTTTTTTAATTTTTAAGTGCTTCTTAGTTAGTACTTATTTTTTAGTACTTATTTTTGGGTGTCTACTTAATATTATTTTGTTTTCTTGCTTCTCTGTCACCGTGTTCGGTTATTACCACCAAAGATTGACTGACAGATAATGCTTTTGGTGCTACAAGTATGCTTGCTTTCGCATTTGGTTTATAATATGTAAGGTTCAATTAAAAGAATATATACGAGTACAATCGCTTAGCCATACTTCATTGGTTGTTAAATGCATGCAATAAAGTAAAAAAAAAATTGAACAAAAATCCAAAACACAGTTATTATCGACTGAGTGTATCTCTATGTTTGAACCGAGTGAATCACTACGCGGAAGTGTTCTTGAGTATTATTATGTGGGCATAAAGCTGGTTTTCATAATGTTGATTGATGTCGGGGTGGCAATAAAACTGTTGCTGAGGCTTTAAAGCATTTCTAACGCGTGGAAACTTTTGCGCGATTTGATTTTATATAATTTTTTATAAATTATATTTATAAGTATCAGTTTTTAGCTATTATATTTATGTCGTTGTTAACGATTTACAAAATACAAGATTAAGTTGTTTCAATGGCGTACGACTAGTTTTTGAAAAACTGTCACAACCCAACTTTTATAGAGCCAACAAATATTTAAGGTCTGTTATGAAATAAATTAATCATTCATAAAAAAATATATAAGCAATCTTTAATAATTACAGCTTATTAAATCTAATGATGATTTGTAATCGTCTATAGATTATCCTGTAGAGTTTATAGTTGCCACGCTTGGTACGCATATTAGCAATCTAGTATTGATTACGAAGATGCTAATATCCTCGGGATGATTTGCGGTAGTGGATCCTCTTAAGATGCCTCTACACGGAAATCATTTAAGCTTACTAAATGGCAAAGCATTTTTACCATTCAAAATGGGACACGGAGGTGAGTTCACGGCTATTTTAATTACGTAAGAAGGCGTAAGACTACTGTATGTCTATCTGCTACAAAGCAGGATCCTTAACAAAAATTCTAGGTGGTTCTTCTTTTCTGCCTACGTCTGCCTGGGTTTGTACTACTTTCTTACCTGTTTCTGTCGCCATGCAACAATGCGTGCAGTGCTATGTTCAAGTCTTAATGGTTTAGGGAGTCAATGGTAATTACAGGCTATGAGGGATTACGTCTTAGTCCGCATAGTTGAAAACGTTATCTGTAGCCTTAAAGATAAAAATGCAATATCGAGCCTTATTCTTCGAAGTACCTTGCTAATCCGACAAAAATGGAAGCGAATTGTAAAACATAACATCAACACTTTCGAAGCCGAACGCGTATAAGATCTAATTACAATATAATTACTGTGATGGTGTTATCTCCTGCCCTAAGTGTGGTCGCACTTTTCTCGCTACGGTCGGCTATGCTAGTGACTTGCGGGGACATGAATGGGCAGAGTAGCAAGACGTACGATTCACGGTCGGTGTAGCAGAAAACGGCTAGGAATAGGACTAGGATTAGTATTAGCCTTGAAGTTTGTAGCCTATGTGTTTAAAGTCGACTGCAGGTATCCATAGGCTTCACTAACCACATACCTTTTGGTCTGTAAGTTTCTGTAAAAAATATAAGGAATCGTATTACCACAAAATTTCTTTCCACATACTCTGAGCCCGTATTTGAGAACAATTTTACTTAAAGCTAAGTAGTATTGAAGTTCTTGGAAAAGCGCAATGCATAAAGTAAACAAAAGTCTATTTACTCGTTGCTTTAAAACACCGGCTTATACGTGAACGTTTCACGTAGATGAAAAGACTGACGTAGGAGAATTATTTCATTCCTTTGTTTTACGAAATACAAGAAGAACTAAAGCGCTTTAATTAACTATTATAAGCTAGCTTAACTACTATCCCAGCCACAGGCTAATATGACACTTACGCATATCCCACGTGATGGTTAGTGATGCAATACGGTGGCGCAGAACAGCGCATCTATGTAAAAAATTTTTTTCTAATATGCAGATACGTGTAGTGGTGTAAAACATACACTACGCCATATTATCTCGTGAGTAATCTTAAGAGACGACAGAGGGAAACGAACCAGGACATGCGCAAAATTGTATTAATAACAACTAAATAGAAAAAAACTGCGACTGCCAACCCGCCTGCCAAGTGCAGTATCTATGGCAAATATTGGCGATATTTGCGAGACAATGGGGAGTTTGATAGGTTGTAATTATGAAGATGATGAATATTCAAATACCCTCACAACGCAGTTGCAAATAGCAACGTTAGTAGCGATGGCATATAACATCCACATATTTATGGGTGCTGTTATAACATATAAATAATTGTTTAATTAAGCAAGCCAAACCATTAAAGACATTATTTTTTGAGTTACTTGTTGTGTTGACTCTTTGCTTAATAGCCTCAGAATATTCAAAAGTCTATCCGTTTTTATTAAAAATTGTTAGAATTAAAGCATAATTTTGTACGTGGTAAAGCCATGCTGCAGCTATATTAGTAGTATAGTTGTAGCACGAATGGGTCGGCTCGACCGTGGTAGGACCACGCTCTCACAAAATACCAGCGTAAAATAGCAGCTTAACACTGCTGTGTTTCGTATGGTGAGTGTAGAGAACCGGGGACCCTTTTTACTGGAGAAGAGGCATTCCATCTTACTCCTCACGGGTGGCAACGCAACTGCATTTTGATTATCTATTGAGGATAGATGTAGATGTCTATGGGCCACAGCAACCACTTACCATCAGGTGGACTGTGTGCTCGTTTATCACTCTATCCTATTAAAAAAAATAATGTCATTTAACAGCACATACGTCCCACTGCTGAGTACAGGCATACTATTATTCCTAAGATGGTTTAAGGGTAGTAAAGTAGCTGCTAATTGTTAGTAAATAATACGATTTAGATCAAATCCTATGACTTTTATTTTTTTTAATCTCTTCATAACTTACAAATAATTGTTGTATAAATAATCACTTTTTACTTAGTTCTTACACTACACTTTACACAAATACTAAAGTCTCATATACTCTTAACACCTTATAACGGAATGACCCGCTTGAGTCGTGACAGCCTTTTAAGAGTGAAATCCGAAACTATTACAAAATGTTTTTGCCGGAAATTCAATAATACAAAAGCGGACATTCGGTTCACATTTAATAAAGTTAGATATCTATTTAAAAAGACAATTAGGTACATTAAACTTAGGATCATTCAATATATGCTTAATTATTATTTATTAATAATTGCTAACAAAACTTTACATGTCCTCGATTATTTTTTATACCAAAGACACGAAAAACTCGAGGATATTCAAGCCAGTCATGATAGTTTAAAGTTATAAAACTTAACTAAAAACTAAAATTTTATGTTCGATTAGGCATTTGATTAACACATTTATTATTATTATTACACGATTTATAATACCTTGGCCAACACTATGCATCTACGTACATATCATTATCATCGTCATCATCACAGAACATCACAAATCTACTCCTGAACACAGCAAGGTCAAGGCCTCTTCCAAGGAATGCCACAAAGAACGTTCCTGAGCGACCTGCATCCATCGACTTCCCTCACCAGGTGGTCATTCCATCTAATGAGGAGCCGCCCTACAACTCGCTTACCGGTACGAAGCTGCCATTCTAGAACTTTTCTTCCTCACTGGTTGTCGGATGTTCGATGGTTCGAACTGTATGGCCGGTCCGTTGCCACTTCACCTTTAGATCCTTTAGGCCTTGTCGATAATTCTAGTTCAGTTCACCACTGATCCTTTATGCCTTGTCGATAATTCTAGTTCTACTACAGATGTACTCATTACGAAGTCTATCACGCAGAGAAACTCCAGACATCTTTGTATGTATGGCTGGAATGGAATTATGTCGTTCAGTGTTCACCCAGGTCTATCTTAGTCCTCAGAGGTGGCAACGCGTTTACAGTCTTCTTTGTTTGAAGTTGGTTTCAGGAGTTCATGGACTTATTATTACACTTAATTACTTGATTATTCTGAAGTTTTGTGAGAAATATTAGAACTGATGACTTAGAATAATTTCGTGTTTAATGCGTGTTTTCTTTAACTTTATTTTATGTATTTATTATTAGCATACAAGACATAAAAGTCAAGAAATAAGAAGCAGCAATAAAATTGAAAAGAATCGTAAGTCTGCTTGCGCCATTGAGAACGTATGCAAAGAGTAAAAAGTGTGCAAATAAAATAATATGCAGCATACGGGAAAACTGCAGTACATGCTTGACTCAAATATTCGACCAACTGGTTTGACAACTGGTCAGGCAACTTGTCCAACAGTTCAGTTGACATTCGTACGGAAAACGCCAGCGTATTGCGTCAGTTGACTGATGTAGGGCTTCGAGGCATTAAACCTTTCGATTTTATTAATTTGTGTTCATTTTTTATTGAACGCCAAAATGTCAGTTTATATATTGGCCATTACATTTTACACATTTACGGTTTTCGATTTGTTACGTAAAAGACCTAAGTATCATAAGTTTTATTTACTTACGTTTTTAAAATAACATCACACACCTAGGGTTACCATATCTCAGGATTTGTCCTGAGATTTCAGGATTTTTAGACTCTTCTCAGGATTGCGGCTGGATTTTGCAAATCTCATGAAATCTCAGGATTTTTAGAACTTTCAATATAATAAAGCTTACATTTTAAAGATCTCTTTAATAAAAAGTTAAACAAACTAAAACTCATTTTCCTTTGGTAATAATTCCACAATTAAAATCAAAACTTATTTATCCAAGTAGGTACTTAATCAGTTTTATCATACTTAATATGTGAAGATACCTTTTTAAGTAAGGTTTTCTTCTCAAACTGTGAAAAATCTCAGGATTTTTAAATGGAAATCAGGCCTCTTCTCCGGAATTTTAATTTTTTCATCTGGTAACCCTACGTCACACACCTCACAACCACAACATTTTTGAGTCCTCAGCTGAGCATAAACAGATGTGTTGTTTTTTGTTTTTATTTCACATATTACGTTCTTTCAAAAATGTCCTATTTGTAAGTTGATATTACAGACAGATGCAGAGAGAAACTATAACATCACCAGTCTGTCGAATTTGGATTTGTCATTTTCGAATGGATTCTCTACCATCATCACAGTCGTAACGTCCATCACTTAATCTACTTTGCTGACGATTTTGCTAACCTCGGTTATATTAATTTATTATAATTTTCACACATTCAAAACGTGGTAAAGCCATGCTGTAGCTATTATAGTTGTAGCATGAATATATCGGGTCGACCGTTGAAAAACCATGCTCTCACATAAAACCAGCATAAAACAACAGCTTACTGCTTCTGTTTCGTATGCTGAGAGTAGATAACTGGAGAATTTTACTGAAAACAAGGCATCACATCTTAATACCAAGGGGTGACATCGAATGTTCATTTTGATTCTTAATCGAGGATAGACATAGGTGTCTATGAACCACAACATCTACTTACTGTGGATTGTGTGGACGTCTATCACCGTTATTCAAAAAAAAAAATCGTACTAGGATGGAATAAATTTTGTTCTTTGGTAATATGTTTGTAAATGCAGATAGCACTCTTCAGGCCATTGCCCCAGGCAGCCTTGGAATTAATGCAATTTCTTCGTAGATTTGCTTTTATTTATAGCCAAACAAAATGACAACATTATTTAATATTACAAAATGTTATAAATTTCTAAATAGTTAAATAGCCGTAGTTCAACTAATCCGATAATGGACTGCTCAAATTCAAACGAGCAATATTGCAAATACCGGTACAAATAATTGGCAAATCAATCCGAATAATTTGATGGATCACGATGCTGTACGTTGGGTGATTCGGGATTGATTATTGGCACAATATGTATTTTCAATACTTTTACAAACCAATCTAATACTTCTAAATCAAATAGTTTGGGCGACATCCAAAGGCCGTATGATACGTGTATCTTTCTCCATAAACTAACAGGCACAAGAATCCAGGTCAACGGTGACATTTATAAATGGTGTTTTTAACCTTATATTGGTCAATCGATTGCAGTATTTTTATATAATATAATTTATTATATAACGTTCCCAATAAAATTGGACATAAATTAGATTAGACGAATAGATTAACATAAATTAAAATAGGCAAGGAACTACTTACAATGCTCCAGAGCCCACATCCTTTACGGTCCTATTCAAATACGAGTTATTTGATTTAGGAAATTAAAAAAAGAGAGAGAGATTTTCCGGAACTTGCATTTCGTAGGAACCATAGCTTAAACCGACCTTTGTTGCTAATCTTGCAAATTCGTAGAATTTTTTCGTACTATTTTGCCAAAACTCTATTTTGAAGTTATTTATTTATAATTCTACTTTGAAGTCTTTCAAACCATCTCTAACATGTTATAATAATCTAAAATTCGTAAACAAAATAAAAGACAAATTCAGAATGTTTACTGTAAATTATGTTTACACCGATATCTATCGGAAGTCGTCTTTGTAATCTTTCTGGCATATCTTACTTTAAAGGAGGAAACAACGAGATAGATTCATTTACGCCCCATCGACAACCGATGGGAAAAAAGGTTATCGAGTGACAACTTCGTGAGCAAAGTATAGGACAGTCCCCCATTAAATGGAGTGCTGAACTGGTAATAGTTACCGGAAGTCAATGAATGCTAGTGATTCAATACCGTGTTTTATGATATTCTCTGGGATAGGCTTAGGTTGAGAGGTAGAATTGTGATGTGCTTTAATGATGATGATGATTTAAAAAATAATAATCTATTCATTTCTAGTATTGGCTCTTCCTTATATTCTAAGAACTTCCTGGGTATACTAACACTTAGAAGTTAAGTCACACTTTCAACTTTGTTCAATTAGTAGCGTATTCAGAGCAACGTGCCTCATTTGGAGCGCCTTACAATACTTTCTCGTGCAATTGCACACAGAACTTGTGTACTAAGCCCTCAAGTTCACTTACAGTTACAATCTGAGGCTGTTACATAATTCGAATAGAACCTGCCAATGCGTACCACTTTTACTTTCGTATAAAAACTGACCACAGCTTGTCAAGCGAACCGGTAATTGTTGGATAACTGCACTATAGTTCTTGTTGGGAAATGAACACCGTTATTTTTTTATAAAACTGAAGTGGAAAACAAACTTACAGCCCACCTTTAATTTGCTACTACTGTCCACGAATTAGCAAGCAACATCAAATAAAGAAGGGTGCATACCTGGTGTCGCATCTGAGGTATAACATCGAATGCCTCACAGACTGTGCTACACTGTACTCTCTATAACTATCAAAACGAAACACAGCAGTGCATTCACTGCTTGACGGAATAAATAGACAAGAACGTGATATTTACCCAGACGGACTTCTAGGCAGAAGGGGGTACTACCGCGTGTTAAAGCTTGTTTGTTGTGGTGACTGCGTAAGGGTGTCCATCATGCTTTCCGTGAGTGACGTCAGAGTTAATTATAAAGAAATACTGACGATACATGACCATCTCACCATATTTATGCAACATATAGTGCTTGGAATCAGATGAAAAGCAGTGTGATTTTTTTTTAAATATAATATAGATGATAAACGAGCAAACACATGATTTGATTTAAAGTGGATACTGTGGCCCATAGACTCTTACGTCATTTCCAGTAATAAGGGTCTTCAGTTCTCTACACTCACAATACCAAGCACTGCAGTATTGAGCTATTATTTTACGCTGGTGTTCTGTGAGAGCGTAGTCCTACTCCAGTCGAGCCGATCCATTCGTGCTACAACCATGCTATCTGCAGCGTGACTCTACCACATGTTTATACATTGCCGAGATAAGCTGAAGCTGTATTATATTCATAGCACGAATAATTTGACTCGATATGAAAAGGGCTCTTATGGATTAGCTAGTATTAGCTCGATACTGCTTTATTTCATATGGTTGATGACAAGAACTGGACACATTTTTACTGGTAACAAGCCATTTCACTTTAGTTCTCATGGGTGACATCACATTCTGCATCTTGATCCTTAATCAAAGATAGATATAGCATGTGTCTGCCACCTTCATTTTAGTAACTGTTTTCTAAAAGAAATATCCTGTTTAATAATTTAAACTAGATATTTTTAGTAAAAAGCTACTTTCATAAATTTTCAAACTGACTGACTGTTTTTTTTTTTATATTGTTGCAGGTATGTTGGCGTTGACACAGAATAAAAATAAGTCAAGAACTAATTTCTACTGACAGACAAAGACGAATGAACCTCAAGGAACGTTCAAGTGTTAACAGAAAAGTTTTATAGTCTCAGTCTCCTTTATTGACTACAAATGTTAAAATTACCAGCGAGCTAGACAATAAATTCCGTTTTAAAACAAGTTGCCTTAAAGGGAAAAGCGTTATACTTTTATATACCGACCACTTCTAAGTAATAACTCTTGCGACCGATCTCTAGAGTGTACTCCACCTTTAATATTTTCTCAAAAAGATTCTTTACAGTCAGCGGGTGCTCAGCGCAGAAGCTCTTAAATTTTCCAAACACGTCGTTCGCATAAATCTTTAAAACTCGTTATAGATGGTAACGCAAATTTGTTGCTACTTTAAATGGTCGCTTTACATAAATTGAAAATCGAAATCTTTGTTTGAATACAGTGTAAATGACTTTAATGAATTTTTGCTGTTTTATATTTATTCTGCTTTTGGTCGTATTATTTTATAGATTCCTATAAAAATCTTACGTTTACGCCAGACGTGAAATATCCAGATATGCGGTCAGCAGCGGTATCAAAGGTGTGAGATATCTGGTACTGCCGTTGTCAATCCGCCTGCCGAGCGTGACGGGTGAGGCAAATCTTATAAGTGTTAAGGCTAGTCCATCAGTGTACTTTTACGGGCTAATAGGATAGAAGAAAATGCAGGTAGAGGCCGTGGCTAATATCACAATGCAGTATCAGAGACCCAGAGACAATTCTATAAAATCTAACGCAAAACCAAAAAATATATTCATGATGGCGCAATAGTATAAAAGGGGGAGAGGAAGGGAGAAAAATAAAGAACGTATTAAAAGGCGAAATAAAGATAGCGTAAGCGATAGCTTCACGATAATACTACAGTTTAATCAACTGTAAAATTCATAATGATATAAGCATGATGCGGAAAGAAAGAGGAAGAGTATGAAAAATTCAGACAGATTTTTTTCATAATATACCATAAAATTAATTTTCACATATGCTGCCAAGAGTGTTAAGCAGAGAATACGGACTTCCGTTTGGCATGATCCTGACACACCTCTCTCGCTTTTTTAAAAATCCATATACCTACACATATATGCTTATCAGTTAGGGGTCCTCTTTTGGCTCCTATTATTACTATTTGGCTCATATTCAATATATCGCCAATTTGTTTGTTTTTGTCGAATTTGTTTGTGTCGATAAAATTCCATCTAGTGCGTCCCTTGCAGACTTTGTCAACCACATCTGCTGCATAAATTTTGATTTGTAACTCTTTTCTCATTCATTATTTCTTCGTATTCTACCTACCGAAGCATTTCTTTTTTAATCATAATCACATCATCTTCTTGCACACTACATTTTTCTCTTATCACACAATGTCAGACCCTATCATACCCTAACATATCTTACTTTTAACTGATGTTGGTCTGGGACCTACAAATCTTATATAGGACTTAAAACAAAAAAATAATGTGCCACTTGTGTTACATTGCCTAGCTTGTCGTAAAAAGGGCTTGTGAGATATTGGATTTATTCTTAGGCGATGGAACAAATGCGGCATAAATACTTTACAGATGTTACTTGTGGGGACTGTTCTTATGGGGTTCACCATGACCTGATGGCTTGCAACTTTTAACATCTTCATATTTAAGTGTTACCTCCACACTAGAAATCTACACTTATATTTTATACGGAATGTTATCTATACTATATATTATTTTAATATAATAAAGCGGAAGAGTTTTTGTTTGTTTAAACGTGCTAATCTCCGGAACTACCAATCCGATTTGAAAAATTATTTTTGGATATTATAGCCAGATTCATGTGGAATAGTATAGGCTATCTAGCATTAGGCTATATATTTCAGCTGGCCTTAAATATGTCAAAAAAAGAAAAAGCGCTCCCGAAATGATTTATCCGCGTACGATGGTGTTATGGTTAGAGATACGTAAATACAATGTCCAAGAAAAATATAGATCTTTACTCCATTGAAAAAAAGTCCGCGATACCATATGTCTATTTCTTATATATAGACCATAACTAGATATTTTGTGACAAAAAAATTGCATATGAGCGTTATTATTAGGCATGGCATATTTATCCTTACGAACGAAAGTTACTTCGTCATCAAAAAAAATTTATGACGATAAACTTTGTTCTTTATACCATGTTATTTTAATGCATAGTTTAAGAGATAATGTAAAATTAAAATAATTCAATACTTGGACTGACGCGCGAACGACGCATAAACCCTAAGCGCCCGGTGAGAACTGAGAGAAGCTAGTATTGAACGCTTCTATAGGCTAGGTTAGTTCAATCATTATAGCTAAAATAAATTCAAAATTAATTGAGTACTTTTATCTATCTCCCGGGTGAGCGTAACAATTACTTACATCTTTATTTCTGAACTCTTTCATTTCACGTTGCTATGTTATTTTGAAAGTTTAATTGATTAATAAGTAGAAGAGGTTAATAGAAAATTTATCAAGAATAATTTCATGCCTACACACTTTTCATGTATTGTATACGGTTTTCTTTAAAACTGGAAAAAACCACGCTTCGGGGCACTTTCTGGGACATGGATGGGTGGGGAGGACGCTCAACCAGGAGGGGGAGGGAAAGTGGACAAAACTTAGGTTCGCTCTACATATATTCGCTCTACATCATACATAATATGCCGACAGATAAAGTAAAAGTACTCCATTAATTATGCCAATTTTTCCATACATTACTATTAAATAAAATATTTGATTGCGATTATAAAATGCTTGAACTAGGAGTCATGTCATGCCCCGCATTTATGACACGTGATGACGCGGGTGAAACCGCGGGGCACAGCTAGTTGTAATATAATCTTTCAAAAAGTATAAAAAAGACTGGCCGTTTCTTCTCTGGTCAGAGGGACCCCATTTCGAAACGGCAGTAGACTTTAAAAAATTACATTAACAAAGGAAACAACTTCCCACGTCAAACAAATTAATATGATTCATTTTCATTTCTAGTCGTAAGGTTGACTACTTAACCAAGTGTGTGAAGTGTGTTCACGTTTTTCACCCGTACTTAAATAGAATAAGTGATCACAATGAATTCAATTCTTCATAACTGTATCAATTCACATGTTGAAAAAAGATTTCTCCGTTATATCAAAAAAGGAAAGACTACAAGAAAAAAGTGGCGTGATAGAAATCAACGATAACACGTTGCTCTCTCTCCATTGTACATTAAAATATAATGGGTTCGCTTTACTACGTGACATAGTTTGAATTTAAATAGTTGGGCCGAGATATTCCAATGGTAACAAACGCCTGCGTAGTTCAGTGGTCGGACTAGGACTGCTACGCCGCTGTCACTAGGTTTGAACCACAGTCTGGACTAGTAAAAAGGTAATTATTATTTATGTTTACGCGAATACTGCATATTTAAATAAAAAAAGTTTTTAGGAATTTTATCGCGTATGTTAAATTATTTTATATTCCCGACGTTTCGAGGTACAAGGCAGAACAGGACTGAGGTGTTCGGGACGTATCAATATCATACCTAGTTAACGTTTAGAAAATAATAAGTTAATATTATAATTCGCGACAAAATCAATTAAAACTAGTTTTATTTAAATGTCCACTGAAATAAATAAATAAAGGAAGTAGATAAAACTAGTTTTACGGATTTTATCGCGTATATTAACTTATTTTATATTTCCGATGTTTCGAATATTTTACAGCACCCATGGTCCCGGGGAAACTGAGATGTATAACATCCCAATGTCATAGTTAACCACGACAGTCCTCCGACCTACGTCTACGTAGATCGGAACAAAAATTAATACTTTTTAATCTGGAGGTAGCCGTGGTTAACTGTGACATAGGGACGTCATACACCTCACGTAAAACTAGTTTTATTTAAATGTGTATTGTTCGCGTAAATATAAGAAATCATTATAAACGAAGTAGCTTTAATTTTTAATACTATATACTATACTTACATCTCATAGTAGAGCACATACCTTCTCTTGTTTCTGAAAAGGTTTGGGAGCAATTAGTCCCCCTCGCTGCTTAAGTGCATGTTGGCGGACTTGACATGTCCTCGAAATATTTCATTGCTAATAGCATATATACATACATACATATACGTTTCCTTATGAAAATTTCTGTTAACGCCAAGTACGTATTAAATTTAAACTTAAAATTGCAATTAACACTGTCACTGATGCCGCCGGGATCGAACCTGGATTGTTTGCATACTATATAACTAAATATAACGAAACATGTTCAGTTAAAATTTAATTATTATTGCGTTGTAAGAATATCCACTACCGCCTATCGTATTGTAGGTGTTTTAACACGTTCACTGTCCGGTTTCCAGACACAATAGTAAGACAATAGCAGTGCCCTATAATATGTAGTGCACGGGACAGCGAAAGGGTTTAGAGGCGACAGAGGGAAGCAAAGCAGGAGATGGGCCAACCAACATCTTCCTAATAACAGATAAAAATAATAAAAACTACAGTTGCAAACCGCTAAGCATGGCAGCTACGAGTATTTATAAACTCTAACGGTAGAATAAATATAATTTATATCTTTAAATACCTTTGTCATACCGCCACTGTTCGAATCTTGCGCCACGAACTCTTCAATACATCTGCGTGACGGAATCTAACACGCTCTATTTCCTACAATTGTACCACTTTTGTCAATTTCTAAGTAAATATTTCAAATAGTTTTACAACTGGCGTAGATTTTATCTGCGTATTTACCGTTACCTACTTACCATTGTGTTTAAATTTAATTGTTTTCTAAAAATACTTCTATTTGTATTTTATGTGTTCTATGTGGTTTTTTGAAAGCAAACCTTTTACTAAAACAATTTAAGTAATTACCTCCTACGGGAAACTTTATTAAAGGGGAATCTGGTTAAAATCTTACGGCTCCCGATAACTGCTGGTATACCAGTTTGATTTACGCCAGACGCTAAATACCTAAACCTGCATCAATAGTTGAATTAAAAATGTATTTACATTCATATGTACCTACATACTTATTATTATTATTATTATTTATAATCACACACACACACACAAACTTACCATTAAAATCTACTAAAAGTCCACTGCTGATCATAAGATTTCCCCTATAATTGCCACATAGGGGAGATATTTGCTTTAATTGCAACGTTTGACAACCGGGTTCTCAACGGCAATTTTAGATTTTTTTACACAAAATGAAACTAATTTAACGGATCTTATCGCGTTTAATTTGAACTTTCTAATTCCCGCCGTTTCGGGTGCTTTATAGCACCCATGGTCACAGGGTACTGAGGTGTTCCTATTCCGTTGTCATAGTTAGCCCAGCGACCTTAACATTTTGAATATTAATACATGAATACATACATACAAACGTGCATACAGGTCAAGCTTATAAAAACGTGTTAAATAAATCGATGACTACAGTACATAACTAAGAGGCGAAAAATTAAACAATGTTCATCAATATTTAAAGTTTTACCGCCTACACTAGAAACATTACACTTACAGCTGGAAACATAATTACGAAACCGCAACAGTTAATTTGTAACACCTATGTTGAAACTTTGACCCGATTCAAACCGCAGTCAGTCTTGTAATATCCATTAACATAGTTTATTATATTACGGAAATCCTTCATGAAATTCTCATTACCTTAATACAGGGCAAAAGTAACTATTTTAGCTGAGCAAGTCAGAACTAGCAAATATTATTAGATAAAAATAATATGATGATGCTAAGAAGAATTCTAGGTCATTGTCATAGAAATTATTGTATCGTCATTTGTTCTTAATAGGTCTATAAAATATCTGTTTATTCAGACGTCTCGAAGTGTGTGAAAATTAAATTACAAAACTCTTTAATTACATTGATTCATAAACATTTACATACAGGTGAAGCTCATATAGCTTGCAAAAGCGACATTCATAATAAATGCATTGCCACTGTCACACTACCTAATGTTGTTTTTTCTCCTCGGGTGCATTCAAGTCCAGACTATTCTTCGTTAATGAATTTTAAAGGGTTTTTGGCTTCTGGTGCATTTTCAACGTGATTTATGCAAAATGTCTATAACTGACGCTGTTACTGCGGTATGCTACAGAGAGTCAGAGGAAACATTGTTGTTTTTAAGTGAAACTCATCTCATACTTTCTATTTTATTATTCGCAAAAAACTTTTTGTCATATTTATTTTGGTTTATGTCATTTTTTGTATACCTCAGACCAAGACAGAAAGGTAGACAAGAAGTAAGAACAGGCAATTCACGCATGCATTTAAATTTACGAGTATTTGTAACAAAAATATGATTTTAGGAGCATATATATAAATCCAATAGTGACCTCTTACGGGATGATGAAGAAAGATATGTGCGTGAGAAAGCGTGTCAAGAAGTTGAGCGCTCCGTCTCCTTGTGTTGTTGTTTTTGTTTTTGTTGCTGTTTGAGTCACAATGATTGTGTGCTCCCTTGATGATGCTGTTCACTTACGAGAAATTGAGTATCTGGGATTGTGAATTTTCAGGGTGGGGGATAGGATGCCGATGACTCTGAAGTGATCTTGTGATATTGAGGTAGCACTGCACGGCTGCTGGTTCTAGTAGGTTCTTAGTCCAGTTTTTAACATAGTAAGCTTTGGTAGCCCTTCAATATCTAATAAATTAAAGGCGTTTTCCTAGTCCGCATTCGCAAGACAAAGTAGGTGATTGTACTCTTTGTCATTCTGTGCAATTTTCAGACTATGGTCTATGGTACTAAAGCCTTTTCGGAAACTAGCTTGTGGAGGCTAGAAGTCATCTATTTGCTCAAGGGGTATAAATCTAAAAATATACGTGGTGGAGCCACGCTGCAGCTATATTATAATTGTAGCACGAATGGCTCAGCGCAACCAAAGAAGGAACACGCCCTCACAGAATGCTAGCGTGAAAATGTAGCTTTATGCTTCTGTGTTTCGTATGGTGACTGAGAACTATACCCTTTTACTGGAAATAAGACATTCCAGCTTACTCCTCAGAGGTGACTAGGTTATATGTAGATTTCTTTAGGCGACAGCATCATTCTATAGAAAGGATCTTGGAATTATAATATAGTGTGATTATTATATAGTATGAGTGTGCTTGATTTCAAAATAGCCCCGAAATCGCAATCATATTCATTCGATGACTATGAGGAGAACGGACAGACAAATACAACTTTACCACAGTCTTGAGCTTATTCCATTCATCGATTTCCTGCTTACTGACAAAGTATCGATCTAGATTTCAGAAATTCAACATCTAATCAACCGTCTTACTATTTGATAGAAAAGCACTTGATACTGAAAATTCACATTACCAATTCCTTTATTGTTTATTGGATGACGGACTAAACAATTTACTATTAACCCTTCTATTGTACTTTAATGTTGATTGTTTTTATATAACGGCACAGAGGCTGCCATATGGATCAGGATCCTTACTATGCCCAAAACTTTAAGACCTACGTAATTACGTTGCAAATTGGCAACAATGCTATAATGTAATGTGATATATAAAGAATAATTCGTCAGTAATTATACTGTGGATACATAATCATCATTATCATCATCATTAGAGCCTTTCACAAGCCCACTGTTGAACATAGGCCTCCCCCAAGGAATGCCACAAAGCATGTTCCTGAGCCATCTGCATCCATCGACTTCCTGTATCTCTTACCAGGTCGTCACTCCATCTAGTGGGGGGGCGCCCTACACAGAGCTTTCCAGTACGAGGCTGCCACTCGAGAATCTATCTTCCCCATCGGTTGTTGGTTTTTCGAGATCTGTCCAAGATGCGAAAACTCAAACTACTAAAAAGGCTATAATATAGTATTACAATTATTAATTTTAAAAGCCATCTACAATTTGATTAGTTATTTTAAAAAAATTACCTGAGTATTAGTAAAAATATTATTTTTCTCTGCCTCTGGGTTAAGCTATAGCTTTGTCCATTGATAGAAATAACTCCTTAAGGTCTAATCCGAGGCGGTAGTGTTTGACCTTATGTTGAATTTAAACCACAGAGTACACAATCTTAGAAAATATCAAACGCATAAATTTGATACTTTTTATTAATTTGATATATTTTTTTACTTTTATTTTTAATTTCTATGTTGACTGGGAGAACAAATTGAATATTATTCAGTTTAGCGTTTTTATCCACTTTATTAATGTAATAATAAAACATACTGACTAAATAGATGAATAAATAAATAAAAATAGTAAAAAATAAACATAAATGTTATATATTTATCATAGTATTTCATTTATGGAGTATTACATAAATTTATATAATTGACTGTTTTAATAAAAATTATTTATTTTTTTCGCTATATAATAATCCAGTCGGTTTCGCCTTATGGCGTCATCGGCGTGTGTAAATAAGTAATTTTATAGTTTTCTCATTTGGTTGGGTTGTATAAATATATAAATGTTGTATAAATATATTAATAATATAAATGACCCTCGACAGGGGAGACTTTTTGAATATTTTTATTATTACTATATATTTTACCGTAATAATGTTGTAAAACGAAACAGGGAGATTAAATAGTAAATTGAAAATTAAAATTCAAAATAGTACACGTTGTGTTTATCCGATGCAAATTAATATCAAACAGAATTACCTAATATTACAAAACTTGATACTGTTATCTTTTAATAAACATGAGTACTGTAAATGTTTTATATGTTTGACAAACGAGCACACGGTACACCTGATGGTAAATGGTTGATGTGGCTCATAGACATCTACATCTCTTCATCTGCGAGGACTAAGATTGAATGCCTCTTTTCCAGGTCGAGCCGACCCATTCGTGCTACAACTATACCACTAATATAGCTGCAGCATGGCTCTACCAAGTATATATAACTATTTCATATTATTTTTATTATATGCTAATATTTATATTTATTAATTCACAAATATTTAACCCGAGGCAATGTTTGCTAATTGCCTAAGGTGACCATATTTTTTACAATAAATACTACAAAATTATAATTAATAGAATCAGGCGTTACTTTCCGGAAATCCATTGCATAAACTCACGACACGTGTTTCGCCTCTACACGAGGCGAAACACGTGTCGTATTGTCGTCAGTGGTGTGTCTTACTTAGTAGAGTGGTGTTGGGAGTAGCGGTGCTGGGATTAGTGGTGACGGGGATAGTGCACGCAATTGAGGGAGGGCGGCAGGTGCTCTTCATACTAGGTAAGACACATTATTTTATTTTATAGTGCGGATGTTTGCGAAATAAAAAAAAATTAAAAGGATTTTTACTACAAAGTTGTCTTTCATTTCTACACAGTCATATAAAATTTCAAACTAATAATTTCAAAAAGTTTCCGTGTTATATTATATACTTTTGCTCTTAAGAATTATAAAGTTTTTAAAATTATAAAAGTATGTACAAAAATAAAAGTCTCTGTATCGAGCCTACTCTGTACAGTAAGTTTTTGCGCCCGCTCCCTTTCCTTTCATATGGCCTTGCGACGACCAGACCAGTGCGTGATACAATATCGTTAAAGTTAACTTGAAAATTTAAGTTCTGCTTTACCGGCCGATATACTGTAGGACGAGGTTACTGGAACAATTTTAATAATTTTTGATATTATAAGTACTTTTGTACAGTTTTATTCTTTTGAACTTTTTACAAACATAACCACCGTCGATTTGTTCTATTTTAAAAAAGAAAATAAATGTATTTAGCAAAAACATTCGCAAAAAAAACAGCAAATTTTATTATTAGAATAACGTTTAAGTAATAAGCCTGATAAGAAATAAGTCCAAAACCCAAAATTGTAACAAGCAACATTCATTTATAAAACAAGGCGTTAAAAACAGGGTGTCATGCCCGTGATCTTATATGAAATACTTCATAACTCATTATTATACATTATTAACAGCCTTGCCCTATAAAACCAAATCCCTTAATACCATCAAAAGCTCGTATACCAAAAATAGTTTTGTGTAAAATAAATGATATGGTATAAATAGTTTAAAAAGTGATTTTTACCACGAAAAGGACTCCTCGTGACTGGAATTCTTAAATTAAAAATATGATTTAAATGAAATAAAAAACAGGATATGACTATGTCGATAATTGCTGATCAGTTTAATCAATACAAATGAACCTAACAGAAAATCGTTACTATCCTCACTAAAAATCATTGGATAAAAAATTATTATAGTTATAACTAGGCAAATTATTGCAATAATGAATTGAAAATATTCATTAACTTCAAGTGTCAATGTACATTGGGAAGATGAGATTAGACTTATTTTGAATCTTGAAGGAGTTGATGTAGAGATCGGACTAAGCGCACCTTGGGTAAGCCTAAGTCCAACAGTAGACTACCGAAAGCTAATGATAATCATTACTATGAATCATCTATTTTCGCTTTTATGGTTAGTAATCTTTTTTATAGGATAAGGGTGACAACCGAGCACACAGTCCATCTGATGGTAAGTGGTTGCTGTGACCCATAGACATTTACATTTATCCTCGATTACGAATCAAAATGCAGATGCGTTGTCACCCGTGAGGACTAAGATGGAATGCCTCGTTTCCAGTAAAAAGGGTCTCCGGTTCTCTACACTCACCATACGAAACACAGCAGCGTTAGGCTGCTATTTGACGCTGGTATTCTGTGAGAGCGTGGTCCTTCCCCGGTCGAGCCGACCCATTCGTGTTACAACTATACCAGAAATATAGCTGAAGCATGGCTCAAAAGATTCCAATATGTACGCAAATATTAGTTATTTTTTTTGTAATCAGTTACATTAAATGCAAATTAAATAAATCCACGAAAGTAAAATCATGAAATCTATCCACAAACACAGCCAAAATGCCAAACGTCAAAACAAAATACCAATGCACATGACAAGTTGAAACTCCAAGTTACCAAGCCAAGTTAAGTCTCCATCGGAACAGGCAATGTTCAATGACCATACATCCTACTCAGCCGTGTCAGATAATATTGAAATGTTTTTTTAGTTTAATAACATATCCTATTCAATATTTTTTCTAATTATATATTTTTTAATAAATTAATATTCTTTTCTCTTTCATATTCAATAAGTTTACAAAAATGAACACAGTACAAAAGAACTGGTTCTTTCCAAATGAGTCATTTTATAAGAGTACGTTTATACTGTTTTAAATAAATTTTATTTTCAAACTGATATTTAATCGTGAAAATTTTCAAACACCAGTTTTCTAAAAGCTTTTATAATATGAAATATTTTCAAAGATAAATCAGTGATTCAAATCGCGCAGAGACAGGTATTTGAAACAACGGGTTGAATTTTCAACGTCGACTTTGTCTCATTAAAAGCCGTCGGCCTTCTGCATCGAAATGCGACGTTGGACGAGGAAACGAAATCCCGTTCATATCCTTTCTGTAAAGTCAAAAATAATGATGACGGATCGCAGGTATTACAAATTTACTTTTAAAATTGTTCATAGTCATGGGGATTCTGGGGATGGGGTCATGGATTTATTAAACTTAAATTATGTAAATAGTAGTGAATAATATTACACACAACTATTTTTATCAGATATAAGAAAGTGCCAGAAAATTTTAAGGGCAATCTCAGTAGCTCAAACAGAACTTATACGAGTATACTCGTATCAAGAAAAAAAATCTAGAAAGTAAGTCCCCGTTAAGACGAAAATTGCCCACATTTGTTTTTGCAGTTCTATATTAAACGAAATGTACTCGTCAAGACGTTTCATTATATGACAAAGACGATATAATAAGCTTTTTTTGGTAGCTCATTATGTCCGCAATATAATATGGCCATGTTTCATTTTACGTGAAGACATAAGACCTATAAACTGCGGAAGATAACAATGCTTCCAACGATATCTGATTTGTCAAAATACGACCAATAATTTAGAAATAATCTGGAAAAACACTTCTTCTTCTTAATAACTGGCTTTACGGCTCTGAGATCTAGCCCTTCTGAGCCTGAAGTTACAATATATTATAATAATTATCCTTCATAGTATACTGCTTCATAATATGTTGATGCGTTACATTGTGCAGCCCTTGGGAGATTTTGACGGCAACTTGGGCCAGCAGACAGCTGACGGTTGGCGATGGTATCTCAAGGCACCTAAGCAGACAGAAACCTTATTTTGAGAATCACATCACCATCAGAGCACTTGTTTCACAGTTTTCACTAATAGTTCACATGCGCAGACACTTAATACACAAAATCGCACCACTTTTACATATCAAAGTCCGGCAGCAAACCACCGCCGGACAAGTTCCCGCCAAAACTCTCTGGAAAAACAGATTAGCATACACCTACGAGTATATATAAATCGATTGCCGTGAGTGTTTCGCAAAAACTCGAAAACAGCTCGACAGATGTTAATGTATTTTTCTGTGGGTTTGAGTGGGTCCCTGATTGCTTTAGATTTACATTGGACCCGCCAAGTGGCGATCTTGTTGAGTATGAGAAATCAGCCGTAAGAAGCCGGGGCATATCGCTGGTAAGCTACTAAAATCATAGCACTCCTTTTGGATTTGCCATATTCGAGTTAAAAAAATCAAAAATTCTTAATATTTGATATAAAATTTTCTAAATTTGGTAAAAGCACGTGAATTTCTGACAACTGTGAATTGGTTGTAATATTATAGTGCAATGATAAATTACTGAAAATATAGTTATTTTGTATTGTGTCCGTTTTAGTCAAATTTTGCAAATAAAACAAAAATGACACAAATATTTCGTTCAATTATATTGAATCAAATTTCTGATTTCACGCAATATTACTCACTTAATATTATTTTATAGAATAAGGGTGACAAACGAGCGCACAGGCCACCTGATGGTAATTGGGTGCTGTGACAAATAAACATCTATATCTCTTCTTCAATTAAGAATCAAAATGCAAATGCATTGTCAACCCTAAGCACTAAGATGAATAGCCCTGCTTTGGAGTAAAATGAGTGTCTACGTTTCTCACTCATAATATGAAATACAGCAGAATTAAGCTGCATTTTGATGTTGGTATTCCGTGAGAGCGTGTTTCTTCTCGGGTCGAGCCAACCCATTCGTGCTGCAACCATAATATACATAGCTGCAGCATGGCTCTACCACGGCTCTTCTCTCTGGTCTAACGCGGATATTATCGTTATGGATTCTATCAACTCCGATCTCCCGTAGCTCACTGAGACTTTGAGTTTTTGCGGCCAACAGTAAAATACCACGTTTCAGATTCATATTTCATTACTGGAAATACATAGTGGTTGGACATTTTTGATTTTAAAATTTGAGAAATACGTGATTGTGGCTCAGGATTGTGCTTTGTGGCATTCTTTGGGAAAGGCATATATCTAGCAGTGGACTTCTTAAGGGCTGTAATGATGATAATGATGATGAAGATGTTGAAGAAGATGTGTCATAATTGTAAATACAAATAATTTAAATAAAATATTAATATGCTAGTACATGATTAAAAACTCCACGCTACTCACGAATAGAACGCACGTCATCGTCGTCATCATAACAGTCCATCATAATTTCCACTCCTGAACATAGCCTGAGCCACCTGCATCCTGAGACTAGCTGCATCACTTACCAGCTTGTCAATTCATTTAGTGAGCTCGCCGCCCTACACAGCCCCTACTTCGCTAGTAGCCGGAAGTGCGAAGTAGAAAGCGAAGTACGAGGCTGCCTCTCCAGAAGCTTTCATCTCCAACACAACGCGCGCACACATATAAATACAATTACTAGTACAGACACGCTCACTAGCACAAGTCCTCACAAGCTTTTACTAAAAAAAAGTTTTAACATAATTTATTTTTAGATTCAATTAAAAATTCAGATTAAACAATTAGATTAGAAAGTAAACGGCTGTGAATAATTATATAAATATTTCTAATAAAAATTTCTCCCACACATTTTAATCTTTGAAAGTAAGGCGAAAGCTTATATTCACTATTTTAATTACTTTTTTGTTATCACAACCCTATTGTGGCGAGACTGTAGTGATTTTAAATTAAAACCGCCCGAGGCTTTGTCCTTATTTAGCGCTACGTAATATTAAGATCGTCAACCATGCAATCATAAGGCTCCTATGATTCAATAGTATTAATATATTCTTATAAAAATCATCCAACGGTTTATTATTACTAAAACTACTTCTATACTTAGATAAATTTTGGAAATATATATTCACATATCGAGACGTCGATCATGTAACTTAGAAACCGTTCATATTAATAAAATTTAGGTGATTGTTTTTTTTTAAAACGTACAGTAATAGACTTCTATCATCCGGATCATGGTGGCAGTTTACATAAATAAATTTCAAAAGGACAAACATCCAAATCCGTAACAATTATTTGTAGACTATACAAATACTTGTACCGTGCGGGATTCGAACCCACGGGCCTTGGTGCTGCCACTTTCATTCCTCCCTTCCCTTTTCACTATCGAACAACCAGATGCTCGGCAAGCTTCTGTCCCTTTGTTGTCGACATCCTACGCATTCAAACGGTTTACTTCGTCGTTCATTGTGCGTACTGAAAAGGAGTGAGAAAATACCGTAGATAACCGGACCCCCTTTTTTTCGAGTAAAAAATCATTCTGCTTTAGTTCTCATGGGCGACAACGCATCTAGGTTTTGTTTTGTAATCGGGTATAGATGCAGGTGTCTATGGGTCACAGCATTCACTTACTATTAGTTAGACTGTGTATTCGTTTGTACTTATTTAACACTGTCAATGTCCAATTTTCAGACACAATAGGAAGGCAATAGCAGTTACCTATATGTAGAACACGGGACAGCGAAAGAGTTAATTTAAAAAATCTGTAAGAGTTTAGTCCTTCCTCGGTCGAGCCGGCCCATTTATGCTACAACTATAATATAGTTGCAGCGTGGTTCTATCACGTTAAATCTCCTCTCACTGGTAATTCTACTCTTCATCATCAGCCTGTTCAAATTAAGATCACTTTTCGTGGATGAATTCACTACCTTTAGTCAGTAGCGATCACCTCCTCTGGAATTTAGCAGAATCCACTGCTTACAGGTTATATTGTTGCAGATTATTTCTGGACTTTATCATAATTGTTTGCACGACATCAACGAAACAAAATGGTGCAATTCTAGTATTGATGGATTCTCTTCCGCGCCACTAAGATAACACATGCATATTACTATATATAGCTACTAGGAACAATTGTCAATGGTTAAAAAACCGTTGCATAAAAGTGTCCGCATCATAAAGGACAAAAATCCGCAATGTACAGATAAATTTTTAACTCACGGAAACGACTTCCACATCATATATTCCCGTGTAAAATATTTTATCCAGCCACATTTTTGACATCATAGAGATATAAAGCAAGCTGAAATGTATTGAGCGTGGAGCCATAAACATTTTAAATTTGAATCTTTATCCAGTTGCATCAATCGAGGATGTTAATAATTGCTTCTTTTTTTTTAAACCAACAGTCTAATTTTTTGGAAATTTCAACATGCATGCTTCCGTAGGCATGACTGAGCGGAATTTGGAATGCATGAAAATTTTATTATTCGTGGCGCTGCAGACATGTAAAATTGAAGCTTAATTTAAAATATTTAATGTGGTAAATGTTTGCTTTGGAAATAAAATTGCATTTTTAACTTGTATTTTTATAACATTCCGCTTTTTAAAAGTTTATTTTTTAATGAATCATGGCTGTCGTGAGATGATATGCCAATAATCTTATGGCCGATCACCGATATATATATATATATTTTTTTTTCTAGATCAGCCATGACAAACTTAGTATTGTTTTTTTTATCAAAGTTTTTGTTAGTTTTCTTTTCTTACTTCTGATTCATGCTAAATTGTAAAAAGTGGATGACTGTTATTGGCCCTATGTAAAGACATATTGTATAAGAATTATGTATCACAGAATGAAGGCTGTTGTTATCCCTAATAATATAAAATAAAATAAAATATTTCATTTACGTAGGTGTAAAACATCCAGGCCAGTATCGGGAAAAGGTGTTTAAAGTACAAAAGTACTTTTTCTCCAACTATAATTTCTAGATATAATTTTGCTTAAATTGCATTGATTAAGTAATTATATTGAAACATAGTCATTGATTTTATTTTTTTTAATATTTATAATTATATTGAAACATAGTCATTGATATTAAATTAAATATATAATTTATTAAAAGTTCATATATGAATTCACACACTACTTTATGAAAATAAGAAAGATATCCCTTAATCTCTGACTGCCGGAAAATAGAGTTCGTTAAACTCACAGCGTGTTGTTTTTCTTTTTTTGAGTTCTACTCGTTATTTCGAAAAAGTTTCACCTTACTGTTACATTCTGAAATGCAATTTTAAATTTTAACTCTGGATCAAAGTACAGAGTATTACGTTGAGATGGAAAATTGCGTGAAAAATCCCAACTTTCACCGACTTTAAAGAGAAGAAGGTTTTTAACTCCACTGCATTTTTGTATCTTACGCGATATCTGTACCAATTTTGTAGCACACCGTTAAGAGTGAAAAAATAGAGGATGCTCTAATAGAGAATGTAGTAGAGCCACGCTGCAGCTATATTTTGGTTGTAGCACGAATGTGTCGGCTCGAACGGGGGGAGGGAGGGTGTCCTATCACGCTCTCACAGAATACCAGCGTAAAATAGCAACTCAATGTTGCTGTGTTTCGTATGGTGAGTGTAGAAAACTGGAGAACCTTTCTTCTGGAAACGAGGCATTCTATCTATGTCCTTAAGGGTTACAACGCATCTTCATTTTTATTCTTAATCGGAGATGAATGTAGATATCTATGGGCTACAGCATCCACTTACCATTAGGTGGGCTGTGTGCTCGTTTCTTATCCATACTCTATAAAAAAATTGTAATTTTTAATGTAAGTACTCGTACTTACATTAAAAACTCGTTGAGTTTGTGTTATTGTTTACTCCACTCTAAAAAAAAGTATAAACCGGATCCAACAAACTTTAAAAAATATATTATATACAATTTAACAGCTTATGATGTTAGGGTTTGATGGACTGACGACCTAGTAAGAGATGCGGGACGTCGATGGATACAGGTGGCTCAGGACCGTGCTTTGTGGCAATCTTTAGGGGAGGCCTATATTCACCGGTGGACTTGTTAAGGGCTGTAATGATGTTGATGATGATGATGAGATATCTGGGGCTTTAACTCTTTGATACACTTTGTGTTAGCATCGACTTCAGAAGCTATGGAATGCGTTGAAAATTATTTTGATAGCTTTTTTAAGTACTTATATTGATATCATTGAGTATCACGGAGTTGAAGTATTTGATGGTTTTATTAACATTTTATTGTGATACTTTTGTACTGGAACCAATGTTTTGATATGAAATTTTGAGTTTTGAGGTCTTTAGAGTCGGAAACTGTATTTAATATAAAGATTTTTTTCTTCTTCTTACAATACATCACTAAGTTTCAACTACCAGAAAAAAAACTAAGGACTTTTACAGTAACTTTGGGTTTTGAAAAATCAGAAGCATGATTTAAATTAATTTGATGATGTTTTATACTTTTGTTTTTATATAGTAAAAAATATATTTATAAACGTAAATATAATGGTTTAAAGATTTTTTAAAACATTATAATAATAAATTACCACTTAATAATAATTAACACTATAATAAATTAATTATTATAATAATTTATATAAATGTTACTTTTGTTACAAGGATAAACTAACTAGTTTAGTCTACATCGCTCCAACTTAAGCAAATATATTACGCGACGTGTCAGATGTTTCTAAATTATTCATGAGCACACGTTGGGGCTGTGAACGGCATTTTCGTCGTTTTCCGAGGACGTGGAAGACGTAATATTTATATACTTAAACTTTAAACTTAATGTGCGAAAACGATCAAGTATAATGCAAAATAAATCCAGGTTAAATGCCTTACTATATTTTAAACAAAGACGTGTCATTTTCTGCCGACTTCCAAAAAGGAGACGATACTCAATTCCACCGCATGTTTTTTTTTATGTGTGTTACCTCATAACTTTTTACTGGGTGAGCCGATTTCGATGATTCCTATTTTTATTTGAAAGCTGGTACTTCTTGTGTGGCCTCATATGAATTTGATCAAGGTCAGACCAATAGTTTTTGAGTTATTTTTATAACTTAAATTGAAGTCGGCAGTACAAATTTTTTAATTTTAAATTATACAAAGTAAGTTTGAAGATCGTAAGAAGTGACTATGAAATTAGAATATCCGCAGTAGAACGAGAGTAACCGACATAGTCCAATGGAATAGTAAGCTTAAACGGCAATGGGTCGGCAATTTAGCTCGAAGAACCAACAACCGATGGGAAAGAAAGGTTTTCAAGTGGCAACACCTCATACTGGTAAGCGAAGTGTAAGGCGGCTCCCACTAGATGGAGTGACGACCTGCCAAGATATGAAGGAAGTCGATGGATGCAGGTGGCTCAGGATATGTGCAGCAGTGGACTTGTGGCCGGCTGTAATGATAATGATGATGATAAAGAAATCAAATTGGGAATAGTTAAAGAATCTTTGGCATACGTGGTAGAGCCATGCTGCAACTATATTAGTAGTATAGTTGTAGCACGAATGGGTAGGCTTGACTGGGGGAGGACCACGCTCTCACAGAATACCAGTGTCAAATAGCAGCCTAACGCTGCAGTTTTTCGTATGGTGAGTGTAGAGAACCGGAGACCCTTTTTACTGGAAACGAGGCATTCCATCTTAGCCCTTACGGGTGGCAACGCATCTGCAAACCAGGATAAATCTAGATGTCTATGAGTCACAGCAACTACTTACCATTAGGTTGGCTGTGTGCTCGTTTGTCACCCTATACTATAAAAAAAAGGACTGATGAACTGGACTAAGGATGATGGATTCACTTATGCTGGCATCATGCGGTAAAATTAACATAGGTGCTATTTGAATATCTTCTCGAATGATTTTGTACGTGGTAGAGCCATGCGGCAGCTATATTAATAGTATAGTTGTAGCACGAATGGGTGGCTCGACCGGGGAAGGAACACGCTCTCACAAAATACCAGCGTAAAATAGCAGCTTAATAATGTTGTGTTTCGTATGGTGAGTGCAGAGAACCGGTGACCCTTTTTACTGGAAATGAGGCATTCCATTTTAGTGCTCACGGGTGACAACGCATCTGCATTTTGATTCTTTATTGAGAATAGATGTGGATATCTATGGGTCACAGCAGCCACTTACCATTAGCTGGACATTTTTATAGGATAGGGCAACAAACGGGCACACATCGTTTGTCGCCCTATCCTATAAAAAATGTTATAATAATAGACTGTACAATTATGGGCCGTAGCAGCTCAGCATTTGCTTTAAATTTTATTGTTTTCTAGAAAATTGAATTTCATCCACACCGATGCCAATATAATTATTAATTGACAACTCGCCGGATACCATTTTTTACCGGAAACGAGGCATTCCATCTCAGACCTCAGGGCAAAAGCTTTATTTATGATTAAGAATCAAAAATCATCTAACTTTTGATTCTTAATCGAGGATAAAGTACGATATCTATGGGCCACAGCATCCACTTGCAATCAGGTGGGATGTGTGCTCGTTTGTCACCCTTATTGAATTTAAAAAAAAACGCGCACTGATTGTACTCATGATATTAAGTTTTGAGTAATGTTCTTATAAGCTTTTATTAATTTATGTATCCGTATGTATATAAGTAACATTAATAGGTATTGGTACTTTTAATATGTAATAAATTATTAACTATTTATAATGTAAAGTGGCTAAATAACAATGAATTTTAATTTTCGTCAAAGTTTTCTTTAAATTTTGAATATTTTTGTCTTGTTCACGACAACGTTTTAATTAAGAGTGTATTACAAGTGAATGGAATAATTAGAAAACCAAGGCGAATCTACAAAGGTTAGCGCGTCCAATTTCGAGCAATGAAAATATCGCTTTGAAAACTAAACAACATTTTTCTAGTTATAGAACATTACACGTATCTAACCAGCCGGTATTAATTGATATAAAAAATACAGACATAGAATGAGATAATAAGTTATAAAAATTATTAATAATTAAGGTTGATAGTGTTCGTAATTGAAATTAAAACTTATTAACAAAATTTCCGGAGGAAGGCGATTTCGCAAGTCTGTTTGAATGAGACCTGCAGTGGAAAATTGTTTCTCAGATGCGACAGAACTCGTTTGGAAACTATAATACTTCTGCGACATTTTTTTTTATTTTTGGGCTTAAATCGTCGTTTCACTAGAAACAGGCGGATATGCATCTCTTTATATTTTCGGAGACCTTGAATTTGAAAGCGTTTTATCGGTCATAAAAATATCGATATGCCGGTATGTCGGCAAACCCAATATTGGTATCTATATCGGATACACCCCCAATATTTATCACTTTTATCGTTACATTTATAACAAAAATAATAAAATCTACTTAAACACAATATAAAGTGCGCGCTGATTTACATTTTATGGTTAAGTACCATAAAATGTACAGTAAATGTAGCACAATTTTCCAAAAATACAAGGGAGTTGCGTGAAGTTTTAAATTAGACGATACCCATATAGGCATTAAGTCCGCCCTTTGTTACCTTTATTATTAAGGTGTCAACAAACAAGATTAAATAAATAAATAAATATCTACTTGACTAAACTAAGAAGTGTACCTATATTAAAATAAATTCTGATGCTTTTCTTACAGTACAAAGTAACATGGTGGTTTAATTGTTTCAGTGGCCGCCAAGATTGATACAATGGATGTTCACGATCCTGTTGATTGTTGCTATCCTCGCTCCCACTTCAGATTCGACAAGTAAGTTCAATTCTATTTCGTAAAAAAAAAATATTTAAAACTCTGTAAAATTTGTAGTCAACTTATTAAATTTATCATATTGCACATTGTTTTGTGCAAACGGTGAAAATTTTCGAAGAAATGATTTTAAGCATTGTTCAGTATATTTTTATAAAATAAATCCCATGTTCAATAAGGTAAGCAAGATTTATAGCTATACTATTAAATGTTATAACACTATTGATCTAGACCCTCGGCAGTGTTTCTGCCAAGTTCGGAAAGATAAAGGCGACGCACCGACAACATATGAACACCCAAAACTCAAAAGCTATTAGACCTGAACACTTTTATATTTGCGCACACACCTTGACAACCGTTCAGTTCCCAACTCTTTTCTTGTTCACGCCAACAGTTACTAACGGTTTTATACTGAACTTGAAATTTAGACTTCACCTCAAAAATAGTAATTTTGTTCCTACTTATTTATTTCTATTCTATTTCTATTACTTAACTATTTCTGGGGTCAGTCACCATAATTATTGAACTATAATTTACAGTTACTTAATTTAAGGTTACTTCTATACGTGGTATAGTCATGCTGCAGCTATATTAGTAGTTGTAGCACAAATGGGTCGGCTCGACCGGGGAAGGACCACGACCTCACAGAATACCAGCGTAAAATAGCAGTTTAACACTGCTGTGTTTCGTATGGTGAGTGTAGAGAACCGGAGACCCTTTTTACTGGAAAAGAGCCATTCCATCTTAGTCCTCACGGGTGACGACGCATCTGCATTTTGATTCTTTGTTGAGGACAAATGTAGATGTCTATGGGCCGCAGCAACCACTTACCATCAGGTGGACTGTGTGCTCGTTTGTCACTCTATTCCTATAAAAAAAATGGTTTCTGGTTGTTAATTTAGCTAACGATTTACACACAACATGTTTATTAGTCTTCAGTTTCTTTACGTTACCTTAAACGACACTTATGGGCGATATGGGATAGTAGATATTCCTACACCACATCAGCACACACTTACCATTAGGTGGGCTGTGTGGGCTGTTCAAGCCAACAGTTACTAACGGTTTTATACTGAACTTGAAATTTAGACTTCACCTCAAAAATAGTAATTTTGTTCCTACTTCTTTACTTAACTATGTCTTATTTCTATTCTATTTCTATTACTTAACTATTTCTGGGGTCAGTCACCATAATTATTGAACTATAATTTACAGTTACTTAATTTAAGGTTACTTCTATACGTGGTATAACCATGCTGCAGCTATATTAGTAGTATAGTTGTAGCACGAATGCGTCGGCTCGACCGGGGAAGGACCACGACCTCACAGAATACCAGCGTAAAATAGCAGCTTAACACTGCTGTGTGTTGTATGTTGAGTGTAGAGAACCGGAGACCCTTTTTACTGGATAAGAGGCATTCTATCTTAGTCCTCACGAGTGACAACGCCTCTGCATTTTGATTCGCAAACGAGGATAGATGTAGATGTCTATGGGCCACAGCAACCATTTACCATCAGGTGGACTATGTGATCGTTTGTCACTCGATCCTATAAAGAAATGGTTTAATGTTGTTAATTTAGCTAACGATTTACACCCAACATGTTTATTAGTCTTCAGTTTCTTTACGTTGCCTTAAACGACACTTATGGGCGATATGGGATAGTAGTTATTCCTATACCGCCATTATATGGCTTAATAATAATTTTGTAATAAATAGTTAAAATCTAATGTGACTTAAAATAGATTATTATACATATCAAAATTTACGAAATTTTTAGACATTTAAATATATATATATTTTATTTTCTGCAGTGGATTTATGTAGCCTATATAAATCCACTGCAGAAAATAAAACTCCTCTATAGATTGCCTCTTAAGGAGGATTGATTCGTTGTTGCCACGCTTGCAATTTTTAGTTTATTATAATTTTTATTTGTTATCAATAAAATGCTGCTGCCCACCTCCTGTTTCGTTCTTACGACTCCCACGAGACGATATGGGGTATTGGATATTCTTACACCGCCACTACACGGTCGTTGCAAATAATTAATATATTGTTATTTTTCAGGCGTTCGCAGAAGACTTCGCAAGCCTAGCAAAATTTCCACATCAGTATCCTCCAGCGTATCGAGGTCTACTGATCAAATTATAGCTGCGAGCGTGAACAGACCCAAGATCCGTGGACGTCCCACCGTGGCTAGTCGAAAATCGACCGCGGCTTTAGATAATTCTGTCAGCACTGATGACCACAAGAATAAAGATGGCTACAAGGTAATTCTATAATTGTTTTATTTAATTATTGTGATTGTGATTTAAAAAATCAAGTTGAAAGGAGTCTATACGGATAATTTTTTATTCAAAAGTCATAAGTTTGAATTTGACAGATTGTATAAGATTGTACAACCAGTGTGTGTTGCCAGTGATGACTTATGGTTCTGAGACATAGTTCTTCTCTTCAACGACGGATTCAACTTGGATGGGCAGCGTTCGGGAAATTACGGCACATCTTCTCGTCAGGTATACTTCAAAATTTGAAAACGAGACTATACAACCAGTGCGTGTTGCCAGTGATGACCTATGGAACTGAGTCGTGGTCCTTCACTGCTGGCCGTATGAGAAAGCTTAAGGTCGCTCAGCGAGCTAATGAGATGACTATGCTAGGGGTTTCTCTGCGTGATAACCGAAATAGCTAAAGGGATCAGTAAGCTGAAGTGACAATGGGCTGGCCATATAGCTCGAAGAAGTGACAACGGATGGAAAGAAAGGTTTCAGAGTGGCAGCCTCGTACCGGTAAGCGAAGTATAGGGTGGCCCCCAGCTAGATGGAGTGACGAAGTCGATAGATGCAAGTTACTCAGAACCTTGCTTTGTGGCATTCCTTGGAAGCCAATGTCCAGCAGTGGACTTGTGAAGGGCTGTAATGGTGATGATGATGATGATGGACTTTCTATTTGCCTTTTGAGTATCGTTGTGACCCATTCCTACCACAATGGTTAAATATAATTTCATTAGTGCAATTACTGTTTAGTTTTGATAGCACTGCTTGCTATTTTTTCTTTTCTTCACTAGACTGTATTAGTCCGTTGATGAACATGGGCATTTGCCATATTAACATGGATTTGTCCTATTTATCATGTACCTTTGATGCCGCTGTTCATCGTCATCGTGTTTAATTTTCATCTAGTTTATTTTAAATGCTATATATTTTTGAAAAAAAAAGTTAACTGCTTGTAAATATATGGGAAATCAAGATACAAAACTGGTTTAGGAAATAAGCATTTCCAATGTCGTAATTGGATATGTAATTACTATTTGCCAGTGAATACGTGGCAGGTATTAGAGAGGCTGTATTTTCCCCTAAGTGGTGCGTCAGGAAATAACAACGGACTTTCAGTTTAACCTTGCGTACACCCTGATACCGGACTCAGTTTTACCTTCCAATGCAATGAATCGTGCAAATTTCAAGCTTATATCGACGTATTAAATGCTTTTAGTTATTTTTTAAATGGCATTCTTTATTTTGGTAACACGGTATTAAACGCGGATATTAAGTGAGCTTTTCGAATGCAATAACTATAAAGTTGCTTACCTTCAGAGTATTAACTTATCCTCTATGGAACAGCTGCATAATTTCCTATACCACTTAAGTTGTTGCTATTAAAGCTATGTAGTCAGGAAGTCAAGCTTCAGTGCTTAGAAATTTTAATTAACGTATAATACATTTTGTAGTAGAGTTTTGCATATAATTATCGTGTAACAAATAAGAACCTTACTATGTCAATGTCCATAAAAATCTATATAAGTTAATCTAATTTTGATTCTTTAGTATTTTAATATTATAAAGCCATTTTAGATTAAATAAATGAATGAAACAGTTTTGTGATTTGAATACTTAATAATAATGCGATCATTTCAAGAGCCGTTGTAGCTCAGATGGTTAGCGCTCGCTGTAAGTTTCACAGTACGCGAGCAACCCGGGTTCGATTTCCACCGACACCAGTGAAATTGTTAATTGCAATTTTAAGATTTACCACGTGGTCGGCGGTGAAGGAAAACATCGTGAGGAAACCTGCATCTCTGAGAAATAAGAAAAAAAAATATTTCGAAGAAATGTGAAGTTCGCCAACACACATTGGGGCAGCGCGGCGGACATTTCCTTACCCTAAAACCTCCTCAGAAATGAGAGGAGGCCTGTGCTCAGCAGTGGGACGTATATAGGCTGTAACTGTAACTTTTTTTAATTACTATGATCATAAAATGCATGACAAAGTGTGAGCGATATGCCTAAAATATTGTATTTGAATTTAAAGTCAAAGTATGTTTATCTTATGGTTGGCGTTGTAGCAGCCAAAGATGTTAAAGTACAGTAACTTAGCTTAATAAAAGCCTATTCACTCTTGCCTCAAAGTCACTTACATTGAAAGAAAAAGAGCTAGAGTTTGACTGGGCGTTTATTTGTCTGATGGTGGAAGAGTGAGGGAGAAATTATATCACGTATTTTGATACCATCAAGACCTCATAGATTCGACATCCTCTAACTTGAAATACTGTTGTTTGTGGAATCTGGGTGGGTTTTTGTCAAAGCCTCAATTGTATATCTGCAGAATACAAGCTCGATATATTTCCCCAACACCCCAACATGAACAATATATTATACTCCCTCAACTATTTCGTAAATGGCTGACGATTAATAGTTTTGGACTAAAAGAATATTATTCATATAGAAATATTAAATTATATAGATTTTGCACTGAATTTGTTATTTGAATACCTTTCTATGGAACTGATTTTGTTTTAGATCGTCTGTTATTACACGAATTGGTCGCAGTACCGCACGAAAATCGGAAAATTCTTACCTGAAGATATTCAACCTGACCTCTGCACCCATATCATCTTTGCTTTCGGATGGCTAAAGAAAGGCAAGCTCAGCTCCTTCGAGTCCAACGATGAAACGAAGGATGGGAAGACCGGCCTTTACGATAGAATCAATGAACTGAAAAAAGCAAATCCCAAGTTGAAAACTTTGCTCGCTATTGGTAAGTATTTTCATATTTATTCTTTCATATATATACTTTCATATACTCGTATATATACTTTTATATTTTTAAGCACTTAAATAATATTAATTATATTTGTCCAACTGCAAATGTTTGATGAAAATAATTCTTCAAAGTTCAAAGCTCGTAAAGACAAGACACACAAAAAGATAATCACTAGGTCTAATCAATAAATTGAAATATCTGAATTAATTTGATGATTTTTACATTAAATTAATGATAAAAAGAAAACGAGATCTGAAATAAGAGTAGAAATGGAGTTAGTTGAGTAAGTCGATGAGCTTGTGTATTAAGGATGTGTGTTTAGCACGGATAGTAGACATGACGAGGATAAAAAAAGAAGCATGAATGCAAAACATGTAGTAAATAGAGCTCTTTACTCTATTATGGAAAGACAGAATGTGTCAAAAATGCACGTGTGGCAATTCACGATGCTGCGTTAGTTCCTACATTAATGTATGGTAATGAATGTTGGGTGTTGCAGAAGAATAAAAGTAAAATTAATGCTGTAGAAATGCGGTCAATAAGAAGAATGTTAGGGCTGACCTTGAATGATAGGTTGAGAAATTGTGAGATAAAAGATGTGTCTAGATCAAGAAAGCAATGCTTCGGTGAAGGTGAAGGTCGAGAAAAGTGACATAGCAAATTTATGCTACTGAATTGAGTGGTAGAGTTGGTAATGGGTGCCGTAGTTGAAAGTCTATCGACCAAATTTGCAATATATTGAAGATAGTCCTAATTAAGAGTATAATTAACCTATCAGAATCTATGAGTAGGTATATGGATATGAGAGAAGTGAGAAAGATGTGTCAGGATCGCAGCAAAAGGAAGTCTGTAGACTTGGCCTGCCCCTCTTAGTAACAAGCATATGAGTATAATTTTGTTTTTTTTTTATAATGATCAAACTTTTTCTTGAAACCAGACCTAAAATTTGAACCGTCAATTAGCCTTTCCTAATATAGAAATATTTGATTACCAGATTTTAATTAATTTCACACTTCAAAATCTCATTCAATTTTAATAAAAATTCAGTTGCGTGTAGTTATGAAATTATCAAAGTAATCAAGAGACTAGCTATTATTTTAACAAATTAAAAACATAACAATCTGCTTAGTTTCATCCAGCAACTATTGTGATTTATTACAATGAAACGGCAAAATATTTGAAATATGAAAGTTACGAAACAATGTAAAGTGGAAGCTGCCCTTGACACTTTTAGAACAAATGTTAATTTATATGGAAACGAGAATTTATAAGCGCTTTAGGCTACCTACAGACGTTCGCACGGTTTCGCGCGACATCACTATACCACTTACATAAGAGAGACAGCGCATTCACATCGCCGCATTGCATGCCACACGATTAAAACACACTGTATATTGAAGTGATAAATGTAACACTAGAAACGCAATCTTGTTTGAGATGCCACTTCAGACAGAGAATTTACCGTCAGCATCAGAGTAGCAAATGGCGCATGATCATGAGCATCATACCAATAATAATGTACTAACTTTATGAATCTTAATCGGAAATCATCTGAACTTAGTTTTACCTACAAATGTTATGGTCACACAAGATGAATCAAACTCAATTATAATACAACAAATCTTAGACCTGTGGGAGTCGTAAAAGGTGATAGTGTGAAACAAACCAGTAAATGGGCAGTAGCATCTTAATAACAACTAAAAAAAAA
Organism: Parnassius mnemosyne; assembly: GCA_963668995.1. Taxonomy (NCBI): domain Eukaryota; kingdom Metazoa; phylum Arthropoda; class Insecta; order Lepidoptera; family Papilionidae; genus Parnassius; species Parnassius mnemosyne. The sequence continues at coordinate 9,444,109 of CAVLGL010000093.1, forward strand.
TAAAAAAAACTGCGGTTGCCAAGTCGCCTACTAGGTGCGACAATTATGGAAAAATATGACGTAATCTATGGGGGAGGGCTATGTTCATATATGAGTGATGTATGAGATGTTCTATAATTCTATGACTTACCATTGCAGCTTATCAAGTTACCAGGCTTGGTTATCTGCCGTAGTTTTTATTAATTTGAGTTGTCATCTGGAAGATTATACTACCTGTCTCCTATTTGATTTCCAACTATCGCCTCTTACAAAACCCAAGGGGTGATGTGGAGTGTTGGATTCTCCCACGCCGCCGTGTAATGATATTACATTAGACTACCCAGATTTGGCTTTTTTTATAGAATAAAGGTGACAAGCGAGCACACAGTCCACCTGATGGTAAGTGGTTGCTGTGGCACATAGACATCTATATCTATCCTCGATTACGAATAAAGATGCAGATGCGTTGTTGAGGACTAAGATGGAATGCCTCGTTTCCAGTAAAAAGGGTCTCCGCTTCTCTACACTCACCATACGAAACATAGCAGCATTAAGCTGCTATTTTACGCTGGAACTCTGTGAGAGCGTGGTCCTTCCCCGGTCGAGCCGACCCATTCGTGCTACAACTATACAAATAAGAAAGCTGCAGCATTGCTCTACTACGTTAAAAAAATATTACGCGACTATTGACTACTTCTATAATAAAATTTTAAATTATAATTTTATATTATACTATTTGACCACGTGAAATTCACGAATGATCCATCTGATGTCAATCTCCTGATTGGTTTCCCTCTGTCGCCTCTTACAACACCCACGGGATGATATGGGGTAGTGGATATTCTGAGGTACACCGCCATTAAACGGTAATTTATTTCTTTTCCATGTTGATTCCTTTCACTTATCATATTATTGAAGTTTAGATACGCTTCTGGTCCCAGGTCTTATTTCTGAGTGGGTTAAGGAGCATTTAGTCCACTGCGTTATACCAGTTTCTCGTGGCACCCTTCACATGTGCTGGAAAATCTTTTTTCTCAGACACGCACTTTTCCATTCAATTTTTTTCTTTCACCTCCAAGCATTTTTTTCCATGCTATAGCTTTGTTGTGGTTCTAGCACGAACGGTTTGGCTCGGCCCGGAAAAAACCACGCTCTAACAAAATACCAACGTAAAATAGTAGCTTATTGCTGCTGTGTTTCATTTCGTTCTGAGTGCAGAAACCCGGAGACCCCTTTCACTGGAAATGATATATTCTATCTTAGTCCTCAGGGGTGACAACGCATCTGCATTTTGATTACTAACCGAGGATAGATGTAGACGTCTATGCGCCACACTATCCACTTACAACACATGTAGACTGTGTGTTTGTTTGTCACCATTATTCTAAATTTTTTTTATAAAAAACACTTACAGTGGAATTCATAGCCAAATAGTGAGTGAGTGTCTTCCATAAACGATCACTTCTAAGTTACCATGGCTCTCACTACGATAGTACGATAGTGTGAGTACCCTTACATAATTCGTAAGGTGTAAATCATACATAAGCCGTTGCTTCTACGTAGCCCTTTGTTCTCCATAGGACAATGCCGACGCGTAGCTATTTTTTCGCCTTTCTATTCAATCTCAAGCGCGTTTTGACTAATAAAAAACTCTCTCGGCAGAAATTGCACAACATTGTTATTATTTCTGTTTTCCTACACATTTTCAAACGTTTTTAATTAGTGGTAAATGGCTTGGTAAACTCATTTCGGACTTAATTACTTTTAGTGTCGTTCGATCTGTGTCTGTACCATTCAAAGTTTACTTGAAAAACGGTGTTTTATGTCCGATGTTTTTATGTAGGGTTACTTTGCAAATATTTCACGGTGGTAGAGCCTTGCAGCAGCTTTTGCTGTTGCACGTATGGGCCGGGTCGAGCCGGGTTAGTACCACGACCTCACAGAATACCGGCGTGAAGTGGAAGCTCTGCTTCCGCTTTTCATCTGGTGAGTGCAGGTGACCGGATGCCCAATTCCCCCCCCCCCCCCCCCACCCATCAACATGGTAGCGGAATTACGTCATAAACTACCCCAGGAGGGTACCAGTACCCCTGGAGAATCCCTCGCTGAGCATCCACGACCATGCTATTCCACTCCTGAGCGTGGGTGCTCAGGCTGCCCCGCGTATTCTGGGGGGGGGCAAAATTCCTCTCAACACAATAACTGCTCGGGGCAAACTGAGCAACAAGACCAAGGCGACCCCTGCCACGCTATCCGTGAATTTCTGCAACATCAGGGGACTTCACTCGAACCTAAACGCCGTCCACTACCATCTTGAGACGGCGAAGCCGGCCTTGCTCTTTCTGACCGAGACGCAGGTGTCCTCTCCGGCTGATACTTCGTATCTCTCCTACCCGGGGTACAAATTGGAGCACTCCTTTGTGCCTCGGGCTGGAGTTTGCGTGTATGTCAGAGAGGACATCTGTTCTCGACGCCTCGGCAGTCTTGAAGGTTCGGACCTGTTCATCCTTTGGCTACGCGTAGACAGCGACGACCATCCGCGCGTCTACGTGTGCCTCTATAGGTCCCATAGCGGTAATGCCGAAACAGACCGACTCATCGATCACGTCCAAATGGCTACAGATTCCTTGCTACAACAGGTCCCATCCGCAGAGATCGTGATCCTTGGCGATTTTAACGCCCACCACGCCGAATGGCTCGGTTCACGTTTAACCGATCATGCGGGGAGATCTGTTTATGACTTTGCCTTGGCATATGGTCTGACACAACTGGTTACATCGCCTACGCGGATTCCAGATGTTGAGGATCATACACCTTCCCTGTTGGACCTTCTGCTGACCTCTCATCCGGACGGATATCAGGTTTCCGTCGATGCCCCTCTTGGCTCTTCGGACCATTGTCTGATCCGGAGTGTGGTGCCACTCACGCTCCCCTCGCGGTTGCGTTCTGCAGGTTGCCGCCGTGTTTGGCATTACAGGTCGGCGGATTGGGACGGAATGCGGTCTTTCTTTGCTTCCTACCCATGGGGGCGGGTTTGCTTCTCGCCGGATGATCCCAGCGCTGTTGCTGACTCTGTCACTGATGTAGTGCTACAGGGAATGGAATTATTTATTCCATCATCTGTGGTACCCATCGGAGGCAGATCTCAGCCTTGGTTTGGTCGCTCCTGTAAGACTGCATTACGCAGTAAGCAGGAGTGTTATCAAGCCTGGGCTGCGGCTTCGGTGACTCGGGATGTAAACACCTGCACACTCAAAAAGAAGTATAACTTCGCCTCCAGGTCCTTCAAAAGAGTTATTGCCAAGGCAAAGTCAGAGCACATAGGCTGAATTGGCGAGAAACTAGTTCGCCTTCCTTCGGGAACCCGTGCATTCTGGTCTCTCGCCAAGGCTGTCCAAGAGAATTTCTGTAAGCCATCACTACCATCTCTGCACAGGGAGGACGACTCACTGGCCCACGACGCAAAAGAGAAGGCCGACCTTTTAGGCTCCCTTTTTGCGTCCAACTCGACTGTTGATGACGGGGGGAACACACCGCCGACCATCCCGCGGTGTGAGTGCTCCATGCCGGATGTGCGATTCTCACAGCGCTGGGTTCGCTGAGCACTCCTCTCCCTTGACATCCACAAGTCGAGTGGGCCTGACGGAATCCCCTCAATTGTGCTGAGGACGTGTGCTCCGGAGTTGGCACCGGTTCTAACGCGTCTTTTCCGGTACTCCTACTCCCTAGGCGTAGTCCCGAAATCATGGAAGACAGCTTTTGTCCACCCGATCCCTAAAAAAGGCGACCGCTCAGATCCGTCCAACTACAGGCCTATCGCCATCACCCCCTTGTTCTCCAAAATAATGGAATCCGTTGTAAACTGCCACCTCATGCGGTACCTTGAGGATCACCAGCTGATTATTGACCGCCAGTACGGTTTTCGTCGGGGTCGATCAGCTGGTGATCTTCTGGTCTACTTAACTCATAGATGGGCGTTGGCAGTACAGTCCAAGGGGGAGGCATTGGCCGTTAGTTTGGACATTGCGAAGGCCTTCGATCGGGTTTGGCACAAAGCGCTTCTTTCGAAGCTCCCTTCCTATGGGCTTCCCGAGAAATTATGCAATTGGATCACCAGCTTTCTTGCAGATCGGAGCATCAAGGTCGTTGTAGACGGTGCATGCGCCGACTACAAGCCTATTAACGCTGGCGTTCCACAAGGCTGCGTGCTGTCACCAACGCTGTTTCTTCTGCATATCAATGATATGTTGCAAGCTGGTAGCATTCATTGCTATGCAGATGACAGCACTGGTGATGCTCTATACACCGGCCGTGCCAATATTTCTCGGGAAAACGTCACCGAGTACCGGAACAAACTTGTGTCTGAAGTCGAGTCTTTGCTGGACAAAGTCTCGGATTGGGGGCGACTAAATCTAGTCCACTTTAATCCTCAGAAGACACAAGTTTGCGCGTTTACCGCTAAAAAGAACCCCTTTGTCGTATCTCCTCAGTTTCAAGGTACTCCCCTTGTTGCCTCAGCCAGTATCGGAATCCTCGGCGTCGACATATCGAGTAGCGTGCAGTTTCGTGGTCACTTGGAAGAGAAGGCCAAATTGGCCTCTAAAAAGCTTGCCGTGCTCAGCAGAGCGGGACAGTATTTCATGCCGGCTCAACGCCTGCAACTTTACAAGGCGCAGGTTCGGCCTCACATGGAATACTGTTCCCATCTCTGGGCTGGGGCTCCCCAGTGCCAGCTTCTTCCACTTGACCGCATCCAGCGCAGAGCGGCTCGAATCGTCGACGACCGAGTCCTTTCCGATCGGCTCGACTCATTGGCACTGCGAAGAGATGTTGCATCTCTTAGCATTTTCTTTCGCATTTACCATGGGGAGTGCTCTGAGGAATTGTTCGGATTAATCCCAGCCGCCAAATTTCACGAACGCACATCGCGGCAGAACTCCCGATACCATCCACACCATCTGGATGATTGGCGGTCCACCACTGTGCGATTTAGAAGATGTTTTCTTCCTCGCACAAATTCCTTGTGGAATAGTTTACCACCAGCGATTTTTCCGGACCGATACGACTTAGGGACCTTCAAGAAAAGAGCCTACTCCTTTTTAAAAGGCCGGCAACGCATCTGCAATTCCCCTGGTGTTGCGGTTGTTCATGGGCGGCGGTAGTCACTTACCATCAGGTGAGCCGCATGCTCGTTTGCCCCCTCTCCTATAAAAAAAAAATATTTATTGTTTCCAGACTGAAGTGGTACACGACTGACTTATTACATATTATGTATGCCAAACATTGGATACTATATAAAATGAACCGGGAGATATTGAGTTTAGTTCTCAGGCTTATTTTTTTAAAGAATAAATATGACAAACGAGCATACAGTTTACCTGAGGGTAAGTGGATTCTGTAGCCTATAGACATCTAAATTTCTCCTTAGCTAATAATCAAAATACAGATGCGTTGTGACCTTTGAGGACTAAGATGGAATACTTCGTTTCCAGTAAAAAGGGTCTCCGGTTCTCTACACTCACCATTCGAAACACAGCATTATTAAGCTGCTATTTTACGCTGGTATTCTGTGAGAGCGTGATCTTTTCCTGGTCGAACCGACCCATTCGTGCTACAACCATAATATAGTTGCAGATAGCGTGACTCAACCACTCGATATAATAAACGCCATTTCTTGATATTATATCGCACTTTCGCAATTATACAAACCATTTATAACAAAATTTCCTGTATTATTATTTAAAAAGCACTCTTATTAAGAAAGGATATTACAAATTAGAAGACTATTAAAAAGATAAGAATGTGTGGAAATATTGAGCTTGCCTAGATTTATGGTTACATATAATATATTATATTGATAAATTTCTTGCCGCTTTTTCTCACAAGATAGGTTACTTGTTACTTGTTAAAGCGATGGCGTAATGGATTTTCAAAAAGTACTTTTATAAAGCCAATTTTAAATATAAATATTTGATGTTGACATCGATCATGTTATGGTGAATGTATATATGACACACCAACTTAAATAAATAAAAACATATTGCAATACTAAATTAGTGATTCTCCAATGCAGCCAGACGTTAATTTCACTCTCATTATTTATTAAGCACTAATTGGTCTCAACCTACTTTTCATTGTCCCGCCGGTCCACAGCTCAGCAACGTGGCGGTCTATACTTCAGAAAGTTCATTGTGTCGCACCGCAGTAGGGCGTAAGTAGGCTAATATTTACTTTTCTTGGTTAGAAAATATTCGAAATTAAAGTTTTGTTTCCAATTGATTTGTGTTGGGAATAAAAATAAATTAAGAATTTCTGTTAGTTCTATTTTTATTCTATTTAATATAAAAGGTATTCTAATTACCGGTCTACAGTACTGGCCATTTCAAATCAAAATGATTTTTATTTGATTACGAATTCTAATTTCAAATTAATTTTATTTTAAAAGCATGTTATTTTTTCATAATTAGTCATTTGTTTATTGATTAGCATTATGTTTTTATCGTATTTGAATCTTTTTTGTCATCATGGATACGTAAAGCATTCGAGTAATTATGGAATACTTATGAGTACCGTCGTGGCAGCAATGCGGCGTAAGCGGCAAACGAACGCATACCTGTTTTTGCTTTTCCCGATAAAACTTAAATTAAATTTTGGAAAATTCGAAATCAAAATCTTTGATCTACAAGAACGAATTAAAGGCGATTGTGAGAGCTGATGATACTCAATCTACTGCTGCATTAGCAGCAGAGACTATTTTATCTGAAAACAAGGCATTCCATCATAGACCTCAGTGACAAAGCATCTGCTATTTGATTCTTAATTGAAGAAGGAAGTTGACGCTGTGCTCGTTTGAATTTCTTATTCTATAAAAAATGGGCTACAGCATCGACTTACCATCAGGTTGAGGTCAATTCTATAAAAAAAATCGATGTTTAATTTCATCTTTCGTCTTATTTTTTTTTATCTCATTTGTTTACTGTACAGCAACTCGGAAACGTAAACACAGACTAAAATTGAAAAAAAAATACAACTGAAACCCAAATGGAATGGTTACAGTAACAGTAAAAGAAAATCTTTAATTAGAATTCCAGTGGGGAAAGGAAACAATTATAGCAACGAGTGCCTTTTTACAACCATTTCCTCGACATTGCTTAAGCCGTTAATAGATATAGGCGTAGCTTGCGCTTTGCGCACCGCAAGATTCTAGCTCTAGCACAAATTGTGAAATAATGATGTTCAGATATACGCAATATTATCGACAGCGTGAGTATTTTTACAAACATTATGATAACTTGAAAATAAGCCTGTTAGATAATATTTGACGGCTCCATTGAGTTTCAGCGCTGAAGGTCGCGGTTTCGTTTACCGCACGGAACAAGTATTTGTAGGTCTACAAATAATTGTTAGACTTCATTTTAAAACGGTCTTAGATTAAAAAAAGTATAAGACAAAAGAATTTTTATTAGAATTTTTATATATATATATATATTACAAATACAGAATTTTAAAAAATTAAAGACAAAGAAAAAACGATATGAATGGAATGATTGAAATAATTTTCGTAACAAATTTTTAAAATAATGTATCTACAGCTATAATTTTCAGATTTTGTAATAGCGTAAAAGAATATGTTGATTGGTGAGCAAAAACTAAAAAAGCAAAAAAAGAAAAACAAATTAATAAATTTAGGATCTATATAGTAAACAAAATTATCCAAAAATATTTGTTTTTATATTTTAAGTGTGATTTTAAGGAAAAGCGATGCATCAATATGTAATTCTCTTAAACTTCACTTAACTTAAATAAGGTTTCACCTGATAAGAATCTATCAATGAGGTTTTATTTAGATTTAAGGTAATCAAAGATCTATTGTTGCATAAATTTCTCGTTTTTTAATAAAAAAAAACCTTAAAGTTTTTTTACCATGGGTTTGTATTGCGTGCTGTTAAGCACCCGAAACGTCGGCAATTTAATAAAAGTTAAATAAACGCGATAGAATCTGTAAAAGTAGTTTTATTCAATGTATTATTATTATTTATAATTTAGTGTACACCACAAAAAACTATAAAAAAAAAGAAATTACTAGGAGTAAAACTTAAGAGGAAGGTACAATTTCAATGTATCTTCTATAGAAAACAACGATAAATATAACACAGTGTGTGGTCGGATAAACATAATTCTGCTCCAGACTAATTAATACTGAACGTGAATTAATTCAACTAAACGACAATGAGTCTCAGATATGATAATAATTGCTCATAATGCTTACGACCTGGTTATGTAAAATATCTCCCAACTTTCTAATGTGATTCATCGTACTTCCTAGAAAACGGTCGACATTATAAAGGAAGTAATTCTCTTATATCTCGAGTAACCAATAACGTTTAATTTTTAAAATGTTAACGCTAATACAAAATTGAGAGACCATTTTGAAGAAATAAATTTCTTATAATTAGAAGGAAAGTTATTGTATAAACTTATAATGTAGAGAGCCTTAATATCTGGATTTTAGCCTTAAATCTTGTCGTTCGCTGGCTGCCCGCGTTCAATCCTTGCTGCCACCATAGATTTGTGTAACGGAATTTTAAGTATTGAAAATTGATGCTGAACTTTAAAAAAGTTATAAGTAATAAAGTATTATAGAAAGAAAGAAACGCGTTTATTCCAGTTTAAGCGTGCAGAGCAAAATATAAAAAAGTAATAATAGGCAAAAAAGTTAATTATATTATAAATAAATAAGTAATAAATATTTTATTTAATAATAATAAAATTTTACAATTCTGTAAACTTAAAAATATTTAAGGCTGCGTGTCTGGATGCTCCAAAGCGCTTTTAAAATGAGATGTAAACATGTAGACTTTTCCGGTATAAAATTTTGTGTATTCTTTATTTTGCCATACAACAAAATAAATAAAAAGATAATTTCAAAATAAGAATTACGTAAATTAAATAAATTTAATATATAAAAATTAATTTTTCTTTTAAAGATTATGCAAAAATTTTGTCAAGTTAATGCTTGCACTTGCGCGAAGTTTATAGGCATACTTTATAGGAGTACTTACTGTAGGTCACGCGCATATCGCACCTACAAGTTTATTTGAAAGTAAAACATCATTCAATTTCAATGAATATATTATAATTTCTAATTAAATAATAGATATTGCTCTTCCAAATTTAAAACGATATTTCCACTATATTAATTCTTCTTCGGCAGCAACACGCCGGGTACCACCTAGTACATAAAAAATGTATAGATACACATGAATAAAAATGAACATGAAGTTATAAATTAAGAAATGCAACTAGTCGAATGGTAAATTATAAATCATAAATCTTTATTTGCAAGAATCACGGTATATAAGCATGTGACTTTGACAAAGAATGCAAGTGGCTTTGACGAAGGGTGCATGTGGCTGTATGGCTCCTTATGGGAGGCCTGTGTTCAACAGTGGACTTGTGATAGGCTGCAATAGATGATGATTAAGATGATGTTCATGATAATGATGCGGAGAAATAACGTTTTTGAATTAAATTATATTTCTTATATCACCAGAATTTTATATTTGTTACCTTTAAAGATTTATATTATATAATATAATAATATAATAATAATAGTAATCATTGAAATAAAATTTTTTTGAAGTTTAAGTATGAACATTTTTTATACTTCATAAATACTTCATCGATATCGGTAATTCACCGAACTTCACTACACATGTGTACGAATACACCTTCACGGCAAGGCTTAGTGGAAGGCATTTTCACCTATTTTCACAGAGCTCAGACAAAAACTTCAGACTTTTCCATAAAAGCAAAAGTATGTGGCGTTACAATGAAAGCAAGTGTAATAACGACATCGATATAATTTTTTATTTACTCCTGCACCTTGAATTTGAAACCTTATTTACTGTGTGACTATCGATATATGTCGATTTTCATATATCTTTTTCAACTAAGATTTTTGGCTCGGATGTTGGTCCTTTAAGCCATGCCTTCATGTATCTCATTATCAAGCGATACTAATTCTTTATAGTAAACTGATTCACAATATGTTGATGCGTTACATTGCGTAGTTTTTGGAAGATTTGGACGTCAACTTGAGCCAACAAACAGTTGGCGATAGTTAGATCTTATTTTCCACATCACTATCGAAGCACTTGTTTGTTCGTTTTCACTATTAGTTAGTTCACATGCGCTGACACTAAGTACACAAAATCAAACCACTTTTACCTATCGAAATTCACGTCATAACATTATTTAAACAATACAAAACAGAAGAGACAGAAGCAGCTAATTCGCTGCCGGTCAAGTTCCCGCAAAACTCGTTTTCATATATCTAGTGTACAAAATTATGATGTTGTTAAATTAAAAAAAAATGTTTTATTTAGCATTGTATGTGGTTTATTCGTTAATTTATTACAGCCTATCAAACGCGCTTGATACATCGGAAATTGAAAGTTAAAACACGAAAAAATTCGTAAAATTAATTTTGGTCAATGTGTACAATTCGTTATAATTCTAGTAATTTTTATCGTAAATAAACTTGATGAAAAGGAAGTTATTCTTTTCAGTACTTTTTAAAGCCTTAATATTTTAGAAGTCTTCTTTACTCGGGAAAGTCCTTATGGATACTCAGTGACCTTAAAGGAAGCAGATTATGTCAGACTCCTACCAATTAAAAACCCACCGTGGTCTTCCTCGTGTCGACAATGGGTCAAGAGATCGCCACACAGAAAGCGAACGCAGCCCCTTTACAATAATCTGTTAATTCTGCCTATCTCGGGGGAGGTTACAAACCCCTAAACCTCAGCGAAGGTTACTGTTTGCTTAATAGGGAATTATCTATCTTAACAATAATTTAATTCCTGAATATTTTTACACAGGTGGATGGTCCTTCGGAACACAGAAATTTAAAGATATGACGGTATCAAGATACGCACGACAGACATTCATTTACTCGGCTATCCCGTTCTTACGTGATAGGAACTTCGATGGTCTGGATATCGACTGGGAGTACCCGAAAGGCGGAGAGGACAAGAAAAACTTCGTCCTGTTTTTGAAAGGTAAGTGTTTAATTAAATTTAGATAAAATAATATTATTACTAATAATCTTCAGGGAGCATAGTCATCAGACAACTAATTCAGGTACCCTACATAATATTTAATTGCTAGTACATATTTAAAACATTTTATATAGTTTGTATTTGAGTTACAAATATAAGCTGAGGCAATTAAAATCATACGCCCGGATCGTACATTCGTTTGAAAATGCACAAAATATGGAACTGGAGTGGAATCGGCAAAGCAGTTAATCCCCTAGCATCGTACGAATCTCAATATCGCTGTATTGAATGTGTTTGTAATTCTTAATAATTTTGTAAATTACATAATTTTTACAAGTACGCTAATGAAAATTATTAATAATAACTGATTTGTTTATTGCGACAAATAGAAAATTTAATAGAATTTCAAATAAAAAAAAACTTTTACTAACGTAGGAATAACTTAAAAATCAATAATAAGAAATTGTTTCAAGCCAAATAAAAAAACTTATAAGGGACGTTACACACCTTATTTCGAAAAAATCTTAGAAAGAACTTAATTTTTATTTTTTTTTCTGTGTTTAAAAAAGAAGATAACTTAATTTATATAAATGGTGTGAAATATAAAGTGATTCTCAGTTAAATAAAATTAAAACAAAAAGTAAAAAAGATTTCCCCCAACATACACTAGTTTTAAATGTTTATTTTTAATTTATTTTACAAAGAAGCAGTTGTAAGATATTATATGTAACATGGGCGGCAACGCCTTCCATAAAACCACTGGGAAAACGACTGCGGTTGCCAACCCTCGAAAAAAAATTTCCTCCTACAAGGCAATCTATGAGAAGACCCTATGTTCGGTAGTGGACTTTTAATAGGCTGTAAGGATAACATTAAGAATGCCTGCAAGAAGTTGGTAGAAAATGCCATAAGGCATTAAGTAAGCTTTTTACATCCCTTATTATAAAGTTTATAATAAAAGTTAAGTAAATAAATTAAAACATTTATTATTTTAATTGTGGAATATCCGATTATATTAACATGCAATTTAATTGTGCTATCCCATATCATTTCGTAAGTGTCGTAAAAGTTGACAGGGGGAAAATAAATAGGAGATGGGTGGCATTATCTTTCTGATATCGACACAAAATCATAAAATACTGCGGTTGCTAACCTGCCTATCAAAGCTTGGCAATTTATAGGGGAGGCCTATATTCAACAGTTGATTTTTGAAAGGATTTGTGACAAGTGAATGAATGATTAGTATTACTGCTTTATTAAGAACGCTTTGTCCGAATAAACCGAGTAGCGTCGGAAATCGAGTAGTGGTGGTGTGAGTATATTCATTACCCCATATCGTCTTAGGAGACGACACAAGCAAATTAAAACGGAAGACAGGCAGCAGTATCTTCCTGATAAGAACTCAAAATAATAAAAGAACTGCGTTTATCAACCGTTTACACACTGCCAAGCGTAGCAACTTTTTTTTAATAGGATAGAGTTACAAACGAGCACACAGTCCACCTGATGGTAAGTGGTTGCTGTGGCCCATAGACATCTACATCTATCCTCGTTTGCGAATCAAAATGCAGATGCGTTGTCACCCGTGAGGACTAAGATGGAATGAATCTTTTCCAGTAAAAAGGGTCTCCGGTTCACTACACCCACCATGCGAAACACAGCAGTGTTAAGCTGCTATTTTACGCTGGTATTCTGTGAGAACGTGGTCCTTCCCCGATCGAGCCGACTCATTTGTGCTACAACTATACTACTAATATAGCTGCAGCATGACTCTACCACGTATGAAGAAATCCTTAATATGAGGCTATCTATGTAAGAGTTCAACAGTAGACTTTGATGAGATATGCTGTAGTAATAAGAACACTCTGTGATATAAATTCAAAAGGTATTTACACGTTTCCGTCATTTAAGTAGCTCATAACTAGTACAGTTAAAATCTTACTATGACACACTGTGCACTGAATCACTTATAAAATATTTAGGAAGGAAAGTTTAAGTTGCGTACAGTTTATGAAATGACTCGCCTAATAGTTGTATGATACTGTTGTCCATTTCCTTTACTTTTTGTTGACAGTAATCGACTACTATCCCGTCTGATAGTAATTTGTGATGTAGCTGAAGACAGTAAAGAATAATATAGGCTTAACTCAACGAAAACCTATTTGTTCGTGTCTTGAAAACAGCCGCATTGTACCGGATGGTAAGACAGATGATGAGAAATTATTTCACTCTTCTGTAGGCGTTACGAAGTTTGAGACTTTTTTCTTCTGCTTAGCATATAAACGTAGACTATTAAACCTAATATGCATCTTCTCATTTTTTACCATTCTAGCCAGTTTCCTGCTTTATTGACCCAGAACGAGCCTGCAATTGATCTTATGTCTTCTTATGTTATCGCGATTTCTGATTAAGAATGTTTTTGCTCATATTCTATCCTCTCTCCTATAGAGATGCCTAGCCCATGACCATTTGAGTCTCTGGGCAATGGCAGTTGCTTTTGTTTTTCATGGACTTTCTCATGGCATCTTCCGTCAAACAAAAATATTCTAAGTATGTCTAAGCAAACTTCTTTATAATTTTTATAATATATTCCATCCTGTACGTATACCACATAACTTAACTCGTAACCTTTAACGGCATCATAAAGCGAGTAACGGTGAAAGTCGTAACACAAAAAAAAACTGTTTTGCTAACGATGACTAATTATTGTTAGCTTTAGGGTAAAAAGCGTATATAGACAAAGCATCTTAGAAAGTGGCGAATGGCTAATATTTGTTGTTATTTAAAAATGGTTATTATTAACTATTATAAGCCTTGACTACAATCCCATCTAATGGTAAGCGGTGATACAGTTGAATATGGTAAAGCGCACTGTAAACACCTAAATTGTAAACGTTGAACGTGGTCCATTTTACACAGTTTCCGCATTTATAATGGCACCGATTGTGCATAGTATTTCGTGAGTGTGTGTTGTTTAAATATATACAAATATACCTTTAAAAAAGAAAGGTTCTCAAATGGCAGCCTCGTACCGGCAGGCGAAGTGTAGTTCGTCCCCCCATCAGATGTAGTAACGATCTTGTAAGACATGCAGGAAGTCAATGGATGCAGGTGGCTCGAGACCGTACTTTGTGGCATACCTTGGGGAGGCCTATGTTCAGCAGTGGACTTGTGAAGGGCTGTAATAATGATGATACCTACAAAAGATCGGATAGAAGTTACTTTACAGTTCTACAGAACGGATAGAAGTTACTTTTTACTAAAAATTAAAAAAAAATACACACACCCGGGTTCGATTACCAAGTCTCTCTGAGGAATGAAATATTAAGATGACGTGTAAAGTCCGCCAAATGGAGTAGCACTACAAAATACTTGCCGCATAACCCTTATATGTATAAGAGAGGGCTTGTTTCCAGCAGTGAGATTCTGTGGACTGCAACTTCTCTTTGACATTCTTAAATTATTTAAATTACATATAACGTATAATTTTAAATATAACCTTGCTACCATTTATTGCCGAAACTAATATATATTAATGATCCACAAAAATATATTATGTAATGTACAATAAAGGAAATGAAAATGTCGTTATCTGGATTCTGGCGCATCTGTACAAAATAGGATCGTTTTAAACGAGCATATCGTTGGAAACTGCACCGAAACGAGCTGTATCGAGATCGTAAATCGATATTCGATATCGATACTCGTATTGGGAAGTATCGGACGGCGCGATGTTTGATAGAAATCGGATGCAGAAGCTATTGCTTTTTGAGGTATATGCTATTAAATGTACGAGTTTAAAAATAATATAAAGATAATATCCTAAATACGACCCACATTTTCTACCGACTTCAAAAAGGAGCCGGTACTCAATTCGACTGTATGTTTTTTTATGTGTTACCTCATAACTTCTTACTGGGTGAACCGATTTCGATAATTCTATTTTAATTTGAAAGCTGGTGCTTCCCGTGTTGTCCTATATATAATTTAATCAAGATAGTTTTTGAGTTATTCTTAATAATTTATTTATATTGAAGTCGGTTGTACAAAATTTTTAATTTTAAATTATTGCATTTAAAACGAGTCGGTTTTGGTATGTTTTTCAATTATTATTTTTTTGGTGAATTCTCCATAACTTAGTTTTTTAACTGTATTGCAGCATTACAAGGTTTCTATAGTTTTATAAGACAAAGATATCAATTTCAGGAATATAATTAAAATTGTATACTTTAATTTTATTGAATAAGTGTGGCAAATGTGCACTTGATGGTAAGAGGATGATGTAGACCATCTACATCTATTCTCGTTTAAGAATCAAATTGCAGATGGTTTGTCACTTCTGAGGACTAAGATGGAATGTCTCATTTCCAGTAATAACGATAACTCCGGTTCTCTACACTCACATTACGAAACACAGCAGTATTGAGCTGCTATTTTACGCTGATATGCTGGTGCTTTATTGTACATGATATTTAAATATTTAAAATGTGTAATGTGAACTGAATTAGAATAGTAATTAATTTAAACACATAGCGAATTCGTATCGAAACGCTAGTTCACACGTCTCCCAACACGCACTTGACCAATTTTTTGACAATATTTAGAGAATTACCTTAGAGGAATTATTACATAATTAATTTCATGTTAGTTTTCAAATAACACTTTGATTTGTTGTGGATTTATGAAAATAAAAGGTCATATATTTATAAAAAGCCTTTTTAATATCCTCCTGCAAAACTTATTAATTTTGAAAGTTTTGAAGGTTGCGTTTGCGTTGTTATAATCAATCGTGATAAATCCAATGATACAAAATAATTTTTTATGTTTATTTTTTAAACATGCTTACTTAAGATTGGATTATCGTCACGGCTGAGTACTCGGTATATAAATACGACTGCGTCATTGGTCTACCGGTCGTAAACGCGGTTGCTGATCACGAGATCCTAGGTTCGAATCCCGGGACGCGCCAAAATCAGTTCTTATTTATTCTACTTCAATTATTTTCATTTTTCTTCTCCGAAAAACCCAATAACTGAAGTTGGCGATGTTTAATCCCCGTACCTTGGAAAGCACGTAAAGCCTTAGGTAGGTCTTGCGCCTGATGTCTCTCCGGTCGTGTCGGACTACCGTCCTATCGGACTATGAGAGTGAGGGAATAGAGAGTGCACCTGTACACTTGTTTTACGCTGATAGCTAGACTCTGTTGAGACTGGCCACTGTGACCAAAATTCAGACATTAAATAAACACGATAAGCTACGAACAGCTGAACAAAATTGCTACAAATAATATAAAATATTTCTAAAAATAAAAATTTGAAATGAATTAATTACGAAAACAAGTCCGGTTGGATAGAGAACTATGTTCACTTGCCAATTATTCCTCGTAAATTCGTTGAAAGTTGGCAAACAACACGAAACAAATGCATTCAATTTCGATTCTGTTCAATTACTCTGCGCTCTATCAAAATACAATTTATCGATGTATCGATAGAGAGGGCCAGTCGCCGCGCTCCACTGCACCTGTCACCAACACCGCTAGCGTTGCGAAACGAAATACCTGCATTGGTGAAATTTTAATTCGCCACAGCGAGGCCGCACGTTCTGCGTGATTAAAATATTAATCGTTTTGAAAATAATAATTTTATTAATTCATATTCTTAGTTGGGAAAGTGAACATAATATTTTACAACGTCATTTTTCGTCATACGAAGAAACTTTATAACTTCGTTCTATCTGCCTATCCTAATTTGTCGTAGCATTATAACGTATACCAACGTATTACAAAAAAAGCCGGCCAAGAGCGAGTTGCACTCTCGCAAAAAGGATTTCGTACCATCGTAAAATACGTTTCTAGTAGGGAAACCCCCTTTTATATTTAATTTATTTTAATTCTTATTATTTGTTATTGTAGCGGCAATAGAAATACATATTCTGTGAAAACTTCAACTGTCTACCTATTACGGATCATAAGATACAGCCTGCTGACAGTCAGACGGATGGACAGCGGAGGCTTATTAATAGGGTCCCGTTAGTTACCCTTTGGGTACGGAACCCTAAAAAGTAGATTATCATTTGTCTCAGGTATAAGCTAGAGACTGTTTCAAAAGAAAAGTCACGTGGAAAATATACAACTAAAATGTAAGGTACGGAACTTTCTTCCATGACATAATCCCGCTCTATACTAGCACTGCATGGGGCAAACAAAGTGATAAAACCATGGTGACCCCTGCCACGCTATCCGTGGACTTCTGCAACATCTGTTTCATCAACATTCACTCGAACCTTAACGCCGTCCACTACCATCTAGAGACGGCGAAGCCGGCCTTGCTCTTTTTGACCGAGACGCAGGTGTCCTCTCTGGCTGATACTTCATACCTGTCCTACCCGGGATACGAATTAGAACACTTCTTTCTGCCCCGGGCTGGAGTTTGCGTAAACGTCAGAGAGAATATCTGTTATCGACGCCTCGACCGTCTTCAAGGTACGGACCTGTCCATCCTTTGTCAAAACCTATTTATTCTATCATGTGTGGTACTTATCGGAGATAGATCTCAGCCTTGGTTTGGTCGCTCCTGTAAAACTGCATTACTGATATCAGGCCTGGTCTGAGGCTTCGGCGGCTCGGGATGTAAGCACCAGCATGTTTAAAATGAAATATAACTTCGCCTCCCGGCCCTTCAAGAGAGTAATTGGCAAGGAAAAGTATGAGCAGATTGGCAGAATTGGCGAGAAATTAGTTCCCCTTCTTTTGGGAATGCACGTGGCATTCTGGTCTCTCGCGAAGGTTGCTCAAGGAAATTTGTGTAAGCCATCACTACCATCTCTGCACAGGGAAGATGACTTATTGGCCCACGCCGCAAAAGAGCAAGCCGACCTGTTAGGCTCCCATTTTGCATCCAACTTGACTCTCGATGACGGGGAAACACATCGCCGACCATTCTGCAGTGTAAGTGCTCTATACCTGATGTGCGATTCACACAGTGCTCAGTACGCATAGCACTCCTCTTTACCTGGACATGCACAAGTCGAGTGAGCCTAACGGAATACCGCCAATTGTGCTGAAGACGTGCGCTCCAGAGTTGGCACCGTTTCTAACGCGTCTTTTTCGGTACTCCTACTCCCTAGGCATTGTCCCGATTTCATGAAAGACAGCTTTCGTGCACCCGATCCCTAAAAAAAGTAAACACTCTGATCCGGCCAACTACAAGCCTATCGCCATCACCTGTTTGTTCACCAAAATAATGGAGTCCATTATTAACTGCCAGCTCATGCGGTATCTTGAGGTGATCTTCTTGTTTACCTAACACATATATGGGCGCAGACGATCGAGTCCAAGAGGGGGGCATTGGCCGTTATCTTGAACATAGCGAAGGCCTTCGATCGGGTCTAGCACAAAGAGCTTCTTTCAAAGCTTCCTTGCTATGGGCTTCCCGAGAAATTGTGCAATTGGATTACCAGTTTTCTGGCTGATTGGAGCATCAAACTCATAGTACACGGAGAATTCTCCGATTACAAGCGTACTAACGCTGGTATTGCACAAGGCTGTGTGCTATCACTAACGCTGTTTCTTCTGCATATCAATGAAATGTTACGAACCAGCAACAATCAAAGCCAGTACTGGTGATGCTCTATAATACACCGGTCGTGCCAATTTTTCTCGGGAAAATGTCGCCGAGTACCGGAACAAACGCAACTAAATCTAGTCCAGTTTAAATTACCGCTAAAAAGAACCCCTTTGTCGTATGTCCTCAGTTTCAAGGCACTCCCCTTGTTGCCTCAGCCAGTAACAAAATCCTTGGCAACATAACGAGTGATGTGCAGTTACGTGGTCACTTGGAAGAGAAGGCCAAATTGGCCTTTAAAAGGCTTGGCGTGCTCAGCAGAGCTAGACAGTATTTCATGCCGGCACAACGCCTGCAACTTTAAGGAATTTCCAAATGCCAAAATTCGCGATTACCATCCATACCATTAGAATAATTCGTGGTCCACCACTATGCGATTTAGAAGATGTTTGCTTCGTCGCACAACTTCCTTGTGGAATCGATTACCACCAGCAATTTTTCCGGACCAGTAATACCTTCAAGAAAAGATTCTACTCCTTTCCAAACCTTTCCTTCCTTTTAAAAGGCCAGCAACGCATGTGCAGTGTGGTGTTGCAGTTGTTCATGGGCGGCGGTTGTCACTCACCATCAGGTGAGCCCCATGATCGTTTCCCCCCTCTCCTATAAAAAAAATAAACATATACATATATTTACATGGTAGAACCACGCTGCAGGTACATTATAGTAGTAGCACTAATGGATCAGCTCGATCGGAGAAGGACCAAGCTCTCACAGAATACCAGCGTAAAATAGCAGCTTATTGCTGCCGTATTTTGTATGGTGAGTTTCAAGAATCGGAGACCCTTTTTAATTCGGAAAGAGTCATTTCATATTAGTCCACAGGGTTGACAGCGCATCAGCATTTTTATTCTTAAGAGAGGTATGTAGATGTCTATGGGCCACGGCATTCACTTACTAGACTAGACTGCATGCACGACTAGACTGTATGCATCTTTATTCAATAAGAGTCCAGCTTCTGATATGCCACGGATTACTGTAATTGAACATTGTTTGTTTTAAATTAACAACCTTTAGTAACTTGGTTAATTAAACCAGCCTTGATTACTTCAATGTACGCGGGAGTAGGTCAAGTAAATAATATGTAAATCTAAGTTAAGCATCACCTTGCTTGCCAGTTTACAAACAAAGTTTTCAATGAAACCAATCCGAGTTTAGGTCGGAAATATATTCTCAATGAAGATTGCCTGGTAATCCTATAGCATTAGACTTAAATTATGTTAATTGAAGTTTCCGTAGCCTCTTGTCAACGGGTATATAGTTAGCATATTTTAGAATACGTGACACTTAAACCAATATTCTCAAATCGTTAGGGAGTTCGATTAAATAACAGGTTTAGGTTCCATACATCACCATTGGTAACACGTACTGGTTATACACTCATGGTTTAAAATTATACGCTATATCGAAAGGATATAAGGTAAAGGTACATCGGAATATATATTGGAGTTTTCTTGCATATTAGAACTTGTAACGATGATGTCCGCTAAAGAACAAGATTGACATGAACCAGCGTAGTAGTAGACTGAAGTGATCATATAGCTCGAAAAACGAAAAAATAACGGATCTCGAGTGCCAGCCTTGTACTGGCAACGCCGGAAGTGCTGAGCGACTCTCCACTAGAGGGAGTGACTAGCTGGTTAAACAGGCAGAGAGTCGAATAATGCAGGTGGCGCAGTACTGTGATTTGTAGCAATATTTGAGGGAAACCAGCAGTGGAGTGGAATGGTGATGATTATGTTTATGATCGAGAGATACTTCAAGCGTATTGTTTGTAGGAGGGAAGTGTGAATAAATCACTTCTTCCCTAAATGCTAACCTCTCCTGCACGCGGTATAAACTGCTTATTGGCCGACGTCCTCTTTCTGATCGGCTCGATACACTGGCGCTGCGTAGGGATGTTGCATCTACCACGAGGAGTTATTGAGGAGAAATTGTTCAGTTTAATTCCAACCGCCAAATTTCACAAACGCACATTGCGTCAAAATTCACGATACCATTCTTACCATTGTAGCTGTTTTAGTTGCTAGTCCAACTTCTTTGTGGAATTGTTTACCAACGGCGATTTTTCCGGACCGATACGACTTAGGGACCTTCAAGAAAAGAGCTTACGTTTCTAAAACGCCGGCAACGCATCTTCAATTCCCCTGGTGTTGCAGATGTGCATAGGCGGCGGTCGTCACTTACCATCAGGTGAGCCGCATGTTCGTTTGCCCCCTATTCTATAAAAAGTGTGGTTCTGGCAACTGACATTACATCCAGTCAAAAGTCCATAGCTGAATATAGGCCTCCCCCATAGATTGCCTATTGTCACGCTTAGTACGCGGGTCGCAAGTCTTATTTTTATTCCACTCTTCTCACTATAATGAAGATGCTGCCCATCTCCTGGTTCGGTTTTTCTCTGCCGTGTCTTTCGTCACCCACGGAATAATATGGGGTAGTGGATATTCCTACACCACCACACAAGATGCAATATAAAATATACATTGCATGTGTATGTTTGTTGTATTCGTCGTAATCATTACAGTCTGTAAAAAGTTTGTTGACTAACATAGGCCACCCCCAAATATTACTTCATAAGGGGAATATTTTCCATTGTTACCATTATTTTTAAGCATAATGGCTACCACATTTTTACCGACTTTAAAAAAGAGGAGGTATTCAATTTGACTGTATTTTTTTGTGTGTGTTACCTCATAAATTTTTTCTAGGTAAACCGATTTTGATGATTCTTTTTTTGCTTGAAAGCTGATGGTTTTTGTGTGGTCTCTTATAAATTTTATCAAGGTTTGACCAGTAGTTTTTGAGTTATCTTTAATAATTTACATTGAAGTCGGTTGTACAAAATTTTTAATTTTATCAGTTGTTTTGTTTTATAGGTGTTATTGTGTTTTATAGATGTATACGCGGCTGCCTATTTCCTGGTTTGTTTCCTTATGTCGCCTCTTACGCTTAACGGGACTAAATGTTAACTGTGTAGTGGTTGTGTTAGAATATCCATAACCATTTTTATTTAATTAATAATTTTCGCATGCCAGATGTGGTAAACATTTGGACTATGTACCACATGCAACTATTTGTCACCTCTGATGTACCATGTTTAAGGGAATAAACGATATGATTATTATTATTACCCCATATTTGTATTGAATACACACGTGTGGTGATATGTTACATTACTTGGGGAAGTTTAATATCAGCAGTTACAAATATTGTAAGAAAAAAAAATTAAAAAATTAAAAAAGACAATACTGAAGTTTGTATAATTTAAATAATATGCGAATTAAATTAGTCAACCAATAAAAAAATCATCGATCAAAAATGACAATTCAATAGTGTCAATGCATGTTTATCTAATTGGAGATTCTTTTACTTTAGAATGACTATTTACGCAATACTAACCATAGTGTTGGCATAATAAACTCTCATTAACTAGCGCAATTGCGTTATGTGACGGTAAATGAGGTAGACCTTTGCTGCCCCACGATAAGTTGCGAAACAACGTAAGTCTAGACATCGTTCACATTTAGACAGACTAAGGCCGGCCACATACATACGGAATTCCGTTTCGGGATTCCGTTTCGATATTCCGATTCGAGATTCCGAACGCAGCAAGTTCATATAAAATATATGACCCGTCACACACGTACGGTAGTTTTCCGTTCGAAATTTTGCGGGCAAAACGGGATTCCGTATGTGTGTGGCCGACGCGTTTCGGATTCCGAAACGGAATCTCGAAACGGAATTCTGTATGTATATGGCCGGCCTAAGTTTGAGTATAATCAACAAGCTACAGCGGTTAACTTTTTAAATAGGTAATATAATATTTAAAGTGGAAGTAATTAAATAAACATACTGCTCCATTTTTGTTTCAATGTTGCGTTTAATTTTATTTCTTAACTCTACTGTTAGTAAGACAATGTTATATGCGATTTATCTTTTTGTTTATTTTATTTATATTACAGTAATAAACGAGTTAAAAATGGTACATGATTATTGCATCCGATAGAAACCTGCAATCAAATAGATATAGCTATAGAAAATGACATAGATGCGTTGTTGTACTTGAGTTATTATACTGGCTGTTTAGCTTTCCAGATGTTTGTGCACCGCTGTTTGGCAAAAATAGGTATATAAGAGGATAGAACCAATTCAGACAAACTCATAGTCATAAAAGGAGCTCTATCACCTTATATAGCATATTCATCATCAGCCCTTGACATGTCTACCGCTGAAAACAGCTCTACCTTAAGGAATAGCGCAAACCAAAGTCCAGATGCTTGCTTCTTCAGATTACAGATCGTTTGGGCTATATCTTTTACTTTTTTTTCTGTTACGGATATCATGGTTACAGGTTCTATCATGCAGATAAACTCCGGGCATAATATTCTTCACCCAATCTCGCTGAGCGACTTTAATCATACGGCCAGCATTTAAGAACCTCGTCTCAGTTCCATATGTTATCGTGTTCCATATGTTATCATTGAAAAAACGGACTGCTCATACTGACCTTGTAGTGATGATGTAAGAATATCCACTACCCCATATCATCCCGTGGATTTTGTAAGAGACGACTATAAATAAAGAACTACGGTTGCCAATCCGCTTGCCAAGCATAGCAACTATGGCAAATATCCCCCCTATGAGGCAGCCTATGGGAGGCCTGTGTTCAGCAGTGGACCTTAATAAGTTGTAACGGTTACAGTATCATTAGCTGTAACTGCTTGTACACTACTGTGTTAAGCATTTCAGGAATACATTACAAAAAGATGATGCATCATATTCCAATTGAGTTGTATCTATCGATTGAGATCTTTGGACTTATTAAGTTTCACTTATTAGTCCAACTTAATAAGAAGGACAATTTGTCATAGGAGTCCCATATAATGTTTGTCTTGTCCATATCCGTATCGCTTTTAAATGCATTTGAATTAAGTTAGGATGTATTTAGGCCACATTTAAGATTCCTTTTCCATCTCAGCTCTTCGAATAACTCTGTAATACGCTTCTGCTATGGCCGCTCCACTTTACTGCCCTCATTCTCTCTTCACATAGCCCAAGAAAAACAACATAGACTGGTCGTGATCGTTACGGCGAGGTAATTTGTGTTTTGATGAAACAAAGTTGTGCGTGCTAGAGCCATGTTGCAGCTATATAGTAGTATAGTTGTAGCACGAATTGGTCGGCTCGACCGGGGAAGGACCACGCTCTCACAGAATACCAACGTAAAATAGCAGCTTAAACAGCAGCGGCTGTGTTTCGTATGGTGAGTGTAGAGAACCGGAGACTCTTTTTACTGGAAACGAGACATTCCATCTTAGTCCTGACGGTTCCAACGCATTTGCATTTTGATTCGTAATCGAAAATATGTTTGAATGTCTATGGGCCACAGCAACCACTTACCATCTGGTGGACTGTGTGCTCGTTTGTCACACGTATCCTATAAAAAAATTCTCTTCATCTCCTACATTTTTTACAATTACACAAAATATGAATCATATAGTAAAGTTATATCCTATATAGGTTCCACAGCTGGGACACGCTGCTCCAGTGTGTAGGTGGAGTTCACATGTTATCTTCGAAATATTTTTTACTGTATTTCTTAGACATACAGATTTCATCATGAAATTATTTAAATTGTGTTTGTTGCAATTTTAGTAAAAAATTTATACCAAAAATTAAAGATTATGTATTGTATTAGATTGAATATATAGAATGGTTATATATTGTATTTGAGAAAGATTATTATTTCGTAGGAAAGATCAAGGCTGCAAAGAGTACATACAACTCGCTTTGACATTTCAGGATTATACAATCAGATATTATTCTTTCATGCATATAAATATGATATAAATGAATACCTACTTCGAAATATTTAGTTTTTACTTCGTTATATTTAATTTATGATATTTCTATACTATATTTTTATTTTGTTAGATATTATATTATAAAGGAAAGTTGCAGCCTTTGTATCTCCTATAGCTCGTCACAGTTTCCTTTCATTTTGGAAAAGGAAACTTATTGCCGCAATTGAAATCAGGACTTCAAATTGCATCTAAAATAGTCTACAATAAGAGGCACCTGAACTAGGATAAACCTGTATTTCAGGTGTATGGGCTAATAGATACACTAAGAAATATTGTCTGTTTTTTTTTATATAAAAAGAATCAAATACCAACTAATTGGGGTTAATTTTTATTGTTGTAAATTTATACAATATTTAAAACAATAAAAAAACAAAAAAGTTTCATAGAGCACTACACTTCTCGTTATAATGTCAAGAACACCGACTGCATTTCTTTACTGAATTGTTATAATTATATTATGGCCTTTGAGCGAGTAATGAACTAGCCTTGATGCATCCGTATATGATTCCTATATATAGCACATCGATAAAAGAACAAAAACACATCGGAAAAATAACACAGACATACCCACGTTTATTCCACGGACCGATACCCATTAACTCAGTTCAGCTGCCTTTGATTCCACCATATCCACGATTCCACCATGCCTCTGATTCCGCCATATGAACGAGGTGTTTCTTAAATGAAAGACGGTCAGAGTGGTTACGCGCGAGGTAGCCTACTTTTATTTACTAGCCACCCTGAATATTCCACAGAGCTCCAAACCGATAGCAAATTTGTAGAGACAAAAACAATCCGAAAGGATTTTGTTTCACAGCACTCTTCTTGCATAGAAGTTCAAGAAAACTGTTATTTTATTGCTAAAATCGTTATTGAACATTCCATTTATGAAAATGGTGGTTTTCAACCTTTCTTTCCTTTTGGTTATTGGTTCTTCAAGCTATATGACCGGTCAATTGCCACTTCAGCTTACTCATCGTTAGGCTACGTTGGCTACTCTGGTTCTACTATCATCATCACGAAATCTATCACGCAGAGAAACTCTGAGGATTGTCCTCCCATAGCTTGAGCGAGAAACCTTGAGCTATCTCATACGACCAGAAGTAGAGAACTACATCTCAGATCGACATGCCATTACAACACGCACTGGTTTTACACTCCATTTTTCAAGTTTAAGCACTTGTATATATAACTTAGTTAATTCATCACAGTAACAAGTAAATATTTAAACAACAATATTGACAAGAAATAATAAATTATTTACTTACAATATTATTATTTTTTATTCTACAATAATTTAAGAGACATTTACCGCTTAGCGTATGTCAGTCCCATCATACCCTAACATACAACATGACTTACTCATATAACGTTACTTAATACTTATTATACTACGTGGGCCATGGATTCGAACAGAACTTTCGCATCGCCGCCATTTGGTTGGGATAGAATATTATGAAATGTGCCTACGTCAGTTCTGGTCAAATTCAAGACCCTTATGAAATTACTTCTAATAGACTCAAATCGAACACATTCCATCAATATATGATATAGGTCTTCTATAACTCCACAGTCTTCACAAAATATTAATTTGTAGTAGCAAAGTTAAATTACTATTATTTCAAACCTATATTATAGGTAGTAAAAGATAGACGTTTGATTGAAACGAAATTGTGTTCTATTTTACATCCCTGGAGTCGAAAACCGACAGAACAATTTTCTAGATGACATAAAACAATTCGTTACACCGAACGAATATAACTGACGTTTCATGCATCTGTTATACTTTCATACATAAAAGCACATATTTTAAAAGAAACTGTTAAAAATAATATAAATATCGAGTAGTGGCACTGTAAGAATATCCACTACCATATAATGATATGGTACCCTTAAGTGTCGCAAATGGCGATAATAGGAATATAAATAAACTAGAATATGTGCAACAACGTTTGCCTAATAACAACTAAGAAAAACTGCGGATTAAAAAACTGCGGTTGATAACCCGCCTGCCAAACGTGGCAACTATGGCAAAATATTCTCCGAGGCAATCTTTAGGGGAGGCCTATGATCAGCAATGGACTTTGATGGCCTGTAACAGTGCAGTACAGTAAGATAATATAAGAAATGTTATAACAAAGTGGCCGCCTTTGGCTTTGACACGGGCCCTTTTCTGGCTTATATATGGTTTTACACACCATCTCCATAGAGAGTTAAACCACTGCTAGCTCTAAAGATTTATTGAGAGACTCAATGTCGTAACGTTTTAAGAAGTCCATGTTCTTTAGTATTATTAAACCAAAACTTGCAGTTTAACAGGTTCAGAATCAGGACAGGACGAAAACCAGTTTTCAGCTCTTTTGAAGTTCAGGACATTCTTGTTAAGATAGGTTAGAGTTGTATGTGTGACCAGTAGCTGAGACTTGTTGGAATGTATACGGTATTATTTTTGAAGTGTACCAATAAAAGGCTTCATTGCACGATCCAAGGCAGTCTCTTAATAAACTTTGATCGAAGTGTTTACTGCTTTTCGACAAAAATGAAAGCTTCGTGACTCCTTGACCATGTCCCTCTAAAACATTATGATGACAAACACTACGATTTTTTTCACAAAGCATCTTAGTTTTGAAACTTGACAGGATATTTTAATTTTGATTCCAAAGCAAGTGTTAGACATTTTCCATCAAGTGGACTGTACGCTCGTTTGTATAAAACAGTTGAGTAGTCTTAAGCAGTTGACATTATGCTAGTGGATAGCCTTGTAAAGGCAGTTACAGGAAAGTAACTATCTAAAGTGTCTGCTGCATTAATTCGTGATTATAGCTCTTGAAAAAAGAAACAGGTTTTGCAGTTTTTGAAGACAGAAATTATTTCGTTATTTGACTAAAACAGTAACACATTTAAGTTTGCAATGTTAGCATTGTTATTGAAGGTATCTGTGCGTATTGCACATTTATTTTATTTAGAAGCATTATATTTTTTAACGTTTTTTTTATTAAAAAAATTAAATTACCACATTTTTTATCTTATTCTTGCATTGTTATCCAAATTTGAGCTTTATTCAAAATTTCTTGTTTCTAGCTCATCGGGAAGTTAGTTTAAAATCAATTACTAAATTCCACCCGGAACGACAGACAAACAAGAAAGTGACTTAATAAGAACGTGGTAAAAAATACAATTAAATAATTTATTTACGGTTTTTGTTTTATATTCATGAAACTTTAATTATTTGTTTATTTATTTTTTGATTTTTTTTTCTAAAATAAAACGTTACCCCCACACTAGGATTTTCTCCTGTGTCGTGGAGGCAGTTTACAAACATAAATTGCACAAGGACAAACATCCAGACCCGGAACAATTATTTGTAGGCCATACAAATACTTGTTCCGTGCGGGATTCGAACCCGCGGCTAAGCCACTGCGCCACGGAGCCGTCAGATTATTTATTACTCTTATGCTCTTATGCGCCAAAATGATCTCTTGGATTTCTATAGATGGTAGTAATATTTATTCATTTATTCAGTACAGCCTACCAATATTCCACTGCTAAATATATACTTCCCCCATAGATTGCCTATTTTGGGAGGTGGGTTAGCAGCCAAAGTTTAATTTACTTCTATCGCCTCAATATTTTACTGGTACGCTATAAACGAGTACATACATTAGTTTAATCATTTCGTCTGCGAAATACAAAGACCAACGACATGGAACAGTAACGAAATGAGAGACATCGGGAACTACGAACGCTTATCTCATTAGAGGGAGGCTCATGACTCGTGGTGGTCTTTAATATGCTGAAAGATGATGATAATGATGAAAAAAGACATAAATATAATTAAATAATAATTATATTTAATTTTTTTTTGTTTACTTTGCAAATATATAAATACAAAGTCGTCAATCCATCTAGCAGGGGGGACGCCCTACATTTCGCTTAACTATACGAAGCTGATACTTGAGAACCTTCCTTGTCGCTAGGTTGTCGGTTCTTCGAGTTATATTATGGCCAGTCCATTGCCAGGTATAAAAAGTAGTTGGATACAGGTAGCCGTGCTTTGTGGAATTCCTTGGCCTATATTCAGCAGTAGACTTGTGATGGGATATAACGATTATGATGATGACATAAATACTCTCTACTCCCATTCCTTACCTTAAAAATCTAAGCAGTTTGGTTCATTCAAACTGCTTTAACAAATTTATCCAGTAGTATTTGCTACGCGTATCTACTCTCTTGAAACAACGTCATTAAGGTTCGGGAGTCTGTCAGTTACTACTCCACGCATACAAATCTTAATTAGGCACTGGAACTAGATATTTCGTTGGTAGTTAAGCTCGCTGTAACACAGTAAACAAGGCCTCGCACTGCGCTAAAATAAACTGAAACTTGTTGAGAGGTGAGAAAGTATACCTGGTTGAGAGGCGTTAAATTTTCGAAACAAATGGCATATACGTTCTACGTTAGCAGTTTTCGCGTATAATGAAAAATAAACAAGGATTTTTAGGTGTTGGCAGGGAACATAAAAGGGTTTACAAAGTTACATTACAAATGTTTTTTTAGTCGTCTTCAAAAATGACGAGGTTTACAATTTGACTGGATGTTTTTTTAAATTCTTATAACGTTAGTTAATCGTTACGTGTATTGTTTATTGTAAATTTCAAGCCTTGAAATCTTTTTTCGTATTCTGAACTACTTACTCTACTACTACTCTCTCTTGTTTCCACAGGCGAACAACCACGGCGTTTTTCGACTTCTTTTTTTTTTTTGGAATACTACGTATTCGAATCAAACAACTTAGTTTTTTTGTAATACTTACAATAAGGAGTAGAATTATTTGCTAGCGTATACAATATGAATAGTTTCAAGATAACAGTAAAAGGGTTTTTATTTTATGTCCTATAGACCAAATTTCGGTCACACTGGCCAGTTTATGTGGTGACTAGTCATCTACGCAGAATAGGATTACACACACAGCATTACAGGATTAGTGCACGAGTGAACGTTCAAATACAAGTGTACTCTCTATTCTCTTACTTTCATTGACCGTAAAGAAATCACAACGTGGCACAAAGATAAAACACCGCCAACTTCCTGATTCGGGATTCGGACGGTTACAAATAAGAAAAAATTAAGTGGGACTACATGATCATTTATATTTGACGGCTCCGTGACGCAGTGGCTTAGCAATGAGTTGCAGCGCTGGGAGCCTGGCGTTCAAAGCCCGCACGGAACAAGTATATGTGTGGCCTATACATAATTATTCCCGGTCCGTTATGTTTGTCCTTGTGCAATTTATGTTTGTAAACTGCCTCCACGATACAGTAGAAAATCGTAGTAGTCGCGCTTACGACCAATAATCTAAAAAGTCAGTTTGCCAGCGTAGGCTTCATCACTACCAATCATCAGGTATTACACTGAATTAAAAAAAAATTCCAGTCTTGTAAGACTAAAAATTGGCCACCTTATTAATGAGCGTTATAAACATGGAACGTTATTTAAAAAAAATATAGTTTGAACGATGAATAAGACGATTAAGGTAATATTTTATCATCACGACCTAATAAATTGAAGGCCGTTTTTTCATTCCCTAGAAACAATATTACAAATGTGGGAAGAAAATAGATCAATTGTTTTACTTTTAATTTCGGTCGGGTTATAATAATTTAATTGATAACTTTTATGTAACTATTAAAAAATCAGCCTGAGTAAATCAATATAATATATAAATTTAAATTCTGTATTCCATATTGTTAAGAAAGAAACTTATAATATAAAGCTAAACTGAACAAAAAAGATACGGTCAAGAACAATATCGACGATATTTGACTCCCCGGACTTCGCATTTCTTCAGTCAATTCGAAATCAAAATGTCATTTGGTCAGCATAATCTGTCTTGTTTTTATACGTGTCAACCATATGCCGTCATGTATGCATTTAAACTGAACCAGATATGCTCTTCTACTTAAATTTAAAAACTCATTGACCACTGCCTGAAGATCGAACAGTGTTTATCGATTTTCAAACGCCGCCAAAGTTCGCTGTTTAATTGCTTGTAGTGCATTAATTATGAACTTCCTTTGAAGATCAGTTTTGAATATCATTAGCGGGCAGTGAGCGTTAACAGTGGCTATTAATTGGCAATTAATTCGGGATAATTAGTTTAATTATGTCGGAATTACGTTAATTTCAAGTAGCTTGTACCAAAAAATCTCAATTTGAGCATTTTATCATGAACTTTGTACTTACTTATACTCGCTGTTGTTTTCTGATTAACTGAACGAATATATTAAACGAATATCAAGAAAAGTGTCTCTCTTAGACTTTGTGACTATTAAAAAACCCTATCATCACCTATCACAACAAAATAATTTATTCCAGTGCCAGCTCCTTCCACTTGACCGCATCCAACGCAGAGCGGCTCGAATTGTCGACGACCGAGCCCTTTCCGATCGGCTCGATTCATTGGCACTGCGAAGAGATGTTGCATCCCTTTGCATTTTCTTTCGCATCTACCATGGGGAGTGCTCTGAGGAATTGTTCGGATTAATCCCAGCCGCCAAATTTCACGAACGCACATCGCGGCAGAACTCCCGATACCATCCACACCATCTGGATGATTGGCGGTCCACCACTGTGCGATTTAGAAGATGTTTTCTTCCTCGCACGACCTCCTTGTGGAATCGATTACCATCAGCGATTTTTCCGGACCGATACGACTTAGGGACCTTCAAGAAAAGAGCGTACTCCTTTTTAAAAGGCCGGCAACGCATCTGCGATTCCCCTGGTGTTGCAGTTGTTCATGGGCGGCGGTAGTCACTTACCATCAGGTGAGCCGCATGCTCGTTTGCCCCCTCTCCTATAAAAAAAAAAAAAAAAAAAAACTAAATATAATAAGAATCGACGACATTAGTAATCCGTGAGTCTTAGGTTCCACTCCCAGCCGAAGCCAAGATTTTGTGTGTTTAACACAAATTAATCGTTTTAGTAACCTACGTTGGTAATGTTAGAGAATCAGTCACGATATATTGTTCTATTGGTGTCGCAGGAGGTGAATATATAAGAACTAGTAGAAATATTGAATAGCTTCCGGCAGATGGCGGTATAGCTATCTTATTTACACTTGACATAAAATACTCGGATCGTCGATTGAAGCAGTATCAAAAATGTCACGTCTGGTACTGTAAATACCAGGCGTGATAGGTATAGCAAATTCTTGGAGCACACAGTCCACCTGATGGTAAGTAAATGCCATCTTTCATGACATCTACATCAATTATTGATCAAGAATCAAAATGCAGATGCGTTGTCACTCCAGAGGACTGAAATGAAATGCCTCGTTTCCAATAAAAAGGGTCTCCAGTTCTCTACACTCACCATACGAAACACAGCAGCATAGCAAACTGCTATTTTACGTTTGTGTTTGAGAGCGAAGTCCTTCCCCGGTCGAGACATTATAGCTACAGCGCGGCTCTACCACGTATACAGGAAATGAGGCCCGCATCCAGCAGTGTGGGTTTTATGCAGTGGAGGATGTGGAGCTAATGAAAAGAAAGAGTGAATAGATAATACAGTGGTCAATAGTTTTTTCCTAAAAAATAGTATGAATATCCATTTCAAGACTTAAGAAAACGATACCTCGTAGCGCGTTTTTATAGACTACAATAATATCGGTAACCATAGCGTCAGATAATTATTGCTTAAAAAGGATTTTCTCTGAAATCTTTTCTGCAAGTAAATACCTCAAAGAATCGTTTCAAAGTAGGTACAGAGAAAGTCTCGTAAAAGGAGCATTTGGTAATAAATACCATCTAAGAAAATTGCTAGCTTGCTTCTCTCTTCCTATAAGAACGCTTAATGCGAAAATAAAATTACCTCGTCTCATTTTTTTAGATTTATGACGTCTTTAATTCATATTTTTACTTTATTCAATTTGCGATTATTAAATCAACTGAATGTTACATTTTCATGTAATGACTTTACAGAATATTGAGGTGGAGGATAAATTCTTTAAGTTTTTTTTTTATAGAATAAGGGTGACAAACGAGCACACAGTCCACCTCAGGTAAGAGGTAAGTGGATACTGTGGCCCTTAGACATCTACATTTATCCTCAATTAAGAATCAAAATGCTGATGCGCCACCACCCCTGAGGACTGAGATGGAATACCTCGTTTCCAGTAAATTAGGGTATCCGGTTCTCTACACTCACCATACGAAACACAGCAGCATTGAGCTGCTATTTTACGCTGGTATTCTGTGAGAGCGTGATCCTACCCCGGTCGAGCCGACCCATTCGTGCAGCAACCACAATATAGCTACAGCATGACTCTACGACCTTATTGTTAATAGATAACGTTGTCCAGACCGAATGTCAGAAAAAACTGTAATTTTGACATTACAAACAGACACTTCAATTTTATTTATTTGTATAGATTGGCTTATTACCTACTGCCACAAATGATTGCCACGAATCATATATAAATCTGCTGACAGATCCTGTTGTAGGCTCTTAATTCTTTCTAATTGTAGTACCCTCGCCACGATAGCATTTGGCTATTCTTTAGCGGTATCAAGTAAGATTCCAACAAAATACCTGTTTTTTCAGTGAGCTTTGGACACAGTAAATACTTATGTGAAATATTATTTATATATCTATTGAAGAAGCAATCTCAATCGCTAGTTAAGATTTCCAAGCTTCAGACAGAATTAATTTATATGTAAATAATACCTTCTCAAATAACCCCTTATTTTGGTTTTGCTAATATATATATTGTTCGCGCAAAACGCTGTTGTCGGAATCGACGTCTAGGGGGCGCGCGGCTCTGGGCGATACCGGTTTGAAGTTCTTCCGAGCGTTGAGTGGCGCGCGGGTCGCGAGCGAAAAGTCAGTCGTCCTTAGGCAGTGCTCACGAATGGCACGCTGCCAATTAAGCGCGGGAACTCGGAATAATTAAGCGCGGACAGTAAAAATATGGTCTAGGAATTTTGTGGCGCGTATCCCTACTGGAGAGCTTCCCCGGGACTTATTGGGTCCGACTCAGAATCTGTATAAGTGCATTCGACAATATTAGCTAGTGCGGCCTCTGATATTCTAGAACTAACTGTTGCAACGCGAAACGGTAGTGACCTTTGATCCTGTAAACTCCGTGTGCGTTTTGTGAGTTAACCTTATACCCAGCGATAGTTAGTGGCTTCTGTAAGTTAGTTAATCGTACGATAGAGTTAATTGACTGTCAACGTGACGAAAGAAGAAAGTGACTGTGGGCAACCTCGGAAGGCCCCCTCAAGTTGGAGCGATGTCGACGCTCGGGCTGCTGCCGACGGCCAAGGTCTAGGTTCAATCACCATCAGTCACACCCAGATACACATCACATCACTTATTTCCCTTTCACTATACAACCACATGTGACCTGACCGACTCCGGAGGGACCAGTCGCCTTGGATATAGGTAAGTAAGCTCCGCCTAATTCCTCTGCCGGTCGACTGGCTGTAGTATAGAATGCTCCCCCATATATTTTAGTGTAATTCGAGAGATTTCACGTGGCCACATTGAGGCCCGACCTACGTCTGTTCGGGAAGTCTTCAGCTCATGGGCCCCTGAGGATTGGATCCTTTAAGGGAGCAGCCGTAGGCCATAACAAACTGGTAGCAGAGCGTGGTTCCGGGTTCGATTCCCCGGTCGATCCCGACCATAGTGTTTGATAAAAATTAAACAAATCTGGTGGCAGGGAGCGTTGGTTTGATTGGTTTAATTTGTATCTACAATCACGCCCGTCCGTAATACGTAAAAATATTTTTTTGTACGTAATAATAGAATTATTTCCCTTTGTTGTTTGTTGCTTGCCTTTTTTTTTGATTAGTAGGTAGTTTAAAAAGCCGCGCCCTAGGTTGCGCAAGCGGGAGTTTTTCTAGAGATATACGTCATGTAGGTAGATGGTTATTTTTACGTAATCGGTTAATTATCGTTGTCGGATAGTTGTAGTGGATTACTTATCGAAGGGCCGATTTCCGAGCTAGGCATTTTTTGTTGATCGACTGTGATGTGTATCTTCGTTTATACTGTAATTTGTATTTGAACTAAAGAGTAGTAATTGTATTTGCGCAATTTGAATTTAACTTGATTTGATCGCACTAGTATTTGTTATTTGTTAATTTGATTTGTGTCTTTTCTTTTGTGCTAACTTGTATTTGGTTGATACGTAGTAATTCGTATTTGTGTAATTTCTATTCAACGCGATTTGATAGGAACTGCATTTATTAACTGTTAATTTTTGTTGTATTTTTTGTTTGTTATCTTTGTAATCCGTGCTCAAGCCGCGTCGTAATTTGCATTTAATAGTGATGACATCGCCCAAGCTACTGATCCGTTGTTTGCGGACTGAGCTACGCTGGGCCACAAGCGCCCATGCTTTGATAGGTCGACCGGATAGGGTCCATAACTTGATGAAGCAGTTCGAGCAGGTGGATGCTCGAAGGGCCGCAGTGGAGGAGGCTTACGCTGAGCTCGAGGATTCGGATGTGGAGAAGGGAGTCCTGGACTCCTGCTTCGCGGACTATGAGCAGTTCTTGTGGCTCACGGACGAGTTGATCGAGGCTGAAGGCAGGTATGCCGAGGAGGCGCGTGGAGCTCGGATGAGTGACCTGTCCGAGTCCTCTCTGAAGCAGCTTCAGCCGGAGCTGTTGGGACGACTCCCAACTCTGGACCTGCCAAAGTTCTCCGGGGTCCTTTCCGAATGGCTGACCTTCGTTGGTCTTTTCGACAGCCTAGTGGACGCCCGGAGTGACTTGACCCCGAGCCAAAAGATGGTGTACCTCCTGGCCTCACTGGAGGGGGAGGCCCTGGGCGTCGTTTGCTACTTGAGATTGTCGGACGACGCTTACCAGACTGCTCGGGACCTCCTAGCCAGAAGATACGCCAACGTCCGGCGAATTGCGGACGAACATGTTAAGCAGCTTCTAAGCCTCCCGCTGCTTAGTGACCGGGCCAGACTGCGTCTGGACCTGTTGGATCCAGTCTTGGTGGCCTGTAATACGTTGAGGCGGCTGGGTTTACCAGTGGGCGAATGGGCTTTTTTGTTGCTCCGCATCGTGCTGTCCCGTCTACCTCTCGACCTTCGAATCCATTTTGAGGAGAGGTACGGCGGGGACGAGGCCTCCTATATTCCGCACTTCTATGACCTGCTGCGGTTTTTGGAGGAGCAGTGCCGGCAGATCGAGAACGCGGCGGGCACCGTTGACGACTTACGAGACGTGCCCAGTGAGAGGCTGAACCCGCCAGGCAAGTCGTCGTCAACCCCCCCCTGCTCCTATTGTCGAGCATCTGATCACCAGGTAACGTCGTGCCCGAAATTATTAGGTAAGCCGGTTTCGGCGAGGCGAACTATCGCCAAGGAGCGCCGCTGGTGCTGTTCATGTCTGGGAGGGCACCTCCAGCGAGACTATCCGCATCGACGGCCCTGTCTGCATTGCCAGGGCAATCACCATGCAGTTTTGTGCCTGGGTGCGAACGGCGTCTCCTCTCGGGGCTCTGCCAGGCCCTCGACTCCCACGGGCGGGGGCGCTCAGCCACGCCCTCTGCCGGGCGACAATCGGCGCCCGCCGGCCAGCCACCAGGCCCCTAAGTTTGAAAGGGGTCCCTCCCCTAGGGGAATTACCAGTCGGGGGGTAATTCCCCTAGGGGCGGGGGTGTCATCACCCCCCCCCTCAGCGTGTGGAGAGGAACTTCACGGCCACTCATCGGTCCGCTGGACCCTTCTCACTCCCGTTAGCTGAGTGGCCGCGACTGGTGTACCACTGTTCCCTTTTACAACAAAATTCCAGAAAATATACAAAGTTTGACCTGTTCAAAGTTCAAAAACTTTATTAAACTAAGTTTGTATAAAAAGGGTTATTATAATATTAAGGAATTTATGGATGATAATAACCCCTGGAAATGAGGTGATCGCTACCAAGCTATTTCTAATTTGTTGTGTTGTTAATTTGTGTAACATCGTGATTGTAAGCTGTTATTTAAAAAAAAGTCCCGCTGGGTTTCTTGCTGGTTCTTCCCAGGACAGAGGTTTTTTCTGAACCAGTGGTAATCAAACAAAAGAGTGACTTTCAATAAGTATTATTTATAATCTATATTGAATAAAAAAGTTTCTGTTTCTGTTTCTGTTTCCCCATTTGATGGAGGCGGCCCTAACTAGCTGCCGCCTTGGCTCCCACCACGGCCACCTCCACTGAGCCTTAAGCCGTCAACAGTCCACTTGTCAAAATGTTCTGTTGCCGACGGCCTCAGTGAAGGCGTACAACCCGAGTGGCGACTGTAAGCGGTTGTGCTCGATTGATCCCGGGTTCACGCCATGTGGCCTCCTCTTGGTGGTGGGAAGATTGGGGGCCCTCTGGAGCGTTGAATCACGCTGTCAAGGGGTATTAGATTTGGTTTAGTCGAGCACTTAGTCAAAAAAATACTTGAATTAAAATTAAAAATTGCTTTGGGCTTTCCGCGAAATTTTCCTATTTATAGTGGTTTAAATTAAAAGAATTGAATTTAATCTACTCCTTTAAATGCTACTGCATGTGTTTTGTACATATATTTAATCACTGTATTTGATTGTTGCGTCTGTTTGCTGAAAGGAAATTGAATGGCGCGCTATTTGAAAAATTATGTAACATATACATAGATAGTGTTTAATTATTTTGCTTTGCGAAGAAGTAGGGCTGTCCCTTACGTTATTGTTTTGTTTAATTTGCAAGTTGACCTATGCGCATCGGTGATTAATTTGGTTGAATTAATTCTGTAGTTGAACATTGATGCTTTTGAAAAATTAGTTGAAATATGAGCATAGGACTACTTGCCTAACAGGCTAGCTGGTTTTGGAGATTATCAGATTGAAATCAGCTGCCGCACTATTTTAGTAAATGATAATATGGTGGGTGGCCTGGCTAGGCCTACTTGTTGAAAATTCATACTAGGGACTATCTGTGCGTTTCGTTCGGCTCTCCACAGACGACGTTCATGTGGAATTTGTGGGTGCTCTCTGCACTGAAGCTTAGGAGGCCGCTCGGGGCCGCTTCGTGTCGCGTCGCTGTTTGCAGAGCTGATCCGGTCGGATTGCGGAACTAATCATAGGGGCACAGATAGGTGTTTGAAAGAGGTCGTCGGACTTCTGTCCAGTACAGGACTTGTTAAAATGCTGCGATGCCCAGGAGGGGCATCCAGTGGAGGCTGGCCCTCCGGCTTGCCACATTAGGGCTGCCTTTTGAGGCGTTGGTTAGGGTTGCAAAATCTGATGGGTTGCCTAAGGTGGCCTAGTTTCGTTGTAGATTCGGTCTTGCAACTTGCAGTCTCGACCTAGTCCCGCTGACCGGTTTGCTCGCGGACCTAAATCCTTATGTCCGGGACGGGGGTTTGTTCGCGCAAAACGCTGTTGTCGGAATCGACGTCTAGGGGGCGCGCGGCTCTGGGCGATACCGGTTTGAAGTTCTTCCGAGCGTGGAGTGGTGCGCGGGTCGCGAGCGAAAAGTCAGTCGTCCTTAGGCAGTGCTCACGATTGGCACGCTGCCAATGAAGCGCGGGAACTCGGAATAATTAAGCGCGGACAGTAAAAATACGGTCTAGGAATTTTGTGGCGCGTATCCCTACTGGAGAGCTTCCCCGGGACTTATTGGGTCCGACTCAGAATCTGTATAAGTGCATTCGACAATATTAGCTAGTGCGGCCTCTGATATTCTAGAACTAACTGTTGCAACGCGAAACGGTAGTGACCTTTGATCCTGTAAACTCCGTGTGCGTTTTGTGAGTTAACCTTATACCCAGCGATAGTTAGTGGCTTCTGTAAGTTAGTTAATCGTACGATAGAGTTAATTGACTGTCAACGTGACGAAAGAAGAAAGTGACTGTGGGCAACCTCGGAAGGCCCCCTCAAGTTGGAGCGATGTCGACGCTCGGGCTGCTGCCGACGGCCAAGGTCTAGGTTCAATCACCATCAGTCACACCCAGATACACATCACATCACTTATTTCCCTTTCACTACACAACCACATGTGACCTGACCGACTCCGGAGGGACCAGTCGCCTTGGATATAGGTAAGTAAGCTCCGCCTAATTCCTCTGCCGGTCGACTGGCCGTAGTATAGAACGCTCCCCCATATATTTTAGTGTAATTCGAGAGATTCCACGTGGCCACATTGAGGCCCGACCTACGTCTGTTCGGGAAGTCTTCAGCTCATGGGCCCCTGAGGATTGGATCCTTCAAGGGAGCAGCCGTAGGCCGTAACATATATATATATATATATATATATATATATATATATATATATATATATATATATATATATATATATATATAATAAAAATAAAAATATTGGCTTTTGGTAATCAAATGTAAATCAAACTTTTAATGAAACTGGCGATAAAACTATAAGTAATAATTTTTGGCGGTTTCTACTTTTTTACGCTTTTGAGTAAGTCTAAGAAACTCCATAGTTTTCTATAAAAAAAAATATATTCATTCATATTTAAAAACTTCATTGTCGTCTAAATAATTACACTAAATATTCATACCCTATTTTTCCAGCCAGGATATCGCGGCATCCACTTACCATCAGGTGGTTCGTGTGCTCATTTGCCACCATTTTTCAATAAAAAAAGTAAAAGGAAAATGTACCGCTTAAAGTTACATAATATTCATTTTTACACACTGTTGTCAACTTCATGAAATATTAATACTTTCGATCCTATCTCAGAAATATATGTATGTTATACTAGAACTAGTCTGGCTTTCCGCCAAAATCAGCAATTTCCACTGGAATCCTGTCTCTGTTATTCAAATGTGACAGAAAACAGTTATAAAGTCTGCTAGCAATGCATCTCGAAGTTTCCAAATGCGATATAAAGTTAACGTATTGCTTTTTTTTAAGTTAAGCCAACACTAGAATTTTCTCATGCATCGTGGAGGCAGTTTACATACATAAATTGCACAAGGACAAACATCCCGATCCCAAACAATTATCTATAGCCCTTACAAATACATATAACAGTGGTAGAGCCAAGCGGCAGCTTTTGCTGTCGCACGGATGGGCCGGCTCGAACCGGGGAGGTACCACGACCTCACAGAATACCAGCGTGAAGTAGAGGTTTACCTCTGCGTTTCGCTTGGTGAGTGCAGGTGGCCGGAGGCCCTTTTTACTGAAAATGAGGCATTCCATCTTAGTCCTCACGGGTGACAACGCATCTGCATTTTGATTCGCAAACGAGGATAGATGTAGATGTCTATGGGCCGCAGCAACCACTTACCATCAGGTGGACTGTGTGCTCGTTTGTCACCCTTATCCTATAAAAAAAAAATCATTATCGAAAATTTAAGAATTTATCTTAGTGATTATATTAAGGGAGCAATGAAAGTTATCATTCGAAATACTTAGTGTTGTTTCGACTCAATTGGTCGAATTTTGACCACATACCATATTATATTAGATAGAATATTTTTTTTCTTTGTAGGCCTTTTTTAGATCACTGTTGGCTATAATCCTTTTTTTCT
The DNA here is from genome assembly GCA_963668995.1 of Parnassius mnemosyne. Classification (NCBI taxonomy): domain Eukaryota; kingdom Metazoa; phylum Arthropoda; class Insecta; order Lepidoptera; family Papilionidae; genus Parnassius; species Parnassius mnemosyne. The sequence goes on from CAVLGL010000093.1 coordinate 9,484,157, forward strand.
GATTTTCTCATAATAACTCATAATACTACTTTAATGTATACATTTAAACGTATATAGATATAATGTGTACAATGAATGCAAATTACAGTACTATATAAATAATATGAACTATACAATATAAATATTTTCAACACGAATTTGATATTATGAGATCACGCTACGAAGAACAAGCAAAAAGCGCTGGATTTATCCAACTATTTCTAACCTTGTGTAAATGTCAAGGATGAGTTAAATCGAAACGAATCTGTGCTCTCTTAACAAAGTAAAACAATTCTTAAATGTTAGTCATTATACTACCAATAAGGTCTAGGGGATTTTATTACCATCGGGATATGAGAAGGAATAGACATATTTTTGTCCAAATTTAAGTCTTCGTTAAAAATCGTTTAAAACATTAACGAAAATGAATAATATGAAAGGTCACTGGGGAGAGGGCGACGCGATAACATCCGTAGAGACATATTTTCTTTCCTTTTTTACTTTTTTTGAGGCTTCTATTAGAGATATGCCACATGATATGATATTATGATTTGTGACTAAAGCCCATAAAACATCCTAGGTACAATTGATCCAGGTTTCGATAGTATAGTCTGGGTCAAAATATGAAAAAAAGAAAATGTTGAATTAAGTTTTTAGTTCATTAATGCCTGCATCATAATTTAAAGATCGCTAACCAAACAAAATTTGACCATGGATGTTTCTTAAAACTTTATTTTATTTTTGTTATATTACTTAGTATAGTATTTTATTTAAATAATAACTAGTACTCGGCGTGTTACTGCCACTGAGGAAATAATTGTAAAATATAACTTTAAATTTTGAAGAGGTATATTGTTCAATTGAGTATAATAATACATTCATTGAAATTTAATGACAATATATTATAACTTTCAAAAAAATTATCGATACGATACGCACGCCACCTACTGTAAGTTAAGTGCACTATTCCTATAAGCTTTGCACAAGTGTAAAAAATAAGTTGACAAAGGTTTATCTCAATCTGATGAACGGTATGGCAACGCATAAAATACAAACAAACAAATATTAATTTTTATATATTAGAAGAAGATAGCTTCCATTGTGAAACTTTTGGCAGTCAACAAAAATTTCAATTGTGTGAAGCAACTTTGGAGTATGAATGTAATTTACTTTTAAATTTCAAAAGATTTTAAGATGCTTTATAGATGGTTAACACAAGCTCCTAAAGGTGAATAATGCATAGGGTTACTACCCCTTCTGTATATTACCATAATGAAAACCCTTTGAGTCGATTTGTTCCTACGTTATTCCTCATTTTCCTTCATCATCAGCTCGTGAAAGTTTATTGCTGCACACTTGACGCCGCTCACCAATTTGGGTATTTTACGTTTTGCCTAAACGAGATGGATTTATCGCCATCTATCGAAAACCGAAACATTTAACGGGCATCTGCCACCAGACGGCGATGTTGCATATAAAGGCAAATTCTAAAGTATAAAAAATTACCTATATCAAATATACATGTAAGGTCGAGATAAAGTGAAGATAAAGTGTGTAGTGGTAGAGCCACGCTGCAGTTATATTGTGGTTGTGGCACGAATCGTTCGGCTCAACCGGGGTAGGACTACGCTCTCACATAATACCAGTGTCAAATAACAGCTTAAGGCTGCTGATTTCCTATGCTGAGTGTAGCTAACCGGAGACCCTTTTTACTGGAAACGAGGCATTCCATCTTAGTCCTCAGGGGTAACAAAGCATCTACATTTTGATTCTTAATCCAGGATAAATGTATGTCTATGGGCCACAACATCCACTTACCATCAGATGGACTGTGAGTTCGTTTGTCATCCTGATCATATAAAAAAATGAAACCGGATTTTATTTTACGTAGTAAAGACACGCTGCAGCTAATATATAATGACTGCAGCACGAATATCCGACTGGGGTAGGGCCACGCTCCCACAGAATAACAGCATAATAATGCTGTGTTTCGTATAGTGAGTGTAGAGTGTTCTCTTAGTGTAGTGATAGCGCATCTGCGTTTTTATTTTTAATCGAGAATAGATGTAGATGTCTATGGGCTACAGCATTCACTTACCATCAAGTGGACTGTGTGCTCGCTTGTGACTCTCATTCTATAAAAAAATTAAGATCGCGTCTTAGTAATCTGCCTACTTAGCATCTTATGCGGATACGATTTAAACATGACAAAGCGGTTGGCAAATATCTTAGTGCCTTCTTTTATTTTAATTGTATACTAGCTGTTCCCCGCGAATTCGCCCGCGTGTAATTTAGGCTTTTAATTTTTTTGCGCGGAAGTCTAATCCTTTTTCTTAAATAAAAGTAGCCAAAGTTACTCCTTATAACATCAGCTGTCTGCCAGTAAAAGTTCTATCAAAATCGATACAGCCGTTTCGGAGATTAATCGGAACAAACAGACAGACAGACAGACAGACAAAAATTTTAAAAATTTTATTTATGTTATAAGTACCGTATATACTTTCATTTATGCATTTAATGGAAAGCTGTTATTTTGACATTACAAACAGACACTCCAATTTTATTAATTTTTATAGTTTGCTTACACAGTTTACACAGTACACACAGTTTACACAGTGCACACAGTTTACACAGTACACACAGTATACACAGTACACACAGAACACACAGTTTTTACAGTACACACAGTTTACACAGTACACATTATTTACACAATACATACTGTTTACACAGTACATACTGTTTACACAGTACATACTGTTTACACAGTACATACTGTTTACACGGTACACACAGTACACAGGATACACAGTACACAGTTCACACAGTACACATTATACACATAGTACACTTAGTTTACACAAATTTTAATTATAGTAAAGTAAAATAAAGCAGAAAATTTGCCTAAGTCGCTACGCTTGACAGGCGGAGTAACGTTCTAAACTTAGTAATACACTGAAAGACTAGTGGAAATATAACATTAGTCTCTACTTTTTATATAATAAGGGTTACAAGCGAACGTATAGTCCAACTGGTGGTAAGTGGATACAGTAGCTCATAGACACCTATATCTACCCTCTATTTAGAATCAAAACATACTTGATGCACTGTCACCTCTATGGGCTGTCAACTCTATGGACCAAGATGGAATAAATCGTAACCAGTCAAAATTGTAGTTCTCTACACTCACTATACGAAACACATCAGCATTTAGCTGCTATTTCAAGCTGTTATTCCGTGAGGGCGTGGTTGTTCCCCAGTCGAGTCAACGCATTTGTACTACAACCATAATATAGCAGAAGCATGGGTCTACCACGTACAAAACATCAGTCTCCATAAATTGTAACAAAAGAAGTTATTAATCACTAGATATAAGACCATCCGCATTTGTCCTTGCTACATTTATAGAATTGATATAGCCTTTCTAAAATTCCACTTAATAAGCGCTTTGACCTACAAACATTGCTTGGTTTTGTTACGTCCTATTATATTCGCACTGAGAAAAAACAAATGCGGTGTTATCTTGAAATATGTAAATCTTAATAAATAGCATGAAGGTGGACCATGTGCACATTTCTTTCCCGTATTTAAAACAAAACTGCGTCAAATTAGCAACTAAAATTTGAATTAACTGGAAATGATATTTTCCATCCGATAAGTTATAAAAAATCAGCATCTACAAAAAATAAAACTTATTCGAAACTATTTTATCTGTCGATATTATTTTTAATAATATTAAGTAACTGGACTTTCTCTCCACGAATTTTAAAAACAGAAATGTACAAAAATTGTTCCTTTTACACAAGACTAAACTTTTCTAATGTAAAACTAGCTTGTTTACTTTATCATCATCCTTTAAAAAATCCCTATTATTGATAAACATATTATATTATTGATTAACAAATACAAATAAATGTATAACTAGCGTCTATTAAAATGAAGCGTCATTAAAAATAAAATACACTATGACACAAGGGGTAGTGACGAAAAAATCTTACACCTTTTTGTCGCCTAGCTCCCACCCGCCAAACCTGTACCATCCGATAAGAAACTTCGTTCCAAAATACTTAATTTTGATTTCCATTTTGTTGCAGAAATCCGTGAAGCATTCGAGGCTGAAGCTCAAGAAGTGAAGAAACCGCGTCTACTCCTGACCGCTGCTGTACCCGTTGGTCCTGACAATATTAAGAGTGGTTATGACGTCCCCGCTGTGGCCAGGTAAGATAGCATTTTATACAAATTAACAATTTAAATTAAAAAATTAACTTAAAAACATACAAAGTCGCCGAGTACCGGGACAAACTTGTGTCTGAAGTCGAGTCTTTGCTTAACAAAGTCTCGGATTGGGGCCGACTAAATCTAGTCCAGTTTAATCCCCAGAAGACACAAGTTTGCGCGTTTACCGCTAAAAAGAACCCCTTTGTCGTATCTCCTCAGTTTCAAGGCACTCCCCTTGCTGCCTCAGCCAGTATCGGAATCCTTGGCATCGACATATCGAATAGCGTGCAGTTTCGTGGTCACTTGGAAGGGAAGGCCAAATTGGCCTCTAAAAAGCTTGGCGTGCTCAGCAGAGCGAGACAGTATTTCATGCCGGCACATCGCTTACAACTTTACAAAGCGCAAGTTCGGCCCCACATGGAATACTGTTCTCATCTCTGGGCCGGGGCACCCCAGTGCCAGCTCCTTCCACTTGACCGTCATCCAGCGCAGAGCGATTCGAATCGTCGACGACCGAGTTCTTTCCGATCAGCTCGATACACTGGCACTGCGTAGAGATGTTGCATCTCTTTGCGTATTTTATCGCATCTATCACGGGGAGTGCTCTGAGGAATTGTTCGGACTAATTCCAGCCGCTCAATTTCACCATCGCACGTCGCGACAAAACTCGCGTTACCATCCGTACCATCTGGATGATTGGCGGTCCACCACTGTGCGATTTAGAAGAAGTTTTCTCCCTCGCACAACTTCTTTGTGGAATCAATTACCACCAGCGAATTTTCCGAACCGATACGACTTAGGAACCTTCAAGAAAAGAGCTTACACCTTTCTAAAAGGCCGGCAACGCATCTGCAATTCCCCTGGTGTTGCGGTTGTTCATGGGCGGCGGTAGTCACTTACCATCAGGTGAGCCGCAAGCTCGTTTGCCCCCTATTCTATAAAAAAAAATACAACATAAAGGCTATATACACAACATAGATACATGACTACTTGGTAGCTAGGAGGTAAGCGGCCGTAACAAGAAAACAGCAGATTTTTTTTACAAGTAATAATTATTAAGAGTTAAGTACCACAATTTATTTTAAACTATAATTTTTATTCTTCTCCTTTAGCTATCTGGACTTCATCAACGTTATGGCCTACGATTTCCACGGAAAATGGGAAAAGGAAACTGGTCACAACGCCCCTCTGTACGCTCCCTCATCTGACTCTGAATGGCGAAAACAGTTATCCGTAGATCATGCATCACACCTCTGGGTCAAATTGGGAGCTCCTAAAGAAAAACTCATCATTGGTAAGAGATTTCGTTCGACTTTTTTTCTGCTTACGAGTCTGTGTTGGTCATTCATTCATGACAGCCTTTTCCATTCATGACTACTGAAAGTAGACATTCCCCATAGATTTTTGACATATAAAATAGATTTGATATAAAAGTGATACTATATTTATATTAATTTAATCAAGTTTTTTTCCCTAAATCTATGAACAAATGAATAACTTCTTTGGTTTGGACAAGTTACAATAGAGTTGGACATAAAAACGCCTGTTAATATAAAAAATATTAATGCTATTCTAATTTCAAACGTATTTAATTATCATTCATAATAATCATTGAAATTTGTTGTACTTCACAAATTGTTAATAAGTGCTATTATTATTATTAGATTAACATAATATTATTTTATTGACATCAGTTCTTTATAATGACTTTGAATAAAACTAAGAATTAATTACTGTGTTCTTTCTACACTGATACCGGTAGGACGTGTAAATGATCCTCAAAGTTTTAATGCAACAAATTATTGTGGCATGTCTCTGAAATAAATAAATAAATAGATTACCTCATAATGGATGTTTACCATAGTTGCCACGCTTGATAGGTGGGTTGGCGACCGCAGTTATTTATTTTCTAGCTGTTTTAGTTTACGTTTAGGCACAGTAACCATTTATGACACCCACAGGACGAATTGGTGCAATTGATTTTTACACCGCCACCTACGAACAAACGAAACGGAGTAATTTAGAATATTATTAAATTTTGATATCGTTCTTTAATTATCTTTACTCCAAAATCTCTTACTAGCGTATTCTGTAATTTAAATCTATATAAATAAAAGGTACAACGCTAATCAGAAACCATTTTACTATCTCAAATAATTTATAAATTTACAAAAAGTTTATAGCTCATTTTACAAGGTGTTACGCCAAGTATTCGTATTACAATCATCAAAGTTTCTAAGACGCAGTCAAATTTCAGGTATGCCAACTTATGGACGTACTTTCACTCTCTCAAACACTGACAACTTCAAAGTGAATTCTCCAGCCAGCGGGGGTGGCAAGGCTGGCGAGTACACAAAGGAGAGCGGCTTCCTCGCCTATTACGAGGTAATTTTAATTAAAAATTTTCGTCTCGAAATCTTATGTCATTTTACCTGCTCCATCAAATATTTATGAGCTGGGTGAAAATATTCCATTTGTTTTGGAATTATTTCAATCCTTTAATGTTTGCGTACCTTTGAATTTGACTTTGCATAACGAAAGGTTGAGCGTTTCGCTATGAATGTTATTTAAGACTCTTGAGAACAAAGAAATCTGAGCAATGGCATCCAAATCATGAAAACTCAATTATATCAAGACAAGCGGAAGTACTGAATTAGTCTTCCAGCATAATATAAATACTTTTGTACACATATGGACTAGAATTTGATAAGTTTTGACGGCTCCGTGGCGCAGTGGCTTACCAATGAGTAGTTGCGCTGGGGGCCGCGGGTTCGAATCCCGCACGGAACAAGTATATGTATGGCCTACAAATAATTGTTCCGGGTCTGGATGTTTGTCCTCGTGCAATTTATGTTTGTAAACTGCCTCCACGATACAGGACAAAATCCTAATGTGGGGGTAACGTTTTAAAAAAAAGAACGAAAACAGAAAATGAGGTAAGTTGAAGTGTTCGTACGTAATATACCTTCTATGTTTAAATAACTTCAATTTTTACTGTAAAAAAAAATGATAATAATTATTTACTAGAAGGTAGGATCCCTTTCTGCCTATAAAAAGGGATAGGCACCACTCTCTTACATATTTCTGCCGCTGAATGGCAGCGCTGCACTGCACCTGTGTCAGCGGAAGGATATAGAAAACGGTGTATGCCTCACAACTTTGTGAGGCATTTCATTTTAGTTCTCGGCTACGCATCTTTTATTATAGAATAAGCGTGACAAATGAGCACACAGTCCACATTATTGTGAGTGGATGCTGTAGCCCATTTACATCTATGACATTTACATCTATGGTCTATTAAGAATCAAAATGCAAATGCGTTGTCCCTACTGAGGACTAAGATGGAATGCTTCGTTTCCAGTAAAAAGGTCTCGTCTTTGTATGAAGTTAGTTACAGGTGTCCATGGACTCCAGTAAATCAATTGGACTGAAAGTTCCTTTGTCACGTCAGTGCTACAAACTTTGTTAAAACTTAATCTATTGTCACAGATTTGCGAGATGCTTCGCAACGGTGCTACCTACGTGTGGGATGATGAGATGAAGGTGCCTTATGCTATCCACGGTGATCAGTGGGTTGGTTTTGATGATGAAAGGTCAATCAGGAATAAAATGAGGTAATTGAATTATTTTTCGGTTTCTTTTGACATAAACTATGTCCAAATTAAAAGTTTCTTCTATATCTTGGAGACGTTTTATGAACACCGTGGTCAAAGAGGGAAAAAGGTGATAGAGGGAAACAAATCAGAAGATGGGTAGCAGCGTATTAATAATAACGACTAAAATTTTTTAAAAAAACTGCGGTTGCTAACTCACTCGCCAAACATGGCAACTATGGCATATATTACCCCTATAAGGCAATCTATAGGGGAGACCTACAGGGTTTTAATTGGCTGTAACGGTTACGGTAATGTTATTCATATAAACCCAGAACAACTATTTACAGGTTATAATAATGTTATTACTGTGGGACAATCCTATCAGCGGCCAGCAGCGCTGGAGCCAAACACTTTGTCACTAGGCTACCGAGTCGTCACTGTTATATATATTTAGTTCTTAGCTGGCGTATTAATTCGAGGCTCAGGACAGTTCTTTCCTTGAGGGAGGCCTATATAGCAGTGGACTTGTGAAGCACTGTAATAATCATGATGATGATTATGATGCTTTAGTTCTTAGATAGCTAAATTACGCAATTGGCCTGTTAGTATTTTTTATTTTTTTATTCTCTATTGCCAGTACTTTGTAACCCACAAAAGGCGACCTAAATGTTTTGTGGCATTTGTTACCAGTGAGTCTAACGGGCTCACACCAATGTAACTTTTTAATTATTATATTAGCCAGTGCTTGACCACAATCAAAGTTGTAAGTGGTGATGGAGGCCTCGATAGTAAATTGCACTGTCTTAGCGAAACAAAAGTCTATTCACTCTCGTCTTAAAGATGCCCAGATTGTGTTCGGACGGAAAGACAGACGATGGCAAATTATTCCACTCGGCTGGTTGAAAGATGGTGTGAGTGATTCCATAAGTGTAGCAAAATTACGTACTTGAGCTACTAGTACATTATTTTATAGACTTTTCACTTACATTCCTTAGCCTCTTGTGTATTTTCGTTTTGAAATTGTAAAAAAATAATAATATTGAATGTGCTAAATTAATTATTTAAAAGTTAATTAACGCTATTGCAACGCCGAGTGCGTTTGCTTTGCTCAATTTGCAGGTGACAACCAATTTAGTTCACAAACAACTAACAACAAATGTTTACTCCGAACAAACTGACGGAATTAAGCTTAACGTTATATGTAAGCTTTGAACGGGGCTAAATCCGCTTGATTGACTTTTTGTATGGGCGACTGACTTTGAAATTCAACTAACTTTTGTTAATATTTACGGATTAACCTTTCCATTGCAAATATTTTTCTACAGAATACTACATATATATATAATATATATATATATATATATATATATATAGTCACTAGGCTTTCTTACTTGACTAATGCATGCATACTTGTAGCACGAATGTGTTTGCCCGACCAGGGAATGATTACAAGATAAGAAAAGTGCGTGGGAGATGGATATTATTCCATCTCGCTCACACTATACAAAGGGACGTTGTGACGGAAAAATCTTATGCCTCCTCCACACTACTCGCGAAGTAGATCGAAGTTGGACGAGGTGAATTGTGTATAGAGAGGTACTTCGATTCGCTTCGTGCAACCTCGCTTCACCGCAGGCGACTTCCGATCACTGTCGGTTTTTTGCGCCAAAGTCAAAGGACTTCGCGAAGTACCCCGAAGTTACACGAAGCGTCTCACTACACTACTCGGCTTACGCTAGTTATAATTTTTTTGGTATATAAATATTAAATATGTAGATTTCTACATAATTATTTATTTAGTTAACGCATTGACGTCTTACTGTTTACACAATTAGGTATCTATAGCAGCTGTCTCTTGAACGTTATTCATGTTAAGGGTGCGAGAGAGTCAAGACGACTGAGCTCTTCGAGAAGTAGCACGAGTGTGTAGTCACGTTCTTCGAACTGCGATCGACTTCGACGAGTACAAGGCATCAAACTTTTTCTCGCCTAGCTCCCATCCGTCAAATTCATACCATGCGAAAAGTAACTTCGTTTCAAAAATGTATACTACTCTATGCTACGACTCTTTTTTTTGCTAAGGAATTCGTCTGTGTGGGTACCACACTTTTACGTATTTTAGTCACCAAATTCGTGCTTGCAACGGTGTGTTCCGGTCTGAAAGGTATAGAGAGCCAGTGTAATCACAGGCTGTGAGGCATTCCACCTTACTCCCCAGAGGTGACAACACATCTTTGGCCTTCTTTGTTTGAAGTTAGGCTGCAGTCATCGATCACTAATAAAAAACTACAAAATCAGGTATACTTACCCAATCAGTGACAAAAAATGTCTTTACTGAATGAGCGCCCACTCGAACATTTGGGTGCGCTTTTAATTTGTACGCAGCTTTGTGAATACAACTTTAGGCAATGCATATAAGGTTGAATTTATATTAATGTATATTTATTTCAACTATAATTACGTCAAAACAATTAGCGTCAGTTTTAGAGAACTTTTGCTTGGGATTGTGTATCTAGCTTTTTATTAGTAATGGATGGCTGCAGTAGCTACTTATGCATATTAAAGTAATGCCTTACAAATTATTATATTTTTATATTATTTATATTTATATTATTATAGCATATTATTTATATTTATATTATTATAGCATTTTTATGACTTAAAGTAAGATAACGAATAGAATGAAATTAGTAATCAATTTAACTTTAATTAATTACAATTTTTCCGTGTCTAGATGGATTAAGGACAACGGTTTTGGAGGCGCTATGGTGTGGACAGTGGATATGGATGACTTCAAGGGCGACGTGTGTGGTGGAGACGTGAAATATCCACTTATTGGTGCAATGAGGTGAGTTGTACTAAATTTGAGTTCAATAATATTTATAATTATTAAGAAATAGTAAAAGCCGACTTCAAATAACTAAAAAGAAATATTTTCTCCGCTTTTAACCTCTGAATTATAAACTTTTTAATAAAAAAAAAAGAATCTTCAAAATCGGGTCCCTATTGGCAAAGATATCGTGTAACATACATAAAAAGACATACATTCGAATTATGAACCTTCCCCTTTTTTGAAGTCAGCTAATATACATAATAAATACATTTTAAAATATAAATATTCAAAATAATGAAATGTAAAGTCAACAATATATCAGTACATTATCCGTCTGAAACTGCATTGCGGCACTGAAAACTCGGCGCATAACTTTGGGTATGCAGCATCCATTATAGATTAAAAATTGATGGATGAATGGATAGGGTCATAAGTTAACTGGATCGAAGTAGCACACGTACTACACTTTTTAATAGGATTAAATATCTGGACACTTACATATATTACATGGTGACTTCAGAGTAGAAAAGTACTATAATATTTATATTGTTTTTGTTAGGTTAATATTATAATAATTTATAACATATCCGTTCATAATCGATTACAAAGATAATCTATGCAAATAAATAAAATTGAAGTGTCTGTTTGTAATGTCAAAATAACAGCTTTTTACTAAATGCATATAAAAGTATATACGGTAATTATAACAAAAGCACAATTTTAAAAATTTTGTCTGTTTGTCTGTCTATTTGTTCCGGTTAATCTCCGAAATGGCTGGACCGATTTTGGTGGTACTTTCACTAGAAGATAGTTGATATCATAAACAGTAACTTAGGCCACTTTTATTTTAGAAAAAGTATTAGGGTTCCGCGCAAAAAAATTAAAACCCTAAATAACACACGAGCGAAGTCGCGGGGAACAGCTAATTTAAAATAAAATTACAAATTCAATAAATAGACACATTTTGTCACGCCTGTATTCCCGCCTGTACCCGGGAGATAGAGTTTAAAAACACTGAGCTACTCGCACCACGTTTGGCAAAAATATGGGTTTAGATGGGAAATTATAAAACTAATGATATGTGGCTGGCCCATTGTCTACACAATCATAAACGCAATATCACATTAGTCGCCTCTTACGATATGCTAGTCAAGTAACACAGTTGGCATATTATTCATTTTTGCCATAATACCCACATGAACATGGAAGCTATAAGTCCCAGACCAACATGGGCAAAAAATGCACATGGCATTAATTAATCTTTAGTAATTATTATTTCTAATTTAATATTCTGTTTAGGGAGGAACTCCGTGGAATATCACGAGGAAAGGATGCGAAAGATGTTGATTGGTCTACTGTAGCTGAAAGCGTGGTTATTGATGTTACTGAGAAACCTCAACCAATCAAGATCAGTTTATCAGATGTACTAAGCAAAGTTAAGAAACCGACAAAGACCATAATCGTTAAAAACCCTAGTTCAGCCGTCGCCGATAAGTACAGTAAGTACATAAAGCGTAATTTAATGATAAATGTGCTTCGTTTACTTATTATAACCAATGTTTGACACTGACTACCTGACAGTAAGTGGCGATGCCTATTCTCTCTTGCCTGGAAGACACATAAATTATAATCGGATGGCAAGACAGATGCTGGCAAATTATTCCACTTCTGTGCGTATTGCGAACGGCAAATCAAACAGTTTGGTGTGAATACAATGTATGTCGCCAACGAAGATATGGAGAACAATCCAGCGTCTGGTGGTCAGATGATGCAACATTTTGTATTTATTTGTATAATTTATATTTTAACATAACAGTAGTCTCAATATTCACATTTAGAAATTTACAATTACGCATGGCAAACAAATACTTTTTATAATTCTTATTAGCAGCCAAATATTACTGAGAATCGTGGTAACTCAGGGCAATACTGTAAATTTCATAGTACTCTAGAAACACGGATTCGATCCCCGCCGGCATAAATGAAATCGTTAATGCTCGGCGGCGAGGGAAAACATTGCGAGGATACCTGCATGTTTGAGAAATTACAAAAATAGCGTAAATGAAGACATGTGAAGTCAGCCAACTCGCATTGCGGCTGCGTGGCAGACCTTTTCTTGCTCTAAAAATCCTTTCAGAAATGAGAGAAGGCCTGTGCACAGCAGTGGAAAGTATAAGGCTGTTACTTACATGTTTTTACTTTAGCAAATATATATGTTTTTAGCTTCTTCTCATGGTCGTTACTTCACTTTGAATTAACGGTGAAAATGAAAGTGAATAAGTCAGTTCATGAGCTAAATCAATTAATCGTAGCAGCGTCTAGACACATTCCAATTTACTCTTACGATCTCATTGCATCAAGTCTGTATGCTATGAGAGACGTAATTTCTATTATTTATTTAGTTTACAGTCGCAGTCAGTTCTATTCCATTCTACTGGCCGGTTCAAAATATAAATTTTACTGTGGAATTCAGGAAAAAGTACCTTTTTCTTGAATTCATTCTTGAATTAAAATTTGCATAATTGGCACATCTATCTTGTAAATTTGCTCTCACCGTTTTAAATATTTGTACTATTTTTGTACCCGTCGTCACTATCTGTTTTCAACTTCCGTCCACGAAATGGTTACAGCGCCATCTGAAGGAAGCCATATTTTTACGGCTATTGCTCCCTTGTGACAGAATAGGTCACGGCAATTTGTTTCATAAATTCTTATTATGTCTTGTACTTAGGCTTTATTTAAGTTCTATTAGTTATGTTCTCATTTTAATCAAAGTCAAATTATAACACAAATAAACGTAACATAAAAACTCTTAAAAAAACTTCTAAGACAAAAAAAAATGTAACCCTCCTCTTAGTACAGTCTAATAATAAGCATGCATGCGAGAAATTAAATCAGGACTATATTTGATCGCTTGAATTTTCTTAAATCAAATGGGTAACTCAATCACTATTACAGAACTGTGATTAACATTACTTACGAGCCATTACATTCAAAAGAAAGTAATGAAATCACTTATTCAGTGACTAATAACGTGAACAGTTTCTTATTCATTTCTAAAAATGCTTGTAGAAATTGAATTGGTACTCAAACGATTTTTCAAAATATTTAAGTTGTCACGCAACGGCTTGATATTACTTTCACTAAACTTTTATACATTAATCTGAAACGAAAGTGCTGATTTCTGCCTTAAACTTCCTATACTTATTTAAAATTGCTCCTTTTACTTTCTAAAGAGCTTTTAACGACCGTGCTATTAGTTTTATTAAGGTTGTAATAACAGATACATTAATCGGAATAATATTTTTTTTACGTAGTAGAGCCATGCTACAGCTGTATAAGTAATATATAGTTGTGGCACGAATAGGTCGGCTCGACCGGGGAAAAACAACGCTCTCACAGAATACCAGCGTAAACTAACAGCTTAACTCTGATGTGTTTCGTATAGTGAGTGTAGAGAACCGGAGACCCTTTTACTGGAAACATCTTAGTCCTCACGGGTGACAACGCAGCTGCATTTAAATTCGTAGATGTACATGTCTATATGCCATGCCAGAAAGAGCCACCTGTCAAAGCTGAAGACAGAATGTGGCAGCATCGTTTCCGGGGCACCTGAGATTTTGAGTGAGATTGAGAGGTTCTATGGGCAGCTGTACACGTCATCGTTGGAGCCGCACGCAAGTGTGAGTAACGATCCAAGAGCGAGTCTTATCCGACATTATTCCGTTGATATCCCGGACGTCAGTCTGAGCGAGATTAGAATGGCTCTCCAGCACCTTAAAAACGGCAAGGCCCCAGGCGAGGATGGAATTACAGCGGAGCTTCTGAAAGCGGGTGGAAAACCGGTACTTGAAGTCCTTCAGAAGCTCTTTAATTCCGTCCTCCATGGTGGCATTACACCGGAGGCGTGGAGCAGAAGTGCGGTGGTCTTGTTCTTCAAGAAAGGCGACAACGCTCTCTTGAAGAACTACAGACCGATATCCCTTCTGAGCCGCGTCTACGTGCTGTTTTCGAGAGTCATTACGAATCGTCTCGCGAGCAGACTTGACGACTTCCAGCCTCCCGAACAAGCCGGTTTCCGAAAAGGCTTTAGCACCATAGACCACATACATACCCTTCGGCAAATTGTACAGAAGTCCGAGGAGTACAATTTGCCACTATGTCTGGCGTATGTGGACTATGAGAAAGCCTTTGATTCCGTCGAAATTTGGGCGGTGCTGCAGTCCCTTCAGCGATGCCAAGTCGACTGTCGGTATATCGAAGTGTTGAAGTGCTTGTACAGTAGGGCTACGATGGCTATCCGAGTACAGAACCAGAGTACGAAACCTATCCAATTGCAGAGAGGTGTAAGACAGGGTGACGTCATATCCCCGAAACTCTTTACCGCTGCATTGGAAGATGTTTTCAAGCTTCTGGACTGGAAAGGATACGGTATAAACATCAATGGCGAGTACATCACTCACCTTCGATTTGCCGACGATATAGTCCTTATGGCAGAATCGATGGAGGACCTAAGCACTATGCTCAATGACCTCAATAGTGTTTCCCAACGGATAGGTCTTAAGATGAACATGGACAAAACAAAGATCATGTTTAATGTCCATGTCACACCTATGCCGGTAGTTGTTGGGAACACTAAGCTCGAAGTTGTTGACGAGTATGTTTACCTGGGACAAATAGTCCGACTAGGTAAGTCCAACTTCGACCGAGAGGTCAATCGACGGATTCAACTCGGCTGGGCAGCGTTCGGGAAGCTACGACACATCTTCTCGTCAGGTATACCTCAAAACTTGAAAACGAGACTGTACACCCAGTGCGTGTTGCCAGTGATGACATACGGAACTGAGACGTGGTCCTTCACTGCTGGCCGGATGAGGAAGCTCAAGGTCGCTCAGCGAGCTATGGAGAGGGCTATGCTCGGAGTTTCCCTGCGTGATAAACTCAGAAATGAGGATATCCGCAGTAGAACTAGAGTGACCGACATAGCCCAACGGATTAGTAAGCTGAAGTGGCAATGGGCCGGCCATATAGCTCGAAGAACCGACAACCGATGGGGAAGAAAGGTTCTCGAGTGGCAGCCTCGTACCGGCAGGCGAAGTGTAGGGCGTCCCCCCACTAGATGGAGTGACGACCTGGTAAGATATGCAGGAAGTCGATGGATGCAGGTGGCTCAGGACCGTGCTTTGTGGCATTCTTTGGGGGAGGCCTATGTTCAGCAGTGGACTTGTGAAGGGCTGTAATGATGATGATGATGACATGTCTATGGGTCACAGTAACCACTTTTTTATAAAATAAGGGTGACAAACGAGCACACAGTCCATCTGATGATAAGTGGTTTCTGTGGCCCATAGACATCTACATCTTCTTTTTTCTTTTTTTTTTTAAATGATACTCCACTCCACATCTTCCACACTAGGATTTTCTCCTTTATCGCAGAGGCAGTTTACAAACATAAATTGCGAAAGGACAAACATCTAGATGTGTAGGCCATACAAATACTTGTTCCGTGCGGGATTCGAACCCGCATCCGAATCTATCTTCGTTTGCGAATTAAAATGCAGATGCGTTGTCAGCCGTGAGGACTAAGATGGAATGCCTCTTTTCCAGTAAAATTACTATCAGTTGGACCGTGTGCTCGTTTGTTACCCTAGTCTCATAAAAAAAAATTGATTTGAAGTGAAATATTAAATTATCAATTATTTAAGACACTTAATACGTAACAATTTTTACTTAAAATTAAGTTCGTTAGGATTTTCATTAGCTACGAATCCGTCTGCTATTCATTCCTGTTGAGTGATTTATTTATAAGAAATTTTAATAACAAGCATCTGTTCAGATCCCTTTTTTACAATTAAAGAACTGTGAAAAAAGAGCATGGGATTAGCATTAACACTTTTCAAACTTTCATTATACTTTTTTAATGGTCTAGAGAGGGTTGTTTAATTGAATGTAATAAATGAGAGGAGATCTGTGCCCAGCAGTTTGACGTATGTAGGCTGTAAATTATTTTTTTATTTACAGTCAAGAAAAATAAAAAAAATATAAAACAACACTCTTAACTCTTAAAACAGCAATCAATAAATTATCATCATAATTAAGCACTGCACAAGTCAACTGTTGAACATACCCCCAGGGCGAGCCACAAAATACGGTCTTAAGCCATTTAAATCCTTCTATTCCCGCCTGACTTATCAGATTGTCACCACTAAAAGTGGGCGGCCGCCCTACACTTCGCTTACATGACTGCCCCTTGAGAACCTTTCTTCATCATCCGTTGTCGATTCTTCCATCTATGTGACCCGTTTATTGCCATTTCAGCTTTATAGTTCGTTAGTATAGTCGTTTACTCCGTTCTTAATGCGGATTTCTTCATTGTGAATTCGATCACACAGCATATCTGTTTGAGTGACTTTCAGCTTCCTTATACGGCTGGCAGTCTCAGACTACTTCTCAGATCCTATGTCATCACTAGCAACATATAGTGGTGGTACATACTTGTTATCAAGAATCGAGAAATACGTGACCTGAAGACGTTTTCTGATCTCCCGTTTTCCAGGTGACTTGGCCACAACCAACCACTAACCACAACAACCAGCCAACGACAACCAATGACCAAGATGCCAATCACATGACCTCTTGGTCGTTGTTTACCAAGTCGAACACTTCATCCTAAGTAAAAAAGCTTATCAATAACATCAGAAATCAATAAACATGTCTTTAAAATAGTCGCCGCTATATTTTATAATTTTTAGGCAAATAAAAATAGGTCGAATATGGAGTGTAAATTTTCACAGTATAAAAAATAAGAATTACAATTTAAACACAACATTCATTAACTCGTAAGTCTCTACTTAAATTACGAGCGCTGAGTGTAAGCGACACTAAAAGCCACAAATCTTTAAAAGGAGTACTGAAAGGGTCACTTTTGGGTACTCGGTTGTTCCTAACTGCCAACAACAGCTAAGAATGTCTAGAGCCGGCGACATAGTTGCTAAAAGTTTGCAACATCGAGTGCTTTTACGCTGAAGTTTTTAAAAACCAAACAATAGTGAACTTTGCTTTAGTGCTCATGAGTAACATATTATATTACTATTTTGCTTAAACTGGGGATCTTAATAATATGGATCTTATAGCAAATCGCTTTTATGATTTAGGTTTTCTCAAGTTTATGTTTATGACCAAGGGAATTTTTCTTTAGAAGTGAGTAGGTAGGTACTTTTATGTTATCACTCTCTTAGCACAGATACTAAATAACACCTTTTGAAGAGTATGCCAAGCAATTTTAAGTTATTACTTTAAAAGCTTTTTCAAAAACTTTCATTACCTAGAGTAGAGTGCTTTAAAAATGGAAAAAAAAACTCTTGAACGTTTTTGTAATCAATGTAAGGTAAGTTAACTTTCTCTTCTCTTTAAAACTTTATTAAACTAAGTTTGTATAAAAAGGGTTATTATAATATTAAAGAATTTATAGATGATAATAACCCCTGGAAATGAGGTGATCGCTACCAAGCTATTTCTAATTTGTTGTGTTGTTAATTTTTGTAACATACATGATTTTAAGCTGTTATTTAAAAAAAAGTCCCGCTGGGTTTCTTGCTGGTTCTTCCCAGGACAGAGGTTATTTTTTTCGAACCAGTGGTAATTATACGAAAGAATGACTTTCAATAAGTATTATTTATAATCTATATTGAATAAAAAAGTTTCTGTTTCTGTTTCTTAACTTTCTAAAAATGAACATAAAATAGTCAACGTACTAAATTTAATGGTAATAGTAACATTTTATTTTTATGTTTAATTGATTTAAGTTGTTTTTTTTTTACTATCGGCTGTAATAGTAGTGGTCATTATTTTACGAAAGGGCTGATATAATCAAAGTATATTCAAAAGTCTTTTAAAAATAATAATAATAAATCCTTAACGTTTTGATTGATTTGACAATGTGAGACTTACTTTGACAAATGCGTTAATTTATTTCTTACCCTGACGCGAAAGATTGATCGCTTTAAATAAAATTATCTTCAAAAGGAAGAATCACAAATTGAATATCCTATAAATACTTTTTAATTTTTGGATGATTTATGACTATTACTAAGCCTGTTATGTTGAAAACAATATTATTTATATTAAATCAGTGGATGTTGCCAGTGATGAAATATGGATCTGAGACTTGGTCTTTTAGTGCTGGCAGGGTATGGAAGCTCAAGTTCGCTTAGCAAGCTATGCAAAGCGCTACACTAACAGTTTCCCTGCGTGATAGACTTAGAAATGAGGATATCCGCAGGATAAGCAAAGTAACCGACAAAGCTGCCGTCTATTTTCCGTCTAATAATTTTTTACGTGGTAGAACCATGCTGCAGCTATATTACTGGTGTTGTTGTATCAAGAATGGGTCGGCTCGACCGGGGAAGGACCATGCTCTCACAGAATACCAGCGTAAAATAACAGTTTAATGCTGCTGTGTTTCGTATGGTGAGTGTAGAGAACGGGAGACCCTTTTTACTGGAAAAGAGGCATTCCATCTTAGTCCTCACGGGTGACACGCATCTGCATTTTGATTCCTAATCGAGGATGGATGCAGATGTCTATGGGCCACAGCAACCACTTACCATCGGGTGGACTGTGTGCTCGTTTGTCACCATATCCTATAAAAAAATATGATTACAACCTTGTAGCGTCTTTTGAGGCAAGAGTAAATAAGTTCTGTTACACTTCTACAGTGAGATTTATAATCTAGGGCATTTATTAGCAATTATCACCAGATGGCATTCTAGTCATAGGTAAAAATAATAATAAATAAAGTAAATTATATAAACTGTATAGGATACGTAGAGACATAGAAACCATTTATTAGAAAATATAGAGAAGCCGAGGTAGAACAGGCGCTAGTCGCTCACTATCGATTTGATAGTATGCAGCAAAATAGGTTTATTTCCAATTTCTGAGAAATTAAAAAATTCCTGGGCATATGAACTCTACCTACACGTATTGAGACAACGCGGTGATCATTTTGAAGTTATACTTCTTTTGGGGCGTTTGAAAAATGATGAGAGTGATTTTTTTACGATGCGCGCGCACAACGACAGCTAAAAACGACACCGTGAAGTTGTTACGATGCGCGCGTACACTGACACCTCTAAGCGACAACTTCAATGGGCCTCTCAAGTTTTTTGCTTTATTACGCTAAAGAAGTATAACGTACTACGTGTGTACATAAGTACACACACACTTCTTTTTACTACGGAACCCGCTTCGAAACGAGAGGAGGCCTTTGCCTAGGTGCTAATCCTCATCAATATTTCTAGAAATAATTTCATTAATTCTTATTAATATAAATAATTTTTTTGCGTAGAACGGGAACCTCAAGTTCTCTGCTACTTGACCTCCTGGTCCTCGAAGAGACCTAGCGGTGGCCGGTTCACGCCAGAAAATGTTGATCCAAATCTGTGCACACATATTATCTACGCTTTTGCAACTCTTAAAGATCACAAACTAGCTGAAGCAGATGAGAAAGATGCGGACATGTATGACAAAGTTGTGGCATTAAGAGAAAAGAATCCTAATTTAAAGGTAAGAAATAAAAAATATTTCTACTGTTTGGAGTTAAATAAAAATTTACCGAACTATTGAACCTTTTCGGCCTAGTCGGTCTGTATAGACACCAACTACTTACACGTACCTACACTTCTTTTTTCGGGTTTAAAAAACTACAACCCTAGTATTATTACTATGAAGAAGTCTAATTTACTACTCGGAAGTGTTGAAGGATTCGCGTCCTCCTTTGTATTAAAATAACAAAGAACTTACAATCCACCTGAAGGTATGTGGCTATTGTAATTTATGGAAACCTGCAGCGAACTCAAAACAAAGAAGGCCACACATGCGTAGTCGCCTGTGACGATAAAGATGGTATTCCTCACAGCCTGCTTTTATACTGGATCTATAAATGTCTACAAGCTATAGCAGCAGTAATAAGCAACATGTAGTTGCGATGCAATAATATCTACCACCATATAACGTCCAGTGGGTGTCGTAATAGACGACAAAGAGAAAAAAATCAGGAGATGGGCAGCAGCGTCTTCCCAATAACGCCTAAAAACAAAAATCTGTGTATGCCAACCCGCTTTCCAAGTGAGGCAACTATGAGTTCTATGTTTATATTAAAGTGGGTGATGACCTTAATAAGCTGTAACGGTAACGTTAAAAATAACTTAAATTTTAAAATACATTTACATACTTTAGTTTTTCAGTATTTTACGAAAATTTCATTAACGGTTATTTAAATGTCTTAAAATTTGAACTTATTTCCAGATCCTCCTTGCTATTGGCGGTTGGGCGTTCGGTTCTACTCCCTTCAAAGAACTCACGTCCAACGTGTTCCGTATGAACCAATTTGTATACGAAGCTATTGAATTTCTCAGAGATTATCAGTTTAATGGACTCGACATAGACTGGGAGTATCCTAGGTAAGGATTTTAATTTACAACATGTTCTATACTTATTAGTGTTCATGTTGTTTTTTTTTTAATTTTGCTTAATATATTTTTATCTCTCTAATAATTTTAAGCATGAAAGAAATGCTGTGAGGATTAAGCATGCGGAGTTTACCAATTTTTAAATGTGCACTTAGTTTATATTACTGTTATAGAATTTTGCATATGTAAGTGTAACATAGGTGGATCAAAAAATCGGGAGTTTAATAAAAATAAGTTAATTAAATTGATAGAATCCGTAAAAGTAATTTTTATTCAATTAGTTTTTTTTAATTCATAAAACTCCTTGTGTGCAGAGGAGCTGATGATCGCGCTGCCTTCGTGTCCCTTCTTAAAGAACTTCGCCTCGCCTTCGAAGGAGAAACGAAGACATCAGGGCAACCACGACTGTTGCTGACAGCAGCAGTGCCTGCTTCGTTTGAAGCTATTGCTGCTGGATATGACGTACCAGAGATTTCTAAATATCTTGTAAGTATATTAAAATTATAATAGAAATAATATTTAAACATCTTGAATTCAATTAAACAACAACTTTATAAATTGCACTGTAAGAAAAATTTTAACGTTTTTACCTGATGATTTTTTATACAATCCCACCTGATGGTAAGCGGTGATGTAGCCTAGGATGGTGACATACTGACTTTACAAAAGCCTATTCACTCTTGCCTTAAAGACATCCACATTGTAATCGGATGGGAAGACAGATTCTGGCAACTTATTCCACTCATTTGCTGATGACGAACGTATACTTACCTTTTCTGCATAAATAAATTTATCGCTATTACATTACTATCATTCGGTTTACATTGCTTGGTAATTTTAAACTTGATGGTGTTTCTCTTACCTTTCCTTGCTATGTACCTACTTAGAGAGAACATTACTAATACTCGTTAATGTGCTACATCAGGCGTTAGATAGAATTACTGTTTACATATGTGTATGTAACTTTTTTCTATGATGTGTATCTTTTTCTGTAATGAAAATTAGTACGTAGTAGTAGTAGTTTTATTAATAAAGTTAAAGTTATAGTTACAGCCTATATACGTCCCACTGATGAGCACAGGCCTCCTCTCATTTCTGAGAGGGTTTTAGGGCAAGAAAATATCTGCCGCGTTGCCCCAATGCGTTTCGGAGAACTTCACATGTCTTCGAAATATTTTTGACAATTTCTTATTTCTCAGAAATGCAGATTTCCTCACGATGTTTTCCTTCATCGCCGAGCACGACGTTAATCATCACTTAAATTTGCAATTATCAATTTCACTGGTGCTGGTGGGAATCGAATCCGGGTTACTCGCGTATTATAATATTTACAGCGAACGCATAGCCCCTGAGCTCTTTAATCTCTTTAACAGCATTTTAATAATAATTACAACTAACTCTTGTTGAATTATATATTTTAAAATAATTATTTTTAATTTTGCATTTTAATTCTTATTCCAGGACTTTATCAACGTAATGACTTACGATTTCCACGGACAATGGGAACGGCAAGTGGGACACAACAGTCCTCTGTTCCCACTCGAAAGCGCGACCAGCTATCAGAAGAAACTGACTGTTGTGAGTTTAATTTTTTGAATACTATTCACTAGATCTAATGTTCGCGGTTCTTATACAAAAAAATAATATTTATTGTTTTGGAGCTTTTATTTTTATAGGAGAGGGGGCAAACGAGCAATCGGCTCACCTGATGGTAAGTGACTACCGCCGTCTATGAACATCTGCAACACCAGGGGAATTACAGGTGCAAGGCCGGCCTTTTAGAAAGGAGTAAGCTCTTTTCTTGAATGTCCCTAAGTCGTATCGGTCCGGAAAAATCGCCGGTGGTAAACTATTTCACAGAGAGATCGTACGCGGGAGAAAACTCCTAGTATAACGTACAGTGGTGGACCGCCAAGCGTCCAAATGGTGTGGACGGTATCAGGAATTTTTGCAGCGATATGCGTTCGTGAAATTTAGCGGCTGGGATTAATCCGAAAAATTCCTCAAAGCACTCCCCGTTGTAGACGCGAAAGAAAATGCAAAAGGATGCACCATCTCTTCGCAGCGCCAGTGAATCGAGCCGATCGGAAAGGACTCGGTCGTCGACGATTCGAGCCGCATTGCGCTGGATGCGTTCAATTGGAAGGAGCTACCACTGGGGAACAGTATTCCATGTGAGGCTGAACCAGCGCCTTGTAAATCTGCAGGCGGTGTGCCGGCATGAAATAATGGCTAAAAGTACGGGCTAAATTAAAAATTCGTACGTTCCATGTTGTCCTAAGTTTGACAGCTATCGTAAAACACTACTAACGTAATTATTATATGTTTAGTGGGAATGATTACTCGTACCTAGGTTATTAATGGTGTTTATAATACAAGTATATTTTTAATTAAAAATAAAAATAAATATGAAATGATTTCATGTAAAACTAATTTAAACAAAATTATGGTTTGTTTATTTTAACTAGAAACATAAAATAGGAGTAGAAACGAGGTAAAAAAAAAATACTTACACCATGGCAGTTAGGTACATAATTCCAAAGCGTAATATTTTAAAAAGGTAAGATAAAACGAAATGGAAACGGTATGAACGTGCACCAACCTCATGTTTTGTAGAAACAAAAAAATTTACAAAGATTTGTACAAAAGTATGCAGAATTTATCTGTTTATACTGTATTTAGTGTGCGGCTAAATTTTGTCTGTTTTTTTACATACCTAAGATATAAAAGATATTAAAATTTAGAATAACCTAACATATCCTTTTACCTACGTTTTCAAATGTATGGATTCATCTAAATAATGCTTTGCAATCCAATATTATCCCGAAGTATATTCACCAATGAAATAAATATATTTCCATTGATATTTCTATGTATATCTAAAGGGTTGATATTTTCCAGGACTATTCTGCCCGTGAATGGGTCCGACAAGGTGCTCCTAAAGAGAAGTTGATGATTGGTATGCCCACATATGGCAGATCTTTCACATTAATAAACGAAACACAATTCGACATCGGCGCCCCTGCTTCTGGTGGAGGTAAGATTTAATGAAAACATAATCGTAAGTAATGTTTGTTATAAGTTTTTATTAATATAACTTTCTTCTTCTTCTTCGTTATGAGCCCTTAACATTACACTGCTGCTGCAAAACCTCTCCTACCCCTGGCAGGTGGATTGGAGATCTCAGTATCAAATGTGACCCTTATCTTTGAAACTCCTGTCCGTCGCTGGCTCTGGGTATTTATTAAAGTTATGTTATTATCGATATTAAAATATCGATTATTTTATCGACCTGATTTACGCGAAGTAAGTTTTACGAAATTTAATATAATGGATTTCCGCAAAGTAACGCCTGATTCTATTAATTATCTGGGTATTTACGCCCATAAATAAGATAGTTATATGGACATCGTTTACTTTTTGACATCTACAAAAATGGTCTACATTTTTCTGACTTTCTCATAGTCGCCTCTTACGTCACCTACGAGGAGAAATGAGAAGACGAATTTCCTTACGCCGCCTCTACATACACATACATGAACTCTAGATTATTTGGAGCCTAAATGTTAAAATAAATTATTTTAATTTATTTATTAGGTGAAGCTGGAAGATACACCAACGAAGCTGGTTTTATGTCATACTACGAGATATGCGACTTTCTGAGAGAAGACAATACAACTTTGGTTTGGGACAACGAACAAATGGTACCATTCGCGTACAGGGACGACCAATGGGTGGGATTCGATGATGAGAGATCACTGAAAACAAAGGTAATTTAAAATAAGCCGTTCTCTTCTTAATATCTACACATATAAATAGAATTGAAGTGCCTGTCTGTAACATCGAAATAAATACCTAACATTGAGCTAAGCTCTTGTCTACTGTACCACTGACAATGTACCATTGTACATTATCATTTGTCTTGCGAAATGCTCTAGTATTACGTCCGCTTTTACCGCTAAAGAACGTCTTTTTAAAACCGTTTCTATTTAAAACCTCCTTAGCTTAATGACGAGGATTATTTAAAATCTCATTATTTAATTATATTTTTCTATTTAGATGACATGGTTGAAAGAAGAGGGCTTTGGTGGTATTATGGTATGGTCAATCGACATGGATGACTTCAGAGGTACTTGCGGCACCGGGAAATACCCACTTATCACCACTATGAAGCAAGAGTTATCGGAATACAAAGTCAAATTGGAGTACGATGGTCCTTTTGAATCATTGAGCTCTGCTAGTGGACAGTACACAACGAAAGACCGTGAGTATTTGGTTTATAAATAGTTCCTGCTAAATCACATTATATCACTAGCTTATTTAAATATGCGATTTAAATATAGGTCAGTCATAAAGCAACATGAGCCACTGACGAACCGGAGGGGAGTAGCCACAGCGTTATTTTCTGATACGGAACTGTCTGAAGGTTTGAAAGCGAAAGAAAGGGGGGGGGGGGTGAATCTGCGCACTCAGAAACAATCGTCTGTCACTACGAAACTCACATATAATAAACCAATAAACTAACAATTTCACAGACACATAGATACATTATCGGTGATAACGACGGCTCGGTGATAACGACAACTCGGATACAAACTTGGATCAGTCGCTCAACCAATCCACATATTGTATGAGGGCAAGCGACCTGTGTTTGTAAACAAAACCTAAACAAGACGAATGTTATTATAGTATTCGTTTAAGTTTAAAAGTAGTAAATAGCTGAATGTGATTAGAAATTACTTATATATGGAAGGTGACGACACCTTTTTGTAAATATGACCTGGCTGAACAGTCAGATAGTTGTTTGTTTAAATGTAACTGTATACTTTATAACGTAGGAAGGAGTATTAGACCCTGCAGACCCTAAGTTCCCTATACAAGCATTCCATCTCATTCCTCAAGGGTGACAAATTTTCTCGATGTTAGACGGCTCCGCGGCGCAGTGGTTTCGCAATAAGTTACAACGCTAAAGGCTGCGGGTTTAAATCCCGCATGGAAAAAATATTTTGTAGCCTACAAATAATGTGAAATTTACTTTTAATTATGTAAACTGCCTCCACGATACAGAAGAACATCCTAGTGTATTAAATAAAAAGATGAATGAGCCCTAATATCTACAATAATCTTTTGGTGGTATGAGTGCTCGTTGGTCACTCTTAGTTACGTATATGAAAAAATCACATTTTATATAAACAGAGTACTTGGCAACGCTTTATTAAAAGTTATGTTTTCTACAGCCAATGAAGTAACATGTGAAGAAGAAGATGCTCACATATCATACCATCCCGACAAAGCAGACTGCACCATGTACTACATGTGCGAAGGTGAACGAAAACACCACATGCCCTGCCCACAGAACCTCGTCTTCAATCCCAACGAGAACGTCTGCGATTGGCCCGAAAACGTCGAAGGATGCACCCACCACACGCAAGCACCAGCCGCTAAGCGATAAAATTCTAGAAATTAGTCATATAATCGTCAAATAACCAAGCAATCTGTAAATTACTGATAATTATTGTTACATTGATTTTAGTTACTCGATTTTAATGCTCATCTCTTAAATTTCCATGTAGTTTTTGTTGATGTGTTAAGAGAATTTCTTTTGGTATATTTAAAAAGGATATTTTAGTACTTTGTAAATTTGAACACTATCACATCTGAGTATAAATTAACGTGAGAAAGTTATGTTTCAATTTCAATAATAACTTTGAGTGTGACAGTGATTGTTCAACAAATAAATATACATTTAAAATACTATCCACCTTTAATGATTAACTAGGACATTGCTTTGTAAATTAACGAAGTTCTTGAAATGACGATGATAGTATTCGTGTGATATAATGTAAATTTAATGCTATCAGTAAACTTAAAATTAGATATTCCTTGATAAATTATATTTTAGTACCCCGTACACTTGTCTCCCAAAAGTGCACAATATTCAATACTATTTGAATAAACACATTTTTTCCCTATATACCATAAACTATTAAGCAAAACCCACAAGCGATAACCAAAAGAAGAAAGTAATAAAGAAATCGAAGTAGGGCCATAATCACTGGATACTGAACCAAAATTTGAATTTCTACTGTAAGTAGGCTTTATGGATTGGCTTGTTTTGCATAACATCATCCAAATTTAATTAAAAAATAAACAAATTGTGTACATTTGGGATCGTTACTATATTTATTAATTACTAGATTAAGTTTTTGAAGCTTCGTAAATACTCAAATCAGCTATAACACTGCCTTTTTGTACTGCCATCGTGGTTTTTGAGAATTTTACGCATTGTAATGTTGTAGGGACAAAACATTGTGACAATATTTTAGTTATAGGTATATAAAATTAAGTAGGCGAATAAAATTTTAAGTTTTGTAAATATTGTATTTAGATACAAATGAGATGTAAGATATTAAATATTTCTAAATTATATTGGTTTTAATTAATAACTGGTAAATATTTTTGATCGGTTGAACAGGTTCATTCATGGATAAAAACTCTTCACTAACATGTAACAGTCGATTATTGGACAAAGGTCCAATAATCGACTTCCATTGTTAGGCAGACGAAAAAACGAAAAATTGATTAAAGGAATAGTCTTTTATCTC
Source organism: Parnassius mnemosyne (assembly GCA_963668995.1). Taxonomy (NCBI): domain Eukaryota; kingdom Metazoa; phylum Arthropoda; class Insecta; order Lepidoptera; family Papilionidae; genus Parnassius; species Parnassius mnemosyne. Next base: position 9,511,860 of record CAVLGL010000093.1, read on the forward strand.
TCTGTCTTAAATATAAATAACGGCACTTTAATAGTTCTTGTCCAAGCGATTGGGGTTTGTTAGTTTTAACATAAAAATATATAACAAATGAATATCCTTATATAAAAATCGGCGTGGGTGTGTTGCGGTCTGCCATCAAAACTTAATTAATATCTGATAACTAATTGTAAGTTCAAGTTTTGGTAACGTTACAGCCTACTGAATTCAACTGCTGAAATAGGCTTTCCCATAAATTACCTCGTCAGGGGGATCTTTGCCAAATTTGCTACGTTATTAAGAAGATGCAGCTGCTCATTTCCTGATTTATTTCCCTCGTTCGCCTCTTACGATACCCTGGATATCTATACTATACGTATCTATATATCTTACTATATCATCTGATAGACATCAGGACGTTATAGTCAGAAAAATAAAATTGTAGAATCCTACTCAGAGAAACTCAAAACGTAGGGTAAATATTGAAATTACGACATTCGAAAATCAAATCCATGAGACATTAAAATTAAAAAGATTTTTTTTAAATGTTACTTAGAAATTAAAAAACCCAACCACATTAATACACTTGCACAATAAAAATTACTGTATATCGTTATTGTGTGTAATTTTCACAAACATAAACATCTACATGGGCAATAATCGGGACCCGGAGCAATTATTCGTAAGCCATAAATATTTTTATCCTGTGAGGTATTCAAACCCACAGCGCCGCAGCCAAAACTGTACTAATACACTTATAATAATATCGAAATTCGGTCACTGTGGCCAGTCTCGCAGATGAGTGATCTGAACAGGACAGTATTTTAGTACAAGAATGTAAGCACAACCACAGGTGCACTCTCTATTTCATTACTTTCTTATCCCGGAGAGATATCAGGCGCAGGACTAACAGATTTACGTGCTTTCTGAAACACGGGAGAGGAACACCGCCACCTTCCTGACCCCGGGCTTTTTTTTATAGGATCTGGTGACAAACGAGCACACAGTCCACCCGATGGTAAGTGGTTACTGTGACCCATAGACATCTACATCTATCTTCAATAAAGACTCAAGATGCAGATGCGTTGTCATCCGTGAGGACTAAGATGGAATGCCTCTTTGCCAGTAAAAAGGGTCTCCGGTTCTCTACACTCACCATACGAAACACAGCAGCGTTAAGCTGCTATTTTACGCTGGTTTTCTGTGAGAGCGTGGTCCTTCCCCGGTCGAGCCGACCCATTCGTGCTACAACCATAATATAGCAGCAGCATGGCTCTACCACGTAAAAAAGCTGGGCTGCTAATGAGAATTTCTTGACAGAAAATCTCAATGACATATTTTTTGCCAGATCCGGGATTCGAATCCAGGAACCCATGATCAGCGACCGCGTTTAACTCACCTTTCGGAAAGCACATAAGCGAATTCTGTGGCCTATAGACATCTACATTTATCATCAAATAAGAATAAAAATGCAGGTACGTTGTTACCCCTGAGAACTGAGATGGAATGCACGAGGCATTCCGTCTCAGTTCTCCATCCAGTAATCTCTCCGGTTCTCTACACTCACCATACGAAACATAGCTGATGAAGATGATTTTGTACGCTGGTATTCTGTGAGAGTGTGTTCCTTCCCCGGTCGAGCCGACCCATTCGTGATAAAACTATAATATACATAGCTGCAGCGTGACTCTACCACGTAAAAATTATTGGGCATAGAATGTACAAAAAAATATTTACTGCATTAATAAAACAGAATTGTAATACTCATATTATTAATGCTAGCAAGACCAAGCTAATGTATATTAGTTCTAGTCATAATAGAAGTAAAGTCATACCTAGCATTATTGTGCATGATCACCTATGCCTTCACAAAGGACAAATGACATTCAATTGTCATTGTGCAGAATTAGAACCGGTAGAAACTCAAACTTACTTAGGACTTGTAATAGATAGTCGCCTAAACTGGAAACATCATTTTGAGGTTGTATGTAATGAACTCTGAAGCATGTTAGCAAAATTCTCCATAATAAAGTATAAAGTCCCCTATAGAATTCTGTTACAATTATATAAATCACTGGCCGAATCTAAAATTTCATATGGCTTGTTTAGTTATGGGCGAACTTACTTATTTAGATAACATTTATTCATTGCAATTACGCATCTTAAAAACTATAGTTCCAGACAAGGTTAAAAACTCACACAGCGATTCTGATTACCATAACCTATTCGATTACTGCATAATTATACCGGTGCATAAAAAAGTAGAATATACTCTATTAAATGAAGAATTTTTTAACGAAGATTTTAAAAAATATGTCATCTCTAATTATTCTAAAATTCGCAGTTCAGCCAAACCAAAATTAGCTAAACCTAATTATAACAATTTATACGGAAAACGTACTTTAGAATACATGGTTCCAAATTTGATTAATCAGTTACCAACCTCTTTTCAAAAAAATTAATCATAAAAATATGAAATACAAATTAAAAAACTATTATACGAACTGTCTATATCAGACTTCAAACTAAAAAAAAAACTATAATGCCCACTAACTATATTCCCTAAATAAACCTATATGACATATAAATAAAGAATAATTATTATACTCGTCTACTATTAAATATTATCTCCTTTATTATCAATATATTTTTATCACCGCCTGTATACGCCACGCAGGAACGACCGGTTTTTGACGCAGCGAAGTGGGCGGTGGCAAGACTCACGTCTTTTAATACACTATTAGTTAATTATGTATTGCCGATTTACCGCCTGTTGACTGCGCCAATTGCTGTTTATTAATGTTCCGTTATACATATTTTGTAGATTAAGGTGTAGCTTATCTGTCAAATCTTAAGTCGGCGGCTTGTTGTACACGGTAAAGTTTTCAGTAAGCTTATGTTGTACCATAATATATTCTCTGTATTATCTGTAATTTGTTAAATAAATAAATAAATAAAATAAATATAAATTAATTCTGCGTAAATTGGACGTTGAAAACCCCTTGAAATTCTTCAAATAATATTAAAATTAAAAATACTCATGAAATCGTTTTTCACTTTATAACAGTAATCAATATCACGATATACTAACTTTTTCTTCAATGGGCCATAAAACCCACTGCCAAACATGGGCCTCTCCTGCTTTTTTAATAGAATAAGGTTGACAAACGAACACAGATGGTAAGTGGATGCTGTGGCCCATAGACATCGACATATTTACCCTCGATAAAAAATCTAAATTTGTTGTGTTGTCAGCCCTGAGGACAAAGATGGAATGCTTCATTTCCAGTAATAAGGATCATCGATCTTTTACATTCACCCAACGAAACACAACAGCATTAAGCTGCTATTTTACGCTGGTAAGTTGTGAGAGCATGGTCCTTCGCCGGGCGAGCCGAAACATTCGTCATCATCATCATCATCTTTACAGCCCTTCACAAGTCCACTGCTGAACATAGGCCTCCCCCAAGGAATGCCACAAAGCACGGTCCTGAGCCACCTGCATCCATCGACTTCCTGCATATCTTACCAGGTCGTCACTCCATCTTGTGGGGGGACGCCCAACACTTCGCCTGCCGGTACGAGGCTACCACTCGAGAACCTTTCTTCCCCATCGGTTGTCGGTTCTTCGAGCTATATGGCCGGCCCATTGCCACTTCAGCTTACTAATCCGTTGGGCTATGTCGGTCACTCTGATTCTACTGCGGATATCCTCATTTCTGAGTTTATCACGCAGAGAAACTCCGAGCATAGCCCTCTCCATAGCTCGCTGAGCGACCTTGAGCTTCCACATCCGGCCAGCAGTGATGGACCACGTCTCAGTTCCGTATGTCATCACTGGCAACACGCACTGGTTGTACAGTCTCGTTTTCAAGTTTTAAGGTATATCTGACGAGAAGATGTGCCGTAATTTCCCGAACGCTGCCCAAACGAGTTGAATCCGTCGATTGACCTCTCGGTCGAAGTTGGACTTACATAGTTGGACTATTTGTCCCAGGTAAACATACTCGTCAACAACTTCGAGCTTAGTGCTTCCAACAACTACCGGCATAGGTGTGACATGGACATTAAACATGATCTTTGTTTTGTCCTTGTTCATCTTAAGACCTATCCGTTGGGACGCACTATTGAGGTCATTGAGCGTAGTGCTTAGGTCCTCCAGCGATTCTGCCATAAGGACTATATCGTCGGCAAATCGAAGGTGAGTGATGTACTCGCCATTGATGTTGATACCGTATCCTTTCCAGTCCAGAAGCTTGAAAACGTCTTCCAATGTAGCGGTGAAGAGTTTCAGGGATATGACGTCACCCTGTCTTACACCTCTCTGCAATTGGATAAGTTTCGTACTCTGGTTCTGTACTCGGATAGCCATCGTAGCCCTACTGTACAATCACTTCAGCACTTCGATATACCAACAGTCCACTTGGCACCGCTGAAGGGACTGCAGCACTGCCCAAATTTCGACGGAATCAAAGGCTTTCTCCACATACGCCAGACATAGTGGCAAATTGTACTCATCTGACTTTTGTACAATTTGCCGAAGAGTATGTATGTGGTCTATGGTGCTAAAGCCTTTTCGGAAACCGGCTTGTGAAAGTCTGCACGCGAGACAATTTGTAATGACTCTCGAAAACAGCACGTAGACGCGGCTCAGAAGGGAAATCGGTCTGTAGTTCTTAAAGAGAGCGTTGTCGCCTTTCTTGAAGAACAAGACCACCGCACTTCTGCTCCACGCCTCCGGTGTAATGGTACCATGGAGGACGGAATTAAAGAGCTTCTGAAGGACTTCAAGTACCCGTTTTCCACCCGCTTTCAGAAGCTCCGCTGTAATTCCATCCTCGCCTGGGGCCTTGCCATTTTTAAGGTGCTGGAGAGCCATTCTAATCTCGCTCAGACTGACGTCCAGGATAACATCTGAATAATGTCGGAAAAGACTCGCTCTTGGATCGTTACTCACACTCGCGTGTGGCTCCAACGATGACGTGTACAGCTGCCCATAGAACCTCTCAATCTCACTCAAAATCTCAGGTGCCCCGGAAACGATGCTGCCACATTCTGTCTTCAGCTTTGACAGTTGGCTCTTTCTGGCAGACAGATCTCTGGCAAAGACTTTGGAGCCTTGGTTTCGCTCGATCGCTTCTTTAATGCGAGCTGTATTAAAGTTGCGTAAGTCCCGCCGCATGCATTTGGAGATCTGTCTGTTCAGTTACCTGTATGCTGTCAAATCTGTTGAAAAATGTACCTTCATCTCCCGTCTAACAGCCATGAGATTAAGAGTGTGCTCGGAGAGTTTTTGTGTTCTTCTGCGGCGGGTTTTGCAGAACTTAGCTCCGACCGCATGGACAGTTTCCACGAGCTTGTCATTCATATCGTCCACTTCATTGCAGTCTTCTAGGCACTGAAAATGGTTTTGTAACTCGAGCTGAAAGGTTTCGGGACTTTGGATTAGAGCACGAGTGGGACGGAGCGTTGACTTCATTAGACGAGACCTCTCCAACTTAACGTTTAGGTTCAGTATGCCTCTAACCATTCGGTGATCGCTGCCGGTTTTCACCCTCGCGATCACTGAGACATCACTGAACAGTTGTCGTCTGGTCGTCATAATAAAGTCAATCTCATTTTTTGTCGAACCGTCGGGGCTCGACCAGGTCCACTTCCTGTGGGGCCGCTTCTGGAAGAAAGAGTTCATCATAAAGAGTCCCTCTTTCTCCATGAAGTCGGCCAGCTGCTGGCCCCTTGGGTTCCGTTGCCCTATTCCAAATTTCCCTACTTTCAGCTCACCATTCTCTCTTGTGCCTAGTTTTGCATTGAAGTCTCCCATTAATACCGTATATTGGGTTTTGGAGGAATGCATGGCTCTAGAGATATCCTCATACATTTCCTCCACCTCCTCATCGGAGTGTGCCGATGTTGGTGCGTAAACCAGTATAACCTTCAGCGAATACCGTTTGGTGACTCTGAGTATAAGGTACGCAACCCTCGTCGAAACACTCCCAATCAATTTACAACGGTGTTAACGAGAGACTTGTCGACGATAAATCCGACATCTCCTTGGTACAGATGGTCGCCCTCCCGGTAATAGACCAAGTTGCCGGATTCGAGGATTACCGTTTCCTCCCCCTCTTTTCGGACTTCGGATAATCCTATAATATGCCAGCGTAACTTGTCTATCTCTTCTTCCAGCTCCACAATCTTCTCGTCAGTCCTCAGGATGCGTGCGTTGTATGTTGCCAGGTCGAGTCGTCGTAGGTGGCAACCGAACCTCCATCGGAGATTCTTAGCACCCCCTGCCCCGCCGTTACCATGGTCGCCACCGTAGCAAGGAATAGCGGGGCCGCCGGGGACTGGGGGCCGTCTCTTAGTAACTTTATCCATTTGGGGGGTATTTGCCATAGTTGCCACGCTTGGCGAGCGGGTTGGCAACCGCAGTTTTTTTATTGTATTTTTGCTGTTATCAGGAAAATGCTGCTGCCCATCTCCTGCCTGTTTCCCTTTGTCGCCTTTTATGACACCCACGGGAAGATATGGAGTAGTGGATATTCTTAACCGCCACTACACGGCAAACATTTGTAGTATAACGTATAGCAGCAGTGTGACTTTATCACAAACGGGAGAGGCCTAAGAGAAAACTCTAATGAGCGGATGAAGACGAGGAAGTATTGCAAGCCCCGTCATCTGGTTATTTTATGTCTGACGAAGACAAGTTGGTTATACTGCTAGTTATCGAGATGCATACGAACTTTCTGACATTTTCTATTAACGGGTGTTATGACCACAGAACGAAATGTTCTCCATCACCTCACGATGTGCGTCCGGTTTATTTTATTTTTTTTTTAATCATAATCTCCCATTTCGGAAGATATTTCAATCAAGCAAAACTAGCCTGTTACCAATTATTTCGGGTAAATGACCGTGTACTGGAGGTGTAGGAATATCCCTCTCACCCTTCTACGGTGATAATGATAATGGGTTGATTTTGTGCCAGGCAAAGTAGTATACGTTTTTATTTGTTTTCAAAAAATTTAACAACACACTAGGATTTTCTTCTTTATCGTGGAGCCGATTACAACAAACATCCAGATTTTGAACAATTATTTATATACGAACACTTGTTCAGTGTAGGATTCGAACCAGAGTCCTCGCAGTGTCCATCCATACTGGATTCTGAGTGTAGATCGGTTACAGTTAATTTCAGAACGACTCTTGATTCGTTTGCTATGAAAATGCTTTTAATGAAGAAAAGAGTCCATTTTATATGCCACAATTTGAATAAAATGTAAATGATGTATTTTTTCACATTTTTAACTTATATATTCTTTCTTGCTAAACGGAGTGTAGGGCGGCACACCACTAGATGGAGTGGCGACCTGGTAATTGTTGAAGGTAGTCGATGGATGCTTGTGGTTAAGGACCGTTTTGTGGCATTCCTTGGGGAAAGCCTATGTTCAGCAGTGGACTTGTAAAGGGCTGTAATAATGATGATGATGTAAATAGTCGTGAATAATATTGTACACCACTATTTTTGTCACAACAGCTCTTCACAAGTCCACCGCTGGACTTGATGATGATAATATTTTTTGTACTGGTCTTTGAAACGGTTTTTTGTTTCAAACAGCTCTAGAATCTGTAACGGTGAGCCCCTGGCCGCTGAGCTACAGCGCGCCAAGAAAATTTGCACGACAACAAGCTTCGGTTACGTGCCTACGTCACATTGATTGATTGACCGGCCACAGAGGAGCGTGTGCCTGCTTAATATGTCAGAGGGGTCATAAAAATATTAGTTACATTTTGAGACGGGCTTCCATAAGAGCATTAGCCATTAAGCCGCCGAAAAAGATTAGTCGGGTTTTATTATCCGTCAAGTATCATAATCTTTTGCCATTTTCCAGAAGCGACATGTGACACAAATTATTATAAACGTTCTCTTTCTTACATGGGGCTAAGGAAAAGATAGGAATAATACAATGTCTGATATTGATATGGTCTTATAATTTAATGGGGCAATTATAAAATTTTGTCTGCCTATCTGTCTGTCCAGGCTAATGTTAGCCAATTGTAATAAAACTTCACGAACAGAAGACAAGGCCAAAATTAATGTTTAATTCGAAAATCTTATAAATTTATATATTATGGTGTATGATTATTATCTTAATTCGTACCCAGTTGGAAAAAAACTGGCCAAGTGCGAGTCGGACTCGCACACGGAGGGTTCCGAAGAAATCCGTAGGTATATAAGTTTAGAATTATTAAAAATATTTTTATTATATGATGTAACTAAAAATTTATGCTTTTCGTAATTTTTCTTTTATTTGTGCCATAAAACGTTGCTTCGTACCAAATTTCAAGGTTCTGAGTTCACGGAAAATACCCTGTAGGTTTTGATTCCCTTGCGAATGTCAAAAATTTGCGGCATTAACGGCTGTATCTTTTGATTGCGTTGGCTTAGAAGTTTGTACAGTAGACTTGAGTATTTGATATGAATTTCAGCTTGATACCTCCACGCGTTCCTGAGAAAAAGGGTATAGACAGACAAACGGACAACAAAGTGATCCTATAAGGGTTCCGTTTTTTCTTTTTGAGGAAACCTTAAAACAAATCAATTATAAAATAAATGATCTTTGACTAAATTAATTGTAAATAATGTTACATTATTAGAAGCAAGTGCAGTAACAACCGGTGTAGTAGATTATGGAGTGGAAACCGCGTCTAGGCAAACGTAGAGACCCCCCTGACCAGATGGAGTAACGATCTGTGCAAGGTGGTTGCTGGTACAAACAGTATTCGTGTAGAAGAACATCGGGCTAAGTGGCGCGCCTTTGGAGAGGCCTATGTCCAGCAGTGGACTGCAGGCTGATTATGAATGATGTAAAAATTAGAAGCAGGTTCCAGACGCTAATTAACAATAAACATTATGGTATGATTTGTCAGCTTGTAAGAAGTTTGTATTATGCCTCCAGCTCGGCTTGACCGGGGTATATACCACTATCTAATTGGAAACGAGCGTAAAAAACTGTGTTGTATATGGTGAGTCTAAAGATGACAGATACCCTTTTTTATTCTTTATGGATGATAGATGTTAGTAGATTACCACAGTATCCATTTTTCTACGTGGTAGAGCCATACTGCAGCTATATTATAGTTGTAGCACGAATGGGTCGGCTCGACCGGGGAAGGACCACGCTCTCACAGAAAACCAGCGTAAAATAGCAGCTTAACGCTGCTGTGTTTCGTATAGTGAGTGTAGAGAACCGGAGACCCTTTTTACTGGCAAAGAGGCATTCTATCTTAGTCCTCACGGGAGACAACGCATCTACATCTTTATTGAGTCTTTATTGAGGATAGATGTAGATGTCTATGGGTCACAGTAACCACTTACCATCAGGTGGACTGTGTGCACGTTTATCACCCGATCCTATAAAAAAAATCCATTTACCATAAGACGACGTGTGTGCTTGCTTGTAAACCTTACTACAACATTTCGCATATAATACTGTTCCCATCTCTGGGCAGGGGCTCCCCAGTGCCAGTTCCTTCCATTTGATCGCATCCAGCGCAGAGCGGTTTGAATCGTCGGCGACCGAGCTCTTTCCGATCGGCTTGACTCACTGGCACTGCGTAGAGATGTTGCATCTCTTTGCGTAATTTATCGCATCTACCACGGAGAGTACTATGAAGAATTGTTGGGACTAATTCCAGCCGCATAATTTACAATCGACAAAACTCGCGATACCATCCATACCATCTGGATGATAGGCGGTCCACCACTGTTTTATTTACAGGAGGTTTTCTTCCTCGCACAACTTCCTTGTGTAATCGACCACCACCAGAGATTTTTCCTGACTGATACGACTTAGGAACCTTCAGGAAAAGAGCCTACTCCTTTCTAAAAGGCCGGCAACGCATCTGCAATTCCCCTGGTGTTACAATTGTTCATAGGCGGCGGTAGTCACTTACCGTCAGATGAGCCGCATGCTCCTTTGCACCCTCGCCAATAAAAGAAACCTCAAGTCGTTAGTAAAAATTAATAATTGTAAAATAAAGGACAGTGTCCAGAATCGCCCTGTGTAATAAAAGCATCGGACATACATGATAATTAATTTTCTATTTTATTATATTAGTTGCAAATACTTTTCTAACACGGACTAGCTGCGTGCAAAAATGAACATTAAAAAGTATTATACTCGACTAATAACATTAATCGCCGCCATCTTCGCCAAACATCATGTTGTGGTGTCGAAAAATGATTCGGGATGCCCAATCAATTGTAATCGATTTTTGAATTTTTAATGAACTGTTGTATATTTTTTAATCAGAATTACATTTTGAATTTATTTCGAATAAAGTTGCAAAAAGAAGCTACAATAAAAATATTAAAATACCATTTCTTTATATTCTTTTATATTATTCCCTAAAAGTATAATTTAAAAAACCTACTATACCTATTGAATGAGGTCATACTCGATTTTGAATAGGTAGTTAGAATAATGCTGAAGAAAAATATTCGTAAAGATTCTGAATTTTTGAATTATTCAGGATTTTCTAATGATCGTTTAGAAAGTAGTATATTTTACGTCTTTCTAAACGATAACTTACGAGTTTATGAAAATTAATATAAAAAAAACACTTATCGTTATTGCATTAATTATAAATGTGTTCTTTAAAAAGAGCAACATTGCAGACTAGATACAGATGTTATTATTAATATTATTACAAGTATGGAAGAAGTAGAGACGTACGTGTTATTATATTTAAGTAAATTAGTATATAAGTAAAGTAGGATATTGTCATACTTGTTATGGTATTAATATTATCGTATGACGAAAGATGATGTACTTAATAATGTTTGTAACGTATGGCTATAATAATCTTAGGACATATTCATAAATCGTATCGTATTTGGCGTTACTATTTTTGATGTCACTAAATAGTCACTTGTCACTTGACAGTCTCTCATGAAAAAAATACGATCTCCAAATCGATTCAAATCGAACATACTAGAATCGATTCTCGATTAAATCACGCATTAACAGATCTGTTTTTGATCAATCGCGACATTTTCTAACATGCCTAATATAGACACAGAACATTATTGACGATAATTTACCGTAAATACAAGTAAATGTATGGAAACATCATTAAATTAATAAACATAACATCAGGCCTGTATTTCCCAGAAGGAGTAGGTAGAGGTATGTAGTACTGTTATGTTATACGTCCCATGTAATAGGGGCTGCGCATATTGCCAAACACCGGACACAAATCCAGACTCCGTGCTTCTACTGGGAACTTCAAGTTATTAAAACCCAATAATAATTTGCCCGACCCTGGGATCGAACCCAGAACAGAACAGTTTTTCTGTTCCAACTATGGAAAAGTATTTCTTGAATCGTTTGAATATATCTAGTTCTTGAATAAGTCCGATTCGAGAAGTTTTTGTATCGACATCGGACAAGGATTCTTCAGATCTATATCGATCTGGAAAATCGGTTATTTTACTATAAACAGCCGATTAAACGATTTCAAATTGACATGCCTACTTTGTACTGTCATCTCCCATTCTGTCAAAATTACATTGCTTGGCGTCGTTTGCAATTGTAATTGTCTTTGTAATTATATCGGTGTTGTGGTGACTTTCGGGACTATATATTGAACATTACAACTTGGCTATTTCAACGGAATCTGATTGTTTTTAAGAATGACTTACCTTGCTGCGATTTTTGAAACTGTGTACCGCTCAAACGATAACCTAGCATTCATAAACGGACTTACGCATACGCAATGGAAAGTGTATTTTGTGTAAATTGCGGCTCTGCTGGTTCTACAATATTGTTGAAAGATGAACAGAGAAGCAATCGTGCAATATTGCTGTAATTGCATCGTTGTACGCAGAACCATCGGTTGCTGCGCCCATGTTATGACCATTATTTGGTACTTGAGCTTTACGAGACATCAAAATAATATCGACATCCCTGCACAGATTTTAGACAATATTCTAACTTCCAATTTAGAAGATGAACAATAAATATGAAATTAATCTGTGTTTTATTTCTAATTCAAACATAATAAGTTAATGTAGGTGTAAAACAACTTATACTACCAATTAGGTACTAAGTCGGTAAGGCTGGTTTCATAGTCACGCGTATGAACAGCGACGTCCAGACGCACACGCTTGCAAATGCACTAGATAGTATTCACGCTGTTCACGCACGCTGTTGAAACTTGGTTGAAACCGTGGTTGATACGCTCGCTGTTCGACGGCATGTCTATCGGCGTGACTGACAGCCTAAATCCTTATACATTTAGGTACTAGGTATCTTACCGTACCGTATATGCTAATGACAACATCTAAATGCTAACATCTATTATAAACATCCATTTTTATTTTTACATTAATACACACAAATATTATATCTCATTTCAAAACCCATGCTCAGAAAGCAGATTTGTTAACTAGATTCTATGTACTTATATGTTGCACTTATATACACTTAGGCTTTAGAACAAAAACTGCATACCTAATTATGTAGATAGGTACTAAAAATAGCTAAATGTTTTAGGACGTTTTTCAGTTTGTTAAAAATCACTCGGATCTATGTAAAACCGTAATATTCGTGGTTCGATTATAACCTCAAAATTTGATAATTTTTTTGAAATATATCTATTATGCAGCTAGTCCGCTATAAAAATAAGATCAAACAGGAATTTACTAATGATCGACAATAAAATACATAATTTTCCGATGCTATTGGTTCCAGGGCGAACAATGTATGGGCGCAGAGCAATGTCCTTTACGCATTTATAAAATTATATTTTTATCTCTTGACGAAAAAATTGATATGACAAAGCTAACGTCATCTAAGATGACGTTAGCTTTGTCATATTTAGGCTATGCAATACCGGGATACCTGGATCCCGAAATACCTGGATTCCGTATGCATTTTGCGGGACTAATCTCGTACGAAAATATTACGGAATCCCGCTGGATTGGCGGGATTACAGAGAAGCATGGTCCATACGTGTTAATGTTCGCGCGGCGGCGCGTAAACTGAGCTAAGCGATGCGTGGTGCAAAGAAACAGTGTGAGGGCGCGGGGATTCCCCCGCCTTTGTTTGTGTACTTAATATTTTGCCAGTTACAACTGGTGATTATGACGTTACGCAGTGATTTTTTCATAGAATATTGATTTCTTTAGATAAATCTGAATAAACTGAGAAATTTCCAGGTTTTGTATTATTTAATGAATGACAATAATGTCGGAAAAAGTGTATAAAGACTTTTGTGGTATTATTCCTGTATGGAAGTACTTTTTGAAAGCCGAAGATTCACAAACCGCAAAATGTAAGTTGTGTAAATCAATAATTAAAACGACCGGACGTTCGACAAAAGGTTTACATGTGCATCTAAAGTCAAAACACAGAATTGACAAGGAAAGCGCATCAGACGGGAGCGGAAGTGCTGCAGCTTCTGCAACTGCGTCAACGTCCAGTTCCTCGACATCGACTCATTGTGAAGCTCAACCATCAACCTCGGCAAAGAAGCACAAAATCACTGACCATTTTCCAAGTGCAAACAGTGCTGTAGAAACGAGGGTATCACGCATGGTGTCAAAAGATGGTTTTCCATTCCGGGTTTTCTGCACCTCGTCGGATTTACGAGACCTTTTTAAAGCCGGGGGCTATAAGTTACCAAAATCGCCTAATTCTATCAAATTAATGGTTATGCATTTCGGCACGACTGTAAAAATTACCATTATTCGAGATCTCCTAAAGCTGAAAGAGAGCAACCACAGATTCACCCTCACATTCGACGAATGGACTTCAACGAGAAATAGGCGCTATTTAAACGTTAATGTTCACGCCTTGGCTAATGAAAAATCTATTTCTTGGAACTTAGGGCTGGTGCGGATTTACGGAAGTCTAACTGCAGAAACATGTATCACTGTTTTAAAAGAAAAATTATCAGAATACGAGCTATCTTTAGATAAGTATGTAATCTGTATTACCACAGATGGTGCCAAAGTCATGGTAAAAGTTGGGAAACTCATCAAACCCCATCAACAACTCTGTTATGCACATGGCATCCAATTGGCTGTTTTGGATGTTATTTATAAACAAAATACATCTTCACGTAGTGGCCACGAAGCATCAAATGAAGAAATGTCAGTGCGAAATGAGACAGTTAGTGAAAGAGCTGATGAGAATTGTGACAATGACTTGGAAAATGACGAAAATGACATTTTTGATTTGTCTTTTCCTACACCTACAAGTGAAATAAACCTGACTGTGGAATATGCAGAAGTTGTTAAGAAGGTACGAAAAGTAGTAAAACTATTTAAAAATTCGCCTACTAAAAACGATCTGCTGCAGACGTATATGACAAAAGACATGGGAAAAAATATTGCTTTATTGTTGGATTGTCAAACAAGGTGGTCAAGCCTGTGCGAAATGATAACAATATTCAACAAAATAAGATCGTGCGTATCGAAAACCCTGATTGACTTAGGTCTTGGTGCAAATCATGACTACGTTTTCACTGAACAGGAATATGATGTGCTAATGGATCTAGAACGAATATTACAGCCGGTAAAATTAGCAGTCGAAGTTTTGTGTAGACGTGAGTCTAATTTGATTACTGCGGAAACTACTTTGAGATTTATTATTAGCAAACTGATAAATATTAATAAACCGTTAGCCCGAAAACTTGTTGATTCGTTGAGGAAACGTATCTCAGAGCGGCGAACTGACTTGACAGCGGTTTTATTATACTTACATGATCCACATAAGTACGAAGAAGACAAAAGTCAATTTATTTATGATGAAACATTCAATCTACCTCCAAAGAGTGTAATACGCAAGGCCATCAAAAATATAGTAGAAAGACTAGAGTACACAGGAAGCAATGCAGTAACCACTACTCCTGTTGATGATCCTTATGACGACATCCCTCTCTCTAATCTCGAGACGCAAACGGCAGCCGCAGCACCAATGTCACTTGAAAACGAACTCGAACTGACTTTGACTAGTATCAAAAGTCCTGGCTCAACAGCCCAGCCACCTAGGTCTGGAAGTATGAGTAACCTTGAGGTTTTGATAAAGAAGGAAATGAACTATTTCGAGTCGGGTGGATTAAAAGGCACTTACCTTTATTTCGCCTATAACGCACTTATGACTATTGTACCAACCAGCGTGGAAGCTGAGCGGGCTTTTTCAGCTGCTGGCTACCTTGTGTGCAATATCAGAAGCTGTTGGGCAGATGACACAATTAATACTTTAACTTTTTTAAGAAGCTACTTCCAAAATAATGTTTAATTATCACTGCAATTTATGGCATCATCTGTATGTCTAAAGTAATAAATAAACCATTTAAAATATACCAAAAGGCTTGTTTTATTTGGCTTCAAATTAAAACCATGGAAACGAAGTCTTTAATTTAGATTTCAGAGGTCTAGTTCCACCCTGCTGGATCCATCAAATACCTGGATCCAGCGGGACTAAGATGATTCAATCCAGCAAATACCTGGATTGAAATTATCTTGCGGAATTGCATTCCCTAGCTCATCTTATATACATCGATCTATTCGAAACGACCCGCTATACGATACGGGTTTGAGTATAAATTTGTTACTCTTCCACTAGGGCCTGCATTCATTCCGTTTTCACGAGACATAATTAATAATTAAAAAAATGTGAATTATGATCAAAGGAACATTCTTATATTTCAGATTTATGCGTGACAGAGCCATGCTGCAGCTATATTAGTAGTATAGTTGTAGCACGAATGGGTCGGCTCGACCGGGGAAGGACCACGCTCTCACAGAATACCAGCGTAACATAGCAGCTTAACGCTGCTGTGTTTCGTATGGTGAGTATAGAGAACCGGTAACCCTTCTTACTGGAAAAGAGGCATTCCATCTTAGTCCTTACGGGTGACAACGCATCTGCATTTCGATTAACAAACGAGGATAAATGTAGATGTCTACAGGCCACAGCAACCACTTACCATCAGGTGGACTGTGTGCTCGTGAGTCACCCTATCCTATAAAAAAAATGTAGTTTCCACCATGTACTACAAAAATTCTGTCCTGTAAAACCATATATAGTTGGTTAGTCTTTATATATTGCCCCAGAGCACGCAACAGCGGTCGCTTAATTTCCTAAAACATTTGTTCACGGTACTTAAGTGTGATGGAATCGATAATTCATCGGTTATCCGAATATGTCGAAACAGGAATCGAGTGGAAGACTCAGTCGTAATTTTGAAACGCAAATGTTTCTGCTTTCCTCTATTTCATTTCCTGTTATAATATAATTTTGTCTCCTTAAATCTGTATTCGATACCAACGGAATGATATATGCGTTAGTTGATTCTCGTCCCTTTCATTACACGGCGTCATCATCCCGTGGTAGTCGTAAGAGGTAACAGGGAAATAAAGAGGAAATGGGCCGCAGCAACTTTCTAATAACAATACAATATAATAAAAAATTGCGGTTGCCCATCCGCTCGTCAAGCGTGGAAACTATGAGGTTTATCTAAGAGGAAGGCCTATGTTTATTATAAGTCTGTATTAGTGTACAAAATAACATACTAATACGACACACAATAATAAATATACACACTAGAAGTATTCCAACGACTCTTTCGCGTTTATGCTCGCCTAGTACTATTCTAATATTTTATCCATCACACACTCAAGTAGACTTTTGATAAACTATAATGACCAGAATAGAAGGAAGACGCTTAGCACTTCAGAAAAATAACAAATATTTAATAATACAGTTAAATATAGCTTACAATATAGACGAAATTCTATACTGACTAGGTTACTTGTGTGTTAAAGTACTAAAGATTGTCAGGTGGTAAAAGTATTTAGTACAGAAACAAGTCTCAGTAAATCGAAAATCAATTATGTGAGTGTACGAATAGTGTCTTCAGCAGGTCTTAAACCAATCCATTCATAGAACATATGCCATAGGCCATAGGCCTCCCTCATAGACTACCTCATGGGGGATTTTACCATAGTTGCACGCTTGGCAAGCGGGTTTGAAACCACAGTTTTCGTATTATTTTGAGCTGTTATCAGGAAGATGCTGCTGCCTATCTCCTGTTTTATTTTCTTCTTTATCCTCGTACGACACCCTGGGAACAATATGAGGTAGTGAATATTCTTACACCGCCACTACACGGTAATAAACTGAACCCATAACCGCTTATCATATGGGTGTGGTGACTATTTATATTTACTCGTATATCAAAGAAAATTTATTGAACTAACTGTTTGTAATATTGTTGTATTTATATAATTGTCTGTCTGCAATAACGAAATAATTGTCTTTTCTTGGCCTAAGTGGGTTATTTGGATGTCAATTAGATACGAATCCACTTTTAATATTTTGTCTCTCTGTCTGTCTGTCCGGACTAATCTTATAATTGACTGAATTGGTAGTAATGAAACATCACGATCAGATAATGAACAATGCCAGGTGCCAAGCCAGTGATCTAGGTTATGTTTAGACCCTTTTTGCTGGGAACGAGACATTCCATCTTAGTCCTGAGGCGTAACAACGAATCTGCATTTTGATACCTAATCGAGGAAAAATGTGGATGTCTATGGGCAACAGCTTTAACTTATAATCAGGTGGACTGTGTGCTCGTTTGTCACCATATTCATATTAAAACAAATATCCAAAGTAAAACAGAAGTTTGGAGATTTTTTAATGAAATCGAAAAATCTATAAAATTTGGGTCGCTACGGATATTAATAGACACCACCCAGACGACGCCAAGGTTTTATCTTTAACCAATTCGTCTTGACGCCATATTTAAATTATTGCAGTAAATATTGTCAATCGTCACACGTCATTTAAAGTTCCCATGGAATATTTTCCTTGTACAAGATCAGAATAAAACATGTGTCTTAAATCAAAGGGACAGGTGTCGATCTCCATTTTGTATTGTCTGTCTACATTTGTGCACGCTGTAACAAGATACCGGATAACTTTAAACCCGCCTTTATCAAAGATTCATCGCACGTTTTGTGTGCAGCTACACACCGCACGTGGTTCATACTTTGTCGAGTTATGCAAATATGAAACTGTCTTCATGTTATGTAATGAAACACTTGGAAGTTTTTGACTTCTTAGAATTAAAAATGTTTATTTAAATTTTTCAGGAGTTTTATTTATTACAAAATGTGTAATATTTATCACATTGCTCAAGGTTCAAAAACTTTATTAAACTAAGTTTGTATTAAAGGAGTTATTATAATATTAAGGAATTTATGGATGATAATAACAGGGGCTATCCCAGGGGGGAATGAGCTATTTCTTATTTGTTTTGTTTTGTTAATTGTGTAACATACACGATTGTAAGCTGTTATTTTTTTTTTAATTCCCTCTGGGTTTCTTGCTGGTTCTCCCTAGGACAGAGGTTTTTTTTTCGAACCAGTGGTAGTTAAACAGAAGAGTGACTTTCAATAAGTATTACGCGTATTTTGCATGCCGTAAGCGCCTAAGCGAGTCGGTATGTTCTACTAGGTCCTAAAAATTGTTTATAATCTATGTTGAATAAAAAGTTTCTGTTTCTGTTTCTATTGTAATATATGAGATATACTGTAAGATATGAAATAAATTCTGTCTCTCACGTTGTAGGATGATAAGATATCAATCCTTCTCATTATAAGGATAATACGCCAACAGCAAGCTAAAGTGGCAATGTGCCGGCCATAAATCTCGCGGAACCGACAACCGATGGGGGAAAAAAAGGTTCTCGAGTGGCAGCCTTGTACCGGCAGGCGAAGTATAGGGCGTCCTCACCACTTGATGGAGTGATGACCTGGTAAAACTATGCAGGAAGTCGATGGATGCAGGTGGCTCAGGACTATGCTTTGTGTCATTCCCCGGGAGGAGGCCTATTTTCAGCAGTGGACTTGTGAAGGTTTGTTACTATGATGATGATGATGATGACGATGATGATGACGATGATGATGATTATATGGAAGGTGCAGAAGAGGTACGTTTAAAAGGGAAAGGAAATCAATATTTTAAACGGGATTACATTTTGAAACTTATTTTACGTAATTTATCTGCCGACTTCCAAAAAGGAGCCGGTACTCAATTCGAGTGTATGTTTTTTTTTATGTGTGTTACCTCATAACTTTGTACTGGGCGAACCGATTTCGATGATTCTTTTTTATATGAAAGCTGATAGTTCTCGTGTGGTCCCATATGAATTTGATCAAGGTCAGACCAATGGTTATAGAGTTATTCTTAAATAACTTATATTGAATTCGCTTATATTGAAGTCGGCTGTACAAAATTTTTAATTTTTTAATTATTACGTTTAATATTAACATTCAATTTTGAATAACATTTTTTTTTTTACTTGACAACGTTTCGTATGTTATATATCATCCAATGTTAACTGATTGCTTGAAGCGCAGCTATATCATAGTATATAATAGAATAAAATAGAATAGAATATTTTTTATTAAATATAGATTATTACATAATACTTATTAAATTTTTTTTTTATTTACCACTGGTTCGGAAAATACCTCTGTCCTGGGAAGAAGCAACAAGAAACCCAGTGGGACTTTTTTTTTAAAAAATATACTTTTTACAATAACATTGTTTTTTTGTTTGTACACATTTTAAATGAGTTAGATAATATTAAGAGTAGAATCAGCATGGTGGCTAGTTAACACAAGCTACCTTTTAATATTAAGTAACTTACTTGTTTCTGGTATATGTTTAAATAAAACACGATCAAATCCGCAAAATAATTCACCCTCTCTCTTCCATCAGAATAATTAATATTTCGCTAATTTGCATTGAAGCAGTGCGACGTTCTCTTCACAGTTTCATAACTGTCTCTGTCACGAAAAGTCTGAGCGCGGTAGCGATATGTATGAAAAATGTTTCTTTTCTCTTAACTTTAAACGTGTACGAGATGAATGAGGAAACAAGTGGTAAAATTATAAATTTTGTACAACCGACATCAATATAAATAAAATGAGAACATCATCAATGTAGTCGATGAGTAAAGGTCAATTAATTACGCATTTAGTAAGGACACCAACAAAAACTACTGGTCAGATCTTGATTATTAGGGTCCACATGAGAAGTACCAGCTTTCAGAGAAGAAAGATTCATCAAAATTGTTTTTCCCAGAAAAAAGTTGCGGGTTCGAATCCCGCACGAAATAAGTATTTAAGTGGCATACAAATAATTGTTACGGGTGTGAATGTTTGTTCTTGTGAAATTTATGTATACGAAATGATTTCACGACAAAAGAAAATCTTCTCAAAAAATAGGACAATTATGGAATCATCTAGGTTTTCGCCGGTCACGCGTTTTTTTTTTAGATTTAAAGTTACAGCCTATATACGTCCCACTGCTGGGCACAGGCCTCCCCTCGTTTCTGAGAGGGTTTTAGAGCAAGAAAGTATCTCCCGCGCTGCCCCAATGCGTGTTGGCGAACTTCACGTGTTCGAAATATTTTTTTTTTCTTATTTCTCAGACATGCAGGTTTCCTCACATAAAATTTCAATTAACAATTTTATTGTTGCCGGCGGGGATCGTACCCAGTCTGCTCGTGTACTGTGAAATTTACAGCTGAAGCTAACCATCTGAGCTACCACGGCTCTCTTTTTGAGAATGGTTGACGTAAAATTTTAATGATTAAAGTTAATACTTTTATGCCACTACTGGAAACGTGCTTTCATTAAATATTGAGAGGATTTATGGCAGGTCAGATTCCACCGCACTGTCCTAATTCGCATTGGCGTTATTTTAATGTCCTTGAAAATATTTTACTTGGATTATCACGTTTGCCTTCGCCGCCGAGGATATAGTAATTCAACACTTAACAATTAATAATATTGTTAGTGTCGGTGGTGAACGATTGGGAGCGTTGTCACCCCTGAGGACTGATATGGATTGATTCGTGTCCAGTAAAATGTGTATCCGGTTCTCTACACTCACCATACGAAACACAGCAGCATTAAGCTGCTATTTTACGCTGGTATTCAGTGATAGCGTGATCCTACCTTGTTGGAACCGACCCATTTGTGCTGCAAGCACAATATAGCTGCAGCATGGCTCTGTCACATAAAATTTGTTCATATCAAACGCTCCCCTGAGCTATCACATCTAATTGTAGAGATATAAAATATCATATCTTACATACATATATTAGAACAGGCCTCCAATAATTTCTTAATGGGTTCTGTAGCAATTACTTCGCCGCTTTGCTCCAATGCGTATTTGCTTACTTCACATATCCTCTAATTTTTTTATTCCCCAGTCATTCAGATTTTCTCATGAACGTTTCATTCAGCGTCGAGCAAATGGTGAATCAGCTCTGTTTTATAAATAAAAGTGACAAAAAAATTACCCAGTCCACCTAATGGAAAGAATCACAATACAGATGATTATCATCCCTGAGGACCAAGGTGAAATGCCTCATTTCCAGTATAAATGTTCTCCGGTTCTCTACACTCACCATACGAAACACAGCAACAATAAGGTGCTATTTCAAGATGGCACTCTATAAAAGCGTGGCTCCAGTTGTGACGACCCCTTTCTGCTACAACTATAATATAGCTGCAGCATGGGTCTACCACGTATACTGCACTTAATATTGCAATAATTGACTTCAATTGGTGGAAGTGGAACCCTACTGTACTGTACTATTAATATTGAGCATTTAGCCTCTGCGCTACCGCGGCTCAATCAATATGCAATGTAAACCGACAAATAATTATACTTGAATATCTACGAAATAGCCGACTAAAATTCTGTTTGTACTTGCACCTAACGTCATCTGCAATTCAGAGATTCGCAGTCAGATAACTAATCTGGACCGATCTCTCTCAGGATTTGGCGCACTTCCAATACGAGCTGGCAAGTAAGGAACGTGTTCGTGCATTAACTCTGAACTTAGTATCCGGAATTATAAAGATGCTTCTCTCTTTCTTTATATATACTCGTTACAGATGAGATAAATAGAGTAATGAATGAAGAATCATTGCAAAAATTTTAAACTGACAATGCTTAGCCGCTGCATTCAGCTGCGGTCGCGAATTCGGCTCCAGCGTGGAATAGGTATTTGCAGAGACTTGTTAAAATAATTATTTCTAGTCCGGGTATGCCCATGCTATTTGTTTTGTTAAGCACTTCCAAGATTCCATGTTTTTTTTGTTTTGCAATAAAGGGATTTATAAACAAATTAATTTTCTCAATTAAAAAATCTAACATTCATATTAAAATAATATCAGTTGCTTCTTGACAGTGTTAATGTATAACATGTTCCAATGTTGTTATCTGTGTTTTAATGTTTTAATTCAGTTAATATACAACATGCGAAAACTCATCACAAACAGAATAACGACTGCTGAAATTATCAGATCAATAATGCAGTCTTTACACAGCATGCGAGGAGTCTAATGAACAAATTAAATTGATCAGTCAATATCCTGCAAGCGAGAACCTCACACATCTCTTTACGCAATGAGGGGTCCTCCTTTTTCACCTTAGTCAGGTGTGCGTTTCATAAACTCTCAACGCAAGGGGCAAAATGTGAGTTATGGGACCTCGTATAATATGCAAGTTACGTATGGAAATGTTTTATTTATCTGGCGCACTACACTTATACGCTATTGATACAGGTAGCCTAATAATTCTATGCTATCGACCAATGAAAACCTTTCCCCGCCTGCGGGCATCATGACATGCGTTTTAGAAATCGCCCGTATCCCGAATGCATTCTCTATCGACCTATGAAAATAAATATTTATTTATTTATTTAGAAACACTAACAAGATAAGTGCCATTACATTTTATATATACAAACCAATCTATGTGCAGCCACAGCATACACAATTATAAAAGTATGATGGTGATAAATGAAAACAGTTAGAGGAAACAATACTAACATATAAGATTACAAGATATGGTTTAAAACGATCACTATACTTAAAATTACATTCAATTATAATAACTACAATCTTAGAATGTCTAAACAGAAAAGAAATATATAAGAATTAAATGCAATAAAATATATAATAGGATTCAATTCCATTTTTGTTTAGCATTCAATAAGATATTTTTATATTTTACTCTCGCAAAGAACAAAATGCATATGTCACAATTTGTCAATATTTTATTGTACAAGCAACACAACCTCGCGACAGCTGCATAGTAGCCAGATCTGACCTGGTCCGTGTTAGAGTAAACAGGTTATATGTATTTCGTTTAGGCAGACGGTGGAGAACTTTTATGTTAAAATTATTGAGCAGATAAAGGCAGGTCTTAGACGCCATTCGTAGGATTGTATAAGAAAATATCATCTAGACATTTCTTATGGCAAGAGTGCAGATTTAATATTAAAGTATTTTAATCTATCTTTATAACTTTTAGCAAGTTAAAATGCCACCCAATGCCGCCGCATGTCATGTGTGAGATTGAAGACCAAATCGGAGCAATACCAGTAAGTCCTAAAGGAACACATATACAATATAGTTTATATTGTGAAGTAGAAGTTGATGGGTCTTATTACTTACTAAGGGAATTAGTTGTAAAAAAATTTTATTTGAATTAAAATTTCTTTCACTATCACATCGCAGCAAGTTATTTAACTGACTGTGTAAGTAAGCAGGATCAAACAACACTTCTCCTTCCAGCAATTCGTCTCTCTCTCCGAGCTATAAAGTATTCTGAGTGAGATAAGAATAAATGCGTGGCACTCTAATAGTTGTGATTCCCTTAAAATTTGATAGCTAGATATACTTGAATATATTTATTTCATTAGTTTAGTGGCAGATGTAGCGCCTTACACTTTTACTTTATTATTTACGTTTAATGTACTACTCCACATAACTAGGCTCCTTCGTGTTCTGCAACCTTTCAAGTCCATTGATGTTCATGTGCCTCTCCTGTTGTAGGGACGATATGGCTAAATTGTTATGCATG
The DNA here is from genome assembly GCA_963668995.1 of Parnassius mnemosyne. Taxonomy (NCBI): domain Eukaryota; kingdom Metazoa; phylum Arthropoda; class Insecta; order Lepidoptera; family Papilionidae; genus Parnassius; species Parnassius mnemosyne. The sequence continues at coordinate 9,535,805 of CAVLGL010000093.1, forward strand.
ACGGGCAGATGATAATCGCAGTGCCAATTGCAGTGACAGACGCCTCGCACCTTTGACGCTGTTGTTTGTATTTGCAAACGGACCCTGTAGCGGTCAGTTTGCAATGATGAGATTATTTTACGTGGTAGAGCCATGCTGCAGCTATATTATGGTTGTAGCACAAATGGGTCGGCTCGATCGGGGAAGGACCACGCTCTCACAGAAAACCAGCGTAAAATAGCAGCTTAACGCTGCTGTGTTTCGTATGGTGTGTGTAGAGAACCGGAGACCCTTTTTACTGGCAAAGAGGCATTCTATCTTAGTCCTCACGGGTGACAACGCATCTGCATCTTGAGTCTTTATTGAGGATAGATGTAGATGTCTATGGGTCACAGTAACCACTTACCATCAGGTGAACTGTGTGCTCGTTTGTCACCCGACCCTATAAAAAAAAAACTATCTAAGGTTTAAGATCTTTTTAACATTTACTATAGTCACTTCTTATGACATCCACGGCAAGTAATGGACTTGGGAACGGGGTGACGGATTCTACTACGCGGTACGGTTAATACCATAAACCAGAAACACTAATTATATAAGTAACAGATAGATATACCTAGAACTGTACAATTACTTACGAAGTTCTCTGAAGAAATAATAATATATAATTAAAAGGAAACTGTGTACTGTAAGAAGATGTTGCGACCAGAATTAAGGAATATATGCTTCGGTTGTTTAAACACATTAAACTAATGATTGAGAAAAGAGTGACAAAACAAATTTATGTTGAGTGATGGGCCGACTCGGCAAGGGAGCAAATCAGCAAGAATATACTGAATATGTACCAAATTAACAAATGAAAATACTCTGCATACAATGTTAAATGGATGTGAAAGAAACGGGAGAGGTGTGTCAAGATCAAATGAAAGTCCGTAAACTCTACTTACCCCTCTGAGTGACAGGTGTGAGAGTTTGTGTTTTTTATACTGAGTAATGTACGGCCTCGTTGGTCTAGTGGTTGTAGTAGTGCGATTGCTGATCATGAGGATCCGGGTGCGAATCCCGAGTCGGGCCAAAAAAATCAGTTATCGAGTTTTTCTATCAAGAAATTCTCAGTAGCTGCCCGGAGTCAGGAAGTTGGCGGTATCTCACCCCCGTGCCTCGGTAAGCACGTTAAGCCGTTGGTCCTGCGCCTGATCTCTCCCCGGTCGTGTTGGTTTACCGTACCATCGGAATATGAGAATGAGGGAATAGTGAGTGCACCTGTGCTTGCGCATACACTTGGACACTATAATCCTGTTCTGCGCAGATGGCTAGTCTCCGTTGACACTGGGCACCGTGACCGTAATTCGGTCTGGAGGACATTATTATAATGTACGGCGTTATGCTTGTAAGTACTCTAAAAACAATGATTTATACTTATTTTGTAATAGTATAGCGATAATTCTAACTACTCTTACAATGAGTTTTTAATATGCCTTACAGCTTAGTCTACCCAAAAAGTCGAATATTAAACTTTTATAAGACCTTTTATAAGAGACGATTTGAGAGAACGAAATAATTGCCACATATTAGTTAATGAAGTCGGTGGTTTTAATCCTTCGCAATTATATTTCTTGACGCTGACTTCTGAAGCTATTATTGAAAATTATTTGGTTCTTTTGAGTATTCTGAAGTCAGTTTTTACTTTTTATTAAATTCAATTTTATATTAATTTTTGTACATACATTTTTTATTTATTTTTTATTTGTCGGTTTTTGTTTTAAATTGTTATCTTTATATTATAACATTAAACCACGGTGATAGCTTTTAATTATCGTCCACACGTTTTACTCAAATATTAATAAACAAGTGTGATAATAAATGTACATAAGACAAACCATGAAATATCTCAATATCAAGCGAAAGTAAATCTTGTGACTTGGTAATTAAGCTTATTTGTGTTTGTGAACAACTTGTTTACAATTAGTAAGTTTGAGTTTTATCCTTTACTTTAATACCGCCCCCGTACTTATATAAATACACTAATGATGTGAAGGAATAGTGACCATGCGTTCTCGAGTAAACTCTCTTTAATTGACAGCTGGCACTTTGCGATAGTGTATTGCGGCTAATAACAAACTTGCGGACGCGGTATCTAAACAGACATACGAACAGCCAGTAATTCTAGAAAACAAGGATACACAGCTAAGCGGCACACTGGCCTACACCAGTTAAAGCTTACTGTTCACGCTCTTGACAATTGGTTATTTTTTACTTTTATTAGTGTAAATATAAAAAGTGTAGTGGCGTTGTAAGAATATCCATTAAATGTTCTATTTGTTACTATATGTTCCTAGAGTTGTTGTAAGAGGCGACAGAGGGAAGCACAAAAGGAAATGGGCAGCAGCGTCTTCCTTATAACAAAAAAAAACTGCGGATACAATCCTACACGCCAAGCGTGGCAATTATGGCTAATACCACTAATGATATTTTGATTTTGACCGACTGTAACGGTTTAAGTGCATGGAAAGTAAGAGGCGACTATGAGACACCAGAACACCAGAAAAACTATATGGCTACCGATAGATGGCGGTGTAACCAACTCGTTTATGTTAACGTTACGGAGCAGCATCGAAGGTGTGATACGTCTGGTACTGCAATCGTCAAACCACCTGCCTACACTACTCTCAACTCTCTACTCTCTACTCCCAACACCACTGCACAAGGAAAGACACACTACTGACGACAATACGACACATCATGTTTCGCCTCTACACGAAGCATCATCAGGTGATGTAGACTCTGCGGTGGCTGACTTGGCGGTAGTGGTGCTGGAATTACTGGTGACGGGGATAGTGTACGGTAACTAGGTAAGACACATCATTTTATCTTATCGAGCGGATACACGCGAGGTAACTTTTTACCAACTTTAATATAAAGGTATTACGTACGGTATGCTTCATTAATTCAAGAAAAACACCGTATTCGATACTAGTATTAAAAATAGTAGCTAGTTGAGGCGCGATTATATCGATTATAGGATTTACAATATCTTTTGATTATACTTTATGAAATGTAAAATTCTTTGTACACGCATTTACATTTTGTTTAAGTAATGATTCGGTGACGGCAGGAGAAGAATTCAGTGACTTAGTGGTAAGATCGGAATATCAGTAAAATATTTCTCAAAAACCATTGCGACATCCTGATCTGATTCAGTTAATTTGTTGTTAAAACATAACTGGTAGTTTGAATTGCGAGGGTTGGCCTTACTAGTTTCACTATTAATTATACTTCACGTCATTTTAATTTTATTAGAAGTCGTCTTAATTTTGTTGCTCAAATGCAAAGACATGGCTGTGGAGTACACTCCTTTAAATATTTTTGAACATTTTTTTTACATATTCCCTAAATTCGACGCTAGGGTTATATGAACTTTCATGGTAAAGTTCATATAACCTTTGTCTGCCCTTATGGACTTCTACTGTCGCCTATTCATTGAATGACTTCCGAAGGTTCAAGGGAAAAGTTTAAGAAGTAAAAATATTATCAAATTCACAGCAAGTAAGCTTAAACAATGTTCCACATGAAAAATGAAGATTATATTGGTATGAAAGTTATGGAAGTCTCTTCACTATGTTACTTCTAAGCCTCTCCAAGCGACGTGCATTTACTGGAACAAACACAATTTTCTCATCTACTTGCTTTTAGTAAACATAAGATAACGAAACTAACTGTCGACAGTGATCAGAACTCAATATTTGAATTATATATCTATGCAACGGCTTAATATTTGTAAAAATGTTATCTGTACACGCCCTTAGCTGCCCCAACAAAGTCAAATATCCCGGGGCCCATCAGCGGAAGATTCGACGGACAACTAAGGGTGGGGCACAAAATGCCTATTGACAATTGACCTATCATACTACACAATATAGATAAGGCTAGGTAAATAAATAGTACGTACCTGGATTCGAAGCTTGTCGTATAGCGACAATTAAAAACAAAAGAACCTAACCTAACAACAACGAAACAACAAAAATAAAACAAAAAAAGAATAATTTATTTAAAATTTAAAAATATATTTACAGTTTTATATAAAAAATGAAGTATGCTGATGCTGATGGGTGACGTGAATTACAAGTATTTTAAAAAAGATAATAAAGATAAATGAGTACTGAAGCGGAGCCCGAAGACCAAAGTGGCACACCGCGCTCGGCGGTGGTGCTCACCGCTCACGGAGTATGCACACACAGCGCCTGGAGTAGGTACGTACAGCGCTTGGAGTAGGCACACGCAACGCCTGGTCTAGGCACACGCAGCGCCTGGAGTAGGCACACACAGCGCTTGGAGTAGGCACGCACAGCGCCTGGAGTTGGCACACGCAGCGGCTAAAGGTAGTGCGGGCACTAGTAGGTGAAGGCGTGGGCGTGGCTAGGCGACGGCTTCAGGTGAAAGCAGAGCCTTGCAGGATCCCGGGGCAGTGCGGCCCCGGGATAAGGCCTTTAAGAGATGCTTCAAGTTTGAAAGCTGAAGCGAGACTCAGTTTATTGGCCGATTGTTCGGCTTTTATACCTCGACGGCGGATCTGGGATAAGAACGGAAAATTATTTAAATTAAAAGCAAATTTTTGTAAATGGCCAATAGGAAAATAGTATTTTTGTGGAAGTATTTAAGTAAAAACATCAGACCGGTAACGAATTCGAATAAATATTGCCATGACAACCAGATAAACAACGATGTCAAAACATGTCAAATTTTGGTTTCAGGCTCGTAATAGAGAAACGGCAAGATTTAAGTGAAAAATGAGATATTATGGATATAGGAAAAAAGGTAGCGCACCAGCGCACACGAAGCCCGAAATTGCAGAGTTACGGAGAACTAAATAAAAGATCAAAAAAGGTAGACTCCATCGACACCGATTTAAAAAATGCTGATAGCGTGAAAATACAAAGTGAAAATGATTTGTTATTGTGTTCTTATGGTTTAAAAACGTTACAGGATCCTATGGAAATAAAGGTGATACAAAATATCCAGTTTTAAGGTGAATGCAGAAAATCAAAACAGAATGAAAAAATGAATTTAAAATAGTGTAAAATGATATGTAAGGATCATAACACTACAAGCTCAGACCGCCCCAAGGCTCGGTCAGGCCGTAGGTAGGTGTAGGTGCATGTAAAGTGGTGTGTAGTAGTGTTTATTTATGTGACCTGGCCCAGCTGAGGTGCCTGGGCAACGGCCTGGTTCCATGCTGCCCCATAATGCTGCATCACTCCAGCAGGCGTCAGCAAGTGACAACTTCTTTCTTCATGTCACTATTTCAGTCAACTTTATTGTACATTTACCTATCTTCAACTCAACTAATTCAACGTTCATCGTAGAATCAAAGACGTGATACCCGACACAAGTAACGAACAGTAGTTCAAAGTTCAACATTCAATGTTCCGGATTCATTTATCACCAAATTACAAACAGGGAACTAACGCGATCTCTTCACGAGTCACAAAGTTCGGCGTTACAAACAACAACTAAATTCTTTTGTACGATATTAACTACTACGTCGCAATAAGAATTCAAAATCAACCTAGCTGACACGCAAACTAACTACAGAGTCAAACAAAAGGCTACACAAAAGGCTCTTAACGAGACGGTACAATTAAACAATGATTTCCAAAAAACAATCAACCGGGCCACGCCCTCGAAATGGAATGCGAGCTTCAAATTCCAGACCGTAAGACTCCACGTCACACAAGCAAGTTAAATATTGCAAAATGCACTTCAACTCGCAATCTCTATATAATTGGCGCAATTACTTTCATACGAAATTACTTTATTCACGCAAATTCAATACAAGCCTCTTGTCACGAACGTACAACTTAGACAAACTAATCCGAGGTGGTCTTCACGAAACCACAAATTAAATAGCGAATTAAACGCGCACAAATACTAAAATCTAGACCACGAAAACCAAAACTGGTCGCGCGAAAAATTAGCGTGTGGTGACGGTATAAGAATATCTACTACGCTATATCATCCGACAGTGGGAAAACAAGGCAAGAGATGGGCGGCAGGAAAACGAAGACATGAAGTCTGCGACCACGCATTGTAAAAGCACGTGGACATTTCCTTGCCCTAAAACCATCTCAGAAATAAGAGGCCAGTTGTGGGACGTAAATAAGCTATAACTTTACTTTACTGATGACGACAATAATAACAAAGATAATTAAAATAATGATCAAGTTAAATCGCTTACAACTTTTTATTTATCTAACAACTCTTATCTTCCTAACTGAAAGAAATACCGAAAAATGTTTAACTTTATAAATTAGTAGGTGTCGCAAGCAGGTTCATCATCGAACTAATGATAAGTGGATGTAGTAATCTGTCTTTAATCGATTAAGAATAAGGGGATCAGGGTCTTCCTAATAACTAGAAAATAAAAAACTATAGTTGGCAACCCAGCCGTCAAGCGTGGCGACCATGGCAAAATCCCCTTAAGTTATATATGTACTAAAAATTCAGTGGTGATGATGGGTATCAAAACTTTGGCAGCATTTGCAGTTCATATTTTTTTAAAGGATAGGGTGACAAACGAGCATAAAGTCCACCTGACGGTAAGTGGTTGCAGTGGCCCATAGACATCTACATCTATCCTCGATGACGAATCAAAATGCAGATGCGTTGTTACCCGTGACGACTAAGATCGAATGCCTCGTTTCCAGTAAAATAGGGTATCTGGTTCTCTACACTCACTCCATTTTATACTAGTTTTCTGTGAGAGCGTGGTCCTTCCCCGGTCGAGCCGACCCATTCGTGCTACAACTATACTACTAATATAGCTGCAATCATATAATTACGATTGACATTAACGATGAGACGTAGTAGCTCAGAGGCTACGCGCTCGATGTGAATTTTACAGTACGCGAGAAATTATTAATTGCAAATGTAAATGCGGCGAGTAAAAACATAGCGAGGAAATATCGTGAGAAATTAAAAAGATATAAATACATATGAAGTTCTCCAACACGCATTGGGGCAGCGGACATTTCCTTGCCCTCGGATCCTCTCAGAAATAAGAGGCTAATGATCAGCAGTGGGACGTATATAGGCGGGAATTTAACGATACTTAACTGATTACAATAATAATAACAAAGATAAATAAGATAGTGATCATGTTGAGATTAAACATTATATTTCTAACTGAAAGGACGAAAAATATTTCATTTTATAAATAAGTAAAGGTGGTAATCAGCTTCATCGTCAATTTAATGATAAGTTGATGCAATAGCCTATCTTTTATTAACTAAAAATTAAAATTTCATTTTAATTAAATCATTATTTACTTAATGAAAAAAAAATTAAAATCGACTCACTATTGGCCGAAGATATCGCGTTACCTATACATATAGAAAAGCATACAAGTCATGTTGAAATTGTCACCTCGAGGGCAAAGAATGTAACCTAGATACTAGTTTTGTAACTACCTTTATCATATTTCTGTATCGAAGTCGAAGAAATATTAGAAATTACATATCAAAAGTACCAAAATAGCTGTTATGCATCAAGCAGGCGAGAATACTAGCAATGTTCTAATAAAAATTGTTTATTATTTAGTTTAAAAACTTGTATTTTACCCTAAGTACTCGTAGATTTTTTTAATTTAAATGGGATCTTTGACCTTTTCATAAGATATAGCCTACTTCATTAAAATAGAATCATTAAAATCGAAAATATCACTTAACATATTTACAAAATTTTAATAGGTACCTAATTCAAATACGAGAAAACTAATTTTTAATGTGAACTGATGATTCGGAAACAGACATAACTAAGTAACATACGAATTATTAACCCATCTTGGCGGACATATTTGCTATAGCTGCGGCTCCGACAGACATTACTTTCTTTTGTAATGTATGTGGAATCACGATGAGAAAGACAAACCAAATCTTTTACTATAAGAAAATCTAACAAGGAAGTCGCGCGTACGTTTACAGACTTGTTTATTAAATTCGTTTCTTTTCTGTGTGTTAGTCTTTACATCCCAATCCGCATAAGTTGTTTAAAGCAAATATTCCATTTCTTATTCCATGACCATGCTATCGTTGCTAAAATATATCTCAAAACGAATACAAAGTGATTAAATTTTTTGGAAATGCGTGGACTTTTTTCCTACTCAAATATTAAAAAAGTGGAAATCACTACTTTTACTGCTGCCAAACAGTCGTGCATGCACTGCTGGGTTCCTGTGCGGAGTATAAAGACCTAGTATATTGAAGGGCTGTGAGGTATTACATCTTGGGTTTTTTATTTATTTATTTATTCTTTATTGCATTCCTTAAAACAAAATAATACAAAGTACAATAATATCTTGAGGCATTCTTTACCAGTCAACCAATGGAGTGGTGAGAATTTGATGTAGGTGTATCAATATGGAATAAAACTAAAATAAAAAGGATAGTTAACTAGGTAATTATATTTTACTAACATATAAAGTAAATAAACTATAGAAATATTTCCTATACATACATATATACAAACATATACATATTAATATCGGTACATATAAATAACTATGAATATATACGTATATTATGAAAGAAGCGTTGTCTTTAATAGATGATAAGATGCAAATCATTCCAATGCAGTAGGGAAATTTTAGATGAGACAGTATAGAAAGGAGGATTTCATGATCAACTGTGTTGAAAGCATTTAAAAAATCAACTAGTACCAGTACTTTTTTTCTTAGAGACCAAGGCGAAACCTAGACTGACATAATATACTCGGTAGTTTATATTTCGAGATAAAAGTAGAAATTTGCTGATAAACATAGGATTCTAAAATTTAGTGTTCAGAGACCAATTAATTATTTTATTTCCGGTTACACAGGTCAAATAAACATGGAAAAATATTAATTCATGATATAACTATATATAATAATAAATTCTGAATGGAAAAATGGCAAAAGAAATTTTAAGAAAAATGGACAGCGATACTAAAAGTTGTCAGTACGAATCCGCCGCCATTTGACTGTTTTAGTGGGCCTTTCCTAGTTTTACGAGGGGTGTTAAAAAGTGTAAAATACATAATATTATGTACTCTTTGGAATTTAAGAAAGTAAATACTAGCTGGTAAGTCTATTATATGTAACGTACAACTTAACATCACTACCTATCATGTTTCGGTCGCGGAGGTTAAGGGGAGCGGCGCATTACAATATCTCATCTCCCTCCACGTCTCCCGTCACAGTCCGCCAACTCGCATCCAGTGTGGGCTTACCTAGCCCACTGAACAGCTACTCATCTCGGACCAAATAAGTGGGTTTTTCATCAATAAATAATGCTAACGGATTCATTTATTTTCATAACAGTCTATCTCAGGTCTCTCGCATAAAGTATTTAATAGGGGGAATATTTGTCATATTTCGCTGGTGAGTTGGCAATCACGGTTATTTATTACATTTGACTTGATATTAGATAGAAAACAGACGAGACTTTTCATTGGAAACAAGGCATTTTTTATAGAATAAGTGTGACAAACGAGCCCACAGTCAACCTGATGAAAACTATTCCACCTTTGCTCTCGGGAACGACAGCGCATTTACATTTTGAATATGGGTCTAGATGTCCATGGGCAATACCATCAACTTACCATCATTTTGAACTGTGTGCTTGTTTGTCACGTTTATTCTATAAAAATATCAGAAAGATGATGTTGCCCATCCCATTTCATTTCTCTCTATCTTACGTCACCCAAGGGATGATATGGAAAAGTGAATAATCTGACGCTGAATAATCTACTACATGGCAGGACATATTATACTCGGTAACGGATATGATATACTTTCTGAAGTAAACCGTTACCGTTATCGTTACAGCCTATTTGAAGTCCACTGACGAACATAGGCCTCCCCCATAGATTTCATCACAGTGGGGGGGGGGGGGGGGGGGTAATTGCCATAGTTGCCTAGCTTGGGAAACGGGGTGATAACCGCAGTTTTTTATTGGAACGAAGTTCCTTGTCGGACGGTACGGCTTTGGCGGATGAATGAGAGCTAGGCTATAAGTGTAAGATATTTGTGTAAGACAGTGTGCAAAAAATGTTATTTATATTCTTTATTTGTTTGTATTTGTTAATCAATAATATAATACGTTTATCAATAATAATATACTACGAAAGGAACTTTTTATTTTAATTTATTTTAAATGACGCTTCAATAGACGCTAGTAATTCATTCATTTGTATTTATTTTGATAATCAATTATATAATACGTTTCTCATTAATAATATACTACGAAAGGAACTTCGTTCCAACCGAGTGTTCCACGACACTCACGCATGTTTTTTTTAATCGTTATTAGGAAGACGCTGCTGCCCATCTGTTCATTTATTTCCCTTTGTCGCCGGTAGTGGATATTCTTACACCGCCATTAGACGGTCTTAATTAAACAGAAACGATTAACTAGTGTTAATAAATGCATGATATGCAACAAAACATAATGCTGTGTTCTTAATGCTGCAATTATCACACTACATCATTCGTCACTGTCGGAAGAAGATCGATTGAGTGCGATGCGTGACATCTGTCGTCTTAATTATAGCAACAACAGCGTAGCAATTTCCCCTTTTTGTTTGAATTAGTTGGTTTTATACAGACAGACTCATTCATTCATAAATTATAGTTAGTGAAAGTTTTATTGCTGAACATTGGCCTTCCCTATCGATTGCAGACGGGTTAGCGATCGAAGTATTTTTTTATTTATTTTTTGAGCTGTCAAGAAGATGCTGCTACTTCATTTACTATTTCATTTCCCTCTGTATTCTCTTACGATATCCCCGGGATGATATGACGTAGTGAATTCTCTTACCTCATAATGACGTAACTCATACTCCATAGAGAATCGTATCTTACATTGCGGGGGGCTTCAGCAGAGCAATCGCAAGAAGATTCCTGCGATAGCCCGACTAAATTTAGTATGCTTTGGAAGGCGACATAAATTACTGTATTAATTTAACACTTGACTTGACTGTCTTTTGGTCTGTTGGTCATAAGCGTTACTGTCGACCTTAAGATCTCTTGTTCTATTTGTAGGTCTAGCTAGAACATCAGTTATTGGGTTTCTCTGTAAAGTAATTTTCAGTAGCAACCTAGAATCAGACAGCTAGCGGTAATGTACCCCTGTGCCTCGGAAATCATTAAAACAACAGTTCAATCATCTCAGATTTCTCTACGGTCGTGTTGGATTGCCGTTCTACTAGATTATGAGAACGAGTGCCTCTTTCTCAGGGTCAGGGTCAGAGGTCTAAAAGAAGATGTAGTGACAAAAATTGAGAAAGGTATGATGAGATGGTTTGGCCATGTCGAGAAAATGAATGAAGAACGATTGACGAAAAAAGTGTATAAGGCGAGTGTGAATGAAAGTGTTGGAAGGGGTAGACCTAGGCGGACATTTCTAGACCAAATCAGGGACGTCTTGAAAAAAGGACAGGTCAAGAGTACCCTAAACCGTAGAGCATGTATGAAGGGAATAATGAAAGTGGACGAAGCAAAACAAGTATGTAAAGATCGTAGCAAGTGGAAAGAAGTGGTCTCTGCCTACCCCTACGGGAAAGAGGCGTGATTATAAGTATATATGTATGTATGTATGTATATATGTGCCTCTTTACATCCTTTAACAAGTATACTTCTGAACATAGACCTTTTATAGAATACCAAGAGGCTGGTTACTCTACGCCTGAGCTCGAAGCTGACAAGATCGCTTTCACAAGTGTTAATGATCTAATGCTTTCCCTATTAATCGTGAAGAAACTCACAGCCTTCACGTTATTAAAACTACTGGAATTATTGTTGATAATAATTTATATATTGATAATAATATATATTATAACTAAAATTAAAATTAGAACAAAATCAAAATACGTTTTCAACACATGTACGATGTGTTTTTAGCGATTTTGGGGCTATTGTAGTCTAATAATTAAATATGAAATTATCTGATGTTTGGATATTTATTACTCGATTGGAGAGAAATTTTTAGACATTTAGACATATCCTTTACTAAAATCTGGTACATTCAACTTATCAAAATTAACATAAAAACTTATTATTACAATGTGAGCGGAGCTAGAGGTAGAAGCTAGTGAATTAATAAATAAGATCAGTGTTGTCATCATTACAGTCCTTCGCAAGTTCAATGCTAAACATAGGTCTCTTCCAAGGAATGTCATAAAGCATGGTGCACAGCCACCTGCATCTATTGACTTCCTGCATACCTAACCAGGTCATCACTCCACATAGTGGGGGATCACTCTACACTTCGCTTACCGGTACGAGGTTGCCACTCGAGAAACTTTCTTCTCTATCGGTTGTAGGTTCTTCGAGCCTATTACCACTTCAGCTTACTCATCTGTTAGGCTATCTCGGTTAATCTGGTTCTACTGCGGATATCTTCATTTTTATATGGACATAGCCCTCTCTTTAACTCGCTGACGGACTTTGAGCTTCCCCATACGGCCAGCAGTGAAGGATCACGTCTCATATACATATGTCACTGCATGATACTCCTGTGTTTCAAGTGGTGAGTGGCGAAAAATAGAGACCCTTTATACTGGTAAAGAGGCATACCTCAAAGCGACTGCACATCTGTATTTTGATTCTAAATACAAAATAGATGTATAAGATTAATATTATCGCTTTCATAAAACTCATAAAACTACAGCCTTGTTTGCAAAGATGGTTCTGCGATGCGATAGCTCTTCATCAGTCAACCAAATAACGAGTTGAATGTAAGTAAATTCAAGAAAAACAACTTCCTTCTGCGTGAATCCCATATCTCTGGTGCCCTTTGACCTACAGGACCCAAATTCAAACTCGACCGAGCTACTACCTCAAGGTATACACATACCAAATTTAAAGTCAATCTGTCCAGTGGAACGGAAGTTATCGTGTCGACATACAGACTAACAGACTGCCAGCTAAAACCATTAACTTTCTTTCAATGCTACGCAGAAGGAAGTTAATAAAGGGTCAAAAGTGCGCTGCTTTTAAGACGCCATTTTGACAGTTGATATTTTAGTAAATATTTTTTATTGGTTTTTCAAGGTGTTCCTAATTATTGCCAAAGCTTGTATGCAATTTTTTTTTAATTTATTAGTTATAGTATACGACTTTGAGTTTTAGTTTTCGTCATCCACATAGTTTTGGTTTTATAGGGCGGCAAAGCTTAAAGTGACCATATTACCCTCACGTATCTCACTAATTTTCTTGTTAAGTTCTCCATTTTAGCTTAAAATATTAGGAAAATGAATATAGAAAGTATGAACTCAAATTGATATCAAGCGACAAGTTATAAATGAAATATCAGTTACGCCGTTTATTATTACCTTATCATCATCTGTCTGCTTGGCAAATAATAGACGATGGAAGTAGGCAGCTTTCAAGTAATAAAAATAGTTAATCTCTCCAACACAAAACACAATACTATTGTGATTACCATTACTACAGTTACACACAATCAATACAATCCTAAAGACCTTATGCCCGTCCGTCAGAAGTTTGATTTTTTTTTATAGGATAGGGTTACAAACGAGTACATAGTCCACCTGACGGTAAGTGGTTGCTATGACCCATAGACATCTACATTTATCCTCAATAAAGAATCAAAATGCAGATGCGTCGTCACCCGTGAGGACTAAGATGGAATGCCTCTTTTCCAGTGAAATCGGTCTCCGGTTCTCTACACTCATCATACGAAACACAGCAGTGTCAAGCTGCCATTTTACGCTGGTATTCTGTAAGACGTGGTCCCGTGGTCCTTCCCCGGTCGAGCCGACCCATTTGTGCTACAACTATACTATTAATATAGCTGCAGCATGGCTCTACCACGTACAAAATGGTTATAACATGAAATATAGTATTTAATATTGGTATTTCAGCTGAACTGTGTAGTGGTGGTGTAAGAATATCTACTACTCCATATCATCCCGTGGATGTCGTAAAAGGTGATGGAGGGAAACAATTCAGAAGAGCGTCTTCTAAATACAAAAAAAACTGCGGTTGCCAACCTGCCCGAGAAACGTGGCAAATTGGTAAAAATTCCTTATGAGGCAATCTGGTAGAATATTAATATTGTCATGATGCTGCTTTATTATAGTAGCATGACTTGATTAGCCACGCAAGATCGGACAAGGATCACGCACTTACAGTTGCTATGATTCGTATGGTAAGTGTAGAGTACCGGAGATCTTTTTTACTTTTGCCTCGAGCATTACTTCTTACTCCTCGTGAGTGACAACGCATCTTCATTTTGATTATTAATCGAGGATAGATGTAAGTGTATATGTGTCACAGCATCCACTTACCATCAGGTGGACTGTGTGCTCATTTGTCATCCTTATTCTATAAAACTATGGTGGTGGCCTGTATTCAGCAGCGGGCTTTGACAGGCTGAAACGGTAACGGTAACGGTGACTTCAGTTGAAAGACCGAGACAAATAAAGACCGAAGAATCGATAAAGAAACATAGACCTTCCCCATTGATTGTCTCTTAAGAGGGATATTTGCCGTAGTTATCACGCCTATTGCAAACGTTTTATATTATTATTTTCATTTTTTTGTCAGGCTGCTGCTTCAGCTTTAAACAATAGATGTTCCCAACGGCCGTCAACCGCCCAGGCGATTGGTTCTACTAATAGAGAATCGAAGTGAATCCCGAGAAAAGTGTAGCAATACACTTTCAAAGGATCTCCACTTCCAACCTTCAAATCAGAAACCCCTAGGAAATCGTTAGGTACAATCACCCTGTACGGCCACCAGATCCCCTAGCAACCAACAGCCAAAATCTAGGAGGCACATTCGCTGAAAGTATGACATTCGCGAAACACATTCGCAATGTTCGCAATCTAACAAAAGTCGTAACTAGTCGCTCCAACCCCTAGTTAACAGAAAGAGCAAACTGTCCTTAAGACACAAGCTCTACCTTTATAAAGCGTTCGTAAGACCCGTCATGTCTTAGGCAAGCATAGTTTTTGAGCACGCAAGCCATATTCATTTGTATGACCTCCAAGTCGTCCAAAATAGATTCATTCACATAGCGACCGGAGCTCGTTGCTATCACCGAAACTCTGACCTACACAGAGACTATCAACTTCCGACGATCTCTGAATACTTCAAGGATATGTCACGGCGCTTCTTTGAGAAGGCCGAGACACATCCCAAACTGCTAGTGGTAAAAATAGTCACCTACGCTCCGACTCCGAATGTTACGCCAACCCTCCGGAGGCCCCGCTATGTTCTATACAAACCCCCGGTTCCGCTAGATTCCCACGACCGTAATGTCGTTGGCCTATTACACTCCAACACTACACAATCACCTAGTGCCACAAATGCTGTTAGGACAACAACGGATGGGACGCAGCGAGTCCGCAGACGGGCGCGTCTCACACTTCTCCACACCGTATATACACCGTACACCCGCGTCCCTGGGTGGTTCTCAGCATGCCCAGAACATCGAACGAATTAGCCATCAGTCGGGGTCCGCTCCTTTATTCGGGCGGCGGTTACCCAACTCACCCATGTTTTCTCTTAGCGTATTTTATCGCATCTATCACGGGGAGTGCTCCGAGGAATTGTTCGGACTAATTCCAGCCGCTCAATTTCATCATCGCACATCGCGATAAAACACGCGTTACCATCCATACCACCTGGTTGATTGGCGGTCCACAACTGTGCGATTTAGAAGAAGTTTTCTCCCTCGCACAACATCCTTGTGGAATCGATTACCACCAGCGATTTTTCCGGACCGATACGACTTAGGGACCTTCAAGAAAAGAGCCTACTCCTTTTTAAAAGGCCAGGCCGGCAACGCATCTGCAATTCCCCTGGTGTTGCGGTTGTTCATGGGCGGCGGTAGTCGCTTACCATCAGGTGAGCCGCACGCTCGTTTGTCTCCTCTTCTATAAAAAAAAATGTCATGTTGCAGTTTTCGGTGACATCAAGGAATAATTGTTAATGTGATGATGATGTAATCACTGAATACAATATTATCCCACTCCCTCGAGATTATCGATTTTAGTGCAAGTTCGCGTCCGCAACGTTGCACTAAAATAAATAATCTCCATCACCCATTTTGTATAGCTACAGCTTCTTTGAACTTAGAGCTCGCGGCCTGAAAGGCGAGCTCTGATTTCGATGAAGCTGTAAGGGCCGTATAGGCTAACAGCATTAACATCACAGAAACTAGACCATTCGGAGCTGAACACCTTGCCCGGCGGGAGATCTCCCCTTTACCTATCATGGCCACATAATTATACGCATTTCGAACAATAGATAGAGTAACAAAAACCTTCCTCATTGACTGCCTCATAAGGGAGATATTTGCCAAAGTTGTCACGCCTATTACAAGCGCTGTATATTATTATTTTAAATTTTTCGCGGCTAACGCGCGAGCATTGTACGCCTGCGGCAAACCTGTGTTTTGGCTCGCGAGCCAATTTTTGCGCACAATTTAACTACAGCGAGTAAGCTGCGCGCGGCAGCCGCAACGAACGTTCATTTTGTTCGCGGCAACCATGGACGTTGTACGTTGGCGAAGTGCAGCGGCTGCTTTTGTAATTATTTATCATATTATTCATTATAGAAATTGTTTAGTACCATATAACCTAATTAGAGTACGACAACACGCCAACTAAAATACGTAAACAGCCGTCCCATCTCCGCGAGCACAATTCACTGAGATTCCTTTACCGCGCCGTCAAACCGACACGTATTGGTTTGTCGCGCGGTATTTTTGAGCGCGCCAATGTTCGAATTACCGCGCGCGGCAACGCAGTATCCACCAGATGGTTTGCCGGACGAATTCAATCCGCAGCCTGAGGGTGACAAACGAGCACACAGTCTACCTGACGGTAAGTGGTTGCTGCGACTCATAGACATCTACATCTATCCTCGATTACGAATCTAAATGCAAAGGCTTTTTCATTGTTACACGTGAGGAGTAAGATGGAATGCCTCGATTCCAGTAAAAAAGGTCTCCGGTTCTCTACACTCGCCGTATGAAAAACAGCAGCGTTAAGCTGCTATTTTGCGCTGGTATTCTGTGAGAGCGTGGTCATTCCCCGGTCGAGCTGACCCATTCGTGCTACAACTATACTACTAATATAGCTGCAGCATGGCTTTACCACGTACAAAAATATGCGCTCGCTGTGCTCGTTTGACGTAAAGAATCTATGGTGGCGGCCAATGGTCGGCACTGGACTTTGACATACTCTAACGGTAACGATAACGGTTACTTCATTTAAAAGACTAAGATAGATAAAATTGTAATTGCCTGCATTTCTAACAATAGATAGCATTCGATACTCAACAGCTCTTTGCATTTTAATGAACAGCAATAAACATAGGAAGCAATCTGGTAGTCTCGCGGCGCCGTCGAAACTCCAAACACGTGACGGGTTGATAATGAATAGCTAGCTTGATAATGAATATTTACACAGTTGTCACGAAGTGAAGTGTTTATCTTGTTTTTATTCACTTCACTTGGTAAGTCAGCACTTAAAATTGTAATTAACAATGGGTGCCTGCGGGAGTCGTACCCAGGTACTAGGTTGCCCGCGTATTTAGAACTTCACAAGCAATACGAATCTTCAATTTTTTTTCATGAAATAGAGCTTTAATTACTTCTAAAAATAACATTAACAACTCATGATACCATACCATTCCATTACAGCTTATTAAGAGTACACTATTGAATATAGATCCTTGCCATAATTGCCTCATGGGAGTATTTGCCATATTTGCCAAACTAAGCAAGCGTGTTGGCAGCCGCAATTTATTATTTTTAACACACTTTTAATAGTTTGGTATGTATCTTAGTAACGGAATTTTTAAATGTGAATTTCATCCCCTTCAAAACGTCGGATTGATTTGAAACTTCGCACACTTATCAAGGACCAATCACAATGCAATAATTTAAATAGTTTGTCCTTGGATATCAAGATTTGCGAATAATTCATAAAACTACTACAATCTACTGTAAGCCGCGTAAAAGAACTTCGTTCTAAAATAAAGAAATATGATTTTGTAGTTAGCCGCACTAAAAAATAGAAAATAAATAATAGGTTAAAAAACTCAAAAAAAAAAACCACGTTTTTGTAGATGACCGAACTAAGAAGTAGTAAATAATTTTCAATAACTTTGAAATAAGAAAATTGTGATCAACATAAAAAAACTAATTTTATTGTAACAAAAAAGCGTGTTATTTGTTGTAAATATTTTTGTGGATATTCGTAAAATTAATGTCAACATAAAAATATCTGAAAAAGCACCCCACGCTTTATTACAATAAATGACTTTTTTTTTACGTAAATCAGTATTTTCTTATTTTAAACTTATTGATAATTATTTTCTACATTTTAGTTCAGTTATCTACAAATGCGTATTTTTTTAGTTCTTAAACTATTATTTATTATTCAGCTGTTATTTGGAAGGTGTTACTGCCTATCACCTGGTTCAGATTTCCTCGCCGCCTCTTACGATATCCCCGGGATGGTATGGGGCAGTGGATATTCTTACACCGCCACAGCATGGTTAGGAGCTCTTCGATGCATACAATAATAATTAATTCAAAGTTTAAAGCCATTTTATTCGTTTCTCCTATTAATAGAAAAAGCCAATCACGTTCTAAAATCTTGCTTTAGTTTTATAGGAACAGTAATTAATAGAATGTTCAAAGTGATAAAAAGTACACCGACCTTTCATTATGTTTTGATTGCTATTTCGCTTTGGTTGTGATGACCATGTCCAATCGTCTCTTGTACGGAAATACTCGAGTATACATTACTGTTAAATGGTGCGCCGTAGAATGAATACGAAATATTACTCAATGTATCTATCAAACGCAAATACATAAGAATAAAGTATTGATGAAGTTGAATATGAGTATAGCTTTAAAAACCCAAAAACTGAACCCCAAGAACCGGAGGCTCTTTTTACTGGAAATAAGGCATTCCATTTTAGTCCTCAGGGGTAACAACACATCTGCATTTTGATTCTTAATTGAGCTTAATGTAAATGTCTATGGGCCATAGCATCCACTTACCATCAGGTAGACTGTGTGCTCGTTTATCACATAGATCTAATTAAAAAAAAACTACTGCAATACGTGGTTCAGACCATTGCAGTGCGGATTTGGTACACATTTAGTACGGCTAGTGCACTATATTGCTTTTTCCAGAACGAATTTCAATAAATATTTCTATTCTCATAAGTTTCGGAACAGGTAAGTGGATTTAAATTCTATCATCGTCATTATCACAGCCTTTGCTGTATTGTCTTCGGCCTGCCGAAAAATTTCCTTATAAGGTGGATATTTGCCATAGTTGTCACGCTTGGCTAGTGTGTTGGCAACTGCAGTTTTCCTCTAGTTTTTATTTAGAATTTAGTTGTTCTAGTTCTTATTATTTCACTATTAGTTGTAATTATTTTCACAAAATACCTGCAACCAACTTTAAACAAATGGACACGTCCATGAAGAATCAATAGTGTAGTTGAGCGTTTAGTTGCGGCGCTGCGGGGCTGTGTGTTTAAATCGCACACACCACATAGACCTTTCACATTGGTTGCCTCATAACGGGGTATGTTTGCTATAGTTGTCAAGCTCAAGCCTATTACACGCACTATACTTTATTATTTTCAATTTTCGTCAATACGATACTCCCGCCTATCTCCTGTTTCAGCTTCCCTTCGACGCCTGTTACTACACCCACAGGATGATACTCGGTAATGGACTCTCATACGTCGCAAAACACAGTCCAAAAATGTATAGCAGAGTAACTATCTCAATATTGTATTGATTACTCATAAGAAATAGCATTATTAATACAGTAGAGTAGGTTGGGAAATTTCGTAAAAACATACGTCAGTTCGGATATACGTAGATATACATATATTTGGAAATAACTTAGCTGGGTGTTCCTGTTTTTGTCCGTTTTAAAATTGGTTTCTGATAGCCAAGTTATTACATTTAGAATCAGAAAAAAAGGCATTTTTGATGCATTCTTTCCCCTTACGATGTACCCGGTCAATATACGATACAATACAATTTTCTCGATAGAAAAAATTACACAACTACGTTCGATTTGCAGTTTTTTTACAAACCAAATTTCATTTTAAACAAGTACTAATACCCTTTTTTTTTTCAGAAAAAAAAATAGTAATTTATGGGTAATTAATTTTGGAATCAATTCCACCCGATCGTTTTTTTTTTCATTACATTTATTTAAAAAATAACGATTATTCAATTGGTTTTCGATCCGCACGTCGCTTGCCACTGGCAAGTTGCCAGTAGGGATGGGCAAAGGGAAAAAATATATCGAATCTATATTTTTAAACAGTATCGATATATATCGCATGATAAAAATCGATATATCGATATATCGTCATCATTTCAATGATGTCAAGATAAGGTCCAAAATTTTATTTACTGACGGTTGGACTACGACAAAAACGATACAACATTTTAAAATATATTATCGAAATTGATACGAATTCGATACTCTAAAATAAATATCGATATATCGCGATTTAAAATATCGACGATATATATATCGATATTTTTATTAAAATATATCGATATTTCGATATATCGATATTTTTTGCCCAAGCCTAGTTGCCAGTGTCCCGCGGGACGTTGCCGAGGTAAGATTTGTTTTTGCGCGCGTACTTCTCTTCTGCTGCGTGGATAACATTTAAAAAATAAATAAAATTGTAAATAACAATAGTTTTATGAAACTTACATAGACTGTAGTTAAGCTTTTATTTGTGTGTTTATTTTTCATTGTGTAAATATTTGTTTATAACTTTAAAACAATATTTTTGTGATTATTTTGTAAAAATCACGAACATAATATTATGTGCGGCCCGACGCGATCTTTGTGGCGACCGCTTGTAAATGGAACACCCAGCCTTAAATGGAAATAACCCATATGACTGTTGATATTATAAGCGAGTACTGCATTTTTATCTACCATAAAATTATCAACATCATTGGCATTACACCACAGCATCAATCAAATTAATTTACTGCTTTAAACAACTTAAATGATTGAGGTCATTTTTACACGGTATATTTTTTTTGTCGAGGCGATGGTTTAGAGCTATGATATGATCTGATCAATAACACCTATAGTCAAGTTATTGATAATTTACAAGACTAATTCACATAGTATGTCAATTGATAAATGACATACTATGAAAATTAATAAATTTTATATTTACTCCTACCGTACAGAGCACAACTGCTTCTTCCTTGCCAGCTAGAAAAAGAATATATAATTTGTACTTAGACTATAAAATAATATGAATTCCCTACACTACAACTAAATTATCATTCGATTATAATTACTTACTAGGCGTTAACAACAGACCGGTGTTTTATGAATAATCACTTGTCAAACCAACCGTGAACACATTCTTGGCTGAAAAAGTAAAAAGAAGAAAAAAAAATGGAACACTGCAAAGAAAAATATCAATATGATAACAGTTAAGGCATCGATACGTTTTTGCTTAGACACTGCGTCCATTATCCGTTATAACCGTAATGGCATTTCGCTTTAACTAGTTAGCTGTTAATGTAGCAAAAACTACTTTTCACATCGCTAATACATATTAATATTGTCTCCATGTGGGGTCGATCTATTCGTAGTTCTATTGTTGTTTTAATTAAAATAAAATTCAAATAAGGACACGCATTGTATTAAAAAAGATTTAGTTTGGGTAGGTGGTAGTTTTTTTTTTTATAGGAGAGGGGCAAACGAGCGTGCAGCTCACCTGATGGTAAGTGACTACCGCCGCCCATGAACAACTGCAACACCAGAGAGGGAATTGCAGATGCGTTGCCGGCCTTTTAAAAAGGAGTACGCTCTTTTCTTGAAGGTCCCTAAGTCGTATCGGTCCGGAAAAATCGCTGATGGTAATCGATTCCACAAGGAAGTCGTGCGAGGAAGAAAACATCTAAATCGCACAGTGGTGGACCGCCAATCATCCAGATGGTGTGGATGATATCGGGAGTTCTGCCGCGATGTGCGTTCGTGAAATTTAGGGGCTAAACGTTCATTTTATGATTTTATAGTACGTGAGCAACCCGGGTTCTATCTCCACCGGTACTAATGAAATTGTTATCTGCAATTTTAAGTGTCTAATATCTTACGAGCTACTAACTTTAACTAATTGCTCTATAAACCTCTCCGAAATGAGAAAAGACGCTGGCTGGTGAGGCTGTTGCGGCACACCAGCAGTGAGATGTATATAGGCTATAATTTTACTTTAGTGTATTAAATGTGCCCTACTCCACCAGTTGCGTTTATCATTGTCACTATACACAAGCAATCCAACTTCGAACTCAGATCACAGCAACATTGGAACAATAAATTCAAATTACACTTATAATCGTGCTCGACTGTGATTGAAAATATTGCGAAATAATCTGCATATATTGAGAAATAAATTTTATCAAGAATGAATAGGTGTTTGTCAATTGTTTTCATGCTTTAAAATAATTGATCATGCTTTTTTTATTGTTGTTTAAGGTAATCATGTCAATGTCTTAACAGTTTGTGAACTGGCTCTGTAATTACTTATATCACTTATACTAAAACACAGTTTTGTTCAAAAATGGGCAAAGCGCTTTCTAGTAGAATGAGAATGTCGTTTATTTTTTTTATAGAATAAGGTGACAAGCGAGCACACTGTCCAACTGATGGTAAGTGGTTGCTGTGGCCCATAAACATCTACATTTATCCTCGTTTGCGAATCAAAATGTAGATGCGTTGTCACTCGTGAGGACTAAGAAATAAAAAGGGTCTCCAGTTCTCTACACTCACCATATGAAACACAGCAGTGTTAAGCTGCTATTATATGCTGGTATTCTGTGAGAGCGTGGTCCTTCCCCGGTCGAGCTGACCCATTCGTGCTACAACTATACTACTAATGCCATGCTGCAGCTATGCCTTACCACGTATAAAGAGTTTGTGATTAAACTAGCCCTATAACTCTCACAGTTGTGGGCTATAAGCAAATCCCTGGTAAAATATTAATATTATATTTGACATATCCTTCTCTTCGTGGTAATGGTGATAAGTAAAGTTGAAAGTTAAAGTAAAATTTCCTTATAAGCCTATTAATCCCAGAAACAACAATGTCTAGCAGTTCTAAAAGCGAGACATGCCTTGAGTATAACTGAAATAAATTCTAGGGTCATTATTCCTTTTAATTTTTTAGATTAAAGGTGAAATTTTTGTTTTTCATTAGTACAACAGTGGTAGAGCTAAGCGGTAGCTTTTGCTGTCGCACGGATGGGCCAGCTCGAACCGGGGTGGTACCACAGAATACCAGGGTGAAGTAGAAGGTTTACCTCTGCGTTGCGCTTGGTGAGTGCAGGTAGCCGGAGGCCCAATTACCCCCCCCCCCCCATCAACATGGTAGTGGAATTAAATAAAAGACTACCCCAGGAGGGTACCAGCACCCCTGGAGAATCCCTCGCTGAGCATCCACGACCAAACTACTTCACTCCTGAGCGTGGGTGCGCAGGCTGCCCCGCGTATTCTGGGGGGGCAAAATTCCGCTCTCGACTAATGCTGCTCGGGGCAAGCGGAGCAATACAACCAAGGCGACCCCTGTCACGCAAAATGTGAATTTTTGGAACATCAGGGGACTTCATTCCAACCTTAACGCTGTCCATTACCATCTAGAGACGGCGAAGCCAGCCTTGGTCTTTTTAACCGAGACTCAGGTGTCCTCTCCGGCTGATACTTCATATCTCTCCTACCCGGGGTACAAATTGGAACACTCCTTTGTGCCCTGGGCTGGAGTTTGCGTATACGTCAGAGAGGACATCTGTTTTCGACGCCTCGGCAGTCTTGAAGGTACGGACCTGTCCATCCTATGGCTGCGCGTAGACAGCGACGACCATCCCCGCGTCTACGGGTGCCTCTGTAGGTCCCATTGCGGTAATGCCGACACAGACCGACTCATCGACCACGTCCAAATGGCTGCAGACTCCGTGCTACAACAGGTCCCATCCGCAGAGATCGTGATACTCGGTGATTTTAACGCCCACCACGCTGAATGGCTTGGTTCTCGTTTAACCGATCATGCGGGTAGATCTGTCCATGACTTTGCTTTGGCATATGGTCTAACACAACTGGTTACTTCGCCTACGCGGATCCCAGATGTTGAAGACCATGTACCTTCCCTGTTGGATCTTCTGCTGACCTCTCATCCGGACGGATATCAGGTCTCCGTCGATGTCCCTCTGGGCTCTTCGGACCATTGTCTGATCTGGAGTACGGTGCCACTCACGCTCCAATCGCAGTTGCGATCTGCAGCTTGCCGCCGTGTTTGGCACTATAGGTCAGCTGATTGGGACGGGATGAGGTCTTTTTTTGCATTGTACCCTTGGGGGCGGGTTTGCTTCTCGCCGGAAGATCCCAGCGTTATTGCCGATTCTGTTGCTGATGTGGTGCTTCAGGGTATGGAACTTTTTATTCCATCCTCTGTGGTGCCCATCGGAGGCAGATCCCAGCCATGGTTTGGTCGCTCCTGTAAAATAGCATCACGCTATAAGCAGGAGTGCTACCGGGCCTGGGCTGACGCATCAACGTCTCGGGATGTAAACACCAGCGCACTTAAAAAGAAGTATAATTCCGCCTCCAGGTCCTTCAAAAGCGTCATTGCCAAGGCAAGGTCTGAGCACATCGGCAGATTTGGCGAGAAGCTAGTTCGCCTTCCTTCGGGAACCCGTGCATTCTGGTCTCTCGCCAAGGCTGTCCAAGGGAACTTCTGTCAGTCATCTCTTCCATCTCTACACAGAGAGGACGACTCACTGGCCCATGTCGCAAAGGAGAAAGCCGATCTGTTGAGCTCTCTTTTTGCGTCTAACTCGACTCTAGATGACGGGGGGAACACACCGCCGACCATCCCGCGATGTGAGTGCTCCATGCCGGATGTTCGGTTTACACAGCGCTCGGTTCGCAAAGCACTCTTCTCCCTGGACGTCAGCAAGTCGAGTGGGCCCGATGGAGTCCCTCCCATTGTGCTGAAGACGTGTGCTCCGGAGTTGGCACCGGTTTTAACGCGTCTTTTCCGATACTCCTACTCTGCACTCCTACGGCACAGCGTAGAGATGTTGCATCTCTTTGCGTATTTTATCGCATCTATCACGGGGAGTGCTCTGAGGAATTGTTCGGACTAATTCCAGCCGCTCAATTTCACCATCGCACATAGCGACAAAACTCGCGTTACCATCCATACCATCTGGATGATTGGCGGTTCACCACTGTGCGATTTAGAAGAAGTTTTCTCCCTCGCACAACTTCCTTGTGGAATCAATTATAACCAGCGAATTTTCCGGACCGATACGACTTAGGAACCTTCAAGAAAAGAGCTTACACCTTTCTAAAAGGCCGGCAACGCATCTGCAATTCCCCTGGTGTTGCGGTTGTTCATGGGTGGCGGTAGTCACTTACCATCAGGTGAGCCGCATGCTCGTTTGCCCCCTCTTCTATAAAAAAAAATAACTAATTAAATAGTATTTATTACTCGCCAGCACCAGTGAAATTTTTAATTACAATTTTATAAAATGCTCGGTGGTGAAGGAATACATCGCTGAGGAATAAGAAAAAAAATTCGAAGACATGTGAAGTTCGCCTACAGGCATTGGAGCAGCGCGGCGGACATCTCCTTGTCCTAAAACCCTCTCAAAAGTAGGAAGAGTCCTGTGCCTACCAGAGGGACTTATCTAGCCTGTTACTTTACTTTTGTATCGTATACATATGCAATATTCATATTCGTTTCAGATACAGAAGGGTACCTAATGCTGACAAAAATATCATGTGTGGGCCACGAAAACGTAAAACATCTTTGTACTTAGATAAAATGTTCTAGTGATTGTCAGTCATTTCATATGTCACATTTTCTATAGAGTGTGTACGTATCAGATAGGTCAAAATAAAAAATAATACAAAATATTATAGGAATGATTTATTAATAATATATACATTTATAGGTATTTATAACAAAAATAATGAAAAGCCTGCAAGGTTCAACTGATAGTGTTTCTTGTAAACACAATTGTAAAATTGCTGTTCTCTGCACTCTCCATAAGACTATGTTGCTGCTATTTTACGTTGGTATTCAGGGAGAATGTAGCCCTTTCCCTTCATAACACAGCTGCTGTGTGTTTCTTCCATATACGAAACCAATTATTTTTTAATGAAAATATATTCTAATACGAATATAACAAATAGCATTTAAGGCCTTAAGATAAGGTCCAGAATCACAGTAGAAAACGTAATCTATTGCGAAAAATTTGTGATAAAATTTTAAAAAAATAATTACAAACTTATCCAAGATACCCAATGCGTTAAAAAATATAGCAAATAATAAACTAATTAGTTTTCGTCAGTTTTTAAATAAGGTTATAAAGATATAACAAAAAGGAACAAAAACAAATGTCAAAAAAGTTCAGGATCTAATTGACGATATACAGGCATTCCTTATATTACCTTATTACCTTAGGCCTGAGAGGTTGTCACCTGTCTATATCTTGAAACCCCGACTTTAAAAGAGGAGTGTTATAAGTTTGAGCGCCATATGTGTCTGTCTGTCTGTGTGTCTGCCTGTGGCACCGTAGCTCTTTTTTTATAGGATCGGGTGACAAACGAGCACACAGTCCACCTAATGGTAAGTGGTTACTGTGACCCATGGACATCTACATCTCAATAAAGACTCAAGATGCAGATGCGTTGTCACCCGTGAGGACTATGATGGAATGCCTCTTTGCCAGTAAAAAGGGTCTCCGGTTCTCTACACTCACCATACGAAACACAGCAGTGTTGAGCTGCCATTTTACGCTGGTTTTCTGTGAGAGTGTGGTCCTTCCCCGGTCGAGCCGACCCATTCGCGCTACAACCATAATATAGCTGCAGCATGGATCTACCACGTAGAATAAGCTCTTAAACAAGTGAACCGATTTGGGTTCGGTTTTTTTTTTTTGAATGGTGACTTCATCAAGAGTGTTCTTAGCTATGATTCAGGAAATCTACAAACAAAATAGCAAAATAGCAAAAAAGCTGGAAAACAAAATAGCTGATGATCTTTGACTTTCAGTCGGTTGAAGATCATCAGTTATTTTGCTTTGAGGGTTTTTGAAATGTTCAATTTAATATTATGATTCTTATTTTATTTAAACTGCTTCGTGCTTAGCCTAATGGTCCAAACGGACCAGCTGATTATGAGGTCCTAGGTTTGAATCCCGAGTTGGGCCAAAAATATCAGTTATTAAGTGTCTGTGTCGAAAAATTTTCATTAGCAGCCCGAAGGCAAGAAGTTGGCGATGATCCACCCTAATGCATCGGAAAACACGGAAAGCCATTGGTCCTGCGTCTGATTTCTTTTCGGCCGTATCGGTTTACCGTCCCATCAGACTATCACAGAAAATACACTATAGTCCTGTCCTGGGCAAATGACTACTCGTGACCGGAATTAGGTCTGGAAGATATTATTTTTATTCATAACTAATGTTAGATGTAGATGTTTCTAAACACAGCATCCGGTATCCATTAAGTATATCATCTTTACTTTCTATTAAAAAAATATTTCAACAAAACACGGCCTAATGTAGGGCACAACTGTTAACGCGTAAACACAAAGACACTTGCTCCATTACCCGCCTGTATCCGGCAACATTGATACTGTGAGATCGAAGGTTACAGTAGCAGGTAATACTGAACAATCCAATTATTAGTTTTCTGACTTCTCTCAACATACAAAATTAATTTTGTTATAAATTAAAAACATAAAATATTACCCATAAGGATAAGCAGAAACTAAATACTTTCATTTGGCACGATCCTGATACACGTCTGTAGCTTCTTTCACATACATAATATGTCTACGCATACCTACGTGTTTGTCGGTTATAGGTCTTCTTAATGTGGTCAATATACTTCTATTTAGATCGTCCCTTGCTGATGCCGTCGTTTAATAAGGTTAAGAATTAAAGAAAAAGAAATTAACATGTATTATGGTATAGATAAAACATTACGCTCTGGCCCACCTGTCAAATTTGTAATGCTAATTATTCGAAGGTCGTTTTAACAGCGAAACCCTGAAAAACCAGTAGATAATACAACATTATAGATAACATAGTTTGCAAGTTACTTTAAGAAAAATATACAAAAGGTAATATACAGATGCATAACACGAATATTGGACTAAAAAAAAATGTTTAACTGCAGTCAAATACTTCTAGTCATTAATAGAATTATTTTATATTCATTAAATTTTCAACTCGGCCTGGTTTGATATTTAAAGGGATATTTTTCAAATATCGTGGTATCGTGCCAAAAACGCTGGCAGCGTTTCCTCGCTGAATGGCTGTACATAGCCTTGGAGCGAGAAAATAATCAGCCCACATATCACCAGCAGCGACTATTCAAGGATACAGTTTTAAGCTTTAATGTTTTCCATAATGATTTCTTATACATATTTACGCCACGCCATCCCGCAACCATGGGTGCTGTAAAGTGTAACTGTGGTAGAGCCACGTGGCGGCTTTTGCTGTCGCACGGATGGGCCGGCTTGAACCGGGGTGGTACCACGACCTCACAGAATACCAGCGTGAAGTAGAGGTTTACCTCTGCGTTTCGCTTGGTGAGTGCAGGTGGCCGGAGGCCCTTTTTACTGCAAATGAGGCATTCCATCTTAGTCCTCACGGGTGACAACGCATCTGCATTTTGATTTGTAATAGAGGATAGATGTAGATGTCTAGGGGCCGCAGCAACCACTTACCATCAGGTGGACTGTGTGCTCGTTTGTCACCCTTAACCCAAAAAAAAAATAAAGTGCCCGAAACGTCGGGAATTAAAAAGGTTAAAATTAAGCGCGACAAAATCTACAATATTAGTTTTATTCTAATTTTGTTTTTATTTCCCTCCAAGAAAGGGATAAAATTTCCAACAAGAGACAATCATCGCAAATATAAACTAAGATTTTTAACTCTAAACGAGATATTGTGTGTATGTATATCCAAATACACTCTCACGTTGATATAAAAGTTGCAGTCTAACAATATATACGTCCCACTGCTGGGCACAGGCCTCCTTTCATTACTGAGATGGTCTTAGGGTAAGGAAGAGTAGCCGGGCAGCCCTAATGCGTGTTGGCGAATTTCACATGTCTTAGAAATTATTAACTTCTCGCTTTGAAAATTAATATTTTTTTATTAAGAGCATGTGGTAAATAAGCACTTAAAATTGCAATTAACAACTTCATTGGTGCTGACGAGAATCGAACTCGGGTTGCTCGCGTATTGTGAAATTTACAGCGAGCGCTTAATCCCTAAGCGACTACGGCTCAAGTAGATATAAACTTCTTACTAATTTTATAATCACACTACAATCGATCGTTGCAACAATCTTTTGTATCTGGTAGTAAAACTAGATTACACAATAAATTATTTTTCAAATAGCTTTGTAATTATTCAAAATGTTATTGCTTTTCCATTAGCAATAAAGCACAAACTGCGTTTTGCACTAGACGTCGAGGAGCAACAGCGTTTTCTTTGCATGGATGCGCTCGCGCTTTGAAGGCCTATCAGTTGCATAGGTCAGCTCCACTCGATCGCTCGCCTATCCGTTCAGAAACAGCGCGAAATCTGTCGAGCATAAAATCGATTTAAAAATAAAGTCGACTGCTAATACGTAAAGAGACGTCTACTCTTGTGTTTATTGTGTTTAATAGTAATTAGGTGACAGTGTTCGGATGATCTAGTGCAATTGAATTTATAATTTGATAAACGAGGAATGCACACACGTTTCAGGTATTGTGTTGTAAATCTAATGCTTTCTTTTTCAACGGTCAATTTATCGGGTTTGCTGCATACATTGACACATATTGCTATTATTCTGTGAGCGGTTATGGAACTAAAGTAAAATTATATTTATATAACATCAAATGAAAATAAGTGTAACATTGAGATCAAATATTCTTTAAGATTATTGATTTGTATTCAAAATATTTTTTTTATTTTAACACAGTCTTATTTTTACACCCGTTTACCTACTTCTGCCGACAAATAATAGTGCTTGTACTGCTGTGTTCCAGTTCGAAGAGAGTATTCAAAGCCAATATAATTACAAATTATGAGCCAAAACTCCTTAGTCCTCTAGTGTGAAAAGGCACCTATGTAGTCACTTACCATGAGGTGGACTGTCAGTTCTCACTACAGTTTTATATATAAAAAAAAAACATATAATTTATATGTTTGTGTAAGTTAGGATAGACCCGTGTTCAATAGTGGACTTTTATTAAGATGTAATTTCACTTTTCATAGATCATGAGATTACAGCCTATAAAAAATCTACGGCTGAACATAGGTGTGCCACAGTTTGCCGTTCAGTTAATATATTGTCATAGTAGTTACAGTACCATTTTCAACCGACTTCAAAAAAAGGAGGAGGTTCTCAATTCGACAGTATTTTTTTTGTGTGTTAACGCAGAACTTTTTTCTAGATGAACCGATTTTGATGATTCTTTATTTACTTGAAAACTGGTGCTTGTCATGTAGTCCCATATTAATTTTATCAAGATCTGACAAATACTTTTTGAGTTATGCTTAATAATTCGTATTTAATTGACTTCGATTACATTGATTCTTGGGGCGATGTTTACGCTGTTACAACAAAATCCCAGAAAATATACAAAATTTGACCTGTTCAAAGTTCAAAAACTTTATTAAACAAAGTTTGTATTAAAAGGATTGTTATAAAAAGGATTATTATAATATTAAGGAATTTATGAATGATAATAATCCCTGGGAATGAGGTGATCGCTACCAAGCTATTTCTAATTTATCTTGTGTGGTTAATTGTGTAACAGACATGATTGTAAGCTGTTATTTAAAAAAAAAGTCACGCTGGGTTTCTCGCTGGTTCTTTCCAGGACAGAGGTCTTTTTTCGAACCACTGGTAGTTAAACAAAAGAGTGACTTTCAATAAGTATTATTTATAATCTATATTGAGTAAATAAGTTTCTGTTTCTAATAACGATGTTCTCATTTTATTTATATTTAAGTCGGTTACTTATATAAAATTTTTAATTTTACCACTTCTTATATATTGTTGACGCTTGATGATCGCAGCATGAGTTCATTTATAACGCTACTTGAAATTTTGATTATTTTACTGATTTCATATTCTCTGGAATAACTGTTTCGTTTCGTTTTCGTACGTGATAGAGCTATGCTGCAGCTAAATTATGGTTGCAGCACGAATGAGTCTGCTCCACTGGGCAAGGACCACGCTCTCATTGAATACCAGCGTAAAGTAGCAGCTCAATACTGCTGTTTTTCGTATGGTGAGTGTAGAAAACCGGAGAACCTTTTTACTGAAAACGAAGCATTCCATCTTAATCCTCAGGGGTGACAACCCATCTGCATTTTATTTATTGATTGAGAATAGATGTAGAAGTCTATGGGTCACGGAATTAGAATCCAATTACCATCAGGTGGACTGGGTCCTCGTTTCGCACTCATATTTTATTTTTAAAAAAACTGTTACGCTGCCACCACACACTAATCTTTTGTATCTGTTGTTGTGTGTGTTTTTATTTGTGTGTTGTAAGAAGTGACTGAAGAAGATGCCACAAAAATCTTCTGGCTTCCGACAGATGGCGGTAAAACCATATCGTTTACGCCAGACGCAATATACCCATACCGGTTACAGGTAGCAGCATCAAAGCTTCACGTCTGGTACTGTGGTCGTTGCCTGCCAAACATGATAATTAAGGCAAATATTTCCTGCAGGGCGAAAGTCCCATATCCATTAGTACACTGTTACAGATTGATAAAGAAGTAGATATATAAAATCTTTATACAACCATTAACCGGATATCATGATTTCTCTCTCATTTTTCACGTTCACCTCTTTTAAAACCATACGACATAGAAAGGTTGATGTTGGTTTTTCTTACGCCGTCATTAACTGTAAATAAGTATGAGAAATTTTAATCCGTTAAGAAAATACTTCGACTTACTTCATATACTTACATAAACTTTTATGATTAAGCTAGAACAAATTATGATGTGACTTGGAGCATTTTGAAATCCCTTAATTACTGCCTTAGAATATTTTCTACATCGTTAACTTTAAATTATACCGTACTACTAGATTATACCAGCGGCTTCGCGTGGTTTTCGCTTTACCAAACTCATGCCAAAATTCGGGATCACCTCTATGTCTGTCAGTGTCCCTGTCCGTCTATTATAAAGATTCTTCTCAGAGATTTGATAAAAACATGTTCACTGCGTAAAATTGTTACAGTGCAAACATAATTTTTTTGGCTTTTCATTATTATTCATTATTATTATACACAAGTCTACTGCTGAACATCGAAGTCACGCAAGAAATGCCACAAAACACGGTCCAGAGCAAACTTATATTGTTAATATGAGTCAATTTGATTCATGCATATTAAACTTATCAATTACTTATCTACAGCGCCTCCAATTAGTCATTAGCGTATCTTTCAGTCGTCATCACGACAAAACAAATACGTTGTGAGAATATGACTACAAACGGTCAAGTCCTTCAGGAGTTACACAATCAGTAAATTACGCATTACAATTACGATTAAATATAATAAAATTATTTTACATAATCATTTAAATATTACGAAACAACGATCTCTCAAGACCTTCTAAAGAAAAAAATCGATAAACAGAAAAGCGACAACTTTAATAATTTATTTTATTTACGCGAACAATACACATTAAATGAAACTAATTTTTTACGGATTCTATCACGTTTAATTTAATTCCAGACGTTTCGAGCACTTTACGGCACCTAGTTAAGGGGGGGGGGGGGGGGGGGGAGACTGAGGTGTTTGACGTTCCGATGTCATAGCCTGGCTACCTTCAGGTTTTGAATATTAATTTTTGGTCCGATCTACGCAGAATGAACTTATAGTATCTTGAAGTGAACATGAAGGAACTATGACATCGGGACGTCAAACACCTCAGTCAGTGACCATGGGTGCTGTTAAACACCCGAAACATCGGGAATTAAAAAGTTAAATTAAACGCGATAGAATCCGTAAAAATTAGTTTCATTTAACGACAATATTGAATATTTTTATTTATTAAATTTACAATAAGTTATATATTAAAGTCTAAAATGGGAATGTAATATTAAAATGTAATCAAATTGTAAAGTCACTTGTAAGCAACTCATAGACGTAGTAGATATTAGGTGGAAGTATAACTTTTCTGCCTTGGATTCCTTCTAGGTACGTGCCATGTTCTACCTGTGTACCAGTCTGAAGAGATATAGTGATATAGGAAGCTAGTATCTATAATTAATCTTAGTCCTAAAAGATGTCAAAGCATTTATGTAGCCTTCGTTGTCTGCAGTTGACTGCAGGGTTGCATGAAATATAGTAGCCATTTACTATCATAGGTATTACATTGTTTATATATGACTTTCATAATAAAATCGTCCCTCGTATGGTAATGACTAGACACTCTTCTCAATGTCAATCAGTATTTCAATTTAATAGATTACCTACTGACTTAAAAATATGTTATACAAGAATAGTTTCAAAAATACCTTAAAAAAGTTCATACTGGAAAAATGTTATTATAGTGTTGACGAATTTCTACATGCTGATGCTATTATATAACCAACAATGTTTTAAAATTTTTGATGACATTAAAAATAATCGTATTTTTTGTGACAAATATTGTTATTATTATTTTGTGAAATTTATATATTTTATTTATACTGATGAGATTTGACTTGTAATTTTTATTGTAAGTTTTATATACTTAATTGTAATTTTTCATAATCTAATTTTTATATTAATTGTTATAATTATTTTAATTTAATATTGATTGTAAATTATATTTTTATTGTATTTTTTATAATTGTAAACTGGATTGTCAAGTCTTTTAATTGTATTTTTGCTTAAATGATTCAACACAATTTTTATTGTTCAGAATTAAACCAATAATAATAATAATATCGGGCGGTGTAAGTTCGTTATTCAATTACGTTTCATAAAAAATAACGAAGCCCTTCAACCTATTCTCATCTAAATTTAATTAGTTTAACATTAAATCAACCCAAACTTATTTTTCCATCTAGATAACTCACGCTCTCTAATGTAAAATGTAAACAATGTTACGACCTAGAAATAATGATTATCTTAGAAAAAAACGGTATCGGTTTACTTCATAATTAACAGTTCTAAAGTTACCTATTCCGTGTGAATGATAATAACATACATACATAAACTCTCACGTTCGTCACCCAGAGCGACAGGCAAAGAAAACGGACTCCTATTAGGCAAGTTCCTGATACACCTCTCTCTTTTTTCAAATTTATATACCTACGCAAGTACATTTTTTTCAATAAAGGGATTTTTTTTATTTAATAGAATGGGGGTGACAAACGAGCACGCAGTCCACCTGATGATAATTGCATGCTATATCCTATAGAAATCTACATCTGACCTTGACTAAAAATCAAAATACAGATGCACTGTCACCCCCTGAGCTCTAAGATGGAATGCCTCGTTTCCAGTAAAAAAGGGTCTCCGATTCCTACACTCATCATACGAAACAGCATTAATCTGGTCTTTAACGCTGGTATACTGTGAGAGCGTGGTCCTTACTCGGTCGAGCCGACCCAATCATGCTACGACTATAATATAGTTGCAGCATGGCTCTACCACGTAGAATGAGTACTGTCAATTTGGCCCATCTTCAAGTAGAAATGCGGCAATCATCAGTCTATGAACACGTACAGGATTGCCTCCACTATTACATTAGATTTGATCACACAAATAATCTTTGTATAAAAACATCGATTCAGGCTCTTAAAATCAAAAAACATACATTTCAATACAAAAGACACAGGACGCTACTAACTGCTTGGAATTCTATCTATACATCAATACAAATAAATAAAATGGAAGTGTCTGTTTGTAATGTCAAAATAACCGCTTTTTACTAAGTGCATATGAATTTATATACGGTACTTATAAGAAAAACGCATTTTTTTAAATGTTTCTGTATATCTGTTTGTTCCGGGTTCCACGCAACATAATTAAAACCTTAAATTACACGCGGGCAAGTTCGCGGGGAACAGCTAGTAATTAATTGAATCCCAACCCAAGGATAGAACTGCAAGACTTCAAGAGACTATTAGTTCTTTCTGCGTTGATTAGACTAAAAATCAATGATTTGAAATTAAAGGCTAATTAAGACAATCGGCCGTCAAAAGCCTCAGTTCTCGCGTGTGAACTATGAGTGTTGCAAAGTACGCGAAACGGAAATATAATCAAACTTAACATAATCCGTAAAAAAAAACTAGTTTCATTTAATGTATTATGTTCGTGTAAATATTACAAAGCATTAATATTTTATTTGCGCATTATTAATACAATAGCGTTTAAACTATTAAATCCTCTATTATTGTTGCTAGGGTGTTATCGCGGGGAGGCAGGAGGGGTGCAGCTGCCACAAGGTTTCAATTTCGATAATCCAGTTAAAAGTATGTCAAATATTATTTACCATTTGACAAAGAAAATAATCATATTATGTAAACGAAATAACAATAGAAGTCAGTTGGCATCAGGTGAACCGCATAGTTGTATGCCTTCTGTAAAAAACAACATAATAATGAGATAATATACCTCGTTATAAATGAAGTTCATTCTGTCTTTTCAGTGATTTTTCTAGAGTGGGTGAGTATTGTATAGTAGGCTGTGCCCACCCTGCAATCCTCCTTCTTGGTTAAGGCGGATAAATCTGTCATACAAATCAGACTAGTGCCAGATATCGGTTTTATATTTATATGAGACTATTGGTGCAAAAAGATGTAGATTTCTTGCAACTTGCGAACTTAGAGATAGACATATCTTAGAAATATATTTTATCTTCCTCGCGACGGTATTTTTTATCACCGTGAAGAAAGTAAACAGGCACTAAACATATCGCTTATTAATTAAAATGAATAAACTCAGTTACTTAAAAACTGTAAAACTGACTTACGGGTTTTTTAAAAAGTATATTCTAATAAAGGTTAAATAAAGTTTTAGCCTATTTACGTTTCACAGCTGGGCACAGAATTGTTCTTATTTTTGAAAGGATTATGAGGAAATTTTACTATTTTGAACATTTTCCTTTAAATGCTAAATAAACATATCTTTAGCTACCTCAGGGGTAAGTGGCTTAAATTTCGAAGTAAGCGGCTTACACGAGATCTATTTCTGTGATTATTTGCTGAAAATAGACTTACGCATACTAAATTTCAAAATAATAACAAAACAAGAGAAATAATATAACTGCTAAAATACAGTTCAACGAACAATCTAATTATCACAAGTTACCAGTAAAAAATGCCGTGCAGTAGCGTTGTAACAAATTCTACCACCCCACAAGATCATGCCGCGGGTGTTGTAACAGGCGGCAAAGAGAAACTTAAACAGGATATGGGTAACAGCATCTTCCTGATAACAACTAAATAAATAAAAATTATTAAAAATTAAAAATAAAAACATACATTCGAAGTGAGTCTCCTTTTTGAGGTCAGTAGATAATAACTAAAAAAGCTGCTGTTGCCAAACCGCTTGTCAAGCGTGGCCTTAGACCACGGCCTGTGGTCGGCGGCCCTACTATTTTGGCTTCGGTGGTGACCATGGTATCGGCAGGACAGGGAGTGCTAAGAATCTTTGGTGGAGGTTCGGTTGCCCCCTAAGACGACAATATTTAGCACACACACCCTGAGAACTAAGGAGAAGATCTTGGATCTATAAGAGGAGATAGACAAGTTGCGTTATGATATTATAGGAAGACACGATAATTCTCAAATCCAAAAGCTTATAGACTGTAATTAATGAATGGCCAATAAAACACAATATAAAATAAATATTACAACAAACAAATTTTTTGTGTTTACAAAAAAATTAAATACTTTTTGAGACTTTTACAAAATTTTGTGAAATAACGTCGTTTTAATTAAAATTTTTAGGCAAATATTAAAATATAAGAAAACTAATTAAGTTTAATTGGAAAATAGAACAACTATTAAGGTGAAGCTTTCTGTTAAAACCGCGTATTCTTGTAGCATAAATACTGGTAAATTTTTTGTTGCTTTTTTTTGTTGCTGGCTTTCTGAGTATCGTTGATGTCATTTTCTACCAGTAGCTAAATCTATGACTGCATCTCTTTTATGAGAACAGCATATTAAAATAGCACGTACACTGGTAGTTAGGTACCGCGGTTGCGTAGGCCGGCCGATTTTGGTTTCTATTTTATTGCTGACTTTCTGAGCATCCTTGATGTCATTTCTGGTCAGCAGCAAAATCTTTCACTGCATGTTGCATATTAGTTGCTTGGTTATTACAATTTGTGCGCGATGCTCAAACCTATGTTTACTGTTCTTTTAAATTGTTTACGTTTTACCCACAACTATACTTAATATTCTGTATGCTCGTAATGGATTCCTTTATTATTGTTTGTAAATTGTTAAATTTCTCGTGAGCGATTTGTAATCTTTTGAGAAATAAATAATATCTTAAACCTAAATATATACATAATACATATACATATCAATACATACATTGGACCCACCAGCCCCCGTAACATTTGAAAATAAAACAGCCGCCAAGAAAAAACTATAAGAAACATAATATTCTAAAACGCAGTCATGTTATAAAAATTGACTGCGTTTTTAAAACATCTATAAAGAAAGTAACGATTCATATCGATTAAAATTAAAATATGTAAATTGTTACTAGTTAGTTGGCGGTATATCTATATTGCGTATTCCAGAATGTTATACTTGGTAGATCCACGCCACGCTGCAGATGTGTTAAGGTGGCAGCACGAATAGGTCAAGTCAACCGCAGAAGTACCACGCCCTTGGCTTTCTATGCACTTCAGACTGGAAGAAAACATTTCTCATACTGATGTCTGGCGGCAAAAACATTTGCGGAGCCTACCCAGATTGACTCATAGCATCATAGTCACAAAAGCAGTCCTTTTATTTAGTAAATTTGGATGATACATACCCAAATTGACTGTTTCTAGTAAATTTTTGATTCCTAATCGCTGATAAGACCGTATGTCACACTGTTTTTTTATAGGATAAGGGTGACAAACGAGCACACAGTCCACCTGATGGTAAGTGGTTGCTGTGGCCCATAGACATCTACATTTATCCTCGGTTACGAATCAAAATGCAGACGCGTTGTCACCCGTGAGGACTAAGATGGAATGCCTCGTTTCCAGTAAAAACGGCCTCCGGTTCTCTACACTCACCATACGAAACACAGCTGCATCAAGCTGCTATTTTACGCTGGTATTCTGTGAGAGTTTGGTCCTTCCCCGGTCAAGCCGACCTATTCGTGCTACAACTATAACAGAAATATAGCTGCAGCATGGCTCTACCACGTATAAAAGTGTAGTGTAGTAAAAGTGTAGTGTAGTAAAAGTGTAAGAATATCCACTGGTCCATATCGTCCATATCGTCGTAAAAGGTGACAAAGGGAAACAAAACGGGCAATAGCGCCTTCTTTATAACATTGAATTATTAACATTCATTGCCACTAGTGGCATCTACGACAAATATCTCTTAATCCTACTATAAAAAATATCTATAAGTCCTTAATTCTTTTATGAGTAAATTTTTAGAGAGGCTTATTTTCATTCAGCAGTGGATTTGGATTAGCTATAATAAAAAAACTAAAGAAATCGATAATAGTGGTAGGTACTGTTTGTCATCCAACACAAGACTACGACAGGGCCCAGATTCATAGGTACTAGATTTCTAGGTTTGGAATAGCTAAAACTCTCTATTAGTTATCTCTTTCTTAATTTCATCATTAAATTCTAATTCTAATCAAATGCGGATATACATTATTGATACCAAATAAGCAATATTAGTCTGTAAGATTTTTACATACTTCATGGCCTTGTAATAAAATACTGGCCGATAACAATATGAACAACATTGACCGTAAAAAGTTTATATTTATTTAAAAGTGTTTTGTATTCACATTTTCACTAATATTTTGCTTCACAACTTTCGAGCGGGCATAAATATCGAAGAGGCGATTTAACGGTAGCTCTGCTGCGATAATTACAAGCTTAGAATAAAACGTTATTTTATTTTCTCTTAACGCCAATTCATTGAACTACTTTCGAGATTAATTTGTTATTCCAATGGCAAACCTTAATGGCATGCTCTAAATCAACTATTAAAATAAGAGATTACAAATTATATTTTTTACATCCAATTTAAGTTACTACTTCATTAAATCTCACTAGACACATGTTATGTACTGTTTTCTAATTTGTTTGTTCCTAATTCTCACTGTCCCGATTCATTATGACGGTTTTAATATATTTAGACTTGTTGATTGACTCTTAACTAATTTTACGAATTTTATCACATTTAATTTGACTTGTTTTAATTACCGGCATTTTGGGTGCTTTACTGCATCCCTGACCACGGGACGAGGAGTGAAGTGTTTGACGTCCTGATGTCATGTGACCCATTTTAACTTTTGCTTTTGTCAATCAATTTTTGATCCGATCTTCGCAGAACAAGTTAACAGTATCTTGAAGTCATCTGTATGCAGGACTGTACAAGCTTCATTGTGAATGCGGTATCTTTTACATAAGACAAACAAAAAGATCAATATAAACCCGCGTAAAAGTACTGACGTGAACCACCGAAACTATGAGAAATTATCCCCACCATTATATTAGATTTGATAAACCATAAATCCTCGCAAAGAACACCGATTACAACATGAAATGATAGACGCTATTGAAATTAAAAAAAGACATTCAAATTTCATTAAAGAACATGGTTGGATGCTGCTATCCGCTTAAGATCCTATAATTAATAAAAATTTAGTTCAAACCCAAGCATACCACTGCAAGATTTCAAATACTGCCAACTCGATCTGCGTAAACCGGACCAAAATTTATTTTTTAAAATCTGAAAATATCCCTGGTTAATTGTGAATTCAGGACGTCACAGATTCCAGTCCAGACTATGGTTGGTGTAAGGAACCCGAAACGTCTTAAAAAAAGTCAAGTTAAACGCGATAAACCATATGCTTATTCCTTATACATACGAGTAAGTAATGTAATAAAGCGGAAGAGATTTTTTGTTTGTTTAAACACTCTAATCTCTGGAAGTACTAGTCCGATTTGATAAATTATTTTTGTATATTACAGCCAAATTTATAGGAATTAGTATAGGCTATCTTGCATTAGAACACACATCTCAGCTAGCCTTAATTATTGATGTTTGTTAAGATTTTTACTCAATCTAAAAAAAGTCCACGATACAATATGCCTGTTCCTTATACATAAGTAATGTAATAAAGCGGAAGAGGTATTTTGTTTGTTTAAACACGCTAATCTCTGGAAGTACTAGTGCAATTTGATAATTATAGGCATTGCATTAGGATACACCTGCCAGCTAGCCTTAAATATTGATTTTTGTTAAGCGAACTAGCCCGAAATGCTGCAAATTTTTTTTTTATAGAATGAAGGTGACAAACGAGCACTCGGTCAATCTGATTGTAAGTAAATGCTGTGGTCCATATATATCTACATTTATCCTCAATTAAGAATCAAAATGCAGATGCTTGGTCACCCCTGAGGAACCATACAAAACACAGCAGCATTGAGCTGCTATTTTACGCTGGCATTCTCTGAGAGCGTGATCCTTCCCAGGTTGAGCAGACCCATCTGTGTTACAAGTATAATATAGCTCCAGCATGACTCTACTACGTATTAGGTAGAAATTCATTAAATACTAAATTTACTATGTGGTATGGGAATTTTAACTTGAGAAATGAATGTAGTTAAGAAACCATTGTGTACCAACCAGAGAGGCACAGAGCTGTTCTTCTTTTTAAATGATTTCAAAGCAGGAAAGAGTGAAACACTAAATCAATGTGTGTTGGCGGACAGTATATTTTTTCAACATAATTATTGCTCAGACGTGTAGGTATACTCTCGATTTTCCTTTAGACGTCGAGAAATTTCTAAATAAGCACTTAAACCGGCGATTAAGAATTTCATTACTGCTATTTATCTAGTGATAATTTCATCATATTAATAAAATAAATTATTAATATCGTCTTAACCTATGCCACTGACTAAATCTATCCTTATCAATGGGTACAAATACTTATAACTGGAAAACCTTATTATTGGAAATGAGGCATTTTATGTTATTCTTGAAGGATGAGAATGCATCTGCATTTAGATTCTTAATTGAAGACTGATCTAAACTATGGGGCACAGTATCCACTTATCATCAGGTTGACTGTGTGCTCATATTCTATAAAGAAAAACTAGAGGCAGTCATAATGAGTGCCAACAGAAGTGCAAACTCAATAATATATTA
Organism: Parnassius mnemosyne; assembly: GCA_963668995.1. Taxonomy (NCBI): domain Eukaryota; kingdom Metazoa; phylum Arthropoda; class Insecta; order Lepidoptera; family Papilionidae; genus Parnassius; species Parnassius mnemosyne. Next base: position 9,577,256 of record CAVLGL010000093.1, read on the forward strand.
TGCGTGTAGATGTACACAGGCCGCTATGCTATATGTGACGTATTGCACTTGGGCGCAATACGTCACTAGCATTTCGAGGTCATCGGTGACGTGCACCCATAAGTTTTTACTCTACAAAAAATCGCTTAATGCGGCTTATTAGTTGTCAGTTCAAAAATCTAATGATAAAATATACAATATTAATTATGTGGCGTGATCATTGAGATTTACGAAGAGCAATATCGTAAGCTCAGATATTGTTCCGCGCCGTGTGTGTCAGCCTTTATTCTTACAAAGCTGGAGTGGGGAATCAACTGTCAAAATGCCAACAACCTTTGTGAATCCTAACGGTGGTAGAGCCCTGCAGCAGTTTTTTGCTGTTGCACGTATGGGCCGGCTCGAGCCGGGTTGGTACCACGACCTCACAGAATACCGGCGTGAAGTAGAGGCTCTGCTTCTGCGTTTCGTCTGGTGAGTGCAGGTGGCCGGAGGCCCAATTCCCCCCCCCCCCCATCAACATGGTAGCGGAATTAGACAATAGACTACCCCAGGAGGGTACCAGTACCCCTGGAGAATCCCTCGCTGAGCATCCACGACCATGTTATTCCAATCCTGAGCGTGGGTGCTCAGGCTGCCCCGCGTATTCTGGGGGGGGCAAAATTCCGCTCAAAAACAAAACTGCTCGGGGCAAGCTGAGCAACAATACCAAGGCGACCCCTGCCACGCTATCCGTGAATTTCTGCAACATCAGGGGACTTCACTCTAACCTAAACGCCGTCCACTACCATCTCGAGACGGCGAAGCCGGCCTTGCTCTTTTTGACCGAGACGCAGGTTTCCTCTCCGACTGATATTTCGTATCTCTCCTACCCGGGGTACAAATTGGAGCACTCCTTTGTGCCTCGGGCTGGAGTTTGCGTGTATGTTAGAGAGGACATCTGTTCTCGACGCCTCGGCAGTCTTGAAGGTTCGGACCTGTCCATCCTTTGGCTACGCGTAGACAGCGACGACCATCCGCGCGTCTACGGGTGCCTCTATAGGTCCCATAGCGGTAATGCCGAAACAGACCGACTCATCGACCACGTCCAAATGGCTACAGATTCCTTGCTACAACAGGTCCCATCCGCAGAGATCGTGATCCTTGGCGATTTTAACGCCCACCATGCTGAATGGCTCGGTTCACGTTTAACCGATCATGCGGGGAGATCTGTTTATGACTTTGCCTTGGCATATGGTCTGACACAACTGGTTACTTCGCCTACGCGGATTCCAGATGTGGAGGATCATACACCTTCCCTGTTGGACCTTCTGCTGACCTCTCATCCGGACGGATATCAGGTTTCCGTCGATGCCCCTCTCGGCTCTTCGGACCATTGTCTGATCCGGAGTATGGTGCCACTCACGCTCCCTTCGCGGTTGCGTTCTGCAGGTTGCCGCCGTGTTTGGCATTACAGGTCGGCGGATTGGGACGGAATGCGGTCTTTCTTTGCATCCTACCCATGGGGGCGGGTTTGCTTCTCGCCAGATGATCCCAGTGCTGTTGCTGACTCTGTCACTGATGTGGTGCTACAGGGAATGGAACTATTTATTCCATCATCTGTGGTACCCATCGGAGGCAGATCTCAGCCTTGGTTTGGTCGCTCCTGTAAGACTGCATTGCGCAGTAAGCAGGAGTGTTATCAAGCCTGGGCTGCGGCTTCGGTGACTCGGGATGTAAACACCAGCACACTTAAAAAGAAGTATAACTTCGCCTCCAGGTCCTTCAAAAGAGTTATTGCCAAGGCAAAGTCAGAGCACATAGGCAGAATTGGCGAGAAACTAGTTCGCCTTCCTTCGGGAACCCGTGCATTCTGGTCTCTCGCCAAGGCTGTCCAAGGGAATTTCTGTAAGCCATCACTACCATCTCTGCACAGGGAGGACGACTCACTGGCCCAAGACGCAAAAGACAAAGCCGACCTTTTAGGCTCCCTTTTTGCGTCCAACTCGACTCTTGATGACGGGGGGAAAATACCGCCGACCATCCCGCGGTGTGAGTGCTCCATGCCGGATGTGCTATTCTCACAGCGCTCAGTTCGCAAAGCACTTCTCTCCCTGGACATCCAGAAGTCGAGTGGGCCTGACGGAATCCCCCCAATTGTGCTGAGGACGTGTGCTCCGGAGTTGGCACCGGTCCTAACGCGTCTTTTCCGGTACTCCTACTCCCAAGGCGTAGTCCCGAATTCATGGAAGACAGCTTTTGTCCACCCGATCCCTAAAAAAGGCGACCGCTCAGACCCGTCCAACTATAGGCCTATCGCGATCACCTCCTTGTTCTCCAAAATAATGGAATCCATTATTAACTGCCAGCTCATCCGGTACCTTGAGGATCACCAGCTGATTAGTGACCGCCAATACGGTTTTCGTCGGGGTCGATCAGCTGGTGATCTTCTGGTCTACCTGACCCATAGATGGGCGAAGGCAGTAGAGTCCAAGGGGGAGGCGTTGGCCGTTAGTCTGGACATTGCGAAGGCCTTTGATCGGGTTTGGCACAAAGCGCTTCTTTCGAAGCTGCCTTCCTATGGGCTTCCCGAGAAATTGTGCAATTGGATCACCAGCTTTCTTGCAGATCGGAGCATCAAGGTCGTTGTAGACGGTGCATGTTCTGACTACAAGCCTATTAACGCTGGTGTTCCACAAGGCTGTGTGCTATCACCAACGCTGTTTCTTCTGCATATCAATGATATGTTGCTAACTGGTAACATTCATTGCTATGCGGATGACAGCACTGGTGATGCTCTATACACCGGCCGGGCCAATATTTCTCGGGAAAACGTCGCCGAGTACCGGAACAAACTTGTGTCTGAAGTCGAGTCTTTGCTGGACAAAGTCTCGGATTGGGGGCGACTAAATCTAGTCCAGTTTAATCCTCAGAAGACACAAGTTTGCGCGTTTACCGCTAAAAAGAACCCCTTTGTCGTATCTCCTCAGTTTCAAGGCACTCCCCTTCTTGCCTCAGCCAGTATCGGTATCCTCGGAGTCGACATATCGAGTGACGTGCAGTTTCGTGGTCACTTGGAAGAGAAGGCCAAATTGGCCTCTAAAAAGCTTGGCGTGCTCAGCAGAGCGGGACAGTATTTCATGCCGGCACACCGCCTGCAACTTTACAAGGCGCAGGTTCGGCCTCACATGGAATACTGTTCCCATCTCTGGGCAGGGGCTCCCCAGTGCCAGCTCCTTCCACTTGACCGCATCCAGCGCAGAGCGGCTCGAATCGTCGACGACCGAGCCCTTTCCGATCGGCTCGATTCATTGGCACTGCGAAGAGATTTTGCATCTCTTTGCATTTTCTTTCGCATCTACCATGGGGAGTGCTCTGAGGAATTGTTCGGATTAATCCCAGCCGCCAAATTTCACGAACGCACATCGCGGCAGAACTCCCGATACCATCCACACCATCTGGATGATTGGCGGTCCACCACTGTGCGATTTAGAAGATGTTTTCTTCCTCGCACAACTTCCTTGTGGAATAGTTTACCACCAGGGATTTTTCCGGACCGATACGACTTAGGGACCTTCAAGAAAAGAGCCTACTCCTTTTTAAAAGGCCGGCAACGCATCTGCAATTCCCCTGGTGTTGCGGTTGTTCATGGGCGGCGGTAGTCACTTACCATCAGGTGAGCCGCATGCTCGTTTGCCCCCTCTCCTATAAAAAAAAAAAAAAAAAAAAATTTGAAATTCAAATTTCGAAACCAATAAGTACCGCTTGAACCGCGATCGTGCCGTTTAGAAGCACGATTAACAAAGTTCATGTAAAGATTCTCATCTGCTCAACAATTGTCTCTTTGTTGAAAAACAAAAGCGACAATGGGATGCCCATATAGCTAAATAAAGGTTCTCGAGTGACTGTCTCGTATCGGTAAGCGAAGTGTGGGGCGACCCTCCACTAAACAGATTAACGACCTGGTAAGACATACAGGAAATCATTGGATGCAGTTGGCTCAAGACCGTGATTGAGCCTTGAGGGAAAATGTGCGTTCAGCAGTGTAATAATGATGATTATGAAATTGGAAAATGGTAACGTGGTACAATAGATATTGATTATAATTGATCTAAACCAACCTAAACATAGAATTTCAATAATTTCACCTTAGCTTACCCTTAAAAATAAAAATGCATAATTATTACCTGCTTTCATTTGTTGTATACGGGTATGATATATAAAAACCACAGCAGCAGTTTTCTATCAGATGAACAGTATTTTAAGGCATACATACAGATTGGGGCCATCTAACGTTTGGTATTGGAATTATAAGTTATTTTGAAGTTGGAAGGTTTGATGAAATTTCCGATGTGACAGAAAATTAGTTTTATGTTTGACATTTATGAAATGGGTCGCTTTTCGCTGGAACAAAGTTGGGAAATATTAAAAACTTATTCCCAAAGTAGTGAGTCTTTTCTACTCAAACTGTAAGAAATTTACGAAAAAAATTTGACAAAAAGGATGTGCCTAAAACGCAGTTTGTGAATCAATTTGTGAAGCGAGTTCATGAACCTGGATTGGTGTTGGATAAAACAATGCTATCGTTTTATTGTTTTCAAATAATAAAAATTTTAATAAAAAGCAAAGTCGACTTGAAAAACTAAAAAAAAACACATATATATTATAGCTACTGATGTCGCTGTTAAGATACAGTGTAATGACGAATTACGAGTGAAGCCCCTACTTCAGAAGTTATTATATGAAAATAGTTGTTGTCTTTGAAGTCGGTTTTACGTCTTATTAAAGGTTTTATTATTTAACTTTTTGAGAGTTAAAATATATAAAATTAAACGCAATAGCATCGGTTAAAGTGGTTTTCAACCGATATCAAAAAAGGAGGAGGTTCTCAATTATACTGCATTTTTATGTGTTTTACCTCATAACTTTTTTCTAGGTGAACCGATTTTATGATTCTGTTTTTTTTTTTGAAAGCTGGCAAACGAGCATACGGATCACCTGATGGTAAGTAATAAACGCCGCCCATGAACTACTGCAACACCAGGGGAATCCCAGATGTGTTACCGGCCTTTAAAAAAGGAGTACGCTTTTTTCTTGAAAGTCCCTAAGTCGTATCGGTCCGAAAATTCTCTGGTGGAAGTGGATTCCACAAGGAAGTTCGGCGAGAAAGAAAACTTCTTTTATATCGCACAGTAGTGGACTGCCAGTCATCTATATGGTATGGTCATCTATATGGTCGCGAATATTGTCGCTATGTGCGAGAGTGAAATTGTGGGGCTGGAATTAGTCCTAACAATTGCTCAGAGCACTCCCCGTGGGAAATGCGATAAAATATGCAAAAAGATGCAACATCTCTTCGCAGTACCAGTGAGTCAAGCCGATCGGAAACAGCTCTGCGCTGAATGCGATCAAATGGAAGGAGTTGGCACTGGGGAGCCCCAGCCCAGAGATAGGAACAGTATTCCATGGGCGGCCGAACCTGCGCCCTGTAAAGTTGCAGTCGGTGTGCCGGCATGAAATACTGACCCGCCCTGCTGAGCACGCCAAGCTTTTTAGAGGCCAAAACCACGAAACTGTACGTCACTCGATATGTCGACGCCGAGGATTCCGATACTGGCTGAGGCAACAAGGGGAGTGCCTTGAAACTGATGAGATACAACAAAGAGGTTCTTTTTACTGCCGCGTGGCTGACTCTACCACTAGTAAAAACTGGTCAAGATCTGACTAGTAGTTTTTGAGTTATCGTTAATAATGCGTATTTAATTGACTTCGACTACATTGATGATGTTCTCATTTTGTATGTGATGTGTTGACGTAAATACAAGAAATTATTTAACGCTTTTAAGTTAAATATAAGATATTATTATAATATCACTAGTTCATGGTGTCAACTAGAATGTCACTTAAATAGTTACGCTAAAATCTTCACCCCTATATCTTCACCCCGAGAGATGGATTTTTCTTATAGTAAACTAGCTGTTCCCAGCGACTTTTCGCCCGCGTATAATTTAGCTTTTCATTTTTTTCTTTCGAAACCCTTATTCTTTTTCTCAAATAAAATTAGCCTAAGTTACTTCTTAAACATCAACTGTCTGCCAGTGAAAGTGACATCAAAATTGGTTCAGCCGTTTCGAAGATTAGCCGGAACAAATAGACAGATAGACAAAAATTTTAAAAATTGTGTTTTTGTTGCATGCATATTACCGTATATACGTTCATATGCATTTAGTGAAAAGCTGTTATTTTAACAGTACATACAAACACTCCAATTTTATTTATTTTTATGTATATGTACGAGTATGTATGTATAGAAGATATAGGACCATCCCAAAAATAAAACCAATTTAATGGAAAAAATCTTAAATCGTTTTTGCCGTTTCCGTGAAATCGGATATATCACCCGCGTCGCGCCACATAAAATCATACGCGTCGAATAAAGAACGTTCCTCATTTTTTTAACTGTATGATTAAAATAAAGGTTACTGTTACAGCCTATTGAAGTCCAATGCTGAACATAGACCTCTCTTAGGATATCCGTACTCAAGGAAAAACTTAGTCATTATATGTTCATTTGAGACACACTCTATAATGACCTTAGGTACATTATTTTTTTAAGAAGTAAACGGTAATGTAACTGTTTTACTATAATGTGAGTAGTATTGAGGACTGTAATTAATATTTTAAAACATATGTTACAATAAAACTGATATTAGATAAAGCCTTATTGCCTTTTACTCTAGTGGTTGATTCTTCATCATCATCATCTTTACAGCATTTCACAAGTAAACTGCTGAACATAGGCCTTCCCCAAAGAATACCACAAAGCCCGGTCCTGACTCACCTGCATACATCGACTTCCTCCACGTCTTGCCAAGTCGTCACTTCATCTAGTAGGGAGTTGCCCTACGTCGCCTCCCGTGACGAGGCTGCACTCGAGAACCTTTTTTCCCCAACGGTTGTCAGTTCTTCGAGCAATGTGGCCGGCCCATTGCCATTTAAGCTTACTAATCCGTTGATCTATGTCGGTCACTCTGGTTCTATTGCGGATATCCTCATTTCTAAGTTTATCACGCAGAGAAACTGCGAGCAAAGCCCTCTCCATAGCTCGCTGAGTAACCTTGAGCTTCCTTCATACGGCCAGTAGTGAAGGACCACGTCTCAGATCCATAAGTCATCCCTGGCAACACGCACTAATTTCACAATCTTGTTTTTAAGTTGTGAGGTATACCTGACGAGAAGATGTGTCGTAATCTCCCGAACGATGCCCAGCCAAATTGAATCCGTCGATTGACTTTACGATCCCACTTGATGGTAATAACAAGTATTATTACGTTATAATTTTGTTGATGCAGCATTAAACAAGTATATAAATAAATGAATAAGGGATGATGAATCTTCTCTGTCTATTCCGGAAAATTTGATGCTGGAAAATATTTCCAATTCTTTGCTATACGCATGAAAGATGAAACTAAGCGCCTTATCCGAATGTCATAATATATCAAATGACAGCTCTATGGCGCAGTGGCTTAGCAATGAGTTGCTGCGTTGGGGGCCCCGGGTTCCAATTCCGCACGGAACAAGTATTTGTATGGCCTACAAATAATTGTTCCGTGTCTGGATGCTTGTCCTTATGCAATTTGTGTTTTTAAACTGCCTCCACGATACAGGAGAAAATCCTAGTGTGGGGGTAACATTTTCTTTTTAAATAAAAAAATCTATTGAAAAGAATGACAATCCTGCGTGCGATTTGTTTTGCGAAACCGGCATGGGATGGGAAAATTAGATCGTCATATTTCTGCGTATACTTGTAAAAATATATTCTGTAGAACACCGATACTCGCTACAATAAGATAACGAAATTTGTAACCCATGAACCCATTTGTATCCCACTGCTGGGAACAGGCCTTCTCTCATCCCTGAGAGCGTCATAGAACAATTAATTTGTCAGCTCCACTGCTCCTACCTCCATAGATAATAAGTTGTCCCGATGTATATATATATATTAATACAACTTTTATTCATTAATTTATTCCTAAAAAGTATCGGAATTCGATATAAAACTTGTACTAGTGTATCACAAAGTAATGTCAATCTAGCAACACGACAACCATCGGATGTTGCGCGGAAAACTTGGAACTTGTCGAAACTTGTCCATGGGCAGAAAAGCATTTGAACTACATCCAACGTAAATTGGCATGAAACTAGATGGAGGAAAGTTTTAAATTTATTTTTATTTATATTGAGTGTTTTGCCAGTAAGGGATGTGAAAGAGCGAGAAAATAAATTAAATAAAAATCTTAACTCCATTACCTTAATTTACGATGAAGTAGCGGTGGAAGAATATCTACTACCATATTTTCCCGTATGTATTATTTAAGGGGATAGAGAAACTGAACCAGGAATCTTGAGGAGGATCTCGTGCAGGGAGCAGCGTTAGAGGCAGGAGATGCCTGGTACAGTGATCGCCGACTTCCCCCTCTCCTGTTTAGCGCGACCTTTGTAGCAAACGTACTTGTACTATACGAGGGGCCCATGTCCAGTGGTGACGCTGCACGTTACAGATTGAGTAAGAAGAAATGGTTTTTAGTCAATACGGTAAAAGGATTACATTAAAATGTTTAGGAAAGTAAAGTAAGGTTAATACCTACATACGTGCGCCAGTAGGACACAGGTCTCTTCTCATGTTTAAGGTTACATAATAATAATATTATATTATTATTGTTATTAATTAGTCCGCCGATAATGGCGGATTATACGTTCAATCGCTCATTCATTATTATTAGCCCATAGTATTGCCTCATAAGGGGGATATTTGCCTTAGATGAGATCATAATATAATTAAATCAAACCTATAATACCTATTACTCCTAAATTTAAAACGATTTAAAAAAGGGGGAGAACACTAACGTTCCTGTATACACCAAATTTGCCTGGGTGCGTTGCAACCTACTTAATGACCGACGATGCGCAAGGGAACGAATACTGGCGAATAACTCGTTTAAAAAAATGCAATACACAGGCAGTGGTACCGAGAAGTGATTCGTCCTAAACCAACCCACAGTGGTAATTGGTTCATCATTCATCATCATTACAGCCCTTCACAAGTCCACTGCTGAACATAGGCCTCCCCCAAAGAATGCCACAAAGCACGGTCCTGAGCCACCTGCATCCATCGACTTCCTGCATGTCTTACCAGGTCGTCACTCCATCTCGTGGGGGGACGCCCTACACTTCGCCTACCGGTACGAGGCTGCCATTCGAGAACCTTTCTTCCCCATCGGTTGTCGGTTCTTCGAGCTATATGGCCGGCCCACTGCCACTTCAGCTTACTAATCCGTTGGGCTATGTCGGTTACTCTGGTTCTACTGCGGATATCCTCATTCCTAAGTTTATCACGCAGAGAAACTCCGAGCATAGCCCTCTCCATAGCTCGCTGAGCGACCTTGAGCTTCCTCATACGGCCAGCAGTGAAGGACCACGTCTCAGTTCCATAAGTCATCACTGGCAACACGCACTGGTTGTACAATTTCGTTTTCAGGTTTTGAGGTATGTCTGACGAGAAGATGTGTCGTAGCTTCCCGAACGCTGCCCAGCCGAGTTGAATCCGTCGATTGACCTCTCGGTCGAAGTTGGACTTACCTAGTCGGACTATTTGTCCCAGGTAAACATACTCGTCAACAACTTCGAGCTTAGTGTTCCCAACAACTACCGGCATAGGTGTGACATGGACATTGAACATGATCTTTGTTTTGTCCATGTTCATCTTAAGACCTATCCGTTGGGAAACACTATCGAGGTCATTGAGCATAGTGCTTAGGTCCTCCAGCGATTCTGCCATAAGGACTATATCGTCGGCAAATCGAAGGTGAGTGATGTACTCGCCATTGATGTTGATCCTTTCCAGTCCAGAAGCTTGAAAACGTCTTCCAATGCAGCGGTGAAGAGTTTCGGGGATATGACGTCACCCTGTCTTACACCTCTCTGCAATTGGATAGGTTTCGTACTCTGGTTCTGTACTCGGATAGCCATCGTAGTCCTACTGTACAAGCACTTCAACACTTCGATATACCGACAGTCAACTTGGCACCGCTGAAGGGACTGCAGCACCGCCCAAATTTCGACGGAATCAAAGGCTTTCTCATAGTCCACATACGCCAGACATAGTGGCAAATTGTACTCTTCGGACTTCTGTACAATTTGCCGAAGGGTATGTATGTGGTCTATGGTGCTAAAGCCCTTTCGGAAACCGGCTTGTTCGGGAGGCTGGAAGTCGTCAAGTCTGCACGCGAGACGATTCGTAATGACTCTCGAAAACAGCACGTAGACGCGGCTCAGAAGGGAAATCGGTCTGTAGTTCTTCAAGAGAGCGTTGTCACCTTTCTTGAAGAACAAGACCACCGCACTTCTGCTCCACGCCTCCGGTGTAATGCCACCATGGAGGACGGAATTAAAGAGCTTCTGAAGGACTTCAAGTACCGGTCTTCCACCCGCTTTCAGAAGCTCCGCTGTAATTCCATCCTCGCCTGGGGCCTTACCGTTTTTAAGGTGCTAGAGAGCCATTCTAATCTCGCTCAGACTGACGTCCGGGATATCTTCGGAATAGTGTCGGATGAGACTCGCTCTTGGATCGTTACTCACACTTGCGTGTGGCTCCAACGATGACGTGTACAGCTGCCCATAGAACCTCTCAATCTCACTCAAAATCTCAGGTGTCCCGGAAACGATGCTGCCAAATTCCGTCTTCAGCTTTGACAGGTGGCTCTTTCTGGCAGACAGATCTCTGGCAAAGACTTTGGAGCCTTGGTTCCGCTCGATCGCTTCTTCAATACGAGCTGTATTGAAGTTGCGTAAGTCCCGCCGCATGCATTTGGAGATCTGTCTGTTCAGATGCCTGTATGCTGTCAAGTCTGTTGAAGAATGTAGCTTCATCTCCCGTCTAACAGCCATGAGATTAAGAGTGTGATCGGAGAGTTTTTGTGTTCTTCTGCGGCGGGTCTTGCAGAACTTAGCTCCGACCGCATGGACAGTTTCCACGAGCTTGTCATTCATATCGTCCACTTCATTGCAGTCTTCTAGGCACTGAAAACGGTTTTGTAACTCGAGCTGAAAGGTTTCGGGACATTGGAACAGAGCACGAGGGGGACGGAGCGTTGACTTCATTAGACGAGACCTCTCCAACTTAACGTTTAGGTTCAGTGTGCCTCTAACCATTCGGTGATCGCTACCAGTTTTCACCCTCGCGATCACGGAGACATCACTGAACAGTTGTCGTCTGGTCGTCATAATGAAGTCAATCTCATTTTTTGTCGAACCGTCGGGGCTCGACCAGGTCCACTTCCTGTGGGGCCGCTTCTGGAAGAAAGAGTTCATCATAAAGAGTCCCTCTTTCTCCATGAAGTCGGCCAGCTGCTGGCCCCTTGGGTTCCGTTGCCCTATTCCAAATTTCCCCACTTTCAGCTCACCATTCTCTCTTGTGCCTAGTTTTGCATTGAAGTCTCCCATTAACACCGTATATTGGGTTTTGGAGGAATGCATGGCTCTAGAGATATCCTCATACATTTCCTCTACCTCCCCATCGGGGTGTGCCGAGGTTGGTGCGTAAACCTGTATGACCTTCAGCGAATACCGTTTGGTGATTCTGAGTATAAGGTACGCAACCCTCGTCGACACACTCCCGATCTTTACAACGTTGTTAACGAGAGACTTGTGGACGATAAATCCGACACCTCCTTGGGACAGATGGTCGCCCTCCCGGTGATAGAGCAAGTTGCCGGATTCGAGGATAACCGTGTCCTCCCCCTCTCTTCGGACTTCGGATAATCCTATAATATGCCAGCGCAACTTGTCTATCTCTTCTTCCAGCTCCACGATCTTCTCGTCAGTCCTCAGGGTGCGTGCGTTGTACGTTGCCAGGTCGAGTCGTCTAAGGTGGCAACCGAACCTCCACCGGAGGTTCTTAGCACCCCCTGCCCCGCCGTTACCATGGTCGCCACCGTAGCCAGGAATAGCGGGGCCGCCAGGGACTGGGGGCCGTCTTTTTGTTACATTCATAGGGGGGTTTTTGCCATAGTTGCCACGCTTGGCGAGCGGGTTGGCAACCGCAGTTTTTTTTATTGTCTGGCTATTATCAGGAAGATGCTGCTGCCCATCTCCTGCCTGTTTCCCTTTGTCGCCTTTTACGACACCCACGGGAGGATATGGGGTAGTGGTATTCTTGACCGCCACTACACGGTAATTGGTTGTTTACATGTATTTAATAAATATTTTACAAAAATTACAAACAAACTTGACTAAGATTAATTAATCTGTCCCTGTATCACCTTCAGACCGAAACACAGCAATGCAAGCACTGCTATTTCTTCTTTCAAAAGGGTAGTATCTACACAAACGGACCCTAGACAGAAAAGTAGTCGTACTATCTAATAACATAAATATGATTAACGTAGAGATACAAAAAAAATAACAATATCTAAAACAGTTTAGGTTTTAAATTTAATCCTTAGGCTAATGATATTACGTGCAGTGACACCGAGTTTGTGCCCAGTGTGTCGTGAAACAAGATTAAGTTTGCAGTATCGCCTTACTACAAATGCGATTTATGAAACATTATTAACGGCTAGATTTTTATTCTGAATATCCAATTAATATATACTAACAAATTTTAAACTTAAGTTCAAATATATAAAAAATGATATACGGTTATTGCAGTTTCGAAAATACGTGCAAATGTAGAAGCTTCTACTTTTTTTTTTAAATTATACCAAATTGAATGTGATTTATGGGCAACAACTACGCGTACGCTTCTCCTCTCAGTGTGCGATTCAATTCACAAAGTTTTTGCCGACCGATTGACCTTTATGAATGTGTGCATGCATAGTAAAATAGAAGCCGTTAGATATTTATGAATGAAAATCAGTTAAAATAATGCATTACCACGCATTTTGAATTTCAAACATAAAATAGGTCAGCATGCTTGAGATTTTTTTTATTAATTTTTCTTCACCATTCTTAATCTTCTCTGTAAATTTGGTCGGTTATTGTAAAATAAACCTGTATATACATTGTATGTATACGTGGGTATATGGTTGTGACGGAAGCGAGATTGGTGTGTCAGGTTCGTGCAAAATGGAAGTCCGTAGTTTCTACCTACCCCTATGGATAACAGGCGTGGACGTTTATATTGCTGTTAGTCGTTATGCTATAATTAGAATAGAATATTTATTTTGACTGGCGGTGTAAGAATATCCGCTACCCCATATCGTCCCGTAGATGTAGTAAGAGGCGCAGATGGAAATAAAACAGGACATGGGCAGCAGCATCTTTCTGATAACAACTCAAATAACTCTTTTTCTCCGCCTCTACACGGCGAAATATTTGTTTAATTAATAAATGCTTTATCTATTAATTTTGTATAACCTTCACTTTTGACCGTGTAATGGTGTATTTCACGTGAGTGACGTAAGAAGCGACAGAATTTAATATCATCATCATCATCATCATCATTACAGCCCTTCACAAGTCCACTGTTGAACATAGGCCTCCCCCAAAGAATGCCACAAAGCACGGTCCTGAGCCACCTGCATCCATCGACTTCCTGCATGTCTTACCAGGTCGTCACTCCATCTCGTGGGGGGACGCCCTACACTTCGCCTACCGGTACGAGGCTGCCACTCGAGAACCTTTCTTCCCCATCGGTTGTCGGTTCTTCGAGCTATATGGCCGGCCCACTGCCACTTCAGCTTACTAATATAATATAATAGAATTTAATATAATAGAATAGAATAGAACGATTTTTGTCCAATATAGATTATAACATAATATTTGTCTTTTTTTTATTTACTCCTTCTTTACTCTACTTTCCTGAGAAGAACTAGCAAGAAACTCAGCGGAACTTTTTTTTTTAAACATATTTCACTTTACAATAATTTTGTTTATTAAAAACTATATACAATATTGAAAACTATAATAATAAAAAAAACTAAAACTAGAAACTTAATTATCATTAGATTTAAATTTATCATTTTCTTTCTTTACGCGGGATTAAGCAAATTAATATTTAACAAGTTTTAAATGAATTTTAATAGAGCGTGGTGGCGATCACTTCATTCCCAGGTGTTATTTTCATTTATGTATTCTTTGATAATATGATAGCCCTTTTTGTACAATTTAAAACATTTAAACTTGTTTATTGACAAATTTTGTACATTTTTGAGTTTTTTTTTCAGTCTTGTAACTGGTATTAAAAACTAATGTTTATATGCAGTGTTCAAAGTATGAACATCTTTATTCTAATCAAAGCTATTCATGTTTTTATGTACATACATTAAATTTTCATAAATATATTGTGATGCCAAAGTTAATATGTTTATTTCTTTCAATTTTTATCAAAGAGATTTTTTATAATTTAAGTAGTAAATCACCCGTACGGCTCTCTTTCAGACAGTCGCATTACCACATAGTAAAATTCAATAAGACATTACGCTATGAAAGTAACTAAAATAAACTAATCTAGCTGTTTCACGATTGGTGAGTCTTCTTATCTTTCTTACAGCAGCATATGCTGCAGAGCTAATTCTGCCTGCTAATTTAGATATATGGGGCCCCATTGAAGCTTCGCGTCAAACTTAATACCAAGAAAACCAGTGGTATCCACAAGACTCAACTCCTTCCCATTTAAGAGCATATTGGTATTCGATTGCTTAACATTAGGTATTGTAAATTTAATACATTTTGCCTTATTGCCGTTTAAGAGCAAATTGTTGGCGTTAAACCTTACTTATTTCGATAGACCATTATTTACATTGTCAATATTAATTGACTGTCGTTTGAGTTTGATCAGATGGAAACAAATCAGGAGGTGAGCAGCAGCGTATTCTATATAAAATAAAACTGAGGTTGACAACCCGCTTACCAAGCGTGGAAACTATGGCAAATATCCTCCCTACGAGGCAATATGTAAAAATTTATTTAAAAATACGTTACCCCCACACTAGGATTTTCTCAACAAATTGCATAAGGACAAGCATCCAGACCCGGAACAATTATTTGTAGGCCATACATATACTTGTTCCGTGCGGAATTGGAGCACGGGGCCCCCAGCGCAGCAACTCATTGCTAAGCCACTGCGCCATAGAGCCGTCATTTGATATATTATGACATTCGGACAAGGCGCTTAGTTTCGTCTTTCATGCGTATAGCAAAGAATTGGAAAGATTTTTCAGCATCAAATTTTCCGGAATAGACAGAGAAAATTCATCATCCCTTATTCATTTATTTATATACTTGTTTAATGATGCATCAACAAAATTATAACGTAATAATACTTGTTATTACCATCAAATGTTATCGTAAAGTCAATGGACGGATATAATTTGGCTGGGCATCGTTCGGGAGATTACGACACATCTTCTCGTCACGTATACCTCAAAACTTAAAAACATGATTGTGAAACTAGTGCTGTTCCAGGGATAACTTATGGATCTGAGGCGTGGTCCTTCACTGCTGGCCGTATGAGGAAGCTCAAGGTCGCTCAGCAAGCTATGAACAGGGCTTTGCTTGAAGTTTCTCTGCATGATAAACTTAGAAATGAGGATATCCGCAATAAAACCTGAGTGACCGACATAGCCCAACGGATCAGTAAGCGTAAATGACAATGTGCCGGCCATATAGCTCGAAGAACCGACAACTGATGGGGAAAAAAGTTTCTCGAATGGCAGCCTTGTCTGTAGGCGAAGTAAGGCAACCCCCCTACTAGATGACGTAACGACTTGGTAAGACATGCAGGAATCGATGGATGCAGGTGGTTTAGGACCGGGCTGTGTGGAATTCTTTGGGGGAGGCCTATATTCAGCATTGGACTGTAAAGATGATGATGATGAAGAATCGTAATCAACCACTAGGATAGAAGTCAGTAAGGCAGTCGCATTAGATCCTGAGGTTTATTGAAACGTACGTTTTAAAATATTAATTATAGCCCTCAATACTACTCACATTATAGTAAACCAGTTAGAATACCGTTTACTTCTTAAAAAAATAATGTACCTAAGGTCATTATAGAGTGTGCGTCAAATGAACATATAATGACTATGTTTTTCATAGAGTACTTGAACGTATTACATCAATATTCCGTTACTTTATACTCGTCCATTAAGAAGAGATATAATATTTTCCGACTACTGTATTCAAAGTACAACATCAAAGATTTCTTTTACACAAACTGAGTTACGCAGCCCAACCTGTAATCAACCTTAAACAAAGAAAGCTACAGCGGTGTTGTCACCGCTAAAAACAAATATCTACCGTTAAAATATCCGAATGATGCATATAATATTTAAAGCATATTTTATCCATCTTACTATACAACTCCTACCTTAACCGACGAGCGTGTATGCGTAGATATATGGATGTTTACATCCATATATCTACTCCTTTAGGAGGCGAGAGAGGTGTGTTAGGATCGCGCCAAATGGAAGTCCATAGTCTCTGCCTACCCCTCTGAGTGACAGGCGTGAGTGTTTGTGTGTGTGTGTGTGTGTGTGTGTGTGTGTGTGTGTGTGTGTGTGTGTGTTTGTGTGTGTTATTATATAACCTTTCATACGGGAACAGTACAATGCGTCCAATGATACCTACTCCCACAGACCCATAAGTATACAAGGACATATACGCTCTCCACTAGATTAAGTCACAACCACCTAACTGTTCCAATTGTGAATTTAAACCATCCACGGACCTCAAACACAGAAAAAATTTCATCAAAATCTGTCGAGACCAACGGACGGTAACTGACTTTAAATAGAGATTAACATTCAAATAATTCGATATACGCAGAAATAACTTAAATATCCTGAAGTCTTGCAATTATATACACTGGTATGCAATAAATAGTCAAGGCTACAAAAATAAGTTAATAAAAAGCGATAAAATCCGTAAATATGAGATTCTTAATCGAGTATTGATGTACATGACTACTGCCCCCAGCAACATCATTATTCTATACTAAAATACGTCGCATCCACAGGATACATTGTTGCATCGCTTTCATACCGGCTGGCTAGTCAAGAAGCGGCCTAATGCTATAAAAAAGTGGCATGCAAGAAAAGTGAAAACTATTAATTTAAAGCATATCCAGTCTTGCGCACGAATAATTCTAGATTATTAACAAATACCTATTCGATGTATCTCATTACATATCCATCGTCAAATTCCAGCTTTTACGTGGCCATTATGCGAGTACCAGTCAAGTACAAAGTTGCTAATGTCTTTCGCAGAGTAAGTGTAAGTGCATGTGTGTGGGAAATAATTATTGCGCGGTGTTTATTGATGTTTTATTGATGAATTTCTAAATAGCTTTTAATGAGTTCTGTAGTTAATGAAAATGCGTAATATGTTTAAAAAAAACACAAGTGATAACGCCATGTTACAACTGTGTAATTACCAGACTCTCTCACAGAGTTTTTGTCAATGAATAAGGGTGACATAATTATAATCACACAGTCCACCTGATGATAAGTGGATGCTATATGTATAGCGCATAGACATCGATATCTGTTTTCGATTAAGAATCAAAATACAGATGCGTTGTTACCCCTTAAGACTACAATAGTATGCCTCGCTTCCAGTAAAAAGGGTCTCCGTTTCTCCACACTCACCATACAAAACACAGCACCATTAAGCTGTTATTTTAGTCTGGAGAACATTATTTATACTACATATTTAGCCAGCATCAAACAAGGAAAATGATTGTAATTCGACTGGTTTTTTTAGTAGTTTTTTATATATAGGTTATGTTACGCGATATTTTCGCCAATTGTGAACCGATTTTGATGACTTCTTTTATAGAATAAGGGTGACAAACGAACACATACTCGCCTGATTTATCCTTGATTAGGAATCAAAATGCAGATGCGTTGTCGCCCCTGTATACTAAGATGGAATGCCTCCTATCCAGTAAAAGGAGTCTCTAATACTCTACACTCACCATACGAGACACAGCAGCGTAGAACTGCTATTTTATGCTTGTATTCTGTGAGAGCGTGGTCCTACCCCGGTCGAGCCGACCAATTCGTGCTGCATCCAGAATATAGCTTAAGCGTGGCTCTACCACATATAAAACTATATTATTAAATAGGTTATACTTCGGGGGTGCTTGTACTTCAGAATTTGAAATCAATTTATTATTTTTAAAATTTATTTATTAATTTTTTTAAATTATTAATTTAAATCGATATATTATTTTATAAAAAATAATTATTTTTTTGAAATTATTAATTTTTATGAGGTACTAATAATTTTTCTAAGCATTTTTCTATATCAATTTGTATATGTAAATCCCCACAATACAGGAGAAAATTAAAGTGTGGATATACTTTTATTCTAAGTAGAAAAAATAATTTAGTAAGTAAATTATTAGTTTCACATTTGTGTATCTGGGTTCAAAATTTATAAGAGATGGAAAGTGTGAGAGTGATATCGAAAGAAGAGTGAATGCAGGAAACATGGTGAATGGAGCTTTGCACTCCTTTATGAGCAGTCGGAAGGTGTCTAACAAAGCTCATTTGGCTGTGCATGAGGAGGTGTTGGTTTCGACACTCATTTACGGAAGTGAAAGTTGGGTATGGCAGAAGAAACATGAAAGCAGAATAAATGCAGTTGAGATGAGAGCGTTAAGAAGTATGATAGGAGTTAAACTAAGTGACAGGATAAGAAATGGTGAGATATTCCTTATCTACCATTTTTATCACGTTGTGGTCTGAAAGAAGACGTAGTGACAAAAATTGAGAAAGGTATGCTGAGATGGTTTGGCCATGTCGAGAGAATGAATGAAGAACGATTACTGAAAAAAGTGTATAAGGCGAGTGTGAATGAAAGTGTTGGAAGGGGTAGGCCTACGCGGACGTTTCAAGACCAAATCAGGGACATCTTGAAAAAAGGCCAGGTCAAGAGTACCCTAAACCGTAGAGCATGTATGAAGGGAATAATGAAAGTGGATGAAGCGAAACAAGTTTGTAAGTATCGTAGCAAGTGGAAAGAAGTGGTCTCTGCCTACACCTACGGGAAAGAGGTGTGATTATATGTATGTATGTATACAGGCCCCCCCTCAAAGCCCAAGCCCGATATCTTTACCAAAGAGACCATCCAATATTACATTATCGACTCGTCAAATAAATCTTCTATTCCTATTGTACACAATCGTGTTGCTAATGAGTGTTCCGTATTGAGTAATCAAAGCGGAAGTATTATGGAGTCGGCCATTTGTCCGTTTAGTGGACATGAGTTACATAAATTATGAACGTACAATCACATTTACCATTTATGCATTCAGCTGTTTAATTCTATCGTTTGACAAATTCGTATGACAAATTCGTTTTCAATATCGGCAGATAGAGTGTCAAATTGGTATCGCAGCTTTTTTATATAAGAGTGGACAAACCTCACCTGATGGTAAGTGACTACCGCCACCCGTAAACAACTCCAACACTAGTAGGCTCTTTTTAACGAAGTCAAGAAAAGTTTCGTTGTTTTCTTTTGAAGTCGTATGTAGTATCGGTCTAGAAAAGTTACTGATGGTTGGCTATCCCACAAAGGCGTCGTTGCTGCAATTTTGAAAAATAGATTTTAACGATCTATTGCTATCGCACTTTTCATCCACGACAAAGACAACCGAGAACGACAATCGCACTCGGACGGATTATAAAAATTGGCAAAATAATTATTTCATACTCCGCTGTTTCCTTCACCAAAACTGAACCGAGTTTTTATATATTTCATGTACGTTACCGTTGCTTCCTGGATGTATAATAACGATAGTATAACTGAGCCGTTTTAGAAGTATTGGAAAGCAAAAAACATTTGCATTTTGATCCCTAATCGAAAATAGATGTAGCTTTATAGGTTAAGCATACATAATATATCTGTCACGTCTCATTTTCTCTAAAATTATAAATAAAAATGCATACTATATTATTTTAATCATATTTTTATCATTCTTCATCAGTCTACTGCTAAACAATGATATCTATAGAAGAAAAAAAATACCTACGTAAAAGGTTGCTGATGCCAGGCTGTGTATTGATAACAGTAATAAGACGTTAAGAATCAAAAGGCGTATTTATAAAAAAAAAGTTATAGTAAATGTTGCTTTTCTTATAAGACACGATAAAGTTGTTTTGTTATATAGGATATGGATGACAAACGAGTACAGTCTATACAGTATCTTCATTTATCCTTGATAAAGAATCAAAATGCAGATACATTGTCATCCCTGAGAACTAAGATGGAATGCCTCGTATCCAGTAAAAATGATCTCCGGTTCTTTACACTCACGATACGATACACAGCAGCAATAAGATGTTATTTTACGCTGCTGTTCTGTGAGAGTGCGGTCCTACCCTGATCGAGCCGACCCATTCGTGCTATAACCATATTATAGCTGCAGCGTGGCTCTACCACGTATAAATCGCTGTGCTGTAGTTAAAGGTAAATATGGTTAATTGATAATCGTTTGAAGCTGAAATTCTTTCGTTTACATTCTTAACTTCTCTGTAGTAATAAACGAAATAAAATTCAAAGCAAATCTTTTTATTTACCATTCAGAATGAAGCTCTTTACTTTCTTTTTATAAATCACGTAATAGTTATCAGTACTTACCTTTGAGTTTACTGAAGTAGAACTTAGGCCCGTATTAATAAACGTTACTCAGCTCAAGTACACGCACTTGAGTACAATCTTTAGGTGATCTTATTAATAAACATGTCTCAAGATGCGATTTAGGTTTACGATATCATCTGAGTGCCACACTGATTAATAAACGAAACTCAACGCTCAAGTTTGTGTACAAGAGTTCAAGTCGCAGAACAGTATTCCTAAGTACAGCGTTTTGAGATACTGTTTTTATGTGTTTATTACTTAGCAACGATCTTGAGATGCTGAAATCGTAATGAGGGCGTATCAAATGATAACGCACTTGAGCTCGTCGTTGAGTAACGTTTATTAATACGGGCCTTATTGTTTTCAAATCAAGTACTTCTCCAACGTGAATCATGTAAAATAATGCCGGCGAAGAGACTTCATCACCACTTCGACACGTGAGTCGTAAGACGTAATGCTAGGTGGTAGAACTGCTTTCCCACCTGGCAAATGTCCGCCAACACATACACATCCTCACAACATAGGAGGCCTATGTTGTAACATGACCTTTTAAAAGGCTATATCTGAAATGATAAAGAAATGTGAATAGGAGGCCCATGTCAAACATTGGATGTTTACAGATTGATAAAGATGACAGTGGTGATAATGAAACTATTTCTCTTTAAAAGTATCTTTACCTATATCTACTACTAATATATAGTACCTACCTAATAAGAAACGGCAGAGGAAGTGTCGGTAAAACGCGGTTCAAATGGTTTGTTTTTGTATTGCCCAAAAACAAAGTACATATTTATTGTTCTATTGTAAATGCTTGCAACGTCATTAATTTAAAATAACTATAATTTAGTGTCAAGGGTATTTCATTGATTAATTAAGTAAGGTAACCTTGGTACTTAAATACTCACCAACTATTTTGTTTTAATTGTTTTAATTATAAAAGTTCAATGCAGACAATTATGTTATATTTCATAACAAATCCTTTACCGTTGTAGCGTGTAGTTGCAATATAAGAATATCCACTATCCTACCCTATATCGTCCCGTAGGTCTTCCTTATAACACTACGATATATAAACTACGGTTACCAATGAAAAACAATATCTGCAATTGAATTCGACAAGCTGTAACGGTAACTGTTATAAGAAAATCGACAGCAATCAATATTACAACGTCCTTTTTAAAACATAATAGAATATAGTATCGTGAAATACCCTTTTCTACCGACTTCAAAAATGAGGAGGTACTCAATTCGAATGTATATTTTTTATGTGTGTTACCTCATAACTTTTTTCTGGGTGAACCGACTTCGATGATTTTTTGTTTATTTTAAAGCTGGTGCTTCTCATGTAGTCCGATATAATTTAACCAAGGTCTGACTAATGGTTTTTGACTTATTCTTAATAGTTTATATTGAAGTCGGTTATACAAAATATTTAATTCTAAAAATTCTAAAAATTAAACAAGGCATTCAATCTTAGTACTCAGGGGTGGCAACGCATCTGCATTTCATTTCTTAATCGAGGATACATGTAGATGTCAATAGGCCACAGCATCCATTTAAAATCAAGTGGACTATGCTCGTTTGTCATCCATATCCTATATAACAAACTAACTTTATCGTGTGTCTTCAGAGAAAAGCAATATTTACTCTAACTTTTTTCTAAATAAGCCTTTTGGTTCTTAACTTCTTATTACTGTTATCAATACACAGCCTAGCATCAGCCACCTTTTACATACCCGTTTGTCATCATTAATTTGTAAATTAATTGAATTTACTACTCATGTGTTTAATTCATGTGATTTATAATTTGTTTCATATTATTTTAAAATGCACCCGCCACTATATTTCACAAAGCCAGCTGGCATTATGTGCGTCCGTATCATTTATAGTTTAAACAACAAAGTATTTAAATAAAAAAATAAGATAACAGCTGAAAACTCAATCTGTCCCGTTGTCGGGAGGGTTTACCTTATTCATCGCTCTTGGCAGACAGATTGGCAATCGCAGTACAAGACGACGGGTCGTCACACCTTTGTCGCTATCGTCCATTGCCGGTCTCAGTATGTTAGGTCTTGAGTACAAGAGATGATTATACTGTCATCTATCGGAAATCATAAGATTGTTCTGACATATCTTCATAGTCGCCTCTTACGACACCCACGGGACGAAATAGAATAACGTATTCCCTCCACCACCACACGGCACCAGTTAAAATTTGTATTTTAGAATTCTTATAAAACTAGAAATTTGTGAAAGTGATAATTCGATGCGCCTTTCTATATAGTCGGGATTAATTACTTGCAATTCCTAATCAATTTAAATTACGTGCAAACAATTATACGAAATCTAATCGTGCATACGTTTTTTCTTATTAAAAACTTCGTAATAACGTATTCGTATATAATTTTAACCTGTCCAGATTTGAATGAATTTATTTTTATTTATAACGTATTTAAAATATAAAGTTTCTTCTGTTTAATTTGTATTCATTTAAAATATCAAAAATTCGTATTTTATTTTATTATATATACGTAGACCTCCTCATAGATTGGCTCATAACGATGACCATGATGAACAATGGACTTCAAAATGCTCATGGGCCTCTCTGATGTATGAGAGGCGATTTTTGCCATAGTTCCTAAGCTTGGCAGGCGGGTTTGTAACCGCAGTTTTTTTTCTATTTGATATTAGAAAGACGCTGCTACCCATCTCCTAGCTTGTTTCCATCCATCGCCACTTATCTTGAATGTCAAGGGAGGTTATGGGGTATTGGAAATTTCTACATCGCCACGCCACGGTAGCGCTAAGGAACTCAACACCACAAGGGCGCTTCCATTGCTACCGAACCCTGAGACCAAAAAAGGAAGATGCCAACTACTTAGCATGCACAAAATATAGACACATTTCTTTCTTTTTTCTTTCTTTACCAGCCCGTAAATGTTGACTGCTGCCCGTACACCTAAGTGTTTTGTACACAAACCATGTTGTTAATTGCAAATAATTTTTAGATGCGTATATATGCATGATTGTGTGTTCTTACAATAATTTTAGCAATAGTTTACAATAGTTTGCGCCACTGGTATTGTACTTATTGCTTTGTTCTTTCTTTATTAGTCTGATACCGAAACAACATAAAAAAAGGTCTTGGGCTCTGTGATTAAAAAAAATGAATAGCTTTCAATGGTCATGACGACTTCGAACCGCTTCGATCCATGCCTTAATACCAGTTGATTCAGCGAGTAGTAAAAACCTGCATTTACAGTCGCATCTCTGTGATTATTAAGGTAGAGCGGATATGTATGGCGTTCTAGGTGCGTTTTGCATATGGTCAGTGGGCGCAACGAGAGAAATTACACCGATGCG
Source organism: Parnassius mnemosyne (assembly GCA_963668995.1). Classification (NCBI taxonomy): domain Eukaryota; kingdom Metazoa; phylum Arthropoda; class Insecta; order Lepidoptera; family Papilionidae; genus Parnassius; species Parnassius mnemosyne. The sequence continues at coordinate 9,601,220 of CAVLGL010000093.1, forward strand.
ATTGTTACTTATCTATAGACATTGCGATAATATAATCAATTCGAGAATAAGAACGACGAATATCAATGTACGTATTCGTTTAGCATTTAACAAATCCTGTCCGCGAAAAAGACACGATAGTTACAACTGGTGTAATTAATAATTTTGTTCAACCGAAGTCCCCTGCTGAACATAGGCCAAAATCCCACGCCACTCCCACATAAATGGCTGTTAGGATTTTTGCCACAGTTTCCATGCTTGGCTTGCGGGTTGGCAACCGTATTTTATTTTTAGTTGTTATAAGGAAGACTCTGCTGCCTATCTCCAGATTTGTTTCCCTTTGTCGCCTCTTACGATACCCGCCACTTCACGTTTAACATTATAATACACAAACACAATCAGACCCGTAGACGTAATTATATATTTATATAATTATATTTACGGGTCTGATTGTGTAGTATTTCACGCATGAAACACCATGTACTCTCTACCACACCGTTACGTAACAATTCCACTATTTCCTCAATACGTTTAGTATAGATACAACCTACAGCACTGACAAGTGCAGACCAGCCTGCCAATTGAGCTAGTAGGCGTTAGTCGTGCTAAATACAGGTACGTGGCTTGCACTCCATAACAGTGCAGTCCGTTAGAATCTCTAGTGCTTAGTAATGATCTTATCACGCAAGCACTGTTCCTTTACTCATTACTCTGTGATACCACATACGTGTAACTCATATATGTTTAAGAAATGTTTAGGAAGAAACGCGATTAGAACACTAAGAACAAGTGTTACATAAATCTAGTCCATTTTCCTGACTGCTCGGTTACCACTATTTACTATATTATTTAGTGGCTTCCTATATGGGGGGTCTGAATACTATATTTAAAAATATATATGATAAATAGGCACAACTACTATATTTTAATATAGCTAAAGTAATATAGGTAAATGCACGAAGCAGCAAAAAGCGTAATTTTGAATTTTTTTTTTATAGGATAAGGATGACAAACGAGCACACTGTCCTGGTTGCTGCGGCCCATAGACATCTACAACTATCCTCGTTTGCGAATCAAAATGCAGATGCGTTGTCACCTGTGAGGACTAAGATGGAATGCCTCGTTTCCAGTAAAAAGGGCTAATAAAAAGTAAAAATACTTGAAACATCATCATTATATCATCACCGTTTTACATACCCACTGCTGAACATTGGTCTCCCAAAAGGAATGCCACAAACCACGGTACTGAAACACTAGCAGTCATCGACTTCCTGCATGTCTTCTAAAAATATAAATAGCTTTAATAAGAATAAGTATGTGCATACTTTAAACACTAGGAACAAACATAAGCTTGTAATGCCAGCTAATAGACTCCAGAGAATCAGTAATTCATTTATGGGGTAATGTATACGCTTTTACAACAAAATCCCAGAACATATTCAAAGTTTGTCAATAAACAAGTTTAAAAGTTTTATTAAAGAAAAACTGTACAAAAAGGGTTATTATAATATCAAGGAATACATGAATGAAAATAACCCTTAGGAATAGGGTGATCGCCACCATGCTGGTTCTATGAAAATTCATTTAAAAATTGTATAAACGAAATTATTGTTATGTGAAATATGTTTGAAAAAAAAAGACCCGCTGGGTTTCTTGCTGGTTCTTCCCAGGACAGAGGTATTTTCCGAACCAGTGGTAAATAAAAAATTACTTTCAATAAGTATTATGTAATAATCAACATTGAATAAAAAATTATTCTATTCTATTATTTCCTTTTTCCTACTAAGGTCCACGGATTTGAATCTCACATAGAGCAGCTACCTTTATAGCCTATTAATAATTGTTACTGGTCTGAATAATTGTTAAAAGCTATTTATTTAATTAAATAATTTTCATTTCTTTATATTTTAGTTTTAGATTGCGACAAAAAACCTCTATGACACAAGGCATAATTAAATAAAATCAGTGCTTTATTTTTTTTGTTTTAGCAATCTGCTATCGAAATGTGACTGCGACTATCAAAGACGATTTAAAATAGTTGAATATTTTGTTAGTGCACGTACTAAAATTAATAAAATATCCTCTTGTAAGTTGGTTTTTTACACTCAAAATAGTTATTGTGACTTATAATGTCCATTCTAATTCTCACCACTCCATGGTTCGACTGGTAGAGAATGCCATTATATAAGCACTAATTTCGCCCTTTGTTTCCTTGTTTTTCTAAGTGAATGCAATAGTGTTAAAGTAAAACAAATAAATAAATAACAAGCACTCACCACTAGACGATTATACTAAATACGTAAATAGAAATAACTATCTCTTTGTGGCAACTTTTAATTGGTGTAATTAGCCGTTAAAACGTTTGTGAAAGCTTTAAACTATGCAACTAGCAAAATGCGTACACTGCGGAAACCTTTGTCCCAAAAAATTATAATAATGCCCATTCAAAATTCTCCCCGCTAAACAAAAGGCGATCTGTAGTTTTATTTCCATAATTTTATTGTTTTCGCATCATTTATTTGACCAAAGTTACTGCGGGCGCGTTCTTTCCAACTCTATCCCACAATGGATCTCATGATCATTAAACTATTTAGTTAATTATTTTTAATTAAACAACAATCTGTTCATAACAGTTGACATAAAAATTAGTTTAATTAATGGCGACTTATTTTCACTTTTTTATGCATGTTTTGTAATTGACGTAAGAGAATTGCCGGAACTCATATAAATAGTAAAATCATACATATTTACCAATATGTTTTTTATATAACATTTAAATAATATTTTTAGAAGAACATCATTTCAGATTTTAACTAATAGCAACAAGTTTGTTAGACATGAACCATCTACTCCGTAATATAAACTATCATCAAAGTCAGTATATAGCACAATTAACTACCATCTTGTGCGTTCAAAATCAGATAAATGGAGAATGGAGATATAGCAATTTTATGTAAATTAAACGATAATAAAATCATATTCCGTTAGATGTTTAGCACTATCTATAAACCACAGCTATACTTCGGTCTATAAAATCGTTTGATGTTATTATCTGTCATTTTATTACCTGTTATATTCATGAGTTTTCTGAAAGACGAATTTTAAAATAAATTAATTTAGTATAAAAACTTTCTTTGATTTTTTAAAATTTCTCTGAAATTTTATACTAGCGTGAGGTAGAGGTTTACCTCTGTGTTTCGCTTGGTGAGTGCAGGTGGCCGGAGGTCCTTTTTACTGGAAATGAGGCATTCCATCTTAGTCCTCACGGGTGACAACGCATCTGCATTTTGATTCGCAAACGAGGATAGATGTAGATGTCTATGGACCGCAGCAGCCGCTTACCATCAGGTGGACTGTGCGCTCGTTTGTCGCCCTTATACTGTAAAAAAAAATTAAAAAATACTGACTATTAATGTTAGAAATTTTTATGATGTTAGTCACATCATTGCAGACCAGAAATCTACTGCTGGATGTAAGGCTCCTCCCCAAAATACTGCACGGTTCTAAATCACCTACATTCATCGACTTCCCGGACAACTTATCCAAAACTACATTCCAGTACGAGGATGCCAATTGAGAAACTTTCTTCCACTTCTATTGTCGATTCTTCTTTTTTTATTTTAATTAAGAATAAAGTGTACCGTTACCATTACAGCGTATTCATTTAAGTTCACTGCTGAACATAGGCCTCCCCCATAGATTGCTTTATAGGGGGGATATTTAACATAGTTGTGCTATTGGCAAGCGAGTTCAAAACCGCAATTTTTTTTATTCGTTATTAAGAAGACACAGCTGACCCATCTCCTGATTTGTTTCACTCTGTCGCCGCTTACGACACTCACGGGATGATATGGGGTAGTGCATATTCTAACACCGCATCTACTCGGTAACTCAACTGTGCAAACGATTCAAAATATATAACAGTTCATAATAAGTTTAGGTTTGTCCGACATTCCTAAAAAGTTCCGCTGGGTTTCTTGCTGGTTCTTCCCAGGACGCCCAGAAGGAGATATTTTCTGAACCAATGGTAAATTAAACATGATAGTGACTTTCAATAGGTATAACTCGTATTTATAATGTATATTGAATAAAAAAAGTATATTTCTATTTATACGTTAAGTATACATCATCATTCATCATCATCATTACAGCCCTTCACAAGTCCATTGCTGAACATAGGCCTCCCCCAAAGAATGCCACAAAACACGGTCCTGAGCCACCTGCATCCATCGACTTCCTGCATGTCTTACCAGGTCGTCACTCCATCTCGTGGGGGGACGCCCTACACTTCGCCTACCGGTACGAGGCTGCCACTCGAGAACCTTTCTTCCCCATCGGTTGTCGGTTCTTCCAGCTATATGGCCGGCCCACTGCCACTTCAGCTTACTAATCCGTTGGGCTATGTCGGTCACTCTGGTTCTACTGCGGATATCCTCATTCCTAAGTTTATCACGCAGAGAAACTCCGAGCATAGCCCTCTCCATAGCTCGCTGAGCGACCTTGAGCTTCCTCATACGGCCAGCAGTGAAGGACCACGTCTCAGTTCCGTAAGTCATCACTGGCAACACGCACTGGTTGTACAATTTCGTTTTAAGGTTTTGAGGTATGTCTGACGAGAAGATGTGTCGTAGCTTCCCGAACGCTGCCCAGCCGAGTTGAATGCGTCGATTGACCTCTCGGTCGAAGTTGGACTTACCCAGTCGGACTATTTGTCCCAGGTAAACATACTCGTCAACAACTTCGAGCTTAGTGCTCCCAACAACTACCGGCATAGGTGTGACATGGACATTAAACATGATCTTTGTTTTGTCCATGTTCATCTTAAGACCTATCCGTTGGGAAACACTATTGAGGTCATTGAGCATAGTGCTTAGGTCCTCCAGCGATTCTGCCATAAGGACTATATCGTCGGCAAATCGAAGGTGAGTGATGTACTCGCCATTGATGTTGATACCGTATCCTTTCCAGTCCAGAAGCTTGAAAACGTCTTCCAATGCAGCGGTGAAGAGTTTCGGGGATATGACGTCACCCTGTCTTACACCTCTCTGCAATTGGATAGGTTTCGTACTCTGGTTCTGTACTCGGATAGCCATCGTAGCCCTACTGTACAAGCACTTCAACACTTCGATATACCGACAGTCAACTTGGCACCGCTGAAGGGACTGCAGCACCGCCCAAATTTCGACGGAATCAAAGGCTTTCTCATAGTCCACATACGCCAGACATAGTGGCAAATTTTACTCTTCAGACTTCTGTACAACTTGCCGAAGGGTATGTATGTGGTCTATGGTGCTAAAGCCCTTTCGGAAACCGGCTTGTTCGGGAGGCTGGAAGTCGTCAAGTCTGCGCGCGAGACGATTCGTAATGACTCTCGAAAACAGCACGTAGACGCGGCTCAGAAGGGAAATCGGTCTGTAGTTCTTCAAGAGAGCGTTGTCACCTCTCTTGAAGAACAAGACCACCGCACTTCTGCTCCACGTCTCCGGTGTAATGCCACCATGGAGGACGGAATTAAAGAGCTTCTGAAGGACTTCAAGTACCGGTCTTCCACCCGCTTTCAGAAGCTCCGCTGTAATTCCATCCTCGCCTGGGGCCTTGCCGTTTTTAAGGTGCTGGAGAGCCATCCTAATCTCGCTCAGACTGACATCCGGGATATCTTCGGAATAGTGTCGGATGAGACTCGCTCTTGGATCGTTACTCACACTTGCGTGTGGCTCCAACGATGATGTGTACAGCTGCCCATAGAACCTCTCAATCTCACTCAAAATCTCAGGTGTCCCGGAAACGATGCTGCCACACTCTGTCTTCAGCTTTGACAGTTGGCTCTTTCTGGCAGACAGATCTCTGGCAAAGACTTTGGAGCCTTGGTTCCGCTCGATCGCTTCTTCAATACGAGCTGTATTGAAGTTGCGTAAGTCCCGCCGCATGCATTTGGAGATCTGTCTATTCAGATGCCTGTATGCTGTCAAGTCTGTTGAAGAGTGTAGCTTCATCTTCCGTCTAACAGCCATGAGATTAAGAGTGTGATCGGAGAGTTTTTGTGTTCTTCTGCGGCGGGTCTTGCAGAACTTAGCTCCGACCGCATGGACAGTTTCCACGAGCTTGTCATTCATATCGTCCACTTCATTGCAGTCTTCCAGGCACTGAAAACGGTTTTGTAACTCGAGCTGAAAGGTTTCGGGACTTTGGAACAGAGCACGAGGGGGACGGAGCGTTGACTTCATTAGACGAGACCTCTCCAACTTAACGTTTAGGTTCAGTGTGCCTCTAACCATTCGGTGATCGCTACCAGTTTTTACCCTCGCGATCACGGAGACATCACTGAACAGTTGTCGTCTGGTCGTCATAATGAAGTCAATCTCATTTTTTGTGGAACCGTCGGGGCTCGACCAGGTCCACTTCCTGTGGGGCCGCTTCTGGAAGAAAGAGTTCATCATAAAGAGTCCCTCTTTCTCCATGAAGTCGGCCAGCTGCTGGCCCCTTGGGTTCCGTTGCCCTATTCCAAATTTCCCTACTTTCAGCTCACCGTTCTCTCTTGTGCCTAGTTTTGCATTGAAGTCTCCCATTAACACCGTATATTGGGTTTTGGAGGAATACATGGCTCTAGAGATATCCTCATACATTTCCTCCACCTCCTCATCGGGGTGTGCCGAGGTTGGTGCGTAAACCTGTATGACCTTCAGCGAATACCGTTTGGTGATTCTGAGTATAAGGTACGCAACCCTCGTCGACACACTCCCGATCTTTACAACGTTGTTAACGAGAGACTTGTGGACGATAAATCCGACACCTCCTTGGGACAGATGGTCGCCCTCCCGGTGATAGAGCAAGTTGCCGGATTCGAGGATTACCGTGTCCTCCCCCTCTCTTCGGACTTCGGATAATCCTATAATATGCCAGCGCAACTTGTCTATCTCTTCTTCCAGCTCCACGATCTTCTCGTCAGTCCTCAGGGTGCGTGCGTTGTACGTTGCCAGGTCGAGTCGTCTAAGGTGGCAACCGAACCTCCACCGGAGATTCTTAGCACCCCCTGCCCCGCCGTTACCATGGTCGCCACCGTAGCCAGGAATAGCGGGGCCACCGGGGACTGGGGGCCGTTTTTTTGTTACTGTCATTCATAGGGGGGGTATTTGCCATAGTTGCCACGCTTGGCGAGCGGGTTGGCAACCGCAGTTTTTTTATTGTAATTTGGCTATTATCAGGAAGATGCTGCTGCCCATCTCCTGCCTGTTTCCCTTTGTCGCCTTTTACGACACCCAGTCAAGTTTAAGTATACAATTGAAAGTAAATTAATTATATTCTTTGAGCTATATCGATTACCATGGTTTTACTGGTTTGTACGATCCCTGAGGGTGCTCTTAAATATGTTGATATGATTCTGTTCATGTAATCCCTTTCAGAGAATAATTAAAAAATTACTTCGCTAAAAATATAATAGCTCAAATTTAAAATTGAAAAAAAAACGAAAAACACGGCCGACCTTGAAACAGCTCAACCGATTTTGACAAAACCTGCTTTTAAATAAATAAAAAAAACTGCACACAAATCAGTTCACCCGTTTAAGAGCTACGGTACCACAGACAAATACACAGACTGACAGAGACAAACAAACAGACAATGGGGAGGAAACTTCACTGACCTTTTTATAATATGGACTGACTATACACCGTGACATAATGAGGCGATTTGATGAAGTGAGCGTCCACGGAACCAATGATAGAGATAAGACAGTGTGTTATACTATTTAATTACTAAATAACTTATAAATAAGATTTAAGATTATAATAATACAATGTCTTTAATAATTTCTATATTTAATAAGAAATGAACAATGCATGTTGACTACACTATCACTACAGGCCACCACAAGTGCACTGCTGAGCCTATGCTAAGCCTATGCTTCTCCTACAGATTACTACCAAGTACAGTCTTGAGTCATCTACATCTATCTAGACTACTTACGAGTTTCGTCACTTTGCCACTTCATCTAGTGTGAGTGCACCTAACACTGCACGCGCAAAGCACAAATCTGATCTCTGTACGGTCGTGTCCGATTTCCGTACCATCGGACTATGACAGTGTGTTTGTGTTTGCGTACACGATAGTGTAATCCTACTCTGCGCAGATGTCTGGTCCCCGTTGAGATTGGCCGCCATGACTGGAATTTTAGTCAAGCGTAGAACGCGCAAATTTTGATAATCCTTCATATACGATGGTAGAAAAAACCCACCAATAACATTTAAGCATTTCGCCATTCTTTTCTAATGTCACCTTCATGAGTTTAATCACACAATAAATAATAGTAATAAGTAGTCTAGTATAGTAATTGAACACGTCAGATGAGTCCGATCCTTCTTCGCATTTTGTTGGCTAAGCATTAGATCGAAGACGTGGCGCAGTGTCATTGTATTTAATCATTTTCTTTTACTTTTCCAGCCAGTTAATGGATATCACTTGGGCATGCATCAAAAACGCCATTCTTGGCATGTGGATTGGCACCTTTGATATAGCCGTTCTAGGTGTATGTGTATGGGCTTAGTATGAAAACATAACAACATGACTACCAAAGGGACGCTGCGTCCTAGATATAATTTTATGCTACGTTGAAATAAAAAAATTTAAATCATTAAAGTTACATAAGATTCTCGATATTCTTTTTTAAAATCTAATGTGAGATATGAAAAAATATTATCTTCATTATTCTCCTTTTTAATTTCACATCACCAATTCAGCTTTTCTGCGACGAAGCAAATTGTGCTCATGAAGTTGTCTTCATCTCGGAGCTTAGACAAACGTTGTGTAGGAAGTCAAAGAAGGTGAGTTTAGTATGGACGTCCATAGATACAAAAATTAAAAAAAAAATATATGTTAAAATGCTTGTCCGATTCGTGAGGTTGCTTTTAGGTATCATGTTATGATTCTATTCACGTAATCTTTATGAAAGAATACATAAAAATTATCCCGCAAAAATAAAAAAATATAGATACTAATTTAATTAAATGGGAGTAGTTACATGGCAACGCAAGTGCGGAGGGTGTTGGCAGATTTCGCTGAATTTTAAGCACATTGTAGTAAAAACGTGTATTCTAAATAACAATAACATATTTACATTCCATTTTTATATTAACTATTAAGTTCTTTTCTTAGGTCATAGTCTTTTAGGTACTACAATGACAAACTTATGGATAACAAACTACCTAATCTGTTCGGATCGGACAGTAATTTTTACATATTTTAAATGGAATTATTTTAAAATTGCAGTATTAGGTGAATTAAAATAATAGCAAAGATGCTTTAAGCGTATACAACATAGAAAAAAATTAATATGGGATGAAGTTGCTTGCACGTACAGTGTACAAACGATATTTGTATGTATTCGATATTGTAGTACATTTTGAACTTTAAATAGTAACACTGGAACACTCTCTAAGTCCAATAATTTAAAAACTGCCGAAACTATTGTAAAACGAAGGTAAAAATAAAAATAAAATATTATAACCTAAATATGATAGTGGAAAGTCCATATTAAACTTTCTTCGCTGTGCAGAGATAACACTGATCGATTAATACCTTACACAGCACTTTTTGCAGTAATAGAATTCAAATATTCAATATTGACAAATAAGGAGACTATTTCCTATTGCTATTTACTTAACTAAATGATATTTCATCATCATCGTTTAACTTAACTAAATGATATTGCATTATTATTCTTATTTTGGAGTATCTATAAAGTTTGCTCATCTGGTTGGGCTGTGTAAATATATAATTGTAAATGAAAATGATAGACATACATTAATATCAATAAAATAAAATAAATACATAAAAATACACAAATAAATAAAATCCCAACCAGATAGAAGCCCTCGGCAGGGGAGACTAAACGGCCGAGGGTTAGTGGGAAAGGGAAAGAAACCGGCGGACGATGCGGGCGATATCGAGGAGCACCGCCTTCTGCATATGAGCTTCAAGCGCTCCGTCGCAGAGTTTCAGTCACCTCAGATGACCCGATAGGTTGACTGGGATTAACCCGTTCGCAGAAACAACTACAGGCATAATTTTGGTCGGCAGTCCACCCCACATGTCGGTCACTTCGTGAGCCAGGTCCAGATATTTTGTTCGCTTATCTGTTTCGGCTTTCACGAGGCTCTTGTCATACGGAATAGTAATGTCGACCAAAAATATCTTTGACTGTGCCCAGTTCATCAGCACAATTTATTATTATTATTGCAGCCCTTCACAAATCCACTGCTAAACAAAGGTGGCCCCCATGGAATGCCACAAACACGTTTTTGAGGCACCTGCATTTATTGACTTAATTTGATATTGACTTATCAGGTCTTCACTCCGTCTAGTACTGGTACGCAAAGTCTTGGGTGTCTCCTTCTCCAAAGTGTAGGGCGAACCCCGCCCCACACTTTGCTTACCGGTACTAGGCTGCCATACGAAAACCTTTATGCGTTTTGGCTATATTGCCGATTAATTGCCATTCCGCTACTACAATACCTCTGGTTCTACTGTGGACATTCTCATTCGAATTTCATCACGCAGAGAAACTCCGAGCTCCCTAATAATAAACGTAGCAAAAAGGATTTCTTCTTCTTCGTCTTATTCAGCCCATAAAAGTCCACTGCTGGACATAGGCCTCTTTTATCGTAGTTAAGATATGCTTTAATCATTACACAAAACAAATTCATCAGAATCGGTCGAGCCAGTTTCGAGTTTTAGCGAGACTATCGGACAGCAATTGATTTTTATATATAGAAATAAACCTTAGTCTCCATAGTACTTCTAATAAGAAATTAATTATATGCAGCTGCAGTAATCTTGTAGCAAAGACTTGATTGTTTTATTTCTTTTGCGATGTACTCGTACGTAATATTTATCCCAGTCCATTCTCGTCCCGTTATCATGAAGTTACTCCGTAAATTACTCTTTTTGCACAATGAAATTAATGTGCAGCCGGAAAGATACGGAAGAGGCAATAAAACTCCCGTCGTAGTTAAATCTGTGTTGTTTATCTATATTTTCTTTTAAATTTATGTAGAATACACAATGTTTATTATAACAGTGAATAAAATATGTGTGTGTGTGTGTGTGTGTGTGTGTGTGTGTGTGTTGGGTGTGTGTGTGGGTGGGTGGGTGTGTGTGCACTTGGTAAGTATGTGGTGCTGCACAATGTTTTCTTTCATCTTTTGTCCTGGGAAAAATCTGCAAGAAACCCAGCGGGACTTTAAAAAAAAGTAAATTTTACATTATGAAAGGTTACAAACTACTATATACAAAATTTATTTTAGAAACAACTAGGAAGCAACCAAGTCATTCCCAGGGGTTGTTATCAATTATGTATTCATTTATATTATAATAACCCTTTTAATATAGTTTTTGTTAAATAAAATATTTAAATTTGTTATTAAGGTTGGTAAATGTGGTAGAGAAGAAACAAAGGCCACATAAAGTTTTAAAAGTACTAACGTATTCATTTCAATAAACAAACACGAAATCTCTTTAATAAGACTCAAGGATAAATCGTTATGCTAAATGCTAATTTCGACTCCCTTCGACACAGCCTAATCTCATTCAATAGAAGATATATTACTCATTGTGTGACTTAAATTTACACCCTTTATTGTACACAGAGCTCGAGCCGACTGACTTATTGAATTTATTATTGCAGTCGTAATTTGCATTATCATAGTTTGTGAAGATCTACACTGTTATTATATAGCAATGAATAACTTGTTTTTGTTTATATTTAAATTGAAGTCTGTTCGGCGAGAGTTAAAAATATTATGGAAACGTCTCGCAATACGGACTGTTGCTAAGTATCGCAATCTGTGTGACGGGCGTCGCTTAACGCCGCAAGCACAGAGTTTTGTGGTACGAGACTCGCAGCGGTTGTCAAGCGCGTGACCAGGAGAGCTAGCCGTTGCGGCATTTTTTTTAAATAATCTATCATCAAAAATAAGTAGTGAGGTGTAATTTGTAATGAGTTTTAAGAAACCTGCTTTTTAGCAACCCTCGCCAAACAGACTTTACTAAGAGAAATAATAACAATAATTGAGAGTAATTTGTATATACTTTTAAATTTTCACTCAACAGTCTAGCAATCCGATTATTCCATGAAATAATAAACATACCAAAAAGTTCTACTGACACCGCTATTTTAAAGCCGCCGTAGTTATACGTCCCACTGCTAGGGCACAAATTTATATTCAATTTTGGTAAGGTTATAAAGCTCCAGTGCATTTTGGCAGACTAAACATGAACTTGAAATATTTTGTTCCTCAGACATGCATTTTTAACAGTGGTAGAGCCACGTGACAGCTTTTGCTGTCGCACGGATATGCCGGCTCGAACCGGGGTGGTACCACGACCTCACAGAAAACCAGCGTGAAGTAGAGGTTTACCTCTGCGTTTCGCCTGGTGGGTGCAGGTGGCCGGAGGCCCTTTTTACTGGAAATGAGGCATTCCATCTTAGTCCTCACGGGTGACAACGCATTTACATTTTGATTTGTAATAGAGGATAGATGTAGATGTCTATGGGCCGCAACAACCACTTACCATAAGGTGGAGTGTGTGCTCGTTTATCACCCTTATAGTATAAAAAAATGCACGTTTCTACTAGAAGGAAGTTAGCGTAAAACATACTTTTTTAATAAATTTTATGCCAATTATTTGCCTCTTAAATGCTCCAGTAGAATCCGTAATTGCTCCACGTCTATTCTTATTAGTTATTTTAAAATTATTTTTTTAAATAAAATTTCAGATACCTAAATGTTGCTATAAAACATAAAATATCTACTTTTTAAAATAATTCTGTACACGAATTAATTGCTCCTCAAATGCTCCAGTAGAATCCGTAATTGCTCCACGTCTATTCCTATTAGTTATTTTAAAATTAATTTTTTAAATAAAATTTCAGATACCTAAATGTTGCTATAAAACATAAAATATCTACTTTTTGAAATAATTCTGTACACGAATTAATTGCTCCTCAAATGCTCCAGTAGAATCCGTAATTGCTCCACGTCTATTCCTATTAGTTATTTTAAAATTAATTTTTTAAATAAAATTTCAGATACCTAAATGTTGCTATAAAACATAAAATATCTACTTTTTAGAATTATTCTGTACACGAATTAATTGCTCCTCAAATGCTCCAGTAGAATCCGTAATTGCTCCACGTCTATTCCTATTAGTTATTTTAAAATTAATTTTTTAAATAAAATTTCAGATACCTAAATGTTGCTATAAAACATAAAATATCTACTTTTTAAAATTATTCTGTACACGAATTAATTGCTCCTCAAATGCTCCAGTAGAATCCGTAATTGCTCCACGTCTATTCCTATTAGTTAATTTATAATTAATTTTTTTTAAATTAAACTTTAGAAAATTTTATTTTGCTATAAAACATGAAATATAAGACATATTTTATGTTTTATAGAAAAATTAAATTTTCGAAAACTTTTTTTTAATTAATTATAAATTAACTAATAGCAATAGACGTGGAGCAATAACGGATTCTAAGGGAGCATTTAAGGAGCAATTAATTGGCATGCTAACTTCCTTCTCGTCACGTTTCTCTATGATTTTCGTTCACCGCAGCTTTTAATGCAGCAGCAAATATTGTTATAGAATAATGGTGAAAAGCGAGCACACAGTGCATAGAATAGAATAGAATAATTTTTTATTCAATATAGATCACATGTGTAATTCTTATTGAAAGTAATTTTTTACTTTACCACTGGTTCGAGAAAAAACCTCTGTCCAGGGAAGAACCAGCAAGAAACCCAGCGGGACTTTTTTTTTTAAAGCAAATTGTTTAAAAAATTTTTTATTGTGTTAAGCAAATTGAAGCAAATTTTAAAACAAAAGTGCACCTGATAGTACGGGGATGCTGTGGCCCATAGACATTTATATCTACACTCGAGTAAAAATCAAAATGCAGATGCCACTCATGAGGACTAAGATAGAATGCCTCGTTTCCACTAAAACGGGATTCCGGTTGTCTACATTCACCATTCAAAACACAGCAGAATTGAGCTGCTATTTTGCGCTGCTATTCTGTGAGATTGTGGTCTTTTCGCAATATGGCTCTACCACGTAAATCACTTAAAATTGCAATTAACAATTTCATTGACTTTTGAAGATAGTTTCAAGTTTTTGCAGATTTTTTGTAGAAAAAAACGAATTAAGCTAATTTAAATAATTAAGCAAATGAGCACGCGGCTCACCTGATGGTTACTGACTACCGCCGTCTATGAACAACTGCAACACCAGGGAAATTGCAGATGCGTTCCTTTCCAATCCTCAACCAAAATGTAAGAGTCTTGTAAATAATTATGGCTTAGGTATTGGACAACATTTATTAGGCGACATTTGAAATGATTAATAATAATTGCGCGAGAATATTTCAGATGCAGATCCATTTTTATTGAAACACGATATTTCAATTTAGCTCGTAAATTATGAGAACTATGAAATTGGAACCAAATTGGAACATTCGTATGTTTACTTTTAAATAATCGTATTTTCAAAATAAATTATAACTGGCCAGTATGTCATACAAAAATACTTTCTTTAATAGAATAAATCTTAGTTCTCACGGGTGACAACGCATCTGCAATTTTATTCGTAATCGAGGATAGATGTAGATGTCTATAACCCACAGCACCCACTTACCATCAGGTGGATTGTATACTCGTTTGTCACCCTTATCCTATAAAAAACAACTCTCAGCATGTCCTGTCGTAGAAATAAAAATAAAAATTTATAATACGTATGTATGTGATCACATCAAGTTCGTATATTCACACCCAATTCACACCCTAACGCTAAGTGACAGTTTTATGATTTACTTTATTGCGGTTCGTTTCATGCATGTGGTGGTAATTTTCATGCAGTCTAATGAGTCAACCGAGCTTATTTATGTCTTTATGAGCTACTAAGATGGCTTTATTTCTTGATAAATTTCAAAATGGAAATTATTGTTTTCATCATTTTGCATTAAGTAACCGCAAATGTTTTTAACGGGCTTTATAAAGGTAAGGAGGTTCTATAAGTAGGCCTTTTTTAAATGTATGCTCACTAATTTCTCGGAAACTTTTGAACGATTTTGATTTGAATGTTTCTTTTTTATTAAACAGTTCATACTTCAAGGACGTTCGATTTAAATTTTGATCCTCCTCCCTATTATATACAAGGTTATTTTGCATTAACCGGCCAAATTTGCATGGAAGGTTCAGAATAAGCAATACAGCCAGTGGTGAAGAAAAATTAATGGAAAAAAAATCTCAAACATTATGTCCTTTTTATCTTTTAAATTCAGAATATTTTAACCACTGACCTCTATATATGGACTGGCTATACACCATGACATAATGAGGCGATATAATTTTCGCCATTTTGACGCTAACAGCAAAAGTGAACGTCCACGGAACTAATAATAGAGATAAGACCTACACCGCACCTACTAAAATCCCACGTCTTCGTGGTAGAGCCATGCTGCAGCTATATTTCTGATATAGTTGTAACACGAATGGGTCGGCTCGACCGGGGAAGGACCACGCTCTCACAGAATACCAGCGTAAAATAGCAGCTTCATACTGCTGTGTTTCGTATGGTGAGTGTAGAGAACCGGAGACCCTTTTTACTGGAAACGAGGCATTCCATCTTAGTCCTCACGGGTGACAACGCATCTGCATGTTGATTCGTAATCGAGGATAAATGTAGATGTCTATGGGTCACAGCAACCACTTACCATCAGGTGGACTGTGTGCTCGTTTGTCACCCTTATCCTATAAAAAAAGACAGTGTGACAAAATATATCGATAAAAATTCTATACCCAGGGCTATAATACAATATACAATAAATAAATGTATCAATTAATACCTAGGCTTTAGACGCAAGCTTTATAGCTCAAAAACCAAGATCGACGCTGCGTTAGTCTATCGACGTTTTTATTCGTAACTACAGTCCCGCCAAAGTCACGGAGGATAGTCAAGTGTTGCGTTCTTTTCTCATGTCTAATAAAATGGTCGTCTGTGAAGTGTTTAATATAGATAATCATTTCGTTTCGGACGCCAATTCACAATGTTTGTGCTTTTTAGCCATAATTTTAGTATAGGTTCAGTTGGAAATCTATTAATTAATATACATTTGATAATTATCTGTTGTCGTCGTCTTTGGTTGTTAACAGATATGTGTAGAAAAGAATATCGATAAGTATTATAGACAAGGAACTAGGGATACCCGATTTTTTGTTTTGAATCGATCTTCTGGATCATAATGGATCGTTACCTCGTGAATTGATTCACAATTTAATCATATTGCATAGAATCGATCTTACTCGATATCGAAAAATCGTATCGTAATTTTATAAAAATAAAAAGCACAGTATGCATGTATAATTATTTATTTTAATAATGCCTATTACGGTATCCAGTGAGTTTTTCCAGATAATTATTATTGAAAAGTATAAAACAGGTTTTACATTATGAATTCCAAGTATCTATAATTATTTTTATCTAAAATAAAAGTAGCGTAAGTTATTCCCTGTAACATGGGTTATTTGTCAGTGAAATTCCCGTCAAAAACATCCCATCCGTTTCTGAGATTAGCCGGAACAAACAGACAGACAGACAGACAGACGAACCAACAGACAGAAAGAATGTTTTTTAAATTTATCTTTTGTTATTAGTACCGTATATACTTTGATATGTATTCAGTAAAAAGCTGTTATTTTGACATTACAAACAGACACCTCAATTTTATTTATTTGTATAGAAGATAGACATTTACAATTTCGGCAATTGCTGTAGTAGAACTTTCTTCACTTTTGCTTAGTTTAGAATAAGTGACATGTGTTGATTCTTTTAATGATTTTTTAAATTGGTAGTATTTCTACTATTTTTCACCATTTGTTTACACATTTTACATGGTCCACCCTTGACCCATGTCACATTTAATTAAAAGAAAGCCCAAGTGTTTGATTTGGTTGGATATTAAAAAGTATTTTAAAGTAATAGTTTACGCTCGCAGAACAGTGTGACTTTTCGTATCGCAATATTACAAAGAATGAAAGATTATATAACACTTACATAGGTACCCGATAATAAAATAAACAAAATATTATCATACCTACCTTCATATTTCATACACTACCGTTTTAGATGTAACTCGAATCTACTCCCATTTAATGTGTAGGTACTAGGTAAGACAGTAACTAAAACAAAGTAAGAACTTTGTTTTATTTATTCTGTCCCCTCCCCGACAACACGATAGGTAAACAAAGATCAGTTCATACGTTAGGACGTTACTGTTTGGTTGTTGTTTAGGTTTTAGTTGATACGATTTTTCATACGATTTTATAGCCATATGAATCGATCTGGGTGAAGATCGCATTCCCTTGAATCGATTCAAAAATCGGCAGATCGTATTGCCGTGAATCGATCTTCAAGAAAATCGATTCAGATCGGGCTTCCCTACAAGGAACTCGAAAACCCAATTGAATTTTATTGTTTATCAAAACTCAGTAATATAACGCCAAACATGTTGGTGATTACGATATTAAGATTAGTAACAGATTATTACGTACCTATATTATCAAATAGTTTTAATTTGTTTAATATTAGCTGTAAATTCACTTACTTGTGGAATGTTATCTCACTTTCCTTTTGGTAACAAGTTTTACATATTACGCACACTCTCAATATTAATAAAAATAATTCTTATTCTATAACTAAAATGAAACAAAATCAAACTACATAAAACACTTAATTTTTTAGTTTAAACATTCAAAATATAGAGATACGATTTAAACAACACAACTGACTTTAACATATTATGTCAATATTAGATTCCAGTACGGATAATGAGGGCGCTTCAAATCGGCATAAGCATGTTGTATGGCTAGTCCAGCGTACTTGTATAATATATAGAGGTCAGTGATTTTAACTGATTGCCTACTATTTTACTACGTACGCACACATTCGTAAGGGTCGATCGGTCGGCAAAAACGTTGTGAATTGAGTCGCATACAGAGGAGCGCGCGTACACGTTCTTGTTCAATTAGGGATAATTTCAAATAAAAGTAGAACCCTTATTTACTCGTATTTTCAAAAACTGCATTTACGATATATCATTATTCATATATTTAATGTGGCTAATTATTGAAAAATAACTATGTGTTTTCATCATCCCTGGGTTCGACTTTCTAGTTGTTTTAAAAGTAAGGGAGTTAATATTTTATTATCTTGATTAAAATTAATAACAAATAATTAAAGATTCAAGAAAAGTTTATTATTAGATTATTAAAAATAGGAACAAGTTTAAGTCTACTTCGAACAAGTTCACTTTCTTGTGCATGGAAAAACAGCTGCATACTGCATACCAAAACTTTCTCTATAATTAAATTATCGAGAAAATTTTGATATAATATATTTGGTATCATAAATCATCGCAATTGATAAGCTCAATTAATAATGACATAGTTAAAGAAATTGCTGTTTTTGAACACATTATAAAATAATGAATAAAGTCGTTAAATATTAATTTACAGGCCATATGATGTTAATCAATCCTGTGCCCCATAGATTCCTAAACCTGTACTCATACTAATTTAGATTCAAATTTTAAATACGTTATCCCCCACTCAGGACTAAAATGGAATGCCTCGTAACTAGTAAAAATTACAACTTTTTTACGCTGGTTTTCTGGATACATGATCCTCTTCAGATCGAGTCAACCTATTCGTGTTGCAGCCATCATACATCTACAGCGTTGCTCTAACTTTATAAACTTCAAAAATATATTTTTTTTAAATAAAGTTCAATTTCCTTTTCCAGAGTCACACGTTCGTCACCCGCTGCCACCTTTATCAGAATGACAAAGTGATTCAAATTTCCAACATCCCGGAAACATGGGGAGCGGTCTGAGCAGTGCCACCAGCCGGAAATTGTCTGGAAAAAGGGAGCCTCCGCCGCAAGCGGAATCTTCGAGAGTCCTGTTCCTCCTTTATTTGATTCACAGAACGTGGAATGTTGTGCTTGAACACGTCGATTCAAAAAGTTCGAGGCAAGTATTATTAAGAAAAGTAAAATATTTTGTAAACAAATTGCTTTAACATGAGTATTTTTTTTTTATTTCGATGTAGTGATATTAACGTAATATTTTTTGCATTATTTTATTCATTTTACTTATTTATTCTTAGCAGCAAGCGCTAACCATCTGAGCCGTGGTAGCTCAGATGGTTTGCGCTCAATGTAAATATCATAGCGCAATCCGGAGAGCAACCTGGGTTCGATCCCCGCCGGCACCAATGAAATTGTTAATGGCAATTTTAAGTGCTGATTTACCACGTGTTTGACGATAAGAAAACAAAATCGAACACATGTGAAGTTCGCCAACACGCATTGAGGCGGACACTTCCTTACCCTAAAACCATCTCAGAATGTTTGTATTCCAGAACATAAATCACTTCGCAAAAGTTAAAGACAATCACAATTCAACACTCGCCACACAGACAGAATATACCTACCACTATCAAGAATTAAAATACTAAACCAGAGTCTCTACTACATGGCTATAAAAATATACAATATATTGCCTATCTATATAAAAACTGAAAACAAGAAATATATAAAAAATTAACATATTCTTAATAGAATAATCTTTTTACTCGGTCAAAGAATACATTGAAGCAAAACACGAATAACAAATTACATATCTTTCACACAAATAACAGAACTAATATACCTAAACATTAAGTCAACAAAAATACATTAAAAGGAGGAAAAAGCAGTTTTGAGACACAAAAAATATTAAAGACCATTAAAAGAATAAATATTGTGCTGATATAAAATGTCATAAATGCCTTTATATTTTTACGATTTAATATTGTTAAATTATTAGACTATATTATTAATTCATTAATCTAATTATTTTCTGATGTTTGTATTTAATAACCTATATTGGACGTGGTTACGTATAAAGGATCCAATCCGAGTTTGTGTCAAAAATGTTGACTTGAAAAATAATATTTGTGGTCTATACTATAGTGTGATGTAACAATTTTAGCAAAAGTAATACAAATAAGAAGAAAAATTACAAACAGACAGAAACCATACCGATAATTTTAGTTTATGATATTTGAAGTACGGATACTTCAAACATCATTAACTCAAATTAACTTATCGCGGGTTTGGATCCTTTTTACATAACCACGTCCTATTATCTCTCGTTTTCAAATATACAATGCCTGAAAAAGGCTACTAAGTTGAGACAAATTGTTATTGTTATTAGACCATTTATGTACACTTGGTTGACAAATAAAGATTGATTGATTGATTGATTGAAATAACGGAAGGCCTGTGCTCAGCACAGGGACGTATATAGGCTGTAACTTTAACTTTAACTTATTTATTCTATAATGTAACACCTTACTACTAAGCTAAGGTAACAATGGGCTGACTAATAATAACGACGACTAATACCTTGTGGCATTCTCTGATAGTCAACACATAACGTGGTGAAGCTCTTGCGGCAGGTGTAAACTTGCATTATTATTTCTAAAAATATGTTATATATATGTATGTCAATATAATTCGGAAATAGTCGCCGTTTTCCAAATTTAAATAACTACTTTCTATACTTTTCTTGTATCATTTATTAGTTTGTTTACATCTAGTCTATATGTAAATTGGTAGAGCTATACTGCACCTATAAATATGATTGTGACATGGTATGTGTAATGGATTAGCTCGAATAGGGAACAACCATGCTCTCACAAAATACCATCATAAAATAGCAGCCTAATGCTGATGTGTTTCATATGGTGAGTGTAGTGGACCAGAGACCCTATATATATATATATATATATATATATATATATATATATATATCTTGGTTTTCAGGGGTGTAATTAATCAAGAATATATGTAGTTGTTTATAGGCTTGTTTTTCACCCTTATTGTATAAAAATATATCATATATTACTAGTATTAATATACTCCTTCAGAACCGTTTATTTTTCATTATGAGATGGAATGATGATGCATTCTATCTCATCACAAGGCCAATGTTGAACATAGGGCTTCTCCATAGGTATCCATCAAAGTCAATCCTAATAATAATAAGTACCTATATTAGCTCCACTGATAACTGATGGGGAAGGAAGGATAGGATAGGATAGGATAGAGTGCCAAACGAGCACACAGTCCACCTTATGGTAAGTGGTTGCTGTGACCCATAAACATCTACATCTATCCTCAATAAAGAATCAAAATGCAGATGCGTTGTCACCCGTGAAGACTAAGATGGAATGCCTCTTTTCCAGTACAAAGGGTCTCCGGTGCTCTACACTCACCATACAAAACACAGCAGCGTTAAGCTGCTATTTTACGCTGGTATTCTGTGAGAGCGTGGTCCTTCCCCGGTCGAGCCGAGCCATTTGTGCTACAACTATACTACTAATATAGCTGCAGCATGGCTCTCCCACTTCTTGTGATGGGCTATAATGATTATGATGATTAAGGTCCTAATCCTAATTTAAAGTTCAACCAATTACGTAAACATTTCAGATGGCGTGGTTCCCACACGGTGCCCAGTTCCGGGGAAACTCTGGGGCACAGGTTCGACTCGGTCAGCCTGGAAGAATCCGATCCCGGTTCGTGTTATTCTGCCTGCAGTTGCAGTTACTGCCGTCTTCGGGAATGTGCTCATGATTGTGTTAGGTATAATATATTTTTGATTATTATATGCTTGTGATGGGTGTAGTAAGAAGTGACAGAAAATAAAACAGAAATTTCGCAGCAGCATAATATAAAACTGCGATTACCGGCCTATCTGCCAAGTTTGACAACAGTAAAACCCCTTTTACGGGAAACCAGACATTACATCTTAGTCCCTAGGGGTGACAACGCATCTGCATTTGGATTCTTAATCGAGAATAGTATATAAGTCACAGTATCAACTTACCATCAGTTGGGCTGTGTGCTCGCATGTCACTATTATTCTATAAAAAAAAAACTATGGTAAAAATCTCCTCTATGCGGTAATCTATTGGGGAGTCTTACAACAGTGGATTTTTGATAGGCTGGTGTGTATGAAAGCTAGTGCTTGTGATGATGTAGACCTTTTAACATATTGTATTATTTTTTATTTTCAGGTAAGCAAAATAAATTACGAGAAACGTTACGGAAAGTTAGATGAGATGACATTAATCTATACTCAAAACCAGAAAAATAAATGGAGAAATTAATAGACACTACAACAGAATTTAGTTAAGACATCAACATGCAGTTTGGACTAGACTTTTTTTAAACGTTACCACCACACTAGGATTTTCTCCTCTATCGTGGATGCAGTTTACAGACATAAATTGCACGAGGACAAACATCCAGACCCGGAACAATTATTATAATTGCAAAAAATTACACATAATAAGAGGCAAAATAAAACTAGGCGACTATACAATTAACACCACTCATACAATCACAGTTATGGAACCGACAGATCTATATAAATATTTAAGATACAGACAACTCAAAATACTAGATCATACAGCAATTAAACACACACTGAATACAGAATACAAACGGATATTAACCGCAAAATATCTTATTAAAGCATTAAATAACACGCGATCCCAATATGAAACTACTCGTTTGGAGTGATTAAATGGTCTTAAACTGAGATACATGAAATAGAAAGAACCACACGCACCACACTTACCAAATACATAAATTGACACCCTCAATCCGCAATAGAAAGACACAATCAAACGACAAAATGGAGGGAGAGGCCTAATAGACATTCATCACCTTTGGCAGAAGCAAATTAGTAGCCTCAAAATATTCTTTCACAATAAATCTCGCACTAGTGACATTCATAAAGCCGTAGCCCTAAATGAATAACTAACTAATTCCACTTAACCTAAATGAACACACAGACACACAACACAATAACACTTATAACCTACAAAAACAAAAGTTAGGGGACTGAAAAAAGAAATTCTTGCAAGGACGACACCCACATGACTTGGAACAACCACATTCAGTAGCATCAAATAAATGGCTTAAAATTGGCAACCCATTCCCGAAAACTGATGGGTTTATCATCGCAATACAAGACCAAATCATCAACACTAAAAACTACAGGAAATATATCATTAAAGACCCCACAGTAACCAACGATAAATGCCGCAAGTGCTTCACCCAACCAAAGACCATACAACACATAACAGGATCATGTACAACTTTCACACGGACAGATTACACTCACAGATACAACCAAGTAGCAAACATCATCATCAAAAACTAGCATTCAAACATAAACTTATACAAGACACAAACACACCCTACTACAAATATACACCACAAACTATTTTAGAAAATCCTACACACAAACTTTACTACGACCGCGCCATACTTTCCGACAGGACCATTCACTATAACAAACAAGACATAACACTACAGGATAAAGTAAGTAAAATCACCTACCTAATATATATTGCAATACCCAACACACATAACTTACAATAAACAATAGGCGAGAATATACGCAAATATACAGAGCTTAAAGAAGTAGTGACCAGAATTTGGAGACAAAATAAAGTTTATATAGAACCCCTAGTCGTCTCCACCACAGGTGTCACACCCAACCATCCCTACCATAGCCTCAAATTAATAGACAACAAAGACTCAACACACTCTAAAAAGCCGCAATTTTAAATACCTGTTGAATTGTAAGAAAATTCTCATTACACGCTGTTTACTTGGCTTCAGCACGTATATGCAGTCAAAACTAGCAAAAGAGCTGAGAAATAGAAATGTTTTCCCTATAATATTAATAATAAAATATATATTCATTGAACAAAAGTAACAAAACATTTAGAAGTTAAACTAATACAAAAATAATATTTTAAGAAGGACAATGAAAGGGTTCTAATTTAGCATGATGTGTTGCAGAGAATCTACAACGCTGTTATTCTGTCAGCACCCGTATACTTAATTAACTAAAGTATAACAGTACGCGTGCATCACTGATTATATTACAAATAGCAATTGATTTGTTTAATTATTTATTCAGCCTGTACAAGAACTATTTAATCAACCAGTACAAGTTATCACATTGTTACTATTAATAAATTAATAATTAATATTTATGTACAAAAGATAAATATAATATAAACAAATTATAAACCAAATATTAACAAAATATATTTCTAGTTTCTACGTAGTAGAACCATGCTACAACTATATTAATTGTATAGTTGTAGCACTAATGGGTCGGCTCGACCGGGGAAAGGCCCGCTCTCATAGAATACCAGCGTAAAATAGCAGTTTCATGCTACTATGTTTCGTTTGGTGAGTGTAGAGAACCGGAGACCCTTTTTACTGGAAAAGGGGCGTTCATTCTTAGTCCTCACGGCTGATAACAAACGATGATAAATATAGATGTCTATGGGCTACAGCAACCATTTACCATCAGGTGGACTGGGTGCTCGCTTTTCACCCTTTTCCTATAAAAAAAAACATATGAAAAAAATAATATGAAAAGTAAGAGCTACAGTAGTGCTTGAATCCGTGGTACGCACACAGCAACTTGGAGTATTCAACCTGTCGAGTTAATAAAAGTACAAAAAATAAATCTATAAAAACACTCACGTAAATAAAAGGTGTCACAGTCATTGATGTTAGACCTTCTTCTTCTTCACTAGTCTGTAAAGCTCCTAGTGGATATAGCCTTGTCGCATTGTAGTGAAAATTTGCTTTATTGGCACACTTAGCAGGCGACTTTACGATCGCAGTATCCGACGTCTCGCACCTTTGAAGCTGCCGCCAGTTGCCGGTCGGGTAATTTTACGTCTGGCGTAAACAACGTTATACCGCCATTTATCAGAAGCCATGAGTTCTTTTCTTACATATACCATAGTATTCTCGTACGATAACCTCAAGCCAAAATGGGATGGGGGATTCTATTACGCCCTGGATATTAATATAGACTACTATTGCATGCCGAGCGCAAAGAGCATAGGTATGTTCTACTAGCGCCTAAATATCAAGACTCCAACGTTTTGTCGCATGAAATCGTATCCAGCAATTATATTATACATACATACAAATGATATAAAAAGCACATTGTCAGAAAGATAAATGATTGTTGAACTTATTAATATTTTTTTTAAATCGATTAATTGCTATTTTTACATGGGGACATTGGGAAGCCACTGAATGTAAATGGCAGTGTAATTTTGTTTTGTTTAGCTATAATTCATTTTTTTTGGCTCCAAAATGTCGAAATTTTCGGTGATTTCGCAGCCTTGTGTTAGAATTTATTTCAGTAAAGAGAGATTGCCTGTGCCTCGCTCACTCGTTCGCTTAGTTCGGCGTCAACACAGAGTACTTTTTCAACCGTCGTTGTGAGTGGATACTGTATTGGTTGTTTGCAGCGGCTCAAAAAGATCGCTGTACAAATAAATACAAAATATTCGAAAAACAAATTTCATACATACTTGATTATTATAATAATCAGAGATTTTTATTACAATATTTTAAAAGCATAGAATAAATAATAGTAGTATGTACTAAAAGTAAGTAGGATGTAATATTTATACTTGAATACGTCTTGGACTTTTTGGAGTGACATGAATGATGATATGATGATCATATGAGCATTACCTATAAGTCGTGCACTTTGGATTTTCCAAACTTTTTCAAATTGAAGTTTGACATAAAATTATCGGAAAATTGGAAGTATAATAAGGTTATTAGTAAAAATATGTGTGTATTTAAACTACTTTAAAAAAAATCCGTATAATCATGATATACGTAATTTTTTTAATGCGAAGGCATGCTCAATTGGTTTTACCAATAGTTTCTTACTTTATTGACGTAATAATACGCCCTTGGGCTAAGTTGATCTGACGACAGCGTTCTTAGGAATTCCTACACTAGATGTTTTATAGTGATGTGTATACTCGTATTAGTGCAAACTGCTATTGAACTCATTTGCCTCCTCCCATCGAATTCTGAGACAATTCATACCCTATGATAACTCGCCTTGACTTAAAAGGCTTTATATCTGTAAAATAATATACGTCACACAAAAATTGCTTTAGGTAGTATTTGAACCGTGTTAAGTGAAATATAAAAACATTATCGATAGAAAATTTATCCACAACTTCTAAGTTGCTTGTTAAGTTAAAGTCAGTCTTCCGTGATAAGAATAATTGGAAGACCGTACTCCGTTTATATTTTCTACTATAAAGATCTTATTTTAAAACATAAATATTTACATGTTATAAGTAAAAAAATTAAAATATGTTAAAAACATTCGTTTTTGAACCCGAGTTCACATTTCAAGATTTTTTTTACTAAAATAAAATTTATTTAAATACCGGCACAGTTACTCCAGATACTCAACAGACCGTACTTACCCCGTCTTGATATGGCAAAGAAATCCCGGATTTAATTCAAGTTTTAACATCATTTAACAAACATTCACTACCTTGTAGCTTGTAAAGCACATCTTTTAGCCACAGCATATAAAAGTCAGCATCCTTCAAAAATATTTCTAAGGGAGATAAATGTGGAAAAATCTCTCAAATATTATATTACCTCAATTGGCGAAATTATTAAAAAATGAAATAGTACGTATAAATAAACTAATGAAACTCAGCTAGTCCTGTAGTAATATAATATTATAATTCCATTACGTGAAAGCATTACAAAGGAGCACATGCGATTAACAGATTGTAAATAGGTACTGTGGTGTACATCCCATTACCCATTCTACATAGGGATTTGGATTTATGTACATATATGTGGGTGCTTTGTTACCCTTGAAAATTTAACGTTGAATAAATAATAAAAGCTTACTTCAAAAAACTTAAAGGAATAATTTCTACAATACGGCTTCAGAAGCCGGTGCTAAGACATAGTTTACAGAAGAATTAAAGGTCAGACTTCATATGCCGTCATATGGAATGTTTTTTTTAATTTTTTTATATTTTTCGTGGTAGAGCCATGATGTAGCTATATGAATTTTATAGTTTTATCCCGAATGGGCCCACATACCACCACAGAATACCAGCGTAAAATAGCAGCTTAATGCTGCTGTGTTTCGTATGGTGAGTGTAGACAACCGGAGACTATTTTTACTTATTACTCACGGGTGACAACGCATCTGTATTTTAATTCGCAAACGAGCATAGATGCAGATGTCTATGGGGCACAGCAACTACTTACCATCAGGTAGACTGTGTGCTTGCTTGCCACCCTTATCTTATTAAAAAAAATTAACTTTTATTCAAAGTTTAACTAAATTTAACAAGAAATAATTGATTAAATTTAACAAGAAAGAGCATTAAAACTTTATCCCCTATTTTCCCACCCTTAAAGGCGAATTATTTCTAAAGAGAATCCCAAAATGGAATTCCGTATGTATGTGGCCGGCCTAAAGGTGCAAATACCAGGAGCTAACTCTTGTAGTTTGCGGTGTGCCAAAAAGAACATTCTGAAAAAGAGGTGGAGGATTAAGATTCAAAGCCGTGCTGAATATTGTACGTTTACCATGTTATTGAATGTCCAACAGTGGACTTTTAGTGGGTTAGTAAAGAAGTAGAAGGAACACATCAAATTAAAAAAAATATTTTTTCAGAATTTTAATTAAAATATTTTATTGTTATGAAATTGGAATTTAAAAGACGAAAACAACAAGCATTAATCATAAGATGTGTGATCCTGAGAACACTAAGTTATATTCATAAAATTAATAAATTGTCATAGGTCCTAAATACGTTAGAAAATTTTCAGATTATTTACACGTCCAGAAGTGGGTGAAAACTGAAAAAAATGTCATTCCTTTTTTATATAGGAAACGAGCACGCGGCTCATCTGATGGTAAGTGACTACCCCGTCCATGAACAACTGCAACACCAGCGAAATTGCAGATACGTTGCCAGCCTTTTGAAAAATAGTATGCTCTTTTCTTGAAGATCCTTACGTCGTATCGGTCCGGAAATATCTCTGGTGGTAGTCGATTATACATTCGTACATACTCACACATTGTTCACGCCCAAACGCTGGTTTCGGGATTTGACGCCAGAGGGTGCTCGGTTCGGGGACATACCGGTTTTGACGTTCGGGCGTGCAGTGTGGCTGTGGCGAGAGGGCGCGAGCGCAAAAGTTAGTTGCTCAAATACAGTGCTGTCGAGAGCACGTCGTGAAGTCGCCCGGGAAACCTCCATTTTTTATAGTCGGTTTTGTTAGCAAATTGTTGCCACGACGAGGTTCTTTGTTAAGTCTAGACAAATAGACGCCGGTTTGATTAATTACGTAGAATTAATATTGATTGAGATCAACGTCTGAATTGTGGGTTGTGCGCGCTTAATTTACCGCGAATTTTGTTATTCTAATTTGATAGCGTATATAAGTGCATTTGACAATATTAATTTGCTCGTGCGGCATTTGATACCAATCGGATACGTTTTCGGTTATCGGTAGAACGCTGAACTTTGTGACACTAGAGAAGTTAATAGACTGAGATTACCATAATTTGGAGCCGTGCCGAAGTCCTGGTAGCTGCCGACCTCAACGGTCCAGTCAGGTCAATCACAACCAATACCACAAAAACACCATACACGCAACACATACACACCTCCTGCCTGACCGAACCTTGAGGCAGGCCTCAGATACAGGTAAGTCTTAATACTCTCTATTTGACTAGCCTCCCCATTAAATTGTAGTAGGATAAAACATTTTCCATATAGCTTAGTATTATAGGAAATTCTTCTATATAGCCACTCGGGCTCGAACCTGCGGCTGCTCGTTGAATCTTACGCTCATGTGCCCCGGGAGATTCGACATTTGCAGGGGCAGCTGTAGGGCGTAACACACATATTACATAAATTGGTCAAAATAGTTAATAAAAGCATGTGTTTACAAGCGTGTTAACATGCGTTAATATAGTAAAATAATCTTGTAATGCTGTAACAATATATGCTATATCACTGCAGTATTTCTTTTTGCAAGCTAAGCACATTTAGATGCGCAAATGGATAAGGTACCGCAAACGTATAATTGATTAAAGCACTATACTTATCTAAGAGTTAACTAATGTAATACTTCATTAAAGGATTATGGTATAAAACTAAATATAGCATAGTGTTCATTTAGTATATTATTTATTTCTCTCTAAGTACAAGGATGCAGGACAGAGTATGAATGGGGCAATTTAATCTACTGTGGGAGGTATAAATATACTTTAAAATGTATCCAAAAAGGTACGTATGGCAACCTACGATGCTTTTTTGGTCATTAACATTAATAAAGTTGGGTACATAAGTTAAAGTTGGGTGTGACAGAAGAATCATGAGAGTAATACTGTAATAATGTGGTCATTATTTGGTAACATACTTCTTAATGAAGTATGTTAGGGGTGACTATGAATGATAGGGTGAGAAATTGTGTGAAAAGAGAAGTATGGTTTGCATAAAGATGTTGTACCCAGGATTAAGAAAGGAATGTTTCCGTGTTTTAAGCACTTGAAAATATTGTATGATGAAAGACAGAAGTTTGTAGACCAAATTGATAATATATTTAAGATAACATATAGCAAGGGTATGTACTCGTATATACGGATGTGAAAAAAGCGAGAAAAGTGTGTTAGGATTATGTAAAATTGAAGTCCGAAAATTCTGCCTGCCCCTCTGACTGACAGGTGTGAGAGTTTATATTATATGATTGCATTTATCTAAGTATAAACGAGGCTCGGGAACCGGAAACCCATTTTACTAGAAATGAGGCATTCCATCTCAGTCCTCAGAGGTGACAACGCATCTGCATTTAGATTCTTAATTGAGGAAAAATGTAGTCGTCTATGGACCACAGCATCCACTTACAATCAGGTGGACTGTGTACTTGTTTGTCACCGAATTCCATTAAAAAAACTTGACAAGGAGAAACGTCACATCACAGACCATCTGGCATTGAGATTGCAAACATTTAAAGGATGGCATGTAATAAGGACAAATTCTCCTCACAATGGAATAAACATAAGTAATCCAACAGAGTAATGCTCACGTCCAACACAGGACTTTTACGTAATTATGGAGAATAAGAAACGCTCGTTTTTATGTGTTTCGTTTTACTAGGTGGCGGTACAACTTTTCTGCTTAGAAGTACAGCAAAGGAGTGTAATAATTTGCCGGCATCTATCTTTCCGTCCGAAAGATAGACGCCGTACGAATGGGTTTGTACGTCGTAGAGCCATACTGTAGCTATATTACTAGTATAGTTGTAGCACGAATGTGTCAGCTCAACCGGGAAAGGACAACGCTCTCGCAGAATACCAGCGTAAAATAGCAGCTCAACGCTGCTGTGTTTCGTATGGTGAGTGTAGAGAACCGGAAACTTCTTTTACTGGAAATGAGGCATTCCATCTTAGTTCTCACGGGTGACAACGCATCTGCATTTTGATTTGTAATAGAGGATAGATGTAGATGTCTATGGGCCGCAGCAACCACTTACCATCAGGTGGACTGTGTGCTCGTTTGTCGCTCTTATCCTATAAAAAAATACAATCTGAGCGTCTTCAAGGCAAGAGTGAATAGGCTTTTGTTACGATAAGACAGTGCAATTTACCAATCTAAGACTGCATCACCACTTACCACCAGGTGGGATCGTGGTCAAGCACTGGCTTATAATAAGTAAAAAAAAAAAGATCGGGATATTTACCATCCTCTTACCTACTTGCGTACACTGCTGAGTTCGGATCTGAAGGATAAACAGAACAATTATAATTATAGACTGTAAGGTATTCCATCTTAGTCCTCAGAAGTTACAACACATCTATAGCTTTTTTTGCTTGAGCATGCTGCTGGTGTCCATGGGCCGCAGTATACATTAATCATCGGGTAGTGTTAGTTTGTAATCATAAAAAAATATCCATCCAATTGCGTTATCACGTTTAATTCATTTACGAGAAACTTTTTACAAATAATCTTAAAGATAGTAATTGAAACAACAATAAAATTTAAAGAAAATACACAATTGCTCTTATGTTGAACTTTCAGAATGCTTTTAGATAAAACTCGCTGCTTCGTTTTATTTTGTTAGCCAATATCCGATAGATGTAAAACTCTTTACTTGTACTCAGCATTTTTATTTGTTAATACCTTTGATCGTTTGGTAGCGCGATGACTAAAAGTTTGACTGACGCTGTAGACCAAGATTCGATTCCTGCACAGAATAAGCATTTATTAGTTATTCTATTTCACGGTGAAGTTTTGACTTTGATTGTTGTTAGCCGTGCACATACACATTGTGTTAGTATGCGTAGGCCTCGGGAGCGCTACTCCCGAATTCCCGCAGCCTAATATAGCCTTCAGATACGAGTAATTGATCCCGATTTTTGTTCACGTGTAGTTGAAAATTCAAAGCATTGTAATGCAATTTTGGAGTGAAAACTTCTTTAGCCGCGTTGAACAATTTCTGATACGGGATAAAATTATGGGGTCACTTTTTATCTTTATCTTCATTAGACTGTCATCAGTCCACAAGTGGACATTTGCTACTTTATTGCGATTACCACGAAGGACTAGCCGTGACCGCGAATTAGATACACACTAGATCTTTCTCACCATCAAGACAGATGTACACTGTCACCAGTCTGAGTATTTTCCCACTGTCCTAAAAAACTATTATACTGCCATCTATCGGCGGTAATGAAATTTTCTTGACTCTCATGATACAGGAGGGAAGAATTAGATTGATAATGGATTCTCTTAGGTCGGATTTACTCGTCAGATCTTAGGATAGTAATAATTATCATAAAACCCTTCACGAGTCCACTTCTGAAATTAGGCTCACCCATACATTAATACAAATCACAAAACATTCATATTATCAGATTAATGACGCAGCTTTGGAAATAAGAACATAATAATTATTTCCTTTATTTATCAACGACGTAATTAATCAGTTTTACAACGTTTTGCGTAATCCTCTCGCTTCTTTCACTACGTATACTTACGCATACATGCTCGTCAGTTAACGGCCCTTAATTTGGCCTATCTTCAATATAGCTTCAAATTGATCGACAAACTTCCGTTTAGAGCGTCCCTTGCCTACTTTGCGACTCACTTCTGCCACCTACTCATTCTTTACACTTTTTCAAACCTTCTAAGCCTTCCTTTCTTAACAACATCCTTTTCACAACATCTAGCAACCCGCACAACGTACTTTTAGTCTTCTTTGTCTGATATTGGTTGCAGGTGTCCCGTATACAGTATTTAGTATAGGAGCTACTTATCACCAGTTGGAGTGTCTGCTCGCTTGAACAATAATATTACACAAAAAATAGACTTTTCTTATAAAATTTAAGTTACAATCGAACAGACTGTCCAAGAATAAGACTAGAGATGCGTTTCATCTCTGATAATAACCTGGATGACCTCATAGTAATTATATTCGCTATCTATATCCTTCAGACTGGAAGCCAGCAGTACAGGCCCTGCTGTCTCTGGTTTGGGTGGCACCTTCTCAGACGGACTCCAAAGCAGAAAAGGAATCAAACCACTTAATGGTCGTAGTAGACTGTAGAAAATTGTACAAAATATAAAACATTTCATTCTTTATTTTGTTTTGTAAAAATGCAGCATCCTCCTAAAACTTTGATATGACTTTCTATCGAGTCTTGTTGCCAGTTTGAATTTGGCACCAACCCAAAGCTAAAGCAGTAATCCCCACAAGACCGGACTTGAGCTCGAAGTAGATTAAGAAACTTCCCCTGTGTGAAGTATCCGCGTACCCCGGCGTTAATACTACCCGGGTTATTCACTGTCAATTTGGAATTGAACTCTGTGAAACGTTCAAAGTTTTAATCCAGTTAAACATCAACATCCCCAACTGTGACGTGTATATTAATATCAGAATCATATTTTGAGATGGATCAATTTTAAATGGTTCTTTTGGAGGATAAAGATCAGTGCGATCATATAAATGTGGTTGTAAGTGTTTCCGTATTAAAACTTCTTTATGCGGGTAGCTTAGATCTTTTATCGGACAAAAGTAACGTTTAGTAAAATCTATATTAGTCCGTTTACATGGTTTTTACTTTTATAAAGAAAAATACTAACTTCATAGTATTTCTTGAGTATAAAATTCGTTACATATGTCGTAATTCGATCCCATTTTATGATTTATTCGATAATTTATAATCAAAATACAATAAATAGTAGATGTCTATAGGCCATTGCATTGGTTTACCATCAGGTAGACTATGTGACTGTTTGTCTCATTTATAGTCTATATTTTAAAAAAAACTGCGCAAAAAAGAAACTAAACACAAGTGCACTCGGACTATAAGAGGAAATAGAGATTCTCTCACTCTTATAGTCCGAAATCCGTATATGGTCCAAAAGGAGGGCAAACCGACACGACCAGAGACATATCAGACCTTTACTTTTTTTTTTATAGAATTTGGGTAACAAACGAGCACACAGTCCACCTGATAGTAAGTGATTGCTATGGCCCTCTGCATTATTCGTCGTTTGCGAAATAAAATGCAGATGCGTCGTCAGCCGTGAGGACTAAGATAGAATGCCTCTTTTCCAGTAAAAGGGTCTATGGTTCTCTATACGCACCATACGAAACACAACAGCATTAAGCTGCTATTTTACGCTGGTATTCTGTGAGAGCGTGGAGCGCGTCCTTCCCCGTTCGAACCGGCTCATTCGTGCTACTACTATACTATTAATATAGCTGCAGTGTGGCTCTACCACGTATAAGTCCGTACGTGATTTCTGAGGCACGGGGTAACATACTGTCAACTTTGTCGTCTGGGCTACTATAGAAAAATTCTTGACAAAAAAAACTTAACAGCTGATTTTTACTGGCCCGACCCGGGATTCTAATCTGAAACCTTATAATCAGCAGCCGCGACCACTAGACCAACGAAGTAGTAACTATACTAACTAACTATAGTAGTAACTAATTATACTCCAGCGTACCAGTACAAATGAAGGGCTCTTTATAACAGAATCTCAGTTGTGCACATGACGTGCCTGCTATTTATTAAGATTTACATATCCCGAGATTAAACCGCATTTGTATCATCCTAATGCGAATATAATTGTACGTAACAAAACCAAGCAAGTTTTGTAGATCGAAGCGCGTATTATATGACATTTAGAAAGGCTACATTGACTCTATAAATCTTGCAAGGACAATTGCGGTTGTTCTATCTAGTGTTTAATATCATCGTTTGTTAGATTTTTATAGAGGGCACTCTCAAAAAAACCAGCATTTATTAGGCTTCAAGCTGCTATTTCTCGTATGGTGAATAAATCTGAATAAATAAAGAATCAGAGACTCTTTTCACTGAAAATAAGTTATTTCGAGGATATTTGTAGATGTCTATAGGCCACAGCAACGACTTACTATCAGGTGGACTGTCTAATCGTTTGTCATTATAATGATCTATAAAAAAGGGGCTTCGGCATTTAGTTACAATATTTATTGATAAAAATAATAAGTTTTCTTTACAATGTTTTAATTTTTTTAAACGTTACCCCACTCTAGGATTTTCTCCTATATCGTGGAGGCAGTGTACATACATAAATTTCATAAAAACATACATCAAGACCCGGAACAATTGTTTGTATAGCATACAAATACATGTTTCGTGCGGGGTCAAACCCGCGATCCTCAGCGCTGCAACTCATTGCTAAGCCACTGCGTTATGCAGCCGTCAAATAATATTAGTTTATTGATAAAATAATTGAGCTGCTTACAATATAATTAAACTACTCCTATGCCATGTTACCTTTTGTAACAAGCCGCTGTTTCTAGATGCCATTCTATATGTTTGTTTTCATTTTTGAACGTCCAACAAAATAATTAAACATGAACTCTCGCACGATATTGTATTTTCATTGTGTCGAAAGTTAACGCTAAATAGTATACGTGTATCGAATTGAAAGAAAGAAACTGCTCGAGATATCGATAACGCTCTGAGAGTAATGCTTCGGTCGCCTTTAAAACCCTTTGTAAACGTTTTAAATAATGGTTCGTTAAACCCTCGAAATGGGTTGCACTTACAAAAGAATAATACGTTCTGAGAAGTAGATATGTATTTTCTGTATTTATTTCGTTGACGATCTTTCGATCCTCTTTTTAATTTTAACTTATTTAAAAGAAATAATAAAAGTCCGTTTTTATAGAATAAAGGTGACAAACGGGCACACAGTCCACCTGATGGTAAGTGGATACTGTAGCCTATCAACATCTACATTAATCCTCCGTTAAAAATCAAAATTTAGATGTGTTGTCACCGTTTAGGACTAAGAAGGAATGCCACGTATCCAATAAAAGGGGTCAACGGTTCTCTACACTCACCATACGAAACTAAGCAGCATTGAGTAGCTGTGAGAACGCGGATCTGTTCGTCCTACAATCATAATATAGATGTAGCATGGCTCTACTACGCTGATGTGTTTCCTTAAGCTTAAAGTTACTTTTATTAAATTAATCAGTAAAATTCAATGCCATCAAAAACATAGCTTGTAAAAAAAACCAAGTCTCGCAACTCAGTTGTTCTACCGTAAAAAGTTGTGAGATCCATGTAACACCAAGTCGGTTAATTTATTCATTCCTTACTTAAGGGTCCTTCTGTCTCAAGTTATTACGTAATTAGCTAACCTAACACCATCTTATAGTGGCCATATTAATATTAAAAATCTTTTATGTTTTAAATACATAGATTGACTTGGCAATCGCACTAAACAATCTAATTTAATATAATAGCAACATTGTGTTTTCATGCGATGGCCAAGTCAATCTATTTATTTTAAACATAAAAGTTTTTTTTAATATTGATATGGTCACTATAAGATGGTGTTAGGTTAGCTAATTACGTAATAACTTGAGACAGAAGGACACTTAAGTAGGGACTGAATAAATTAACCGACTTGGTATTACATGGATCTCACAACTTTTTACGGTAGAAGAACTGAGTTGCGAGACTTGATTATTTTTACACGCTATGTTTTTGATGGCATCTCATTTCTTTTTGTAGATAGTCCTACTTTTTTTCCTTTCCGGTACCATCTACTTCTTGAATA
The DNA here is from genome assembly GCA_963668995.1 of Parnassius mnemosyne. Classification (NCBI taxonomy): domain Eukaryota; kingdom Metazoa; phylum Arthropoda; class Insecta; order Lepidoptera; family Papilionidae; genus Parnassius; species Parnassius mnemosyne. The sequence goes on from CAVLGL010000093.1 coordinate 9,637,330, forward strand.
CCAACTACGGATTTTCGGGTAATTTAGTCTACTTACTACATTGCGGGATTTTGGTGCAACTTCATAAGACATGTCTCATTGTTACTTTTTCATTCCGTTGACCATTTAACAAGTTACTTTTGGACATAATTATATCTAGGTACTTATCTACATCTATTATTCCATTATAATATACATATACAGGTACACTGATTCATTCACTGCAAATATAACTTTGTAATCTTATACATTTATATAGGATTACAAAGTTATTTATGCAGTTGGTGTATCCAGAAAACTGGACCGAAATTACAAAATATTTTAATTTTTCCTTGATTTATACAATAAACACTAATTGTATTCTAAATTTGAAGCTTCTACATCTCCTAGAAGTGCCTTAGAGTTTTGATAATCGGTCAGTCAGTGAGTGACAAAATTAAGAAACTTTCACTAGTTATAATTCTTAAACGACTGTATACCGTGTTTATACAATGCACGCTTGGTTACTGAAAATTCAGGCTTCTAATTTAATCCACAACTAAGTTATAGGGTGTCGAAAATGGCCTGAACTGCTTCGGGAAAAGGATGGTACAGCCGTGCCGCTCTATTGCTCGACTTGGCGGGGGCACTACCGTGCCCCCAGATAAATATAAACGGAAACTGAAGGAAGAATATCATCATATTGGTATCAATAATATTTATTACTCCAAATAACATCCATCTTTTAATCATGTTTATCCCTTTACTTTATACTTGCTTAATTCCGTTTATATACAGCGTCAAAAATCCCATTTCGTTTTAATTTTACCTTTTTACTGAATTCGTATGAAACGAAATCTTGATATTTTCCCGAAAGTTTTTTTTATGTCGAAGCAATAAAAAGAAAGTTTGGGAATAATCTACAGTCGTGCTTCAAAGGCTCCTTCGGGAAAATATTGTTTGGAAACTTAATACACAGCTGAAGTATTACAGGATAGGGACGATTTGAAGTTAAATTATAAGAAAATTTATATTATACTTATTAGTTTTACTCGTACTTAAAATTGAATAAAATGCCCCCATGATTATGAGTGCTGTACAGCACCCGAAATTCGCTAATTAAAAATATGTAAAATTATACGTGGTAGTGCCATGCTGCAGCAGTGTAGTCGTAGAACGGATTGGTCGGCTCGACCGAGGAAGGACCACAATTTCAATGAATACCATCGTATAATAGCAGCTTAACGCTGCTGTGTTTCGTATGGTGAGTTCAGAGAACCGAACCCTTTTTTACTGGAAACGAGGAATTTCATCTTAGTCCTCACGGGTGACAACGCATCTGCATTTTGTCTGTCTATGGGCCACAGAAAATACTTACCATCAGGTGGACTGTGAGCTCACTTGTCACCCTTATCATATCTTCCTATAACATAACAAAATGCTTAAAATTAATTTTATTCAGTGTCTAGTATTCGCGTATATGTAAGAAATAATTATCGTCTCTAGGACGTCAAGAGTGTGACCCGTCTAGCACTACGGTTGTCAATACGCCTGCCAAGCGTGTCAATTAAGGATAATCCACCATATAACTTGAGAGGTCCATGGCTAGTATTGATTGGACTTTGACGCCTTAAAAATAAAAAAGAAGATGTAGACCCTGGGAAGAATGAGTTATTGGGAACAACGTGTAAAGATCTGTAACTAACTATATCATTACATATTGGATCCAAGTCATTGGATCTAACTTCTGTAAAGTCAAGTAGCAGTTATTGACAATACCTCCGTTTTCCAATGTGGAAGGAAATTCCTACGCATCGCATACCCGCCTCGCGGAGAAATGATATGTTCTGATCTACCTGGCACCAACTAAATGGTGTCTCTTTCTCGTAAGAGGACAACTGCTATCCATATTCTTTTAGGTAAAGTCGCCGGAACGCGCGTCTACCAAGACGCGCCATCCTTCACGGCGTCCAGCCCTGAGTAATGGACCCCCCTCACTCCATTTACAAAGACAATGGGGCTGAAAAAAACGAGCACTCGGAAAAACACTAACCTTGCTGACCCCATCGGCGGATGCGCCTCCGTCCGAACACGTTTCGGCCGCGTCGGGTAGAGAGAGAGTGACCAGCTCCCCCACCACTACATTTGTAGAAGATAAGCTCCGCGAATGTGATGAGGTGCACCACCACGACTCCACCTTGGCTGTTTCAGTAGGGGGAGAGGAAACCCCTCTCACCTCAGTCCACCAACATACATCCGAGATGAGCTCGCCTTAGTAGCTTGGGACCAAACCATGGCTACTCCGCGCCCCTTGCGTGTGTTTAAATATTATAAAGTAGTATAATATTATTAAATAGTTTAAATATCATATTTGAAATGGTTATTTCGCTTTCTGTTAAACAGCAAAAAGTATTTCAGTCTTAGATAGGTTTCAAAGAAATAATGTAAATCAGCACCAAAAATTTCAATTTACAATTTCATTATTGGTGGCTGGGATCAACCCCGATTTCCTCAAGATTAATAATAAAATATCAAGGCAGGTGTTTATCCCCGGAGATACCCGGTCCCTTCGTATAAAAGAATATTAACTTATTATACATATTTTAATATTTTTCACTGTGCTCAATACCTTCTAATTAAAAGAAGTATGTACATAGCCATACCTGTTATCTACGAATTTATACGCTGTGGAAATTTTTATAAGAATTCCCTTGAGTCTGCTTGATATAAATGTTTTATGGTCATCGAGAACAGAGTTCCGTAATTCAACTTTTTTATTTTAAATTTGACTCTGGAAATGGTGTTTCAAAATTTGATTTTATTCTATTTGTTTGGCATCAATACTAAACTGTACAGTACAGTATTAGACCACTGCTGGACGTAGAAAGAAACCGCGAGCTAGTTAGCACGACTTTATTGAAATATTTGTCCTTATGTATATCAATGGTCCAAACTCATTAAATTAGACAGGTGAATTGGTTAGCACAGAGCTGGAACCCTCGTTCTGGCAGTGCTGTTTACTGCTTCTAGTCTGTAAAATTAAGACTAAACATTTTCGGATAGCCTTAGTTTAGCCTATTGCTTCCATAGCACGTGGTGTATTTAAAGTTAGTCTTTGGACTTGTTTTTATAGGATAAGAGTGACAAATGGGCACACAGTCCACCTGATGATAAGTAAATACTGTGGCCTATAGACATGTACATATAATCTCGATTAAGGATCAAAATGCAGGCGCTAGCACAATAAGTACAGGAAGTATAAAAGGTATTAAATATATTGAAGCAGTTTTTATGTCTGTAAGTGTATAGTGTTTATTGTAAAAAAAAATGTTCCATCCGATTGCTTTTCCATTTGAACCGTCTCAGGGCGAACACTGGCGCAGCGAATCGAAAAAACAATAATCGCGAATATTTTCAATTCTCTACAGACCAATCCATATACGATGTTGTCTGAACTCTAATTTTTCGTAGAGTAAAGTGAGATTAATCGGTTGGAAGAATTTCTTTCTTATCGGTCGATAAACTTATATAGCTTAAGCAAAATTACACGCGGAAATATTTTGTACAGTATAATAAATCGTGGGGCTTGAAAGGGTTTTTAGCATTATGTTTAAATATCTTTTTTGAAATATAATACTGAATTTCATACGCGTAAGTGCTCCGTGTAAGATCACGCTCGCACCTAATCACAATACAATATTACAGGTAATATTTGCATAAGATATACATGTGTAAGTTGGAAATTAAAATTTGAGAAGAGAGTAGGTATTTTACAACTACTTTTTATTAAGACTATGACTTGCAATTCTAATTCTTAAATGAAATAATTATATATATATATTCTAAGAAAAAATTTGAAGAAACACATTCTATATAATTGTGTACAGACTTTAAATTTGGATTCAATAAATATAGTTGTACTACTCTGCCAAGAAAGTACCGGGAAAAGATCAATAATACACAAAATGTTAGATATTTATCCTAGTTTATTTTATCACCTTCAAAGTATGCTCCTTCAGAAGCGATACACTTTCTCCAACGAATAATCCAATCATCAAAACATTTTTTCAGAATTGAGCTCAGTTCTTGCTGCGAATTCTCCTTCATGTCTTCAACCGAATGAAAACGGGTGCCACGAAGTGGTAATTTGAGGTTATGAAAAAGAAAAAAGTCGCATGGAATCATATATGGTGAATAAGGTGGTTGCTCGATGGTATTTGTTGAGTTTTTAGTTAAAAATTCGTTCAAAATGATGGCCTTATGCAAAGGCGTGTGGCAGGTGGAAGGCAAAGAGGAGATCTCCCGCCGTGCAAGGTGTTCTGCCCGCCACATCACCCTCCTGCTCAGACCGGAGGTCCATAGTGAAGTCTAGATGTCGACGAATTGTCGTCGCGCCACAGGTGTATTATCGTGATGCAAAACCCAAGAATTTTCTTTCCACAAATCTTGCCTTTTTCTTCTAATTTGCTCTCTTAAACGCCGCATAACGCTTAAATAATATTCTTTATTTAAAGTTTGACCTCCTGGTAAGAATTCCGAGTGCACAACACCGCGATAGTCAAAAAAAAAGTCAACGTGACTTTGACTTTTGATAGACTTTGGCGTTGTTTTTCGGTTTCGGTTCGTTGGAAAAGAGTTGGAAGGCGCCGATCCGAAGTTTGTTGGCTGGTACCCGTAACAATGCGCGTCATGAATGTTGAGTCGAAATTGGCTACGGCCCTCCACGCGGAGTTCCAGCTCAGCATCGCCGACACGATTGCTGGCAGGGAGAGGTTCTGACCGACCCGGCTTACCAGGACCGTCCGCTCCCGTTCCCACGCTGGACATGTTGTCAGCGTATGGGATGCGGAGTCCTGTTCCTGCCCACCGCGTCGTGAAAACAGTTCGCCGTCGCCTCCCGTCCAATTTTACACAAATAATCACCGAAGCACCCGTACCCGGTCAATATCTGTGTAAGTCTGTAGGTGAGTCTTCCTGTTCTTCGATGCATCCAGGGTTCAAGAAATTTAAAAATATATATAACTTCAAGAATATATAAATCTTCCGCTTTTAAACGCTTTGTATCACTCATAAGCACGTGTTTTTGTTAATGTTTTTTGTTCACCGTAAGCCTTCTGTAACATTTTCAGTGACTCCGAATAGGAAATTCCATTGGTGATCCAAAATTTAAGACAAACTTTTTGTTCGATGTTTTTGTCCATTGTGAAATTCGCAATACACATTAGATAAGATATAACTAAAAGCAGCGCTGTATATAATCTAAACAACAAATGCAACTCAAACTCCGCGCCAAAATGGAAAACAGTTGTGCCAAGCCAATCATCCATTCCCGATACTATTTTGACTGAATATACCTATATCTCAAGACAATAATATTCTTCTAAAATGACAGTAAGAGGTCTGAAAGTGGCATTTCTTAACCTGCAATTAAATAGAAACATAAATTTTTATCAAATTCCAACAAAATTTTTAATCATACAAAAATATCAAAAGTATCGGCTACAGAAGAAAATCCACTACCGTAACATCATCCCGTGCGATTCGTAAGGCGACAGAGGTAAACTAAGACATGAGACGGTCAATTTTTCAGATAAAAACTGAAAATATTAATAAACTGCGACTGCTAAACCACAGACTAACTAGTAGATTCTAACCGAATCAGACGGACATCTCACGAACTAAACATACTCGACTTAGCTTCTGCATCCTGATTGGTTATAGCAAAATGATATATGACATTTTTTTTTAATTTGAGGCAACTATACCAGGCAAAAAACGTACAAAATAAGTTAATTTATTAATTACTTGCAAATTTTGTTTTAAAATATTGAAAATAAAACGAGGTAAATGCAAATGAAACCATGTTGAAACTTATTTATTCACTTTATTTTTCAGATTTTTCTTATATTTTAACAGAGCTTTATTACCTTGCATTTCTGGTAGCTGCCTTCTTTCTAAGTGCACAATATCTACACCCTTCAAAATTTTATTGATAATAGTGTACCAGTTATAAAGATAGATATTTATTTTGCAAAACATGTCCAATATTGCAGTGTGCTAAACCGCCTGCCAAACGTGGCACTATGACAATGTTGGATAATCTATGTTCAGCAGTAGACTTTTGATATCATGTAATTAAGATTATAGAGAGAACGCGGCCAAAAAGTATATAATCACCACGTTTTAAACGGCTAGATTTTTAAGGAACACGGTTTTGTCAAAATCGCCACACTTGCCAGGTAGACTAACAATTTAAACTAGACCGTTATAGCGTAATCTGTTGGAAGTCATATTCCCTTCACGGCATTTCTCATAATTAACTCTAAAATGCGCATGAAGATACATTTATTTTACGATTAATACCGTAAATGTGCTATACACCATCTACCGACAATAATCCGTACTAACGGAAAGTCATAACGCGAGGCACAACAACTATTACGTACAATAATGTTGAAGCCGATAGATGGCGACTCTACAAATATAACAGAATGGATTCATTCCGTTCAAATATTATTTATTTACTAATAGTGTGCTAATGGGACACTCCTGTTACTTATTATTAAAATAAATTCTCTGCTCAACACTTCCTAGATATGTATGCTAGCTGGGTAAGCAGGTTTTTGAGCACAGAAACAAAATAAAAAAACTGTTCCCCTTAACGGAAAGTGAAATATGACATTTCCCTCGACAATCTTTTAAAAATATATATTGTTAACTATAATTGTTTTTTTAAAGTTTATAGATGAGTGACAAACTTTTTTATTATTTTATTACTTCCAGATTCTTTATTTTTTTATATGATAGGATGACAAACGAGCACACAGTCCACCTGATAGTAAGTGGTTGCTGTGACCCATAGACATCTACATTTATGCTCAATAAAGAAACAAAATGCAGATGCGTCGTCATCCGTGAGGACTAAGATGGAATGCTTCTTTTCCAGGAAAATGGGTCTCCGGTTCTCTACACTCACCATACGAAGCACAGCAGTGTCAAGCTGCCATTTTACGCTGGTATTCTGTGAGAGCGTGGTCCTTCCCCGGTCGAACCGACCCATTCGTGCTACAACTATACTACTAATATAGCTGCGGCATGGCCCTACCACGTATAAAAGATTCTGCGAGATATTTATTGTATGAATGGTATTTTCTATTTTATTTTATAATGTTATGTTAACAGTGGTAGAGCCACGCGGCAGCTTTTCCTGTCGCACGGATGGGCAGGCTCGAACCGGGGTGGTACCACGAACTCAGAGAAAACCAGCGTGAAGTAGATGTTTACCTCTGCGTTTCGCTTGGTGAGTGCAGGTGGCCGGAGGCCCTTTTTACTGGAAATAAGGCATTCCATCTTATTCCTCACGAGTGACAACGCATCTACATTTTGATTTATAATAGAGGATAGATGTAGATGTCTATGGGCCGCAGCAACCACTTAACATCAGGTTGACTGTGTGCTCGTTTGCCACCCTTATCCTATAAAAAAATATGGTAGGTATCAAAAACAAATACACAGCCCACCTAATGGCAAGTAGAAACCGTACTATGAATTAAATTCAGCCTGAGGACTAAGAAGGAAAACCTTTTTTTTAAACAATAAGGGTGACAAACGGGCACATATTCCACCTTATGGCAAATGGACACTGTGGGTTATAGATGTTATAGACATCTACATCTTTATGATGAGCAGATGCGTTGTTACCCCCGAGGATTAAGATCGTGATGATAAGATAATTAAAATGATGACTTAAACTGGAGAACCTCCTTATTTATAAAGAGGTCATGCTGCAGCTGTATTATTTTTCTAGAACGAATTGGTCGGTTCGACCGGTGTAGGACCACGCTCCCACAGAATACCAGCGTAAAATAGCAGCTCGATGCTGCTGTGTGGCGTATTGTGAGTGTAGAGAATTGGAGATTATTTTAACAAGAAAGAGACATTCCAGGTTAGTTCTCAGGTGTGGAAACGCATCTGCATTTTGATTCTTAATCGAGAATAGATGTAGAGGGTTATGGGCCACAGAATCCACTTACCAGCAGGTGGACTGTGTGCTTGTTTATCACTCTTATTCTTTATTAGAAAAAAACCTTTAACTTCAATTATAGGGGGGCTCATAATCATCTCAGTATGTAAGTCATAGTTGCCACGCTGGGCAGGCAGGTAGGCATTTTTAGTTGTTACCAAGAACTGTTGTTGTTGTTGTCCATCTCTTGTTTCGTTTGCCTGTGTCAACTCTTGCGACACCCACGGGATGGTATGTGGTAGACGCTGCTCCCACGCGTTGAAATGACTGTCTAGTATATATTTAATTAACTGTTTTAGATCTTATGAGCTTTTCAGTGTATATAACGTAAGTCACGAGCATAATATATTTATGCAATACTAATCTTCCAACAAATTTAATTTTTATTTAACTCAAATACTAATTAACTAGGTATTTACCCATGAAATTGATGCTTTGTTAAAAATGCCTCTTTGAACTATAATAGCTAGGATTTGACTTGGAATTCTAAATTCAAATAAGTTGAATATTTAATGTTTTAATTTAAGAAAATGAACTTTTCTGTATGTATATATTTATAACCATGGACTGGAGGAAACTCATATTCAAAATTTCTGTTAATTTTGAATATGAGTTTCCTCGTGAAAGCTATGCATAACAGATACAGACAAATTTAGCCCCAAGAGATAACTAAAACTATAGACCCTTTCATTCACCATAGATCTTGACAGACTTCCAGACCTTGCCCCAAGCTACTTTCATTTTTTTTTAATTTAGATAACTTTGTTCTAAACGAAATATTTCAATTCCAAGAAAACACTAACTAACGCCTTTTCATAGCTCATTGATTCTCTTACAGAATACTTCTGCAGCAAGGGCATTAACAAAACTGCACATATAATGGCAAGAATGTGTTAATAGTTTATTACGTTTATTTACGTGGTAGAGCTATGCTGCAGCTATATTAATAGTATAGTTGTAGCACGAATGGGTCGGCTAGACCGGGGAAGGACCACGCTCTCACAGTATACCAGCGTAAAATAGCAGCTTAATGCTGCTGTGTTTCGTATGGTGAGTGTAGAGAACCAGAGACCCATTTTACTGGAAAAGAGGCTTTCTATCTTAGTCCTCATGGCAGACAACGCATCTGCATTTTAATTCGCAAACGCAGATAGATGTAGATGTCTATGGGCCACAGCAACCACTTACCATCAGCTGAACTGCATGTTCGTTTGTCACAATATATTGATAAGTTAGTTTTTATTTTAAGTTAATTTATTTTAAGAGTCAGTTTCATTTTTTTCGTTAGTATTTTTGTTCTTGAGTTGTTGCGGGTTGTGTTGTGGCCACGAGTAAATATTTTCCTTCCTTCTTTGATGAGCTGATTTGTTTTACGTAAAATTTTCTTATTTTAATTCTATCATACAAAATAGAACTTCAGAAGACCTACTAATTTGAAAGGAAAAAATAACAACGTTATTTTATGTCTATAAATAAATCTATTGACAAAACGACGCCTAAGTTAGATCAACCAAACTAGTTGATACGCTCTTGAAATTTCCAAGTTCACAGAGAGCCGCTTGCGCCAGAACATGCACTCTGCGGCCTACTGTACGTTAAACATCGATAGTTTGGTAATCCGATAGTATCGATAGTTTAACTAAAAACTATCGATAGTATCGATAGTCTATCGATAGTTTAAAAACTTGTAGGATTAGCGTAACATCAATAAAATAACAAATGTTATACGAAACGTAGAATTTTATTTTGATATATATATATTCGAAATAACAATCAAACAATCAAAAATCAGTATTCATCATTATTATAGTTAGAAATCAATCATTAAAATAACAGCTATTTTGTTTTATAAACAACAATTCATTTAATCTTTTTTCTTTTAACCTATTTCTGCGTTCGGTTAAAATTTGTCCGGCCTTCGAAAATATTCGTTCTGAAGGCACAGAAGATGCTGGAATACAGAGATAGAGCATCGCTAATTCCTTCAATTTATTGTTGGTGTATTTCCAGTATGTTATAGGACACTCTTTTCTGTCAATTACTGGCTTCTCGAGATATTGCCTGACATCTACCAATGAGTTACTCAACGGGGTCGATACGTCCGGAACGTCTAGAAATCCCAACAGGTCATTAGATGTTCCTGAAGACGTGGATGGTGTTGGTTGCGTTTCTTCTACAGCCAAGCGTTCTTTAGTTAAATGGCTAGCATAGGCCTTTTCCAGCCACTGACCAGCTCGCTTCTCGTCGTCACTTGTTTTGAACCCCTTCTTCTTAAATCTGGGGTCCAATATTGTAGCAAGTACAACAGGTGTCCTGCTTTCATAGGGACTTAGTCTTTTGTCAACTGATCCCTTCATGCAGAGTAATATTTTGTTTCCGCTTTCAGTAACAATTTGAGATTCAACTTCTACTAATTTCGTTTTTATTCCACGAATCAATGGTATTATCAGTGACAATGTTATATAGCTTTCTCCGGAAATTTTTGTTGTAGCTAGATCGAAAGGTTCCAGAATTTGAATTGTTTCTTGAATAATTAGGTATTCGTCAGCATTGACTCCTGGTGGAGCCCGATTACATTCATTAAGTGCGAGAGTTAATTCTGTCTTCATTGTAACAATTCTTTGCAGCATGTGGTATGCACTGTTCCAGCGGGTGGGTACTTCCTGGATCACTTTCAGTTCTGGTTTATTTAATTCACGTTGAATAGCCCGTAATTTATCGCTAGCTAGAGTACTCATCTTGAAAAAAGTCACAATCGATTTACATTTTTTCAGAATCTGGTCTAAGCAGGTCACAGCAAACGAATCACTTACCGTCAGGTTTAGTGTGTGCGCAAAGCAGGGTATATGTCGTATATGCAGTTTGGCTGCGGCGTTAATCATTGTTTGAGCGTTATCAGTCGTTATTGCTTCACATTTTGACCTGATATCCCATTTTGAGAGAGTAGCATCCAACATCTGAAAACAATAATAATATTGTTTATGTCTGATTATAAAGAAACACTGAATTGGTAGGTATCAAGGCAATAAAATTTAAAAATACTTACACTGGCTATATTTTCTGCGTTATGACTTCCTTCCATCTTCACAACTTCCAATAATGGTGCAATTAATTTTTCGTTGTGAAAGAAATGACAAGTAACTGAAAGGATGCCTTCATTTGCAATTGATGTCCATAAGTCAGTAGTCACACTAACATGTTCTGCTTTCGATAATGCTATGACGAGCTTCTGTTTCACGTTTTCATAATATTCCGGCAGTAATTTCTTTTTCAATATTGTTGTATCAGGAATTTCATATCTACTATCGAGAGCATTTACAAAATCCCGAAATCCTTCATGTTCTCCTTTTCGCAAAGGTTCCATGTCAACAGCAATCATGCGCACGTATTTGTTATCCAAATTTTGCTTTGTTTTCCCATCTGGATATTTACTACTTCTATCAAAATAATTTTTTAGCGTATTTCTCTTTTTAGGGCTTGGGCCCATTTTCTCATTTTGCTCAGTGGTATCTACGTCTTGAGTAACAGAAACAGTGGATGACCACATCCATACCTCATTATGTTTTCTCTTCATATGATCGATCAAGTTCGTAGTATTTCCACTTAGTTTAAACTCTCTTTTACACAAAGAACACTTGGCAAACTTTTCATTAGTCTTTTTGAAGTAATCCCACGCACGTGACTTACTACTCATGTTTTATTGTTTAATTCTAAATTGTTTGTTACTCCACTCAACTTCAAACATCCACAATAAAAAACTGACTGACTGACTTTTGTCTTGTAAATGAATGATATACGCACGGTAATTCCCCAACCATAGAGAAGAATCTCAATGTCTACGCCTTTGAATGTATGATATACGCACGGTAATTCCCCTACCATAGAGAACAATCTCAATGTCTATACCTTTGTCACTATAGCCGGGGAATAACTTACATACATGCATACCTCGACTCTAGGGATGTAAAAGTAGTACCCGAGTAAACAATCGATCGATAGTTTTAAAAACTATCGATAGTATCGATAGCCATTTACTATCGATACCATCGATAGTCTATCGATGTTTAACGTACACTACTGCGGCCAGTACTGAGTCTGCCATCCGTGCGTACGCACACGTCAACGAAATAACAACACTGGTACAAAAGACATCAACGCGCTCGTATAACGATCGAAAAATGTGTTCATAATTTTTCGTGTTTATTTTTTTTTTCAAACCTATTGTAGTGCAATAGTGAGTGTATACATTTGATGGCAGTGATTGATATTGTCTGAGTTCTAGTTAAAATAACTATACGGTAAGTCTTTCATTTGTTTTTTCATTAGTAATATTTGGGTTATTTTTTACAAATTTTGTTCGTTGTATCGTAAATAACGGTTCTCTTCACATTCAAATACATTAATTTACATTTTAAAAAGCAGTCAACGAGTTGAGACCATGCTTGTGACATAAGAAAGATAGAGTCCCATTACTATTTGCATAATTACTATAAAGAAGATATTTTTTAAAGAATAAGGGTGACAAATGAGCACTCAGTCCACCTGATGGTAAGATGCCATAAACATCTATTCTCAATTAAAAATCAAAATTCAGATGCTTTGCACCCCTGAGGGCTAATATGGAATGCCTCGTTTTTAGCAAAAAAAGATCTCCGGTTATCTACACCCCTCAGACGAATAACACCAGTAATATATTGTGATTTTACACTGGTATTCTGTGAGAGCGTGGTCCTCCCCCAGTCAAGCCAACCTATTCGAGTTACAACCATAATTAAGCTGCAGCATTGCTCTACCATGTGTATAATTTAAAAAATATTATACACAAAATTATATTTTTACGTTGTAAAGTAAAACTGCAGCTATATTATGGTTGCAACATATACTAAGCTCAATCAATGTAGAACTTTTCTCTCGTGATAAACCAGCGCTGTTATTTCCAAAGTCAATTCTCATTAATTCGTCATCTTCTCAGACAAAGTTTACGTTGAAGATGACTACGAAGTAAACAATTAAATTGTAAAGTTGTAATCGTTACATAGGATATTGCTTTACATTGTAACATGGTCTTTATTAATAAATTAATTAAGTTAATATTATTATACGCATATAAATATAACTGAAATTTACCCAGGCGTCTTCACATTACCGTTCATATGGCAAATATTTACCTTGTGAGATTCGAAACGCAATTTATGTATCATCACACACACAATATCTACAACCTATCTCAAGTCTAATGCGGAACCCATCTCATCTAAAGGCCTTCCCCATAGGTTGCCACAAAATACGGTCCTTAGTTACCTGCATCCATCGACTACCTACGTGTTTCATCAAATAGTTACTGTATCTAATAGTGAACTGCCCAATACTGCGCTTGTCAATACACGGCTGTAACTCGGGAACCTTTCTTTCTCATCAGTTATAGGTTCTTTGAGCTGCGTAGCTGGCCTTTTAACACTTTAGTTTACTAATCTGCAGGACCATGTTAGCTATATGTTAGCTGCCCCTAGTCCTTTACTGATAAGCAACTTACTAAAATTATGATCCCAATTGAGATAAATAACTTTAAAAAAAATGTATAGAAATGTATTAATTAAACGATATTACAATATGAGTTATAACTTAGGTCTGACCGTTCGCGCTTCCTAAGTCCCCGTAGGCTGCCTTGAAAGTTGCTTAAATGTGGTGCGACTCCGTGGCGTCGCTCTTGTGATAAACTGGCTGCATAAGACCCATTTTACTGGATAAGTGGCATTCCATCTCAGTCCTCACGGGTGATGACACATCTGCATTTTGATTCCTTACTGAGGATAAATGTAGATGTCTATGGGTCACAGCAACCACTTACCATCAGGTGGACTGTGTGCTCGTTTGTTACCCTATCCTATAAAAAAATATGTTGTAGAGTGTACATAACACGCATACTTACTACCAGTACAGCCTATCAAATTCCACTGCTGAAAATAAGCATACGTAATATTATTTGTCATATTTGGTAAGCTTTTGCAGGCGTGTGACTTCCTAAAAGGACGGTACTCAATTCGACTGTATGTTTTTGTTTTTTTTATGTGTGTTACCTCATAACTTTTTACTGGGTGAACCGATTTCGATGATTCTTTTTTTGTTTGAAAGCTGGTACTTCTCGTATGTTCCCATATAAATTAAGGTCAGACCAATAGTTTCTGAGTTATTCTTAATAACTTGTATTGAAGTCGGCTGTACAAAATTTTTAATTTTTAATTATATAATTTTATTCGTCATTAAGAAGGCGCTGTTGTCCATCTCATGAATTGTTTCCCTGTGTCGTCTCTTACGACACTCATGGGAAGATTTACGACATTGTTTATTCTTACATCGCCACTACACAGTTTGTTAGATAAAATCGATATAAAAGTTTTGTGTATGTTTTTATACGTGGTAGAGCCATGCTGTAGCTATATTAGTAGTATAGTTGTAGCACGAATGGGTCGGCTCGACCGCGGTAGGACCACGCTCTCACAGAATATCAGCGTAAAATAGCAGCTAATACTGCTGTGTTTCGTATGGTGAGTGTCGAGTACCGGAGACCCTTTTTACTGGAAACGAGGCATTCCATCTCAGTCCTCAGTGGTGACAACGCATCTGTAAGTATTTTGATTCTTAATTGAGGATAAATATAGATGTCTATGGGCCACAGTATCCAGTTACCATCTGGTGGGCTGTGTGCTCGTTTGTCACCCTTATTCTATAAAAAAGAAATCTTTGTTTTCCCCGTTATTTAATCTGTTAAATATATTAATGTTCAACTAATTATATACAGTAATGATCGAGAGGAACCAATAGGACTGTCATCGCTGTCTAATTCATTGCACATGGAGCTGTTGGGTATGGTCCGCTTAATAAAGATAATTAGGCCTAAATAATTGTCAATGATTATCCTCTTTATCATCATCATCATCATTATTACAACCCTTAACAAGTCCACCGTTTTTTATCATTATCGGGCCATAAATGGTCTACTGCTGCATTTGTCTTTAGTAGGAAGAATCGCTATTGTTGGAGTCTCGCTAGATCTTGTGACCTCCAGTAGATGGCGGTTTGACAAACTCGTTAAATGAAATTGAAGTGGATTACGCACTCAATTATCCATCCCTCCATTACAGCCCATAAATGTCTATTCTTGAACATAGACCTCCCCCATAGATTGCCTCATAGGGGGGATTTTGCTATAGTTAACACGCTGGCGAGCAGGTTGCAACCGCAGTTTTTTAATTATTTTGAGTTGATCAGGATGACGCTGTTATCCATCTCTTATTTCAATTTCCCTCTGTCGCCTTCTAGAATATCCACGGGACGATATGTGGTAGTGGATATTCTTACACCGCCACTACACGGCAAATACACGGCACGGTTTATTACGGCAAATCCGCACTACTAATAAATAGTAATTATTTAAAGCACCACTATTCAATTATACAGCTACTAATATCAGGGGCCCCGGGGGTTCGAATACCGCATGGGACGTGTTTATATGGTCTAGAAATAATTATTTTACAAGGCGGAACGTATAAAAAACATAAGTATTACTTGAAGTTTCCGAGGAAGTATGAATCACCAACACATTCAGAAACAAACAGTTTTCGAACGTGTGGAATGTTAAACTTCTAAATATTCTTATTTTAATATTAATATTTTGTACCCTACTTTGTTTTTTTTATTTTTATTATCATAGTTTTTAATATTGTAGATAAAATTTAAGTATTATGTAAAATTGAAATTGAATGTTATATAACTGTCAAATAAATTTGTCAGTACCCTACTTACAATTCTATATCTCATTCTAATACGCTAGACCTTTCCAAGAAAATATTTTCCTCTATTGACTTTTTGAATAAAAAAAACAAATTAAAGATATTATACGTAGCCAATTTCTTTAACATTAAATAAAAAAAAATTCGGTCATCAATCATCAATGCAAAATTTAAGAGAAGATATTCTATCCTTTAATGAAATTAATAAACGTGCGCAATCGCTTTAAATTAACATAAAAGGTGACAGTTTCATAAATTAAATTTTAAACGTTTCTAGAAATATCCTTATAAAATTATAGATGTGAAAGTTTTTTTCTGTTTGGATGATTATCATTCAAACACGTTCAAATAGCTGAATAAAATTGAAATAAAAATTTGTATAGAGATAGGTACATTTTAACATGAAATCGGATATAGGTTACTTTTTAAAGGTATGAATATTACATTCAGATAGGGGGAAGGGCTGGATCGATGCATATATAATAATGTCCTCTAGACCGGATTTCAGTCACAACTACCAGTCTCAACGGAGAATAGCCATCTGCGCAGGACAGGATTATAATACATGAATTTGTGCGCTGGCACTGGTACACTAACTATTACCTTACTCTCAAAGTCCAATGAGACCGCAATCTCACGATACCGGAGAGAGATCAGGCGCAAAACCAAAGGCTTTACATACTCCCGAGGCACGGGGTTAAAACACCTCCTACTTTCCGAATTCCGGGCTACTACTGAGAATTTCTTGACAGAAAAACCAAATTACTGATTCGAGCCCGATCCGGGATTCGAACCCTGAACCATTGATCAGCAGTGGAGCTTATGACCACTAAACCAACGAGATAAACATACTTATGTATATATAAAGGCCAAAGGAAGCGTGGAGAGGGGTAATAGTTAGTATTTAATATACTTTGTTTTGTTTATGTACTTGTAGTTATATTAATAATTTAAAATTAAAAATTTTGTACAGCCGACTTCAATACGAGTTATTAAGAATAACTTAAAAGCTATTGGTCCGACCTTGATCAAAATTACATATGGGACCACACGAAAAGTACTAGCTTTCAAATAAAAAAAGAATTACCAGTTCACCCAGTAAAAAATTATGAGGTAACACACATAAAAAAAAACTTACAGTCTAATTGAGTACCGTCTCCTTTTTGGAAGTCGGCAGAAAACGTCAGTCGTCAAAGTCTTTGAGTTAAAGAGAGAATAACTGATTACTAGTTCTCAATCTTCTCCATCAGTCTACTGTGGGGTATTACGTTGTGCAGAGGATTTGTCTTGATCTTCACAATTGGTCAGACGTCTCGCAACTTTACACACGACCCTACAATAATAGAGATTTTAGAGAAATTATTCGAGTGGCATTTTATCTACATAAATTCCATAAAGTAAATGAAATTGTATACTTGGGGAGTGCTTTTAGCCGGGATGGAAGATGTGATAGATGTGGACAGGCGTGTCGCTGCCGGGAACAAAGTCAATGGTGCCCTGACTGCGTTAGTCAAAAGGCAAGGCGTAGTGAAGAGTGCACGCCTTGCAATACATAACGCAGTGTTGGTACTGACTTTGTTATATGGCAGCGAAACCTGGGTATGCCAGAAGAAGCATAAAAGCAAGTTGAATGCAGTGGAGATGCAATCTCCTCGTAAAATGTGCGGCGTTACCATGGCCGACCGAAAGCGAAACGAAGAGATTCGCGATTCGCAATATCGAATATCGAAAGTTAATATAAAAAGGTATCGAGGTAGACCGAGACTAACTTTCGAAGACCATGTGAGCAAATTGCTCGAAGAGGGTAGGGTCAAGAGTACTCGGATACCTAGACGTGCATGCATGAAGAAGATAATGAATCTGAAAAAAGCGAAAGAGATATGTAAGGATCGTGACACTTGGCAATCTGTTCTCTCTGGCTACCCCGTCAGGGATTGTGCGTGAAGATAAGTAAGTAAGTAAGTATAAATTCCATATGGACAAACACGTAAATCTGTAACAATTAATCAGCAAGCCACAGAGGTATTACGTCCGTGAAGGAATCCAACACGTGGCTCACAGAACCGTTACGTAATCGAGCAGTAAATAAGAAACATTTGATCGTAATAAAAGTAAAAAATAAATGTGACAGCGTCCCACGGCTGGGTAGGGACTGCCTCTTCGTGTCCGCCAGGCGACCCTACAAGTGTTGGTGACCTCTGAGCTACCACGCCTCTCATAATCATAACAATTGATTGTGACTTGTAATTCCTGAGGGGTTAGGAATATTTCACAGAGCATCGATCCACTCGGGCCATGCTTAGCCAAAAAAAGGTATTGAAGGAAATTTATGTAAGAAGTGATAGGTGGCTAATCCATTATCGACACAATCACCTTCAGTCGCCTACAATGACATGTTAGGCAAGTAACACAGTTGGCATATTTTTTGTTATAATTCCTTCAACCAATAATAATAACATTAACATTCCATATCGTCATATGGAACAACCTCGTGAAAGCCGAAACAGATAAGAAAAAGAAATATCTGGACCTGGCTCTTGTAGTGACCGATATGTCAAGTGGTATGCTGGCTGAAGTATTATATATAAAAAGTAATTGATTAAAGAATATATTATATATATTCTTTAATCAATTACTTAATACAATCAGGTGTTACTTTACGGAAAGCCATTATATTGAAGCTGTTAAAAATTAATTTGGTTATATTCGCATAAGGATAAAATAATGTGTCTTATCTAGTTGAAGAGCACCTTCCGCCCTCCCTAAATTGCGTACAATATCCACTAGAACCCCAGTTGGACCTACATATACCGCCACCACTATAGTTTGTTTTCTTCGCAAACAAACTGCAGTGGTTGTGGTAGAGTCCAACTCGGGTTGCTCATGTATTACAAAATCATTAAAAAAACTCCAGTGGTACAAGGAATATACTATTATGTTTGTGATGAGAGCTCCAGTACCATTACCGTAAAAGTAATATAAAATGTCGTTTTTTGATTCCAAAAATATACTCGAGAAATTTTTACTTTTTTATATATTATAAGGGTGACAAACGAGCTCACAGTCCACCTAATGGTAAGTGGATGCTGTAGCCCGTAGACATCTACATTTAACCTCCATTAAGAATCAAAATGCAAATACGTTGTCACCCATGAGGACTAAGATGGAATGCCTCGTTTCCAATAAGAACCGTCTTCGGTTTTCTACACTCACCATACGTAACCACTAATCCTAGCACCACTTTTGCCAACACCACTAGCACTAGGAAAGGTACACCACCATCGATAATACGACACGCGTTTCTACTCTACACGGAGCATCATACGGTGAAGTAGACTCTCCGGTGGATGACCGCTAAGCTTGGCGTAAAAAACGGTACTGTTTTGATCATAATAAGTTATGTAGAGATACTGAGGACCTTTCATTTACATAAAAATTAAAAAAGAAATCTTTTAAATAATTCCGTCCGTGATAATGTGGATTTAGTATAGCGGGAATATTTATTATCTGTGGCAATTTCACCGGCAGACGTAAACAACGGTTGACGCGAATTCACGCGATTGTGAAAGCACGCAAATATTCACGACAGATCACTTTCTTAGAATCTTCGTATTGTAAACGTATTAAATGAATCATAAAATGTGATTGTGAGAGAGTATTTGTTGACAAGATGACGATAACAAGTAAGCACATGCCACGTTCGGCAAATATATAGAAAGCAATTTAACCTATAGACTTTGTAATATAACATATCTATAATATACTGTATACGTATAAAAGAAGACCACACGATTTCTCTTTTCACATTAAATATTTTATTTTATAGAATAAGACTTACAAGTGAGTACACAGTGCACTTTTACCATATATCCTCAATTAAAAATAAAAATTCAGATGCGTTGTCACCCCTGAGGATTAAATTGGAATGCCTAGTTACCAATAGAAAGGATCTCCGGTCCTTTACACTCACCATATGAAACACAACATTACCCTACTGTTTGCTGATGTTCTGTAATAGTGTGGTTCTACCGCGGTCAAGCTGACTCATTCATACTGGGGCCGTAATATAGCTGCGGCGTGACTCGACCTCGTAAAAGTGAATTTAATTATTTATATATTATTTTATATTATACTGTATTCAAGCCGTGTTTGCTCAGGCAATAAGCACTTGTACTAAAAACAAAAATTATATATTACACGAACGAAACGAGATCGTTCGGCTCCGGCACCTATAAAATTTAAATGGTAATAAATGACATGCGATTTATGAAGTGCTTGCGGTGAAGTTAGACATGATGAGGAAACTGGCATGTTTGAGAAATTATAAATATTTCAACATGTCGGCAACGTGACGTATTCAGGCTCTTTAATTTATTATTTTGATCTAAGAAAGAAATTTTAGATCTTACCATGTAGATCGATAACATCTGTACAGGACAGAGAAAAGTACTGTAAAAATTGACCTTCCACTTAATAAATGCCTGTATGAAAAACTGTTGATCCGTGACGGGGAACCAAGCCGTGAAAACACCCAAAGGTTAGCTGGAACGTTCTCTCTGCAATCAATTAAGCAAGACAAGTAATTAACAATTCCAATGGTCAAAACAGTAGTTTAAAAAAAACAACTGCATAAAAGGCTACCGACATGAGAAATTTTCTTATGTCACTTCCACAACTAAGGCAAATCTAGCGATATCTATACGTTAAAAATTTAAATCCATCAGGCAGATTGTGCTACAGAGCGTGTAAAACAAATAAACATACGAGTACGAGTACGTACATACACTCGAAAAACATTACCCTTCCATTTCTATATATCTGGCGTAGTTTTTATATTATTTAGATTATTGATTTCAAATAATCAAAGACCATTTATTTTGTGAATTTTCGGTTTTTTAATAAAAAGAGTTTTTAATTTTTTGGAATAAAATATAACCAATATCAACCCTGATATTGCTCTGTATCTGTTTGTAAAGTTTCATCACTATCGATTACACTATCCCCAAGATTAGCTCGTACAGACAGATAGAAAGACAATTTTTTGTAATGATTGTTCATATCTTCATTCAAATAACCCCTCGAGTTTAACAGAAACCTGTTATTTAATAGTTATTATAATTTTATTTATCTGTATAGAAATATTTTCGCCTCGATCTGTAAACTTAATGTTTGAAATACATAAGCGCAATAAAGAAATATCTTTTAAAATTACGCGACAATTGCAGTTTTAAAATCAGGCACTCAATCCACGCTCAGGCTCTTTCAAACGCCATTAAATTTCCAATCGGTTAACGATAAACTCTTCCGACCACGCAGCCTTGCGTAAAACTTATGCTTTATAACCTTAACGGTACAATTTTAATTTATCGCGCATAAACTTATTAACTACCTTGTTATCATGTTGTTTACACCAGACGTAAATAATCTATACCGGCGACGGACAGTAGGGTCAAAAATTCGAGACCTCTGTTACTGCGACTTGGGACAATAATTTGTAAGCTATATAAACACGTTGTTTTTTTATAGAGTAAGTGTGACATGCTAGCACACAGCCCACCTGATTGTAAGTGGATGCTACGGCCCATAGACATCTATCTACATCTATCTTCGATTAAGAATCGAAATTCACATGCGTTGTCCCCCTTGGGTCTAAGATGGAATGCCTCGTATGCAGTTAAAAGTGTCTCCTTTTCCCTACACTCATCATACGAAACAAAGCAGCATTTATTTCAAATATATATATATATAAAATAATCTATTATCAAACGTAATTGTCGCTGGGAAAAATTATAACGTTTAATAACGTTCATACCAAAAAGTATATAATTTCTACGTTTTCGTTCATCATACAATATCTGAGAGTAAATACTAGTATATGAATATTGTTTCTCTAAAGCCAATATCACACAAAGCATTCAAACAGTTGCAGCGAGTAGAGATTGTCACGAAAGAATTTTAATATATTGCTAACAAATAATTACTGATACATTGACTGATTAAGCTAAAAATTTCAAAAGTTACTTAACCAATAGTATGAGCAACGCAATTTCAAGGCAAAAAGCGATTATTTTATATTTAAAAGACTTCAAAAAAAAAAGGAGTTTCTCAGTATGACCCGTATGTACACGTACAACGTGGTAGAGCCATGCTGCAGCTATATTAGTAGTATAGTTGTAGTATAGGTCGGCGCGATTGGGGAATGACCACGCTCTCACAGAATACCAGCGTAAAATAGCAGTTTAACGTTATTGTGTTTCGTATGGTGAGTGTAGAGAGCCGGAGACTCTTTTTACTGGAAAAGAGGCATTCCATCTTAGTCCTCACGGGTGACAACTAATCTGCACTTTGATTCGCAAACGAGGATAGATGTAGATGCCTATGGGCCACAGCAACCACTTACCGTCAGGTGGACGGTGTGCTCCTCTGTCACCCTATCCTATAAAAAATGTTTCTATGTATGTATGTATGTCAGCGATTATCTCTTGTTTGGCTATTAGCAATTTGATGTCGGTTTTTAAATTTTTGCTAAAAGATATAATTATTATTTGAATATATTAGATATATATATGTTCTATATAAAAAGTGAAATGCAGCTTACTTAATGTACAAACCCAAAAACTTTATTAAATTCGACCACTAGTGCAAGTTAAAACTCGTATATATAAATAGTAAAATTAATGCATAATCAACGCTCTAGATTAATATATAAAAGTCTTAATATAAGCGTTTCTTATTTATATATTCTCATGTTCAACAAATTAATTACACAAAAATAATAAGTACGAGAGAAAACAGGTTTTTATAAATTATATTTATGGAGATTGGGCGAGATAGCGCTGAGTTAATAAATCAAAAATTTCTCATTAATCTAGTTCATAGTTATGTAAGGGAGACCGCTATCACACATAATTTAGCCATATAACGAACGGTCAAAGTCTTTTTATAATGGATAACTTTTACGTGTTTCCGGATAATTGTACAGTGTCTAACTGGTATGAGTCTGTTTATTACTATAATTTGTAACTTATCGTGATGCATCTCAAACTGATGGAAGATATACATATTATACCACATTTTTATAAGTCTTATATAACTACATTATAACCTTATATCGTGGGTATAGTAAGAGGCAAAACAGAGAACTAAATCAGTAGATGGGAAGGAGCGTCTTCCTAATCTATATCTTCTACACAAATAAATAAAATTGAAGTGTCTATTTGTAATGTCAAATTCTTCGTCGTCACCATCAGCCCGTAAAAGTCAATGACCTCTCGTTCTGTCAAGTCAAAAAGACATGTACCTCTCGCGTTGTACGGAAAATATGTGTTAACCATCACACTTGGTAGATTGACGATCGCAGTACCACACATATCGCAACTTTGACTGTGCTATCCTTCGCTGGTGTAGGTATTAAGCGTCTGGCATAAACGAGATGGTTTACCGCTTTCTATCGTAAGCAATAAGATTTTTCTGACATTTTACATAGTCACTTCTATAAAACACTCAAGGAACTAGATAATAAAAAACCGACTACGTAATAATTTAAAATTAAAAATTTTGTACAGCCGACTTCAATATAGGTTATTTAAGAATAACTCAATAACCATTGGCCTGACCTTGATCAAATTCATATGGGACCACACGAGAACTATCAGCTTTCATACGAGTACAAAAAAAGAATCATTGAAATCGGTTCGCCCAGTACAAAGTTATGAGGTAACACACATAAAAAAAAACATACGGTCGGATTGAGTACCGTCTCCTTTTTGGAAGTAGGCAGAAAATGGCAGTGGATACTGTTACGGTACCATCACATGGCAAATGTAGTGTAACTTAAAGCAGAACATGATTTTATTGCCTATATTTTTAAACTGTTTCTACCCTAAGTGCGAGGAACCACGCTTCAGCTGTACAAAACTGCACCACGAATAGGTAGACCGGGGTAGGACCACGTTATTTGCGTAAGAGAACCAGAGACCCTGTTTACTGCTAACAAGGCATTCCATATTAGTCCACAGGGTGACAACACATCAGCACTTTGATTCTTAGTCAATGGTAGATGTAGTATCAATAGGTCATAGCATCCACTTACCGTCAAGTGGACTATGTGTGTGTTTATCTGTTATTCTTTTAAAAATCTAAGACACAACCTTTGTATCAAGGAGATGTTTTACACTCATAATTTGCACATAGACTAACTTCCAGAAACGGTACAATTATTTGTAGACCTTATAAATATTTGTTCCGTGCGGGATTCAAACCCGCGCACCACAGCTCCGTACCCAAACGCTAAATCACTACAGTTTGGTATTTTTTGTATTAATAACATTGATAAACGAGATTGCAATTCACTTGATGCTCGTGGACCACTGCATGTGCAGTGAATAGATACCTGCATCAATCCAAACTTGATCTGACTAGATCCTTATTTCTTAAAAATGATAACACATCTCGCGTTATCATTCTTAATAAATAAGACGGCAGAACTCTTATCGCTTTATGTAGATTCTATACCCTTCCAACTGGACCAAAACAGCTAGTGTTACTTAGCGTTAGAAGTAGTTCTTATCATATCTATTATGCTGTCTGTATCCACCCAGATTGGCTCCAAGCTAAGAGCCCTATCGCTAAGCCATTTGTTTTTTATAATTGAAAGATAAGAAATAAATATAAACACCAGCGGACTTTCTTTTACCATTTATATTCTGTCAGACTAACCAAATGAGAAAGTAATAGATTATGAAATAAAAATGTTATCGTCAAATTTTTGTCGTCAAAAAAGGTAATTTTACGGATTTTCTCGCGTTAATTTCAGTTTTTTAATGTGACGTTTCGAACACTTTACAACACCCATGGTCACAGGAGGATTGAGGTGTTTAACGTCCTGATATTACAATCAACAAAGGCTACCTTTCTTATTCAACTTTTAATCATCAATTTTTTGTTCGCTCTTCGCAGAATAAGCATAGTAACAAGATACTGATCATGGGAATATTCCAGTAGTATTGTACTATGCTTATTAAATTTAATTAATTAATTATATTAGATTCAGGTTCCGTAAAGTGCGCGAAACCATGGGAATTAAAAAAGTAAAAATTAGGCGCGATATAATCCGTAAAATGTGTTGTATTCCATTTGCAGTATACGCGTATAAGAAATCATTACAAAAAACGTTGCTTTCCACAATATAGGTACAATATTTTTTTTTAATCTTAGGAGAGCCTTCGCAAACCTCAAATATAACTTGAGGCAGTATCGTGAGTTGTAGTTACCTTCATCTATGATAACAATGATTTAAGTTGCAGATGGGATTGTAATCAATACCTGGTTTATAATAGATTAAAAAAAAGTTTGATAACCAATTACTATGGTAATGATTCATTGTTTTAAGTCGTGACCATCATAACCATTATAGTCCATTAGGAGTCTATTGTCGAGCATAGACATCCTTTAGGACTGTCACAGAGCACGGTCCTCAACTACCTGCCTGTTTTGTAATGTAGAGTAGCCCACACGACTTATGTTAATTGTAGTTATTAGTAATAGTCTAATTAAATTTACAGGTCAACACGTCTCTTCTCATCTAGCACTTTTCAATATTACAGCATATACTTCATGTTTATCCGCCTTCCATACAGAACTAATATAAATAACTTTACCGCCTCATTGGTTTAGTTGACATTTTGAGGTTTACTTATTATGAGGTCCTTGTTTCAAATCCCGGGTCGGCTTAAAATAAGTTTTTGGGTATATCTGTCAACAAATTCTCAGTAGCATTTGTGCCTCGTGCTCGTGCCGTGCCTCGGATAATACGAAAAACGTCGCTCCTGCTCCAAATTTTTTTCCACTCGTATCTCATCGCCGTTTCAACGGGCTATGAGAATGAGGAGATAGAGACCTGTATATCTGAGTTTACGCACATATTCGTACACTATAATTCTGTCCTACGCAGATGTCTGGAGGACATTGTTATTTATAATGTTAAAAAAGTAACATAACTTTTAGTAAAGCGGACGTGCTTCATTGCTAGTATTTGGATTTCAGGTCAATGCGGAACATATAAGCGTTATGCTACCAGGTGTTTTCTCTCAAATTAACATTGCATAAATTATATAGTATGTGTGAAAATGCATACGATAAAAATTATTGAATGAGGGTTATGCAACGTAAGCTGTTGGGAACGCAATTTTAATGTTATTATAATGTTACTTCTACCGCATATAATTTAGGGAGTGTCTATTCATACAATAATCGTATGGTTTATTATTTTTATTCGTCGGATATATTTTAAGTACTTAAATATAAAAACAATATTTTTAATAATTTTAGACAATTGAACGAAATAAAGTATATGTAAATATTTCTCTCTGATACTTACTCGTATGATTAAACTATTTGCGTCTAATAAAACAATACACGAATCTTGCAATAACAGTGACAATAACAGTGACTACGTACATTGTAATGATAATATAATCGTGAATCATAAATATATTAAAATAATTGTATTTTATATTTATTTATGACTGACGATTTTATTAATCATAATATAGTTTTATTATCGGAATTTTATTATCGGATGAATAAATATTTTTTATTTATACGTTTATCGTATGAATTATCATTTTTAACCATACTATTATTGAATAATTAGTAACAACCTATAAAAATATGCGAAATGACGGACGAATTGTTGCCTAACATATTGTAAATATTTTTCTAATCTCAGTGAGAACTCATACAGGGCTAATTAGTTCAAAGGTGACGTATGAGGCGACAACAGCAAAATTATAGATAGATCTCGAGGCTTCCGATAGATGGCGGTAAAACCATCATATTTAACCAAGCGAATAGATATAATAGAACAGGAGTAACAAACGAACCCCGTGTGAGGCGGGGATAGAATAGGACCAAACGAACCCCGTGTGAGGCGGGGATAGAATAGGACCACCCCAACTCTTCCCGTGGGTATCGTAATAACTGGCTAAGGGACAAATCCAGAGAATTACCGACCTTTATTGCCGACCCTATTTGCCGACCCACTTGCCAAGCGTGGCGAGTGTGGCATATAACGCCTTTAATGGGGGAGGACCAAGTCAAGCAGTGAACTGTGTTGACTGATGTGGTGGTGGTGGTGACAAACGAGCACACAGTCCACCTAATGGTAAGTGAATACTGTGGTCCGTAGACATCTACATTTATCCTCGATTAAGAATCTAAGTGCAGATGTGGTGTCACCCCTGAGGACTAAAATGGAATGCCTCGTATCCAGTAAAATGGGTAACGCGAAAATACCCCAGACCGGCGACGAACGACATTAACAAGGATGTGAAGTGCTTCACACTTTTGTTGTTGTTGTCCGTCACGACGTCTGGTTCTGTGATCATTAATACGCCAGCCCAAGCATAACTATATAGGACAAGCCTCCCTATAATGGAGAAGTCCATGCCCGGCAGTGGATTTTTCCTGAACGCTAGCTTTAATCATATATCATTTCACCATGATTAATACTAACCCTTGGAATGAGGTGATTGCTTCCATACTATTACTAAATATTTTCATACCAAATTGTATAAAATATTAAATTGTAAAATAATGTTTAAATAAGTTTATGTAAAAAAAAATTTAATTTTACAAGTTTTTATAACGGACTAAAAAGTTTTTTTTTTTTTCATATTCTTAAGATGCCGTCCGCATCTGAACTATGTTCAAAATTTCAAGTCTTAGCTCATTGGAAAGTTAGTCTAATAACCTATTTCTAAATTCGACCTGAACAGACATACATAAAAGTGGTAAAATGAAAAATTTTGTACAATCGACTTGATATAAATAAAATGAGAATATCATCAATATAATCGAAGTCAATTAAATACGCATTATTAGGAATAACTCAAAAACTAGTGGTCACATCTTGATCAAATTTATATTATATAGGGCCATATGAGAGGCGTCAGCTTTAAAATATTAAAAGAATCATCGAAATCGGTTCACCTTTTTAACAGTGGTAGAGCCACGCGGCAGCTTTTGCTGTCGCACGGATGGGCCGGCTCGAACCGGGGTGGTACCATGACCTCACAGAATACCAGCGTGAAGTAGAGGTTTACCTCTGCGTTTCGCTTGGTGAGTGCAGGTGGCCAGAGGTCCTTTTTACTGGAAATGAGGCATTCCATCTTAGTCCTCACGGGTGACAACGCATCTGCATTTTGATTTTCAATAGAGGATAGATGTAGATGTCTATGGGCTGCAGCAACCACTTACCATCAGGTGGACTGTGTGCTCGTTTGTCACCCTTATCCAAAAAAAAACCTAGAAAAAAGTTTTGAGGTATCTTTCATGTGGTCCCATATAAATTTAATCGAAATCTGAATAGTAGTTTTTGAGTTATCCTTAATAATGCGTATTTAATTGACTTCGATTACCTTGGTGATGTTCTCATTTTATTTATATTAAAGTTGGTTATACGAGCAAAATTTCAGTAGAATTTTGTAGAATTGGTAAGTTAAAAATTACAAAATACATGTTTATTAACAAGTTCAGCAGTAAAAGCTGAGCAGTAAACGAAATAGAAATAATTCGTAAAAAATATTTAATAGGCTACTGCCTAAAATAAATATTGAGCAGTTATATGACTGAAAGGGCAATTATTAGTGAGCAGTTAAAATGTTTTATATGATTAACCTACCAGCACTTTTCTTACACGGACTTTCATGTAAGAAAAGTGCTGGTTGGTTTTCACGGCACGGTTCTTTGAATGATGTCATCCGAAGGGCTCTTGTCTCTATAAATGTTCCCTCGGTTTTAGAGCCTTGTAGAATATTTAGAGACGATGGCAAGACACCCAACGGTATGACGTTGGTCCCTTGGGAGAGAGGTAAATCCCTAGTGTGGGATGCAACTTGCGTAGACACTTTGACGGCCTCTCATCTCAGGGGTACCTCGTTTAGAGCTGGGGCGGTATCAAAGGCAGCTGAACTAAGTAAGTGGCGCAAATATGAGTCTCTGTGAGATGACTACATATTTGTGACATTTGCTGTAGAGACTATCGGTCCTCGGGGTCCACGTGCGGTGAAGTTCCTAAAGGAACACTACCCGCGTCTGGTCGTTGCTGCTGGTGATAAGAGCGCTGGTAACGCAGCCAGCGATCTTGGCACGATACCGCGGCGAGTAGGACTGTTTGATAATTAATCTAGTTTTAGTTTTTTTTTTTTGTTATTACAATTTTTAATATTGCTTATGTTATTATGTTATGTAAATAAATATAATAAAATATGTTAAAAATCGTTATTAGTCGATAAGAATACTCCATCTAACAGTTTTTAAAAAATGAGGCGATAAAATGTATCCTTATTTCAACTGAAGGTATTTCTGAGTGCTCAAATATTTCTGACCTATTCCTTCTAACCTATTACAACTGAAAGTATTACTGGGTGCTGGTGTATTTCTAACCACGATAAAATTTATAATAATACACCGGAGAACACACATTTACGCAAGAAGAGCAACCGACGGCGGAATGAAGAAAAATTTGTACGTAATGCACCGTGAACTGACCAAACTATTTATCTAACTGCCCATTCCATCATTTTACTGGCCATTCATTTGTTACACTGCTTGAATTATTTTTAAATCTGAATTGAAGGATGAAATAACCGCTCAATTTCCTTTTTATTAATGTTCATCTTATAGTGCTCTAGTAATTAACCAACCACCAGAAAATTAAATAACTACCCATTATGTCGAAAAACATTATTTCGACAAAACGGCGTTTATATGGCGTTCAAAACAAACAATTCTCTTAGAAATATCTGTAATAATAAATATAAGTTGGATATTCGTCAAAAGTCAGGTGTTTACAAACTTGTTTGTGACGAATGCCACGGCGTTTACGTGGGTCAGACTGGTCGCAATTTCGAGACACGTTATAAAGAGCATCTAGCCGCGTACAGGAATTGCAATCCCGATAAACTACCCATTAATTTTTTTAACTGATTATTATAACATCCCTAATGTTTAAATAACAGTTGTAAAATTTATTACCACTTTCTTTCCTTATTTTTATATTGATATCATTTTTCTTTTTAATTATAATACCTAAATAACCATTAACATAAACTATTCTTTTACATCAAACTAAACATTGCCATAAACCATTGTAAAGTTATATAAACTGTAGTAAACAGTGTAGTCATAACTAGGCTCGGTGAATTGCCCCTTCCGCTCTACTCTGATTAAAAGAACTCCAATAGCTTTGTAAAATATTATTACATTTATTGCAGAAAATAAAATCTTTACGTACACTACAACATAACTGTATCCTTATAAAATATTTATTATACTTATTTCTGTGTGAGTCATGGTGTGTTTTTTACGGCTCCATGGTGCAATGGCTTAGCAATGAGTTGCAGCACTGAGGCCCACGGGTTCGAATCCCGCACGGAACGAGTATTTCTATGGAATTCTAATAGTTGTTCCGTGTCTGGATGATTTCTCCTTGGGCAATTTATGAATGTAATCTGCCTCCACGATACCAGAGAAATTCCTCGTGTGGAGTTAGGTTCTTTAAAAAAAAAAACATAAACTGAAGTTCAACACAATGAAATTTAAATGCGAAATAAAATTTATTAAATTGCAGTTACTGTATGTAATGTGTTACGATGAATCCGTGCACGCTTTTTCGATCTCCAACCATCTGTAACTTGGAATGTGAGATACGGTAACCGCAGCGCGTGCCGCTTCGACAACATGACGTGTGAACAAATAGGAAACGGCCAAGGGAAAGCAGTCATTAAAACCAACAAAGTAAGAGATTTAATCGTATGCACTTGAAGACTTTTTTATTAAGATATAAAAATATATAACGATCATAAATGTCAATATAATATGGTAATTAAATATTTGCAACACAATTTTTTATTCTTACTTCCTCTTTTTCTAATAAAGCTTTATCACATTTTAAACTTATTAAGTTAGCGGGGATCCTATTTAACTTCCCGCTTTGAAAATAATAATTTTCAAAAGTAGGTAGTTATAGATTTCGGTCCGATTTCGAGAATGCGAGTTTTCATCAGATCTCCACGTTTTGTAATTCTACGAAGCCGATCCGACTATTCCCGGCTGGACGTTCGGCCATGTGTGTGTATGTGTATGTATGTATATAAATAAAATTTTGTCGAAAGATATCTTTAGAACGAATCAACTGATCGTGATCGTGTCGCTCACACGGCGTTCGTAAGTGTTCATTGAGACTTCGACCTGATTAGATTTTCAAGTCAATCAGTCAAACCGTTTCAAAGATTTTCAAAAAATAAAAAACAAAAAAAGTTGATTCAAGTTTTTTCTAAATAACTTTCAAAATATTTGATTAATGAACTACAGACATAACAAACACTTTTTAGTTCTTAAAAAACTGCGTCGAATGCCACCAAGCAATTCAAAATCGAACGATGCGTTCAAAAATTATTGCCATTTAAAAAAGTTTTCAATCGTTTTTCAGATTTTTAGAGTAATTTCTTTTTCGACAAGTCCTTCTAAATTCGTAACACCCTCTTAATTTTACACCTATCTCTGCAGATAGGCAGCATTACATTTATTACTGTAGCCTGGTTTGAAATGTAATAAAGTCAGTATAATCAAGACAGTAATAGCCGTTTGGTGTCAGCATAACCAATAATCCCAACTCGTACCGTGGGTGTCTTAAGAGGGACATACCAGAAAAACCTTATGGCTTGCGAAAGACGGCAGTATAACCATCTCGTTAACGTTTTTTTAAATATTATAAGCCATTACTTTACTACTATCCCACCAGATGGTAAGTGATGATGCAACCGAAGGTAGTAAAACATACTGACTTAGCTATTCACTCTTGCCTTGAAACCTCATTATAATCGGATATAAAGATAGATGCAGGCAAATGATTCAAAATGTTCGGTTCGATTACGTGGTGTATCGACAATAAAAGGGTGGAAAACAGCTGAGCGTCTGGTGGTTCAAAGATTGAATGGTAAGGGAGGTATCAAGTTATACGATCCCTGCAAACACTCACTGTAAAAAACCTAAAGACTGGCAACTTTGCGCCTGTGCTAAATTACCGAGAAAGGCAGCTACGTCAAATGTGCGATACGTTGAAGATTAAGGCAAATCCTGCCGTCAACAGGAGAGACACATGTCCATCAGTGAACTTTTACGCGCCAATTAAAAAGAAAATGACTTTTTTTAATACATTTTTTTTAATTTAAAACAAATGCTACTACTGTAGTCCATGTACACTAGCTGCCAATTTCAAACAAAAATGACTACAGATTTGTTGTCACGTCAGAGGACTAAGATAGATGCCCACTGACTCTCTATTCCCAAGGAATGCTCTTTGGCGACAGAAATAGGAAAGAGGTTGGCACATACCCAGACTCATGGGCAGCAACGGAGTCCTGCCAGGTATGAAAAGAGGCATTCCATCTTAGTCCTCACGGCTGACAACGCATCTGTATTTTGATTCGCAAACGTGGATAGATGTAGATGTCTATGGGCCACAGCAACCACTTACCATCAGGTGGACTGTGTGCTTGCTTGTCACGCTAATCCTAAAAAAAGTGTGTGTACTTATGTACGCACGTAGGAAGTTATACTTCTTTAGCATGACAAAATAAAAAAAATTGAGAGACAATTACCCACTGAATTTGTCGCTTTTAGGTGGCAGTGTGCGTGCGCATCGTAACAACTTCATGCTGTCGTTTTTAGGTACCCTTCATATCAGTGTGCTCGCGCTTCGTAAAACTTCACTCTCATCATTTATCACAAACGCCCCAAAAGAAGTATAACTTCAAAAAATATATTATTATGTTCCAAATATTATTTTATCTTTCTTTGACATGGAGTTCTGTACTTATGTGAACAAAGTTATTGGCGAAGTTTGTAAAATTATATAAATGGAAGGTTGACATCCGTTCATATTAGCAACATATAACATTTATGTCCACCTGTAACACGTATACTGTCTAATATATTTTAAATTTAAAGATGCTACAGTTTTTTATAATTTTCTAGTTAAACGATATAGTAAAGAATTTACTTAATAAGGCTTTAACTACATTAACTTGCATATAAAGTCATCTGTTTATTACCTAATTGGTGCAATTTGCAATTTTTCTTTGTTAACAACGAATACTGCGTTTTATATTTACATAACGCATTTTACATTTCGGTTTTTAATCGAAAATAGATGTTGAGTGTATCTATAGGCCAAACTTAACACTTATCTTCAGGTCGACTATTTGCTCATTTGTCAAGTTTATTCTATAAAAATGCAGGTTTCATCACAATGTTTTCCTTCACCTCTGAGACCGTACAGCACCTAAAATTTCAATGTACATTGGTGTCGGCGGGGATTGAACCTTGGTCTACCATGCTACTAGCTGCCTCGGCTCTATGACGTGGTTGTAAAATACCCATACGACGCTTACGACCGTATAATATTACCTTCATGTCTTGATACATATATAATACTATAGTCATGGCTAGTCTGTTAATACAGGCCGCCGTAACCGAAAATTCTGTTTGAAAGTTTTTTTTTTATAGGATAAGGTGACAAACGAGCACACAGTCCACCTGATGGTAAATGGTTGCTGTGGCCCATAGACATCCACATTATCAATAAAGAATCAAAATGCAGATGCGTAGTGTGACCCGTGAGGACAAAGATGGAATGCCTCTTTTCCAGTATAAAGGGTCGCCGGTTCTCTACGCTCACCATACGAAACACAGCAGTGTTAAGCTGCTATTTTACGCTGGTATTCTGTGAGAGCGTGGTCCTTCCCCGGTCGAGCCGACCCATTCGTGCTACAACTATAATATTAACATAGCTGCAGCATGGCTCTACCACGTACAAAAAACTATGTCATTCAGACCAAATTTTGTTACACAGGCCTATTCCCTCACTCTCTTGTAGTACAATGCCATGAAAATCCAACACGATCGGAAGTAGATCAGGCGCAGAACCACCAACTTTACGACCTTTCCAAAGCACGGAGGTGCAACTCCGCCAAGTTCCTGATTCCGGGCTGCTACTGAAGATTTCTTGATATAAAATGCAATAATTGATTTTGGCCCGACATGGGATTCGAACTCTGGACCTCACGATCAGCAGTGTCGCTTACGACAACTAAAATTTGTTTAAAAAAATCTCAAATAATTAACGCAACGAATCTTCAAGTACAAATAAACAGAATAACATTACACTACCTCTACATCTATCTCTATCTTCACATCTAAGCTTCTTGTCACTTCACCTATGAGACTGTACAAAGATAACCACGCCAGCCTGGTCTAACGGAAATTGCTTATAAAGGCCCGCCAGCAGGCAACGATGCACGTCGCTTAGTATTTTAATTGGATATTAAATTGTCCCGTACTATTTAACACACGGACAGGCATAGCATTTATGCGCTTTTTTAATTAAGAGATACGAATCGGCTCCCTTGATCAAACGTTTACCAATTTATACATAATAGACGTAAGACATGTTTGCATTACTATTGTCGATAAGATGTTAGTGACTTGAGACATTGTGCATTTTGCAGCTGCCTTCTCGGAATGCCTTGAAATTCTTATATCTCACGTGTTATTTTTGCTTTGTTAAATGTTGTTGTACTCTATACTGCGAAGAATATACCAATGTCTATCATAACATCATTGTATACCAAGAACCAATTAACTTTCATAATATCATTCTTCATAATATATTACGGCCAATCAAAAAACGCCTTCCTAGGCCTAGGCTAACCTAGGCCTCCCCCATAGATTGCCTTATAGGAGGGTATATGCCGTAGATGGCCAGCGGATCGACAACCTCAGTATTTTATTATTTTTTCTGGAAGATTGTACTACCCATTTCCGGTTTAATTTCCTTTTGTCGCCTCTTACGACACCCGCGGAACGATATGGGGTAGTGGATATTCTTACACCGCCACTAGAGGTTTAACATTAATAAAGGTATAATTTTAACAGTGGTAGAGCCACGCGGCAGCTTTTGCTGTCGCACGGATGGGCCGGCTCGAACCGGGGTGGTACCACGACCTCACAGAAAAC
Source organism: Parnassius mnemosyne (assembly GCA_963668995.1). Classification (NCBI taxonomy): domain Eukaryota; kingdom Metazoa; phylum Arthropoda; class Insecta; order Lepidoptera; family Papilionidae; genus Parnassius; species Parnassius mnemosyne. The sequence continues at coordinate 9,672,181 of CAVLGL010000093.1, forward strand.
CAGCGTGAAGTAGAGGTTTACCTCTGCGTTTCGCTTGGTGAGTGCAGGTGGCCGGAGGCCCTTTTTACTGGAAATGAGGCATTCCATCTTAGTCCTCACTGGTGACAACGCATCTACATTTTGATTTGTAATAGAGGATAGATGTAGATGTCTATGGGCCACAGGCTTACCATCAGGTGGACTGTGTGCTCGTGTGTCACCCTTATTCTATAAAAAAAAAATTAAGATTTATTATGACACCCGCTTAACAATGTTTTTTTTCAATTATTAATTGAATGCAGTTTTAAAAATATTAATATAAGTACATAGTATAATATTATATTTCTAGCTTAACTTTGTAGAACCACGTTACAGTGATAAATTATGGTTGTAGTAAGAATGGGTCGACTAGACCGGGGAAAGACCACACTCCACAGAATACTTACGTGAAACGGTAGCAATAAGCTGCGGACTGGAAATGTTAATCGTAATGTTATAACTTACCAAAGTAAGTTCAAAGAACCGAATACTCTTTTTACTGGTAACGATTCCATCTTAATCCTCAAAGGTGGTAACTTAATTGCATTTTGATTTATTGTTCTATGGGCTACAGCTTCCACTTACCATCAGGTGGACTGTGTGCTTGTTTATCATCCTTACCTTTAAATAACTGTTTACTGTAGTATATTTCACACTTTTACCTTTAATGCAATAATTATAAAACTACATTTATTCAACAACTGAATAAAATACTATTAGGAACAACATGACATAAGAACAACCTGTATCTAAAGTTCATTTTTTTAGCAGAGAGACGCAAGAATGCCACGCTCATTCTGTCCGTTTATTTTAAAAAAAAAGTTATTCACAGACACCACCTGCCTAATAAGACCACTTAAGAAATAAAAATACCAAGTCGCATTTTATTTTTAATTATAGTCACACATAGATAACTCATGTGACAGAGCGTGCGACTTAGTATGGGATCAATTTTATCTTAACTGAAAATCTTTTTTCAACTGTTTGTGTTTGCACTAACTCTTTAATTTTACGCATGTTTTGAACAGTAGTATCAAATGAATATGGTTTCACTGAAGTGGCGGTGTAAGAATATTTACTACACCATACCGTCCCGTGTATTTACACATTAAATTAAATTATTTATTTCGTCAAACAATAACTTTACATATGGGTTGGTATGGGGTAAAATACACGACAGAAGTAAACTGCAGCAGCAGCACCTTCTTAAAAACAACATAATATAATAAAAACCTGCGGATGCCGACCCGCCCGCCGAGCATGGAAACTATGGAAAAATCCCCTTATGAGGTCTATATTCAGTAGTAGAATTTAATAGGCTGCAATCGTTAAATGGATACTAAGTTATATATAATTTATGTGGCAGAGCCATGCTGTAGCTATGTTAGTAGTATAGCTGTAGCACGATTGGGTCGGCTCGACCGGGGAAGGACCACGCTCTCACAGAATACCAGCGTAAAATAGCAGCTTAACACTGCTGTGTTTCGTATGGTGAGTGTAGAGAAGCGGTGACCCTTTTTACTGGAAAAGAGGCATTCCATCTTCGTTCTCACGGGTGACAACGTATCTGCATTTTGATTTTTATTGAGGATAGATGTTGATGTCTATGGGCCACAGCAACCACTTACCATCAGGTGGACTGTGAGCACACAGCGAGCACGCTTGTCAACCTTATCCCATAAAAAAAATACTCGATAAGTAATAAAAAGGTATGACTTACAATTCCGTGAAAATGTCTTAACGTCGTCAAATCGAAGATGAGTTATGTATTCCCCATTGAGGTAGGTAGATTCAGGAAAGCATTAAAACATATTGTTCGATTGTTTAGCAAATTCTGCCCACAATAAGTGATAAGAAACACGAAAGAAGAAATTGTCAAGTTGCAACTTCCTCTATCCTAGGTACTCCTTTTCTGCCAAAAAGGCCGTCTAGGTAGCTACTCAGCATACTCTTATCTATTTATATAATCGGTTTACTGAACTTATTTTAACTCATATAAGAACATAGTACACTTATAGTGAGCTTATAAACTATTTTACAAAAAATAAAGTATAATTTAAAACATGTACAATACAACGCACTTTTTCAGTAGGTAGATGTTAAAAATGTTGTAAACGTACTGCTTCAATTTTGATTTAAAAAGGCCAAATGAGTCGCACTCTTTTATATCATTAGGTAATTTGTTGTATATTTGTTGTATACAGTTTGTACTCTTATATATTTACTGCCGCACAATAGCAGTGCGTGCACTTCTGTGTTCCGATCTGAATAATATGGAGATGCAGTATAATTACAAAATGTGAGGCATTTCATCTTAGTTCGCGGAAGCGACAACGCATGTCTCATTTTTATTTGAAGTTGTTGCAGTAGTGAAAACCTCGGTGATCTACCTACTCTTTATTAATAATCCTTGGAACTTACTTTTTTATAGCATAAGTGTGACAAACGAGCACAAAGTCCACCTGATGGTAAGTGGTTGCTGAGGCCCATAGACATCTACATCTATCATCGATTACGAATCAAAATGCAGATGCGTTGTCACCTTTCCAGTAAAAAGAGTTCTCTACGCTCACCATAAGAAACACAGCATTTTCAAGCTACTATTTTACCCATTGGTGCTAGAACTATAATAGTATAATAACTGCAGAACGGCTCTACCACGTAAAAAAGTGTTTACTGTGTCGTAATTACAGTAATCGAAATTCCAGTCTTATACATAAGGATGCAGAAGTCCTTTTTTAACTAATACTTTCGCATTTAAAGACATAAAGGACATAAAGACATTTATTCCAACACTTACATCTACACACTTGACAAATTACAATTAAAAATAAAACAAGTGACTTATAAAGAAACAAACAAAAAAAATGAATAAAGAAAAGTGCGTCCATTTAAAAAAAATAAAAATAAAATAAAATAAAAATAAAATTGGTGTGCTATCATGAAGTGGTGGAAGGGACCGTCTCAGCCTATGCCGCGAGCTTGCAGCGCTGATTTTCATTTCATTTCTTATTAATAATACTTACTAAAGACACTATTATTTTAAGAAGAATAGCACATTTTAAAATTGATGTATAAAGCATTTCGTTATTATAAAATAATATGCATTTTTATACGTGGTAGAGCCATGCTGCAACTATATTATTGGTATAGTTGCAGCACGAATGGGTCGGCTCCACCGGGGAAGGACCACGATCTCACATAATACCGGCGTAAAATAGCAGCTTAACGCTGCTGTGTTTCGTATGGTGAGTGTAGAGAACCGGAGACCTTTTTTACGGGAAAAGAGCCATTCCATCTTAGTCCTCACGGTGTGAAGACGCATCTGCATTTTGATTCTTTGTTGAGGACAAATGTAGATGTCTATGGGCCGCAGCAACCACTTACCATCAGGTGGACTGTGTGCTCGTTTGTCACCCTATTCTATAAAAAAAAATTGGATTTGAAGAGCATGCAGTCATATTAATCTATTTACGGTTAAGCATGAAAATGCAGATAAATTGCATACCATGAGGACCTAAGGCTACACAGAAATATTTGCAAAACTAAAAACAGAAAGTACTATGGTTGATTTTTTTATTATCAAATCTTATTAAATAACACTTCACCAGCATTTCTACGTTCCATGAGTCTGAACCAATATTCAAAACACGTTTTCCAGTCCGATTCAGACACGGCCTATTTGCACTCGTCCTCGATGAAAACTGTATCCCTTTCAGTTATTTTTTTTATTATAGGACTTAAAAATAACTCTCTAGGTATCAAATTAAACCTGCAAGGAGGTTAACTCATTAACTTAACTGCTGTGCTCTGCAGGATGTCCCTTGTTTCGCTTAGAGCGCGTTATCATGTAAAGCAGTACCCACAAAGCCCCATGTACGATTGCTTGTTGCTCACAACAGTGAAAACTTCTGGCAAGTATTTGGTAGTTAACTATTCTAAACTGGCCCCGGATATGGCGTCAAAAGGAAAAAAACTAGCAATCAAAATCTTCCCTACGCTTTCTCGATCTCTTCACTTTGGTAAACTGTAAGTCGTTTTAAGACGTGTCGTAAACACGCTGAGACAAGCCTGCATTTAATTTAGTAATCAAGTCACGGCACTATTCCACACGGGTAGCTTTTACATGGGTGTGGAACCCAACGCGAAACTATCCTTCTCACGCGAAGGTGTTTGTGGAAAATTTCGTGGAAGCTACTCGATCCAGTCTGCAATATTACGTGCTGAATTGGTTGCCTTAGAAGGTTTTTATTTAATATGGATAACACGTAATTCTTATTAAAAGTGTTTTTTTTGTTTTATTACTTTTACCACTATTTCGAACCAGCAAGAAATCCAGCGGGACTTTTTGTCGCATCTATTATCCCTCTATCGCCTCTTACAAAACCCACATGATAATATGGGGTATTGTATATGCTTACACCGCCACTACACAGATTATCGAAGATTTACGATGAAGAATGTAAATAAAATATAAAACACGGCGGAAGTAGTGGGCATTACCAAGTTTTATACACTACATTTACAGAAACTCACTGTCATGTACTCTCCCTAATTGGTACCAACAAACACCTAAGACACCCAGAGAACGTAAGTCGTAGTGATGTGTACATGTTTACCTAGTCGACCGATAATTAATTTAAGTTTTATAGTATTAACTGAATTTATTACTCTGTTAAGCTGTGTAGTTTTTGGTCTTAATATTATATAATACTTATCTACTACTATTGAATCAATGACTAAAATACTATAATTAATAAAATACTATTAAATCAAGAATGAACCATTTCTATATGTATAAGTTTAGTACTTTGTCGCAACACAAATTTGGAAATATCAGTGTTAAATAGAAAGAAAATAAATAAAGAAAATTTATATTTCAAATCATACACCAACACACATGTTGCAAAAAACATAATAAACTAATCAACTTATAACAACAAAATTAAATAAAAAGTAAATCTATACCTACATTGCAAATAAAATTTTAATGTCTGTCTGTAATATTAAAATAACTGCCTTATTTTGAGCTGATGGGGTTATTTACAGGAGTGGTTACTCCTGGCTAAGTTAGGCTATATTTTATCCGGATAACTTGAAGATATTAATTTAAAATTTAAAAAACCCCCGAAACAAAAAAGCTGATGATCTTCAATCGGCTGAAGCCATTTTGACTGAAATAATAAAAATAGAAAAGTATTGGTTGTTCTGGTTCCATCCCTACACCCATGTAGTCTCCAACCGCGTCTGTAGTTAAAACGGTATCGCAGTGACTACCGGGATGTGATGTTAGCACGCAGCTCTAAGCCTTATACGGACGATCTTTTCGTGGAATCAATGTTTTTTAACTATAATAAGCCAATGCTTGTCTAACGTCCCACCTGAGTAACCACCCACCGTTAAGTAATGATGAAGCCAAAGATGGTAAACTTAGCGAAAGCCTATTTCACTCTTGCCTTGAAGATAACCACATTATAATCGGATGGAATGACAGATGCTGGCAAATTATTCCACTCCTTTACTGTAAGCATTATAAAAGACGAAAACCGTTTGATTCGAATGTGTTGATGTCAACAGCTAAGGGGCATATGACATAACTATATCATTAAATTTACTTATCACTTATAAATAAAAGATAATATTTAAATAAAAGTAATTTTACGGATTTTATCGCGTATATTAACTTATTTTATATTCCCGACGTTTCGAGCACTTTACAGCACCCATGGTAACGAGGGCCTCCATATTAAAAATTATTAATTTTTGTTCCGATCTACGCAGTATGAACTTACATTATTTTGAAGTCTTGCAGTTGTATGCTTGGGTTGGGATTTAATTTTATTAATTATGGGATCCCAAGCAGATGGTAGCACCCAGCCATCTTCTCTATTGAAATTAGGATGTTTTTTTTTTTATTTCAATAGCCTCGCGAATCATCCTTGGAAGGAATCCGTGTTCTTTAACGAGGATTGTCATCAGATCTAATGTAGTGACGGGGGCGATCCTGTACGTGTTCACAGACTGCAGACTTCCCGGAGCGTCGATTCTTCACATCAGCTATGTGTTTTTAACGCGGGTTTTTATGGATCTTTTAGTTTGTCCTATATAAAGATAATATTTAATATGATAAAAATTCATTCATTCATTCATATTCATCATCAAAGTCCACTGCTGAATATAGCCCTCCTCGTATATTGCCTCTTAACAACTCAACTATCCACAGTCACTACAGTCCCCAAAAAAAATATTGCCTCACCTGTCCGTGGTGACTATAGTCACCAAACGACATCTTTCGGTTTGAACGTGTACAGCGCAAAAGATAGCTGTTATTAATACAGTAAAAAATTTATAGGACAAGCGTGTTGGCAACTCTAATTTTCTAGTCGTTATTAGGAGGACATCTGTTGGAAACATCCCTCTGTCGTCTATTACGACACCTACAAGATGTTATGGGGTAGTGGATATTCTTACACCGTCACCACACGGTGCGTGATGAGAATATATGATAAGAAATCCAGCATTAACTTCGAAACTAAATACTGAGTAAAATGTTGCTACAATAGTTAATTGTAATGTGCAATTTTAACAGTGTATATATAATACAAGTATAACGTATGCATGAGTGTAAAAATGCGCATTTATTCGTATTATAATTTAAAAAACATCATTCCGCTCTGATAACATAATAGTTTTTATTTAAAAAAATGTTTTAATTTTATAATGTACACAAACTAATTATAAATATTTTTCTTAAACCTCACATTTGAGAAAATTGAAAATTACTCAAAGAAAATAAAAATAACCTACACTACTAATAAAATAACCACTAGCCATTTCACTTCAATAACAAATTTCAACCACTGTATTTTCACCACAGTCGAACACAGATTGGTAAACAACAGAAATCATTGTAAAAATAAAATATTGCTATTCAGAAATTTCATTCAAACAAAGTAGGTAGCACGACACGTACAAACCGCAGTACCCCAACAGTGATTGCAATCTTTTACCCACGCGATACTACGGCATGTAATCGATTACAATCATCGAGACAGTGCAATCTACATCGAGGTACAGCCGATCAATGTTCTGGTAATTGAAAAAAATGGTTCCTTGAGCGCGATAAGTTCATACGTGATCATATGCTAATAACTATACAAAGTGTTTATTCATATGTTACATTGACAAACACAAGCTTCCTGTTAGTTTTTATAGAATAAGGATGACGAATGAGCACTCAGTCCACCAGATGGTAAACGTATGCTGCTCCTATAGACATCTACATATATCCCCGATTAAGAATCACAATGTAGATTGAGTTTTCACCCATGAGGACTAAAAGTTTCCAGTGAAATGTGAATAGGGTCTCCAGTTCTCTTCACTCACCATAAGAAACACATACACACAGCAGCATTAATCTGCTCTTTCACGCTGGTATTCTGTCAGTTGAAGGAGGTATGTGCTTCGTGGCATTCCAAAGAAAGTAATGATGATGATCATTCTGTGAGAGCGTGGTCTCACCCCGGTTGAGCCGACCCATTCGTGCTACAAACATTCACACAAACATACAGCGTGCCTCTATCACGTATTTCTGACTGGATTACGAAGCAAGCAATATGTATATTTATATAATACATACTTATTTTTCTTTAACAATATTTCATGCCTTTTATATAATTATACATTTTGATAGATAAATATTACGTTCATCAATATTGTTCGTCAATACGTCTGTGTACTTCAATACATTTATATAAACTGTCAAGCAGTACATAACTTAACAAAAGTTTTCCGAGGCGCATAAATCTCTCGGCGTACAAATAAACAGCAAATCCTATCTCGTTTCGAAGCGACCATCAATCATAGCACATTCGCGCTAAACTCGCCACATGTAACAAGTACATGTCGGTGGGTATTATCGTTTCGATCTCGGACGCCGACATACCCGCCACTATCCGACCGATCTGGTCGTAAAGTAACCACACCACTTGCGCGCTAAAGGCGTTTTGCATTTGTGAACCAGTAGCAAGTTCTATTTACAGGTCGTAATACAAAGTAAAGATTTATGTAGAAGTGATAAGTAGAAAAATATAGAGAACGGAATAAATTATAATCAAGTCCTAACTTATTCTTTATACATTAATTACAGATGCATTATTCAATAGAGCCTATTAAAAGTACGTCGTTGAACATTGGCCTCAACTGCAGATTACCTCATAGGGATATTTGCCATAGTTGCAATGGATAGCAAGCGGGTTAGTAACCGCAGTTTTTTTTATTATTTTGAGTTGCTATCTAAAAGATGCTACTGCCCATCTTCTGTTTTATTTCCCTCTGTCGCCTCTATCTCTATAAATACTCTAGTCTAGTCTGTAGCCTCTATCTCTATAAGTGCAGCATAAAGTAAAACAAGTTAGTACAAAATAATATAGTGAGAAAAAATACAGAGATTAAAGAGTAATAAAATAAATACTTAATTAAAAAAAATAAAAACCCGACTGCAACTTTTAAAAATTACATTTTAAAATTAATATTTAAAAGTAATACACTAAATAGACTGAAACAAACATTCTTCTTTCTTCTTCTTGTTCTATCTATCTGTAATCTTGTTTCCGTCTTTTGAGTTACTTTTGAATTGTCTTTTTTTGCAGTCGGGTTTTTGATTGTTTAATTATTTATTTTATTTTTGACTTTTTGGTGCCCCGACACTCTCTTATGATCTAAATTTCATATGTGCATACAACCATGGCCCACACGTACATGGCCCACTTTCACGCTTATAAATTTTTTTAAACCATTTTATTATTCCTAATTTAATTTATACATATAACTTATATATATATGTTTGTACCCTTTTAATTTCCTTTATACCCTACTCGATAGGTTTGGTAATTTTTTTTATTAACGTGCTACTATTTTGCGCCAAAATTCGCCATTTTGTTTATTTTTTCAAACACCTATCTAAGAACACTTGGATTGATGGAGATTTAATAGGAGACGACTATGGAAAATGCCAGTAAATAGCTTCCGATACATAACGGTTACACTACTTAGTGTAAAAATAACCAGGCCGGTGACGAATAGCATCATCGAATGTGTGAAAAATACGCGTATATTAGACAATCCGCCTGCCAAACGTGTGTTAGATTACTCTTAACCATCGATCACTAATAAAAAATATTAGTGATCAATGCTCTTAACTATTTAAATAAATGAACACTACTTATTAGACTTTACGTTATAAAATATTAATGGAAAGAATTAAAAGTAAATGCAATATATATATTCTAAATAAATGATATACGCAAACCAACAATATTATAGCCCATCACGATGCAACATCGGCCGGCCTCACTACAACGTCACCTTTGCTGGTACTAAAAGTATTACCACGACGGACAGAATGACGACTACAATTGAGACTCGTTGAATGACCCAAGCTAATTGTCTGCATATTTCTTTATACTGCTTGTATAAGTAGTAGTAGTAGTAAGAGTTAATCGCTTATTAATAATCTACTCTCACTCTTATTACGTGTCAATTTTAGCAAATCCTTAGAACATGGTTTTGTCAAGCGATCTGATATGGCCCTATGAAGAAAACATTTAAGAATTTATATTATTAGATTACTTAATCCCTATTTAGTGTTTAAGTCTAACCTTCCATTTATAAAAGTCCACTGTTGAACATAGGACTTATGGAACATAGGAATTTTGACATAATTGCCACGCTTGGCAAACGGGTTTGCAACCACAGTTTTATTTTTATTTTAAGTTATTATCAGCAAGATGCTGCTGCCCATCTCATGTTTCGGTTTCCCTCTGTCGCCTCTTACGACACCCACTAGACGAAATGAGATAGTGGATACTTTTACATCGCCACTACACGCCAAAATGTTAAGCACTAACAGTTATTAAGTTTATGTCGATATAACACCTATACCCTTATTTTGTCTGAAAAAATAAATGAAACAAATTAATCTTCAATTAAATTAGTAATTCAATTTTAATCATAAATAATTTATTCATTCATATATTTATTGCCGTCTGTTGAACATCCACTGACAAATTTATTCCATACATTTATTGCTGTCTATTGAACGTCCACTGACGAATATTAGATTGTCTAGTCAATCTCATATCTTTCGCATGTTAGACATAGCTTACGTTAGATGGCGGTATAAAATATTCAGACCAACAACAGACCACGTCAAATGTGTGAAATACCTTTGGGAATTCATCTGCTAAGTGTGACGGTTAAGGTAAATTCTACCTACAAAAGAAGCCAATGTACAACAGTGGACTTTTAAGCGATGTAAACGTAGAGGAAGCAATCTATTTAACACGTTATAAAAAAATTATCATCTTTACCACATCATAATGGGTTTGTTTCTGCTATCTATAGACATTTTATTGAAATTTTTGTCTTAGAAAAACTCAATAAATGTGTTTTTAGACTAACGTTTTTCCTTTTGGATGTATCGTTAGAGACACGAATATCGATTGCAAAGAACAAATGAGGTTCGCATTTGAATAAATTGACATATTCCTTATGACGCTCCATTACAATTAACCGCATTCAAATTCTTAAAAAAAAATATTTTACTTCTAAACGCAGCTGAAGTACTTTCGTAAATAAAGCTATAATTATTTTTAAAGCCCCATTTTTGAGCTATCTATTTAACACGTTAAGGACTATATGTTAATGTTATATATGTTAAGCACTATAATTTAGGCAGTAGCTTTTAGCAAAGTGAAGTTACCGTCTATATACGTCCCATTACTGGGAACATGCCTTCTTTCATTTCTGAGAGGGTTTTGTCGGAAGGGTACAGAGAGTGAGTTAATTATAGGTTGTGAGGCATTTTATAGTCCTCAGAGGTGACAATACATCAATCGCCTTGTTTGAAGTTAGCTGCACGTGTCCATGGGCTGCAGTAGCCACTTACCATCAGGTGGACTGTAGATTCAGTTTTATAAAAAATATTCAATAAATTAATTTTTTAATTTATCAAAGATCAATAAAACTTCTACCCAAAAGCAATCCAATATTAAATCATTCAAGAGCGTCACCCAATATAAAGCTACTGCCTGACAGGACCCAACGAACCAAATACGTATTATGCACTTCTTAATTTGAATATAATAGAAAACTGCGTTCAAGATGGCCGACAGTTGGACGGTCAATATATATGCAAAGGCGGTCCCCGTAAAGGGAAACATCTGCCTGCATTTAAGGAAATAATTGCATTTGACGTGGAATATTTTATGTATGCATGAACAAATGCAAAAATGCAAAATAAAATTGTGAATTTCTATAAATATTCAACGACTCTTTCATGACATGGCAATTTAATACGGCTGTTGTATATTTATAAGTAACTTTATATCTCAATATTATGAAATAATATTGCAGTTTCTGACAGCATCAGTATTGATTAAATGCTTTGAAGAATACATAAGTTTAAATAACTAAATATTATGTATATTATTGTTTTTTCCGTAATAAAATAAAATAAATGAATGATTTTAAGAATACATAGCTCTTAATAACCAAATGTTACGTTTTTACATTCTTTGTTTTCTGTAGTAAAATAAAATAAAAACATAACTCCTGGGAATGAAGTGATTGCTACTTGGCTGTTTCTAGTTTTCATTATTAAGTGTACTTATTTAAAAAAAAGGTCTCGCTATGTTTCTTGTCGGTTCTTCCCAGGCAAAATAATTTTTAGTACCAGGGGTAAAAATATTTAATTACTATCAATATGGATTGTTTAATAATATATAATACAGTGAATAAAAAATATTTCACTGTACGCTATTCTCTCTATACGTGGTAGAGCCATGCTGCAGCTACATATATTACTAGTATAGTTGTAGCACAAATGGCCAGCTCGAACGGCGTAGGACCACGACCTCACAGAATACCAGCATTCAAAAACAGCTATACGCTGCTGTGTTTCGTATAGTGAGTGCAGAGAACCGGAGACCTTTTACTGGAAACGAGACATTCTACTCTCTGCATTTTGATTCGAAATCGAGGACAGATGTAGATGTCTATGGGCCACAGCAACCACTTAACATCAGGTGGACTGTGTTCTCGTTTGTTACCCTTATCCTATGAAAAATGTCTACTCATGCATAAATAATAACTTGTAGCTTATAATCAACTTATATTAAGAATTAACCCGATTTGATATAAGTTTGATTAAGTTCTAGCACAGTATAATAAAGAAACTATAGGTATAGATAAAGAGATTAACTATGGTACGTATATCGTGGGCTTAAACTTGAGCTTCCTGAATAGCGCCGCACTTCTTCATCGAATAACCATCTTTATACAAGTGTGTGTTTGGTATGCACACTAACCCCCCCCCCCCCCCCCCCCCACTGATACACTATCTCCACTGCTGAGGCTTTAATTTTTTTTTTTGAAACGGGTATTCCGCTATATTATATATAATGATTAATGCCGATTGACATTGATGGCAAATGATGGTAATAAAATTAAATAAAATCGACCGAACTTTGTTCTTAAAAATACACTACTAGTTTATTATTTGATCGTGTGAAAGTATTCGGATCCGTATAAAAAAGAAGGTGCAGAAACTTAAGCTAAGTACACATACAAAATATTGTCAAATATAATCTAATATATACATGTAGGATAGCTGAGCATTTTCCTACGCAAGGTTCCTACGTAACTGAGTATTTTTCTATGCTCGATAAAGAATGAGCATGCCAATGGAAGTCCGTAGTCTCTGCCTACCCCTCCTAGTAACAAGCGTGAGAGTTTATGTATGTAAGAATGTATGTACCATAGCGCGTATATATTGCATTCGATCTATGATAGTACCATTTTAGAGTTCCGTTACAAATTCACATATTCACTTCAATTCACGAAATACTAATCGTGTGTCGTATGGACTTGACCGAATTTGTAGCGTTAATACTATCTAAAATTAGTTTTACTTCCCCTTTCTTTACAAATAAAGATGTGACAGTGACTATTACACTGTACACTTTCGCGTACTCTCTGATGAGAAAGTGCGTTGTAAGCATGCAAACCAAAACATTTTTTTTAACGAACTGTTAATAACCAAATCGTTTATATTAGTATAGAAATCCATACAATAGCATCACCTTAGAAAACGAAAATCGTTCTCTCGCTGCTCGCTCACCCAATTGTCTAATTAAATCCATCTCTCTCTAAGGTCATCCATGCACAAAGACATAATGAGTTAGCAGTATTTTTTTGCTTTTTACTAATGTGATAACGCAGCATTTAGTAGCATAAGAGAAAATGAAGCGTTGAATTATTTTTTTTTATAGGATAAGGGTGACAAACCAGCACACAGTCCACCCGATTGTAAGTGGTGCTGCGGCCCATAGACATGTACCTACATCTATCCTCTATTACAAATCAAAATGCAGATGTGTTGTCACCCGTGAGGACTAAGATGGAATGCCTCATTTTTAATAAAAAGGGTCTCCGGTTCTCCACACTCACCATACAAAACACAGCAGCGTTACTGCTATCTTACGCTGGTATTCTGTGAGAGCGTGGTCCTTCCCCGGTCGAGCACAACAAGCAGAACAATTGGCAAAGACCGTACCAATTTCAATCATTAAAATCCTAATTTAGCTTTTTTCTTGGAGAAATGCTTATGGACTAGCAGCAGTTTAAGCCGCATTGTCTTTCACCTTACTCAGGAACACGAACACTCTTGCGCACAAATCCGTTGCTCCACCAGCCTCCTAAGGTCATTGTTATCCAAATGGAACCTAGGTTTACTATGGAATCAGGACGTCGCAGTAAAAAAGAAAATAAAGACTCAAATACATATTTTCCTATCCTCTTCGCTTATATGTTACACCAAACAACACACTTGTACGCTCTGCGGTGACTTGACAATTCGCACCACGGAGAAAGTGACGAGATATGAAATAATTGAATGTGTGTCGAGATCGAAATTCAAACCACACGTTTTTGTATTTCAAATACTCATTCCACACTTCTTTTGTTGGTAACTACTCTCTGATTGAGAGAAAATCTTGATATATTATTATTTAATTTTTTGCTCTATTAAAAGTTAAAAAAGTTAAAGTTACAGCCTATTTACGTCCCGCTGCTGGGCACAAGAAGAGGGTTTTTAGAGTAAGGAAATGTCCGCCCCGCTGCTCCAATGCGTGTTGCGAACTTGACATGTCTTCGAAATATTTTATTTCTCAATTCTCAGACATGCAGATTTCCTCATGATGAATAGAATAGAATAGAATAGATTGATTTTTATTCAATATGGATTATTACATAATACTTATTGAAAGTCATTATTTTATTTACCACTGGTTCGGAAAATACCTCTGTCCTGGGAAGAACCAGCAAGAAACCCAGGGGGACTTTTTTATTTAAACATAATTTCACTTAACAATAATTTTGTTTATATAATTTTAAATGAATTTTCATAGAACCAGCATGGTGGCGATCACCTTATTCCCAGGGGTTATTTTCATTCATGTATTCCTTGATATTATAATAACCCTTTTTATACAGTTTTTCTTTAGGTAATAAAACTTTTAAAATTGTTTATCGACAAACTTTGAACATGTTCTGGAATTCTGTTGTAAAAGCGTATACATTGCCTCATAAATGAATTACTAATTCTGTGGAGTAGACTCAAGTGGCATTACAAGCTTATGTTTGTTCCTAGTATTTAAAGTATGCACATCCTTATTCTTATTAAAGCTATTTATGTTTTTATGCACATACATTACATTCTCATAAATATATTGCGATACCAAATTTAATATGTTTATTTCTTTAAATTTTTCTCTAAGGGACTCTTTACAATTTAGACTATAAATGTTTTTCTTCACCGCCAAGCACGTGATAAATTAGCACTTAAAATTGCAATTAACAATTTCAAAAGTGCCGGCCGGGATCGAACCCGGATTGTTCGAGTACTGTGATATTTACAGCGAGCGCTTCGCCCTTGAACTACCACGGCTCTGATACAATAATAAATTGTTTATAATTTAATGAAATATTAATAATTTGTAACTCGTGGGGGTAAGTACAATAGAATGGCTCACAGTCTGCCACTCAGCATGCAGCCTGACTATGGCCCGTATTAATAAACGTTACTCAACGACGAACTCAAGGGCGTAATCATTTGATACGCCCTCATTACGATATCAGCATCTCAAGAGCATTGCTAATTAATAAACACATAAAAACAGTATCTAAAAACGCTGTACTTATAGTAATACTGTAGTAATACAGTTCTGTGACTTGCACTCAAGTACACACACTTGAGAGTCGACGTTCGTTTATTAATCAGTGCGGCACTCAGCTGATATCGTATACCTAAACCGCATCTCGAGATATTTTTATTAATAATATCATAATCTCAAGATTGTCCTCAAGTGCGTGTACTTGAACTGAGTAACGTTTATTAATACGGGCCTAAGACGTGTTGCAAGTTGTTTGATGCAGGTAGCTTAGAGTGGTGTTTTTAGCATTCATTAGGGCTTAAGTTCATTAGGGGTTAAGCTTACCAGCAGTCGTTAAAACGAATATTAGTAATATTAATAGCATTGCTAGTTATTATTTAAAAAAAAGTTCAGCAGTTGGCTTGTGAAAAATTGTTATGCAAAGTGAAAATTGATTTTGGGCCACCATCATCATTCAGAACAAAAACCAACGGTTTGTGTTTTTGAACAAAATTACTTGCTGCTCGGATTCAAACCCAGAAAACGAATCGTTATAGTGAGATACTCTGCGAACTAACGAAACAATCACGAATAAATTCTTAATAACAGGAAATATTACTTATAGAAGTTTAATTTAAAAATAAAATTTTGTACAGCCGATTTCAATATAAGATATTAAGAATAACTCAAAAACTATTGGTCTGACCTTGATGAAATTCATATGGGACTACACGAGAAGTATCAGCTTTCATATAAAAAAGAATCATCGAAATCAGTTCACCCAGTAAAAAGTTATGAGGTAACACACATAAAAAACATACAGTCGAATTGAGTACCGTCTCTATTTTGGAAGTTGGCAGAAAAACGATCTGACACGTCACAAAATGTAAATAACTGTCATTGAAGATAACAGTCGCTATCTATAATTGATCAGTACATAATGTCTTAATCAACAGTCTTCGACAAAACGAGGTAGTTCTTTAGCACATTGTTCAATTTCAATGATTATTAAAATTGTATTTTTATAGAAATATGAGTAGCAAACGAGCACACGGTCCACCTTATATAAAGTGGATCCTGTGACCCATAGACATAGATCCAAATGCAAATATGCTGTCACTCTTGATTACTAATATAGAATGCCTCGTTTCCAGTAACAATAGTTTCCGGACCTCTACATTTACTATATGAAACATAGCAGCATTAAGCTGTTATTTAATGCTGGTATTCTGTCTAAACGTGTCCTTCTCTGGTCGAGCCAACCCTCTCTTGCTACAACTATATAGCTACAGCATGGCTCTACTGCGTATCTTAATATTGGTTTACACACAAATACTGTAATGTTTTTATCCTGTAAATCAGTGGTGGTCGTATATAAATTTGACCAAGATGTGATGAAGGTGACGCGCGTATCGTACCGACGAATCTATTTGAAAGTTATATATCATTCAACTTCAATGAATGTGTTATTTTAATTCCTAACTAAACAATATAAATCTTTCTTTAACTCTTCTAAATTTAAAACGATATATTTCCACAATTATTTCTCCAGTGGAATGAAAACACCGGATACCAGCTACTTAATAAAACATCATTATTTTTATTAAAGATAGGGGTTTGAATCCGCTATTCAACTACCGTAGTTTTTTTTTATAGAATAAGCGTAACAAACGAGCACACAGTCCACCTGATGGTAAGTGGTTGCTGTGACCCATAGACATCTACATTTATTCTGAATAAAAAATCAAAATGCAGATACGTCGTCACCCGTGAGGGCTAAATTGGTATGCCTCTTCTCTAGTGAAATGGGTCTGCGGTTCTCTACACTCACCATATGAAATACAGCAGTATAAAGCTGCCATTTTACGCTGGTATTCTGTGAGAGCGTGGTCTTTCCCCGGTCGAGCTGACCTATTTGTGCTACAACTATACTACTAATATAGCTGCAGCATGGCTCTACCACATATAAAGCCTATTAATTAAGTAGCTGGAGTGGCGACCTGGTAAGACATGTAAAGTGTCGATGGATGCGTGGCTCACGACGGCTCACATGATAATGATGATTATGAATTTTGTATTGATAATACACATGATCTGTATCAGTAAACCATAGTGTTTTATTAGTGTAAATACTTTTACACTCAGGAAACACTATGGTTACATAGGTTGAAATGAATGATTATCATGAATGATTGACTCATATAATATTTATTGCGATATATGAATTATATAGTCTCAATTATATGATAAATATTTTAAGAATAATTAAATTTTTTTTATTTTTATTTATGTTCACGCACAATCCCTGACGGGGTAGCCAGAGAGAACAGATCGCCAAGTGTCACGATCCTTACATACCTCTTTCGCTTCTTTCAGATTCATTATCTTCTTCATACATGTACGTCTAGGTATCCAAGTACTCTTGACCCTACCCTCTTCGAGCAATTTGCTCAAATGGTCTTCGAAAGTTAGTCTCGGTCTACCTCGACACCTCTTAATATTAACTTTCGCGCTATATATTTTCTTCACCATTCGGTCTTCACTCATTCGCTCAACGTGCCCAAACCACCGAAGCACGCCCTTATCAATTTTTGTGATAAGGTCATCTTTCAAACCTGCCATATTGCGAATCTCTTCGTTTCGCTTTCGGTCGGCCATGGTAACGCCGCACATTTTACGAAGAGATCGCATCTCCACTGCATTCAACTTGCTTTTATGCGTCTTCTGGCATACCCAGGTTTCGCTGCAATATAACAAAGTCGGTACCAACACTGCGTTATGTATTGCAAGGCGTGCACTCTTTACTACACCTTGCCTTTTAACTAACGCAGTCAGGGCACCATTGATGATTTCCCGGCAGCGACACGCCTGTCCACATCTAAATCACATCTTCCATCCCGGCTAAAAGCACTCCCCAAGTATACAATTTCATTTACTTGTTCTAGACATTCCTGATTTACCCATATGTCACACTTCGTTCTCTCTTCGTCCTTTTCAAATACCATAACCTTAGTTTTATTAGCGTTCAAACGGAGACCTTTAATTTCACATTCCTCTTTCATACACGTGACTAATGCCTGCAGTTCTGCCTCTGATGGTGCAATAAGCACTGCATCATCAGCATACAGCAGACAATTTACTTTTATGTCACCCAATTTCACACCCAAACAGCTATCTTTCAGCTTTTGTAAACAGCTGTCGAGATACAGTATGAACAGCCAGGAAGACATGACACAACCCTGCTTTACGCCCGTTTGGACGTTAAACATGGGTGACAGGTCATGCCCTACCCGCACACAGGCTTTACAGTCACAGTAAAGAGACTGCACAGCCCTTAGCAATCGACCATCCACACCATACCCCGGCAACAGTTCCCACATTTTTTTCCTTACAAACTTATCAAATGCTTTCTCAAGATCCACAAAAGCACAGAAAATCTTCTGGTTAGCAGCCAGAAGCTTCTCCGTGATCATGCGGAGAGAAAACATTTGATCCGTGCATCCTCTTCCAGGTCTAAATCCGCATTGTGCCTCCCATAGAAATCTTTCCGATTTCTCTTGCATCCTACGTGTCAAAACCTTCGAGTAAACTTTACTTGCTAAACTGGTCAAGCTGATCGCCCGATAGCACCCGCAGTCAAAATGTGAACCTTTACCTTTATATAAAGGCACAATGACTGCGGATCGCCAATCATCCGGGACATCCCCCGTCCGCCAGCACAAATTGCACAGCAGATGGAAGCTGTCCCAGACGCGAGGCCCACCATACTTGACCATTTCAGCAGTAACTCTGTCTAGTCCCGCAGCCTTACCACATTTCAAACTTCGAATCGCACGTTCAATCTCTTTCATACTGATGACCTCAGTGTCGGTCCGAGGTCCGGGTCTGGCGTACCAGTCACGGCGTCATCCCCGGATCCCTCACTAAGATCATCACACGCATACATTTCTCTATAAAATTCGCTCCATCGCTGCATGACGTCCGATTTTTCTGAGAGGACGTCATTAGTTCTCGAAAGCACTTTGTTCATTCTTAAGGCCGTCGCACCACTTCGGGTCCTTCCAACCTCTTTCCAGAAGAGTTTGGAGTTCTCCTTAAAGTTGTGCGACAACCTTTCGTCCGCTTCCATTCTATTCTTTATCTATCTTTCTTTCATCTTCTCTCTCATATCCTTATCATTACTAGAAGCCAAGTAGTCTTTCACCACCTTGCTTTCCATGCCTTCTTCTTCTTTTTTACAGTTTCTTTCACTTCATCATTCCACCATGCATCTCTTCTTTTACTACTGCCTCTTTTTATTGTTCCACACACTTCTTCCGCTGCACTTACCATTCCATCCCTAAGGTTCTGCCATGTTCTTTCTACACATTCGTTTCTGCCATCGATGGTGTCAAGCTTTTCGGCTACCCTCGCATGATATTTGTCCCTAGTATCCGCTTCCTGAAGCTTCCAGCTTCGGATGCGACAGACCGACTGTGGTTCTGTCACTGCCGTCCGGTAGCACCAACCCGCGAACAGACCCCTAAATCTAGTAATCACTAGATAGTGATCCGTTCCCAGGTCAGCACCCCTGAACACTCGCGTATCATAACCTGTTTTCGCAGTCGGTCATCCACCAGGAACAAATCGATCATACTTCTCTCATTCTTTCTTTCTCTAGTATACATATGGATTTTCTTGTGATTAAACATAGTGTTTGTCACAAGAAGACCCTTTTCCTTGCATACCGCCAGTATAAGCTTGCCAGCATCATTAACCCTTTTATCGCCAAACTTTCCAAGTATCGACTCGTACCCTGGTCGAGCGGTACCAACCCATCCATTCAAATCACCACATACAACAATTCTTTCGTTTCCCCTAGCCAAATCTAGAACTTCTCTTACATTCTCCCAAAACTCCTCCAGCTCAGCCCTGGACGACGAAGCTACCGGCGCATAAACAGCCAAAAGGAATAACTTCGTTAGTCCCAATTTAAAGCGAACCCAGAGAAGTCTTGAGTTCACAAACTTATATTCAGTCATAACATCGACCAACCGAGAAGACAGCAGCACCCCCACTCCCTGGCAGGCGTTCTCGCTCTCCGGGACTCCGGACCATAGAGCAAACGCCCCGCCAGGGAGCTCTTCAGTACCACTGCCCTTCCGTTTGGTCTCCGACGTACACACGACATCTAATTCTCTTTCTTTCATTATTTCGATCAACTCATTCGTCTTATCTCTCATGCCTCCTCTAACATTCCACGTGCCAACTCTGCACTCTGTCCTCCACCTTCCGCCGTGTCGGGCTGTGCGTGACGGGTGGCGGTCCCCATCGCCGCTTTGCGCGCTGCATTCCACACCAACGGGGACGAGCTGGTGTGCGTCGCCTTGGGGGGACGCCCTAACCCTCGTTGGCATGGGTGCGCAGCTGAGTTGAATTGCAGCCCTAAAAAGGGCTGGCAGGGGTCGCGACGAGCACGCTTCTACAATGACCCCCAATTAATGATTCCAAATATTTTTTAAAGACCGTTAACCCACACTAATATTTTCTCCTATGTCGTGAAAGTAGTTTAGATATTATATAAATTGCATAAGATCAAACATTCAGTCCCGGAACAATTCTTTTTAAGTTATACAAGTACTTGTTCCGTGCAGAATTCAAACCCGAAGCCATCAGCGACAAATTGATAGACTGGCCATGTGATTTTACTATTTCTGCAAAACATTCAAATCATTATCATCATTATTTTTATATTACCTACACTGGCTGTCTGTTTGCCATTAATAAAAAAGAAATATTAAAAAAAATGGATAAAATAAACTTTCTTTATTTAAAATATAATATGACGTTGGAATGTTGGCCTGATATATATTTAAATTATTTTGGAAGATTTGCCAGCGAAATGAAAGTAGCAATAGATACTTATAGATTTGACGTAAATAACATCGTAAACTATCTAGCCTAATCTAAAATGAAATACAACCAATACTTTCCCTATCGAATTTCAATGCAATACGAAGATGTTATATATTATACACTTTTACTTTTAATAATTTCCTAATATTAAGGACAAAATTTGAGTAAAACGTTATGTAAAATTATTTAAATCAGTAAAACTGCAAAGGTAGTTACTTTCAACAGTAAGAAATCATATTTTCTATTCATGCTAAACGATAAATTATATCAAATTTATATATTTATTAAGTCTTATCTGTACACAAACGCGAATAAAAAGAAGTCTCAATCCTCGAGTGTTTAGATCAAGCAGTAAATTTAAAAAGGTTGCAAAGTGCCAAAGTTACTAGCAGAAATAACTTTCAGAAATGAATTCAGTAATTCATAAACACACATATATAAACACTGAAATACATATAACATTAAGTATAATTTGAAACATGCTTAGGTACATAAATGAATGTATTAAGTTTTCAGATATGAAATGGTTAGAGCCAGTTACATAACCAAAGGGATCAGCTCTCCTGCAGTGTTAGGTAGAGATTCCAAAACAGACGTTTTAATTTATGATGCCATATTGGTGGCACTGAATCTGGATTTCGGTAGATAATTCTAAAGTTTTGTAAGCGAAGTGCAAGGCGGCACTCCACTAGATAGAGTGACGACCTGGTAAGGGGTGCAGGTATTCGATGTATGCAGGTGGCTCTGGACTGTGTTTTGTGACATTCATAACAAAACGTCTATGTTCTGCAATGGACTTGTGAAAGGCTGATTAAGGGTGATTAGATTAAGCCCACTTTCAATAAAAATGTAATAATTTGTGCACTGCTGGTGTCCTATGAATAAATAAATCTATATAATACAAATAAATAAAATTGCAGTGTCTGTTTGTAATGTGAAAATTACAGCGTTTTACTAAATGCGTATGAAAGTATAAACGGTACTTATAACAAAAATACAGTTTTTAAAATTTTTGTATGTCTGTCTGTCTGTTTGTTCCGGCTAATCTTCATAACGGCTGGACCGATTTTGACGGGACTTTCACTGGCAGCTGATGTCATAAGGGGTAACTAAGGCTAATTTTATTTTAGAAAAATAATTAGGGTTCCCCGAAATAAAAGGGGCGAAGTCGCGGGAACAGCTAGTAAATAAATAAAGCTGTAATGGTGATAATGATGATGGTAGTGGTGCTGGTGGTGATGATGATGCTTGTGGGGTACAGGCCATCAATGTGACAAAAGGGGACGTGTGTTTGTGAAAACTAGTGTAGAATTGTTGTAACGTTTTAGAATTGTCCGGTCAGGAAGGCAACGGTCATGGGAGTCAGCCTAATATTGAGATATTACTTTTAAATATTCAGGCACAAACGGAACTTGTAAAAAACAGAACAGCATATAAGTGTTCTGAAAGACCTACAATAGTGGAGCCACGGTAAGCGTATATATATATATATATATATATATATATATATATATATATATATATATGTGTGTGTGTGATCATACTTACGAAAACCAAAGACAAAATGTATGCAGTCATTAAGAAGACGATACGGTTTGTTTTGAACTTCTTGGAATGTGCCACGTGTGTAGCAGACGTCTGTGTAATCAATTATTATTGGCAACACCAATGTTTGTATAAGCATTTTCTTCGTACCCGTCGAGAGAAATTCTTGAGGCGATTCAAATAACACAAAGTGTTTTGTAACTTTAAAAACTGTTTATTAAACGAATAAAATAGTATACTTTGTCGGTGTAAACATTATATCCGAACAAAAACAGTTTCACTGTAAAGCATCGCGCCAAGTACACTTTCAACTATAGTTACAAAAATAATAATTACATTTTTACAAAAAATTATAAAATAAAAAGAAACCAAGTACATACCCGTTTTAGATTCGAAAAAAAATTTTGCTGAAAAAAGTAATAATAAAAAAATGGTGTACTTGGTGTGCATGATTAAGAGTATCGATCACCCAACTTGACATTGGAAGTCGTTTTTTTATTACTTTTTTGAGTGATGCTCGTACTATAAAGTACCTATAATGCACACCAAGTACATCATTTTTTTATTATTACTTTTTTCAGCAAAATTTTTTTTCGAATCTAAAACGGGTATGTACTTGGTTTCTTTTTATTTTATAATTTTTTGTAAAAATGTAATTATTATTTTTGTAACTATAGTTGAAAGTGTACTTGGCGCGATGCTTTACAGTGAAACTGTTTTTGTTCGGATATCATATCTTTTTGTAAAGTACACAATTTCTTTTTTTTTTGCAAGTATCGCACACCTCATACCGCGAAGCGGTTTAGGTTGTGCTTTAACTCTCAACACGTCAAGGTCCAGAAATTTTTTGCTCTTTAACTACCTCTACATCTACAACTGATTTGCACTCATACGATAATATGACTAGATTTATTTCAAGAAAATTTAATCAATCTATCTTATATTTTGTATAAATCAATTTTATTTTGCTACTTTAAGAAAACGGAATAAATAATTCCGTGGACGTCCGTATTGTTTTTACGTGGTCACGATAACTCTCGAAAACTTTGAGGTATCAAGACCGGGTTTTGTTTATTATTTTAAGAATTTTATTTAATAACAATAGTGGTTTTTTTTAATAAAAAAAGTCTCCAATGTAATGTAATGTCCTTCAATGTAACTTTGAATAAAACTCTATAATAACAATTAAATATTTTTTTTACAACTGTACCAGAGTATCCAAGTAGAGAAGTATCGTGTGGACATTCGGTAGAAACAGAAACAAAAACAGAAACAGAAACTTTTTTATTCAATATAGATTATAAATTATACTTATTGAAAGTCACTCTTTTGTTTAATTTCCACTGGTTCGGAAAAAAACCTCTGTCCTGCGAAGAACCAGCAAGAAACCCAGCGGGACTATTTTTTAAATAACATCTTACAATCATTTACACAATTAACAACACAACAATTTAGAAATAGCTTGGTAGTGATCAAATCATTCCCAGGGGTTATTGTCATCCATAAATTCCTTAATATTATAATAACCCTTTTTATACAAACTTAGTTTAATAAAATTTTTGAACTTTGTGCAGGTCAAATTTAGTATATTTTAAAAATTACAGTAGTTGTAAAAGCGTATACATCGCCCCAAGAATGAATTACTGACTCGGTGGAGTCGAGGAACTGGAACGTAATTAGACTAAGTATAATCCTGCAAACGTTTATAGTGAAAAATACCTAAATACTGCCATCTTTATTTAACATTGTATAATTGTATTAAACTAAGAAAAGTAAAAATACACATTTAAATGCTATATTTTTATTAATTTTATATATTTATATATTTTTCGTTGGTTTGAATGCAATGCAATCGCCATGCTAATCAATGCCTTGTTTAATACGCAAAATAGAGGCTACATGTTTGTTTATATCTAAATCTGTTTCGTGTTTTTGCACTAATTAAATTTATTTGAAGGAATATTTTTTTAGGGAAGTGGGGTAAACGAGCATGCAGCTCACCTGATGGTAAGTGACTACCGCCGCCCATGAACAACCGCTTTACCAGGGGAATCACAGGTGCGTTGCCGGCCTTTTAGAAAGGTGTAAGCTCTTTTCTTGAAGGTCCCTAAATCGTATCGGTCCGGAAAAATCGTATACATTACATGCGTAATTCTTATTGAAAGTCATTTTTTACTTTACCACTGGTTCGAAAAAAAACCTCTGTCCTGGGAAGAACCAGCAAGAAACCCAAGGGGGCTTTTTTTTAATAAATTTTACAATACAAAATGATTACAAAATATTTACAAAATTTATTTTAGAAACTGCTTGGAAGCGACCATCTCATTCCCAGTGTTTATTATCAACCATGTATTTATTTATACTATAATAACCCTTTTTTAAAATCGATGTTTCACTTTCGAAAATATCGAGGTTCTAATATCGCTTTTTTATGAGCGATGTTCCATCCCTACCGCCATACCAATATTTTCAAGATACGGTGTCTATCTGCTTAGACGCCTTGAGATAATATTGCCAACTATCTGCTGGCTTAAGTTGCCGTCGAAATTGCTAAAGGGCTGCGCAATGTGACGCTCAACATATTGTAAAGCAGTGTAGTGTTATAAAGGATTATAATTATTTAATGCTGAGATAAATGAAAACATGGCTTAAGTGACAAGCATCCAAGCCAAAAATCTTGAAAATAAATAAATGAAACATGGCTTAAAAGACAAGCATTCAAGTCAACAATCTTTAAAAAAAAATCCACCGAAATTAATAAAATCTTTTGTAGAATCGGAAAAGTGAGCAAGCAAAAATTTGAGATCTTGAAAAGTATGAAATAATTGATAGATAGAAATAATTTTTAGTGTTATAAGGAAACAATTGATAAACAAAATGATATATGACTGTATAAAGTGTTGACGTTTCGTTAATAATTATTATTAAATATGAAGTTAAAAATTTCGTGAGGTTATGTTGACATATGATTCGAGAATATATACACAGTAGCCTCACAGTTCTTACAGTATGTTGAACGTGTACTTGGCGTGAGACACTACAGTGTCTCCGGATATAAAAATTACGTGTCATGTTTTTTGTCTGCGATGAACTCCTAAACTACTGAACTGATATCGCCAATGTACACAAGTGATAAAATTTAAAATTTTGTACAACCGACCTCAATATAAATAAAATGAGTACATCATCAATGTAGTCGAAGTCAATTAAATACGCATTATTAAGGATAACTCAAAAACTAATGATCAGATCTTGATCTAACTTAAGTGGGACCACGTGGAAAGCACCGGTTTTCAAATAAAAAAAGAATCAACACAATCAGTTCACCTAAAAAAAGTTTACGCTAAAAAAATATAGTCGAATTGAGCACCTCCTCCTTTTTTGAAGTCGGTTGGAAAACTAAAATATTCTTCTGCAATAATGACTTCTTGTATTTTCGCATAAATAACAGGTTGAATAAAACTAAATTTTAAGGAATTTATCGCCTTTAATTTTGGAAATCCCCACGTTTCGGTCGTTTTACAGCCATGTTTATCGGAGGAATTCATATTCTCCTGCAGTTACAGAATAAAGTAAGGGCCTACGTCCCACAGATTTATTTCTGTGAACAGGCATAATTTATAGCAGAAAAAAGAAGACCCGTGGTAGCTCAGATGGTTAGCGCTCGCTGTAAATTTCACAGTACGCGAGCAACCCGGGTTTGATCTCCGCCGACACCAATGAAATTGTTAATTGAAATTTTAAGAGCTGATTTACCACTTGCTTGGCGGCGAAGGAAAACATCGTGAGGAAACCTGCATGTCTGAGTAATAAAAATAAACAAATATTTCGAAGCCATGTGAAGTTCGCCAACACGCATTAGGACAGCGCGGCGGTCACTTCCTTGCCCTAAAACCCTCTAAGAAATGAGGGAAGCCTGTGCCTAACAGTGGGATGTATATAGGCTGTAACTTAATTTATTTTAACTTTAATTACGTTATTTAAAATATTGATATAGTTACTTAAAGATTTACGAGTATATAGTTGAGTTAATAGATTTATTCATATAAATATATGTATGTAATAATTATTCAATATAATATTGAATAAACCTAAACGTTAAGTTGGAGAGGTCTCGTCTAATGAAGTCAACGCTCCGTCCCCCTCGTGCTCTAATCCAAAGTCCCGAAACCTTTCAGCTCGAGTTACAAAACCGTTTTCAGTGCCTAGAAGACTGCAATGAAGTGGACGATTTGAATGACAAGCTCGTGGAAACTGTCCATGCGGTCGGAGCTAAGTTCTGCAAGACCCGCCGCAGAAGAACACAAAAACTCTCCGATCACACTCTTAATCTCATGGCTGTTAGACGGGAGATGAAGCTACATTCTTCAACAGACTTGACAGCATACAGGCATCTGAACAGACAGATCTCCAAATGCACGCGGCGGGACTTACGCAACTTCAATACAGCTCGTATTGAAGAAGCGATCGAGCGGAACCAAGGCTCCAAAGTCTTTGCCAGAGATCTGTCTGCCAGAAAGAGCCAACTGTCAAAGCTGAAGACAGAGTGTGGCAGCATCGTTTCCGGGACACCTGAGATTTTGAGTGAGATTGAGAGGTTCTATGGGCAGCTGTACACATCATCGTTGGAGCCACACGCAAGTGTGAGTAACGATCCAAGAGCGAGTCTCATCCGACACTATTCCGAAGATATCCCGGATGTCAGTCTGAGCGAGATTAGGATGGCTCTCCAGCACCTTAAAAACGGCAAGGCCCCAGGCGAGGATGGAATTACAGCGGAGCTTCTGAAAGCGGGTGGAAAACCGGTACTTGAAGTCCTTCAGAAGCTCTTTAATTCCGTCCTCCATGGGGGCATTACACCGGAGGCGTGGAGCAGAAGTGCGGTGGTCTTGTTCTTCAAGAAAGGCGACAACGCTCTCTTGAAGAACTACAGACCGATTTCCCTTCTGAGCCGCGTCTACGTGCTGTTTTCGAGAGTCATTACGAATCGTCTCGCGCGCAGACTTGACGACTTCCAGCCTCCCGAACAAGCCGGTTTCCGAAAAGGCTTTAGCACCATAGACCACATACATACCCTTCGGCAAATTGTACAGAAGTCCGAGGAGTACAATTTGCCACTATGTCTGGCGTATGTGGACTATGAGAAAGCCTTTGATTCCGTCGAAATTTGGGCGGTGCTGCAGTCCCTTCAGCGATGCCAAGTTGACTGTCGGTATATCGAAGTGTTGAAGTGCTTGTACAGTAGGGCTACGATGGCTATCCGAGTACAGAACCAGAGTACGAAACCTATCCAATTGCAGAGAGGTGTAAGACAGGGTGACGTCATATCCCCGAAACTCTTTACCGCTGCATTGGAAGATGTTTTCAAGCTTCTGGACTGGAAAGGATACGGTATCAACATCAATGGCGAGTACATCACTCACCTTCGATTTACCGACGATATAGTCCTTATGGCAGAATCGCTGGAGGACCTAAGCACTATGCTCAATGACCTCAATAGTGTTTCCCAACGGATAGGTCTTAAGATGAACATGGACAAAACAAAGATCATGTTTAATGTCCATGTCACACCTATGCCGGTAGTTGTTGGGAACACTAAGCTCGAAGTTGTTGACGAGTATGTTTACCTGGGACAAATAGTCCGACTAGGTAAGTCCAACTTCGACCGAGAGGTCAATCGACGGATTCAACTCGGTTGGGCAGCGTTCGGGAAATTACGGCACATCTTCTCGTCAGGTATACCTCAAAACTTGAAAACGAGACTGTACACCCAGTGCGTGTTGCCAGTGATGACATACGGAACTGAGACGTGGTCCTTCACTGCTGGCCGGATGAGGAAGCTCAAGGTCGCTCAGCGAGCTATGGAGAGGGCTATGCTCGGAGTTTCTCTGCGTGATAAACTCAGAAATGAGGATATCCGCAGTAGAACTAGAGTGACCGACATAGCCCAACGGATTAGTAAGCTGAAGTGGCAATGGGCCGGCCATATAGCTCGAAGAACCGACATCCGATGGGGAAGAAAGGTTCTCGAGTGGCAGCCTCGTACCGGCAGGCGAAGTGTAGGGCGTCCCCCCACTAGATGGAGTGACGACCTGGTAAGATATGCAGGAAGTCGATGGATGCAGGTGGCTCAGGACCGTGCTTTGTGGCATTCTTTGGGGGAGGCCTATGTTCAGCAGTGGACTTGTGAAGGGCTGTAATGATGATGATGATGATGATAATATTATGTCTACTTGAATATAAAAACCCCAATTCAGAGCTACGTGGCTAGAATCAAACCAATCAAGCACGGAATATTGTTAATTCTCGACACATAGAATTTAGAACTACGCTAATAAGCAATGATACCGATGCTCATTTAAAATCTTTACATGTACAGAATGAACCTTTGTTTGGTGTGGGATCCATTAAAATTCTCTTTCTTATGTTTACGATCTCGAGCTTTTTAATGTGAGTTATTGAGTGTGTGGGAAGAATTAAACCGTATTAAGAATACATTTAGAACTAGCCACCGGTTAGTTATGACTGCGGAAACTAGCGAGGTACTCGTAGGTGGTTTACCGTTGTTCGTTGACCTACACTTAATATCTTCTTCTATTTTAATAGACCGCAAAAGTCCACAGCTGGACTTCGACCCCCCCCCCCTCAGGAACGCCACAATGCACGGCCACTTGCATTCATCGATCTCCTGCATCTTTTGCTAAGCATGTTTGGAATTTGGCGATACTACCAAGACTATAATTTTAACATAACATTTTTACTACTACTAATTATAACATTTTTTACATTGATAAATATCGATCACTAATAAAAAACTAGATACACAATCAGTGACAAAAAATGTTCTTACCGAATGGGGTGCTCATTCGAACATTTGGGTGAGCTTTTAATTTGTACGTAGCTTTGTAAATACAACTATGGGCAATGCATTTAAGGTTGAATTTACATTAATGTGTATTTATTTCAGCTAAAATTACGTCAAAACAATTTTCGCCGGTTTTTGAGAACTTTTGTTTGGAATTATGTATCTAGTATTTTGTTAGTGATCGATGTTGATAACCCATATAAGTAATTTCTGGCTCGTACAGATGAACTCCAAATTCCCCAAAATTGATAAATGCCGATATAATCATCTCGTATACACTAGGCGTTAAATCCCCAGCCTCATGTCCAGCTTGAGGAGTTTGATGAGCCTTAAATTATGACATCTATACTACAAATACTACATACTACAAATAAAAATAACTGAAGTGTCTATTTGTAATGTTAAAATAACAGCTTTTTACTAAATGCATATGAAAGTATATACGTTACTAATAACAAAAAACAAATTTTAAAATTTTTGTAAGTCTGTCTGTCTGTATGTTTGTTCCGGCTGATCTCCGATATTGCTGGGCCGATTTTGACAGGACTTTTACTGACAGATAGCTGATGTTATAAGGAGTAACTTAGGATACTTTTATTTTAGAAAAGAAATTAGGGTACCGCGCAAACAAATGAAAACCCATGAAATCGTAGTAATTTCCACGTGGGTGAAGTCGCGGGGGACAGCTAGTATTAAATGTGATTGAATTTATATGTAAAAGCGTTTCACATTCTCAGTTTGCGAAGGCACATTACATTATTAATTATATAACAAGCCAGTACGCGTCAAGCTTGAAAACGATCGGACATATTACACCTGCCCGGTCGTGTGAAACAGTTTTGTCACTCACTATAAGAAAGAGCATTAAAATCCGTAATAAATATTCACTCGTGCGCAGTGAACTGCACTCGCCTGTGTGCATTATAATTGCAATCTCTATACATGTTACATAATGCCTTTAAAACCACATGAAAGATGATCAGACAACATAATTAATGAGTCCTGGGTTTGAAATTCAACTGCTTTTAAGGTTTTACTGTGACCGCAATCGCAACTAAGAGGGATCAAAAATAATTATAACTTTTAACAAAAAAGTAAAAACAAAAAGTATTTTTTTTTCTCTAAATTATATATGGAACCAACCTTGAAGTATAACCTATTTAATAAAAAAAAATCATCAAAATTGGTTCACAATCTGGGAAGATATCACGTAACATACATACAAAAAATGCCCTACCACGTATATAGTCATAATAACAATGCTTAAATTATTTACGAAGTATACTACACATATAAGAATTTTGTTATTTAAATATCGACGAAGTATTCGTAAAACAGTAGCACGCATAGCTCTCAAAGTATAGCGGGTTAAGTTAGGTTCCGATGCGAACTGAATTTTAATTTCTTTTCGACAAACAATGGCTGAATACTGTATTCACCACGCTCGAAGGACAAATGACCTTAATAGTGCAAACTGTGATTATAAAAAAAACATCACTGTAATGACAAAATAAGCTAAAAAATACTATGACATATCTCTCGTATTTGTGTGTTGGGTTTTTTTTTTTAATTTTTTATAAGTTATATCATCCCGTTTATGTCGTAAGAGACAACAGAGGAAAACTGAAGCAGTAGATGAGCAATACATTCTTCCTGAAAACAACCGTTTATGATTTAAAAAAAATTCGCGTGCCAGTCAACTAAGTTCGGCAGTGGACTTTGGATATATTTATTGAAGCCTAATTAAGAACTCATTTTTTAAAGTTGACTGAAAATAATTATTAACTAAACTAAAAAGCTTTTTTGATCAAAAAACAAATGTCTGCAAATGTTTACGCGCACTGTTAAAAAGTCTTGACTTCTATTTATATAGCTTTAACCGTTTAATAATTCAATTTTTTTATAAATAATAAATTACCCGTAATATTACATAAAGTATTTATGAATGTATTTAGGGTTAAACATTTTCGGCCAGTGAATTAGAGTTTTACAGGATGTTACGTACGTAAAATAGATAATTCAGGATGTTCGTATCCTATCCAGTAAAGCGTAATTTAGTTTCTTTGTTATAATTTTAAATTTATCAGGATACAGTTTCGTAATAATACGTAATTGTTTTAACAAAGGAGCGTAAATAACATAATCGGCTAACATCATATACATAGTGGAAATGGACTATGGGTTCCGTATTCAGTTAATACAGACCGAAAATTGCGAGAGAGACAAAACGTATGTGTGACCAGTAGTAGTCTCTTTCTAGAATTCTGATTAGTCCACGCTACTGTTACTTGCAGGACGTTGACCAATCAGGCTTGCAGGAAAGAGACAGGTATTGGCCGCACAGTCGCTTTATCTCTTTATAAATAATAGTCACTTCTTTGAGGTTAACCCTCAGTCCATTTTCTATGTCTATGGCTAACATAATCTTTCTAGACGTACTTATGTCATGGTTGATTTGCGCAATTTTCTAATCATTCAATAATTCATCAAAGTGTCTGCTGAACATAAGCCTCCCCCATAAATTACCTCATCGGGAATACATTTCCATAGTTACCACGCTAGGAAGGCAGTTTGACAGAAGCAGTTTTTTTTTAATAAAAAAATGTTTACGTAACTGATTTTATGATGTCAATAAATCAAAGCGTTTTACGAATAACCGCGTCAAACGATTTATTACTGTTTACAATTCAATCCGCGAAATAACAGTATTTTATTTTATTTTGAACTGTTTGGAACTGTACGTTTTATTTATACTGAACGATCCATACATCCATCCATCCATCCGTTAAAGCCTATAAAATTCTACTGCTGCTGGCCTTCCGCATAGATTGCCTCAGAAGGGGGGGGGGGGGTTGCTATAGTTGTCACGTTTGACAGGCAGTTTTTTATTTTGAGCTTATTTCATGAAGATTGAAGTTTTTTTTTTATAGGATAAGGGTGACAAACGAGCACACAGTCCACCTGATGGTAAGTGGTTGCTGCGGCCCATAGACATCTACATCTATCCTCTATTACAAATCAAAATGTAGATGCGTTGTCACCCGTGAGGACTAAGATGGAATGCCTCATTTCCAGGAAAAAAGGCCTTAGACTACATTCAAAGTAATCCCGATTAACCTTGCAAAATTATCTTTAGAATATGTTTGCTTCAACAGTGCCAATGTTCCAATTCCAATTAAACCATTTTAATCTCGAGAAATTTCAAATAAAACCAGTTTTCACCGATTCCGCATACCTGGCGACACGCGACACTGCGAACATGAAATATACGCTTAATTGAACAAATCAGCCGACAATATCACGCTTTATACATCGCCATTTCAGCACTAAGCCGTTAAAATAAATACACAACATAACAGGCCATGGAACATTACGAGGAAGTGAAAATGGTATTTCGTTTTGCGAGACGCGGTAGCTTTTTCTTATCAGATGAATGTACTGCATTTATCTACGTAAACCTGCTATTACTATTATCCCTACTGATGGTAAATGGTGTGGTAGGACTTAGCTTTATAAAACGCATTTCCACTCTTAACTTCATTTTCGTATAAAGAGTCAACTTCACGATGTTTGGTTACCAATCTTAAATTCTAAGGTCGGCCCATAAATATGTTTTCGCAGAAACACTTTAAAAAATAAATTATTTATAGGTGAGTAACCAGTACGCTTTTCTTTATTGGCGTTTACGAGAGGGCAGGGTGAACCGTACCTATTCCAGAATTGTCTGATGTCTGCTCTTTAAGATGATGGGTTAGTAATAATCCTAGGGTGGGCACTTCAATAATTTCACACAAAAACACAAATTAATCGTCTACAGCTGCGGAGCCAATGTGTTAAAATCCACTAGGTTAATATTATGGAATACATTGAGCTTTGGCTTCATTGACCATCGCTTATAAGCGAATTACCCAGGACAATAATCCTACATACGCCAATGCTTGTCCTGAAGACACCAACGTTTTAATTAGAAAAGAAAACAGGTAATGGAAAATTATTCCACTCCTTTTCTGTTTCGCATTATGAACGACGACGAAGCAATCCGTTTATCCTAATACGTGGAATGCCTAAAACTTCAAAATTAAAAGTGCATTCGTAGCCTTAAGTAAAATTCTGTATAATACACAATGTTCCAGTTCTTCACAGGGATGCACGCATTACTGGGACAATTTTGAGGCAGGAAAGATTTTCCACACAGCTCAAATAAGTGTTGTCAAACATCACGTGTCATTAAAGCATTTTTTCTTAATTATATGGATTTCTTTACAATGTTTTTCTATACTACAAACATGTTGCAATTTTATAATATAATAGTTACAAACCTATATAATACAGCACAGAAGACTACAGTTGTCACCCCTTAAAACTAATCGAATGCCTCATAGCTTATTTTTATAACAACCATTTTATAGCAGCATCTTAAGTTTAAGCTGAAACAAAGCAGTGGGTACACTATAGTGTAACAGTAGAAATAGACTATAGAACTTCTATATAGACTATAGAATTTAATTTATTTTAGAGCCGGGGCGGCATCAGAGGCAGCTGAACTGAGTCTCTGAGAGATGACTACATATTTGTGCCATTTGCTGTAGAGACTATCGGTCCGTGGGGTCTACGTGCAGTGAAGTTCCTAAAGGAACTCCATTCGCGGCTGCTCGTTGCTGCTGGTGATAAGAGGGCTGGTTCTTTTCTCGCTCAAAGGCTAAGTATAGCCATTCAGCGGGGAAACGCAGCCAGCGTTCTTGGCACGATACCGCGGGGAGTAGGACTATATGATAATTAAGTTACTAGTTTTAGTTTTTTTAAATTATTATTTAAAATAAAATAAATAAATTTACATACAAAAGTTAAAGTGAGAGGGTATTCAACTCGGCAAGCCGCAAATACTCCATAGCACCACACAAAGTTTTGTCTTTATATGTATATGGAGTCCTTCGAAAACTTAGAAAGCGTGATTCAGTTTTCAGTTTTTTGTAGGTCCGCTCACGTTTTTGTGGCGCGATAGCAGCTTCCCACAAAATTTAATTATTATTTTTTTAATAATGGATTAATACTATAATGGACTCTATATATTATACGTGGTAGAGCCATGCTGTAGCTATATTAATTGTATAGTTGTAGCACGAATGGCTTGGCTCGACCGGGGAAGGACCACGCTCTCACAGAATACCAGCGTAATATAGAAACTTAAAGCTGCTATGTTTCGTATGGTGAGTGTAGAGAACTGGAGACCCTTTTTACTGGAAAAGAGGCATTCCATCTAAGTCCTCACGGGTGACAACACATCTGCATTTTAATTCGCAAACGAGGATAGATGTAGATGTCTATGAGCCACAGCAACCACTTACCATCAGGTGGACTGTGTGCTCGTTCGTCTCCGTTATACTATAAAAAAAATACTGTTGTACTTATGCTAGAGTCAAATTTGATATTGTTCAATATCTATTTGATATTAAAAAATTTCTTCACAACATGTTGCGTCACATTGCGAAGTTTTTAGGAGATTTTGACGGCAATTTTAGTCAGCAGACGGTGGATGACGATAATATCTCAAGGCATCTAAGCATACACATTATCTTCAGGTTCATATCACCATCAGAGCACTAGTTTCATCGCTTCCACTAATACTTTACATGGGCAGTCATTTAATACACAAAATCATAATTTTACGTATCAAAATCTACTACAAGCTATTATTTAAACATTAATACAGGAACAACAATGCACCACCAAACAAGTTTCCGCCAAAACTTCATAATTTAATTAATAGGTAACCTACAAATGAATACTATAATTTCTAAAATATAACATTACGGTTTTATTCACAAAAGATTAAAAACTACAATAAAAGTTATGGATTTTCGTTTGATAATTAAAAAAAAGCAAACGCGGAGCACAATGTGAAAGGTTCACATGAAAGTGATTGGCAGAGTGGTAAATAATTATGGCAGATTGCCTTTTGTTACTTCTGTTTCACGTTCGTTAACTAAGAATGGCATTCGATGATTGATACTTTTTATGCGAACAAAGAACAAGAGAATTATATGAGCACAGTTAGGAATGAAACATGGGAATGAGCTTATACAAAATTA
Source organism: Parnassius mnemosyne (assembly GCA_963668995.1). Taxonomy (NCBI): domain Eukaryota; kingdom Metazoa; phylum Arthropoda; class Insecta; order Lepidoptera; family Papilionidae; genus Parnassius; species Parnassius mnemosyne. The sequence continues at coordinate 9,707,805 of CAVLGL010000093.1, forward strand.
TAGTGTGTAAATTGGAGCATATATATCTGTCTCAAATATTAAACTTACATTTTAAATGACGTAACGCTTCACAATTTTTTTTATAAATCGTAAGTGACAAGCGCACTTAGAGCCCAATGATGGTAAATGGTTACTGCAGTCCATGAGACACCTGCAGCAAATATCAAACAAAAAAGTTTATCAATTCTAAACTAAATTAGAACGCCTCACGAACTGTAGTTATACTGGCTCCCCATAACATTTAGACAATAGCATAGCAGTGCAAGCACCATTATTTGACGGCAGAAGTTAAGAGAGCGTCGGCTACCCAGGCGCATTCCTCGGCAGTAAGAGTCCTACCAAATAGTTAAATAATTTTATATCATCCTAGTACCCATTATTTGTACCTATTGGTTGAATAAGAGAAAACATCTACACGATAATTGAGAAAATCATGTTCGTTCAAAAAATTGCGAGTTTTCTTTAAAAAAAATTGATAGACGAATACGCCAACTTGCACTGAAGTAAAGCTGCAAGTTATTCTCTACTCAGTTATTCTCCTAGATTGGAGAGAAGGCCTGTGCTCAGAGGACCTCGTTGAATGGAAAGACTTCACCGAGTTGATTGTTTTTTTTTTAATAGAATAGAATGACAAACGAGCACACAGTTCCCCTGATGGTAAGTGGCTGTGACCCATAGACATCTACATCTATCCTCAATAAAGAATCAAAATGCAGATCCGCTGTCACCCGTGAGGACTAAGATGGTATGCCTCTTTTCCAGTAAAAAGGGTCTCCGGTTCTCTACACTCACCATACGAAACACAACAGTGTTAAGCTGCTATTTTACGCTGGTATTCTGTGACAGCGTGGTCCTTCCCCGGTCGGGCCGACCCATTCCTGCTACAACTATACTATTAATATTGCTGCAGCATGGATCTACCACGTGTAAGTGTCTAGAACAGTCTCATGATGCACAATGTATGTTGACAGACTTCTCTAGACCCCGAATTAGTTAATTTATGACTGACTGCTTCTGTTTTTTTATTTTATTTGAGCCCTTTTATGGAGGGTACTCGTAAGTGCCAAAGATTTTTTCACAGCGTTTTGCAAGCAGACGGGTTGCAAGCGCAGTTTTTTTAAATATTTAATTGTAATTAGGAATATGCTGCTACCCATCTTCTGGCTTGTTTCTCTCTGTTACTTCTTACAAGACCCACGGGACCATTTGGGGTGGGGGTAATCTTACACTACCACTGCACGTTATATTAGGTTAATAAGGCGTCAAAGTACAACAACAATGTCAGTGGTAACGCCACCGGCCTCAGATTTCTAATAACAATGCCCGTTGATCTCATCCTTAAGATTGTAGTTTCAATTTAGTTAAGGATAATTTTAACAAAATAAAAGTTTTAACTAAATTAAATTACTTTCGGTGAATTTGTGCTGTCAGCAATAAAGCTTATAGGCCAGCTTTATGAGACAAAACAACGAGTTTTCCCTGACTGCAGAAGAAACGGTGAAAGGCACTACACGGGTATTTTTATCTCTACATCTTACTGGTCGAAGTTGAAATTACATTGCCTGAAATTTTGTCGCAAACATATTATGTGTATATCTGTCAACGATTTTACTTGATGGAGTACCGCCAAAAGTGGCGACATAACTTCTCTAACCTATACGCAAGGTTTTGTCATCGTATCCGTAAAATAAATTTCCAGCGTCTGTATTTTTCGCCCGATCACCCAGTAGAATATAGATACGTCTTCAAGGCAAGAGTGAATAGGCTTTTATTATATTTGTAAACTAAGCCAGTGCGCTTGAGATCCTCCGGTTACATTACCTCTTACCATTAGTAGAGATAATCTAGAACTGGCTTATAATCCCCAAATATTAAAAACTAAAAAGAACAGAATAATTTCCACATAATTCAATAGCTTCTGAAGTCGGTGCTAAGATAAAGTGTATCGAAGAATTAATACCCGACTTCAAAACGTCAAATCATGTGGGAAATTATTTTAATCTTTTATTTCTATGTAGTAAGTTTTTAACTTCTTTTATTTATTTATTTTTTTACCTTTTTGAGTCGACTAAGCTAAATTACAACCACAAGGTAACGGAATTTCGTCAAGTTCATTTGATTCTCTTCTATGTAAACTGAGACTATTCTAAGTACGATTCTATCCTGCTATATGTCGCCCGCCTTGCGTGCGGTCCCCATGCAGAGTAGCATATGTAACTAGACGTGATAATATTTAATAGCAACGACTCGACAACGACGAAAGACTGATTGTATATTTATAAAGTTGTGGTAGTAACTTATTACATTTTATTAAGAAGAATTATAGAAGTTATATTTTAAAAAGAAACATTCACTAAATATTTATTTTTTTACTAATTTGAAATAAATTTTTACACGGAAATAAATTTTACACGACAATAAATTACTTTAAAGTTTATTAAATTTTCAGCGCGATATAAAAAAAATTATGTAACATACTAAAGTTCCCCGCAATTTTATTGTTATTTTTAGAAGTCTATATCATTAAAATAAAAATTCACTGTAGGTACGTGAGCAAGAGATTCTGCCTAATTCATTCTGGAATTCTCATCAGTAACCGTATCGTGATTCTATTCGTTGTAGTAATTCTTCTATTGTAGGCAAGGAAGATCATGATACTAAGAGACTGCCTTGTGTTCCATTGAGATGGGTAGTGTTGCTGTTTGTTTGCATACTTTGGTGTTATCATGTAATTACGTTCCTGACGTTACACTACTATGTCTGTGTGATTGTGACGGGGACATATTATGGTATGTTCAAACTATATTTGCTTTCTACTGAATGTAAAATACGCTGTATTATTGCTGATAATGATTGATTGCGTAATAAAGAGAGCTGAATTCGAAGTTGAATTCCGCTCTCACAATTTTATTATTTTTAAGAATAAACTCCCAGAATAATTTCTAATAACATTATATTTTATAAAATAGAAATATATATAATATATATAAAATAAAAAAGCTGAAATAAAATACATTTAAATACAATATTTTGCCGCCGAAAAACTGAAACGAAAATACGGCGACGCTCATTCCTGTTTCCAATGCTATGAAATAATTTCTTACTTAGTTATAATAATAAAGGAAAAAAATATTCGCACAATGTAAATGTTAATTAACAAGAAAAGTAATCAAGGCATGTAATTTTAATTGAAAGAGATCTCGTTCAAATGTCTAAGTATGAAATTTTCAGTTATCTTCTAATTTTTTTTAGGACTTTTTATTATACTAAATCATTAAAATAATCAGCTATATAATAATTTACTAAAACTGTAAAATTGAGCGTGGGCGTGAGTGTTTATATTTAAAAGTAACTATTTTAAATAATTCATCTCTATGTTATTATAAATGTATGGTACATTGAACTTTAAAGTACGTATGGAACTACATTAACATTTAACCGAAACAAGTTTAATACAGACAACAGATAGCAAAATGCAATTAAGATCGAACTCTTGATGTACCAAACTTGATTTCCAAGCTAGATGTCAATGCGAAGCTAGTTTTGGCACTATGCATTATGGGATATACATTCACAGATAAAAAAGGAACAAGTTAGAACGTAAAACCAACACATAATATATGCAATAAAGATTGCACATTAGATTATAACTTCTCTAGCATAGAGTACGCATAGAATGTCACGTATGTTGACATAACTACGCGTAGCCACACCGGTATGGACCGGTACTTGACGAGGGTCGCCGGTTTAAATACTTACTTAATGGTCAACTAGTATAACGACTCATTATATCGCAATGGACGTAGCTGGATTACATGGAGCCGGTGTTAAATTTTTTTAACATTATACGGTAAAGTAACTGTCAATGCAACTATTACATAATACCCACGTTCCATACATTATATATACATATAAGTAAAACTGAAGTGTATTTCTGTTATATAGAAATAACTGCCTCTTATTGAACTGCATGTCGTTAAGACATAAGTAACCCGTTTTTTTTAATTTTTGTCTGTCTATCCGTCCGGGCGGGAGGTAGACGGAGCTATTACAAAGTATTTTTAATCGGGTATTTCTGAATGTTTCACTTCTACCGTGTGTAAACCGCACACATGTTTTTCTACCGACTTCCAAAAAGGAGACGGTACTCAATTCGACTGTATGTTTTTGTTTTTTTTATGTGTGTAACACACTTAACTTTTTACTGGGTGAACCGATTTCAATGATTCTTTTTTTATTTGAAAGCTGGTACATCTCGTGTGGCCCCATATGATCAAGGTCAGACCAATAGTTTTTGAGTTATTCTTAATAACTTATATTGAAGTCGGCTGTACAAAATTTTAATGTTTAATTATTGTCTACGATTACTTCTTGTGGCTATGCAATCCTGGTATCTATAGTTGAATTTCAGGTTGAAGGTTTTAAATTTTTAAATTTGTATGGAAAGGCATTAAAATTTTCGACTGTTAGGTATTTCATTGAATATGAGGATCCATCGCCCCATTTCATCAAGTAGGTATCTTAAGATAGTACTTTTTATTTTTTTTAATACTAGCAATGCTATAAACATTTATAATACTCACTATAATCACTCCTGGTAAGCTTAAATGCTTGTGTTAGGAGTGGCTCGCGACCGCAGTCGAATGTCGGATTCGAACCCACGGCCTTATCAGATCGCGGTCTATACGCTGTCATTAGGCTACTGTCACTTGTCGTACTATGGGAACACATTACACATCTTATTAACGTATATCTCGTTTAAACCTGGCGTCAAACACCCAGGCTGGCAAGGAGAGCAACATCAAAAGTGCGATACGTCTAGAAATTAAGGCAAATTCTCCCTACAAGGGCCAACGTCTATCAGTAGGCTTTAACAGGCTATCATACAAGCATTCCAGATTGGTTCTCAGATGAGACAATAGCCTTTTCTGTTTAAATTCCATCGCTTTTATCCACTAACCATTTTTAACACTCGTGAAAACATCTATAGTCTATCTATTACAGCCAATAATAGATCACTGCTGAACACAGGCTTCCCCCATAGATTGTCTCATAGAAGAAACTTTGCCATAGTTTCTACGCTTGGCAGGCGGGTAGAAAACAGTTTTTTATTTGTATTCAGCTGTTATCAGGAAGATGCTGTTGCCCATCTCCTGTTTTAGTTTCTCTTCGTCGACTCTCACGACACCCTCGGAACTATATGGGGTAGTTCCCATTCTTACACGACTACACGGTTGTCATAATACACACATACATACCTTGTGATTATTAGTTACTTAGCTTTCGCTATTCTTTGAAAATTACAGCCGTAATTTAATTGACTAGGATAACATAATCAATACGAATTGGAAGTTACAAACGAATATCTAATCTTACTAAAGTAGGTATTTGTTTAGACAACGTCATATTATGTTTGCGTTTATTTTGTCTCTATACCTGTCTTTTTCTGTTGTCATTCAGTCAAAAGAGAGAGAGCAACTTTAAGCATTTTTAAATTGATGTCGATTTTTATGAGTAAGGAGGTAAGGTTACAAACGTGTAAATCAGTCATACTTTCAACATCTTTAGCTGTTATGATTACTATCGTCTAACGTGATTAAGAGTGAATGCAAAAAGAAGAGATGTAGCGTGGTAGAACGACGCTGCAGCTATTATGGTTGTATTACGAATCGGACTGCTCGAACGGGGAAGGAACACGCTCTCACAGAATACCAGCGTAAAATAACAGCTCTATGCTGCTATGTTTCGTATGGTGAGTGTAGAGGACCGGAGTCCCTTTTTACTGGATACGCAGCATTCTATCTTGCCCTAAGGGGTAACAACGCACCTGCATTTTGATTCTTAATTGAGGATAGATGTAGATGTCTATGGACCACAACATTCACATGGCATCAGGTAGGCTGTCTGCTCGCTTTTCACCCCTATTCATAAAAAAAAACTTGAGTATCTGTTTAGACAGCGTCATTTGTGCTCATTTAAAGACTCTTATAATCGTTGATTATGATACCTGTATGTCAGTCATATTTTCAACAGGTTTTACTGTTAGGATCACAGGCGTCGAACATGATTAAGAACGATTGCAGAGAAAAATGAAACGTTTAGTTGTAACGTACAATGTTGTAATTTATAAATGATTACAAATAACGTTAATGATACTCAGTTAATATAGGTCAGAATATGTACAAAGGAGTAATTTTTCGTTATATTTTTATCTTAAGCTAGCGAGCTCCGACTTCGCGTGGGTGATTTCTGGATCTCAACAGCAGCGCTACCTACCGGGTCCCACACAAGAAAAAAATGATTAAAATCAGTCGAGCCATTTTCGTGTTTTAGCAAGATTAACGGACAGCAATTGATTTTTATATATTACTAGCTGGCCAGGCAGACGTTGTTCTGCCCTTTCAATTGACCCTTCTTATGAAAAAATCCTTAAATTCGCAATAAAAAATATTGTAGGTCACTTATCTGGATAAAAAAGTATCCTATCTCTCAAGTTGGACCAAGCTGCACACAGTGTACAAAATTTCATTGAAATCAGTTCAATAGTTTCATTATTAGGATTAGGAGTTCATCGCGGACAAACAATGTGACACGTAATTTTTATATATAAAAATAGAGATTTGACTCACAAGTAAATTAATGACAATTTATAATTTATAATTAAAATTGACAATTGAATAATAATATTTCACTTTAAACACTCAGACATTGATATTTGTATATCAATGCACTTAGACCAACAAACAAAGAAAGACGGATGGCTGCGCACGTGTGCGTGCGTTTGGCTTGGTTTTGCATGTTATGTCGGTCTATTTCTCAATGAAACGCGATATTTCAATTTCGCTCGTAACATGAGGAATGAAATTTTAAAATGGAATATTTGTATTTTTATTTTTAAATAAACATATTTTGAAAATTAATTATAACTGTCCAGTGTCTCATAAAAAAACTTTTCTTACGCTAAACTCCAGTGACTCATAAAAAACTTTCCTTCGCAAAACTCTTTTCGTGGCCAGTCGTAATAAATTCGTGTATGATGTATGCCGCCGTGTAGTGGTAGTGTAAGATAATACACTGCCCTAAATCATCGTGGGTGTCAAAAAAGGCGACAAAGAGAAATGAAATAGAAGATGGACAACATCATCTTTCTAATAACAACTTAAAATAATAAAAAAGCTGCAGTTGCTAGTCCGTTCGTGGCAACTATGGTAATATAGTGGGGGAATCCCTATGAGCTATATTAGTAGTATAGTTGTAACACGAATGGGTCGGCTCGACCGGGGAAGGACCACACTTTAACAGAATACCAGCGTAAAATAGCAGCTTAACACTGCTGTGTTTCGCATGGTGAGTGTAGAGTACCGGGGACCCTTTTTTACTGGAAAAGAGGCATTCAATCTTAGTCCTCACGGGTGACAACGCATCTGCATTTTGATTCGTAATCGAAGATAGATATATATGTGTATGGGCCACAGCAACTACTTACCATCAGATGGACTGTGTGGTCGTTTGTCACCCTTATTCTATAAAAAAAAAATTGTATCTGCGTAATAAAAGCCTATTCACCTTGTCTTAAATACGACCGGATGGAAAGATTACCCTTTTTTCTGTACGCATTACAAAAGACGAAGAAAACCGTTTGGTTCGAATGTTTGGAATATATGTTAAAAAATATTGGCATTAAGTGAACACATTATTTGCATACATTGCTGGCACGTTAAATGTATTCTTTAAGTGCTTTGTTAAATACCTACTTTAAGGTAATTGTTATTAAAGGTAATGTCTTTCGCCCTTATGTGGTTTGGGTACAGCTTAATGCATGCAAAGTATACTTTGTCGTTTTTGTGTAGGGCTTGGCATTTATTTATTTATTTTGTTTACCGACGTTAGTAAAAATAAATTATATTACTTATTTTAATACATTTCGTCTTACAATAATTGCACCAACTCTTATACTGTACACATGAAATGCTAAAGGATTACTTGCCATGAACATCTCGAGCAATTTACTTTGACTATTTAATTTTAATTTTAACAATAGTAATACTAAAAGAATACTGAATATAAATATAAAATACAATTAAGTACCTGCGGACACCGTTAAACTAACAATTTTTTTTAAATCCATTGACGCACCAAAACACACGACTGAGGAACTCGCTGATTCGAATGACAGAAGAATCAGACCCTACGTTCGTTGAGCGCAAATTTAGTAGGGTCTGAAATGATATTATTTACTGTACGCCATGTTATTTATCTTCTTCCCTGAGAAAGTTTCTCAGAAGGCTGCCACCGAGAAAGGTTATCGAGTGGCAGCCTCGTAAAGGCAGGTGAAGTGTAGGGCGTCCCCTCGCTACATGGAGTGACGACCTGGTAAGACGTACAGGAAGTCGACGGATGCAGGTGGTTCAGGACCGTGTTTTGTGGCATTCCTTAGAGGAGGCCTATGTTCAGCAGTGGACTTGTGATGGGCTGTAATGATGATGATGGTATTTATTGGCGTCAGTTTTTCCAGTGTACTGTAACTTAAAACTTCTACGGGAAATGTAATTTATATATAAGACCTTTTATCATTTACTTAACAGTAGGTTTTTATTTAACATTGGTCTTTAAGGTAAATGATGTATGAATGAAAAGTTAATATGTGGTTTAAATAAACATAATTTAGTTATAATAAATATCTTAACTTTTTATTGTGCAGCGGCAATAGTAGACAAAATGTACTTTTATTGCACTAATCCAACAATAAATAATTAATTACCATTATATGTAACAACAGAAGTACTTTAGGTGAATAGCCGTGACGTTCGTTGCGCCTCCGACTCCGACATGAGTTTTTTCCTCGAGACAACAATGTCCGTTACCAGGCTATCATAACGTTAAAAGAGGTGATTGACCGCGACCATCACCAAGTTAGAATTGGATATGTTAAACAAATATAGATTTTAATAAAACAGCATTACAGCGATGCAGGCCGCAAGATATCATCTTGTGTTTTTTTTTTTGGTAGCGTTGCTGCACTGCTTTTGAGATTATTGAATAATTTGGGCATTTTTTTGAGTACACATTGTAAAGTAGATGATGAAACTGGTTTATTTTCGCTGTCGACTTTCTATTATTTTACACTTTAATATTTCTTTATGATTATTAGCCCGGTTTTAACAGTCTGCTTTTGGATGGGAGTCTATCGAGTAATGAAGATCTATCGTGTTAACCACACTTGGTAGGATTATAATCGTAGGTAGGGTACCTGGCCTTTTTACCTTATAGATATTAGATGTTCCTCCCTGTTAACAATTTTCGTGCTAGTTATTTTAGACATCTATCAGATGCTATAAGAATTATTTTCAATTCTTTTACATCTATTTTATTTAAGGGTCTGTCACTTTATATGTTTCTTTCACGTGGTAGAGCCATGCTGCAGCTATATTAGTAGTATAGTTGTAACACGAATGGGTCGGCTCAACCGGGGAAGGACCACACTTTAACAGAATACCAGCGTAAAATAGCAGCTTAACACTGCTATGTTGCGTATGGTGTGTGTAGAGAACCAGAGACCATTTTTACTGGAAAACACTTACCATCAGGTGGACTGTGTGCTCGTTTGTCAGCCTATCCTATAAAAGAAAACATTTTCGGGTAGGTATTTGAGGCGCGCTGAAAACTTGTCAAATACCTACCCAAAAATGTCTACCAGCTCTCAAACTATTGGCTGCCTCTGCGTCAATGTCAGGAAATTTATTGAAAAGTCAGGTATATTGCCAGGATATCTCATTGTGGGATCTGGTAACCCCAGATAGAGGCCTATGTTTAGCAGAGAACTTTTGATATGCTATAATCAATGAATAAATGAATGAACTTTATATGTAACTCTTACAATAACTCTGATACTAAAATGCTAGTTCATCGAATATGATATTTGTTTACGTGATAACTTCTATGTATTTTTTAACTTCAATCATACTTATCATACTTTATTTTTATGTTGAAAGGGGTCTAAGAGTAATAGGATTAGTTTGTATTCAACGTCACGTTTCACTAAATAAGTGAATAAGTTACATATTATTTGATTGCTAAACTAATTTGTGTTATGCCCGCAATCTGATCTCCAATTAGGTTGATCTAGTACAAAATGCATCTATTTAAAACGTAAGAATTTAGTTTTAAACCTGTATATATAGTTGCTTTGTATCAAATTTAATCTTAGTGTTTATTGTTTCAGGTAAGTGACATCTCGAGAAATTGCCATGTAATCGGTAGACTCAGTAAATTATTTTAAAAAACACGGTTATAAGAACTAATTAATGATAAAGACTCAAAAATATTGAAAGCATAATAAATAATTAGTCAAGTTGTCGCCTCCGTGGCGCAGTGGCTTAACACTGAGTTGAGGAGCTGAGGGCTACGGGTTCGCATACCGCACGGAACAAGATTTTTTATGACCCACAAATAATTTGCTGGATCTTGATGTTTGTCCTTGTGCAATTTATGTAAGTAAACTGAATCGAAGATCCAGGAGAAAAGCTCACTAAAATATAAATCGCATAATATTTTTTTTATAGGATAGGGTGACAAGCGAGCACACAGTCCACCTGATGGTAAGTGGTTGCTGTGACCCATAGACATCTACATATCTTCTCAATAAAGAATCAAATTCAGATGCGTTGTCACCCGTGAGGACTACGATGGAATGCCTCTTTTCCAGTAAAAAAGGTCTCCGGTTCTCTACACTCACCATACTAAACACAGCAGTGTTAAGCTGCTATTTTACGCTGGTATTGTGTGAGAGCGTGGTCCTTGCTTGGTCGAGCCGACGCATTCGTGCTACAACTATACTACCAATATATCTACAGCATGGCTCTACCACGTGATTAAATATAGTTATAAATATAATTAAAAAAACAGTAAATAAACATTGGATATCTTGCATAAGTTATAAAATCTATTCATAAGCTTAAATTGATCCGAACCCAGAAAAAGTGTTAGGTAGATACTGAATAAATGCTGTGATCACAAGGCCACGCGATTGTCTTCTTTAAATTATAATAGTTATATAAGAAGTCATTAAACGGGAGTGTACAAGTGTATACACATTTTCAACGCCGCTTACATTATATCACGTGTAATTTTGACAATTACCTCAATTATTTACATACCGCATAACTGCATTAGAAAGTTAACATCTGGAGCAGAGCTTTTATTATGAAATTTATAGGCGTTGAGGTACATATTTATAGAAAAATAAAAAAAGAATAAATTATAGTAGTTACATAATTATATAAAAAAGTTAAATCTACAGCCCACATACGTCCGACTGCAGGGCACAGGCCTCCTCTCATTTCTGGGAGGGTTTTACGACGAAATGTGGAATGATCAGTTTTTTCGCCACGTGGCTATACGGGAAGATGTCACCGCAAGATGCAGTCAGCCTGTTGATCGAATGTTGGCCAGTATTAAATTTATTAGTCAGTTCCATTGGGTGCATCGATAAAAAATAATTTGCCTTCTTTGTTTTCATTGGAGGAATTCCTCCATTTCTTTGAGGAAACGTCCGCTGTGCTGCTCCAATGCGTGTTGGCGAATTTCACATGGCTTCGAAATATTTCTTCCTCTATTTTTCAGACATGCAGGTTTCCTCACGATGTTTTCCTTCCCCGCCAAGCACGTGGTAAATTAGCACTTAAAATTACAATTAACAATTTCATTGGTGCCGGTGGGATCGAACCCGGATTGCTCGCGCACTGTGAACAGCGAGCGCTAACCATCTGAGCTAACACATACATTACATTATTACATTATTATATATTTTACTATTTTTATTAAACTGAAATGATAAACGAGCTGACAGTTCTTTTTTTTTATAGTACAAGGGTGACAAACGAGCACACAGTCCACCTGATGGTAAGTGGTTGCTGTGGCCCATAGACATCTACATCTATCTTCGACTACGAATGAAAATGCAGATGCGTTGTCACCCATGAGGACTAAGATGGAATGCCTCGTTTCCAGTAAAAAGGGTCTTCCAAAAAGTTCACCTAATGTTTAGTGATTACTGCAGCCCACAGTGTGAATGTAGTGGACATACGACCAACTTTAAATAAAAAAGGTTACAGATGTGTCGTCACGTGTTTATACGTGGTAGAGCAACGCTGCAACTAATGTATAGTTGTAGCATGAATGGGTCGCCTCGACCAGAATAGGATCGCGCTCTCACAGAATACCAGCGTGAAATAGCAGCTTAATGCTGCTCTGTTTCGTATGGCGAGGTTAAAAAATCGGGAAGACACTTTTTATTGGTAATGAGGCATTCCAGTTTAGTTCTCAGGGTTGACAACGCATCTGCATTTTGATTCCTAATCGAGGATAAATGTATATGTCTATGGGCTACTTACTAGTAGGTGGAATGTATGCTCGTTTGTCACCCATATCCTTTAAAAAAAACTCTGAAGTTTATGATGGAATGCCTCACACTGGCTATTGTGTACCTCAGTGGAATGCCTCATACTATTTTGTAACAGAAATAGGTACGACGGTTTTAACTATCCCGATGGATATCTCATCTACTATGGATATTATATATTATCATATTATAGCTGTGATAGTTCAGGAGATAATTCCTCACGTTAAAATTTTATTTTACTCAAGCAAGTCGAGTTTAATCATAACCAATACCACTGAAATTGTTATCTGCAAATGTATGTGGTAGAGTCACGCTGCAGGTGCAATAATGCTGCTAAGTTACGTATGGTGAGTGTAGAGAACCGGTGACCCTTTTGACTGGTAACAAGACATTGTTTCTTAGTCCTCAAGGTCAACGCATTCTGCATTTTGATTGTTTTGTGTCCGCAGCATCCAACTACTATTAGGTAGATTGTGTACTTGTTTGTCCCTTGTTCTATAAAAATCCTGATTTAACACGTACTTGTCGATGAAGAATGCATTGCTGAATTGTTAATAAACCCGTATATCTGATTGTTTATTAATTGAAAAACATTTCGTAGAACGCGAACAAGTTTCGATCCCCGCCGGCACCAATGGAATCTTTAAAAGCAACTTAAAAAACTGATTTACCAAAGAAAAATATCATAAAGAGACTAACCTAAGGATACTGATAATAATCCGTGACATTAAATATATTTTGTGGACAGCAGACTGAAGTTAGTTGAGCCACACGAAGCACTCTTCCCAGCTTCTAAACCGTCCAACAAATAACAGGAAGCATAGTTCCATCTTTCAACGCGATGGATTCTATCCTGCTTCAAACCCTGTCAGAAATATGAGTAAATTAAAGTCCAACTGTGGGGTGTATGTAGACTATATTTTTACTACACGCGATACCTTTACCTTTATAAAGCTAATTGCGAAATAGATGCCGCGCGAGATAAAACACACGAACAAAACAAATATAATAGTAGCATGGTAGAACAATAGATTTGGTGGCAATTCCTTGAATTTAACCTTTCTGTAATATTCTCATACAGTCGCGCAAACAACTGTTATACTTTACAATAGAATAATTTTTATTCAATACAGATTATAAATGATCCTTAATGAAATCTTTTTTACTTTTAACACTGGCGCAAAAGAACACTCTTGTCTAGAAACAATCAGGAAGATACCCACCGGGTTTACGTTTTAGAAATTATAGCTTACAAAATTATAAACATTGCACAATTAGATTGCACAGTTATTGCCGTAGTGATGCGTAAAACAATGGACTATCCTATATAATTCCGTGGTTGTCGTAAGAGGTGACAGAGGGAAACTAAAACGAAAGATAGGTATAGCTTATTTTCATTCGTTCTGATAACAACTTGACAATAACAAATATGCGGTTGTCAACCCGTATGTCAATCATAGTAACTATAGAAATGAATAACTAAATTAATATCAGAAACATATAGTAGAACATACAGTAAATAGATCGGTCACAACATTTCTATGGAATAAAACGAACTTCAGTATTTTTATTATATCCCAGGGGATTTCAGGAGATAATTGATCACCTCAAAATTACGTCCTTTTATTTTTTTCGTAGAGAATACTTTAACCTCGTGTATATTTACCTAACTTAAATCCGCCTATTCTGGAGAGAAATCGTGGTAGATCAAGGTGTAAGCGCTCGTCGTAAATTGCACAATACCCAAACAAGCTGTGTTCGATCCCCGTAACATGCCCAGCTGAATAAGAAACAAGAAAATCATCGTGAAGAAACCTGCATTTCTGAGGAATAAAATATTTCGAAGACATGAAACCCGCCATTGTACACTGGACCGGCGTGGTGCTCAAATTGCTCTATAATCCTCACAGAAAGTAGAAGAGGTCTGTGCCCATAAATGGCACGCATATTGGCTATAATTACCGCAGTTTTCATCAGTGAAACAGCCTCTTTATCAACCGACTTGAAAAAAGAGAAGGTTCACAATCCGATTGTATTTTGTTTATCTGTGTTACCTCAGAACATTTTTCTAGGTGAACCGACTTCGCTGATTCATTTCTTTTTTATTTGAAAGCTGGTACTTTTCACGTGATCCCATATAAATTTGATCTAGATCTGACCAGTATTTTTTGAGCTATCCTTAATAATGCGTATTTAATGTCTACATTGATAATGTTCTCATTTTATTTATGTTGAAGTCGGTTGTACAAAATTTTTAATTTTACCACTTGTTCAAGCTTCTTTTCGTTATAATCTGGTATACTTTATTGATGACTACATTTAGATTTGAAAAACTTAAACAGCTGTAATGTTTTGTTTAAATTATTTTTTTTAATACTAGTAATGCTATTTAAACATTACTAATATTCCCTTTAACCACTTCTGGTAAGCTTAAAATGCTTGTGTTAGAAGTGATTCACGACAGTAGTCGAACGGCGGATTCGAACCCACGACCTTTCGAGTTAGCGGTCCGCGCTCTGCCATTAGGCTACTCATGTTCAAGGAATTTCTTGCTTCTCTTAAAAAACCCTCTCCTCACTTTCCCAAAGTATCACAGGAGGTGCTTAAATATTTTTATTCGGTGTTAATTAACATGCTTTTAGTTTTACAGTAACGCCAATGTCTACGTCAACGAATCGTTAAGTTCCTAAGGCTATAAAAATTAGGAAAGAACTTAGAGCCCAAGTGAACACTTACAATAGCTTTGTCTTAATACTCTTTTATGTGAACCGTATCCCACACTAGGATTTCAAATTCCTGATATTATTTTATAGAATACATATAAGGGTCAAAAACGAGCGCACAGTCTATCTGATAGCAAGTGGACGCTGAGGCCTATAGACCTCTACATCTATACTCGATTAAGAATAAACTTCAAAAGCAATGTCACCCCAGAGGTCTAAGACGGAATGCCACGTTACCAGTAAAAAAGACCTGTTGTTGGCAACAGACAATTTAAAGTATATAGCTTACATTTTACATAATTTACACATTATGACAAAAAGACCAAATAATTCCAATATATCTACATTAATAAACCATATTATTTACACTGTGAAACAATATAGTCAAGCAACAATTTTACTGTTATACATACAAATAATTAGTACGAGCTGGATTCCTTTGAAGTGCCGTAGTGCATAGCCATCATTAAATTATTCTCTTGAGCTTTTAATTTATATTATAATCAGCTTGTTTGACATTGGAAGTATGAACGTAATGCAACACAATGAACACAATGAATGTTTTATTTTATTTATTTAATGTATTTTACACATATTATGTATAAACTTTAACTTTGTAGTTTTTTCGCTAATATAGTGCCCCTAATCCCGGGGGCGCACATATTATTTTGCTTTTATTTTACTGCGTTTGTTAAATAAATGTTTTTCTATTCTAAGTATAAAATAGAATTTTACTTTATTCTTATGTTTATTGTAACAAAATACGAATATAAATAATAAAACAAGGTTATATAGCAAAGTACCTTTCGCTACGGTGCTTCGTTATAAAATGTCAAACTCTCTTTCGGGTGTACTCCGCACGCGGCGATCTTTAATATCGCGGCGGCGTCTTTAACAAAATTCGGTACGTGTCAAATTAGCGCGACACAAAGGCGACCGTATCTAAGACACAGAATATAACTATGCCAAATCTCACACTCATAATCTCAATATAACATATATGTATGTGTGTATAACATATATGTATATAATATGCTTAAAAAGAGGTACAAAGTTACCCTTAATTGAATTTTATACAATATATTTGTAATACATCATATTACATTATATAAGTTTTAGCTTTTCCACCGCCCTTTCTGCATAAAAACTTAAACTACGCCAAATAATAACTTCTCCGGGCGCGCATTATGCTTTAAAAGCCCTATTAATGTCCTTCTGATTTTGTATTATTTTTATTACTTAAATTCAACGCAAACACTGTCCACCTCGACATTACCTCGAACAAGGAAACGCGCGACCATCAACCGTGTGGGAAAGTTTGACAAAGCGTTATTGTTTCGCCATTTAACCGGTTAAACTTCGTTAAGGTCATCGGGAGCTGCTATCTGTGCCTTGTACAAGTTCGATTTCTGTGTTGTATATATTAAGAAAACCACAGGGACTAGTGGCCTATTACATTCATAAATTGCACATGGACAAACATCCAGATCCGGAACAATTCTTTTGTAGGCTAAACTGCAGTTGTCAACTCGCTTTGCAAGAGTCGTGCACGCCAAGTTGAATCCGTCGATGAACCTCTCGAGTGAAGTTGGACGTACCTAGTCGGACTATTTGTCCTAGGTAAACATTCTCGTCAACAACTCCGAGGTGTGACATGGATGTGTGATATGATTGATCTTTGTTTTGTTCATATTCATTTTAAGACCTATCCGTTGGTAGACACAATTGAGGTAATTGATCATAGTGCTTAGGTCCTCCAGCGATTCTGCCATAAGCACTATATCGTCGGCAAATCGAAGGCAAGTGGCGTACTCGCCATTGACGTTAATACCGTATTTTTCCAGTCCAGTAGCTTGAAAATGTCTTCCAATGGAGCGGAGTAGAGTTTCGGGGATTTAACGTCACTCTATCTTACACCTCTCTGCAGTTGGATATGTTTCGTACTTCTGGTTCTGTACTTAGATAGCCATCATAGCCCTCCTGTACAAATACTTCGGCACTTCAATATGCTGACCGTCAATTTGGCACTGCTGAAGGGACTGCAATACCGCCCAAATTTCAATGAAATCAAAGGCTTTTTTCATAGTCCAAATACGCAAGACATAGTTGCAGATTGTACTCATCGGTTTTCTGTTCAATTTTTCGAAGGGTGTGTATGTGGTCTATGATGCTAAAGCCTTTTCGGAAACTGGTTTGTTCGAAAGACTAGAAGTCATAGAGTCTGCGTGCGAGACGATTCGTAATGACTCTTGAAAACAGCACGTAGACGTGGCTCAGAAGGGAAGTCAGTCTGTAGTTCTTCAAGAGAACCTTGTCGCCTTTCTTGAAGAACAAGACCACCGTACTTCTGCTCCACGCCTCTGGTGTTACTACACCCCTGGTACTCGATTCTTGGAGTACTACCATGGATGAACACAAAGGAAGGATTTAAAGAGCCCCTGAAGGACTTCAAGTACCGATTTTCCATCCGCTTTCAGAAGTTCAGCTGTAATTCCATCCTCGCCCGGAGACTTGCCCTTTTTAAGGTGCTGGAAAGCCATTCTAATCTTAGTCAGACTGACTATTATCGGAATAGTGTCGGATAAGACTTGTTCTCGGATCGTTACTCACACTTGCGGGCGGCTACAACGATGATGTGTACAGATGCTCAATAGAACTTCTCAATTTCACTCAAAATCTCAGGTTTCCCAGAAACAATGCGGCCACACTCGGTCTTCAGCTTCGACAGTTGGCTCTTTCTGGTGGACAGATCTCTGGCAAGGACTTTGCAGCCCTGGTTCCGCTTGATCGCTTCTTCAATACGAGTTGTATTAAAGTTGCTTAGATTTGCATTTTCCTATAAAAAAAAATAGTTACAAAAATATAGAAAATGTACATATTGTATACAACATTACTAGCTTTTTGTCGTAGCATTGGTCGGATGGGCCTCGAGTGATCCAGGAAAGAAAGAATTGAGAAGTTCATGTTAATGTTGATAAAATTGATTGATTCAACTTTGTATTAAAATGAGAAATTTGCACACAGTAATAATTTTGTCTAATTGTGGGTTAGGCAACTCAAAATAAAGCGAGAATAAGATATAATTGACCGTTATTTGTAGGGATTATTACTATATTGACTTAAATTTTATCTATTTCAGACCATATATTTGGACTGAGTTATGTTTTCACCATGAACATTTTGCTGATTTAAGTTATCGTTAATGTTCTGTGAAAAATAATTCTCACATAGTGGTATATTATATATCAATAACATGCGTATAATAATAATGTATAGTTTAGAAAACAATCTGTCTTCTAGAAAATAAAATTAGGTACTATATATAACATAAAATAGCTATACCTATTTATAGTTTTATTTTATCTCACATGCTCCTCCAAAGTAAATTCGAGTAATTTTGGTGCAACCTCTCCAATGTAGGGAGTTTACCCCATGGGTTTATGAGGCTTGGGCCAAAATTATTCGAATTTACCTTAAAGCGCAGGTTGAGCAAAATGTCGCGCTAGTCGTTATTTGTGCGGTTTCTAGGAGCTATCTACTTTTTATTTAAAAGATATATCAACAAATAAAAAACATATTATATTTCTACATAATCTTGATTCCATAAGAGCTGTATCAAATTTTTTTTAAAGGAATAAATATCAATATAATCTCCTTACAACGAAACCACATAAATGTGAAATAATTATTAATAAAAAGCATCTCCTCGTAAAGTAAGTATTATTTTATTTTGCGATTTACACCAATGGATAGGCGATTTATTAATCAACATTTCTATTATAAAATTTTTTTCAAAAGACCAAAATTTGATTTTATTAAGAAATTATTTTAAAATCTGGGCGTATTCACTGCCGGGCTTGCTGGAGTCAGTGAGCGCTGAGCTCTTGAACGTGAAACCCGTGTCGTTAGTCAGAGCGTCGGCCAGCGCACACACTCACGTCATCTTATCAGTCGATAATATTATAATATTATTACTTATTAGGTTATTTATAGGTAGTATTATTTGTTTGTTTTGGGTATAATTTTTTGTATTAGTTATACATATATTTGTTGTGTTTTTTACTGCGCGATGAAGCTTTTTGCGTGTATTTTCTTTGAAGTAAATGCAAATATAAAAATTAAGCACCATTAGCATGTAAGGTTTGGTTTGAATTGGGCGTTTAATTTGGTCTATGAACCTCTAATAAGGCCCGGTCCTATAAGTCGGCCTATAGGCGACTAATTCGGCCTGGGCGTCTAAGTTGGCCTATCTGCGGCATTGAGGGTTTACTCGACTCTCTAACTAAACTGACCATTTATTTTTGAACTCAAAACGGGACATGGGTTTATTTATACTCTAAAAACTATAACTTTATACAATTAGTGTTCACTATAAAATTATATTCGGTATAGACGGTAATTATTAAATGCAACATATTTTTTTAATTATTAATTACATTTGTCAGTGGATTAAATTTACTTGCTAAAAACTATAACTTTATACATTTAGTGTTCACTAGAAAATTATATTCGGTATAGACGATAATTATTAAATGCAACATATTTAAATGAAAATAATTTTACGGATTTTATCGCGTATATTAACTAAGTAACTAAGCGTATAGTAAATAAGTTAATATACGCGATAAAATCCGTAAAATTAGTTTCATTTAAATGTGTAGTGTTCGCGTAAATATAAGAAATCACTATGCAACATATTTTTTAATTATTTATTACATTTGTCAGTGGATTAAATTTGCTTTAATAAAGTTGGTGATGATTTTAAATAAGAATAAAATTCTGGGCAAGTTTTTTTTATTGTTACCTTTGTTAACAACATCGCCTTTAGAACTAAAACCGTAAGTGTTTTTTTCAGACGTCCACAATTTATTCAAAATAGAAAAATACTCTTTCTACTGGAGCATTTGTACCAGGTAGCCATAAAATATATTCGATTAAAAAAATTATGTTGAACATTGTTGGCTTTGAATACTTCCATCCAACGAGTTACGGGACAGTTTTGTGTCCCGGAGCTTTATTTGGGGACAATGGGACAGGTGACCGAGAAAAGGGACAGTCCCGTTCAAAACGGGACGTATAGTCACTTTACCTATAACCCGGCGACGGTTCCGTGACGCAGTGGCTTAGCAATCAGTTGTTGCGCTGGGGGCCGCGGGTTCGAATCCCGCACGGAACAAGTATTTGTAAGGCCTACAAATAATTGTTCCGGGTCCGGATGTTTGTCCTTGTGCAATTTATGTTTGTAAACTGCCTCCACGACTCTCGTTCTATATTACTCTCACTGTGCGAAACATCCTATTTATTTATTTATTCTTTATTGCACCAAATATTTGTACAAAAGGCGAGCTATCTATCTATTTACCTATAGTGAGTAGGTATCTTTTAAACTCACAATTTTCAATGCTTCATTTTTAATATATAATTAATTATAAAATTTCATAATTAGATAATATATGAGAATACATAATTCTAATATAATGCAACTAATATACCGAATAAAAAAATTAAAATACATTTATCGTTGTACGCTGTGTGTTTCCATAAAATAGTTTATTGATGTTGAAAAAATACTACATTCGTACAGTAGGTGGCGTCTTACATATTTCTTCATAGACGCGTGTTTCATATTTTAGTTCAGGGATAGCATTCTTCTCACGGTAGAGATAAATTGTGTTCTGTGACGTTGTCGTTTCTTCTTTTGTGTCAGTAATCTGGAGTCTCACCAAATGACAACAATGACGACTCCCCCGCGCAGTGTTATGGTATTGAGTTGCGGCATTAAGGGCGGCGGGTTCGAATACCGCACGGAATAAGTATTTGTATGGCCTACAAATAATTTTTCCGGGTCTGGATGTGTGTCCTTGTGCAATTTATGTTTGTAAACTGCCTCCACTATACATAAGGAAATCCTTGTGTATATAAAAAAAAATATCACTAGATAAATAATACAATTAACGGTCCCTAAAATCAAGATCTGATTTTAATAATCTGACACGTTATAGGCGAAACGGTACATTTCGATGAGCCGGTTATCTTGCTCTTAATGTGGGAATGAGTAGACCGTCAATCTATACGTCGACTTCGTTGTATTTATACTCGTATTCATTGCATCCGCTAGTATACTTACGGTAACTATTTATAGATGCATTAAAGCTTTCGGATAATTGTCTCACAGCAAGATTGATGAAACTTACTGACCTAGCACAATTTTATATTACTTGATCGAAATAGATTGATCTTCAATGTAAGATTACCGTTGCACCGTTACAGTGTATTAAATTCCACTGCTGAACATAGGCCTAACCCATAGATTGTGCTATAGAAGGGATATTTACCATAGTTGCCACGCTTGGCGGGTTGGCGCCCTCAGTTTTTTTTATTCGTTATTAAAAAGACGTTGCTGCCCATCTCCTGATTGGTCGCCCTCTGTCACCCTTGACGACACCCACGGGATGTTATGGGGTAGTGGATATTCTTACACCGCTACTACACGTTAAGTACAATTGAATACTCTGTAAGATATACTATACAATGTAAGCTTACACGTATGTATTATAAAATTCGCTCATGGATATCACGATACCTATAATATACTAATCTTTATACCGTCTATTTAATATTAACTGCATACTGTTCAGTATAATAACTTTATACCCTTATTAATGCCAATTTGAGATATAAATAGTATAAATTATATTGTAATATGTAAAATTATCAATTAAATTTAGTTTTAACATAATTTTTATGCATAAATACCATTTACATAGGTGAAATACACACACATGCATCGGTTAATTAATATTATCATAATGAACCTTATGAAATATGTACAAGGTATACAGTAATCCTTACAATTTGTTTGATATTGCTATTTTGGGGCAAAATTTCATATGTGGTAGAACTATGCTGCAGATATATTATGGTTCCAGCACGAATGGGTTGACTCTTCCGATGAAGTATCATGCTCTCGCAAAATACCAGCGTAAAATAGCAGCACTGTAGCTGCTTTTCGTACGGTAAGTGTAAGGATAGGGAACCGGATAACTCTTTTACTGGAAACGACGCATTCCATCTGAGTCCTCAGGGGTGACAACACATCTGAAATTTGATTACTAACTGAGGAGACATGTAGATGTCTATGACTCTGTGCCCGTTTGAATAGGGTTGGAATAAGGGTGTCATTCTATAAAAAAAGCTAAAGTAGTGTTTTTTTATAATATATTATGGCCAGCTTATTAGCCAAATTTCTGAAACTGAAACAAAATACTATTCGCTGATTTATTTTGCTGATTTAATATGACATTTATATTATAGTATATATATTACAGTTGTTTTTTTTTTTTTCAAAAACATCTTATATAATTACCGTTGACTTTGTAAGGGCTTATGAAATCGCTTTTACCGTATCAAATCATCAACACCGTAATAGGCGCATCAAGTTACGTTATAGCCGGTCCAAACATTCATTAACTAGAACAATAGGGTGGCGTGTAGGGCTATCAACTCTCCCGAAATTCGAAAATGTTTCCTGAAAATTGTTTGAGCTTTGAAAATCGTCGTATTCAGCTACAACGCCTGAATTCAAAGTTAAGTGTTTGAAATTGAATGAAATTGTAAGAGAAATTCTAATATTTATTAGAGATTCTACTATTTATTCGGGTTCAAATCCCGCACGGATTAATCATTTGTATGGCCTACAAATAAATGTTCCGGGTCTAAATATTTCATGGTTTAATAGTCTCAATGTTCAAAATTAGTCCTTGCGCAATTTATGTATGTAAATATTGTCTATTAGTGGTAGAGCCACGGGGCAGCCTTTGTTGTTGCACGTATGGGCCGGCTCGAACTGTGATGGTAACACGACTAATACACTACCCCAGGAGGGTACCATCACTCCCGGTGACGGAGAATCCCTCGCTGAGCATCCACGCCCAAGCTACCCTACTCTGAGCGTAGGTGCTCAGGCTGCCACGCGTATTCTGGGGGGGGGGGGCCTGCTCGAGGCAAACGGAGCTATAAGTTAAAGGCTCCCCCTGCCATGCTATCCATGAATTTCCGCAATATCAGGGGACTTCCTTCAAACCTTAACGCCGTCCACTACCATCTGGAAACGGCCAAGCCGACCTTGCTCTTTCTAACCGAGACACAGGTGTCCTCTGCGGCTGATACTTCATATCTCTCCTACCCGGGGTACAAATTAGAACACTCCTTTGTACCCCGGACTAGAGTTTGCATGTACGTCAGGGAGGACATCTGTTTTCGACGCCTCGGCAGCCTTGACAGTATGGACCTGTCCATCTTAGGACTACGCGTAGATAGTAACGACTATCCCCGGATGCCTCTATAGGTCTGTGTCAGCAAAGACCGACTTATTGACTCCGTTCGAACGGCTGCAGACTCCGTGCTACAAGAGGTCCCATCCGCAGAGATCGTGATGCTCGGTGATTTTAACGCCCACTACGCTAAATAGCTTGGTTCTCGTTTAACCGATCATGCGAGTAGATCTGCTTATGACTTTGCTTTGGCATATGGTCTGACACAACTGGTTACCTCGCCTACGCGGATCCCAGATGTGGAAGATCGTGTACCTTCCCTGTTGGACCTTCTGCTGACCTCTCATTCGGACAGATATCAGGTCTCCGTCGATACTCCTCTTGGTTCCTCGGATCATTATCTGATCCGAAGTACGGTGCAATCACGTTCCCATCGCGGTTACGTTGTGCAGGTTGCCGTCGTGTTTGGCATTATTGGTCAGCCGATTGAGACGGGATGCAATCTTTCTTTGCATCCTACCCTTGGAGGCGGCTTTGCTTCTCGCCGCATGACCCCTGCGTTGTTGCTGATTCTGTCGCTGATATGGTGCTACAGGGAATGGAACTTTTTATTCCATGACCTTTGGTACCTATCGGAGGCAGAACCCAACCATGGTTTGGTCGCTCCTGCAAAATTGCATTACGCCTTAAGCAATAATGCTACTATGCCTGGGCTTACGCATTGACGTCTCGGGATGCAAATACCAGTGTTCTTAAAAAGAAGTATAATTCTGCCTCCAGATCCTTCAAAAGTATCATTGTCAAGGCAAAGTCAGAGCACATCTGCAAAATAGGCGAGAAACTAGTTCGTCTTCCTTCGGGAACACGTACATTCTGGTCTCTCGGCAAGACTGGCTAAGGGAACTTCTGTCAGCCACCTTTCCCATCTCTGCACAGGGAGGACGACTCACTGACCCATGCCGCAAAGGACAAAGCCGATCTGCTGGGCTCTCTCTTTGCATCCAACCCGACTCTTAATGACAGGGAGAACACACCGCTGACCATCCCACGGTGTGATTGCTCCATGCATGCAGCATGCTCCATGCTGTTTACCCAACGCTCGGTGCGCAAAGCAAGTCGAGTGTGCCAGGTGGCGTCCCCCCTATTGTGCTAAAGACGTGTGCTCTAGAGTTGGCGCCGGTTTTAACGCGTCATTTCCGGTACTCCTACTCCCTAGGCGTAGTCCCGAAATCTCCATAGACATCTTTCGTGCACCCGATCCCTAAAAAATGTAACCGCTCTGATTCTATCGTCAACACCTCCTTTTTCTCTAAAATAATTGAGTCCATTATTAACAACCAGCTCATGCGGTACCTTGAGGATCACCAGCGGATTAGTGACCGTCAGTACGGTTTCCGTCGCGGTCGCTCGGGTTTTGAATCTTCCGAAAGATCTTCTGGTTTACCTAAGTCATAAATGGGCGGAGGCAGTATAGTCCAAGGAGAGGCGTTGTCCGTTAGTTTGGACATAGCGAAGGCCCACGATTGGGTTGGACACAAAGCGCTTCTTACGAAACTTCCTTCCTATGGGCTTCCCGAGAAATTGTGCAATTGGATCACCAGTTTTCTTACAGATCGGAGAATCAAGGTCGTAGTAGACTGTGCATGCTCCGATTACAAGTCAATTAACACTGGTGTTCCACAAGGCTGCGTGCTATCGCCAACGCTGTTTCTTCTGCATATCAATTACATGTTACAAACCGGTAACATTCATTGCTATGCGGATGACTGCACTGGTGATGCTTTATACACTGGCCGTGCCAATATTTCTCGGGAAAATGTCGCCGAGTACCGGGACAAACTTTTGTCTGAACTAGAGACTTTGTCTTGGACTCGGAACAAAGTCTCGGACTAGGGGCGACTAAATCCAGTCAAACACAATTTTGCGCGTTTACCGCTAAAAAGAACCTCCTTCGTCGTATCTTCTCAATTTCAAGGCACTCCCTTTGTTGCCTCAGCCAGTATCGGAATCCTCGGCGTCAACATATCGAGTGACGTGCAGTTTCGTGGTCGCTTGGAAGGAAAGGCCAAATTGGCCTCTATAAAGCTTGGCGTGCTGAGCAGAGCGGCACACCGCCTGCAAATACAAGGCGCAAGTTCGGGCGCACATGAAATACTGTTCCCATATCTGGAATGGGGCTCCCCAGTGCCAGATACTTCTATTTGATCGCATCCAGCGCAGAGCTGTTCGAATCTGCGACCGAACTCTTTCTGATCGGCTTGACTCACTGGCACTACGAAGAGATGTTGCATCTCTTTGCGTATTTTATAGCATTTATCACTGGGAGTGCTCTGAGGAATTGTACGGACTAATTCCAGCCACACAATTTCACCATCACACATCGAGACATAACTCGCGATACCATCCACACCATCTGGATGACTGGCGTTCCACCACTGTGCGATTTAAAAGAAGTTTTACTTCCTCGCACAGCATTCTTGTGGAATCGACTACCACCAGAGATTTTTCCGGGCCAATACGACTTAGGGATCTTCAAGAAAAGAGCATACTCTTTTTTAAAACGCCGGCAACGCATCTGCAATTCTCCTGGTACTGCAGTTGTTCATGGGCGGCGTTATGCTCGTTTGCCCCCTCTCCTATATAAAAAGTGCCTTCCCGATACAGGAGAAAATCCTAGTGGTGTATTGATTTTTAATAAAATACTTCTTACTAACCGTGGTAGTTCAGGGGCTAAAAACTTGCCATAAATTAAGTATGAAATAAGCATATTTCGAGCACCTGTGACCATGCAATGGAGCAGCCTTGCAGACTACCTGTTACTTAAGCCTCCCGGAAATAAGAGGAAGCCTGTTTCCAGCATTGGGACTTGGGACTTTACTTTACTAACTTTCACACAAAACGAGCCAAACAAATTCGATCCGAATTGCTATCGACATTTGAACTCAGTGAGGGAGACACATTGACATTTAAAATTCGCCAAATCACACAAAATCATTTGCATGATATAAAAAAAATATTGAATCTTTTTGATTCAATATTTTTTTTATAATTGTTCACCACACAAATATCTACTGAATACGTAGTTGACTTGTTTGTTGGTCTGGTGGTTGTAAACGCAGTTCTGACCATGAGGTCCTAGGTTCGAATCTCGGGTCAGGTCAGGTCATCAGTTACCGGGTTTTTCTGTCAAAAAATTCTCAGTAGTAGCTCGAAGTCCCGATGTTGGCGGTCTTTTCAGTCTGTACCTAGGAAAACACGTAAAGCCTGTGCCTGCTCTCACTGATCGTGTCGGGTTACCATCCCACTGGACTATGAGAGTGAGGGAATAGAGAGTGTACCTGTGTGTGCACATACACTTGGGCATTATAATCCTGTCCTGCGCAGATAGCTACTCTTCGTTGAGACTGGCCGCGTTAACCGAAATTCGGTCAGAAGGACATTATTATTTACTCATACGTAGTTGGCAACCCTATTTACTAGTAGGAAGTGTCAATTCGACGAAAGTCGAACAATGACGCCGGTGTCATCCGTACGGAGACAATACAACAATACCTGTTAAAAAGTAATGTCTTATTATCGAAACCAGCTATTTGAAATTAAGTGATGTCAACATATTATACCCTCTACTGGAGTATTTAATTTAATTTTTTTATGTTATTTATGTTGTATATTAATTTATTTATGTTAGTGCTACACTTGGATTTCTTCTGTATCGCGGAGACAGTTTACATAGATATCATAGACATCCAGACCCGGAACAATTATTTGTAGGTCATACAAATACCTGTTACGAGAACCTTTGTTGTTCTCCATCGGTTGTCGGTTCTTCAAGCTAAATGTCCGGCCCATTTTCCACTTCCGCTTACTAATCCGTTGAGCTATGTCGGTTACTCTGGTGCTACTGCAGATATCCTCATTTTTAAATCTATCATGCAGAGAAATCCTGAGTATAGCCCTCTCCGTAGCTCGCTGTATTTCCTCATACGGCCAGCAGTGAAAGACCACGTCTCAGATCCATAAGCCATCACTGGCGACACTCATTGGTTTTACAATCTTGTATTCAAGTGGAGGTACGCTTGACGAGAATATGTATCGTAACCTCCAATGAGCTCACTTAATATGATCATAGTATCAAGAAGGCCCCTACTAAATTCGCGTATAGTGACGAGCAACTACCGAAACCCGCCACCCTATCTCTATTCCTCGCCCAGTTTTATTTCGTATGTGTTACGCTATATTTTTTTATTAAATTAAATTCATCTAAACACGGGAAATGGGCAACTATGGTTAATATCGCCCTTATGAGACCATATATGTGGGAGGCCTCTTTAGTCGTGGACTTTAACGAATAAATGAAAAACATTCTATGGATCTCACTGCTAATTAACTTATCTCTTACAACGTCAGGTCTTTTAATAAAACACATATAAATTTTAAGTGTAAATACATCTTTATTTTCGTAGCTGGATCGTTATTACTGGTTTCAAACGTGTCTAATAACTTACTTTGCATGAAACATTGAAACTAGTTATGAACATTTTATTTTTGTCTTTCCATTACTTAGGAGTGCATTAGCCAATGCTATGCATTAGGATGCATAAGACTTATGAATATTAAATAAAACGGAAATATTATAATATTGTCTTGGAGGAAATACAACGGAAAACGAACCATATTGAGTAGTTTATACGAGTCAATTTTCCATGAAAAACACGCCAGGTTGCACCAGCTTGCGTTGAAAAGCTAATACTCAGCAGGGGACTTATAAAGGCAGATTAGGGATGCGAACGTTATTTTACCATAGCAACCGTCGAACATCACGTCTGTGTCAACTTCCATATATAAAAGACGGTAAGCTTATATTTAGAGAATGCAATCCTTACAAACTTAAAAAGACGCGGGACTGAATCCGCAAATTGACTTCTGTTGTGAAAATGACAAGCATTTTAAGTTTACTTGAAGGGGTTAACGGTAATATAAGAAATTATCTGGTATTATTAAATTTACTTGGGCAGTGTAAAAAACTAAGAAATTCAAAGTTAAAATCTATAGAATCAGGCGTTACTTTGCGGAAATCCATTCTGTTAAATATGTTATAAAACAATTAGCTAAGGTCCGCTTATCGCGAATCAGCGGATCATAGTTAATTATTTTTTAACATCTGTAGTAAGAATAAAAAATAAATAAATATCACCATCTTTATTATTATTTGAAGCAACACTATCTTGTTCAATATCTTAAATACAGTTTTAGTATTAAGCATCCATTTTACCATAGCTGTTATGCTATAAGAGAAAGTCAAGATATTTTTTACGTGGTAGAGCCATGCTGCAGCTGTATTACTAGTATAGTTGTAGCAGGAATGAATAGCAACTTAATGCTGCTGTGTTTCGTATGGTGAGTGTAGAGAACCGGAGACCCTTTTTACTGGAAACGAGGCATTCCATCTTAGTCCTCACGGATGACAACGCATCTGCATTTTGATTCGTAATCGATGATAGATCACCCTTATCCTAAAAATAAAATCGATTTATTCAGTTACAAGGCCTTATTTCATTCAACGGAAACATCGATATTTTACAAAGTGGTGGGTCTCCTTTTTGTCCTTTGTTTGTCTATGGACTGCAGTAGCCATTTACTATCAAGTATATTGTAAGCTCGCAAGTTATTTCAGTTTTTTTTTTAATTAAAAAATATCAAGAAAATATTCTTCGAAAAATAATATTATAATGCAATTTCAAAAGCACACCCAATGCCCTTTATAAGCGCATCATATTTACTTTGTTCAAGTAGCGTGAAGACCAATGACTTATTTTTCTACAGAGTACCATAAAACAGAGACTTAATTTAAGTATAATCTCCTAAATATTTTCACACGCTTTATACAATTGAAGTATTTTGGAAGCATTTAACTATAATAAAGTAAGTATAGTATAAGTTGTTGTATATCTTCAGACATTTTCAACAGTGGTAGAGCCACGTGGCGGCTTTTGCTGTCGCACGGATGGGCCACCTCGAACCGGGGTGGTACCACGACCTCACAAAATACCAGCGTGAAGTAGAGGTTTATCTCTGCGTTTCGCTTGGTGAGTGCAGGTGGCCGGAGGCCCTTTTTACTGGAAATGAGGCATTCTATCTTAGTCCTCACGGGTGACAACGCATCTGCATTTTAATTTGTAATAGAGGATGGATGTAGATGTCTATGGACCGCAGCAACCACTTACCATCAGGTGGACAGTGTGCTCGTTTGTCACCCTTATCCTATAAAAAAAAATCTTTTCAGAGTCTTATATAAATTATACTGTTTTGCTGAACATAGGCCCCTTCCATAGATTGCCTCATAGAAGGGTACTTGCCATAGTTGCAATGCTTTTCAGGTAAATTGTCAACCGCAGTTTGTTATTTTGTTTAGTTGTAAATTGGAAGACGCTGCTGCACATCTCTTGATTAGTTTCGCTCCATCGCCTCTTACGATACAGAAGTTACGATATGAAATAGTGAACATTCTTACACCGCCACTACACGTTCAATGTAGCGTAATGAAATATATGGTATAGTAAAATTCCCAATCACATTTTTAGAGTAAGAGCGGGCTTACGCTAATTAATGTTCAGTCATCCAAGCAAATGAAATGAATTAACGTCACTTTCGCCCCAGCCGAGTTAAACTGCAATCTATCAATTACTGTCTTTATTACAATGCAATAACAGACGCTTTGGGATTGATTCAATTAAGTACAAGAGTACCCGTTAGCGTGACGGAGTTGGTACCGTACCGAGTCGCGACCATCGATAGAAAGTGAGTAGTAGGTTGCACATCACTATTAATTGGAGAGTTACAACTAGAGTACATTTTAAACTTTAATGTAAAAATACTCATATAGATCGGGGAAAAAGTTACTTTGCATTTGGTTTTTGTAAAATTGAAGAAAAATCTCTTTGGTTGTACTGTTTACAACACATTAAGAAATGTTTATAAGACATTAAGAAAAAGAAAATAACAAGTAAAAAATACTATCCTGGCATTTTTCAATTCTTTTTCTGTCCACCAAAATGAGTGATACTAACGAAGAAATTCGATACATTCTGAAGTTTTAACCGTTAGAACCTACGGGATAATATGGGATAGTGGATATACTTACACAGCTACGGTAATAACTAAACACGGTAAATACTAGCATAGTCGAGAGTATTATCCTTACTGTTACGCTTAGCAGGCAATAATAGTTAGTATCAAACGTCTTGCTCCTTTACACTGTACATCTTGACTTATGTATTGTGAGGGTAATTTCAACTTTTCTTTACATTTTTTAAGAGGTAACAAAAATAAACACAAGTAGTGTTTTTTTTTTATTTATTTCATGATATTTTTGTGTAGGGTCATAAGAAGTTATGATAATGAGAAAATACTCAGAATCATATCTCAGTGTGTTGGTCTATCTGTCACAAACGTTCTTCTCATAGTCTGGATAGTAATACGTTCACTCCGTAATTTGTAGTGTCAATATAATTGTAATAATAACTATTCTTTTTATTTTTTAAAATAAACATGTTACCCCAACACCCTAGTGTGAATTAAAAAAAATTGGAAAATCCTAATTTTCTCCTGTGTTTGGGCGGCAGTTTACATACATAAATTGCACAACGACAAACATCCAGATTCGGAACAATTACATGTAGGCTTGTAGGACATAATACTTATTGAAAGTCATTTTATTATTTACCATTGGTTCGGAAAATACCTCTGTCCTGGGAAGAACCAGCAAGAAACCCTGCGGGACTTTTTTTAAACATTTCGCTTTACAATAAGTTTGCTTATACAAATTTTAAACGAGTTTTAATAGAATCAGCATGGTGGCGATCACCTCATTCCCAAGGGTTTTTTCACTTATGTATTCTTTGATATTATAATAACCCTTATTGTACAATTTTTCTTAAATTAAACATCTAAACTTATTTATTGACAAATTATGTACATTTTCTGGGATTTTGTAATAAAAGCGTATACATTGCCCCATAAATGATTTACTAATTCTGTGGAGTCTAGTAACTGGTATTACAAGCTTGTGTTTGTTTCTAGTGTTTAAAGTATGAACATCTTTATTCTTACCAAAGCTATTTATGTTGTTTTTATGTACATACATTACATTTTCATTAATATAATGCGATGCCAGAGTTAATACGTTTATTTCTTAAAAAAAATCTCTAAGGTACTTGTTCCTTGCGGGATTCGAACCCGCGGCCCCCAGCGCAGCAACTCATTGTTAAGTCACTGCGCCACAGAACCATCAAGTTATATTGCAAAGTCATCAAAAACTGGCCATGAAATGTCAAGAATATATTAAACCAATATCAATTTTTCAATTCAAAGCGGCAATTTCATAGTTCAGTCTGAAAAAGTTCACTGCCGTAATATGAACCTCTCTCGGGAAGGACTTCATGTTTGGCAGACGAATTGATCATAGTACAGACGTTTCACAGATGTTCGCAGATAATAAATAATATTATCTAATTCATTATATACTAATATTATCTATAAATAAAATTGTATAAGTGTCTGTCGGTTATATTGAAATAACTGGCTTCTATTAAACTCAGAGGGTTATTTGTATGATGTTAAGTCATTAACCGTGTAGTGGCGGTAAAAATTATCCACTACCAAATATCATCCCGTGGGTGTCGTAAGAGGCGAGACAGAGGAAAACTGAAACAGGAGATGGCCAACAGCATTTTCCTGATAAAAAATTTTGTACGTGGTAGAGCCATGCTGCAGCTATATTAATAGTATAGTTGTAGCACGAATGGGTCGGCTCGACCGGGGAAGGACCACGCTCTCACAGAATACCTTTCGTTTTGTATGGTGAGTGTAGAGAACCAGATACCCTTTTTACTGGAAAAGAGCCATTCCATCTTAGTCCTCACGGGTGACAACGCATCTGCATTTTGATTCTTTATTGAGGGCAGATGTGGATGTCTATGGGTCACAGCAACCACTAACCATCAGGTGGATTGTGTGCACCCTATCCTATAAAAAAAATTAAAATTAATAAAAACCTGCGATTGCCAACCCGCATGCCAAGCGGGGCAACTATGGCTCAATCCGCCCTATGAGGCAATCTATAGGGGAGGCCTATGTTCAGCAGTGGACTTTCATAGGTTGCAATGGATGGATGGAATGGAAGTCATTAATAACCATTATTTTAAATTTGTCTGTCTGTCCGTGCTAATCTTCGGAGTGGCGGAAAGACAAACAAATTGAGAGCACTGCCAGCAAGGATCGAGACCGAAAACGTTGGAGATTTAAAAAAGATGAAAAATGTTTTAAATGAATAAAGAATCATATATTATGAACGGTCCTATATGAACTTAACTTTAAATAACGCCACATTTATGAATCGTAACCAGGCCAAGCCGGACGGAGTCGCTAGTTTAAATAATAATAGTTATAATAATGTAATATAAATCGATGTAATATAAATTTCATTATATAGTACATCGATTAATAGAGTTTGATGCTTTAGTAAGTTTATTAAAGTTACGGCCTATATACGAGCCACAGCTGGGCACAGGCCACCAGTAATTTCTGAGTGGGTTAGAGGGCAATCAATCCGGCATGGTGCTCCTGGGCGTTCTGATGGACTTCACATGTTCGCGAAATATAATTTCTTAGATATACCGGGTTTCTTTACGATATTTTAACGGTATCGTAAAATAACATAATGTAGTAAATCAGTACTTAAAATTGCAATTAACTATTTTATTAATGCCGGTGGGGGTCGAACGAGGTCGTTCGTGTACAGTGAAATTTGCAGCGAGCGCTAGAAACAAAAGTATTTTATAATATGTTTTATAATGGTCATTTAATCTTTATTTTTATACATATAATTAAATAATAAAAATATCAGAAAAAGATCCCATGCTTTTTTACAATAAAATGATTTTTTATGTTAATCACTGTTTTCTTATTTCAAACTTATTGAAAATTATTTTCTAGTTTTTAGTTCGGTTGTGTACAAAATCGTGCTTTTGTTTTAGTTTTTTTTTAAAACTATTATTTATTTTCTATTGTTTAGTGCAGTAACTACATATTCGTGTTTTTTTGGAACGAAGTTCTTTTACGCGGCTTACAGAAGATTGAACTGGCAGAAATCGTAGTCGTTTAATGAATGATTCCCAAATCCTGAGGATCCTAGAAGGAGCAATCGGACAAACTATTCAAATTTTTGCATTGTCATCGATTCTTAATAAGTGTGCGATGTTTCAAATCAATCCGACGTTTTGAAGGCGATGAAAATCACATTCAAAAATTCCGTTACATAGACATATACCAAGCTAATAAAAGAAGCGTGTTTAAAATAATAATGTTATACTATTATTTATTGAATAAAATTTTAAAAACAACAAAAACTATTTTTAAAGTTGGAAAAAATCACTTTGCGTACTTAGCGGTCAGCCACCGCAGAGTCTACTTCACCTAAAGATGCCTTGTGTAGAGGCGAAACACGAGTCATATTGTTGTCAGTGGTGTGTCTTTCCTAGTAGTGGTGGTGTGGAGTGGTGGTGCTGGGATTGGTGGTGACGGGGATAGTGTGCGCAATTGAGGGAGGGCGGGAGGTGCTCTACAAAGTAGGTAAACACATCATTTTATTATATTAAAACTATTTTTGTCATTTCTACGCCAATTTATTCAAAATTAATACTCTCAAGCAAAAGTTTAAAACTGTAAAATAGTACCGAAAAATGTTTTAACCAAGGCGCTGCCTTCCACATAAGCAGTTGTTGGGCCTACGGAGAAAACCATGTTACTTCATAATGATTTCTTATATTCACGCGAATACTACCTACACATGGAATAAAATTAATTTTACGAAATTTTTTATAAATTCCCCCGACGTTTCGGGCACTTTACAGCATCCATATGGTCACGGACGAGACTGAGGATACTACAAGATGCCGAAAAAGATTCATTCATTCATTCAAGATTAGTCAGTTCTTACCATCCATGTGTAATATCCCTCTTCAATATGCAGGAGTGTAAAAGCTTAATTGTGAATGTGGACTCTCTTACATAGGGCAAACAAATCTATAAAAACCGACGTAATAGAACATATTATAGCTGACTTGAAACACCGACGCCTCGGAAGTCTGCAGTCTGTGAACATATTCTAAATCGTCCCCGCCATTATAATTACATCATATTTGATAGACCACAAAGCCTCGCAAAGGAACATCGATTCTTACCAAAGACGTTTCGCAAAGCTATTGAAAGTAAAAAACATCTTAATTTTAATAGAAAAGATTAACTTTTTATTAACTATGACATCAAGACGTCAAGCAGCCTCAGCCCCCTAACCCCCCCCCCCCGTGATCATGGATGCGATAAACGCGATTAAATCTGTCAAATTACTTTTATTTCACATGTTACTTTAGTTAGCTCTGCGATTAAGTAGGCAGACTTCACACGACCTCATTTTTTCTTAATTTTCTAACATGCTGGTTTCCACTTACTGCTTTCCTTCAGTGTGGACCGCGTAGACAATCGGCACTTTACGATCGTGGTTAACAATTTCTACGATGCTTGCAGTAGAGTTGAAACTCGTGTTTCGCTTTACATGTAAAAACAGACAAAAATCGTTACTTTTCAACTTTCAACATGTTTTTTAAAACGCGCGACTTAATTTTAGTAAAATTAAACGTTGCATGAGCAGTATAAATTGTTTATTTCAATTTTAAGTGATGATTTATCGAGTTTTCAACAGTATAACAAAACCTCGTAAGAAGACCTATAATTTGGAACTTTAGACTATTAGAACTAGAGCTACTCATTACTTTTTTTTTATAGAATTAGAGTGACCATCGAGCACACAGTCCACTTGATGGTAAGTGGTTGCTGTGGCCCATAGACATCTACATTTATCCTCGTTTTCAAATAAAATGCAGATGCGTTGTCAGCCGTGAGGACTAAGATGGAATGCCTCATTTCCAGTAATAACGGTCTCCGGTTTTCTACACTCACCAAACGAAACACAGCAGCATTAAGCTGCTATTTTACGTTGTTATTCTGTGATAGCCTTCCCAGGTTGATTCGACCCATTCGTGCTACAAATGTACTATTGATATAGCTGTAGCATGGCTTTACCACGTATAATAATACACAGCGGCACACATTTGCTTTATCACTCTTTCGACATTCATTCTTTCCACGTGTCCAAACCACTGAAGCATTCCTTTCTTAATCCTGGTCTTCATTCACACATAACACATCTAATTGCTCTATTAAAATCATCTCGTATACGCACAGTCCGCCGCTCTGCTTCAGAACGTGTTGGCAGACTTCATAATGTCGTCATAATATTTTATTCCTCAGATACAAACACACAACATACACACACACACACACACACACACAAACGCACGCGCGCGCGCCCGCGCACACACACACTCCCTCTCTCTCTCTCCCTCTCTCTCTCTCTCTCTCTCTCTCTCTCACACACACACACACACACACACGCGCGCCACACACACACACACGTTCCACACACACACACACGTGCCACACACACACACCCACACACACGTGCCACACACACACACACACACACACAGGTTTGTGGTAGTTAGAAAAAAAATTCCATATTTATTTCAACATGTTTGTGTATTGTATAGCGAAATGAAATGATTTTTGTACTACTCAGGGTTGAAGACGCTGACGGCTGAACACAGTTTATACTAGTATGGCCGTCAACGCTAACTTCTTTGAAATGTTATTTTGTAATTTAAAATAGTTATAATACATAAGTGTAATTTTTAAACTGAGAGTCTAATAAATTATTATTATTATTATATACGGGCATCCCCACCATCTCGTCCTTCACCGCCGAACACATCTTAATATATAAAAATCAATCGCTGTCCGTTTGTTTCGCTAAAACTAGAAAATGGCTCGACCGATTCTGATGAAATTTTTTGTGTGTGTTTGATTGCGTATCTAGTTAGTCTAAGTTCACAGTTAGACCCGGTAGGTTGCGCTGTTGTCAAGACCCAAATCATCCTGGCGGATCGCTATAAGGTAAATCAGCACTTAAAATTGAAATTTAGATTTTCATTGATGTCGGCGGGGATCTAATCCAAGTGGCTCACGTACTATAAAATTTACGGTGAGTGTTGCAGTGAAATTGCCCCTGAGCATATCCTGAGTTACTACTATTCTCAACAGGTTTGAAAGTTACAAATTTTATTATTTACGCATTAAATATTGTTATTTATTTTATGCACTGAGAACACATTAAAAAGATATCGCTTGCCTGTTGTAAATTTTATATGAACGCAACAAACAATATTCATAAAATTATAATGCTTAATCATAAAAATAAAAGTTATTTATGTGCGTGTTAAACCTAAATAAGGATATAATATAATTCCATGAAAGAGTTCTTTAGGAATTTCGTAAAAATACTTGAAATTCTACAAAACTTAACAGTCTTTCGGCGGTCACCACAAAATGAGGAACATTAAAGAAACTAAAATAAAATTTTATTTCTTCAAACTGTTCATTACGCAAACTTATAAACTATAAATTACTCTACAAGATTACATAACAATTAAATAGCATCACAACATATTTTCTACTACTCGGCACCCGATCATTTTATAGGTACCTATAATTTCCGCAAGAGTAACAAGAACTTATACGTGGTAAAGACATACTGCAGTTATGTTATGGTTGTAGCACGAATGGGTCAGCTCTACCTTGCAAAGACCACGACCTTATAGAATACCAGCGTGAAATAGTAGCTTAATGCTGCTGTATTTCGTATGGTGAATGTAGAGAACCGGACTTTCTTATTTTTACTGGATAGGAGGCATATTATCTTAGTCCTCAGGTGTGACAACGCATCTGCATTTTGAATCTTAATCGAGGGTAAATGTATATAGGCCACAGTACCCGCTCACCATCAGGTGGTCTGTGTGCTTGTTTACATCTACATCTATCCTCAATTACGAATCAAAACGCAGATGCGTTGTCACCCATTACTAGGATGGAATGCCTCGTATTGAGTAAAAAGGAGAACCTTATTAACTTTGTTTTTAAGTTACAACGGTATTCCAAAATATTGACAAACTTTGATTTGTTTAGAAATTTTAGAAATGCGTTGAGTTATAATAATTTACCATTTAACTGAGTACCGGGTGTTACTTGGATTTATGTTTGCTGTGCCAACTATTAGTTTAACAGTTAGTGGCACGATGAGAAATATTAAACTTATAGAAGTTAAATAATAATATGTAATGGACGTTCTTCTTATTAAATCATTTATTAAGACTAGTATTTACATACATAAATTACACAGGGACAAACATTTTCTTATTTTATTATTATATTTAAATACATCTTTACATATACATATTACACACATTTTTTATTATTGGAATAATCATTTGGAGATCATACAAATACTTGATCTGTGCGGGACTCGAACCCGCGACCTTCAGTGCCGTAGCCCATTACTACGCCAATGCGACAAGAAGCCGTCAAGTCAGATTGGCAACAATTCGTGCTCTAACCAACCTGCTAGGAAACACCAAGGCAAGCAAAATATAATCAAGATATCTAAAGCAATTGTATCTCGTTCAGCAGCGGCTCTTCCGAGACCGGTCCTACTGTATGATATATATTTTTTCTTTCTTACAAGAATCGTAGGTGAATGGCATATGATCTAAAATCCTCGTTGCAACTACAATACTCGTTACTACTTACACTTGCTTGGAACAAGTTATAAACCAATATAATTTTATTTAAAAAAATGGGTGCGCCGAAGAGCAATTACTTCTAACGAGAACAGAATTATACCATATTACACGCCTCAGTTGTGAATGTTCAATCGGTTCATAGTAATCGGTAAACTTTCTAGTCTGGTTATAATTATACGTTGCTTGATTATATTTTCGATATCGTCGCATGCGCGTTGGTCTAGTGGTTGTGAACGCAACTGCTGATAATGAGGTCCCGGGTTCAAATCCCCAGTCAGGCCAAAAAAATCAGTTATTGAGTTTTTCTGTTCAGAAATTCTCAGTAGCTGTCTGGAGTTAGTTGTTGGCGAAAAACGTAGGTAACTGAAATCATGTTCAGGAAAATTTAAAATTTTTAGTTAATTCTAAACTATTTGTCAATAGTTATTTATAGAATTAAATACAATATAAAAGAAAGAAGAAGATAGGAGTGTAATGGATATGTTATTCCAGGTTCGGATGTGTTCTGAAATTTTAATATGAGAGCTGACCCTTGAGCTAATATGGTTCATTAAGTAATAACAAAGAATATATTATACACTACGCGAAAAGTAGTAGGTGATACTGATTATTGCGTTCTGGAATACTAAGTGTTGGTTAATTATTATTTAAGATTACCATTAACTGTCGTGCGTATTTTGTTTTGTCGGAAATTTTAATTTTTTCCATCTGTAAAGATATATAGCTATCTTCCACTGTCGAAATACATAAGTTTACATTATATAACATATACGTACTATGTATCTTCTTTGGAACAAGTCTATAATATTCCATTTCGGTTCGGTATCATCCCTAGCGTTACACGCTCCGGTCTAATGTCATCGGCGCTTCAACTCTCACGTACAGAGTGTCACCGCTGTGATAATAACAAGTTAAATCTATACAAGTAAATAAAATTGAAGTGTCTATTTATAATGTCAAAATAACAGCTTTTTACTAAATGCATATGAAAGTATATAAGGTACTTAGAACAAAACGCAATTTTTAACATTTTTGTCTGTCTGTCTGTTTGTTCCGGGTAATCTTCCAAAATGGCTGGACCGATTTGGATGGGACTTTCACTAGCTGATAGCTGATGTTATAAGGAGTAGCTTCGGCTACTTATATTTTAGCAAAATTTATTAGGGTTCCTCGTACCATAATTAAAACCCTAAATTACACGCGGGCGAAGTCGCGGAAAACAGCTATTTAATATAAATCCTGAATAGTTACATGTACAAATAAGGTTTAATTACTTCTACTTTATCATCATCATCATCATTGCATTCCATCACAACAGAACTTCAATCATAACAACCTTTCACAAGTCCAAAGCTGAACATAGGTCTTTCCCTAAGAATATTACAAAGCACTATTTTGAACCATCTGCAGCCATCGAAGTCCTGTATCTCTTGCCAGGTGTTTACTCCATTTTCCATCATTCTTGTATATTTACCCGACTGCCAAGGAAGGGTTATGTTTTTCGTGCGTATCTTGTATGCATGTATGTAAGTTTGTAAATTTCTTTATTACCTCGTATCTTCTAAACGGCTGGATGGATTTCGACAGTTAAAGTATTGTTATATTTGTCTTAAAAACCCAAGTGTTCTTAGATATCTATTTGAAAAAAATAAAGAACATGGCGGATTATTGACGCGAAATAGTAATACGTTAATTTAAAAAAATACCCAAACTTAAAAGGAAATTAAAAGGGGCTTACAAAAATATATTTAAGGGTGAATATTTGAAGATAGACATATTCAGGGTTCGTTAGTTAAGTTCAAATAATGCTTCCAATTATCTTTTTTATGGATTTCACCTAAAGTTTATAGTGCAGATTAACGAAATAAATCAAACGCACAGTATTTGAACTGCTATATAGGCCTGAATCTGAAGCTGAAAATTTTCACCAAACGGTGATGAGATATGAAACAAACGGTAATTAGTATTTTAAAAATGGTAATTATGCTACGTGTTTGGTAATTATAAATAAAATGAATGATGTACTGAAATCACACATTTATTTATTAAATCACTTAATTTGAAAAA
Source organism: Parnassius mnemosyne (assembly GCA_963668995.1). Classification (NCBI taxonomy): domain Eukaryota; kingdom Metazoa; phylum Arthropoda; class Insecta; order Lepidoptera; family Papilionidae; genus Parnassius; species Parnassius mnemosyne. The sequence goes on from CAVLGL010000093.1 coordinate 9,748,018, forward strand.
AAATTGTCGAAAATCCACCGGTTTTCTTAATTATTTAATTAAGTCAGTAAATATTAATTTGTCTAGTAAATTAAATAAAACCAACTAAAACATTAGTTTAGAACTCAGTGTAAATAGAATTCAGAGTTATACAATCCATCTAAGATATTTTTTTTAAATTCGATGAAATCTTATACAAAAATTTAAAAACAGATTTATACTTAAATCCGAATTAGTTTCTATTTCATAACCAGAAACCGAGCATGTACTTAATCATAAAGTCTTAAGTAGATCTACAAGATAACCACGGCAATAATAAACAGGAAAATACAAAACATTTGATGTTTCTATCAAATTTTGGTAAACATCAACCTAGACTTAATTTTAAAAATTAAGGAAAATAAAAACAAAATAAACAGTAATTATCTCTCTAGTAATCTTAATAAAATCAACTAAAACACTACTTCAAAACTCTTTTACAATAGAACTCAGAAATATTTCTTAAATGCGATGAGATCAGTTACAATAACTATAAAATATTTAAAATTGAATTCGAATCCGTATCACTTTCATAACCAAGAACTTCGCAGGTAGTCTCAAATGCAGTCTCTTGTGGATCTGCTAGATCATCACACAGCAATGATCCGAGAACATTAAGCTGGCCATCAATTATTTAATTGTAATGTACTCGTATATTGAACATAGTCTTGAAATACATTCAAAAAATTTATAGCACTGCCACTGCCAGAAATATTTACCACATTCTCAATGTGTATATTAGGGTCCAAGTGTAATTCATCATCAGGTTTTAACTCCTTTGCGTTTTGACTTCTGTAAAACATTACTTAAGATTTTAATATTCCTTTTATTCTGTGTAGTTTTAGGTTTTACTTTTGTGGTCGCATCAGTCATACTATGATTTTCATTCTCTTTATTTCTGATAAGTGTAGATTCTTTTGTGTTTTCATAACATTATTTACCGACAAATTTAGTATGTTCACAGTCCACGTCTAAGCATATAAGTAACTATTTTCTCTGAATATCAGGTGGTCCTTTTCTTTCTGCCACAGTATTTGATGAACTTTCAATGTACCTTTCAATGGTTTCAGCTATTCTGAAGATATCAATACATCTTTTTCTATTGTATGGTATTCTTTCACAGTTGTCAGCTTAATTTTTTGTGTGTTTTGTCTTACGATTTTCAAAAACCATCTAATTTAGCAACATTTCTACCTTACGCTGCAGCGACAGTGCATTTAATAACTCCTCCTATTTCACCTGTCATTTTTTCAACTAACAAAAGTTTTTTTTTATATCGTTGTCGTTCTTTTTATTCTTAAATGGCGTATAAAATAGGGTCTGCTTTGATTTTAGCGTATCGATTCTGGCGTGTGATTTTGGATTTGACCAAATTTTCTCCTTCGACTTACTCTAAAAAAAAATAAGTTAGTAATAGGGGGGGTAGTTGGTAGTCAGTCTGTAGGTTTATTTTGTTGCGGAAGTGGTGTCAGATCACATTAAACGAGCAATAATTGATCACGCTTTGGTTGTAACACAATGCGACCTAAGGCTGGCCTAGCGGAGTTAGGAGTTTCAATATAATAAGAGGCCAGCTTATACTGGTACTAATTACCATTTTCGATTTCTCATTACCGTTCCGCCAAAATACGAACGGTAAAAATGGTAATTGTACAAACGGTAATTAGATATTTGTACACTTTCTCACACTATACGTTCTTTATAGAACTTATTAACTCGGGAACTTAATCAAAGCAAAGAGTATCCTGTGGCGACTATAACTGTGCATAAAAATGATAAATAAGAATAATAGGCTTACCACGGGAAACTCGAACGGTAAGGAGATTTTTGTTTGCCAAACACGATTTCTGGGCGATTAAGGTAGGCTATAATTGGCGCCAAATGACTCTTCGTCGTATGATCCGCACGAGTCGTGAGGCAAAACTGAGCGCGACCGCTGAGTTACCCTTTCAGAGCCCAATACATACGTGGAAATAAAATAACCCTGCGACTGTGTGGACAAATGGTAGTGAGTATAAAGTGTTGGGACAATTTTCAAAGTCGTTACAAATTACTTAAAAGTGGTCTTTAATGTGTGTAGTTTTGCTAATTAGTAAAGCATGTAGTGTACTATCTAAATTACTACAAAAACATACGATCTTCGGGGTTTATTTACAACTTTTCGAGCATGAACTGCTAAAATTTGGAAATTGGGACACGAATGGTGATGAGATTTGAGGAACGTTTATTAATATAACTTAGTTGTTTATTACAATAGGAAAATGTTATGTACATCTTTATGTACTACTGGAACCATGTTTTACGTGAAATAAAAAAGAATATAACTTTATATCTCACTAAGTAGTTATTTGGGGAGGGCCGCGTAATATGCACATGTTCAAAGAATCACCCTTAAATTATATTTTTAATTTTAATTAGGCATAATAAATAAATAGGCTTAAAATGTTTTTGATAGCATAAAAATGGACCATGTTTTTGTCGGAAATCATATGAAATTTAGTTCATAAGAGTGTGTCGGGACACTAAAAGTTAAAACTAAAATAAATAATTAAAAAAATAAGTCAGAAGCCCGACTACGAAAAAGCCAATTTAAAAGTAATGCACTAATGGCTTTCAGCTCATAATATAGTCTGTTAAACCGAAGAAATATATTTTAATTTTGTTTTCTATTCTTAATCTTGTTTCGGTCTTTTTAGTGCTTTACTTTTAAATTGTGTCTTTTTGTGTTGGGTTTTTGATTTTGTTTAATTACTTATTTTATTTAGAGCCTGCATTGTACACGGAAAATAAGGTAAATGAATGGAAGGAAAACTGCTTCCTAACATACAGGGAAATCTAATATAGGAATCAGGGCATCAAATAATTGTATACTAATTACGTGTTTAATAAAAATATATTATTATTATTATCTTATGGAAATAGCCCTACACTTCGCTCAACCGGTACGAAGATGCCACTCGGTACGAGTGCCTTTCTTTCCCTTCCGTTATCAATTCTTCAACAATTGAAACGTGGTAGACACACACAGTTCAATTCATAGTAGAGCCATGCAGCAGCTATATTAGTAGTATAGTTGTAGCACGAATGGGTCGGCTCGACCGGGGAAGGACCATGCTCTCACAGTATACCCGCGTAAAATAGCAGCTTAACACTGCTATGTTTCGTATGGTGAATGAAAAGAACCGGAGACACTTTTCACTAGAAAAGAGGCATTCCATCTTAGTCCTCACGGGTGACAACGCATCTGCATTTTGATTAGCAAACGAGGATAGATGTAAATGTATATGGGCCATAGCAACCACTTACCATCAGGTGGACTGTGTGCTCGTTTGTCACCCTATCCTATAAAGAAAAACTTATATATTATCTATAAATTAACTTAGTGTCATAAATAATCACTTCTTTGAAAGCCTGTTAAGGCAACGCACAGGAATCTAGTTATTTGTTCTTATCGATGAGCTATTTAAAGAGTATTATTTTTGTAGCGAATCTCTCGCATGAATCTACTTTGTCGTAGCAGTAATTAATTATCACGAGAAACGTCGTCTGGTGGGAAAACTATTTTTTAACGGACTTCGATGTCTATAATTGATTGTAATGTTCCCATCACTAGCGAGTATTCCACACACAGGCGTTGTTTTTATTATTATGCGTTATCTTTTCCATATTTTAATATAATGAACTCTCGATTACTTATATCATCACCATTATCATCATTACAGCCTATCAGAGTCCACTGTTGAACAAAGCTCTTCACGTATGGTAGGCGTGTTGGCAACCGAGTTTTTTTCCTATTTTAGTTCTTATCAGGAAGATACTGCTGACCATCTCGTTTTTCTCTCTGTCATCTCTTACGACACCCACGGGGCGTTATGGGGTTGCACATAATATGTATGTGTCTTACATTTATAATTTATATGTTGAAATTTAGTACAAACCCAAGCATATCACTGTAAGACTTCAACACTCTTAAAGCCTATTCGTGAAGATTTTTTATAGAACAATGGTGACAAATGAGCACACAGTCCACCTGATAGTAAATGGTTTCTAAGGTCCATGGACATCTACATTTATCTTAGACTAGTTGTTCCCCGCGACTTCGCCCGCATTCATTACGATTAAATTTCATGGTTTTGTTTTTACGGGAACCCTATTTTTTTCTAAAATAAAAGTAACTTAAGTTACTACCTATAATATCAGCTATCTGCCAGTGAAAGTTCGGTCAAAATCGGTACAGCCGTTTAGGAGATTATCCGGAACAAACAGACAGACAGACAATAATTTTAAAAATTGTTTTTTGTTGTAAGTACCGTAAATTAGTAAAAAGCTGTTATTTTGACATTATAAACAGACACTCCAATTTTATTTATTTGTATATAGATTAAGGATCAAAATGCGTTGTCACCCATGAGGGTTGTTATTCTTTTCTTTATTCTTTTTTTTTAAATAAAAAGTTACCCCCACACTAAGATTTTCTCCTGTATCGTGGAGACAGTTTACAAACATAGATTGCACGACGAAAAACATCCAGACCCGGAACAATTATTTGTAGTCAATACAAATACTTGTTCCGTGCGCGATTCGAACCTGCAGCCCCCAGCACAACAACTCATTGCTAAGCCACTGCACCACGAGGGTTAAGATTGAAGGTTTCATACGAAACTCAACAGCTTTCAGCTGGTATTTTAAGCTGGTATTCTGTGAGAGCGTGGTTCTACCCTGGTCTAGCCGACCCATTCGTATAACCATAATTTAGCTGTAGCGTGGATCTACCTTGTTTTATTCGATTCAAAAATGAATAACTGAAAGCTTGTGGTAGTCTAATTTATCTATGACTCAATATGGTCACGTGACCATGGATCCTGCAAAGCACTTGAAATTTCGGTAATTATAAATAAGACAAATTAAACGCGATAAAATTCGTAAAAATAATTTTATTTAATATGTTGAGCTTTAATATATTTATTAAACATCTCATGAGATATTACATTAATATTTTATTCAAACGATGGACCAAAAAATTGACCGCGTGAGTTTATTTGTACAAGTAAGGGGACACTAGCGGACAGTCCAAATACCTAGTAATTAAATGTAACTAATTTGAATTTGCAAGTACCGACACTCCGGGAAGTCTGCAGATTTGATACACCACAAAACCTCGCGAAGGAACACCGATTCTTACCAGGCATGATGCGCAAGGCTATCGAAATTAAAACATATCTTAATTTCAACAGAAAAAATATATGAGCACTACCATATATTTCATCATTTTACGTAGAGCTATGCTGCAGCTTCGAGAACCTATATTAGGGTTTTAGCATGAATGGGTCGGCTCGATCCGGGAAGGACCACACGACTAAATTAAATAATTAATTTATTGATTAAATACGATAAAATTCTTAAATTTAGTTCCATTTAATGTGAAGTATTTGCGCCATTAATTCCTAGTAAGCAGTAGTAGTACTTTTACTATAGGATCTCCATTTCTTGTATAAGAAATACAGTAGTAGCATTATATTATTCTGCGCCGATATTCTTTAAGAACGTGATCCTTTCTCGCTTAATTTAACACATCGTGTAGCTTAACTCCTACATCTTATTTCCTCAGACTTGCGATCCTCACGATGTGTACCACTATCAAAAATCAAAAATTACATGTCTGACGACGGGAATCGAAGCCAAGTTGCTCGCGTACTGCGTTTACGGCGCCTGACCTACCTACCACGATTGCAATAATTAATCTAGAACACTTACACAAAATCTCGCGTGACTGCTGCGTTTCCTCGTTTGCAGCCTCCTTTTTTCGTCTCACCCAATTGTGCGGTTCGCTTTCTACATCGGAAGACACTATGTAAACCAGTATCAACAGTTATCGCACGTAACTGTACCGATATGGGTAAGCTCATTGTCTCAATGTGAAGCGAGCTTTTTGTCACAAAAACCAGTTCGACAGTCGTGCGTGATATGATTCATGAACGCGAGTTAAATTCTAAATTGGTAAGCAAAGATGTCGATGCTAACGCGCGTTTAAACGGTTTGTAAAAACTAGTTCAATTCGATATTTAGATAATATAACAAAGAATGTGACGAAGGAGTTTGCGATTCACACGATGGGTAGTGACCCCTAAAGAATAATCCTATCCCTGTAAAACACATCAAATCGCATGAGAGCTAAGGTCGTTGTTTAGAGAGTAAATTTCGAGCGTAAACTCAAAACTCAACACAAATTTTGCATTGGAATGTTCGAGATGGTCCCTGAATACTAGCCTAAGATATAATAACTGAATGTTTTATCCGTTAAGTCTATTATTACACTGACTATCTTACCTTCCAAACAAAATATTCCGCTTTTTAGCCGACTTCAAAAAAACGAGGAGGTACTCAATTCGACTGTATTTTTTTATGTATGTTACCTCAGAACTTTTTTCTAGGTGAACCGTGTTTGACGATTATGATTGCTTTTTTATTTGAAAGCTGGTGCTTCTCATGTGCTCTCATATAAATTTTGGTCAGAACTTCATCAAATTTATATGGCTACAAGAGAAGCGCCAGCTTTGAAACTAATAATCAAATCAAAATAGGTTCACCTAGAAAAAAGTTCTGAGGTAACAAAATAAAAAATAACCGCTAATAGCGGTAGCCGCTAATAGCGGTGGCCGCTAATAGCGGTTAGCCACCGTAGAGTCTATATCACCTGAGGATGCCTCGTGTAGAGGCGAAACACGTGTCGTATTATCGTCAGTGGTGTGGCTTGCCTAGTGTAGTGGTGTTGGGAGTAGCGGTGCTGGGATTAGTGGTGACGTGCACGCAATTGAGGGAGGGCGGAAGGTGCTCTTCATACTAGGTAAGACACATCATTTTATTTTATAACGCGGATATTTGCGAAGTAAATTTTTCTAAAAGCTTTTATATAATGGATTTCCGCAAAGTAACGCCTGATTCTATTAATTATATAAAAAATACGGTCAAATTGAGAACCTACTCCTTTTTTTTAAAGTCGGTTAAAAATAAAGAAATTTCATTTCACTTCAGTTAATTTTCTTACCCCGCCAATACACGACAACATAATAAATATTTACGTGTGATATATATTTAAATTTTAAATCCACAGAACACGACTTATCGTCAACACAGTTTCATGCATAAACGACCAGGCACTGTAGTTAACGTGCCCCATTACCCATTACGGTGGATCCAATCTTTGAACGCCGACAGGCTTGAGCCGGTGACACAAATCATTTAAGACCGTGTCATAAGACTAGATTGCACTATTTACTCCGCGTATAATTACTAATATCTGAATTTTAATCAATACGTCTATAAATGTACGTTTAGGGAGATCCAAAATGCGAGTAACTTCTTTTACTCAAAACTTCTGCACATCGACTAATGGTACTGTAACTTTGATTCTTAATTGAAGATAAATGCAGATGCACTTACCATCAGGACTACGTACTCGTTTGTCACCCTTATTCTATAAAAAAAAAACTTCGTTCCTACCGATGCGATGTCATTAAAAGGCTTAATCAGGTCATTGTCCAATTACTTTAGTTATTTAAAATTAGTATGTAATAATTTTGTTCTCAAGATATACCCGAATGTATTTAACGTCATAACTGTAAAGTAAGTAAGTAAAGGCATCGTGTACGTACAGCTTAGAACAGACGTTTCATTTATGAGAGAGTAATGGAACAGTTAATATGTGGCCAGTGCGTTTTGTACATACTTTAAAAAAAACTTCTCCATCGAGATGTTTTTGTTCTCCGCCGAACATATGATAAAATCGGCACTTAATTTTTTTTATATAGAATTAGTGTGAAAAACGAGCACACAGTCCACCTGATGGTAAGTGGTTGCTGTGGCCCATAGATATCTACATCTATCTTCGTTTGCGAATTAAAATGCAGATGCGTTGTCAGCTGTGAGGACTAACATAGAATGCCTATTTTCCAGTAAAATATGTATCCGGTTCTCTACACTCACCATACGAAACACAGTAGCATTAAGCTGCTATTTTTTCTGGTATTCTGTGAGAGCCTGGTCCTTCCCCGGTCGAGCCGACCCATTGGTGCTACAAAAAAAAGTAAAAAGCGCAAGTAATTATAAAATGTATATTAAAATAAAGCGCAAACAATAAAAAGTACTGTGAAATATATTTCACAGGGCCAGGTCTCTCACTATAGTTACTACCATGCTACCATGATTTTTACTATAAAATTATAAACTTAAATTACCTTGGTACATAATACTACTGGCGTACCGTCAAAAATAACTTATATTAAGATGATTAAAGCGTATAACTTACGTAATATTTACATTATTAAATTTCATGTTAACTCTTGCAGTAAATCAATGGAGTGTAAATGCGGCTTAGGAATGTAAAGCAAATATTTCACAAGCCGGAATTCAATTCGCAAACCTTAACAAGCTCCTAATAAATTGTTTCTAGGGTCAACATAGCTCCGTGCAACGATTTGTCATACATTAGCTCGTATCTACACTGTAGCTCCTAGCCTGTCAGTTTCAGATATTATCGGTACCCCCTGGTATGCTTCCTTATAAGTATTTACTGTTTTCATAAAGATGAACCAGTGTTTTCTTTTATATACCTGAAGTATCAAACGAACGTACAATCCACCTGATGCTTAATGTTTTTTTTATACAAAAAGGGTGACAAACAAGATCACAGTCCACCTGCTGGTTAGTGGATGATGTGTCCCAAGGAAATTTACATCTATCCTCGATTTAGAATTAAAATGCAATTGCGTTATCACTTCGGAGGACCACGATGGAATGTCTCGCTTTCAGTGAAAAGGGTCTCCGGATTTCTACATTAACTATACGAAATACAACAGCAGTAAGCTTCTATTTTACGCTGATATTCTGAAGAGGGTGGGCCTACCCCGGTCGAGTCAAAACATTCGTGTTACAACCATAATATAGCTGAAGCTTCTAAGTTCTACCACGTATAAATGACTACTGCACTCCATGGGTACCTGCCACTAACTTCAAATGAAAAAGGATAATATCCGTTGTCATCTCTAAGGACTAAGGTGGAATGCCGTACATCATATTATTATAATAGATCCATCTATCACTAATAAAAAACTAGATACACAATCCTAAAAATTGTCGCCAATTGTTTTGATGTAACTCTAGTTGAAATAAATGTACATTAATGTAAATTCAACCTTAGGTGCATTATCTAAAGTTGTATTCACAAAGCTACGTACAAATTAAAAGCGCACACAAATGTTCGAGTGTGCGCGGGGTAAGGACATTTTTGTCACTGATTGTGTATGTAATTTTCTATTAGTGATCGATGACTAGATATCTACAACTTGATTGCCTCATGGGGGATATTCAACGAGATTCATGCTCCAGCCACACGTAATAAATACTTTTGGGCGAATCTTTACCACATACATAAATTTGTCTGATATTTGTCATGGTGTTTACAATAATCTAGATAGTAAAAGTAGCTGTTAGATAGTAAAAGCTCCCTGAATAAAATAAAATAACAATTTCTCATAAATACAAATTTTAACCAAAATGTTCTAATAAAAATTTCAATGTATAATTATCGGGACTTGAACTCTAAATGTAAATAATTATAAAATTTAAGTCCAGCTCCCGACCACAGAGCTACTACGGCTCAACAATAGTAGAAGTAATAAATTTTAATATGAAAAAGTTTCTAGAACACAAGAGTTCCAGTTTTCTCATCACTATACTATTCCAGCTAATCTTGCATACAAATTTCCACTCATAACACTAAGCGCTTATCATGATAACCATTATATTTAACTTCAACGGGTCTAGTCTAGTTTTCTACCTACATTAACTTTCTCCGTAGCTGAATTATGATCAAGGATCTAAGTACGACATAGAAAAGTTTTGAAATTGTTATTGAAGACAGTATTTTTATAATGGAATTTCCAAAAAAAACTTGCAGCGCATTTGACGGAAAGTGACACTTGCAACCAACTATAAACAAAGAAGGCGGCAGTTGCGTTATCGGCTCTGATTGCGTTATTAACTTTGAGGGATGAAATGTTTTTTTTTCTTGCGCCCAGAAGCAAAGAGCTACTCTCCGGGAAGCGGGGGACGGAGGTGGTGAATGCTCTAAGCATACCACGCCGCCAGCTGCGTGGTTATGTGGGACTCACTATGAAACCTAAGTGCCTACCCACTAAACACCACCTGGGACTGGTTTGGCCTGGAGGGCCTTTCTGTCGAAGCGGAACCGACTCCCCTTAGGGAAAGGGGGCCCTTAGGGATAGCACTGCTGCTTAGCTACGGAATGGAGGTAGTTAGTGGTATTTACAAAGACGTACTGTTACGGAGGAAAGGAGTCTTACCATATAGTAAAGCGTAACTAACGGCGAAATATTCACTAGTAGCTCGTTTTTCGGGTTCCGTACCTCAAAAGGTAAAAACGGAACCCTTATAGGATCACTTTGTTGTCCGTCTGTGTGTCTGTCAAGAGCCGTTTTCTCAAGAAAGCGTTGAGGTATCAAGCTGAAATTCATATCAAATACTCAATGTTACTGTTCCTTGGAGATGTGAAAAAATCAACTTCTAAGCCAACGCAATCAAAAGATACAGCCGTTTATGCCGCAAATTTTCGATATTCGCAAGGGAATCAAAACCTACAGGGTACTTCCCGTGAACTCAGAATCTTATAATTTGGTACGAAGCAACGTATTATAGCATAGATAAAGGAAAATTTTCGAAAAGCATAAATTTTTAGTTACATCATATAATAAAAATATTTTATAATTTTATACTTATATATTTACGGATTTGTTCGGAACCCTCAGTGCGCGAGTCCGACTCGCACTTGGCCAGTTTTATTTATACTTATTTATTATTTATTTATACTTTTTATTGCACACATATTACAAAAACAAATTATCGTCATCATTATCATCACAGCCCTTCACAAGTCCACTGCTGAACATATGCCTCCCCAAGGAATGCAACAAAGCACGGTCCTGAGCCTGCATCCATCGACTTCCGGCATGTCTTACCAGGTCGTCACAAAAGTTGTGATCAAAAACAAATACGTTTAGGTCCAATTAGATGGCCTTATCGTTAAACAGCGATGTCTTCGAGGCAAATCTTGGTGAAGGAGATCATTATATCATCATCATTTATACATAATAAGAAGTGTGCATAAAAAGCACATAAATAAGTATATAATAAAACATAATATAGAATCTAAGAATATTAGAAAATGTAATAATCATATACATTTAATATAGAATATATTTATCATTTCTTGCCTGGTATATTCATTGATTGGTACGATAGCAGTGCAACAATACATACACACATAAACACACGTCTGTATTCAGAAGAGTCGACAATGACGAACTTCCATTTGCCACGATCCTGACACCTCTCTCGCCTCCTTCATCCATATACCTACGCAATGCAATACAATGTAACAAACGCCTATGTCACGCCATTGTCGATTTGAAACAATAATGACTTATTCATCTTATCAGACGAGACGCGCCATGGATAAAATGTGTCCGTACTACCAATAGTCTTCTTTATAGACTACTAAAGTATCGCAGTAGATTTTATAGTACATAGGTGAAAAAATAGGTAATTATATTTAAGCACTAGCAATCCGCTCCGGTTTCGCACGTTTGATTTCTGGGTCTCGACAACAGCGCCACCTACCGGGACCCACTTAAATACACACAAAATATTTCATCAAAATCGTTCGAGCCGTTTTAGTGTTTTACCGAGGCTAACGAACAGCAATTCATTATATTATACAGATTATAATATACAGAGATGTATGGATGTGGATATTATAGTTTCAAAAGGAAGTTTATTGACTTTTATGTATACTAATGTCTACTACCTACTAATGTCTCGTGGTTGGCAACCATTTTCCTGCAAAAGAACGTTAATCAACCTGGAAGATCATCATCAAGTAATATATAAATCAGTACAGTCTACGTTGGGCAAGGAAGAAGAAATCAATTAGATTAGTTGCTGTAGTTATTGGTGTGTGCTATAATTAATTATTTAAATATGCTAATAGTCAATCTATTATTGTGTTATCTCGTATTTTCTTTTAACTGCTTATTGTGTTCCTTATAATGTTTGTTAATTGTTTTATAACAGAAAGTCGTTACTGAAAATTATCCTTTTTAATTAAATGATTTCAAAAGTAATTTCTAACATGGGTGACCTGAGTTTGATAACAGTTTCATTGACGCCGGCAGGGCTGTTATTACTATACTGTTAATTGCAATTTTATTTGCTAATTTACTACGTTCTCGGCGGTAAAGGAAAACATTTTATAGTAACTGGGATGTCAAAAAATAATTATTTCGAATATTTTTGAAGCCCGTCAACACGTGCTAGAGCAACGTGGCGAACATATGGCTCATAATCCTCTAAAAATGTGAGAAAGGTATATTAGTCCCACTGCTGAGCAAAAACAGTAGGATTAATATATATTATGAGACCTTACCTCAGGACTTGATAGAATGACCTGAAGGTGTACTTCAGTGAATACTACTGGAACTGCTCGAAGAGTGGAACACTCGGTTTGAACGAAGTTCCTTTCGTAGTATATTATTTTTGACAAACGTATTATTATATTATTGATTAACAAATGCAAATAAACGAACTACTAACTAACTAGGGTCTCTTAAAATGTAACTTCATTTAAAATAATAATAAAAAAATTTCTTTCATAGCAAGATAAGAAAAGTGCGAGGGTGATGGATATTATTCCATCTCGCTTCCTTACAGCCACCAAGGCCGTCTACACTACGTCAGAAGGGAAAATCTTACACTTTTTGTCGCCTAGCCTCCATCCGCCAAATCCGTACCGTCCGATAAAGAATCGTTCCAAAAAATATTTTTTGTATAAACAATAAAAATTAATGTCTCTATTCATACGCGTCGCATTGTTCTTTAATATCTTATCACTTGAAATTATTTATCACAACTGTACTGTAACCGTCAACATGTATTATGGTACGAGCGATTACATCAATTGCGAATGAATCAATACAGTAGTCTGACTTGATATCAAAATACAGAGTTTCCATAACAAGACACGATACGTTATTGCTCAGCTCAATCTGCGTTGTACGATGATAGCGTAAGAATACACGACACTATCTCGTCCCGTGTGTCTAGTAAACAAGGGATAATTACACTACCATCTAATAAATAATATACAAATACCTAGTAATTCAAATCTTCATAAGTAAAATTTTCGAACATTATGTACCAACTGTACACATTTTTTTTTATACAAAATTATTTAAATTTACACTATTAAAGTTTAACTGTCTGCCAAACTGCTCAGCAGTTTGTTGGCAGAAGAAAAATGCTCTCTTATTTCCTAACATGCAAAAAAAAGGATAAAGCTTAATACAAATATACACTCAAATATAACAAATCTATAGTATCAAATATATAGTATACATATACACATACACATATACATTCGAGGTATACACCCATACATAATAACTACAGCTTATATTGTTGTAGGTTGTATTTATTTATTTGAATCATTATTGTTTACCGTGTAGTTGCGGTGTAATAATATCCACTACCCCATATCATCCCGTGGGTGTCGTTAGAGGCGACGGAGGGAAATAAATCGGGAGATAGGCAGCAATGTCTTCCTAATAACGACTAAAAATAAATAATGCAGTTGCCAACGCACTTACCAACTGCGTGCAACTTTGGCATCCCCATTAGAGACATTATATAGGGGGGAAATATGTTCGGTAGTGGAGTTTAATAGGCTGTAACGGTAACTATTGTATTCCCTTTTAACAATGTTAAATACTAATTTCTCTAATAATAGTTGTCCTTTTAGTTATTTTTTATGGTAGAGCCACGCGGCAGCTTTTGCTGTCGCACGGATGGGCCGGCTCAACCGGGGTGGTACCACGACCTCACACAAAACCAGCGTGAAGTAGAGGTTTACCTCTGCGTTTCGCTTGGTGAGTGCAGGTGGCCGGAGACCCTTTTTACTGGAAATGAGGCATTCCATCTTAGTCCTCACGGGTGACAACGCATCTACATTTTGATTTGTAAGAGAAGATGTATGTAGATGTCTATGGGCCGCAGAAACCACTTACCTTCAGGTGGACTGTGTGCTCGTGTGTCACACTTGTCCTATAAAAAAAAGGAGAAGGGGCAAACGAGCATACGGCTCACATGATGGTATGTGATTACCGCCGCCCATGAACAACTGCAACACCAGGGGAATTGCAGATGCGTTGCCGGTCTTTTAAAAAGGAATACCCTCTTTTCTTGAAGGTCCCTAATTCGTATCGGTCCGGAAAAGTCTCTGGTGGTAGTTGATTCTACAATTATAACAACACAACATTTTGTGTATTACTTCTTGTATTATTTATATTCTGTGTTATTACCCCAAAAAATGTAAGCTTAATGACACCGTACATAAACAAAAACGAATAAAAGGTTCCCCCTAAACTACTTTAAACAATATAGAGTAATATTCAATTTTATTGAATATTAATTGATTACAATGAAATCAGTTTCTGTATTGAATACGCTGAGTATAATTTACTATCGGGCATCGAATAGCCGCGGGTCATCGATACAAGGAAATGATAAATGCTCAGTCTTAACTCGGACTTATACGAGTAACAGTAGTGATGCGAATATTTTGTATCGTTCATATTATTATTTATAACAAAATAAAACAGCACCGTGTAGCACGTAAGAGAATACATCACTACATTTGATTCCGTATTGTTCGTAAGACCACAGTGTAATATATAATAGAAATATAGTAAGGGAAGACAATTTGAAAATGCAAAAAACTTACTTTTGACTTACAAGTTTTAGAATTTCTTTTTGAATAACATAAATAAAATGAGACCAACATCAATATAGTCGAAGTCAAATTAAATACGTATTATTAATTATAACCAAAAACTACTGGTCAGATCTTGATCAAATTTATATGGGACCACATGAGAAGCACCAGCTTTCAAATAAAAAAATCATCAAAATCGGTTCCCCTCCTTTTTTTTCCGGATTTTATTTTGCAGGAAAACCTCCTGCAAAAAATTTTAATATTTATAGATAGACATGTGACGGGCAGCGCTAAAGCCGCGAGACGTTTGGTGCAGCGATCATCAATAGACCTATTAAACGTGATGATTAAAGCAAATTCTTCCAGCCACTAGAGAGGCTCATATTATCAGCAGTGGACTTATAGTCTGATAAAAATAAAATAACCTCAATTACTTTTTACATTAAAATATAAAACGAGTCATGTCACTTTTTGTTCGATTACGTAAAATATTTCGTCCTAATCCCCATCCAGATGTAAGCACATATTTTTTTTCTTAATGTATATTGTTAGTGGAAATAAAAAAATAAATTAAAAAAATTCATCCCGTGAGTTATATGATCAACTAGGTTATTATGATTCTACTAAGAGAATCAATAAGCTTATAGTTCGCGGTACACCCATACTCTTAACAAAAGCGCGACAATGATAGTGCAATCGTCAATCCAAATCTGCAAAACCTCTTTCAGAAACTACCATCACGTTTGAAACCTTGCAAGAGATCCTTACCATCATATAGTTTTGGCAAGCGGGTTTGCAACCGCTTTTCTTTTTATAGGATAAGGGTGACAAACGAGGACACAGTCTACCTGATGGTACGTGGTTGCTGTGGCCCATAGACATCTACATCTATCCTCGATTACGAATCAAAATGCAGATGCGTTGTCACCCGTGAGAACTAAGATGGAATGCCTCGGTATCCAGTAAAAAGGTTCTCCGGTTCTCTACACTCACCATACGAAACACAGCATCGTTAAGCTGCTATTTTACACTGGTATTCTGTGAGAGCGTGGTCCTTCCCCGGTCGAGCCGACCCATTCGTGTTACAACTATACCAGAAATATAGCTGCAGCATGACTCTACCGCGTAAAGAGTTTTTTTATTATTTTGAGTTCTTATCAATAAGATGCTGCTGCCCATCTAGTGTTTCATTTTCCCTCTCTCGCCTCTCATGACACGCACGGGACGATATGGAGTTACAGAGTGAGACAGTTAAGCAAACTGAAGTTAAGCTACACTAAACGTTAGTTTCTATAATACATTAAAAAAAGTCAAATTTCAATTTTTACCACTGGAAACTGCGACAAAATTCGAGACACCATCGATACCACCTAAATGATTTGCGGGCCACCACTGTGCAATTTACCAGAAGTTTTTTCCTCACGCAACTTCTTTATGGAACCACTAGTAATTTTTGGACCGATAAGATTTCAGCTTCCAGAAAAGTGCCTACTCTTTTTTTTAAATCCGGCAACACACCTGCAACTCCCTGGTGTTACAGTTGTTCATGGGTGGCGGTATACACTTACCATTAGGTAAGCCACATGTTCGTTTGCCTCCTCCTATATAAAAATGATATTAAAAACAAACACCACAATTTTCAGCACATCACTCAAGCTCTACTAAGTAAGCTTAGAAGCTTAACAATCCGAATGATTTAAGTGAACTCATGTAATGGCTATAATATTTTAAGATTTATTCTACTTAAGTATTATTTGTAAACTTTTGTTCATGTATTTAAATTCATCCATTACAGCCTTTCAAAAGCCTTCAGCCTCTTCATAGATTAATTCATATGGAGATAGTTTCCATAGTTATTACGCTTGGCAGGTAGATGTATAAGTATTATATTTGTATTAAGCAATTTTTTGCATTTTTTTATAGGATAAGGGTGACAAACGAGCACACAGTCCACCTGATGGTAAGTGGTTACTGTGACCCATAGACATCTACATATATCCTCAATAAATACTCAAAATGTAGATGCGTTGTCACCCGTAAGGACTAAGATGGAATGCCTCTTGTCCAGTATAAAGGGTCTCCGGTTCTCTACACTCACCATACAAATCACAGCAGCGTTAAGCTGCTATTTTACGCTGGTATTCTGTGAGAGTGTGGTCCTTCCCCGGTCGAGCCGACCCATTCGCGCTACAACTATACTACTAATATAGCTGCAGCATGGCTCTACCACGTGGAAAAAAAGTGATTTTTCTTCACTTTTCCTCAAATAAATGAGTACGACAAAGTAACCAAACAATTATTTTGCATTTACTTGCTCCAATCGCTGTACACATTTCTGCTAAAGTTTAATTATTAATTTAACGAATTACCTTACGGTAATTCCTTCGGTAAAGATACTATTCAGTATCGGGAACAACGTTAATCGCCATTATTACAACGTCATTATAAAGCGTAGGCTATATTCACGAATTACTTTGATCACAATGCGTGTTACTTGACCACCGTGATATCCCATCGCCCGTAATGGGTCGGGTGCTAGGTAGCAATTTTAATGCGATATTAACACTTAGCTTAGCATTGGCATACAATGCGGTCCACCTAACCGGTTACAACGTACGGTTCTCAAACTGATATTTTAAATATTTCTTATAATTCAATTCTTCATTACAATGAAAATGTGTAGGTATTCATTTTAAACACCGAAAAATGAATAATTTAAGTAGCTTTAAGCTGTCTAAGAACAGTAATAGTTTGAAAGTAAATATGAAATAACATACTTAGATTTAGAGAGCATTATTTTGAAATTAAAGACATCCACGACGGACCAAGGACGTGGCCCTTCACTGCTGCCCCTATACGAAAACTCGAGATTGCTCAGTGATCTATGGAGAAATCTATGCTTGAAATTTCTCTGCTTGATAGAATTCATAAAGACGAGATCGTAGTAAAACCTTTACGTAACTGATCCGATCCACTCCGTCAAAAAACCAACAACCGATAGGGAAGAAATGTTTTAGAGTGGCAACCATGTACTGATGTACAAATGTAGGGCGGCCCGCCACTAGATGGAGAAACTACCTGGTAAGAGTTGCAGGCAGTTGATGCATATGCTCAAGAACGTTCTTTGTGGCATTCCTTGGAGATGAGAGTTCAGCAGAGGACTTGTAAAGAGCTGTAATGATGACGAAGATTATTATGTTTATTTAATTATAATTATAATTATAGATTGAATATAAAAATGTAGAAGCTAAACCTAATCACACTCACAAACACACAAAATAAGAGCGTAAAATAGCAGCTTATTTCTGCTGTGTTTCATATGATGAGTGTAGAGTACCGAAGACCCTCTTTACTGGAAATGAGCCATTACAACTTTGTCCTCAGGGGTGATAATGTATCTACATTTTGATTCTTAATCGAGAATAGATGTCTATGGGCCACAGCATCCACTTACCATCTGATGGACTGTGTGCTCTTTTGTCATCCTTATTCTCTAAAATATACATAGTACGGTAGAAAGACGAGTGCAATCCCGTTGGCACCAATGAAAATTGTTATAAAAATTTCATTGATGAGTGAGATTATGTAATAAAGAATAATATAAGAGATAAAATAGGACATTAACAGCTTCATTATTCAACAGATAATGGGCGTAATCTAGTTGCGAAGCGCTCAAGTTATGGGAAAAGGCAATTACAGCATTAAGTGCAGTTTTACTAAGTTAATTTATGTGTAAATATATACATTATATTTTTATTTAATTCTATATCATTTATATTCTAACCGTAAATGGTGGTATTAAAATCCATTATCCATTACAGCCCACAAAAGCTCATTTCTGAACATAGGCCTCCCCCATAGACTGTCTCATAGGGGGGAATTTACCATAGTTGCCACGCTTTTCAGGCGGGTTGGCAAATAGATCGAGTCATTTTATTAATCTCTTCAATTAGAGTTTACAGTCGATATTATGTTATTATTTATTCTAGACATTTTTCTCAAGTAATCGAAACAAAATAAATACGTTTCATACTATTTTATTTACTTTTGTTTTTGTTTTGTTTTGTTATTGTTACATTTGTTTTTACACACTGCTGCAATGATAAACGAACATACAGCCCACATGATGGTAAGTGGTTGCTACTCTCTGACATCTGCAACCAACTTCAAGCAAAGAAAGCATATCAAAAGCACTCTAAAAGAAACTTAGGTTCGGCGTAAATAGTTGATTATAATTCTCCGCCATTAATCAGTTGTGAGAATTTCAATAATAAGTTTAACTTTCCTCTCTTCACCTGTGTTAGTATGTATACAAAATGGAAACAAATGATAATAAAACTTTCTCTATCACATACATATAATATGTTAATTAACTGTAGGAGTTAATGCGATGATAAATATTTATTTTATACTTTACTTATACATAGGGCTGGTGCTGCAAAATGCCAAAGCTTTGGACCCAATGGAAAGACGTGCTAAGAGGCTTATCTTTCGATTTTCTACAGGATGCATTTTGGAGAGTGTGCGCATTAATTTCATAATTTATTTCCTCCTTCTCCCTTCCACCATCGGACAACCAGACGTTCGGCCAGTCTCCACCCCTTCGTTGTTAACTTACCACACATTCGAACCAAACGGTTTGCTACATCGTTCATCATGCGTACAGCAAAGGATTGGAATAAGTTGCCAGCATCTGTGTTTCCATCCGAGTATAATGTCTTTAAGGCAAGAGTGAATAGGCTTTTGTTAAGTCAGTGCGTTTCACCATCTTAGGCTACATCACCACTTACCATCAGGTGAGACTGTAGTTAAGCGCTGGCTTAGAATAATATTTAAAAAAACTAGTTGTACCGTGTAAAATATCCACTACCCCATATCATTCCGTGGGTGTCGTAAGAGGCGACAGAGGGAAACAAATGAGGAGATGGGCAGCAGCGTCTTCCTAATAACGACTAAAAATAAAAAAATGCGGTAGCCAACCCGCTGGCCAAGCGTGTAAACTTCGGCAAATATGAGGCTATCTATGGGGTAGACCTATGTTCAGCAGAGGTAACGGTTAATAGCTGTGCCCGGTATGCATCGCAATTTTTTTTTATATCTTCGCGGATGCGCACACAACAACTAACCATAGAAACGCCGCAAGACGAACAAACATACATGCGAATACACGATTTTATATATGACATGTATAATGATTTCTTATATACATATGTGTATATACGCATTTGTACAACATTTAATAAAACAAATTTTAATGATTTTATTGCGTTTAATTTTATTTTTTTACTCCAGTTCTTACGGGTTCAAAACGTCGGGAGTGAAATAATTAAAAATTAAAAAAATTTACAACCGACTTCAATATAAATTATTAAGAATAACTCAAAACCTATTGGTTTGACCTTGATCAAATTCGTATGGGACCACATGTGAATTAGCAGCTTTTAAATAAAAGAAGAATCTCGCAATCGGTTCACCCAGTAAAAAATTATGAGGTAACACACATAAAGTTAAAAAAAAACACAGTCGAATTGAGTACCGTCTCATTTTTGAAGTCGACAGAGAAGTTAAAAGGGGGACCATGGACGCTGTAAGCTGCCCGAAATGTCGGGTATTATAAAAGTTTATATTAAGGGCGATAAATGTGTAAAATTCGTTTTATTCAATATAAGATCTAAAAATAATCCATGATAGAGAAACATACTAAAATTATTTTAAATAACTGAAGTAATGTATCAACTTTAAAATTAAACATTTTGTGATGTATTAAAAAGAATTCGTAGCACATACAGCACTGTAGCGTAGTTGCTAATCGTTTGGCACACGCGCTGTTTGTCGCGGGTTCGAATCTCGCACAGAACATTACTCGAATGGCATAAACAATTGTTTCGAGTCTGGATATTTGTTTATATGTAATATACACATATTATATGTGTGTGCGTCGGCACGATACAAGAGACATTTTTCCTACTATAGGGCTATTTCTTTTTTTAAGTTATTGACGTCGTCATAATCGGTCAAGTGTATATGAAAATCATAGAAAGACTTTTAAATAATGGAATCATAATCTAGAAGGAGTTTAACGTCATTGAAGTAATATAAGTTACATTATAGACTTCAATATTCAACGAGCAATTGTTCAAAAGTCGTTTATAAATGTATCTACAAATTATGTGAAATAATTTAAAAACAATAACGCACTGGGTCGTGTAGGCATCCAAAATGACACGTTCTAAATAAACAATGTAAAAATTATTCTTGAATATATTTGAAAAAGTTTTTCTGAACAATAAATGCTGGCATTCCACGCTAGTCGGTCATCATCATAAAGAATACGTGAGTAATTGTCTCTTGGGACGGGGTCCTTGATCTTTACGCGACAATGTGTAATGTATCATACATTTCGGAAATTTGCGGAATGATCCCGAGTTATTATGAAATTTCAAATAAAATTAACATTTTTTTTTTAGTAGATATTTATATGTAAGAATTTCTTTTTCGTACGGATTAAGGTAGAGTTGTCAATCAGAACCTCTAGATATATCTATCTCCAAAACAATATAATATAATAGTTTTATGGCAGGAATTTTTTTTATAGCACATTATAACAGCAATGTTCACATAGCAACGGAAAACGAATAACAATACGATGATGACTAAAAGGAAAATAAGTATATGTGTCAAATCGAAGTCTTACCAAGGGAAAAAAATCGAAAGTATAAAATATAATTTTTAATATTTTTAGGGTTCCGTACCTCAAAAGGAAAAAAACGAAACCCTTATAGGATCACTTTGTTGTCCATCTGTCTGTCTGTCAAGACCCTTTTTCTCAGGAACGCGTGGAGTTGTCAAGCTGAAATTCATATCAAATACTCAAGTTTACTGTCCCTTGGAGCTGTGAAAAAATCAAACTTCTAATCCAGCGCAATCAAAAGATACAGTCGTTTATGCCGCAAATTTTCGACATTCGCAAGAGAATCAAAACCTACAGGGTACTTCCCGTGAACTCAGAATCTTTAAATTTGGTACGAAGCAACGTATTATAGCACAGATAGAGGAAAAATTGCGAAAAGCATAAATTTTTAGTTACATCATATAATAAAAATATTTTTAATAATTTTAAACTTGTATACCTACGGATTTGTTCGGAACCCTCAATGCGCGAGTCCGACTCGCACTTGGCCGGTTTTTTTTTTCATAACAAAACTAGCGTACCTAATGGTAAGTGGATGCTGTGGCTTATAGACTATCCTAATATAATAATCAAAATATGAATGCGTTGTGAACCCTAACATAGTGTCTCCGGTTCTGTGCACCCGTCATACGAGACACAGCTTTAATGTTATATAGCTTTAATATGACGTGGCGTTGGCTCGATCATCATCATTATTTGTCCCTCATAAACTTTTGTTTGGTCACTTTATTCTGGTGATGTGCAATAATTTTGTCGATAAATTACACAAAATAATGACGCTGTGGTATATAACAAACATTAAATTTGATATTTCGTAGTGGTACTTGATTTTATTTACATATGTTTAAGAAAAAAAAAGGATAGGTTTTAGACGTTTGGTACTGCGATTGTAAATCCGCTTCAAAATCATGACGATTACAACTTATTCTATTTCAAATTTAAAAAAAAACCTTTTCATTGTATCGCTATAATTACATCGCACAAAATAAATCCCATATAAGTGAACTCGCCGAATCGACAATGTTATGACGGTTATAGGAAATGGATATGTCTCTTTTAAGTGTTTTTTAGGGTTCCGTACCCGAAGTTTAACCAACGGGACCCTATTACTAAGTCCTTTCTGTTCGTCCGTCCGTCCGTCTATCTGTCACAGGGCTGTACCTCATGATCCGTAATATGTAGACAGTTGAAAATTTCACAGAATCTGTATTTTTGATTACGCTATAATAACAAATAAAAATTAAGATAAATTAAAAATTAAAAGAAGCTACTAGAAACGTGTATTACGATGGTACGGAACCCTTCATGTGCGAGTCCGACTCGCACTTGGCCGGTTATTTTTTGTTTTGTCATACTCTACTGCAGTACACATTTCTTCCACTAACTTATCCACTGGCTGGTAGAAAACTCCATATTGCATTAAGTCCGCCCTTTGTACTTATAGTAAAAAGTGTAACATTAATCCTTTTAAAGAACCAGTTTATTAATATATACCATATTAAAAGACTATAATAAAAAAAATAAAACTATCATATACCTACTCCCCGTGTTATAGTGCCAAGAACGCTGGCTGCGCTTCCTCGCTGAATGGCTATACTTCGCCTTTGAGCGAGAATAGAACCAGCCGCAACGACCAGGTGCAGATAGAGTTCTTTTAGGAACTTCACCGCACGTGAACTCCACGGACCGATAGTCTCTGCAGCAAATGGCACAAGTATTTAGTCACCTCTCAGAGACTCATATTTGTGCCACTTACTCATTTCAGCTACATCTGATGCCACCCCGGCTTTGAACAAGGTACTCCTGAGATGAGAGGCCGCTAAAGTCTCTACATAAATGGCATCCCACACTAGGGCTTCACCTCTCTACCAAGGGACCAATGTCATACCGTCGGATCTCCTGCCATCGTCTCTAAATATTCCACATGGCTCTAACACAGAGGGAACATTTATAGAGACAAGAGCCCTTCGGATAATATCGTGCAAAGAACCATGCCGTGAAAACTTACCAGCACTTTTCTTACGTGAAAGTTCGTAGCCTTAACTCGTCGACGCTGCTATCACAGCTTCGGATTCCTACGGCGATGCGCAAGCTTTCCCTATCAAGTAATGTGCTGAGATTACTTGAAGGTAAAGCATGTAACCAGTGACTAGATTCCTTAGTCGAAACAGCTAGAAGACGTGTCTGATCTTGGTCACTATGGAAATTATGAAATAATTTTTTCTGCACACTCTGTACCAACGAATATCACACTGTTTTTGTTGGTTAAATCCCAGTGGAACATTCTCGCCGGGACAGAGCGTTCGCCATGTCTGCCCTGCCTCCGTAGCAAAGCACAGGTCTACTTTATTATTTAAAATTATGTTACATATGTCAGTGACACTATGCACGGAAGCAAGGAAAGCAGGCAATGCAACGCTTGAAAGATTTCTCACACCAATGCCACCAAATTTTATAGGTAAAGTATCTTGAGTCCAGGCTGTTGTATTTAAAGTTAAATTTAGAATTTTTCCTATTGCTATTTTAAGATAATTATCAATATCTTTTAAAATATCCGAACGTTTCCAGACTGGACTCGAGCGCAGTAAGGTACAGATACAAGGAGACAATGTTTTAAAATAGTAAGAGCGATGTGGGGTTTTAAGTAGTAAAATTTATCAATGTGGTTTAAAAACTGATCAAATTTTGTTTTTAAAACAGGTTTTATACTCGAGAAACAACGTGGCACCTTGCAGGTATAGCGATTCCGTAATGGCAGTTTTTCATTCCTGAAGAAATTTAATTAAAATTTTGAATTAAAGTGTCTCTGTTTTAAATTATTGGAAAATATTTCACATTTATTGCTATTTGGTTCAAGACCAATATTTTTAAAATTTCGATAAATATGAGTACCAGTTACCAGCCATTCAGCATGGATTTCAAATTTGAAATAAATTAATAAATTCAATAATTCTGAAAAGCATTTAGTGCACCCTCGTTCGTTTCATTTAAAAGTGTGTCATTTTCACTCAATTGCTGCTTACTACTACCTAAAATACTTACTTCAAATAATTCAATTGTTTTCTTTAACGGTCAGTCACATAATAGCAGTGATATTACTTTGAGACTAATGAACCTTGCTAATCTTTTAAATCTAAATACATTCTAGAGTCAGCAGTGCGATAGTGAAACTACGGTGGAAGTCATGGTTGGCTTCCTTTTGACGTTTGACGTTTAGTTTCGTAGTATTTTAAAAATATTTTTTCTATATACGTCTCACTGCTGGGCACAGGTTTCCTCTCACATCTGAGAGGGTTTTAGGGCAAGGAAATATCCGTAGCGCTGCCCCAATGCGTGTTGGCGAGCCGTGGTAGCTCAGATGGTTAGCGCTCGCTCTAATTTTTTTATTTATTTTATCTTTATTATACACCTTATATTAAAGGATCAAAGAGCGAACTTAGTGCCTTATAATATTTTCTACCAGTCAACTATTTAAGGTATATATTAGCATCGATTGAATCCCGACGTTTTATTTTATTAACATTTTAATTTAAGTTGCAAGTAATACATCTGAATTGTTCAAGTTCTGTAAGATTTACAGCGAGCGTGTAGCCATTGATCTACCACAGCTGTCTCTACGGAAATATTTATGATAATCATCTAAAAAACAATCTGAATAGAATATGACAATAAAAATTTTATTTACTAATAATAGCAAATTATTCTTCATTCATAAACTTAATTACTGATTTTTTTTTTCAATTTAGCAAGTGGGCTGACTAATACCGCCCTAAAATTCCCCCATTCATTTGACACATTTTTTTTAAAATGGAATGCGTTCTAAGTGGCATACGCCATTTTTCTACTTCAAATGGAAGTTTAACCAAGCACTGGATTATAAATGGCCTGCTATTGTTGACAACTTCATCACGTGCGCCATGAAAAATGCCAAAATTACTAAAAAATATTCTCACGTTATCCGAAGAAAATTGTCAATCACTTTCATACTTTCAATTTTAACGAAATTATTCATTGAACTTCAAAATGGCGCGAACGTGAAAAATCAATTAATTATGTAACTGACTATAATTAGCGTTGTGGTAAAAGAAGTATCGTTAATGAATTCGATAGGATGAAAACTAGACCACGTAAGAGTCATTCAATCATCAATGTTGTATATTTTGATATTATGTAGATTAACTACCCACTAACGTTCTTTATGCCAGTGATTATGGGACAATCCATCTTGTGCACTCCAGATCTAAACCTAAATTCAGATTACGCTAGAGCTGTGTATCTGTTGTGTTGCGTTTGTGTATTTTAGGTGAATTCAAGTAAGTATAATAATTTAATTTTAATGAAATTATTATTTTTAATGTAGTTGATATAAAATTGACATTATAACTTAGATTGAATATTTTAATTTTGATGTGTACTACTTGTGATATATTCCGAAATAAATGATTTTTAGTTTTTTATTTTATTTAGCATTGCGTATAAACATAATGGAGATAATATTTTAGTTAAAAGCAATTAACCAGTTCAGGCTTATTACTGAACAAATTGATCTTACTAGATAGCACGGTAGAGTCAGGCTCCAGCTGTATAACTGCAGCTGTAAAAGTGAGTTGGCTTAGCTGAAGTAAGACCTTTAAATAATACCCGCATAAAATAGCAGCAGAATGGTGCTGTGTTTCGTATTGTGAGTGACGAGGGCCAGGAACACTTTTGTTTTTAATGAGGTATTCCATCTTAGTCCTCAAGAAGGGTCTTACAGCACATTTTTGTGATTTGTTTCTTCGAATCAAGTATTGATTTAAGTTTCCGTGAGCCAAAGCAACCAGTTATCATCAGTATCTCTGTATCCTCATTGTTGTCCATATTATTATATAGTAAAATAAGTTATTTGGAAATTTCAAATTGACTGGCATAATTGGGGTTAAAGTACGAAGTTGCCGTTTTAATGGAATGGCCACTTTGAGTTAAAATTTAACCTGCATGGTTCAAGATTTGCGATGAAATTTTAGACATTCTATTGTTTAACTTGCAATTGTTTTTATATTCTTTTGTTGAGTTAAACATGGCGACCTCAAAATTTTGCGTAATTTTCATTAACTTTATCTAAGAGTTTAGATACCCAGCGTTCTATCGCAAAGGCATAAACGATCTTCCCTTTGAGGTGGCAAAAGTGATACATTTAGTTTAGATTTTTTTCTTAGTCATCATTCGGAATGAGATTGAATCTTTAAGCATAACGGTTTGGATAGACATTTTTTTGTTTCTTAATCACTTGCCATTTCTCCATTTGTCAAATTACGTCAACTGCAATCAGTTCAAGTTTATTTTTTTTTTGCCGTTACAGCCATTAAGATTTTGCGTAAGGGTAAGTATTCACGTAATTAAGTTATTTGATGTTGTTTCGTTTTAAATAAGCAGTATTGTCTGTATATTTTACTCACAGACAATACTACTTATTTAAAACTCTACTTTTTCCTAATCTTGATTCTTTGCAAAATGTTAAATTAATAAAATTGCAATCGAAATATTTATTCATTTATTTGCGATACATTCAAATAAATGATTTTTAAATTATATATATATATATATATATATTACATGACATTATTATTGTATTCTTTTTGATTCTCTTTGTCAGATTCGATTCCTTCGTCAACTGGAGTACATCGTCCTTGCACATTACTGTCCGGTAATTATTTGTCTATCTCGGAGTCACTGAAACATAAATAGAATGATAATAGATTAAATTATATTTTACGACTAACTAACGCGGGCGAAGTCGTGGGTGAAAAGCTAGTTTACCTATATAACTCGGTTCATCTTTAAATTTCTGTGAGAGCGTAGTCCTTCCCCGGTCGAGCCGACCCACTCGTGCTACAACTATACTACTAATATAGCTGCAGCATGGCTATACCACGTATAGAAATTTTACTAATCAAATCTTTATATCTCGAAAATTTTAGCATTTTCCTTGGAATTATCGGAATTCCACAGTAACAATGATACGAACAACTTCTTCTAACGGACTAATATTATTACAAGTGGTAAAATTAAAATTTTGTACAACCGATTTCAATAAAACTAATATATGGTAATAATGGTTGAAATGATTTTCATAAAATTTGTATGAGACCCACTGTGAACAAAAAAAGAATAGGTATTCAAAATCAGTCCGGAGAAATCGGTGAATAATATACATACAGCCGAACATAGAACCCCCTCCGTTTTCGAAGTCAAATCAAAATCAGCTATTCCATACTTTTATATTTTGTGGAATAAATTTCGGTCTATCATCTACCAGTCAACTTATGTATCTACATACAATAGTATGTAAGGTGGTAAGGTACGCGATCAAAGTAAGGAAGTAAATACGCGTACTTAGGCTGTTGAGCACAGAGCTGTTGATTTTAGAAGCGTTGCCCGTCCTTTCGATTTACAAGCAAATTGCATTTTTTTAGTTTTGTCTATAATCTCTCTCTTCTATTTTAAAATGTATAAAATGATTTTAGTTGAATGAATGTAATACTCATCTCATCATCACTCATATAGTAGATAGGTAGAGATACTTACATAAAAAAATAACAGCTCAATTCTATAAGGTATATGTGGTAAGTCCCCACTTAATGTCTATGCAATATAATAAAATTGCAAAGTAACACAAACAAATTCACTATGTAACTTAGTAAATGTACGCAAATATAGACTATGAAAAAATTAACGCTCCTGCTGCTGCTATCGTAGTGTGCGTTAGAATTAGTGTAATATGTTGTATTTGCGTTGTTCACGCCCGGAATCCAGAGGGAGGCAGAGCGTGCGTTATGAAACAGATAGCACTTTTGAAAATACCTACTCGCGCCGCATATCGACCCTTCACAATCCTCTTAATAAATATATTTTTCCTAAGAAAAAAGGTGTTTAATTTTTTCAATGTAACGGCAATTTCGTATTTTAACACAATATATTAATAATCTAGTACAGAACATAGATCTCGCCCAAAGATGAACACAAAGCGCGGTCCCATGTCACTGGCATCCATCAACAAGGGAAGTTAGTAATATCACTTACATTCAGCCTGTACAGTCATTTCCTGAGTTCATTACAATATTTTTAAAGTAATATTGAATTAAATTCTAAGCTAGCATCTTAATAGTGCTATAAACCTATAAAATCATCTCCGGAAAATTTATTCAACGCACAAGTGTAAAGCGATGACCGATAGTCATTTTATCCTTTGATTATCAGGCATGAATATAAGCGATGATTTTATATTTAAAATACAAATACGTATTTGACTGAGATATTTTGTAGTTAGTATTTTTTTAAAAAAGGCTTCAAAATATTTGAATTTTCTTATCGATTGAGGTCCGCAATGCCCGGCACACAGATTACCCCCTAAAGGGGTACACAGATCACCCCTCAGGGGGTAATCTGTGGCCCGGCACCATTCCACTACCTTAGTAACCTTTAACGTTTAGCGTTTTTACCGGCTAGTGCCAGCTAGTCCGCTTCTAAACGCCTTTGGCCTTCCAGCTGAACTATCTTTTCTACCACTAATTGTTTTCATTTATTCTCCATCTTTTTCCCTCGCTCTGTAGTCTAAACGTGTATTTCGAACTGCCTTTTGTGTGGGTGTAAAAATATTATTTAATTCGAGGTGTACAGAGCTTTTTATTTGCATAACATCTATTCCAGTCGTCGATGAAATGTATTTTTTTAAATTATATTTATTATGATATATTTATATGATCCTAAACCCGTTTAAAGTATGAAGGGAAAATTGTAATCATAATTCGCGTCGTAGTTAACAACTTAGTAGCGAGCGTGTCATTAAGGTAGTAAATGGTAGGTAAATGCTTCGTGCATTGACTCGTACCACTCATACACACACGAGCGCGCGTCTTTGTTGCCCATAAATCACATTCAATTTCGGATATTTTCAAATAAATGTAGAAAATTTATTTAAGCATATTTTTCAAAACTGCTGAAAGTGTATGTCAGTATTTATTTTTGAGCTTAATTATTGGCTGGTTTTAAAAATAACCCTGTATATATACAATCATTCTTATCATGTAAAACAGCGCAATAAATAAAAATTGTGTTACTATATATTAATACGAAGATAAAAATAATTTGTGATAAAAAAAAACTTCCTAAAAATATTTCTTAACAACTCAAAAATAATGTCACAAGCTTGTGAAGTTATGAGGATTTCACGTCTGACGTGCAGTCCTACGATTGATAGTTTTTTTTTATTGATTTGAAGTAAATTAAATTAAATCCAAAAGTAAATCGCTTACGCGTACAATTTGTACCATACTAGTACACTTTCTAAGAAAAATTCAATGTCAATTGTGGTAACATCGGTATTATTCAAATCGGCTGCGGAAAATTACATTTTCTATTAAACATCGATCTTTATAGTGGAAATAATTCAGAAAAAACCGGCCAAGTGCGAGTCGGACTCGCGCACCGAGGGTTCCGAACAAATCCGTAGGTACTATATAAGTTTAGTTATTAAAAATATTTTTATTATATGATGTAACTAAAAATTTATGCTTTTCGCAATTTTCCCTTTATCTGTGCTATAATAAGTTGCATCGTACCAAACTTTAAGATTCTGAGTTCACGGGAAGTATCCTGTAGGTTTTGATTCCATTGCGAATGTCGAAAATTTGCGGCATAAACGGCTGTATCTTTTGATTGCGTTGGCTTAGAAGCTTAATTTTTTTCACAGCTCCTAGGGAAAGTAGACTTGAGTATTTGATATGAATTTCAGCTTGATACCTCCACGCGTTCTTGAGAAAAAGAGTCTTGACAGACAAACAGACGGACAACAAAGTGATCCTATAAGGGTTCCGTTTTTTCCTTTTGAGGTACGGAACCGTAAAAATGGTATTAAAAATTTTTAAGAATTCTAGAATGGGTACATAATCAAACATAAAATTGATTGATAAATGGTTAGAATCCGTCATCCCATTTTCAAAAGCCATAAGAGGCTCTGTGAGAAATATCGAAAATAACTTTTGGGCACCACTAGATGACGGTATTCCCATCTTGGTGACAAATGAACTCACAGTCCACCTAATGGTAAATGGCTACTACAGTCTATGGATACCTGCAATTAACTTGTAGGCAAGAAATTAAAAAAATAATGTAGGTAAGAAATAAATTTATAAATTGTTGCGTTTGTTATAAACAAGTAACAAGTTAAAAATTTTGTACAACCAACTTCAATATAAATTATTAAAGATAACTAAAATTTATCTGGGACCACATGAGAAGTACCAGCTTTCAAACAAAAAATAATTGTTGAAATCGGTTCACGTAGAAAAAAGTTATAAGGTAACACACATACAAAACATACAGTCGAATTGAGTACCTCCTCCTTTTTGAAGTCGGTTAAAAATACTTGAAACCCCCTGTTTAAAACAAAACAGCAGTTCAAATATATATGAACCGTTTAAAGTTTATTCATTTTAATTCGTCTTAAGTTGCTGAACGAATAGTTCGTAATATAAACTTTATACAAATATTTAAAAAAGTATTTAAAAGAAGTACTTTTGCCCATGTACATGTATCATGTAATGATATTAATAATTTAAAAGTAAATTCAATAATAAATATACTTATTTAAGGGGAAAACATGCTAACATCCACTATTAGCAGTATTTATGTAGTTTACGACCAACATCGGGAAGGCGGTGACGAACAACATATTATGTAAGATAACACAACATAATACCGCGTCCTAACAGCACTCGTAATCGAGTTACGGGATCCGGTACACTGAGACGAATGTTCATGCGACCTCAATTGAGACGTCACTTCGACTCCCGTCGTCGTTGTTTATGTTTCAACATTGTACTTTTACATAGATTCTATGGCACTATCAGTAGGTGTTTGTAGGACATTTTTGTATGTTGATAATAAATTATAGATATGTTTAAGAAAATGTTTAGACCTCTGTGTGGAATAGTTTACCACCGGCAATTTTTCCGGACCGGTACGACTTAAGGGACCTTCACGAAAAGAGCTGACTCATTTCTAAAAGGCTGGCAACGCACCAGCAATTCCCCTGGTGTTGCAGTTGTTCATGTGCGACGGTAGTCACTTACCAACAGGTGAGCCGCATGTCCGTTTGCCCCCTCTTCTATTAAAAAATTACCGATTGCTTTGCAGTAAATGGTCACGAGGGAACCGAAGTGCTCAACGTCTTGATGTCATAGTTAAACTGGGCTACCTTCGACTTTTTTATTATTTAGTATGATTCGATCTACACAGAACGATCTAACAGAATCGTGAAGTCTTGCAGTGGTATGCTTAGGGCTGGATTTAATTTTCTTAACAGCAATCTAGCCTTACGAATTTTTAGATATCAGTGTTATTTTGCAAATATTCATAAACTATAGTAATAACGGGGGTGATTTAGAATACTTCACACAATGCGGACTTTCCGAAGCTACGAGAAGAACACAGGATTTTTTTTAATAATCTCAATGTTTTGTTTTGATAAAATTCTTTATTTTTAACCAACTTAAAATAGGAGGAGGTACCCAATTCGACTGTATTATTTTATGTGTGTTGTTATCTCATAACTTTTTTCTAGGTGAACCGATTTTGATGATTCCTTTTTTATTTATTAAATTTCATCAAGGTCTGATCAGTAGTTTTTGAGATATCCTTAATAATTTATGTTGATGTCGGTTGTACAAAATTTTTAATTTTATATCTGTTTTTATAGAAGAGAGTGCAAACAAGCACCCGGCGCACCTGATGGTTAATGTCCAGCTCCGCCCTTAAACAACTGCAATACCAGGTGAGTTGAATGTCCATTGCCGTCTTATTGGATGATAGGATGGATTAAATAAACGATAGTAGACTTATTGCAGACTTTACAGGGTGCACTGGATGTAGAAAGGGGGTTCATTATGTCCATGTATAGACAGGAACTAGCATTGTTGTATTTTTACTATTCACCATCATCATGATGTTATTCAAAATTATAAAACCAAATAAAACGTGGAAGAGCCATGCTGCAGCTGTTGTAGCACGAATGGGTCGGCTCGACCGGGGAAGGACCACGTTCTCACAGAATACCAGCGTAAAATAGCAGCTTAATGCTGCTGTGTTTCGTATGGTGAGTATAGAGAAACGGAGACTTGTTTTACTGGAAAAGAGGCATTCCATCTAAGACCTCACGGGTGACAACGCATCTGCATTTTGATTCGCAAACGAGGATAGATGTAGATGTCTATGGGCCACAGCAACCACTTACGATTAGGTGGACTGTGTGCTCGTTTGTCACACTATCCTATAAAAAAAATTAATATACATAAGTGTATCCTCAACTTATTTTAACGTCCCGAGGCGAAAAACGGTGCTACTGTACATGTACCACTTATAATCTTAATAATAAACGGGTCGCATACTAGATTATTAGTTGTTAAACACAGCTGCCTATTGCATCTTTAATTTACCTGGAAGAACTGTAAGTTAAAGCTAAGCTACATGAACACAGTTATCTCATGTTTGAAAAGTAATAAATGTAAATATTAACAATAAAATAGAAAATGGACAGTCTTTCGTCAATTCGTCTCGATTGTTTTACGAGTATAGATTATGTAATCTATTACGGAACTAAAGATTCACTACTACTACTAAAGTTCTTTACTGAGCAAACGGGAGTCTTTCATTGCCTTAAAGGGGGATATTACCGTGTAGTGGCGGTGTAAGAATGTCTACTATCACATATTGTTCCATACGTGTCGTGAGAGACGGCAGGGGGAAACAAGTCAGGAGATGTGCATCAGTATTTTCCTGATATCAACTTAAAATTATAGGAATCTGCGGGTAAGCAACCAGCTAGCAATCGTGGCAACTATGACAATATCGCCCCCTAGGTCATTTAATAGTTTATGTAATAATTTATGTAATTCTAAAAAAAAATTAGGAGATTATTGTCCTTTGTTAAAACTGATACCAAATTTTCAACATTACGAATGATTTGATGATTCAAATAAAGAAATCAGATAAACATTTTATGGTTCTTAAGAATTTTATAAACCGAAATGTAGTGATATCTTTCAATAAATATCTAAAGGTACATTCTTAAAAAGATCTATGTTCTACAAAGGATTTAAGACTGAAAATTTAAAATATATAAATTTAAAATTTGCTGAATGTATGATGCCCAGCTGTGGAGTACCTTTTTACTGCTTTACTACTAACTAATGATAATGATGATGAAAAAATAGATGACGATATACAATGGTACATCTGCATTGATGATTAATGACACTAATTTACACTAATACAACTACTCACTCGAGTTCTTCCTGACACAAGATTCGTAGTGTAACTACGATAGCTAACTCGACCAGAGTTATTCAAGACTAGCGACCTGTGTCGGCCTCGATATAACGTGACGTAATTTGCATTTAAGATGAAATAATTTAAAATTAAAAATTTTGTACAACCGACTTCAATCTAAGTTATTAAGAATAACTCAAAAACTATTGGTTAGACCTTAATGAAATTTATATGGAACTACATGAAAAGCACCAGCTTTCAAATAAAAAAAGGAATCATCGAAATCGGTTCACCCAGAAAAAAGTTAAGAGCAACAACAAAAATACACGCAATTTTTCAGATAAAATATCACTAGATCACTCCTGACATTGCTCTTTATCTGTTCCTGAAATTTTATTACAATCGGTTCAATTATTCCGAAAATTAACCCGGACAGACAGACAAACATCTTAAAAGTGGTTATTCATTACTATAAGGCAGTTATTTCGTTATTATAGACAGACACTTAAATTTTATTTATTATAAAATTTCAACAAGCACTATTAACAACAACACTATATGATAATGACATTACTTAAATTATATACGGGTTTATTTTTCATATAATAGTCAAATTTTGAACTTAAGTTCAAAAACGAGTATATGAATAATGATATACCGTTATTTCAGTTTTTGGAAATACGAGTAAATAATTAAGTAAAGATTTATGGGCAACAACCACGTGTATGTGCGCTCCTCTGTATGCGATTCAATTCACAGTTTTTGCCGATCGATCGACCCTTGAAAATGTGTGCGTGCGTAGTAAAATTGTAGGCGTTAAATATTTATGAAAGACAATCAATTAAAATAATGCACTACCACACATTTTCAATTTCAATCATAAAAAGGTCAGAATGTTGGAGATTTTTTTTTAATTAATTTTTCTTCACCATTCTTAATCTTCTCTGCGAATTTGGCCAGTTACTGCAAAATAACCCTGTATGTGTGAACATTTGTAAAACTGTTAGGATATCTGTTACTCAATCAAGCAAGGGCGGCTGAACAGATTTGGGTGAAATTTTTCACACAGATAGACTATGTACTCGTATTGCATTAAAACAAGAAAATAACAGTTATCGCAGTATAATAAACATGAGTTGTTACTGTTTCCACTTGGACTATCGGGAAACAGTATTAAATTGAAATTCCCCGGGCTAGAAGACATTTTATTTTATTGTTTATTACTTCTATTAAATATAAACAGCTACATCGTGACAAAAAGAAGTTAATAAAGAAAAGTCTATAGCATCACGACGCTGAGAAACGTGACCATGGTTGCTTCGAGGACCAACACGACGATTTTATTTTTGCAATAATGACCAATTAATCAGAGCTTTGTAATTTGAACCTTGTTGCATAGTGATTAAGGTGAAAATTTGCATTAACCATCACCATTGAATTTATTGAAGCTCCATCAATGGCTTGAAACGTACCTAATTGAATGATTACAAAACATTCATTTAACACTGGACAGAGAAGTTTTGTAGAAAAAAGTTTTGGAATCTGAGTACTTTATCATAAAACAAATGTATATATCATCAACGTCATTAGTCATTATCATTACAGCCCTTCACAAGTCCACTGCTGAACATAGGCGTCCCCCAAGTAATACCGCAAAGCACGGTCCTGAGCTAAGGTCGTCATTTCATCTAGTGGCCGCACAATACTTTGCCTACAGGTACGAGGCTGCCACTCGAGAACCTTGCTTTCCAATCGGTTGTGCTCGAAGTACTTCAGCTTTACAATCCGTCGGGCTATGTCGGTTACTCTGGTTCTACTGCGGATATCCTCATTTCGAAATTTATCACGCAGATAAACCCGCGCACAGCCTTCTCTATAGCTCGCTGAGCGACCTTGAGCTTCTTCATACGGCCAGTTGTGAAGAATCACGTCTCAGATCCTGGCAAAATGCACTGATTGGACAATCTCGTTTTCAAATTTTGAGGTACACCTAACGAGATGTGTCATAATCTCCCGAACAACGAATAGTAAGTAAGGTAATAATGACAAATAAGTTATTAATCACTATTTATAGGTGATAAGACTCCTTTTCTGCTTGAATCGGTTTGGGTAGGGTCCTCTTACCTATTTTGCCGCCAAATACTGTACTCCAGTCAGTTAACTACAGATTGTGAGGCATTCTATGTTAGTCCTCCGAGGTGAGAACGCATCTGTAAATTCTTCACCGTTTGAAATAAGATTCAAGTGTTGATGTACTGCAGTGGTCACTAACCAATAAGTGGACACTAAGATTATCTGTCACTTCAGTTTTATTTAAAAAAATGCTGGTGTAATGCGTATAATGGAAAATTAGGCAATAAAAAAGTTATCAATTGTAATGGACAATAAATGAGAAGCACATGCCGTGCGGTAGGTCACGTTGGAACAACGGTACCACAAGTGTCGCCAGCTTCAGCGAAAATTGGCCGACAATTTATTTTATAACTGTTATTCCACCGCGTAACTGGTTATGTGAAATGAAACCACAATTCTTTGACCGCCCATTATTTCGTAATCTTTCTTTTACTGATACATTAATTAGATCGTGATGTACCTAATGATTATGAAAATTTCATGAAAAGCAATTATGTAATATTTGTATTATATATATATATATATATATAGTATTTAGATCAAACTAATAGATATATATAATTACATTTAGATTATTTAGAATAAGAAATCTTGCCATAAAATTTCATATTAAGTAGATCCATTTTTTTATAGAAATCGAGTTACAAACGAGCACAATCCACCTGATGTAAAAGCATAGATATCTACATGTTTTTTTATAGGATAGGGTGACAACCGAGCACACAATTCACCTGATGGTAAGTGGTATATACCTCTATATCTATCCTCGTTTGCAAATCAAAATGCAGATGCGTTGTCAGTCGTGAGGACTAAGATGGAATGCCTCATTTCCAGTAAAAAGCGTATCCGGTTCTCTACACTCATCATACAAAACTATTTAACCCTAGTATTCTGTTAAAGCATGGTCCTTCCCCAGTCGAGCCGACCGATTCGTGCTAAAACTATACTACTGATATAGCTGCAGCATAGCTCTACCACGTACAAAACATAAATACTTGTTCCATGCGGTATTCAACACCGTGGCTCTTAGTGCCGCAAATAATTTCTAAGCCACTCTGCCACACGTCCTACTGTGAGTGCAGTGAGATATATAAAGTCTGTTACTTTAATTTTAATGGTTTTCGTTTTTTGTGTGGTTTATTTAATGTGGTTCGGAAAATACCTCTATCTTGTGAAGAACCAGCAAGAAACCCAGCGGTACATTTTTTGAAAAAAATAAGAACCGTTTACAATCACATCATCTTTGGACATGAACTTCTCCCGTTGTATGATGTATTTGCCACATTCATCACCTTGACCTTGATTGCCAATCGTAATACCAGCGTTTTACACCTTTGTCACCGGTGTGGGTATTATACTTATGTACTGTATAGGAAACCACAATATTACTCCGACATTAGCTATACACTCACGGGACAAAACATTGTAATGGATCATACTCGTAATATAACCGCCGCCACACTGCATACCTTACTGAATAAACAGCAATATAGTGGTTTATTGAAGAAATAGTTCCCAATTTGCTATCTCCAACTAGTAAACACTGTGTAATCAATAACTTTAAGTAGACCAACCACAGGCTTAATTAATCCAAAAGAAAATCTAGTGGTTGACTAAGATGTTTTTAAGTTGATAGTATTTTTGTCAAGTATATTTTGCATTAGCAAGAGGAAGCCTGTAATATTCAGAAATAAACTTACGAAAAGCTACAAAAATGAAGATATTGTTGATAATGGAAACGACGACAAGCATATTTAGACAAGTTAGAATGTTCACTCTAACTTGTTTAAATAAGCTGTTAAAGTTCTTTAAAAGTGTCATTAAATATCACAGCATACATAATATTGCTACTATAATTATTAAGAAGGTATCTTGAAACCGCAGTCTGCAGGTTACACATAACAAGCAAAGCCGCAAGAAATCTAATCTCCGAGAAAGTAGATAGCTAAATTACTATCAAGGTTTCTTTCAAAGCACTTCTATATCATCCACAAGTAACTTCAAAGGGTCCTATAACCCAACCACTTAATACCATTAATCATTATCATGCGGAACGCGTTCGGCACAATGCAACGGCGTGGCTTCCAAGAAACAATGTTATATTTGTGGCGACCATAGTTTATCGTACGGTATTCCGGTCCGGCTCCATCTACATCTGTATTGATGAGTAGCGAATTAATATGGGAAAGTCGCACACAAAACAATCGAGTAACGAAGTGGTCTTAGAAGAGATATGCGAGTAGAATTTACGACTAACATTTCTTGCTGGCATAGTGATACGTTGAGGAGAAGGAATATATTAGCAAGATTTTTTTCAATATTAAGAGAGTAGATATTTTTTTACGTGGTAGAGCCATGCTCCAGCTATATTAGTAGTATAGTTGTAGCACGAATGGGTCGGCTCGACCGGACCACGTTCTCACAGAATACCAGCGTAAAATAGCAGCTTAACACTTCTGTGTTTCGCATAGTGAGTCTAGAGAACCGGAGACCCTTTTTACTGGAAAAGAGGCATTCCATCTTAGTCCTCACGAGTAACAACGCATCTGCATTTTGATTCACAAACGAGGATAGATGTAGATGTCTATGGGCTACAGCAACCACTTACCATCAGGTGGACTATGTGTTCACTTTGTCACCCTCTCCTATAAAGGAAAATTAGAGTCACCATTTCTCGTCACTAACCGTATGATACAAAGCTGTATATTTTATAAAAACAAGCAACAAGGGTGAAAAACGAGCACAAACTCCATCAGACGATAAATGGAAGCTGTGACTCATAGATATCTATATCTATCTTTAACTAAGAATGAAAATGCAAAATACGTCTAGGATAGATGGGATTGCTTCGTTTCCAGTAAAAAGGGTCTTTGATTCTCTACACTCACTATTAGATAGCCGTGGTAGCTCAGAGGCTTACTGTTCGCTGTAAATTTCACAGTATGCGAGCAATCCGGGTTTGATCCCCGTCGGCACCAATAAAATTGTCAATTTTGTGTTGTGTAATTAAGTGGTGATTTACCACGTGCTCGGCGGTGAATGAAAACGTCGTGAGGAAACCTGCATGTCTGAGAAATAAATAAAAATAATATTTCAAAGATATGTGAAGTCCGCCAACAACACTGGAGCAGCGCGGGGGACACTACCTTGCCCCAAAATGCTCTCAGAATTGAGAAGAGGTCTTTGCCCATCAGTGGGACGTATATAATCTGTAACTTTACTTTACTTGATCTACTATTAGATACATAGTAACAAATTACGCTACTATTTCATGTTGGTTCATGTTGTATAATTTTTAATTGAGGATAGACCTACATGTCTATGCGTAAAAACATCCCCTTACCTTAACGTGGACTATGAGCTCTTGTCCCATCAAACTTTATGTACTATTTGACTAAACAATATAACAAAGTTTTTAAGATAATAACTTTGATTAAGCAATGTGCTTAAATC
The DNA here is from genome assembly GCA_963668995.1 of Parnassius mnemosyne. Classification (NCBI taxonomy): domain Eukaryota; kingdom Metazoa; phylum Arthropoda; class Insecta; order Lepidoptera; family Papilionidae; genus Parnassius; species Parnassius mnemosyne. The sequence goes on from CAVLGL010000093.1 coordinate 9,787,461, forward strand.
TAATATCGCTGTTTTAGCGTATCAGATACAACGGTTCCTTAATTTATTTTTGAAAAGATTATTCCAATTTCAAAAACAAAGCAAATTTTTTTTAACACAAACATAGTTATCATCATTACAACCTTTCACAAGTCCACTACTGGACATTGGTCTTACTTTATTACATATTAGCACTACCTTTATAGATAGGTGAAAGGTTACTTAGAAAGTAAACAGTGTTATTAATGTAATTCAAACTGAATTACAATTGTAATGTCTGAAAGTACTAAGTAGCTTTATTTTCTTCGCACGCTCCTGTTTTACATTTTCTAGCACTCAGTACGTATTTGTGACCCACTGACTTTATAAAAGCAAGGCTTTCAACTTCCTAATAAGAAAAATCCGAATAAATTTGAACTTTTAATTAAAAAAATCACAATAATAGCTTCAGAAGTCGGTGCTAAAACATAGTGTGTCGACGAATTACAAGTATGTAAGTCCCCGATTTCAGAGGCTACTACATATGTGGAGATAATTTTATTTTATTTTTAGTTTTTGGAGTTGGTTTATACTTTATAATATAATTTTAATCTTTTTACCGTTTTGAGTGGTCTAATAAATATCACTAGTGCAATGTAGCAACTAGAATGTAGTTTAAATATGGATATCAAAACCTTCATCCATCCCGTTTCATCAAATTTGTCTGGAACCAAACCTAAAGTTTGAATAGTTTAACCGTTTCCCTAAATCAGTGAATATATCTCATCGTTTACTGACTCCATACATTATTATTTTTTTATATTTTTTTTACAACATCTGTGATGTCGGTGACTTCATGTAGGTCGCATAAGAAAATTCATAACGGGTTAACTGTGTCCATTAAACATATATAACAAAAACATATAATAAACCAAAAAGCTAACTAAAAATATTTTCTTCAATTCATTCATTACAGTCTATTCGTTCCAGAGCTGAATATGGCCTCGCCCAATTGTCTCCTCGGCGAGATATTTGCCTTAGTGACAACACATGAAAGACGTTTTTATAATTATTGACTTGTTGCCAGAAAGAAGTTGTTACTTACAAACACAACAAAACATTTTCAAACTGAATTACAAATACATACTAACGAACAAATTATATTACTTACTAGGTGGAAAGACTCCTTTTCTGGAACTCCTTTGAGGAGTTTGTCTGAGTAGGTCCCTCTTATCTGTATCGGCCGCCATAAAGCAGTGCTTTATTGTTTCAGACTGTGAATTCGTAGTTTATAAATATATTTGTAGCCGTTTTTTGTTTGCAGTAGCCATTTACCTGGTGGTGGACTATTGATTCGTTTATCACTTCAGTTTAATTTAAAAAGAAACGTGCATGACTTTTCTTTGCTTCGAATTAAAAAGATTCTTTGAGATACGCGAAACGCAAAAGTTTATTAACGTACAAACACACACATGTACACAGACATTCTTTTAAAAACAATAGACTATTTATATTTAGAGGCTATTCTCCTATGGACCTCAAAGCTTGGAAATATATTGATATTTAGATTTTACAGTATGTCTGTACAAACGTAAACTTAATCTGAAAATTAAACACAAGAAATTTCTTCAGAAGAAGAAAAACTTACGGTTAATTTGTGTGACTTATGTACTCCAGGTCATTGTACTATTCATGTACATGCCATTTTCTTTAAATGGTTATATTATAAAATTAGAACTAAACAACAACTTAAGAATTCTGAGAACATTGTGTGAGAAAACTGTACAATGTTTGAATTATAATTACATTTGTATTTTTAATTTCATTTTTTTTTTGTATTGTTACAGTGAATTGACATTGGAAGGTATGGCAAATTGTGGGGGATGGAGCGAAGAGCCAGTCTCAAAGGTACATCTTTCAATATTATACTTTTGTTTTATAACATACATCTTCTTTCTCTTTATCGGAAATATTGTAGTTGTGTTACCAACTCATTAAAAAAACACCACGCTCTTAAACCGTGCTGAATTGGGGTAAATCGCTAGTCACGAGTAATCTTTTCTCTTGTTGCCCTCAAGAACATCAGATAAATTGATAAATATTTCTTGTATTTACGTGAAGAGTACACCTGGAATAAAACTTATCGCGTTGAATTTTAACTTTTTTAAATGCCCGAACGGGGAGGACTGAAGTGTTTGACGTTCTGATGTCATTATTAACAGACACTACCTTCAACTTTTATTTATTCATTTTTAGACCGATCTACGCAGAACGAACTTATATTATTTTGAAGTATTGGGTTTTGATGTTATTTTATTAATATTATGGAATCTCAAGCAGATGGTCCCCAGCCATCTTTTCTATTGAAATTCGAATGTTTTTGTAATTTCCATAGCTTCGTGAATTAAACTTAGTAGGAATCGGTGTTCTTTTGCGAGAATTTGTGGTCTATCAAATTTGATATAATGGTTGAGACGATCCTGAACATGTTGACATATACTTGCCGGAGGAGCGATGCTTCATTTTTTATATAAGAGGTTTTAAGAGGATTTTTTATATTATAAACGAGCATGCTGCTCACCTGATGGTAAATAGCCATCGCCGCCCACAAACAACTGCAACACCAGGAGAATTGCAGGTGCGTTACCGGCCTCTTCAAAAAGAGTATGCTTAACACATCAGCGACATGTTAGAACATGTAAAAATTAGTAGTACATGTAAAATTAGTTTTATTCCATCAACATGAATGACTAAGAATTTGCAATCGAATAGTGCAAATGGGCATATCCTCATAATTTTATAAAACCATTTCATTGCTATGGCATGTTGAAACGCGGTAAGGTATCTCGCAACGAAATCGAGAGCGTGCGACCGATTAATTATGATCACAATTGTACAGTGTGGCGGAGTTTCGTCAAAAATCCGACACGGAATTAAAAAGAGATTGCATAAACTGATACGGTATATTAAGGATTTCTGAGATTAAAGCTGTTATATCCATCTGTAAAGGGCCACATTTCTTTGTTTGCCATCCATTCAATCGTCTCTCTTAAGCTTTAGGGACTAATTTAGTGCATGGTGTGTGTATCAACGGTTTCACCTACGTAAGTCCAACAAAAAAATATTACTTAAAATAGGAATCTTCATTTAGGCTAATTTTCTTTCCTATAGGATTTCGTAAAATTTCGCTATGACAGCGTTCTCAGCTCTGTCGCACCGATCTGTTATGGTATTTATTAGAGGATAATTAGTGTAGCTGACGATAGCGCAATACAAAAACAAGGCTCATGTTCATGCCTAGCTTATAGGCGTTGAGTGCAGTAAAAATGGAATTATTAATCTTCTCCTTTCTTTTTTTATTTTGTTGAAGTCGTCTAAAAACTAATTTTAATTTTATGAATGGTGAAAATCTAAATGCGACCATTATCTTTTCTTACAACTCATACACGTACATTAATATAGTACGTGTCAAAATGATAACCATCTATCATTGTGTATGCGATTATGCAATTTTTGAAGCGGTGCGAATTTCCCACATAAATTTGCATTAAGTTGAATGAAGTATCTATAGCGAAAATAATGTTTTGTTATTTTTATCGCTATGTTCCTTGCCTGTTATGGATATTATAGTTGTGTTATGTATACGAATTAATAAATTTGAAATGTCTGTTTGTAATGTCAAAATAACAGCTTTTTACTAAATGCATATGAAAGTGTATACGGTACTTATAACAAAAACATAATTTTTAAAATTTTTGTCTGTCTGTGTGTCTGTCTGCTTTTTCCGGCTAATCTCCGAAATGGCTGGACCGATTTTGACGGGACTTTCACTGGCAGATAGCTGATGCTATAAGGAGTAACATAGGCTACTTATATTTTAGAGAAATAAATAGGGTTCCGAGCAACATTATTAAAACCCTAAATTACCGCGGGCGAAGTCGAGGGTAACAGCTAGTTGTATGTAAGTTTAAGATTGACGCCAAAATCACTACCAAACACTATCCATCACCGTTATAATTAATTTTCATCATTATCCTAATTTAAAAAGTAATGTATTTTATGTTTGTTTTCCTATTTAATACCTATATCTAAGTCTATCATATATATTTATTTATGTTGTATATATTAGTGTATTACTGTCTCTTATAATATAATAATACATATATTTAGATTCATTTTAGATATAAGTTGGTAGCTTATTATAATATTCCACATTCCACAATGTGTTTCGTATTTGTGGTATACAATAAAGTATATATATATATTTTTTTTTTCATAAAAAAATCTTGAGGATACATGCATGTCTGAAAAACTATAAGGAGGTTAACAACCAGCTGTGGGTCGTACGTAGACCGTTATTTTACTATTTGAAACCCACTATCTTATATTTTAACTCGTAATCCGCGTTATTAGAGGCTGTTAGTCTTGCCACTGAGCCACGTGGTCGTTTTTAATTAACGTTATAACGAATAACGTTGTATACGATTTTCTCATAAACATCGATAGCCTTCTAGATAAAGAAGACAAGTGGCGCTTAATTGCTTTTTATGGGAACGCGATAAATCGTGATAGGGTTTATAAATAAACGCTCGGTGACCGCGTGGTGGTTGGGTGAGATATAATCTTCGGTTCAAACCGTTAATTCTGTGGCAGTGTAGAATTATTAAAGAATAAATAATGTAGGAACTAAATAGAATTTCTTGCACTGTTTAGTTAAAAGTAATGATTAATGATGATTTCTTATATTTACGCGAACCCTACACATTGAATAAAACTATTTTTACGGATATTATCGCGTTTAATTTGCTATTTTAATTCCCGACGTTTTGGGTGCTTTGCAGCAACCCATGGTCACGGGGGGCCTGAGATGTTTGACGTCCTGATGTCACAGTTAGCCCGGCTACCTTCAGGTTTTTAATATTCATTTTTGGTTCGATTTACGAAGAATGAACTTAGCAATGACGTCATAGCTGACGTGAAGCACCGACGCTCTGGGAAGTCTGCAGTGTGTAATTATCTCCGCCATTACATCAGATTTGATAGACCACAAATCCTCGCAAAAGAACACCGATTCCTACCAAGGATGATACGCGAGCCTATTGAAATTAAAAAACACCCTTATTTCAACAGAGAAGATGGATGGGTGCTGCCATCTACTTGGGATCCTATAATTAACAAAATTAAATCCAAACCCAAGCATACCTCTGCAAGACTTCAAGATACTGTAAGTTCATTCTGCGTAAATCGGACCAAAAATTAATATTAAAAAGAAGGTAGCCAGGCTAACTGTGACATCGGGACGTCAAACATCTCAGTCCCCTACGTGACCATGGGTTGATGTAAAGCACCCGCAACGTTGGGAATTAAAAAAGTAAATTAAACGCGATAAAATCCGTAAAAAAATAGTTTATTCAATGATTAATGAAGCAAAAGATAAAGCGCTCCTCCCTGTTTCTGAAATGCTTTTAATGGGGATAAGCGCTTGCCCTAACTTTCAAAGTAGACAAGCAACCCGATGATTCCCGCCAATACTGCAGTGGGAGCTGTAAGTTTATCACTTTAGTTTTATAAAAAAAATACATAATTTTTTTCTGAAATGTTAGTGAGTGAATATATATATAGACGGCGGTCATAACGACTTAATTACAAATTACGACTAATGAATTCATTCCACCATCGATATTACGAAAGCAATTCCTCTAATTACCCGTTCGTAATTTCCTTATAGGTAAGTAATCCTTCACCCTATTTCGCTCCGTAGATTTCGTAAGAGACGAACATGGAAAATTCTAGAAAACTTTAATGGCATCCACGGGCATGGCTCGAATGGGTCGCCTCGACCGGGGAAGGACCACGCCTTCACAGTATACCAGCGTAAAATAGCAGCTTAATGTTTTTTTTTTATAGGATAAGATGACAAACGAGCACTCAGTCCACCTGATGGTAAGTGGTTACTGTGGCCCATAGACATCTACATCTATCCTCGTTTGCGAATCAAAATTCAGATGCGTTGTCACCCGTGAGGACTAAGATGGAATGCCTCTTTTCCAGTAAAAAGGGTCTTCGGTTCTCTACACTCGCCATACGAAACAGCAGTGTTAAGCTGCTATTTTACGCTGGTATTCTGTGAGAGCGTGGTCTATGCTGTTAGATTTCGTATGACGAGTGTAGAGAACCGGAGACCCCTTTTACTAGAATTGAGGCATTCCATCTTAGCCCTCAGGATGACAACTCTGCATTTTGATTCTTGATCGAAAAAGAATGTTCGTATCTATGAGCCACAGCATCCACTTACCATCATGTAGACATTGTGCTTGTTTGTCACCTTACTCTATAACAAATAAAAATCCCTACATACCTTTATACTTCACATATAGATAGCAATAATTCTTTTATTTTTTATACGTTATCCGCACACTAGGATTTTCTCCTGAATTATAGATACAGATTACTTAGACATTGCACAATAATAAACATTCAGACCCAAAAAAATATTAGTAGACTATACAAATACTTATTCCCTGCGGGATTCGACCCCGCGGCCCCCAGCGTCTCAGCTCAATGCTAAACAACTGCGCCACAGTCATCAAATAATTTATACGACATTTTAAATGTAGATTCATTAAAGGCACTAACATAAAGCAATAACATATTTAATTTTAAGAATTCAATAAGTACTTAACTGTCTAAATTCGTCGCGTAGTGACGGTGCAAGAGAATTCACTACCCCATGTAAATCTAGGGTGTCCTAAGAGGTGACAGTTGGAAATAAAATAGGAAAGGGATGGCGGCATCCTTTTGATAACAACACAAAATAATAAAAAACTGCGGTTTCCAACCCACTAGCCAAGCGTGGCAACTATCCTTTTTTGAGGTAATCTATGGGGAGGCCTATGTTCAGCGGTAGAGTTTTGATATGTTGTTATGAATGAATTAAAAAAATACTATATTTTGTACATTAAAGTAACTATAATTCAGTAATTTTGATTTAGTTTAATGATAATAAATAAATACAATATAGGTTAATTATATTTATATATTTTATCGTGATTCGTTATATCGTTATTTATTAGTATTTAGTTACGTGGTAGAACCATGCTGAAGCTATATTATGGATGCAGCAGGAGTGGGTCGAATCGATCGGGGAAGGACCATGCTCTCACAGAATACCAGCATAAAATAGCAGCTGTTTCGTTTGGTTAGTGTAGAGAACCGGAGACCCTTATTACTGAAAACGAGGCATTCTATCCCAGTTCTCAGGGGTAACGAAGCATCTGCATTTTGATTTGTAATCGAGGATAGATATAGATTTATTCGATTTGGTTGATAAACTTCGGTCTAGGACGTTTCATGCTAACTCTGCCATTCACTTCACTTAAGTATTACGATATTTCTCTTTTTTAAGAATAAAGGTGACAAACGAGCACACAGTCCACTTGATGATAAGTGGTTGCTGTGGCCCATAGACATCTACATCTATCGTCGTTTGCGAATCAAAATGCAGATGCGTTGTCAGCCGTGGGGTCTAAGATAGAATTCCTCTTTTCCAGTAAAATAGGACTCCGGTTCTCTAGGCTCACCATACGAAACACAGCAGCATTAAGGTACCATTCCGTAGCCGACCGCAGACAGCAGCAGCAGGAGACGTGTCGGAATTGTACCTTTAAGCTGCTATTTTACGCTGGTATTCTGTGAGAGCGTGGTCCTTCCTCGTTCGAGCCGAGCCACTCGTGCTACAACTATACTATTAATATAGCTGCAGCATGGCTCGACCACGTATAAAAATCTTAAAAGAAAATAATTAATATTTTTTAAAGTAAAAACCAACTTTAAACGACTAAAAATAATCTAATCATCGAAATAAGTATAGAAACAGAACAGAAACAGAAACAGAAACTTTTTTATTCAATATAGATTATAAATAATACTAATTGAAAGTCACTCTTTTGTTTGATTACCACTGGTTCGGAAAAAACCTCTGTCCTGGGAAGAACCAGCAAGAAACCCAGCGGGACTTTTTTTTTAAATAACAGCTTACGATCATGATGTTACACATATTAACAACACAACAAATTAGAAATAGCTTGGTAGCGATCACCTCATTTCCAGGGGTTATTATCATCCATAAATTCCTTAACATTATAATAACCCTTTTTATACAATATAATATATGTGGTCAATTATTCGTTCATATATCGTGTAGATGTTTTACAAATTCAAAAATTTGATGATTTTCTTATGGATTCGAACCGGAAAATATTCCGACAATTTATGATCCTCCTGTTATTTTCTTTCCTTTTTTTGAAGTCGGTTGAAAATTCTAAAATAGATGTTTAAAATTTATTGTAAATAAGAATAAAAATAAATCTATACATATAATAAAAATGTAAAAAGCAGGCGTCTGTACATTTTATATTTTTGTAATAAAAGTGATTGAGAGGTACTAAAAATAAGTAACTAAATACATTTCTACCATTTTTAGAATTTTCTGTCTGTCTGTCTGTCTGTCTGTCTGTCTGTTTGTTTGTTAACGTATCACGTATAAAGTACTAATTTATATCATAAGAATCATTAAGGAAAATATAAAGTGTATCTTCGTGTTACATTTAGTCTTTATTTTATTAAAATCAGTTCATTCAATCAAAAGTTATGATAAATATTCTGAAGTATGAATACGAAGTATAGGTACGAATTTGTTCAACGGTGGCGTTGGTTGAGTCATCAAGTGCATTTTAAACTAATACTATATCATAAATCATAATTAAATTAGGAAAAATAATGTTCTATAATGATATAATTATATCTAAAACGCAGTAAACAAAAGTATTAAAGAACGTATTAAATAAAATAATATACAAAAATATATTATAAACTTATTAACTAAATCTAAAGTGAAATAGTACCAATTTCATCGATAGATGGCGGTATGGTCAAAATGTAATATAAAAAGGCGTTTTGCTTACTATGCAGACACTGGTTTATAAGTTCTTTTATGTTTTATATAATAATGTACCAATCGCGTCAATTAATCTCTTTTATTTTTAGAACTGATTGCTGTTAGCAGCGCCATCTCTCTTGAAATATATATTATATACTTATAATAAAAATGGTGATAACATGTTGTGTCTGTTTTTGTACATTGTTTTTATATATATAATAATGTACCAATCGCGTCAATTAATATCTTTTATTTTTAGAATTGATGATTGCTGTTAGCAGCGCCATCTCTCTTTAAATATATACTTATAATAAAAATGGTGATAACATGTTGTGTCTGTTTTTGTACATTGTATAGAATATTTGTCACTAAAATCATTATAGGGAAATGAAAATAATTAAGTAAACACATTTTTATAATTTTTAGAATTGTCTGTCTGTCAGTCTGTTTGTTTATAAACGCATCACATCTAAAGTAAAAGAAATCGTTAAGAAAATCATAAAGCGTATCTTCAAGTTACATTTAATTTTTGTTTTATTAAATTTGGTTAATTCTATCGAAAGTTATGATTATTAGTTTAAAATGTAGGTTCTAATTTGTTCAATGGCGCCATAAAATCTCAGAAAAAGTAATAAAAAGATTTGTGTGTAAAAAACGTTCTATAATAATATATTTATACTTAAAACAAAGTAAACAATAAAAAAGATGTTTTCCTTAAATTAAAAAAGTTTTCTCACAACGAACGTAATAGATGGCATTGTACAAATTACATTCTTTTCTGAAGTCGTATTGAGACTCACTGACGTGCAGTCAGTCTCACAAATAACCATACATTACGCAGAACCAATGTAGATATTATATATTTTCAATTTCAATTTCAACTTAATAAATTAAATTAAATGATATATATTATGAGTTATAAATATATATGTATATATAAGTAAAATAGTCAATTTATTTTATATCAGATTATAATGAACATACTAATATCCGAAATCACAACTTCCCACAACTCAATAGCGAACTCATATCCCAACTTCAAAGGGTGCCACATGAAATAAATCCATACGTTCATAGTTTTAGGGTTGCATTGCAATCGATACGTCAAGATTTAATAAACAATTATAAAATAGTTATTAACGCTGACAGGCGTCCTGTTACTAAAAAAAAGTTACTGAACACCGCGGTAGCAACGTTCCTGTCACTGATGAAGTGGCAGTGGTATTAGTTGACCAGGAGTGTGATAGACGTGACATCGTGTTGCACACACATGACGATCGACTGCCAGGGATTTATGAAACGCATCGATATTATGATGCTCTACAATATCCATTAATATATTGTCACGGTGAAAATGGGTACAATTTCGGTATTTATCAAGTTAATCCTAATACCAGAGAGACCAATTTTAATAAAAAAATATTTGCTCTGCAATTTTATTCGCACCTGTTACATGTAAGGCATATATCTTCTTGCGTATCTGCAAAGATTTCGGGGGTTGTTTTACCAATTTATAGTGGACATGTATGCGAAAATAGAGACGGAGCGCTTAGTGTATATACGCACTAACCAGAGACGTCTGTTACACTGACGTCTAATAAGTGATATTGATAGAGTAATGATATAAATCGTTTAATATTTTCTTACCTGAATGTCAAATTCTCCAAGTAAAACCTATATACGCGAGCTACGCCGCGGGCACAGCTAGTTAAAAAATAAAATCTCACTTGCCGGTAGTCAAGTCTAGCTTCGAACGTTACGTGTCTATAATACCCCCTATCACCTTACAACGCTACTGTTCCATACACACTATAATTATTATCATTAAAAAGAAACCTCACTGGTTTTACTCACTTCGCTGCTAAACAAACTGGTCTTGCAAACTAAACACGTATTAATTTCTAAGTTCTAACCATACGCTAAACCATTACAGCTACTCATAATTGTACGTTAGACACATCATACTATCTGTACTTAGTCTATCTAACGCCTTATTCAAAGATAACTTGATAGATCTTTCAAGTTCCGTAAGTATTTTTGCTATAAGTTATGAACATAAAGAAACACGTGGCATAACGGTAAGGTGTCTGTTGAATTATAAGTTCTCTTTGGGAATCAATTTGGGATCAAGGTTCTGACTAATAGTTTTTGAGTTATTGTTAATAATCTATATAGTAGTCGGTTGTATAAAAATTTTTATTTTAAATAATTTTACAAAAGGAAGGGTGGCAAACGAGTGCACATTCCTGATGGTAAAGTAGTGCTGTGGCTTATAGAACTCTATTTTAGAATTTCATCTGGTTCCTCTTTTTTCTATAGGATAAGTGTGGCCCATGGACATCTACATTTATCCTTGACTAGCTGTTCCCCGCGACTACGCCCGCGTGGAATTATTATTCCCGAAACCCAAGAATAAAAGCAGCCCAAGTTACTCCTCATAACATCAGCTATCTGCCAGTGTGTATAAATATTGACAAATATTGACATTAATATTTATACGATACTAAAGTCACTCAATTGTTTTGCCTTCCCGGAACCCCTCCACTAACGCTTAAACTTTATGGTATGGTATTAAAGTTCAAATTGACTTTTAAGTATTATTACGAATCATTTGTATGGGAATATAGAAAAGTATTGTTTTTAGACTTTTTCAGACAATTTTTTAAATATTTCTCTCCGTAAGAACCATCTTCTTACTTCAAGAAATATTGTAAAAAAAGAATTAGCGAAATCGGTTCATATGCTCTCGAGATTTGCGCTTAGCAACACATTCAGCGATTCATTTTTATATTATAGATTACGATTTAAAAATTTAAATATAGACGTCTATGGGCCTCAGCATTCACATACTATCAGGTGGGCTGTTTGTCGCCTATATTCTATTTAAAAAAAAAACTGCAATCAACGATTTTATTGGCACCGGCGGGGATCTAATGCTTGCCTGTTATGAAATCTGACTAGTGCTTTTCCCCTGAGTTACAGAGGCTCTTAATATAGTAATAAAGAGGAAGAAATGAATACTGCATGTTTTAATTGAAATTTCTGGAATTAAGTATTCCAATTAAAGTTGCCACAGATATTTACTATCGCGTTTCTCTTGACTATAATTAATCAAGTGCCGGAAATTAAAACTATTATGACAAACTTGTAATAACTAGTTCTGGGATGCTCACGCCCATCGTCTCACTCTGTTACATCAAACTTATTGCCTGATAACATCTCGAAACAAAAATACAATAGCCGTTATAACTGATGTTCATAAAAATTTAAATTTTAATGTACTTTTGTGTCTGGTCTAAACCAGACACAGAAGTAAATTAAAATTTTCATAAGCCAGAAGTGAAAGCGACATCCAAAAACGCCATACTTATTTCCGGTTAAAAAAACATGGAAAACAGGGAACACATTTAATAAGTAAAACATGTGGTGATGGTGTAAGAATATCTACTACGCCATATCATCTCGTGAGTTTCATAAGCGACTGAGGGAAATAAACCAAGAGATCCAACAGCCTCTTCTTAATACCGCAGAATAAATAACAGCTATTACCAAATAGAAAATAATAAACTGCATTTGCCAACCTTCCTGCCAGGTGTGGCGACTATGGCAAATATCCCTCATAAGAGGTCAATCTATGGGGTAGGTCTGTGTCCTGCAGTGGACGTTTGTAAGGTGTAATGGACGGTAATGGAAAAAACCTTGCAGTTTACATTGCAGTTGAATCCATTGCAGAATAAACCTCCAATTACATACATAAACACTCACGCTTATCATCCAGAGGGGTAGACAGAGACTATGGACTTCCATTTGGCACGATCCTGACACACCTCTCTAGCCTCTTCCACATCCATATACCTACGCATACACGCTCGTCGGTTAAGGGTGCTCTTAATTTGGCCCATTTTCAATATATCGCCAATTTGGTCGACAAACTTTCGCTTAGGGCCTTCCCGACCCTGCCGTTCACTTCTGCAACAAAAATTTGCTTTGCCACTCTTTACTCATTCATTCTTCCTACATGACCAAACCACCGAAGCATTCCTTTCTTAATCCTAGTCACAATATCATCTTGCAAACCTCCAATTATTTTTTGTTTAATGACGTATTTTTGGAAACAAAGTTACTGATACTGGTTATGTCGCCTGTTTAGGCAGGATTCATCATTTAATTTCCAAAAACATATCTTTCTTATTCGTAGAGACTTTCCTAAGACATTAAATCAAACTTAGAAGCATGTTGTGAAAGCGCAGTCTTTAACAAAATTCTCCTCAACGACATTTTTTACGTCGTGATGAACGAATGAGTCGGTTCGCCCGGGGTAGGACCACGCTCTCACAGAATACCAGCGTAAAATAGCAGCCTAACGCTGCTGTGTTTTGTATGGTGAGTGTAGATAACTGGAGACCCTTTTTACTGGAAACGAGGCATTCCATCTTAGTCCTCAGGGGTGACAACGCATCTGCATTTTGATTCTTAATTGGGGATAAATGTCGATGTCTATGGGCCACACTATCAACTTACCATAAGGTGGACATCAAACACTTCATTTCTCTGTCCTTGGTGCTGCAGGAATTCAAAACAAGTTAAAATCAAACACAATAAATTCTGGAAAATCTGTTATTTTTAGTTTGATCTACGTCTGTTTTAATTGATTACAATTTATTATAATGACGGCGACCAATATTTCAGTCTGTATTTTGTGATGGTAGCATAAGAAAATCAAACACCACGTATCGTGCCATGGTTGACGTAAGAGGTGACTGCTGTAAATGCCAGTAAAATCTTTTGACTTCTGATAGCTGTCTTTATTAACCATCTCGATTAAACGTGAGACGTGAAAAGCCCAACCGGCAATGGGCAGCAGTGTCAAAGATGCAAGAAGTCTGGAACTGAAACCCACACCTGCTAAAATATGTATAAGAGAAATGTATGTAACATGAGCATATTATTATCATTAACACATTACCTAAGAATTAAAAGAAAAAGAAGGAGCCTCTTTTAAAATTAATTTAATAAAATGGTTACTGAAAAATTGTTTCTATAATCTAAAAGAACATTTAGAACGGAAAAATTAGTTTAATAATTTATGTGATCCGCTTAGATAGCTTTTTGTTTTATGTACTTAAATATTTGCACGTCTGCGAGCAGACTAAACACATGTCCATTATAGATATTTAACTTAAGACCCTGTCAACTGTGTTTCATGCAAATAAAGAATTTGTATTTGTAAACTGACTATTAAATAAGGAAGAGGCCCATGGAATAATACTAATTTTCCGGATTTTATCGCGTTTAATTTTAACTTTTTTTAATTTTTGACGTTTCGGGCACTTTCCATCGCTAATGATCACTTTTAATTTTTAATTATTAATTTTGGTCCGATCTACGCAGAACGAGCGTACAGTATCTTAAAGTCTTGCAGTAGTATGCTTTGGTTTGGATTTAATTTTATCCATATGGAATCCCAAGCATATGGTGTAGATAGGTGTCACCCAGCCATCTTCTCTATAGAAATTGGGATATTTTTTAATTTCAATAGCCTCGCGGATCATAAGCCCCATGTTCACTTTTATGGATTGATAAAAAAAGATCATTTAGACTAAATAATAGTATGAGTTTTCACTTTTAGTGTCAATGCGTTTATCAGTTAAATTAATTATTCCTTCACTAGTCATCGTTAACTTATCTTTGTAGTTACACTCCTATTTCAATTTCTAAGGTTCATTCCTTACACCGAATGGGAAATGAAGAATATACTGGACGAGTTACGGTCCGCTGCTCCTTAACCGTAGTTCCGTTCATCAACCTCATAAAAACTTTGTTTTCTTCAGCCTGCGTTTAATTTACAATAATCTCGTTATGTAAGATTTCTTGTGAAGTCGCTAGCATGCACTTACATAGCACTCGCATACGTATACAGTGGAATCTCGATAACTTGAAAATCGGTAAGTATATATTGTATATTACATATTATATTCTGTGGTAAGACGAAAAAAATTGCCGTTCCCGTCCACTGAACGCCTAAATACGCGGTATCTCGAATTATTTAGACTTTGTAACTCGAACAAAATGCTATTTCCTTACGAGGTATTATAGTGCATATTTATGCTCTATAACTGGAATTTCAAAAATCAACACTGTAAGTCAAAGTTAGTAAAATATAACGACGAAATTTTTTACGTGGTAGGGCCATGCTGCAGGTATATTAGTAGTATAGTTGCACAGAATACCAGCGTAAAATAGCAGCTTAACACTGCTGTGTTTCGTATGGTGAGTTTAAAGAACCGGAGACCCTTTTTACTGGAAAAGAGGCATTCCATCTTAGTCCTCACGGGTGACAACGCATCTGCATTTTGATTCGCAAACGAGGATAGATGTAGATGTCTATGGGCCACAACAACCATTTACCATCAGGTGGACTGTGTGCTCGTTTGTCACCCTAATCTTTAAAAAATAACGTCTTACTTGTAATTTGTCGAACTCATAGCAACCAAATCCAAAAGGAATTTAGTTTGTTCTGTTCTATTGTGTGTACTTTTTACATGTATAATAAATGAATACATTCTTTAAACTTTCTAAGTAACTCATCGGTGTACTGTATGTTTGGGAAAAAAATCTCGAAATTCTTGTAACTCGAAATTTTTAGCATTTCTCTTGAAATTCGAGTTATCAAGATTCCACTGTTTATATTTATTTAAACCTAATTATGATAATTGGTGATGTAATCTTTACCTATTACAAGTACTCGGACAACTCGGTAGTTGTTTTATTGGAACGAAGTTCCTTATCAGACGGTACGGGTTTGGCGGATGGGTGCTAGGCGACAGAAAGTGTAAGATTTTTTCGTCACTACCCCTTGTGTCATAGTGTAGATGGCCTTGGCGGCGAAATAAGGAAGTGAGATGGAATAATATCCATCTCCCTCGCACTTTTTCTTACCTTGCCATGAAAGAAATATTATTTTATTTCAGATGATGCTTCATTTTAATAGACGCTAGTAACCTACGTTTATCACTAATAATATACTACGTAAGGAACTTCGTTCCAACCGAGTGTTCCACGACACTCACGCAATTTTTTTTATACTAGCGATCCACCCCGGTTTCGCACGGGTGATTTCTGGATCTCGAAAACAGCTCCACCTACCGGGTCCAAATGTGAATCCAAATGTGATACGTTTTTGAGTTTCAGCGAGACCACCGGACAGCAATTGATTTACATATATAGATAAAACTGAAGTGATATACTAACTTACAGTATACCTGATGATACGTGGCTTCCTCAACCTGTGGGCAACTACAGTCAACTTTCTATACTCTTTAGACCTGAACACAGCAGTGCAAGCACTATTGACGGGAAAAATAGCTAAGAAGATGGTACCCACGCAGACGTACTGCTTGGCAGAATAGTAGGCCTACCGCCTGATGGTAGTCGTTACATGTGTAGTACACGTAATAGGACCCTGCAGTCTGTCACGCGTTCTTACGTGCGGGAGAGAGACCCACACAGTAGGAGTATTATGGCTGAAGCATGAATGGAGGGCAACCATAACGCATCACTCCACGCGTTACGCCGGACATAAACCAGGGTTCCCAGCTTAGGGATTTTCCCCTAAATTTGGGGAATAAATAAGTGGGATAAGATTTTTGGGAGCTTTATATTTTTAGGGACTTTTATTCCACTATAGCTGTTTTTGTTTAGTAATTTACGATTGTTTCGGCGCAGCCGGCTGTAAACCTTTTGAAAACGTCTCAAAATTCGGGTTGTATGTTTTGCATTAATTACCACGATTGTAATCTCTTGTTATCTGCAAAATTGCTACCAAGTGTGATGATGATCAGATTCACATTACAACGAAATAGTGCATCATTTATAACATTTAATCCATTATCTAAAACGTATGTTTATGTACTATCCAAATGTATGAAATATGTCGGTACCATCAGAAGAAAACGAAATAATATTTGAAATTATGAATAATTTATATACAAATAACATTACAAAGCGTTGTGCTTATTTTTAGTGGATTTCCAAGTGAATAAAGTATTTTTAGGGGTTTTTCACTTCACCTTTAGGGGGAAATATTTTTTGGAGTTGTCAACACTGAAATAAACGTAGACCGGTGACCACAGAGTACTTTTATATATGCCGGTGACAGAGAGCAACGATAAAGGTGCAAACGTGCGAACCGTATAATATTTCGATTGTGAATTCGCCTAATAAGTATGAAGACTATAACAAACCCTATCTATAACGGGAGAAGCTCATGCGCAGTAGAGGACTGTTGAGGACTTATGAAGAAGAAGATATCAGATTTTAGAAGACTAACATAACAGACTAACATAATTTTAAATAATAAATTAGACCTGTGCTTTGCTACGAAGGCAGGGCAGACATGGCAAACACTCTGTCCCGGTGAAAATATTCCACTGGAAGTTAACCAACAAAAACAGTGGGATATTCCGTTGGTACAGGGTGTACAGAAAGATTTGTTTCATAATTTGCATAGTGACCAAGATAAGGCACGCCTTCTAGCTAGCTAAGGACTAAGGAATCTAGTACTGGTTACACGCTTTACCATCAAGTAATCTCGGTACATTACTTGATGGGGAAAGCTTGCGCATTGCTGTAGGAATCCGACTAGGAGCGGCGATTTGTCAACCCCATCAGTGCCCCTGTGGTAGCAGCGTCGACAAGTTTGGGCTCCACGGTCTTTCATGTAAGAAAAGTGCTGGTAGGTTTTCGCGACAAAGTTCTTTGAACGATGTCATCCGAAGGTTTCTTGTCTCTATAAATGTTCCCTCGGTTTTAGAGCCTTGTGGAATATTTAGAGGAGACCCGACGGTATGACATTGGTCCCTTGCGAGAGAGGTAAAGCCCTAGTGTGAGATGCTACTTGCGTAGAAACTCTGGCGGCCTCTCATCTCAGGGATACCTCGCTTAGAGCCGGGGCGGCATCAGAGGCAGCTGAACTGAGTAAGTGGCGCAAATATGAGTCTCTGAGAGATGACTACATATTTGTGTCATTTGCTGTAGAGACTATCGGTCCGTGGGCTCCACGTGCGGTGAAGTTCCTAAAGGAACTCCATCCGCGGCTGGCCGTTGCTGCTGGTGATAAGAAGGCTGGTTCTTTTCTCGCTCAAAGCCTAAGTATAGCCATTCAGCGGGGAAACGCAGCCAGCGTTCTTGGTACGATACCGCGGGGAGTAGGACTATATGATAATTAAGTTTCTAGTTTTAGTTTTCTTTATTATTATTATAGTTTTTAATATTGTATATAATAAAAGACCACAAAGTTTTTGAGTTTTATCATCATTATCATTACAACCCATCACGAGTCCACTGCTGGACATAGGCCTCCCCCCC
The DNA here is from genome assembly GCA_963668995.1 of Parnassius mnemosyne. Classification (NCBI taxonomy): domain Eukaryota; kingdom Metazoa; phylum Arthropoda; class Insecta; order Lepidoptera; family Papilionidae; genus Parnassius; species Parnassius mnemosyne. Next base: position 9,805,723 of record CAVLGL010000093.1, read on the forward strand.
AAGGAATGATAAACTTCGTTTTTATTTTGTTATCTTAATACAACAACAACATAACAATATGAACACTCACGCCTGTCACCCAGAGGGGTAGGCAGAAACTACGGACTTCCACTCTCCCCTCTCTATCTCAACGCCGCCTATCACAAGACATATTTGATTTATTGGAAGAGTTTCATTGAAATTGAAGCGTCAGTAGCCTAATAGTATAGCGTGGGCCGCGAACTCGAAAGGTCGTGGGTTCGAACAAAAGTCGCCATTCGACTACTGTCGTGAACCACTTCTAACACAAGCATTTTAAGCTTACCAGAAGTGGTTAAAGGGAATATTAGTAATGTTTAATAGCATTACTAGTATTTTAATCAAAAAAACTGTTAATTTTTAATTGTTTAAAAGAACGTTATTAAAAATTATATTTGGAATGCCTGAACAATTGTACTCTATAAGCATTTGAAATTCTAACAATAAAGTAAAACACACAAAATTTCATTGTTAGGCTGCTCTCTAGCTCGCTTCACATAATAAAATCAGCTTTGTTAAATGGAGAATTTCGCCAAGGCTTTCTCCTATTCCCAATGTGGTTGCTGCCATAATATAACCTATTGTTAGAGATTTTGATGTATGCGTGTGTTGTGATGAACCCAGCTAAGACACAAGTAGTTAAATTAATAGTTTTGTACAACCGACTTCAATATAAATTATTAAGAGAACTCAAAAACTACTGATCAGACCTTTATCAAATTTATATGGAATCACATCAGTAGCACCAACTTTCAAATAAAAAATAATCATCAAAATCTGTTTACCTAAAAAAAGTTAGGAGGTAACACACATAAAAATACAATATCCTCAACCTTATCCTTATTGAATTCGTTTGAAAAAGGGCAATATTCAAGGGCCGTATCGTGGGGCGACCCCCCTGGATGGAGTGACGACCTGGTAAGATATGCAGGAAGTCGATGGATGCAGGTGGCTCAAGACCGTGCTTTGTGGTATTCCTTTGTGGAGGCCTATGTTCAGCAGTGGACTTATGATAGGCTGTAATGATGAATGAATGATGATTCATAAAGTATGACTGAATTCTAAATTGATATGTTATAAATTATAATACACAAAAGTTAATAGGTTAAATTTTAATTTTATTTTTTTATTTTAAACTAACCTTACTTTACTTTACGTGATAGAGCCATGCTGCACTTATATTAATAGTATAGTAGTAGCACGTATGAGCCGGCTCGAACGGGGAAGGACGCGCTCCACGCTCTCACAGAATACCAGCGTAAAATAGCAGCTTAATGCTGCTGTGTTTCGTATGGTGAGTATAGAGAACAGGAGACGCTATTTACTGGAAAAGAGGCATCCATCTTAGTCCTCACGGCTGACCACTCATCTGCACTTTGATTCGTATACGAGGATAGATGTAGATGTCTATGGGCTACAGCAATCACTTTCCATCAGGTGGACTGTGTGCTCGTTTGTCACCCGATCCTATAAAAAAACATCAGTTTTAAACCTTTTTATTAAATTGTTTTAACTAATATTATAAACGTTGTGTAGTGGCCGTTATGAAACCTTTATTATTATTAAAAAAAATTATTATATATAAAAATTTTTTAAAAAATCCACTTTGCTCTTTATTACATATTAACTACACTTAATTTACAACGTTCATAATAGGCTGTCTTAAATTTGCTTATTAATAATTAATTAAAAGCCTTCTGTTTAGAAAGCGAGAGCGAGATCACGAAGACAAATTGAATTTAACACTGGCCTTTTTTAATATTATAATTGTTTCTTCACGAATACTAACTATTATAAACAGTACGCTCCTATAATTTGTTTTTCTCACCAATACCGTGTCTTTTTTTTTTCTAAATAATAAATTAACTTTTGCGCATTTCTAAAAGTATTGAATCATATACTCATTGCATACCTCGATTGCGAAGCGGAGAGGTCGCGCTACCCACTCATTAAATCGGCTTTATTATTGCAATACCGCAGTAACACATGAAGGAAGACAATCTGCAAGTCTGACTTCTGACTTCTTCTACAGTCTATGATAATATCCTAGAAGGATATCCGATATTACATCAGATTTGGTAGTCCACAAATCCTCGCGAAATAACATCGATTCCCAACAAGGATGATACGTGAGACTATGTAAATTAAAGAACATTTTTTTTTTAATAGAAAAGGAGTATGGGTACTTCCGCATGCTTGGGATGCTGTAATTAATAAAATTAAATCCAAACATACCGCTGTAAAACTGCATAATCGGACCAAAATGAATGTTTAAAAAGCTGAAGTTATTGGTGTTAACATGTATGCGTGTGTTTGTGTGTGTGTGTGTGTGTGTGTGTGTTTGCCTCCTCCTTCCACTTAGCTGTATTATTATTAATATTTTGTGATTTTTCTAACTTCTCTGATATGGAACTCATTTGTTATCCGAAATAAAGACTTATTATTATTATAACATTGATATCGGTATCTGAAACACCTCAGTCCCCCATCGCTGCATTTCACTCGAAACTTTGGCGAATAAATTAAACGCACGCAACTAAATAGTTAAAAATTATTTTTTTCAATAGGCCTTATTGTAATAAACATCCGTTAGCCTGTAGTAAAAAAAAATTGTATGTTACTAAAATATCTCAAGAACGACTTGACGAAATGACAACATAAGCACTCACGCCTTTCAGACAGAGGGATAGGCAGAGACTATGGCCTTCCATTTTTCACGATCCCGACACACCACTCTGACGATTTGATGAAATAAATTAAAAAAAAAACAATTTATTTCAGTAACATTTACATTATACTCGTAATAAATTTAATCTCATCTAGTTTAATTTTATATAATTCTATCTAATCTTTTTAATTTAATTTAATCTTATTCAATTTAAATCAATTCAATATAATGACTTAATATTTTTCACTACCTTCCGAATGAACTGTGCTACATTTCTTTCATTATATTTTAATAAAATCATTTCTACAAAAATATAACTGTTACACGTAAACATTCACTCATTCTCAAATCGTAATCAATGTTGCTAGTGGCCTAAAGTGTATTTCCATTTTAATTCATCATTTCATTTTAGATCGAGTGACTATAAGGTGTAGAAAATACCATTATACTATTACTTATTGTATGGCAATCGGCCTGTGAGTATGCGTGTTAACATGGTTACAAATAAGAGCAATTAATCAACTAAGCTGTCTCACCAAAACATTTCACTTACCCATTGGATGGTTCATGCAATTCATTAATGAAATCTGTAATGTTTATAAGATATTAACGAAAGTTGATCAACTTTTTGAGAGTAACATTCCGTAAGTGTTTCATAGTAAAGATAACATTTTTTAACACTTTTATTTTCCAGGCTGCAGCTTTATTATGGTTGTAGCACTAATGAGTCGGATCGTCTGGGGAAGGACCACGCTCTCACAGAATAACAGCGTAAATAATAATATAATAGTAATTTTATTTAAGATACAAGCTCCATAGAAAGTTGGTTGTACAAAATTTTGAATTTTACAATATTCGAGTGACAATCAAACTTAATAAATAATAATAAGAATAAGCGGCTATTGTTGCTCATGGATAACTTTAAGCAAAGAAGGGCATAAATGCCTGCTGCTGAAATTCCCATCGCCTGTTGCAGTTTCCCTATGTCACCTCTTAGGACACACGGGATGATATTGAGGAACAAATTACATTACGCCGCCACTACAAGGCAATAATAAAAGCTAATGTCTAACCAACATGTATTTTTGTGTATTTTTAAACGAATACACTGTAAAGATGTCATGCTTTATGACGCATAAAATTCCCTAGAACCGTAGGGGAACCGAGGTCCCCCATCGATAGTATGGTCATTGACATCGTGAACCCTATTTAATAGCAAAAAGAGTCGTGAATCTGTTTAAATTATTCAACTGTGATTGTTCGGATCAGTAGTTATTAATTTTCATTGTTTGTCTCTCTGTCTGTCTGTAATATTGAAATACATGGCTTTTTATAAGGTCAGAGAGTTATTCGCATGCAAGTAAGACATAAACATGTCTATTGAACAGAAAATCTGTTGTAACAAGTTTGCTTTCATGATGAAAAAGAAACAATCTCCAAATTGCGAAACATGCAACACAATCAAAGACATACAACACTTGCTCGCGGAATGTTCTAAAAACCATCACGAGAGGAAACTACTGGTCGCCAAAACTGACATTAAAATGTATAACATAGGGGAATATTAAAGTATACTCTCTGAACCACTGTCAGATGCTGCTCAAATGGTTTATCATTTATTAAGTATTGTATAAGTAATTAAATAATTGTTTGTGCTATTTAGTTATAAGGTACAATGGGACTGACATGTTAATAATAACGAAAGTCCCTTAAATAAAAAAGAAAAAAAAGACAAACATTTTTTTTAAATTTTGTCTGTCTGTCTGTCCGGGCCGATCTTCGGAAAAGCTGAACTGATTGTGATGAAACTTTAGATAGAGACAGATAGAGATAACAGATAGAGAACAATGTCAGTAGGGACCTAGGCCGTATTTCATCCGAAAAACTTTAAAATTATTTTGAAAAATGGAAAAGTTGATAAAATAAATAACGACTGAAATCACGATCGGTAATTCGCCCATCAAGCATAGGAATATTATTTGGTAGGGATCCCTTTCTGCATAGCAGTCAGTCTAGATCACCGTTTCTCATTTGCCGGGTCGCGACCCGGTACCGGGCCATCAAAATAAAATAGGTACCGGTTCACAACATTCCCGCCTTGTTTTAAAAATAATACCCACTATCGATCGACGCATCGTTAATATTCATTTTTAAAACATTTTTACTTTTAATAAATGTGTATTATTTTACTTAATGGAACCAGCTTGGGTTTAAAAGTATTAAGTGGGTCACGAAGGTACAGTGTGAAAGTTACCGGGCCATGGCAGAATAATGTTTGGGAAACACCGGTCTAGATAGCTAATTCTACTCTATTACCTATTTCTGCCGCCAAACAGCAGTGCTTCTCCTGCTGTGTTCCATTCTGAAGGGTATATAGAGTCAATATATATATACATTCTGTGTGACATTCCATCTATGTCCTCAGAGGTGACAACGCACCTGTAGCCTTTAAATCTTTCAGCAGGTTTCCATGAGCGGCAGCACTCACTTACTGTCAAGTGGACCACCTATTGAATCCTTTTTTTTTATAGAAAAAGGGTGACAAACGAGCGCACAGTCCACGTGACGGTGAGTAGTTGCTGTGGCCCATAGACATGTACATCTGTCTTCGTTTGCGAATAAAAATGCAGATGCGTTGTCAGCCGTGAGGACTAAGGTAGAATGCCTCTTTTCCAGTAAAACGGGTCTCCGGTTCTCTACACTCACCGTAAGAAACACAGCAGCATTAAGATACTCTTTTACGCTGTTATTCTGTGAGAGGATGGTCCTACCCCGGTCGAGCCGACCCATTCGTGCTACAACTATACTATTAATATAGCTGCAACATGGCTCTACCACGTGTAAAACGTCTCAACAAAACAAACATATTGTGCGAAATGACCTCTATATGTCAAGTCGTTCAGATATATAACAGATGGATTACTTCTTTATTTGTAAATATTATATATATATTTCTCTATATATTTCTCTCTTAGCAGCTTTTGTATTATTATTATTATCTGATTTCCAGGAGAAGCAGCGCCCTCCAATTTACAATCCAGAAGACTACGCTACGTCCCTGAAGAAATGGGGGAAGAAAATTGGAGCGGGGAGTCTATATGACCTAGATCCAGGGCAAGATCCAAATAAATCCAGAACATTGCCTAACCAGAGCAATAAAGACTTCAGGTATTTTTAACTGTATTTACTTAGTTATATTCACAATATCGGTATTCCTTAACCCCTACAAGAAAACTCTACAAATGATACTTAGCGCGAAGTACAACAAGTACATGGTTAGGATGGAGGACATCTATCATTTGTTACTTCCTCTTGGAACTGTGGCCGTGGAAGGAAAAGGGGAGATCTTCCGCCGGGCAAGGTGATCGGCCCGTAGAGCGGCCGACACTCCGAGTGGTAGCTTTATTTTGCGCCTATAGCAAAGATACCCTCCGGAAACGGGGGAGGGAGGTGGTCAATGCTCATAGCATACCACGCAGCCGGCTGCGTGATTATGTGGGACTCACTAAAAAGTGCTTACCCAATAAACACCACCTGTGGGACTGGCTTTGGCCTGTATGGCCTTTCTGCCGAATCGGAAGCGACCCCCTTTAGGGAAAGGGGGCGCAGGAGTGGTAGTTCAGAGCTACTCGTATTCTATATATGTTGCTTTTACTTCGAAACTTTTAAAGTGCCATTTAGGTTTCAATGTGTTTCGCTTGTGGCGCGACGACAGCGCCGCCACAGAACTTATCTTATAAGAACGTTTTGCTGTAGTATTTTGTATGCCAAGTAACAAGAACGTTAGACATTTTTAATTAGTAATAATTCGTCCCTCCTTTTTATGTAGAATAAGGGTGACAAACGAGCACACAGCCTACCTGATGGTAAGTGGTCGCTTTGGCCCAAAGACGTCTACATCTATATCTCTTTTGCTCTTTTAAAATGTAGAAAATGCGATGTCAGCCGTGGGGACTAAGATGGAGTGCCTCTTTTCCAGTAAAATGGGTCTTCGGTTCTCAACACTCACCATACGAAACACAGCAGCATTAAGCTGCTATTCTGTGAGAGCGTGGTCCTACAACGATTGAGCCGACCCATTCGTGCTACAACTATACAATTAATATAGTTGCAGTATGGCTCTAAAAAATAACTGCATCCGATTTATTTTTAATCTTTTGAAAGTATGATCATGTGTCTACTCATTGCCTTGGTGTACTTCCACTCACTATTCTTTATTCCATCCTGATGTCTCCTCAGCCTCCATCTTATTTAACTCGTAATTTTCAGTATCTTAGCTCCAACCATGATAGAGTAGTCTCTTCTACTGATAACCTTCTGCGTTTTGTTATACATACCCTATTTATTTTACTTCGGGTACTTCTTTTCACACCTGCCTCTTTCATCTCTTCACCACTCTATATACGTTATAGAGTGGTGCGGAGAGGTTCCTATATACGTTAATGAGTATTTGATGTTATATACTATACAAATAAATAAATTGTCTGTTTGTAATGTCAAAATAACAGCTTTTTACTAAATGCATATGAAGGTCCACAGAAGGTCCACAAAGATATTCCATTCCACAAACATGTAGGTTTGCTCACGATGTTTTTCTTCGCTGCCAAGCACGTAGTTAATCAGCACTTAAAACTGCAAATTTCAATTTCATCGAACCCGGGCGTCTCACTTGCGGCGACCGCGTAGCCACTGAGCTACCACAGCACATAATCATCCTTACTGTTTAAAAATAAGAGGCAGGCCGTTTGTGTTGGTATTATTTTTCTAGCAAAAGAATGTGAGTCATTCGAAATGCAATTACAGCAAGCGCGTAAACAATTTTCGTTACCGTAATGTCGGCGTCGCGCAAGGAATGCCGGCTGGTTGAGTCTTTGCCTCTACTACTTAGTAACTAATTCTCTTAGGCTTAATAGAAGTTTTATATACGTAAGTTCCAGATGAAACCAGCATTTGAGCCGAGCCTGACATTAAGCTGGTGTAGACATAGGTGACACTGCGCCGTATGCATGCAGAGGAGTGAATAAAGAAAAAAAACAATCATCTTATTCATTATCTCTCTCACTCACTCGCTGAGCGCCAAGAGTACAATGAGCCAACGCAGTTTGCGCGGCGTGCAGATGGCGCGCGTTTCGCTGCGTTCCATTTTGTTGCGCCGTGGCTCAAGTTTGAGTTAACGCAATGAGCCGACGCAGTAAACTGCGTCTGTGTTATTGAGTTAACGCAAGGAATTTTGTTACCCGTGTCTAAGCTGGTGTGGAGACCTCGTACTTAGGCAGCTATTCTCTTTCATTAGTCCGTAAAAGTTATGAACCCTTGCCTTTATAGGGAGAATTTGCCTTAACCGTTAGACTAGGCAGGCAGATCGATGATCGCTTTATTATACGACTTGCCTGCTGCCATTCCTCCTTAGTCCTCACGGATGACAACGCATCTGCATTTTGATTCTTAATGGAGGAGAATGTTAACGGTGGTAGAGCCTTGCAGCAGCTTTTGCTGTTGCACGTATGGGCCGGCTCGAGCCGGGTTAGTACCACGACCTCACAGAATACCGGCGTGAAGTGGAAGCTCTGCTTCCGCGTTTCGTCTGGTGAGTGCAGGTGACCGGATGCCCAATTCCCCCCCCCCCCCATCAACATGGTAGCGGAATTACGTCAAAAACTACCCCAGGAGGGTACCAGTACCCCTGGAGAATCCCTCGCTGAGCATCCACGACCATGCTATTCCACTCCTGAGCGTGGGTGCTCAGGCTGCCCCGCGTATTCTGGGGGGGGCAAAATTCCGCTCAACACAATAACTGCTCGGGGCAAACTGAGCAACAAGACCAAGGCGACCCCTGCCACGTTATCCGTGAATTTCTGCAACATCAGGGGACTTCACTCGAACCTAAACGCCGTCCACTACCATCTTGAGACGGCGAAGCCGGCCTTGCTCTTTCTGACCGAGACGCAGGTGTCCTCTCCGGCTGATACTTCGTATCTCTTCTACCCGGGGTACAAATTGGAGCACTCCTTTGTGCCTCGGGCTGGAGTTTGCGTGTATGTCAGAGAGGACATCTGTTCTCGACGCCTCGGCAGTCTTGAAGGTTCGGACCTGTCCATCCTTTGGCTACGCGTAGACAGCGACGACCATCCGCGCGTCTACGTGTGCCTCTATAGGTCCCATAGCGGTAATGCCGAAATAGACCGACTCATCGACCACGTCCAAATGGCTACAGATTCCTTGCTACAACAGGTCCCATCCGCAGAGATCGTGATCCTTGGCGATTTTAACGCCCACCACGCCGAATGGCTCGGTTCACGTTTAACCGATCATGCGGGGAGATCTGTTCATGACTTTGCCTTGGCATATGGTCTGACACAACTGGTTACATCGCCTACGCGGATTCCAGATGTTGAGGATCATACACCTTCCCTGTTGGACCTTCTGCTGACCTCTCATCCGGACGGATATCAGGTTTCCGTCGATGCCCCTCTTGGCTCTTCGGACCATTGTCTGATCCGGAGTGTGGTGCCACTCACGCTCCCCTCGCGGTTGCGTTCTGCAGGTTGCCGCCGTGTTTGGCATTACAGGTCGGCGGATTGGGACGGAATGCGGTCTTTCTTTGCTTCCTACCCATGGGGGCGGGTTTGCTTCTCGCCGGATGATCCCAGCGCTGTTGCTGACTCTGTCACTGATGTAGTGCTACAGGGAATGGAACTATTTATTCCATCATCTGTGGTACCCATCGGAGGCAGATCTCAGCCTTGGTTTGGTCGCTCCTGTAAGACTGCATTACGCAGTAAGCAGGAGTGTTATCAAGCCTGGGCTGCGGCTTCGGTGACTCGGGATGTAAACACCAGCACACTCAAAAAGAAGTATAACTTCGCCTCCAGGTCCTTCAAAAGAGTTATTGCCAAGGCAAAGTCAGAGCACATAGGCAGAATTGGCGAGAAACTAGTTCGCCTTCCTTCGGGAACCCGTGCATTCTGGTCTCTCGCCAAGGCTGTCCAAGGGAATTTCTGTAAGCCATCACTACCATCTCTGCACAGGGAGGACGACTCACTGGCCCACGACGCAAAAGAGAAGGCCGACCTTTTAGGCTCCCTTTTTGCGTCCAACTCGACTGTTGATGACGGGGGGAACACACCGCCGACCATCCCGCGGTGTGAGTGCTCCATGCCGGATGTGCGATTCTCACAGCGCTCGGTTCGCAGAGCACTCCTCTCCCTTGACATCCACAAGTCGAGTGGGCCTGACGGAATCCCCCCAATTGTGCTGAGGACGTGTGCTCCGGAGTTGGCACCGGTTCTAACGCGTCTTTTCCGGTACTCTTACTCCCTAGGCGTAGTCCCGAAATCATGGAAGACAGCTTTTGTCCACCCGATCCCTAAAAAAGGCGACCGCTCAGATCCGTCCAACTACAGGCCTATCGCCATCACCCCCTTGTTCTCCAAAATAATGGAATACGTTGTAAACTGCCACCTCATGCGGTACCTTGAGGATCACCAGCTGATTAGTGACCGCCAGTACGGTTTTCGTCGGGGTCGATCAGCTGGTGATCTTCTGGTCTACTTAACTCATAGATGGGCGTTGGCAGTAGAGTCCAAGGGGGAGGCATTGGCCGTTAGTTTGGACATTGCGAAGGCCTTCGATCGGGTTTGGCACAAAGCGCTTCTTTCGAAGCTCCCTTCCTATGGGCTTCCCGAGAAATTATGCAATTGGATCACCAGCTTTCTTGCAGATCGGAGCATCAAGGTCGTTGTAGACGGTGCATGCTCCGACTACAAGCCTATTAACGCTGGTGTTCCACAAGGCTGCGTGCTATCACCAACGCTGTTTCTTCTGCATATCAACGATATGTTGCAAGCTGGTAGCATTCATTGCTATGCAGATGACAGCACTGGTGATGCTCTATACACCGGCCGTGCCAATATTTCTCGGGAAAACGTCACCGAGTACCGGAACAAACTTGTGTCTGAAGTCGAGTCTTTGCTGGACAAAGTCTCGGATTGGGGGCGACTAAATCTAGTCCAGTTTAATCTTCAGAAGACACAAGTTTGCGCGTTTACCGCTAAAAAGAACCCCTTTGTCGTATCTCCTCAGTTTCAAGGTACTCCCCTTGTTGCCTCAGCCAGTATCGGAATCCTCGGCGTCGACATATCGAGTAGCGTGCAGTTTCGTGGTCACTTGGAAGAGAAGGCCAAATTGGCCTCTAAAAAGCTTGGCGTGCTCAGCAGAGCGGGACAGTATTTCATGCCGGCTCAACGCCTGCAACTTTACAAGGCGCAGGTTCGGCCTCACATGGAATACTGTTCCCATCTCTGGGCTGGGGCTCCCCAGTGCCAGCTTCTTCCACTTGACCGCATCCAGCGCAGAGTGGCTCGAATCGTCGACGACCGAGTCCTTTCCGATCGGCTCGACTCATTGGCACTGCGAAGAGATGTTGCATCTCTTAGCATTTTCTTTCGCATTTACCATGGGGAGTGCTCTGAGGAATTGTTCGGATTAATCCCAGCCGCCAAATTTCACGAACGCACATCGCGGCAGAACTCCCGATACCATCCACACCATCTGGATGATTGGCGGTCCACCACTGTGCGATTTAGAAGATGTTTTCTTCCTCGCACAACTTCCTTGTGGAATAGTTTACCACCAGCGATTTTTCCGGACCGATACGACTTAGGGACCTTCAAGAAAAGAGCCTACTCCTTTTTAAAAGGCCGGCAACGCATCTGCAATTCCCCTGGTGTTGCGGTTGTTCATGGGCGGCGGTAGTCACTTACCATCAGGTGAGCCGCATGCTCGTTTGCCCCCTCTCCTATAAAAAAAAAAAAAAAAAAATGTTGATGTCTCTGGGCCACAACATCCACTTACCATTAAGTGGACTGTATGCTCGTTTTACACCCTTATTCTATTAAAAACAAAAAAATCACTGGTTTATAATAGTTAAAGAAAAAATCTATAACTGTTTACATTTTTCTTGAAAATAAATTATTATTGATATTATTATAATACCTTTTTATTTTACTACACAGAAATCCATGCTTGGGTATTGGAGAAGAAATGAGCTTGAGGCAGTTTGGTACGCCCAGCGAACTGTTGATTAAACTGAGAGCCGATTTAAGACTTTCTTTTCCAAGGTAAGTGAAACGTACGTTACATTTGTGGACGCTGGAGCTGGTGGCGTAGCTACCGTGGGGCTAGGCGATGTAGTGCCCTCAAGCTCAAAGAGCCCCTCGGCGTCCATGAATGAAGTTCGATAAAATTATATAATATCCTACTTGAATAAAGACTTTTTAGTCCCTGACCAACAAACCTCGAACTCGAACGGTTCGAACTAATATCACTAAAACTTCTCTCAGCTCCGAAACATAAACATAACATTGTTAAAATAAAATAATCGACTATGATTTATTGTCTACCTATACTGTTAACTGTATACCATATTGCACTTACACTATAATATGAGTAGCCGTATATCAAGAAAACACCCTCATTAATCCATCGTATATTTTCTAAAAAATATTTTATATTGCTACTTTGAAAAAATTTTACGTGGACGTCTGGAAACAGAAACAGAAACAGAAACAGCAACTTTTTTATTCAATATAGATTATAAATAATACTTATTGAAAGTCACTCTTTTGTTTGATTATCACTGGTTCAGAAAAAACCTCTGTCCTGGGAAGAACCAGCAAGAAACCCAGCGAGACTTTTTTTTTAAATAACAGCTTACAATCATGATGTAACACAAATTAACAACACAACAAATTAGAAATAGCTTGGTAGCGATCACCTCATTTCCAGGGGTTATTATCATCCATAAATTCCTTAATATTATAATAACCCTTTTTATACAAACTTAGTTTAATAAAGTTTTTGAACTTTGAGCAGATCAAACTTTGTATATTTTCTGGAATTTTGTTGTAAAAGCGTATACATCGCCCCAAGAATGAATTACTGACTCGATGGAGTCGAGTAACTGGTACTACTAGCTTGTGTCTGTTCCTAGTATTTACAGAATGAATATCACTTATTTTTGTAAAACTACTTTTATTTTTGTGTACGTACATTACATTTTCATAAATGTATTGAGAGGCCAAAGTTAATACATTAATTTCCTTAAATTTTTGTCGCAGCGACTCTTTAGGCTTTAAATCATAAATTGCTCTTATGGCCCTCTTCTGTAAAACAAATATAATTTCAGTGTCAGCTGCGTGTCCCCATAGCAAAATACCATACGACATTATGCTATGGAAATAGCTAAAGTAAACTAATCTAGCTGTTTCAACACTGGTTAGACTTCTAATCTTTTTTACAGCATATGCTGCAGAACTAAGTCTGCTTGCTAGCTTTGATATATGGGGGCTCCATTGAAGCTTCGCGTCTAGTGTGATTCCAAGAAAAATGGTGGTATCTACAAGACTCAGTTTCTCCCCATTTAAAATTACATTAGTATTTAATTGTTTGACATTTGGAGTCACGAATTTCATACATTTAGTTTTAGTGCCATTTAAATGCAAATTATTAACATCGAACCAATTTACTAATTTAGATATAGCATTATTTACTTCGTCATATTTTAGTAATTGTCGACTTAATTTGAAAATTAAAGAATGTTGAATAAAAGAAATATTGATTTTGTATGTGGCACGATAACTCCCGTAAAAAATTGACATATCGATATCTGGTATTTTTTTTATTAGCTTCAGAATTACATCAACTGGTTCCCTATTTCATATCAATAGCCTAGTATTTTAATATATGCATATATATGATTAAAATTGAAGTGATTGCCTATAACATTGAAACAACTGACTTCTTTTAGGCTCTGGGTTATTTGTATGCTATTAAGACGAAGAATGTCTCAAGAACTACCCCTTATCATCACGTGGGTGTGGTAAAAGGCAATAGAGGGAAACAAACCAGGAAATGGGCAGCAGCGTTATCCTAATAACGACTAAAAATAAAAAACTGCGCTTGCCCACCCGCTTGCCAAGCTTATGTTTAGCAGTGGACTTTAAAAAGCTGTGTTGTGCTGTAAATTTATAAAATAAAATGGTGTTTGATTATCTTAAGACTTAACAACGCCACATAAATATGTCCTATCCATGCGAAACCGGAGCGGGTTAATTGTACATTTACAAGTACATTACATACAATAGTTATAGAATGAAACCTACTATCTTATTACTGTGAACGCTATATCCCATGCCTGAGACCACTCTCAAAACATTTTTCTATTTCGAATTACTTGGGCGCATCCCACGCATCCGTCTAGTAATTGGAGACAGTCATTTTTCTTTGTCCTTACATTATACCAAACACTATCATTATGCACATAAACTGCTACCGTTAAGCTGCGAGTTAAAAAGATTTTGTATTTGTGGTTGCAACTTGTGAATGTTCTGCGAAGTCATTTTAAATATATTATGTTAATTGCGGTCTGCTGGTTCAATTTTCATGTGCAAGTTATTTATTTTAATTTTTTTTTCAGTTTCGTGCAAGAGTTCGCTTGTGAGCCGCTAGATGGCGTCACTTTACTACTGGAATTGTTACGTAACGTGCAATTAAGTCAGACAGGAGAAGGTGCTCGGGGTCCTCCAGCTGTGAGGAGAAGGCCGCTATTGGATGAATTGTCTTGTCTGTTAGTATATCTGATATAACATATATTGCTTGATAATTTTATACTATCAGCTCGGTGATAAACTAAAAAAACCAGCTCAAAGACGCGTAAACTTTGACTTAATTTAAAACATTAGCATGCTTATCAGATGCTGTTTGGGCACCCTCAACTTTTACAATTCTCGCATGTCATCTTAGTCAATTAGTCACTCGATAGGGGTGCCAGAGTTGTTAGTATGAAGGTCTAGTTTCTTTTCTTTTATTGCTGCAATGAACTTACTAATATTGATAATTACATATTATTATGTATATCCATACGCACTAGAGTAGTACGGTGAAAACTTTTATAAACTTCATTTTATTAATATAGTCTCTCAAAAAGAAAATCCATGTGCCTCATTAGAAAGTTTGTCGGCTGACACCGACTTAATTTCGTTGAGATTTATAATCCATTATAATTAAATTTTATTTAAATATCGAAATAAATTACGGTATATTATAGTGAACCTGATTTGATACAGATTAAAAAAAAAACTATAAGACATTATATCTTAGAGACTCCGCACACTACCGACTTTCTATCGGACGAGAGTTTAAATAGTCGGTTTCTAAATCAGTATTGAAATGTATGCAAGTGCGCATATTATAACGATTAATTATCGGCCGATAAATCAGTTTGATGGGCTACACGATTCCCTTCAAACTAAATTGTTGTTCAACTTTCGGCCAACTGCTAAATCATACGGCGCTCTTCGACGCGCGCATCCACGTCGCTTGTTTAGTCGGCCGACTCGGTCGATGTGTATTATCTATGCGGTCGATAACGTCACTTCGCTCAATATTTTCGCGCGGAAAAGAAGTGTGCATAAATCAAAATGGCGCTGCTTGTCGAATCACCCATTTTACAGTTGACAGAGGAAGTTGAAATATGATGTTTATTAAAAAAAAAGCTGGGGGAGGAAATAATCTGTCACTGTATATAGGATGCACCCAGTGTTCTCGGTTTCTATTCATTCTCACTTCAAGAGTTGCTTACTAACTACAATTTTTTCGCAAACGATTGGCAGACTGTTAGCTAGTGTGCGCACTCACATTAGCCAACTGATTAATTGGCTCAGTGTGCGCACCTAGCAGCCCAACCCGACTAAAATCTCGGCCGATAGAAAGTCTGCAGTGCGTTGTGTGTCTTAATATTAACTTAGCCAGTTTTAGTCGAGAACGGTAGAGGAGGGAAAATGTTGAAATATTTCCTGAATACTTCTTTCTTCGCCATTTCGTGGTAGCTTAAGAGAACCACATCTCTTCTTGTGGGTATTTAAAGATACGAACAAAAAAATATATATGGTGGTATAACCGTCTAGCATTTTATTTATTAAAAATAAATACACAGACCAGAGCTACGACTAGGAGCAGCATCGAAGGTGATATACATTTTTGATTTTGCGATATTCGATCTGCCTTCAAAGTGTAACGATTAGGGTCAATCCCCCCAGACTGAAGGCCTAATAATTACAAAGGTATTTTTAATAAAACTGAATTAACAAACGAACTTACTTAATCCTCCTGAAGGTATGGGGCTATTGCAGCCCATTGACAACTGCGTAGAAAGAAAGCTAGAGATTCGTTGAGCAAACTTATAATTTTAAACAATGTTTTTTTTTTTCATAATAGTCCCCTTCGACAATATATGTTTATTGAACCCTCGTGTTGATATTGTTTTTATTAATATATTTTTTTAAATCACGTATATTCTAGGCAATGTCTATGGAGCTGTTGCACCAGATATTCCGATTGTGTAAGGAGGTTGGTAGCATGCTCCAATGGGGTATACGCTCTCACTGTGTGCATAATGTCAACAGTTAACAAGACAAGAGTGCTTGCGCTACAGGTAAGAAATTCATAAATTAAAAAGTAACTTTCAAATATAGTTATTCTCTATATTACACGGTAAGAGACTGCGTAAGAATAACAGTCACTTATCTCCTCCATTGTGCTTCGAAAAAGTTGTTATGGACAATGACAGAAAAAAACTTGAACTCATATGTAAAAGTTAAAGTTACAGCCTATATACGTCCCACTGCTGAGCACAGGCCTCCTCTCATTTCTGGGAGAGTTTTAGGGCAAAGAAATCACATGTCTTCGAAATATTTTCGGAACTAAAATTATAAGCAAGCGTCAAAGTTACGAAAAGTTTAATACAAAGATTTTTTTATAGGTGACAAACGAGCACACAGTCCACCTGATAGTAAGTGGTTGCTGCGGCCCATAGACATCTACATCTATCCTCTATTACAAATCAAAATGTAGATGCGTTGTTACCCGTGAGGACTGAGATGGAATGCCTCATTTCCAGTAAAAAGGGCCTCCGGCCACCTGCACTCACCAAGCGAAACGCAGAGGTAAACCGCTACTTCACGCTGGTTTTCTGTGAGGTCGTGGTACCACCCCGGTTCGAGCCGGCCCATCCGTGCGACAGCAAAAGCTGCCGCGTGACTCTACCACTGTTCTCAAGATCACTTAGGAATATAAAATAATAAAGCCAATCTAAATAATAAAATCAATCTAATTGTTAGGGAAATCTATGACTAACAGACAAATGAAAACATTAAATACCTAAACCATTCGAGGATCAGTTGGTGTGGATGAAAACAAATGTTCCACATTCAGCATCATATAACCGACATGTATTTACAGCTGCTGATTTTTATAGATATATCAGTTCTCGACAGTTTATTAAAAATTGAAAATACTGCATTTAAAATTCACCTTTTTTATATAATACACATTTGCAAAAGACTTCTAAAAAGGTACGCGACGAACTACGGAAGACGTTTACAATAAAATAATATATTATATACTAACATAGACTCATAATGTAGTAGGTACCTCAGGAGCGTGGCGTTTGTTTATTTGCTTTGCTTTCACTGTATACCACGTATGCCCCTTAAGGCGATACCCCGACCAAAACCTTGCGATAGTGCGTTTTTCTTCGTTATTTAGAGACTATTATCTCATTCGTTATGAGAAATATACTGCATCTAAAAGCAAATTATTAATGTTGAATATCCTATCATCACAATCTATATTCTAATTAAATTTTATGTGTTATAAATACATTTAAAATCTTCTTTTAAAAATGACTAAAATTATATTGATTACATGCATCTGTTACTAAAGGCAACACTCTAATCATTTGAGGATTACACTAATGGATAGATAATTTAACAATCTGTGTTATTCACGTTTTATTTAATTTATAAAGTTCACTTTTTTTGTAATTAAAATTAATTCCAATTTTTTTTTGAATTCTATGATAAATGGGCGTACGCAGAGTGCGGGGGCGGCATGCACACGGTTATTTGGTCAGGGAAACGCCTTAAGTTCTATCAATGGTGCCAACAAAAATGCAAATAAACGTGTTAATTTATCATGTTCCGCGCCATTAATGAAAAATCATGCAAACCCGAGGACAACAAAATATCGAGAGTATCAAATGAAGGCAATCATCTCACACTGATGCAGAGTGGCGAACATTTTCCGTTTGCTGATTATTTATAATAAAGGAATTCTTTATAATGGAGTAGAATATTTATTTTATGAGTTTTTTTATTACTTTTCATATTATGGAAACAACAAACAAACAGACTGCTTACCTGATGTTAAGGTAAGCGCTTGGGCCCGTAGACCTACATTTATACCCTCGATTTAGGATCAAAATGTGAATGCGTTGTCATCCTAGGGGAATAAGATAGAATGTCTCATAACAATTTAAAAGGGTCTATGGTTCTATACACCCAACTTGCGTAACGCAGCAGTATTAACCTGCTGTTTAAGCTGGTATTCTGTGCAAGCAAGATCCTTTTCCGGCACAGAACCATTCGTGCTAAACTAAAATATAGCTGCGTGACTCTACTACGTAGAAAATACCTAGTAACTACTTTTACCAATAAATGCTTTTATATCTATTTCAGCTCCTTACGAAAGGCTGCTACCCACCAGCAAACGGACACAGCATGATATCAGAAGCACTTTCAACACTGCGCCTTCGATATGGAGAACCGGTTCGCTTTAGATTTCTCGTTGGCATGCTACAAAGTGCTGGAGGCTCTGGAGACTTGCAAGCAGCTGGGCTGGCTTTCATCAACGCTTTACTAGCTAGTGCTCCCACTCCTCAAAGAAAACTTTACATACAGGCTGAACTAGAGCAAGCTGGATTTGATATAATCACCTTAAAAAAGGTATTGCTAAAAAAAATTATATAAAAATGTTCGTTGTATGAACTTCTTCTTCAAGTACCCTCATCTCTGGCTCATCGACCGACTGCTCATTAAAAACCCGTCCCAATAAAATCAAATTCCAATACTGACATGCTGGGGATTAAGGAAGCATAACCAGTTCGAGAGTATTGACTCGGTGCTCACCTTTCTGTCCAATGCGCCGAATATTGGAAAATTATTTAACGCATTTTTGAGACCTATATTCAACAGTGGATACATAATCATCGTCATCATTATTATAGCTTATAAAAAATGTACTGTTGAACCTAGGACTGGCCGCAGATTTTCTCGTAGGGGGAATTTTGCCGTAGTTATGACGCTTGGCAGGCGGGTTAGAAACTGCAATTTTCGTTTACTTTCAGTGGTTATCAAGAAGATGCTGCTGCCCATCTGTTTCAGTTTCCCTTTGTGGTCTCTTACGATACCCGTGGGATGATATTAAGTAGTGCTATTTATTAGAGAACCCCGCCACTACCAGTGTATGGATACACAATGATAGCTGATGATAATTAAAAATTAAAAATTTTGTACAACCGACTTCAATATAAATTATTAAGAATAATTCATAAACTATTGGTCAAATTTATATGGGACTACATTTGAAGTCGCAGCTTTCAAATGATATAATTTAAAATTTAAAATTTTGTACAACCGACTTCAATATAAATTATTAAGAATAACTCAAAAACTGTTGGTCAAACCATGATCAAATTTATATGCGACCACATGGGAAGCACCAGCTTTCAAATAAAAAAAGAGTTATCGAAATCGGTTCACCCAGTAAGAAGTTAATAAGTTATGACTCATAAAAAAAACATACAGTCGAATTGAGTACCGGCTCCTTTTTGAAGTCGGTAGAAAATAATCATTGAAATCGGTTCACCCAGTAAAAAGTTATGAGGTAACACACATAAAAAAAACATACAGTTGAATTGAGTACCAACTCCTTTTTGAAGTCGGTAGAAAATTAGTAAAAAACGATCACGAATAAATTACTAACGTTTACCCTAATCATCAGTAGATTTCTGTCCTACGCATTAAGTTAATGCTACGGAAAAAGTTTACATATCAGTAAATAAATCAAACATATATTTCCACTAATAGAGCTGTCTTTCCTCGAGATATGATAAAATCCGCCTTGACTACCTCATTTGTCTAGTGGTTGTAAACGTGGCTTTTGAACGTGAGGGCCCGGGTTCGAATCCCGGTTCGCGCCAAAATAAAATCAGCTATTGAGTTTTCAGTTAATAAATTCGCAGTAGCAAGCTGGATTAAAGAATTTGACGGTGTTTTACCGCCGTGCCAAGGAAAGCACGTAACGCCTTTGTTCCTACGCCTGATCTCTCTCCAGTCATATCGGGTTTCCGTCCCAACGGACCATAAGAATAGGGGAACAGAGACTGCACTAGTGCTTGCGCATACACTCGTGCACTACATTCCTGTCCTGCGCAGATGGTCAATCTCCGTTGAGACTCACATCGACCAGGATTACATTAAAAGCAGCTCAAAAATATTGCTCTTTTTGAAATATATATATAAAGCAAATACTCTCTTAATTTTTATGGTATTGTACTTATTTTGCACAAACTTAACAGATCTAAACTTAAAAAACAATAATTGAATTAATAAATGAATGTTTTACAGATAAACACTAAACTACCAAACACAAATGAAAACGTCGCAAGGGAAATAGAAAATTATGAAAAACAATTAATTGATATTGACACACTAAGTGAGAAAGCTAATGAAGCCCAAAAAGAAAAGGACGACCTAAAATATAAACTAGAGTTACTTGAGAAACGCGTAAAGGTAAAAAACATTTTACATGCTTTAATTACTATTTTTTATTTATAGTACTAGCTGCTAGGATTACTTTTTTACAAGGCTTCTTATCTGCCTAGAAGTCTGTCTGAGTAGGTGTCACACTTTTAATATTTTTGTCGCCAAATAGTAGTGCGTGCACCGCTGTGTTCCGGTAACTGACTGTTAGACATTCCATTTTAGTCCTCAGAGGTGAAAATGCATTTGCAGCCTTCTATAATTGAAGTTAACTGCAGGTATCTGTAGTAGGTATCAAGTGGCAGTAGTCACTTACCATCAGGTCAGTGACGGATTTACCAGCAGGCTGAGTAGGCTACAGATTAGGGCGGCAGATTTTAGTGTCGGCAAATTTGGGACCATTTTTTTTATCTTACAGAAATTAAAACTGATTACCAGTTAATTTTTAAAGTTAAAAGTTATCAGATAATTGAAATTATCGTTTTCAAAGTGTAAGTAAGGGCTATAACAATGATTTAATTACGTTTACTGAATACACATTATTGTGTATATAATATAATATTAATAATAAAATATCTTTATTTCGACCAACAAAGATCATATTACATAATTAATATAATTAGGTGATAACATAGCCAATTGTTAATAATTAATTATAATAAAAAAGAAAAGTTAAATAAAAATAAATAATTAAAAGAATAAATAATAGAATATAATAATAGAATAGAAATAATTTTACCCTTACACCGCCTTATTAGTAGTACATGATTGAGTTTTTATTAGCTGAGAAATATACCCAAGAAACTATTTCTTGTACAATATTAAATAAATCGTATGGTTGTTAAAATAATCTAGGAACTAATACATCGATCCCCTAGATCGATGTATTAGTTCACAATCATACTAATCAAGAAAATAGATGGTGTAATTAGGACGATAGTGCACATATCATAAGGTTATAATTTCATTGACTTCTTTTTTTAAATAAATTTGATTGTGATGTTGTAAAATCGGTCCGTGGGGTCCACGTGCGAAGAAATTCCTAGAGAAACTCTAACCGCAGCTGGTCGTCACTACTGGTGATAAGAGAGCTGGTTATATTCTCGCTCAAAGGCCTAGTATAGGCCTTCAGCGAGGAAACGCAGTTAGCGTTCATGACACGATACCCTGGAGGGTAGGACTGTATGATAATATAAGTCATTAGTTTTAGTTTTTTTTTTCTTTTTGATCATAGTTTTTTTTAATATTTTATATTTTTCACTGTATTGTGAACTAGAGTATCGAATGTGTGTGGTATTTGAATATCCTACAGGCGGTAAATATGTAAATCCGCCACTGCATCAGGTAGACTGCAAGTTTGTTTGTCACTTAATTTTTTTTAAATCTGCCTTTAAAAGCATCAAATCGTGATTAAAACATACATAATTAATACAAACAAACATCGCTTTTATTTTAAGCTCAAGGTCAAGCTAAAACTTTAAAAACAAAAGTGCTTGCTTCATGAGCCGACTATAGAACTGACGTTAAAATAAAATGATTACATATTAAAATTATTTACAGATTCTACAAGAAGAGAAAGGCATCCTTTTGTCTTTAGAGAAATGTTTAAAAGAAAAGTGTTGTGAACTACAAGAAGAAGTCACAACACTAAGATCTGAGAACGGTCATTCAAGTCGAAAAAAGACGTTTGTAAACAAGAAAAAAAATTCAATTCACAACAATAGAGGTAATATTTCTTTTTAAATATCCATGGATGACACAGAAAGTTTGCGAAACGAAAAGGTCTGGTTAAAGATTTTATTATAGAATTTTTTCAAAGAACTTTTCATCAGCATCTGTAGAAGGTTTCATATATATAAATCAATTTTCCAGTTAGAATCCAATTAATCAGACAATTTTCTTATACAAAAATTACTTTTTTCCGCTTGACTTTCTGCGTGGCTTGTTGTGATTTGCTACGGCTACTGTGCAATGACAACTATTAAATATAAAATTATTTCCAGATGAGTCATCACCTCCAGAAGATGAAGGCATTAGTTCATCAGAGCGTTCCCTTAGCCCTGAAGCTGATCCTCAAAGAGAATCCATGGTGTATGAAGTATTTAACATTAAAAACGAAACGTACGATCTGTTGCGAAATAAACGACCGCTACATAAAAAGTTAGAAAGCTCAAAAAAAGCCAACGACCACAAAAAATCTTCGGATGACGACGATGAGACCACAATAGACGAAGTTATTCAAGAATTAAGAAATATTGCAAACCATGCTGAATCAGAACAGTATGTTAAAGATCGAGCTTCATTCTGTGATGACAAATCGTCAAGGTGCAATGATTCCTCCGAAATTAATGTTTCAGTTCATGTCAAAGAATTCCAAAATCGTAGAAGTGTTGAAAAAGAAGATTCGATTACTAGTACAAGACACAGCATTCAGATAACTAGCAGTACGGAATTCTTAAATGAAAATGATGACGAAGAAGAAGCTGAAATTGTTCCAAGTAAAATATTGCCTCATCCACCGAGAAAAGCAAAAAGCTTAGTTCATTTGTTTGTCCCACCGGTTGAACATGGAATGCTTTACAATAAACCTCCAAATTTATTTGAAGACAACTATTTTTCAAGTGACGATGGCTCTGACTCATTGCTTAGTGCATCGCGCTGTCAAAATATTGTGAACAAAAAAGCCTCCGTTTCAAGCTTCGATTTTGGTGAATGTCGAGCAATATTTAATTCAACAGCAGAACAAGACGTAGAAGATAACAGAATTAAACGTTCTAGAACACATTCAAGAGAAGAATGCAGAAAGACATCTGTAAAACGAAGTGAATCATTTCAGACCTCTGAAAAAAGCTCACGTCAACGTGAATATATTGACAGTATGTTTTACAATGAAACACAACCCTCGATTGTGGAACACACATCTTTGCAAAGAACAAATTCAAAGTGCAGTAGAGTGGATGAAATAGTAAATCTAATAGAATCAAAAAAGTTGACAAAAAGTTTGGACAGAATTGATGAAGGATTGAATTCAATGGTCGATATCGTTGTTACAACTGAATCTAATAAACCAGTGTTGCCTTATGAACGAAGACAGAGATCGTGTTCACGCACAAACAGTGATGCGGGTAACGAATCACCTTTGCTTCCTTTAAGATATAACAGCAAAGCGAACCACACTTATAACTCTAAATCATCCAGCCGGAAAGAAAAAGATGATTTGATTTCGAAATCTGAGAGTAAACAGAAGTTTGGCCTGCCACTTTCGAAACTAAACACAGGCTGTTTTTCCGATACCCACCCGTCTTCAAACTTCAGCAATACGTTTATTGTTAAACGAGGGCATAGCAACGCAGGTTTTTATTCAGGTCAACATATTCTCCGCGATGCTCCTGCCAGTATGACAAGCCTTGTTATGAATGGGACCCACAGCTTTGGAGATTTGAAACGCACACTATCGCCTGTTGGTTCAGTTAACAGCTATGGTATTCACAAAGTAACAGATATGCCTTCTGGTTTATATTGATTTTTATTGCAATTTTTGTTACTATTTAATCAAACCATCGACTAAATTAAGTGTTCGTACCTAATTACTTGACTAGTGCAATATTATATTTCTTATAAGGGTAACCCGTACTGAAATGTTACTTTAAATATCTGTAATTTAATATTTTGTATCTTGGTAATTTTGTTCGTAGGCAAAATTTGCTTAAGATCACATTTTGCACTTTTGCTGATTCATTGAGCGATAAGTTTCATGTGCCCCCATAAATTATGTTCGTTTCCTAAATTGTGCTGTATATACTGTAGCTCTTAAGGGTAAATTAATTTTTATAATTACATTAAAGGATTAAATAATGAGATTTTCGATTTAATTTTCCTACTGTGCTATATTCAATATAGTAATAATAATAATGTCCTCCAGACCAAATTACTGGATTATAGTGCCCAAGTGTATAGTGTATATATTATAGTGCACAGGTGCACTCTCTATCCATCACTCTCATAGTTCGATGTGACGGTAAACCGACACAGGAGGAGACAGATCAGGCGCTAGACTAACGGCTTAGCACGTAAGCTTTCCGAGGCACGAGGGTAAGACACCGCCAACTTTCTGACTCCGGGCAGCTACTGAGAATTGCTTGATGGAAAAACTCAATTACTAATTCTTTTGACCCGACCCGGGATTCGAACCCGAGGTCTCATGATCAGCAGTCGCACTACTACAAGCACATGACCAACAAGGAAGTCTACATGTTTATTTATCAATATATCAACAGCTCTTCTGCCGTATAGTGAACTGTGAACAGCTCGTAAAGTCTGCTGCTGGACATGTACATCTCTAGTTGTGATAAGAATTTATCTTAATATTGTTTTTTTTTTAAAAAAACGCTACCCCACTCTGAGATTTTCCTTCTTTTTTATTTATTTCATTTATTTAATTAAAAAATATAAAATATCGAAGCTTTTAGCAGCCCGTATCATGAAATTAAAACAGTAATAAAGCTAAATAATTGAAACAATAAAATATTAGTAATTGTACAATATTTAAAAATGAGAAAGGTCTCAATCATATAATGTCAGGCTATGAAATATTTCTTCATATCAATTAATAACACATTGCCAATAAAAGCTAATTCAGTTAAAAAAGTATGTCTTGACTTAGCACACGTTTAAAGCAGAAACCGTTGAGATTACAAAAGCAAAAGATTCTCATAGTTAAACTAAGTTTAACAATTAAAGATTTGCGCCATGTTCCAGAAATCTGACGTATACGGATGTCGAGAAAATAAAGTTTTTGCCACTTTGCCAGACTCTTTCAACTATTCGAAAATCCGTCCGGTATTACTCCAAGGCACCTTACAATCCCAATATGCCCATAATTAAAATTGCATCTTAGACACAAAGTAATGGTATGTAGTCAAGGAAATTGAATTGTCAAATTATTAATTGTCATGTGATCGATAATTTTACAGAAAAGTTAAATATCTTGTACTGTGGAGGCAGTTTACATACATAAATTGCACAAGTATACACATCCAGACATGGAAAACTTATTTTTACACCTTACAAACATTCGATCCGTGTAGGATTCGTAACGGGCCCTCAGCGTCGCAAATCAATGCTAGCTACTGCGCGACTTACTCTTTAACGCTGCTTCCCGTCGGCAATCAGGGCATCTCTCACGCTAAGTTTAAATAAAATGATTATACTGCTTTTTCATCATTTCTGCCCTTCTATTCTCCTATCAGCAATTACACAAAAAACCGGCCAAGTGGGAGTCGGACTCGCGCATGAAGGGTACCATCGTACAAGATTTAATACTATGTAGGCAAAAAACACGTTTCTAGTAGGGGAGCGCCCTTTAACTTTTATATTTATTATTTGTTGTTATAGCGGCAACAGAAGTACATTCCGTGAAAATTTCAACTGTATACCAATTACGGATCATGAGATACAGCCCGCTGGTTACCCTTCGGGTACGGAACCCTATATAGGAAACAATCATAAAAAACTACATTGAAATTTTATGTTTAAAGCTTGGATCGGTATTCAGTGACCATCAAAATGCGCAAGCTGCTTAGACTTGTTAGTAGATTTTATTTTTATTGACAGCGCTCTTTTCTAGCGATGATTTGAATTTGAAAGGAAAACACAACTGGTATATATAAAGGTCAGTGAAACACAAACTTTAAATATTATTGTCGCATTTATAAGTCATTTAACCTGAATTTTCTTTAAATAAAACGGCGGCGGAGAGCAGTGCCAAATATGCAAAAAGCTCGCCAATGCGCCTGCCAAGTAAACCTTCCCAACGGGAAAGGAGAATGACCAACAGTGGACCTTAGTTGGCTGATAAAATAGACAACGAAGAAGTGGGTTGGAAATTCTTTGGATAATTATGTCTTATTTGCTTTCCTAAATGCTGCAACTTAACACTAGACCTTCAACATTGAAAAGGTTAATAAAGTATACTTGGTGTCGAAGTACGAGAGTAAGAATATGTAAGTAAATTAGAAAAGAAAAGCCTATATAAGACGCACGACCGGGCACAGGTCTTGCTCTCTTACGTTTTTTTTTATAGAGTAAGGGTGACAAACAAGCACACAGTCCATCAGGTAAGTGAATGCTGTGGCCCATAGACATCTACATTTATACTCAATTAAGAATCAAAATGTCTCCCCGTGTAGTCCTTCTCGTGGGTGTCGTAAAAGGCGACAGAGGGAAACTGAAGCAGAGGATGGGCAGCAGCATCTTTCTGATAACAGCAAAACAACAATAGAAAAACTGCGGTTGCCAACCCGCTCGCCAAGCGTGGCAACTATGGTAATATACCCCCCATGAAAAAAAACGAAGAGACGGCCCCGTCCCCGGCGGATCCGCTATTCCTGGCTACGGTGGCGACCATGGTAACGGCGAGGCAGGGGGTGCTATGAATCTCCGGTGGAGGTTCGGTTGCCACCTACGACGACTCGACCTGGCAACATATAACGCACGCACCCTGAGGACTGACGATAAGATCCTGGAGCTGGAAGAAGAGATAGACAAGTTGCGCTGGAATGTCATAGGATTATCCGAAGTCCGAAGAGAGGGGGAGGACACGGCAATCCTCGAATCCGGCAATTTGTTCTATCACCGGGAGGGCGACCATCTGTCCCAAGGAGGTGTCGGATTTATCGTCCACAAGTCTCTCGTTAACAACGTTGTAAAGATTGGGAGTTTGTCGACGAGGGTTGCGTACCTTATATTCAGAATCACCAAACGGTATTTGCTGAAGGTCATACAGGTTTACGCACCAACCTCGGCACACCCCGATGAGGAAGTGGAGGAAATGTATGAGGGTATCTCTAGAGCCATGCATTCCTCCAAAACCCACTATACGGTGTTAATGGGAGACTTCAACGCAAAACTAGGCACAAGAGATAACGTTGAGCTGAAAGTAGGGAATTTCGGAATAGGGCTACGGAACCCAAGGTGCCAGCAGCTGGCCGACTTCATGGAGAAAGAGGGACTCTTTATGATGAACTCTTTCTTCCAGAAGCGGCCCCAGGAAGTGGACCTGGTCGAGCC
This sequence comes from Parnassius mnemosyne, assembly GCA_963668995.1. Classification (NCBI taxonomy): domain Eukaryota; kingdom Metazoa; phylum Arthropoda; class Insecta; order Lepidoptera; family Papilionidae; genus Parnassius; species Parnassius mnemosyne. The sequence continues at coordinate 9,833,137 of CAVLGL010000093.1, forward strand.
CCGACGGTTCGACAAAAAATGAGATTGACTTCATTATGACGACCAGACGACGACTGTTCAGTGATGTCTCAGTGATCGCGAGGATGAATACCGGCAGCGATCACCGAATGGTGAGAGGCACACTGAACCTAAACGTTAAGTTGGAGAGGTCACGTCTAATGAAGTCAACGCTCCGTTCCCCTCGTGCTCTAATCCAAAGTCCCGAAACCTTTCAGCTCGAGCTACAAAATTTGTTTTCAGTGCCTAGAAGATTGCAATACAGTGGACGATATGCATGACAAACTCGTGGAAACTGTCCATGCGGTCGAAGCTAAGTTTTGCAAGACCCGCCGCAAAAGAACACAAAAACTCTTCGATCACACTCTTAATCTCATGACTGTTAGACGGGATATGAAGCTGCAGTCTTCAGTAGATTTGACAGCATACAGGCAACTGAACAGACAGATCTCCAAATGCATGCGGCAGGACTTACGCAACTTTAATACTGCTCGTATTAAAGAAGCGATCGAGCGGAACCAGGGCTCCAAAGTCTTTGCTAGACATCTGTCTGCCAGAAAGAGTCTGTCTGTCGAAGCTGAAGACCGAGTGTGGCAGCGTCGTTTCCGGGACACATGAGACTTTGAGTGAGATTGAGAGGTTCTATGGGCAGCTGTACACATCATCGTTGGAGCCAAAGGTAAGTGTGAGTAACGATCCAAGAGCGAGTCTTATCCGACACTATTCCGATGATATCCCGGACGTCAGTCTGAGCGAGATTAGAATGGCTCTCCAGCACCTTAAAAACGGTAAGGCCTCAGGCAAAGATGGAATTACAGCGGAGCTTCTGAAAGCGGGTGGAAAATCGGTACTTGAAGTCCTTCAGAAACTCTTTAATTCCGTCCTCCATGGTGGCACTACACCGGAGGCTTGGAGTAGAAGTGCGGTGGTCTTATTCTTCAAGAAAGATGACAACGCTATCTTGAAGAACTACAGACCGATTTCCCTTCTGAGCCGCGTCTACGTGCTGTTTTCGAGAGTCATTACGAATCGTCTCGCGCGCAGACTTGACGACTTCCAGCCTCCCGAACAAGCCATTTTCCGAAAGAGCTTTAGCACCATAGACCACATATATACCCTTCGGCAAATTGTACAGAAGTCCGAAGTGGCAGAATCGCTGGAGGACCTAAGCACTATGCTCAATGACCTCAATAGTTTTTCCCAACGGATAGGTCTTAAGATGAACATGGCCAAAACAAAGATCATGTTTAATGTCCATGTCACACCTATGCCGGTAGATGTTGGGGACACTAAGCTCGAATTTGTTGACGAGTATGTTTACCTGTGACAAATAGTCCGACTAGGTAAGTCCAACTTCGACCGAGAGGTAAATCGGCGGATTCAACTCGGTTGGGCAGCGTTCGGGAAATTACGGCACATCTTCTCGTCAGGTATACCTCAAAACTTGAAAACAAGACTGTACAACCAGTGCGTGTTGCCAGTGATGACCTGTGGTACTGAGACGTGGTCCTTCACTGCTGGCCGGATGAGAAAGCTCAAGGTCGCTCAGCGAGCTATGGAGAGGGCTATGCTCGGAGTTTCTCTGCGTGATAAACTTAGAAATGAGGATATCCGCAGTAGAACCAGAGTGACCGACATAGCCCAACGGATTAGTAACCTGAAATGGCAATGGGCCGGCCATATAGCTTGAAGAACCGACAACCGTTAGGGAAAAAAGGTTCTCGAGTGGCGGCCTCGTACCGGCGGACGAAGTGTAAGGCGTCCCCCCACTAGATGGATTGACGACCTGGTAAGATATGCAGGAAGTCGATGGATGCAGGTGGCTCAGGACCGTGCTTTGTGGCATTCTTTGGGGGTGGCCTATGTTCAGCAGTGGACTTGTGAAGGGCTGTAATGAAAAGAATCAAAATGCAGATGCGTTTTAACCCCTGAGAACTTAGATGGAATGCCTCGTTTCCAGTAAAAAGGGTCTCCGGTTCTCTACACTCATCATACGAAACACGGCAGTAAGCCGCTATTTTATGCTGGTATTCTGTGAGGCATGGTCGTAGCCGACCCATTCGTGCTGGAACCATCATATAGCTGCGGCATGGCTTTTTTTTGTTTTAGCAAAAAGGTTATTTTTTTACTTCTCGGATAGCAGGGTCACTCACGATGTTTTCGTTGTCCCCTAAGCATGTGGTACTGGCGGCAATCGAACTCAGTTTGATAACTTATGGAAATTTACAAATGTTTTAAATAGGACAAATGGATACTTTCAGTAGTCAGTGTAATATAAATGCGTTGTCACCACTGAGGACTAAGATGTAATGATTCAGAGCTCGTATTTATGGTGACTTTCTTACCCCCCTCTAACCAGAGCATAGCAGTGGGTGTATTGTCACTTGTACCTTTAACAATATATGAATAGCGCTTTTGATAGCTTGACCACATTCCCACCTGGTGGTAAGTGGTGATAAAACTCTAGATGGTAAATCGAACTGTCTTAGCGTAACAAAATTCCTCATTTCCAGTAAAAAGGTTCTCCGGTTCTCTACGCTCACCATACGAAACACAGTAGCTTAACGCTGCTGTGTTTCGTATGCTAAACGTAAGCTTATTTGACGCTGGTATTCTGTGAGAGCCTGGTCCATCCCCGCTCGAGTCGACCGATTCGTGCTACAACTATACTACTAATATAGCTGCAGCTTGGCTCTACCACGTAAAAATTAAGGCATGTAATTCCTACGCACATTCTCCGAAATGCGTCTTTTAGAATTCCGAGAAGCTGGCCACTCTGCGTCTGTGCCCAAGGCTGATAATATTCGATTTCAATCAAATCAGGATTACCCGTAAGCCTTTCCAGTCTTTCTACCGAGTCCAACGCTGCTTTTCGTAATTTATTTTTCTTTTTTAATAGATAGAATAATTAATTAGAAATAATAATGATAAAATAGCATTATTCTAAATTATGATAAAAGTATTATCAATCAAAGCTAGGCATTTAGGTAACTCGACCACAAAAAAAAATAATTTTTAGGGTCTACAGTATGTAGATAGCAGATTCAACCATAACCATAAAGGCCATATTGAAAAAAAAAGCTAGCGGTAATTATGCGCTATTTAAACTCAAGCCATTAATAGATAAAAAGACACTCATATCTGTGTACTATGCCTAAATTCATTCTATAATAAGGTATGCCATTACCATCTGGGGTAATGCTACGTATATTATACAAGTATTAAAATGTCACAAACAGTCTATGAGAATGATGAATGAAAAACATCTGGGAAAAAGTAGCCCGGCAATAAAACATTTTAAGAACGACAAAGTAATGACAGTGGTTTTGCGTTATACATAATATAACAGTTTATTAGAGCACGAAGATAAAGAAATACCGATAAAGAAAGGCGTAAATCAACACAATCTGCGAAATAATGTAAGACTTGTCCCACCAATGAATAGAGATTAGTCAAAATAAAAAAAAAACAGGAGCGTTACTCAAAAATTATCATCATCATCATCATGAGGAATGCCACAAAGGACGGTCCTGAGCCACCTGCATCCATCGACTTCCTGCATGTCTTATCAGGTCGTTACTCCATCTCGTGGGGGGTCGCCCTACACTTCGCCTAACGGTACGAGGCTGTCACTCAAGAACCTTTCTTCCCCATCGGTTGTCGATTCTTGGAGCTATATGGCCGGCCCACTGCCACTTCAGCTTACTAATCCGCTTTGCTATGTCGGTTACTCTGGTTCTACTGCGGATATACTCATTTCTAAGTTTATCACGCAGAGAAACCCCGAGCATAGCCCTCTCCATAGCTCGCTGAGCGACCTTGAGCTTCCTCATACGGCCAGCGTTGAAGGACCACGTCTCAGATCCGTAAGTCATCACTGGTAACACGCACTGGTTGTACAATTTCGTTTTATGGTTTTGAGGTATGTCTGACGAGAGGATGTGTCGTAGTTTCCTGAACGCTGCCCAGCCGAGTTGAATCCGTCGATTAACCTCTCGGTCGAAGTTGGACTTACCTAGTCGGACTATTTGTCCCAGGTAAAGATACTCGTCAACCGACCTTGAGCTTCCTCATACGGCCAGCAATGAAGGACCACGTCTCAGATCCGTAAGTCATCTCTGGCAACACGCACTGGTTGTACAATTTCGTTATAAGGTTTTGAGGTATGTCTGACGAGAGGATGTGTCTTAGTTTCCTGAACGCTACCCAGCTGAGTTGAATCCGTCGATTAACCTCTCGGTCGAAGTTGGACTTACCTAGTCGGACTATTTGTCCCAGGTAAACATACTCGTCAACAACTTGGAGCTTAGTGCTCCCAACAACTACCGGCATAGGTGTGACATGGACATTAAACATGATCTTTTTTGTCCATGTTCATCCTAAGACCTATTCGTTGGGAGACACTATTGAGGTCATTGAGCATGGTGCTTAGGTCCTCCAGCGATTCTGCCATAAGGACTATATCGTCGGCAAATCGAAGGTAAGTGATGTACTCGCCATTCTTTTAATTTCTTTTTTTTTGAAAAACGTTACCCCCACACTAGGATTTTCTCCTGTGTCGTGGAGGCAGTTTACAAACATAAATTGCACAAGGACAAACATCCAGACCTGGAACAATTATTTGTAGGCCATACAAATACTTGTTCCGTGCGGGATTCGAACCCGCGGCCCCCAGCGCAACAACTGATTGCTAAGCCACTGCGCCATGGAGCCGTCAAAGATTGATGTCATTGATGTTAATACCGTATCCTTTCCAGTCCAGAAGCTTGAAAATGTCTTCCCTTGCAGCGGTGGAGAGTTTCGGGGATATAACGTCAACCTGTCTTACACCTCTCTGCAATTGGATAGGTTTCGTACTCTGGTTCTGTACTCGGATAGCCATCGTAGCTCTACTGTACAAACACTTCAGCACTTCGATATACCGACAGTCAACTTGGCACCGCTGAAGGGACTGCAGCACCGCCCAAATTTCGACGGAATCAAAGGCTTTCTCATAGTCGACATACGCCAGACATAGTGGCAAATTGTACTTTTCGGACTTCTCTACAATTTGCCGAAGGGTATGTATGTGGTCTATGGTGCTAAAGCCCTTTCGGAAACCGGCTTATTCTGGAGGCTGGAAGTCATCAAGTCTGCGCGCGAGACGATTCGTAATGACTCTCGAAAACAGCACGTAGACGCGGCTCAGAAGGGAAATCGGTCTGTAGTTCTTCAAAAGAGCGTTGTCACCGTTCTTGAAGAACAAGACCACCGCACTTCTGCTCCACACCTCCGGTGTAATGCCACCATGGAGGACGGAATTAAAAAGCTTCTGAAGGACTTCAAGTACCGGTCTTCCACCCGCTTTCAAAAACTCCGCTGTAATTCCATCCTCGCCCGGGGACTTGCCGTTTTTAAGGTGCTGGAGAGCCATTCTAATCTCGCTCAGACTGACGTCCGGGATATCTTCGGAATAGTGTCGGATAAGACTCGCTCTTGGATCGTTACTCACACTTGCGTGTGGCTCCAACGATGAGTATACAGCTGCCCATAGAACCTCTCTATCTCACTCAAAATCTCAGATGCCCCGGAAACGATGCTGCCACACTCGGTCTTCAGCTTCGACAGTTGGCTCTTTCTGGCAGACAGATCTCTGGCAAAGACTTTGGAGCCTTGGTTCCGCCCGATCGCTTCTTCAATACAAGCTGTATTGAAGTTGCGTAAGTCCCACCGCATGCATTTGGAGATCTGTCTGTTCAGTTGCCTGTATGCTGTCAAATCTGTTGAAGAATGTAGTCTCATCTCCCATCTAACAGCCATGAGATTGAGAGTGTGATCGGAGAGTTTTTGTGTTCTTCTGCGGCGGGTCTTGCAGAACTTAGCTCCGACCGCATGGACAGTTTCCACGAGCTTGTCATTCATATCGTCTACTTCATTGCAGTCTTCTTGGCACTGAAAACGGTTTTGTAACTCGAGCTGAAAGATTTCGGGACTTTGGAACAGAGCACGAGGGGACAGAGCGTTGCCTTCATTAGACGAGACCTCTCCAATTTAAAGTTTAGGTTCAGTGTGCCTCTCACCATTCGGTGAACGCTACCAGTTTTCACCCTCGCGGTCACGGAGACATCACTGAACAGTTGTCGTCTGGTCATCATAATGAAATCAATCTCACGATATTATACGATTTATATCATTACTGTATCAATAAGTGGTAACAAAATAAATCATTATCATCAAAGTTCTAAGTCGTTTATGATAGAGCTTCTGTGTAAACGACGTTAGAAGTAGACTTAGCCGGGGTATACACAAAAAGGTTACGGGGGCTACTAACGCGGGAAAAAGAAACATAGTGTTGGCTATGTGCAAACCAGTCAGTACTGAGGTCCACTCCTGCAACGCGTAGTTTGACCTTGCGCTTTATTTACGGTTATCGCATAAACACACGCTGACTGGGGACTGAACGCGCTTAAAACTGAAAAGAAAGTTATTTGGTAATAGAGGGATTTGGGCCACTGCCCAAACTCACTCTGCCAGGTCAAAAAACTCATTCAGCGCTAGGACAACACAAAATGCGCTAGATTTCATGAACAGCGCTTTAAAAAAGTCCTAGATTTCGTGCTAAATTAACTATATATTTTTTTGAATTATAAATTATAATAAAAAACACGAACAAAGTTCAACCTAATCGTTTAATTTCGTTATCATCATAATAAAGAAAACAACATAAAGTTTTTTTTCTGGCAATATTTTTTTTATGTATCAATACTTCGCAGGACATCGACTTATAATTATAGCAATTGCTGTCAACAGTAGTTAGTATTGTACGAACAATTAAAATGGCATTAATTGTTTTAAAGTGCAATGTATTTCGCAATTTAGTTTTAACAACAATCATTAACCTGAACACACGTTCGATGTCAGCATCTGAATACGGTGTGGTGTTTCTTTGTGTTGTAACTTTTGAGTAGATAACTTTTAACTTAGCTGTGCTCTAAACAACTGACTGAAACTGAATAAAGCAAAATAAATGCGTTGCCAAAACCACGAACGAAAATTTTAATAAAGGGGATTTCCCCGCTTATAGTCTATCGGAAAAAAATCAAGTTGATCATCCTAAAGGGGGAGCCGGGAGATCCATAGCACAGGGTATCCTAGTTTGGACTCTCTCCCATGCTATTTGTTTTATAAAAAAAATGTTTGAAAAAGATAAACTGCAATGTATTATATGTGGGAAAATATAATAAAGGTTATTATCATTATTGGTAATGTAGACTGACAGTGATGCCATGACATAAAGTATATTAAAAGAGTTAGATAACCCACTAGACGCTACAATTTTAGCTAGCTAGCGCTAGGTGCTAAAATTTTGAAATGCGCGCGAAAAGATTACAAAAAAGCGCTAGATCTAGCTCCCAAGGCACTAAAATGGCAGGCAGCACTGGTTTTGGATATAAATACAACATCACATTTCGTTGCAATTTTGTTACTTTTAGTCGGGTTCTATTGTATAGTTTTAATAAATATAAAAAGGTTGTAATTTGTACTCTAACTCCATCTATTACGTCCTTTGTATGAGAAAACATCCTTTTTTGTGTTTTAAGTATAAATATATTAATTATTATAGAACGTTTTTTTACACACAAATCATTTTATTACTATTTCTGAGATTTTATGGCGCCATTGAACAAATTCGAACCTTCATTTCAAAATAATAATCATTACTTTCGATAGAATTAACCAATTTTAATAAAACTAAGATTAAATGTAACTCGAAGATAGGTACGCTTTATGATTTTTACATACTTCAGAATATTTGTCATAACTTTTGATGGAATGAACTGATTTTAATAAAATAAAGACTAAATGTAACCCGAAGATACACCATAGAATTGTATATACTTAATTAGTACTTTATACGTGATACGTTAACAAACAAACAGACAGACAGACAGACAGAAAATTCTAAAAATGGTAGAAATGTATATAATTACTTTTTTTTAGTACCCCTTAATCACTTTTATTACAAAAATATAAAATGTACACACGTCTGCTATTTACATTTTTATTATATGTATAGATAATCTATATCTAATACAAATGTTTCTATTTCTGTTTCAAATGTAATTTAACCTTATATAAGATCATTTTGTAAAAATGACTTGCCTGTAACGATTGTTATATTATGGCCAATAAATATTTCTGATTTCTGATTAGAATATTGGTGATAAGTAAGCACACAGTCCACCTAATGGTTATTGGATGCTGTGGATATCACAGTTGCAAGTGAAATTTAATGAACAAGTAATTTTTCCCCATTTTCTTTTCTTTTTAGAAATATATAGTATCTACTCGATAGCCACCTACCACTTAGTTCACTACATCTAAACCCATATTTGTTTTGCTAAACGTGGTCCGAGTAGCTCACTACTCTTTGGACTCAGCCTCCTCTTTGGAACAGGACCGGCGTCATAATAGTCAATGCGTATGATGATGATAATGATGATGGCGTAATAGGCTCAAGGTATGTAAATAAATAGCTTTCTTTATCGTACAAGTGACAAAAGCAAGACAATTTCTCTCCCATATTATCCAAAATAAATACGAAGTTTTATTAATTACCTGCATTTGACGTTTATAATATTTATTCAGTGGAACTTCTCTACCTGCGTGTACATATAAAATATATTTTGTAGAAGGGTATACGATCTGCTTGATGATGCTTGATCTGGTGGATGCTATAGCCCATAGACATCTACAGCAATCCTCAAATAAGAATCAAAATATAAATTCCTCGTTACTAGTAAAAAGGGTCTCCGGTTCTTGTCACTCACTACACGAAACACAGCATGTTAAGATGTTAAATGGATACTGTGATCTTTGAACCTATTCTATCCTCGATTAAGTATCAAATTACAAATGCGTTGTCATCCCTAACCGCTAAGATATAATGAACCGTTAATAAGGGTTACCGGTTTTGTTATTCACAGCAGTATCATGCTGTGACTTCACGCTGGTATTTTGTCCGAGCAGGTTCCTTTCCCGGTGAAGCTGACCTGTTCGTGCTACAGCTATGACACTGTGCAACATGTCCAATTCGCGATGTTAGCATACGACGATCGGTTTTCCGGTCATCCTTACCTCTATTATTTACAGTTATAATGTCTTGTGTATCTTCCTACAAAGCGCTTTCTGCTACAAGGCTTAACTTTCTTTCACACAAAAAAACGAGCGCTTATCCCTGATCTACGGAGGCTTCGATACGTCACACCTGACAATTAAACATGAATCTAACTGCATTGTAACATAGTCATCTTTGTTTGAAAACAAATTAGACAATCAGAGTTCGAAACAATAAGCAGTCCCTTCTAGTATTGATATCTATACATATAAATAAAATTAAAATGTATGTCTGTAATATAGAAATAATTGCGTTTTATTTGTTTAATTGGATTTTGTGAGAGGCGACAGAGAGAAACAAATCAGGAAATGGGTAACAGGGTCTTCCTAATAACGACTAAAAATATAAAACTACGGTTGCCAACCAGCTTGCCAACCGTGGCAACTATGGCGAATATCCCCCTATGAGGAAACCTATGGGGGTGTATGTTCAACAGTGGACTTTAGTAGGCTATAACAGTTACGGTAACTAAGACATGAATAAACATTTGTAAAAAATTTCTTCTTCAAAGAACTTGGAGAGTTTTTTTCGCAATAGAAAAATTAATAAAATTATTGTGGCTTGATCCGGGATTCGAATCCAAGACCTCATGATTAGCAAACTTTCTTACGACCACTACAATAACGAGACAGGCAACACTTAAATTACATTATTTATACATTATACATAAATATAAAAATATATGAGACCCGATGCAAAATATTCGAAACGTTATCAGCAAAACATTTTATTTAAAAAAAATCAACTGAATCATACATATTATGTGAATGTAGATAACTGGAGAACCTTTTTACTAGAATCGAGGCATTTCATGTTAGTCCTCGGGGGTGGCAACGCATCTACATTTTGATCCTTAATCGAATACAGATGTAGATGTCTTTGAGCGACAGCAACTTTCCATCACGTGGAGTGTGTGCTTGTTTCTCACCCTTATTCTATAAAAAAAGAAACAAAATAAACAGAGGCAGTCATAAGGACTGCCGACAGAAGTGAAAACTCAATAATATATGTGTGTAGAGAGGCCGCTATAGTGGCTTGCGCCAGAGTAGCGACGCGTAGACCTCGACATGCTCGTGATGTATTGCGCTTGCGCACCACAAGCTAAATACGTCACGAGCATGTCGAGGTCATCGGTGACGCGAACCCGTAAGTTTTTCCCCTAACAAAAATCGCTAAACGCGTCAAAAGATTTTTCACTCCAAAAAAAAATATATAAAGTAGCTACACACAAAGAAAAACATTGTAGACGGGATGACGTTATGTTGTTTTAAACTGCGAGCGACCTTTCTAAACAAGAGTTGATTTCGAGACAATAGCCTCCGACTCAAATCATTCGACAACAACACACCACAATGTGTAGACAAATAACATTTTATATCACTTTGATAGTAGAAATGTGCCTCTTATACGGAGGCAGTTTAGATAGTAAGCATTTGGACGAAGAGTTATCTGTAATCGACGTTTTCGACCTGACAACTCCGACGACTTGGAAGGATCTGATGGATTACTACGGCGCGATTGAAAAACACTGGTAAGATTTAGGTCTAACAAATATCCAATAGTCCAATATATTTCGTCCAATATTTTGAAGTGTGGCTATACTATTGTCATGTAGTTCCGGTGTATAGAAATCTATCACCCCCATTTAGTTTTGTGTGCATGGCAAGAGACCATGGCAAGCAAAAGACTTTGTGATCTTCAATAAATGGTGGTAGCTTCTAATGAATAAATTAACTGTTTTATTTTTTTCTTTCTAGGAGAATATGTGTCAATTGTGGTATACCAACGTTAGGTACAGCAATACATTTGGAACACGCAGGATCTACGGGGTCCATGCAGCCAGCAGTTATACCTACTGAATATCTACTAACAAGATGTAAGTATACACAACGTACTTTTCTGTTTTTATGACCGTGCAAATTCTAATGATGGTAAAATCCGATAGATTTGAGTGAAATTGTGATTGTTGATTTCATTAAAAGTGGAATAAAATTTTTCCTTTGGAGCAATTAGCTTTTCGGGGAAAGCAATAGTGATGCTCCAATGTGTTTATTTGTCAAACTTAACGTTTTCTTGCATTTTTTTATTTAATTTCTGAGATATAAAATGAATTTATTTCAGAGTTTAGATCCATAAAAATGTTAGTCGGTACAAAATTTGAACTTACAATCTATTATTAAAAAAATGAAACTACATTACGACATTAATTTAAATATTTACCGGGCCATTTTGTGGCACATGGTACAAACACAGCCAGTCAGTAAGTGACAAGTCTGACAGTCTGACTGACCGGTTTCCTTACTACGTTTTTCACAGCTGGAGACGTGATAAATCGGCACTTTTGTGTCTAACAATTTCAGCGGTGCAGTCCTTTACCCATAGAAATTATTAATTTTTATTTAATTACCTATCGTCGACATAAACGTTCGGCCAACCGTTTAGCTACCTTGGTTCATCATATCATTTGCCATAGGCAATTTAGCACTTTCTTAATCACATTATTGTTATTTACTTCTTTTTAAACTTTAAAAATTAACAATAATAACGGTTGTGTTGTTTCGAATTTGTTTACCAACATAGGTCGCTCGCCCTCATACAATATATGAGTGCAAATCGGTCGAACGAATTATCCGAGTCTCTATCAGAGTTGTCGCTGTTATAGAGCGATACTGTAGTGTATCTATCCGTGTATGTGTGTGTGTAATTGTTATTTTATTATTTTAATTGTTATGTGTGAGTCACAACTAGACAGAGTTTTTGTGTGCGCAAATTTCCCCCCGCAAAAAATGACACCCGTTTTTCTCTATGTATTTCATACGAACTTACTACTGGCCTTTTTGCAAAATTTGTAGACAAAAAAAATTATAGTTACATTGCATATTCTATATAGCGACTGCCACGTTAGTCTATTGGTCATCAAAGCGGTTGCTGCTTATGAGGGCCTGGGTTCGAATCCCGTGTCTGGCCAAAATCTGTTAATGGGTTTTTCTGTAAAGAAGTCCTCAGTAGCAGCCCGGAGTCAGGAAGTTGGTGGTGTTTCACCTCCGTGCCTCATAAAGCACGTTTAGCCGTTGGTCCTAAGCTTGATCTCTCTCCAATCGTGTTGGATTACCGTCTATGAAAATGAGGGATGTTTGCGCATACACGCGGGCACTTTAATCCTGTACTGCGCAGACCATGACCGAAATTCGGTCTTGAGGGCATTATTATTCTATATATAGCTTCTCTATAAATATTACCTCGGCTCACAAAAAATACGACGCAATGTACTACAAAGTTACTATCACTTTGATGACAACAAAGACCTGCAGGTTTTGGTGGCTTGGTGGTGATGATAATAAGAAATATCACACCACTGGCCTTTTGACATCCACTACTGAATAGAATCTTTTCCAGAAACATCGTTCATTCTTACTACACTGTGCAAGCGGGTTGGTAGGTTAGAAAGAAAGAAAGAAACATTAATAGTACAAATAGGCCACACATATAAGTAGGTACTTAAATTTAAAAATTTTAAGCAAATCAATTAATATAGGGTTATTTAGTTAGGGTCGAGTGTTTTATATAGATTTTTAATTTCGCGCCATCAGTAGTTTCAAATCAGAGAATCGTGGGTTAATTATCCTGGATGTACCACTGATGTGAGAAATAATAATAGATTTTCAACTGTCTTCCAAAAAAAAAGTAGGAGGTTCCCAAACCGTTCGTATTTTTTTAATGTGTGTTACCTCAGAAATGTTTTCTAGGTGAACCGATTTTGATGAAACTTTTTTTATTTGAAAGCTAGTGCTTCTCATGTTGTCCCATAAATCTGATCAAGATCTGACCAGTAGTTTTTGAGTTATCCTTAATAATGCGTATTTAGTTGACTTCGACTACTTTGATGATGTTCTCATTTTATTCATATTGAAGTCGGTTGTACAAAATATTTAATTTGACTATACTTGTTTTATTCCCATTTTGATTTATAAGTAAATAATATTTGCCTATTGAAAATTATTTAATAATATAATTTACCACTGGTTCGGAAAATACTTCCGCCCTGGGAAGAAATAGCAAAAACACGCAGAGAACCATTAAAATACAAGCAAGGAGAAAAAGTAGAGAGCAAGTTTATTACAAATTTATTACAAATTGTTTTTGAATATTCCGGTAAGCGAAGTGTGGGGCGGCCCCCAACTAGATGGAGTGATGACCTGGTGAGACATGGAGGAAGTCAATGAATGCGCGTGGCTCAGGACCGTGCTTTGTGGCATTCTATGGGGGAAGTCCATGTTCACTAGTGGACTTGTGAAGGGTTGTAATGATGATGATGATGATACAATTTGTTACGTATAAAAATCAAAATAGAAATAGTTTGATTATCACCCTACTTAGCGACGGACAAATTTTGTATATTTTTTGGCATTTTTTTTATAAAAGCATATACATTGTCATATGAATAAATAACTGACTCTGTGGAGTCCAGTATGTATTAGGTATTACTTACTTGTGTCTATTCTCGACGAACTTCGCCATTGTTCCTAGGATTTACAGAATATATTATTATATAAAAAATGCTTCTTATGTGAGGTTGGCATTTGGAGGAAGGGGATGTATTACAAATTGCCCTTTCTGACGTTGATGATAATAGTTATAATGATGATAATGAATATGTTTTCTATTATTTTAGTGGAGGTGATTGACATGACGAGTCTTGTGAAGAACCACCAAAGCGCAGTCGTTACCTTGGACATTGCTCTACAATGGACAGCGTTAAAATACGACCCTCGTGAGCCGACCCTCATACTTTTTAAATTCGGTTGGAAACGAACCATAGCCTACAAGCGGCGATGCGTTTGCAAAATTCCTGGTAAGTTATATCAAAAACAGTTTTCTTCCAATTTCTGACCGACTCTTTTTACGTTCGGTTTGAGTGGATACTAACTACCCTATTCCCTAATACTGTCGCCAAATAGCAAGATTTTATAATAACAATGCACTGGTAATTTGAAATACTTATATTTATTTATTAAACTTTGTAACAAATCAAACAAATCGAAACAAAAATCACACTTTTGTGAACACAAATAACTAAAATGTCACTTTGGCCTTATTGGGAACCCTGTGTCTTAATAAAGACTTAATAAAAAGTATAAACAAGTAAACATTCAACTTCTTAATGAATACTAAACGTTGTCAATACTTATATTAAAGTATAGTTGTAGCACGAATAGGTCGGCTCGACCGGGGAAGGACCACGCTCTCACAGAATACGAGCGTAAAATAGCTGCATAACACTACTGTGTTTTGTATGGTGAGTGTAGAAAACCGGAGACCCCTTTCAGATCTCAACTCTTTTAGGCGAAGCGGACAACCCTGAACGTAGAGTTAATTTTATTTTTATTTTAAGGTTTTTAGAAAAACCTTCAGTTATTTACCATCGTTTTTTATACATTCATGTAGAAATTAACACCGTTACAGTATTCACGTGCATACTAAGAAAATTTACGATAAAGACTGGCTACAATTATTACTTACCTTTTAACTTAATTTTACTAAATTAAGAAACTAGCGAAATTTTAGCGAATTTGGCCCCCTTTTCACATTTAATTGTTTGGCGGTAGAACTTAAAGACAGATCAAGTCTGCATGAATATATCCTCGAATTATTTTTAGTTCCCCAGACATGTAGACACCCTTAAGTCGTTTTCCTTTACCGCCGAAAGATTGAATTGTCGTTCAAGATTTCAGTTTTCAAAAGGTGTTTAGAAGTTAAACTTGCGTAGATTGTTACATCGAGCGTTCTTGAGCTCTATATATATATATATATATATATATATATATATATATATATATATATATATATATAACTAGCAATCCGCCCCGGCTTCGCACGGGTGATTTCTGTATCTCGACAACAGCGTCACTTATCCAATTGCGAATCGCTTGGATCACCCATTCAAATACATAAAAAATCGCTCCAGCTATTTTCGAGTTTTTGCGAGACTAACGGACAACAATTTATTTTTATATATAGAGATTATTACTATAGTTAATAGTAAAATAATTGTCTTGTGGTGATGTAAGATAATCCACACTCAATTTTGTCTCGTGAGCAGCGTTATCAACTCTATGGATTTTTCCGTAGATCTACGGAATTTTTTATCGTCTACGGAACTACGGAATTTGGGTCCAAATATAGGGAATTTGATTTCCATGTAAATTTTTTTTTGTACTTCACTGTCCTTTCAGAATCATTAGATTTTTATAAACTTAACATTTATATTCTGTCAATTTAATTATTTTTTTTAGCAGGTTTAACTATCCACAAATATTTCAGTGTTAATTATTTTATTTGTTATCTACCAAAAATAATTTCATTAAAATAATGTAATTAATTTTTAATAAATTTTTTTGATACTTATTTCTTATATGTGCAGCTTGATTCGATGTTATACTACAATTGAACTTACAACAAGAGCTTCTAAGGAATCCAACTGATTTTTTTATACCAATCAACAGATTTGGGAAAATTCGAGCTGGTAACACTTCTCGTAAGCGTCGTAAGAGATGACTACGGGACACGCCAGAAAAATCAAAGATACGAGAATTCTAATACCGAGATCATTGGTCCGTCTGTCAATGGTGACCATTAAGGCAAACCCTCTATACGATGGGAGAGGGTTCATTATGTCCAGCATTCTAATTAATAAAAAGAAGAAAAGTGAAATAATTACAATATTATATACATATACTTACACTAGTGTACAAGTGTAGTAGTGTACAATAATACATATAACATTTCCAACAGGTCTGAGTTACGAACTGGCCGAATGGATAGCAGCAAACTTGAGTCACGTAGTCGGCGTTGCGACGGACGCTCCATCACTGGAATCAGAGCAAACGAGAGAATTCACGACAAGGACCGTCGCCAACGTGCTAGGAAAAAGCGGTATCTATATGATTGAGAATGTCAATTTAAGAAGAAAGATACCAGGTAAGGAATGTAAACTTAAATACAAAAAATCTCTCAATCACTCACAGATTTTACATGGTAGAGCCACGCTGCAGCTATGCTAGCTACACATAGCTGCAACACGAATGGGTCGGTTCGACCATGACAGGATCACTCACAGACTACTAGCGTGAAACAGCATAAACGCTGCTGTGGTTTGTATGTTGCGTGTAGAGAACCGGAGACCATTTTTACCGGTAATGAAGCATACCATCTTAGTCCTCAGGCGTGGCAGCGCATCTGATGGTAAGTAGAATGTGTAGCCCATAGACATCCACATCTATTATCGATTAAAAATGAAAACGCAAATGGGTTATCACCCCTGAGGTGATGGAATGTCTTGTTTCCAGTAAAAAGTGTATCTGGTTGTCTTCACTCACCATACGAAACAAAACACAACAGCTGCTATTTTACGCGGATATTCTGTGCTACAACCGTAATACAGGGTTATTTTTTTATTTATTTTTTTATAGAAGAGGGGGCAAACGAGCATGCGGCTCACCTAATGGTAAGTGACTACCGCCGCCCATGAACAACTGCAACACCAGGGGAATCGCAGATGCGTTGCCGGCCTTTTAAAAAGGAGTAGGCTCTTTTCTTGAAGGTCCCTAAGTCGTATCGGTCCGGAATAATCGCTGGTGGTAATCGATTCCACAAGGAAGTTGTGCGAGGAAGAAAACTTCTAAATCGCACAGTGGTGGACCGCCAATCATTTTTCAATGAGTAGTCAAATTTTAAACTTAAGTTCAAATATATAAATAATGATATACCATTATCGCAGTTTTTGAAAATACAAGTAAATAAGGCTTTTACTTTTATTTGAAATTATCCCAAACTGAATGTGATTTATGGGCAACGTTTTTGCCTACCGATCGACCCTTACGAATGTGTAATATCAATTAAAATAATGCATTACCACGCGTTTTGAATATAAATAATAAAAAGAGACAGAATGTTTGAGATTTTTTTTTTATTTTCTTCGCCATTTGCCTGTATTACTTATTCTGAACCTTCTCTGTAAATTTGGCCGGTTATTGCAAAATAACCCTGTATAAGCTAGGTCTCCTAATTTCTGTTAGGGTATTGAGCAGAGAGCAGACCGCCATCCTATTCCACAGGTCGACAAACTTCACATATTTACGAAATATAGTTAGTTAAACAAACGTTCGGATTTCCTCATCTATTCCTTCGCCTCGGAACACGTGAAGTGCGACCAGTGCGTGTTGCCAGTGATGACATGTGGATCTCAGACGTGGTCCTTCACTGATGGCCGTATGGAGATGGTCAAGGTAGCTTAACAAGCTATAGGAAGGCTATGCTCGGAGTTTCTTTGCGTGATACGGTCTATAATGAGGATATCCACAGTAAAACCAGAGTAACTATAACCTATGGCGAAGAAGGGTTCTCGAGTAGCAAGCTAGTATCTGTAAGCCAAGTGTAGGACGGCCTCTACCATATCTAGTGACGAACTAATAAGACATGCAGGAAATAGATGGATGCAGGTGGCCCAGACCGTGTTTAGTGGCATTCTTTAGGGGAAGCGTATGTTTAGCAGTGGACTTGTGATGGGTTGTATTGATGGCGTGAAATTTGCAAGCTGCAGAGGTGTCCGATGATCGAAATAAGAAAGCACACTTACGATACGGAAGGCTAGCGCAAGTACAAAACGTGGCAAAAATATTTTATTTTTAACTATCTTAAGCCAACATAACATCATCAGTGCTTAACTACTATCCCACCTGATGTTAATGGATGATACAGCCGAAGATAGTAAAGCGCACTAGCTTTGCTTAACAAAAGCCTATAATATTCACTGTTGCCTTGAAGACATCATTATCTTATATAAAATGTATGCTTTCAGAACGAGGCTGCATGACCATAGCGATGCCGCTCAAGATGCTCAGTGCCAACTACGTTCCCACTCGCCTCACTGCATTTTGTCCCTCACAAAAAACGGAACAGCATGTTGCTATAGCTCTTAAAAAAGCGAGCTACACAACGCAGATCGTCGAAAGTAGGGTATACGACGTTAATTTGGAAGAAATTTTAAATTAAATGTACAATTATGAATATAAATTAATTTAGCTACCTGTTGAATTTTAATTTTTTGTGGAAACCAAACTTAATTTTATTGTACAGTAGGATTTACTGCTGTATCGTGAAGGTGTTTTACAGCATAAATTGCACATGGAGAACAATTATTTATAAGTCATACAAAGACATATTCCGTGCGTGATTCGAACCCGCAGCTCTCGACCAAACGCTTAGCCACTGTGCTACCGAACCGTCAACTTAACGACAATGTAACTGATAAAACGTAGTAGAGCCACGCTACAGATATATTATGGTTGTAACACACATAGTTCGACTCGACCTGGGAAGGACCACGCAGGATACCAGCATGAAACAGCAGCGAAATGCTGCTACGTTTTGGAGTGACGAAGACTGGAGACACTTTTATTAGTGACGAGGCTCCATCTTAACCCTCGAGGCTTATAACGCATCTGCAATTGTTGACATCTTATTGATAAAGGTATCTATGGGCCACGGTATCCACTTACTATAGGCTGAATTGTGTGTTCGTTTGCCTTGCTGATTTTCATAAAAAATTAAAAAAAAACTGCCCCAAACAGAAACTATGACTACGATATGTGCTTTTGTCACCCTTAATTACCTTATTTTTACACTTCCGCAAACGCGACTAAAAGTTATCCCACAACTTTTTTTATGTTTTTTTATGTTTTGAGCTAACTACAAATAAAAGATATGTTAGCATCAAATTAAATAATCTTGATATTAGCGGAATTAGAAAAATGACTCGTGTTTATTACATACACAACACACAGTTCCTTTTTAATTTTCTTTCAATAATTGTAGACTTAAAATATTTATTAACCACAACCCCCACTAAATTATGACAGAATTGGTTTGTTCATCATTTTATGCATCACAATGGCGTAGCGTGACATTCTGATCAATCGTTGGGTTGGATTTAGAATCTTTTGGCAGGAATTTGGAAGAGCAAGGTAGGAAGTTATTTGGTAGGTACAGGTTTGGTCCCTGATTATAACAATACCACTCGCATTAAAAAGTAATGCACTGTTTTCGAGAAAATAAAAAATAAAGTATTATAAGCTAAAAATGGGTTAAACATGGAAAAACAAATGCACTAATACTGTGAACACTGGATAGCATACATAATTTTGTGTAA
Organism: Parnassius mnemosyne; assembly: GCA_963668995.1. Lineage (NCBI taxonomy): Eukaryota > Metazoa > Arthropoda > Insecta > Lepidoptera > Papilionidae > Parnassius > Parnassius mnemosyne. Next base: position 9,852,498 of record CAVLGL010000093.1, read on the forward strand.
GTGCGACAAGGACCCAAGACCGTGTCAAAGACTAGTATCACATTATTGTATTTTTATTCTTCTGTGGTTATAAATTATGTTTACAAACAATAAAGAAATTATTATTAGATACTTTACACGCAGAAATCTAAGTTGAGTTTGGTTAGAAGGCTGTGACACGAGTGAAGTTTGGGGTTATTTCTTTTTACCGCCCAGAAATACTCAGGCACCCAGAAATCCTTTCAGTTGAGTTAGAGGACGCCCCCGCTGGCCCCTTCCCGTCCCCCCTCCTACCGAAGAGATAAATGTTGTTGTATTTGAGGTTAGGTCTATAAGATTTCCTTTTTAATTTTTCTCAAGAATGGTGTACGACCTTTTCATGGGAGTGGTGACGGGGTGTAGAGCATAGATTACTGTATATATACTAGAAAGTGTAGAGGACACTCCCGTCTCCCTCCCCCCCCCCCACTCCTTCCAAACCATTATAAATTTTTACCCGATAGTATTTTGATTTTATTTTATCAACCAAATACCGATAACCAATGACCGTGTAGTGGCAGTGTTAGAATATCCACTACCCCTTACCTTCCCGTGGGTGTCGTAAGAGGCGACAGATGAAATCAAATCAGATGGGCAGCAGCGTCCTCCTTATAAAAATTAGAAAATAAAAAACTTGGGTTGCCTACCCGCCTGCTCAACGTGACAACTATGGCAAATATCCCTCTTTCTGTATCTTTGGTAATGGACTTTTACCGTTGTACTTTTGTTTTGCCGTAGTCTTTTAAAATAATTTATTTCAAAACTTCTTCACAATATGTTGATGCGTCACATTGTGAAATTTTTGGGAGATTTTAACGGTAGTTTGAGCCAGCAGACAGTCGATGACGAGTCTCTCAAGGCGCTAAAGCACCCTTTTATATTTCCACTAATAGTTCAGATAAGTAAATTTCTAAGTCTTTACCTATGAAATTGCCGTTCTGCAGTACTGGCCATTTCAAATCAAAATAATGAGGGCTAATAATTTTCTGCTCACCAGATGTCGCTAGTTGACACTGAGGTAAAGTTTTTTGCTACACAATGAAATTTAATTGAGAACTTGTTTTTTAATAAAAGTTTATCAGTTTCTAGAGTATTATATTAATATACAAAACAATGCGTCAGTGGTTTGCTCTTTAATTTATTGCAATTTTTTACTTTTTTTAATTTTTCTACATTTATGAATATCTGTGGTTTGGTTTATTTATTTTTAATTTTATTATTATTAATATAAAATATATCTAATAGTACAAAAAGAAACTATAACTATTATATTTTCAACACAATTTAATTTATATCTCCATATCTTCCGCTAAGAAATCTGTCAAATATTATACCATTATTTATTTACAAATAAATAAAAAAGAACCATGACAAAAAAGTTTTAATCGGAATCTAGCATTTCAATAATTTATTTAATTTATTTTGACGTGGTAGAGCCATGTTGCAGCTATATTAATTGTATAGTTGTAGCACGAATGGGTCGGCTCGACTGGGGAAGGACCACGCTCTCACAGAATACCAACGTAAAATAGCAGCTTAATGCTGCTGTGTTTGGTATGGTAAGTATAGAGAACCGGAGACCTATTTTACTGGAAAATAGGCATTCTATCTTAGTCCTCACGGCTGACAACGCATCTGCATTTTAATTCGCAAGCTAAGATAGATGTAGATGTCTATGGGCCACAGCTATCACTTACCATCAGGTGGACTGCGCTCGTTTGTTACCCTATCCTATATAAAAAAATGCCTTTGAAGAATTTGTTGTCTCCCGTCCAATTGATTTCTTCAAGAATGGCATCAATAAACTGCCACTGCGTTGGCAAAGATGCATCCATTACTTGGGTGATTACTTTAATTAATAGAAATAAAAAAATATAGAAAAAAATTACGTTAACTTATTTCACAAAAAACGGCACTTTCTTAGGTAAAGACCTAATATTTCATACACATAATCGCACCACTTTTACGTATCAAAATTCACTTCAAACCATTATATAAACAATAATACAGGAGCATCAATCTGAGTTTCCAAGTTTTCACATATTGCCTAATGTTATCGATTTCTGATGGTAAACTTAAAGTTAGCTTAGTTCCTTTTTTAACTTTTTTTTCATAAATATGTCCCATTGCAATTTTGATCACTTCTAAATTAAATTAATTTTATTATAACATATATTTAAAAAATATATATTTATAGGAACGAAAATGATAAGGCCTCACTGAATAAATAAGCTTTATTTTTGGCCAAACTATTACATTGCTTAAAACTTTTACACATCTATTGAAATAAGAATTCATTACTGCTGTAATAAAATACATCAATTTAATTATAGCACGAAATAAACGCTAATCGACCCATCATTCTACTGAATAGACAATAGACAATCGAAAATGAACTATATGATTATATTGACAGAATATAATTTACATTCATAAGCTCAAATATATAGACATATTACTGTACATACACTTTTAACACCACAAAACAACTGATGTTGGGCCTTTAAAATATTTAATCTAAGTGACGTTATGATAGTAATGTAACAAATTTATTGACCAATCAGCGATGTGTAATGATAAAACACGACACGTGATTGGTTAAAAGTAATAATGCGCGCAATCAACGCTTGCAGATAAAATATAATACGAAAAATGAATTCGGTAGTATTTGAAACTAAAAACCTACTATACTCTTTTAGCACACGATCAAAGAAATATTTGTTACATAATAGTTTTAATACATTACACTTTGTGAAAAGTCCTTATTACAGATTTGTGAGCCTTTATACTTCGGCATAGAGCACCAGTGAAATACACTGAAGCACCTCCTTATATTAGTTTTAAAATGTCTCTCATGCTAAAGCATCGTCTTCTCAGCCTATATTTGCACAATACCCACGAACATATGCCCCGGTAAACAACCTGAGGGATAAAATGTACTTTAATACGGTCACTTAAGATCTAATTTTAATCTATTCAAGTAAAATCCGTACATACAATATTAATACTTTTTTATTGCCAATATTACGCGTCTCTGGCACTATTGTGTTTACAACATTAGAAGCTACTTGTGAAGTATTAAAAATAGAATTTAATACTTATTGCTTATTTAAAATATTTGATTTATACAAATTTTAGGGTAGTAAAGAGTAAGAAATATATACCTGTCTCACCTTCGACACGAGCACGTTAAGCAAGGACAATTGTTAAATTTTTAAGGGAAAGGTTAATTTTCGTCACAAATGATGAAAATATATGTCATGGAACTTCTATAAAATGGTTTAAATATATAAAAAGAGTTTCATACCAAAAATAAATTGCGTTATGTTATACAGTTTTAACCGTATATATAATATGTTCCCGTAGCAACTAAATCTTTTATAGTTATCACAAACCAATAACAACCAACAAAGTCCTGAAGGTAATTTATGCGAGTATAAAAAAGTAAGCCGTACTTTAAAATGTTTGATGTTCCGAAGACTGAAAAGAATATAAATTTCAAAACTTTATATTCTCAAGCTTTAATTTCAGTTATTTTTTATTAACGCTGCTAACATTGTCTGACACTATGACATTGTTAAGCCAAAAAATATATGAATGAAAATATTTTATGCAAAGATTCGATGTTACGAATCAGTGCATGTCAAAATTTTACTCTATGGGCTCTATTATAGGGATAAGAATCGTTTAAAAAAATTGCGTGCAGATAAAGTACTCTCAATGTGTTCTTTAATAGGCCATATTAGAAATTATTTTGGGGTCTCATTTTTTTTTTCTATTTCCTTAAAAAGTATTGTATGTGACACATAAGCAACTCGATGATGGTAATAATTATTGTAGCCCGATGACCCTACAATTTATCTATAAATAAGCCATGATATGTCACCATTTCTGAGAATAAGAAGGAATGTCTAGTTCCGCGGTCATACCTGGGGTCTCTAATTAGGAGAGCGTAGCATAATCCTGGAATTCTGTTAAACCACGTTGCTTTCTCTACCGAGACGACCCATTTAAATGCTATGTTATAGATTTCCTGCACAGTGGTTCCACAGGAGTGTACAACATTTTGTATGAACACATTATTGTAACTATTTTTGCATGTCTGCTATTTGTTGCAGTATAATAAATTATAAATGGCAGTTGTATTATTATTTATCACTATGAGCATCTTTTTTTTAATGTGGCAACACAACATACTGTGTTGCAATCATATTGTAAACACATAGTTAAAACCAAAACTTCTACAAAAAATGCCACACTGAAGGAGAGTTATATTTATCATGAGATAATTATTTAAAATAAGGTGTTATTTTGTAAAATTCGGGCACTTACATTAATTTAAAATGTAAAATATATTTTTATACAAGTTCAAGAGGGTAGAAAGAGCAAAAACGATGTCAAAGTCACAAGAGTGATTGACAAAGATATTAAAAGCTAAACATTATAATTTTATTTCATATCGAGAGCATTTTACCTGCTTTAAAATTAGCTATGGTAAGTTTATTCTAATTACTAAATCTATTAGTTTTGGATCATATAAAAATAGTATTGGATATGACACATATCGTAAATATTGATAAATATTTTTGAATCAGTTACGTATTATTGAGAAATAGTCAGACTTTACATACACGGGGTAAATTATTCTAAAATTTGAAATGTAGTATATTTTAAATGTAAACACGCTTTAATCTCCTTTAATATGTATTTATTTGTATTTACAAACAAACGTCTATTTACCAAACACCGTTAAACATCAAGTTTAATTGCACAGATAAAAAATAAAAATTACAAACTAAAAATGCTGAAGTTCGGATAAATGGAGTTTTGTTGACATCTAATGACTCTTACATTCTAGGCAATACGCTATTTTTTCAGTCGGCAAACAATATTCACGCCGATTACAAAATTACGAAACGCAAGTGTGAGGACATTCGCATGTTTTAAATTCATGAAAATGCAGTTTTTCAGTCATTTCACAAATATGCATTTTTAATGAAATCTCTAATACTTCAAAGTACGCGTTATGTAATTTCGCAAAGTTACAAACAGAACTGGACATTTATTGTTCCGATTAACATAATAATACTTACACATACTTCAACTCATCTTGGCGCGCGGCACTATGTGTGTGTGTGTGTGTGTATGCTTGTAAATATGCAGCTTTGATTTGTGTGGCAGTGACGCGGCAGTCGCCGTCCATGCGTCCATCGTCACGCACACGCACGCAGTCGCTGTATTTCTACATAATGAAAAACAAAATCGCTTACCGCTGTCTATGCGCTTACATCTTTTAAACTACGCAACGGATTTTGATGCAGTTTTCAACAAGAGACAGAATAATTCAAGAGTAATGTTTACATGTATAATACATACATATGTTATAATTATTCTTAATTATATGTGACTGAACTCCTAAGCGGCTGGACCGATTTTGATGAAATTTTGTATACGTGATAAGTTGATTACATAATGGTTTAGATTCACAATTGGACTCTGTAGATGGCGTTGTTGTCGAGACCCAAAAATCAATCGCGCGAAGCCGGGACGGATGGCTAGTCTACTATATAAGCATTACGCTCACATAGCGCCGCGTGCCAAGATGAGTTGAAGTATCTGTAATTGTGAACTCTTTGTGAATTTATTTAAGACGTTTTACGGTTTATGTATCGAAAAGTAATCACAGAAGGAGACAACATAACATATAAATAAATTTAGAAGTAAACACATCATGAAACCGATCTATATACAGGCGAAATACCACTGTCAAATGTCCAATCCGGTTTGTTCCCTTTTCGCACCAATAAGCTACCTATTCCTTCCAATCCTTCTTGATCTCGAAACTCCATTCCCACTGCAAGTGGATGTTCTTGTCGTCGTCAGTAAAGAGACTGTTGACCGTGTAGGAGCCCCGTGCCATCATGCCCGATGGCGCGTCTTCGGGTGGAGTGGTGTAAGACTGGATCTCAGTCTTGGGAGGATACGAGCCCACCATGTGGGTCATTTTGTCAACTGCAATATTGAAAATTATATATTTGTTATATTATATAATAGATATACATAAATAAATATTCATTTCGAGATCATTGGAGGAGGTTCGCAAGTCGATTGCATTTTTTCTACCGACTTCAAAAAGGAGGAAGTACTCAATTCAACTGAATGTTTTTTTATTTTAAAGCTAGTGTTTCTCATGTGGTCCCATATAAATCTGATCAAGGTCTCTGACCAATAGTTTTTGAGTTATTCTTAATAATTTATATTGAAGGCGGTTTTGCAAAATGTTTAATTTTAAATTATGTTGTATGTATATTCGTGAATTGTGAACGGATTTTCATTATTCTTTTTTTATTAAACAGGTTATACTTTACGGGTGGGCATATATAATTTGGCGACAAAATTTCATCCCTATGAATGCAATTAAAAACATCGACAGTTTTTGATGTAACTATTATGACATTCTAGTTACCAAGTGCTTGTGGTATTCTTTAGGCCACTAAAAGGGTTAACAAATTAAACCTTTAAAATAATTAAAACTTAAAAATGTTGTACAACAAAAAATTCAATATGAATTATTAAGAATAATTCAAAAACTATTCGTCAGACCTTGATCAAATTTATATGGGACCACGTGAAAAGCACCAGCTTTCAAATAAAAAAGAGGAATCATCGAAATCGGTTCACCCAGTAAAAAGTTATGAGGTAACACACATTAAAAAAACATACAGTTGAATTGAGTACCTCCTCCTGTTTGAATTCGGTAGCAAAGTAAACACTGACGTCAACACATAATTATTTTGGCAATTAACAACAATCAGTGTTGAAATTAATAGTAGGAAGAGTCGAGTTGACATGTCAGATAAATTAAAAATATTAAGAGGGCTTTTAAAAACCGCCAACACGTATTGGTCTCAGAAACAAGATAAGAGGCCCACAGAGTAACATATACAGACAACTACGTTATTTCGAACTATTTATACTGTTAAACCTTTAAAATAGTTTAAAATGCAGCATTGCATAGCGATTTAATTCACTTTATTGGGGTAGTTACTAATACTGTTGTTTTTTTTATAAAATCAATGAGTCATTTTGTGCTATTTCCTCTCAATCTAACTCAACTCTGATGATCCGTGACGCTCTTTTCACGGTCAATTCCCTTTAGGAAATTACAAGCTGATTTGTTAAAGTTCGCCTAAAAAAATTGTGAAAAGTAAAAGCCCACTTTTACTCCTAGTGTGGAGGAGACTTCTTTTTTAAGAATAAAATTATTATAGATACACCTTAGACTATTTACTCGCATTTTTAGAGAGCAAGTACTTAGCCCTTGAGCTACCAATCAAGGCTCAATATACCCACTTTATTGTATTAACAATATTATTTGTTGCATTAGCACTATGCTAATGATTTTCTGTCGAGACCTCCGATGTACTTCCATAAACCATGATAAACAACAATAGCCTTTATCATATCAAGGTCCCAGATTACAACATCGCCGAATATCGCCTGCGTATCATTGCATACAATACACGTGACACATGTATGTGCGTCGACGCATATTTATAGCGATGTTATTAATAAAACGCAAGTAGAATACAAATTGTTTAGCCGTCCGTACGTACCGGGCACTGTCCAGATGGATGCATGGAAGAAGAAACAAAAAGTGAATGTTTATCGCTTTTATTCGTGTATTATCAACAACGTAGGATGTAGGACAAAATTCATTAAAAATTAACTAGTACTACATAAATCTACACAAACAAATAAAATTGAAGTGTCTGTTTGTAATTTCAAAATAACAGTGTTTTATTAAATGCATATGAAAGTGGTATATACGGTATTTATAATAAAAAAAACTTTTGTCTGTTTGTTCAGACTAATCTCCGAAACGGCTGAACCGATTTTGACGGGACTTTCTCAGCTGATAGCCGATGTTATAAGAAGTAACTTAGGCTACTTTTATTTTATAAAAAGAATTAGGGATCTGCGCAAAAAAATTAAAACCCATGAAATCTAATCGTAATAAATTCCACGCGGGCGGTCGCGGGGAACGTCTAGTTAATCTATAATTTTTCCAATACGTTTGGTTCGTAAACCCCAAACACTGGCCTCAACTAACTTTTTTTTATAAAACTGAAGTGACAAATGAACTGACCATCCATCTAATGGTAAGTAGCTAATGCAGTATAGACACTTGCAGCCAAATTTTTTTATAGAATAAGGGTGACAAACGAGCACACAGTCCACCTAATGGTAAGTGGATGGCCCTGACATCTAAAGCCATTAGACATCTACATCTATCTTCGATTACAAATCAAAATGCAGATGCGTTGTCACCCGTGAGGACTAAGATGGAATGCCTCTTCTCCAGTAAAAAGGATCTCCGGTTCTCTACACTCACCATACGATAGTGTACGAGTGTAAAGCTGCCATTTTACGCTGGTATTCTGTGAGAGCGTGGTCCTTCCCCGGTCGAGCCGACCCATTCGTGCTACAACCATAATATACCTGCAGCATGGCTACCACGTATAAAACTACAAATAAAGATGACTACAGTTGCGTTGTCACCTCTGAGGACTAAGATGGAATGTCTCACATGCTGTAAAACATACTAGCTCCCTATTACCTTCAGACCTACCACCAAGCAGCAATTTGTACACGTAGTATATAAAATAATAAAACAATTGCAGGTTCAAATTAGGCTTAGGTGACGCTCCCGTGAATATTCAAATAATTTTATACCGAACTACGCAGTAAGAATCAGCGATTATCTTTGTATTGATTTATCTTAGCTTTTAGTACAACTTTGAACTCTATTTACATATGATATGTATTCTATACAACTCACTAAATTCTGAACAACTTTACTTATCTTCACGCACAATCCCTGACGGGGTAGCCAGAGAGAACAGATCGCCAAGCGTCACGATCCTTACATACCTCTTTCGCTTCTTTCAGATTCATTATCTTCTTCATACATGCACGTCTAGCTATCCGAGTACTCTTGACCCTACCCTCTTCGAGCAATTTGCTCACATGGTCTTCGAAAGTTAGTCTCGGTGTACCTCGACACCTTTTAATATTAACTTTCGCGCTATATATTTTCTTCACCATTCGGTCTTCACTCATTCGTTCAACGTGCCCAAACCACCGAAGCACGCCCTTATCAATTTTTGTGATAAGGTCATCTTTCAAACCTGCCATATTGCGAATCTCTTCGTTTCGCTTTCGGTCGGCCATGGTAACGCCGCACAACTTTACAATATCTAATATGACATTGAAAAGAAATATATAATAATTAAAACATAAAAACAAAAGTAATACGTTTTGATCACGTGCCATACTGCAGCTATATTAATGGTATAGTTGTAGCATGAATGGGTTGGCTCGACCGGGGAAGGACCACGCTCTCACAGAATATCAGCGTAAAATAGCAGCTTAATGCTGCTGTGTTTCGTATGGTGAGTGTAGAGAACCGAAGAACCCTTATTACAGGAAACGAGGCATTTCATGTTAGTCCTCACGGGTGACAACGCATCCGCATTTCGATTCGTAATCGAAGTTAGATGTAGATGTCTATGGGCATCAGCAACCACTTGCCATCAGGTGGACTGTGTGCTCGTTTGTCACCCTTATTCTATAAAAAAAAAACACGTAAGTGATAGTCATGAAATTATTGTATGTTGTGTGTTATCGGTTCTAGTTTTTAATGAGTCGGTGTGCAAAATTTCAGATTCTTAAGTTACTTTTAAGTTACTTTTAAGCCATTTCCGAACGTCTGTTCGGAAATGGCTTAAAAGTAACTTACAACGTACCGATTGAAAAAAAACATACGTAAATACATATACATACATATATACATAAAGCAACCGTATTGAAAACGGTCCAATTACTTGCCACTTTTTCTACGAAGGGGTCTCTATCAAAATCCACCGGTTCGAGCAGAAACCATAGATTTTCATTTATTATTTTAGTATACCTAAAACGGTAATAACGTAGTTATATGATGTTTTAGATTTTAAATTTAAAATGTATAATTTTAATTTCGCTATGAGATATATTACTCAAATTAAGACTCACCTGGCACACCCAACCGGTACGTCTTTTGCACATATTTAAGACCGTGAACAATTTCGCGCTGTACAATGAAGTCGATCCTTATCCGGTATTGCACGCCCTCTTTTATCACGAATACCTGGAATCATGAATAACATTGTTTTAAAATCTTATTAACACCTTCCTTAGCCCGCAAGCTAGACAAGACGAAGTAGAGCCCCTTATACACATTCACTTACACACCTTACACACACACACCTTATATACACTCATACGTGGGTAGAGCGACGCTGCAACTATATTACGGCAGTGGCACAAATGGGTCGGCTCGACCGTGGTAAGACCACTATCTCACAGAATACCAGCGTAAAATAGCACCTTAACGCTGCTTGTTTCTAATAGTGAGTGTAGAGAACCGGAGACCCTTTTTATTGGAAACGAGGCATTCCATCTTAGTACTCATGGGTGTGATTCTTAAAGATGCTTTAGATGTCAGAGTCACAGCATCCACTTACCATCAGGTGGACTGTGTGCTCCTTTGTCACCCTTATCTATACATCTGTACAAGTAAATAAAATTGAAGTGTCTGTTTGTAATGTCAAAGTAACAGCTTTTTACTAAATGCATATGAAAGTATATACGGTACTTATAACAAAAACACAATTTTTTTGTGTCTGTCTATTTATTCCGGCTAATCTCGAAAATTGCTGGACCAATTTGACGGGACCTAGCAGATAGCTGATGTTATAAGAAGCATATATAAAGCGAAGAAGTGAAACTTTGGCTGACTGCCAAAGAACATACAATTATTCAAGTCAATCGTAACGAACATTATCATTGAGTGACAACATAAATCGTATCATTTATTATAATGCAACTAATATTAAAGCCCGTAATAGCGAGTGATGTAACACGCACGCGAATCAACAAAATGACAGCAAGCAAGCGTGCGCTGTTCAGTAATAATTTAACACCCCTCTCATATTGTCGGGGATAGTCGCAGTTTTGTTTTACATAATACATACGTAATATATGTATATAAAAAAGAAAATATTGTAAAACTTAATATATAATTGGTAGTTTCGCTTTAGGTTGTAGGTATACATTATGTTACTTTTAACTGCTTGGTACTTAATGTTTAATTTATAAATACCATTTAGTTAGTTTTCTATCGACTTCAAAAAGGAGCCGGTACTCAATTCGACTGTGTTTTTTCATGTGCTACCTCATAACTTTTTACTGGGTTAACCGATTTCGATTTCCGATTTTTTTTATTTGAAAGCTGGTGCTTCACATGTGGTCCCATATAAATATGATCTAGGTCTGACCAATAGTTTTTCAGTTATTCTTAATAATTTATATTGAAGTCATTTGTACAAAATTTTTTATTTTACATTATAAATTTTAGATTATATTCTTTTACATTTTTTAATTTTTATACGATATAATATTGCGGTAGCAAGCTTTTATTATGTATTGGATATCTGTGGAAACTTCATTGGTTTTTGGGATTGCTTTTATATGTTCTATGATGTAATTTATTATTGTACTGTATGTTTCCCTTAAAAAGCAAATAAATAAAAAATAAAATAAAAATAATAATCAAATAAATCCAGTAAATTTTTTACATGTATCTATTAAAATTTGTCATACGATGAAAGGAAAAGGTTGCTGGTCGTTTTAAGTTTGCAAACGAAATCAACCCTAATGAGTTGGTATGTTATTCATCCATAAAGCAAAACTTTAAGAGAGAGAAAGATTTAAAGTAGCAAAGCAAAAAAGTTTTCATCGTTACTTTTTTATATCTCTTATTGTTAATGAGATATGCATCAAAAACTATTTACTTTATCAATTGTTCGATTTCACAAAAAATAAACCTGCATGTTTTTCGCAAAAAATACTGCCCAAATCACCCCTGGCATCTATCCTCAATATAGAATCATAATGCAGATGAGTTATCACCCGTGAGGACTAAGATGGAATACCTCTTTTCCAGTAAAAAGGGTATCCGGTTCTCTGCACTCGCCATAGGAAACACAGCAGTGTTAAGCTGTTATTTTACGCTGGTATTCTGTGAGCGTGGTCCTTCCCCGCTCGAGCCGACCCATTCGTGCTACAACTATATTACTAATATAGCTGCAGCATGGCTCTACCACGTATAAAATCTATCATTTGATAAAGTTCAGTTCAAACAGACAAACAAATATTTTAAAAATGGTTATTCATTTCTTTATAGCGTCCAATAAATAACCCATCGGACTAAATAGAAGACATACACTTAAATTTTATTTATATTAAAGGGTGTAGATTTTACGATGTGAACGTCACCAAACAGAAATATAAATATTTTTATATACAAATGATAATAGTAGGGTGTTCAAAGTAGCACTAAATGTCGAAAGTGAGATTGCCAACATATTTATTGCTCATATAATTCAGTTGTAATAAAGATAATTGGTCGTGTAGTGGCGGTGTAAGAATATCCACAGCCCCATATCGTTCCGTGGCTGTCGTAACAGGCGACAGAAGGAAACATACCCAGAGATGGGCAGCAGCGTCTTTCTAATAACAACTGTAAAAACAAGTGTTAAAATTAAAAATTTCGTGCAACCGACTTCAATAAAAACAAAATGAGAATATCATCAATGTAGTCGGATTTAATTAAATACGCATTATCAAGGATAACTCAAAAACTACTGGTCAGATCTAGATCAAATTTATATGGGACCACATGAGAAGCACCAGCTTTCAAATAACCTTTTTTTGAAGTCGATTAAAAATGCGGTTGACAACCCTCACAGGCGTTGCAACTATGGCAAATTTCCTACTTATGGGGCAATCTGTGGGAAGGTCTATATTCAGTCGTGGACTTTAATAAGCTGTAACGATCGAATTAATAATACTATAATAATTAAAATTTTATAAATCTGTACGCTCATTATTGTCAGCATCCTAAATCACGTGTGCACATGTTTTGGAACACAATTTAGATCGCAATTTTGCACTTATTATATTCGTGTTCGTGTGGTTTATGTTTTGATATTATACTGTTTCGTCCTTAAATAGATAAGAAAGATATTGTAATAGTGCCTACGTTCTACTCTCCGAGACCGAATCATTTATGTACATACGAGGGCGACACTGAGTTTTTAGAAATGGCCACTTGTAAACGATATAATAAAAAAATAAGTTCAAATTTCGAAAATAGATCTCTTTGCCAATATTTTTGTGTATTTATTTTATTAATTTGTCATTTGTTTACGATTTGGCGGCAAAGTGAAAATTGTCTGTGTCACTTCAGAACGCGAGAAAATATTCGTACAATGATTTTTTATGACTTCATTTAAGTAAACAAAAGAGAGTTATGATAGACTTCTTGATTATGATTGGCCTTTCACGATGAAGCCCCATCTTGTGTCACTGTTTACAACTGGTTTAATGAGTTAAGCGTGGTCACACTTAATCTCACCGAAGATCTGCGTGAGGGACGCCCTTTACGGCGACGACTGAAGATAACATCAGTGTTGTGCGGCTTATGATAGAGACTGACAAAAGAGTGACTTATCAGCAGATTCGGACAAGCTTGGGCATCGGTATGAGTCAAGTGCACATAATCCTCCATGAATATTTAGCGGTCAGGAAGCTTTGTGCCCGGTGGATACTTCATAATTTGACAAAGGCCCAAAAACTCCGTCGTGTTGATTGGTGTCGTAAAATGGTTCAAAGATTTAACGGAGGTGACTCAAATGGTGTGTTCGACATACTTACGGGTGACGAAAATTGGATTTATTATTATGATCCTGAAACTAAGAGACAGTGCTCTCTGGGTGTTTAAAGTGAAGAGAGGTCGAAGCGTGGGAAAAAGATGGTAGCCTCGTTATTCGGAAGGACAGGTCATTAAGCAACAACTGTTTAAGATGATCGAAAAAAAGTTACTGCAGAGTGGTACACTTCAATTGTTTGCCACTTGTCTTGGAAAAAGTTCGGGAGAAACGACCTCGCAGTAGGATCCTCTTTCACCATGACAACGCCTCGTCGCACACCGCCAAGCAAACAATCGACTACTTGGCGATGTCAGACGTGAAATTACTGGGTCACCCGCCCTATAGCCCCGACCTCGCACCGAAAATAAAAGAAAAACTTCGAGGAAAACATTTTATGGACGTCGAGGAAGCAGTGGCTGCGTTTCATATGCCGTCAAAGAGACCCCTAAAGACGAGTGGGCAAAGCTTTTCTGTGATTCCATCGGATGCAGCGAAGTATTAATAAGTAACAGATATCACGTACCTCCGAAGCTGCTTTCTACCGCAAGTTTTTTTTTTATAGGATAGGGTGACAAACGAGCACACAGCCCACCTGATGGTAAGTGGTTGCTGTGACCCATAGACGTCTACATCTATCTTCTCTTAAATGCAGATGCGTCGTCCGTCACCCGTGAGGACTAAGATGGAATGCCTCTTTTCCAGTAAAAAGGGTATCCGGTTCTCTACACTCACAATACGAAACACAGCAGTATCAAGCTATTTTACGCTGGTATTCTGTGAGAGCGTGGTCCTTCCCCGGTCGAGGAGACCCATTCGTGCTACAACTATACCATTAATATAGCTGCAGCATGGCTCTACCACGTATGAAGTATTTTATATCCGGTATAAATTCGATGTGGTTGCACAAGTTCTTGTGGCTTTTGATATATAGCGATATATCAAAAGCCACAAGAACTTTTTACGACATGGGGTATCTTCCGTTTTACGACATCCACGGCCGACGCGACGAGATAAGGTAATGAATTGTCTTATAGCCGTGTAGTGGCGGTCAAGAATATCCACTACCCCATATCCTCCCGTGGGTGTCGTAAAAGGCGACAAAGGGAAACAGCCAGGAGATGGGCAGCAGCATCTTCCTGATAATAGCCAGACAATAAAAAAAAAAAAAAAAACTGCGGTTGCCAACCCGCTCGCCAAGCGTGGCAACTATGGCAAATACCCCCCTATGAAGAGAGTAACAAAGAGACGGCCCCCAGTCCCCGGCGGCCCCGCTATTCCTGGCTACGGTGGCGACCATGGTAACGGCGGGGCAGGGGGTGCTAAGAATCTCCGGTGGAGGTTCGGTTGCCACCTTAGACGACTCGACCTGGCAACGTACAACGCACGCACCCTGAGGACTGACGAGAAGATCGTGGAGCTGGAAGAAGAGATAGACAAGTTGCGCTGGCATATTATAGGATTATCTGAAGTCCGAAGAGAGGGGGAGGACACGGTAATCCTCGAATCCGGCAACTTGCTCTATCACCGGGAGGGCGACCATCTGTCCCAAGGAGGTGTCGGATTTATCGTCCACAAGTCTCTCGTTAACAACGTTGTAAAAATCGGGAGTGTGTCGACGAGGGTTGCGTACCTTATACTCAGAATCACCAAACGGTATTCGCTGAAGGTCATACAGGTTTACGCACCAACCTCGGCACACCCCGATGAGGAGGTGGAGGAAATGTATGAGGATATCTCTAGAGCCATGCATTCCTCCAAAACCCAATATACGGTGTTAATGGGAGACTTCAATGCAAAACTAGGCACAAGAGAGAACGGTGAGCTGAAAGTAGGGAAATTTGGAATAGGGCAACGGAACCCAAGGGGCCAGCAGCTGGCCGACTTCATGGAGAAAGAGGGACTCTTTATGATGAACTCTTTCTTCCAGAAGCGGCCCCACAGGAAGTGGACCTGGTCGAGCCCCGACGGTTCCACAAAAAATGAGATTGACTTCATTATGACGACCAGACGACAACTGTTCAGTGATGTCTCCGTGATCGCGAGGGTGAAAACTGGTAGCGATCACCGAATGGTTAGAGGCACACTGAACCTAAACGTTAAGTTGGAGAGGTCTCGTCTAATGAAGTCAACGCTCCGTCCCCCTCGTGCTCTGTTTCAAAGTCCCGAAACCTTTCAGCTCGAGTTACAAAACCGTTTTCAGTGCCTAGAAGACTGCAATGAAGTGGACGATATGAATGACAAGCTCGTGGAAACTGTCCATGCGGTTGGAGCTAAGTTCTGCAAGACCCGCCGCAGAAGAACACAAAAACTCTCCGATCACACTCTTAATCTCATGGCTGTTAGACGGGAGATGAAGCTACATTCTTCAACAGACTTGACAGCATACAGGCATCTGAACAGACAGATCTCCAAATGCATGCGGCGGGACTTACGCAACTTCAATACAGCTCGTATTGAAGAAGCGATCGAGCGGAACCAAGGCTCCAAAGTCTTTGCCAGAGATCTGTCTGCCAGAAAGAGCCAACTGTCAAAGCTGAAGACAGAATGTGGCAGCATCGTTTCCGGGACACCTGAGATTTTGAGTGGGATTGAGAGGTTCTATGGGCAGCTGTACACATCATCGTTGGAGCCACACGCAAGTGTGAGTAACGATCCAAGAGCGAGTCTCATCCGACACTATTCCGAAGATATCCCGGATGTCAGTCTGAGCGAGATTAGGATAGCTCTCCAGCACCTTAAAAACGGTAAGGCCCCAGGCGAGGATGGAATTACAGCGGAGCTTCTGAAAGCGGGTGGAAGACCGGTACTTGAAGTCCTTCAGAAGCTCTTTAATTCCGTCCTCCATGGTGGCATTACACCGGAGGCGTGGAGCAGAAGTGCGGTGGTCTTGTTCTTCAAGAAAGGTGACAACGCTCTCTTGAAGAACTACAGACCGATTTCCCTTCTGAGCCGCGTCTACGTGCTGTTTTCGAGAGTCATTACGAATCGTCTCGCGCGCAGACTTGACGACTTCCAGCCTCCCGAACAAGCCGGTTTCCGAAAAGGCTTTAGCACCATAGACCACATACATACCCTTCGGCAAGTTGTACAGAAGTCCGAAGAGTACAATTTGCCACTATGTCTGGCGTATGTGGACTATGAGAAAGCCTTTGATTCCGTCGAAATTTGGGCGGTGCTGCAGTCCCTTCAGCGGTGCCAAGTTGACTGCCGGTATATCGAAGTGTTGAAGTGCTTGTACAGTAGGGCTACGATGGCTATCCGAGTACAGAACCAGAGTACGAAACCTATCCAATTGCAGAGAGGTGTAAGACAGGGTGACGTCATATCCCCGAAACTCTTCACCGCTGCATTGGAAGACGTTTTCAAGCTTCTGGACTGGAAAGGATACGGTATCAACATCAATGGCGAGTACATCACTCACCTTCGATTTGCCGACGATATAGTCCTTATGGCAGAATCGCTGGAGGACCTAAGCACTATGCTCAATGACCTCAATAGTGTTTCCCGACGGATAGGTCTTAAGATGAACATGGACAAAACTAAGATCATGTTTAATGTCCATGTCACACCTATGCCGATAGTTGTTGGGAACACTAAGCTCGAAGTTGTTGACGAGTATGTTTACCTGGGACAAATAGTCCGACTGGGTAAGTCCAACTTCGACCGAGAGGTCAATCGACGGATTCAACTCGGCTGGGCAGCGTTCGGGAAGCTACGACACATCTTCTCGTCAGACATACCTCAAAACCTTAAAACGAAATTGTACAACCAGTGCGTGTTGCCAGTGATGACTTACGGAACTGAGACGTGGTCCTTCACTGCTGGCCGTATGAGGAAGCTCAAGGTCGCTCAGCGAGCTATGGAGAGGGCTATGCTCGGAGTTTCTCTGCGTGATAAACTTAGGAATGAGGATATCCGCAGTAGAACCAGAGTGAACGACATAGCCCAACGGATTAGTAAGCTGAAGTGGCAGTGGGCCGGCCATATAGCTCGAAGAACCGACAACCGATGGGGAAGAAAGGTTCTCGAGTGGCAGCCTCGTACCGGTAGGCGAAGTGTAGGGCGTCCCCCCACGAGATGGAGTGACGACCTGGTAAGACATGCAGGAAGTCGATGGATGCAGGTGGCTCAGGACCGTGTTTTGTGGCATTCTTTGGGGGAGGCCTATGTTCAGCAGTGGACTTGTGAAGGGCTGTAATGATGATGATGATGGCTCTACCACGTATGAAGTATTTTATATCCGGTATAAATTCGATGTGGTTGCACAAGTTCTTGTGGCTTTTGATATATAGCGATATATCAAAAGCCACAAGAACTTTTTACGACATGGGGTATCTTCCGTTTTACGACATCCACGGCCGACGCGACGAGATAAGGTAATGAATTGTCTTATGCTGGCAACAAAAGATGGTCACACGGTGGTTAATACTAGATTTCTATATGTAAGTAGGGCGACAAACGAGAACGCAATCCACCTGATAAGATGATAAGCGGATTCTGTGACCCAGAGGCACCTAAATATATTATCGAGTCAGAATCAAAATGAAATATAACTTTTCTCTAGGTGAACCGATTTCGAGATTCTTTTTTTATTTAAAAGCTGGTGCTTCTCATGTAGTCCCATATAAATTGAACAAGATCTGACCCAGTAGTTATTGAGTTATCCTTAATAATTTATATTGAAGTCGGTTGTACAAAATTTTTGATTTTACCACTTGTTCAATAAACAGCTTCTCCATTTCTCTACAGTTACCATACGGAACAGTATTTTACGCTGGTGTACTGTGAGAGCTTACCAGACTGACGCGGTCCATAAGTGCTGTATCCATAACTACAAACTGGGATCCGAACTAAACATAAACTATAATAAATAAACTTGTTTATCTCTGCGTTTATTCTAAACGTCCTATCCTATTATGCCACTCGCTATCTATATTCAATGCGCATATAGAACACTGGAGGAAGGATAAACAATATCAGTATTGGTTTGGATTGTTTTTCCGGTTGTTATCAGACGTGGAGTAAGCATATAACAATATAGTGTTGAACATTGTTATAACTATAAGCAATAACTTAAATTCAAACAAAAAGAGCTTATGATCTTCAAAGGGCTGAACCGATTTAGATAAAACATGTCTAAGAACCACTGTTAGAAAACCTCCTTTTAAATAAATAAAAAAAAAACTGCACCCAAATCAGCTCACCCGTTCAAAGAGCTGCGGTGCCACGGACTCACAGACATACACTCATAGCGGTCAAACTTATAACACCCCTCTTCTTGCGTAGGGGGTTAAAAGTTTTATAAAACTGAACTGACAAACCAACTTATAGTCAAACTAATGGTGAGTGGCTAATGAGGCCCATCATAACAGAAACAGAAACTTTTTTATTCAATTTAGATTATAAATAATACTTATTGAAAGTCACTCTTGTTTAATTACTACAGGTTCGAAAAAAGAACCTCTGTCCTAGAAGGAACCAGCAAGAAACCCAGCGGGACTTTTTTTTAAAAATAACAGCTTACAATCATGTAATCATAATTAACCGCACAAAACAAATTAGAAATAGCTCGGTAGCGATCACCTCATTCCCAGGGGTTATTATCATCCATAAATTCCTTAATATTATAATAACCCTTTTTATACAAACTTGGTTTAATAAAGTTTTTGAACTTTGATGTACCTGCACATCTATCAGCAACTTAACATAGACAGCTACATCTATCCTCGATCAAGAATCAAAACGCAAATGCGCCGCCACTAATTTATTAATAATCATATTATTTATAATAACCATAACCTAACAACAACATAAAATAATTAATCTAAGCAATCAATCTCCGAAGTGAGCACCGCAAGTTGGCCGATGAAGCCGATGAGACAATCTGGTAAAATGGCAGCTCATTTTAACCGAATTCAAAAAGGTCAAATCGAGTGTATTTCTTTTTGTATGTATGATACGCGATATCTTCGCAGATTGTGAACCAATTTTGATGATTCTTTTTTTATTAAATAGCTTATACTTCAAGGGTTGTACCATACAATTTATTTAGAGAAAAAAAATAATTTCTATAGCAGCACTTTTTTAGCAATTAAAATTAAGAATGCGTAGACTTTCTCGAGACTTTTTAACTTATCTATAAATATATTATATTTTAAAAAGTTAAAACGAAACTGTGGGAAAAAAATACCCTACTTCAAAATTACCAACTCTCTCGCCGCTTCTTTTTACAGGGTCTCCCGCAGTAGGATTTATTGAAACGACAAAGTGCTTTCTAAAACCCTAAACGCAGCAGTAAAGGCTGTGTTTCATGAGGTATGTATTGTATGAATGTAGATAGAGAATCGGAGACCGTTTTACTGGTAAAGAGGTATTCCATACTCAGGTGTAACAACGCATCTGGATTTTGATTCCTACTCGAGGATAGATGTTTGATGTCTATGCGCCGCATTATACACTTACCATCAGGTGGACTGTGTCACTCATATTCTATAAAAAAAGGCCTTAAGGAGAGTAACTGTTGAAGTTATATGTTCCACAAGGATTTGAAAGAACTATCAATAATTATTGGATTATTTGAAAAAGCAAAACCAATAATATAATTTATTCTATTATAAAATAATATTAATTGTTCTACTTATTTATTACGAGTATTTCTCGAATCAAAAATAATTTAGCGAAATAATTATTGCGTTTGTCTTTATCAATGTTTATCTTTTGCAAACTTACAATAATTGTTTCTAAGCTCATATTGTCTATAGATGGAAACTTATAAACGGCTCTCTGATAGTTATTCACTTTTAATACTATGTAAGGTTAGATGTAAGTTTTCCAAAAAAATAAATATACCATCGGATCTGGTTAAAATGTAATAATGGTTCCACTGTGCACGTATACTCTATTCGTAAAAAAACCCTAACTTGGAGATAGTAGTAACATTTAAATTGGAACAATACAGTAGAATTTATATTTGACAGCCTGCTCCATTTTAGCAGTCGATTAATAAAGCTATTATATTTTAAAGAAACACGATATACAAGTATAAAATATTTTTTATTTATTACATAAATTATTTTTTTTTACACGTTATCCCCACACTAGGATTTTCTCCTAGATCGTGGAGGCAGTTTACATAATTATATAAATTGCATAAGGACAAACATCCAGACCCGGAACAATTATTTGTAGGCACGGCTTGTTCCGTGCGGGATTCGTACCAGCAGCCGTCAGCGCTGTAACACATTGCTAAATCACTGCGCCACGGCACCCTCAACACTGTTGGACAATAGCCAGACGCAATGCGTTTAGGCATCAAACATTAACTGCGAACGACGTAGTTTCACGACGAGTACACGACATGTAACGTAGCACCTGTCAGAAACGTTTGTCTGCTTTTCTACAACGCCGTTGCGCTACACCTCCGTTTAAAAACACATTAATATATCGTGCATTTGTTTACAATGAAATGGCATTAAGTACAAATGAGACAAATACAACGCGCTGATCGTTTTGATAAATTAGATGATCAATTTGCGTCGTAGAAGGTGGGGAGAAGAGAAATATATATTTTTTAACAATTATATTTTTGAACGTGTAATGGCGGTGTAACAATAAACACTACCCCAAATCATGCCTGAGGTGTCTGCCGTAAGAGTAGACAGAGGGGAACAAACTAGGAAATAAGCAGTTACGTCTTCCAATAACAACTGAAAAATACAAAACTACGGCTGCCAACCCGCCTAACAAGCTTAGCAATTATAGCAAATATGTTTAAATATATGGGGAGGCCTATGATTATTATTTTATGTACTGAATAGAACGGAAAAAATCTACAATTATTACATTATTCAAAAGTAGGTTAACCCAGAGACCCTTGTTACTGGAAGGAGGCATTCAGTCTGAGGGATAACTACGCAGCTGCACTTTAATTCTTAGTCGGGGATAGATGTAGATGTTTATAGGCCACAGCAACCACTTACCAACAGGTGGACTGTGTGCTCGTTTTTCAAGCTTATTCTATAAAAAAAAAAGTTGTCATCGTTGTGAAAATAGGTCAGAACGGATCATTATCAATTTATAGATATTTGCTTTAAAGCTTAGGCACAATTTATTATTTAGAAAATGTTTCTTCAAGGCTAGTAAACCTAATAAATTAGTACTGTTAGGTCTCAAAGACAGATAACATTTTACTACTATAATTTACTGTAAACTAAATTCAGATTTGTATAAGGATGAGCCTAACATATATCACAAACTATCAGATTGAAATGATCATTATGGCGCATAGACCCTAAGGTATTTCAGTCAGCTTGGTATTTACATATGTTTTTTATTTGTTTTTAGGGTTCCGTACCTCAAAAGAAAAAAACGGAACCCTTATAGGATCACTTTGTTGTCCGTCTGTCTGTCTGTCTGTCAAGACCCTTTTTCTCAGGAACGTGTGGAGGTATCCAGCTGAAATTCATATTAAATACTCAAGGCTACTGTCCCTTGGAGCTGTGAAAAAATCAAACTTCTAAGCCAACGCAATCAAAAGATACAGCCGTTTATGCCGCAAATTTTCGACATTCGCAAGGGAATCAAAACCTACAGGGTACTTCCCGTGAACTCAGAATCTTAAAATTTGATACGAAGCAACGTATTATAGCACAGATAAAGGAAAAATTGCGAAAAGCATAAATTTTTGGTTACATAATATAATAAAAATATTTTTAGTAATTTTAAACATATATACCTACGGATTTGTTCGGAACCCTCGTTGCGCGAGTCCGACTCGCACTTGGCCGATTTTTTTTTACATTACATTTAGAGGTATAGTTGTAGCACGAAAAGGTCGGCTCATCCGGGGAAGGACAACGCTCTCACAGAATACCAGCGTAAAATAGCAGCTCTATGCTGCTGTGTTTCGTATGGTGAGTGTAGAGAACCGGAGACCCTTTTTACTAGAAACGAGGCATTCCGTCTTAGTCCTCAAGGGTCAAAACGTCAACAACAAAAACTATTATCTATTTAGCGTCTAGAACTAAAAAAAGTAAAATAATTTCGTGTTGTGAATATTATCGTACTTTTTATTTTCAAAGTAAACATAAACACTCACTCACGCCTGTCACCCAGAGGGGTAGGCAGAGATTATGGACTTCCATTTGGCACGATCCTGACACACCTCTCTCGCTTCCTCCACATCCATATACCTACGCATACACGCTCGTCGGTTAAAGGTACTCCTAATTTGGCCCATTTTTAATATATCGCCAATTTGGTCGATAAACTTTCGCCTAGGGCGACCCTTCCCGACTATGCCGTTCACCTCTGCAACATAAATTTGCTTTGTCACTCTTTCCTCATTCATTCTTTCTACATGGCCAAACCACCGAAGCATTCCTTTCTTAATCCTGGTCACAACATCATCTTGCAAACCACACTCTTCTCTTATTAAACAATTTCTCACTCTGTCATTTAGCTTTAAGCTTTCAAAGTAAAATTTTACAATAATAAAAAAAAACAAATTGTTTAATTATAAAACTCGTTTAAGAAACAGCTTGAAAGCGATCACCTCATTCCCAGTAGTTATTAACAACTATGTATTCATTTATACTATAACAACCCTTTTTATAACTTTTGTTTAATAAACTATTTTAACGTGACTTTTTAGGGTTGCCATAAGATTAAATTAAGGACATAGGATCAAATTAAGGATATCATAATATATCATTTCAAAGAAAATTCTGTTATAGTATCAATAGCAACATTTATTAATAAAAAAAAACAACAATATTGATACGCAATGTAGTTTGTATCACTGACATCGCGTGTCACTTCAAAGTGATTTTTAAACTCTTTGACCTCAACTAGCAAGGCGCTGTGTTCACACGCGTTATTTTTATAGAAGAACGATTAACGTACACACTGTCCACCTCATATTTCATATGTTGATGTTTTAGCCCATAGTTACCTATCACCGGTTATAATTAAAAATTAAAATCAGCATGAGAATTACTTTTTTACGTGGTAGAGCCATGCTACAGCTATGTTATGGTTATAGCACGAATGGGTCGGCTCGACCGGGGAAGGACCACGCTCTCACAGAATACTAGCGTAAAATAGCAGCTTAACGCTGCTGTGTTTCGTATGGTGAGTGTAGAGAACCGGAGACCCTTTTTACTGGGACCGAGGCATTCCATCTTAGTCCTCACAGGTGACAACGCATCTGCATTTTGATTCGTAATCGTAAATGTTTATGGGCCACAGCAACCATCTTACTTACCATCAGGTGGACTGTGTGCTCGTTTGTCACTCTTATCATATTAAAAAAAGGAATAAAATGGAATACATCGTTATCAGTAAAAGAGTCTCCACTTATAGTCTACCTCTCAAGTATACATAAGCAGCTTGCATATGTAACTCTTAAGGTCTAAAGCTTTGGTTTCCTAGGATTGCGATGCTGCTACATGACGGTCGTAATAATGCGGTGAATGACGTCACGATAACATTGTCTATAATATAATTTTGCCGCAAAATAGAAAAAAGCGATTATGCCTTGTCCTCTATTAAATATTTCAAATTAAGTGACATGTACATTTTTGGGTCTGAAATAAAGGACTTCTGGCAACCCTAACGCTAACTTCGAAGTAAAACAGCTTTTACTTCGAATTTTTATAAAATAACGCTACTGAACCGTTTAATCAATTACACGCGTAATTATATTGAAGAGATGAAATCTCAATTTGATGAATCTGGTTCAATAGTTACGGTAGACGTTGAATTACGGTCATTTCGTATTGACAGTGCCTGCCGCTCAAAGTAAAATTTTAAACATGGCTATCAGATTGGATTGGATACAAATTGGATTGGATGGTACAAAAAAATTAATATAATTTTTAATACGGACCAACTTATCAGTTTTTACATTGTAATTCGATTCTGATCTATGTTCAAAATTTCAAGTCTCTAGCTCATCGGTAAGTTAGTTTAAAATCAATTACTAAAATCGACCGACACACGAAAACGAGTTAATAACATGTGGTAAAATTAAAATTTTTGTACAACCGACTTCACCTATAAATAAAATAAGAACATCATCAATGTAGTCGAAGTCAATTAAATACGCATTATCAAGGATAACTCAAAAACTACTGGTCAGATCTTGATCAAATTTATATGGAACCACGTGAGAAGCAGCAGCTTTAAAATTAAAAAAAAAAACATTAAAATCGGTGCATCTATTCTGAGGTAACACACATAAAATATACAGTCAAATTGACAACCTCGTCCTGTTTTGGAAATCGTTTAAAAACGTGATAAAGCATATACAAAGCAGCTTATTTAATGACTGACCTTTAAAGAACTAAATCGTTGAGAACCTAATATACTAATACGGTTCTTACGTTATTATAATGAAGTTTTGTCTCACAAGTACCTATATAGATTGCCCCAGTAGGGCTAGCATGGGCAGGAGACAATTTTATCCCCGGGGAAAGGAGAAAATGTTTATCACCTCGCTTAGTTTCATCCACCATTCAAGCATGGGCATACTGGTGAATATAATGTTCAAAGGAGATAAAATGGGAGACGACTTACTACTTAAATAGATTTTTTGTATGAATATAAACTTAAACCCACGTCCAATGAACTAGGATAAAATTGTCCCTTTGAAATATCTAAAAAGCATAATTCTTTATCTTTTTTGACATTTTTCTCCATGCTACGGACGGGCGATATATGTCTACTCGTTATGTCAAACGGGGATATTTGGCATAAGCACAAGATAATTTTATCTCTTGTCAGTGGATATAATCGGGGGATATTTTTTTTGTTCCCAGCCCATGCTAGCCGTGCAGTAAGAGAATCATAAAAACTGGTTGTATAGTTTTCTGCAAACAACGAACACATTATACAAACAAAAACATACGAGGGACAGAGAGAAAAAGAACTTCCTTTAATCTTTTGTTTCTTTAATATAGAATAGTACTATTATGCGCTTATTATAGGAATGTGAATGTGTTTACTGACGACAACTTCACTACTTAAACGTCAACCTTCAAACATCTGACACGCCGCCATTTTATGATTGTGATTTCGTTTATTTTAAGGCAAAAACAATAAAATGCGATCAATACATATCCATTTTATTTATTTTATACTAGCTGTTCCCCGCGACTTCCCCCGCGTGTTATTTGGGGTTTTTTTTTTTGCGCGTTACAGACACTTTTATTTTATTTATTTGTATAGATTAAGTTTTATTTTTGGAATACCTAAGGCCCGGCTACACGCTCAATCTTACTTGGACAATTCTAATTTGCACAAGCAAGCATGTACTTAACTATGTTAAGCCGGCAAAGCGGTATACCGTGCAAATGGCTTGCACAAATATGTACTTAATTTGCTCAAACTAAAGTTGCACAAGCAAGCATGTACGTTAAGACGACGTGTACCTAGATACCAAACATGTTCTTTGCGAAAACTTTGTACAAACTGTTTACGCATGCAAGACACTATAGTGTGGACGTTGTGCAGTGCACCATGTTGGTTGCGCAATTTTTTGTACAAATTGTTTGCAGAAGCAAGTCGCCGCGTGTAGCCGAAGCTTTACACTTGACTTCTTACGTTATTGTGTTGTAACACGTATTTTGTAAGCCTTTTGGAGATCCTCAAAATTGTTAATTAGACATAAATAAATTTATTATACTGGCTTACTAGATCGAATATGGAATAAGTACCTACCTACTACATTACCCTGTTACCTACCTAAAACAGGAAGTATTAAATAGGCAGAGCATCCACTGTAGAGCGCATATAGCAGCTAATTCTTTCACCGTATTTAAAACTTATAATAGGTACTTCCGCGATCAGTGAACATTATAATTACATATTTTTTTCTTTAAAACTGCTCCGATTTTATCACCTGAATTTACACATTCTTCGTTTCTCAACCTTAATGTGAATGTTCCGAGCACTAACCTGTTTTTTCAGGTCGGTGAGGTCCCCAGTCAGATCCAACTCGAGGTCGTCTCGTTCCGCCACGCAGAGAGCTAGTTTCTTCACTATCACCTTCCGTGGGTCATTGGGTTCTGTGCCGAAATATATATGAAATTAGCGTAAAGTAAAATTACAATTGTGCCGACATTTCTAAACTTTAGCCGGCGGAAAATAGGTACTCCTGTTTAGGAATCGCTCTGAACGCAGAGCGTCAATGGGACACACATATAACTAAACTTGCAAACATACATAGTTCTGCAACATGCTGTAAAAAAGAGAAGAAACCTTACTCTTGCTGTAGAAACCTTACTCTTGCTGAAACAGCTAGATTAGTTGGATTTGGTTATTTCCATAGCATAATATCCTTTGGAATCTTTCTATGAGATAATGGATAGGACACTGAAACTATCAGAATAGATCCAACAATTCAGCAGAAGAGAAGCAAAAGAAATAAGTATTAAAACCGAAGTCTCTTAGATACAAATTTAAAGAAATAATTTGAAAATATATAATGTATAATATTTTAACATATTGTATGTACACAAAATAATATGAGGGGTAAAGACGGGAACACGGGATGTATGTTTACAGTTACTAATTTTTCCTGGACATGGCCTCCGTGTTACATATTTGAGCGGGGGAGGGGGGGGGGGGGGGGGGGGGGTCATTGCGTATTTGGTGATGAAGGCCGTGGAGAAGCGCACTTCACCTGAGGAGAACTAGAGGGAGCAGTTGTCCGCACTAGAGGGGCCGCTGAGGGTCGGCCGACACTGGTCGGTGTTGCGGATGTGTGTAAATCGTTCCCGTGACCTTGCTAATGTGCGGCTAAGATGGAACTAAAGGAACTAAATGAAATGAGGATTAGATGGTGCGAGTCTGACATAACCCGACCTTGCCATTGCGAGGCGGATAGGCCTAGACCTTTCACCATAGAAATAAAGACGTTTAAAGGTGGACCAACTTTTGTTTTCGTAGCAGTTAACAAGCAACTTTTGACACCAGGGTTGGCTTAAAGGTTAAATTTGGATCCTGGTTATGAAACGAAAATTGATCGACAAAACTAGGATCAATATATTTTGCACGCCGTCTACCTACCTCTAATTGCACTGTGTTCCTCCTATCGCAGAATTTAATCACCTTGAATTTTAAACAACACTTCGAAAGTAGGGTTACAGCAAGGAGGGGTCGATAGTCGAGATTACAAAGGGGCCGAGTTTATAGTGGGGAACAGGTAGGTTTGTATGCTTAGTCGAAGGGTGAAATGTGATGAAAATTATATTGTATATATAAATGGTAATAATAAACAGCATGAAGAATTTCTTTATATATTTTTTTTTCGCAAAGTTACCCTCATACTAGAATTTTGTCCTAAATCGTGGAGGTTTTTTTGCACATAAATATCAAGGAAAAATATCCAGACCCGAAACTAACACTGTTCGTTCGGGATTCGAACCTGCGGTCCTTCAACGCCGCAACCTAACACGCTACAGAGCCGTCAAATAATTCTATGACGCCTTAAATGTTTTTTTTATTCTTTTAAAAACGTTCCCCTCGCACTGGGGTTTTCTCTTGTATCTTGAAGGCAGTTTACCACACATTTCACAAGGATAAACATCCAGACCTGGAACAATTATTTGTTGACCATAAAATATACTTCTGTCGTGCGGGATTCGAATGCGCAGTTCTCAGCGCCGCAACTCAATGCGTTACGGAGGCGTCAAACCAAGGTCAACCAAATCAAGGTCGCTAATAACCTTTTTAACGCGCCTTTTCATTGAGTTCCTACGCCATCAGCACTCAGTGATCCTGCCCGGCAGAGATGGCTAGTCTTCGTTAAGACTAAAATTGGGACTGGAGGGACATTATTGGACAATTTGCTTTTCCGAGATTAGGCCAAATGGCATGCTTGTTCAAAAGTTCTAGAATCTACACTATGTAAGGCTGGTTGGTGAGCCCTGCAAATACATGTATCTTCATCAGTCTGTAACGGTACATTTCTGGACACGGGCCCCTCTCCCATCACAGAAACTGTTTAGCAGCATGTTTGCAGGTGCGTTGCCGGCCTTTTAGAAAGGAGTAAGCTCTTTTCTTGAGGTTCCCCAAGTCGTATCGATACGGAAAATTCGCCGGTGGTAAGCTATTCCACAGAGAGGTCGTACGCGGAAGAAAACTCCTAGTGAAACGTACAGTGGTGAACCGCCAAGTATCCAGATGGTGTGGATGGTATCGCGAATTTTGCCTTCGAAGGTTTAATTTGAAACATCGAAGTTTTTTTTATTTGATTAACCTTAACCTTTGAAATACATCATTATGTTTATATAGGTTTATTCTTATTTTTCAAAGAGTAGACAAATTTTAAATTTAAATTAAAATATATGAATAATGATTTACAGTTTTTGCAGTTTTTAAAAATACGAGTAAATAAGGCTTCTACTTTTATTTGAAATAATCCGAAATTGAATGTGATTTATAGGCAACTACTACGCGTAATTTTGCTACTCTGTGTCCGATTCATTCACAATGTTTTGCCGACCGATCGATATTTACGAATGTGTGCGTGCGTAATAATATAAGAGTAGGGGCACGAAAGTCTAGCGGTGACCGTTATTGCGCATAAGTCGCGCTGATTGGCTTATTGCGCATAAGTCGCGTTGATTGGCTCGTGCGTATCGTTCGCACACTAATAGCATTCGTGCAATTCAATTCGTGCGCGTGCCTTCCAGGTATCGTTCAGCACTAGACTTACGTGCCGCGACTTGTAGTAGGAGTTACATGTTTATGAATGACAATTAGTTAACATAATGCATTACCGTTATTACATTTAGATGTATATATATATATATATATATATATATATATATATATATATACAGGGTTTTCTTTTATATATATATATATATAATTTTGTATATGAAACTAGTACATGCGTTTGCTATCACACAGAGTCATTGACTATTAAATTTGTCAAATTTACTATCAAAGCCTATCTGTTCTTGTGATTAGTGTTATCAGTGTTGTTTATACAAACACTTTTGATCTACATAAAGCCCTGTCAGCATATTTAACCACCATCATCTACTCTCTTTTCATTGTTGGACATGGCATTTGTGATGTGGTAGCGCCACACTTTCCCTGTACTGGTGGCTAAGAGAAAACCATCAATCCTTTTTTGTACCATGAGTGTCAAAGGACTCGATTAAGGTATATGCTGGAAAGATGTAGCTTTCAATAGATGGCGGTATAATCTCATGTACGCCAGACATAAAATACCCAATCCAGTGTCAAAGGTGCGACACATTGATCTGCCATTCTAACGACGCGATTAAGGCAAATGTTTTCTATAACGGAAGAGATCCATGTTTAGCAGCAGACTTTTAACAGCTAATGAAGTTGAGCCATGCACAAATAAGCTACCACTGGGGAAGGACCACGTTTACACAGAATACCAGTGTAAAATAGCAGCTTAATGCTGTTGTGTTATACATGGTGAGTGACAAGAATGAGAGCTCCTTTTTATTGGCAGTGTGGTGTTCTATAGATAGAGATAGTTCTATAGGAGTAGACTCGTCAGGAGTGACGCCAATTGACGAAAATTGGTGTAGGTGTGGAGCCTATGGATCAGTATCCACTTACTAATGCTTCCCTTTACTAATTTGTGAAATTTGGGTCATCAGTATTGCATGGAATTTTTTTGCCATCAGTAATCCAGACTGTTACAGACTGACGGAAGATATAATTCGATTTAACTAAGAATAGAAATGTCAATGACCTTGATCTGTCAAGTGTCACTTGTGTAAAGTACAGCTCGCAAAGAAAGTTAATTTGCGTATTAACAACTCTTTTTTTTCCCCTACTTTATTTAACTGAATATATTTTATTATTTACGATATTTAACTAAATCTATTAGTCATAATTAGTTTTAAAAATAATTAAAACACTTTTTTTTCTATTTTCAATATTGGCAAAGGTATTTGAAGACAATAATAATAGATATATAAATATAAATACAGGTAATAAAATGCTTATTTTTCTTTTCAATCACAGACAGTGTAATATTTTAAGTAGCTACAAGAATCCATGTACTTTTTTATTGGGGAGATTATTTCATAAATTATGCAGCAGTAATTCTGACAATAATGATAATGAGTACTCAGACATTGATGCAGAGATGAGCAGACTGAAAGTGCTAGATTCAGATTAAAACTTTTTCAGGTCCTTTGAAAATAAATATTATTTCAAGAATATCTGTTTTGCTCACCCTAATTAACTGGTTAGAATTGACAACTAAGACGTCACAATATGGTGCAAGATCATTCCTATTCTTATTTGGATAGCATTGTTGGTGTATTATAAGGAAAGATATGTAATGTAATATCAGCAGCATTATGTCCCAGGGCTCACCAACCAGCTCTCTAACATAGTGGTATGGGAAGAACTCTTCAAGTAATGAGTGCCAGCTAGCCTAATCTCAGAAAAGCCTTTGTACAACAATGTCCTTCATCCAGAATTTCAGTCAAGGTGGCCAATATCAATGAAGACAAGATATCTTTGCGGGGCATGATTACAGTGCACAAGTGTGTGCAAGTACAGGTGAACTTCTTATTCCTCACTCGCATGGTACGATGAGATGGTAATCTGACATGACCTGAAAGGGACCAGGCACATGACCAATGGCTTGATGTACTTTTTAAGACCTAGGGTTAAAACAATGTCAGCTTCCTTACTCCAGGCTGCTCATGAGAATTTCTTGAAAGAAAAATGCAATAACTGATGTTGGCCCAGCCCAGGAACTGAACCAACGACCACGTGAACAGTGGTCACGATTACATCCACTATACTACTATATTATTGGTAGCCATATACACTCTAGAGTGTAACTGACATTTGAACTGTACAGGTAAACCGGAGCATGTCTATTGCAAAACCACTATGCGTATGTCCACTTTTCAAGTTTACCTGACTGTACAGACAAACCTAACAGGTACACTCTAGTGTGTAGCGCTACCTTAAAAGTGTGTGGTGTACTTGATTAAATATATTAGGGAAAACATACCAACAATAACAGTTCCAGCCTGAGCCTGTCCCAATAATGCTTCTTTGTATTTCCTTAAGGATTCGTCTTCTTGATCAGCTGCTAATATTTCTTCAATTGTTTTCTCTGGTGGCGGTTTGTAAGAGGATTTGATTTCTTCTTCTTCAGTCTCATCTCCTTCAGGTGTGCGCGCGACCTCAGGCTCACCAGACATTTTAGAGATTCTGAAAAGAAAATACTTGTTATGACATAAAATTAAAACTCAAGTAGAAGATATCATGTATATGTGTTTAGAAAGGGTTGCATTGAAAATGTTATTAAAATATAATCCATTTCTGAATATAATATGAATATAACTATATAATTCACTGTAACTTTTTTTTTTCACTTTAATTACTATAACAGGAATTATAGAGCCTCTAGTTTCCACTCTAGACACTACCAAAAACATTGTCTATATTGTCTGTTGTTACAGCCTTTTGGTTTCCTTACACCAAGCATGTAGTTTATCAAGGCTTTAAATTGTAATCAACCATTTTTTTTAAATTGTCTGATTGATCATGCCTAGTTTCCTGGCATACTGTGACATTTACAGCAAGTAGTTAGTCTCTGAGCTTTGTTTTACTTAATATAAGTCACAATCCTACCTGGCGGTAAGTGGTATTTATTGGTTATTTAGCTTAATAAAAGCCTATTATATATTTAGTAAGGGATTTTTAATTGTAGCATGTCTATCCATTATATTATAAAACAAACTTAGTCTATAGACATAGCCTTTGAGATGCCAATTTATTTGTGTATAAAACAAGAAAATAGACAACCCAAATACTAAAATTTAAGACATTAGTAGAATTATGATCATCAAAACCATCTGAAAATCCTAATACTAAATATAGATCAGTGACGAAGTGTTTCATCTTATGGCATTAACATATCTGCTACTAGAATGGCTGTACACTCTAAGCATAGGCCTCTACCAAGTTAAATGTATTATTGACAATTATTAACCTGGCTAACCAATCTCTAGCACATTTGATGTTGCATTCTATATTTTACAAATCCTGTGCCACCTGCAATCATATACCTCACAGATCAGACTTCATACAAAAAGCTGCCACTCAAGAACCTTTCTTCCCATTAGTTGTCAGTTTTTTGAGGTATATACAGATCATTCCTATTTTACTGGTCCATTCGGTTATGTCAGTCACTCTGATTTTACTGCATATATCTTTTTCCCAAATCATATACCTTCAGCATTACAGCCCTTCACAAGTCCACTACTGAACTTAGGCCTCCCCCAAGGAATGTCACAAAGCAAGGTCCTGAGCCACCTACATATACCTAGTTATGTATAATAGTTTTTGCCAAGATCTTTATAAAAGTCTACTATTTCAAAAAATGAATTCAGAAAAGAAATGGTAACCAAAGAACCTATTACGTTTTTCAACTTTACAAAAGAAAAATTTGACCTTTTGGCATGTCCTATTCATAAATAAAATAAAACATAATGTTAAATAAAGACCCTAAGTGAATAAAAAATATGAGCACAGCAGCCCCTAACAGGAAGAAACACCTGTTTACAAAGATGCATCCTTCTAATAAGATAAGAATATTTTATATTTTTTTATATTGTTTTAATCACATTTCCTTCTATAGGTATAGGATTCTTCCTAGGCAGCGTTTTTGTGCGTTGCTTCATAATGCTTTAGTTTTGACTAGAAAACATAATATTCCATGTTCCAGTCCACCAATCCACTTCCATCATAGTGTCTCACGACCGAGTACAAGTTTTTACAGTGAGTTGTAGGGAAATTAACTCAAATATTTGTTTCAACATTTATTGCTTTAGCTGCAGGAATGAGCTCAAATTTTTTGTTGTAGTCTGATATACAAATGTACCTATTTGCAATTGGTGATAGTTATTTAACTAATTTTGAAATCATGGTGTCATTTGTAACAGCACTATTGCTGGTAATTTACACTAAGGGGTATGAGGGGATATATGATTATCCGATTATCACTATCAACCTTGGTTACTGCAAACGTGATGACAAATCAAGGATTCAAGGAACCGCCCATTCCGTTGCTGATATAAAAAATAGTGTCTAATCTAATAAAGAAACGTTAATTTTATTAGTGCAGTAGTGAATGAGACACAAAGATATTTATATCTAGAATGGTGCAACGACACTGACGCACGTTACACCGGTTCTCTCAATCACATTTAATCGGCATCGTCATTTTATACTAACGCTGTCCCTGTCTTTAGATAAGCACTCAAAAACACAAAAACCACAAAAGGAACTCACATAAAATTGTATTGAAAATGATACGTAGAAGATTAATAACCGCCGCTATTAAATAATAGCACCAATTAATGTAAAAACCCTACAAAACCACTAATAATTTCTAAAATCTATAGCACTATAGATCAAAAATGAAATGACTGACGGACGAAACGAAATGCTTCCGGTTGGCGGCAACAATAGAGTAGTAATGTTGTTGTTACGATTAAGGAAGGCAAAGATCTTAAGCTATACAGCCTAGTATACAGCCGAATGTATCACATAATCACAATAGTATCAAAATGCGCAAAAAGCGGATAAAAATTATTGATATTTATAATATCAAAATCTCGTCATTTGTTACTTCGTGTCACAAATTCACTCAATTTTTATCGTATCAAATCAACTATTACTATATAAACTATTACTTAAACGATAATACAAGAGTACCAATCCGCTAGTGGTCCAATTGCCGCCAATACTCCACAACAAAGATTTTATTTTATATATAATCTCTGTAGCTATATTTGCGTAAAGAATTTCTTTGTCATACCATCAATTTTCAAACACTATTAAAATACATGTTAAAGTGGTAGATACATGCCGCAGCTATATTATGGTTGCAGCATGGTTCTACCAATTTGTTTGTGGTGAGTGCAGAGAACTGAAGACCCTTTTTAACGGAAACGAATAATTCCATCTTTGTGTTCAGGGGTCATATCTACATGTTGAAAAGGATTAGGCCAAATTTCCACGGAATCAAAAGCTTTCTCGTAGTCCACATACGCAAGACATAGTGGCAGATTGTAGTACTCGATCTTTTGTACAATTTGCCGAAAGGTATGGGTGTGGTCTATAGTGCTAAAGCCTTTTCGGAAACCGGCTTGTTCGGGAGGCTGGAAGTTGTCGAGTCTGCGTGCGAAACAGTTTTTCAAGAGAGCGTTGTGGCTTTTCTTGCAGAATAAGACCACCGCACTTCTACTCCACGCCCCCGGTGTAGTGCCACCATGGAGGACGGAATTAAGAAACTTCTGAAGGATTTCAAGAACCGGCTTTCCACCCGCTTTCAGAAGGTCCGCTGTAATTTCATCCTCGGCCCGTGAACTTGCCATTTTTAAGGTCCTGGGAAACCATTCCAATCTCACTCAGACTGACGTCCGGAATATCATTAGAATAGTGACGGATAATACTTGCTTTTGGATTGTTACTCACACTTCGTGTAACTCCAACGATGATGTGTACAGCTGCCCATAGAACCTCTCAATCTCACTCAAATTCTCAGGTGCCCTGAAACGATGCTGCCATGCTCGATCTTCAGCTTGGACAGTTGGCTGTTTCTAGCAGACAGATCTCTAGCAAAGACTTTGGAGCCCTGGTTTCACTCGATCACTTCATAAATAGGAGCTGTATTGAATTTTTTTTTATAGAATAGGGTGACAAACGAGCACACAGTCTACCTGATGGTAAGTGGTTGCTGTAGCCTATAGACATCTATATCTATCCTCGCTTGCGAATCAAAATGCATATAAGTTGTCACCCGTGAGGACTAATATGGAATGCCTCTTTTCCAGTAAAAAGGGTCTCCGGTTCTCTACACTCACCATACGAAACACAGCAGTTTTAAGCTGCTATTTTACGCTGGTATTCTGTGAGAGCGTGGTCGTTCCCCGGTCGAGCCGACCTAATCGTGCTACAACTATACTACTAATATAGCTGCAGCATGGCTCTACCACGCATATTGCGAAGTTGCGTGAGTACCGCCGCATGCATTTGGAAATCTATCTGTTCAGTTGCCTGTATGCTGTTAAATCTGCTGAAGGCTGCAGCTTCATTTCCCGTCTAACAGCCATGAGATTAAGAGTGTGCTCGGAGAGTTTTTGTGTTCTCGTCATGGGGGTATATTGCCATAGTTACCACACTTGGTGAGCAAGTCGGCAACCGCAGTTTTTTTATTGTTATTTTGCTGTTATGAGAAAGATGCTGCGGCCCATCTTCTGTCTCAGTTTCTTTCTATCGCCTCTTACGATACCCACGGGAAACAACAAATAAATTTGAAATACGATTCCTAACAGAAATGTGATCGTATTCTACTTAGTTCAAAATCTTGTAAATAAAGTTTTAATTTCAGTATTTTGTGTTGTTAAACTTAAAATATTTTAATTACAAAAGACAAGTATAGGTATGTAAGTAGGTACTTGGGTACTTATACTTGAAGTAAATTTGAACTGAGTTTTGTAATAAAGTACTTAGGTATTACTTCTGTAGTTAAATTATTACTTAATTCTTTTTCGCTGTAAGTACCTATCTAACAAAAAAAAATTAAATAGATTCTTAATTGAGGATAATTGTAGATGTTTATGGGCCACAACATTAACCTACCATCAGGTGGACTATGTGCTCGTTTGTCACCCTTTTCTGTAAAAAAATCAAATAAAAGACCTTACTTAAGCTGCAGTTGTAAAAACGAGAGTGATTCTGGATTTGACTCGCAAAAGTCATTAAGCATCAGCAACAGTAGATGAAATTTCTGTAATAATTGAAAACCTAAATACTAACACTAACTTAGTCTTAGACGGTATTAGTTCTAAAGCATTTAAATGCATCAAAAGTTTAATAATAGAAGAATTAACTGGCTGCATTAATAAATGTGTAAAGAATGTTTCCTGACAATCTTAAGATTGCCAAAATCACCCCAGTCTACAAATCTGGGTCAAAATTAGACCCTGGATATTACCGTTGTATATCAGTGCTACTGGTACTGTCTATAATCTTCGATAGAATGATTTACAATCGGCTTGAAATATTCTTAACGTCAATTAATTTCCTTAATATGAAACAATATGCTTTTATATCAAAATCAAATACAATATCCGCCACAGTTGATCTTATAACGAAAATAAAGCTGAATTTAGACAGGAAGAAAATCGCGCTTGGTGTATTTATAGATCTTAATAAATCTTTCCATACAGTGAGCCATGAGTTGCTAATACATAAACTTGCTAACATTGGTTTAACTAACACTGCATTAACTTCAAAAGCAATATAAGCAAAATACAAAGCAAGCAAATACACATGATTTGGATTCACTAAGCAATTAATTAATCAAAATAAATAAAATAAATAAAAAAAGATTAATTAATCTTCTAACGATCAACACAAACAAAACTAGCTATAGGATTTATGCAGCAAAAAAAAAAGATTGGCCACTATAATCCTTTGATGATTAATGACATAAAAAATAATTAGGCGGATCAAGAAAAGTATCTAGGTCTTCCAGCCCCTGTATGGTATACGAGTTATAACTCCATTATAAAACCACAAATCGATTATTTAGTAGAAATATGGGCTAATGCAGCGAAAACTAGTCTAGCAATACTACATACTGCTCAAAATAAATCATTGAAAGTTTTGTTTCATTTTGATTTTCTTACACCAACGGATACGCTTTACAAAGAAATTTAAGTAATGAACATATCAGAAACATACAAGAACCAAAATTTTACATTAGTACGAAAATTTTTATGTAAAGGTATATACATAAATACAACTTTTTCAAAGAGAATACAACTACACAAAATGAAACTTAGGTGAAACAACGTTATTGAATTATTAATATCACGAACAAACGGTAAAAAATGTGTATGAAGGTTCCCAAATATGTAACAAATTACCTAAAGATATTAAAAACTCATCAGCAATACACTTATTTAAAATACTACTTTAGTATCATCTATCGAAAGAGTAAACATAGCCCTATCTAAATAAATAAATAATTTCATGTTCAATAACTAGCATAAATAAATTTATATCTAAATTAATATCTGCTTACATACTAATATAACCAACTATTTAAGCTATTCCGTAATAATAAACGAGTTGAATGTAAATTCAAGAAAAACAACTTCCTTCTGCGTGAATCCCATATCTCTGGTGCCCTTTGACCTACAGGACCCAAATTCAAACTCGACCGAGCTACTACCTCAAGGTATCCAAATTTAAAGTCAATCGGTCCAGTGGAACGGAAGTTATCGTGTCGGCATACAGACTAACAGACTGCCAGCTAAAACCAATAACTTCCTTTCAATGCTACGCAGAAGGAAGTTAATAATATAAATTTATATCACAACAGTTAAATAAAGATATAAATTATTATAACTGAAACTTAATCAGTTTTTTTTTTCTAAGCTATTAAATCTAATCAACTGTACCACTCAACTGTGCAAGTTACATCCAGTAATGCTTATCTATGTAATCGGCATAAAGTCGGCAATCGAATTTGCACGAAGTCGGAACGAGCCATCGCTATCGCTAGAAATTTTTTATAACCACCTACATTTTGTATATATTTCCGTAGATTTATTATAATTTGCATTGTTGTATTGTTTAACCAAATTTATATTAAGTTATAGATATTATGTAAGTCTCATAGGTGAATGTAAAATTCTTGAGATAATAAAGTTCTTCTTAAACCGTATTTTCCAGTGTGGCCGGTGGAAGGAAAAGGGGAAATTTCCCGCCGGGCAAGGTGTTCTGCCCGGGTAGGGGCCAACGCTCCGATTGGTAGTTCAGAGCTCTTCTATATATGCTACTTTAACTTCGGAACTTTGTTAGTGCGATTTAGGCTTTGATGTGTTTCGCTTGTGGCACGACGACAGCGCCCTGCTCAGACCGGAGGTCGATAGTGCAGTCCGATTGCCAGTGTGTTCTTAATGCAGGTGGGGAATGCATGATGTGTGCGTAAGGGCAAGTGGCGCCGGTGCGAACGATATGACGGTGTGTAATACATGCCGTACAACGCACTTGCAAGTGATGCCGATGAGAACGATGAGCCGGACCAAGTGCCAGGGATTGCCTTGTAGTCTGCGGTAAGTCGAGAAGAAGGCAAGTAATCTGTGAGAGTGCCGTGAAGCAGAGACGAGCAGTAAGGCTCAGAGCCGTGCCGAACATTGTAGCGCAGAGAGTAGCTTGAAGGAACAGGAAGCATTATTATTCCAGTGCTGCGTTGAACCTTTGTAAAACTAGATGGCTTGCAGAATGTGAAGACTGCAGACAATATCTGCTCGAGAGCGAATGAATGGAGTACTTGAGGACGATGTCGAAAGCTTGAAGTTGTAGTTTTCTGAAGCATGTTGGTTGCGTGTTCATATCACGTCGGGGTCACCACTGTGGCCGGTGGAAGGAAAAGGGGAGATCTCCCACCGGGCAAGGTGTTCTGTTCGGGGAGCGGCCAACGCTCCGATTGGTAGTTCGGAGCTATTCTATATTATATGCTGCTTTAACTTCGGAACTTTGTTAGTGCGATTTAGGCTTCGATGTGTTTCGCTTGTGGCGCAAATACAGCGCCGCCACACCAGTTTTTTCCACACATTAACTCTTTTAGGTGTTCTGAATGGGTCTTCAATTTTTTCTTTGCATGTACATATTTAAACACATTTATTATCATTACTTTCTCCGTTGCACTAAATGGATGAGGTTTATACAAAAACTTTTTATCATGACTTTGCAATGAAGTTGATGGTTGAGCGTGACTTTTCATCTTATAAACTACTACTTTGCATAGAGGTTAAATTATTAGAAGTTCCTGTTTTTAAAAATATCGGATTTAGAGATATCACTTTTGAAATAAAACCGGCCAAGTGCGAGTCGGACTCGCACACCGAGGGTTCCGAACAAATCCGTAGATATATAAGTTTAAAATCATTAAAATATTTTTATTATATGATGTAACTAAAAATATATGCTATTTACAATTTTTCCTTTATCTGTGCTATAAAACGTTGCTTCGTACCAAATTTCAAGATTCTGAGTTCACGGGAAGTACCCTGTAGGTTTTGATTCCCTTGCGAATGTCGAAAATTTGCGGCATAAACGGCTGGATCTTTTCATTGCGTTGGCTTAGAAGTTTTATTTTTTCACAGCTTCAAGGGACACTAGACTTGAGTATTTGATATGAATTTCAGCTTGATACCTCCACGCGTTTCTGAGAAAAAGGGTCTTGCCAGACAGACAGATGGACAACAAAGTGATCCTATAAGGGTTCCGTTTTTTTCCTTTTGAGGCACGGAACCCTAAAAAGGTAGTCAAGTTTACAGGAACGTAAAATGATTTTTTTTAAATTATTTAAAATCTATTAATTTCTAATTACAAATATAATTACACTTACTTAATTAATAAGTCTTGACAGAAGTCGATGTCAAAACGAATTGGCCGCTCCCATGAGCTCTGCCTGATGAAAAACGCTGACTCTACAGTTTATGGATACTGCCTAATGCTTATGCAGCCCCCTCTAGGTACAAACCCTAACAACTCTATGGCCTTGTGGATGCATAACTCCTCCTTCTCTAAGAGCGGAATTATCCGCTTCAGTGTTTTCAGCTGTTGTCCAATGATTCCGCCAACTGTTAACTAAATTACTTTTATATTTTCTTAAAACACTAAAGACAATAACAATAGTTAAATGACATACAGTAATAAAGTAGCTAAGCCAACACCTTTAACCCTTATCACACTGTTGTCGCTTTGATCGCTATGTTCACTGCCACCGAACTTAAGATTTTGATTCAATACATATGCTAGATGTTTCAGGTCGTCTAAAGCCAAAACTTTCAAGCTAACTGTTTCAGTATCCGACAGGTTCAGGTGATCCAGTCTTGGTAAGTTTTTCACTGGGGTCACTCTGTAGCTCAATTCCTTAGCGAAGTATAGGCGGTGCAACAATTTATAGTTTTCTATGAAGGTCTCACAATCCTCACTAATTTTTATAATGTATGTGCCCAAAAGTGATTCTTTGGTTATGTCGTCATCTTGGCATTTGTTTGTTAATATTATTTTATGGTTGGCGTATACAATCCAATATACAGGGCCAATAGACTGGATTTTGACATCCTCAAGATCAACGAACCGTGGTTTACATAGTGTAAGATTGTTTTGAAATTTCCTCAGTTGTTCAGCACATGTGTTTCTAGGATAGGATACCATATTGGACCTCGTACACAGGAATTCATCTGCCGCTATTTCGGTGCACGGCCGAGAGACCGGTAAGTATTGTGAACCTTTCACCAAAATGTAAGGATACTTGCGAATTATTAGAGACGTTCAGTTTCTAAGTGCATCGAATACAGGTAATGGGTATAATTTGTAATAATTGTAATGAAAACTATCAGTAAGTGGAGCTTCCATCAAGTACGTAATTTGGTTTCTTTTCATAAGCTTTTATAACAATAGCTCTTTCAATCTTTATTAAATTCTCTCCATTTACAGGGTATACTTGATTATCAACTTTGGCTATATCATTAAGTATCACTGACAGATCAGATGAATTAATAATTGATATGTGTAATAATGAAACTTTATTAAAAGCTAAAGCGGTTTCAATTTCACTGATTTTAAGATAAATAC
Source organism: Parnassius mnemosyne (assembly GCA_963668995.1). Classification (NCBI taxonomy): domain Eukaryota; kingdom Metazoa; phylum Arthropoda; class Insecta; order Lepidoptera; family Papilionidae; genus Parnassius; species Parnassius mnemosyne. Next base: position 9,894,020 of record CAVLGL010000093.1, read on the forward strand.
TACGAAAGTTACTAATAAACATATTATACATGCCTAAAATATATGCATTATAAATTAAATTATTTTCTTTCATCTTTCAATTTTTTTTAATTAAATTCAATCTTTTTAGGCGTTCATCTAATATTAGTTCATTGTCATGTAAAGTTTCTGTACTATTCGCCAAACTATTCAGCATATTAGAAACAACGCTGATTTAACAATCAACACTCAATTGATTGTGCTTTAATTTAGATCTAGAGCATCTTCGTGATCCAAATAGCCGATGATAGCTTTAATGACTAATCCTAGGGGAGTTATGAGACCTCTTTTAAACCTATTGAATGGTACAAGTTGTTTAAATTTTTCAATGGTTAAATCGCAAGAATAATCGGCTTGGGTTTTCATGGCTTGGAATTAAACATAAGGTTTATTTATATCAACTAACTTAAAAAATCTTTAAACTTAATAATATTTAAATCTAAATTTTCCTTAATTCCTAATAAATTTACTTCTTTAACTATAAGCCACCTGTTTGTTTGCTTAAAAGCTTGGCCTTCTTGTACAGGAAGCAGGCTCGGGTTGCTGTCAATTTTTTGAAGTTGAAGAATGCGGGTCCAAAGTATATGAGCCATAGTCACGATGGACATGCACCACCTGTGGAGGTCGTTTGAAATTTTCAATAGGAACCCCATTCGCCTATTTTAATAGGCACGGTATTACGTTCTGCAGGAACTTGAACAACAGCTTTCCTGTACCTAGCTTTGTCCTTACCTTTCCTAATATTGCTGTCCTTTACGTACGCTATTTGCCCTTTGTTAAGTACTACATTTGCTTCTCCTCCTTACCTTTCCCTAGTCTTTTCTTTTTGTTCAATAATTCGATTGGAAATGTACTTGTATAAATATTTAGTGCGTTTTTGATGGTCTTTTTATAGCTGTTGGGTATAGGCCCTATTTAAATTGTCATTAAAAACCTTTCCGGAATCCGTATGCCTAAGACAGACTTCAAATGGAATTAAACTAATAGTAGAGTGTACTGTGTGGTCATAAGCCATTATAGCGCTTGGCATTCTAACACCTTCACAAAACTGCTTATAATTTAGTATGGCTTCACTTGAATGCACACCGGTTGGTAATTTAACGCGTAATTTCCATCTAGGTGGTTAAGGGGCTACTCCATGCGAACGACCCTGAGCATTTTGCCGGCCGCGCCGCTCGCTTCAATATATTGCTTAATATGAAATATATAAGACGCCACCTATTGTAGGTAAGAACGCAGTATTATTTTTTCAACATCAATGAACTAATTTATGGAAATACACACAGCGTACAACGATAAATGTATTTTAATTTTTTTATTCGGTATATTAGTTGCATTATATTAGAATTGTGTATTTTCATATATTATCTAATTATGAAATTTTATAATTAACTATATATTAAAAATGAAGCATTGAAAATTGTGAGTTTAAAAGATACCTATTCACTATAGGTAAATAAATAGATAGCTCGCCTTTTGTACAAATACTTGGTGCAATAAAGAATAAATAAATAAATAGGATGTTTCGTGGATGTGTTTTTGATTATTGTTAATTTTTACGTGTCACGTATTGAAAAGTAATATACCTACCTACAAATATTTGAACTGAGGACCTTGTAACTTAGCCTGCTTACTTATGCTGGCAGACATTATCCACGCCCCAATGATTGATGAGGATGAAAATCAATTTTATTTCTACATACTTAATTATATTTATTCATATATAAGGGTAACTTTAATAAAGGTAATAAAAAATCAACAAGGAGTATAAGGGTTCAATCTTTCAATTTCAATTGTAAAAAAAACGTTACCCCACACTAGGATTTTCTCCTGTGTCGTGGAGGCAGTTTACAAACATAAATTGCACAAGGACAAACATCCAGACCCGGAACAATTATTAGTAGGCCATACAAATACTTGTTCCGTGCGAGATTCGAACCCGCGGCCCCCAGCGCAACAACTGATTGCTAAGCCACTTCGCCACGAAGCAGTCGCCGGGTTATAGCTAAAGTGACCATACGTCCCGTTTTGGACGGGACTGTCCCTTTTCTCGGTCACCTGTCCCATTGTCCCCAAACAAAGCACAAACAAAAGACACAAAATTGTCCCGTAACTCGTTGGATGGAAGTATTCAAAGTCAACAATCTTCAACATAATTTTTTTTAATCGAATATATTTTATGTCTACCTGGTACGAATGCTCCGGTAGAAAGAGTATTTTTTTATTTTGAATAAATTGTGGCCGTCTGAAAGAAACACTTACGGTTCCAGAGTTCTAAAGGCGATGTTGTTAACAAAGATAACAATAAAAAAACTTGAGCAGAATTTTATTCTTATTTAAAATCGTCACCAACTTAGCAAATTTAATCCACTGACAAATGTAATTAATAATTAAAAAAAATATGTTGCATTTAATAATTACCGTCTATACCGAATATAATTTTATAGTGAACACTAATTGTATAAAGTTATAGTTTTTAGAGTATAAATAAACCCATGTCCTGTTTTGAGTTAAAAAATTTAGTTTTAAAAAATGGTCAGTTTAGTCTTTTTAGTTAAATTTAGTTTTAAAAATTTTTAGATAGTCAAAAGTAGTTATATTAGTACCTACTTAGATACTTTTTACCGAATTATAAGTATAGAACACCTTATTTACTCAATTATTTTTTGAAAAAGAAGAAAAAACAAGCAATAATATACTATATTTTAGCAAAAAAGTATAACTTAGTAATACTAATTATAACTTAGAACATAAATGAAAAACTCATAACTGACTGTTAAATTGTCGCTGCTGACCTTGAGCCAGTAGAGCTATGTTCATTTCAGTGGACTTTTGATAGGCTGACGATAATGAGTTCTACTAATCTTTGCAAGATTTAATGTTTATGGCAGAGTGAAAACAAAAAGTAACACACCCGAAAACATGAATGAAATAAAAACTGCATATATTACCCCATGAAAAGTAAACAAGTAACAGCTTACATACATGTTACTACTGGGCACAGGTCGCAGAGTTTTTGGCCAAAAAAGTGTTCGCTGCGCTGATTCCAACGCGGGATGAATATTATGTAATTTTTTTTAGGATAACGGTGACAAACGAGCACACAGTCTACCTGATGGTAAGTGGTTGCTGCGGCCCATAGACATCTACATCTATCCTCTATTACAAATCAAAATGTAAATGCGTTGTCACCCGTGAGGACTAAGATGGAATGCCTCATTTCCAGTAAAAAGGGCCTCCAGCCACCTGCACTCACCAAGCGAAACGCAGAGGTAAACCTCTATATCACGCTGGTTTTCTGTGAGGTCGTGGTACCACCCCGGTTCGAGCCGGCCATCCATCCAAAAGCTACCGTGTGGCTCTACCACTGTTAAATGATTCAATTATTTACATCGTATATTCTGTAGCATTGTATTATTTCATTTTATCAATGACTTGCCATTTTAGTTTATTTAGAAGTAAGTAGCGCTAATATTAAATGAAATATTAATTATTTCCAAAACTATACCATCTAGTAATATAAGCGAACATTTATTTTTTATATCAATAAGTGATAAAGTGATGTCAATTCTCTTAAAGTTTTGTTTCTGTTAAAAATACGCTATCAGCGCCGCTAGCGTTGAAAAACGATTTAATGATATTTTCATATGACCATATTATGAAATAGCAACGTTGTGTTTAGTTATTAAGGCCTTAACAGTGGTTAAAATGCCTAAATCTAGGATATTTAAGTAAAAAAATCTCAATAACTGTTCATTTAATCCACAAAGACAAAATACAGGGTAACAGAAGAAGATTTGGTAAATGTTTTTAATTTAACAAAATTGTATTTTTGTCAACCCCATATTAGAAAAAAAATCCCCAAAGAGTACCTATCTTTGTTATATTTTGCAAAATTTCTCCAAAACGGCACAAGCTTTTTAAATAGTTCTTACACTAAAAAAAAGGTCTTAAAAATATTAATATTTTTAATTGAGAGTTTTATTTTTATTGCCCGTTTTATGAGAGAATATATCATTTTTCTCTGAAATTGAATATATTTACGCGAGCGCGCATGCTCCGTCGCCATGTAAGCTCTGTCACAGTCCGTTTCCGGACATCGTCGAGGGTGGACCGCACGTCGGTGTTGGAGCGACTTCGTTCAAATATATATTAGTTTTTTAAAAGTTTATAATCAATTATAAATATTTTTATGACTAGAAATACTTAATTTAGTTAATATCTGTACACTGGTAACTGTAAATATTATTTTCTAAATAAATTAATTTTTAAAGTGCCCAAAGAAGAAGAAATTTTGGCGGCGACGTTGATTAGTGAAATTGAAAAATGCATTTTTATATAATTTAGATGTGGAATGACGAACATACTCTCGTTACTTAGATTTCGATAGTTTTTAATACCTATGTAATTTTATTGTTGCATATTTTTATTAAGTAGTTGATACTGAATTTTATATAATACGCTGTTTTTATGAGTATGACTTTATAAAATATTATTGGAGAGGGAAATAAAGATACTTACATTTAGGTACACTGTTATCAAATTAAATCAAACAATTTAAATAAATAAAAGAATGGTGCTTACCTAAGTATAAATAACTATATAAAGACATTCTTGGGTTTATGGTTTTTTTTTATGTTAGACAAACTATCATCTAAAAAATGAAAAAATTTTAAATTGGAGAGGGGTTTCTCTACGTGATAAAGTTAGAAATGAAGATACATTAGAACCAGAGTACATGACATAGCCCAACGGACATAGCGCACGCACGCACGCACGCACGCACGCACGCACACACGCACGCACGCACGCACGCACGTACGCACGCACGCACGCACGCACGCACGCACGCACGCAGGCACGCACGCACGCACCCTTATTCTGTTAAAAAAAACTTTCTGAGATTTCAGTAAAATAATGTTAAGTATTGTAAGCACTCGTACAATTATGTCTCATGTTAATAAAGCTATTGGACTGTTTTGATTTGTAATAAAGTGATTTTACTTTATAGGTTAAATAATTTATTTACCTTTCTATATCAAGAACCGTTTTTCTGTCACTCCTATTGAATTTAACAGTGCTTGCTGAAATTTAGCATCTTTAGATGGATCAGAATCGCGCGCTGATCCGGCTGTTAGATATTGCAAAAATAATTGAAAATATTTATTTTTACTTTCATGCCGAAGACTACCTTGTTTTATTTTATTACGGTCAAATAATATTTATTAGGTTATAAAGCAAGTATTTTTGTAAAGGTTTTGTATGTAAATGTAAATGTTTTCATTATTTTGTTATGCTATTGTTTACAGTTATTATCACGTCTTAGCTTTACACCAAGAATTACATTAGAAATTCTTGATGGGATGCGATGTAACGCGCATACATTATTTTCATCAAGAACTATAATATATATATTTGTTTTTTTTTTACCAGTAGAGTTTCAACAAAATCTTAAAAAAGTTCAATGAATTAAAAAAAATGCCATTAATTATATAATTTTAAGTCAGTGTTTTACTTTTAAAGATCAGTTATAAAGAGCCAAAGTTATTATTTTCATTTTGATTAATTTAATTCGAGACTAAAATAAATGTGAAAGGGCTTTTATTTGCAATAATAATTTTCATCAAAAATAACATAGAATTATAAAAGTCATATACACGGTCAATCATACTGAATATTATCAATTGTACTACAAAATATCTAAAAGACTATTATTCTAGTATAATGACCCGAATATCATCATTAATGTTTGACTGGCACACTTAAAAGTTTTATCCCATGGCTAAATGATTGACTATTATATTATGATAAGGTCATGCTTTTCTATAAAAAATTGCAAGAAATTATAAAGAAAATTTTTTTAACGTCATTCTAAATTCAATATGGCGGACTCCTAAAGAAGGAGGACTAGTTATTTTTTTTGCGTTCCCATGATGGGTATCAAATAAAAGGATTTGCTGAGAAGAATTTCAAAAATAAAAATAAAGCGCATTTTTTTATTTTTGTCTCAAACTCGTTCGCATAAATTAAACGTTTTCAAATGATAATTTTAAAATTAAAATTAAGCAATAATTTATATTAACGTAAGTCTTACCATACAAACTTGTGTAGTGAAGTGTTAAAGTTACGAAAGTTAGAATCAAGAAATGTATTTATTATATATTTCTTAAACATTTATTATTATAGATTTTTTAAACAATAATCATCGGGTTTAAAATTTATCAGGTCTTTGTAAGTTTAAGCTGAATATTTACAGTTTTTTTAACTGAGCTTTGGTAGTCAATTCGATCGTTTATGTAATTTGATATAATTATATAATGCTAGTAATACGATTAAATGAAGGAAAAAAAAAATTAGTTAAGCTGGCAACATTAAGATAAGTACGCCATCAGTCGCGCGCAAAGTTATCTTGCGCGCACAATAAGAAGTATTTCCTTGTATGTTTTTTTTTGCAATTGATATTTTTATACAATATTCTTACTAATAATAAAGACATACGGAATTATACGGATCTTCAAGAACCCAGTACAGATTTTACTTCGTAAAAGGTTGGCAACACTGCTAAATAAAGCTAAATTTACTAAATTTGAATTAATCATGTACATAATTATTAAGAATTCTTTTTGTTTATTATGCTTGTAAGTTATTTTGTTCTATATAATCTGAAAATTCATAAATGTCACGATCTAATAGTGTATATATGTGATTGTTTACTATTTTCAGAAATTAGGACTCCCGTCTATTACATCAGTATTTACAAGACAGTATCAATACAATTTATTATGTACAAATACTCTTCAAGCTACTGAAGAAGCAAAGGAAAAGGAAATAGAGAGAATCACACAAAATGTAAGTTTTTTAAAAAATATTTAACAAAACACTAAAAATAAAAAAAATAAAATTGATCTTACTATTTCTCATAACCTTTTAATATTAACCTATGCTATAAGTAAATTGAACTAAATATACTGAACTTTATTTTATAACTTTATCTTCTTATAATGCAATTTGTCTCATGCATAATGTAACTGTTGGATAATTTGTAGTTAGTAAACTAGGTGTAAGAAAACTCACAACTCCATTTCATCCCGTGGACGTCCTAAGAGGCATAAAAGAGAAGCTGAAAGTGGAAATGTGCAGTAGCAGTACCTGAGGACTGCCTCGTTTCCGGTAAAAAAGGGTCTCTGGTTATCTACACTAATGAAATGTACGATATGAAACACAGCAGTTATGAGCTGCTATTTCAAGCTGGTATTCTGTGAGAGCATGGTCCTACCCCAATCGAGCTGACCCATTTGTGACACAACCATAATGTTATAGCTGCAGTATGGCTCTACCTACCACATATGCCCTTGTATGGTGGACAAGGAATGTGACAATATATGGAAGAGGCCTATGTTCAGATCTAGATTCTAGTCTTCTGATAGGCTCGTATTTCTATTTTTATGTATATCATATAAACATATATTTAAATGTATAATATAATATTTCATGATTTATCTATTTTTATTGTTTTTCTATATATATGTATGCATATATTTTTTTGTTTATTTAGTGTATATGTCTAGTCAACTTAACATTTTATTTAGCGCCTACCTACTTTTATTTATCTGTTTCTCCAGGGGTCTCTCTGGTCTGGTAGAGAATGCCATAAGGCAAATAATTCCACCCATTGTAACCCCTAGAATAAGGTGTATTACAATGAAGATTAAATAAATATATAGGCTGTTATGAATGAATAATCTAAGAAACTACTAAATCCCCCCTGTAAAACAAATACATGTAATTCTGTTGGTGGTTCTATTAAAATAAATAAACTAAAAAAATATAACACAAAATTGATTAGATTTTTTGGCAATCAATTGTTGTTATTCCCAGTGGCTTTATCAACTACAGGCTCTGCGGTAGCGGTGTAAGTAATTTGATCATCCCATATTGTTCCGAGGGTAAGAGGCTACTGTATAAAATATCAGGAACATCTTAAGGTTTTCGACTGATAGTAGCCTAACCATCTTGTTTATGATAATTAATAGAATCAGTTGTTACTTTGCGGAAATATATTCTGGTTTCTTTTTTTTTTAAAAGTTACTACCACACTAGGATTTTCTCCTGTATCGTGGAGGCAGTTTACAAACATCCAGATGTGGAATAATTGTTTGTAGTTTGTAGGCCATAAAAATACTTGTTTCAGGATTTGAACCTGCACGGAACAATTCTCTATTATATTCAAGTTTGTAAAAATTACCTTGCTTACATCCGTTTAATGAAATAAAATGATGTGTCTTAGCTGGTTTGAAGAGTATGTATCAATATAACTCTTTATACAATCTTTGTTTAATAAGATAATTAAAATGTGGTTTAGATTGATTGTTCCTTAAAACACTTTAATTAGGTATATATGTAATGATTTAGCAACACATTCTTAACTTTTCCAGGCCTCAATTGACGATCCACCTACGGCCTGCTGCAGATCAGGATGTGCTAATTGTGTCTTTATTGTATGGGCAGAAGCACTAGCTTCAAAGATGGAGAATGCAGGACCTGATATTACAGAGAAGATAATGAAAATGGTAGATGACCCCTCTATGAAAGCCTATCTGGAGATGGAGTTGAGGATAAGAGGCTTGAAGAAGTAGAAATGTTACATTAGTACAAAAAGTAGAAGCCTTCATACAGTTAACTTCTAGGCACAGGTCTCATCTAATTTCTGTGTGCTTTTGAAGCAGATAGGAGCTGACTGGGCTGTCCTGCATGCATGTACCTTGAAATATGTCTTACCCTCTGAGCTAGCACAGTTACCCGCATACATTAATTGTATTTAGTACTACTAAGAATCAAAAATTTTTTTTATTAATTAATTATATAATTAATTATTTATTAATGGTATAAATAATGATTAATTAATTATTTATTGATTAATAAATTATGTTTTATTTATTATATAAATAAAAATGATTTTATTTATACAATTAATTGAAAAAAAATTATTTAATTTTTTATACATACTACAAATCTAAAAAAAATATGTAAAGATAAGTAAACCTATGGGTTTATGCTTTTACATGAGACACTATAACATTTTCTGTATATTTTTTGATAACCTCTACAACAGGCATAGTCAACATAAAGGATTGTGCCTAAGGTCTCGCCCACAACAAGGGCTGATACCATGAACGTGTTATGAATGCACCAGGCATGAAGGAACACGACAGTTTATACTATGTGTACTAGAATGTATCAACAACCTGTTATACATATATACTCAATGCCTAGTGACCATATCATCCCTTAAATAAATGTATGACTTTAATGCTCATTCTGTCAGTTGTAGCTGATTTTGTCTGTGTTTTAGTGTCAGACGAATGTGTCAGGAGCTAAGAGTCATTCTTGTGGTCGTCATCCTATATTTTAAGTAAGCAATTTATGATGTATATAATATTTAATTTATTTCTCGAAATGGGCTCTAACGATTTTTTTGAAATTTTTAAAGTCGTTAATGACTACATTGTTGTAGATATGCATTATCCCTTTCATCCCTAACAATTTTTCTAATACCAAACAAAGCTCGGTTGCCTGGATATTTTATAATAAAATACTTGAATGGTGGCTATTAGAAAATGCTGATAAATATTATTTGGATCCTCAGGGTGAGGATACGGATTGCATTGCAGGATACATTTGGCTTGGCCGCCTTCATTAAGTGTATTGGTAGCTGACAAATGTTATCGTCGTGGATTCGCTGGCAGTCCCGTCAGTGCTTGCTTCGCTGTTGATTGTTGACGGAACAAATCATGGGTGTTGTTGCATATTAATTTATTTATATTTTATACAAAAAATATTTCTTTGGAAGTAAAGGAAAGCAAAGAGTTGGGGGGGGGGGGGGTGACTCGAACTTTACGCTTAGTCAGTTTGAATAGCCTATCATGTAGAGGGTGTTATGGTTGAATGGGGGCAAAAAGTTCTCATTACAGTCCTAGGGAGTCAAAAGGGCCAAAAACAAAAAAAAAAAAAATTCGGCATAACTCCGCCTCCTTCAGAAGTTCGTATACAGACTTTACTTCCCGAATCCCACTTGTTCCATATAGCATTATGGTTATGGTCATGGTATGGAATGTTGTAATAGTCAGAGGGGTCACAGAACATACAATGTTAAAGCATTACCAGACGGTGTTAGGAGTTAGATTTCCCTCTTCTTCGTTATGCTCCTGTCTATGTAGTAATAATAATAATAATGTCCTCCAAACCGAATTTCGGTCACGGCGGCAAGTGTATGCGCAAGCACAGGTGCACTCTCTATTCCCTCACTCTCATAGTCCGATGGGACGGTAAACCGACACGACCGGTGAGATATCAGGCGCAGGACCCACGGCTTTACGTGCTTTCCGAGGCACGGGAGTGAGACACCGCTAACTTCCTGACTCCGGGTAGCTATTGAGAATTTCTTGATGGAAAAACTCAATAACTGATTTTTTTGGCCCGACACGTGATTCGAACCTGGGACCTCATGATCAGCAGTCGCACTACTACAACCACTAGACCAACGAGGCAGTCATGTAGTAATACAATGCTGTTGAAAAACATCACCATAAAAACACCTGGGCTGAATTGTAGGCACTTAATTTCCCTTATCTTTGTATTAGTGTTTGACTAATGTTAGTTTTATATTGTACAATGCTATAAAAATTAGCACTAAGTACCAAAGATTTTTGATTTACTCTACTAAGTAAAATATATATTTTTATAAAGATAGATATTGTATTAAACAATTGTACTGTTATAAAAGTTATGTAAATAAAAGTTGTTAATACTATTTGTATTAAAAAGGCTCAATGCAAACATCCACCTATCAATTCGTATTAATGTTTTAACATTGGAACTACATATAGATGTAGTAGTATTATCGTCCTCTGCATTAAAAGCCTGGATATGGGCCTCTTCCGTAGGAAAGATTTGCATTTTTCTGGCAGTTTCCATGGTTGCTTCTTATGACACCCGTGGGACGAAATGGGAGCGATGGACTCTCCTACGCCGCTACATCACGTCACGGACCTTAATGTATCACTAAACTAAATCAGCAACTTATAATTATTGTGTTTAGCATTATACTTTCATTGGGTTTCAACACCCCGTGTGGTGCCGGGTAGCACCACCCAAACTCTTCCCGTGGGTGTCGTAAAAACCGACTAAGGGACAAATCCAGGGAATGGGCAGCAGCGTTCCTTGTTAATATAATACTTTGGACTGCGCTCGCCAACCCGCCTGCCAAGCGTAGCGAGTATGGCATATACCTCCCTTAATGGGGGAGGCCCCTGTCCAGCAGTGGACTGTCGTGGCTGATGCGGTAGTGGTGGTGGTGGGTTAAAAAACCCTTGATATTTGACTCAATAAATTATAAATTCTGAGAGTCAAGCAGCTTTGCTAGCTCGGAAATAAAACTTAGTGACCTCAAAGCAAGTGGGAGACTGCGTGATCCGTTTAACGTTCTGGGGTGTAACCACAGCGTCGTTTTAAGATAGGTTTCGGGTCATGCGGGTATTGTGGGCAATGAACAAGGTGATAAGCTCGCGCGGGAGGGGTCAAAGAGAACACAATTTGGACCTAAACCATTTTGTGGAATTTTAAAAAGCTTCGCCCGACTGACCCTTGTAATTTTGAACCTACCACAAAAAATCACTTAAGATCTGGAATGATACACCAGGTAATTAAAATATTCCAAAACCTTAATCCGGGCATAGGTTTTTAAAATTATTTTATTTGCTAAGGATAAACTGCGTATTCTGGCAAGATGCCTGACTGGACACTGTTGCCTCAAAAATCACATGTCCATCCTATTTGATTAAGCAACTCAAGGATGTGCCAATTCTGTTCCTTAACGGAAGAAAAACCTCTGCATATCCTAACCGATTGCGACCCTTGGTGCGCGAACGTAACACTCATCTGGGAAACTACGTACTTGACCCAGAAGATGTGATGATGCTGGTAGCTAAGCAACTCCTTCAATTCATTGAACATTAAGGCCGTGAACTATAGCCATAGCAGCGATTACAATAGACGAATACGTTTTCGTATACCTAAATATTTTCTGTGGTCTTCCTGCTGTCCTGGTAGCGTAGTGTTGGCTGCGGGCCAAAATTAACGATTGGCTGTTTCGTTGGTTTAGTGGTCGTGAGTGCTACTGCTGATTATGAGGTCCCGGGCACGAATACCGAGTCGAGCCAAAGATCACATTTTGGGATTTTCTGTCATGAAATTCTGAGTAGCAACCCAGAGTGAGGATGTTGGCGGTGTTTCACCCCCGTCTCTTGGATAGCACGTAAAGTCGTTGGTCCTACGCCTGATCTCTATCCGGTCGTGTCGGAATGGCGTCCCATCGGACTGTAAGTGTGAAGGAATAGACAGTGCACTTGTACTTGCACACACACTAGTGCACTATTATATTTACACGTGGTAGAGCCATGCTGCAGCTATTATTAGTATAGTTGTAGCAGTAACGACCGGTCGGCTCGAATAACGAATAAAAAAACGAATAGTCGGCTCGACCGTTGAAGGACCACGCTCTCGCAGAAAACCAGCGTAAAATAGCAGCTTAATTCTGCTGTGTATCTTATAGTAAGTGTAGAAAACCGGAGACCCTTTTTCTGGAAACGAGGCATTCCATCTTGGTCCTCACGGGTGACGACGCATCTGCATTTTGATCCGTAATCGAAGATAGATGTAGATTTATGGGTCACAGCAGCCAATTACCATCAGGTGGACTGTGTGCTCGTTTTTCACTTTATAAAAAATATAAAAAAGTAAGTAATTTTTTCCCATGGATAGATTTAAGTTATTCAAGGGAAACATTGATACCCAACTTCGGACTAATAGCGAAATCAATTCAAAAATCTCGGCATCTGATACAGAACCTTTGCAGATTCTTTTCCAGTGTTTATCGCTCATCCAACACAGATTCACAAGGATATTATTCCTAGGAATTAAGGCGACATTTAATTTGTGTAGAGGCTACTAAATGAACTATCAAATTGTAACAATGTCCATCTAACAACGCTCTTGATGGTAAAGTGGCTTTTGCAGAATCTTGTAGACGTGCGTAACTCGGCGAAATTCCTTGTGTTAACTCAGTAACTCAGGCGCAGTTTACTTCATTGAGTTAAATTAAAAATTGCGCTATAGCGCAACAAATATTATACATAGCAGTCAATTCAATCATCTGTAAAAATAAAACCTTGTGGCCAGTAACTCTATCACTCCTTTTAGTTTTCACGGAGTTGCAGTTTATAAAAATAATATAATTTAAGATTTGTGCAATACCATAAGTGATAAGTAACACTTAATTCTGCGGGCAACTCAACACCTTGACAGCTTTCGAATTTCCCAGTCCTGTGCTATGCGCCAATACATTTTGAAGAAGCGAGTTAACACATCCGGCGCAGTGAACTGAATTGGCGCAATTGCGCGGCGTAGTGCAGTGTTATTTTGCGGGGCGATTGACTCAAAGCTTACTAAAGGTACTCTGTATGTTACGTGGTGGAGCCATGCTGCAGCTATATTATGGTTGTAGCACGAATGGGTCGGCTTAACCGGGGTAGGACCGCTCTCTCCTAGAATACACTTTCGTATGGTGAATGTAGAGAAGCAGATACCCTTATTACTAGAAAGAGGCATTCCATCTCAGTCCTCAGGGGTGACAACGCATCAGCATTTTGATTTTTAGTTGAGGGTAAATTTAGACGTCTATGGGCCACAGTATCCACTTACCATGAGGTGGATGTTCTTCACCCTTTGTCACCCTTATTCTATAAAAAAAAGAAATAAAAGAAGTCTGATTTAGCGTTTTAAGGAAAAATAACCCATTACGAGGGGACCAGAGAAAAATGAATTAAGGTAAGGTGGGGTAAGAGGGACACCGGGGGAAGAGGGACTAGGGACCATAACTAGTAAACCGAAGTGTTTATGACTATGAACTTTCCGTCGATAAAACAGTTAAGACGAAATAGTTTGAACGGTTTTCATAAGATGTCGCTACGTGACTCAGAAGCCACAAAAAATAAAGACATGTTTGACAGTTTCGAATTCGACTAGTACAAAGTTAGCGCGTTTTTTTGCGAACCAATAGTTTGGTGAAAAAAGAGTGCTGGAAATATTTTAAATGTAATGATACACGGAAAATACTGTAAGTATTCCTTTTCATTAATCATTTTAGTTTAAAAACAATTAATAATATGAGTTTCTTTCGCTTGAAAATCCCAACCTCCAAAAACAATAGCTGGGGTAAGAGGCTCATTATTCCCGGTGAAAGAGGGACATATGTTTCTCTTTCCCCATGTCAGGGGTAACACACATTTTGAAAAATTTATAATTATAGGTAGATAAAATGTAAAGAATTGACTGACTGTTCTGTACCTACTACAATTTTAAATTATAACTAAACTAGAAATTGCCCGCGACTTCGTTCGCGTGTAACTGGACTTTCCCGGAAATTGTCGTTTGATCGTATAATTTATATCCTGTGTTACCCAGGAATAATGCAGCATTCTGTGTTAAAGAATTTTCAAATCGGTCTTCTAGTTTTTGTTTTACCTAAATCATAACAAATAGATGTAAATCAAACCTTTTCTTTTTATTATATTAGTTTAGATAATTAAAGTCTCATGCGTTTTGTATATGTCCCTGTCTTTTTAATTTTAATATTTTGTTATATTATAGCACTTTTGACTGTTGCAGGATATATGATAAAACATGCCGCGAAAATATATAAGAAAATCTGATAGAAGCAGATATGATTATGATAAATTAACTGAGGCTGTCAATGCAGTAAAAAATGGAACGATATCTGCATACGCCGCATCAAAACAATATAATATCCCAAGAACAACAATTGTCAACCGTGTATACGACCGCAAAGGTTTAAAATCCAAAACTTTAGGTAGGTGTACTGCATTACCCAGGGATGTGGAAGAAACGCTTGCGGAAAATCTCCACGTAATGGAAAAATCAGGGTTTGGGTTAACGCGCAAGGAAGTGATTGAATTGGTTGGCCAATACGTGGTTAAGAATAATATTAAAACCCCGTTTAAAGATGGAATCCCTGGTGAGGACTGGTTTATTGCTTTTAAAAATAGACATGGCCTTTCTGTTAAAAAACCTCAGGCCGTTGAACACGCGCGTAGAACTGCATGCAGACCTGCCGTGATCTACGGTTACTTTGATTTATTAGAGAAAACTATTAATGAACTGGGCTTACGTGATAAACCATCACATATTTGGAATCTCGACGAGACCAGCTTCAGTAAGGACCCGAATAAATCAAATGTTGTTGGTCGTCGAGGCTATACGTCTACAAGAACCATCGCCTCTCCAGGGAAAACGAATACAACTGTGCTTTTAGCATGCAATGCCGCTGGTGACAAAGCTCCGCCGCTAATTATATACACAGGAAAAAATATCTGGAACGAATGGGTTTCTCAAGATGGGTTTCCTGGAACCGTTTATGCTGCGACTGAAAAAGGTTGGATGGAGGCGACAGTATTCGAAAATTTTTTCGAAAAAGTTTTTTTGCCTACCGTTGAAAATAAACGCCCTATTCTCTTGCTTTATGATGGTCATTCCACTCATGTGGGAATTAATATAATACAAAAGGCACGAGAAAATAACGTAACGATTTTAAAAATCCCACCTCATACGAGTCATCTATTGCAGCCTCTGGATCTAGCGGTGAATAAATCGTTCAAAGACAAATGGGACATAGCGTTGGTCAAATGGCAAAGACTGAACGTCGGTAAGGTTTTACCCAAAAAAGAGTTTTCAACGATTCTTGGCCAAGTGTGGACGCAGATAGATTCCGAAGTATGTAAAGCAGGCTTCCGTAAAGCAGGGATATACCCAATAAATAAATATGTCATAGCTGAACACAAGTTTGACCCAGTTCAGTTAGCAGAATGGAAGAATGCGAAACAGCTAGAAAAATCACAAAATCAACTTGTTAAACAAATATCCCCCAAAAAATTGAGTGAAATCGCACTGACTGTTGTAAATGAAATATATATAATACAGCAGGAAGTTCCTCAGTGTGATTCAATAGAAGCGTCACCAAATTACGTTTTACACAGCGAAGAAAAAGCTGTTCCATTGCAAAATATTGAAAATGTTCAACAGGGTCCTAAAGTCCAAATTCTTGACAATCAGCGTGTATATACCAATATCACATTTGAAGAGTTGCTTCTGAAAATGATTAAGCCTGGAAAACCATCTTTGACAACCAAAAGAACAAAAATAGCAACAGGCGCAGAGGTCATCACTCATGATCATGTGTTCGAAAGATATCAAAAAATGGAAGCAGAAAAAAAAGAAAAGTTGAAAAAGCAAGAAGAAAAGAAAACAAGTAAAGAAAAAAATAAATCAACGGAAAAAAGAGCGAGCACAAATAATAAGACTGGAGCAGAAAAAAATAACGAGGCGAAAAGGTGTGAGAACGGGGGTAATTATAAGCAGACTGATATACAGGTTTCTCGAGTGGATATGTCATTACCAGGTCCATCAGGTCTTAACAAAAAGAGGAAAATTAAAAGTGAGTTAAAAAAGAGTAAAACCATAAATTCTACAAAAAAAATAGTTCGACGAAATAAAAAACTTAGAAAAATATCATCATCCTCATCTACCAGCATATCTGATTGCATGAGCGTGCATGAGGATTCTGATATTATAGACGTGACCGATGAAGAATATGATATAACAAGAGATTTATACACCAACGAATTTATACAAAATTATGAACCCTGTAATGAAGAAGAAGATAAAATGTTTAGCATAGACAAGAAAAGCAATGTGGTGAAGAAATTTGGTGAGAATCCGGACAAGCAAAGCAAGGAGACAGTGAATTTGACTGAGGAATCAGATGAAACTAATATGGTAGCAGGAGAATTTAATGGCGAATTGGATGGGCTGACAGAAGTGGAAAAGGAAGAGCATTGTGCATTTAATGACCAAGCGGTTACTGAGGGGAACAAGGTGATACATGAAATCAGTGGGATATCGGATGAGAGAAACGATATTGTTGAAAAAGTTTGTGATAGTTCGAATGAGAGAAATCAGGCGGCAAAAGAAGTTAGTGAGAGATCGCATCAAAGTAACAACAATACAACAGCAAAAGAAGGAAATGAGAAATGGGATGTGAAGAAAAATATAGAAGAGAAAGAGAATTATAAAATAAATGACAATGTCTTGATTCGATACTTTATCAGGAAAAAGTGGGTGTATTATGTAGGTTACATAGAAAATATACTTTCTGGAAGCGATACTAGTTATAATATAAACTTTTACAAAACTTACAAAAAGCCTCTGAAATTTAAACTCGCTAAACAAGTAGATCGTGATACCGTTTTAGAATATTCTATAGTCAAGAAAGTTCACCTGCATAGACTAATATATAATACTGGAGATAGACTGGCAACTGAAGTTTTCATATTTAGTTACCGTTCAGCGCCCTCTGAACGCGAAGCAATGAACTAAATGAAACATTATATATATATATATATATATATATATATATAGTTGCGTATATGGCAATATGTATAGGTACTTACGTATGAATTACTGTTTTATTTATAGATAGAATATTTTATCTATAAATAAAACGGCAATTCATACGTAAGTACCTATACATATTATTTATATTTCGTTTTAGATACTTAAACAGTGTTTTGAAGTAAGCATATTTTTGGTGATGTTTTTAGACACACAAGTTTAAGTATCTTTGGGTATTCGGGTAAAGGTAATGAGATAAATAATACGAAAATATATAATTCAATAAATTTATTAATTATACATTAATACATTAATTTCGACGCCTTTTTGCCTCTCGTTTCGCACCCTTGTAATGTTCTCGAGCCTGTAGGAAAATGGAGACATTTTCATCACTATCATTACATAAATTATAATAGCTCTTGCCATTGAGTATATTGCTGAATTCGTTGCACCAAGTAATTATGAAGAACACAACACTTTTATGGACCAAATATTTCTTTAAATTTTCTTTGTTTTTCACATTTCATAAAATTTAAGTTGATGTAGACAGAACAGCATGATATATTTAACAATGTTTTCTACATGTGCATTTATTTAAAATATTCCATGTTATGTGTTCTACTTGTGCAAAAAAGTCAAACAATAACCGGGTAGTATAGCATAACCATCTTTTGCCACAATATTCTTTTTTTATTATAAAATAGTGAAAATCTTCATTATTTGATGATATTAAATTATTTTGACATGTTTTACATTTTTTAAATATAATTTTTTTTGCTTTGGTTGCTATCTACCCACTACAATAAACTATGGCCGCGCATTTCTCTACATGAACTTGGGAACGGCTTTCTCGAATTTGTTGTGTATTTATTAAATCAATATTTAAATGTTCATTGATAATTTCCATTAAGTCATTAGCATCTTCCACATTACAATTTTGGTATATTAAAGATTTTTATGATTTTAAACATATACTGTCATATTATTCACAATTTCCTTCTAAGGAGTGTGGGAATGTTATATTAATTTGTTAATAATGTTTTAAATGCGGTTTCAAAAGCCGCTGACTTGGGCATTACATTATTATAGCCATGAGCGCTTATTGCCCCAAAAAAGTTTTCCAAAGGGTGTTGGTTTACATTACGTAACAATAATGAATTTACTTCTTCTGCCCTTAACTTATTTGTTATTAATTTAAAACCTTCTATAGTTTTTACCCAACTGGTTAGAGATGGTACAGTTACCTTTTTACCATTAGTATTTATTTACTTCATTGACCTTAAAATGGGTAATGTTTTGTTCCATAATTTTAAATGGAATGAGTTTGGTGTGACAGCAGATCTGTATATTTTACCTTCTTCTTTATGTTAATTTTAGTCGAACAGGTTGTTGAACAGCATTATCAAATGTGTAGTGTCCACACTTTCCTCTGGCAAGCACCCACTTTCTAGAAACGAAAATTTTATGTTAAATATATATAAGTATTAAATTGTTGTATTTGCTTTTTTTTTATTGGGGCATCCTAAACTACTGGATAATGTTTAGAAGCATTTCACACCAAGTGTACATTATGTGCCTCATAAAACATGCATCATACAAATCATTTTTCGGCTACTGATATTGTTTATAATAATTCATTACTGTCCCGCTGCTAGGCACTGGCCTCTCAGAAGTAGAACGATTAAGCCTTAGTCCACATGCTGCCCTGATGTGGTTTAGCGGACTTCACACACATTGACAACTTTATGAGGCCCTCTCAGGTGTGGAGGTTTCCTCCCGATGTTTTCCAGCACTGTTAACGCAAGTAATCAATAATCAAATTCTGTTCCTCACATAACCTGCATGAAATGCAATTGTTTGACCGCTGGGCTATAATGCCATTTTGTTTTTATAAAGAAAATGTAGGTACCAAATTTTATTGAAACTCAATTCAAATTAATGTTTAATGATTATGACTTACATTACTCCCGGGTTGCCTAACAAAAATTTGTCCCACATACCTTTAATTAAATATATTGTAATTAAAACAAATTGCAAAAACATATTATATTGTTTTTGGTTAATTCACTTAATTCATTAGTTTCACACAGGTTATAAATGAATGAACAATAAATATATGTTTTATTGTACATTCATTTATAACCTGTGTGAAACTAACGCAGTTGCTATTATTAAATAAACTTAATCAAAAACTGATTTACCTGATACACCTGCAGAGGGTAAAAGCAAAGATGGAACAGCCAATTTACAAAGCCTGTTTTTTGGGTAAAGAAACTTTCTGAAAGTGCTGACGACAGATTCTATGAGTTTTACGGACAGTGGTGTTGTCCAGACTCACAATACCACCTACAATAATCTTTACCCAATTATGAAACCAATCTGCATCTTTCTCAGGACATGAAAAGTAATGTAGAGGTACACCTGAAAATAAAATAAAGTGACTATAATGGGCCTGACTGAAATGTGATTTTTAATCTTTCTAAGTTACTCTACATTATTTTACAATACATAATAATGTAATTTAATAAAATAAATAAAGTTATTGATAAATAATTAATCATAATTATTTTTCTAGATCACTTAGTTCAGAGTTCTAAAGACTAGCAGTGTTATAAAAGACAATTTCAAAAACTCAAAAGCCCGGCTAAAGGGGTGTAGGTAGATGCAGATGTATAGACCCACATTTTATGTGAGAGAGTTTATTATAATTACATATATATCATCTGATATCAAGGATGATGTTTTGTACCATAGGGACAATCAACTAAATTAATAATTTTCATCATTTTCTCAGTCGGTCTAGGTTATTTACTAAAGATAAAGAATCTTGATAATATAATTATGTCTTTTCACTTTACCTTGCATTTCAAAAATCTAAGAATTTACAAATGAAATATATATAAAACTTCTTGTGAACTCTATGTAATAGTTAAGTCGGTGGCTTGTCTTAGATTCATTAGTAAATTTAGAGATTTTTTCAATCTAAGTCAAATCTTATTTACTCATTTAGACCATATCAATAGGCACTTTTGAAAGTCGAGACTTTAGGTGCATGTTCGTAAATGTAGATTCCGATGGAGAAAAACATGCAAGAAACTCAACTTTTAATTGCAAATTGAGAAAAAAGACATGTCAAGATTGTTTACCAGTTTATCATGTTTTAGTCCTTGCTCTAAGGTTTACTATGACTTAACTGAGCCGACAGACTACGGCCCGTATTCTAAAACGACACTTGGCGACGATCTCAACTTGAGCACATCTTAGTGACGTATTTGTATGAAATGATAGACTCAAATCATTCTCAAGTAAAGCTGTGTTTGAGCGTCATTCTAGAATAAGAACCTACATGTAGCATTTATGATTTCTAAATGTTAAAAAACCTTATAGGAACCAATGGTATTTTAGAATTTTTGACTTACTGAATAAATAGAAATGTTGTTTTTTACTGCTTTTTAATTGTTAAAAACAGATTAACCAGTTTATGGTGTATTAGGCACGTGGAATATAAGCCAGCGTAGAATACACATATTTGTTTAAAAGACTATTGAGGTTATGAAACTTCAGAATATAAAAACACACTTTACTCACCATCTTCTGCTACTACTTGGCACCCAGGAACACAGAAGATATTTCGAGGCATTGTGTAAAATGTAAAATAACACTACACTGAGATATATGGTCCAAACTCCCTACGGGGGCCTATCAACATGTATGTCCAAAACACTTTCACAAAGTACAGTCTATGCTGGAATTTCGGTATTTCTGGAATATACGAAGAAACTGAAGCTCGATTCAACGTAGTAACACAAAAAACACCAAAAATTACAAGAAAATGCGCACGAGTATGCAAACACGCCGGTGAAAAATTTCTTCAAGTTCGACTCAGTGTTGCTAAAATTTGGTATCAATAAACTACTCTAAAGATTCTAAGATCGTAACTGTAATAAATACTATATAAATTATAATATCACTATGTAGTAATACAAAAAAATATAAAATATTTTTAAAATAAATTATACTGTTGTTAAATCATTTATTTTTGTGTACCTGGACCAATAAAAGAAAAATAGCAAAATTATCAGTTATTTTAAAGTACCAAGTGTTCCAAGTAAAAAAGAGTGGTCACACTGCAATAAAAAGCTCCATGTATGTGGGATAGATGGCGTTTTTCATAATAAATAAAAAATGTTTTAAGTTACCAGGGCATGTTCACCTGTCTCAAAACCCTAGAAATTCCAAAGAATTTCTTTTGGATGGAGAAGATCATATATATTTTTCTTAAATATTTATGAGGCTCTGTACGGCAATTTAATTGATTCAAGTGCCTTGCTTCAACAATAATTTCACATATTTTATAACAGTTTTGAATTTTGATTTTAATTTTAATAGTTTTGTTGTTTATTTTTATAATAATTTTGGTTTTTTTTTTAGAAGAATTAAAAGACTGATTCACAATATTGATCTCGTTACATAGTGCCATTGCTATTTTTAAAGAGTAACTAACTAGGTTAGGGAGAGACTGTTTATTATTACTGTTTGTATGAATAAATAAATATTGAAATATAACTGGTCGACTTGTTTTTAGTTTGCCACCCCTGATCGAACCTGTATGTCCCTCTTACCCCGTTTTGATTTATTCTTCTTTTTCATTCCAAATGATACCTTATTTAATCGATTGTAAGATCAAATTTTGACCTAAGCAGTTCTACCAACAAATTAACGAACATTTAGCAACGAATATTTTAATTCAAACTCCAAACTTAAGAAATAAAATGACTGTCCCTCTTACCCCATGTGAGGGGGAAGAGGAACGTTTACTTAATCCTGACATTTACCTCAATATCGTCGTAAGAACTAATAATGGCGTAATGACATTTAGCCCATGGGAAGCTAATACATAAAGGCAAGTTTTGTGTGTTTCAAAGATCTTAAAAGGCTTTAGCTGTTCTTCCTAGCGGTCAAAATATTTTACTGAAAATGAAGTATGTTCCTCTTACCCCACCTGACCTTAATGGTATTTTTAAATTTAAAAGTCAGTGCATGTACTCTGGAATTAAAAATAATGGACGTCTTCCTAATAACGACTAAAAATAAAACACTGCAGTTGTCTACCCGCTTGCCAGGCGTGGCAACTATGGCAAATATCCCAGCAGTGGACTTTAATAGGCTGAAACAGCATGTTACAGTTTTATAAACCTATTTATTTTGGCAATTGACTTGAGACATACTGAAAGTACTCTACTGAGATGTTTCAAAACAACCCCTTACGGAAGGCCATAAGGTTCTTAAATTTGTATTGAGAAACATTATTTTTTTTTAATTAGAAAATAGGTGCATATTATTCTTTTGAATTAAAATAATAAAATTAACATTTTTAGGGTTCCGTACGTAAAAAGGAAAAAACGGAACCCTTATAGGATCACTTTGTTGTTCGTCTGTCTGTCTGTCAAGACCCTTTTTCTCAGGAACGCGTGGAGGTATCAAGTTGAAATTCATATCAAATACTCAAGTCTACTGTCCCTTAGAGCTGTAAAAAAATCAAATTTCTAAGCCAACGCAATCAAAAGATCAGCCGTTTATGCCGTAAATTTTCGACATTCGCTAGGGAATCAAAACCTACAGGGTACTTCCCGTGAACTCAGAATCTTGAAATTTGGTACGAAGCAACTTTTTATAGCACAGATAAAGGAAAAATTGCGGAAAGCATAAATTTTTAGTTACATCATATAATAAAAATATTTTTAATAATTTTAAGCTTATGTACCTACAGATTTGTTCGGAACCCTCGGTGCGCGAGTCCGACTCGCAATTTGCCGGTTTATTTTTTATTTTTTCAAATCTAACTTGCATCCATGCAAGGTGTATATGAAAAATATTGATATGACAGACACATCAAATCGTAGAACTGAACAGAATTTTGAAAAATTCAAACCTTCAGAGGGTGAAATAAGGTGTTAGTTTGTACGACACGTGTACGACACTTTTTGTTTTACGGGGCTATTGACTGTTGGGTACTCTGTTGATAAAATAAATGAATACGTAGTTTTTCATTTATCAAAACAACCCCTTACCTACTTACTTCTTTTAAACTTCGCAACCACGCAACGGATTTTGATACGTATTTAAATGTCATTTTGAGATTTTTTTTTAAGGAAGGTTAGTATGTATATTACATTCTAATTATATTTGAATAGTAGAAAATTTCAATATTTTGTAATTAAGTCGTAAAAAATTGACATTCGAGCGCTTACTTCGCTGGCTAAACCTTAAGAGCTACATCAAAAAATGTACTAAGGAATCGTAGTTCTGCAAAAAGTCTAGAGCAAAAGTCCGCGCTAGCATTATCTATACATATAATAAATCTGTAGAAAAGTCGTGTCTGTAATTCTAATATATTCTTGAAAAAACAAGTCCAGGGGACTAAATAAAGGGTTCTGAAGCCAAATTAGTGGTTTTTAGAATTTTTGTCTGTCTGTCTTTCTGTCTGTCTGTCTGTCTGTCTGTGTATTCCGGATTCACGCAAAAACTACTGAACCGATTTACATGAAATTTTGTATGTAGGTAGTCAGTAACCCGGGGCAACTTATAGGCTACTTTTTATCCGATTACGGAACTTCAAAAAAGGATGGTTAAGTATATTAATTTCCTTTAGATGTTAATTTTCTGTTGTATCTTAGTTATAGGCGGAATGACGGGTGTTTTTCAAATAAATACCATATTACCATATTTGTAAATAAAGTTTAAAATATAGTTATAATCTTGGTAAAATAATTTGAAACTACACCGATTTCGTATTCAAAACAGCGCCATCTATCATCAAATGGAAAAAATTGTATATTTTGCCTTCAGTTACTAATAAATGAAATAATATAAATAACTTACATTTATATGATTAAATTATTAGATTTTTAAAATTATTAAAAAAGTGTAACGTTCAGTTTTTTAGTATTAGTTATTTTATTTTAAAAGTGTAATAATTTCAATAGATAATAGTGACGTCTATCAAAAATATGAATATTGATAAGGTATATATTTCAATTACTAATATATATGTAAAGTGATAAAAATTGGTCTGTCTGCAATTGTTGCAAAATTTTCATTATCATCATAGTTATTAAAGACATTTTTATGTATGTCGTGACCAGATCGTAGAATTGATCATATATCATAAAGTAGTCTATCATTTCGTGAAAACACTGAAAAAATGACTGAAATGAATGTGTATTTAACACTATTTGATGACCGTGTCATGATATAGCTTGACCAAATCAATGAATAGAAATCTTTTGAAGTTATTAGTAACTAAACACAACGTTGCTATTTCATAATATGGTCATATGACGATATCATTATCGTTTTTCACCGCTAGCGGCGCTGATACGAGTAGCTTATTTTTAACAGAAACAGAACTTTTAAGAGAATTGGCATCATTTTATCCCTTATTGATATAATAAATAAATGTTCGTTTCTATTGCTGATATTACTAGATGGTATAGTTCTGGCTTTCATTATTTCATGTAATATTAGCGCCACCTACTTACTTCTAAATAAATTAAAATGGCAAGACATTGATAAAATGAAATAATACAATGCTACTGAATATACGATGTAATTGAATCATTTACATTACGTTCATCCCGCGTTGGAATCAGTGCAGCGAACTCTTTTTTGGCCAAAAACTCTACAGCCTGTGCCCAGTAGTAGCATGTATGTAAGCTATTTTTTTACTTTTCATGGGGCAATATATGCAGTTTTTATTTCATTCGTGTTTTCGGGTATGGTAATTTATGTTTTCACTCTACCGTAAATATTAAGGCTTGCAAAGATGAGTAGAACTCATTATCGTCAGCCTATCAAAAGTCCACTGAAATGAACATAGGCCTCCCCCATAAATTGTCAAGTAGCTGGATATTTGCTATAGTGGCGGGTTGGCAACCGCAGCTATTATTATTTTGATCTGTTGACAAGAAGATGATGCAGATCATACCATCTACTATTTTTTTCCTATGTCGCCTCTTACGACGGGACGATATGATGTGTTGGATTTTCTTTCATCGCCACAACAGTCCGAACATTTTTCTATTCCCGTTCATGAGTGTAGTGTTCCTCACGTTCACTGTGTATAAAATTTATAAGGAATAAAAGTAATTTTAAGGATTTTATCGCGTTTAATTTTAACTTTTTAAATTCCCGATGGTTTGGGCAATTTACAGCACCCATGGTCATGGGAGGGGTGGCAGAACTGAGGTGTTTGACGACCTGATGTCATAGTTAAAATAGAATAGTTAAAATGCAGTAGTAGTTTGAATTTAATTTTATTAATCATGGAGTCCTTAGCAGATAGTAGCACTCAGCCATCTTCCCTATTAAAATTAGGATATTTTTAATTTCAATAGCCTCGCGAATCATCATTGGTAGGATTCGGTGTTCTATTGCAAGGATTTGTTGTATATAATGGTTGGGACGATACTAAACATGTTTACATACTTTAGACTTCCCGGAGCTTCGGTGCTTTCATTCGGTGAGGAGTCAAGATGCGTAAAAAACCCGTAACATTAGTTTTAATCCATGTGTGGTATTCATTATTATAGAACTGTATTTATGAAATTTTCAAGTCTACTCGAAGTAAATAAAAATATCTATATCTTTTTATGGTGCCAATCAATATTAAATAGGACCAAATAGAATAAAATGTCTCAAATAAACATTACATTACTTTGTTAAAACTAAATTTACTTTAACTATGATTATATATATGTAAAGAGTAAAATGTAAATAATAATAATACATTTTGATTTCAAGACTATTTAACTTTCTTATGGATACATCGGATTCGGAAGACACGCCATATATAAAAAATAGTAGGAGTTTCTAGACATATTATAAGTATATTCACGTGTTTCTGTAGCATTTTTTTTTTATAGGAGAGGGGGCAAACGAGCATGCGGCTCACCTGATGGTAAGTGACTACCGCCGCCCATGAACAACCGCAACACCAGGGGAATTGCAGATGCGTTGCCGGCCTTTTAAAAAGGAGTAGGCTCTTTTCTTGAAGGTCCCTAAGTCGTATCGGTCCGGAAAAATCGCTGGTGATAAACTATTCCACAAGGAAGTTGTGCGACGAAGAAAACATCTTCTAAATCGCACAGTGGTGGACCGCCAATCATCCAAATGGTGTGGATGGTATCGGGAGCATGTTACCAATCATCTACATCTAATAGTATTTTAGAATGAAAAAAAATCTCTGACGGACATAGAGACATAGACACCAAGGTGACTCTAAAACTGATCGAATATTTCTAAATTTGACACGGAACAGCATTTAATGATGTCCCTAAATTCAAGCGCACGCGAGCGAAGCCGCGGGTAAAAAGCTAGTAATATCTATGTCTATGTTCTAAAAGTTAGACTCACAGTAACTATTTTTATCTTTGAAATATTAATTAATTTGCCAAGATGTATTCTATAATTCAGTATTAATATTTATATTAATAAATATGTTAGTCAACTTAGGCATTTCATCTAAATCAAAATAATCCCTTAAATTATATAATTTGAATGAATACTTTAGAAGATATTACCAATTCAAAATTACGTGCAACCAAAAAATATCACGGCTGGCCGGCACGCCTCCGCTGCGGCTTCCTTCGTTGTCAGCACATGAAAACCGGCATTTTGTAGAGTTGTTGTTCAAAGGGCACATGCAACAAAATAACGGAATGATTAATCTTGACATCGAAAATCCTTGCGCTTTAGGAAATGATCTTCAAGAATTAGTAGACAAAGTGTATCCCAATGATGGTTATCATTATAATTTTCAGTGACGATCAACAAATCACAAGGTCATAAATTCAACGTAGCGAACCTGAACCTGAGCGTTGAGTGTGTTTCTCATGAACAGCCATCTGTAGCCCTTTTGCGCGTCACTTTTAGACACAATCTGTTCGTATATTGTGTAATGAAAAATCCTCTGTAAACATTGTATATAAAGATATACTGTAGTGACTGGCAGTAAAGATAAAACTTTGACATTAACAGCTAAATTACCCAAAGTCGTTAAATCTGTATGGACAAAACGATTTCTTATATTTACGCGAACACTACAGAGTTACAGAGAGCACGAGGGATATGTGACAGTAAACACCTGGCCACCGAGCTTCAGCACGTCAAGCAGGTTCTGCACGACAACAAGCTCCGGGTCCCGCGCCTACGTCACAGCGACTGAGTGAAGCCGGCCGCAGCCGAGCGTGTGCCTGCTGTACTACCATATGTCAGAGGTGTCACAGACAAGATTGGCTACATCTTGAAGCGAGCTTCCATTAGAACATTCTAGACAACACACATCCTAGACGGCCTCCGCCATTACATTAGATTTGATAAACCACAAATTCTCGCGAAAGAATGTCGATTCCTGCCAAGAATGATACGTGAGGCTATTGAAATTAAAAAAAAAACATCCTAATTTCAACAGAGAGGGAGGCTGGGTACTACCACCTGCTTGGGATCCTGTAATTAATAAAATTAAAAGTAAACCCAAGCATACTACTGCAAGACTTCAAGACACTGCGTAGATCGGACCAACATTAATAATTAAAAGATAAAAGTACTCCGGGTTAACTCTGACATCGGGACGTCCAACACCTCAGTCCCACATGACCATGGGTGCTGTAAAGCACTCGAAATGTCGGGAATTAATAAAAATAAGTTAATTAAACGCGATAGAATCCGTAAAAGTAATTTTATTCAATCTGTATGAACAAATTTAGATCAAAGTTTCACCATAATACATAATAAGATATTTTCTTACTTCATATTCGCATTCTTCGTAACAATAAAATATTATCAATACCAAAGCGATAAACTAAGTCGATCGAACACTGCTTTTTTAAACAAATGACAGCAAATGGAAATTAAACCCGTGCGAAGCCGTTCGTTCCTTCTTTCGTTGTTCGTTAGGTACGTAAAAACTATTGTATGGATTTAAATGAAATTTTGCACACTGTGTCATTTCATCCCATCATCACCGTTTCATCCCGATAAAAGGATTCCGTGGTATAAACATAATTTTCAATGTTGGTTCATAATCAGGCGAACGAAGTCGCAGCCGGATGCAGTTAAAAATAAGCAATGTCGAAATAGATTACAGTTAATAATATAGGAATTAAACATTAAAACGAAGTAGACAATTTTATTTTAACAACGATGTTTATGATGTTCATGTTCCAAAGTTGGGAGAAATTTTTGTGATTTCAGTTCCAGCCATTCGAGGTTTGTTCGTCAGAGGCCAATATGATAAAAATCTAATTTTTTCATTCAACTAGGATTTTATATGTACAACTTTTTGAACGTCGTTCATGGAGGCTGAGGGGCCCCTTGAGCTTGGGGGTGCCGGGGCACTGCCCCGCCTAGTCCCAAGGTAGCTACGCTACTGCCTGGTGGCAGAAAAAGTCTTGGATGTCCTTGTTCCCGGTAATGGTATACTTATATGTTCGGTGCCCTCATTTCTATCCTTGAGTTGAGGTGATCGGGCCTTACTTATGCTTTACATATAGGTGATGAGATAATATAATAACGGCCAGTTGGATATAAAATAGGTACAAAGAATAGTCGAATTTTGCATTTTTGCACGCACGGATTTTCGAAACTGGTAAAAATAAAAATAAAACCTTTCAATAAGTATTATTTTATAATGTATGTCGAAAAAAAAAACTATTGTAACGTGTTTTATTACAGATTATTTAAGATTAAATGCTATTATTATTGACGGTGGTAGAGCCACGCGGCAGTGTTAGCTCAGATGCTAAACTGTAATACTTGCATATATTTTTATTGCCAGTGTTTCAGATTGTCCGATACCCGACAAAAACAATTGAAATTCATACATTTTCATTTATGCTATTGCGTGGTAGAGTTACACTGCTACATATTATGGTTGTAGCACGAATAGGTCAACTCCACCGAAGAAGGTCCAAACTTCCACAAATTACCAGCCTAAAATGGCGGCTTAAATCTGCTCTGTATTAAATCGTGGTGTAGAACCGGAGACCTTTTTATTGATAAATACGCATTCCATAACGTTAAGTTGTAGAGGTGTCATCTAATGAAGTCAACGCTCCGTCCCCATCGTGCTCTTATCCAAAGTCCCGAAACCTTTCAGCTCGAGCTAATAAACCGTTTCCAGTGCCTAGAAGATTGGGACGGAATGTGGTATTTGTTTGCATCCTACCTAGGGTTTGCTTCTCGCCGGATGATCCCACCGCTGTTGGTGACTCTGTCACTGATGTAGTGCTACAGGGAATGGAACTATTTATTCCATCATCTGTGGTACCCATCGGAGACAGATCTCAGCCTTGGTTTGGTCGCTCCTGTAAGACTACATTACGCAGTAAGCAGGAGTGTTATCAAGCCTGGGCTGCGGCTTCGGCGACCCGGGATGTAAACACTAGCATGCTAAAAAAGAAGTATAACTTCGCCTCCAGGTCCTTCAAAAGAGTTATTGCCAAGGCAAAATCAGAGCACATAGGCAGAATCGGCGATAAACTAGTTCGCCTTCCTTCGGGAACCCGTGCATTCTGGTCTCTCGCCAAGGCTGTCCAAGGGAATTTTTGTAAGCTATCACTACCATCTCTGCACAGGGAGGACGACTCACTGGCCCACGCTGCAAAGAGAAAGCCGACCTTTTCGGCTCCTTTTTTCTCGACTCTTGATGACGGGGGGAACACACCGCCGACCATCCCGCGGTGTGAGTGCTCCATGCCGGATGTGCGGTTCTCACTGCACTCGGTTCGCAAAGCACTCCTCTCCCTGGACATCCACAAGTCGAGTGGGCCTGACGGAATCCCCTCAATTGTGCTGAGGACGTGTGCTCCGGAGTTGGCACCGGTTCTAACGCGTATTTTCCGGTACTCCTACTTCCTAGGCGTAGTCCCCAAATCATGGAAGACAGCTTTTGTCCACACGATCCCTAAAAAAGGCGACTGCTCAGACCCGTCCAACTACAGGCTTATCGCCCTCACCTCCTTGTTCTCCAAAATAATGGAATCCATTATAAACAGCCAGCTCATGCAGTACCTCGAGGATCACCAGCTGATTAGTGACCGTCAATACGGTTTTCGTCGGGGTCGATCAGCTGGTGATCTTCTGGTCTACCTGACTCATAGATGGGCGGAGGCAGTAGAGTCCAAGGGGGAGGCGTTGGCCGTTAGTTTGGACGTTGCGAAGGCCTTCGATCGGGTTTGGCACAAAGCGCTTCTTTCGAGGCTCCCTTCTTATGGGCTTCCCGAGAAATTGTGCAATTGGATCACCACCTTCCTAGCAGATCGGAGCATCATGGTCGTTATAGACGGTGCATGCTCCGACTACAAGCTTATTAACGCAGGTGTTCCACAAGGCTGTGTGCTATCATCAACGCTGTTACTTCCGCATATCAATGATATGTTGTAAACTGGTAACATTCATTACTATGCGGATGACAGCTCTGGTGATGCTCTATACACTGGCCGTGTCAATATTTCTCGGGAAAATGTCGTTGAGTACCGGAACAAACTTGTGTCTGGAGTCGAGTCTTTGCTGAACAACGTCTCGAATTGGGAGCGACTAAATCTAGTCCAGTTTAATCCTCAGAAGACACAAGTTTGCGCGTTTACCGCTAAAAAGAACCCCATTGTCGTATCTCCTCAGTTTCAAGGCACTCCCCTTGTTGCCTCAACCAGTATCGGAATCCTCGGCGTCGACATATCGAGTGACGTGCAGTTTCGTGGTCACTTGGAAGGGAAGGCCAAATTGGCCGCTAAAAAGCTGGGCGTGCTTGGCAGAGCGGGACAGTATTTTTTTTTATAGGATAGGGTGACAAACGAGCACACAGTCCACCTGATGTTAAGTGGTTGCCAGTGTTGCCAACAACTTGGAACCTAATAATGCAATTTTTCACAGCTTTAGTAGCCTAAATTAGCCAAAACGTCAAAACTTTGCTATGAATAAATAAAAACGTAATTTCTAACAATTTTTTTTATTAATAAGATGTACCACAATTGTCAAATTAATAAAATCATCAATCATCATCTGCTGCCAGCAGCAACAAAGCATCAACAAGACTGAAAGTCCAAATTTTCCGTCAAAATTTTCTGTAGCCTCTACTGTGCTAGTGCTGGTACAAGCTTCGCTGGAACTGGAAACGTACATTTATCTCCCAGCATGTAAACTGATCATGTGATTTCTATTCATCTAGATAGAATAACTTTGGTTACCAACTTCTTCTAAAAGTTCTTTGAGCAGAACCCACTATCACTATATGCTAGTGCTGGTACAAGCTTCGCTGGAACTGGTAACGTACATTTATCTCCCAGCATGTAAACTTATCATGTGATTGCTATTCATCTAGATAGAATAACTTTGGTTACCAACTTCTTCTAAAAGTTCTTTGAGCAGAACCCACTATCCCTACCTTCTCCGAATGTAGTAACCATATCAGCCTAGTTGGTATCTTAAAAGTAATTATCTATACAAATAAATAAAATGGAAGTGTCTGTTTGTAATGTCAAAATTACAGCTTTTTAATAATTGCATATGACAGTATATACGGTACTTATAACAAAAACACAATTTTTAAAACCTTTGTCTGTCTGTCTGTCTATCTGTTTGTTCCGGCTAATCTCCGAAACGGCTGGACCGATTTTGACGGGACTTTCACTGACAGGTAGTTGATTTCATAAGGAGTAACTTAGGCTACTTTAATTTAGAAAAATAATTAGGATTCCGCGCAAAAACACAAAAACCCTAACACGCGAGCGAAGTTGCGGGGAACAGCTAGTTTATATATAAAATGACTAGCCATACTTTCTGAATATTTATATAAAATATTTATACTTACTTTGAAATATTGGTGTACGTTCCCATTCGTCACGATAATTTTTGACATATTCTCCATGTTCTCCTATATTTTCTCACTACACAAACATGATTATACCTTCAAAATTACTATAAAAAAGAATTAATGAACATGCACGCTTAGGACTCTCGAAGAAATTTTGCAAATGACAGACAAATGAAATACATAGCCGTTACAATACTTGTAATTAAAAATGTTATTAACAGCGAACCGAAGACTTACAATCTTATTGCATTCTAAATTTGGTTACTTCACACATGCAACAGGCTAAGTTAGAGGCCCTTCTCTCTAACGCTTCGTCCGTATATTCGGACCTATCCGTCTCTGTCGCGCACGTCTGGAGATGAGTGCGGGTGAGAGTGAGCCTTAGTTTTAGAGTATTCCCCGAAAGCAACAATGTTGCCAGTTTTTTCATTTTGATTTGTACATTTTGCGTAGGAGGTATTTTTTTACGTTTATATTAACTTCTGTTGTGATTCAAACTAATTGATGATCTATCGTTCGTCTCTCAAGTAGCCTATTTGGCGAACAGTCGCCTTTCTAAATTATTCGTAGCCGATTTCCATCCTGAGTAGCCTAATTGGCGAAAAATCGCTTACGTTGGCAACACTGGTGGTTGCTGTAGCCCATAGACATCTACATCTATCCTCGTTTGCGAATCAAAATGCAGATGCGTTGTCACCTGTGAGGACTAAGATGGAATGCCTCTTTTCCAGTAAAATGGGTCTCCGGTTCTCTACACTCACCATACGAAACACAGCAGTTTTAAGGTGCTATTTTAGGCTGGTATTCTGTGAGAGCGTGGTCCTTCCCCGGTCGAGCCGACCCATTCGTGCTACTACTATACTACTAATATAGCTGCGGCATGGCTCTACCACGTGTTAAATATGCCGGCATATTTACAAGGCGCAGGTTCGGCCTCACATTTCCATAATATGTAAACAACATAGGACTATATTATATTTATTGTCGACTTTTGTGGCACAAATAGTTTTCTTTAAGAACGCTTAACGTGACAAAGTTCTATGTTGTTTACATATTATTGCTCGTGAGTGTACGTTATTGAATAAAAAAAAAGCTTAAAATCAATCAATCATCACAGTATTCCTACTGTTCCCATCTCTGGGCAGGGGCTCCCCAGTGCCAGCTAAGGAGCTGGCACGTGACCGCATCCAGCGCAGAGCGGCTCGAATCGTGGACGACCGAGTCCTTCCCGATCGGCTCGATTCATTGGCACTGCGAAGAGATGTTGCATCCCTTTGCATTTTCTTTCGCATTTACCACGGGGAGTGCTCTGAGGAATTGTTCGGATTAATCCCAGCCGCCAAATTTCACGAACGCACATCGCGGCAGAACTCCCGATACCATCCACACCATTTGGATGATTAGCGGTCCACCACTGTGCGTTTTAGAAGAAGTTTTCTCCCTCGCACAACTTCCTTGTGGAATCGATTACCACCAGCGATTTTTCCGGACCGATACGACTTAGGGACCTTCAAGAAAAGAGCCTACTCCTTTTTAAAAGGCCGGCAGCGCATCTGCAATTCCCCTGGTTCCTCTGGTGTTGCAGTTGTTCATGGGCAGCCGCAGTCACTTACCATCAGATGAGCCGCATGCTCGTTTGCCCCCTCTCCTATTAAAAAAAATATATTAATGAAATGACATAAAATATTTTTATATTCGTGAAATGGACTAGGCTCAGGTTATTGTCATAATAATACGTTTGATGTATTTCAAACCTATTCTGTCTGGAGTTCTAGACTAAAGATAAGTAAGCAGATTGAATAGCCTAAAAAGACATTGGTTCCAATAAAAATATGGATGGAAATTCTTTTAAAAAATTAAGTTCTAGAAATGGATTGTTTACTGTGTAATAGCGGTGTAAGAACATGCACTACCCAAACCGTCCCGTAGATATCGTAAGAGGGAGGGAAACTATTCAAACATTCTTATAATTTTGGACTCTTTTTTTTTGGATTCCTTTTGGACCCAAGTCTCTTAATACTCCTTTCAACTGGGTAGAGCCATGCAGCAGCTGTATTTTCGTTGTTGCACGAATGTACCGACTCGAAGCTCGGAAGGACCACGCTCTCACAGCATACCGTATGTGCGTGAAAGACTTAAACATTAGGATATCTGCAGTAGAACAAGAGTAACAGACATAGCCCAACGGATTAGTAAGCTGAAGTGGCAATGGGCCGGGCATATAGCTCGAAAAACCGACAACTGATGGGGAGGAAAGGTTCTCGAACGGCAGCCTCGTACTGGCGGCCCCCACTAGATGCAGTGATGAGCTGGTACCTGGTAAGACATGCATGAAGTCGATGGATGCAGGTGACTTAACAGAGCAGCTTTCGTACGGTGAGTGTAGAGATCCGGGGGCTCTTTTTACTGGAAACAAGACATTCAATCTTAGTCCTCACGGTTGACAACGCATCTGCATTTTGTTTCTTAATCGAGAATAGATGTAGATGTCTATTGGCGACAGCATCTACTAACACTCAGGTGGACTGTGTGCTCATTTGTCACCTTATGCTATAAAAATACATTCTACATACATATACTGCATAACATCAACATCTTACGAGTCTAATATTTATTGTCGACTGCCCGCTGTACCGCGTAAAGATTTACTTACTTAATAAGAGATTAAGTAACTAGTAAGTATAATAAGTTAGTAATTATTATATTTAAGATTTTTTTGTAACCACCAGGGCGCCATAATCGCATCAGCGACAAAGTCCTTTATCTATGAATACAAAAAAAAAGAAGTTAACTCATTTATCAACTAAGTTCTGTCGTTGTCATTCTTGAGTAACAAACATCCGAACATATATAGACTTTTAGTTTTATAATGTAAAAATATTTAGTAATATTAAGTATGATTTAGCATTTTTAGACATGGATAAACATTAGAAGTGGAAGAAGAAATGGGCAGAGATAGTCTCTATTTAAAGAGTTTTATAATTGACTGGCGTTGAAACTCAGTTGGAAGAGTGACTGAAAGAGTGACTCTGACCCACTGCTCCCGCTTCGCTGAACCTGAAGGAATGTGATATCCTATGTCCTTCTCCATGATAAAATGTACCTCTACGCCAAAGACTACACCACCTTCTTACTTACAAGATGGTAGGTTTTCTACCGTTCGTTTTTTTATAGAATAAGGGTGAATAAAGAGGAAATAATATACCTGATGGTAAATGGATTCTGTGGCCCATAGAAATCTACATTTATCCTCGATTAAGAATCAAAATGCAGGTGCATTCTCACCCCTGAGGAGTAAGATGGAATACCTCGTCTCCAGTAAAAGAGGTCCCTGGTTCTCTACACTCACCATACGAAACCCAGCCTGAGCTGCATTTACGCTGGTATTCTGTGAGATTCCGTTTGGGTATCCACCCTCTTAACTATTTTCCGTCAAAGAGTAGTGCTTTTACAACTGCGTTCTAGTCTAAAGGGTACATAGAGCCAGAGAGGCTGTAAGTCATTCCATCTTAATCCTCAGAGGCGACAAGGGATCTGTAGCCTTCTTTGTTTGAAGTTTACCGCTGGTGTTCATGTACAATCAGGCGGACTATAGATCCGTTAGTCATTTCAGTTTTTAACCGACTTAAAAATAATTTAATATTAAACATTCTGTACAACCGACTTCAATATATATTATTAAGGATAACTCAAAGACTATTGGTCAGATCTTGATCAAATTTATATGAGACCACATGAGATGCACCAGCTTTCAAATAAAAAAAAGAATCATCGAAATCAGTTCACGTAGAACAATTAATGAGGTAACACACATAAAAACAACCATACAGTCGAACTGAGTACATCGTCCTTTTTGAAGTCGGTAGAAAAAGAGGAGGTATTCAATTCGACTGTTTTTTATGTGTTACCTCAGAACTTTTTTGTAGGTGAACCGATTTTGATGATACTTTTTATTTAAAAGCCGATGCTTCTCAAGTGGTCCCATATAAATTTGATCCAGACCTGACCAGTAGTTTTTGAGTTATCCTTAATAAAGCGTATTTAATTGAATTGGACTATAGTGATGATTTTCTCATTCTATTTATATTGAAGTCGGTTGTAAAAATTTTTAATTTTACCAGTTGTTTGTTACAATAACACTGATGATTAAAACGCAGTTATAGAAATAATTATCAATACATTTATCACAGAAAGCCGTTTATCATATTCGTAAAATTGTTTGGATTCGAACAGAAAACCCGCGACTCGGTAGTCACGTTTCTTTATGTTTTGATACAAAATAAACTAGAAGTTTTACGACTGCGTAGTTATGTTAAAAGGCTACCTTAACTTTCTTTATCGGCTCGTAAAATTCCATTGTTGGATATAGGCCTCTCCGTTTGTAGGTAGGGATCCCTCCCCGGATCCCTCCCCCTTTGCCTTAATCGCTACGTTTAACAAGCGGATTGATGACAGCAGTATAAGACGTCTCGCACCTTCTAAGCAATTACGTCTACCACCGAGTAAATCATCATTATCATCATTACAGCCCTTCACAAGTCCACTGCTGAACATAGGCCTCCCCCAAAGAATGCCACAAAGCACGGTCCTGAGCCACCTGCATCCATCGACTTCCTGCATATCTTACCAGGTCATCACTCCATCTAGTGGGGGGACGCCCTACACTTCGCCTGCCGGTACGAGGCTGCCACTCGAGAACCTTTCTTCCCCATCGGTTGTCGGTTCTTCGAGCTATATGGCCGGCCCATTGCCACTTCAGCTTACTAATCCGTTGGGCTATGTCGGTCACTCTAGTTCTACTGCGGATATCCTCATTTCTGAGTTTATCACGCAGAGAAACTCCGAGCATAGCCCTCTCCATAGCTCGCTGAGCGACCTTGAGCTTCCTCATCCGGCCAGCAGTGAAGGACCACGTCTCAGTTCCGTATGTCATCACTGGCAACACGCACTGGGTGTACAGTCTCGTTTTCAAGTTTTGAGGTATACCTGACGAGAAGATGTGCCGTAATTTCCCGAACGCTGCCCAACCGAGTTGAATCCGTCGATTGACCTCTCGGTCGAAGTTGGACTTACCTAGTCGGACTATTTGTCCCAGGTAAACATACTCGTCAACAACTTCGAGCTTAGTGTTCCCAACAACTACCGGCATAGGTGTGACATGGACATTAAACATGATCTTTGTTTTGTCCATGTTCATCTTAAGACCTATCCGTTGGGAAACACTATTGAGGTCATTGAGCATAGTGCTTAGGTCCTCCAGCGATTCTGCCATAAGGACTATATCGTCGGCAAATCGAAGGTGAGTGATGTACTCGCCATTGATGTTGATACCGTATCCTTTCCAGTCCAGAAGCTTGAAAACATCTTCCAATGCAGCGGTAAAGAGTTTCGGGGATATGACGTCACCCTGTCTTACACCTCTCTGCAATTGGATAGGTTTCGTACTCTGGTTCTGTACTCGGATAGCCATCGTAGCCCTACTGTACAAGCACTTCAACACTTCGATATACCGACAGTCAACTTGGCATCGCTGAAGGGACTGCAGCACCGCCCAAATTTCGACGGAATCAAAGGCTTTCTCATAGTCCACATACGCCAGACATAGTGGCAAATTGTACTCCTCGGACTTCTGTACAATTTGCCGAAGGGTATGTATGTGGTCTATGGTGCTAAAGCCTTTTCGGAAACCGGCTTGTTCGGGAGGCTGGAAGTCGTCAAGTCTGCGCGCGAGACGATTCGTAATGACTCTCGAAAACAGCACGTAGACGCGGCTCAGAAGGGAAATCGGTCTGTAGTTCTTCAAGAGAGCGTTGTCGCCTTTCTTGAAGAACAAGACCACCGCACTTCTGCTCCACGCCTCCGGTGTAATGCCACCACGGAGGACGGAATTGAAGAGCTTCTGAAGGACTTCAAGTACCGGTTTTCCACCCGCTTTCAGAAGCTCCGCTGTAATTCCATCCTCGCCTGGGGCCTTGCCGTTTTTAAGGTGCTGGAGAGCCATTCTAATCTCGCTCAGACTGACGTCCGGGATATCATCGGAATAATGTCGGATAAGACTCGCTCTTGGATCGTTACTCACACTTGCGTGCGGCTCCAACGATGACGTGTACAGCTGCCCATAGAACCTCTCAATCTCACTCAAAATCTCAGGTGCCCCGGAAACGATGCTGCCACATTCTGTCTTCAGCTTTGACAGTTGGCGCTTTCTGGCAGACAGATCTCTGGCAAAGACTTTGGAGCCTTGGTTCCGCTCGATCGCTTCTTCAATACGAGCTGTATTGAATTTGCGTAGGTCCCGCCGCATGCATTTGGAGATCTGTCTGTTCAGTTGCCTGTATGCTGTTAAATCTGTTGAAGAATGTAGCTTCATCTCCCGTCTAACAGCCATGAGATTAAGAGTGTGATCGGAGAGTTTTTGTGTTCTTCTGCGGCGGGTCTTGCAGAACTTAGCTCCGACCGCATGGACAGTTTCCACGAGCTTGTCATTCAAATCGTCCACTTCATTGCAGTCTTCTAGGCACTGAAAACGGTTTTGTAACTCGAGCTGAAAGGTTTCGGGACTTTGGATTAGAGCACGAGGGGGACGGAGCGTTGACTTCATTAGACGAGACCTCTCCAACTTAACGTTTAGGTTCAGTGTGCCTCTAACCATTCGGTGATCGCTGCCGGTTTTCACCCTCGCGATCACTGAGACATCACTGAACAGTTGTCGTCTGGTCGTCATAATGAAGTCAATCTCATTTTTTGTCGAACCGTCGGGGCTCGACCAGGTCCACTTCCTGTGGGGCCGCTTCTGGAAGAAAGAGTTCATCATAAAGAGTCCCTCTTTCTCCATGAAGTCGGCCAGCTGCTGGCCCCTTGGGTTCCGTTGCCCTATTCCAAATTTCCCTACTTTCAGCTCACCGTTCTCTCTTGTGCCTAGTTTTGCATTGAAGTCTCCCATTAACACCGTATATTGGGTTTTGGAGGAATGCATGGCTCTAGAGATATCCTCATACATTTCCTCCACCTCCTGATCGGGGTGTGCCGAGGTTGGTGCGTAAACCTGTATGACCTTCAGCGAATACCGTTTGGTTATTCTGAGTATAAGGTACGCAACCCTCGTCGACACACTCTCAATCTTTACAACGTTGTTAACGAGAGACTTGTGGACGATAAATCCGACACCTCCTTGGGACAGATGGTCGCCCTCCCGGTAATAGAGCAAGTTGCCGGATTCAAGGATTACCGTGTCCTCCCCCTCTCTTCGGACTTCGGATAATCCTATAATATGCCAGCGTAACTTGTCTATCTCTTCTTCCAGCTCCACAATCTTCTCGTCAGTCCTCAGGGTGCGTGCGTTGTATGTTGCCAGGTCGAGTCGTCGTAGGTGGCAACCGAACCTCCACCGGAGATTCTTAGCACCCCCTGCCCCGCCGTTACCATGGTCGCCACCGTAGCCAGGAATAGCGGGGCCGCCGGGGACTGGGGGCCGTTTATTATTGTCATTGCTCATGTAAATATATTACTTTAAAGATAATTATAGTATCCGGTGTTACTTTGCGGGTGTTACATTAAATATGTCAAAAATATAAAGCTAAGATCTGTTTGAAAAATAAAATAAAGTTTGTTGTGTTGTCCTCCCTCCCTCTATTGCGTGTACTATCACCACCACCTAACACAGCTAAGAACAGAAAAACTTATATAATGACAGATTTTGCGCCTCTAAATGCATTATCAAAGAAATAAACTCTGCGGTGGCTGACCGTTAAGCACGTTAAGTGAGCAAAGGACCAAGCCAGTTGTCCATTTATACAAAAAAAAAAACTTTAGTACCCTAAACGTGCAACTAAAACACATCGACCGTCGGCCACTCTCTGGGTGAACATCTTGGCCGGTGGGAGATTTCCCCTTTTTCCTTACCTTCACGGCAATACTTCTATTCTCACACAATCTCCTATCGGTGTTTTTTTATTTGAAATCCCGAAAAAGTAGCTATTGGTAAAACAAGCATTTTCTTTGATAGAAACTTAAGACTATATTACTTAAGATAATTTGGGGTCCACCAGTGCAAACCAAACCAACGAAGCCAACGCTCCTGAAATGAGTGCGATACATTATACATTACATAACATTACTACACTTTTATGCGAAGTTGTCTCTCTAATTAGACTATAACACGAAATAAATATTTTGAGTAGAAATATTTATTACAACGATCTTCCTATCAAACAAGCTAATTCACGCCTCCGCATTTTACCGTATCCGAGGGATTTAAATTCAATTTTACGTGGTGCTACATCACAATATCCTTGTCAATGAACTCCTAGTCGGCTTAGACTAATCTTTATAGATAGCCTCTTATTACGAATTTTTTTTCAATTAATTGTTTTAAATTTAAAAAGAAAAAGTTGGGTCAAAGGCACTGAAATCCTGCCTATAAAGCAGACAAGTAATTTATTTAAGAACTACGTGTTCAAGTTTGTATAATTTGTCTAACATTAATATTTTTGTGTAATTTTATGTGCTTATTTTTTTTTATAGGATCGGGTGACAAACGAGCACACAGTCCACCTGATGGTAAGTGGTTACTGTGACCCATGCACATCTATATCTATCCTCAATAAAGACTCAAGATGCAGATGCGTTGTCACCCGTGAGGACTAAGATGGAATGCCTCTTTGCCAGTAAAAAGGGTCTCCGGTTCTCTACACTCACCATACGAAACACAGCAGCGTTAAGCTGCTATTTTACGCTGGTTTTCAGTGAGAGCGTGGTCCTTCCCCGGTCGAGCCGACCCATTCGTGCTACAACCATAATATAGCTGCAGCATAGCTCTACCACGTGAACATGCCATTTCAAAATTTTTAAGGGCTGATTAGGTGATTTATTTATGATCGTGTCGGCACTGTCGTCGCGCCACAAGCGAAACATATCGAAGCCTAAATCGCGCTAACAAAGTTCCGAAGTTAAAGCAGTATATATAGAATAGCTCCGAACTACCACTCGGAGCGTTGGCCGCTCCCCGGGCAGAACAACTTGCCCGGCGGGAGATCTCCCCTTTTCCTTCGACCCGCAACAGTGGTGACCAAGACGTGATATGAACACGCAACCAACAACCTTCGGAAACTACAACTTCAAAACCTTTGTCATCTTCCTCAAGTACCCCATTCATTCGCTCCTGAGCAGATATTGTCTGCAGTCTTCACATTCTGCCAGCCATCTAGCTTTACAAAGGTTCATCGCAGCACTGGAATAATAATGCTTCCTGTTCCTTCAAGCTACTCTCTGCGCTACAGTGTTCGGCACGGCTCTGAGCCTTACTGCTCGCCTCTGCTTCACGGCACTCTCGCAGATTACTCGCCTTCTTCTCAACTCACCGCAGACTACAAGGCAATCCCTGGCCCTTGCTCCGGCCTATCGTTCTCACCGGCATCACTTGTAAGTGCGTAGTATGGCATGCATTTACACACCGGCATATCGTTCGCACCGGCGTCACTCGTCCTTACGGACACAGCATGCATTCCCCAACGGCATTAAGAACGCACCGGCAATCGGACTGCACTATCGACCTCCGGTCTGAGCAGGGGGGTGATGTGGCGACGCTGTCGTCGCGCCACAAGCGAAACATATCGAAGCCTAAATCGCGCTAACAAAGTTCCGAAGTTAAGGCAGTATATATAGAATAGCTCCGAACTACCACTCGGAGCGTTGGCAGCCCCCCGGGCAGAACACCCGGCGGGAGATCTCCCCTTTTCCTTCCACCGGCCACATGATATAATATGACTATCTAGTTGTAGTAGTGCGACTGCTGACAATCCCGGGTTTGATTGCCGGGTCGTGCTAAAAAATCAGATATTGAGCTTTTCCATCAAGAAATTCTTAGTCACTGCCCGGCGTCAGGATGTTGGCGGTGTCTCACCCCCGTGCATCGGAAGCACGTAAAGTCGTTGATCCTGACTTCTCTCCGGTTGTGTCGGTTTACCGTCCTATCGGACTATGAGAGTGAGGGAATAGAGAGTGCACCTGGGCATACACTAGGGCACTATAATCCTGTTCTGCGCCGATGGCTAGTCTTCGTTGAGGTTGACCGCCGTGACGGAAATTCGGTCTGGAGGGCATTATTAACATGTCTACCTATATTGTGAGTTACAATTTGTAACCTGTTTAAAAAGCAAATAAACTAATTCATTCTTAAAGTCATTCGTTCAATATAATATTATCAAAATTAGATTGAACTTGAATTAAGTGTAGATACTAGGTACATTTGGATTTGACGTGTAATGATTTTAATAACGTATATTGCTCAGTGGCTAGGTTAGTTAGCTAAGGTTAGGTTTCCGGGGTTTCTAATGATTGTTCCGAGTCTGGACGTTTTTCCATGTGTAATTTATGTATCTACGTAAACCGCCTCTACGGTACGGAGAAAATTCTAGTGTGGGGCAAAGTTTTTTCAATTGTATGTATTATTAGCGACCCGACTAGTTTCGCCTGAAGCTATATATATAATTTGGCGTCATTTAAATTTTTTAAATAATTATTAATGACTATTTATTGGAACGAAGTTCTTTATCGGACGGTACGAATTTGGCGGATGGGGGCTAGGCGAGAAAAAGTGTAAGATTTTTCCATCACGACCCCATCTGACGTAATTTGTGTTATTGTTACTTGCAGATGGTTAACAACTAAATACGAAAGACCACTAGTACCTCTTGGTCGGAGGAAACAATGAAAAAAGCAATTGCAGAAGCAAAAAAATCCTCAATAAAAAGTGCATCACAAAAATATGCAATACTGTATACGCTGCAACGTCATGTAAAATCTAATATTAGTATAAAGAGCCTTGGCAGTTTCAAGCTTGTATTTAATTAAAAGCAAGAGAAAAATGTAGAAAAATATTTAAGGAATTTAGATGCACTCTTTTACGGTCTGTCGAGAATTGAATTTATGAAATTAGCTGGTGAGTATGCTAAGCGACAAAACATACAAATGCCATTTAAGAACAATATTGCTGGTAAACAGTGGTTTAAAAATTTTCTGAAACGTCACCCTGATATTGTTTTAAGAAGCCCAGAGTCGACATCGGTAGCCAGATTATCAGCTTTTGACCAGCTGTGACCCGTTTTATGGTTTGTTGGAGACCATTGTCGAAGAACATCATATCACTCCTAATATGATATATAACATGGATGAGACAGGTGTGAGAACCTCGTCTACAAAACCATCAAAAGTACTTTCAGTACTTGGTAAGAAGCAGGTCGGAATGGTGAGCAGCTTAGAGACAGGTACTTTGACTACAGTCGTCTACTGCTGTAGCGCAATAGGGTGTCACACCGTTTCACACGTTTTTATTTTTAAAAGAAAAAGGTTTCAGCCACGTCTACTAGATGGGGCATGTTCTGGTAGTGAAGGCACCATATCAGATAGAAGATGGTTAAACGGAGCAATTTTCTTACAGTGGCTAATAGCTTTTGTGACTTATGTGCGTCCTACGAGTGAATGTAAGGCTTTATTATTCCTAGACAATCATGACTCTCATAAATATTATCCTGCTTTAGAATATGCAAGAGATCATAACGTTATATTTTTGTCCATTCTTCAACACACATCGCATAAGTTACAGCAACTTGATGTTGCTGTCTATGCATCATCTAAGGTGGCCTTTGAAATTGAGATAAATAAGTTCCAAAAGCAGTATCCAGGGCGAGTTATTTCGCAGTATGAAATTGTACGTCTCCTTACACCTGCTTACTTAAAAGTAGCAACACCACAAAACGGCCTGCATGAGCAGCCGTCATTTACCCGTACGACAGTAATGTGATAGATGAAGCACTATTCGCATCTTCGACAGTCTACGAGGCATCAACTTCACTCTCTGCAGGCGAAGACCACGGGGCTCTAACGCATTCTCAATTAGAAACGACTGTTTCACCTATGACAAAAGATACGATCACCATACCACACGCTTCAAAAACACCACACATTCTGTTCAATGTACCATCAGATGGAATTACTTCACCAGTTTTGACGACACCATTTATTTTGGCGCACGTACACATACACGAGATCATTCCTCCGGAACAGACAACGCCTATTATGAAAACTCCAGAAAAGACACGATATACGTTGATAGCACCACACATTCCCGTTCGTACATTGGCTGTACCAAAAACCATTGATTATTTCACTGCATCCAGTGCTGAAATACTCAAAGAAATTCATTAATTGCCCCAGGAACAGTTTAAAAAACTAAGTAGGGGTAGAAAATTACAAATATCTGAAATATTAACCAGCACACCTATAAAAACCAT
Source organism: Parnassius mnemosyne (assembly GCA_963668995.1). Lineage (NCBI taxonomy): Eukaryota > Metazoa > Arthropoda > Insecta > Lepidoptera > Papilionidae > Parnassius > Parnassius mnemosyne. The sequence continues at coordinate 9,938,723 of CAVLGL010000093.1, forward strand.
ACAAGAATATAAATTACAAAAAAAATCAGTTTTAAAATAAATCTTGGAGCTTCTGTGTCTGCATTAAAGAAGTCAACAACCGGCAAGAAAAAAGATTATTCGAAGCTTTTTTACGTGGTAGAGCCATGCTGCAGCTATTAGTAGTATAGTTGTAGCACGAATGGGTCGGCTCGACCGGGGAAGGAACACACTCTCACAGAATACCAGCGTCAAATAGCAGTTTAACACTGCTGTGTTTCGCATGGTAGGTGTACAGAACCGGAGACCTTTTTTACTGGAAAAGAGGCATTCCATCTTAGTCCTCACGGGTGACAACGTATCTGCATTTTGATTCATAATCGAGGATAAATGTAGATGTCTATGGGCCACAGCAACCACTTACCATCAGGTGGACTATGTGCTCGATTGTCACCCTATTATATAAAAAAACCAACAGTTTAAAAAACTAAGTAGGGGTAGAAAATTACAAAAATCTGAAATATTAACAAGCACACCTATAAAAACCATACATAAATTAAAAAATCAGTTTTAAAATAAATCTTGGAGCTTCTGTGTCTGGATTAAAGAAGTCAACAACCGGCAAGAAAAAAGACTGTTCGAAGTTAAAGACAGTAAAGAAAATGAAGACAATAAGTAGTATTGTACTGTGTGCAAGGAGTTCTATACCAGTCCCCCCATAGAAGACTGGATTGAATGCTCTCAATGCCGCGAATGGACGCAAGAGAATTGTTCGTCATACTCGGGACATAGTTCCTATTTTTGTGGGTTTTGTAGTGATTAGTTTCCGAATGCTAAGAGATATATCCATTTTGCCCTTGGAAGTATATCCGTGTTACCTATAATAGGGTAAAACAGATAGGTCAGAGACTTTAAAAAAAATTAAATGACAATGAAGTGTTCATTTTTATGTTTCTTTTATTTTTATTTTTAAACATTATTAACCAGTTTCGTTTTGTTTTATTTTTATTACGTGTTATTTGATTATAGAACGTAATTTTATTATTCAACCTTAACGGATCCTTCTTGCCCTCCCTTCCCCTAAGCTTTTGAATTGATGTTTAAATGAATATTTTGATGGCAAAAGAGCATGGAACTGTTTCATTCCAGTCCACTACCAAGCTTTGTAAATTTATGACTTAAATATTGGTGTAGTTATTCTATTTTACGATGAAGTTTTGACTTTGGTTGTTGTGTGCGTAGGCGCTTGGGAGTAGAGCGCTCGCAACCTCCGTTGAAAAAAAGATGTTTTTCAGTTTTTTGTTAACAATTTACGTAATTCAATTATGTAAGAAACAACGCATTTGTTTATAACAGTCTTTTAAACAATAGGATATATTAATTAAAAAAAATATTGCCATGCAGCTTTCGATGATAAAAAAAGCGGATCATTAAAAATATTAAAAAAAAAATTGCTGAAAAAAGAACTTGTTGCCTAGACTAGTAGATTAAAAAAAATATATTTGATAAACGAATAAATACATGGGTACATTTTGTTTGCTAGCAGTTGTTTTAATATAAACAATAATGTTAACACAGTTGGACTTAACAGAAACAAATGTGTGTCGATGACGCCCCCCCCCCCCCCCCCCCTCCAAACAGCAACGCTCCGTTGTTGTTAACCACATGTCGCCCTGTCTTGTCATGTCTTGGTGATCTAAGAGGAGCGACCACAGTGGCTGTCATGTCAGTGGCGGCCATCATGCTGTGCCACTCCCCATACCTTCCGTGGTTGTAATGTAATCGGCGGTAGATGTGCCGCATCAGGCGTTGGTTCTGGGATGGGTAATACTTACTTCTAAGCGCTTGTTTTCCTGGTACTGAAAGTCAGAGACTGTTTTATCTCTTCTTCTACCGCTTTTTTTTGTTCTCAGCTGGACGTTGAACACTTATTAAGCAATAACTGGCAAATATCAATTGGGACATATGCCCATACTCATTAGAAGCTGTTGAGTCGATTGGTGAGATGTCGCCTCCGCGTACGTCTCCGACATGAATTATCGCAGCATGCAACACTTCCTTTATAAATCTGAAATTCTTTCACCAAGTATAAGTGCCGACAATATCCTCTACAATTATGCCAAATTTCAAGGCAATATCAATAGACACTAATCACTGAAAAAATGGCTGACTGGTGAACAGATAATCAGACAGCTTTTATCAAAAGGCCTCGCCTCAGTGTTGGAAGTTATGTTTTGTGGTGTTAAAACTAATAAATCAATAGCATTGTAAACACGGGACATATCCACGGAGAGCTAATGAAGTGAGAGCTGCTCGTGAGGTTAATTTGAGATCGTGGGCCTGGTCTTTGGTTATTGTATTCACCGTCATTATCATCATCATTACAGCCCATTAAAAGTACACTCTTGAACATCGGTCTTCTCCAAATAATGCCATGAATCACGTTCGTGAGCCACCTGCTTCCATCGACTTTCTGCATGCCTGCCATGGGGATCGTCATAATTATTCGGAGTTAATGGTACGTATTTGTGGAATAAAAACCCTTTTTAACCGCATCATAAGCGGTGGTAATGCATGCATCTATCACGCTCCTTTAAAAAAAAACAAATTAATTTAGCTATGCTTAAAATAGGGGATTGAATTACAAAAGAATTTGTTTAGTTATTTTTACATTGTATTTACATTGTATTTCTACTGCTGTGCTTCAAAAATTGAAAACGTGATGATAAATAATTAATCTAATGTTTCTTAGTAACACATGTAGCGAAAGTCGATGGTACGAGTACATTCCGTTAAATTGGTTTTCAGGGTTTTGCAGAATGGGTGTTTCAAATTTTCAAAAATTGTTGGTTTGGCTCTTTTTCGTTTATTTTGGAATTGGCTATTAAAACTCATGTTTTAACATCTGTATCAATAGTGATGTACAGCACAATTAAATTTAAAAAAATATGTTTAATACATACCCACTCCACATATAGTTTTATTATAAGGAAAGATTTCTTAGTGGAACAACATATTAAATTTATTATGTCATTGACTCGACTCGCTAAACAAGCAAGAAGCAAGTCTGGTTCACTTCTCAAATTTTACTACGTGGTTTAGTATGTGATCGCAGTATAAGAATAGTGCAAGCTTGTGTGAAATACGAACAATAACTTATTTTATTGTAAGCAGTAAAAGTAATGAATAAATATGACGAGATTAATACGGAAGTACCTGAACCTGAGGGTCAAAAAACAAAATATAGATGGAAAACATATTTTTTGAGACAGGTAGATGTTTTTTTCAAATATTTTCTAAAATACAAAACGTACGTTGAAAATGTGGATAAAAAGCGTTTTGTAAATTTCCTTTCATTTTAGTTATTTAACCTTTGACGTGTAGATTATTTAGTGTTGAATACTGAAAAAGTAACTTTGTAAATAGTGGTTTTAGCTTACTTCAAAAAAGGAAGACGTTAACAAGTCGATTGTATGTTTTTTCTTGGTATGTATGTTACACGATATCTTTATCAATTATGAACCGATTTTGATAGTTCTTTTTTTATTATATTAGTTATACTAGATATATACTTCAGGTAGCCATATAAATTTGGAGAAAAAATTCTCCCCTTATGGTCAAAATATAGGGATCAAATTTTTATGGAACTATTTAGTCGACATTACAATTATAATATTTCTGAGTTCACTCAAATGGATAAAAAATATATTTTTAATAATAAGTAAAAGCCGACTTCAAGCAAAAAAAAAAAAAACTTATATTGCCTTTTAGCTTTTACTTTTCATAAAAGTATTTTTTAAGCATAAGTTTTATCGGAGATTAAAATGAATATGCTTAATTCGGCCATAATTTTTGAAGATAGCTTTTGACTTAGAAAATGCATTGAAAAAAAAAGAAAAAAAGTATAAATGGACTGCCTTAACCTCTAGAGACCGGAGAAAATATTTTGTGGCAAATATTTTATATTTTATATATTTTGTGTTAAAAGTTTATCAAAATATCTGGAAAAAATAATTTAAAACATCCTGTCATTTTTACTGAAGTTTTTCCTTATGTTCTCGCATGAGTACACGAGGACTTGGTCCTTATCCGAGTACCTTCTGACAGTAACAGCCTTTTAGTAATGGAATTATAGGTACTTTAATTTCTTTGGAATTAAAAATCACTCATTGGAAAAAGGATGTTTTGTAGATATAACAACTTGCTAGTAAACTTTTAATTATTTTAAATAACTTTACTCTTATATAAAATTTTATCAATTAAATATAATTTATTTAAAATTACTATGCAATTAAATAGTTACCGAGCAAAAGATTTATATCAATAACAAGTGAGATGCGGGAAGTAAAGATTGATAAGAACCTCCGAAGGAGGCTGAGTTATAGCCGAAATAAGAATATTTAATTTTTTGGTTTTTGGCCATTTTGACCCCTTAGGAGTGTAATAAAAAACTTTTTGCCCCTATTCAACCTTGACCCCCATGACATCCTCTACATGAAAGCTATTCAAACTGACTATGCCTAAAGTTCGAGCCACCCCCCAATTTTTTGGTTTTTGGCTATTTTGATGCCCTAGGAGCGTAATGAGAACTTTTTGCCCTTTCAACCATGACCCACATGACCTCCTCTACATGATAGGCTATTCAAACTGACTAGATCTAAAGTTTGAGTCACCCCCCAACTCATTTCTAGTCTTTACTTCCAAAAACCAAGTCGCTTCCGATCGTCGGCACGCTTAGATATTTTAAACTACGCAACGGATTTTGATGCGGTTTCCATCAATAGACAGAATGATTCAAGAGGAAGGTACATGCGTATTATATATTATATAATTCTTCTGTCCGTCTGTGTATGTGACTGAAACTCTCCTAAACGGCTGGACCGATTTTGATGAAATTTTGTGTGTGTGATTAAGTAGATTAGAAAATGGTTTAGATTCACAATTGGACCCGATAGGTGGCGTTGTTGTCGATTTTTTTATTAATGAGATCATAAAAATGCATGGCAATTTTGAAACATTTTTTTTCTCAATTATAATCAAAAATAAGAACTGATTTTATTACTCAAGGTGTTTATCTACGCAATTACCTTAATTATTTTTTACCGACTGCTCCTACTTATCAAGGCGTGTAACAATTAAAATTAAATAAATTTGTAGAGTAGATATATTTATTTTTCGCTTAACTGTCCACAGATTACGTTAACACTATCTATTGATTATTACAATGTAAAAACTTTTTGTTATTAATCCATTAATTAATCTGTGTGTACTTTTTTTTAATAGAAATAGGGTGACAATCGAGCACACAGTCTACCTGATGGTAAGTGGTTGCTGTGGCCCATATACATCTACATCTATCCTCGTTTGAGAATCAAAATGCAGATGCGTTGTCAGCCTTGAGGACTAAGATGAAATTCCTCTTTTCCAGTAAAAAGGGTCTCCGGTTCTCTAGACTTACCATACGAAACACAACGGCATTAAGCTGCTATTTTACGCTGGTATACTGTGAGAGCGTGGTCCTTCCTCGATCGAGCCGACCCATTCGTGCATGGCTCTACCACGTATAAAACGTATACTCTTGTTATTTGCTCGAATGTATAATATTAAATTTACTTGGGTGTAAAATAAGTTGAAAAAAATTAAATTTTAAATTTAAATTTAAAGAGTATAGATTTTTTTTCCTCTAATATAGTCGCTCGAGTACTGAGCATTCTACTGATATTAGTCTTCTATTAATTAATTCATATAAATCAACCATCGATGTTTTGTCCGTTAAATGTACGATTAATTGTATAAAATTTATGCCCAAATACGCTACTCAATTTTAAGACGCCGTTAAGTCTCGTGCTGTCTCTATCACTTTAAGTAAGTGACTGTGACCCCGCCTAAGGGTATTAGTGTTCTGTGACTGTGACACAACGAGACTGATCGGGAGATGGTGACAGAAAATAGTCTCCCATTTTCTCCTGCATGCCTTTTTAAGAATTGATAACTAACCCTAAAATATGAAAGAGAGGTTACGAGCCCTTGCGCCGTTGCACGTCATAAAGAAAATGGCTACTCTTTGTGTAAAGAATTTTAGTATTTTTCCGTGACATTATATTGCATGCCTCTGTAATATAACGTAGTTGGAACAAATTTAAGCTATAATAATTGATGGCATGCAATTCGAAACGGCCGACGGGGCTCAAAGGGTTACGAGGAAATGAAAAAAAAATAGAACATTTCCGTGTTTACAAATTGCATGCCGTTGTAAAAATTAGTATTTTTTTTATCTCAAAAATACTCTACGAAAATTGGCATGCACCCCTCGTATGACCAAGGGTGGAAAATATTAGGAAAATGTTGTGAAAATTCAATACAACTTTTCGTGATTTCAAACTACTTCTAATAAAGATAAATATTAATTTTATGACCAAATAATTCTGAAATACAAATAATAATGAAAGTTTCATAAAATATATGAAACATTTCCGTGTTTTTAATTTGCATGCCGTTTTGCATTTCATAAAACATATTATTTTAAGTATATATCGAAAATGGCATGCGTATTTTTCTTTATTTTCTTTATTATCGATTTATGCCGGGCGTAAAATACTTAGGTGACAAGGATCAGTGCAAGAGGTCTGGTAATGAAACCCTTCCAACAACAGGAGAGGTCTAAGTGGAAAAGTAAATTTTCGCGGGTTGATGAAGAAGCTGATGAATAGCCTGTTCTTAATAAGTGATGTATAGAAGAGGTGTATTAACCGAACTATTAAATTTTATCGACCTCAATTTGCATATCGACGTTGCACAAGCCCGTTTGAATATTTAAAATTCAAAATCAGCACATGAATTATCATTTATTATGTATTCATTTTAAAGAGCCCTCAATAATTTTTGTTTTTAAGTAAACGTTGTCTAACCAGTTTGCAACGGATTATATCCTCAACTCCACGTCACGCTTATTTTGCACGTTTTATGTAGGTATTGCGCATTCTATAATTAATATCTGTGGTACCTAATTAGTTTTAATATAAATAACTTGAATAAGTACTTATTACTGTCCGAAGGTGGAGTTTATTCAGTCTAGTAAGTGACACGGAGATGCATCAATTTTTTTTTTATAGAAATGAGGACGAAAGAGCACACAGTCCACCTGATTGAGTTAACGTACGTCAACATGCTTAAGTTTGGTAATAAATTGAGTGAGGTTATCATGGTAAATGTCAAGGTCGGGTATATTTTTGGTAAACTTGTTGTACAGACAAGATGTACGGATCATTGGGGAGTCGCGACCCAAGTTTGCTCTACAAAATTTGTTCTTTTTTATACAATAAGTGTCACAAACGACCACACAGTCCACCTGATGATAAGTGGTTGCCGTGGCCCATATACATCTAGATCTATGAAATACAGATGCGTTGTCAGAAGCGAGGACTAAGATAGAATGCCTCTTTTCCAGTAAAAAGGGTCTCCGGTTCTCTACATTCACCATACGAAACACAGCAGCATTAAGCTGCAATTTTACGCTGGTATTCTGTGAGAGCGTGGTCCTTCCCCGGTCAAGCCCACCCATTCGTGCCACAACTATACTATTCATATAGCTGCAGCATGACTCTACCACGTATTAAAGACTACACGGATATCTTGGTATCTTGGATTTTACGTTAAATTGGAATTTGGACAACAAAGGGACAGTCTATGTGATTATTTAAAATTTTATGAAGGAGTGACATGTCTAAGTTATTTCGGCGTAAGAAAAGGGGCCCCAGTTGAAAATGATAAATTTTTTCACTATAGGTTTTGATACTTCTTGGAATATCAAAGCGGTTAATCTACGAATTACTTTCTTCTGAACTTTTACGATCCTGTCTATGTCAGTTTTATAAGTAGGGCACCATACTGTGTTGCATTACTCGAGCTAGCTCCTTACAAAACTATTGTATAGCTGAATGGGAATTGCTGGTTTTTTAAAATAATTTGAGTTTCTGAATATGAAGCCTAGTGACCTATTTGCTTCCCCTACCACCATTTTTGTTAATATGGTTCCAATATTTGAAATCGGCATCCATTATGACACCAAGATCTCGAATAGTAGTCACTTCTTCCAACTGGACCCTGGGTTCTCCCGCGCTGGGCGGGATGAGCAACCGGGATAAACGCTAGGTAGAAGAAGAAGAAGAAGAAGAAGATATTATATAAGACGTAATAACGTCGCCAAATGTTTCCCATCCGATATTAGATACATCATTACCTACTTTGTGTTCGTGATATGGATTGACTGCCTTGTTGGTCTAGTGGTTGTAGTAGTGCGACTGCTGATCACGAGGTCCCGGGTTCGAATCCCGGGTCGGGCCTAAAAATCAGTTATTGAGTTTTTCCATCAAGAAATTCTCAGTAGCTGCCCGGAGTCAGGAAGGTGGCGGTGTCTTACTCCCATGCCTCGGAAAGCATGTAAAGCCGTTGGTCCTGCGCCTGATCTCTCTCCGGTCGTGTCGGTTTACCGTCCCATCGGACTATGAGAGTGAGGGAATAGAGAGTGCACCTGTGCTTGCGCATACACTTGGGCACTATAATCCTGTCCTGCGCCGATGGCTAGTCTCCGTAGAGACTGGCCGCCGTGACCGAAATTCGGTCTGGAGGACATTATTTATCCCGAACGGCACTTGTCTTTGTATTCAGGCACATCGATCCTCTATTATTATTAGGCATTGGGTAGTGACCCACCCTCTTACCTGATTCTGCCGCCAAATTGCAGTGCTTGTTCCGCTGTGTTCCGGTTTGAAGGATACAGAGAGCCAGTATAATTACACACTGTGAGGCATTCCATCTCAGTTCACAAAGGTGACAACGTACCTATATCCTTCTTTTCTTTTTATTTGTAGTTGGTTCCAGATGTCCACGGCCTGTAGCAGCTACTTACAATCAGGTGGACTGTAAATTTGTTAACCAACTTCAATAAAAGGAGGAGGTACTCAATTCGACTGTAAGTTTTTTATGTGCGTTACATTAGAACTTTTTTCTTAGTGAACCGATTTTGATGATTCTTTTTTTATTTGAAAGCTGGCCAGTAACTTTTGTGTTCTCCTTCATCATCATCATCATTACAGCCCTTCATAAGTCCACTGCTGAACATACGCCTCCCCCAAGGAATGCCACAAAGAACGGTCCTGAACCACCTGTATCCATCGACTTCCTGCATGTCTTACCAGGTCGTTACTCCATCTAGTGGGGGATCGCCCTACACTTCGCCTACCGGTACGAGGCTGCTACTCGAGAACTTTTCTTTCCTATTGGTTGTCGATTCTTCGAGCTATATGGCCGGCCCACTGCCACTTCAGCTTACTAATCCGTTGAGCTATGTCGGTTACTCTGGTTCTACTGCGGATATCCTCATTTCTGAGTTTATCACGAAGAGAAACCCCGAGCATAGCCCTCTCCATAGCTCGCTAAGTGACCTTGAGCTTCCTCATGCGGCCAGCAGTGAAGGACCACGTCTCAGATCCATAAGTCATCACTGGCAACACGTACTGGTTGTACAATTTTGTTTTCAGGTTTTGAGGTATACCTGACGAGAAGATGTAATTTCCCGAACGCTGCCCGAGTTGAATCCGTCGATTGACTTCTTGGTCGAAGATGGACTTACCTAGTCGGACTATTTGTCCCAGGTAAACATACTCGTCAACAACTTCGAGCTTAGTGCTCCCAACAACTACCGGCATAGGTGTGACATGGACATTAAACATGATCTTTGTTTTGTCCATGTTCATCTTAAGACATATCTGTTGGGAGACACTATTGAGGTCAGTGAGCATAGTGCTTAGGTCCTCCAGCAATTCTGCCATAAGAACTATTTCGTCGACAAATCGAAGGTGAGTGATGTACTCGCCATTGATGTTAATACCGCATGCTTTCCAGTCCAGTAGCTTGAAAACGTCTTCCAATGCAGCGGTGAAGAGTTTTGAGGATATAACGTCACCCTGTTTTACACCTCTCTGCAGTTGGATAGGTTTCGTACACTGATTCTGTACTCATATAGCCATCGTAGCTCTGCTGTACAAACACTTCAGCACTTCGATATACCGACAGTCAACTTGGCACCGCTGAAGGGACTGCAGTACCGTCCAAATTTCGACGGAATCAAAGGCTTTCTCATGGTCCACATACGCAAGGTAAAGTGGCAGATTATACTCCTCTGTACAATTTTCCGAAGGGTGTGTATGTGGTCCATTGTACTGGCCTTTTCGAAAACCGGCTTGTTCGGGAGGCTGGAAGTCGTCAAGTCTGCGTACGAGACGATTCGTAATGACTCTCGAAAACAGCACGTAGATGCGGCTCAGAAGGGAAATCGGTCTGTTGTTCTTCAAGAGAGCGTTGTCGCCTTTCTTGAAGAACAAGACTACCGCACTTCTGCTCCACGCCTCCGGAGTAGTGCCACCATGGAAGACGGAATTAAAGAGCTTCTGAAGGACTTCAAGTACTGGTTTTCCACCCGCTTTTAGAAGCTCCGCTGTAATTCCATCCTCACCTGTGGCCTTGCCGTTTTTAAGGTGCTGGAGAGCCATTCTAATCTCGCTTAGAATGACGTCCGGGATATCTTCAGAATAGTGTCGGATAAGACTATCTAAGAGTTATCCTTAATAATGCGTATTTAATTGACTTCGACTACATTGATGATGTTCTTCTCATTTTATTTATATTGAAATCGGTTGTACAAATTTTTCAACAATTACAAAAGTCTGTTGCACAAAAAAATTTAGTAGACACTCATGTCATGTGACAATACTTGTCTATACAGGGTTAGGCTGCAAAAACCGGCCAATTTTGCAAAATAAGTAATATAGGCATTTGCCTATATTACTTATTCGCGCACAAAAATTCTTAAGGGTGGAACGGTGGGCAAAAACGTTGTTGCCCATAAATCACATTCAATTTGGGATGATTTCAACTAAATTATTACTAATGTATGATATAGTTTTGGGATGATTTCAAATAAATTATTATTAATATACGTATTTCCAAAAACTGCAATAACTGTATATCATTATTTATATATTTGAACTTAAGTTTAAAATTTGGCTACTCTTTGAAAAATAACCCTGTAGAATGTTTTTTTATGTTTACGAGAATTTTTATATTATATTAAACAAATAAAATGTTTCGAAATATGCTAACGACTTTAACATGAAACTTAACGGCAAAGGTCTGGAGCCTCTTATATCATACTAAGGCTTTAACTAGCCTGAATGACCTTGACGAAACGGCGATCGCAGAGATTTTAGCCGATGTCAACACCGTCTAGCAACTACGTTCTGTATTACTTATAAAAGTGCAAAGATTAATAGACTGCAGAGATGACAATTATGTAAGTGACATACTGCCTGTTATGCTTGCGCATCACTGAGAATTATGTCGCGGTTACGCATCATCAATTACATTGCACGGTGTGGTGCTGCAGCTTTGTCCGGTAGGCATCACGAGCTATCAAGTGTTCAAGTTTCAAGTACGTAAGAATTTTTATTATATATGTTAAATCGTATTTATTTGTGTCGTATTAAAATATGTCGTCAAAGCGTTCGCTGTAAATTTTCCCGGGTTTGATCCCCGACAACACGAATGAAATTTGTAATTGCAATTTTCGTCAACACGCATTGGGGAAGCACGGCGGGCATTTCCTTGCCCTAAAACCCTCTCAGAAATAAAAAAGAGTCCTGTGCCCAGTAGAGGGACTTGTATAGCCTATTACTTTACTTTGTAGCAATATTTATATTCGTTTCATATATAGAAGGGTACCTTATGCTGACAAAAATATCATGTGGAGGCGACAAAAACGTAAAACATCTTTGTACCTAGATAAAACGTTCGAAAGATTGTCAGTCATGTCATACGCCACATTTTCTATAGAGCTAGAACATTGCAGATAGGGCAAAATAAAAAATAATCCAATATATTATGGGAACTATTTATTATTATATATATATACATTTATAGGTATTTATAATAAAAATAATGAACAAGCTGCAAGGTTCAACTAATAATGTTTTTTGTAAACACAATCGTAAAATTCCTGTTTTAATTTTTACCAATGGTTAATTGATGAAACGTAGTCAAGATCACTTCATATAAAATATATTTAATTAAAATTGACACGTGACCTATTTGGCCTTCTACTTACAACTCGGCGGAAATTTGAAAAGAAGATTTTGTCTTTTCACACAAGTATTGTTTACAACTGGCGTGGTTTCGAAAAGCGTGATTAAGTGTCAGTGGTATATAATCAATTAAATACTGAAGTTTATTGAAATTTATTTTTTTATTTATTTTTGTTATATCTTCTTAAAAACTGACGCCATCTCACTATTTTATTATTTGTTTTTTTTTTGTGCGCATAAGGATAAATTAAACTAAGTTAGATTAACTTGGATAAGTTTATATTTTTTTTAATTTTATCACAAAATTTCCGCAATAAATTATTACCTTTTCTACAGTGATTCTCTCCTCTTAGTTTCGGCGTGACTGTAGGATGTTATAGTGAGTCACCGTCAGTTACTAAGCGGCCATAAATCATTATATGTATGTATAGACATACATATATACATTTTTTGATTTTCATATTTATGTTTTTTGAATTTTGATTGATATTTTGAAACCTGGTAAAATTACTTTTTTCCATACCAATTGATGGGCCTGAGTATAATGCCAGTTATGCTCTTTGGCTGAAGTTATTTTTTAATTTATGCTCAATTGCAGACAAAACAATATTGATTGCGCATTTCTAAAACAAAACTTTACCTCTTCTCCTTCTAATAATAGCTCCTGCACCTAACACGGCGGAATAGTTATTATTATCTAGAAGACCATTTGGGAAAACAGTTTTTGTTAACAGTTATGAGTGTAACATTTTATCAGCTGCTTTGTTTATAGTGCCATGAGCAACACTTTGCCGGTTTCTGTACAGAAAATGATGCTGGCTTTGCAAATACGGATGGCCGCTACCATTGAATATAATTCCCGCTATGTTACACTTATTTACATAGAAACTTTAATTATCATTTGCATAAAATTCTAAATAGCACTTTTTACACAAGAAAGTAAACTTTTAGATCAGTCCATTTTGTTTTTCACTAATTAAGTAAAAAGTAAAACAAACCAATAGGGCCGGGAATTAAAATTTCTTGCAACTTTTTATAGAAAAGCATGACCTTATCATAATATAAAAGTCAATCATTTAGCCATGTGATAAAACTTTTAAGTGTGCCAGTCAAACATTAAAGACGATATTCGGGTCATTATACTGGAAATAGTCTTTTAAATATTTTGTAGTACAATTGATAATCTTCAGTATGATTGACCGTGTATATGACTTTTATAAGTCTATGTTATTTTTGATGAAAATTATTATTGCAGATAAAAGCCCTTTCACATTTATTTTAGTCTCGAATTAAATTAATCAAAATGAAAATAATAACATTGGCTTTTTATAACTGATCTTTAAATGTAAAACACTGACTTGAAATTATATAATTATTGGCATTTTTTTTAATTCATTGAACTTTTTTAAGATTTTGTTAAAACTCTATTGGTAAAAAAAAACAAATATATATATATATATATTATAGTTCTTGATGAAAATAATGTATGCGCGTTACATCGCATCCCATCAAGAATTTGTAATGTAATTCTTGGTATAAAGCTAAGACGTGATAATAACTGTAAACAATAGAATAACAAAATAATGAAAACATTTACATTTACATACAAAACATTTACAGAAATACTTGCTTTATAACCTTATAAATATTATTTGACCGTAATAAAATAAAACAAGGTAGTCTTGGGCATGAAAGTAAAAATAAATATTTTCGATTATTTTTGCAATATCTAACAGCCGGATCAGCGCGCGATTCTGATCCATCTAAAGATGTTAAATTTCAGCAAGCACTGTCAAATTCAATAGGAGTGACAGAAAAACAGTTCTTGATATAGAAAGGTAAATAAATTATTTAACCTATAAAGTAAAATCACTTTATTACAAATCAAAATAGCCCAATAGCTTTATTAACATGAGACATAATTGTAGGAGTGCTTACAATACTTAACATTATTTTATTGAAATCTCAGAAAGTTTTTTTTAAATAGAATAAGGGTGACGAACGAGCACACAGTCCACCTGATGGTAAGTGGTTGCTACGGCCCATACACATCTACATCTATCCTCGATTACGTATCAAAATGTAGATGCGTTGTCACCCGTGAGGACTAAGATGTAATGCCTCGTTTCCAGTAAAAAGGTCCTCCGGTTATCTACACTCACCATACGAAACACAGCAGGGTTAAACTGCTATTTTACATGTTATTCCGTGAGAGCGTGGCCCTTCCCCGGTCGAGCCGACCCATTCGTGCTACAACTATACCTAATAAATATAGCTGTAGCATGGCTCTACCACGTAAAAAAAAAAATTGACGTTGAAAATTTATGTATTTTTGGAAGCAACTTTGCAATTATTTTCTATTGAGTTAATTTTTGTGGAATCGTGTTTTGCAAACCGCCACCTGAAATACGTACAATTTTTTTCGATAATGACGTGAAATTACAAAACCATCCCCATGCATTTCAATGTGGCTCTATTCAGCCTCTTAATATGAACATACCTCGGATTTCAGAGATAATGGAAGATATAATATTATATTATTACTGTTCCGTGTGAGGCAACCTATATACTTATATAAATATTCTCATCATATTTTTATGGTTGGTTAGAAAAATTATATCTAAATGCAAACTTTCACAGGGTAATTTTTTTTTTACTATTTTTACCCAGCAAGTAGTAAAGCAACTACAATCCCATCGGTAAGTGGTTATGTAGTCTAAGATGGTGAATTGCACTGACTTAACAAAAACCTATTCACTCTTGCCTAATAGTACTAGGTAAGTATTATTTGCGACCTATTTGTGTGTGTGTATGTGTGTGTGTATGTGCGCGCGTGCGTGCTTGCGCGCGTGTGCGTGTGTGTGTGTGTGTGTGTGTGTATGTGTGAAGAAAAGCGTATGAGAATACGTGAAGAGGAATAAAGGTTGAGTACTAATTCGCTTACCTGTACGAGGTTGCCACTCGAGGACCTTTCTTCCTATTTTTTATATGTTTTCCAAGTTATATAGCTAGCCCATTGCCATTTCACTGTAATATTCCGTTTAGCTATGTCAGTTACTCTGGTTCTAATGCAAATTCCTTCATTTCTAACTTTATCACCTAGAGAAACCCCTCTCCAATTTAAAATTTTTACATTTTTTAGATGATAGTTTGTCTAACAAAAAAAAACCATAAACCCAAGAATATCTTTATATAGTTATTTATACTTAGGTAAGCACCATTCTTTTATTTATTTAAATTGTTTGATTTAATTTGATAACAGTGTACCTAAATGTAAGTATCTGTATCTTTATTTCTCTCCCCAATAATATTTTATAAAGTCATACTCATAAAAACAGCGTTTTATTGTAATACATAATTATAAAATTCATTATCAACTAATTAATAAAAATATGCAACAATAAAATTACATAGGTATGAAAAACTATCGCAATCTAAGTAACGAGAGCATGTTCGTCGTTCCACATCTAAATTATATAAAAATGCATTTTTCAATTTCACTAATCAACGTCGCCGCAAAAATTTCTTCTTCTTTGGGCACTTTAAAATTCATTTATTTAGAAAATAATATTTACAGTTACCAGTGTACAGATATTAACTAAATTAAGTATTTCTAGTCATAAAAATATTTATAATTGAGTATAAACTTTTAAAAAACTATTATATATTTGAACGAAGTCGCTCCAACACCGACGTGCGGCCCACCCTCGACGATGTCCGAAAACGGACTGTGACAGAGCTTACATGGCGACGGAGATACGGAAATATATTCAATTTCAGGGAAAAATGATATATTCTCTTATTAAACGGGTAATAAAAATAAAACTCTCAATTAAAAATATTAATATTTTTAAGACCTTTTTTTTAGTGTAAGAACTATTTAAAAAGCTTGTGCCGTTTTGGAGAAATTTTGCAAAATATGACAAAGATAGGTACTCTTTGGGGATTTTTTTTCTAATAAGGCGTTGACAAAAATACAATTTTGTTAAATTAAAAACATTTACCAAATCTTCTTCTGTTACCCTGTATTTTTTCTTTGTGGATTAAATGAACAGTTATTGAGATTTTTTTACTTAATTATCCTAGATTTAGGCATTTCAACCACTGTTAAGGCCTTAATGAAAAAAACAAAGGAGCAATATTGGGTAATTTACAAGCGCTGTAGCTAACATCGATCTTGAGTTAGTGACAGAATAATGGGAGTAAGAGGATTTGTTATAATGTATAGAGTCGCGATGATCGGACAAAGATTCCTTACATTGGGAACTCTATACAATATGTTAGAATTTTGTTTTGTTCCAATAGAAGTTATCGATACAAGTTATTTTCATCTTTTATTTTTTTGCCTTATAATGAAAAAACCTACACAAAATATGACATAGTTACCTTCAGGTTTTATTAAGATTTATGACTCTGAACACCTTGATTCTGTCGAAAATATACAAAATAAATAAATTAAGTGTGATAGAATTAGTTTCAATTTTAAATATATTATTATTTATTTGCATATTTTTAGTCAATAAAAATCGAGATTTTAAAGTCAAGATAGGAATAACAGTAAAATTATCATCTAAAATTGCTACAACTACAAGTTCGTGGTTGATTTATAATTCGTAGTCTGAGTTACGATGTTTGTCTTTACCGGTTTCGCTGTTAATTTTTCTCCACGTAATTTTAATTTAATTTGCAGGCTGTATTAATGTTGACGCTTAATTTTTTTTATATACAAGGGTGACAAACGAGCACACAGTCCACCTGATGGTAAGTGGTTGCTGTGGCCCATAGACATCTACATTTATCCTCGTTTGCGAATCAAAATGCAGATGCATTGTCACCCGTGAGGACTAAGATGGAATGCCTCTTTTCCAGTAAAAAGGGTCTTCGGTTCTCTACACTTACCATACGAAACAGCAGTGTTAAGCTGCTATTTTACGCTGGTATTCTGTGCGAGCGTGGTCCTTTCCCGGTCGAGCCGACCCTTTCGTGCTACAACTATACTACTAATATAGCTGCAGCATGGCTCTACCACGTACATGCACATTAAATGTAAAGATATGGAATAATAATCAAATAAGGTCAACTTTTACGCTATGTAGCGACGGTATAAGGAATATCCACTACCTCTTAATGTTCTTTGCGTGTCGTAAGGGGCGACAGATAGGAACGGAAACAAAAGATTAAGACTAGTGATCCGCTCCGTCTTAACCTGGGTGGGGCATATTAATGTGGCATCATTTACATTTAAGGTAATGATTAAATACCATTTAATTGATGATCGCAGTGTAGTGGCGGTATAAGATATTCCACCACCCAGGTTATCCCATGGCTGGTGTAAGGCAACAGAGGAAAACTGAAACAGGAGATGGGCAGCAGCATCTTCCTGATAACAACTCTAAATAAAGATATGCAAATAAAAATAGAGAGATAATAGAGAAGAAAATATACAGAATGTGTCCACCGCCAAGTTCAAAAACTTTATTAAATATTGTATAAGACTATTATAATATTAAGAAATTTATAAATTTTAATAACCCTTGGGAATGAGGGGACCAGTACCAAGCAATTCCTAATTTTTTTTGTGTTTTTAATTGTGTATAAGTTCTAACTTTAAATAATAAAAACCTGCGGTTGTCAACCCGCCTACGAAGACTTACAAATATTGCCATTTTGGTGGTGTTGCACTTTCGTGTCTTGGAAAGCTTTGTTGTGTCGGATAGCCGTCCCATCGGACTATTAGAGGGAGTAGAGAGCACCTGTGCTTGCATACAAACTTGTTACTATACTCATGTCTAGCACAGATGGTTTTATACGTGGTATGAGTAGAGCCAAACTGCAGCTATATTAGTAGTATAGTTGTAGCACGAATGGGTTGGCTCGACTGGGAAAGGAGCACGCTCTCACAGAATACCAGCGTAAAATAGCATCTCAATGCTGCTGTGTTTCATATGTTGAGTGTAGAGAACCGGAGACCCACCCTATTTACTGGAAACGAGGCATTCCATCTTAGTCCTTACGGGTGACAACGCATCTGCATTTTGATTCGTAGTTGAGGATAGATGTCTATGAGCCACAGCAACCACTTACCATCAGTCTGACTGTGTGCTCGTTTCTTACCCTTTATCTTATAAAAAAAAGAAAAAAAAGATGGCTAACCCCCGTTAAGACTGGCAGGATATGAAATATATTCCATTTTCATTTTCTTTTTCATTCTATGGGCTATTGCATAGCTCAGTAACTGGGCTACAACTATACTCGTAAATTATATTACGATGCTTCTTTTAGTGTGGATTATGCTATTTTTCAGTTACTAGTTTCCAGTGCAGTATGGGCACACTACTTTGTAACTGGGCTCTTCTTTGGTACTCCAACCGTACTGATACCACAGATGAGGAGAGAAGCAAATAGCACTGAAGCAGTGGGCGAAGAAATAGGATCCTGGCTGTGTGAGTGTTATTTTAATTCTTAACAGTTGTTTTTAAGTATCAGAGATCTATGATATAACAAATAATATGAATATACGACATTAATGAATTAAAGAATGGAATAGAATAGAGCAAATACTTGTGTCAGTGGACTATGTGGTTCTAATTAATGCACTTTTTAAAGTAGTAGGGCATTTCTAGTTAAAGTGTCCATGTCAGGAGGTACTACGGCCACGAAACAATTCC
The DNA here is from genome assembly GCA_963668995.1 of Parnassius mnemosyne. Classification (NCBI taxonomy): domain Eukaryota; kingdom Metazoa; phylum Arthropoda; class Insecta; order Lepidoptera; family Papilionidae; genus Parnassius; species Parnassius mnemosyne. Next base: position 9,957,486 of record CAVLGL010000093.1, read on the forward strand.
AGTTTGAAAGTTCAAAAAAATAAAACCTATCTTAGTTCTTAGCTGTGATAACGTATCTGTGGACTTCTTTGTTTTAAATTAACTGCAGATGGCCATAGAATGCAGTAGCCATTAACTATTAAATGGACTTTTACTTAGCTCGTTTGTTACTCTTATATTATTAAAAAGATATAGATCCTCCTAGACTCAGGTAGGCTTATAGTTTGATTCCATTCAATTCCAAGTTGACGCTTTTTTAATATTTGAATGCAATATTACTTTTAAAAATAAATATGTTTTCAAGAAGCAAAATCTTTCGACCTCGACCTTGAGGTCTAAAGATTTTGCAATAGTTAACCTTATAATCTATTTATTATATCGTCGGCAGCAAATTGTGTGATACGTCATTATACCAATTATACATAGTATATTTGCATACGGTCGCTAGTTTATTAAATGCCGAAGACAAATTGATGATGCTTTTAATTTTATTAATTTCGCCAATAGTAATATGTTATATCAATCATGATGGTTGATACTGTTTTATTCATGTACCAATAGGTTGAGGTGGGCGGTGGCTAACTGGCCACATCAGCCGCAAAGTCTCGGACATTTATATAACACACGAAATAATATATACCGCACCATATCTTACTGACGCTGTAATTTAACTTGATATGTGCATTTGTTAATTAACAGAATCAGTGAATCAGCCGTTACTTTGTGGGAATTATTTATATTAAAGACTAGCTGATAAACACGTTGCTTGATATATTAACAAAGTTTTCGTATGTGCAATGGAAAAAAAAACATCAAAAAGACAAAATTTCATTGTAACTAATGTTATTCGTTGCTCCGTTTGTAACTAAAATATATGAATTATCTGCGTTAGTAACGCGAGAGCAAGCGACGTACAGTAGACCGTGTGAAAAACTCCGTACAAAAATCGTTGTTTCTTAAAACTTTAATAACCTTATATCAAATGTACATATCGCAATATAATAATAAGGGCCAAGTGTCTGAGAATTAAAACTTAGAAAACCTATTCGAAATGCGCACAACTGCAAACCTCTATTATTTTATTTAAATAGATGTTAAAAATGAATTAAGATTCGCGTAAAAATAAATAAAGTTAGCGGTCAGCCACGGTGTAGTCTACTTCACCTGAGGATGCATCCTTTAGAGACGAAAGACGTGTCATATTATCGACGGTGGTGTGTCTTTCCTAGGGTAGTGGTGTTGGGAGTAGAGGTGCTGGGATTAGTTGTGACGGAGTAGGCAATTGAAGGTGAGTGGAGGTGCTCTTTGCCGTGTAGTGGCGGTCAAGAATATCCACTACCCCATATCCTCCCGTGGGTGTCGTAAAAGGCGACAAAGGGAAACAGCCAGGAGATGGGCAGCAGCATCTTCCTGATAATAGCCAAATTACAATAAAAAAACTGCGGTTGCCAACCCGCTCGCCAAGCGTGGCAACTATGGCAAATACCCCCCAATGATGAGAGCAACAAAAAAACGGCCCCCAGTCCCCGGCGGCCCCGCTATTCCTGGCTACGGTGGCGACCATGGTAACGGCGGGGCAGGGGGTGCTAAGAATCTCCGGTGGAGGTTCGGTTGCCACCTTAGACGACTCGACCTGGCAACGTACAACGCACGCACCCTGAGGACTGACGAGAAGATCGTGGAGCTGGAAGAAGAGATAGACAAGTTGCGCTGGCATATTATAGGATTATCCGAAGTCCGAAGAGAGGGGGAGGACACGGTAATCCTCGAATCCGGCAACTTGCTCTATCACCGGGAGGGCGACCATCTGTCCCAAGGAGGTGTCGGATTTATCGTCCACAAGTCTCTCGTTAACAACGTTGTAAAAATCGGGAGTGTGTCGACGAGGGTTGCGTACCTTATACTCAGAATCACCAAACGGTATTCGCTGAAGGTCATACAGGTTTACGCACCAACCTCGGCACACCCCGATGAGGAGGTGGAGGAAATGTATGAGGATATCTCTAGAGCCATGCATTCCTCCAAAACCCAATATACGGTGTTAATGGGAGGCTTCAATGCAAAACTAGGCACAAGAGAGAACGGTGAGCTGAAAGTAGGGAAATTTGGAATAGGGCAACGGAACCCAAGGGGCCAGCAGCTGGCCGACTTCATGGAGAAAGAGGGACTCTTTATGATGAACTCTTTCTTCCAGAAGCGGCCCCACAGGAAGTGGACCTGGTCGAGCCCCGACGGTTCCACAAAAAATGAGATTGACTTCATTATGACGACCAGACGACAACTGTTCAGTGATGTCTCCGTGATCGCGAGGGTGAAAACTGGTAGCGATCACCGAATGGTTAGAGGCACACTGAACCTAAACGTTAAGTTGGAGAGGTCTCGTCTAATGAAGTCAACGCTCCGTCCCCCTCGTGCTCTGTTCCAAAGTCCCGAAACCTTTCAGCTCGAGTTACAAAACCGTTTTCAGTGCCTGGAAGACTGCAATGAAGTGGACGATATGAATGACAAGCTCGTGGAAACTGTCCATGCGGTTGGAGCTAAGTTCTGCAAGACCCGCCGCAGAAGAACACAAAAACTCTCCGATCACACTCTTAATCTCATGGCTGTTAGACGGGAGATGAAGCTACATTCTTCAACAGACTTGACAGCATACAGGCATCTGAACAGACAGATCTCCAAGTGCATGCGGCGGGACTTACGCAACTTCAATACAGCTCGTATTGAAGAAGCGATCGAGCGGAACCAAGGCTCCAAAGTCTTTGCCAGAGATCTGTCTGCCAGAAAGAGCCAACTGTCAAAGCTGAAGACAGAGTGTGGCAGCATCGTTTCCGGGACACCTGAGATTTTGAGTGAGATTGAGAGGTTCTATGGGCAGCTGTACACATCATCGTTGGAGCCACACGCAAGTGTGAGTAACGATCCAAGAGCGAGTCTCATCCGACACTATTCCGAAGATATCCCGGATGTCAGTCTGAGCGAGATTAGGATGGCTCTCCAGCACCTTAAAAACGGTAAGGCCCCAGGCGAGGATGGAATTACAGCGGAGCTTCTGAAAGCGGGTGGAAGACCGGTACTTGAAGTCCTTCAGAAGCTCTTTAATTCCGTCCTCCATGGTGGCATTACACCGGAGGCGTGGAGCAGAAGTGCGGTGGTCTTGTTCTTCAAGAAAGGTGACAACGCTCTCTTGAAGAACTACAGACCGATTTCCCTTCTGAGCCGCGTCTACGTGCTGTTTTCGAGAGTCATTACGAATCGTCTCGCGCGCAGACTTGACGACTTCCAGCCTCCCGAACAAGCCGGTTTCCGAAAGGGCTTTAGCACCATAGATCACATACATACCCTTCGGCAAGTTGTACAGAAGTCCGAAGAGTACAATTTGCCACTATGTCTGGCGTATGTGGACTATGAGAAAGCCTTTGATTCCGTCGAAATTTGGGCGGTGCTGCAGTCCCTTCAGCGGTGCCAAGTTGACTGTCGGTATATCGAAGTGTTGAAGTGCTTGTACAGTAGGGCTACGATGGCTATCCGAGTACAGAACCAGAGTACGAAACCTATCCAATTGCAGAGAGGTGTAAGACAGGGTGACGTCATATCCCCGAAACTCTTCACCGCTGCATTGGAAGACGTTTTCAAGCTTCTGGACTGGAAAGGATACGGTATCAACATCAATGGCGAGTACATCACTCACCTTCGATTTGCCGACGATATAGTCCTTATGGCAGAATCGCTGGAGGACCTAAGCACTATGCTCAATGACCTCAATAGTGTTTCCCAACGGATAGGTCTTAAGATGAACATGGACAAAACTAAGATCATGTTTAATGTCCATGTCACACCTATGCCGGTAGTTGTTGGGAACACTAAGCTCGAAGTTGTTGACGAGTATGTTTACCTGGGACAAATAGTCCGACTGGGTAAGTCCAACTTCGACCGAGAGGTCAATCGACGGATTCAACTCGGCTGGGCAGCGTTCGGGAAGCTACGACACATCTTCTCGTCAGACATACCTCAAAACCTTAAAACGAAATTGTACAACCAGTGCGTGTTGCCAGTGATGACTTACGGAACTGAGACGTGGTCCTTCACTGCTGGCCGTATGAGGAAGATCAAGGTCGCTCAGCGAGCTATGGAGAGGGCTATGCTCGGAGTTTCTCTGCGTGATAAACTTAGGAATGAGGATATCCGCAGTAGAACCAGAGTGACCGACATAGCCCAACGGATTAGTAAGCTGAAGTGGCAGTGGGCCGGCCATATAGCTCGAAGAACCGACAACCGATGGGGAAGAAAGGTTCTCGAGTGGCAGCCTCGTACCGGTAGGCGAAGTGTAGGGCGTCCCCCCACGAGATGGAGTGACGACCTGGTAAGACATGCAGGAAGTCGATGGATGCAGGTGGCTCAGGACCGTGTTTTGTGGCATTCTTTGGGGGAGGCCTATGTTCAGCAGTGGACTTGTGAAGGGCTGTAATGATGATGAATGATGGAGGTGCTCTTAAACTAAGTAAGACACGTCATTTCATTACGCGGATCTACTGCAAATTTATTTTTACCATACTTAATGTGCATTTGTATTTTTAATACAAGTAGTTAAGTTTCAGTGACTTAGATAGTAGTGTGTAATGTAATTTGCAGAGATCACGTCTTTCTCTTGACTGACGAGGCATTTTACAATTTGCCTTTGGCATTACACAAATCAGCGAGCGTTTGCAAATAGACGACGCCGTTTGTATATCGACGAATCATACAATCTGCTGACGACATATATACATAGGTATATATTTTGTAAAACTTAAAATTTTAAATGAACTAAAGATATTCTACTCTTTTATAATTTTGTCATTAACAACGTTTTCCGTTTTCAGGTTCAGTATTCGGCTTCTCGGCGATACCATGGGTGTTTATAATACCGCTCACCATCACTAAACTGGGACGAAAGATACCTTTTATAATAGCATGTGTGAATATTTTCGCAGCCTTAATTGCCATGTATTACAGTTACACGCCTATGCAGATACTCATGAGTGAAATATTACAAGGAATGAACCACGCTACAAACGTCACACTCGCAGTGGTTATTATATCAGAGTACACTTCACCGAAATATCGAGGAATATTCCTTACAATAAAATCAGCTACTTTCTTCTGGGGTATATGGATATCGAATGCAATAGGCACGTTTTTCCATTGGAAATGCATTCCTTTATTTGGAATGGTATGCGCTGGTTATACTATGATCAGCGTCTTCTGGCCGGAATCGCCGTACTGGCTGGCCGATAAAGGGCGTTTTGAAGAATGTAGAAAAGCACACCGCTGGTTGCATGGCTCCAATGAGAATTCAATACTCGAAGTAGAAACTTTGATCGCTTCACAAACCGAATACCTTAAGAGTTGTGACTCCCGAAAACGGAACTGGACATTTTCTAGTATTTTGCACACGATTACATGTAAACAGTTCTACAAACCTATTCTATTGTCCATTCTCATGGTGAGTCAATATCACCTATCGGGAAAATACGTTTGCAGTATGTACGTAATTGATATAATAAAAAGAATCACCAAAAGTGAATCAACCGCTTATACGGGAATGTTGATTCTTGACGGAGTTACTGTTTTAGGGATGTACGTGGGTTGCTTCCTATCGAAGATACTTAAAAGGCGTACATTATTCTTAGGGTCTTCAACTGTGGGCATCACTTTTCTTTTTATCATTGCCTTATATCTTTATTTAATCAAATTATCTATTATAGGAGAGAATAATATAGTTTCGATTTTATTATTAATATCATTCTCCGTACCCATTAGTTGTGGTCCAATGATAATGACTACGTCGCTATACGGCGAAATAATACCACTGAGATTTAAAACAGCCTGTTACCTTATAACTGCTCTAATGAGCGAAATATATAGCACATCCTTTCTTAAGATTGCTCCTTTGATATTTAAAACATTTGGTACACATGGCACCTTTTTGTTTTATGGGATCGCCTCTGGTTTTTTCACTGTTTTGTTGTATATATTTCTACCAGAGACTAAAGACAAAACGCTCCAGGAAATAGAATATTATTTCAAAAGTAAGGAGGTTATACCAAAGGAGACTGAATATCTAAAACCTTTGCAATAACAACGCTAATGAGGGTATCTACGACTTTTTCTGCAACCAGGGCGACGCCACTTAAAAATGAGGTGTAATGTTTGACAGATTTCATATCGGGGAAGTTAATTTGTCCGGAAAATGTAAATATTAATGTTTCTTTCTGTACTATTTAGTATAGTTATATTTTGTATTAATTAGATTAAAAATAAATAATCCAAACCACAGATATTTATAAAAGTAGAACAATTAAAAAAAGAGTTAAAAATGTGCAAGAAATTAAAGAACTTACCACTGATGTGTTATTTGTGTATTAATTTAATACTCTAGAAACTGATAAACTATTATTTAAAACTAACTTCTCAATTAAGTGACATTGTGTGTAACAAAAAACTTCACCCCAGTGTCAACTAGCGACATCTGGTGAGCGGAAGATATTATAAGAATATTAGCCCTCATTTGTTTATATTAAAAAAAGTTTTAAAAAAATATTGAAATTAATTATTATTGATAATTTCTTCATTCATTATTGACCATTTCTCTTCATCACATCTGTTGAAGATAAAGCCATATTGATTGCCTCATATCGAGCATATTTGACTTAGTTGCCACGCTTGAGTTGGTAACAACAGTTTTATATTATGTAGTTATCAGGAAGATGCTGCTGCCGATTTCCTGTTTCAGGACAACCTGTCGCCTCTTATAACACCCACGGGATGGTAATATTATGGAGTAGTGGGTTTCTCTTACGCCTCTAGTAAAATAACTTATTAATAGCATTACTGGTTGTATAGGTAATTAAGACAATTTTAAATGACAAATTGTATTATATAGTTTACAGATTTGCCAGAACCGGGCCATAATGATTTCTTGTATTTACGCGAAGACTACATATTAAATGAAACTAATTTTTACGAATTTTATCGTGTTTAATTTAACTTTTTAATTCCCGACATTTCGGGTGCTTTACAGCACCCATGGTCACGGGGGGCTTGAGGTGTTTGACGTCCCGATGTCATAGTTAACCCGGCTACCTTCAGTTTTTGAATATAAATTTTTGTTCCGATCTACGCAGAATGAGCTCAGAGTATCTTGAAGTCTTGCAGTGGTATGCTTGGATTTGGATTTAATTTTATTAATTATAGGATCCCAAGCAGATGGCAGCAGCCATCCATCTTCTTTATTGAAATTAGGATGTTTTTTAATTTCAATAGCCTTACGAATCATCCTTGGTAGGAATCAGTGTTCTTTTGCGTCTATCAAATCTAATGTAATGGCAGGGACGATCTTGAACATGTTCACACACTGCAGACTTCCCGGAACATCGGTGCTTCAAGCAATTATCTTCATCAATCAGCTTCAACATATAGCTGATTTGAAACACCGACGTACCGGGAAGTCTGCAGTATGTGAACATGTAAAGTATATTACTAATTATGCAGTTATATTACTGGTATAGCTGTAGTTGAAGCTTGAATGGGTCGGCTCAACCGACGAAGGACCACACTCTTACAGAATACCAGTATTACTTATCTTCACGCACAATCCCTGACGGGGTAGCCAGAGAGAACAGATCGCCAAGTGTCAGGATCCTTACAAACCTCTTTCGCTACTTTCAGATTCATTATCTTCTTCATGCATGCACGTCTAGGTATCCGAGTACTCTTGACCCTACCCTCTTCGAGCAATTTGCTCACATGGTCTTCGAAAGTTAGTCTCGATCTACCTCGACACCTTTTAATATTAACTTTCGCGCTATATATTTTCTTCACTATTCGGTCTTCACTCATTCGCTCAACGTGCCCAAACCACCGAAGCACGCCCTTATACCAGTATTAAAAAGGTTAATGTTGCTGTGTTTCGTATAGTGAGTGTAGAGAACCGCAGACCCTTTTTACTGACAACGCCTCTGCATTTTAATTCAAAAACGAAGATAGATGTAGATGTCTAAGGGCCACAGCCACCACTTACCATCAGGTGGACTGTGTGCTCGTTTATCTTATATTCTATATAAAAAAAAGAAGAACATTTCCAGACTGGACTCGAGTGGAGTAAGTATGTAAATCTAGGTACAAGGAGACAATATTTTAAAATAGTAAGAGCAATGTGGGGGTTTAATTTATACAATTTATTAACGTGGTTTAAAAACTGATCAAATTTTGTTTTTAAAACAGGTTTAATACTATCGAAAAACAACGGGGCACCTAGCCGGTATTGTGATAGAGGTGAGTGTACTATAGATTAGATGTGCGATTATGTGTATATTGTCTGACTACATCAAAAATACTGAATATTTTACGGATTTTATTGCATATTTATATATATATATATATATATATATATATATATATATATATATATATATATTTAAGTTGTTTTTTTTTAAATATTTTAAAATTAATTGGCTGAGATCCGTGTAAAAAATAAATGATGTATCTGGGGAAGTTCTTATCTAGTTTAAATTACACCCCATTGAATTCCTCATGTGCATTATCACCGTCATCGCTAATTCCAACACCATTGCCTCCAATACAACGACATATTTTTGAAGTAATTACTTCTTTAGCCGCGTTGAACGATTTTTGGTAGGGGAAGAAAAACGTATGGGTTCGCGTCACCGATGACCTTGACATGCTCGGCATGCGTAATTATAAGTATGATTCATTCTTTTGAAAAAAAATATCGAGACAGTTTTTGCGCTAACTTGATGTATTTTTATATCAAAAGATTCGTAAACTGAGTCCGATCTCCTCCGACTATCTAATATACAGAGGGCACTCTGTATGTTAGAGGAAACCTGCATAATATCTTGGACTCAGACTCATAAAGATTAGAAATCAAAAATGTTTTAGGGACATGTCAAATCTGAAAGCACATATAGATAAGGATTTCTCGATGAACACTTTCCTGCTATAAAAATCCTCTCAGGAATGAGAGGAGATTTACACCAGATGCTTATCAGTGGGATTTATGTAGCCTGTTACTTTACTCGTAGTTTTAAAGTATAGTACACCAGACGTCCTTTTTTCGTGAATCACCCTTTCGTGAAAGGTCATATTCTTTTTTACGAGTCTTGAATTAGTTCGTCAATATTCAGGAGCAGTTGTGTTCTGATTCGCCTCGTGTTTGACATACTGTATCCGAGTCTAGCTAAATCATATTTACAGGCGTTTCATCATGTACTGGTACTAGGAACTAGGTATAGTAAAGTCTGAATAATAATAAAAAAACTATGAGTTCTGTTGCGAATGAGGAGACATGCAGGAAGTCGATGGATGCAGGTGGTTAAGGACCGTGCTTTGTGGCATTCCTTGGGGGAGGCCTATCTTCAGCAGTGAAATTGTGAAGGGCTGTAATGATGATGATGATGAAGCCGTTTGTCGTTTTTCCCCCTTTGGATTTTTTAGCTATCTATCCATAAAAGCAACCATCTAGTAATATCAGGGATAGTAGATTGAGGTGCAGCTGCCGAAACCATGTAAATTTGTTTTTAATTAATTCTTTCATCATCTGCTGAATATAAGCTAATTAGGAGGATGTTTGCCCATAGTTCTCACGCTTATCAAATGGGTTGGTAACCACAGTTTTTATTTTTTGATTGTTATTAGAAAGACGCTACAGCCCATCTCCTGGTTTGTTTCCCTCTGTCGCTTCTTATGATACCCACAGGATGATATGGGGTAGTGGATCTAATATCGTGACCACACGCTAATGCGTATATTTATATACATAATATAAAAAATAAGTCTGCCTCACCGGAATTAATCATTGCGCACAAAGCTCATAGTGGTAGAGCCACACGGCAGCTTTTGCTGTCGCACGGATGGGCCGGCTCGAACCGGGGTAGTACCACGAACTCACAGAAAACCAGCGTGAAGTAGAGGTTTACCTCTGCGTTTCGCTTGGTGAGTGCAGGTGGCCGGAGGCCCTTTTTACTGGAAATGAGGCATTCCATCTCAGTCCTCACGGGTGACAACGCATCTACATTTTGATTTGTAACAGAGGATAGATGTAGATGTCTATGGGCCGCAGCAACCACTTACCATCAGGTGGACTGTGTGCTCGTTTATCACCCTTATCCTATAAAAAAAAGCTACGGTCAATTCTACGTAACTCCTTTAGTCGACTGCAAATAGTATAGTAATATATAAGGAAGTCGACTGCGAGTGAGCGAGAAGACTAGTTCTGTTTCATAAATTGCGAACGTTGCTTACGACGATCTAACAATAATTTTGTTTATTGTGAATGAAAAAATATTGTCATTAATTATGTTAGCAATTTTTCAGTTTATTTCAGATAAGTATGTACTAATGTGCCTAAAAACAGTAACTGTCGTAAATGAAAATATAACTGCGTGGCATATTTTTAGCGTGACAGCCCAGTCGGCGGCGCAAGCGCCTCGACCCGCAACTGTGATACAGTAATTGTTTTGTATCTATATATGGTAGGAGTCGAGTTGTTAAATAACTTAAATGGCAAAAGTCCGACATGCAAATGAAAAACTAAAATTGTCATTTGTATCATTTAAATGATACCTTCCTTCACTGCTGGCCGTATGAGGAAGCTCAGCAAGTTTCAAAGGGTTTCTCTGCGCGATAACCTTAGAAATGCGGTTATCCGCAGTAGAGCCAGAATAACCGATATAGTCCAACAGATTAGTAAACTGAAGTGGCAATGGGCCGGCCATATAGCTCGAAGAACGAACAACTGATGGGGAAGCAAGGTTCTAGAGTGGCAGCCTCATATCGGTGAGCGAAGTGTAGGGCGGCCCCCCACTAGGTGCAGTAATGACCTAGTAAGACATGCAGGAAGTCGATGGATGCAGGTGGCTCAGGACCGCGCTTTGTGGCATTCTTTGTGGGAGGCCTATGTTCAGCAGTGGACTTGTGAAAGACTGTATTGATGATGATGGTGATGAAATGGTACATATCATAACATATACTACTAATATACCAGATTACTAAATACATAGTACTGATATTAGGTATTTACCTATAAAAGTGCCGTTTTTATGAAATAAATTAAAGTCATTTTTTTTATATATTTTTTCTTTCTATTAATCAAAGTAATCACCCATGCAATCGATGCATTTTTGTCATCTCAGTGGCAGTTTATTGATGCCCTTCTTGAAGATAGGCTGCTACACGGGAGGCAACCAATTCTTCAAAGGCATTTTGTACTGCCTCTCGGGTGTTGAATATTTTTCCACCAAATTCTGAATAAAGCAGAAGTCTGTAGGGGCAAAATTTGGTGAGTACGGCGGATGACGGAGAACTACCAACCCCAGTTCTTGTAACTTGTAGACCGTCTGTTGTGCAGTATGAGGTCACGCGTAGTCGTGCAGGAGCAGCGGGGATGAGCGATTGACCAAAGCTGGTTGGAGACGTGCACGCTTTGCTATCATTGTGTTCAGTTCTTTACAGTACACATCTGCAGTAATGTCCATCCCGTTTGGTAAGAAGCTGTGATGAATCACTCTGGCGCTAGACATCCAAACAGTGAACATGATTTTTCTAGGGGTAAGTTTAGTTTAGGGTATTGTTTAGGTGCTGAACCAGGATCCAACCAACTTGCTGAGTACTTGCGATTGTAAAACAGAATCCATTACAGGTACAAATACAATCTGGTTCAAAATTACTTCGTTTGTTTGCCTGTCGAGCAGTGCAAGGCACGTCTTGACGCGAAGTACGCGCTTCCGATCATTGAGTTCGTGGGGCACACAATGTCAAACTTTTTTACCTTTCCAATTTGACGCAAATGAACCAATATTGTTTAGATGATAACATCGAATCATTGTCGAACAAAGTTTTCAGACGACCACGGGGTTTATTTATCAGGTCGAAATTTCCAGAACGGTGGTGCGTTCGTTTGTATATTCGCTCCGTAAACGTCAGTGATGTTGCATGGCGTTTGTGCCGCATAGCTGCCACGACGGTACTCACTGTAGTGTGTACCAGTCAAGCTCAAGTTCTTGCAGTACTTGAGCTTGACCAGCACAAGCGGAAACGGACACAACGGTTTCCTATTGTCCGTTTCCGCTTGTTCCGCTGTTTCTACGTTGATATAAATAACTTCATTGTATCAAAACTTTCTTAAATTTATTCAAATTATTTCGTTTAATTAGTACTACCTTTGTAACTTTTCGATACGACCCAATTGAAATGTTTTAATTAATAAAGTTTTATTATAATTCTAATCAAGGACAATGACAAATGGCAAAACATTGTACCCACGTTATTATTTTACCTACCGTTACCGTTAAAGCATATTAAAGTCCACTGTTGAACATACGCACACACCCTCACATATTGAATCATAGTGGGGAATATTTGCCAAAAGTTGACACGCTTGGCAAGCGGTTTGGTAAACCCAGTTATTTTTAATTTTTAGTCTGCCCTGCACAGATAGCAGTTTCCGGTGAGATTGACTGCCTTGACCGTAATTTAGTCTGGAAGCTAGGTGCTTACACACGAATACAAAACAACAGACGAAAAAAGACATTTATAAAAAAAATATGACATGATTTCGAGGATGTTTAAATGTGCTAATAAGAATTAAAGCAACAGTACACTGGTTGTGCTTCATAAACTTATAGTCACACAGGACAAATATTGGCTACTGTCGTTACCCACCCGTTTTGCTGGATCTGAAGAAATCTAGTATCCTATGTTCTTTTACATTAAACGCACCCTATGCCAAAGATTTTGTACCACCCTCTTATAAACTAGGTGGTAGTGGTACAGACCACCTGATAGTATTTCGTTTTAAAATACCGGCAACATACCCGCAATTCCCTCGCTGTTGCTGTTGTTCATGGGCGGCGGTAATACAATAGCGATACATCATAATCGCGATACCATCCATACCATCTGGATGATTGGCGGTCCACCACTGTACGATTTAGAAGAAGTTTTCTTCCTAGCACAACTTCCTTGTGGAATCGATTACCACCAGCGATTTACGGACCGATACGACTTAGAGACTTTGGAGAAAAGAGCCTACTTCTTTTTAAAAGACCAGCAACGCATCTGCAATCTCCCTGGTGTTGTAGTTGTTCATGGGCGACTGTAGTCACTTACCATCAGGTGAGACGCATGCTCGTTCGCCCCCTTTCCTATAAAAAATTAAATTTAAACAAACCCAATAATGTTGTTAAATTACTATAGAGTTTGCGCGATACTGACATCGCTTCACAGTATTGTAAACGAAGCGAAGCAAGCAAAAAAACAAAACAAGCGAAGCCTCCGGCGCTATCAAAGTTTCCAAACGTTTTCACATATCATATAGAACGTGAACGCTACGTGAGGGAGATCTCGCCTTTTCTGCCCACAACCAAAAACCTTTCAAGTTATCTATGACTGACAGCTGGCGCGGAATGACCTACATTTCATACCATGCTAGCTTTCATATCAGACACTTGGGACAAGCTTTACCCGGCGGGAGATTTTACTATTCAAGAAAGGCCAAAAGTTTATAGATAACAGTAATGTCGATGATATATTCATAAATGTAAATGTGGCAAATGCAAACGTGCATACATTTGATAGGAAGTGGATGTTGTAGCGCATAGACACTTCCTCGTTTAAGAATATAAATATGGATGATTTCTCAGAATCAGAACTAAAATCGAATGTCCCGCCACCAATCAAATGTCTTCGGTTCCCGTCACTCACCATTAGATTTATATATTATTTATGATGCTGTGTTTCTAAGCTAATTGCTAATTATGATGTTAATTAATTTAGAAAGGCATTTTGTGAGAGCGCGGTCCTTCCTCGGTCGCGTGGCTCTACTACGTAATTAACTGTACAAAGGTCAGAAGTCAATATAAATTTGATTCCATCATTCCTTTCAACCAACTGATATAATCCTGTAAGAAGTCTCGGTACGAAAACAAAATTTAATTAATATAGTGAAATTAGTTTTCACGACTGGATTTCGAAAAGTTTGGTTTTGAATTAGGGCTAACTGTTTAAGATCCTTTGTGAATTTTCGTTCATATTTTTTATATAAAATACTAGGCAAATAGCATGCTACGTTACTTATTTGGTGGTGAGGAACAGCCAACGCCAATGAACTAGAAGCTAGAAGAAAATGAGAAGAATAGTAGGTGCGTTGTCGACCTTTGAGTAAGGGTTCCTAAGTCATATCAATTATGTAAAAATCTATATACTTCGATATTCGCAATGGTGAAATAATTTTTTAAAATATGTACGGAGAACTTTGCACTCATATATTTTATTAATTCGCTGGTAACTTAATTTGCGGTCATGACATACGATTAGTAGGAATATTTTATACAGAACAAAACTCTGATACGTGAATAGGTTATTACACAACCTGTGAGTATACACGTCCATCTCGTTGGCACTGGGTTTTACACATAACTGCGAGAGTTTTTGAAATAGGAAAGAGTCCGCCGCACTGCATCAAATGCGTGTTAGTGTACTTTACATGTAATTAAGTATCATTAATTTTCTGCCGACTTCAAAAAGGAGAAGGTACTCAATTCGACTGTGTTTTTTTATGTGTGTTACCTCATAACTTTTTACTGGGTGAACCGATTTCGATGACTCTTTTTTTAATTTGAAAGCTGGTACTTCACATGTGTTTCCATATGAATTTGATCAGACCAATCGTTTTTGAGTTATTCTTAATAATTTATATTGAAGTCGGCCGTACAAAATTTTTAATTTTAAATTATATTTCCTCAATAAGTCTGTGCCTTTAAAAGATTCTCGAAGAATTACCAGTCAGCTAACACATGGCAATCAACCCTCCTGCTGAAGCCTTTATTTTCATATAATATATATCATCATCATCATCTTTATTGCCACCCCCTCTCATATGTCCACTGCTAAACATGCTGACCCTGTGCTTCTATTTTTCTCTATTTCTGTAATCTTAATACCGTAAAATAGCAGATCAAGTACTGCAGTAATGGTGTATTACTACCAGTGTAATACAACATTGGTTTAATTTTCTTTGTCTTGAGTTTATCTGTATTTATTTTTCTTCAGTTAAATAAAGCAAGACGTTTGGGTGACATCAACTTAATATCGATCGTATATACACCTACAAACAATACAGGTTAACGCTATATAAAGCTTGTTTCTCAATAGATATTATATTGTACTAAAAGCATTAATTTTAGCAATGAAAATACTGAAAAAGAGAAAGACCATTCTTTTTTTTAATTGGGCAAGCAGCTATGCAGGTCTAGAAAGAACAGTATCGCTGCGACTTGAAAGATCTATTGTGATCTCTGCTATGGCTATAGTTCACTGCTAAGCCCTATGTTTTCAATTATTTGAAGAATTTGCTTAGCTGTGAGCAATTTCTCTTCTTATGGGCTAAGTACGTAGTTTACCAGATGAGTGTTATGTTTGCGCATTAAGGGTCCACAAACAGTTAAGATGTGCAGAGGTGTTTCTTCCGTTGAGAAACAGAATGGGTATGTGCTATTTTAGTCAAAACAAATACTTCTACTCATGTTAGCAGTTGTACGGGGTTGTGCTAAAGAAGCTTTTTGGCAGACAAATTGTATATACGAGTTACGTATGCTTCTATAACACAACATTTAAGCTGTGTCGAGGCTAAGGAAGCAATGCGTCCTGTTCGCAAGTCACTGGTTTCCGAACGCTTCTCGTTGGCCAAACGATGCACGCACCACTCGTGACTTCGTGCCTTAAATCAAATTGATTTTGTAGAAAGATCTGTTTCTAGACCTATAGGGAAAATAGAAACTCCTGCACAGGTTCATATTTCAAAAAAAAATATGCCTAGGAGCTCCAAAACCACTAAAGTATAATCGACATCTATTTACAGAAGAAAAGAGACAGGCCTGGGCAAAGGCGTTAACAGAATACAATCCGGTCGTCTTTAAATAACGAAAAAGTCGTAATCATCAAAAAGTCCATCATTTATTACATAGATACTCTCAACAAGTTAACTTAAACAAAAAGTCTCCTTCCTCATCATTGTCGTTGTTACTCGCGTTGATGCCTCCGCCACTTAAACTATCTCTGTCCTTTGAACTTTTGAAAGCTTCTTGTCATAACGCCTCTTCTACATTTTTTCCCATGCATTTTTTTACTACATCCACTCGACTCCTTTCATACGTTTCCAGCTATATCAACCGGAACTTTGGATGAAAAACCGCGGCAAGTTGGTACTGTTCGTCATCTAGAAGGGGCCCCAACCTTTTCTATTTGCTATTTAAAAGGTATTGGCTAAAGCTGTGCAGTTTACTAGGCTCTTATATTTTTTAATTTAAAGACAGTTGCTGCAATGGCCGACTTCATGGAGAAAGAGGGACTCTTTATGATGAACTCTTTCTTCCAGAAGCGGCTCCACAGGAAGTGGACCTGGTCGAGCCCCGACGGTTCGACAAAAAATGAGATTAACCTCATTATGACGATCAGACGACAACTGTTCAGTGATGTCTCAGTGATCGCGAGAGTGAAAACCGGCGGCGATCACCGAATGGTTAGAGGCACACTGAACCTCAACGTTAAGTTGGAGAGGTCTCGTCTAATGAAGTCAACGCTCTGTCCCCCTCGTGCTCTAATCCAAAGTCCCGAAACCTTTCAGCACGAGTTACAAAACCGTTTTCAGTGCCTAGAAGACTGCAATGAAGTGGACGATTTGAATGACAAGCTCGTGGAATCTGTCCATGCGGTCGGAGCTAAGTTCTGCAAGACCCGCCGCAGAAGAACACAAAAACTCTCCGATCACACTCTTAATCTCATGGCTGTTAGACGGGAGATGAAGCTACATTCTTCAACAGATTTGTCAGCATACAGGCAACTGAACAGACAGATCTCCAAATGCATGCGGCGGGACTTACGCAACTTCAATACATCTCGTATTGAAGAAGCGATCAAGCGGAACCAAGGCTACAAAGTCTTTGCAAGAGATCTGTCTGCCAGAAAGAGCCAACTGTCAAAGCTGAAGACCGAATGTGGCAGCATCGTTTCCGGGGCACCTGAGATTATGAGAGAGAGGTTCTATGGGCAGTTGTACACGTCATCGTTGGAGCCGCACGCAAGTGTGAGTAACGATCCAAGAGCGAGTCTTATCCGACATTATTCCGATGATATCCCGGACGTCAGTCTGAGCGAGATTAGAATGGCTCTCCAGCACCTTAAAAACGGCAAGGCCCCAGGCGAGGATGGAATTACAGCAGAGCTTCTGAAAGCGGGTGGAAAACCGGTACTTGAAGTCCTTCAAAAGCTCTTTAATTCCGTCCTCCATGGTGGCATTACACCGGAGCAGAAGTGCGGTGGTATTGTTCTTCAAGAAAGGCGACAACGCTCTCTTGAAGAACTACAGACCGATTTCGCTTCTGAGCCGCGTCTACGTGCTGTTTTCGAGAGTCATTACGAATCGTCTCGCGCGCAGACTTGACGACTTCCAGTCTCCCGAACAAGCCGGTTTCCGAAAAGGCTTTAGCACCATAGACCACATACATACCCTTCGGCAAATTGTACAGAAGTCCGAGGAGTAGAATTTGCCACTATATCTGGCGTATGTGGACTATGAGAAATCCTTTGATTCCGTCGAAATTTGGGCGGTGCTGCAGTCCCTTCAGCGATGCCAAGTTGACTGTCGGTATATCGAAGTTTTGAAGTGCTTGTACAGTAGGGCTACGATGGCTATCCGAGTACAGAACCAGAGTACGAAACCTATCCAATTGCAGAGAGGTGTAAGACAGGGTGACGTCATATCCCCGAAACTCTTTACCGCTGCATTGGAAGATGTTTTCAAACTTCTGGACTGGAAAGGATACGGTATCAACATCAATGGCGAGTATATCACTCACCTTCGATTTGCCGACGATATAGTCTTTATGGCAGAATCGCTGGAGGACCTAAGCACTATGCTCAATGACCTCAATAGTGTTTCCTAACGGATAGGTCTTAAGATGAACATGGACAAAACAAAGATCATGTTTAATGTCCATGTCACACCTATGCCGGTAGTTGTTGGGAACACTAAGCTCAAAGTTGTTGACGAGTATGTTTACCTGGGACAAATAGTCCGACTAGGTAAGTCCAACTTCGACCGAGAGGTCAATCGACGGATTCAACTCGGTTGGGCAGCGTTCGGGAAATTACGACACATCTTCTCGTCAGATACACCTCAAAACTTGAAAACGAGACTGTACACCCAGTGCGTGTTGCCAGTGATAACATACGGAACTGAGACGTGGTCCTTCACTGCTGGCCGAATGAGGAAGCTCAAGGTCGCTCAGCGAGCTATGGAGAGGGCTATGCTCGGAGTGTCTCTGCGTGATAAACTCAGAAATGAGGATATACGCAGTAGAACCAGAGTGACCGACATAGCCCAACGGATTAGTAAGCTGAAGTGGCAATGGGCCGGCCATATAGCTCGAAGAACCGACAACCGATGGGGAAGAAAGGTTCTCGAGTGGCAGCCTCGTACCGGCAGGCGAAGTGTAGGGCGCCCCCCACTAGATGGAGTGACGACCTGGTAAGACATGCAGGAAGTCGATGGATACAGGTGGCTCAGGACCGTGCTTTGTGGCATTCTTTAGGGGAGGCCTATGTTCAGCAGTGGACTTGTGAAGGGCTGTAATGATGACGATGATGATGATGCTGCAATTGTCGGTAGCAGTGACCCGAGATATGCTTGAGCTTCTCCTTAAATACGATCGAGGGCATTAGCGACAGGTGCCCTAACTAACACAGTAAAAAAGTAGATATTAATAATATGAATGACATGACATGGAAAAATTTTCATAATTTGATTAAATTAAAATATGTATAAGTATATAAAGTTACTTTTGTACACTCCTGCAGTACACTGTGTCAGGATTTTCAGCTAAGTCATGATAACCTTGTAAAGAGAAGGCCTTTTTGTTTCCAATATTCCATTGATAACGACAATAGCATCATACATAGAGTTTCACCTCGTTTGTCAATTAATCAAAATGAATCATACATATTAATATTAATCAAATTTATTCGCAGTGTTTCTTCTAACTTACACGCACCGCCAATACTTACCTAGGTAGCTAGTTTCATTTCACTCGCGGAACGCGCCGCACCGTACGACACGTCGTACGGTGCGGCGCGTTCCGTGTGAAAAACGTGTTTTTCACGGCGGCGGCGGCATGGCGCGTCTCGGTGCTTGTTAAATACTCGTAGTAGGTACTGGATTAACGGACCTGAGAAAATTTAACGGAAATTAACGAGTCCGTTAACATTTTTTAGTTAAATTAAAAGTTAATCCGTTATTCGAAACGTTAACTTCGTTAATTAACTTACTTACTTACTTACTTATCTTCACGCACAATCCCTGACGGGGTAGCCAGAGAGAACAGATCGCCAAGTGTCACGATCCTTAAATATCTCTTTCGCTTCTTTCAGATTCATTATCTTCTTCATGCATGCACGTCTAGGTATCCGAGTACTCTTGACCCTACCCTCTTCGAGCAATTTGCTCACATGGTCTTCGAAAGTTAGTCTCGGTCTACCTCGACACCTTTTAATATTAACTTTCGCGCTATATATTTTCTTCACCATTCGGTCTTCACTCATTCGCTCAACGTGCCCAAACCACCGAAGCACGCCCTTATCAATTTTTGTGATAAGGTCATCTTTCAAACCTGCCATATTGCGAATCTCTTCGTTTCGCTTTCGGTCGGCCATAGTAACGCCGCACATTTTACGAAGAGATCGCATCTCCACTGCATTCAACTTAGTTTTATGCTTCTTCTGGCATACCCAGGTTTCGCTGCCATATAACAAAGTCGGTACCAACACTGCGTTATGTATTGCAAGGCGTGCACTCTTCGCTACGCCTTGCCTAACGCAGTCAGGGCACCATTGACTTTGTTCCCGGCAGCGACACGCCTGTCCACATCTAAATCACATCTTCCATCCCGGCTAAAAGCACTCCCCATACAATTTCATTTACCTGTTCTAGACATTCCTGATTTACCCATATTTCACACTTCGTTCTCTCTTCGTCCCTTTCAAATACCAGAACCTTAGTTTTATTAGCATTCAAACGGAGACCTTTAATTTCACATTCCTCTTTCATACACGTGACTAATGCCTGCAGTTCTGCCTCTGATGGTGCAATAAGCACTGCATCATCAGCATACAGCAGACAATTTACTTTTATGTCACCCAATTTCACACCCAAACAGCTATCTTTCAGCTTTTGTAAACAGCTGTCGAGATACAGTATGAACAGCCAGGAAGACATGACACAACCCTGTTTTACGCCCGTTTGGACGCTAAACATGGACAGGTCATGCCCTACCCGCACACAGGCTTTACAGTCACAGTAAAGAGACTGCACAGCCCTTAGCAATCGGCCATCCACACCATACCCCGGCAACAGTTCCCACATTTTCTTCCTTACAACCTTATCAAATGCTTTCTCAAGATCCACAAAAGCACAGAAAATCTTCTGGTTAACAGCCAGAAGCTTTTCCGTGATCATACGAAGAGAAAACATTTGATCCGTGCATCCTCTTCCAGGTCTAAATCCGCATTGTGCCTCCCATAGAAATCTTTCCGATTTCTCTTGCATCCTACGTGTCAAAACCTTCGAGTAAACTTTACTTGCTAAACTGGTCAAGCTGATCGCCCGATAGCACCCGCAGTCAAAATGTGAACCTTTACCTTTATATAAAGGCACAATGACTGCGGATCGCCCATCATCCGGGACATCCCCCGTCCGCCAGCACAAATTGCACAGCAGATGAAAGCTGTCCCAGACGCGAGGCCCACCATACTTGACCATTTCAGCAGTAACTCTGTCTAGTCCCGCAGCCTTACCACATTTCAAACTTCGAATCGCACGTTCAATCTCTTTCATACTGATGACCTCAGTGTCATCGAGGTCCGGGTCTGGCGTGCCAGTCACGGCGTCATCCCCGGATCCCTCACTAAGATCATCACACGCATACATTTCTCTATAAAATTCGCTCCATCGCTGCATGACGTCCGATTTTTCTGAGAGGACGTCATTAGTTCTCGAAAGCACTTTGTTTATTTTTAAGGCCGTCGCACCACTTCGGGTCCTTCCAACCTTTTTCCAGAAGAGTTTGGAGTTCTCCTTAAAGTTGTGCGACAACCTTTCATCCGCTTCCATTCTACACCTTTCACGCACTTCCTCAATCAATGCTTTCGTGTGAACTTTCTGCAGCTTATATCTTTCTTTCATCTTCTCTCTCATATCCTTATCATTACTAGAGGCCAAGTAGTCTAATCATGCTTTCTTCTTCTTCTTTACAGCTTCTTTCACTTCATCATTCCACCATGCATCTCTTCTTTTACTACTGCCTCTTTTTATTGTTCCTCACACTTCTTCCGCTGCACTTACCATTCCATCCCTAAGGTTCTGCCATGTTCTTTCTACACATTCGTTTCTGCCATCGATGGTGTCAAGCTTTTTATCCGCTTCCTGAAGCTTCCAGCTTCGGATGCGACAGACCGACTGTGGTTCTGTCACTGTCGTCCGGTAGCGCCAACCCGCGAACAGACCCCTAAATCTAGTAATCACTAGATAGTGATCCGTTCCCAGGTCAGCACCCCTGAACACTCGCGTATCCATAACCTGTTTTCGCAGTCGGTCATCCACCAGGAACAAATCGATCATACTTCTCTCATTCTTTCTTTCTCTAGTATACATATGGATTTTCTTGTGATTAAACATAGTGTTTGTCACAAGAAGACCCTTTTCCTTGCATACCGCCAGTATAAGCTTGCCAGCATCATTAACCCTTTTATCGCCAAACTTTCCAAGTACCGACTCGTACCCTGGTCGAGCGGTACCAACCCATCCATTCAAATTACCACATACAACAATCCTTTCGTTTCCCCTAGCCTAATCTAGAACTTCTCTTACATTCTCCCAAAACTCCTCCAGCTCAGCCCTGGACGACGAAGCCACCGGCGCATAAACAGCCAAAAGGAATAACTTCGTCAGTCCTAATTTAAAGCGAACCCAGAGAAGTCTTGAGTTCACAAACTTATATTCAGTCATAACATCGACCAACCGAGAAGACAGCAGCACCCCCACTCCCTGGCAGGCGTTCTCGCTCTCCGGGACTCCGGACCATAGAGCAAACGCCCCGCCAGGGAGCTCTTCAGTACCACTGCCCTTCCGTTTGGTCTCCGACATACACACGACATCTAATTCTCTTTCTTTCATTATTTCGATCAACTCATTCGTCTTATCTCTCATGCTTCCTCTAACATTCCACGTGCCAACTCTGCACTCCGTCCTCCACCTTCCGCCGTGTCGGGCTGTGCGTGACGGGTGGCGGTCCCCATCGCCGCTTTGCGCGCTGCATTCCACACCAACGGGGACGAGCTGGTGTGCGTCGCCTTGGGGGGACGCCTAACCCTCGTTGACATGGGTGCGCAGCTGAGTAGAATTGCAGCCCTGAAAAGGGCTGGCAGGGGTCGCGACGAGCACGCTTCTACAATGACCCCCATTACGATTAAAGAATTAACGAGTTAATGCTCAGTTATTGTCCACTCAAAGAAAGGTTTGAAACCCAGTCATATGCGAATAGAACGCATTGCTTTCTTAGCCTCAACTCAGCTTATGTCTTGTATCATAGAAGCATATGTTGCTCGTAATATCCTATACAATTTGTTTACCCAATAGCTACTTTAGTGCAACACAGTGTGATCATATGTGGCAGGTTCTTGCCATTTTGGCAGGATTAGCTTCTTATTTTAGCCTCTGACATGATCGGTTGACGTTTTATAAAACTTGGCAGTATTTGGCAGTATTGGAGTATTAAAAATACATTTCATTAATGTATAATAAATATACCTAATAGAGAAAAATATATTCACTAAATACTTCGCCAGCATGTGGGCGATTTCCCTGTATTTCTCTTATTATGTTTATATCACATTAATTAAACAATTTTATCAAGTTTGTATGTATAATTGATAATCTTAAAACAAGTATTCATAAACACGAGTTTATGGTTAATATTTCAATCAGTCATAGAAAAGACGTACTTCAGTTTAGAATCACATTAGATTTCATGCTGATAATATATTGTTAACAATATTTCGTGGACGATAGTAACTATAGGTGGTGGTGATGAAGCGAAAATATGAAAGGGCGTATAGAGCGGAGTGGTAGCAAGATCCTTTACTTTTATCATGGATCTCCAAAGCTAAAGATGATTCAGACTGTGTAACTGAAAATTGGCATCCCGGCTGTTCGCTTTAAAAGAGCATGCCGCTACTAGTAAACATCAAAACAATATGACTGGATTCAGCATGCGAAAGAATATTCTCTAAAATAAATTTAATTAAGACAAAAACACTAAGCAGATTTTCCCATCTCGAAATATTTACTATTTAAATGACATGCAGGTTTCTTCAGTGTCGTAGCATGATTTTCTGCCGCCCGCAAATTTTGAAGTTAAATAAAACAATATAATGTATTTATATATTTAATAAACTTATCCCAACCGATGGCAAGTATGTGTAAGTTAACAAATTTTCTGTGCTAAAATTGATAATTTCAGTTCAGTAAAAATAAATTCTCTAAAAATAATTCTCTGAACCTAAAAACAAGCTTTATACTCGTAAAGCGTTAATCTACATTGCTTGTAGGTGTATAAGATCGATATTTATTGATGTTGCTCCTTTAAATAAAACAAACGTCTTGCTTCATTGAAATTGTAATGGCGACTAAGGAATTATTTAAAATTAAAAATTTTGTATAACCGACTTCAATATAAATTATTAAGAATAACTCAAAAACTATTGGTCTGACCTTGATCAAATTTATGTGGGACCACTTTTCTTTTTTTATGTGAAGCTTTCAAATAAAAAAAGAATAATCTAAATCGGTTCACCCAGTAAAAAGTTATGAGGTAACACACATAAAAAAGTAGAAGAGTACCGGCTCCTTTTTGAAGGCGGTAGAAAATATTATAAAATCTATTGAAAAAGAAGTTTGACCGGGGTGCCCTAGATACGCTATAAGCATTACAAGTGCCAGCATCAGAGTGAATTTTCAGATCAGCTCTATGATACCATATTATTGGATTATTATATATATTGCTCAATCAGATGTCAGAAGTTGCCTTAAACCTGGTTACAAATTTTGAACCGGAAAGAGAGGAAGAAAACAAAACAAATAAAGCTACCCCGTACTCTAGTGAATTTAAATTTTATGTATATTTTTTTAATTTATCTGTTTTTAAATTTTATTGAGTTTTAAATTTTTAAATTTAAATTTAAAATTTATTTTTTAAAATTTAATTATTATATTAAATTCTTAAAAATAATTTTTAAAATAATAATATTATATTTTAATAAATTTTTAATATATAATAAATTTAATAAAAAATAATAATAAAATATAAAAAGAATAATAAAAATAAAATAAATTTAATAATTTATTTAATGAAGTTTTTAAATTTGTAAAATTTAAGTTCTATTGACTTTAATTTTTAGTTTTTATCTTTAGTTTTTTAAATTTTTTTATACTTAATGTCATTAAGAAGAGCGGTGCCTCCTGACACAGATATTCTTTTATTCTTACTAGGAGGCTCCAATTACTTTATTATTTAGTATGCCTTGAGAAAGAAATAAATAAATTTTATACATACATACATAAACACTCACGCCTGTCACCCAGAGGGGTAGGCAGAGACTATGCACTTCCATTTGACACGATCCTGACACACCTCTCTCGCTTCCTCCACATCCATATACCTACGCATACACGCTCGTCGGTTAAAGGTACTCTTGATTTGGCCCATTTTCAATATATCGCCAATTTGGTCGATAAACTTTCGCCTAGTCTCTTCCCGACTCTGCCGTTCACCTCTGCAACATAAATTTGCTTTGTCACTCTTTCTTCGTTCATTCTTTCTAGATGACCGAACCACCGAAGCATGGGGGATGAGTCGCTCGCGTCCGTAGGCTTCGACCACCTAATCCTAGGCGACAAGCGACAAAGCCGAAAGAACAGACTCGGCTCCTCGCCATGTGGTATCGGCGTACAAAATACCACTCTCTACTTTCGCACCAGGAGGCAAAACAATGGCCCCAAGTTGCCGGCGCCCCTTTAATGGGGCAGGGGTGCGAAGAATCTCCGGGAGGAAAACCGGCGAAGAGGTTCGCCACCCGTCACGT
This sequence comes from Parnassius mnemosyne, assembly GCA_963668995.1. Classification (NCBI taxonomy): domain Eukaryota; kingdom Metazoa; phylum Arthropoda; class Insecta; order Lepidoptera; family Papilionidae; genus Parnassius; species Parnassius mnemosyne. The sequence continues at coordinate 9,982,713 of CAVLGL010000093.1, forward strand.
CCTGTCCCCTGGAGGGCGAAAAATGGATTGCGGAAGCCTGTCTAGCTACGTTAAATGTATGTGGAGCAATGAATGATAAGATGGATGAAGTATGCGATATGATGTATGATAGAGGGAATAGACGTGTTATATGTAAATGAGACGAAACGAAAGGGAAAGGATACCACTACACATGGCATGTATACCACGTACTGGTCTGGTGTAGACGAGACCGAGGGGGCATGCCAGGGAGTCTGTATCATCCTATCAGAAAGAATGGGTCATTGTGTAAAACAGTATGAATGTGTAAGCCCGAGACTGCTGTGGATACGAATGAAAGTGGGCTTAAAGAAGTTGTTTATTCTAGGGGTCTACGGCCCAGACATGTCTAAGCCCTCTTATATCCGAGAGCAGTTTTGGGACTTGGTAAGGATGGTGCTAATGAATTGCAATGTTAATGAAAATATTGTGATATTAGGAGATTTTAATGGAAGGGTTGGGGTGAGGAGGCTTGGTTATGAAAGGATTTTGGGAACGTTTGGTGATGAAAGTATAAATGAGAATGGTGAAAGCCTCCTCACCGTATGTGTGGAATAGAATCTTTTTGTGACGAACACTTTCTTTCGTCATAAAAGGATTCACACGTATACATGGGAAAGAGGTGATGATAGAAGCATGATAGATTTCATAATTGTTGATGAAAGAATGAGGACCGCGGTGGTAGATACAAGGGTTTACCGGGGGTCTAAAGTAGGGACGAATCATTACTTGGTCTTATGCCGAATTAATGGTCTTTTCAGACGTTGGAGGCATCGGACATCTGTGTCTACCACTGCGTTACAGCGTATAAGAACAGAGAGGTTACAAGGTGAAGATGTGAAAGAGAAGTTCAAATGTAGATTGAGAGAAAATATAAGGGGTATGGCTGAATTGTGTATGAATGATTTAGACTTGGAGACTGTGTGGTATAATGTCAAGAAAGGTTTGGTGGATGCAGCTACCGAAGTATGTGGTGTAAGTAAGAGAACGAATGAAAGGAAAAATAACACGTTATGGTGGGATGACGAGGTACGGATGGAAGTTGAAACAAAGAAGAAAGCATGGCTAGATTTACTAGCAACCAAGGCTAGTAATTCTAGCGGTATGAAAGATGATATTGAAAGGAAAAAGGCAGTCTTTAGACATCTAAATAAGAGAGTAAAAGAAGTAGTTGAAAGGAAAAAGCAAGAAAGAACGGATAAGAATGATAGAGAATTTTTTTATAGGATAAAGGTGATAAACGAGCACACAGTCCACCTGATGGTAAGTGGTTGCTGCGGCCCATAGACATCTACACCTATCCTCTATTACAAATCAAAATATAGATGCGTTGTAACCCGTGAGGACTAAGATGGAATGCCTCATTTCCAGTAAAAAGGGCCTCCGGCCACCTGCACTCACCAAGTGAAACGCAGAGGTAAACCTCTACTTCACGCTGGTTTTCTGTGAGGTCGTGGTACCACCCCGGTTCGAGCCGGCCCATCCGTGCGACAGCAAAAGCTGCCGCGTGGCTCTACCACTGTTCAATATTGGATAATTTCCAGGCAAACATTAAAATGTTCTGGAAACTCGTAAGAACTGCCAGGGGACATTCAAAACAGCCTAGAATGAATGCTATACGAGACCAGAATGGCTGTATTCTGAATGACGAAGTTTTGAGTTTAAGGAGATGGAAGGAATACTTTGAAAGCGTGTTTATGAGTGATGCGACATTTGAATCAAATGAAATAGAAATTCCGAAAGAAGAGGAAATAGATAGAGACATAAGTATAGATGAAATAATGAAAGCAATGAAAAGTACGACAGCAGCAGGACTAAACACAATCGTCTCGGAAAGCGAATTCGACTCGGATTCGATAACTTCTCGCACCGAAACCAATAAACGCTATTAACATTTAACGTTCGGATAAAGGTCACTTAGATACATCCCATAACTATTGTATCGTCATTTAGTTACATGCATTTACGAATTTTGTAGATAAATAGGCTTTGGCAATTTTTTAGAGTAACGCCTAAACAAAAACATAATGCAATATTTTGGTGTTAGCCATTGATATCGAATATAAAAAATATATAATTTAACTATATAATAAATAACAAAAAAACTGAGATATGTCTCGTTTCACAAAGCAGCATATATATATATATATATATATATAATATTTTGCATTAAGCAGCATATATATATATATATATATATATATATATATATATATATATATATATATATATAGACATATCTCAGTTTTTTTGTTATTTATTATATAGTTAAATTATATATTTTTTATATTCGATATCAATGGCTAACACCAAAATATTGCATTATGTTTTTGTTTAGGCGTTACTCTAAAAAATTGCCAAAGCCTATTTATCTACAAAATTCGTAAATGCATGTAACTAAATGACGATACAATAGTTATGGGATGTATCTAAGTGACCTTTATCCGAACGTTAAATGTTAATAGCGTTTATTGGTTTCGGTGCGAGAAGTTATCGAATCCGAGTCGAATTCGCTTTCCGAGACGATTGTGTTTAGTCCTGCTGCTGTCGTACTTTTCATTGCTTTCATTATTTCATCTATACTTATGTCTCTATCTATTTCCTCTTCTTTCGGAATTTCTATTTCATTTGATTCAAATGTCGCATCACTCATAAACACGCTTTCAAAGTATTCCTTCCATCTCCTTAAACTCAAAACTTCGTCATTCAGAATACAGCCATTCTGGTCTCGTATAGCATTCATTCTAGGCTGTTTTGAATGTCCCCTGGCAGTTCTTACGAGTTTCCAGAACATTTTAATGTTTGCCTGGAAATTATCCAATATTGAACAGTGGTAGAGCCACGCGGCAGCTTTTGCTGTCGCACGGATAGGCCGGCTCGAACCGGGGTGGTACCACGACCTCACAGAAAACCAGCGTGAAGTAGAGGTTTACCTCTGCGTTTCACTTGGTGAGTGCAGGTGGCCGGAGGCCCTTTTTACTGGAAATGAGGCATTCCATCTTAGTCATCACGGGTTACAACGCATCTATATTTTGATTTGTAATAGAGGATAGGTGTAGATGTCTATGGGCCGCAGCAACCACTTACCATCAGGTGGACTGTGTGCTCGTTTATCACCTTTATCCTATAAAAAAATTCTCTATCATTCTTATCCGTTCTTTCTTGCTTTTTCCTTTCAACTACTTCTTTTACTCTCTTATTTAGATGTCTAAAGACTGCCTTTTTCCTTTCAATATCATCTTTCATACCGCTAGAATTACTAGCCTTGGTTGCTAGTAAATCTAGCCATGCTTTCTTCTTTGTTTCAACTTCCATCCGTACCTCGTCATCCCACCATAACGTGTTATTTTTCCTTTCATTCGTTCTCTTACTTACACCACATACTTCGGTAGCTGCATCCACCAAACCTTTCTTGACATTATACCACACAGTCTCCAAGTCTAAATCATTCATACACAATTCAGCCATACCCCTTATATTTTCTCTCAATCTACATTTGAACTTCTCTTTCACATCTTCACCTTGTAACCTCTCTGTTCTTATACGCTGTAACGCAGTGGTAGACACAGATGTCCGATGCCTCCAACGTCTGAAAAGACCATTAATTCGGCATAAGACCAAGTAATGATTCGTCCCTACTTTAGACCCCCGGTAAACCCTTGTATCTACCACCGCGGTCCTCATTCTTTCATCAACAATTATGAAATCTATCATGCTTCTATCATCACCTCTTTCCCATGTATACGTGTGAATCCTTTTATGACGAAAGAAAGTGTTCGTCACAAAAAGATTCTATTCCACACATACGGTGAGGAGGCTTTCACCATTCTCATTTATACTTTCATCACCAAACGTTCCCAAAATCCTTTCATAACCAAGCCTCCTCACCCCAACCCTTCCATTAAAATCTCCTAATATCACAATATTTTCATTAACATTGCAATTCATTAGCACCATCCTTACCAAGTCCCAAAACTGCTCTCGGATATAAGAGGGCTTAGACATGTCTGGGCCGTAGACCCCTAGAATAAACAACTTCTTTAAGCCCACTTTCATTCGTATCCACAGCAGTCTCGGGCTTACACATTCATACTGTTTTACACAATGACCCATTCTTTCTGATAGGATGATACAGACTCCCTGGCATGCCCCCTCGGTCTCGTCTACACCAGACCAGTACGTGGTATACATGCCATGTGTAGTGGTATCCTTTCCCTTTCGTTTCGTCTCATTTACATATAACACGTCTATTCCCTCTATCATACATCATATCGCATACTTCATCCATCTTATCATTCATTGCTCCACATACATTTAACGTAGCTAGACAGGCTTCCGCAATCCATTTTTCGCCCTCCAGGGGACAGGACGTGACGGGTGGCGAACCTCTTCGCCGGTTTTCCTCCCGGAGATTCTTCGCACCCCTGCCCCATTAAAGGGGCGCCGGCAACTTGGGGCCATTGTTTTGCCTCCTGGTGCGAAAGTAGAGAGTGGTATTTTGTACGCCGATACCACATGGCGAGGAGCCGAGTCTGTTCTTTCGGCTTTGTCGCTTGTCGCCTAGGATTAGGTGGTCGAAGCCTACGGACGCGAGCGACTCATCCCCCATGCTTCGGTGGTTCGGTCATCTAGAAAGAATGAACGAAGAAAGAGTGACAAAGCAAATTTATGTTGCAGAGGTGAACGGCAGAGTCGGGAAGAGACTAGGCGAAAGTTTATCGACCAAATTGGCGATATATTGAAAATGGGCCAAATCAAGAGTACCTTTAACCGACGAGCGTGTATGCGTAGGTATATGGATGTGGAGGAAGCGAGAGAGGTGTGTCAGGATCGTGTCAAATGGAAGTCCATAGTCTCTGCCTACCCCTCTGGGTGACAGAGGGGTAGGCAGAGGTGACTTTATTATATAGTTAAATTATAAAAAATATATAATTTAACTATATAATAAATAACAAAAAAACTGAGATATGTCTCGTTTCACAAAGCAGCATATATATATATATATATATATATATATATATATATATGCTGCTTTGTGATAGAAAACTTATAAAAACACACCTTTCACAAAAATTCAGCTTTACGATTAAGTGCAAATATTAAAGTAATTATATGAAAATACGACTTGGAAAAGGCTCATGACTGAGTGGACAGGGATGTGTTATGGCAAACACTGAACTCATTTGGGTTGAGCGCTGGGTTGATTCAGGCATTGAAGTCTCTGTATAGGGACTCTAGAGCTTGTGTCAGGATCAACGGGGCCTACTCGGACTGGTTTGGCATGCATAAAGGTGTCAGAAAGGGCTGTGTGGCTTCTCCGTGGCTGTTCAACCTATTTATGGACAGTTGTTTGGAAAATTTGAAAGTAGAAGAATGCGTGTTAAAAATGGGTGAGCTAACCGTCAAATGCCTTTTGTACGCCGATGATCACGTCGTCGGCGGCCTAGTTACCAATGATGGTTACATTAATGCACAGGACATTAAAAGAATAGGAAATGAAAGTGAACGCAAGTAAAACGAAAGTGATGGTTTTCGTAAGAGAAGAAAGTAAAACGATATGTGAAATAAGAATAGAAGGGAATTTGGTCGAGCAAGTAGATGAGATCATGTATTTGGGATGTGTATTTAGCAGGGTAGATATGATAAGGATATAGAACGACGAGTGAACGCAAGAAATAGAGTGAATGGCGCTCTACACCCTATTGTGAGAAGTTAGAATGTCTCCAAAAAGGCACGTATGGCAATTCACAATACTGTTTTAGTCCCTATTTTAATGTATGGTAGTGAAAGTTGGGTGTGCCAGAAGAAGCACGAGAGTAGAATAAATGCTGTAGAAATGCGGTCATTAAGGAGTATGTTAGGGATAAATCTGAATGACAGAGTGAGAAATTGTGTGATAAGAGAAGAGTGTGGTTTGCAAGATGATGTTGTGACCTGGATTAAGAAAGGAAATAAATTTTAATTTAATTTAATTTAAATAAAATACATTTAAGGAAATCTTATCCCATGTATAACGCGGGTGCCGTAAGTACATTTTAACGATTTATATGAAATAACCTTAAATAATGACCTCGTTAACAGTAAGTAATATCTGTAGACAAAAATTTCTATACTAGGTACTATACCGAGTACTCAGAACAAAAACTGTGTCACAGCTGTGAATCGAAGGACGCGCGCGCGCTTAGGGTAAATATGCCACGCAGTTGCATTTTCATTGTTGTCTAAAAACAGTAACTGTTGAACAGTTACTGTTTTTAGACAAATACCAAAAAAGTTAAATATTTATCTGAAATAAAGTTCAAATCACGTTTACAATGTGCGCATATAAATATTGACAGCATTGTCACATTAAACAAAATCAGTGTTAAATTGTCGAAAACAATGTTCGCGGTTTACTAAACAAAGAAATCTTCTCATACGCTTGCAGTCGCAACTAAAAGAGTTATTAAGAATAGACCATAAATTAGTGCGCAATGTTATAAGGCCGTAGAGCACGTCTAGTAGTGTAGAAATGCAATTTAAATAAATTAAAATTAAACATTTTCTACAGCCGACTTCAATATAAGTTATTAAGAATAACTCAATAACTATTGTTTTGACCTTAATCAAATTCATATGGGACCACACGAGAAGTATCAGCTTTCAAATAAAAAACAGAATCATCGAAATCGGTTCACCCAGTAAAAAGTTATGAGGTAACACACATAAAAAAACATACAGTCGAATTGAGTACCGTCTCCTTTTTGGAAGTCGGCAGATAAGAATAGGAACGTCAATGAACTTAAATGACAGCATTCAAATAACTGTCACTTGAAAAGTATGGCTTGCAAAGAAAATTAATTTTCTACTTTTATATCTCTTTATCTGAGCCTTAGTATAACAAATCTATTGAAGTCATAATTAGTTTTAAAAATAATTTAAACTGTCTTTTTTTCTATTTTCACTCTTGGCAACATTACGCCAAAAAGTAAATTAATAAATTAAATTCATTAATTAAATAAATATATTTTTATAGGATTTGGGTGACAATCGAGAACACAGTCCACCTGATTTACTGTTGTCCATGGACATCTACATCTATCCTCGTTTGCGAATCAAAATGCAGATGCGTTGTCAGCCGTGAGGACTAAGATGGAATGTCTCTTTTCCAGTAAAAACGGTCTCCGGTTCTCTACATTTACCAAATGAAACAGCAGCATTAAGCTACTATTTTACGTTGGTATTCTGTGAGAGCGTGGTCTTTCCCCGGTCGGGCCGACCCATTCGTGCTACAACAATATAATTAATATGCTGGCTCTACCACGTCAAAATAAATTAAATTAGGTATTTAAATGCTAGATTCCGATCAAAACTTTTCTGTCATGGTTCTTTTTTATTTTATTGTAAATAAATATTATTTAAAATATTATCTGTTTTGCTCACCCTATCTAAATGGGTTGAATTGACAGTTATGGCGGCAGGTCAGTCATATTCTTATTTGAATCTCATGCATTAGTATATAGAAATATTTGTCTGAAGGCGGCAAAGCTGCGCGGACTGCCGCCGGCTGATTCGTCGTACTTATCAACTCACAAATCTACACTTGCGAGCATTAATATACAAAACTTGCAACTCTTCAGTTGTAAAAGCCACAGGACCAAAAACATAAACTTACCAAAAAAAAAAACGTAATCCTACGGGTGTCAGTTACTGTGATCGTCAAGACGCCTGTCAAATACGGCAACATTGAGATTGTTACTTGCAATATTAAGTGCTGATTAACAACGTTCTCGGCGGGGTAGGGAAAACCTGCGTGTCTAACAAATTATGAAGATTTTGAGAACGAGAGAAAAAAGGACTTCACATTCCTTCAATACGCATAGATCTTGAACTGACAACTAGACTCTTGAAATGACAAAAATTAAATTGGACATGCTTCAGTTCTTTCCTATCCTAATTTATTTTAAAACAAGTAATATTTTTGTACGTTTGTTACATGGGTTATCCAAGAATATCATGTATATTGTTAAATAGTACATAGTTTATATTTATAACTAGCTGTTCCCCATGATTTTGTCTGCGATTATTTATTACGACTGGATTTCATGCATTTTAATTTTTTGCGCGTAACCCTAATTCTTTTTCTAAAATAAAAACAGACTAAGTTCCTCCTTATAGCGTCAGTGATCTGCTAGTGGAAGACCCGTCAAAATCGGTCCAGCTATTTCGGAGATTAGCTGGAACAAAAAGACAGACAATTTTATTCGTTTTATGGATTTGTGGCGGGTGGAAGGAAAAGGGGAGATCTCCCGCCGGGCAAGGTGTTCTGCCCGGGAAGCGGCCAGCGCTCCAATTGGTAGTTCGGAACTATTCTATATATGCTGCTTTTAATTTCGGAACTTTGATAGCGCGATTTAGGCTTCGATGTGTTTCGCTTGTGGCGCGACGACAGCGCCGCCACAGATTATTTGTATAAACTAATTATATAGTCATTTGTAGGCGTCTATAAGTGATTGTGTAGCTTCTGAACGACTTGGCCAATTGAACTCATTTTTGTAGCTATACTATAATCCTATAGGTGGCAGAGTTTGACTACTCAGTTATTAATAACTAGCTGTTCACCGCGATTTCGCCCGCGCGTAATTTATTATGATTGAATTTCATGCCTTTAAATTTTTTGCGCGGAACCCTAATTCTTTTTCTAAATAAAAGTAGCTTCTTATAACATCAAGTATCTGCTAGTGAAAGTCCGGTCAAAATCGGTCCAGCGGTTTCGAAGATTAGCCGGAACAAACAAACAGACAGACAGGTAAAAATTTTAAAAATCGTGATTTTGTTATAAGTACCGTATATACTTTCATATGCATATAGTAAAAAGCTGTTATTTCGACATTACAAACAGGCACTTCAATTTTATTTATTTGTATAGATCGTATTTACATATATATTATATAAACACTCACACCTGTGACCCTCAGACGCCTAAGGCAGATACTACGGACTACAGATATACTTACCTCTTTTGCTTCTCTTAATTTGGCTCATCTTCAATATATCACAAATTTGCCCGATTTTCCGTCTAGGGAGTCTCTCGCCGACTCTGTCATTCATTTCAAAATATAAAGGAGATGTTCGATTTTGGGCTACCACTATGTACACTACATAGATAAATAGGAAAAAAATTGAGGAATTTCATAAAAATACCAACAAATTAATTTGAAAAAGGGTATAGCCGTACAAAAATGATCATTTAAAAATATTTTTGTTATGATAACCCTATTTTAAGGGCAGCCATGACAGTTGTGTTAGATAACAGATATGACGTTTGACGACTTTGACAGTTTTCAGAAGTGACTAGACGTCATTGAGTCTTTCTTTATTCTTTAGGGTTATAATATATGTTGTTATTGGCCGAAAGGCAATATATTGCTGAAACAATTACTCCAAGAGGTAAGCACCCCTTTTGTTTTCTTTTTTATTCATACAAAGGTATGCAAATGTAGATGTTTCTTACTTATAGTCAAAGACTTCGTTTCAAGAAGAAAAAGAACAGTCACAATTTAATTTTTGGAAATGTGTGTAGACATGTGATTTATATATAACATCACCTCGGATGAGTCTATAAAAGTGATATTGAAATAACTATATCTTGATTAATTTAAATTATTTAGAAATATTGTGATATAAATAAATAAATCTTAATTTCATAGAATATAATAGAATGATTTTTTATTCAATATTATATATAATAGAAAGATTTTTTATTCAATAATATTACATAATACTTATTAAAAGTCATTTTTTATTTACATTTTTTGTTTTAGATACCTGAAGGTGCTTTAATATGTTTTGCTTGTTGGGTACATACCAAGCGTACAATACAACAACAAGGAATCATAGCAGCTTCTACTGTTGTTATGAATATGAATGTATGTGTATGGTGCCGATGGTCTCTTGCCCAGACACACAACCACTCCATACATGAAGGACCTGAACGGACCATAATAACAGAAACAATATATCCAAGAGAGGTAACATTAACAACTTACTTAATTACCTAGTGTTGGAATTAAATAATTGTGTGAATAGCCAGTACATATTGTATTCTTTTCTTTTATTCAGATTCCACCAGGAGGACTGGTTTTCTATGCTTGTTGGGTAGCAACATGTAAAAATGTGGAGCATGTTATAAGGATTGAGGATAATCGGCAAACTCCAACCCCATCTAGCCTTCACCAAGACTAATGTATGCATGGTGTAGAATGTCTCTACACCGAAGGCTAACACACATGGCTTGTGGTCCTGTAAGAGATAAACATACAGCGAGAATTTACCCAAATCAGGTTAGATTATTTTAATTTACCAAACCACCATACACAAGTAATGTTACCGTACATTCAACTATAAGTAACCTTATCTGTTGCCCCTATAAATAAATTGTTTCTTGTATTGTTTCAGTTACCAGAATATGTGCTTATTTGTTCCAACTGTTGGACACATGCACAGGAAAATATAGGAATAGAGCAAGAAGTTGTGCAACAAATTGATATGCAGCCACCAAGTGCATCAATAACACTTGATGGTTTTACACACACAACACAGACAAGTGCTCATTGTTTTGTGCCGGCTTGTAATAATGTAGAACGAAATAGAGTGCCGGAATACTTAAGAAAAATTATATATATTTTATTATTATTATTATATATAATCAATCACACAATAAATGATTTAATTAATAGGAATTTATTAATACCCGAGGGCTTGTTGGAAACAGAGAGGCAAGAGTACCAATAATAATATGTGATGGTACCTATATATATCTTCAAACATCATCCAACTACTTGTTTCAAAAACAAACTTATAGCTTGTATAAATATAGAAACCTTGTTAAACCTTTTCTCATTGTTGCCACTGATGGTTACATTATTGATATTTTGGGGCCCTATCCAACAACCAAATCAGATTATGACATCATGAAAGCTTTGTTCCAAAATGAAAATGAGGGTCTAAGGGCTTTTTTTTCAGCCCAATGATGTTTTCATTTTGTATCGAGGCTTTAGTGATTCCATTCCAATGCTAGAGGGGTTGTAAAAAGTAAAAAAGAGTATTCTTATACTTCAAAGTATTTAAACATGAATCCTTAGAACAAGGAGAGACTCAGTTATCGACTATCAATATGAACAAGACGTGTGACACTATGCAGATGGGTGGTAGAGGTAGTTAATGGTCGATTTAAAAGAGACTAAGCAACTGGGATATGAATATTTTGATTTGGCTGCCACCCATTTGATGGACAATGTTATACTTAATGCCTTCCATCCAGTGATTGAAAATAGACCAAATGCTGTAGCTATACTTGAGCAATACAGAGTGAAAATATGCCCAACCGGTTAACAGAATTTATAATTGCTAGCCGGATCAACCGCTTTAGAGCCCAATTCACAAGAATTGATGGTCAACTTCCAGAGTTAAGTATTTTCCCTAAAATGACTATGTCTGAATTGATACTTTTTGGGCTGGGTACCTATCAAATAAAACAGGCTAGAAGCTATTTTGGGAAACATATTAGGCAGCATGGATCATTTCAGGTAGAAGTATCGGACCAACTGGAAGTAGTAGCAGAAGCATCCCCATCCCAACTTGATCCTTTTTTAATAAAAGCCTGTATAAAAACTCGACATAGCTCAGTACGAACATATTATACCTACATATTGCTGGCAAGGGAAGGATCAAGTGGGGATGATATAATAATTAGCTATTATTGTAATTGTATCTGCAGACATTGGACAATGGGTTGCTGTGCTGACGTCATGACCACTGTGTGGTATTTGGGTTGGGCTCAGTACCAAGAGAGCATAGAAGCACCAGTGTCATTCCTGGATGGAATATTAATAAGGGATGATGTGGAAAACGAATAAAATCATAAGTTCCAACAATTTGTTTTATTTATATACCTCATGACTGATTTCTCATCTTTTTGATGTCGCTAATACTAGGAATTATTTAACATATAACTTGTTTGAAAAATTGATAGTGTTAAGTTGGGTCAGTGGGCTGGCGTGGTGGATTACACAGTCCAATCCCTCACAGAAAGGAAGTATATGTCCCAGCAGTGGGAACATTACAGGCTGATTATGCTGCTCCTGCCTAATTGAACTAAAATAGTTGGTATCTTCTCAGCTGTTACTGTGTAATAGGAATAGTTAACTACTTTAACAATAACTTGCAGTTGTCAGATACTGCACGGCTCACTGCTCGCCTATGAATTATCGAAGTCCAGAATATATTGACAGGCACTAAAGAATGAAGCAGCAGGAAAGTGTTAATAAACAAAATAACTTTCAAGCCTTCGTTTCATTTCGATATAACCAATCTCTAACTAATCTAATAGGTGATATAAGATATGCTGCCGCAATCGAGTTGAATATCCTGTAGTCTAAGTTTATCGTATCCAAGTTTTCGAAATTCGTGTTGTTTTTTTTATTGTTGATATTACAATACACGTCAGTCAAATGTTAATGTCAAAATGACATTTTTCGTGTTTTCTATACAAAGTCTATGGTTTTCTCTGTGTGATCCACCATGTTTAATTTAATGTTGTGTTGCTCTCCTTGACTAAGTTAATTTGAATGTACATTGAAACGAAGTGAAATTAAAGAAAACTAACAATAAAAAACGGTTACTATATTATACAGCGATATTTACATATAGTGTACATAGTGCTAGCCCAGGCTCCATACATTTCTGGAACATCTCCTTTGCTTTGTCACTAATAAAATTGTATTGTCAATTTATGGATTTAAACATTGTTGGTAAGAAGCAAAAAAAGAAAATCACAAAATCTGTATTTGCTTTTGTCGAGTCGAGAGTTGCGTAACCTAGATAACTATTAACTACCGGATAAGGCGGAACAACTTCTGCCAAGCCAGCCAGTTATATTTATAATATACTAGCGATCCGCGCCGGCTTCGCACGGGTGATTTCTGGATGTCGACAACAGCACCACCTACCTGTTCCAATTGTGAATCTAAACCATTCTCAAATCAACTTAATCACACATACAACATTTCATCAAAATCGGTCTGGCTGTTTAGGAGGAGTTCAGTCACATTCACACGGGCAGAAGAATTATACATAACGACATGTATTTATAAAGAATAGCCGGTGGGTAGATTTTTTTAGTAAGACCACAATATCAATTATGATATTTTTTATTTCAATCATATATTTTTAAAAATCTTTTGAATATTATCATATTTTTTTTACAGGATAGGGTGAAAAACGAGCACACAGTCCACCTGATGGTAAGTGGTTGCTGTGGCCCATAGACATCTACATTTATCCTCGTATGCGAATCAAAATGTAGATGCGTTGTCACCACTGGGGACTAAGATGGAATGCCTCTTTTCCAGTAAAAAGGGTCTTCGGTTCTCTACACTCACCATACGAAACGCATCAGTGTTAAGCTGTTATTTTACGCTGGTATTCTGTGAGAGCGTGGTCCTTCCCCGGTCGAGCCGACCCATTCGTGCTACAACTATACTACTAATCATAGATAATACACTATATACCAGGGATAATACACCATATACCAGGGATAGATGCGCCACTCACATTTCAGTTTTCGAATGGGTGTACCATGTACGCTAGATGCCGCTGTATTCCTTAGTACACCGCGGCTTGCGATAGTTACATGGTTACCACTAGATGGCGTATTTTGTCAATGCCTGTAGGTATTTATATTTCTCTATATTATTTATCTAGCCGTGTAGTGGCGGTCAAGAATATCCACTACCCCATATCCTCCCGTGGGTGTCGTAAAAGGCGACAAAGGGAAACAGGCAGAAGATGGGCAGCAGCATCTCCCTGATAATAGCCAAAATTATAATAAAAAAACTGCGGTTGCCAACCCGCTCGCCAAGCGTGGCAACTATGGCAAATACCCCCCAATGACTAAAGCAACAAACAGACGGCCCCCAGTCCCCGGCGGCCCCGCTATTCCTGGCTACGGTGGCGACCATGGTAACGGCGGGGCAGGGGGTGCTAAGAATCTCCGGTGGAGGTTCGGTTGCCACCTTAGACGACTCGACCTGGCAACGTACAACGCACGCACCCTGAGGACTGACGAGAAGATCGTGGAGCTGGAAGAAGAGATAGACAAGTTGCGCTGGCATATTATCGGATTATCCGAAGTCCGAAGAGAGGGGGAGGACACGGTAATCCTCGAATCCGGCAACTTGCTCTATCACCGGGAGGGCGACCATCTGTCCCAAGGAGGTGTCGGATTTATCGTCCACAAGTCTCTCGTTCACAACGTTGTAAAGATCGGGAGTGTGTCGACGAGGGTTGCGTACCTTATACTCAGAATCACCAAACGGTATTCGCTGAAGGTCATACAGGTTTACGCACCAACCTCGGCACACCCCGATCAGGAGGTGGAGGAAATGTATGAGGATATCTCTAGAGCCATGCATTCCTCCAAAACCCAATATACGGTGTTAATGGGAGACTTCAATGCAAAACTAGGCACAAGAGAGAACGGTGAGCTGAAAGTAGGGAAATTTGGAATAGGGCAACGGAATCCAAAGGGCCAGCAGCTGGCCGACTTCATGGAGAAAGAGGGACTCTTTATGATGAACTCTTTCTTCCAGAAGCGGCCCCACAGGAAGTGGACCTGGTCGAGCCCCGACGGTTCGACAAAAAATGAGATTGACTTCATTATGACGACCAGACGACAACTGTTCAGTGATGTCTCCGTGATCGCGAGGGTGAAAACTGGTAGCGATCACCGAATGGTTAGAGGCACACTGAACCTAAACGTTAAGTTGGAGAGGTCTCGTCTAATGAAGTCAACGCTCCGTCCCCCTCGTGCTCTAATCCAAAGTCCCGAAACCTTTCAGCTCGAGTTACAAAACCGTTTTCAGTGCCTAGAAGACTGCAATGAAGTGGACGATTTGAATGACAAGCTCGTGGAAACTGTCCATGCGGTCGGAGCTAAGTTCTGCAAGACCCGCCGCAGAAGAACACAAAAACTCTCCGATCACACTCTTAATCTCATGGCTGTTAGACGGGAGATGAAGCTACATTCTTCAACAGACTTGACAGCATACAGGCATCTGAACAGACAGATCTCCAAATGCATGCGGCGGGACTTACGCAACTTCAATACAGCTCGTATTGAAGAAGCGATAGAGCGGAACCAAGGCTCCAAAGTCTTTGCCAGAGATCTGTCTGGCAGAAAGAGCCAACTGTCAAGGCTGAAGACCGAATGTGGCAGCATCGTTTCCGGGACACCTGAGATTTTGAGTGAGATTGAGAGGTTCTATGGGCAGCTGTACACGTCATCGTTGGAGCCACACGCAAGTGTGAGTAACGATCCAAGAGCGAGTCTCATCCGACACTATTCCGAAGATATCCCGGACGTCAGTCTGAGCGAGATTAGAATGGCTCTCCAGCACCTTAAAAACGGTAAGGCCCCAGACGAGGATGGAATTACAGCGGAGCTTCTGAAAGCGGGTGGAAGACCGGTACTTGAAGTCCTTCAGAGGCTCTTTAATTCCGTCCTCCATGGTGGCATTACACCGGAGGCGTGGAGCAGAAGTGCGGTGGTCTTGTTCTTCAAGAAAGGTGACAACGCTCTCTTGAAGAACTACAGACCGATTTCCCTTCTGAGCCGCGTCTACGTGCTGTTTTCGAGAGTCATTACGAATCGTCTCGCGCGCAGACTTGACGACTTCCAGCCTCCCGAACAAGCCGGTTTCCGAAAGGGCTTTAGCACCATAGACCACATACATACCCTTCGGCAAGTTGTACAGAAGTCCGAAGAGTACAATTTGCCACTATGTCTGGCGTATGTGGACTATGAGAAAGCCTTTGATTCCGTCGAAATTTGGGCGGTGCTGCAGTCCCTTCAGCGGTGCCAAGTTAACTGTCGGTATATCGAAGTGTTGAAGTGCTTGTACAGTAGGGCTACGATGGCTATCCGAGTACAGAACCAGAGTACGAAACCTATCCAATTGCAGAGAGGTGTAAGACAGGGTGACGTCATATCCCCGAAACTCTTCACCGCTGCATTGGAAGACGTTTTCAAGCTTCTGGACTGGAAAGGATACGGTATCAACATCAATGGCGAGTACATCACTCACCTTCGATTTGCCGACGATATAGTCCTTATGGCAGAATCGCTGGAGGGCCAAAGCACTATGCTCAATGACCTCAATAGTGTTTCCCAACGGATAGGTCTTAAGATGAACATGGACAAAACAAAGATCATGTTTAATGTCCATGTCACACCTATGCCGGTAGTTGTTGGGAGCACTAAGCTCGAAGTTGTTGACGAGTATGTTTACCTGGGACAAATAGTCCGACAAGGTAAGTCCAACTTCGACCGAGAGGTCAATCGACGGATTCAACTCGGCTGGGCAGCGTTCGGGAAGCTACGACACATATTCTCGTCAGACATACCTCAAAACCTTAAAAAGAAATTGTACAACCAGTGCGTGTTGCCAGTGATGACTTACGGAACTGAGACGTGGTCCTTCACTGCTGGCCGTATGAGGAAGCTCAAGGTCGCTCAGCGAGCTATGGAGAGGGCTATGCACGGAGTTTCTCTGCGTGATAAACTTAGGAATGAGGATATCCGCAGTAGAACCAGAATAACCGACATAGCCCAACGAATTAGTAAGCTGAAGTGGCAGTGGGCCGGCCATATAGCTCGAAGAACCGACAACCGATGGGGAAGAAAGGTTCTCGAGTGGCAGCCTCGTACCGGTAGGCGAAGTGTAGGGCGTCCCCCCACGAGATGGAGTGACGACCTGGTAAGACATGCAGGAAGTCGATAGATGCAGGTGGCTCAGGACCGTGCTTTGTGGCATTCTTTGGGGGAGGCCTATGTTCAGCAGTGGACTTGTGAAGGGCTGTAATGATGATGATGATGATTTATATTTATGGACTATGCAGTTTTAATATCCATGTTTCTGTTTAAGCATTCTACCAGATAATTATTGGATATCTCCAATGATTATCTTAAATCTCTAGATGGTAATTTTGTAGATAACATTAACACTAATAAAACTTAGCCTATTTCACATAAGATTTTTTAATATTAATATCAAAGACTGAATATAATTTTAATTATGTATTTATTTTCTTTTATGAATGTTATAATATTTAATAGCTTGAGTTTTGAAATTATCATTTTCACAATCACCAATCAGTAGTTAATAATTTTCCGTTTAGCAGCCTATTAACATTGGTGCATAAACTGTGAACAACCACATTTATTGTTTAAATTTAGTAAATAATCATAAAGCCTAAATTATGATTTACACAGGGGAGGAACGAAAAGTTGCAAAATATATTCATTTTCTGAATTATCGTACATATCAATAATATTATTCGTATTTATTTGAAAGAACTGTCAACCGAGTGTGTTATCCAAGTGTCAACCATAACCATAGACCAAAAATGCCTTGATTTAGAAACCTAGATTTAGGTTTTTTGGGCTTTGGATTCTGGGGTTTTGGCCTAATTAACGCCATCTATACAACGCTGAAGAAAACTAAACTACAAGTTTATGTACCTGGTTCACTAGAGGGCAGAACTTTCAATGCATTTTTTATCCTTGTAAATTTGTATGGTAGTTTCATCCCCCGGTGCTTAACGATGCTATCTTTTCTTATAGTGTAGTGTAGTACAGGCTCGGCACGCAATTAACTAAAACACGTCCAATCTCACCCGAGGCTCTCGTGTAACTGACGCGGTGCGCTCGAGACAGTGAATTATATATAAATGTATGTTTGTGTATTTATGCATGGTAAATTATTAGTAACTAAAATAAATAACAATATTTACTGTACGGTAGATAGATTTTTTTAGTAAGACCGCAATACAGATTATGATATTTTTATTTCAATCATATATTTTTAAAAATCTTTTGAATATTATCATTTTCCAACAGAGAAAAAGTCACACACACAACATTTCATCAAAATCGATCTGGCCGTTTAGGAGGAGTTCAATCACATACACACGGACAGAAGAATTATACATAACGACATCTATATATCAAGACTAGCCGGTAGATTTTTTTAGTGAGACCGCAATATAGATTATGATATTTTTTATTTCAATCATATATTTTTAAAAATCTTTTGAATATTATCATTTTCCAACAAAGAAAAAGGTCCAGATATCTATTAATTTAGCACATTGGCTGACTACATTGCTTACGTAATTAAGTCAGAACTCAGAATAGTTGAATAAGATAATCAGTGTGGGTGGTTTTAACACGGACTGACTGCAAATACAGTGAAAACTAATGTTTATATACACGTAAATTGCTAATTTTCGGAAAGTTGCTTTGATCTCATAGTCTGACGTTACATATGAAGGTAAGATGGGTAAGTGTCTCTATTTGCTCTGAGACTGAGTATTTGAAATTCTGTGTTTATACCAATAATGGGTAAACGATTTTATTACTTTATCATCATCTTATTCATTACAGCTCTTCATAAGTCCACTGCTGAATATAGGCTTTCAGAAGAATGTCACAAATACGGTCCTGAGCCACCTTCCGTGTAGGGGTGGCGTATGCGCTACGCGTATACGATTCGCGTTGCTCCAGGTTATTTTCCGAACACAGGATACTTCATCTGGACCCGTCACTGACTGATAGCGATAAATTCGTTCAAAAAACACTGAAACCAAACTTTGTACATTGGTGATGGGCACCAGCGTTACCAATTCGAGGGTATTAGTCAGGTGCTTAACAAGATAAGCATAGGTTAACATCTCTCATCTCCCACGTAATGAATGCTAGCTGACGCACTCTTGAAGGAGTCTTTGGTGACGCTATCATCACGCCAAAATAGCGTAAAATAAACGGAATCACAACCAAAGCTTAATTCTGATATCGAAGATTCTGAATGACTCGGATATATGTACGAGTACTAGAAAAGAAAAAATCGGTTGTAATAGGTAAGCGACTTCGCTTACCTATTCTTCTACTTAGAAGCCACACGAAGGCTGGCCTCCTCCTGGAGTTTCCCACTTTACCCCCCGGAAGATTTTTCCTCTTCCTTTCTACGGCCAGAGACTACAATTAATTAAAATAAAGACGTTAAAGAAAATTAAATTTATCTACAAAGAACGAAAGGGACATGATATAATCGAATTATATTGTTTGCTTTTAAAGGAATTCTTGTTATACAGGAAGAGAGAGTAAAATAATAAAACAGTACCTTTGTTCGTACCGTACAATTATAAAATTAGGCGTCAATAAAATTTTCATTAACGAAAGTACGATATTCATATCTTTTTTCTTTTCGGGAGATATTATTTCGTCCTGTCCGAGCAAAGGTCGTTTGGAAGTAAGAAGCAATCTCTTTATCAATAGAAACTGTCATGAGATCTCTTTATATATATATTTTCGTCCAAGTTATTATAGGTCAGATTTCGCTCTTAAGAAATACGAACATTTGTATTTATTTTTGTTGTATTGTATTATAGTTTTAAGCCGGTATTCAGAGACGATATCGACTCGAACTTCGAAATATCAATACTTATGTATCTTAACTACTCAGGCGGCGACATTAACAACCACCAACTTAGTCAGACCTATGGTCAAGCCAAAGAGTATAAGGGTCAGGCCAAAGACAATATACGTGGTTGAGCCATGCTGCAGCTATATTAGTGGTATAGTTGTAGCACGAATGGGTCGGCTCGACCGGGGAAGGACCACGCTCTCATAGAACACCAGCGTAAAATAGCAGCTTAACGCTGCTGTGTTTCGTATGGTGAGTGTAGAGAACTGGAGACCCTTTTTACTGGCAAAGAGGCATTCCATCTTTGTCCTCACGGGTGACAACGCATCTGCATCTTGAGTCTTTATTGAGGATAGATGTAGATGTCTATGGGTCGCAGTTGGCACTTACCATCAGGTGGACTGTGTGCTCGTTTGTCACCCTATCCTATAAAAAAAAATGTTTTAATTATTTTTTATAGGTGAGGGGGCAAACGAACATGCGGCTCACCTGATGGTAAGTTACTACCGCCGCTCATGAACAACTGCAACACCAAGGGAACCAGGGGAGTTGCAGATGCGTTGCCGGCCTTTTAAAAAGGAGTAAGCTCTTTTCTTGAAGGTCCCTAAGTCGTATCGGTAACTTAGAGTAATAACTATGTTCTTATCCAAAAATAAAAAAATATCACCAATTAAAAGATCGCATTATTTGTATGAAGGTCAAGTGAAGCCTAGAGTAACGACGATTGCAAGACGTTGTCCATAAATAAATTGTTTTGTGAAGTTATCAATGTTTGTACCTACTTTAATGTATGGTAGTCAAAGTTGGGTGTGGCAGAAGCACGAGAGTAGAATAAATGCTGTAGAAATGCGGTCATTAAGGAGTATGTTAGGGATGAATCTGAATGACAGAGTGAGAAATTGTTTAATAAGAGAAGAGTGTGGTTTGCAAGATGATGTTGTGACCAGGATTAGGAAAGGAATGCTTCGGTGGTTTGGCCATGTAGAAAGAATGAATGAGGAAAGAGTGACAAAGCAAATTTATGTTGCAGAGGTGAACGGCATAGTCGGGAAGGGTCGCCCTAGGCGAAAGTTTATCGACCAAATTGGCGATATATTAAAAATGGGCCAAATCAAGTACTCTTGATTTGGCCCATTTTTATGTACCTTTAACCGACGAGCGTTTATGCGTAGGTATATGGATGTGGGGGAAGCGAGAGAGGTGTGTCAGGATCGTGCCAAATGGAAGTCCATAATCTCTGCCTACCCCTCTGGGTGACAGGCGTGAGTGTTTATATATATATAGAGTATATATAGTAGAGGTTATTATTGCTCCATTGTATCTAAATATTGTTTGTATTATAAAGTATAGGCACTTTATCTGTCTAGCCAGATAGATACATTAGGTGACATGAAGTCCTTAGATTTATTCCATAGTCAAACGTTACAGTGGTAATTTGTTAATTTGTCTTAATCTAATTACTGCTTGCTAGAAGAGAGATGTAAAAGGTGTAAAAGGTGACCTGTTGGACAATTTAGATTATTCCTTTACTATACTACTAGCCCTTTTTACTGGAAAAGGGGCTTTCCATCTTATTTTGATTCTTTATTGAGGATAGATGTATATGTCTATGGGTCACAGCAACCACATACCATTAGGTGAACTGTGTGCTCGTTTGTCATCCTATCCTATAAAAAATATTAAAGAAACGGAAAAAAATGGCGAAAACACGATGAAAGCAGTAACAATAAAAATTATGACAAGGGCTGTCATGTTAAAACAAATGTTTGGCGAACAAAGAGTATATAATCACTACGTTTACTGGCGAATAACGTTCTGTTATTGTAAGGAGACCTATTTTGTAATAAATTGTAATATTTTTTTCTTTGGAATTTCGTATTCCGGTACCCCATTAACTTTTATATAAATATTGTATAAACGTATAATTATAATTAATTTTCAACTTGCATAGACAAGATGCTTCGTTAATTTTAAAATATGTGGATCCATTTTTGTCCTTTAATTAGAAGTTAGAAATTGTTTTAAAAATATTTTTTGGCATGCAAGTAATCATCTCTACATTTTGCCCGACTTATATAAGTAACACAGTTTTTGTTCATAAGAGTGTGCCAGGAACTATACTAAAAAGTCTAAAATAAAATAAATAATTAAAAATTCAAAAACCTGACTGCATAAAAGACAATTTAAAAGTAATGTACTAAAAAAACCGAAACAAGATTGAGAATAGAAAACCAAGTAAACTATAAACAAAGTAAACTCTACTTCGGTTTAACAGACTATATTATGAGCTGAAAGCTTAATTAGGCTTTACTTTTCTGTCTTAACTACTGGGATTGTTGGTTTTTACATTTTATTAAAAGTTTAATTATCAGAGAATTTTTTTTTGCAAGAATCCCATTTTTATTCATTTACTTTATTAACAAAGGCACGAGACTCGCATGGTGTTGAAAGAAATAGCCAATTGAGATTAATGAACGACGGCTCCAGTAGCTTAGTGGCTAAGTATTTGGCTGCATGACCTACTTTTTATCCTACATGAAACATGAAAGTGTTTGTATGGCCTTTTGAAATCCTCATGGATACCTTTCGCTGCGAGGGCAACGAAGAGGTAGTATGTAAATCGGGATCTCCGTTTGGAACGCAATGGGGGTACCGCTCTCACTTTGTTTTATTTAAGCACGTCCCGGGTGCAGTTGTATTACCCCAGTACCCTTGCAGTGCTATTTACAATTTTTATTATATTTAATGGAACCCCTAAAAGTTCAGCAGCAAATTACTCTGGATACCGTTTGCTGCACTTACCATCAGGTTGATTGTTAGCTCGTTGGTTACTCTCATATTAAAAAATCGGTTAAAACTGACCACGTTGTGCAAAGTGCATAAACTTTATGCACTGTTTGCCTAACTATACTCGTGACAATCTAAGAAGCCCTATTTAACAGCCATAAAAATACGTTTTTGTAATGATGGGGAAAAAATTGGTTGCTTTAAAAACCGATTCCCGAGACAGAGTAGTAATGTTAGTTGTAGAGTTTGTAATGGACAATGTATTTACATCGTTTAAAATTGATTCTCAAGACATATCGTTTTAATACATGTAGGAGTTTGTAATATTTTACATTTATTACATAAAACCAAACTAAGTTTAAATTTGGGCCAATTTCAAAGCCAAGACAAACTAAAACACGACATACTGAATTCTTCTGGAAGGTTTACGTATAATAATTATACGTGGTAGAGCCATGATGCAGCTATATTAGCAGTATAGTTGTAACACGAATGGGCCGGCTCGACCGGGGAAGGACCACGCTCTCACAGAATACCATCGTAAAATAGCAGCTTCACACTGCTGTGTTTCGTATGGTGAGTGTAGAGAACCGGAGACCCTTTTTACTGGAAAAGAGGCATTCCATCTTAGTCCTCACGGGTGACAACGCATCTGCATTTTGATTCGCAAACGAGGATAAATGTAGATGTCTATGGGCCACAGCAACCACTTACCATCAGGTGGACTGTGTGCTCGTTTGTCACCCTATCCTATAAAAAAAAATGTATATTGGCGGGAAAAACTAAGCGGCTTGAAGGACCAAAATGTAGGGGGAGCTTTATGTGTTGTAACCCTCTACATATAATTGATTTGTGGGATGTCGATGTATATTATGTAGGCACGCCACTGATATGCATCCGTACGAAGAAAAGGCGGATCGCTAGTCAAGAATAAAATTAACAATAAATAAGTGTGGTTGGGCCAAGTAAATGAATAAATTCACTGAATTCGTAACATTCTTATTCACTTTCGTCAATGAATGATCCAGAAAAATTATCATCAGTTGAACGTCGTCGGTTAACCTTATAATAAATTAATTTCCAATCAAATGGTTAAAATGTACGTCTCTTCTAAAGTCATCCTAAAAGAGTCATATAATGACTATATTCTTTATTCCTTTGTGCAGTCAAACGGCTAGATGGGTTATAATAAATATACCATTCAATTAACTATGAAAATACGACAGCAGTCAGCCGCTATATTAGACGAAAAATATCTACTAATATTATAATGTTCCTAGATTATTTTTCTATAAATACGTATACAATCGTTCCTTTTAGATATAAATATTTAAATACTAACCTTTAGCTTGAGCCCAAATCACCTCTATAGCATTGTATTGACAGTGGTATGGTGGGGTCCTTATAATTTTATGCCCATGTTCCTGTGCAACTTATCGATGGCGTATTTTGGCCTCACAGGTTTATTTTGTTTGACTAATTTTAACAGTTCTGCTTTCAATAAATTTATGTCAGCATCCACACCATGATTTTGTAGCCATGCCACAAGATCCGCCTTTTTGTTAGCTTGTGTAGGAGGTTTATCTAGTTGGATAGAGTTATAGGGAGCATTGTCCACTATTATCGTACACTCTTCTGAAAGATTTTACATAAGGGTCGTAAACCACTCTTTAAATTTTTTGGCATTCATTTCTTCGTGGTAATCTTTTGTACTTTTTGATTCAAACGCCAGCCATGTCCAACCATGTCTCATCAATAAATATTACCTTGTCCCACTTGGTTATTTTATTAACTTCTATAAGAAGGATATTCTTTGTAGTACTATGTCATACCTTTCCATCAATATTTTCCGTTTGTCGTTTTTTTTTTTGTATGAAAACCCAATATTTTTTAGAATCGTTTTAATAGATGTTGCACTGTCATCATATTCTAAGTTTGCAGATTTAAGGGACACAAGTAATTTACTGTGGGGTATTCTTGTCTTGTGTAGTAGCCGTAAACATGGGATCTAATAGCATCAGCATCAAATCGATACCTGTTACAGGTTTTTGTATTCTTTTCGCGTTTTGGCTGCAGTACATTATCTTCAGCCAGAAGGCCCGTACTTTTTCTTTATAATATTTTAGACTGTTTTTATGCCAATTCCAAACGCTTGTGCGACTCGTTCTTGTACTTGGGTAACTTCAAAACCAAATCACCAGACTGGTTGTTAGGAGTACGTCCTGTGGCGGTGCAGTCGTCACGCCACACGAAACACATCAAAGCCTAAATCGCGCTAACAAAGTTCTGAAGTTAAAAGCAGTATATATAAAATAGCTCCGAGCTTCCGCCCGAAGCGTTGGCCGCTCCCCGCTCCCACCTTGCCCGGCGGGAGATCTCCCCTTTTCCTTCCACCCGCTACACTGGTGACCCCGACGTGATATGAACACGCAACCAACAACCTTCAGAAAACTACAACTTAAAGCATTCGATATCGTCCTCAAGTACCCCATTCATTCGCTCCCGAGCAGATATTGTCCGCAGTCTTCACATTCTGTCAGCCTAATCTAGCTTTACAAAAGGTTTATCACAGCATTGGAATAATAATGCTTCCTGTTTCTTCAAGCTACTCACTGCGCTACAGTGTTCGACATGGCTCTGAGCCTTACTGCTCGCCTCTGCTTCACGGCACTCTCGCCGATTACTTGCCTTCTTCTCGATTCACCGCAGACTACAAGGCAATCCCTGATACTTGCTCCGGCTCATCGTTCTCACCGGCATCACTTGCAAGGACGTAGTACGGCATGCATTATACATCGTTCGCACCGGCGTCACTTGCCTTTACGCACACGGCATGCATTCCCCACCGGCATCTTTTATACATGTTGTTTAGTTCACACGATAACACGAAAATCACGTAATGCGTAATCAAAGTCTGGAATTAGCAAGCCAAGGTTTTTAACGGTGATAGAACCACGCAGCAGTTTTTGCTGTTGCAGGTATGGGCCGGCTCGATCCGGGTTGGTACCACGACCTCACAGAATACCGGCGTGAAGTAGAAGCTCTGCTTATGCGTTTTGTCTGGTGAGTGCAGGTGGCCCAATTCCCCCCCCCCCCCCACCCCCCATCAACCTGGTAGCGGAATTACACGATAGACTACCCCAGGAGGGTACCAGTACCCCTGGAGAATCCCTCGCTGAGCATCCACGACCATGTTATTCCGATCCTGAGCGTGGGTGCTCAGGCTGCCACGCGTATTCTGGGGTGCCGGGGGGGGGGGGGGCAAAATTCCGCTCAAAAACATAACTGCTCGGGGCAAACTGAGCAAGAACACCAAGGCGACCCCTGCCACGCTATCCGTGAATTTCTGCAACATCAGGGGACTTCACTCTAACCTAAACGCCGTCCACTACCATCTCGAGACGGCGAAGCCGGCCTTGCTCTCTCTGACCGAGACGCAGGTTTCCTCTCCGGCTGATATTTCGTATCTCTCCTACCCGGGTACAAATTTGAGCATTCCACTTAAAAAGAAGTATAACTTCGCCTCCAGGTCCTTCAAAAGAGTTATTGCCAGGGCAAAGTCAGAGCACATAGGCAGAATTGGCGAGAAACTAGTTCGCCTTCCTTCGGGAACCCGTGCATTCTGGTCTCTCGCCAAGGCTGTCCAAGGGAATTTCTGTAAGCCATCACTACCATCTCTGCACAGGGAGGACGACTCACTGGCCCACGACGAAAAAGAGAAAGCCGATCTTTTAGGCTCTCTTTTTGCGTCCAACTCGACTGTTGATGACGGGGGGAACACACCGCCGACCATCCCGCGGTGTGAGTACTCCATGCCGGATGTGCGGTTCTCACAGCACTCGATTCGCAGAGCACTCCTCTCCCTTGACATCCACAAGTCGAGTGGGCCTGACGGAATCCCCCCAATTGTGCTGAGGACGTGAGCTCCGGAGTTGGCACCGGTTCTAACGCATCTTTTCCGGTACTCCTACTTCCTAGGCGTAGTCCCGAAATCGTGGAAGACAGCTTTTGTCCACCCGATCCCTAAAAAAGGCGACCGCTCAGACCCGTCCAACTACAGGCCTATCGCCATCACCCCCTTGTTCTCCAAAATAATGGAATCCGTTATAAACTGCCACCTCATGTGGTGCCTTGAGGATCACCAGCTGATTAGTGACCGCCAGTACAGTTTTCGTCGGGGTGGATCAGCTGGTGTTCTTCTGGTCTACTTAACTCATAGATGGGCGGAGGCAGTAGAGTCCAAGGGGGATGCAATGGCCGTTAGTTTGGACATTGCGAAGGCTTTCGATCGGGTTTGGCACAAAGCGCTTCTTTCGAAGCTCCCTTCCTATGGGCTTCCCGAGAAATTATGCAATTGGATCACCAGCTTTCTTGCAGATCGGAGCATCAAGGTCGTTGTAGACGGTGCATGTTCTGACTACAAACCTATTAACGCTGGTGTTCCACAAGGCTGCGTGTTATCACCAACGCTGTTTCTTCTGCATATCAATGATATGTTGCAAGCCGGTAGCATTCATTGCTATGCGGATGACAGCACTGGTGATGCTCTATACACCGGCCGTGCCAATATTTCTCGGGAAAACGTCACCGAGTACCGGAACAAACTTGTGTCTGAAGTCGAGTCATTGCTGGACAAAGTCTCGGATTGGGGGCGACTAAATCTAGTCCAGTTTAATCCTCAGTTTGCGCGTTTACCGCTAAAAAGAACCCCTTTGTCGTATCTCCTCAGTTTCAAGGTACTCCCCTTGTTGCCTCAGCCAGTATCGGAATCCTCGGCGTAGACATATCGAATGACGTGCAGTTTCGTGGTCACTTGGAAGAGAAGGCCAAATTGGCCTCTAAAAAGCTTGGCGTGCTCAGCAGAGCGGGACAGTATTTCATGCCGGCTCAACGCCTGCAACTTTACAAGGCGCAGGTTCAGCCTCACATGAAATACTGTTCCCATCTCTGGGCTGGGGCTCCCCAGTGCCAGCTCCTTCCACTTGACCGCATCCAGCGCAGAGCGGTTCGAATCGTCGACGACCGAGTCCTTTCCGATCGGCTCGACTCATTGGCGCTGCGAAGAGATGTTGCATCTCTTTGCATTTTCTTTCGCATTTACCACGGGGAGTGCTCTGAGGAATTGTTCGGATTAATCCCACTTGCCAAATTTCACGAACGCACATCGCTGCAGAACTCCCGATACCATCCACACCATTTGGATGATTGGCGGTCCACCACTGTGCGATTTAGAAGATGTTTTCTTCCTCGCACAACCTCCTTGTGGAATAGTTTACCACCAGCGATTTTTCCGGACCGATACGACTTAGGGATTTTCAAGAAAAGAGCCTACTCCTTTTTAAAAGGCTGGCAACGCTTCTGCAATTCCTCTGATGTTGCGGTTGTTCGTGGGTGGCGGTAGTCACTTACCATCAGGTGAGCCGCATGCTCGTTTGCCCCCTCTCCTATAAAAAAAAAAAACGAATATAGCAGAAACTGTCCAAGAGTGATAGCCGAGTCAGAAAATATAATAATAACTAATAACACAAAAACTTCTAAGATAGCGAGAGACCGCGCGAAGCATTAACGAATCAATGACGTAGAAGGAAAAAATGGAGGATAAAATAAATTTTTTCAAAATCAATTGATGAACTCATGCCTTTTTAGCCAAACTATTTCCAATATTAACATATTAAATGTAAAATAAAGCCAGAAATATATGTGGTCAAATTTTATTTTAATATGTATAAACATTAAAAATACGTTTCTCTTTTCTAAATGTAAAAGTATCGATTTTTCAGAAAATCGATTTCATTTGGTCCAAAAACGGTATATAACGGTAACAACACTACGACAACGGACTCAAAGACATGTTATTGTAATAACGTCCTGTCGGAATACTAATCAACCATTAATTTGTGATTTTGAGTGCATTTTTAAAATATAAAGTGAAACTTGGCGCTAACGAATGATACTCGTTGTTACTCGTACTCGTACTGTATGGATAACTTAGTAATTATTTAGGATTATGAATTTGATTTTTCGATTTCTTACGTAGACGTTTATACAAAGTTATCGTGGCAAGTATAAGGAGAAACATCAAATCGGGCTTCTTAGATTGTCGCTAGTATAGTATTCGAATGATGCATAATGTTATAAAATAATAGTAATGCATGATAATATTTTAACCGACCTCAAAATACGAGAAGGTCCTATATTCATAGCTATGTTTGTTATAAAGTATGGTCGCCAATTGCTCAGAAACAGTTTAACCGATTTTAATGGTTCTTCCTTCTTTAAATAGGTTATACTTTAGGGGTGGTCCCATATATATTTGAAGGAAAACTTCCACCCCTGAGTGGAAAAATAGGGGTTGAAGATTTTCTTGTAACTATTTGGACGGCATGCTAGTTGTTAAGTTAAACTTGTGATTTTGGTTAGACCACTCAAAAGGGTAAAACACTTGTTATAAAAAGTTAAAAGCATACGCGGTAGAGCCATGCTGCAGGTATATTATGGTTGTAGCACGAATGGGTCGGCTCGACCGGGGAAGGACCACGCTCTCTCTCTCTCTCTCTCTCTCTCTATATATATATATATATATATATAGAGAGAGAGAGACATATATATATATATATATATGTCATAGCTGCAGCATGGCCTATCACTACGTGGTAGAGCCATGCTGCAGCTATATTATGGTTGTAGCACGAATGGGTCGGCTCGACCGGGGAAGGACCACGCTCTCACAGAAAACCAGCGTAAAATAGCAGCTTGACGCTGCTGTGTTTCGTATGGTGAGTGTAGAGAACCGAAGACCCTTTTTACTGGCAAAGAGGCATTCCATCTTAGTCCTCACGGGTGACAACGCATCTGCATCTTGAGTCTTTATTGAGGATAGATGTAGATGTCTATGGGTCACAGTAACCACTTACCATCAGGTGGACTGTGTGCTCGTTTGTCACCCGATCCTATAAAAAAAAAGCTTAATGCTGCTGTGTTTCGCATGGTAAGTGTAGAGAACTGGAGACCCTTTTTACTGGAAACGAGGCATTCCATCTTAGTCCTCACGGGTGACAACGCATCTGCATTTTGATTCTTAATCGAAGATGTAGATGTCTATGGGCCACAGCAACCACTTACCATCAGGAGGACTGTGTGCTCGTTTGTCACCCTTATCCTATAAAAAAAAGCTTCCTTGGATACACGATATCTTAGTGTCAGCCGTGTTGTGGCGGTGTAAGAATATTCACTACTCCATATCGTTCCGAGGGTATTGTAAGAGGCGACAGAAGGAAAATGAAACAGGACATGGGCAGATGCATCCACAACTCGAAATAATAAGAAAACTCAAAATTTCCCCATGAGACAATCTATGAGGAAGGCCTATGTTAAGCAGTAGAATTTTATAGGCTGTAATGGATGAATGGATGGATGGATGAATGACTTTATCTTAGCTCCGGCTTCAGAAGATTTTATGCTGAAAATATATTATGCTTTTTAGTTTTTCAAGCCGGTTTTTATTTTTCTTAAAAAGTTTTTTATTAGCATACAAACATAACGTTGGTCTAGTGGTTGTTGTAGTGCGACCACTGATCGTGAGGTCCCGGATTCGAATCCCGGATTAGGTCAAAAGAATCAGTTATTGAGTTTTTCCGTCAAGAAATTCTCAGCTGTCCGGAGTCAGGAAGTTGGCGGTACCTCACCTCCGTGCCTCGGAAAGCACGTAAAGCCATTGGTCCTGCGCCTGATATCTCTCCGGTCGTGTCGGTTTACCGTCCCATCGGACCATGAGAGTGAGGGAATAGAGAGTGCACCTGTGATTGCGCATACACTTGGGCACTATAATCCTGTCCTGCGCAGATGGCTAGTCTCCGTTGAGACTGGCCGCCGTGACCGAAATTAGATCTGATCTTATTAGGAGAGTTGACTCTTAATATTTTTAGAATAAGGAAATAAATGAAAGTATACCTGATAACGGAACGTCTACTGCAGACTGTGTGCAAATAATTTCATTCAGACATTATCACCAGTGATGACTAACATAAAATTCTCAACGGTCCTTTTTATAGTAAAGCAATGTATAGCAAACGGGCACGCACCTGATTGTATGGAAGTGAACCTGTTCAACTCCAGAGGAATCGATTGCACGTTCTTAACCCTTGAGTAATGTGTTTTTCTGTAAGGTATCTTATTTAAATCGGTCCGCAAAATGCGATAGCAATAGTAGATGTTACGAAATAGTCGTGTGAGGAAGCAAATTACTGGAAAAGCGTTTGGTAAAAACGACTCGTTGACACAGTTGCTAAGAGTTCGGTTGCGGCGCAGCGTAGTCGCGAGTTCGAATCGCGCATGAAACAAGTGTTTTCGGTCTACAAATAATAATTCTAATCGTTGTTTAACCGTGTTTTTAAATGGGGAAGATCTGAGCCCTGTTGAATCCACTGTTTTTCTTGGCAACACTCTCGACGCAAAGCTTCAGTGGGGCCGCCATATATCCAAACTAGCAAGCAGACTAAGTTCTGGAGCCTATGCTGTATAAAATATTAGAGGTCTCACTAGTGTCGAGACAGCTAGATTAGTTTATTTCAGTTATTTACATAGCATAATGTCTTATGGGATTTTGCTATGGGGAAATGCGGCTGATTCAGAAATTATTTTTGTTTTACAAAAGAGGACCATTATAGCTATTTACAACCTAAAACCGAGAGAGTCTCTTAGAGATAAATTTAAAGAAATACATATATTAGCTTTGGCCTCTCTGTATATTTAAAAAAATCTATGTTCACAAAAAAAATATAGTTTTAGTAAATAAAGTGATATATATTCTGCAAACACTAGAAACAAACACAAGCTAGTGATACCAGTTTCTCGACTCCACAGAGTTAGTAATTCATACTTGGGGCAATGTATACGCTATTACGAGTACAACAAGGTTCCGTAAAATGTACAGGCTCTCTCTATTACCAAGTTTAAATGTTTTGTTAAGCTGAAACTGTATAAAAAGGGTTATTATAATAAATAATGGCCGATAATAATCCCTGGGAATGAGATGGTCGCTTCCAAGCAGTTTCTAAAATAAATTTTGTAAATAGTTTGTACAATCATTAATGTAAAAAATTATTTAAAAAAAGTCCCGCTGGGTTTCTTGCTGGTGCTTCCCAGGACAGAGGGTGTTTTTTCGAACCAATTGTAGAGTAAAAAATGACTATCAATAAGAATTACACATCATGTGATCTATATTGAATAAAAATTATTGTATTCTATTTTGTGATAAGAACACTTAGAGTTTGCCACGTTACTGAAAGAATATTGTGGAGGCGAACCACAACGTTACGAGGGGCACACTGAAATGATCGGGAATAAGAAAAACCACATGCACGGTATAGCTAAATTGTATTTTATTGTTTTTCGAAGTATTCTCCGTTCAACTTAATGCACTTTGCCATTCGTGCAAACCAATCACTAATACAGTAATGCCAGTCTGAAGTTGATGTTGACAAAATGGCTGATTTGTACGCTTCCACAGCTGCTTCGGGGTCTTCAAACCGTTGACCGCGTAATAAATCTTTCATTCTAAGGAATGTAAAGAAATCGTTGGGACTCAGGTCTGGACTGTACGGAGGATGGCTCATCAGCTCAACGTTTTCCTGCTTCAAAAAATAATTTGTCTTCCGAGCCATAGGGAGCTCGCATTATCGTGATGTAAGATGGTGCGACGTTTCGGGTTAGTTTTTCGGAGTTCGGCTATCATTTCTGGCAAACAAACCGTGATATATCACTCAGCGGTAACTTCCCTCCGTTGAAGCGTTTCAGAGTATTCCGGCACCAATCTACACGAGCCGCCTTTTGCTCTTCGGACAAATTGTGGGGAACCCAGTGGAAAACTAGCTTTCTTACACACAGCTCATTATGTAATATCGACTGAAGTGCAGTCATTCCGATAGTGATAACAGTCCGATTCTGCTCGTATGTCACATAATGGTCATCTAATATAATAGTTCGCACAGCTGCGATGTTTTCAGGCGTGACCGCTGTTCTTGGTCGACCTGCAGAAGAAACAGTGCTGAGCGACACACGACCGCGTCGGAACTCGGCATATCAGCGGTATATTATCGTTTGACTCGGTGCTTCAACATCATAAATCGAAACAAGTTCGCTGAGACATTTATCTTGAGATAAGCCGCGACGAAAATTGTGATAAATTATGGCACGGAAATGTTCACGCGTGAGCTCCATTTCTGTTAACGACGTGTCAATTTTAAACCAACATTGTTTTTCTTTTTAAACATTTTTTTAAAATTGTTTGAATGTCATTAAGATTCTAAGAGGCCAGTAATGAAATATTCTATTCCCTATCATTTCAGTATACCCCTCCGTAGTAGTTCAAATATTAATCGGTCTCTTTTTTCATATTTCATTAAAAACCCATTACGTGGTGAAATCTTCTGTTGAATATTTTTTAGTAAATGTGACAAAGGCTGCTGTGGCCCATATACACCTTTTTATCGTAAGAAATCCTCAGGGATACCTTCTGCTACGAGGGCAAGAGAAAGGTTATGCCGGACTCCTACCGGCCAAAACCATCAGCGTATATGAGGGGTCCCGGGATCGCCGTTCAGAATGCAACCGGGGCCCCTCTCTCGCTTTGCTCTATTGAACCACGTCCCGGGGGCAGTCCTGACTGCCTCCAACACCCTCGCAATGCTATCACGGTGCTCGAGACCACTTTCGAGTCACCGTCCCCCGTCCCGAGCGCCCGTAACCCCCGAGGCAACGTTTCTGGTAGGAGAACACCATCATCAAGGGGACGGCCCTGATGAATGCTTTGGCGACGTCGTCTCCGGGCGGGATCTGTCCTCTTCTGACACCGCTCAGCAGCCTTCTTGTGGGCCATAACGGAATCGCAGAAGGCGGTTATGGCCCTCCACGTGGAGGCAGAGAGCAGTTCTGACCGACCCTTCTTACCAGGTCCGTCCACTCCCGTTCCCACGCTGGGCATGTTGCCAGCATATGGGATGCGGAGTCCTGTTCCTGTCCACCGCAGTGGAAACAGTTTACCGTCGCTTCGTGTCCGAACTTATACAAATAATCACCGAAACACCCGTGCCCGGTCATTATCTAGTTAAGTCTGTAGGTGAGTCTTCCTATTCTTCGATGCATCCAGGCTTCAAAGTATGGCAAGATTGCTTCAACAACGCGTTTGCGCGCACAACGCTCTTCAGAGAAATGAGCGCGTCACGTTGCGAATGCGTTAAGTCGTTCCTGCCGCTCAACTCCTTCGAACATCTCATCTGGCTCACTCCCGACGCTCTGGCAGAGGACACGCGTCCGGTCGTAGACCCTCGCATCCATGTCCGTCAGTATGTCCAGAGGTGGGAAGCGAGCCAGAACTGTCGCTGCCTTAAAGAATATTGTGCGGTATCCTCGCACGATCCGTATTGTCATCCTCCGCTGCACACTGTAGGACCCATAGAGAGCTACATCTATCTTCGATAAAAAACCAAAATGAATATATTTGTGACGTCATCCCTGAGACCTAAAAGGAAATGTCTTGTTATGGAAATCCTGTTATTTTCGCTTACCACACAAAACATAGCAGCATCATGCTGTAATTATATGTTGGTTTTCTGTGAAAGCGCTCCCATGTCGGGCCGATTTACTGTAAGCAAGGTGAGAATCCGGTCGCAGGTGGTTGAAAATTCTGACTTTTGGAAAAAGTCCAGCCGCTACTCTGACATAAAACATAGATTGTAATTACGTTTTATATCATAATTAATACATAATTATACTAAAATCCGGGCGGATTAAGTCTTGGCTCTTCAAATCAGGTTAAGATCGGATTTATCCGATCAGGTAGGTTACTATAATATGTAGAGTACCTATTCGTGTTACACGTGGATCTCCCACGTAAATAAATAGTCTTAATTCCAATATCCTTTAATTGTTGATTAGATCTTGCGCTTAGCCATTAGAGCTCAAGTTATATATAGCCTAGTCTAGTCTCGTGTTTTTATTTAATGTAAAGATTTATTTGAAATTTATTAACTGCTAGAACTACTCGTAAGAAATGAAATAGCTACGATGAATAATTAAAAATTAAAAATTTTGTACAGCCGACTTCAATATAAGTTATTAAGAATAACTCAAAAACCATTAGTCTGACCTAGATCAAATTCTATATATGGGACCACAGGAGAAGTGTCAGCTTTCAAATAAAAAAAGAATCATCGAAATCGGTTCACCCAGTAAAAAGTTATGAGGTAACACACATAAAAAAAACATACATTCGAATTGAGTACCGTTACCTTTTTGGAACTCGGCAGAAAACAGCAGCTGTGGTCCACCACGCCATCGCCACCTCACCTTCGGCAACGTCTAATACTATATTATTATAATAGCGTTTAAAATGACACTGCGTCATATTGTATATACAATATGACTTAGTGTACAATATGACGTTAGTTACGTCGTACTGTATGTACAATATGACGTAGTGTTTATGTGGCGAAATAAATATTTTCTGTCTTTTTCTTTCTGACTAATAAGTGTATTTCGTTACGGTTTTTTTATATTTTTAGTAGTGATATAAAGTAGTTTTGATTTACATAATACATAATATACATGAAGACTCACGCCTGTCACCTAGAGGCGTAGGCAGAGATTATGGACTTCCATTTGGCACGATCCTGACACACCTCTCTCGCTTCCTCCACATCCATATACCTACGCATACACGCTCGTCGGTTAAAGGTACTCTTGATTTGGCCCATTTTTAATATATCGCCAATTTGGTCGATAAAATTTCGCCTAGGGCGACCCTTCCCGACTATGCCGTTCACCTCTGCAACATAAATTTGCTTTGTCACTCTTTCCTCATTCATTCTTTCTACATGGCCAAACCACCGAAGCATTCCTTTCTTAATCCTGGTCACAACATCATCTTGCAAACCACACTCTTCTCTTATTAAACAATTTCTCACTCTGTCATTCAGCTTCATCCCTAACATACTCCTTAATGACCGCATTTCTACAGCATTTATTCTACTCTCATGCTTCTTCTGCCACACCCAACTTTCACTACCATACATTAAAGTAGGTACTAACACAGCATTGTGAATTGCCATACGTGCCTTTTTGGACACATTCTGACTTTTCACAATAGAGTGTAGAGCCCCATTCACTCCTGCATTCACTCGTCGTTCTATATCCTTATCATATCTACCATCCCTGCTAAACACACATCCCAAATATACAAACTCATCTACTTGCTCTACCAACTCCCCTTCTATTCTTATTTCACATATCGTTTTACTTTCTTCTCTTTCAAAAACCATAACTTTCGTCTTACTTGCGTTCACTTTCATTCCCTTTTCTTTTAATGTCCTGTTCATTAATGTAACCATCATTTGCAACTCGGCTGCCGACGATGCAAGTATGACTTGATCATCGGCGTACAAAAGGCATTTGACCGTTAACTCACCCATTCTTAACCCGCATTCTTCTACTTTCAAATTTTCCAAACAACTGTCCATAAATAGGTTGAACAACCACGGGAAGCCACACAGCCCTGTCTGACACCTTTATGGATGCCAAACCAGTCCGAGTAGGCCCCGTTGATCCTGACACAAGCACTAGAGTCCCTATATAGAGACTTCAATGCCTGTATCAGACCAGCGGTCAACCCAAATGAGTTCAGTGTTTGCCATAACACATCCCTGTCCACTCTGTCATAAGCCTTCTCCAAATCTATGAACGCACAAAAATCTTTTTGGTTTTTGGCCAAAAACTTTTCCGCGATCATGCGCATGGAAAAGACCTGATCCGTACATCCCATTCCCTTTCTAAATCCCGCTTGCACATCCCAAATTTTTCCATCAGTTTCTTTCATAACTCTTTCAATTAGTACCTTAGCATACAGTTTTCCCACAATGCTAAGAAGGCTGATACCACGGTAGTTTTTACAGTCCTGCTGTGATCCTTTTCCCTTATATATTGGGACTATCACGGCTTTGTACCAGTCTCCCGGTACCCGCTTAAGTTCCCAACATAAATTAAACAAGGTGTACAGTAGGTCTGCCACCACTCCTTCTCCAGCCCTTAGCATTTCGAGAGATACTCTATCATAACCGGCTGCCTTACCTGCTTTCATACTTTTCATTGCTTTCATTATTTCATCTATACTTATATCTCTATCTATTTCCTCTCCTTTCGGAATTTCTATTTCATTTAATTCAAACGTCTCATCACTCATAAACACGCTTTCAAAGTATTCCTTCCATCTCCTTAAACTCAAAACTACGTCATTCAGAATACAGCCATTCTGGTCTCGTATAGCATTCATTCTAGGCTGTTGTGAATGTCCCCTGGTAGTTCTTACGAGTTTCCAGAAAATTTTAATGTTTGCCTGGAAGTTATCCGATATTCTTCTATCATTCTTATCCGTTCTTTCTTGCTTTTTCCTTTCAACTACTTCTTTTACTCTCTTATTTAGGTGTCTAAAAACTGCCTTTTTCCTTTCAATATCATCATTCATACTGCTAGAATTACTAGCCTTGGTTGCTAGTAAATCTAGCCATGCTTTCTTCTTTGCTTCAACTTCCATCCGTACCTCATCATCCATAACGTGTTATTTTTCCTTTCATTCGTTCTCTTACTTACACCACATACTTCGGTAGCTGCATCCACTAAACCTTTCTTGACATTATACCACACAGTCTGCAAGTCTAAATCATTCATACACAATTCAGCCATACCACTTATATTTTCTCTCAATCTACATTTGAACTTCTCTTTCACACCTTCATCTTGTAACCTCTCTGTTCTTATACGCTGTAACGCAGTGGTAGACACAGATGACCGATGCCTCCAACGTCTGAAAAGACCATTAATTCGGCATAAGACCAAGTAATGATCCGTCCCTACGTTAGAGCCCCGGTAAACCCTTGTATCTACCACCGCGCTCCTCATTCTTTCATCAACAATTATGAAATCTATCATACTTCTATCATCACCTCTTTCCCATATATATATGTGTGAATTTTCTTATGACGAAAGAAATTGTTCGTCACAATAAGATTCTTTTCCACGCATACGGCGAGAAGGCTTTCACCATTCTCATTTATACTTTCATCACCAAACGTTCCCAATATCCTTTCATAACCAAGCCTCCTCACCCCAACCCTTCCACTAAAATCGCCTAATATCACAATATTTTCATTAACCTTGCATTTCATTAGCACCATCCTTACCAACTCCCAAAACTGCTCTCGGCTTAGACATGTCTGGGGCGTAGACCCCTAAAACAAACAACTTCTTTAAGCCCACTTTCATTCGTATCCATAGCAGTTTCGGGCTTACACATTCATACTCTTTCACACAATGACCCATTCTTTCTGAAAGGATGATACCGACTCCCTGGCATGCCCGCTCGGTCTCGTCTACACCAGACCAGTACGCGGTATACATGGCATGTGTAGTGGCATCCTTTCCCTTCCGTTTCGTCTCATTTACACATAACACGTCTATTCCTCTATCATACATCATATCGTATACTTCATCCATCTTATCATTCATTCCTCCACATACATTCAATGTAGCCAGACGGGCTTCCGCAATCCACTTTTCGCCCCTCCGGGGGACAGAACGTGACGGATGGCGAACCTCGTCGCCGGTTTTCCTCCCGGAGATTCTTCGCACCCCTTCCCCATTAAAGGGGCGCTAGGAAATCGGGGCCATTTCGTAAATTTTTTGCCTCATGGTGCGAAAGTAAGTTGTGGTATTTTTTTAAGTTTTTATTTAATTGGGTTTTATACCTTCTCTATTGACTACGCCTATGGTCATACACTGGGACAGAGGGAAGAATATTGAATTTTTTGTTGCAATGTTATTTTAGCTTGAAATGTGTTTTATGTAGACGGCTCCGTGGCGCAGTGGCTTAGCAATGAGTTGCTGCGCTGGAGGGCGCGGGTTCGAATCCCGCACGGAACAAGTATTTGTATGGCCTACAAATGATTGTTCCAGGTCTGGATGTTTGTCCTTGTGAAATTTGTGTTTGTAAACTGCCTCCACGATACAGGAGAAAATCCTAGTGTGGGGGTAACGTTTTTTAAAAAAAAAATTTCTTCATAGAAATATGGTTTTGTAGTTATGAAGTTAGCGTTTAACCGTGTAGTGGCGTTTTAAGAATATCCACTAGCCCATATCGTCCCGTAGGTTTGATATGAGGCGACAAAGAAAAACTATAACGGAGGATGGTCAACAACGTCTTCCTGATAACCAGCCTGCCAAGTGAGGCAACTATGCAAAATCCCACCTGTTCACGCACCTAGTTGCACAGACTAGGTCTTCCATACAGGGGCCCATACAGCTGTTAGGTTCGACGGACAACTAAGCGTGTGGCTCAAAATGCCTTATGGAAAATGTCCTATCATACTACACAATAGTGAGAAGGCTAGGTAAATAAATAGTACGTAACTGTTCAGAGGCGAAGGAGGCTCACAGGGCTCGTTCAGGCGTTAATTGTCGTGAATGTAAGTAGTGTGAGAGAAGTGTATATCTGCCTTTTAATCAGCAGCAACACTGACTCCGGCACCGCCACCCTATGTGGTATCACTCCAGCGGCGTCACTCGGTGTCACTCAAAGTCTAGCGTCCATTAGCAAAAATCTATAATCTAATACGAACGCTTCTCGCGGGTCACAAAGTTTAGCGGTTTTAACTGACACAGGCAAATATCTCCGAGTTAAATCAAATGACACAAAGCAACTCGTTGAGGCGAATTATTATTGTCAAGCACTTCAACCGGCAATCACTATGCAATTACGTAAATTACTTGCCAACGAATTTAGGTTAATCAATCAAATTATTACTGCTTCGTCGTCGCGTGAACGCACTAGAATAACCAAACGGCGTCTATTTATCTAGACTCAACAAAAACCTCGTCATTGCATAAATTTGCTAACAAACCGACACTAAAAAGGAAGGTTATACCGGACGACCACGTCGTGCTAGACCGCACTGCTATTTTTTGACTTTCACCGCGCCACGCCGTTCAACGGAGATTTCAGACTGACTCGTCGCGCGAGACGCCTCGGCCCACCGTCCCATTAATCGACGCATCAGGTGACCGGGCGTGAGCGGGGGGAACGCGCGCGGGGAGGAGAGGCCCGACAGCAATCCCTGTTGCCATCGGACGTTAGCGCTCGTAATGCAGTTTTAAACATTTAGCATTTGGCGCAAACACCACCTATGAGGCAAGCTATGGGTGAGGCCTAGGTTTAGCAGTGGAATTTCATAAATGTAATAAATCAATGGTTAGATGGATGAAATCAGTGCTTTGTTTTATCACTTCCTTGTTCTCCAAAATAATGGAATCCATTATTAACTGCCAGCTCATCCGGTACCTTGAGGATCACCAGCTGATTAGTGACCGCCAATACGGTTTTCGTCGTGGTCGATCAGCTGGTGATCTTCTGGTCTACCTGACCCATAGATGGGCGGAGGCAGTAGAGTCCAAGGGGGAGGCGTTGGCCGTTAGTCTGGACATTGCGAAGGCCTTCGATCGGGTTTGGCACAAAGCGCTTCTTTCGAAGCTCCCTTCCTATGGGCTTCCCGAGAAATTGTGCAATTGGATCACCAGCTTCCTTGCAGATCGGAGCATCAAGGTCGTTGTAGACGGTGCATGCTCTGACTACAAGCCTATTAACGCTGGTGTTCCACAAGGCTGTGTGCTATCACCAACGCTGTTTCTTCTGCATATCAATGATATGTTGCTAACTGGTAACATTCATTGCTATGCGGACGACAGCACTGGTGATGCTCTATACACCGGCCGTGCCAATATTTCTCGGGAAAACGTCGCCGAGTACCGGAACAAACTTGTGTCTGAAGTCGAGTCTTTGCTGAACAAAGTCTCGGATTGGGGGCGACTAAATCTAGTCCAGTTTAATCCTCAGAAGACACAAGTTTGCGCGTTTACCGCTAAAAAGAACCCCTTTGTCGTATCTCCTCAGTTTCAAGGCACTCCCCTTCTTATATCTTATTATAGGTATCCTCGGAGTCGACATATCGAGTGACGTGCAGTTTCGAGCTCACTTGGAAGAGAAGGCCAAATTGGCCTCTAAAAAGCTTGGCGTGCTCAGCAGAGCGGGACAGTATTTCATGCCGGCACACCGCCTGCAACTTTACAAGGCGCAGGTTCGGCCTCACATGGAATACTGTTCCCATCTCTGGGCAGGGGCTCCCCAGTGCCAGCTCCTTCCACTTGACCGCATCCAGCGCAGAGCGGCTCGAATCGTCGACGACTGAGCCCTTTCCGATCGGCTCGATTCATTGGCACTGCGAAGAGATGTTGCATCCCTTTGCATTTTCTTTCGCATCTACCATGGGGAGTGCTCTGAGGAATTGTTCGGATTAATCCCAGCCGCCAAATTTCACGAACGCACATCGCGGCAGAACTCCCGATACCATCCACACCATCTGGATGATTGGCGGTCCACCATTGTGCGATTTAGAAGATGTTTTCTTCCTCGCACGACTTCCTTGTGGAATCGATTACCATCAGCGATTTTTCCGGACCGATACGACTTAGGGACCTTCAAGAAAAGAGCTT
This sequence comes from Parnassius mnemosyne, assembly GCA_963668995.1. Classification (NCBI taxonomy): domain Eukaryota; kingdom Metazoa; phylum Arthropoda; class Insecta; order Lepidoptera; family Papilionidae; genus Parnassius; species Parnassius mnemosyne. Next base: position 10,023,632 of record CAVLGL010000093.1, read on the forward strand.
ACTCCTTTTTAAAAGGCCGGCAACGCATCTGCAATTCCCTCCCTGGTGTTGCAGTTGTTCATGGGCGGCGGTAGTCACTTACCATCAGGTGAGCCGCATGCTCGTTTGCCCCCTCTCCTATAAAAAAAATATTATTTGGTAACAATATATAATAAATAAGCAAAAAATATGCTTTATATATATATATATATATATATATATATATATATATATATATATATATATATATATATATAATATAAACATAGGTTCTATTTTCCTGTTGTTAAAAGTAAAAATTCTTTGATCGCTGTCTTAAGCTTGACGTATATTTTATCACGAAATGCGGGTAGAAGTTACCTGGTATAACAAATAGGACCACTTTATTAACTTTCTAAGAAAATGTTTCGTAAAAGTATATTTAACAAGCATATAACGAGTTTACCGTCCCGTTTGCGTTTAAATGCTATCTTTTTAGATATTCTGAAATCTCCTCAACCTCCCTCTCCCCCTCTCCACCCCACACCCCGTCATTCTGAGAATCCATCACCCCATCTAGTAACAATTACGTTGATTACAAATAAATTACCTATAGGTTTATCACTCTAGCTAGCGAATTGCTAACGAAATACTTAATTATGTATTATAATTGCACAATATACAATAAAATATATATATATGCTTTGTACATAGAGCTACGATGCAGCTATATTATGGTTGTAGCATGAATGGGTCGGCTCGACCGGGGTTGGACCACGCTCTCACAGAATACCAGCGTAAAATAGCAGCTTAATGCTGCTGTGTTTCGTATGGTGAGTGTATAGAACCGGAGACCCCTTTTACTTGAGGCAAGGCATTTTGAATCTTAATCGAGGATGGATTTAGATGTCTATGGGCCACAGCATCCACTTACAATCAGATGGACTGTGTGCTCGTTTGTCACCCTTATTCTATAAAAAAATGCAGTGGCCGGTCTTATTGCTGTGTCAGTGTGGTAAGACAATGAAAGAAGCGATTCCCATGGGTGTTTTCTGGATCTCGACAACAGTGCCATTATAAATGCAACAATAAATTATATGCATTTTTATTAGGTCACACACAAAGTATTTTCTTGGATCTTGGTTGGTTTGCGACAGTCAGCTCCTAACTTGAACTTGACGAATGCATCGCGCAGAGTAGATTATGATATATAACTCTTTTAACCTCTCGTCTGTGAGGCGACCGGGTCCCGGTTGCTGACAGAATATGCGCGTCTGTGAAGCGACCGGGAGCCGGATCCAATAGCTGGTCCGTTGTCTTGCTTATATTAAGGGTTATCCCATATTTCTTTCTCTTTTTATTTTATTACGAAAGCATAATGCTTAAACATGTTAGCTATTGGACCGCGATTTTGTCGGATTACGTCATGTAAAAGTCAAATATTATGAGAAAAAGTTCGCCCGTCACGTACGTCTAACCACCTTGTTTAATTGTGTTAAAAAAAAGGTAAACAGCTGTTAAATAGGTTGATAATGAGGAAAATACGAAGTAAAGGTAAGTTATGTTTAATTCCTATGAATAATATTAAAGCTGATTTATTTTTATTAAAACCAGTCTAACATAACAACACCAGTCATGCACTGGTCGCCCAATTAACGAATATAGCTCAGATTTAGTGTGAAACATGTATTAATACCTAAAAAGTGATAATTTTGTAAAATAGATATACTGTACTTCCAAACCGGGAATCGGTCTCACCATATACAGTGTTTGACAGATCTTATTTAGGACTAAGCATAGTAGGGATAGCCCCTGGGTGTTAGAATTTTTCAAGCGACTTCACAAAGAAGTAGGAGGTTCTCAATTTGACTGATTTTTTTCATGTTTATTAACCGATTTTCCTTTTTTTATTGATATTTATCATTGAAAAAATATTCTTCGCCCAATGGGATGAAATTAAAGTCGGTTGTTATTTTTTTTGTTGAAGTGCTACTATAGGTTTTTAATTTTTCATAATATTTTTGAAAACTGATGTACAACCGTTTTTTTTAATTCCATGAAATTTTATCAACAACAAGAGGAGGACGAAGAAGAGGCGCCGGAAGACGCAGGGCATGCAGGGCCTCTGGTCGACAACGTACGCGTGGTGGGCAGCCTGGTGGAGGTGGTGGGGGCTTACAAAGGCCATCTTTTCACTCGTAATAGCGGCTTTTTCTTAACAAAAAATCCTAAGACGCGGAAAAGTTATTTCAAAATATTTCATACAACTAAAAAATAAAGAGTTGTATCCATATTTTTCTAACCTCATTGTGACTAAAGTGGTTGTTTTTTCACAATTTTTATCAACATTGTTCATAAAATATTTTTAAGAAGCAAACTTATTTTCTATTTGAATTTGATGCCTTGTTCTATGTAAATCTTGGTAAATATAACACTCTTTTGATAGTATGTACCTAAAACCAAAGAAAAAAGTTTTAAATGAGCACTGTGTTTTGTGCCCATTTTATGTACCATATTTGTGTAACTCTTACTAAAGTTATATTTATCTTAGAACTATGTTGCTATTTTAACTTGTAGCTGATATAACAAAATTACTGAAAACATAAAATGTTTGACCCTAATACAAAGAGTATTTTTAAACCATTGAGAAATATGAAGACCACTTGAGATACCAAACAGAGAGGTCGAAGTTAGTGCTTTTTATAAAAACAAGTGGTGTGTAAAAAAAATATATGATGAGATGTGATGTTTGTATTATTTTTTTGTTTTAAATACCTTATTATGTGAATAAAATAACATATAAAAGCTATTAACTGTTTTATTTTTACAATAAATAATAAAAACTATCAAATTTAGATAATCCTACATTATGGGCTATATTTAACTGTGCAATTTAATACTAATGATAAAGAAGTTGAATAAAACTTGTAGAATTGTTATCTTAGACTCATACTTTACTAATAAATATCCATAATTTTAATAAGGAATTAGAGATATTCCAGTTGGAATGAAATAATTGCCCTCCACAAGCCCTGACTGTGTTGCAACCGGGAGCCGGTTGCACACACCTGACAAATGCGGCTTTTGACAGTACACAGTTGTAAGGCTATAGTAAATTTTACGTCAGGTGGTTTAGGTCATGTTGACATTTTTAAGATTCCTGAGTAAGCAGACAAACGACAACACAGTCCACCTGACGGTAGTTAGATGTTTTAGCCATCTATCGTCAATTAGGAATCAAAATTCAGATGCGTTTTCTCCCCTAAGGATTTTGGTGGGATGCCTCATTATTAGTAAAAGGATATCCGGTATTCGTCACTCACTATACGAAACGTACTTAATGCTGTACGTAACTTAAGCATAATATTGCCTCTGGCAGTATTAAGCTATTTTATTGGTATTCTGTGAACGTAGTATTCACCAATTGAGGCGATCCATTCGTGCTACAGTCATAGTACCACAGCATATAATACTAACTGTGCCTCGCGGTTTCACCAGCGTATATCATGCGCCTGAGCTACGCAATATGACACCTCGCTTATATATGCGGTCACTACTTGTTTCTCTCGGTTTCCATCGGGCGGCTATGGTTATGCGTCGTTCGCGCGTCGAGCCGAGTGTTGAATTATTTTAATTTTTCATTATCTATGTATAACTATGCGTCCAAATAACACGGTATAAAGTACAAAGTTTATCTTAATAAAATTGTCTTGATGATCAAGCAACTTTCGTTCGTTAGGATTAATATGCTATGCCTAATAATAACGCCCATTAATTACTTTTTAAATTTCAATATTTTTTATCACATAATACCTTATTGTGCCTTATGCATAAGAAATAGGCATACGGTATCGCAGACTTTTTATAGATGGAGTAAAGATAAATATTTTTGTAGGAAATTGTATTTACGTATCACTAACAATTACGTCAGCGCACGGATAAAGCAGTTCGGGGGCGCTTTTTATTTCGACTTCCTCAACAAAAATCAATATTTAAGGCAAGCTGAGATGTGTAGCCTAAATTAGATAGTTTATACTATTTCTCATGCATCTGGCTATCATACACAAAACTACCTAAAAATCAGACCAGTAGTTCCAGAGATTAGCGTGTTTAATCAAACAAAAAAAAATCTTCAGTTTTATTATTTTATAGTATAGATAGGCAACCTTGGCAACCGAGCTTTCTCGAAAAAATTATAAAGTAAAACGTTATTGAAGTACAAAAATGCATCCAAATAGAGTCGTTTCCGAGAAACTAGTTACATAATTCAGTTTTGGCAATCATATTTGGACGCTAGTCAATCGTGTTACTTTGTGCTTTAAAACAAGGAATAAAATGAATTTTCCCAGAAATGGGACTCGGATAGATCGTGTTTTCGCTCCCGGAAGCGTCTATAGAAATAGAAATAGAAATATTTTATTCACTATATGTCATAAATTAAACTTACTGAAAGTCAGTTTTATGTTTCATTTTCCACTGGTTCGGAAAATAACTTTGACCTGGAAAGAACTAGCAAGAAACCCAGCAGTATATTTATTTTGAAAAAATAACATTTTTTCTTACATTTATGACGTTACAAAATTAACAATACAAAACAAATTAAAAATGGCTTGATAACGGTCACCTCATACTCAAGAGTATGAGGTGACCGTTATATCTATAAATTCCTTAGTATTATAATAACCCGTTTTGTACAATATTGTTTTAAAAAGTTTTTTAACTTGGCGGAGGTCAAATTATGTATACAAAGTTTTGTGTTTGTGTACATTGTACCAAGAATAAATTACTGACATTCTAGAGTAGAGAAACTTCGAACAAATGTTGTTGTCCGAATAATAGTATAGGATGCTTTGTTTTCAAATACATAAATTAAGATTTCTGACAAAACGTGTTTCCATTTTATTTTAACCGTATGCTGAAATGATGCGTTTCATCTGATATCACTCGATGCGTATGATTTATCAACCGGCGTTCGGAAAAATGGTGACGGTGATTGATGAATCTATTTCAATTTCTACACGACCTATAGGAAAATTCTGAAATTCAATGTTCTTTTTTAAATATATCGTATTTAGTAAAAGCTATATTTTTTTTGTTCTTTTTTTGTATATAGAATAATGGTGACAACCACCTGATGATAAATAGATGCTGTAGCTCACAGACATTTATCCTCGATTAAGAATCAAATTGCAGATGCGTTGTCACCCTTGGGGACTAAGATGAAATACGTGATGAAATGAGTAAAAAGGGTATCCGGTTCTCTACACTCACCATATGAAACACAGCAGCATTAAGCTGCTATATTATGCTGGTATTTACAGGTTTTTAGTTTTATACATCTTTTTCTTTATCATCTGACGATAAAAGTTCACTGATGGGCATGGGTCTTTTCGATTGTAAGGAGGACTATCGCAGTACAGAGATTACCCGGAAATTTCGCTGGGATCAAATGCAGGAGCCAGTGCTCATTGATACTGTCCACATTGTCCGCCGGCTTCCTTTACCTTCATCTCTGCAGTTTGATCTCTTCTGCCGATTGCTTTCATTTGCTTAAACTTTGGACTATTTATTTAACTAAGTATATTTTATGTCTATTAATTGTTATTTAAATTTGTATATTTTATAAGGATAATAAAAATACCCACAACAATATTAATGTAACTATTTATAGGCGACAATGGGAAACAAACCAGGAGATAGGGATTCTCTTGCAACATCAAGAAAATAAATAACTCTCCATAGCTCGCTGAGCGACCTTGGCCTTAACATACAACCAGCAATGAAAAACCACGTCTCAGATCCTTAAATCATCACTGGCAACACGCAATGGATGTCTGTATGGAATCTCATATATGTAATGTAAGTTTAGTTACTTTATTTTGACAAACGGGCACACAGTCCACCTGATGGTAAGTGGTTGCAGCGGCCCATAGACATCTACATCTATCTTCGATTAAGAATCAAACTGCAGATGCGTTGTCACCCGTGAGGACTAAGATGAAATGCCTCGTTTCCAGTAAAAAGTGTCTCCGGTTCTCTAAACTCACCAAACGAAACACAGCAGCGTTAAGCTGCTATTTTACGCTGGTATTTAGTGAGAGCGTGGTCCTTCCCCGGTCGAGCCAACCCATTCGTGCTACAACCATAATATAGCTGCAGCATGGCTCTACTACGTATACTTAATTCGACACTAACAGATATACATGCAGATACCATACGTAAGGATTTGTCCTGACATGTCATGACTTTTGGGCTCTTGTCAAAATTGTGGTTGGACGTTGGAAATATCAGGCTTTTTAGATTTTTAATTAAAACACAGTTTTTTTTGCGTGGGAGTCTGTTACATGGATTGATGAAGAGTGTCCAAAACGATTAATTGATTAATTACGTTTGCATTTACGTTTGCAACAAAATGTCGGGACTTTTCTATGTTATTTGTCAGGACTATTTTATTTTCGATATGGTAACACTAGATATACACGAAAGCGAGTTAATAAAAACGTGGAAATATCCAATTGTACTGACTCTCTTAGCCGGGGTTCTAATAATTTGTCAGTGTCATGGCATTTCTTTATTTTATTTTATTTATTTTATTCCCAAATTTAATCTGCATTTTTACAGAAATCAGAAATCAATTTCACAATAAATAATTTTATATTATGTAGAAATAAAATTGACCACATTTAAAAAAAATGTATATTATAACAAACAACAGCAAAAACATTGAGTGATCACTTAAAATTAGGACAATTTCTTTAGTTCGCTAAGTAATTACAGAGCCCTGAATTAAGAATTACAGTATTCAATACAATTTAAACAAGTACAACAATAAGTTAGCTAATATACACTGCGTAATTTCTAATATATAGTAACATGAAATTATAAATATTATATTCACTTTTTCTTTCGAATTTATTTTTAGTTCGAATAATATATGCCGTAAAGTAAAAAGTATAAAGAAATTCCATCACTTAAACAAAAAACCTATATAAAGAACAACCTGATTATCGTCAGGGTGTCCTTTGGTTCCAGGGTGACAAAAAGTAAAGGTGAAATATTGATAGAATTGTAATGATTCCATATCCTGTTTTCAAATATTTAAAAATCAAACAAAAATAAAAAAGGTATACTTAATGGGAATGAGAGAATTTTAAGTGCAATATAAAATATATATTATAAATAAAAATTAGAATACTTTGCAACCGAGTAAACATAATAAAAACGCTATAAAATGGGTGCATCTTATGGCCCCAGAAAAAAGTGTACAAAATTAGTTTATTCAACAGTCAATAGTCAACATTCATATAAAACATTACATAATATAAGACGTCATGTCAAAGACCCAATATTTTTGGCTACTTGAAAATTTTTTTTTTTTATAGGAGAGTGGGCAAACGAGCATGCGGCTCACCTGATGGTAAGTGACTACCGCCTACTACCAAATGTTTTGAACGTCGAAAATTACATTTTAATCAACGAACGGTTTATGAATAAACTTAAATAAATCACCGCGTATGTTCTTACTTTATGCGTAAAACACAGTACAACACAGAAATGTCACTTTTGAATTTGACATGCTCTGTGTGGTTTTTTAGTTCGTTCTGTAAATATTTTGTAAAATTGCAAAGTTTCTTATTTTCATTGTCAGGCTATAATTTACTTTTTATAAATATTTAAGATTTTGTAAACATACATGCAACGTTAATTTTAAAAATTGACTAGAAAGTATTTTAAGTTTTTTTTTGGCACATGTGCCCTTATTATTTGTACAGGTATGTTCTTATTTGAGTAGATTATGCTATGCTATTTTATATAATACTTACTCTGCTTAAACATTTATTCTATAACATTGAATATAAAAAAAATTGCCAAAACGGCTTCATATATGGGGAATAGTCCTTCGAATAAGATATGGCTGGAGTAAATATATAATTTTTTTTTTTATTTTAGATTTTTTAATATTGATTGCAACACCGATAAAATGTTCTCCTTATATTTTTTTAATTAATATCTATGCTTAATATTAAGAGTTTTACAGTTTAAAAAACATCTTTGATATACATTTAGCACAAAGGGCCGATTTTTCAAAGGATAAAATACAATATTAACAAATTAAAAATTACTGTGGTACGATTGAAAAATCAGCCCTAAATCTTATAAATACGGAAAACAAATAATTTACTAAATATAACAATTTATGTTTAATTTGGACGTTATTTTTCAAAACTTAAGTATCCCTTATGTATTGAATACTTCTGCACCCTAAATTTCAATCTTTTAAATACATTCGTTTTTTTTTTAATAAAGCTACAATCACTATAGATTATAACATAACACATTTAACAGTATACATACTGCAAATTTAAAAAATAATTTTTAAAAGATAAAGTTAACATTCGTTAACAATAGCGAATACGTCAGGCTCCTCAGTTTACCAACTGACACTGAGTGCTGTAAAAATTAAAATTAAATTCGATAAAATCAGTTCTATTTATAAAATTAAGTTAAATTATACAACAGTGAACAAAATTGTATATCTTTGTTCTTGAAGCTTCAGGAATGAATCATCACCACCATTATCATTATCATTCGTAACGTTCGCCAGTCCACAGCTGTTTTTATTAAGTAACAGGATAGGATATTGATCCTGTCACATTCATTGTTTGAAGATGTTTCATTGAAATCGAAATCGTGAAATAACGATTTTAAATTATTTTAATATTATAATATTCCCATTGATTTTGTGGTTGGAAGGGTATCCTTAGATTTTAGTAGGCTCTAGCCAAAGCCATAACTGGTATAGGGCCACTTGAAAACTTTTAAAATAGTGTTATGATATTTCTGGTTTAGTAAATTGTTTGTTCAATAGTCGTTCTTTGTCAAATTGTTATTTAGTTGTCAGTTATGGAACATTTAGATGAATAGGCAAGAGCGCCTTGTTCGGGTGTGTTCGCTTCTCGACCACTCGATGTAGGTTTTTAGCACGAGTCAAAGGAATGTTCATGTGAATTCGTATTGGTGTTTACATACTCGTCATTGTTCACTTAACCCGTAAACTTATTCGCAGGTGGTATTATTTTTTTTTACCTACTGTGAGGGATTAGATTAACGAATACACTATTAAATTTGTAGAACTTTATCAAGGAGAACCCGTGATATGGGATTTTAGAAATCGGTTTTAAATAAATATTAATAAAAGTAAATATTTGTGAGTCGAGAAATATTAAATAAGTCGTAGCAACGAGACGGACGTCATCCATGTTCAAAAGATCTACGTTGAATGAATACAGACGAATGAAAACGATGTAAACGCGTCGTACACGTCCACGAATAATTCGGTCGTTATTCGGCGAGTTGTTCGCCCGATAATCTAACGTGCATTTTGTTTACATTATATTTTACATTACATTACATTTATTATTAACATTATATTGTTTATTATAGCCCAATTTTCTTTTAGTATAATATAATGTTTGTGGCGTATTTCAGCAATTACATGGTATATTTTTTTAAATATACGTGGTATATTTTTTAATATACCACATTCCTTTTCATATTCTTACATTGTCGTCCGATCCGTCCGTCCAAGCTCGTATGTTCAAAACTTTAAGCGTTTAGCTCATCGAGAAGTTAGTTTAAAATAAATCACTATATTTGACCCGAACAGACATACACGAAACTTGGTTAAAATATTAGGTTCTTCTTCATACTTACTTTCTTTATTTGTGATCTTAAGTCATTTATTGCTCTTCTGCACCGCGTGTTATTATAATTATAGATGAGTTTTACTCTGAATTAATTCCCCGACTTTTTAGAGTGTAAATATAAAATTACATTGTTATAAAATATATTGTAAATACGAGTCATTTTGGTTTATAAAATATAGAATTTGGTAATAGCTTGACTACATCGCCACCTATAGAATATATAGCTATGAACCATAATCAAGAAAATATAAATATATAGACGACCATGTGTCCTAAAAAAATCATTAAATTCACAATAAAAAAATTGAGGACCACTTATCGGGATAAAAACTATCCTATCTCTCAAGTTGGACCAGACTACACACATTGTGAAACATTTCATTGAAATCAGTTCAGTAGTTTAGGAGTTCATCGCGGACAAACAATGTGACACGTAATTTTTTATATAATTAATTATATATTATTATAATTTTATATATAAAGATTATGTGAATATGACTTCAATCGGCCAAGTCTTTCAGAAGTTACCAACAGCCGCACTCAATGATTATTTAATACATATTAAGAATTATAAAATATTCTTATGCGTGTATCGTGTACTAAGGAAGAGGAGTATTAGGGACGAAACGTCGAGAAGCCTCCATTTATATTATAAGTAAATACTTATTAACCTATTATTATAGCATTTTAAATATGTTCCCAGCATAATACATTGACTTGACTTACAATATTCTATTACTGCCTATTATTTTAAGCTTAATTATCTAATATAAAATTGCCACAAAAAATTCATAAATATTGTATTTATTATAATAAAAGGCGATGTTAAGGGTTATACATCGTTTACTGAAGGGAACTCTTCCATTGTCCTTATTTAATACTCCTAATTAATAAATAACTATCAATAGATTTATAAAAAAAAATAATGCTAGTAAAGCTTTTACTAATACTTCCGTTAACCGCTCCAGAAAGTCATAAAATAATTTGTATTAGCAGTGGTTCACGACAGTGGTCAATTAGCGGATTCGAACCTACGACTTTCCGAGTAGTACGCACCCTTAACAAATAGGCTACTGTGGCCTAACTTCACTACCGTCATGTGTCAATGAGTGATGACCATTCTTCTAGACACCAGAGGTCGCTAGTTGGGACTGTAGTGAAGTTATTTATTTTGTTACACGGTGTCATTGTAATTGAGAAGAGAGCACGTGAATACACAACAAATGCTTCAGTGGTTTGCTCTTTAATTTTTTTGGAATTTTTAACTTTAAATTTTTCTATACTTTGGAATATCGGTAGTTTGATTTATCCATTTCTAATTTAATTAACAGAAAGAAACGATAACTCTTTTTCTCAACTGATTAACTTCCCTCCGCCATGAAATCTATTAAATAATATTTCACCTCATTTCTAAGTGGCGCTTAGAGCGACAGAATATTCGTGGATAACCTCATTACAGAATAAGAACAAAATAGCTTATAAGTTACAACCATTAGCTAAAGATCTGTTCAAACACTCACTTTAGAAATCCTAGCCGCGTGACATACATAATAGATGAGAAGCGTGTCTTAGGCCGGTATTTAGAGACAATCTGAAGTATAAATTAAGACTAAACAATGTTAAAATGTGAGTCTAGACTATTGAGCTATAGTAGCTTAAAGTTTAGAGTCTAGACTAGAATATTATTTTACGCAAACGTTGACGTTGTGAATTTATCGATCCATTAATTACAAAATTTGTTTCCTTACGTTATATATAGTACTACTAGCGATTCACCCCGACTTCACACGGGTGATTTTTAGATATTATTAGATTATTAGATTTAGATAAACCATTCTCGAATCAACTTAATCCCACACACAGAATTTCATCAAAATCTGTTCAGCCGTTTAGGAGAAGTTCAGTCACACACACGGACAAAAGAATTACTAGATTTAAATACGAAACAAAAATAAGATTAAAATTTATATTATTAAATTTGTATAACTGGTCTTGATTAAGTTTTACAATACTATAATCGATGTTGATATATCATCAATGGTCAGCTCAAAATGCCGCAATGCAAACTACGAATTTCAGTTTGCGTCGTTTCTACACACAGTCATCCTAAAATACGACATTATCCTGTGGATTGTATGTATAAACAAACACATAATTGGCCTAAAGGTCTAGATGCCAGGCCATAAACTCCAAAAAAAAACACATCCATACTATTTAAAGCTATGATCCAATTTTGAATTTTAATTATTATATAAGTATATATTGATTTACACGCCTTCTTACCAACTAACAACAATTACAGACGCCATTTTTAAGCTCACAGAAGCATTGATAGTAACAATTTCAATCATTTAACACGAATTTTTAAACACTTATAATATACGTGCCAACTCAACATAAGACTACATAACGCACGCAATGAGTATTATAATATTAGTTATATACGTATATAAATAAAGCGTAATCCAGCACTTCAATTATTACACTTGCTATGTTGTAGTTTTGAGCTACCCTCAATCAAAAATAAGCCACCTGCTATCGATATCGATAGAAATTAAATACATAAACATTTTAATAGTTCTTCGCACTATTAGCTTAGATGTTACCTCCCATTTGTCAGTAAAAATTATTATCAACTGACAAATAAAATGATTACTTTTCTAAACTACCAATTTTCGCTAAAGAATTGACCAAGTTCATTATTTTATGTAACTCACGCACAACTATTCATTTATCTCCGCCTTGGTAACATACGTATTCCTCCATTTTTGTCTGTATTAGCGTCAGTCCTCGCAGAATGACACCGCTGGAGCCGAGTGATGGTCCCTTTGGGGAACAAAGCAAGCGCAAGCCGGCGGTCCAGGGGAAGAGAGCGCTGATCCAGGACCTAAAGAGCCACCACAAGACAGACGAGCTCTGTCTCTAATATTCAATATAGAGCGCTCGGTACTCCATCCAGTTTCGTCGTAGCTTCCCCTTACAGAACTGCGGCTGACACCTGGTTCTGGACAAAATAAAGAAGTCCTACCGTTAAATTTTTTATTTTTCTTATTTCATTGCATTTTCGTCCAGTTCTGAGCTATGTTTAAAGTGTGAAATTTCTAGCTCATCAGGAAATTAGTTTCAGTACGATTGCACCGAACTGGCAAAGTGGAAAGTGGGTCAACAAAAACGTGGTACATACAGGAGTGTAACAATCTAATATATAATGTAAAGGAATTATAATTCGCTTCGGAAATATAGAACAAGTTTAATTAAGGTTCCACTTTAACTAATTAAACCGTTTGAAACTTATTTCATTACATTAAACTTGATTAATTAAGACACTAACTAGATGTAAACGTAAAGAAATACCCAATTATACTATATAATAATCAGACGCCGATTCGATATTTCATCTTATAAGTACTAGTCTGATCAAAGACTTAACTTGCTCGTCAAGTCATTCTTTCATCTCAATTTAAGAATTGAGTGTTTAACAAAATTATATATTACAAAAAGTTGTGCATCTTATAGTATACATACGTACGAATTGAAACTCCTTTACGACATACCATTCTTCGTTTGTTTTATTACTCATGCAGAACGGGCGATGAAACTTTACTAAAAACGTGACTTTTTTATATAAATTCCGTACTAAACACTACTACGTCGATATAGAACTTTTAATTCAAAAATATATTTAATTTTTGCGAGGAGATCACGACTCCTATGAAACCACACCTAAAAGTAATAGATTTCTTTATCTATGTAGTTTTTTTTTTATTATCTATCTTTAATTAAAAAGGCTTTTATCCTACAAGGATATGTGAGCCTTATCGTAACCTAACTTGTTCCTATTACACAAATGCTATTTAGAAAGGGGGAATCAATGTGGTAAGAATATGGAAATGAATGATTTTAAGTGTGGCTCCGCAAGTATACTCAAAAACCAAACCGTTTCACACAAATTGATATTAATGCACCAGATTCTCCCTTTCCCTTTGATATTTGATACATTCTGCTAGCATATGTTGTACATCTTCTATAATGTGACAAATATCGCAATTGGGCGAGTCTGCTTTTTCCATCAAAAATACAAAAATTTTATTGGAATAGTGACCAGAACGTAACCTATGAATAGCGATTATATGGTTTCTATTCATTTCAATATTATTATATTACGGTATCCGAAGAGTTTTTGGGATTGTTTTATACCATATTCCCTTTTCCCTGCTTCTTTCATCGAAATACTCTCTAAATTAAAGGTTTTTGAATTTTGTCAAGGTTTCCGTGTAAATTGGTAAAATATTTAATTCGATTCCTTGCGTTATGGCGGCTTTATTTAAATAGTTAATGCCGAACTTACGAAAGCGATAAAATGGCGCCCGTCTTCTTTCGTGGTCCTCTCCAATTAACCACCATGTCTTTATTTCTCCTCTGCCCTGTTAAAGTTGAGTACATTCTTTCATTAAGTTAACTTAAATATTTAAAATAAGAAATAAACTCGTAGCGACAGCCTAAAATGAAATTTAAATGATATTGTGACTTTGAATTGACTATGCAACTACTATCCTACTGTCATATTTATGACCACATTTGTAGGAGTGGGTGAGCGCGATTAATTAGTATTGCTGTTTTTTAACACCTGATGGAAAGTGCAACAGTCAAAAGACACATCCAGCCTACTTCAAACTAAGATGGCAACAAATGTGTTGTCACCTCTGAGGACAAAGACGGAATGCCTCATAGCCTGTAGTTACATCTCTATACTCTTCCGATTGGAACACAGTAGTACAGGAATTGCTATTTAACAGTAAAAATAAAGCTTAAGGCGTTGCCAATACTATTAAAAATATCATACGACAAGGATTTAATAAATATTTTGGAAAATCGCTTGCGCGTTAAGATTAGTTTAATTTGACAACGTTCTTGTTGTAGAATAAGTAACAACAACAAAGAAAACAAGAAAATAAAAAGCACGTAGTGGTACGTGGATGCTGTGGTCCATACACATCTAAATCTATCCTCTATTAAGATTCAAAATGCAGATGCGTTATCATGCCTAAGGGCTAAGATGTAATGTCTCGTTTCCAGAAAAAGGGTTGCCGAATCTCTACACTCAACGTACGAAACACAGCAGTATTAAGCTGCTATTTTACGCTGGTATTCTGTGGAGCGTGGTCCTTCACCGGTCGAGACGACCCATTCCTGCTTCAACTATAATATAACTGCAGCATGGCTCTACCACGTATACTTATTACGTCTAAGGACAGATTTTTCATACCCCAAATAAATGTCTAATAACTATGTAATAAATAAAACGATTTGGTTGATTAATTGTGGAGTAATGGTTGTATATTTTTAATTGTAGTTATATCTCACGAAAAGCTATCTGATTAAATCTTAAACGTAAAATTCCGAGATAAAACAAAAAAAAACTATTGGTAAATCCAATTGAGCATGCCTTAATCGTATTAAAAAAATTACGTATATCATGATTATACGGAATTTTTTTAAAGTAGTTTAAATACACACAAGTTTACACTAATAACCTTATTATAATTCCAATTTTCCGATAATTTTCTCTTCATTCATGTCACTCCATAAAATCCAAGACGTATTTACGTATAAATATTACATTCTACTTACTTTTAGTACATGATTATTATAATAATCAAGTAATATAAAATAGTAAGAAATGTGTTTTTAGAATATTTAGTATTTATTTGTACAGCGATCTTTTAAAGCCTCTGCAAACAACCAATACAATATCCACTCACAACGGCGGTTGATGCCGTACAGCCGTACTAACTAACCGAGTGAGGCAGTCTATTTACTACCGAAAAATTCAACAGTTAGCAGCCGAAAAAAATTAATTATTACTAAACAAAACAAAATTAAACTGCCATTTACATTCAATGGCTTCCCACATGATAGATGAAGAGTTTTAAAAAATATATTGAGTTGAACAATTGATTTCTCAAAAGTTATCGTGTTGCGTACAAGCCTTGCGAACTTGATAAATCCACACCATAAGCCACTAAAACCCCTTTTTATGTAAAAATAGCAATCAATCGATTCAAAAAATAATATTAACAAGTTCAACAATAATTCATCTCTCTGACAATGTGCTTTTTAAATCATTTACATGTATAATGTGATTGCTAGAAACGATTTCATGCGACAAAACTTTAGAATCTTGATTTTTAGGCGCTAGTAGAACATACCTATGCGCGTTGCGCTTACGGCATGCAATATTGCATAACGAAACGTTAGAAAAGGTTTAACTATTCTACTCGTATATTAGATTATAATAAACTATTTCTATTTCCTGTGAGGCAAAATCGTTAATACTATTAAGTAACAAGAGTCAGTTTAAGTTCGAAGCTGTTTTCCTAGATATTGTTTGTGTGGATTTTTTAACTTCGACTTACTTTCTACTGTTACTTCTTGTTGATTGCCTCGTTGGTCTCGTTGGGGTCGCAGATGCGATAGCTGATCATGGGAGGTTCAAATCCCGGGTCAAGCTAAAATCAGTTTTTTTTTCTATCAAGATATTTTCAGTAGCAGTACAGTGTAAGGAAGTTAGCGGTGTTTCACCACCGTGCCTTGGATAGCACGTAAACCCGTTGGTCCTGCGCCTGATTTCTATAGGACTATGAGAGTGACGGAATAGAGAATACATCTGAGCTAATCATAATGGCCTCAGATTCACTCGGAGACTGAGTATTCATTGACAGAGAACTTAACAACTGATTTTTTGCCCCGACCAGGGATTCGAACCTGGGATATCAGTATCAGCGGTCGCCGTCGCGTTGACGACCTTAGGGTTGGTTGGTCTTATGACCAACTAGGCAATCATGCATGATTAAAACTATCTGTGGAATAACATTTTTTTGTTTACATGTGCAAAATGTCTGCTTACCTTTATATTGACAATTCCCCGTTCCTTGAAGTGAAAGCCGCCATGTTTTCGCAACATGACGTAAGTGTCATGGCTGACGTGTATCTTTTGCGGATCACTTGTGGATTGCATACGGGCGGCTGTGTTGACTGTATCACCGAAAATGCAATAGCGCGGCATTTTGATGCCGACTACACCTGCGGCGCATTGTCCGCTGTGGATGCCTGTAGAATGAGGGTAATTTTTCAATCGTTTAGCGGCGGTGTAAGAATATCCACTACCCCACATCATCCTGTAGGTGTCGTAAAAGGCGACAGAAGGAAACTGAACTAGGAGATGGGCAGCAGCATCTTCGTAATAACAGCTGGATAAAAATAAACTGCGGTTACCAACTTACTCGCCAAACGTAGCAACTATGGTAAATATCCGCTTTATGAGGCAATCTGTCGGGGAGGCCTCCTTTGTGAAGTAACCTATGAGGGTGGTGGTAGAGGGTTATTCTGGTGATTAATTTGTGTGTACAAAAATATTGTAGATCTAATACAAATAGAATTATCATTATCATCATTGAAGATCACCATAGATCCACTGCTGAAAATGCTTCTTGTAGTTTACCCAAAATACGGTGTTAATTTACCTGCAATTATTTTTTTATTTATTTACTTAAACTTATATGCACAAAAGAAAAATCGTACATATGAAGGACTTAATGCCTTAAGGCATTCTCTCCCAGTTAACCATTAGGCTAAGCAGAGATAACCACATGGGAGATAGTGCAGCAAAAGTAAACTAATAATGAGAAAAAAAGGTAACGAAGTTCGAATATATATATATATATTCATCACATATATATATATATATATATATATGATGAAGATATTATTATGTGCATATATATGTACACATATATCTGTGCCTGATAAATAAGGAAAATATGTGAATCATTCTTTAGGAAAAAGCGTTAATTCACACTTGCGATGCTTTATTAAATTATCGATTCCCCACATGCCCATCATTATGCATAATGAATTCATTTCCAAAGTAGATTCAAAATGCTTCAAAATAATATTTACCAATTTTAATATTTAGTCTGGCAACTGGATTATGCCGGATGCGGATTTGTGGTACAACATCTAGCAAATGCAGGGCCATTGAGGCCACTTCCGCCGCGTGTTTGGAACAACGCTCCGGAAGTCCGCCCACCACCATGTACGCGTCACGTACAGGCTCCACCTATAGGAATGCCATGTTTTAAGATGTATGTATATAATTTTAAGATATATGTAGATGTATGTTATATAGCAGCTTAACGCTGCTGTGTTTCGTTCGTATGGTGGGTGTAGACAACCGGACACCCTTTTTACTGGAAATGAGGCATTCCATCTTAGTCCTCACGGATGACAACACATCTGCATTTTGATTTGTAATAGAGGATAGATGTAGATGTCTATGTGCCGCAGCAACCACTTACCATCAGGTGGACTGTGTGCTCGTTTGTCCCCTTATCCTGTAAAAAAAAAAACAATCCGCAAAAAAATACGATCCGGAATGAACAGCTGTCGTGCAAGCATTAATATGCTTGTTTGAAAATATAAATTTACAACCTATATTCGTCCCACAGCAGATTGCAATTTCTAAGAGTTATTAAACCATTAGAAAGCAACGCAACTCTAGTGCGAGTTAGAGTACTTTACATATCTTTGAAATATGTTGTTCATCAATGCAGGTTTTCTCACGGTGTTTCCTTCACTGAGCACGAGACACATACACACTTAATGCAATTGATTATTATTTATTAATTATTAAAATCGGGTCTTGACCGACGTCACTTCTCAACACTAGTAAACTCATCTTTATCGATCTTTTTGCTGGTCACCTTGGCAATAGATTATAATTTAAAATTAAAAATTTTGTACAGCCGACTTCAATATAAGTTATTGAAAATAACTCAAAAACTATTGGTCTGAGCTTGGTCAAATTCATGTGGGATCACAGGTAACACACATAAAAAAACATACAGTCGAATTGAGTACCGTCTCCTTTTTGAAGTCGACAGAAAATATAAATTGCTTTAGCCTCTTAGCTATCACAGCTGTCGTTTGGAAAATTACTTAAACTTCAATTCTTTATTTAAAACACTTTTATACTGTCAATCCTATTCAGAAACATTTCTATGAGGTCTCACAGTGCGCTCCAACGCACAGTGCACGAAAAACTTACCACTAATTGCCTATTATATACTATTTATCACTAATTGAATCGAATAGAGTACCGTCTCCTTTTTGAAGTCGACAGAAAATATAAATTGCTTTAGCCTCTTAGCTATCACAGCTGTCGTTTGGAAAATTACTTAAACTTCAATTCTTTATTTAAAACACTTTTATACTGTCAATCCTATTCAGAAACATTTCTATGAGGTCTCACAGTGCGCTCCAAGGCATAGTGCACGAAAAACTTACCACTAATTGCCTATTATATACTATTTATCACTAATTGTCTAAGGGTCTTACTCTAAGGGTTTACACGATCTTACATTGTACTTTTTTAGTCAAATAAGAAATCTATATATCTGCGTAGATCGGACCTAAAATTAATATTCAAAAAAATTAAACTAGAAAAAAAAATTAAAAAAAATTAAAGCACCCGAAACGTCGGGAACTAAAAAGTTAAATTAAACGCGATAAAATCCGTAAAAATAAGTTTAATTTAATGTGTGGTCTTCGCGTAAATATAAGAAATCATTAAGACGAAATCTAACTTATAGGATTATTTAATTAAGTTTTTTGATGGAGTTTACATTTTTTGACAGTTATTTCGCTAAGACATTGCGATTAAACCACCACCTACGACCTTGCTCCTTATCTTCAGGTGGTATTTTAGTCAAGCACTGGCCTATAATAAGTTAAAAACATTTTATTTTCTGAACTGATTACGGCATAAAGAGCACATTAAATGTTGGTTAAAATTGGTACAAAAAACCAACTTATGTTCTTGTTTATTTAAAATACACTAGCTAACGAAAATATTTTAACATCAGGGTGATCATCTATTAGTAGTAGATATTTACATAATATATTTAATTTACGTATGAAGAAATAATGACAATTTAAAACATGTACCATTTGACTAAATGTTTCAACACGATGTTTTTAATACTAGGTATAAGTATAGTTTATGAGTAATGAAATTTATTTTTATCGTAATTAATTCAAAAGCCATTTTCAAAATCCAAAAACAGTGTTAAAGGTTCAAGTTGAAAACATAAAATCAAGTACCAGACGTCTATAGCCAACTCAAAGTGCGATGCCTGAGCCTGATTTTTAAAGAAAACAACTTTTTACTCCATTTTATGGCGCGAACTCCCGAAAGTTAACATCGACTCTATATAACTTTTTATTCATTTTTATTGAATCATCTAATTTCTTTAAAATTTTGAAATATTGTCTTTGATGTGTAGATGTCTCGGAAATGATATATAAAATGATAAAAGCAAGTAAAATTATTGCTCTGATTGAGGAATGTTGCAGCCAATGCTTCGTGGCTCAGAAGCTAAACGTGAGTCGTTCTACAGTACAAAGGACCTGGCAGCGCTATTGAGAGACTACTTTCTTCAAGAGGAGGCCTGGTTCTGGAAGAAAGCCATGTAACGAAACACGGGATGATCGTTTTCCGGTGAGTCAAGCGTTGAGAAATCGTAAATTTTTGTATGTGGACCTCAAGAACAACCTCAAAGATGTAAGAAATGTGCAAATTAATATGGATGGTCAGCAGGGGGCTTCTCACTACCAATATACGGAGTGATCATTTAGCCCGCGGCCATAAATTACTCCATGAGCACCGAGTTATCAGGCTTAGCTTCGCTCAATATTGTGTGTCATGGAATCAAGAAGACTGTGATGGGGTATTGTTCGTCGATGAAGCCAGGATGTCTTTGTACGGTAAAGACCGATGTGGGCGAGTGCTAAGAAGATATTTTACGCTGGTATTATGTGAGAGCGTGTTCCTAATCCGGTCAAGCCGACCCATTCGAGCTACAACCATAATATATCTGCAGCAAAGCTCTTCCAATAAATAATTTTCCAATTTTCAGAGCCGACGTCATCCAAACTCTGACAATGGTGATAGTGAGTGGTGTCTTCATTGTTCAAGCGACAGTAAGAGCTGGTGGTCCTGGGAATGTGGTCAGCGAAAACATCGAAGGCAGGAGATTGGAATTCTTCAAGTAAGTACCACACATTTCGATTTACATAGATAAAGAGGGATATATCAGAGAGATAGAGCGAGGGAGTTACTTTTTTTATAGAATAAGGGTGACAAACTAGCAACCAACAACTGGGGGAACGCTTTGCAGAGGCATGTTTTGAAGAAATCACCCATTATGGTGGGGGTTCTGTTATGTTTTGGGCACGAATGAATTCATTTTACACAAGACTGTAATATAAAAATGTTTTATGAATAAAAAAAATTTAAACTATGGTATCGTATATTTTATAAAATATTTATTAAAACTAAGATAAAACATTTGTAATATTACGTATGTATACCTATATTATATTTATTCTCTTACCTTGTAAACGTTGTAGTATGAAATAATAGCATCGCAACATGTGTACAGGTCGTGCAACACGTCCACAATCTAAAGGAAAAAACAAAAATTATGGTAAAATTATCAAAGTAAGTTTTCCAAGTGATGAAGCCACGCTGCAGCTACTCATATCTATACAAATAAATAAAATTGAAGTGTCTGTTTGTAATGTCAAAATTACAGCATTTTACTAAATACATATGAAAGTGTATACGGTACTAATAACAAAAATACAATTTTTAAAGTTTTTATCTCTCTGTACATCTGTCTGTTTGTTCCGGCTAATCTCCGAAACAGCTGGACCGATTTTGACGGGATTTTCACTGGCTGATAGCTGATGTCACAAGGAGTAACTTAGGCTACTTTAATTTTTGAAAAAGAATTAGGTTTCCGAGGGCGTAGTCGCGGTGAACAGCTAGTATATAATATAATATCATGACTACAGCATAAAGTCGCTCGTCCCGTGAAGGACAACGCTTTCACTGAATGACCGTTACAGGCTATAAACAGTCACTCATAGATGGGATTTTGTCATAGTTGCCACGCCTGGCTTTTCAGTCAGATTTTTTTTATCTTTTAGTCTTTATTAAGAAGACGCTGCTGCCTATCTCCTGATTTGTTACCCTCTGTCGCCTCTTACGACACCCACGGGGTGATATGGGGTAGTGAATATTCTTATACCGCCACTACAAGGTTAATGATGTTGAATTGATAAAATACTTATTTATTTTATTTCTTGCACAGTTCTTTCTTCTTACGAAAGACAACGAATTTAATAAATTAAATAATTTATAGACTTATCTAGATCGATTTTTCGCCCACGTGAATCTTGTTTATTTCATCCAAATCGTTTGAGTTATTTTCGAGAACGCGATTACAAACAAATATATTTATATTGCTCGTATAATGTATAGAGTTTGTCCTTCCTCACATATGATGATAAATAGAGCCTTTATAGGCAGCAATAAAATCCATCGCTCGAGGTTGGACCAAACATTTGCATGTTATCGACCGCGGAATGTTTGTTTTGTGATCCACCCACGCATACAGAACTGATTATGGACTCAGTTGACTAAACATTTTCAGAATATCCTGTAATATTTGTCATATATATCACTTATGGAAATTTTGAAATGGAAATTGATGCTTAAGACATTACAAATCGGTAGTACATTGCGTTCGTGTTTGGCTGTGGACCGCGTGTTCGAATTCTGTACGAAAAAAGAATTAGTATTATCTACAAATAATTGCTCACGGTTTGGATGTTTGTGTGTTAATTGTTCATGTAAAACGACTTACTCAGACAAATTAAATTTCAATTGTGGGGTCACATCAATGTAATTAATGCCAATTGTAAGACATAAACTAAGTCGATGCATGCAGGAGGCTCATGATCATACTTTGTGACATTACTTGCGTGAAGCCTATATTGTATATATGTCTAATGAAGGGCTGCAATGATGGTGGTAATGATGAAATAGTCATAGTGAATAAAAATAGCGGACAGCTTTGTAGATAGTGATTTTAGTAAAAACAAGTAAATTATTATTTACAAATAAACAATTTGATGGAATACGTGGTAGAGCCACGCTGTAGCTATGTTATGGTTGTAGCATGAATGGAGTGTAGAACCGGATACCCTTTTTATTAGAAACGAGGCATTCCACTTTAGTCTTCAAGGATGGCAACGCATCAGCATTTTGATTCTCAATTGAGTATTAATGTAGATGTCTATGGATCACAGCGTCCACTTACCATCACGTGGACTGTGTGCTCGTTTGTTACACTTATTCTATAAAACAAAAAATTGGCTCTGCAAAAAATTGGTTTGTATGCTACGTCAGATATCTACTTTTTAAGACATTTATTACAAAATAATAGGTTGTGTAGTATTTATAACATTAATCATTAACGAATTTAAGATACTATACCTTTGCTGCGTAGTTACGTTTAAATTTGATAAGCAATGAAAAAAATATTTCATAGCACGCATATGGGCTTATTATGTTGAGTTTATGTCGAATTAGTGTTGTTTCAAAAGAATAATCAAGTAACGGCTTTAAGAAGTTCTGTGTTCGCTCGGATGTGAATAGCATTTGAGTGGAGCTTTTAGAAAAAGTGCATAAGCTTGTGGATAATAAAAACACTAACTGTTTTAAAAATAAAAAAAACGTGTATCAGTGTCGTGGAACACTCGGTTGGAACAAAGTTCCTTTTGTAGTATATTATTATATAAAGATAAACGTATTATATTATTGTATAAGAAATACAAATAAATGAATTACTAGCGTCTATTAAAATGAAGCGTAAAATAAAATAGTATTTCATTCATGGTAAGATAAGAAAAAGTGCGAGGGAGATGGATATTATTCTATCTCGCTTTCTTATAGCCGCCAAAGCCGTCTACACTGCGTCAAAAGGGGTCGTGACGGAAAAATCTTACACTTTCATATCTTTCGCCCATCTTTTTTTTTATAGTAAAAGGGTGACAAACGAGCACACAGTCCACCTGATGGTAAGTGGTTGCTGCGGCCCATAGACATCTACACTATCCTCTATTACAAATCACAATGCAGATGCGCTGTCACCCATGAGGACTAAGATGGAATGCCTCATTTCCAGTGAAAGGGGTCTCCTGTTCTTTACACTCACCATACGAAACACAGCAGCGATAAGCTGCTATTTTACGCTGGTATTCTGCGAGAGCGTGGTCTTTCCCCGGTCGAGCCGACGCATTCGTCCTACAACTATACTACTAATATAGCTGCAGCATGGCTCTACCACGTAAAAATTTTTTTGTCGCCTAGCCTCCATCCGCCAAAACCGTGCCGTCCGATAACGAATTCCTTCCAAAAAAGACAAGGCTTTGTTTAAAAAGTAAAGATGCGATAAATTTCTTTCTTTCATATCATTGTTTTTTAATTTTACTGCTACTAGTGTAGTAGACACTAAGATTTTCTCCCGTATCATTGCGGCATTTTACATATATAAATTGCACACGGATGAACATATTTTCTAGTTCGCAATTCTCCAAGTTTATGTGAAAAACGCCTGTTCTTGGTCCGCTTAGTGAACAATATAAATTCTTAGTATAAATTTCACTTTAACGTTGAACTGCAGTTACGCGACACACATTCTACCATGAAAGAAGTCTCCTCAACGTTTGAGCGCCAGAAAAGAAAAAATATTTTATAATAACATAAATAATTATTTATGTTATTGTCTTTTATAACGTCTTAAGCTGTTATTCCCAATTAAAGGTATGTACAACATTTAATTTATTCTTGTTAATCATTGATTATTGCTTACTGTTCGCGACGGTTTAAAGACTAAGCAAAAAGTGATGAAAGAATATTAATTTGTTTAAAAAGTGAAATTACTAACAAAATCGAGCGAATTGTGTATTAATATGGGTTTACAATGTGTTTACAACTCATAATATATTTGTATAGAATGTCGTTTTAATAATAGTTGATATAAACAACTTTAAGCATTTAATAAAAATTCGACCAATCACAGCGCATCATATCGTGGAATTTTCTGGAAGTTAAATTAACTGCGCAATAGTTTGTATGAAAATAATAAGAATATTTTTGTGTTCTAAAAGAGTTGTAAATATGATATTTAGTTAGCATATGGTGTATAGATTACAATAGTAAAGAAATAATTTGTGTAAATAGACGCATTTGATAAATATAGAAAAATTAAAGATTTAATGTACACATTTGTTATGAAAATTTGGTATATTTTGTTTAATAACTTTTTTAAATGTAAATATATTGAGTAACCTTTATCACATACTGATAAAGGACCAAAATGCCTATTTAATAGTGTATAGCGTGTTAGTGTAAAATTAGCATTGTATAGAAAATATTGCGATTTGTGCTAATTACATAATGAAAATGTTTAAAAATAAAGAGGCAAAACCGGAAAATGGCAAGCGGTTCTCTATACAGTATAGCAGAATTCTACCTTATGGGGGCAAATCACAGTAACGTTGTAGTAGGAAGAACTACCAGTAACAAGCAGTAGTATCCTGTAGTAGCTGAAGTGACTAGTAGCAGAACACAGTGAACAGTTATAGTGAAATAGAAAAAGTTTAACTAGCCGAAAAAGGTCGTAACTGAAAATCGCAGTTACACATAGCCGAGAAAAGTGGCAACTGAAAATTCGCAGTTGCATATAGTAAAATAGTGTTAGCTAGCCGAAAAAGGTAGTAACTGAAAATTCGCAGTTAAATATAGTGAAAAAGTGTTAGCTAGCCGAAAAAAGTGGTAACGGAAAATTCGCCGTTACATATAGTGAAAAGTGTTAGCTAGACGGAAAAGGTGGTAACTGATATTCGCAGTTACACAAGTGTTAAAATCAACTAGTTTTAGTTGATCAATAGCTGCTAGTCAGTAGTGTTAGAAAACCAGCTACTACCAATAGATAATTTGATACTACCAATAGATATTTGTTACTTAATTTAAGTGTAATTATCTCTATATCTCTTTCTTTCTATTCATTTAGTAAAGATAGACAGGGCAAGTTTCAACATTTCTTAAATTTGACGTCGAATTTTATGAGTAAGATTGATAATTGTTAACGATGAGATGCAGTGATGGAACTCGATTCGTGTTAGATTCGTAGGTAGGGCAACATCATCATCATCATCACCCCCATCGTCATCATAGCCCTGCACAAGTCCACAGCTGAACATAGGCCTCCCCCAAGGAATACCACAGAGCACGTACTGAGCCACCTGCATAGATACCGTAATATAGATTACTAAAATATTACATACTGGAGAGTAGAACAACATGAATGAGTTGGAATGTACCTGCATTGGGCAGCTCGTAGCGACGAGATGCGAGAAGTCAACGATGTCGCTGAAGAAAACGGTCACACTGTCGTAACTCTCCGCCTGGATGTGTTCCCCACGTTTCAAAGCTTCTGCTATGGTCCTGTATGAGAAAATCGATAAGGACAGTTGAGTTAGAAAAATTGAAAGAAAAAATTAATATTTAATTGAAACATAAAAAAAAAAACATATATGTACAATTACACGATAATAGAGCCATGATAGCTCAGGAGCTAACTGCACCTCGGGAATTGCACTTTACGTGAGCAACCCAGGTTCGATTCTCGTCGATACCAATAAAATTGTCAAGCTCGGTGGTGAAGGAATTATGAAGCTCGGCGGTGAAGAGAAACAACGTGAAGGACCACGCACGGTGAAGAAAGGGAACTGGAGACCCCATTTGCGGGGTAAATGATGATCTTAGACGTCAGGGGTGACAATGCATCTGAATTTTGATTCTAAACCGATGATAGATGACATTGTAGGTGTGGACGTTGTAGTATAGTAAGGTAGACATTTTACCCTCTATTAAAAAATAAAAATGCGTTGTCATGCCTAGCGACATTAGTATAAAACAAAATAAACAAAACAGCAGGATTGGCAAACTGTGCGAGTGGTCAGGCCATCCCTATCTTAATTATTCGATAGGGGCATTTCGTTTTTTTATACAATATGGATCACAAACGAGTATACATACCACCTGACGGTAAGTAGATTCTATAGCCCATAGAAATCGACACCTATCCTCGATTAAGACTTAAAAAGCAGATGCGTTGTCACCCCTGAGGACAGAGATGGAATCCCTCGTTTCCAATAAAAATGGTCTTCAGTTACTACAGCACCTTACGAAACACAACAGAAATTAAAGCTGCTATTTTAGTATATTATGGTATAGCTGCAGCGTGGCTCTAAAACGTTAATTTAAAGTGTCTGTAATATCTAAATAACTACAATGTAAATGTGTAGAGCATCCATTTAGCATCAGATGTGGTCGTTAGTCACCCTCATTCTATAAAAACGAGGCATCTGCTTAGCAGTAAAACAATATGTAAGCTTTGTATTTACCAAATTTTCACCATAATAACTTCTTACACTAAGTAGTTAAGGAAAAATTTATTGTAGTTTTTACCAAGTGGTAGAGCCATGCTGCAGCTATATTAGTAATATAGTTATAGCACGAATTGGTCGGCTCAACAGGGGAAGGACCACGCTCTCACAGAAAACCAGCGTAAAATAGCAGCTTAACGCTGCTGTGTTTCGTATGGTGAGTGTAGAGAACCGGAGACCCTTTTTACTGGCACAAAAGCATTCCATCTTAGTCCTCACGGGTGACAACGCATCTGCATCTTGAGTCTTTATTGAGGATAGATGTAGAAGTCTATGGGTCACAGTAACCACTTACCATCAGGTGGACTGTGTGCTCGTTTGTCACACTATTCTATAAAAAAAAAAAGTTATGGACGCCCATATTCCAGGGCAAACAATATGAGGGTTTAAAAAGAAAAAAAATATTTTTTCTATATTGGCCTGATAGCTCTGTGCAGGCGCAAATAATTTAAATGAAACAAGATTTTACGGATTTTATCGCGTATACAAAAACAAGTTTCATTTAAATGTGTAGTGTTTCTCCAGTTTTGGAGGAGGTAACAGGGAAATACGGAAAGATTTTTCATAGTTTTAATACGTCCCAGCTGCAGTTGTCTCTCTCGGTTGTGTAACTAAGTAACCGCGACAGCAATATATTGTTAGAAAAATATTCTTTAAATTATATTGCGGTTTTCTCACCTTGGTAGCATCCTATGTAGCAGGTCATCGGTTTTTCGCTTCTCCTCTGTTAGTTTATTAGTTTTCTCTTCGACAAGTGCTTCTAGATTCGAAGCGTATTTCTCCATCATGGCCAGCATATTGTCGAATGTGTTGGTTTTCCTATTCCATATTATTTACATATTATAATGGTCACTAAACTGAATTACGGCTATAAATAGTATTGAATTTTAAGATAAATCTTATAATAATTATATTAATATTTACGTTACTAAAGTTTTAATAAAATATATCAACGTTAATCAATATAAAGCCAATATAGAAAAACTCAGTTAAAACGAAAAAAGCTTTTTACGTGGTAGAGCCAAGCTGCAGCTATATTTATAGTATAGTTGTAGCACGAATGGGTCGGCTCGACCGGGGAAGGACCACAATCTCACAAAATACCAGCGTAAAATGGCAGCTTGGCACTGCCGTGTTTCGTATGGTGAATGTTGAAAACCGGAGACCCTTGTTAATGGAAAAGAGGCATTCCATCTTAGTCCTCTAGGCTGACAACGCATCTGCATTTTGATTCGCAAACGAGGATAGATGTAGATGTATATGGGCCTCAGCAACCACTTACCATCAGGTGGACTCTGTGCTTGTTTATCACTCTTATGCTATAAAAAAAACACTAAAATTCTTTGAAAATACTCATTACAACATAAAATAACAGCAACCCTATCGGTAACAAGCAATATAATAACATGACCTTTGCTAATTCACGAAAGTGGCAACTAAATAAGTCAATTTTATCATACTCAAGACTGACCATGAAGAGGGCTCACGCTAGAAGCATTCATGCCATTTGATTAGTTCGTGCTGAAGGCGAACGCCTTCTTTTCGTCAGGTAACGGTTCGGCATACATAGGTTCAAATAGCGCTGAACTTCCGGGTTGTACTCTAACCCCGCATCACCTATTTGCATTACATATGCAAGAGCAGACTCTCGACGTGCTTCTCATTTATTATATACCACCATACCCAGTACATATAAAGCAAGATACATCAAATGATAAAATGGATAACGGGTAGAAATGAAGAGAACCTGTGCCCAGAAATCGAACGTTTATGTAGGTAGTAACATTACTTCAACGTCACTGATAAAATATTTACTTACATGCCAGCATGCATATCTTTAAGCCGCAGCCACACAAGTCGGAGATCAGGTCTACGGTCGGGGCGCTCGCTCCAGCAAGCGTTCAACACGGCTAACACGGACGGTCGTGCCGCCAATCCGCTGAGCGGGGGGCGAAACAGCACGCCACCGATTGGATGGCGGACCCGGCCGATTATTTCTGTTTTAAAATAAAAAAAAACTTGAAGCTTCAGCTCCCCTATCAATCTGTTTACAGTCTACTTCAAAATACGAATCTCTCCTATAGTAGTAAATATATGCTGGTGTCATGATAACAAATAGGTGAAATGAGTTTCCAACGCGGTAGAGCCTCGCTGCAGCTATATTAGTGGTATAGTTGTAGCAAGAATCTGCCAGCTCGACCGAGGTAGGACCAAGCTCTCACAGAATACCAATGTAAAATAGCAGCTTAATGCTGCTGTGTTTCGTGTGTTGAGTGTAGAGAACCGGATACCCTTTTAACTTGAAACAAGGCACTCCATCTTAATTCTCAAGGGTGCCCATCTTAATCCTTAATTGAGAATATATGTAGATATCTATGGGCTACGGCAACTACTTACCATCAGGTAGACTGTGTGCTCGTTTGTCATCCTTATCCTATTAAGAAAATATATAACATAATGATGTTGTTCGTGTGGACTTTGTAATCCACAGACATTTACATTCATCCTCTATTAAAAAATAAAAATAGAAATCCTTTTTTATCCATAATGACTAAGATGAAATGCCATTTTACTATTAAAATGGTAGGTATTAAACAAAACAGCAGGATTGGCAAACTGTGTGAGTAATCCCCTAAGATGTTTTTAAAAGTAATCTTTTTTAATATGTCTTTGGTTGTCCCTTTCTGGTTGGGCCCTGCCAATCTTAATTATTCGATAGTGGTCTTATATAATATAAGGGTGACAAACGAGTATACGGCCCACCTGATGGTAAGTAGATCCTGTGGCCCATAGAGATATACATCTATACTCGATTAAGAATTAAAATGCAGATGCGTTGTCACCCCTGAGGACTAAGACGGAGTGCCTCGTTTCCAGTAAAAAGGGTGTTCAGTTACTAAAGCACCTTACGAAACACTACATAATTTAGCTGCTATTTTACGCCGGCATTCTGGTATGGCTGCAGCGTGGGTCTATCATAAATTGTTCATCTGTAATATCCAAATACTCGTAACTACCTTTTATTGAGCTCAGAGACTTATTTAGATGGAAGTAAGAAATGAATAAGCATTTAAAAATATCTGCCAGTTTGTCTGTCTTTCTGTATGATCTGAACTGATGACTGAACCGATTGTGATGAAACTTCACGAACAGATAGCAATGTCAGGAGTGATCTAGGTTATATTTAAACCGAAAAACTTACAGTTGTTGATATTTTTAGAGTCGTTGATGATTATCTTAAAAATTTAAAATTTTGTACAACCGATATCAATATAAATAAAATGAGAACATCGTCAATGTAGTCGAGTCAATTAAATATGCATTATTAAAGATAACTCAAAAACCGATCAGAAAACAAGGTCAGATCTTGATAAAATTTATACGGAACCACACGAAAAACACCAGCTTTCAAATAAAAAAAGAATCATCAAAATTGGTTCACCTAGAAAAAAGTTCGGAGGTAACACACATAAAAAAACAGTAGGATAGTGTACCTCCTCCTTTTTTGAAGACGGTTAAAAAACCTTAATGATTAAATAAATGACATTAACAGATACCACCCAGGCGAAACCAGGGCTGATTGCTCGTTAATTATATAAAATAATTTTTAAATTTGAAACGCCTTTATCGAAAATACAGGAGTTTTAAATTACACTGAAGTAATAATTCAGTCTTGTCTTATCCTGCAAGTGTTTGAAACTAAGCCAGTAGGTAACAAACAAGTTTGACGTTTTCGTTTACGTCTTTAGTTTACTGAAGTTGTCAGTAGCTCAGCAACTATGATAAAAAAAGCATTATTCAGTATTGATTTTATTTTCAAAATAGAAAACTGGGAGAAAATGCCAAAAGGCATTAAGTCCGCCCTTTGTGATCGTTTTTATTAAGGTGTTTTACAATAAAGTAGAAATAAATAAATAAATAATGTTAGCGATTAAATATATTATGTAACGATTATTTGCATAATATACTTGAGTTTTATACCATAATATTTACTTTTCCGTAAATACAGGAGTTACAGGAAAATGACGCAATAAAAGCAATTTATTTGCAAGTGCAATATTTGTCAAGAATTATTGTTTTTTGTTTGACGGTACGGTGGTGCAGTGGCCAGGTGTTTGGTTATAGTTCTATGGGCCGCCAGTTCGATTCCTGCATCGAACAAGCTATGCATTTTCGAAGTACCCGTAATATCATAACAACATGTTGATCCCAAATTGTCCTGACTAAGCTTTGATATTAGATTACTCGTAAACATGATGATTGCAAGTAGCCATAATTTTACAATAACATGTTGACCACGAATTGTGCGGATAAAGCTTTTGGTATTGGATTACAGTAAACATGTTATGAAGTGTAATGTTGTTATTGCTAGCCAAACCAAGGCGTCATACTTTCAGTCAACAGACTTGTTTTGACCATCCTTTAAAAGCCGTTGCATTTAGAATAAGATTCATTATAGTTCTCATCGTAGTAATGTAATGACTTACTTAAGGAAGTCAGTATTTTTACTGAATTCGTTTTAATACATTATTGTAATGTAATAGTTATTTAGTTAGTTGTTTTTTTTTTAGGGTCAGGGTGACAAACGTGCACACAGTCCACCTGATGATAAGTGGTTGCTGTAGCCCTAAGACATCTACATCTATCCTCGATTACAAATCAAAATGCAGATGCGTTGCCAACCGTGAGAACTAAGATGGAATGCCTCATTTCCAGTAAAAAGGGTCTCCGGTTAGAAAACCGGTGTAGAGACACTCACAATACGAAACACGCTAACTGCATAACGCTGCTGTTAAGCTGATATTTTACGCTGGTATTCTGTGAGAGCGTGTTCCTTCCCCGGTCGAACCGACCCATTCATGCTACAACTATACTACTAATATAGCTGCAGCATGGCTCTACCACGTACAACGTGTTTTTAAAGAGCTTCAGCACCGCTCCCGCATCTTAACTATTTATATAAAATTTCAGATCTGGATGTTTAGCCAGAGAGGACGGACAGACACTAAAAATTTCTAGTGTAATGGTAACTTTTTAAAAATTAGGAAAGATGTAGTCCTAGGAGTAAGAAATGCTTTTTTATACCTAAGAATTTCACAGGTTAGGTAGTACTGCTAATTTATAAGTTACGCAATACGCGTTTCAACTCTTGTCGGTAAGTCAAATACAATCTAACAGTCACGACGCGCAAGTCATTAACAAGTAACAGTTACCTAACATATTTTATTAAAATTGCAAATAATAATTGTATGTTTTTATTAATTACTCAAACATATAGATTAATCTATTATAAATAAAATTGAAGCGTATGTCTGTAATATCGAAATAAATGTATTTTATTTAGCTGAGGGGGTTATTTACATAGCATGAATACATAAATAGTAATGTTTTTGGTCTATCTGTCCCGGCTAATTTACAGAATGGCTGTTCCGATTGTAATGAAACTGGACGAGCAAACAGAGAATAATGCCAAGAGTGATTCATATTATTATTACTTAAAACACGCACAACATTCACCATTATATGAGGGCACTGAAAATTTCGGGAATCAAGGAAGTGACATAACATTACTATTTAAAAATGTATTTATTGCTTTTCGAAGTATTCTCCGTGATATTTGACACATTTTTCCATACGATGGAACCAATCATTGAAGCAACCATTCCATTTGGAAGTTGGGGTCTCCAAAATAGCCGTTTTGTACGCGTTCACAGCTTCTTCAGGTGATGAAAATCTCTGTCCACGCAATTTATTCTTTATTTTAGGGAAGTATAGAAATCATTAGGGCTTAGGTCGGGGCTGTACGGCGGATGGTCTAATAATTCTATGTTTTCTTGCCCTAAAAACTCTTTTGTTCTGTGTGCGGTGTGAGAACTCGCATTGTCGTGATGGAGGATGATGCGGCGGTTGCAGTTCTCTTTACGGAGTTTAGAAACGACCTGTGGCAAACAAATGCTAGCATACCATTCTGCATTAACCGTTCTTTGTCTCTCAAGAGGAATAGTCGTAACATGGCCGGTTTTAGAGACAAACGTGGCCACCATTTTTTTTGCAACACTCCGTGAACGAACAATTTATGTTGGCTTCAAATCATTTTCGAACACCCAAACTAGTGACTGGTTTTTTGTTTCGGGTTCGTACGCGTATATCCAGGATTCGTCACCTGATACGATGTTGTATACAGCATTTGAGGATCCTGTGTGGAATCTTTCGAGAGTTCTGACGCACCAAGTAACGCGAGCCGTTTTTGCTCTTCACAGAGCGAATGCGGTATTCATCGGGAAAACAACTTTTTTACACCTAATTGTTCATGCAAGATTATTTGTATTTGACTTATGCCAATCTCTAAAGTTGCTTGAATTTCGCGGTATGTCACATGTCGATCTTCCTCAATCAGCTTACGCACAGCATCAACGTTTTCTTGGGTGACTGCAGTTTTTGGACGACCTTGACGGGGATCATCACTGAGTTTGACACGTCCACGTTGAAATTCAGCAAACCAGCGATAAATTGTGGTTTTGGATGGGGCTTCATCACCAAATGCAGAAATCATCCGGTCAACACACTGTTTTTGTGTTAAACCACTTCGAAAGTGATAATAAATCATCGCTCTTGAATTTTCTCGAGTCAATTCCATTTTCTCAACGACTAAACAAGTTTGAAAAAACTTTGTGACAAGACCGAGAATCGTTTTTTAAATAAATAAATGGTATTCGATTTTTAAAACCAAGGAGTTTTCAATTAAAGAGATTTTAATATGACAGAAATAGTGGAAATATTCCATTCCCGATACTTCTAGTGCAGCCTATGTACCGCATGTGTACATTCAGTCATTTTCATAGGTTCTGTGGCCTCCATGAAAAACAAATTATATCAGTACATATCTTTATTCCAAGTATTTAATTTAATTTACACTTAAATTAATTTGATATTTAGTTTAGAATTGATATAATCTAACTTTAAGTACCTACCAAACTTTATTGTTAATTATTACATACTAATTTTGTGAACATATTATATTAGAATACAATTTTTGAAATGTTTGTTTTATATAATACCTGTCAGCATGTTGTTATTGTGTTGTACAGTACATTTTTGTTGTCCAAATAATGAAAAAAAAAAATAAAACAATTGTCATTTTGTAACAAATTATATTGTTTCTATTATTTGCTCATAAATGCAGATTAATATTTCTTATAACGATTGTCGTCTTATACAGTTTTTCTACCGACTTCAAAGAGCAGGAGGTACTCAATTAGACTGTATGTTTTTTAATGTGTGTCACCTTATAATTTCGTTCTACGTGAACCGATATCAATAATTATTATTTTTTTATTTGAAAGCTTGTGGAAGTAAAAGAAACTCAAAATTCGGCGAACTCGGAGTCATATTTCATAGTTTACACACGAGTATTTTAAGCTTACCTACTTATAAATTCAACTAGTGTGGAGGCATAAAAATTAGTACAAAGATATCTGTTTAAAATAACATATGTCACCGGTTTTGGTATATAAAAAACTTGTTAGAAAATAAAATAGTAAAGAAAAATTAAATATGAATCAATTAACAATTTTAATACTAGCGCCATAAAACATGATTAAAGAAGAAACATTTAAAAGTCAAAATAAAAGTTTTATTTTTTTATTTTCAGCAGTTCATTTACCGAATTAACTTGTTTTTCCAAAAGCCATTTTAATTGATTACGACTAATTCGGTCGCAATATAATTGTCTTACTTCATTTGGAATTTAATTAAACTCTTCAATGGTCTTCATATAATAATTTTTTGAGTACAGATTAGTTTTTACTGAAGGCAAAATATTTTTTTCTTGGTTACTGGTACTATATTTTACTGTACCTTTTAGTTTCGTAACTAATACCTTTTACGAATATTGTAATTTCGAAAATGTTTGCAGGAAACAAGTGGCTCGACGCCACAAATTGATTGCATAGCGTTTGTGCGTTATACGAGCACGGTTTATATCTGCTTAGTTTCCCCATAATATGAGGCCATGTCTTAATATTGCTGCTGCATAATATGCACAATATTATGTAATAAGAGTAGTGTTTGTTGACAAGATTGAAGCTAGCTTTCGTAGAGAAAATTTAAATGAAAATTCTTTAGAATAAACTTTATATAAATGATCTTTTCAATTACAACATTTGTCTAAAATAAAACCTTAAACGGTGGCAGACATTCAGTAGCATTATTAAGTGGCGAAGCTTGCGAAGTCATTTATTAAGTGGCGAAGCTTGTGAAGTCACTTATTGATTTCACGATGTCTGTCCGTCTGTCCGTCTGTCCCACGATTATCTCGAGAACGGTTTCGAATTTTCAAATTCTGTTTTCAGCAATCGATTACTGATCACCCAGGCATCTGAACCTCCTATTTTGAAACTGATTGCTCAACGGCAACCGTTAGAAACCGCTACAAAGCTGATTGCTTCGCCACTTTGCTATGCTGTTAGCTTGCTAGGTTTATTTTTTTTTCATCATTATACTTAATGTCAAGTAATTGCGGATTATTTTTATGTTTTACTTAGATTATAGTTGTTTCTTTATTTAAAAACATTTTCAGTTGTATATTTTTTATTTCATTTTAATAATCTCTAATACAACTGCAATTAAAATTTATTTTCGGTATATTTAATATAATGTGGTAGGTCGTTTTATGTAAATTAAAAATAATAGGACCCAAAACACTTCCTTACGACACTTCGTAATAGTTTTGTACGTACTAACATGTAATTTTTTAAATTTCCTACCATTGATTATGTTTTTATTTTAAGTATCTCCCACACACAAGCGGCTTGCGGTGGCGGCTGATCGCGGGCCGCGGCTCTAGCTCCGCGGCCGCCACCGCAAGCCGCTTCTGTGTGGGAGACGTTTTATTTCCACACAATGTTTACTATATTTTAAACAGCTTTGTATCTAGGAGTAAGCTGGCTCACTTATATCACACACATTATCTTTTCTTTAGAGAAGATTATAACTAACAATATATATATATATATATATATATATATATATATATATATATATATATATATATATAATGCCTTGCTTATATCAAAATAGACCGCTGAAATCGGGATCTTTCTTTCTTTTGGATCTTTTCTCTACGTAATCTGTTACAATTTTTATATAGAAAAAAGTAGCACGTGTTATAGATTTTTTTGAAAACAATGTTGCTCTGGTTTTTTTTAGTATATTAACGGATTTAAACATTTTAAGAGTCTTGTGCATAACTTTCTCATGTACTTTTGATACTTAGTATTGTTTTTATGTTATTGGCCTATAGTTGTTAATATTATTTATATAACTTTTTCTACTGACTTCAAAAAGGAGACGGTACTCAATTCGATTGTATCTTTTTTATGTGTGTTACCTAATAACTTTTTACTGGGTGAACCGATTCCGATGATTCATTTTTTATTTGAAAGCTGCTACTTTACATGTGGTCCCATATAAATTGATCAAGGTCTGACTAATAGTTTTTGAGTTATACTTAATTATATTTATTGAAGTCGGTTGTACAAAATTTTTAATTTTTAATAATTTATGCTATGGTATAACAAAGGAGCCTTTCAATTGTTTAGGAAAAATTACTGTTTCAAGTGACTTATATGAGAGAACACAATATGTCTTTCTACTTCATCACAACCAGTAGATTTTATGTTTTTAAGTGATGAGATATAGTTTTTACTATCGATAATATCACATGGTCTTAAATATTACACTAATTTATAAGTTTATTTATACTTAAGTTTCTTGAACTGATTTTTTTCTGTCTTAAATGGAAGGCGCAGAGTAGCCAGTCTTTCGGTATTCTATAGGGTGCATTTCGGTGAGTGTGCGCAGAAATTACACGTTTTAATTCCTCCCTCTCCTTTCCACCATCGGAAAACCAGGTTATCACCCCTTTGTTGTCGATCCAAAAGGTTTGCTTCGTCTATCGTAATGCGTACAGCAAAGGAGTGGAATAATTTGCCGGCACCTATCTTTCCGTCCGAATACAATCTGGGCGTCTTCAAGGCAACAGTGAATAGGCGTTTGTTACGCTAAGACAGTGTGATTTACCATCTAGGGCTGCATCACCACTTACCACCAGTTGGAATTGTAGTCAGGCACTGCCTTATAATAAGTAAAAAAATGTATGGAATGCTGATTAAACTATGTAGTACAATAGGATTTAGTATATTTTGATTTTTGAATGTGAGACTATCTATAAGTGTTGGTAATTTGATGTTTCAATTTTGTTTTAAGAGGATCCAAGTAGCGTACGTAGTATTACGTAATTAGTATATGTGGTAGAGTCATGCTGCAGCTATATTAGTAGTATAGCGGCTCGATCGGGATAGGACCACGCTCTCACAGAATACCAGTGTAAAATAGCAGCTTAACGCTGCTGTATTTCGTATGGTGAGTGTAGAGAACCGGACACCCCTTTTACTGGAAACGAGGCAGTCCATCTTAGTCCTCACGGGCGACAGCGCATCTGCATTTTGATTCATAGTCGAGGATAGGTGTAGATGTCTATATTGGCCACAGCAACCACTTACCATCAGGTGAACTGTGTGCTCGTTTGTTACCCTTATCCTATAAAAAATCTTTAGTTATATTGTTTGAATTTATTACGTAGTTGTGATTTATCCTGCTTTTGTGCCAGCAAAAGCGTTAGCTTTAGTTTTTTTAGTTCTAGTGAGTTTTATTTTTATAATATTTATATCGGAGTGTACGTTTGGTTCTTCGGGAAGTTTTTATACTGACTCTATTTAATTTTTTGACTAAAATTATTAACTTTGACTCTATGGGAAAGCTATATATATACTGTATATAAATAAATAAAAAGGTGTCATAAAATTTTATAATTTATTTAATGCATTTCCCTTTGCATAAACGTTTAAAAATGATAATGATTGTGTGTGTAGAAATTGTTAATATTTCTTTCGGTGTATTGCCTTCTAAAGATATAATGATGCTCAGGAAACTTTGTTATATCCTTAGTAGAATTAATAAAGGACAAAGGATCCTGTTCCATGGTCCTCTCTCGAAAATGCACCGATACATGGTTGTCCATTATATTCGTTAATATCAAATTCATAATCTCCATATTGAGGACAGGGAGCAGTGACAAAAGTGCGATACGTCTAGTAAAAAGGGTTATTATAATATTAAGGAATTTATGGTTGATAATAACTCATGGGAAAGGTGATCGCTACCAGGCTATTTCTAATTTGTATTCTGTTATTAATTGTAACATACATGATTGTAAGCTGTTATTTTTTTAAAGTCCCGCTGGGTTTCTTGCTGGTTCTTCCCAGGATAGAGGTTTTTTGCCGAACAAGTGGTAAATTAATTAAAAAAGTGACTTTCAATAAGTATTATTTATTATCTATATCGAATAAAAAAGTTTCTGTTTCTGTTTCTGCGATAGTCAATTCACCTGCTACCTATTACAACCCACCTTCTATACTTAGCGATAAGCCAACATTATGTCAAGTGGGTTGCTGATATTATTAATGCATATCTGAAGCTATTTATAAGAAAATTCGCTAAAACTTACCGTCATTTGTCAAATTGGTGTCACCCCAAGGACCACTTCGTCCAAGAATTTCATAGAGTATAATGCCAAAAGAATAGACGTCCCCTTTTTGGGAGCCCCAGGGCGGTGGATTTGGATCGCGCAGGAGTTCTGGTGCCCTCCATAGCATGCGCTTCTCCAAGCGAAGTGCGTCCTCTGTTTCCATACCTGTATAAAAAATGTCTCATAATATATATGCATATTGTATATATGCTACTGGTCAAAAATTTTAAATAAATTTTAGGAGAAAGTAGTTTTTCCGAAACTAAACTAGTTTTTCCTAAGCCCAACAGGCCACCAGCCAACCGAGCCGCGCCTTAAATTACTGTCACTGATACTCCTTGATAGTTGCTTTCGTATTTTGACATTTTCATTCACTGTATGTCTTTAGGAGTGAGTAGGTTTTTCCTAAGATAAATCAGTAGCCTTAACCATCTTCGGCTGTATTACAACTTACCATTAGGTGAAATAGTAGTCAAGCACTGGCCTAAAATAATTTAAAAAAAACTTTTAATACTTACTTATTTCTGTTCGTTTCGCTCAAATGATCACTTATGTCTTAAATCATGTATTTAACTAGGCGGTAGGACTCCTTTAGTGCCTAGGACTCCATCTGGATTGTCCTCTTACCTATTCCTGCCGCCAAATAGCGGTGCATGCACAGATGTGTTCCGATCGGAATGGTATCGAGTGCCCGTATAATTACGGATTAATAATTTTACGGAGAGGCGTTCCACATTTTTTTTATATAGGATAGGGTGACAAACGAGCACACAGTCCACCTGATGATAAGTGGTTGCTGTGACCCATAGACATCTACATTTATCCTCAATATAGAATCAAAATGCAGATGCAACGTCACATGAGGACTAAAACAGAATGCTTCTTTTCCAGTAAAATGGATCTCCGGTTCTATACACTCACCCTACGAAACACAGCAGCATCAAGCTGTCATTTTACGCTAGTATTCTGTGAGAGCATGGTCCTTCCCCGGTTGAGCTGACCCATTCGTGCTACTACTATCATTCATCATCATTACAGCCTTTCATAAGTCCACTGCTGAACATAGGCCTCCCTCAAGGAATGCCACAAAGCACGGTCCTGAGCCACCTGCATCCATCGACTTCCTGCATGTCTTAACAGGTCGTCACTCCATCTCGTGGGGGTCACCCTACACTTCGCCTACCGGCCACTCGAGAACCTTTCTTCCCCATCGGGTGTCGGTTTTTCGAGCTATATGGCCGGCCCACTGCCACTTCAGCTTACTAATTCGTTGGGCTATGTCGGTTACTCTGGTTCTACTGCGGATATCCTCATTTCTAAGTTTATCACGCAGAGAAACCTCGAGCATAGCCCTCTCCATAGCTCGCTGAGCGACCTTGAGCTTCCTCATACGGCCAGCAGTGAAGGACCACGTCTCAGATCCGTAAGTCATCACTGGCAACACGCACTGGTTATACGATTTCGTTTTAAAGTTTTGAGGTATGTCTGACGAGAAGATGTGTCGTAGTTTCCCGAAAGCTGCCCAGCCGAGTTGAATCCGTCGATTGACCTCTGGGTTGAAGTTGGACTTACCTAGTCGGACTATTTGTCCCAGGTAAACATACTTGTCAACAACTTCGAGCTTAGTGCTCCCAACAACTACCGGCATAGGTGTGACATGGACATTAAACATGATTTTTGTTTTGTCCATGTTCACCTTAAGACCTATCCGTTGGGAGACACTGTTGAGGTCATTGAGCATGGTGCTTAGTTCCTCCAGCGATTCTGCCATAAGGACTATATCGTCGGCAAATCGAAGGTGAGTGATCTACTCGCCATTGATGTTAATACCGTATGTACGTGGCACCGCTGAAAGGACTGCAGCACCGCCCAAATTTCGACGGAATCAAAGGCTTTCTCATAGTCCACATACGCCAGGTATAGTGGCAAATTGTACTCCTCGGACTTCTGTACAGTTTGCCGAAGGGTATGTTTGTGGTCTATGGTGCTAAAGCCCTTTCGGAAACCGGCTTGTTCGGGAGGCTGGAAGTCGTCAAGTCTGCGCGCGAGACGATTCGTAATAACTCTCGAAAACAGCACGTAGACGCGGCTCCGAAGGGAAATCGATCTGTAGTTCTTCAAGAGAGCGTTGTCACCTTTCTTGAAAAACAGGACCACCGCACTATTGCCATCCATGGAGGATGGAATTCAAGAGTTTCTGAAAGACTACAAGTACCGGTTTTCCACCCGATTTCAGAAGCTCCGCTATAATTCCATCCTCGCCTGGGGCCTTGCCGTTTTTAAGGGGCTGGAGAACCATTCTAATCTCGCTCAGACTGACGTCCGGGATATCTTCGGAATAGTGTCGGATAAGACTCGCTCTTGGATCGTCACTCACACTTGCGTGTGGCTCTAACGATGACATGTACAGCTGCCCATAGAACCTCTCAATCTCACTCAAAATATCAGGTGCCCCGGAAACGATGCTGCCACACTCGGTCTTCAGCTTTGACAGTTGGCTCTTTCTGGCAGACAGATCGAGCGGAACCAAGGCAAAGACTTTGGAGCCTTGGTTCCGCTCGATCGCTTCTTCAATACAATTTGTATTGATGTTGCGTAACTCCCGCCGCATGCATTTGGAGATCTATCTGTTCAGTTGCCTGTTTGCTGTCAAATCTCTTGAAGACTGCAGCTTCATATCCCGTCTAATAGCCATGAGATTAAGAGTGTGATCGGAGAGTTTTTGTGTTCTTCTGCGGCGGGTCTTGCAAAATTTAGCTCCGACCGCATGGACAGTTTCCACGAGCTTGTCATTCATATCGTCCACTGCATTGCAATTTTCTAGGCACTGAAAACGGTTTCGTAGCTCGAACTGAAAGGTTTCGGGACTTTGGATTAGAGCACGAGGGGGACGGAGCGTTGACTTCATTAGACGAGTGCCTCTGAACATTCGGTGATCGCTACTAGTTTTCACCCTCGCGATCACGGAGACATCACTGAACAGTTGTCGTCTGGTCGTCATAATGAAGTCAATCTCATTTTTTGTGGAACCATCGGGGCTCGACCAGGTCCACTTTCTGTGGGGCCGCTTCTGGAAGAAAGAGTTCACCATAAAGAGTCCCTATTTCTCCATGAAGTCGGCCCTTCCTACTTTCAGCTCACCGTTATCTCTTGTGCCTAGTTTTACATTGAAGTCTCCCATTAACACCGTATAGTGGGTTTTGGAGGAATGCATGGCTCTAGAGATATCTTCATACATTTCCTCCACCTCCTCATCGGCGTATGCCGAGGTTAGTGCGTAAACCTGTCGTCGACACACTCTCATTCTTTACAACGTTGTTAACGAGAGACTTGTGGACGATAAATCCGACACCTCCTTGGGACAGATGGTCGCCCTCCCGGTGATAGAGTAAGTTGCCGGATTCGAGGATTACCGTGCCTCCCCCTCTCTTCGGACCTCGGATAATCCTATAATGTGCCAGCGTAACTTGTCCATCTCTTCTTCCAGCTCCACAATCTCCTCGTCAGTCCTCAGGGTGCGTGCGTTGTATGTTGCTAGGTCGAGTCATCTTAGGAGGCAACCGAACCTCCACCGGAGATTCTTAGCACCCCCTGCCCCGCCGTTACCATGGTCGCCACCGTAGCCAGGAATAGCGGGGCCGCCGGGGACTGGGGGCCCTCTCTTTGTTACATTCATAGGGGGTTATTTGCCATAGTTGCCACGCTTGGCGAGCGGGTTGGCAACCGTAGTTTTTTGTTGTATTTTTGCTGTTATCAGGAAGATGCTGCTGCCCATCTCCTGCCTGTTTCCCTTTGTCGCCTCTTACGACACCCACGGGA
Organism: Parnassius mnemosyne; assembly: GCA_963668995.1. Taxonomy (NCBI): domain Eukaryota; kingdom Metazoa; phylum Arthropoda; class Insecta; order Lepidoptera; family Papilionidae; genus Parnassius; species Parnassius mnemosyne. Next base: position 10,066,124 of record CAVLGL010000093.1, read on the forward strand.
AGATATGGGGTAGTGGATATTCTTAACCGCCACTACACGGCATTTTACAACTATATATAGTGGTAGGGCCATGCTGCATCTATATATACTGATATAGCTGCAGCATGGCTCTACCATGTATAAACCTCTCTACATTTTAGTCCTCAGAAGTGACAACGCTTCTATAGCCTTCTTTCTCTGTAGTTGGCTGAAGGTGTTCATGGGCGGCAGCAGCCACTAACCATGAGATGAACCACAGGTTTGTTTGTAACGTCAGTTGTATAAAAAAAATGATTAGTTTTAAATATTTAGCAATAATATCTAAAATGTATGTTTATTAAAATAACATTTTCATATTAAACAAACTCACTTTTTAAAGTATGTAATCCGTAATCCGCAATCTGCAATACCCAATCACTGTTCACCAAGCAGTTGCTCGAAGTGAGATTTCCATGTGACACGAGAGGAGAATCGTGAAGATATGTTAGTCCGCGGAGAAGATCCGCAACGAGTTTGGCCACGAACATGTCATCGAGTAGAAGGTCTCTGTCTGCGAGTACTCTAGCCAAAGATCCGCGCGAGCAATATGCGGACACGATACATGCGGATCCGCTCTCCACACATACACCGACGAATGCAGTCAGATTCTCGTGACGCAGTTCGCGGATCTATGAATAGATTTTTTTAAATATCTTCATTATGTTTTATATACATATTCATCATTATTAAAAGATGATCTATATTATATTGCTTTGCTATTTTTTGAATGAATCAAAAATACCGATTCTTACAAGAGTTTGATCAAGCCGCTATTAAAGTGTTCTAGGCCTTACAATGGAAATATTTTAATGTAAAAATTTCTGTCCGTGGTTTTCGGTTTATTTTATTTTTTTAATTTCTATGGAATATTACCAGTTGAAGTCTGTTCCATGCGGTGATTATTGAGCAAATGTATAATTGATGTTAATCAATCCAGATTAGTGTCTAGTTTCTTCGCAACAATTAAAAGTACAGATAAGTCATTATCACTTATCATAATAAAAGTACTAATTCCACGCGAACGAAGTTAGGCTAGTCACAAATATATGTAGGATCGATATTTTTGAATCAACGCCAATATTTTGAATTTCCCCAAAATGCGTCTCTCTCCATATTACCCTTTTACCGTTCGTCTCTCCGCTCATTCTTCTCCTAATGCTTCTCCACTTATTCGTCCAAGTCACAGAAAATAAAAAAAAAACATGAAAAAATATAAAAATCTTTCTGCTATATCATTCATCATGCGTATTGCAAAGGAGTGGAATAAGTTGCCAGCATCTGTCTTTTCATCCGATTACAATGTGGGTATCTTTAAGGAAAGAGTAAATAGGCTTTTGCTAAGTCAATGCGCTTCACCATCTTAGGCTACCTCACCACTTACCATCAGGTGGGACCGTACCTATATAGTAATTCTTATTGATATTATAAATTTTTCAACATGTATTTTGCCACAGATATGTATATTATAATATTGATTCTCTGTGGGAACATTATACATATCACGTTATTAATGATTTTATAAATTTCATGTTAATAATAATAATGATGATACTATTTTATTTGCTAGGTGGTGGGACTCCTTTACGCCTTGGAGTTCGTCTGGTTAGGTGATACACTGCTGTCCTTTATATACTTGAGACCGGAACGGCAGTGATTAAACTGCTGTTCCGATCTGAGTGGTGCAATGAATTACAGGCTGTGGGGCATCCCATTTTAGTCTTCAAAGGTGACCGACCACTTACGAGTATCTCTAGTCTTCTTTATTTGAAACTAGCGACTTCACCCGCGTGTTTTTAGGGTTTTAAATTTTTTGCGCGTAACCTTATTCTTTTTCTAAAACAAAAGTAGCCTAAGTTACTCCTTATAACATCAACTATCTGACAGTGAAAGTCCCGTCAAAATCGATCCAGACATTTCGAAGATTAGCCGGAACAAACAGACAAACAGACGACAAAAATTTTAAAAATTGTGTTTTTTATTATAAGTACCGTAGTACCGTAAGTATATTGTTTCATATGCATGTAGTAAAAAGCTGTTATTTCGATATTACAAACAGACACTCCATTTTTATTTATTTTTATAGATTGATTGCAAGTGATCATGAGCTGCAGTAGCCACTCACCATCAGGTGCACTGTAAGTTCGTTTATCATTCAATTATATATTGTTGCGCGCCACTATTAATGTTTTGTACATGGCAACACTAGTTACCACCAGCGCTCTCTAGTATCGAGTAGCAGAACTAGGAGTCAAGATCCTTCTAGAAGCTTCGGGACCGATATGTACTCGAACATACTAGATGTTTCTATAGTAGAAGGTTCTGGAAACTATCTGAGGCCTTATATAAGGCCGGTATAGACCACGACTGAGGTAGTATCGAATTGGCGATATAAGCGAATACTTCGAAGTGAAATAACTGCGAACTAAAGTGATCAGTATTACAATTGTGTTTTATTATTAGTGTGGTTTTAAGTTGTAATTAGTGTTCTGTAATTAAAGTTTCAATTTTGATAATTCAATCGGCAGTTTTTAATTGTCTCGAACCCCAAGCTCGTAACAATATAATACTATAATTTTTAATTATTAAGTAATGCACTTACCTCAATTCTTCCAGTGGGTGTCAAAAAACCGACTAAGGAACAAATCCAAGGAATGGGCAGCAGCGTTCCTTGTTAATATAATACCTTGGACTGCGCTCGCCAACTCGCTTGCCAAGCGTGGCAAGTATGGCATATACCTTAATGGGGGAGACCCATGTCCAGCAGTGGACTATCTTGGCTGATTTGATGATGGTGGTGACACTTACCTGTTTTAGTTCTTTTTTGATAACTCTAGTTACGTCGATGCTTTTTTTATTGAGCTTCTTAACAGCGACGATGTTCCCCCTGTACAGAGCAATCGTTGTATGCGCTCGTCTTGTGTCAACTTCTTGAGGTATAGAAGTCTAAAATTAATCACATAAACCTTTTATTATATAGAGAACAAATATTATTTTATAAAAGCAGATCACATAAACATATCGACACGGTATTGGGATATTTTATCAACGCATGAATTCCAAAGAGTATATCAATATTTTCTTAGGACATGTAGACATCCAAGAACACTTTAATAACCTACCATTTTTTTATGTGAATATTGACTTTAACGAGATTTCACAGAGAAAAAAAATCGCAATTCTCGAAACTGTACATCATGAAGTTTAAGGTTTAAATAAAACAAGTGATAAAATTCAAAATTTTGTACAACCGACTTCAATATAAATTATTAAATATAACTCAAAACTACTGGTCAGACCTTGCTTAATATGGGACTAAATGAGAATCACCAGCTTTCAAATATTTTATTTTATTATTTGTTGTTATAGCATCAACAGAAATACATTCTGTAAAAATTCGAACTATCTACCTATTACGGATCATGAGATACAGCCCGATGACAGATAGACAGACGGATAGTGGAGGCTTAGTAATAGGGTCCCGTTGGTTACCCTTTGGATACGGTACCCTAAAAAAAGAATCATTAATATCGGTTTATAAATTTATGACATAACACACAAAAAAATAAAAAAATGCACTCGAATTCAGCACCTCCTCATTTTTGAAGTCGGTTAAAAATAAAATAAGCCTTGCAAGGGCGGCTATTAATTAAGAGTTAATAATCAATGAAAACACGCATGACATTCACAACGCAGCTGCATCGGTTGGGCATACTCAGAATGAGGTTGTCAATATCTTGTTGAGGAATATTGTCCTAGTTCCTACTGAGACGCATGAAAAGTTGTTCTTCTATAACCAGATTTTTAAAAGAATCCTTCAGAGCTCTTCTTTGAAGCACATCCCAAGCATGCTCAATGGGATTTTAATCTGGCGATTGCGCTGGCCATTCTAGGGCCGTGACATCATGTTCGTGCAATCAGGCTGTTACCCCCTTATGTGATCGCGCATTATCGTGTATGAGCAGGAAATTTTGACCCATTTGTGGTCGATGCTCAGCTGCTGAGGATGCTGAGGAGGTACTCAATTCGACTGTATGTTTTTTTATGTGTGTTACCTCATAACTTTGTTCTACGTGAACCGATTTTGATGATTCTTTTTTATTTGGAAGCTGGTGCGTCACATCATTCCATATAAATTTTATTAAGGTCTGACCAATAGTTTTTGAGTTATCCTTAATAATATATTGAAGTCGGTTCTAGAATTTTTTTAATTTTAAATTATTATATGTATATACCCGATATCGTCCTCAATTGTGTATAAATATAATCAATCAATTATGAATCAACCAATATTTTTATTGAGTAAACTATAACTTAAATGATCCCTTTTATATTAGAAGAAAAATTACACTACGTGAAAAAAGGATTGGGGGGGGGGGGGGGGGAATTGTTTGAATGTAAATAGACGACGTTTGAGATTGTCATCTTGAGTTTGTGTTATTGTTTAGTCAACTCAAAAGGGACGATTCATTATTAGTGGCGTTCACCGAAACGCCTACTTTGTTTTTATCCACATTTTTACCTAATAACCTCTAACTCATTTTCCACCAAAAAACCTCAAGACAAGGTGTGACAGACCAAAGACCGGACATTGATAGAATTATTGTGACATAATCACAATACCAAGGGCCATATAGATAAAATAAAAAAAAAACTCAAGAGAGCCAAATAATAAAATTTAAAAAGAATAATTAAGGCCCCTACCCTGAGTTATTAAATTAAGTGTAATTATATTTCGTTTTAGTTTTTAAAACAACTTACACATAATTTAAAGAGCTTTTGAAGTCAGCGCTAAGGCAAAGAATTAAGGCTCCTTCTCAGGGGTCGGCCACCGCAGAGCCTACTGCACCTGAAAATGCCTAGTGTAGACGCGAAACACGTAATTATATTAAGGCTCCGACTTCAAAAGCTATTAAATTATGTGGAAATTATTGTATAGTGGAAACTTCTTTAGACGCGATGAGCGATTTTTGGTAGAGGAAAAACTAATGGGTTCGTGTCACCGATGAACCGACATGCTCGTGACGTATTGAATCTACGCAACTACGCGTCTTCCCGTGGGTGTCGTAAGAGACGACAGAGGGAAATTGAGGCGGAAGATGGGCAGTAGCATCTTTCTGATAAAACCAAAAAGCAATAAAAAAACTGCGGTTGCCATTCCGCTAGCCAAGCGTGGCAACTATGGCAATATACCCCCCATGAGCAACGACACTAATAAACGGCCTCAAGCCCCGGCGGTCCCGCTATTCCTGGCTACGGTGGTGACCATGGTAACAGCGGGGTAGGGGGTGCTAAGAATCTCCGGTGGAGGTTCGGTTGCCACCTACGACGACTCGGCCTGGCAACTTATAACATGCACGCACCCTGAAGACTGACGAGAAGATCCTAGAACTGCAAGAAGAGATAGACAAGTAGCGCTGGAATATTATAGGACTATCCGAGGTCGGAATAGAGGGGAAGGACACGGTAATCCTCGAATCCTGCAACTTGATAAATCACCAGGAGGGCGACCATCTGTCCCAAGGAGGTGGATCTATCGTCCCCAAGTCTCTAGTTAACAATGTTGTAAAGACTGGGAGTATGTCGACGAGGATTGGGTACCTCATACTCAGAATCACCAAACGGTATTTGCTGAAGGTCATACAGGTTTACGCACCAACTTCGGCACATCCCGATGAGGCGGTGGAGGAAATGTATGAGGATATCTCTAGAGCCATGCATTCCTCCAAAACCCACTATACGGTGTTAACGGGAGACTTCAACGCAACACTAGGCATAAGGGAGAACAATAAGCTGAAGGTAGGGAAATTTGGAATAGGGCAACGGAACCCAAGGGGTCAGCAGCTGGCCGACTTTCGACGAAAATTGGCTTTAACGAACAAAGGGCGAAGATTATTTTACTTAGCAAGAAGCTACGCAAAAACTGAAGCTACAAATTTTGTTGGACTAGCCATGGAAAAGTATATCTTCGTAAAACGGCTGACTCATCTCATATTGAAGTCAAGGATGAGACGCAACTGCTAGATCTGATGAAACAAAACTGACTAGGCAAATTGATATGGTGCCCTCATATTAATCAGTTAGCAGGGAAAACAAGAAGCTTGGTATATATTCTATTCAAAATACTATAACACGTGACAGACTATTCTTTACTGAAGACTTCTTACTTATCATTGGCACAGTCTATCTTGTCTTACTGTATTACCTCATGGGGTGGAGCTCGTAAAACTCATCTCATAAAATTAGAAAGAGCGCACCGTATATTAGTGAAAGTAATGACATTTAAACCATTTAGCTATACCACTGACAAACTATATTCAGAATGTGACGTATTGACAGTTAGACAATTATATATTAAAGACGCTGTTATTTTCCAACATGTAAAACTTACATAATATAATCACGAATTAACAGCCAATCGCCGGAACGATAAGGTTTGTCCTACCGGCCAACAAAACATATTTTATAAATTTCAATGTTACTTAGGTCCTATGTTTTATAATAAAATAAATAAATCTACCTACTTAACAAACATGAATGTAAAACACTACTATTATCTATGTTAAAAACTCTAAATAAAGAAGAAACTGAAAAATTCTTGGTCACTTTAAAATAATATAACATCAAAATAATACATATCTACTAAAACTACCCTAATAATAATAATTAAAGATTATTTCATATCTTGTATAGTTACTAATAATACTATATTTAATTAAGTCAAAATATAATTTAAAACAAAAATAGAAAACCTTTGCTAAAACCATGAATAAATAATTATATAATATGTCTATGTCTGTTCACTGTACATTGCATAACTTTTGTTAAATACCTGTAGAATTGTTAATTCTGCCTAGTGATAACAATAATCATTTATTGCATTTTATATTAAGAAAGTAATAAAGTTCCTATAAATAGTAGTCTAACCTTTTATACGCATAATAAGTTAGAGTGACGGTAAACGCAAATAAAATTATGTCCTGTGTAGTTGCTGTAACGTAATAGATTAAGTGTATCGTAATATGCCGTATATTTTATAACTGCAAATAATGGTGTCTTTGGAAGAGACTAGTATCTAAGATACAGGCTCGGCCTAATTTAGACGCTAGTGTATAAAATTGTATAGAAAGTTATAACTCATATCATTTGTTCAAATGTCTTAAGGATAAATAATGTAAACCTTAATTTGTGTCAATAAAAAAATGTTATCAAATAATTTAGATTAATTTAATTTAAGTTTTATAAAAAAAACACATTCAACGTTTTCAACCAACTAACCTTGTTATCACTGCAAGCCGAAATTATAGTCAAATCTTTCGCCTCGATCTTCCAAAGCACGGAGGCAAGTTTCTGCTCATATCTATAATGGCGAAGAAGTAAGGCCGCTGCTAGGACGGCGGCTGCGGCGACTGCTCCAGCCGCGAAGAGCACGCCAGGGTCATGGGGCAGGGAGCATTTCTTGCCATCGAAACCACAAGGAGGCTCAGCTATTGGGGGCTTGCCTCCAATCCACGCGATTTGGCTGCCTCCAACTAATTCCTGTAGGAAAACCTTCAAGTTGTTAACTTTATAAGAAAGAAGTATAAAAGGAATCTTAATTTTTAATAGTATTCAATTGTTTGATTTATAAGAGTTTATTAATAAAAAGGTATATGTTGGTTTTGAATGTTATAATATGTTATTGACGGCGTGTCAGACTTTACCGAAACTTTCAGAAACGTCAGGTTTCCGTGGACGTTACAAAGCGTAAGTAAAGTTTATTATATATTGGGTATATTATAGAGGGTTTAGGGCAAGCCAATCACCACCATCTACCGCGCTACTTTTCTTCATCGGCGAGTACGTCATAAATACGGGCTTAATATTGCAATTAACAATTTCATTGGTGCCGGCGGGGATCGAACCCAAGTTCTCCGCGTACTGTAAAATTTACAGCAAGTACTTAAGCTCTTAAGCTACCACTCTCTCTCTGTATTTGCGATCAAGTGTTTGAGAAATTACCTAAACTTTGGAGAAACCTATTCCGGCCTAACAATAATTCACTGTTTAAGTAGTAGTGAATTCTTTTAGTTGTTTGGCCGAGCCCGGGGAGCGGCCAACGCTCCGTGTGGTAGCTCGGAGATTTCTATATATACCGCAGTACTTCGGAACTTTGATAGCACGCTTTAGGCTTCTGTGCGTTTTGCTTGTGGCGCGACGATAGCGCCGCCACATCACCCCTCTGCTCCAGACCAGAGTTCGATGATGCAGTCTAGTTGTCGACGAATGTGCAAGTGCCAGGGATTGCCTTGTAATCTGCGGTGACTCGAGAAGAAGGCAACTAATCTGCGAGAGTGCCGTGAAGCGGAAGTTAGCAGTAAGGCTCAGAGCCGTGCCGAACACTGGGGCCCAGAGAGTAGCTTGACGGAACGGGAAGCGTTATTCCAGTGCTGGGATAAACCTTGTGAAGCTAGATAGATGGCTTGCAGAATCTGAAGACTACAAACAATCAGCTCGGGAGCGAATATATGGGGTACTTGAAGGAGATGACGAAAGCTTGAAGTTGAGGTTTTCGAAGGTTGCATGTTGAATGTTCAGATCACGCCGGGGTCACTATTGGCCAAGGAAGGGAAAGGGGAGAACTCCCGCCAGGCAAGGTGTTCAGCCCAGGGAGCGGCCAACGCTCCGTGTGGTAGTTTGGAGCTATTCTATATATACCGCAGTAATTTAGAACTTTAATAGCGTGATTTAAGCTTCAGTGCGTTACGCTTGTGGCGTGACGACAGTGCCGCCATAGTTGTTCTATGTAAAGCAAAAGGTCAATATCAATTTGTCACCAACCGGCAATGGATCCGAAGAGTTAGCATATCTAAAAGCTGCTACTGGTTGAGCGCTCCAACCACCAGGAACAGTGTGATCTTCCACTAGGCCTATGACTGAGAAATTGCCTTCCGCATCTCCAGCGCTATCCATGTTGACCTAAAATAAAATTTTGCTGTAAAATGAGCGGCACTTGATATTTTGTAAGAGGTGACATTGGGAAATACTAGAATAATAATATGTTTATGCCAAACGTAAAATACCCACTCTTTGCCGTAAGTAACTGTCGATCCAATACCGGTACACGTTCACCGATTCGACGTATGGTTGCCACAAATAATGAGACCTTCGAGCATATAGATATTTTCACATGCTCAACGGAAAGATTTTGTGGTCTTTTATACATTTTATTTTATATATTTTATACTTTTTAAATAATAATTAATAATAAACATTATAATACCATTGCTGACCATACTTTGACACTTACATATATAATACGTTCTGTACAGCTGCAGGTCTTCTAGCGTATTAATTTGTTTTATTGCTAATTTCAGGAGTTTTTTTAGGAAAGCAAATGGTCGTCAGAAAGGGCAGAACGATATATATATATATATATATATATATATATATATATATATATATATATATATATATATACACTTTCACTTTCAATAAATAAATAAATACCCAGACAACAGACAGCAGTGACACAGGTGCGAGATGCCTGGTACGTCAATCCGCTTGCCAAGCGGAACGATACAGGTAAATTCTTCATACAACGGGAAAAGCTCATTGGCTCATGCAATTTAATCGGGAGAAAAACTTGTGAACTTCTTGCCACTTCTTGTCACAAAGTCTATCGCAGTAAGGACTTAATATAACGATGGTCAATTTTGAATAAAAATATTAAGACTTTGACTTTGACGGTGACTTTTACATCTAGTTCACTTACAATGAGTAGTGGGCATTGGTATGGATCTTTAATTACGTTTCCAGATGAAATATTATTGACAAGGCCATTAAAAAGACGTAAGCGATTTCAAATGCGTTGCCACCTCTAAGGGTTAAGATGAAACGCCTCACAGTCTGTAATTAATAAAAAGCTTAATAAAACCACTACAATATGCCAAGCCAAGTCTTAATTTAAGCCCGCATACGTATTATAATGTGCGTAATATATTGTTTTGTTATTTTTTTTTAATTTAGATTTAAGTTGATATAAATAGCTTTTATTTAAAAAAAATACGTTAGTAGTGTAGTTGTACCACTTCTAGACCACCTGAGTCAGACGTGGTTCAATGACGTTCGTCGACGCCCGATCCTAAAAAAAAAAAAAAAAAAAAAAAAAAAAAGGTTTTGGCATGCTCTGATCACGAATCCGCGGTCCATTTTTGTGTAGAATGCACGGTTCCGGAGATGTGTAGATCAATTAGCTAATATCTAATTGATATCCGGTAAGGGCCTCCACCGTCATTAGCGTCCCATTGTTCCTATTTCTATTGTTCTATTGTTCATTAATCACCTTCATTGCAGCGTGTGCGTCGACTATATCAGTGCTATTGTTTATTATAATTCTTTGTTTATACAACGCTAATCTGAATCATCAATAAAACACATTACATAATTTTGTTACAATTTTTATTTATAAAATACAAAATCTTATTAATTATTATCTATAAAATAGGAGCGAAACATCTCATCCACTAAAATATCGTTGTACAATGTGTTCCTTGTAAATATACTCGTAAAACTATGTATTGAACATCCTTGAAACTTATATAGTAAATACATTAAGCAATATTCGCCACAAACTGAAGTCCACTCATTCTGAATCCTATCAACATTCCAGTTCCATCTTTTACAATTCCTTTTTAAAAACTCTAGATGATATCGTACAGGTGATCGTCCATATGAATCAAAATATTGACCGACGTCATTCGTATCGATATATAAAGCTACCCAATGTGACCCTGGTTTATCATCTGTATCCAAATTACATATTATATACGTTGGTACGTGGGTATACATAGGTAGTCTATTAGCTGCATAAACATTATTTTCTAGACTGGGGTGAATCTTTTTCAGATGTTGTTGTACATCTAGTGTATCCATGATATTACTGCTATTAGTAAATTATTACAGTACCTAGCTACTCAATGAATAACATAGGAATGGTCAATTATAGTGATTTCTACATATTAAATTGCATTTTTGTGATATACAAATCGTACTTGAGTCATTGATCACCAAACAAAACACAATACGAAGAAATGTTGAGATAGGCAACGGAAATGTGAGATAAACTGATATGTTTCTAAATATTAAATTGCATTTTTGTGTTATACAAATTGTACTTGAGTCATTGATCACCAAACAAAACACAATACGAAGAAATGTTGAGATAGGCAACGGAAATGTGAGATAAACTGGTTGACGCATAAAGTAATTATCAACTCATTACGGAAATACTTTAGATTAGAATTTTTACGTACTGGTGGTATATAAGACCAACAAACGCAGTCATCGAGTTAGTGTACGGTCGTTTGGCTACAGTGGATCTATCAATAGTACATTTGTGTTACTTCAATACACCAAAGGCTATGGATGTAAGTGTTTATTCTATTGACTAAATTACTTTTTTTCTGTTATTTTCATGTGTGTGTATTATTTTATTTAAATATTGTGTATGTATATGATTAAGCCGTGGTAACTCAGATGGTTAGCGCTAGCTGTAAATTTCACAGTACGCGACCCGGGTTCGATCCCCGCCAGCACCAATTAAATTGTTAATAGCAATTTTAAGTGCTTATTACCACGTGCTTGGTGGTGAAGGAAAACATCGTGAGGAAACCTGCATGCCTGAGAAAATTTCGAAGGCATGTGAAGTTCGCCAACACACATTGAGGGAGCGCGGCGGACATTTCCTTGCTCTAAAACCCTCTCAGAAATGAGAGGAGGCCTATGTTCAGCAGTGGACTTTAATAGGCTGTAACTTTAACTTTTTTAACTTTTAAAGAAGATACCTATAAACAGTATTACTACTCGCCACTCTCCCCTCAAGAAGAGAGTGATAACCTCGTCATTAATAATAACACATGCGATGGTGGAAAAAGAAAATCGCAATCGATTGATCATTTTTTTGAAGCTGAATCAAAAATAAAAAAGAGGAAGGGAAAACTTCAGTGAAGTGTGCACCAGTGCTTTTTTCTCCTCAATCATGGAAGAGAATACGGAACTATTCAATAGCGAATTAAATCAGGAGTTGTCTAAAGTTTGTGAAGAAATGGAGAGGGGTCAACTGTTCGATTCGTCATACGATGATGAGTTGTATCATCACTGTGCGATGGTTGAAACACAGTTTAAGTATGTAAAATAAACATTCATTTCGATCATAATTTACATATTGTCTTATACAGTTTTTAATAAATTTAAACATTTTAGCAGTCAACCACTACAACTTGGAAGAGGAACGAAGCGAACGTGCAGCAAAGAATCCAAGATCATCAAAAAACCAACAACGGAAGCAGAAGCGCATACCTCTGCAGGGAACAGTATCAGTAACGATGATCAAGTGGAATGTCCAACGTGCCATATATTTATCAAGAAACGGTATTTAGCTAATCATTTTAAAAGTAATGTTCATAAAAATAATCTTTTAAATTCACATAATTCTTTATCAAACGTTAGTGTTATTGAATCTGCTTTTGGAAATAGGATTTTAACTTATAAAATCAAGAGTAGAGTAGATCGTTCGACATGGGTAAATTTTGAAACTCCTAAACTATTTTTAAATTCTATTAAAGATGATATTTTATTTTTATTACAAGAGTGTATTCATCAACACATAATTTTTAAGGTAAACTTCATATTGCATGCTGATTTTGTTCAACAAACTAAAGATATTCATGATACGTTCGATTTTCAAACGCTTAACTATATTATTTGTCAAGGAGATGACTTAAATATTTTTCTTTCATCTTTAAATGATACAATTACTACTAAAATTAGTGCTTTCGAAAAAAAAGATAGTGGATGGAGTCTAAAAAACATAAAATCTATAGACATGAATGTTAATAAATTTAACCCCCTACGCGGTACTTCATACATAGATCTTCCTCGTGACATAAAATTAAAAAAGGCTGTTATAAATGTAAAAAACAAGGATTATTTTTGTTTTAAATGGGCGTTACTCTCGGCGTTATATCCTGTAAACAAACACACCGATCGGGTATCATCGTACGTTAAACATGCAAATAAACTTAAATTTGATGGTATTTCCTTTCCGGTTAAAATTTCTGACATAGCAAAAGTAGAGAAATTAAATGATATTAGTATTAATGTTTTTGGGTTAGAATATAATAAAGAAAAACGATGTAATTCTATAGTAGGTCCATTATTTTTAACAAAGTGTCGTAAAGATAGACATATCAATTTATTATTTTTTTCCAAGGATACAAAAAATCATTATTGCTATATAAAAAATTTATCGCGGTTAGTTAGGAAACAAATTTCAAAAGACGGTCACATCATGTACATTTGTGAAGCATGTCTACTTCGTTTTCCATCTCAGGAAAGGTTAAATAACCATGAACAATACGATTGTGCTCACATTTGTACAGTATTACCAAACAGTGAAACTTTAAAAAAAAAGAATTGGTTTGGTCAACCTATTTCAAATGATAAAATTAAATTTGATAGTTATGAAAAAAAGTTAAAGATACCATTCGTAGTTTATGCTGATTTTGAAGCATTTTTAAAACCAATAGAATCATGTTCTAACGATCCTTCCAAACCTTTCACTCATAATATTCAGAAACATGAAGTACATAGTTTTGGATATTATATAAAATGTTCATATGATGATAAATTATCAAAATATGTAACATATTGCGGACCCAACTGTGCACAAGTGTTTATGGAAAGTTTATCTAACAATCTAAAAGAAATAAATAGACTTCAAAAATATCCACCACTACCGCTAACAAATGAAGACAAAAACCAAATTTCAAATGCAACCATTTGTCATATTTGTGAAACTGAGTTGGCAAAACATTTTTATGATTTTGATTGGTACACTGGTAGTTTTATAGGTGTTGCTCATGAATCATGTTGTTCGAAGATCAGAACACCTAGTTATATACCAATATTTTTACACAACCTTAGTCACTATGATGCTCATTTTATTGTTCACGCGTTAAACTTTTGTGATGGTGAAGTCGAAGTTATCCCTCAAAATAAAGAAAAATATATATCCTTTTCCAAAAAATTAAAAGTGAATAACCACGAAATTATATTGAGATTCTTAGATTCATTTAAGTTTTTATCGTGTAAATTAGAAGAATTGGCCAAAAATCTCAGTAATGATCAATTTCAAGAATTACGTAGAAATTACCCTAATGATGAAGATTTCTTTCGTTTAAAACGGAAAGGTGTTTATCCATATGAACTTATGACTAAATATGATAGTTTAAGTCTAACATCGCTCCCTGAACAAAAATGTTTTTATAGTTCACTCACAGATTCACATATTTCAAATGATGATTACAATCATGCTAAAGATGTTTGGGAACATTTTGGGTGTTGTAATATGCTAGATTATTCAAACCTATATTTAAAAACAGACGTTTTACTTTTATCCGATGTATTTGAAAACTTTAGAAAGTTATGTATTAATACATATGATTTAGACCCTGCCCATTATTACACAGCACCCGGTTTAAGTTGGGATGCAATGTTAAAATATACAAAAATAGAATTAGAACTTTTAACAGATTATGAGAAAATTGCATTTATTAGATCAGGTATCAGAGGTGGTGTATCTCAATGTAGTAATCGTTATGCTAGAGCTGATAACAAATACATGGAGGATTATGATACAGGGAAACCAAATTCATATATCACATATTTTGATGCCAACAATTTATATGGTTGGGCTATGTCTCAATATCTTCCTACTGGTGGATTCGAATGGGTAAATCCAAATACAGAATTTAATGTGTCTAAGACATCAGACTTCGGTTTTATTTTAGAAGTTGATTTGGAATATCCAGATGAACTTCATGATTTACATTCGGACTTTCCTTTATGTCCAGAAAACATTTGTGTAGGCAATATTAATGAGAATAAACTAGTCCCAAATTTAAATAATAAAGATAAATATGTAATTCATTACAGAAATTTAAAGCAGTGCATAGAAATGGGGGTTAAATTAACTAAAATTCATAGAGTTTTAAAATTTAAACAGTCTCCCTGGTTGAAGATGTACATAGATCTAAACACAAAATTAAGAACTTTAGCAAAATCAGATTTCGAAAAAGATTTATGAATAATTCAGTCTTCGGTAAGACTATGGAGAATATTGAAAAAAGGGTTAACATAAAATTAGTTACGCACTGGGAGAACCAGGGTAAAGCTTTAGGTGCTCAAGATCTAATCGCTAAACCACAATTTCATAGCCTTTCAATATTTTCGGAAAACCTAGTTGCGGTTCAGTTGCGAAAAACGAAGTTAATATATAACAAACCAATTTATTTAGGGTTTTGCATTTTAGATATTTCAAAAACATTAATGTATGATTTTCATTATAACTATATGATTAAAAAGTTTAGTAAAATCAAATTATTGTATACAGATACGGATAGTTTAATATATCATATATTTACAAATGATTTTTACACTGATATAAAACCTGACCTTTCATCATACTTTGATACCTCAGATTATGATACAAATAATATTTTTGAATATCCAAAATTAAATAAAAAGAAATTAGGTTTTTTTAAAGATGAAAATAATGGTAAAATCATGAAAGAATTTGTGGGTTTACGATCCAAAATGTACGCTTTTAACTTAGAGAATAAGACTATAGCCAAGGCAAAAGGGGTAAATAAATGTATCACTAAAAAGATGACAATGAATAGTTATAAGTCTTCTCTATTTAATAAAAAAGTGCAATATTATAGCATGCTTAGATTTAAATCAATTAAACACACAATTTTCACACAAAAATTAAATAAGATAGGTTTATCATATAATGACACAAAGAGACATATTTTAGATAATAATATTGAAACATTAGCTTGGGGTCATTATAAACTGCGTTAAGTGTTGATAGTTTTTACTTTTATGTCTGCGTTTAAGAAAAATTTATATTGATTGTAAAATTATGATAATACTATAATATGACGTAGTTTATTACATATTTAAACATTGTTTTATTGTAAATAATTTAAGTTAATTGTTGTTTCTATTTATTTGAGGTTGAGTTAATTGTAAAATTATGATGTACTAATTGTTGTTTCTATTTATTTGAGGTTGAGTTAATTGTAAAATTATGATGTACTAATTGTTGTTTCTATTTATTTGAGGTTGAGTTAATTGTAAAATTATGATGTACTAATTGTGTTAGAAATAGTATACAGATAATTCTGTTTTATATAATTTTTGGAATATATATTAATTGTTTACACCAACACTTTCATTTTTTATTTCACCCCTTTGAACTTTAGACGTGTGTTATGTTTCACTTTATCCATCCGTTCACTGCTATTGTGGCAGGACCAAGTGGGTGTGGGAAGTCAAATTTTGTAACAAATTTCATAAAATCAGTTTCAGAAATATGTAATTGTGATTTTAATCAGATCACATGGTGCTTTGATGAAATGCAACCATTATATAATTTACCAAATGTTAACTATCATCAAGGAATTCCAAATCTTAATATGTTTTATGGTGAAAACCCACATCTTGTTATTATTGATGATCTAATGAGAGAGTCCGATGGAAGAATTGTGGATATATTTACAAAAGGTAGTCATCACAGGAATCTTAGTGTATTTTATCTAACACAAAATTTATTTCATCAGGGTAAAGGACAAAGAGACATATCTTTAAACTCAAGTTATATAATATATTTTAAAAACCCTCGAGATAAAACTCAAATAAGATATTTAGCAAGACAAGTATCACCAGATAACCCAAAATTAATTGAAAATGCCTACAGGGATGCAACTCTAGAGGCGCATGGATATTTAATGGTAGATTTAAAACAGAATACCAATGATTTTTGTCGTATCAAGACAAATGTCTTTCCATTTAATGGTTTCTGTACAGTCTACGTCCCCACAAAAGAGTTTAAATACACCAAGAATCAAACAATTGAAATCATTGCTAAATGATGCATCGTCGACTCACAACGTATAAACATTTGCTAACCGCTTTGCATACGCTTAAACCAAAATATCAAAGAGCATTACTTAAAACGTGTGATGAAGAAGAAATTAACTGTATTTGTGAGTGTATTCATAACGTTTTACAAGGAAAAGTACCTCTTAAAGATCAGGATAAACAAAAATTGAATAAACATAAAAACATACTCCGTAAACTAGTACGTAAGTGTAAACATAAACTAAGAAAAAATATAATTATACAAAAAGGAGGGGCTTTCTTACCAACAATATTAGGTGCAATATTGAGTGGATTAGTGAGTGGACTAGCCAGTTAACATGGAAAATGCAAAGAAAATGATACTTATCGAACCTGGATTGATTGAAAAATTAAAACAAGAAAATAAGGTTAATAGTAATTTATCTCGATTAGATATTGAAATGCAAAATATTATGAATAGTAAGACGGAAGACCGAAAGAAATGGATATTATATTTACAAACACTGCAAAGATACCTTCATTTTACCGAAGAGGATCGTCAACCACTCAAATTACCAATTTATTCTGATACATCTAATGAAGATTCAAATGAGTCAAAAATTGGTTTTAAAAATAAAGATAGAGATCTAAAAACTTCAGTTGATATTGAATCTTTGCTGGAGGAGAATCGATCCATTAAAAGTAAAGAAAATGATGAAAATCCACTTTACACACCAGCTCAAATACTCAGTTTAATACCAAAAACTTATCATAAAAAAGGGCAGTTATTATTAAACTTAGTTGAAACAAGTAAAAGTAAAATACATTGGGATAACGAAGGTACAGTCATAATTGATAGTGAAAAAATTCCTGGAAGTAATATTGTTGATTTAATAAATGATTCACTAAGACCCCTAAAAAGAAGTGATCCGGTAGGGTGGGTTAGATTTGCTGAAGCATTAAAAGATATTAAAGTACCACTTACTTATATTGGAAATCCAAGGAGATGTGAGTTTATTAACCAACTTCAAGCAAAAGATCTGAACAAACCCTCTGAGATTGAAGTTCAAGAGTTTTCTACACCGTGCAGTAGAGATAAAAAGTCTACAACTAAAATACGTAAAGGACTTGAGTGGGAAAAATGGACTCCGTACTAGAAGAAATTAACAGGATTTATTATGATCCATCTAATCCCGCTGGTTTTGGTAGTATTGATAAATTATCAAAAGCCATGAAGGGTAAAATGAATAAAAAGCAAGTAAAGGAATGGTTAAAATCACAAGAAACATACACATTACATAAACCCATTCGAAAAAAATTCCCGCGTAATAGGTACATTCTATCAAATATTAATGAACTGTGGCAAGCTGATTTAAGTGATATGCGAACTTATTCTCAATATAATGATGGTTTCAAGTATATACTTTGTATTATTGATGTATTTAGTAAATATGCTTTTGCAAGACCAATAAAAAAGAAAAACTCAGAAACAACTAAAGAATGTTTTGAAAGTATATTTACTGAAAGTAATTTAACACCTACTCACATACAATCCGATAAAGGTACAGAATTTCTTTCAAAAGATGTACAAAAATACTTTAAATCCAAAAAGATTAATTACTATACCACTAACAATCCTGACATTAAGGCCAGTATTGTTGAACGATTTCAAAGAACACTAAAAATGAAAATGTGGCGTTATTTCACTCATAATAATACTTATAGATATATAGATGTTTTACAAGATTTAATATACTCTTATAATCACAGCTTTCACTCTAGTATTAAGATGTGCCCATGTGATGTAAATTCCAACAATATTATGACAGTTTGGACTAATCTTTATGATAGACGGTCAAAAAAACTTTCTTTAGAAAATCCTAAACCAAATTTCAATGTGGGTGATTATGTTCGAATAACTAAATATAAACATGTATTCCAAAAAGGATATGAATCAAATTGGAGTGATGAAATATTTATTATATCTTCAATAATTGATAGATCTCCATGGGTTGTTTATACAATAACAGATTTACAAAATGAACCAATAATTGGTACTTTTTATGAAAGAGAATTACAGAAAATCACTTACAACCCCACCTCACAACATAAAATAGATAAAATAATTGACACTCGTTATTCAAGTAACAGAAAAGAAGTATTAGTGAAGTGGAAAGGTTATCCAGATAAATTTAACAGTTGGATTTTAGCTTCTAGTTTAAAAGAAATATGAATAAAGAAAGTTTCTATTTAACTTTGCTCAGCAATAGTTCAATGGAATACTTTCCTGATAACAAGACCACAAATTTTTCAACTAAATTACCAAAAGCTATAAAATTAGAAGGTGAATGGTCGGTTGGAGTTGTCGAGTTTCAATATCCATGTACCATGTTTACTGTTCAAGACCATGAAAATGTTATATACATTACAAAATCTATGTTAATGCCTAATGAAGATAAGCCATCCACAGTGTACTACAAAAAACATATTCCAGCTACCAACTATGATAACGTTGAGCATATTTTAAGAGTGTTAAATGGTATCGGAGAGAACTTGAAATTTCGCTATGATGAAATAACAAAATTTGTGTCTATTTCGGTATTGGATAAAAATATAACATCCGTAACATTATCACCCAAATTAAGTTTACAGCTAGGTTATGAACCAAATAAAAATCTCCTAGAGAGAAATTTTGGAAAGTGTCCTGCTAATTTACACTTAGGGTTACCATCTCAACTATTTCTATATTGCGACATTATCGATCCTCAGATTGTGGGTGATGTTATGACTCCTTTATTAAGAGTCATTTCATTAGATCCTACAAAATACATTTATGGTGCAAATAAAATGCACGTTTTCTCTCAACCTCACTACTTACCTGTTATGCGAAGAGAGTTCGATACGTTGGAAATAGTTATAAGATCGAGTACAGGACAAAAAATACCATTCCAGTTTGGAACCGTGTGTATTAAACTACATTTCCGAAAATTATAATAATGAATTCTCTTCGTGATCATCATAAATGTCCATATGAAAATTATTATACACATCAAGCTGGATCAGGAGTTGGAGTAATTTATAAGGGTTCACCATATCAACGCGGTCATGGTATTGGGAGCTTCTTAGGGGGGTTATTCAGATCAGTTTTACCTTTACTTTCAAGTGGTGCTCGAGTGATTGGTAAGGAGGCATTAAGCGCTGGAGTAGGACTTTTATCGGATATGGTTCAAGCCCGTCCTATGGAAGCCTCAATAAAAGATCGTCTAAAGCAAGTTAGTACGAATTTAAAACGAAAGGCTGATGAGAAAATTGATCAATTTAACATAACTGGATCTGGGTATAAAACTAAAAGAAAACGATTGACATCGTTCATTCCACCATTAACTGCTAAAGTGAAAGCTGCGAAAAAACTTAGTCTAAAACCAAAAAATATCAAAGATATATTTTCAAACTAAATATGTCTTTCCTTCATAATCATTCTTGCGAGTGCGTTAAGTCAGAATTGGATTTGTTTGCACTACCGTCTACACAAACTAGCATTGAAAATGGATTGTGGATTCATTATAAACCAATTTCATCTCTTGGTGATGATGGACCTATCGAGTTTCAAGTTCCTGGGACCGGCGATGACTACATAGATTTGTCTCATACATTACTCCACATAAAGGCAAAAGTATTAAATCAAGATTCAACTAACTTGGTATCTACTACAATAGTAGCACCTGTAAATAATTGGCTGCATTCACTTTTTAGTCAACTTGATGTTTATTTAAACCAAAAACTTGTATCACCACCTAATAATACCTATGCATATCGAGCATACATGGAAACCCTTTTAAACTATGCCCCTGCTGCTAAACAATCTCATCTTACTTGTAGTCTTTGGTATGAGGATACAGCAGGAAAAATGGATTCTACAGATGGTAAAAACATAGGATTTGTTAAAAGACAGGAATTGATTAGTGAAAGTAAGGAAATAGAAATGATTGGTCATCTTCACGGTGACATTTTTAACCAAGATAAATTTTTAATTAATGGTGTTGAAATGAGTGTTAAATTGGTTCGATCAAGAGAGAGTTTTAATTTAATTGTTGGGTCAAACGATGTAAAGTTTAAAGTTTGCATTACGGATGCAACTCTTATTGTTCGACGAGCACGAATTAATCCAAGTGTATTACTCGCACATCAAAAAGTTTTAGCTTCTACCACTGCTAAATATCCTATTACTCGAGCTGAAGTAAAAGTTTTAACAATTCCTTCGGGTGTTCAAGGAAAAACTCTTGATAATATATTTTTAGGACAGGTACCGAAAAGATGTATAATTGGATTTGTGAACAATTCTGCATTTAATGGTTCCCTTACTAAAAATCCATTTAACTTTGAAAACTATGGTATTAATTCTTTCAGCTTATATATTGATGGTCAACAAATACCTTCAAAAGCTTTGCAACCATCTTTTAATAATAGCATATTTACATCAGCATATCATACTCTATTCTCGGGAACTGGTATTCACTTTCTTAATGAAGGAAATGGAATCTCTTGTGAACAGTATGGCAAAGGTTACTGTCTATTAGCATTTGACTTAACTCTTGATTTATCAATCAACTCATTGGAATCTCATAAAGCATGGTAGTGTAAGAATAGAAGTATGATTTGAATCCTCATTAATACAAACAATTAACTGTATAGTTTATGCTGAGTTTGATAATATTATTGAGATAGATAAAAACAGAAATGTTACTGTAGACTATAGTAGTTAAGGTTATAATATGTGTTGTGTGTTAGATTTTATGTGTTATGTGTAATGCATTTTGTGTGTATGTAACTATGTGAAACGTTATAAAATTAAATAAAACAAATTGTATGCAATATATTTTTTTTTATTTCTTTATAAATCTTCTATTTAATCTAATACAAAACACTGTTCGAGTTGAAATTTTACATAAGCACACTGACTAAACCACTGAACATGCTGCTGCCAAGGATCATCATCATCTTCCCAATCTTTTAAACCACCACCACAATGGAAACACTTGGTCCCGTCTGCATGGCCAGTATAAAAGAAACCAGCTTCTGCAAGATCTTCAGGTTTCTGTCGCATAACGAGAGGCCAGTTTTCGAAACTAAGCAAACGGCTAGATTTTGAACTGAAGAATGGATATTCAGCTCTTGAGTACTGCATACTCTTCTCGTTTTCTTCTCCACTCAGTGTTGTAGTTTTGTTATTCAATGATGTGTTTTGTACACGTATGCCACACTCATCTCTTCCTTCCGCTCTTGTCTTCCTGTAATTGAAGTAAACAGAATCACATTCACTAATGATCAGCTAATGACTGTCATTGTTAAAAAAGTATTTTTTAACTTTTTCACTTTCTGCTATTGTCTTTGTTATATTGTATACGAGGGCGTTTGTGTTGTCGTAGATGCTATCCTTATTAGTCTTTACGTAATATTTAATTCTAGTGGAAGCATGTTTCCAATGATCAGTAGTTGGAATCTTGGATAGCTTCTTCATATCGTACATTTCAATTTTGATGAGATGCGTCGCTTGGTCTCCGTCGTCAGAATTAGTAGAAATGTATGATACACCATCTCTAGCGGCTCGTGCTACGGTTGATGATAACAGCTTCCTCTTTTTTATTTTTGATTCAGCTTCAAAAAAATGATCAATCGATTGCGATTTTCTTTTTCCACCATCGCATGTGTTATTATTAATGACGAGGTCATCACTCTCTTCTTGAGGGGAGAGTGGCGAGTAATAATACTGTTTATAGGTATCTTCATCGAAGCTCAATGATTTCTGCAACAACACAGTTATCATGTTAATATCAATTTGTTAACACTTAATCATAAAAGATAAAAAAGTTAAAGTTACAGCCTATTAAAGTCCACTGCTGAACATAGGCCTCCTCTCATTTCTGAGAGGGTTTTAGAGCAAGGAAATGTCCGCCGCGCTCCCTCAATGTGTGTTGGCGAACTTCACATGCCTTCGAAATTTTCTCAGACATGCAGGTTTCCTCACGATGTTTTCCTTCACCACCAAGCACGTGGTAATAAGCACTTAAAATTGCTATTAACAATTTAATTGGTGCTGGCGGGGATCGAACCCGGGTCGCGTACTGTGAAATTTACAGCTAGCGCTAACCATCTGAGTTACCACGGCTTAATCATATACATACACAATATTTAAATAAAATAATACACACACATGAAAATAACAGAAAAAAAGTAATTTAGTCAATAGAATAAACACTTACATCCATAGCCTTTGGTGTATTGAAGTAACACAAATGTACTATTGATAGATCCACTGTAGCCAAACGACCGTACACTAACTCGATGACTGCGTTTGTTGGTCTTATATACCACCAGTACGTAAAAATTCTAATCTAAAGTATTTCCGTAATGAGTTGATAATTACTTTATGCGTCAACCAGTTTATCTCACATTTCCGTTGCCTATCTCAACATTTCTTCGTATTGTGTTTTGTTTGGTGATCAATGACTCAAGTACGATTTGTATAACACAAAAATGCAATTTAATATTTAGAAACATATCAGTTTATCTCACATTTCCGTTGCCTATCTCAACATTTCTTCGTATTGTGTTTTGTTTGGTGATCAATGACTCAAGTACGATTTGTATATCACAAAAATGCAATTTAATATGTAGAAATCACTATAATTGACCATTCCTATGTTATTCATTGAGTAGCTAGGTACTGTAATAATCTACTAATAGCAGTAATATCATGGATACACTAGATGTACAACAACATCTGAAAAAGATTCACCCTAGTCTAGAAAATAATGTTTATGCAGCTAATAGACTACCTATGTATACCCACGTACCAACGTATATAATATGTAATTTGGATACAGATGATAAACCAGGGTCACATTGGGTAGCTTTATATATCGATACGAATGACGTCGGTCAATATTTTGATTCATATGGACGATCACCTGTACGATATCATCTAGAGTTTTTAAAAAGGAATTGTAAAAGATGGAACTGGAATGTTGATAGGATTCAGAATGAGTGGACTTCAGTTTGTGGCGAATATTGCTTAATGTATTTACTATATAAGTTTCAAGGATGTTCAATACATAGTTTTACGAGTATATTTACAAGGAACACATTGTACAACGATATTTTAGTGGATGAGATGTTTCGCTCCTATTTTATAGATAATAATTAATAAGATTTTGTATTTTATAAATAAAAATTGTAACAAAATTATGTAATGTGTTTTATTGATGATTCAGATTAGCGTTGTATAAACAAAGAATTATAATAAACAATAGCACTGATATAGTCGACGCACACGCTGCAATGAAGGTGATTAATGAACAATAGAACAATAGAAATAGGAACAATGGGACGCTAATGACGGTGGAGGCCCTTACCGGATATCAATTAGATATTAGCTAATTGATCTACACATCTCCGGAACCGTGCATTCTACACAAAAATGGACCGCGGATTCATGATCAGAGCATGCCAAAACCTTTTTTTTTTTTTTTTTTTTTTTTTTTTTTTTTTTTTTTTTTTTTTTTTTTAGGACGTCTGACTCAGGTGGTCTAGAAGTGGTACAACTACACTACTTACGTTACGGGGATAATAGGATTTTCTCGGGTATCATGGAGGCAATTTATATACATAAATTGCACAAAGACCCGGAACAAATATTTGTAGGCCATACTAATACCTGTTCCGTGCGGGATTTGAAATCGCGGCGCTCAGCGTCGCAAGTTAATGCTAAGCCTCTACGTTGTGGAGCCTTCAAATGTCTTATTATTTTATTGTTAAGCGCCTTATTCATGGTCCATCCCAGCGTACACTCGATCAAGGCAAGGTAATAAAATGTTTTATTTCTTTCATTTATCAGGTCACGGGGAATGCGCGTAAAAGTTTAGTGATTAAAGGTAGATGACAGCAGAGCGAACGCATGCATGTATCCACACGATCTAGTATGCTTAATGCACGACAGCTTTGATGTACGTCCGACTTATTCATTATCCTTATTATTATATATCGTAGTGGGGAGGCTCGTTACTGCTTTCCTGGAATGTAAATAAAATGCATCCGTCGTCGAGCAAGCAATTAATAACAAATAATTATAAATAATTAGATATTATTAATTGCCTGATTTATTTTTAATTGCTTGCTTGACACGATGATGTAGGTTAATAATTAAGTACGCCAATAATTATTTACGTCAAGCCTACTCACTGTCGTTTTGCGTCGTGCGTCGCGCGTGATTTTGGTGGGACGATGACGAGATGGACCGTGAATAAGTCGCTTTATACTAGTTTTTACACCCGTGGTGATCCTGCGTCCAAGTTGTAATGTCCTTATCGCCCACCCCAGTCATAACTCACGATTATTATGAGATCGCATAGTAGGGATAGCTTGAGCTACCACATGTAAACTTTATCATATTTTGGAATAATAATGATTGCAGATTTTGTATATTATTTGACTAAGGCCCATCGAATAGTGAACACCATCGACATCAATACGTCAGGTGCAGCTTCTGTACAAATTTCAGATTTGTGCGTTGATAGATGAGTTAGTCACCTAAGACTTCTTATTTAATGTAAATATATGTTTGGTGGTATTAACTTTGTTTCATTTGACTG
The DNA here is from genome assembly GCA_963668995.1 of Parnassius mnemosyne. Lineage (NCBI taxonomy): Eukaryota > Metazoa > Arthropoda > Insecta > Lepidoptera > Papilionidae > Parnassius > Parnassius mnemosyne. The sequence goes on from CAVLGL010000093.1 coordinate 10,091,734, forward strand.
CAACAAATCCATTAAAATTCTAAAGATCTATGACGGGCGGGAAAATAATCTAGAACCTAAAATACTAGTTCCGACGATCGAGTGAACTTACGCTGCACCTGCTTAGGTCACCTTTACAATGTCGATTGCTTCAAAAGATTTGCTGTGATAAAAGGTAAACAACTCTTGTGATTTTAGACAGAGCTCGAATAGACTTATTAAATTCAAAGGCACGTAGTAAACTATCGAGAAAGGATTAAATTTGACTTTCACAATAAATTGCATCCTAAGCCCGGGTCAAATAGAAAGTCTAAGTATATATTATTAAAATAAAACATGCGTAAGTATCGTGGAACACTCGGTTGGAACGAAGTTTCTTTCGTAGTATATTATTATTATTGATAAACGTATAATATTATTGATTAACAAATACAAATAAATAAATTACTAGCGTCTAATAAAATGAAGCGTCATTTAAAATAATATTTCTTTCATGGCAAGATAAGATAAAGTGCGAGGACGGTATATATCATAGACTTAGGATATACTACGCCAGTATATCCTAAGTCTATGGTATATATTATTCCATCTTGCTCGCACTGTAGAAAGGGGATAGTGACGGAAAAATCTTACACTTTTTCTCGCCTAGCACCCATCCGTCAAATTCGTACCGTACAATAAGGAAATTCGCTTCAAAATAAAATATTACTCATCACGAAGAGTCACGTGAAAAGGTTTCACGTTACAGAAACTAAAAAAATGCACATGAATAAACATAGACGGAAATATCAGTACTGTAGCGTACCGCTATTTCCGTATATTCATTTCGTTTGACCAGCTACTAGATATTTTTTTTGGGCAGGTCACGAGCGACTTTAACTTGCTCACGAATAGATATAGCGCAATGCCAGAAGTAATCTAGGTTATATTTTATCCGAAAATTATGTAGGACTTTATGTTAAAATGAAAAACTGATAAAATACTTGGAAAAAAAGTGTAGAACAAAACTTTTTTGATTTGCAACTTTAAACAAAAATGGTCCTTACAATTGATCTTCCGTTTCTTAGAATTTTGATGCAAAATCGATTTTCAACATTTTTTAAACACCCATTTTACATCATAACTTTGAGTGTTATAGGATACGATGATAAAACCCTTTTTTATGCGAAGTTAATGATGTGTACAGCATACATTTACGACAGCACGTAAAGCATGTCATACCCCATTACAGCCTAGGGCCCACCTCAGACTCTTCGACTAGTAACGAGGCATTTAATCTTAGTCTTTAATTTTAACTGTCACGCATGTGTATTTTGGTTAAGTTTCCAATAAAAAGGGTCTCTGGTTCTCTACAGTCGCCATACGAAACACAACATTATTTAGCTGCTATTTTACGCTGGTATTCTGTTAGAAGAAAAAAACATCCAGCAGTGAGTCTGAACACAAGTCATTGTAAAGTTTACGTGGAATTCTACACTAAGATCTGACATTTGGCTGCCTTGATCGTTTAATTAATAATATTAAAAAATTTTAGCGGATGAATACTTACATCAAACCCTTGAAGAGACCTATACGTTGTAGGTCTAAGCAGCTTCATCAAAGTAGCGCCATCCGTCGGCGGGAGGCCATTCCTCATGACTGCGGTGGCAGCGCGCGCCCACAGTGTCACAGCATCGTATAAATGAGCAGCTTCTATTGGCACCTAATAGATATTATTTAAAATCTTAATAGTATTACATTACTAATTGGAAATTTTTACTAGATTGCGTTAAGGATATAATTTTTTCGATTGCATTTGGGTACATTTATCCGTTCTATTATTATTATTATTATTTTGGGGTATTTATAAAGTATTCTCATCTGGTTGGGGTGAATACATATATTAAAGGAAATGATAAATATACATTAAATATACTGACATAAATAAATAAATAATACATAAATATAAAAAACCCAACCAGATGGAAGCCCTTGGTAAAAGAGAACAAACGGCCGAGGGTTAGGGTAAAAGGGAAAGAAACCGGCTGACTATGTAGCAGCATGAAGTATTTGAGCCCAGAGTGGTCCGTCACGGAGTCTCAGTCACCTCGGAATACCCGAGAGGCTGGCCGGGATTAGCCCGTATGCAGAAACGACCACAGGAATGATTTCGGTTGGCAGACCACCCCACATGTTGGTCAGCTCGTGAGCCAGGCCTAGATATTATCTGTTTCGGCTTTCACGATGTTCTCATCGTACGAAATGATAATGTTGACCAAAAATATTGTTGACTGTTCTCCTTCCATCAGCACAGTTTTAGGCTTATTCGCCAGAATAGTCCTGTCTGTGATGATAACCCGATCCCAGTAGAGCCTGGCGTGGTCATTTTCGAGCACGGCTTCCGGCAAGTACTAGCAATAAGGCAATTTCCGATCCACGAGACCGTATTTCAGAGCGAGCTCCTGGTGTAGAATGCTGGCTATTAGGTTGTGTCTTTGTAAGTACTCAAAGTTAGAAAACGCCGAACAACCAGAGTTGACATGCCAAGTGACTCACCGGGATGGCGACAAGCTCGACAGATGTCGACGGTGCCATCCTTTAGGATGTATCTCCGATAGTTGTTGGTCTTAATAACCGGATCCTGTATTGCACAGACCAAAGCCTCGGTTTCGCCGGAAAGGTCACCAAAACGTAGCTAGTGGAAGAGGCAACTGTGTCTACGAAATTCTCACGATGAGTCTTGTACAGCCTCCCGTGCAGCTTCTTCTTCTACCATACAGTCTCCTGGTCGAAAATGCACTGTGTACTGTTGGGTCTTGCCATTGCTCGTTGACTAAAGATAGACCATTTAGCTCTTTATCATAATAAATGACGCCTTTGTAGAATGGATCATCCGATCTCGCCAGGAAGTAATCGCGAAGGCTGCACACTTCCCGATTATGCAAAGTGAGAGCGCTTAAATTATCGCGCCCACCATGTTTCCGCGTCAAGAACAACCTCATTACTGACGATCTCGGGTGATGCATCCTGTGGGACGTCATAACGATGCGTATTTTTCCATCCAAAGCATTCAGGTCGGTCTGAGTCCACCTGAGCATACCAAAGGTATATATGAGGATAAGCATGACCCAACCATTATAAGCGTGTGTCTTATGCCTGATAAAACATTGCCAAGTATTTTTGTCAAGCGTGCATAAAACACTTACACATATTTGTCCCGGCAAACGCCATTTCTACGGTACGCACCACTCTCAGCCTATTATCACGCAACCTGAAGCTTGTCAGTCTGCCAATGAGTGCCTTTGACTTTGCGATACGATCCTTAATTATTTTTCTCTAGGCTGCGATAGCACCACGTTGTTCATTAGCGCATCCAGCCGTGGAAAGCTTGGCGCCAATTATACGGCCGACTGTCAGTGCGGCGCCAAAAAGTATTGAGCCCGTCCGCAATAGTTCCGGCTGGCTTTAAAGTAATTCACCAGCATCGGGTTTAGAATCCTCATGACAGCTCGATTCCGCTTATTTAGAGGTATGCGAGGAAGTCGTGGATGGCTTTTGAGAGGCGTACTGCGTGTTTTCGTAATCGCTCCTTCCAATATGCTCCTCATTTGCTCTAGTTCATGGGCCACTATTCCTGCATCTTCTAAATCAACCACAACTGAAAGATTGCCGGCGCCATCCATGTGTGTGCGTTGCTCTGCAACTTGTGTATAATATATAGTTAAATAAACCTTGCAAGTAGTTTAGAATCCATACTTGATGCACTGCAATAGCGAGAGAGCCCAACAAGGCCGTGATCACATTACTGTATTGAATTCGCAGAACATTTTATGATTTTTGGGTGAAATTGGTCCAAAGGCTGCCCGTGTAAAACTTTTGGCAGTAAGCTTTAGGCGGCTTTTCACGTTGGCCAACATAAAGATAAACGTAAAGATATTAGCCAAGAGTTTGTGATGGAACACATTCAGTTTGCTTCGCTTCAGGCCAATGTGCGGCGAATTTATTAAAATGGATATAAGGCGCTAACAGCTCCTGCGGCTTATTTATTCATAGCATACCGCTACTACGTGAATGTGTATAAGAAAAAGGTGATTAAAAAATGGAAAATAATAAATTTTATTTCTTGTATTCCACAAAAAATTTTTGGCTTGGTATAGGACTCTATAAAGCGAAAATTTGTTGCATTGTTTATTATTACTACCATTTTGTAGATACTAGTTACGATGTGTGAATATCAAATTTAAATCAGGTGCGTGCGATCACTCTGCAAGCTCGTAGCAAACTATACGTGTGCCCAACGTGTTGACGCGGCGGCTAATATTCTGCCACAACTCTTTGATCTTTTGTAAAAAACCGACACCATACGGATCTCGCGCCAACTTTTGGGCCATCATTCCATACATACCAAGTGAAGCACAAACACCCGCTCTACACGATGGCCACAACATTCGCCACAATGTTGGCCAACGTGAATAGCCACCTTTTGAATAAAGTAATTTTGACTGTTACTATGCAACGAGGAAACCTATGAAACAAGATATTACCAGGCACAGTGCCCTGCGCTCTCTTTCTATATCTAGGTCATCATACAAATTCTTGTTAATTACATATATGTGGCCAAGATATTTTAACTGTGTTACATGAGTTAAGGGTATTTCATTGAGTTTTATGATTTATGTGATCTCATATAACCTAATGGTTTGGCGGATGGAGTGGAAGGCGTCGTTAGAGAACAAACAACCTTATCATGATGTTTTCATAGATCACATCTTTATTATTCTTTTTACGTAAGAAATTAAAATTTCGTTTGTCAAACGGAGAAGAAACGGCGGAAGAAACTCCCAAGATATTCTCTTTTTGGTAATTTTTATAAACGCCAATAATAAAATATTGTGAATCATAAAAAAAGGAATAGAACCATTATATCAGATAAGCAATTTCTATTATTCGTTCATCCATTACAACCTATAATAATCCACTAATGAGCCCCAAACACATTCCCCAAAAATGGAAATTGTGCAATCGATTTCCAACAGCGATTTTTACGGACCGATACGACTTAGGGACCTTCAAGAAAAGAGCCTACTCCTTTTTAAAAGACCGGCAACGCGTCTGCAATTCCCCTGATGTTGCAGTTGTTCATGGGCAGCGGTAGTCACTTACCGTCAGGTGAGCCGCACGCTCATTTGCCCCCTCTACTATAAAAGATAGCCTCATACAGATTATGTCATAATATGCGTTTGGGAAGCGCGTTGGCAACCACAGATTTTTATCATTTTGAGTTAGTATCAGGATGATGCTGATGCCCATCTGCTGTTTAAGTTTTCCTCTGTGGCCCCTTACGACACCCACGGAACGATATGGGATAGCGGATATTTTTACAACGCTAATATAGGGTAAGCAATTTCAATAAGTGATAATAATTACACAATAAAAAAATAAAGCTTATAAAGATGTATTCAATTGAAAACAAGTCTCCACAAACAGCACCTGTTCACAAGTGTAATGCATGTAGCAGCCACCGCCCTGCTCGACTGTTTTAACCGTCAAGATGTTTGAGAATTTGACAGCCAGGGTCTCCGGCGGTGCACAATTTAATGATGGATTTTAGACTATATCACAATATAGTTTAGAGTTTAGAATTACAGATAAAAATTATTTGTTATCTGGCTACATTTATCAACAAGCTGTTCCATAAATATGAACAGTTTATGCAACCTTATCACAGTAAATTAATTAAAAACAAATCGATGCTCGCAACAAGAGCACGATAATAGCTTTGTGGGAATTTGAGGGAATTTAACGACACAGTACTCGTCACTCCCAACCGAATAAACCAAATATTACTAAACTGTTGAATTATATAAACCAATTATATTTAACGAACATCAGAATAAGGAAAATTGACAGTAATTTGTTTTGTTGTGAACTAATCAAACAATTTTGTATGCTCGGGGATTTGAATGAAATTAGGTCGAGGATGTCTCGCAATGCTTTTTAATAGACACCCTTTCCGACCTTTTGATGACGTAAGTAATGTTTTGGTTTATTTTATTTAAGTCTCCTGGTGTCACAGTCACTTTGACTTAAAGTGATAGAGACAGCACGAGACTTAACGGCAACTTAAAGTTGAGTAACATTTGAGTATTTGAGCATTAGAGTCACAAACGAACTAATGGTCAACTTGATTGTAAGTGGGAAGTGGCTGTTGCAAGTCCATGGACGACTTCGCCTTGTTTTAAATAAGAAGGTCTCAAATGCGTTTTCATCCCAGAGGAATTTCTAATAGACTACTAATATAGGTGCAGCATGGCTCTACCACGTATAGCCATGCTGCAGCTACATTAGTAGTATAGTTGTAGCACGAATGGGTTGGCTCGACCGGGGAAGGACCACGCTCTCACAGAATACCAGCGTAAAATAGCAGCTTAACGTTGCTGTGTTTCGTATGGTTATTGTAGAGAACCGGAGACCCTTTTTACTGGAAATGAGGCATTCCATCGTAATCCTCACGGGTGACAACGCATCTGCATTTTGATTTGTAATAGAGGATAGATGTAGATGTCTATGGGCTGCAGCAACCACTTACCATCAGGTGGACTGTGTGCTCGTTTATCACCCTTATTTTATATAAAAAAGATATTTTTTTATAGAATTAGGTTGACAGACGAGTACACAGTCTATCTGATGGTATGTGAATGATGTGGCCCATTGACATCTACATTTATCTTCAATTGAGAATCAAAATGCACATACGTTGTAATCCCTGGGGACTAAGATGGAATGCCCGGTTTCCAGTTAAAAGGGTCTCCGGTTCTCTTACCATACGAAGCACAGAGCATTTAGCTGCAATTTTACGCTGGTATCTGTGAGAGTGTGGTCCTACCCCGGTCGAGCCGACCCATTCGTGCTACAACCATAATATAGCTGCAGCGTGGCTCTACCACGTATATTGGGACCAACTTGAAATAAGAAGGCCGCAGATGAATTTTCAACCCTGAAAAGTTTCTAATAGCCCGTAATTATAGTACGTCTTTTCAAACGGTAACATAGTCAGCAAACAAGCACCGCCCACAGCACGGCTAGCATTGGCTGGGGACAAAAAATTTATCCCCCGATTTTATTCACTGACAAAAGATAAAATTATCTTGTGTCTATGTCAAAGCACGGCAACGGGGAGAAGTATATCCTCGTTTGACATAACGAGTAGACATATATCCTCCGTCCGTAGCATGGAGCCAAATGAAAGATATAAAATTATGTTATTTTGACATTTGAAAAGGACAATTTTATCCTAGTTCATTGGACGTGGGTTTAAGTATATATTCATACAAAAAATCTATCTAGGTCTAAGTCTATCTCCCATTTTATCTACTGTGAATATTATATCCACCGGTGTGCCCATGCTCGAAGGGTGGATAAAACTAAGCGAGGGGATTAACATTTTCTCCTTTCTTAAAAAGGCAAGAGGGTGGTATTAGAACAGAAGCTTTACCACCCGGTAACCATCTCAATATTAAACTTGAAATTATTTAATAATTTTAAAATTTAGAATTCTTAACAGTAGCTATATCTCCCGTTACCAAAGTTACTTGTGTTCACTGATGATGACGAAATTTGATACCGGTATTTTATGTGTCATTGATCATTGTATTGTATTGTTATCGGTATTTAATATTTGAATACTTTGGTGTTTAAATGGAAATATCTAATCGTTTCTTATTCTATCAGAAATAGATTCAGTAATGAAGGAAAATCATTGATTTGTTCACCAAAGCTTTTAACGTTTGAAAACTTTTGTACAATTTTTTGCATCAAAACAGAAAACATACAACAATATTTCTTAGTATTATATGTAGTAGTAAACTTAATATTTGATTTAGTTCTGTCTTGTCTTTTAACATAATTCTATTCTATTCGATATTCTAATAATGCAACTGTAGCATAATGCATCTATAGTCTTCTTTGTATGAAGTTGACAGCAGATGTCCATGGACTCTAAGTCCTAGTATCACTTCAGTTTTAATAACATTAAATTAATAAATTGCAATACCAAATGGAAGTCCTTTCTCTATCTCTAGCTACTATTTGCCTACCCCTATGGGAAACAGGGGTAAAAAATTAAATGTCCCGGTAAAATAACGGTGGCACGTATGGGCCGGCTTGAGCCGGGTTGGTACCACGACCTCACAGAATACCGGCGTGAAATGGAAGCTCTGATTCTGCGTTTCGTCTGGTGAGTGCAGGTGACCGGAGGTATACCCCCCCCCCTCCCCATCAACATCGTAGCGGAATTAAATGAAAGACTACCCCAGGAGGATACCAGCACCCCTGGAGCATCCCTCGCTGAGTATCCACGACCATGCTACGTCACTCCTGAGCGTGCGGGTGCTCAGGCTGCCCCTCGTATTCTTAGGGGGGGGGGGGGCAAATTCCGCTCAAAACAATAACTGCTCGGCGAACTGAGCAACAAGACCAAGGCGACCCCTGGCACGCGAACCTAAACGCCGTCCACTACCATCTCGAGACGGCGAAGCCGGCCTTGCTCTTTCTGACCGAAACACAGGTGTCCTCTCCGGCTGACACTTCGTATCTCTTCTACTCGGGGTACAAATTGGAGCACTCCTTTGTGCCTCGGGCTGGAGTTTGCGTATACGTCAGAGAGGACATCTGTTCTTGATGCCTCGGCAGTCTTGAAGGTTCGGACCTATCCATCCTTTGGCTACGCGTAGACAGCGACGACCATCCGCACGTCTACGGGTGTCTCTATAGGTCCCATAGCGGTAATGCCGAAACAGACCGACTTATCGACCATGTCCAAATGGTTACATTCTTCGGTTACGATCTTCGGATCATTGTCTGATTCGGAGGGTGGTGCCACTTACGCTCCGCTCGGGGTTGCGTTCTGCAGGTTACCGCCGTGTTTAGCATTACAGGTCGGCGGATTGGGACGGAATGCAGTATTTCTTTGCATCCTACTTATGGGAGCGGATTTGCTTCTCGCCGGATGATCCCAGCGCTGTTGCTGACTCTGTCACTGATGTAATGCTACAGGGAATTTATTCCATCATCTGTGGTACCCATCAGAGGCAGATCTCAGCCTTGGTTTGGTCGCTCCTGTAAGACTGTATTACGCAGAAGCAGGAGTGTTATTAGGCCTGGGCTGAGGCTCCGGCGGCTCGGGATGTAAACGCCACATGCTTAAAAAGAAGTATAACTTCGCCTCCAGGTCCTTCAAAAGAGTTATTGCCAAGGCAAAGTCAGAGCACATAATTGGCGAGAAACTAGTTCGCCTTCATTCATTCATTCCGTGCATTCTGATCTCTCGACAAGGCTGTCCAAGGGAATTTCTGTAAGCCATCACTACCATCTCTGCACAGGGAGGACGACTCACTGGCTCACGCCGCAAAAGAGAAAGCCGACATTTTAGGCTCCATTTTATCGTCCAACTCGACTATTGATGACGGGGGAACACATCGCTGACGATCCCGCTGTGTGAGTGCTCCATGCCGGATGTGTGGTTCTCAGAGCGCACGGTTCGCAAAGCACTCCTGTCCCTGGACATCCACAAGTCGAGTGGGCCTGACGGAATACCCCCAATTGTGCTGAGGACCTGTAGTCCGGAGTTGGTACCGGTTCTAACGCATCTTTTCCGGTACTTCTACTCCCTAGGCGTAGTCCCGAAATCATGGAAGACAGCTTTGGTCCATTCGATCCCTAAAAAAGGTGACCGCTCAAACCCGGTAAACTACAAGCCTATCGCCATAACCTCCTTGTTTTCCAAAATAATGGAATCCATTATAAACTGCCAGCTCATGCGGTACCATGAGAATCACCAGCTAATTAGTTACCGCCAATACGGTTTTCGTCAGGGTCGATCAGCTGGTGATCTTGGGTCTACCTGACTCATAAATGGGCGGAGGCAGTAGAGTCCAAGGGGGAGGCATTTGCCGTTAGTTTGGACATTGAAAAGGCCTTCGATCGGGTTTGGCACCATGCGCTTCTTTCGAAGCTCTCTTCCTATGGGCTTCCCGAGAAATTGTGCAATTGGGTCACCAGCTTTCTTGCAGATCGTAGCATCAAGGTCGTTGTAGACGGTGCATGCTTCGACTACAAGCCCATTAACGCTGGTGATCCACAAGGCTGCGTAGTATCACCAACGCTGTTTGTTTTGCATATCAATGATATGTTGCAAGTCGGTAACATTCATTGCTATGCGCATGACAGCACTGGTGATGCTCTATCCACCGACCGTGCCAATATTTCTCGGGAAAACCGGAACAAACTTGTGTCTGAAGTCGAGTCTTTGCTGAACAAAGTCCCGGATTGGGGGCGACTAAATCTAGTCCTGTTTAATCCTCAGAAGACACAAGTATGCGCGTTTACCGCTAAAAAGAACCCCTTTGTCGTATCTCCTCAGTTTCAAGGCACTCCCCTTGTTGCCTCAGCCAGTATTGGAATCTTCGGCGTCGACATATCGAGTGACGTATCGTATTGAGTAGTTTCGTGGTCACTTGGAACAGAAGGCCAAATTAGTCTCTAGAAAGCTTGGCGTACTCAGCAGAGCGGGACAGTATTTCATGCCGGCACAACGCCTGCAATTTTACAAGGTGCAGGTTCGGCCTCACATGGAATATTGTTCCCATCTCTGGGCTGGTGTTCCCCAATGCCATCTCCTTCCACTTGACGGCATCCAGTGCAGACCGACTCGAATCGTCGATAACCGAGTCTTTTCCGATCGGCTAGATTTATTAAGTGAGCCGCATGCTCGCTTGCCCCCTCTCCTATATAAAAATAACTTACAACTATTTTATCGGTTTTTCAAACCCTGCCTTCAGCAATTTAGAAGGTCTTTTGAACACTGTTTGAGGTCTGTTTGTTTTTGGTGTGTGCTATAAAGAATTATCTATCTATCTAAACATCCAAAATGGACTGGAATCGTAATCAATTCTCGCGAACTCTGAACAAGAGCCATGGGGTAGCTAAAATAAAGAAGAAGACTTGAGATAAATGTTAAATAAAAATACTCACCGATGTGTCCTCGAAAATTTTGTGGTAGTTTGGTACGCAGAAAGGTGACGTTGCAGACAATTCGCGTATCATTCTGCACAGCGTTCTGCAAAATAAAGTCAGATATTAACACAGCAGACCGTTATGTAAGCCACTTAGTTCGACTAAGTCGTATTCATTGTTTTTTTTTATAGGATAGGGTGACCAACGAGCACACAGTCCACCCTATGGCAAGCGGCTGCTGCGGCCCATAGACATCTGCATCAATCTTCATTAGCGAATCAAAATGCAGATGCGTTGTCAGCCGTGAGGGCTAAGATAGAATGCCTCTTTTCCAGTAAAAAGGGTCTCCGGTTCTCTACACTCACAATTTTACGCTGGTATTCTGTGAGAGCGTGGTCCTTCCCCGGTCGAGCCGACCCATTCGTGCTGCAACTTTACTATTAATATAGCTGCAGCATGGCTCTACCACGTATAAAAGGTGTACGAACATTAATACTGCTATCAAGTGTGGACGACTACGACTGTTTCTAGGTATGGACCACTGTCCACCACTGTGTGCAAGTGTGTTGTATGTAAGACAGTGGTGTACCCGCTCTTTTTTTACCACGAGTAAAATAATAAGGTGTCTATTATAAATTATACGTTTTTAAAGTAAGCTACTTGAAAAAGTAAAAAAGTGATTAATATAACGCAATTTAAATCATGTGCATCGTATTTTAGGCATGACATGTATAAAAAAATGTAACGTGTATAGTGTGTCTTCAGCCGGCCTCAAGGTATAGAGTTTACTTTAAATAATTTGATAACATATTATTAATTGGCGAAGTTTGCGAAGTCACTTATTGATTTCACGATGTCTCCGTCTGTCCGTCTGTCCGTCTGTCCCACGATCATTTCGAGAACGGTTTTGAATTTTCAAATTCTGTTTTCAGCAATCGATTACTGATCACCCAGGCATTTGTACCTCCTATTTTGAAACTGATTGCTCAACGGCAACCGTTAGAAACCGCTACAAAGCTGATTGCTTCGCCACTTTGCTATGCTGTTAGCTTGCTAGGTTTATTATTAATGAGAATAAAGCAATAATTTTGAAAGTTATTTATGTCATAAGCTAATTACAACCTATTTCTTCTTTACGGTAAAAAATGCTGTCGGCAAACACATACTTACGGATAGTGAGGGTTAGTGGGATACGAAGGAGTTAGTTTAAGTACCGCCCTGAATGCTAAAATGTCGCTGCTGCTATTCTGGATCAGGTGATCTGGTGACAAAATAATTAATTAAGACATCAAAAGCGGATTCCATTCTAAAACTAAAGTGTTAAATTGAAGTCATTCGCTATTCATGTTGAGGAATACTTTAAAGTAGATTACGCCTTTATTTAATTTGTTTCTTGTTTATTTGCAATAGTCACTTGAAAAATGAAGTAATGTGATGTCAAAGTATATCTTACTTGCAATATCAAAGCTTTAAATCTGAGTTATTTTAATCCGAACGTAGTTGTTATCATTAGTATATATTCTTAGATTGAAAGGATGCCAATGATTTCAATTTCCCCCTTTATACGTCGAACAAGGAAAAGCTAATCTGCATTGAACGAAATGTGTTAGGCGCCGTCCTTCTGCCATCGGTCGCGCGATGACGCGATGCGATTTCATCGTCCGATGAGTCCGTTCGCACGTATAGAAATCGTGTGTCCTATTTTGGAGCGATGCGATCACTCTCCAAATGGCTCTTAACAGAGATACACAGTTTTTGCTGCCGAGCAATATTTCTGTAATAGTGAATAGCATTAAAAAAAAAAACGTACACAACATAATATACTGTATAAAAACAGAAATCAGTGCGATGAATTTCACAATTAATATTACGACGTACGGCATAACTAAGAAGATTTTTACGAAATTCCCTCACTTGTCTCCGCCCCTTGGTCGCGCACCTGTACTGATAAGTATGTTTGATCTGGCGATCGTCCGATCTATACGATGCGTCGATAATCGCACGACGAAAATTAGACAATTCGGTCGCATCGCATGATCGTACGACCTTCAATAGCACATTCCGCAGATATAAGTATGTTTGAACGCACGGTCGCACAATCATTTTCGTCGGACGTCGCGATGGCAATAGAACGGCACCTTAAGCTGGTTTCACAGCAGTGCGAAGCGTCCGCACGAAACACAATTCCGTTCCCATTCCGCATTCGAACGTCTTTCTGTTAGGGTTATAAATATAAGAAATGGATAGTATACTTATATTTTTACGTGATGGAACCACGTAGCAACAAAGTCGGTTCAATCGGGGCAGGAACACGCTGGCACAGAATAACGGCGTAAAATAGCAGCTTAATGCTGCTAGAGAAACGGAGACCCTTTTTACTGGAAAAGAGCAATTCCATCTTAGTCCTCACGGCTGACAACGTATATGCATTTTAATTCTTGATTGAGGATAGATTAGTATGATGACTCATCTGTACGTATTTATTTAAAAAAACCATTATGCCCTAAAAGCTTTTTACTAGCCATGAATAATGTAGACAGCAAAAGAGACTTTTCCGGCAATAAGCTGTCACAATTACGTGGCAGTACCTTACTGAATGAAATTCACTTTAGGACAGTAAAAGGTGCCCTTACTAGTTTTTCTTTTAATTTTTTTTATAAAATAAGGGTGACAAGCGGGCGCACAGTCCACCTGATGGTAAGTGGTTGCTGTGGCCCATAGACATCTACATCTATCCTCGTTTGCGAATCAAAATGTGGATGCGTTGTGAGCCGAGAGATGGAATGCCTCTTTTTCAGTAAAAAGGGTCTCCGGTTCTTTACACTCATCATACGTAACACAGCAGCATTAAGCTGCTATTTTACGCTGGTATTCTGTGAGAGCGTGCTCGTTTCCCGGTTGAACCGACCCATTCGTGCTACAACTATATAATTAATATAGCTGCAGCATGGCCCTACTACGTAAAGAATCTTATAAGTAATAGTTATCGTTTGTAAGTTAATCCAAAACCAAAGATGACATAAAGCTGATATCTGAGATGCTAGGTTGCTTTCGAAGCAGTGTGGAGTTTCCAACGATACACGTCCCATAAAGATAAGGTAAGAATCAAAAGACTATAGATTTATTATTTATTATTATATTTATTGAAATTCGTTCCAAAGCATGGCGTACTCTTCGCATTCGAATGACCTGTATGGCGAAACCACCCTCATAGTATGCCTAAAGACCTCTTGATTGATTATGTAAAGAACACCTATAACAAACTTATAATATTTCACTATTATTAACTAAACAAGAAACAAAACGTCGGCAATTAAAATAAATTAGATTAAAGTCAATAAGATCCGTAAAATTAGTTTTATTTAATGTCAATATTCGGGTAAATATAAGAAATCATTATTCAAACGTAAAAGCATAGAACTTAAACAAACATAAGAAAACGAAACTTAATTATTCCGAGAAGTGAATCTTAATATGAAATATACACATTTCGGAGTACCATAGCTTTAGACTAAGGTTTTGTTATCTGTTTAGAATTGTCTGGACAACCCGCCTGCATTCCCTCGGATATCCGGCAAGAGTATATTTAATTTTCTATACTACTGTGATTACATTTAGATATTAAGGATATTTCTTGATCTCTCTCAAAATACTACATAGGATTTTCCCGTGGTTGTCGTAAGAGGCGACAAATGAAACTGAAACAGGAGATGAACAGAAGCAATTGTGAGAAGAAACAGCAGCTTAAAGAAAACTACCGCTGAGAGTATTAACATGGAAAGCTTTGTGACCAATAATCAATTTAATAATTTGTAGCGCCAGAATAATTAGAGGATGTAAGGCATGTTAGTCCTCAGGGGTACAATTACATAACCATAATATTTCTTTAAAGTTGGCTTGTTGCATAAAGTTGGCTTGTTGCAACAGCATTTTAACATCAAATGCACTGTTAGGATTTCCCGTCTCTTTAATAGCTTAATATAAACCCATTTAATGTAATAAAACGGTAGACGCACTGGTACTTTGTAGCAAAAAACGGATAAATGCTACCTTCCTTTAGGAACTCTTAAGTGATATATTTGAACGGAAGAACAGAACAGAATTGTATAGAATATAACAGCATAATATATGGATATAATGGAATAGGATAGGATAGGATACTATACATATGATTGGATTGGATAGGATCGAATATAATAAAATTGGATGGAATGGAATGGAAAAGAACGGAACAGAATAGAACTACAGAACAGCACAGAACAAATAAGAATATAACAGAATAGAAAATAACAGAACAATATGGAATGGAACGGAAGGGAACCAAACGGAATGGAACGGCATGGAATGAAATCAAATAGAATATAATGGAATAAACCCAGTAGAGCTTTTCTTTTAAAGAAGAATTACAATGAAAAACATTGGTTGTATAAATAATTATAAATTTCATACATAGAATGTGTAACCAGTGTCCTGGAAAATTAAGTAATTGCTTGTGTACCTGCGTGAGTCATAGCGGCAGTGCTTGGGTCGTAAATCTCGTCGTCCACTGCGACCACAGCGTATTCACCAGATTTGAGTAGACCACGTCTTCTCAGCACATTCACGAATTCCACCAGCGCAATATGCTCGCCCAGAAACACATAGACTAGTTGCAAAATAAGAAAAATTACATTTTCTTTAAAAATCCTTAAGCTTAAATTATATTTATTTTTCTGACATAGACAGGGACTTAACATAATATATGAAGAAAAGAGTGCGGCTTTTGGGGATAAAAAGTAAAGAAAATAGTAAAGTAAAAATATAGTATGTATAGGCTATAGTAGCTGAGTCATTCATTTTGATATGGTTTTAGAGCAAGGAAGAGTTCACCGTGCTATCCCCACGTATAGCATGGCAGATTTTACTTATACTCAAAATGCTTTATCTAATGTGGAATTAAAGATAAAGCATTTCATCAAAGACGCTTAGGTTTCATCACAATTTTTTCCTTCAACGCCGAATACGTGGTAAATATCCACTTAAAATTGCAATTAATGTCTGCGAGGATTAATAATAATAATAATAATAATAATAACTGGTATTTATTTTCTCCCACATATTACAATCAGTACATCACAATAAACTTAGTAACAATGAACTATACAACTAAATAACAGCTATAAAAATTAACTAAATAAGATCTAGGTGGGAGACTGGTGCCCAAACTAGGTTGCCCTGTGCTATGGGATCACCAGGCCCCTCCCTCAACAGAAGTTATAATGCTGTAAAACATTTATAATCATTACAGCTACGTGTAATAATATTACATTAAAATATACTTGTTCAGTTTGGAGAAACTGTGTAAAAATTACTTGCTAGGTATATATACAAAGAAGAAAAACATGCTTTAAGTACTAGTAAGGGTAAGTAGGTGTAATAAGTGTTAATAATATGGTGTGCGTGTGTGTGTGTGTGTGTGTGTGTGTGTGTGTGTGTGTGTGTGTGTGTGTGTGTGTGTGTGTGTGTATGTGTGTGTGTGTGTGTGTGTGTGTGTGTGTGTGTGTGTGTGTGTGTGTGTGTGTGTGCGTGTGTGTGTGTGTGTGTGTGTGTGTGTGTGTGCGCATGTGCATGTGCGTGTGTGTGTGTGTATGCATGTGGTGTGTAATATATATTTAAATAATACGTTCAAATAGTTTTTCTGTCTGTTCGTAGTCTAATGATTTAAGCCAATTGATTAAGGAAATTTTTGTCTGTCTTTTAGTTAACGGATATATATTTAATAATTTGTTAGCAAGATTATATAGGAATGGACCTCTGTAATTGAAAAATCTTCGAGCAAATAATGAATTGGTAACAGGTATTGAGCATACCATATGAGGAAGTCTTTTGTTTAATACAGGATTGGATTTATTATATTCCGTTTTTGAATGATTTAATAATATTGTCCCAAGAATATAGAGCTGACGTACCGTGAGCGATTCACAGAACTTGTAAAGTTCATTTGTTGAAAATAATCTGTGTTTTTTATAAGATATTTTAAGTATAAGTCTTTGTGCACGCTCTAACCTAATCATGTGGCTTTTTGCTGCACCACCCCAAGACGTTATGCTATAGTTATATATAGGATTGAACTTTGGTTGTTCACGTACAGTTTTTTTAATAGAATAATGGTGACAAACAAGTACACAGTCCTTCTGATGGTAAGTGGATACTGTGGTCTATATACATTTACATCTATACTCGATTAATAGTTAATATGGAGATGCTCTTAACAAACCCAAATATTTGTGTTTCTTTTCTTTAAAATACATCGTACATTATGAGTTACTCGTATACTTGTTTAATAAATTATCAAACATGAATATTTATTTGTAGTCTGTATGTATTAATTCTTATATGTGTATTTTACTAGCAACACTTGAGTTTAAGTTTACCAATTTTTGTATTGGCAACGGCCCTTCTGATCCCCGCATTCAATGTGTGTAGTAGGCTCTCCAGAAAATAATTATTAAATTAACTTCCAAAATCAAATTTAAACTTGAATTTTATTTATACATGCTAGTTAAGTGGTCCTTCGAGCCGGATATGAACCAGCAACCTATGGATATACAATCCACTCTCTACATTTTATACATGTTGAGCAGCTACCCTGATCCAAAGCGGAAATTGAAATATCGTCAAAAATGGCAAGTTATTGATTACTTGGAAAATTATTCGAAATATTCGGTTGAGGTGTACGAAACCTATTCCACTTAAGGCTAGCGCATGCTTTGAAAGATGGAAGTAATAATTCCAATCCAGTGGTTCATATTTTTTTGCTTATTATTACAAGTCAGTGCTTGACTACTACTTGAATACCAACTGGTGATGACGTTTTAGATACCGGTAACAGTAACGGTAAACCATTGCAGCACATCAAAAGGCAACACAACATAGGCCTCCCTCCTAGATTGCCTCATAGCGACGTATCCATAATTGGCACGCTGGTCAGTCAGGTTGGAAACCGCAATTTTTTATTTCTTAGTTGTTATAACGTCTTACTTATAAAAAAAAAAACTGCTGTCTATCTCCTCTTTTATTTCACTCTGTCGCCTTTTACAGACGACACGTCACTACACAGTGAATAGATGGTAGATTGCACTGTTATAGCGTATCACTCTAGTTTCAATCGGACATAAAGGCATACGCTTGCAATTTCACTATTTCCAGTACACATCACGAAAGACGAAGCAAATATTCGAAGCCGTGCAATGTGAAACTAAGTACCTACAGACAACTATAGTGATCCGCCGAACGTCTGGTTACTATAATTGTCCGATGGTGAAAAGGGGAAAGAGGAATTAAATCATGTAATTCCTGTGCATACGTACGAAACATATGCGCAAGAATGTTTAACAAGTGTTATAATTCCGTGTTCGAAAAATCACATCAAAAATGTTCAGCGACCGTGCTGCATTGCCGCGGTACCTAGGTTTCATTGCCGGAGCACACATTAGTGTAAAACACCATTTGTTTTCGGAATATAGAATTGTATTGCAATTTTATTACATAAGTATTACGTGACACGTGTAGGTTAGTACCAGTGAGGTACTTCTCTGTTAGTACGTAAGCTTTTTAATATTATAATATCTTCTATGCATTTGACAACTTCCGGAAGTAATCAGTTAACTTAATATGGAAAGCGGTTGAAAATGCCCCGGGAGGTAATATGTAATATTCTTCACAAAAGAGCCATAATAAGAAATTACTTCTTCCGTCTTGGGCCCGCCACATCCATACGGAATTCCATTTCGGGATTCCGTTTCGATATTCCGATTCGAGATTCCGAACGTAGCAAGTTCATATAAAATATAGGACCCGTCACACATGTACAGTAGTTTTCCGTTTGAAATTTTACGAGCAAAACGGGATTCCGTATGTGTGTGGCCGACCCGTTCGGAATTCCGAAACAGAATCCCGAAACGGAATATTGTATGTATGTGGCGAGTCTTAGGTATCATCATCATCATCATCATCATCATTACAGCCCTTCACAAGTCCACTGCTGAACATAGGCCTCCCCCAAAGAATGCCACAAAGCACGGTCCTGAGCCACCTGCATCCATCGACTTCCTGCATATCTTACCAGGTCGTCACTCCATCTAGTGCCCTACACTTCGCAGTATTTCAGTACTTCAGTCTTAGGTATATCAGAAACTAATATAGACGTGGGCGAAGTCGCGAGGCCTCTTTACTTTCGTTCCCAAGATGTACCCAATAAATCTATTCTACCAAATATGCTTTGGCACGACATACCTATACATAGCTATCAATTCCTGACAAGTCTCGTATTCCGTCAAGCTAACGGTCGCGGTGTTTGAAGGTGGTTACAACGGCTTCGCAGTCGTACTTAAGAGGGGCTTCTTGCGAGACCCCAAACAAACATACTTTCAAATTTGTCACGTTATTTTCGAGCGTAAAAGTGATAAAATCAATTAGTCATCTATAGTAAAGTCTGGTGGCATCGCACTTAAAGGGACCTCGCAAGACTTCAAGACGGCGAGGCCGTGGGCGACAGTCCACTTCGCCCACGCCTAATTACACCACTTCTGTCAGCTACGGTAACTATATTTTTACGCATTAAACTGGAGAAATTACTTCAAAAAAGGAGGAGGTTTATAACTACACCGTATGTGTGTTCTTATAGGCTTCGCGTGTATCTATCTATTTATTTATCTATCTATCCATGTAACGGACAATTTTAATGTAATTTTCACCAACTTGTAGACTACCGATTGATTTAAAAATTTGCAATCACATGATGACAATACAATAATTTAATAACTTTATCCTAGTAGCTTGATCTGGATCACTAGGATAAAATAAAATAATTATCAGGATTATTATACTTTCTCATACTACTTCATACTGATCATGATCAATGCGTGTTGTTTATTTTTTTTTTAATTTTTATATATTTCGTGTTTATTTTTGTCATTTTTCTATGTTATTGAGACGTCAAGTAAAGAGTTTTTCTTTCTTTCTTCTTTCATTTCTTGGATTTCGATCCATGGTGGCCGTGAGTGCCCGCCGTTAATTTATAATCCCTTGCATCGTCTGTGCTTAAAATTAAAATTTACAATTATTTGGGGCCTGTGGCGATCGAAATTGGTTTTTTTTTATAGGATTAGGGTGACAAACGAGCACACAGTCCACCTGATGATGGTAAGTGGTTGCTGCGGCCCATAGACATCTACATCTATCCTCGTTTGCGAATCACAATGCAGATGCGTTGCCACCCGTGAGGACTAAGATGGAATGCCTCATTTCCAGTAAAAAGGGCCTCCGGCCACCTGCACTCACCAAGCGAAACGCAGAGGCAAACCTCTACTTCACGCTGGTATTCTGTGAGGTCGTGGTACCACCCCGGTTCTAGCTGGCCCATCCGTGCGACAGCAAAAGCTGCCACGTGGCTCTACCACGGTTAAAAGGGTTGCTCATAGGTATATTAAAATTTAAGAGAATTGTTTATCCCCCGAGCTTTTGGTTCGCTACTGGACATATATCTTTTCAAGAACGCGTCTGAATTTAGGCTAAGCGATATTGGGTGAATTTCAAGTCATTAGAGCCTCGTCTGACAGTTTTTTCTTTATTGAATCTTACATAACGGTTAGGATTTAGGAACATAAGGCAGACTTAAAGCTAAAAGCATTCTCTGCCAGTCATAGTTCTCGGGCAATAATGAAACGTAAAAGGCAGTTACAAGACAATGAATAATAAAAAATATACTTCAAACTCACTATTGGTAATAATAAATTCTTGTAAAAATCTTCTGTAATAAATTATATAATACTAACTGGTACCAAGGTCGCTCAGCGAGCTATGGAGAGGGCTATGCTCGTGGCTCTCTGCGTGATAAACGTAGAAATGAGGATATCCGCAGCAGAACCAGAGTGACAGACATAGCCCAACGGATTAGTAAGCTGAAGTGGCAATGGGCCGGTCATATAACTCGAAGAACCGACAACCGCTGGGGAAAAAAGGTTCTCGAGTAACGACCTGGTAAGACCTGCAGGAAGTCGATGGATGCAGGTGGCTTAGGACCGTGCTTTGTGGCATTCCTTGGGGGAGGCTTACGTTCAGCAGTGGACTTGTGAAGACCCGGCGCGTTGCTGGCGCAGAAGAAATAATTGTGAACATGTAGTTTTATTTTTTTTTGAGTTTATATTGTTTAATTAAGAAGGATAATACAGTCATTGAATGATATATAACTTTCAAATAAATTTGGCTGTTCGATACACGCGCTACTTAGTGTAAATTAATTGTACTATGCCTATAACCGTCGCGCAAGTGCAAACAATAAGTTGTCAAAGTTTTACCGCAATCTGATGAACGGTATGGCAGCGCATAAAATACGAAAAAACAAGAATTAATTTTTATATATTTGATACGCTCACGGACAAATTTAGAAGAACACAGAAGTGTGTATAAAACAAAATATTATTGATATTTGTGACAATTAAATTTATACATTTGATATTGCTTATTATTCGTTAAATTAAATTGCAAATGCGGAAAACAACAAACTTACAAATTAATCAAATTAAGAAAAAAGATAAATATCCCATGAAAGGAACATTTTTGTACTAAACATTTTTTTTCCAAAAATGAATAGGAAAGGATAAACGTGAACTATAATCAGTAATAAGTGTTGCCTTCTCTAGACTTTCAACTACTTCTAGTCTCCTTGGCATATTCCTAATCATCAAGTTATCAATAAAATCTTGATAAATTGCTTTCCATTCTTCCAGTAATTGGTTTTTAAGATCTCTTAAATTAGCGGGGGCAAGATTTCTTTTCTTAATTTTTTTGTGTGTGTTTAAGTCGGGCAAGCGCGCTGGCCACCCCGTAGCATTGATTTCAACGCCTCGAAGGTATTCAACAACTACGGCCGCAGTATGCATATATATCATATATTATCATGCATAAAAACAAATCTATCACCTACAAGTGGTAAAATTAAAAATTTTGTACAACCGATTTCAATATAAATGAAATGAGAACATCATCAATATAGTCGAAGTCAATTAAATACGCGTTATTAAGGATAACTCATAACTATTGGTCAGATATTGATCAAATTTATATTGGACTACATAAAAAGCACCGGCTTTCAAATAAAGAATACCATCAAAATCGGTTCACCTAGATAAAAGTTCTGAGATGGCAAACATAAAAAATACAGTCGAATTGAGTACTTCGTCCCTTTCTGACATCGATTAAAATGGTAAGTAGGTAAATTATCTGAGTTTCAAAGACGTTGTTATAATCTTAATTTTTCTCGATGTTGCATATTAACCTTCCTCACATAGAACAATAATATCCTTATTAACAGCAAATTACTAATACACTGCATAACACCTAGGTATATACTACTACCAATTAATATCAAAGGATTCAATTTGTTTTCTCACAACACCTAATCCTAATAAAGAGAAGCGGCCTTAACAAAGACGCGTAACGGGCTAAGTGACTCACGCACGCGGACGTAAAGTATATTGCATGCCTCAAGCGCAAAGCGCGCATCTGGCCAAAAGTTTAAGACCACACTTAAACAGCATAATTATCTATAAATTGTAACGAAATTCCATAAAACAAATAAAATAAATGTACACCTGCATATTCTATTGTTAATATCGAATATCTAAAGAAGTCATTCTTTTATTTACTTTCAAGTTATTGGACAATAAACATGTATTTTTTTCAAACACCGACAAATGCTGCGTTAGAGCCAGGTAGTAGAGTCGTAATAATATTTTTATGATGGGCTAATAACTACTTGCTTTGCTTTTGTTTCCCATTGGTCAATAATTAGAATTATTTATTAAAAAAAAAAACGTGTTTCCGACTTATTATTACCTGATTTTACATGGTTTTGTTCACAAACAATCTCAATTAGTCTAAACTTGTGGTTTCTACAGTGAAGACGTCTTAAAATGGGAAAAGTGCGTTTTTCCATCGTTAGTTTACATAATGAAGGCAAATTCAAACGTGAGATTACTTTACAATTGAAGTTATCGAAGACTTGTCTTCATGGCACAATAACTCGATACAGGGAGAGACAGGCACTTTTCAAGATCGTCCACGCTCGGTAAGGCCGAGAGCTACCACGTCAAGTGAAGATCATTTCATTGTTGTTACCAGCAAACGAAATAGACGCTTAACAGCACCGGAAATCCGCGTTGATGTAAACATAACCCGAGTTAAACTCATTGACTACAGTAAAACGGCAACTGAGAGATGCGAAATTGAATGGTCGTGTCGCCGTTAGAAAACCTTTGCTAAGGCCACAAAACAAGAAAAAACGGATGCAATGGGCCCTTACCCATCGAGATTGGACTGAAGACGATTTTAAAAAAGTTCTTTAGACCGATGAATCCAAGTTTGAGCAACTCGGGTCAAAAGGAAGAATTTACGTTCGACGCGGTGATTAAGAACAGACTGTGTAGTCAACAATCAAGCATGGTGGTGACTCATTTATGGTTTGGGGTTGCTTTTCTAGCCAAGGAACTGGCGATTTGATCAAAATTTACAGATTTATGAAAAAGGAAGAGTACAAAAAAATTAAAGAACAAAATGGCGTTCCTTCGGGGTTGTGATTAATTGGAGATGGATTCATTTTCTAACAGGACAATAATCCTAAGCATAGCTCAAAATTATGCAGAGGATATTTGGAAGATGAAGAGGCACAAGGGGTGTTAGAAAACATGATTTGGCCTCTTCAGAGCCCGGATCTTAATCTCATTGAACTTTTGTGGGAAGAGCTTGATAGGAACGTCCTCCTCGCGAGAAGAAATAGGAATGCTTTGTGCGAAAGATGGAGCAATATATCACAAGACACTATCAACAAATTGATTGCCCGTATGCCGAGACTTGTGAAAAAAGTCATAGAATGCAAAGGAGGATTTTTTGATGAAAAATCAGTTTAGCTAACTATAGCCTTTTTTAGCATGGACTGTTAACATTTCTTTACGCTGTTCAAGTATATTGACTGTTAAAAAGTGTTTTATTAGATGATTTAACAGTTTAATTAAACATTCTATACGTGGTAGAGCCATGCTGCAGCTATATTAGTATTATAGTTGTAGCACGAATGGGTCGGCTCGACCGGGGAAGGACCACGCTCTCACCGAATACCAGCGTCAAATAGCGGCTTCATGCTGCTGTGTTTCGAATGGTGAGTGTAGAGAACCGGAGACCCTTTTTACTGGAAAAGAGGCATTCTATCTTAGTCCTCACGGGTGACAACGCATCTGCATTTTGATTCGCAAACGAGGATAAATGTAGATATCTACGGACCACAGCAACCACTTACCATCAGGTGGACTGTGTGCTCGTTTGACACCTTATCCTATAAAAAAAAATTATTGGAGAATAATTTAATTTTCCTACATTAATTAAGGTGGTCTTACACTTTTGGCCCGTAGTGTATGTTCTGCTAGGGCCTAAAAATTAAGACTCCAACGTTTTGTCACATGAAATCGTATCTAGCAGTCATATTATACATATAAATGATATAAAAAGCACATTGTTTTTAACAGTGGTAGAGCCACGCGGCAGCTTTTGCTGTTGCACGAATGGGCCGGCTCGAACCGGGGTAGTACCACGACCTCACAGAAAACCAGCGTGAAGTAGAGGTTTACCTCTGCGTTTCGCTTGGTGAGTGCAGGTGGCCGGAGGCCCTTTTTACTGGAAATGAGGCATTCCATCTTAGTCCTCACGGGTTACAACGCATCTACATTTTGATTTGTAACAGAGGATAGATGTAGATGTCTATGGGCCGCAGCAACCACTTACCATCAGGTGGACTGTGTGCTCGTTTGTCATCCTTTTGCTATAAAAAAAAAAATTGTCAGAAAGATAAATGATTGTTGAACTTATTAATTTTTTTAATCGATTAATTGCTATTTTTACATAAAAAGAGGCTTTTAGTGGCTTATGGTGTGGATAATTTTAAAACTCTGCATCCATCACATGGGAAGCCATGGAATGTAAATGGCAGTTTAATTTTGTTTTCTTTAGTTGTAATTATTTTTTTTCGGCTAAGAAATGGCGTAATTTTCGGTGGTTTGGGAGCCTTGTATTAATTTATTTTACTAAATAGGCCACTCCGAGTCACAGCCACAGAGTACTTTATTTACTCCGGGCTCAAATGCTGTCGTGAGTGGTCGTTTGTTACAGCGGATCGTGCAGAAAAATATCGATCGCTGTAGAAGTCCGAAAACCAAATTTGATACATTCTTGACCAAGGTAAGATATCATTTTTATTTTTATAATTACAGATTTTTATTACAATATTTTGTTTCGCTAAAAGCACACAGGGTTTATATATAAATATACTTATACGTCTTGGACTTTATAGACCTGAAGGTGCGTCGGTATCTGCTACTGGAACTCTTCGACGAAGAGAACTGAATGTGCCGAGTTTGAGCTCGTTTTATTATTTATGAATAGACCTTACCTCCGGACTTGACGGAGTGACTTGAAAGTGTACTTTGATGACTGCTACTGGAACTCCTCGACGAGGAGAAATAGATGAGCTGAGTTTGACCTCATTTTGTTAAATATGATGAGACCTTACCCCCGGACTTGATAGAGTGACTTGAAAGTGTACTTTGATGACTGCTACTGGAACTCCTCGACGGGGAGAACTAGATGTGATGAGTTTAGCCTCGTTTTGTTAGTTATAGAATATAATAGATATTTAGAATAGACCTTACCTCCGGCCTTGACCTTGACTTGAACTTCATTGACGAATAGAACTACAATTTACAATTTTTTTTAACTTTTTCACTATTGGTGGACATTGTGAGTCGTGCACTTTTGGATTTTCCAAACTTTTTTTAATTGAAGCTTGATATAAAGACATCAGAAAATTGGAGTTATAATTATATGATTATTATTGAAAACTTGTGTGTATTTAAACTATATACTTAAATAAATTAAGTATAATCATGTTACACGTAGTTTTTTTAATGCGCTTAAGGCATGCACAATTTAATTTACCAATAGTATTTTGATTTAATACGCACGCCGCAAGTCTGTCATCATGATCATCGGTAGGCTATTTTAATGAAGGTAGCATCAAATGCGTACAAATTATTATGAACATGAGCTACGGTTTAAATACGAGTAGGTTTAAACTCGCAAGTTTGCTATCAGAGAGTGATTCTTCTGTACTTGTACTATTATTTATTCTGTTGTTAGACATAAGTCTTTATCGTTTAATATTGCGTTTGTTCATACTGTGAAAAATTTTGTCAATTTTTCAATTTGAGTTTAATTTTTTTTAGGTTTTATTTAATTTTTGCCCTGACTGCCTTGTTTATCATATTAATTGTGAAGTGCTAAAAATAAACTGAGAATGCCAGATCTAAACTCCAGTCGAGTTGCTAGCTTGTGAGTTTTCTTTCAACCATGATTCAAGCTCTCCCAAGGTTACTGTGCGCCCGTATTTTTTCTAATGTGCCATTTTAAGATAGTTGTTTAATAGTAACTTAGTCCGCTGAATTAGGTATACCATCAATTTTATTTAAAGTTCTCATAATAGATTGCGGTTTCAAACGCATTTCAAATAGCTTTTCTATTTCCTTTTTTGTTTTCTTATTTAGTCCTCTATTGAGACCGAGAGTCACAATCTTCGTGATTGTAACATTTTTCAGTACGAAACAATAATGTCATCATATTATGCATCAAATAAAAGAAAACACGCGGTAGGACATTGAATTTCAATCCGAAGCTTCACTTGGTTACAACGGTAGTAACATTTTACTCCTTCTTCGATCATATGAACTTTTTGTATTGATCAAGTTTTCTCATTTTTTATACAGACCTCTGCTCTTCGTATAATATTCATAAATTTTTTATCATACTTAGTTTATTCATAGTACAATTTAAAGTGCAGTCATGACTAAAATAACTATTAACCGTTTTAATTTTTTGGTTTACGTTTAATTTTTTTGCTGATTGATATTTATTTTAGGTAATAGAGGTTATGCTCACAAAGTTCTTTTTGGTGGTTATTACATTTATCCCTAGCAATAAACTATGGAGTGTAGAGAGGAGGACCATATCTATATATGAAAAGTGTCCCTAAAAACGTGTCCAATAAGGGTGGCGCTGCAGTAGCTTAGGTTAAATTTTACAAAAAGCGCCAAAAGTAATTATAATAAGATGGAGAAATAAACAAGGACCGACCAATCCACTTGGTTTTGTACTACGTAAATAGTTGAGGTTTTGTATACTGGCATTTTACTAACTACTCTAATCATGAAATTTTTTAAATATTTGAATTCAGCTGACTTCACTCCTTTCAAAACAGCTATCTTCATATCGTAGTTTTTCAGACGCCAGCGCTATTGTGGTAGATTTTGGAACCTTTATTTTCAGTAAATAGTAGGACACTTTTTCAGCTTTCGCCCCTTATAAGATAGTTCTCCTTGTACTTTACACTCCATACAATAAACATACAAATAAATTAAATACGAAAAAAAAAGAAATTCTAAAACTTTTTTTTTTTTAAATCGAAAAATCGATAAAATAAAACTTCATTGAATATACAAACTGTTTAATCTTTAATCTAAATAACACTACAGAAATGGATTCAGTGAAAACCGTTGAATAAGTTCTTTTAAGTACATTTTATTTGTTGAATCCTGGATTTCATTAGTAAGGGCATTTCAGAGAAATATAGCCTATATTTATCTACCGAGAAAATGGGAGCTGCAAAACAGAGTACTGCTTCGGAATATTAATTTTCAGATGGTTTACCGCGGTACTCGAGAAAAATGGAAAAGAGAAAATTG
The DNA here is from genome assembly GCA_963668995.1 of Parnassius mnemosyne. Taxonomy (NCBI): domain Eukaryota; kingdom Metazoa; phylum Arthropoda; class Insecta; order Lepidoptera; family Papilionidae; genus Parnassius; species Parnassius mnemosyne. The sequence continues at coordinate 10,119,528 of CAVLGL010000093.1, forward strand.
CTTAGGTTATTTAAAAATACAAAGCCGTGGTAGCACAAGGGTCAAGCGCTCGTTGTGAATTTCACAGTACGCGAGGGCAACGCGGGTTTGATCCCCGCCGGCACCAATGAAATTGTTAATTGTAATTTTAAGTGCTGATTTACCACGTGTTCTACGATGAAGGAAAACATTGTGAGGAAACCTGCATATCTGAGAAATTCGAAAAAATATATTTCGAAGACATCTAAAGTCAGCCATCACAACGGCAGCGCGGCGGATATCTCCTTGCCCTAAAACCCTCTTAGAAATGAGAGGAGACCTGTATCCAGCAGTGGGGCCGTATATAGGCTTTTACTTTTTTTAAATATAAATTGACTGTGACGAAAATATTATAATCAATAATTTCCTATTACTTGACACTGGCAAAACTACAACTGTGCAAGTCCATAAACAAAGAAACATGCGTATCGCTTATATAAGCTCATACAACAACATACGCCTGGTTGGTTTTTAAAAGGGTATTTGTTGTGAAATAGATCTATATGAAAACTCGAGACGTTAAGTGCTTTTGTGCTGTTGTTTTTGTTTTGATTATTCTATTTACTTATCTGTGCTTAGTAGAGTAAAAAAAAAACAAAGACAAACAAAGAGTAATTTATAAACATACAACTAATTAGTGGTGTAAGAATTCCTTGAGTTAACTTGATGTTTGGGAACGCGTGTTTTGAAAACAATATCTGTATAATCTGTGTTAAAAGTGATAGGTGGATTCAATCACAGTTACCATTTTTTCACAAATGCTAGTCAGTCGTGAAACCAACCTAGGATTCGTGGCGCAGTCGGGTACTGTGGTCACTAACCACACGATCGTCAGCACATATAATTTAAGGAAGTAAAGTACTGAAAATATTGAAAAAACAAACAGAAAACTTGAAACTCAATTTTAAATTAGAAAGAATATGATTTTCTAGAGGGTTAGTTTGCAATAACCGGCCAAATTTTCAAAGAAGTAGAATAAGTGATATAAGCAAATGGTGAAGAAAATTTTATTAAAAAATCTCAAACATTCTCTCCTTTTTATCTTTTAAATTTAAAATGCGTAGTAATGCATTACTTTAACTGATTTTACTGCGCAAGCACACATTCGTAAGGGTCGATCGGTAGGCAAATACGTTGTTGCCCATGAATCACATTCAAATTGGGATAATTTCAAATAAAAGTAGAAGCCTTATATACTCGTATTTTCCAAAACTGCAATAACGGTATATTGTTATTTATATATTTGAACTTACGTTTAAAATTTGGCTACTCTTTGAACAATAAACCTGTATAACGACAACACAACAAAAATACTTACTTCGAGTTTTGTCGTAGGTCTGATCGACAATTCTCTCAATGTGTTCGGATTTGTGCGGCAGATAATCCGCGAAGCGATGTTCCGCGGTAATCACAAGCCCGTTGCTCTGTGACAATTCCTGTAAATATTTGCTATGGTAAGTAAGCAAAAGAAAAAAAATCAAATGCAGTCATAAGGATTGCCGACAGAAGTAAAAACTCAATGATATATGCGTATACATATACACAGGCCGCTATACTACGCGTCGCTAGTCTAGCACAAGACGCGTATTGCGCTTGCGCGGTATGCATCATGTCGAGGTCATCAGTGACGCGAACATAAGTTTTTTCCCTAAGAAAAATCGTTCAACGCTGCTAAAAAAGTTTTCACTCCAAAAAACTGTATGTAAATTTATAGCCCTATGATCGTTCTAAATCTTAGCACAGGCCTCATTTCATTTATAAGTCTTTTTAGAATATGTCTATTTTTATATGTAACCTTAACACTCTGCGAGTGACGTGGTAGTGCCATAGACACCACAAAACCAAAACATATATACTACGTCACTATTTTTTATTTAATGAATCTAGAGTTGTCAGTACCTTCGTGTCGTACGCCCAGGTGGTAATAAATGTGCTACGAGCAGTCGGCAAGTGCACCTGTCGTTTAATCGAGAGGGTCCCTTACCAGATAAATACGTCAATGTTAAGATATGCGTCTAATAAATAAGTACCTATGTAAAAAAAATTGTCACTTAGTTGTCACACCTGAGGACTAAGATGAAAACCCTCGTTTCCAGTAAAAAGGATCCCCGGGTCTCTACCTTACAATACAAAACACGGGGCTTCTACGGTTCCTACGGCGCCTCGATTTGTTGAAAACTAAGTGAGATATCGAGAAATGTTATTCTTACTTTTCGGCGTATCCGTCTTCAAATCGTAGCGCCGTAAGCACCGTAGCCGTACCCGCAACACAGCTTTAAACTGCTTTTTTACACTGGTATTCTGTGAAAGCGTGTTCCTTTCCCAGTCGAGCCCTACCATAATTTAGTTACTCGCAGTATGTACATATGTAAGCATGCGGTGTTGTTTACGTAACTACTTTTCTTTAAATTAAAATGAATAAACAGCAGCAAAAGAACAAACCAAGCAATATTTGGTCTAAAATTCCAGGTTAGGCTATTTGTTCTATTAAAATTCATGTACGTCTTCCTCCATAGTACATCACATTTACTATTGTTTGGATAGCTTTTTTAATCTATATTTTTATTTATTTAATGCAATAATTTTTTAGAGTAACAGATTATTTTATAACAATGACAGTTGAAGAGAATATTTAAAGAAGGACTAACATTGGCTTTTAAAAGCGAGTAGTAAAATTAGATTAGTATCGGCAGCGTCAGCGTTGTATAGCTTACTCTTTATTATCTGTTAAACCACTTTTTCCTGAGTACCATACCGTTCAAAAAATTTACAGCAATTCTCTCGGTAGTGTGGAACTCATTCAGCGTAATCATACCAAAATACCGGGCGAAAGATGCCCGGCTTAGCTATGAAATCAGGATCTCAAGCAACGAGGTTCACTGTAACCATAGGTCGGATAAATGGAATTACTAGCAATCCACCCCGGCTTCTGGATCGGTGATTAAGATGATTTTTGGATCTCGACAACAGTATTACCTGCCCATTCCAACTATAGTTAGACCCATCCAGGAGACTCTATAAAATTTAATCAAAATTGGTCTAGCCGTTTAGGAGGAAAAGAAATTTCAAACACATGTAGGTACACAGAAATTTAATAAAAGATTTGAAATTAATCGCGATAAAATGCGTAAATTTTCGTAAAATATTCGCAAAAATCATTACAGGATTTACTCGATATTAATGTTAAATATATAAGTCTGGCGTATGTGGACTATGAGAAAGCCTTTGATTCCGTCGAAATTTGGGCGGTGCTGCAGTCCCTTCAGCGGTGCCAAGTTGACTGTCGGTATATCGAAGTGTTGAAGTGCTTGTACAGTAGGGCTACGATGACTATCCGAGTACAGAACCAGAGTACGAAACCTATCCAATTGCAGAGAGGTATAAGACAGGGTGACGTCATATCCTCGAAATTCTTCACCGCTGCATTGGAAGACGTTTTCAAGCTTCTGGACTGGAAAGGATACGGTATCAACATCAATGGCGAGTACATCACTCACCTTCGATTTGCCGACGATATAGTCCTTATGGCAGAATCGCTGGAGGACCTAAGCACTATGCTCAATGACCTCAATAGTGTTTCCCAACGGATAGGTCTTAAGATGAACATGGACAAAACTAAGATCATGTTTAATGTCCATGTCACACCTATGCCGGTAGTTGTTGGGAACACTAAGCTCGAAGTTGTTGACGAGTATGTTTACCTGGGACAAATAGTCCGACTAGGTAAGTCCAACTTCGACCGGGAGGTCAATCGACGGATTCAACTCGGTTGGGCAGCGTTCGGGAAATTACGGCACATCTTCTCGTCAGGTATACCTCAAACCTTGAAAACGAGACTGTACACCCAGTGCGTGTTGCCAGTGATGACATACGGAACTGAGACGTGGTCCTTCACTGCTGGCCGGATGAGGAAGATCAAGGTCGCTCAGCGAGCTATGGAGAGGGCTATGCTCGGAGTTTCTCTGCGTGATAAACTTAGGAATGAGGATATCCGCAGTAGAACCAGAGTAACCGACATAGCCCAACGGATTAGTAAGCTGAAGTGGCAGTGGGCCGGCCATATAGCTCGAAGAACCGACAACCGATGGGGAAGAAAGGTTCTCGAGTGGCAGCCTCGTACCGGTAGGCGAAGTGTAGGGCGTCCCCCCACGAGATGGAGTGACGACCTGGTAAGACATGCAGGAAGTCGATGGATGCAGGTGGCTCAGGACCGTGCTTTGTGGCATTCTTTGGGGGAGGCCTATGTTCAGCAGTGGACTTGTGAAGGGCTGTAATGATGATGATGAATGTTAAATAACTTAATCGATTTCAAAATAGGCGAAGTTTTCCAAATATCGACTGTATATTTTGTATGTTACGTGAGTTCTTCGTCAGTTGAAACCATTTTGATGAATCTCTTTTATTAAATAGGCTATACCTCAAGGGTGATTCCATTTAAATTTAAACTAGTGATCCGCCGCGGCTTTGCACGGTTGATTTCTGGATCTTGACAATAACGCCACCTACCGGGTCCAATTGTGAATCTAAACCATTCTATAATCAACTTACTCACACCCACAAAATTTAATTCATACACGGTCCAGCTGTTTTGAAGGAATTCAGTCACATACACACGGACGAACGGAATTATATAGAATAGGTCGTGGAAAAAGTTTCTTCGTATTTTGTTTGTATATAAATTGAAGAAAACTCTATGGTTGTATTGTTTGTATCTGACTGGTTTTAATATCAAAATATATATAGATACAAGCGGCGAAGAAAATTGTGACGTTTATGGACTTAATGCAGTATTAGTAAGAGTATTACAAAGTTGGTTCAAGCATTTTCAGTCCATCGGTCCGGGAATTATGATGTCAAAGATGCAGCTCGCTATGGTCGCCTTATAAGGATAAAGCCGATGTCATTTTTGAGAAAATGAAGCAAGATGGGCATATTAGTAGTTACGACATAGCATAGCCGAGGAACTGAAGATTAATCACAAAACAGTTTTGACTCATTTGAATGAGTGTGGCTATACGAAAAAGTTCGATAAACTTTATATTATATTTAAATAAACTTTAAAAAGTAAAAAGCGACATCAGAAAACTCGAAAGAAAAAAACAGAAGCAGTCATAAGGACTGCTGACAGAAGTAAAAACTCAATGATATATGTGTATGTGTTATGATACATGTACACAGGCCGATATACTAAGGGGACACGTCTGGCCCAAGCCAAACTAGCGATGCTTTAAGCGCTCCCAGGCACTCTAGACGCTGCAATTGCGCGCAATACGTTATGACCATGAGACACGAACCCATAAGTTTTTCCCCTACCAAAAATCGCTCAACGCGCCTAAAGCAGTTTTCACTTTTTTTTATAGGATAAGGGTGACAAACGAGCACACAGTCCACCTGATGGTAAGTGGTTGCTGTGGCCCATAGACATCTACATCTATCTTCAATTAAGAATCAAAATGCAGATGCGTTGTCACCCGTGAGGACTAAGATGGAATGCCTCGTTTCCAGTAAAAAGGGTCTCCGTTTCTCTACACTCACCATATGAAACACAGCAGCGTTAAGCTGCTATTTTACGCTGGTATTCTGTGAGAGCGTGGTCCTCCTTCCCCGGTCGAGCCGACCCATTCGTGCTACAACCATAATATAGCTGCAGCATGGCTCTACCACGTAAAAATATAATTACATAGCTTCCGTAATCAATGCTAAGATGAGTTAAAGTCCTAACTTTAAAACCATTTTACTCCTATTAGAATTCCGAAGTTAATTTTACTTTTTACAAGATGAATATTACAAATTAGAGTATATATAGATATAAGAACGTAATATTTTGCTTAATAAGCTAACTTTAACATAAGCACAAGCAGTTGTAAATCAACATCTCGTGGAAATTGAGTTCCCTTTTTTGAACTCGGCGTAATGTGCGAAAGGAAAGTCTACAAACTAATATTATATTTAAGCAATTTTGTTGAGAATTTGGCTTTAAATTTTTGATTGTGATATGATTTGGATATAAAATTTTTGGAGTATAGTCATCGACCACCACTTTTTTTATAGGATAGGGTGACAAACAAGCACACAGTCCACCTGATGGTAAGTGCTTGATGTGGCCCATAGACATCTACATCTATCTTCGTTTGCGAATCAAATTGCAGATGCGTTGTCACCCGTGAGGGCTAAGCTGGAATGCCTCTTTTCCAGTAAAAAGGGTCTCCGGTTCTCTACATTCACCATACGAAACACAGCAGTGTTAAGCTGCTATTTTACGCTGGTATTCTGAGAGTGCGTGGTCCTTCCCCGGTCGAGCCGACCCATTCGTGCTACAACTAAATTATTAATATAGCTGCAGCATGGCTCTACCACGTACACTTGAAGTCTATTGAAAGTTTAAAGCTAAATTACTTTTGAAATTCTTTTAACATGTGCATGGTGAGTGTAGAGAACCGGATACCTTTTTTACTGGAAATGAGGCATTCCATTAAAGTCCTCAGGAGTGACAACGCATCTGCATTTTCATTCTTAATTGAGCCTGTAAATGTAGATGTCTATGAGCCACAGCATCCACTTACAATCAGGTGGACTGTGTGCTCTTTTGTCACCGTGTTGTATAAAAAAATAGTTGTTGTAAATATGTCACATTACTCATGGGACGTGGAATGCTCTGCGTAAATCAATAAGACATGCATTTAAATTCTTAATCAAGGATAGTAGGTTACTTAATCATAAGCTTAATTACTTAATCAATAAGCGCCAGAGCATCTCCTTACCGTGAGATGATCTGCGTGTTCATGAGCAGCTCAGTGTTTTTCATTCCATTCTGTACCATCAGTAGTTTAATTTTCTATTAAAAAAAGCATCTCCTCACACTAGTTTTTATCCTATACCGTAGAGTCGTTTTACATATATAAATTGCACTTAGGCATTGAATATTCAGGCCCGGAACAATTATTCCTAGGCCATACAAGTAGGTACTTTTTTTGCAGGGTACAAATCTGTGACCCGCGGCGCTGCGCCGTAGTCAAACGCTTAACTTAGTTTTCTTCTTAAATTTTTACTTCTATGACCGAGCAAGATAATATCTATGATATCATCATTATCATCATTACCGCCCTTAACAAGTCCAATGCTGTACGGTACGGTCCTGAGCCACCTGCATCCATCGACTTCCTGCATGTCTTACCAGGTTTTCACTCCATCTAGTGGAGGGACGCCCTACACTTCGTCTGCCGGTAAGAGGCTGCCACCCCGTGTAGTGGCGGGTAAGAATACTTACTACCCCAAATATTCCCGTGGGTGTCGTAAAAGGAGACAGAGGGAAACTGAGACAGAAGATGGGCAGCAGCATCTTTCTGATAACAGCAAAAAGGAATAAAAACTACGGTTGCCAACCCGCTCGCCAAGCGTGGCAGCTATGGCAATATACCTCCCATGAGCAATGACATTAATTTTATGATATAAATTTGATAAATTAAACATGTTCAAATTTATCAAATTTATATCTATAATATAAAAATGAATCGCTGAATGTGTTGCTAAGCGCAAATCTCGAAAGCAGCTGAACCGATTTCGCTAATTCTTTTTTTATAATATTTCTTGAAATACAAAGATGATTCTTACGGAGAGAAAATTTAAAAAAAAATGCCTGAAAAAGTCTAAAACAACACTTTTCTATATTCCCATACAAAAGATTCGTAATACTTAAAAGTCAATTTAAACTTTAATACCATAAAGTTTAAGTGTTAGTGGAGAGGTTATATAAATACTAATGTCTATATTTGTCAATTAGAATAAGTAAAAATAAAATGAAATATAAGTAGGTATCATAATAAGAAATCAGAAAGTGTGATTTTCTTTGTGATTTTTAGTGACTATTAAAAGAATTTCATGGGTATTATAAGTTTTTTTGACATAATGTAATTGTTGACTTATCAACTTTATACTTTTTTTATCTTACTAGCTGACCCGGTGTCCCGAATATCAGAATAAGTATTAAAAAAAATTAAAGAATCAACTGTTAGGCAGTACGAAGTTTGCCGGGTCAGCTAGTCATAAATATAATCTTACTCTGTCATAAAAGTAAATAATTAAGAAGATTTGACTACGGCGGAGCGCCGCGGGTCACAGATTCGGTAGCGTTTACACTAAACTAGAAAATCTAGTTTTAATTTTTTCTGCACATGTGTAGTATAAACTATTTAATCCTGTAGTATAAATTATTTAATTAAAAGAAAGAATCATTAAAATCGGTTCACAATTGACGAAGATGTCGCGTAAAATACTTACATAAAAAACATGCTGTTGAATTGCGAACCTCCCCCTTTTTTGAACTTGGGTAAAATTAATAACTACAAAAATTAACTAAAGAAAGAGAACTTTAATTACTTTTATGGCATCCATCTGCTGTCCCGCTGCGGTACGCTCATCACCAGCCACGATGGCGAACTTGTTCCAGGCAAAAGCCTTCAGAAGCGCCACCACGGACTTGCTGACCTTGTGAGCTGGAGGTAGAGTCCTTGCGAATGTTGCTCCCAGGCCGCCGGCTTCACGAGAACCATGAGCACCGGCGCATTTCTAAACAGTAACATAACCCGATTACATTATGGGTGTCCCCAATGTAAGATTGAATAATTTGAGCTCGTGCACCGTAGATCAGATGAAAAAAAAAATTATATTCATAACCTGAAGGTAGCCTGAAGGTATGTAAGTAATTAATAACTTTGTACAACCGATATCAATATAGATTATTAAAAATAACTCAAAAACTATTGGTCAGACCTTGATCAAATTTATATGGCTTACAAATAATAAAAGAATCATCAAAATCGGTTCACCTAGTTCAATCGGTACATATGCATGGGTTTGATTTAAATGATTTTATTATAGGATTTATTGAATTACAGGTTTTACTATGGACGTCAAGAACTTAACCACCTGTGTGACCAGAAGTTTAAAACAAAAGAAATGTTAACACTTAAAAATAATTTGAAAAAAATTGCGATAATAATCTATAAAGAGCAATGGCAGAAAAATAGTTGACAAAAATTATAGCGTCTAGAAATAAGTTATATATAAAATGAGTTTTATTATTATTCTATGATTTTTCAAATAAAAATGTATTTTAATTAAAGCCACAGAAAAAAACAAACATTTTTGGGAATATCAAATGACTTAAATCATCTTACTCTATTCAAATGTTGCCATTTAGTATATTCATACTATTTTCGCATACACTTTGTGAGACTACTAACACAACACACAAAATATTTTTATATTAAGTTATTATTAGTAATAACTGTTCTATAAGTAATAATAAAAATAAAAGTGATATGGCTGAGAATAAGTCTCTTACAAAGAATTTCCTACAATAATACATTATCTCAATCATTGTACTATGTAATAAATCCATTTAATGTTATGCCAACACTAGCTAAAATAAAATGTCACTGTTTTTTTTCTGGCTTTACGGCTCTGGGTTCTGGCCCTTCTGAGAATGTCACTATGATACAAAAGCCCTGGAGCCATGCCAGAAATGTACATTTATAGTATGCAAATATATAATAAAGATACAATAATCTAAAAACTCTCAATTATGTACTAAGCTAACATCAAACAACCACAGGAAGCATGACTTTTCCAAGTGACATAAGACATAACCTAAAAAGGTTCAAATGTAAATATCTTTTATTTTTGAGGCCTTCTCAGGACAAAATTCTTTGACAGAGTTATTAAGGGACTGACGCTTAACATTTTAAGATATTTTTGGTATATAGACGCTACCATTTCTTCTCGACTAATTTTATGTATGAAAGTCTGCCATTGTTCTTTAAGTGCTAATTTACTTTAATTCAATACCTAACTAATAAGAACCTACTCATATTCAGCTTTTGTTTTAAAATTAATAAGATCCCCTCTTGCGACATGAAACTAAATAATTAATGTATACAATTTTTCAATAAAGGTAATTAGAATAATTATTTTTCGCCTACGTATTTTATGGAGAGTTTTCCTTTAAGGCCTTAACAGTGGTTGAAATGCCTAAATCTAGGATATTTAAGTAAAAAAATCTCAATAACTGTTCATTTAATCCACAAAGAAAAAATACAAGGTAACAGAAGAAGATTTGGTAAACGTTTTTAATTTAACAAAATTGTATTTTTGTCAACCCCTTATTAGGAAAAAAATCCCCAAAGAGTACCTATCTTTGTCATATTTTGCAAAATTTCTCCAAAACGGCACAAGCTTATTAAATAGTTCTTACACTAAAAAAAAGGTCTTAAAAATATAAATATTTTTAATTGAGAGTTTTATTTTTATTACCCGTTTTATAAGAGAATATATCATTTTTCCCTGAAATTGAATATATTTACGCGAGCGCGCATGCTCTGTCGCCATGTAAGCTCTGTCACAGTCCGTTTTCGGACATCGTCGAGGGTGGACCGCACGTCGGTGTTGGAGCGACTTTGTTCAAATATATATTAGTTTTTTAAAAGTTTATACTCAATTATAATTATTTTTATGACTAGAAATACTTAATTTAGTTAATATCTGTACACTGGTAACTGTAAATATTATTTTCTAAATAAATGAATTTTTAAAGTGCCCAAAGAAGAAGAAATTTTTGCGGCGACGTTGATTAGTGAAATTGAAAAATGCATTTTTATATAATTTAGATGTGGAACGACGAACATGCTCTCGTTACTTAGATTTCGATCGTTTTTAATACTGTTCGAGACGGCCAAAATGACTGTTCACAACGGCAAAAATGACTTTAAACGAGAAAGTGATTAAAGAATATTTATTTGTTTAAAAAATGGAAATACGGAAAAATTGACTAAATAATGTATTAAATATAGTTTTACCATGTATTTACAACTCTCAATATGTTTGTATAGAAGGTCGATTTGACAATAGTTAATATAAACAACTTTATTTTGTTTAAGAAAATATCGACCAATCACAGCGCGCCGCGCTATAGAACTTTCTGGAAATTTAAATTAACTGCGTAATAGTTTTAAGCAAAAAATTAATGAGAATAATTTTATGTCTGAAAAGAGTTGTAAATATGGTATTTAGTTAGCATATGATGTATAGATCGTTATAATAAAGAAATATTTTGTATAATTAAGCACGATTTAAAAGTTATAGGATAATTAAAGAATTAATATGACCAATTAGTGTAAAAGTTTAGGACATTTCAATGAATAACTTTGTTAAATGTAAATATATTAATTATCCTTTATCGCATACTAATGTAGCACAAAAATGTCTATTTAATGATGTATAGCATGTTAGAGTTAAGATTTGTATTATATAGAAAAGTTGCAATTTGTGCCATTTGCATAAAGAAAAATGATTGAAAATAAAGAGGCAAATGGGAATTGGCAAGCGGCTCTCTATAGAGTATAGCCGAAGTCTACCTTATGGGGGCAAATCACAGTAACATTGTAGTAGGAAGAACTACCAGTAACAAGCAGTAGTATCCGGTAGTAGCTGAAGTGACTAGTAGCAGAACACAGTGAAAAGTTAAAGTGAAATAGAAAAAGTTTAGCTAGCCGAAAAAGGTCGTAACTGAAAAATCGCAGTTACACATAGTCGGAAAAAGTGGCAACTGAAAATTCTCAGTTGCATATAGTAAAATAGTGTCAGCTAGCCAAAAATAGTGGTAACTGATATTCGCAGTTACATATAGTGAAAAAGTGTTGGCTAGCTGAAAAAAGTGGTAACGGAAATTTCGCCGTTACATTTCGTGAAAAGTGTTAGCTAGACGGAAAAAGTGGTAACTGATATTCGCAGTTACAAAAGTGTTTAAATTCAACTAATTTAGTTGATTTAATAGCTGCTAGTCAGTAGTGTTAGAAAACCAGCTGCTACCAATAGAAATTTTGGATACTACCAATAGAAATTTGTTACTTTCAATAGATATTTAAAATTACCAATAGAAATTGTAGAGAATACCAATAGGAACTTGTTACTGCCAATAGAAATTTGATATTACCAACAGATATTTTAAAAATACGAATAGAAATTTTAGAAAACCAATAGAAATTTTAATATTACTGTGTGTTTAATTAAATCTGTGTTTTAAAATATATAATGAACAATCATAGTTAAAAAATAGTGATAAATAAATAACAGTGTAAAATCTCGCGACAAATAAATTAGTCGATCCGCTGGCCACTCCCTTGCTATTTTAATTTACAAATCGTGCATTTTAATTTTGAACCTCAGTCCACAGTTTATCCGCAGCAACCGAAGAGACGGCAGTGAAAGACGGCAGTTGGAGGAGTCTGGAACCTACAGGTGTAGGACGTGAGCGACTCGCGGGGTATCTCCGACAACATTTACTCCGGAGAGTTACGCCCGTCCGGCACATTTTATGGTCCTTCGAGCCGGATACTTCCGATTGAACTGCCAGCCGGAACATTTTATGGCCCTTTGAGCCGAATCATCCGTATACACCGGACCACATACGCTGGTCATTCGAACGGGATTTGTCAATCCGTTAGTATTTCGGAACCGGGTAAATAATCACTACCGTTTTAAAGTTGCTGGAATTTCAGAATCAAGATGCCGATCACTCGTTCGCAAGGAAGGGGAACCATGGCGTGGACTGTCGGTCTGGATGATGGACCGTCGGACAATACCGACACCGTCCGCCAACAGATGCCACCACGCTCACCATCCACAACAGAAGGCGCTGAGGCGCCAGCTTGCCCCCGCGATGGGGGGGTACTCCTGCCTGTGCCAGCCGTTGTTAAAGCCGGTACACCGAAGCAGAGAGAACAGATAGCTTGCCCCTGCGATGGGGGGGTACACCTGCCAGTGCCAGCCGTTGTTAAAGCTGGTACACCGAAGCAGAGGAAACAAATAGAAGGCAACGATGACATTCGCTGTGCATCACCGCCAACAGCCCGGGTATATTCCCGCGCCGAAGAGCCACCAAGGGGCCACACCGATAAAAGTACAAGGTCAAAGAAGACCACTCGGCCCAATAAAAAGGTTTTGAAGGCTCGTGAGGAAGTGCTGAGAATAAAATTGGAACTCGCACAGATCTCATTACAAATGGCTGAAGAAGATGATGAATCGGACGACTATGATGAGGATGGTCACTCCAAAAGTGAGTATGTCCGATCTTGGCTCGAAAATTCTGTAGCCAAGCAAAAGCCAACGCAAGGCGCAACCACCGGTGGGGAGGCCCCACTTAATAAAAACATCACAAAGCCACCCCCGGAGGTTGTCGACCTCAGTGAGCCGCCGATGAAGCTCACAAACAAGGATTCGAAGGTTGATGAAGAAAGGGAGCTCCTACCTGCTGTATCAGAGCTCACCTACCAGGATCCCAATGCTGAAAATATACCGAAGAGTCCCGTACCTCAGAAGACTTGCCAGGACCCCAAGGTTGATGAAGACAGGGGGCTCCTACCTGCTGTATCAGAGCCCGCCTACCAGGATCCCCAACCGGAAGAAGCAACCAAGAATCCCATAATAAAAAGACCTAACCAGGCACCTGTCAGCAATGAAGACAGGGTGCTCCGACCATTCATATCGGAGCTCACGTCCGCTATAGCCGCACTCGCTGATAAACCAAAACCAGAGAGTGCATCGTCAAATACTTTCGCGGCATCAAAAGCGATAATGACACTGCCGAGCTTTAGCGGAGCACATACTGAATGGCTATCGTTCCGTGCCATTTATGAAACAACCCGAGGCTACTTCAATGACATAGAAAATACTGCTAGACTACGAAGAAGTCTACAAGGAAGAGCCTTGGAAACAGTTAGTTCGGAACTCATCGGGCATGCTAAACCAGATGAGATTATGCGAGAACTGGAGCTACAATTTGGGCGTCCAGATTCAATCGCGCAAGCAGAAACCGATAAATTACGGGGATTGCCACGCTGTACAGAGGCACCCAGAGATATTTGTACATTCGCGAGCAAAGTGAGGGGAAGCGTCGTCACACTTCGAGCACTCAAGCGAGACCATTACCTCGTTAACGCAGAGCTGCTACGACACCTCACAGACAAACTGCCAAACTCTATACGCGCGCAGTGGTATAGAATTTATACAGAAAAGTATGACTCAAGACCAGACCTCGGCTCCTTCAGTGAATTTATCACCGAACAAGCTCGCTACTGTAGTGCATTTGCGCCTCCTGAGATCATAAGCGGAGCGCAAAATAATCGTCCAGTGCATAGGACGCACACGGCTACCACTAAGCCGTCTCCGAAATGCAGTGTGTGCGAAAAAGAGGGTCATTACGGATCCGACTGCAACAAGTTTAAAGAGGCAGATATTGATAAAAGATGGCAACTCGCCAAGCAAAGGAATTTATGTTTCCGGTGTCTGCGTTATAGAAGTCAGACACACAGATGCAAAACCACGAAGTGTGGAATAAAAGGATGCAACGCGACACACAATCGACTCCTTCATAATAATAGAAAGGAAAAGACAGAGGGCCCACTAAAAGAACCTCAAGAGACAGTGGCAAACTCATTCGCTGTATCAAAGCATCAAGCTTACTTGAAGATAATTCCAGTTCGAGTAATTGGACCGGCGGGAGCAATAAACACACACGCTCTGCTGGATGATGGGTCGACAGTCTCGTTAATGGATCAAGAGATTGCCGATCAAATTGGAGCTAAAGGGCGGTTGGACCCATTCAAGATCACAGCTATCGGGAACACTACCCTCGATTCGCCGGACTCCCAAAGAGTCAAAGTGTCACTGAAGAGTCTCCATAGAAAAAGGGTGCCATTCAGAGCACGCACGGTCGCCAGCCTAAACTTGGGGCCGCAGACTGTGCGTGCAACAGACATAGAAAATTGTAAGCATTTGAAAGGCTTAAAGGATCAATTGACATATGATTCAGGCAACCCTAGGATCCTGATAGGACAAGACAACTGGAGACTCTTAATAGCCACACAAGTACGCAGAGGTCCACCGCACCAGCCAATAGCCTCGCTCACAGAACTGGGATGGGTGCTACACGGGGCGCACACTAAAGCCCCGCATCAGCGCATCCACACGGCCAACGAGCTGTACACGAGCGAGGAGAATATAAATGACCAACTCCGCGAATACTTCGCGCTGGAATCTTTAATGATAAATCCGAGAAGACCAGATTCCGATCCAGAGAAGCAAGCCGAAGAAATACTAAATAGCAGCACCCGACAGTTGGAAGACGGGCACATAGAAACAGCGCTTCTATGGAAAAAGAAAGACATCGAAATGCCTGGAAATTATGAAACGGCGATAAACAGGCTCGTTTCTATCGAGAAAAAACTAGATCGAAACGAAGAGCTAAAGCAGAAGTACAACGAAGAAATGAATTCCCTAATACAAAAGGGATACGCCGAAATAGCGCCAAAGAATAGTACACCAGGAAAGACATGGTATCTACCTCATTTCGATGTCCATAATCCGATGAAACCAGAAAAGTTTCGCATAGTACACGATGCCGCAGCCAAAACAAAAGGAATGGCATTGAATGATTTCCTGCTCACGGGTCCAGACTTACTACAGTCATTACCAGGAGTCATGATGCGCTTTCGCCGACACAATGTTGCTGTCTCCGCGGACATAGCGGAAATGTTCATGCAAATCAAAGTGAGACCCGAAGACAGAGATGCCTTGAGATATCTCTGGAGAGGAGATCGACGCAATGAGGCTCCACAACAATACAGAATGACGTCGATCATATTCTGTGCAGCTAGTTCACCCTGCACAGCGATATTCGCAAAAAACTGGAACGCCAAAAGGTATATAGAAAAATATCCAGAAGCCGTAGAAGCTATCATCCAAAACCACTACATGGATGATTATCTGGATAGTTTCCAGTCCCTGGAAGATGCAATGCGGATATCGAAGGAAGTACGCGATATACATAAAAACGCGCACTTCACATTGAGAAAATGGGTTTCCAATGCGCCAGAAATCGTAAAAGAATTAGAACCTGACAACGAAACAACCGAGTCAGTCAAACTGGGCGACAAGGGAACCGAGGAAAAAATACTCGGTTTAATTTGGAAACCGAGTACCGATCAGCTGAGCTTCAACCTAAAGCTCGCTCGACTTCCGGACAATTTGCTGCAGAAAAAACCAACAAAGAGGGAAGCGTTGAAAATAGTGATGTCGCTGTATGACCCTCTCGGCCTCGCCTCCCCAGTTACGATACGCGCCAAGCAAATACTGCAGGAAGCGTGGAGACGAGGAACAGACTGGGACCAGGAGTTGGACGAGGACCTGAGTAACCATTGGTCCACATGGATCCAACACCTGGAACGTCTCAAAACAGTAAACAGCAGACCATTGACTCACATCTCAGTAGACAGCAAAGACAACGAGTCCATCACTCCAAATCACTTCCTATTGGGAGGATCTGCGAGACTGCCAACACCTGGAGTTTTTAGTGAAAAAGATGCGAACAGCAAAAAACACTGGCGACGCTCCCAGATACTCGCTGACATGTTCTGGCAGCGTTGGGTCAAAGAATATCTGCCGGAACTTCAAAACCGGCGGGAGGCCCACGGTCAAGGCCCCGATCTCCAGGTGGGCGATCCAGTCCTCATAGCTGACAGCCAGTTACCTCGTAACACCTGGCCACGAGGAAGGATTGAAAACATATACCCCGGGGCGGACGGACAGATCCGCACTGTGGAGGTACGCACAGCGAATGGACTAATCAAGAGGCCAACCAGAAAACTCGTGCCGCTGCCGAAGTAGAGGCAACGTCTCTCACCGGAATTATGCAGCGCCGCTGCGACGGGTCTTCGCGACGCTGCACGGCGGGAGAAATGTTCGAGACGGCCAAAATGACTGTTCACAACGGCAAAAATGACTTTAAACGAGAAAGTGATTAAAGAATATTTATTTGTTTAAAAAATGGAAATACGGAAAAATTGACTAAATAATGTATTAAATATAGTTTTACCATGTATTTACAACTCTCAATATGTTTGTATAGAAGGTCGATTTGACAATAGTTAATATAAACAACTTTATTTTGTTTAAGAAAATATCGACCAATCACAGCGCGCCGCGCTATAGAACTTTCTGGAAATTTAAATTAACTGCGTAATAGTTTTAAGCAAAAAATTAATGAGAATAATTTTATGTCTGAAAAGAGTTGTAAATATGGTATTTAGTTAGCATATGATGTATGATCGTTATAATAAAGAAATATTTTGTATAATTAAGCACGATTTAAAAGTTATAGGATAATTAAAGAATTAATATGACCAATTAGTGTAAAAGTTTAGGACATTTCAATGAATAACTTTGTTAAATGTAAATATATTAATTATCCTTTATCGCATACTAATGTAGCACAAAAATGTCTATTTAATGATGTATAGCATGTTAGAGTTAAGATTTGTATTATATAGAAAAGTTGCAATTTGTGCCATTTGCATAAAGAAAAATGATTGAAAATAAAGAGGCAAATGGGAATTGGCAAGCGGCTCTCTATAGAGTATAGCCGAAGTCTACCTTATGGGGGCAAATCACAGTAACATTGTAGTAGGAAGAACTACCAGTAACAAGCAGTAGTATCCGGTAGTAGCTGAAGTGACTAGTAGCAGAACACAGTGAAAAGTTAAAGTGAAATAGAAAAAGTTTAGCTAGCCGAAAAAGGTCGTAACTGAAAAATCGCAGTTACACATAGTCGGAAAAAGTGGCAACTGAAAATTCTCAGTTGCATATAGTAAAATAGTGTCAGCTAGCCAAAAATAGTGGTAACTGATATTCGCAGTTACATATAGTGAAAAAGTGTTAGCTAGCTGAAAAAAGTGGTAACGGAAATTTCGCCGTTACATTTCGTGAAAAGTGTTAGCTAGACGGAAAAAGTGGTAACTGATATTCGCAGTTACAAAAGTGTTTAAATTCAACTAATTTAGTTGATTTAATAGCTGCTAGTCAGTAGTGTTAGAAAACCAGCTGCTACCAATAGAAATTTTGGATACTACCAATAGAAATTTGTTACTTTCAATAGATATTTAAAATTACCAATAGAAATTGTAGAGAATACCAATAGGAACTTGTTACTGCCAATAGAAATTTGATATTACCAACAGATATTTTAAAAATACGAATAGAAATTTTAGAAAACCAATAGAAATTTTAATATTACTGTGTGTTTAATTAAATCTGTGTTTTAAAATATATAATGAACAATCATAGTTAAAAAATAGTGATAAATAAATAACAGTGTAAAATCTCGCGACAAATAAATTAGTCGATCCGCTGGCCACTCCCTTGCTATTTTAATTTACAAATCGTGCATTTTAATTTTGAACCTCAGTCCACAGTTTATCCGCAGCAACCGAAGAGACGGCAGTGAAAGACGGCAGTTGGAGGAGTCTGGAACCTACAGGTGTAGGACGTGAGCGACTCGCGGGGTATCTCCGACAACATTTACTCCGGAGAGTTACGCCCGTCCGGCACATTTTATGGTCCTTCGAGCCGGATACTTCCGATTGAACTGCCAGCCGGAACATTTTATGGCCCTTTGAGCCGAATCATCCGTATACACCGGACCACATACGCTGGTCATTCGAACGGGATTCGTCAATCCGTTAGTATTTCGGAACCGGGTAAATAATCACTACCGTTTTAAAGTTGCTGGAATTTCAGAATCAAGATGCCGATCACTCGTTCGCAAGGAAGGGGAACCATGGCGTGGACTGTCGGTCTGGATGATGGACCGTCGGACAATACCGACACCGTCCGCCAACAGATGCCACCACGCTCACCATCCACAACAGAAGGCGCTGAGGCGCCAGCTTGCCCCCGCGATGGGGGGGGTACTCCTGCCTGTGCCAGCCGTTGTTAAAGCCGGTACACCGAAGCAGAGAGAACAGATAGCTTGCCCCTGCGATGGGGGGGTACACCTGCCAGTGCCAGCCGTTGTTAAAGCTGGTACACCGAAGCAGAGGAAACAAATAGAAGGCAACGATGACATTCGCTGTGCATCACCGCCAACAGCCCGGGTATATTCCCGCGCCGAAGAGCCACCAAGGGGCCACACCGATAAAAGTACAAGGTCAAAGAAGACCACTCGGCCCAATAAAAAGGTTTTGAAGGCTCGTGAGGAAGTGCTGAGAATAAAATTGGAACTCGCACAGATCTCATTACAAATGGCTGAAGAAGATGATGAATCGGACGACTATGATGAGGATGGTCACTCCAAAAGTGAGTATGTCCGATCTTGGCTCGAAAATTCTGTAGCCAAGCAAAAGCCAACGCAAGGCGCAACCACCGGTGGGGAGGCCCCACTTAATAAAAACATCACAAAGCCACCCCCGGAGGTTGTCGACCTCAGTGAGCCGCCGATGAAGCTCACAAACAAGGATTCGAAGGTTGATGAAGAAAGGGAGCTCCTACCTGCTGTATCAGAGCTCACCTACCAGGATCCCAATGCTGAAAATATACCGAAGAGTCCCGTACCTCAGAAGACTTGCCAGGACCCCAAGGTTGATGAAGACAGGGGGCTCCTACCTGCTGTATCAGAGCCCGCCTACCAGGATCCCCAACCGGAAGAAGCAACCAAGAATCCCATAATAAAAAGACCTAACCAGGCACCTGTCAGCAATGAAGACAGGGTGCTCCGACCATTCATATCGGAGCTCACGTCCGCTATAGCCGCACTCGCTGATAAACCAAAACCAGAGAGTGCATCGTCAAATACTTTCGCGGCATCAAAAGCGATAATGACACTGCCGAGCTTTAGCGGAGCACATACTGAATGGCTATCGTTCCGTGCCATTTATGAAACAACCCGAGGCTACTTCAATGACATAGAAAATACTGCTAGACTACGAAGAAGTCTACAAGGAAGAGCCTTGGAAACAGTTAGTTCGGAACTCATCGGGCATGCTAAACCAGATGAGATTATGCGAGAACTGGAGCTACAATTTGGGCGTCCAGATTCAATCGCGCAAGCAGAAACCGATAAATTACGGGGATTGCCACGCTGTACAGAGGCACCCAGAGATATTTGTACATTCGCGAGCAAAGTGAGGGGAAGCGTCGTCACACTTCGAGCACTCAAGCGAGACCATTACCTCGTTAACGCAGAGCTGCTACGACACCTCACAGACAAACTGCCAAACTCTATACGCGCGCAGTGGTATAGAATTTATACAGAAAAGTATGACTCAAGACCAGACCTCGGCTCCTTCAGTGAATTTATCACCGAACAAGCTCGCTACTGTAGTGCATTTGCGCCTCCTGAGATCATAAGCGGAGCGCAAAATAATCGTCCAGTGCATAGGACGCACACGGCTACCACTAAGCCGTCTCCGAAATGCAGTGTGTGCGAAAAAGAGGGTCATTACGGATCCGACTGCAACAAGTTTAAAGAGGCAGATATTGATAAAAGATGGCAACTCGCCAAGCAAAGGAATTTATGTTTCCGGTGTCTGCGTTATAGAAGTCAGACACACAGATGCAAAACCACGAAGTGTGGAATAAAAGGATGCAACGCGACACACAATCGACTCCTTCATAATAATAGAAAGGAAAAGACAGAGGGCCCACTAAAAGAACCTCAAGAGACAGTGGCAAACTCATTCGCTGTATCAAAGCATCAAGCTTACTTGAAGATAATTCCAGTTCGAGTAATTGGACCGGCGGGAGCAATAAACACACACGCTCTGCTGGATGATGGGTCGACAGTCTCGTTAATGGATCAAGAGATTGCCGATCAAATTGGAGCTAAAGGGCGGTTGGACCCATTCAAGATCACAGCTATCGGGAACACTACCCTCGATTCGCCGGACTCCCAAAGAGTCAAAGTGTCACTGAAGAGTCTCCATAGAAAAAGGGTGCCATTCAGAGCACGCACGGTCGCCAGCCTAAACTTGGGGCCGCAGACTGTGCGTGCAACAGACATAGAAAATTGTAAGCATTTGAAAGGCTTAAAGGATCAATTGACATATGATTCAGGCAACCCTAGGATCCTGATAGGACAAGACAACTGGAGACTCTTAATAGCCACACAAGTACGCAGAGGTCCACCGCACCAGCCAATAGCCTCGCTCACAGAACTGGGATGGGTGCTACACGGGGCGCACACTAAAGCCCCGCATCAGCGCATCCACACGGCCAACGAGCTGTACACGAGCGAGGAGAATATAAATGACCAACTCCGCGAATACTTCGCGCTGGAATCTTTAATGATAAATCCGAGAAGACCAGATTCCGATCCAGAGAAGCAAGCCGAAGAAATACTAAATAGCAGCACCCGACAGTTGGAAGACGGGCACATAGAAACAGCGCTTCTATGGAAAAAGAAAGACATCGAAATGCCTGGAAATTATGAAACGGCGATAAACAGGCTCGTTTCTATCGAGAAAAAACTAGATCGAAACGAAGAGCTAAAGCAGAAGTACAACGAAGAAATGAATTCCCTAATACAAAAGGGATACGCCGAAATAGCGCCAAAGAATAGTACACCAGGAAAGACATGGTATCTACCTCATTTCGATGTCCATAATCCGATGAAACCAGAAAAGTTTCGCATAGTACACGATGCCGCAGCCAAAACAAAAGGAATGGCATTGAATGATTTCCTGCTCACGGGTCCAGACTTACTACAGTCATTACCAGGAGTCATGATGCGCTTTCGCCGACACAATGTTGCTGTCTCCGCGGACATAGCGGAAATGTTCATGCAAATCAAAGTGAGACCCGAAGACAGAGATGCCTTGAGATATCTCTGGAGAGGAGATCGACGCAATGAGGCTCCACAACAATACAGAATGACGTCGATCATATTCTGTGCAGCTAGTTCACCCTGCACAGCGATATTCGCAAAAAACTGGAACGCCAAAAGGTATATAGAAAAATATCCAGAAGCCGTAGAAGCTATCATCCAAAACCACTACATGGATGATTATCTGGATAGTTTCCAGTCCCTGGAAGATGCAATGCGGATATCGAAGGAAGTACGCGATATACATAAAAACGCGCACTTCACATTGAGAAAATGGGTTTCCAATGCGCCAGAAATCGTAAAAGAATTAGAACCTGACAACGAAACAACCGAGTCAGTCAAACTGGGCGACAAGGGAACCGAGGAAAAAATACTCGGTTTAATTTGGAAACCGAGTACCGATCAGCTGAGCTTCAACCTAAAGCTCGCTCGACTTCCGGACAATTTGCTGCAGAAAAAACCAACAAAGAGGGAAGCGTTGAAAATAGTGATGTCGCTGTATGACCCTCTCGGCCTCGCCTCCCCAGTTACGATACGCGCCAAGCAAATACTGCAGGAAGCGTGGAGACGAGGAACAGACTGGGACCAGGAGTTGGACGAGGACCTGAGTAACCATTGGTCCACATGGATCCAACACCTGGAACGTCTCAAAACAGTAAACAGCAGACCATTGACTCACATCTCAGTAGACAGCAAAGACAACGAGTCCATCACTCCAAATCACTTCCTATTGGGAGGATCTGCGAGACTGCCAACACCTGGAGTTTTTAGTGAAAAAGATGCGAACAGCAAAAAACACTGGCGACGCTCCCAGATACTCGCTGACATGTTCTGGCAGCGTTGGGTCAAAGAATATCTGCCGGAACTTCAAAACCGGCGGGAGGCCCACGGTCAAGGCCCCGATCTCCAGGTGGGCGATCCAGTCCTCATAGCTGACAGCCAGTTACCTCGTAACACCTGGCCACGAGGAAGGATTGAAAACATATACCCCGGGGCGGACGGACAGATCCGCACTGTGGAGGTACGCACAGCGAATGGACTAATCAAGAGGCCAACCAGAAAACTCGTGCCGCTGCCGAAGTAGAGGCAACGTCTCTCACCGGAATTATGCAGCGCCGCTGCGACGGGTCTTCGCGACGCTGCACGGCGGGAGAAATGTTCGAGACGGCCAAAATGACTGTTCACAACGGCAAAAATGACTTTAAACGAGAAAGTGATTAAAGAATATTTATTTGTTTAAAAAATGGAAATACGGAAAAATTGACTAAATAATGTATTAAATATAGTTTTACCATGTATTTACAACTCTCAATATGTTTGTATAGAAGGTCGATTTGACAATAGTTAATATAAACAACTTTATTTTGTTTAAGAAAATATCGACCAATCACAGCGCGCCGCGCTATAGAACTTTCTGGAAATTTAAATTAACTGCGTAATAGTTTTAAGCAAAAAATTAATGAGAATAATTTTATGTCTGAAAAGAGTTGTAAATATGGTATTTAGTTAGCATATGATGTATAGATCGTTATAATAAAGAAATATTTTGTATAATTAAGCACGATTTAAAAGTTATAGGATAATTAAAGAATTAATATGACCAATTAGTGTAAAAGTTTAGGACATTTCAATGAATAACTTTGTTAAATGTAAATATATTAATTATCCTTTATCGCATACTAATGTAGCACAAAAATGTCTATTTAATGATGTATAGCATGTTAGAGTTAAGATTTGTATTATATAGAAAAGTTGCAATTTGTGCCATTTGCATAAAGAAAAATGATTGAAAATAAAGAGGCAAATGGGAATTGGCAAGCGGCTCTCTATAGAGTATAGCCGAAGTCTACCTTATGGGGGCAAATCACAGTAACATTGTAGTAGGAAGAACTACCAGTAACAAGCAGTAGTATCCGGTAGTAGCTGAAGTGACTAGTAGCAGAACACAGTGAAAAGTTAAAGTGAAATAGAAAAAGTTTAGCTAGCCGAAAAAGGTCGTAACTGAAAAATCGCAGTTACACATAGTCGGAAAAAGTGGCAACTGAAAATTCTCAGTTGCATATAGTAAAATAGTGTCAGCTAGCCAAAAATAGTGGTAACTGATATTCGCAGTTACATATAGTGAAAAAGTGTTGGCTAGCTGAAAAAAGTGGTAACGGAAATTTCGCCGTTACATTTCGTGAAAAGTGTTAGCTAGACGGAAAAAGTGGTAACTGATATTCGCAGTTACAAAAGTGTTTAAATTCAACTAATTTAGTTGATTTAATAGCTGCTAGTCAGTAGTGTTAGAAAACCAGCTGCTACCAATAGAAATTTTGGATACTACCAATAGAAATTTGTTACTTTCAATAGATATTTAAAATTACCAATAGAAATTGTAGAGAATACCAATAGGAACTTGTTACTGCCAATAGAAATTTGATATTACCAACAGATATTTTAAAAATACGAATAGAAATTTTAGAAAACCAATAGAAATTTTAATATTACTGTGTGTTTAATTAAATCTGTGTTTTAAAATATATAATGAACAATCATAGTTGAAAAATAGTGATAAATAAATAACAGTGTAAAATCTCGCGACAAATAAATTAGTCGATCCGCTGGCCACTCCCTTGCTATTTTAATTTACAAATCGTGCATTTTAATTTTGAACCTCAGTCCACAGTTTATCCGCAGCAACCGAAGAGACGGCAGTGAAAGACGGCAGTTGGAGGAGTCTGGAACCTACAGGTGTAGGACGTGAGCGACTCGCGGAGTATCTCCGACAACATTTACTCCGGAGAGTTACGCCCGTCCGGCACAAATACCTATGTAATTTTATTGTTGCATATTTTTATTAATTAGTTGATAATGAATTTTATAATTATGTATTACAATAAAACGCTGGTTTTATAAGTATGACTTTATAAAATATTATTGGGGAGAGAAATAAAGATACAGATACTTACATTTAGGTACACTGTTATCAAATTAAATCAAACAATTTAAATAAATAAAAGAATGGTGCTTACCTAGGTATAAATAACTATATAAAGACATTCTTGGGTTTATGGTTTTTTTATGTTAGACAAACTATCATCTAAAAAATTTTAAATTGGAGAGGGGTTTCTCTACGTGATAAAGTTAGAAATGAAGGTATTTGCATTAGAATCAGAGTAACTGACATAGCTCAACGGAATATTACAGTGAAAAATAGGAAGAAAGGTCCTCGAGTGGCAACCTCGTACAGGTAAGCGAATTAGTACTCAACCTTTATTCGTCTTCACGTGTTCTCATACACTTTTCTTCACACATACACACACACACACACGCACACGCGCGCATGCACGCACGCGCGCACACACACACACACACACACACACACACACACACACACACACACACACACACACACACACACACAAATAGGTCGCAAATAATACTTACCTAGTACTATTAGGCAAGAGTGAATAGGTTTTTGTTAAGTCAGTGCAATTCACCATCTTAGACTACATAACCACTTACCGATGGGATTGTAGTTGCTTTACTACTTTCTGGGTAAAAATAGTAAAAAAAAAATTACCCTGTGAAAGTTTGCATTTAGATATAATTTTTCTAAGCAACCATAAAAATATGATGAGAATATGTATATAAGTATAAAGGTTGCCTCACACGGAACAGTAATAATATAATATTATATCTTCCATTATCTCTGAAATCCGAGGTATGTTCATATTAGGAGGCTGAATAGAGCCACATTGAAATGCATGGGGATCGTTTTGTAATTTCACGTCATTATCGAAAAAAATTGTACGTATTTTAGGTGGCGGTTTGCAAAACACGATTCCACAAAAATTAACTCAATAGAAAATAATTGCAAAGTTGCTTCTAAAAATACTTCAATTTTCAACGTCAATTTTTTTTACGTGGTAGAGCCATGCTACAGCTATATTTATTAGGTATAGTTGTAGCACGAATGGGTCGGCTCGACCGGGGAAGGGCCACGCTCTCACGGAATAACATGTAAAATAGCAGTTTAACCCTGCTGTGTTTCGTATGGTGAGTGTAGAGAACCGGAGAACCTTTTTACTGGAAGCGAGGCATTACATCTTAGTCCTCACGGGTGACAACGCATCTACATTTTGATACGTAATCGAGAATAGATGTAGATGTGTATGGGCCGTAGCAACCACTTACCATCAGGTGGACTGTGTGCTCGTTTGTCACCCTTATTCTATTTAAAAAAAACTTTCTGAGATTTCAGTAAAATAATGTTAAGCACTCGTACAATTATGTCTCATGTCAATAAAGCTATTGGGCTATTTTGATTTGTAATAAAGTGATTTTACTTCATAGGTTAAATAATTTATTTACCTTTCTATTTCAAGAACCGTTTTTCTGTCACTCCTATTGAATTTGATAGTGCTTGCTGAAATTTAGCATCTTTAGATGGATCAGAGCCCGCTGATCCGGCTGTTAGATATTGCAAAAATAATGGAAAATATTTATTTTTACTTTCATACCCAAAAACTTTTAAAATATTTTGTAGTACAATTGATAATCTTCAGTATGATTGACCGTGTATATGACTTTTATAAGTCTATGTTATTTTTGATGAAAATTATTATTGCAGATAAAAGCCCTTTCACATTTATTTTAATCTCTCTCGAATTAAATTAATCAAAATGAAAATAATAACATTGGCTCTTTATAACTGATCTTTAAATGTAAAACACTGACTTGAAATTATATAATTATTAGCATTTTTTTTAATTCATTGAAATTTTTTAAGATTTTGTTGAAACTCTACTGGTAAAAAAAAACAAATATATATATATATATATATATATATATATATATATATATAAAAGATTATTTCCAGTATAATGACCCTAATATCATCATTAATGTTTGACTGGCACACTTAAAAGTTCTATCACATGGCTAAATGATTGACTTTTATATTATGATAAGGTCATGCTTTTCTATAAAAAATTGCAAGAAATTTTAATTCCCGGCCCTATTGGTTTGTTTTA
The DNA here is from genome assembly GCA_963668995.1 of Parnassius mnemosyne. Classification (NCBI taxonomy): domain Eukaryota; kingdom Metazoa; phylum Arthropoda; class Insecta; order Lepidoptera; family Papilionidae; genus Parnassius; species Parnassius mnemosyne. The sequence continues at coordinate 10,146,273 of CAVLGL010000093.1, forward strand.
CTTTTTACTTAATTAGTGAAAAACAAAATGGACTGATCTAAAAGTTTACTTTCTTGTGTAAAAAGTGCTATTTAGAATTTTATGCAAATGGTAATTAAAGTTTCTATGTAAATAAGCGTAACATAGCGGGTATTATATTCAATGGTAGCGGCCATGCGTATTGGCAAAGCCAGCATCATTTTCTGTACAGAAACCGGCAAAGTGTTGCTCAAGGCACTATAAACAAAGCAGCTGATAAAATGTTACACTCATAACTGTTAACAAAAACTGTTTTCGCAAATGGTCTTATAGATAATAATAACTATTCCGCCGTGTTAGGTGCAGGAGCTATTATTAGAAGGAGAAGAGGTAAAATTTTGTTTTAGAAATGCGCAATCAATATTGTTTTGTCTGCAATTGAGCATAAAATAAAAAATAACTTGAGCCAAAGAGCATAACTGGCATTATACTCAGGCCCATCAATTGGTATGGAAAAAAATAATTTTACCAGGTCTCAAAAAATCAATCACAATTCAAAAAACATAAATATTAAAATCAAAAAATGTATATATGTATGTCTATACATACATATAATGATTTATGGCCGCTTAGTAACTGACTGTGACTCACTATAACATCCTACAGTCACGCCGAAACTAAGAGGAGAGAATCACTGTAGAAAAGGTAATAATTTATTACGGAAATTTTGTGATAAAATTAAAAAAAAATATAAACTTGTCCAAGTTAATCTAACTTAGCCTAACTTATCCTTATGCGTACAAAAAAATACAAATAATAAAATAGTGAGATGGCGTCAGTTTTTAAGAAGATATAACAAAAATAAACAAAAAAATAAATTTCAATAAAGTTCAGTGTTTAATTGATTATATACCGCTAACACTTAATCACGCTTTTCGAAACCACGCTAGTTGTAAACAATACTTGTGTGAAAAGACAAAATTTCTTTTCAAATTTCCGCCGAGTTGTAAGTAGAAGGCCAAATAGGTCACGTGTCAATTTTAATTAAATATATTTTATATGAAGTGATCTGGACTACGTTTCATCAATTAACCATTGGTAAAAATTAAAACAGGAATTTTACGATGGTGTTTGCAAAAAACATTATTAGTTGAACCTTGCAGCTTGTTCATTATTTTTATTATAAATACCTATAAATGTATATATTATTAATAAATAGTTCCCATAATATATTGGATTATTTTTTATTTTGCCCTATCTGCAATGTTCTACGCTCTATAGAAAATGTGGCGTATGACATGACTGACAATCTTTCGTACGTTTTATCTAGGTACAAAGATGTTTTACGTTTTCGTCGCCTCCACATGATATTTTTGTCAGCATAAGGCACCCTTCTATATCTGAAACGAATATAAGTATTGCTACAAAGTAAAGTAATAGGCTATACAAGTCCCTCTACTGGGCACAGGACTCTTTTTTTATTTCTGAGAGGGTTTTAGGGCAAGGAAATGCCCGCCGTGCTTCCCCAATGCGTGTTGACGAAAATTGCAATTACAAATTTCATTCGTGCTGTCGGGGATCAAACCCGGGAAAATATTTACAGCGAACGCTTTGACCCAGATCTACTAATACGATACAAATAAATACGATTTAACATATATAATAAAAATTCTTACGTACTTGAAACTTGAACACTTGATAGCTCGTGATGCCTACCGGACAAAGCTACAGCACCACACCGTGCAATGTAATTGAAGATGCGTAACCGCGACATAATTCTCAGTGATGCGCAAGCATAACAGGCAGTATGTCACTTATATAATTGTCATCTCTGCAGTCTATTAATCTTTGCACTTTTATAAGTAATACAGAACGTAGTTGCTAGACGGTGTTGACATCGGCTAAAATCTCTGCGATCGCCGTTACGTCAAGGTCATTCAGTAGCCTGAATGACCTTGACGTAACGGCGTAAAGCCTTAATAAGCCACTTTAAAATCGACAGTTGTCTAACGTTTAAATGAATTGAAAACGATTTTAAACGTCTTAGGCTTGAATACACAATTCGACCATTTAAACGTTACAATTCTTCACAAGTCCTCCTGTAAGATCCTTTCCAAAAGAAACTTTCCGAAGGAATGCCACAAAACACGGTCCTGAGCCACATACATGCATCGACTTCCTGCAAGTCTTACCAGGTCGTCACGTCATCCAGTGCTGTGTCGTACATTTCGCTTACCGGTACAAAGCAGCCACACTCGAGATCTTTTCTACTATAGCTATACGGATGGCGCATTGCCGCTTCAGCTTACTGATAAGTTTGGGCTATTTCGGTTACTCTAGTTCAACTGCGGATTTACTAATTACTAAATCTATCACGCGATGATATCCCCAGCGTAACTGTCTCCATAGCTCGTTGAGGGTTGAGGCATACGTGACAAGAAGATCTGTTGTAATCTTCCGGACGCTGCCCAGGCATTTTGGATTTGTCGGTTGACCTCTCAGTTAAAGTTTTATCATTATCATCATCATCTACCTAAGCCACCAGCCCATCATGAGTCCAATATTAAACAAAAACTATCTCATAGATTGACACAATTTCCTAACTGCGCTACTTAACGCAGTCCTGAGGACTTTTACGGTCTTTACTCTTTTTATGTTTTAGACTACTCGTACTCACACAAACACAACTTATTACACAGACGATTTGGTATATGTTGTGGAATCAAAGTATATAATATAATAATACAATCAAAACATAAATCTGTAGGTTAAATGAAACGACCCGCCCAGCCGAGCGTTATGCATAATAATGATATCTTGATCCAATACGAAAATTTACTGTAAACATTCCGCTAAACGGAACGGCAATGACAAGATTTTGTTATGAGAACTTCTATGAATAATTATGTAGAATACGAGGTTGTGTAAATATATCCTTTAAATGATATTTTTAAAGATTAGGACCAATTACTCAACCATGTTAGAATATAATAGAAATTAATAAAATATTTTTTTATTCAATATAGATTACAAATAATTTTTATTATAGTTATTTTTAGCCCTCGACGAAAACGGAAGTGTTTTATGTTTAACGTGTGATGTAGGTACATCGTGCAGTTTCGTGGTCACTTGGAAGAGAAGGCCAAATTGGCCTCTAAAAAGCTGAGCTGCTCAGCAGAGCGGGACAGTATTTCATGCAGGCACGCTGCTTGCAACTTTACAAGGCGCAGGTTCGGCCTCACATGGAAAACTGTTCCCAGGGCAGGGGCTCCCCAGTGCCAGCTCCTTCCACTTGACCGCATCCAGCGCAGAGCGGTTCGAATCGTCAACGACCGAGTTCTTTCCGATCGGCTTGATTCACTGGCACTGCGTAGAGATGTTGCATCTCTTTGCGTATTTTATCGCATCTACCACGGGGAGTGCTCTGAGGAATTGTTCGGACTAATTCCAGCCGCTCTATTTCACCATCACACACCGCGACAAAACTCGCGGTACCATCCATATCATCTGGATGATTGGCGGTCCACCACTGTGCGATTTAGAAGAAGTTTTCTCCCTCGCACAACTTCCTTGTGGAATCGATTACCACCAGCGATTTTTCCGGACCGAAACGACTTAGGGACCTTCAAGAATAGAGCCTACTCCTTTTTAAAAGACCAGCAACGCATTGCGATTCCCCTGGTGTTGCAGTTGTTCATGGGCGGCGGTAGCCACTTACCATCAGGTGAGCCGCATGCTCGCTTGCCCCCTCTCCTATAAAAAAAAATCTGTGTGTCCCTCTGTGTCATGGTAGCGCCCAAACGAAAAAACCAATTTTGGTTTAGTTGTTTTTGGTTAGAAGGTGACTTGATCGAAAGTGTTCTTACCTATGATTCAAGAAAATCCATTCAGTCGCTTGAAGGTCATCAGCTCTTCTGGATTCGAGGGTTTTTTTAATTTTTTAATTTAAGTTATTTTACCACTAGTTCCCTAAAAACTGAATACCCTAAAAACTGGGAAGGACCATCACGAAATCCAAGGTTTTGTTCTTACACAATAAAAATGCGGGTGTTCACTAACTTACAAAAGTTATTTAGGGATTTGCTTGGAAGCGATCACCTCATTCCTAGGTGTTATAATGAACCATGTATTTATTTATATTATAATAAATAACTGTTTTATAGAGTTTTTGTTTAATAAAGAATTTAAATTTGGTAGTAGAGATTCCTTGTTCTGCGAATTTGTTATAAAAGCGTATACATTGCTTCATGAATAAATTACTGACACTGTGAAGTTGAGTGACCGGCATCGCTAGCTTGAATTGGTTCCATATGTTTTCACAATGTGTATCAATTTTTTTTATTAAAACTACTTCTCTTTTGTGAACATTCGTTAAGTTTTCGTAAATACACTGAGAGGCCAACGTTAATATACTTATTGCAATAAAAAAAATTCTAAAATGCTCTTTCGGTTTTAGTTAATAAATTACAAATAGCTCTTCTGCAAAACAAAAATGGGTTCAAAGTCAGTAGCATTTCTCCATAGCTTTAACTAAAGTAAAGCTCTTGTCTCTATAAATGTTCCCTCGGTTTTAGAGCCTTGTGGAATATTTAGAGACGATGGCAGAAGACCCGATGGTATGACATTGGTCCCTTGAGAGAGAGGTAAAGCCCTAATAGCCCTTGCGTAGATACTTTGGGAACCTCTCATCCTAGTTTAGAGCGGAAGGAGAACTAACTAAGTGGCGCAAATATGAGTCTCTGAGAGATGACTACATATTTGTGACATTTGCTGTAGAAACTATCGGTCCGTGGGGTCCACGCGCGGTGAAGTTCCTAAAGGAACTCTATCCGCGAATGGTCGTCGATGCATGTGATAAGAGGGCTGCTATTGATGAATCAGCGAGAAAACGCAGCTAGCGTTCTTGGCACGATACCACGGGGAGTAGGACTATATGATAATTTAAGTTATTAGCTTTAGTTTTTTTTTTATTATAGTTTTTTCAATATTAAAGTAACATAATACAAACTTACTATAATTACATTCATTTAACGTTTGTCCGTCATGTTAATCGTTCAGTCGTTATTTAAAGGTTGTTCTATAAAGAGAATATTATTTCACATAAGGAAGTCCCTTATTGAGAATAACGATTTAACTTCTTCAAACACAAATCTCACGTACACGCTGTATATTTTATTGACTTACGTATTCTAAACCAGCCTCTAGGACCGAAAACTATATTTAGGTTTGAAAAAATATTAGTTCCTCTATTAGCTTACATGTTTCAAAACGCAATATTTACGTGATACATTCATTTGAAGAATATTATTTCAAATGGTGAACTTTAAAGAATGTACCGTCTCGGTTCCCTGAGACATCGTAAATATTAATTCGATAATTCTAACTCTTCTTCAGCGTGTTAAAGTCTACATTCGAAAATGTGCCTCTCCTGTTTTTTAGGAGTATTTTCACTTTTTTTATTGGATACCAGCAGCAGATACCACGGGTGGCAGCTTTGATTTGTACCGATATTATAGTAGGGAGTTTTGGCGGGAAATTGACCGGCGGCGGTTTGCTGCTCCTGTATTATTGTTTAAATAATGGTTTGAAGTGGACTTTGATATGTAAAAGTGTTGCGATTTTGTGTATTAAGTGTCTACGCATGTGAACTATTAGTTGAAACAGTGAAACAAGTGCTCTGATGGTGATGGATTCTCAAGATAAGCTGTTTGTTTGCATAGGCACCTTTAGATACCATCGCCAACTATCAGCTGTCTGCTGGATCAAGTTGCCGCCAAAATCTCCCAAGAACTGCACAATGTGACGCATCAACATATTTTGAAGCAGTATACTATGAAGGAGTGGGGAAATTACAATAAACCGAATAAAAATACTTAAGACTTGGCCTAAAGGTCTAGATACCAGGCCATAAACTCCAAAAAAAAAAGATATTATAGTAGTCAATAGTTTTCAAATAAATATTACCATTTTATTTAAAAAAAATGATAAATAAACTCTCACATTTTTTTCTTTAATGTTAGCCCACAAGATTTTTTTTACTGTATCGTGGGGGTAGTTTACATACATAAAGAACAATGGCAGACTTTCATACATAAAATTAGTTGAGAAGAAATGGTAGCGTCTATATATCAAAAATATCTTAAAATGTTAAGCGTCAGTCCCTGAGTAACTATGTCAAAGAATTTTGTCCTAAGAAGGCGTCAAATAAAAGATATATAGATTTGAACTTTGTCTTATGTCACTTGGAAAAAGTCATGCGTCCTGTGGTTGTTTGATGTTAGCTTAATACATACATAATTGAGAGTTTTTAGATTATCGTATCTCTATTATATATTTGCATACTATAAATGTATCTTTCTGGCAAATGTCACTTTGTTTTAGCTAGTAGCGCCATAACATTAAATGGAATTGTTACATAGTACTATGATTGCGATAATGTATTATTGCAGTAAGTTCTTTGTAAGAGTCTTATTTTCAACCCTATCACTTATTTTTATTATTATTTTAATATTACTGATAGTATAGTTATTACTAATAATAATTTAATCCTCAGAAGACACAAGTTTGCGCGTTTACCGCTAAAAAGAACCCCTTTGACGTATCTCTTCAGTTTCAAGGCACTCCACTTCTTGCCTCAGCCAGTATCGGTATCCTCGGAGTCGACATATCGAGTGACGTGCAGTTTCGTGGTCACTTGGAAGACAAGGCCAAATTGGCCTCTAAAAAGCTTGGCGTGCTCAGCAGAGCGGGACAGTATTTCATGCCGGCACACCGCCTGCAACTTTACAAGGCGCAGGTTCGGCCTCACGTGGAATACTGTTCCCATCTCTGGGCAGGGGCTCCCCAGTGCCAGCTCCTTCCACTTGACCGCATCCAGCGCAGAGCGGCTCGAATCGTCGACGACCGAGCCCTTTCCGATCGGCTCGATTCATTGGCACTGCGAAGAGATGTTGCATCCCTTTTCATTTTCTTTCGCATCTACCATGGGGAGTGCTCTGAGGAATTGTTCGGATTAATCCCAGCCGCCAAATTTCACGAACGCACATCGCGGCAGAACTCCCGATACCATCCACACCATCTGGATGATTGGCGGTCCACCAATGTGCGATTTAGAAGATGTTTTCTTCCTCGCACGACTTCCTTGTGGAATCGATTACCATCAGCGATTTTTCCGGACCAATACGACTTAGGGACCTTCAAGAAAAGAGCGTACTCCTTTTTAAAAGGCCGGTAACGCATCTGCAATTCCCTCCCTGGTGTTGCAGTTGTTCATGGGCGGCGGTAGTCACTTACCATCAGGTGAGCCGCATGCTCGTTTGCCCCCTCTCCTATAAAAAAAAAACTTCCAATAAAAAATATTTTGTGTTTGTGTGTTGTTTTGATAGCCTCATAAAGTGTATACGAAAATAGTATGAATATAGTAAATGGCAACACTTGAGTAGTGTAAAATTATTAAAATCATTTGATATTCCCAAAAATGTATGTATTTTCTGTGGCTTTAATTAAAATACATTATTATTTGTAAAAGTCATAGAAAAATATATAAACTCATTTTAAATACAAGTTATTTCTAGACGCAATAATTTTTGTCAACTATTTTTCCACCATTTTTATTTCATAAGGACAAACATCCAGATCCTGAGCAATTATTTCTAGGCCATACAAATACTTGTTCCGTGCGGGATTCGAACCCGCCGCCCTTGGCGCTGTAAGTCATTACTACGAGTAACTCACTGCGCCACGGAGACGCCAAACGGCTCGAACGAATAATGCTAGATGTAAAAGGCCAGACCAGTGACGGTATTAAAATGAAACATATAGGACATCTTATATAAGTTGATAGAGCCATGCCGCAGCTGTACTGTGGTTGTAGTACAAATGGATTGGCTTCCCCTACGGAGGAGCATGTTCTCACAGAATATTTTCGTGAAATAGCTGCTTAATACTGCTGTGTTTCGTATTAGTCAGTCAAGAGTACCAGAAACCCTTTTACGGGAAACGAAGCATTCTCTTTTAGTCATCAGGGGTTACAACACTTCTGCTTTTTTATGCTTAATCGAGAATAGATGTTGATGTCTATGGGCCACAGCATCCACTTACCATCAGGTATGTAATGTGTACACGTTTGTCACCTACTCGTAATTTGGTAGTTTTCGATACCTACCATATTTTACAGGCCGCCAAAATTCTATATTCGTTATAAAAAATGTTGGTAAACCTATCTGGTACTGATATTGCGAATCAACTCTTTTATTACGCCAGGTAATGGAAATCATCGCGAGGAAACCTGTAGGCCCGTGGAATAAAATCATATCATCAGTTGACATCTACAGTCCTCTGACACACACTAGAGTAATGCAGCGATTCATACTAATTGAATGATAAGAAATGACAGGAGGCTTGTGCCCAACAGTGGAATGTATAGGGTTAAGTTTTCTTTTATATGACGGGAAGCTGTACATGCAAACACGGGAGAACAGACTGATAATGAGGACCTGCACCCGTAAATATTAGGTAACTACATCTTTCAAGTTATAAATTCCATTTCACACTTTCCTAAAAAGTATTAGAACGTGAAATGAATATGACAGATATTCCTACCGGGCGAGGTGTTCGATATGGGAACGATTCGTGTACGGACACTTCGATAGCGTGATTTATTCTTTGAGTGTTTTCGGTACATTCAAGCCGATGTGGCACGACGACACTGATGATGTCCTCCAGACCGATTTCGGTCACGGGGGCCGGTCTCAAAGGAGACTAGCCATCTGAGCAGAACAGGCTTATAGTTCCCAATTGTATGCGTAAGCACAGGTGTATTCTCTATACCCTCACCCTCATAGTCCGATGGGACTGTATCCGACACGACCGGGGAGATATCAGGCGCAGGAGCAACGGCTTTACGTGCTTTCCGAGGCACGGGTGAGAAACATCGCCAACTTCCTAACTCCGGGATGCTTCTGTGAATTTCTTACAGATAAAACCTAATAACTGACTTTTGGTCCGACTCGGGATTCGAATCTGAGATCTCATAATCAGCAATCGCGTGTACGACCACTAGACCAACGAGGCAGTCAGTCTGTAATGAATGAATGGATGAATGATGCCTATATGCCACAAACCTATATCCTACAGTAGATTAAGAAAGGCGGTTATAACAGAAGTTAAGTATGTTTTTAATTTTAATATTTATGTATATAAATATGAACTGAAGTTGACGTTGACTGCAGAGAGTATACTATTATTAAACTTCTTAATGGTAATGTATTCTATAACTTGATTTAAATGCACAGCTCGTGGGCTAGCATCAAGTACACTTACATGCGATATGAGCGGGAGGTTCCACGCGGCTGCGAGCTTCGCCTCGGTCAGACACGTGCCGTCGGGACCGAAGAACGCCACCACCCCGAGATCACGCATTTGCGTCATCACCCTGTATTAAAGACGCCGTTGTGAATAGAGAATTATGAATTAATAAAATTGAACCTGCGAATCGAATAAAACTATTTTACTTATTTTTATAAATACATATAGCTTTTACAGATTTACCACGTGCTCGACGGTGTGGGGAACATCGTGAGTAAACCTGCATATCTGCGAAATAAGAAAAATGCGTGTAGCGCGGCGGACATTTCCCTCCCTCTCAGAAATGAGATGAGGCCTGTACCTAGCAGTGGAACGCATATAGGCTTCCTAAGAATTACAATCTAAAGTTAATAAAAAAAATCAAAGTGATAATTAAGTTTTTCGAAAGATATCTTGTTCACATTCATACCACCCAACGGACATCCAATTGGATTTCTTTCAATTAACTTTTTTTTTAATAACAACCGAAATAAATCATCTTATAACTACGTCAGAAGCATTAATAGAAATTACCTCTTACTATTGGTAGACTTTTTTATTATATAAGTGCAATATAAAGCTGGTGGAAGTGATTTACGTTGAGTGGATTGCGGTTTTTTGATTTGGTGACAATAGAACAGTACCTATCCGTTCCGTCGCACATTTCCGTTCGATGTGTGCAAAATATAGTGGAGTATCATTCAAATAGTTACAATAAGTTTGATTTTTATTTGAAGTATAACCTATTAAATAGAAAAATAATCATTAAAATCTGTTCACAATTGACGTAGAAGAGATCGCGTAACACACATACAAAATATAAACATACAGTAGAATTATAAACCTCCTTTTTGAGGTCTACTAAAACCGAGACTTTTTTAAGTGTTCCTTGAGATTTTTACGACGCAAAAGAAACAAATGATTATAATAATAGACACCCACACGGAACCCGTGACTCGAAATTCGAGTGCGAATATGAAAGTCTAATTTATGACTTACTGTCAACATAAACATTTTGGAGTGTTTTTATTATTTTCATGCCTAACATTTCAGTGTTTCGGCACATGTCGTCATTTATTTAATTACATCATTTTGGTGAAGTAATTTTATTTAAAACTATAGCAATAGTAATGTCCTATACGATCAATATAAAAATAGATTTGGGTTCGGTAAAAAATTTCACTTCATAAAGATCAATTAAAAACCGTTTCGTGACTCGAGGCAGCACCTCTTCTATTACCTTTATTTTAAAGATCATAATCAAAAAAATACATAAAATAATTTATAACAGATCGGAGAAAAACTTTCTTCGTATTCTGTTTTTATAAAATTGAAGAAAAATCTCTTTGGTTGTACTGTTTGCGTCTGACTGGTTTTAATATTAATTCATATAGGACATTAGGATCAATAAAATTCAAAAGTAAAAAAAAACACTTTCCCGCCATTTTTCAATTGTTTTTCTGTCCGCCAAAATGAGTGAATCTTTAGAATGAGTGAAGTGAGGTTTTGTCGCCAGCCAAAACCTCACTTCACTCATTCTAATTAATTAATTGGCAATTGCCATCAATTAATGAGACTCAAACAATAAATCAATTAAACAACGCCCGGAATTGATCTACAGAAAAGCAGTGGTCTTTCATCATGATAACGCTTTTTTGAGTGGCCAAAGATGTATGTGGTCTGACATATCTTTTGCCATTCAGAAGAAAATGAGAGAGCTTGTTTGGAAGTGTTAATGCATCAACCATATAGTCCTGACCTTACACCCTCAGATTTTCATCTGTTTCGGTCTTTTCAAAATTCTTTGGGTAGTGCTAGGTTGACATCAAAAGGGGACTGTCAAAACTACTTGTCGCATTTTTTGATCAAAAATCTCTAGATTTCTACAGCAACGGTATTGTCTCTACTTACAACAAGCTATCGAACAAAATTTCAAATATATTATAATTAAATGTAATAAAACTTTGAATAAATTGGTTAGTAGAAAAAAGACGTCGTTGTGATTTGACTAAAATATAATGCCACTTGGCAATGAATTTTTTGAATAAAAAAATAATGATTGTTTATGTACTCGTTGGTCCGGCAGACGTTGTTCTGCCTTTATCAGTAGGTGGTGCGATGAGTTTCACTCCCGAATTAACTTTTTACTGTGTGTCAATAACTCTGTCCAGATTTTGTGATTATCTTTTTGACAATCTATGGGGAACCTATGAAGCAATCTATGGAGAAGGCCTATGGTCAGCAATGGTTTTTGATTGGCTGTTATGGTGACTAACAATCAAGTCTATCGATAGTTACATGGCCACTAACAGACGCACCAACGTTTATATATATAGAAGATAATTAGCCGCCGCATGATGAAGACGTAGGAGAATGTATCATGTCCGCGTAAGGGAAATGTCGGATGGGAGACGAATGTCAGTAAGACCTGATGACCTTCGATAGATCGTGGTACAACCAGATAGTGAATACGTATGTGGTACTGGGATCGCCAGTCCTGGCTGGTGTGGAAGATTATAATTGTTGACTAACATTCAATGTTGGTAATTGATCAATACAGTAAATATACAGCATACCAGCGTAAAAATACATCACAATGCAGCTGTGTTTCGTATTGTGGGCGATGATAGGTGGAGACCCTTTTTACTTGTAACAGGATATCCTATTTGAACCCTCAGGAGAGATAACGATTTGCATTTGCTTAATCGATGTAGGTGTTCATTTGTCACGATTTGATATATAGAAACAAAATCTCTAAGCTTACCGTAGTGATAGGGAGTCCTTATCCAAAGGAAGCGGAGGCCGAGGGCGGCCGATATCGGCCGCGATAAAACGCAATTGCATACCAGGTAGCAGACTCGGCTCCCGGTTCACAGCTGCCACTGCTAGCGGGAGGGCACCTAGCACTGTCTGAAAATAAAATAAAACATTAGTTTATGTATTATGATCCAGATATTGCAACTATGCGATCATTCATCCTTTCACAAAAACGTGCGGGGAAGAAGTACCAACATAAGATGGATTAATTAGTGTTTTGTTGATATACGGCTACTCATATTATCGTATAAGTGCAATATGGTTATGATAGAGGCATTTTAAGACAACAAAATTGCTTGGCCTTGACGCGTCGTGAGAATACACAGCCTAATAATGCTTTTCGTTATGATTTGTGCAATAATAAAAAACTTTAAGGTACAGTCTCGTGTATTAAAAATATCAAATGTATATTTGTTGTACTGTGTATTAAAAATTGTAGAAAAGTTTTAGCTTTAGTAAATCATTCAAAATTATTTTATTTGATATAATATATAGAAGTATAGCTTCTTACCTATCCGATGTATTACAAAAATTAGTTTATAATTGGCCTCAGGTAAGCTAGAGACTGTTTCAAAAAAGTTGTGGTAGATCAGGGGATAGGCGCTCGCCGTAAATTTCACCACGCGAGCAGCCCGCGTTTGATGGAATTGTTAGTTGAAATTTTAAGTGCGAATTTATAGTGCTGATTTATATACCTAACGTGCTCAGCGATGAATGATAACATCATTCTAAGAAATAAAAAAGGAGGACATGTGAAATCCACTAACACGTATTGGGAAAGCGCCAGATATTTTCTTGCCCTAAAACCCTCTCAGTAATGAGACGTCTGTGCCTCTTAATCTTACCACAACTATTTGTTTCCTACACTGATTATTAATAAAGATATTATATTAAACATAATTATTTAAATATTATTCGAGTGCAGAGAAAATTTTGATAATATTTCGCCGTATTTGCCCCAACTGACTATACTGTCAGCAGCTTCCATTAAGTTGACTGTGATCTCGTTTGTCACTGTATTTTAATACTAATATATACTGCTAAAGACAGAAACCAATATTTAGTATTAGCTGCTGTCAACTGTGCAGTGGTGGTGTATGAATATCCTTTACCCCATATCGTCCCGTGGTTGTCGTAACAGGCGACAGAGGGAAACAAACCAGGAGATAGGCAGCAGCGTCTTGCTTATAAGCACTGAAAAATAAAATACTACGGTTGCCAACCCGCCTGCCAAGCGTGGCAACTATTACAAATATCACCCCTATGAGGTAATTTATGGAAAGGCTTATGTTCAACAGTGGATATTTGATAGGCTGTAAAGGTTATACTTTCAATTATATCAACAAAGAGCAGGCCTACCTTCGATAGATTTGTGTTTTGAATCAATTTATTTTTATTTACAAACAAATCGTAGTCGTTATTCGTACTCGATTCAATAGTTTTCGATCGATAGCTCAATCTAAATCAAATGTCAAAATACACGATACATGGAAACGTAAAATTTCGAAAACATCGACATTTGTGAGGAAGTAGGTATGTCACATGAATTTGGGCATGATAAATATGCTTAGGATGAGTCGACGAATGTTTGAAGTCACTTAATTTTGCTTATGACTTAGCGTCTTTTATTGCGTCACCCACCCACGGCCATCTCAATATGATTGCGATCTTTATGCAGAATGTTAATGAATGTCTTTTCGCAATTTTCGGACTAATGTATACTGTCGGCGACTACGGGAGATACAGGTGAGCCCATTGCCACTCATCACACATGCTCACCTGTATCTCCCGTAGTCGCCGACATATTCATGGAGGACTTTGAGGAGAAAGCCCTTCTTACTGACCGAGTGAAGCCAGCCACAGTCGAGCGTGTGCCTGCTGTACTACCCTATGTCAGAGGAGTCACAGACAAGGTTGGCTACATCTTGAAGCGAGCTTCCATTAAAACGTACTTCAAGCCGCTGAAGAAGATTGGTCAATTTTTACCATCCGTCAAGTGTCATATCCCTCTACAAGATGCAGGAGTGTACAAGCTGGATTGTGAATGTGGTCTCTCGTACATAGGACAAACAAAAAGATCTATTAAAACCCGCGTTAAAGAACATATAGCTGACGTGAAGCACCGACGTATCGGGAAGTCTGCAGTTTGTGAACATGTTCAGGATCGTCCCCGTCATTACATTAGATTTGATAGACCACAAATCCTCGCAAAAGAACACCGATTCCTCCCAAGGATGATTCGCGAGGCTATTGAAATTAAAAAACATCCTAATTTCAATAGAGAAGATGGATGGGTGCTGCCATCTGCTTGGGATCCCATAATTAATAAAATCAAATCCAAACCCAAGTATACCACTGCTAGACTTCAAGATACTGTAAGCTCATTCTGCGTAAATCGAACCAAAAATTTAAAAAAAAAAAAAAAATTAATATTAAAAAACTGAAGGTAGCCGGGCTAACTATGACAGCAGGACGTCAAACAACTCAGTCCCCCGTGACCACGGGTGCTGGAAAGCACCCGAAACGTCGGGAATATAAAAATAAGTTAAAAATAAGTTAATATACGCGATAAAATCCGTAAAATTAGTTTTATTCAAAACATTTATGTGAAAATGAAAAGAATTGTTTTTATATAGATTTTTGAATATTACACTATATTATTAAAGATACACATTTCTTTATATTTTGTACTTTCTACGTAACTTTTTTTTATAAAATAAGGGTTCCATACCAGTACATAGTCTACCTGGTGGATATTACAATACAATATTTTGATTCTTAATCGAGGATAAATGTAGATGTATATGAACTATAACAATCACTTATCATCGGGTGGACTGTGCGCTCGTTTTTCTCCCTTATCCTATAAAAATAAGTGAATGATGTGGTTCATAGATATACCTACACTCATACACTTAGAATATACTCTACCCTAAGTCTATACTTACACTTTATTATACTATCAATTAAGAATCAAAACGCAGATGCCTCGTCACCCTTGAGATAATCGGAGCCATCTAATCAAAATGAAATTAATTGAGAGCTCGCGAAGAACGTACTCGAATGTCTCAATAAATATATAAAAAAAAATAATGGACCTGGGAGCGAAACTTAATGAGCTTAGGAGCATCGAACGCGGGTTTTTTGGTGTCGAAAAAGCGGCTTATTTTCTTAGTAATTTATTCTGTATCGTGGAGGCCAGAGGCGGATTAAATGTCGCAGCGCCCTAGGCTAGCACCTCATTGGCGCCCTTCTAGCGGCCATATATTTTAATTATTACTACCCATTTTGCAAATAAACTATATTATCTATATACAGTGTGTCCCTCGGTAAAGTGCAACTAATTAAATCATAAGATTTTTAGGTCTCTTTGTATTGTATCGTATTCGAATTATGTGCTATTTGCTGAAAGTTTAATTTTTTTAAAGAATTAGCAAATAGATTTAAAAGTAAACTTAATTATGTGTTCATCATGTAATTAAGCCTTGAATAAAACTGTTTTAGAGTCGATGTTATGATTTATTTTGAAAGTAACTAATGATCCGGTAACAGAATGAATAATTTTATTGTATTAATCCGGATATTAGAGTTGATCCGGCTATAACTAAGTGCAACTGTTTGCAAAAGAAAAACACAAATAACCGGATAAAAAAAATCGTCCGGTTTGCCAAATTATTAGATTCAACTATTTTTGTTCTCTAGATATGTTAGTTTCGTATGTATAAAACAGACACAAATAAATATCCTTTAAAAACAAAAATCGTTTTCGATTAAAGACATTTAAGTAGAACCTATATATTTAAATCTTTTTGTTTTTGATGGACTTCAACATATTTTTTCTTCAGTAATGTGATTTGACTGTTTCCATAGCAAACTCTCCAATCAAATTAATCAAGTATTGGGAGAATCTAAAAGTATACTCCTCCATTAAAAGTTTTAAAAAAGCTCATTATCTTTTGTTAAAACTCGTAAACGATAAAGATTTTATAAATGAACTTCACTGTGTAAGTGATAATCCAAAGGATAAGTGGAAAATTTTGTTAAGAGAGCTTAGTGGATTGATTGCTTCAGTCATGTGTAATTGTGTCACAAATTCCTGTATACCAACAAACGGAACAGTGAGCACTCTATAACATAAATACGTGAATGGTATACTTGATCCCTGATGAATTTGGTATAGTTTAATTTATACGGAGAAAAACAGCTGAAAGCTAAAATTTATATACAGTGTGAGTTACTAAATATATAAAATTAAATTACATAAAGTGTTAATTGTTTACGTTCATTTCATACTACCAGTATCAAACACATAATTTGTTCGTCGTTTAGCCCGGAGTCAAGAGGTTGGCGGTGTCACACCCCTGTACCTTGGAAAGCCCGTAAAGCTGTTGGCCCGAACTCTGCGGTCGTGTTGGATTACCGTTCCTTCGGAATACGAGAGTGAGGGAATAGAGAGTGCATCTGTGCAACATTGCGCACTAAAGTGTGGGTCATCACTGTCTGGACGCTATAACGTGAACGCGGGTAACACCGCTGAGCGAAAAGCTAGTAATTTATAATATACAATTCAATAAATGTAAATTATAAGGACACGAGTACCTTAATCATATTAAAAAAAACATGTGAATAGAGAACAAATACTTCAATCTATTAATTTGGCCAACCGGACGATTTATTTTATTTTATTTATCCGGTTATTTGTATTTTTCTTTTGCAATCAATTGCACCTAGTTATAGCCGGATCAACCCTAATATCTGGATTTTTAAAATAAAATTATTCGTCCTATTACCGGATCATTAGTCACTTTTAAAATAAATCACAATCTCGACTCTAAACCAATTTATTCAAGTCGTAATTACATAATGGACACCTAATTAAATTTACTTTTAAATGTACTTAGTAATTCTTTAAAAAAATTAAAATTTCAACAAGTAGCACATAATTCGAATACGATACAATATAAAGGTACTGTGTGGTAGTTGCAAAGTAGGTATGGTAGTGTAGTTATAGTTGTATTTGTTGTTGCATAGTTCATCCGTACGTTACTCACTACAAAGCGCCCTCAAAACCAGCTTTGTGGATAATACCACGAATTAATGCTGAGTGTAACCCTTTTATACCAAACCCGCACACATAGTAAAGCTTTGATTAAATCGATTCCATTTTATTTAGGATTTAATTTTCTTTTAGTTTGTAGTTATAAGTTGTTTAGTAGTTATATTTTGTAACATGTGTGTTGGTGTTTGTTGTAATAAGTAATTTGTGTTTCTTTCAAATATAACATATTTTTAATAAACCAGAAACATATTTTTACTGGTAGCAAGGCATTTGAGTAAGCTCTGCGGGATTTATAGCACTATATGGCTTAGCAGTGAACTATAGCCATCACAATAGATCTTACAGGTCGTAGTGATAGGTACTGGTCTTTCTAGATCTGCGGAGATGGTTGCATTCCATTTTGAATAAGAGGGTTCTGATGATCTCAAAGATGATGACTTATGTTTAGGTTATTATTATTATTTCATATTTAAATAACAGGAGTCGAAAAGTCGTCATCAATGGTAAAGGTTACTCAGGGCTCGATTCTTGGCCCATTCCTGTTCTTAGTCTATATTAGTGAATTACCTTAACTTATAGGGGACAATCACGACATAGTATTATTTGCTGATGATGCCTCTTTAATTTTCAAACTCGAACGACAGTCAATTAATTTTGACAAAATAAATAATGCTCTATCGAAATTAGTACATTGGTTTCGAAATAATGTTGTTAATCAGCCTCCACGCGAGCGAAGTCGCGGGAAAAAGCCAATAGTATATGTATAAAATTATGTAAATAAACGAAAGGACTAAATAGGACTAAAAGGACATGTATTTCGTAATTTTCATTTAATTTTACGTTGTTTAATGACATCGTCTAGCTAAAATAGGTCATGCATTTTGAAGTAATTACATTTTATGCAAGGAAATGCAGAAGCTATAAATAACAGTGGCATCTAATTATTACTGTAACGTTCTCTATAGAGTTTCAGTTTGATGTTACTGTCGATATGTATGTTATTACTGAAGTTTAAATTGATGTTCACGAAATTAAATATCAATGAAATGATTATTTATGATGATTGATTAGCATTTTTGAATGACATATTGTATAACTAAAACCAACTACTTATTTAATGTTTCTAACTACTCCGAGTTTATCGGGAAGGCAACCGTATTAAAATAGATTTTTTTTTATAGGATAAGGGTGACAAACGAGCACACAGTCCACCTGATGGTAAGTGATTGCTGCGGCCCATAGACATCTACATCTATCTTCTGTTACAAATCAAAATGTAGATGTGTTGTCACCCGTGAGGACTAAGATTGTAACACGAAAATTTTCGTGTACATTATTTTAGCATATTTACGTTATTACATGCGATGAACAGACTTCAGAGCGCTATCTAACGTCATTAGTCCGAAGTAACTAGAAACGTATATTGACGAATCGAGCTAGCTAATTGCATGCAATTGACCTTTCGTGTTAGTTCGAAATCCTACCACGGATCGACGGTGGCGTGTAGCCCAAGGGAGGCCTAGTTCTTTTTGGAGCGAGCCGTTGTAATGATCGGACACGCACAAATATAATTTTTGAATCGAAACGCCGGAACATGAATTTAAAGTGACGACTACTTGGGCGTACGGCCCCTTAAACACAATGTCTACGGGCAGTTTAATGTGTTGAAACACATCATCCCATAAATTGTAAGTACTTAATGTTTTTGTCTTCTTAAAAGCACATGTGCTCTAATTAACGGTACACGGTGTTTCATAGATTCTTTTGCCTTGTCATAGGGGTCCTTAGTCCTTAGTCCTTAGTCCTTAGTCCTTAGTCCTTAGGCCGTACTTTGAGTATGGTCCATTATCAAGTTCAACAATGTGAACGAGGCGAGGCAGCTTCAACGGGTGGCTATATTGGGACTGGGCGGCCAGGAGACCGCGACCGGCGTACACCTGGAGGATATCTGTTGCCTCACTGCTTCGCGGGATTGACCATAAACAGTGTAATATTGTGTAATCCACCAGGTTAGTCAAAACCTCAGTTCGTAGGGTATTTTAAAGTGAAAACTTGATATTTGGAGCTATACATGTGAACCGTAGAAGGAAATAAACTACTTTTTGTCTGTATATGTAACTTAGCATTTTCATTTACTAATCATCCAACAACAGGCGCCCTGGGATACTTTTATTTTGATCCTCGAGTCCCTTAACTCTCCGACAACCGTAGCCGGTGAGTAACGCCCTAAAAAGTGTTATAAGATGGAATTCCTCATTTCCAGTAAAAAGGGCCTACGGCCACCTGCACTCACTAAGCGAAACGCAGAGGTAAACCTCTACTTCACGCTGGTTTTCTATGAGGTCGTGGTACTACCCCGGTTCGAGCCGGCCCATCCGTGCGACAGCAAAAGCTGCCGCGTGGCTCTACCCTATTCTATAATAGAATAATTAAACTTAAATATATAAACTGAGTAAGTGGCGCAAGTATGAGTCTGAGAGATGACTACATATTTGTGCCATTTGCTGTAGATGTTATTGGTCCGCGGGGTTTACGTGCAGTGAATTTCCTAAAGGAACCGAATTCGCGGCTTGTCGTCGCCATTGGTGATAAGAGGACTGGATATTTTCTCACTAAAGGCCAAGTATAGCTATTCAGCGACGAAACGCAGCCAGCGTTTTTGGTATCGTTCCAAGGGGAGTAGGACTGTATGATAATTTAGGTTTACAGTTTTAGCTTTTTTATTATGGTAATGAATACTGTGTATTAGAATTTTATCTAATAAATGATCTACTTATCTAGAAATAAAATATTTCAAATCGATTCTTACATCGATTCAAAATAATTTAAAGGTGGATTACGGACATTTAGATATCTTGTGAATCAGTATAAGATTTACATAAGAACTATTTAAAATTTGGAATTTGAATCGGCTATAAAAAAAACTAATGAATATTTTTTCAAAGTTATTAGTTTATTAGAAAGATGGAACCTCTCCATGAACATTTCCATTTAGGAATAGAAGACAACATCATTCAAATGATTGCCACGGCGAGCCTTACTATACCCCATTCGATCAGTCCTTATTTTCAGTATATTTCGGTTGTTTGGGCCTCTATTTCGGCAATGGCAACTTCAATTTCATGTTTCAAGTCGTCAGTCGTCTCTAGATGGTTATCGTATGGTAATAGTTAGCGTAACACTTTTCCTTATCGGCTCCCCACAAAATAGTCCAACGGAGTCAAATCGCAGCTTCGAGGTGGCCAATTGACATCAGTATTTCGGCTAATTAAGCGATTTTCGAAAACAGTGCGCAAAAGATCGATTGTTACGTTGGCTGTGTGGCACGTTGCGCCGTCTTGTTGAAACCAAATATCTTTTAAGTCATCCTCTTCAATTTTGGGATACTAAAAATCACCTAACATGGCACAGTAGCGATCGCCATTCACTATAACGGCATTTCCTTTTTAATTTTAGAAAAGAAATGGCCGAATAATGCCGCCAAACCAAAATCCGCACCAGACAGTCACTCGTTGTGGGTGTATTGGTTTTCCCACGATGACGTATTTTCTGAGCCCCAGATATGATAAATTTGTTTATTGACGTATCCTGAGTCGGAAATGAGCTTCATCTGAAAAGAAACCATCAGAAAAGCGACTCATTTCATAAATTTCGAACATAAAACTAACTTTCTATCACATCGGAAATGTCATCAAAATCTCAAAATAACCTATTGTTCCAATTCTAAACGTTAGATGGCCTGTATTATAATTTCCGTTTATTACGTTAATTTCTGTTTTCCTACAATATTACGAGTTTGTAGATATAAATTTTTTGCATGACGTTACTTGAAAGTTTTATGCATTTTAAAATAAATATGAAGTGGTCGTAGATTGATTCTACAAAGACTCATTTTTCATAATTTCCTATAAAAAAAATAATGTCTAACTGACTTGTTCCTCTTGAAAATTTCTAACACGCGAAAGCATAAATATCTATCTATCTTCTAAGGATAACTCATAATAACAATTTATATTTAAAAAAAAAAAACTCTCGCGCGACATAATAATAAAGGTGGCGGTCGGTGCAAGGGTGGCATGTTGGTATCTCTTGGTCAGGAAACGCGGAGAATCAATTTATTTAGAAATCTCAGAAAAACGAAACAAAGAATTTGGTAAAGGTACCAAAAAGTTTAAATTAATTATACGTAGCTGCTATTTAAGATAGATAATTGTTCAAACCGGACAACGTCTGGGTGGGCCGCTAGTTATTAATAATGTCGAAATTAAAACTTTTACTATACACATACATACTTTTACTATGTAATATTGCGGTAGCTTTTTCAAAGTGTACATCCTATTGAATAGAAATCATCATATTTTTTAATTAAATTTATTATATATATATATATATATATATTAATTATGTCATTAAATTAACTAACTTTATATTTCTGTCACTATCTGCTCTGCTGTTACCTTGGTAGATTTGATAGATTGGTAAGCGCTCTACTTAAAATTTTATAACGGGGACCAACGTAATAATTGTTCCTCCTCCCTTTAGTTAGGACAATTCATACACTACAACTTACATATGCTTCCTTTTTCCTGTAATAATTTTAGGTCATACACGATTGAATTTATTTATTATTAGCCATCAACCCATCAACCACAATTTTTCCTAATATAACATTATACTTATATATACACATCGTTCTACTACACGATGTCTAAAAATGGAATAATTGTAGGAAATACATTTGTAACACGCTCTAGCTATTTCGGTCGATTCTTCGAATCTTATAAATCAGAATACGGAAATAAATGGAATAACCAGGTGGTTATTCCATTTATTTCCGGATTTATATTATGCTTAGTAGGTACTACCATATTTGTTAAGTCCGTTGCAAATTGTTTAGTTTGATAGTATTTTTGGTCAACCTAAAAACAAGTTAGCCAAGTGCGTGTCACTTTTCGTCGTTTCGTCGGACGCATGGACCACAGCTGGTCGAGTAAGCCTTATCAGTCTTGAGCATAATGATTTCTTATATTTACGCGAAAACTACACATTTAAATAAAACTAAATTTACGGATTTTAACGCGTGTATTAACTTATTTTATATTCCCGACGTTTCGAGCACTTTACAGCACCCATAGTCAAGGGGGGGGACTGAGGTGTATAGCGTCCCAATGTCAAAGATAACCGCGGCTACCACCAGATTAAGAATTATTAATTTTTGTTCCGATCTACGTAGTATGAACTTACAGTATCTTGAAGTCTTACAGTTCTGTACTTGGGTTGGGATTTATTTTTTATTTTTTTTTAAGGAGAGGGGGCAAACGAGCATGCGGCTCACCTGATGGTAAGTGACTACCGCCGCCCATGAACAACCGCAACACCAGGGGAATTGCTGATGCGTTGCCGGCCTTTTAAAAAGGAGTAGGCTCTTTTCTTGAAGGTCCCTAAGTCGTATCGGTCCGGAAAAATCGCTGGTGGTAAACTATTCCACAAGGAAGTTGTGCGAGGAAGAAAACATCTTCTAAATCTCACAGTGGTGGACCGCCAACCATCCAGATGGTGTGGATGGTATCGGGAGTTCTGCCGCGATGTGCGTTCGTGAAATTTGGCGGCTGGGATTAATCCGAACAATTCCTCAGAGCACTCCCCATGGTAAATGCGAAAGAAAATGCTAAGAGATGCAACATCTCTTCGCAGTGCCAATGAGTCGAGCCGATCGGAAAGAACTCGGTCGTCGACGATTCGAGCCGCTCTGCGCTGGATGCGGTCAAGTGGAAGAAGCTGGCACTGGGGAGCCCCAGCCCAGAGATGGGAACAGTATTCCATGTGAGGCCGAACCTGCGCCTTGTAAAGTTGCAGGCGTTGAGCCGGCATGAAATACTGTCCCGCTCTACTGAGCACGCCAAGCTTTTTAGAGGCCAATATGGCCTTCTCTTCGCAGTTTCGTGGTCACTTGGAAGAGATGTCGATACCCGATATGTCGACGCCGAGGATTCCGATACTGGCTGAGGCAACAAGGGGAGTACCTTGAAACTGAGGAGATACGACAAAGGGGTTCTTTTTAGCGGTAAACGCGCAAACTTGTGTCTTCTGAGGATTAAACTGGACTAGATTTAGTCGCCCCCAATCCGAGATTTTGTCCAGCAAAGACTCGACTTCAGACACAAGTTTGTTCCGGTACTCAGTGACGTTTTCCCGAGAAATATTGGCACGGCCGGTGTATAGAGCATCACCAGTGCTGTCATCTGCATAGCAATGAATGCTACCGGCTTGCAACATATCATTGATATGCAGAAGAAACAGCGTTGGTGATAGCACGCAGCCTTGTGGAACACCAGCGTTAATAGGCTTGTAGTCGGAGCATGCACCGTCTACAACGACCTTGATGCTCCGATCTGCAAGAAAGCTGGTGATCCAATTGCATAATTTCTCGGGAAGCCCATAGGAAGGGAGCTTCGAAAGAAGCGCTTTGTGCCAAACCCGATCGAAGGCCTTCGCAATGTCCAGACTAACGGCCAACGCCTCCCCCTTGGACTCTACTGCCTCCGCCCATCTATGGGTCAGGTAGACCAGAAGATCACCAGCTGATCGACCCCGACGAAAACCGTATTGGCGGTCACTAATCAGCTGGTGATCCTCAAGGTACCGGATGAGCTGGCAGTTAATAATGGATTCCATTATTTTGGAGAACAAGGGGGTGATGGCGATAGGCCTGTAGTTGGACGGGTCTGAGCGGTCGCCTTTTTTAGGGATCGGGTGGACAAAAGCTGTCTTCCATGATTTCGGGACTACGCCTAGGGAGTAGGAGTACCGGAAAAGACGCGTTAGAACCGGTGCCAACTCCGGAGCACACGTCCTCAGCACAATTGGGGGGATTCCGTCAGGCCCACTCGACTTGTGGATGTCAAGGGAGAGGAGTGCTCTGCGAACCGAGCGCTGTGAGAACCGCACATCCGGCATGGAGCACTCACACCGCGGGATGGTCGGCGGTGTGTTCCCCCCGTCATCAACAGTCGAGTTGGACGCAAAAAGGGAGCCTAAAAGGTCGGCCTTCTCTTTTGTGTCGTGGGCCAGTGAGTCATCCTCCCTGTGCAGAGATGGTAGTGATGGCTTACAGAAATTCCCTTGGACAGCCTTGGCGAGAGACCAGAATGCACGGGTTCCCGAAGGAAGGCGAACTAGTTTCTCGCCAATTCTGCCTATGTGCTCTGACTTTGCCTTGGCAATAACTCTTTTGAAGGACCTGGAGGCGAAGTTATACTTCCTTTTGAGTGTGCTGGTGTTTACATCCCGAGTCACCGAAGCCGCAGCCCAGGCTTGATAACACTCCTGCTTACTGCGTAATGCAGTCTTACAGGAGCGACCAAACCAAGGCTGAGATCTGCCTCCGATGGGTACCACGGATGATGGAATAAATAGTTCCATTCCCTGTAGCACCACATCAGTGACAGAGTCAGCAACAGCGCTGGGATCATCCGGCGAAAAGCAAACCCGCCCCCATGGGTAGGAGGCAAAGAAAGACCGCATTCCGTCCCAATCCGCCGACCTGTAATGCCAAACACGGCGGCAACCTGCAGAAAGCAACCGCGAGGGGAGCGTGAGTGGCACCACACTCCGGATCAGACAATGGTCCGAAGAGCCAAGAGGGGCATCGACGGAAACCTGATATCCGTCCGGATGAGAGGTCAGCAGAAGGTCCAACAGGGAAGGTGTATGATCCTCAACATCTGGAATCCGCGTAGGCGATGTAACCAGTTGTGTCAGACCATATGCCAAGGCAAAGTCATAAACAGATCTCCCCGCATGATCGGTTAAACGTGAACCGAGCCATTCGGCGTGGTGGGCGTTAAAATCGCCAAGGATCACGATCTCTGCGGATGGGACCTGTTGTAGCAAGGAATCTGCAGCCATTTGGACGTGGTCGATGAGTCGCTCTGTTTCGGCATTACCGCTATGGGACCTATAGAGGCACGCGTAGACGCGCGGATGGTCGTCGCTGTCCACGCGTAGCCAAAGGATGGACAGGTCCGAACCTTCAAGACTGCCGAGGCGTCGAGAACAGATGTCCTCTCTGACATACACGCAAACTCCAGCCCGAGGCACAAAGGAGTGCTCCAATTTGTACCCCGGGTAGGAGAGATACGAAGTATCAGCCGGAGAGGACACCTGCGTCTCGGTCAGAAAGAGCAAGGCCGGCTTCGCCGTCTCAAGATGGTAGTGGACGGCGTTTAGTTTCGAGTGAAGTCCCCTGATGTTGCAGAAATTCACGGATAGCGTGGCAGGGGTCGCCTTGGTCTTGTTGCTCAGTTTGCCCCGAGCAGTTTTTGTGTTGAGCGGAATTTTGCCCCCCCCCCCCCCCCCCCCCAGAATACGCGGGGCAGCCTGAGCACCCACGCTCAGGAGTGGAATAGCATGGTCGTGGATGCTCAGCGAGGGATTCTCCAGGGGTACTGGTACCCTCCTGGGGTAGTTTATGACGTAATTCCGCTACCATGTTGATGGGGGGGGGGGGGGGGGGGGGAATTGGGCCTCCGGTCACCTGCACTCACCAGACGAAACGCGGAAGCAAAGCTTCCACTTCACGCCGGTATTCTGTGAGGTCGTGGTACTAACCCGGCTCGAGCCGGCCCATACGTACAACAGCATAAGCTGCTGCAAGGCTCTACCACCGTTAAATTAATTTTATTAATTATGGGATCACAAGCAGATAGTAGCACTCAGTCATCTTCTCTATTGAAATTAGTATAATTTTTGATTTCAATAGCCTCGCGAATCATCCTTGGAAGGAATCGGTGTTCTTTAGCGAGGATTTGTTGTCTATCAAATCGAATGTAGTGACGAGGGCGATCCTGTACGTGTTCACAGACTGCACACTTCCCGGAGCGTCGATTTTTCACATCAGCTATGTGCTCTTTGACGCGGGTTTTTATGGGTCTTTTAGTTTGTCCTATATAAGAGAGACCACATTTACAATCAAACTTGTACACTCCTGCATCTTGCAGAGGGACATTACACTTGACTGATGGTAAAAACTGACTAATCTTCTTCGGCGGCTTGAAGTATGTTTTAATAGAAGCACGCTTCAAGATGTAGCCAATCTTGTCAGTGACACCTTTGACATATGGCAGTACAGCAGGCACTCGCTCGACTGTGGCCAGCTTCACTGGCTCACTGTGACGTAGGCGCGGGACCCGAAGCTTACTGTCGTGCAAAGTTTGCTTGACGTGTTGAATTTGTAAAGCCGGCTTTAGACAATATGGTTATGGTTAGGTACAGACATACAGACAGAAAAACTTATTTTGATTATGTGCTAGATCGGTGAATTGATTAATCCATTTAATCTCTTTTCACAATAGATAATCTTAGTGCTATGTATTAAAGAAGTGCCATACTGGTATCTATCTTGTGAGAGACTGGTGCCTGATGTAGGGGAGACCGGGGCCACAATTAACAAAATTTGCATTTTTAGTTGTACCTTTGAAATTATTAAATATTAAGACTTCATTTTAATGTGACATGATGCTTTAACTATTCAAGTATTATTAGTATTATTAACATAAATCAAACATAAAATAAGTGATGTCTTAAATGGAACATTATTTCTCAAAAAAGTCAGTTTTTAATTTAATTAAATAATTACCCCATCAACGGGGCTAGAATTAACAGCTCTGAGGTAAGTATTAACATTATGTTATGCCAACTGTTCAAGAAGAAAACAAATATATGCATTGAATATTTTTTTTATTAATACAAGTGCTATTAATACAGACGTGTTTGGAGCATCTGTCTTTTATATATATATATTGACATTACCAATCACAAAATATCTAAACATGAAAAAAAATAAACCCGTTTAATTAATCGTTAAACTATTTTAGATATCAATATTTTTTGGTCACTTTTTCTTAAAATTTATCAGTTTTGTACCGGTCATCAATTATAATTTCTATGCGCATAATTAAACAACGAGATGAGATGAGGTGGAAAATCGTATTTTCCTTTAACTTGCACAACATGGATAAAATTTAGTTTTTTATAATATCAAAAATACTAAAAAAATATCAACGATTAGGAACTAAATTAAGTAACAAAATAATATCTATTCGTACTCATAATCCAAACTACAATTCAGGCAATTTTTAATCCACTTACGATTAAATTGAGCTTGTGGAGGAGCTTTTCAGTCAGAGCTTTTACAATTTCCAAGAAATAACTAGCATTATTTTAGCTAAGGGCTAGGTTTTTTTTTGTATCTCATTTTCCCTGGTCCACCCGCTTTTCTTTACAAAATGGAATACTGAAAATAGTGAAACGTGGAAGAGCCCAAATTCTTTTGCTACATTTCGGTAATTTCCGTTTTACTTCATTACTTCTAGCACAGTCAACTCGTAGACCCGTAGATTTGGTTCCTCGAGTAGTTTGTCGTTTATACGTTCTCACGCTGTTATAAAAAACATAAAATTATTACTTATACACAAACATTCAGTTATCTTGTTAATAACTAGACCTCGCATCCGGGGTTGGTACCGACTGGTTAATTATAGCCCCAAAGGCACATTTTTGGTTTTAAATAATATAACCAAATATTGGTTAATAAAGTAGTCAAATTAACAATGAAGCGTTATTAAGTATAAAATATGCATCTGAGGAAACAAAAAACATAATCATAACAAAGCTTATTTGAGCATAAATCAAGAAATTGTGAAGTTAAAAATGTGCGTTACTTGCGTAAAAAAGAAGTCTGGTACGCAACTCAGTCGCACGATGCGCGGAGTACAATTGACCAATTCCGAGTCATGCGGCGTGATCTATTTGGCGTTTTAAAATACACGCTGAAGGTTTAGTATGTACAGTTTTAGAGAAATTCGCTTGTTAATACTTATCTCTGTTAATTGTAGCCCCGGCTTCTCCTACGAGTAGGTTTAAAATACCTGTATTACAGTCCTGGTGGACTCAACGCGGATAGAGCGACAATCAGGGAAAACCGCATCAAAAACATACGGGATTTTAATATAAAAGTGAACAAATAAACATTTTTATGGAATAAGGGTGAGAAACAAGCATACAGTCCACCTGACGGAAAGTGGATGCTGTGGCCCATAGACCTTATCTTCGATTAAGAATCAAAAGGCAGATGCATTGTCACTTCTGAGGACTAAGATAGAATGCCTCGTTTCCAGTAAAAAGGGCCTCAGGTACTCTACACCACAACACAGCAGCATTGAGCTATTATTTTACGCTGGTATACTGTGAGAGGGTGGCCCTACCCCGGTCGAGTCAACCCGTTCGTGCTAAAACCATAATTTAGCTGCAGCGTGGGTCAACTACGTACTTAAACTATACAGTGATTACTGATTATACATCAGTGGGTAATGTTCTTTGTATAGCAACAATGGTTTGTTTTGTATGAGTGTATTGTGTGTGCGCTTGTGTAGGAGTGTTTGTATGTGTGTGGATGAATTAATATAGAAATGTTATGTTATTTTAAGTTAAAAGCAAAAAGGAGGAAAAGGTGAAAATAGTTCAGGACTGAGCGGGATCATTATTTGTATAGTCGACTTCAATAGGTTTTCGGTTTCCATAGTCTAAAGTTTTTAAATGTTTCGTTAGTCGGGAATTCCAACAAGTAATGGATAACGAATAGAAATTTGAAATATTATTCAATTTATTATACAGAGTATTTCATCTGCTCTCTTATTATATGATGGTTCTAGAAAACAGAACAAATTACGTGAGAGAGGAGAATGGAAGGATTGTACATCCGGATCGTACTTAGATTGAGAGTGCTATATAAGAACAGTATGTAGGATGAAAGTTTGTCTCACTGTTAGGATATAGCATTTTCTGTAGAGGTTCACTGTTAAAAAGCTAACCTACTAACTTTTATAATGACCCTTTGAGCACTTCTAACCTTTGTCAGAACTATCATATGAACCGCTGCAGTGGTCTACGAGTAATTGACATAGAGCGTAATAAACCATCTTGATGATTCGGCAGTCCGCTAATTGTTTTAAAGATTTAATAATGTTCGCAAAAAGTGCAAACTTCTTCAGAATCGTCATGTTTTGAAACTCGATGAAATGAAAATGATATACTAAAAAGAGACAAGCACAACTTCTATAGAATTTAGCCTGTAGGAAAATGAGATAGAATACGGTATACAGTGTTTATTATAAATTTATTTATTAATTAATTACTTAGCCCAACAAGTATCCTACTTCTATACTCTGCATTCGTCTCATTTCTTCGAAGTCAGTTTTTACGTGGTAGAGCCATACTGCAGCTATATTACTAATATAAATGTAGCACGAATGGGTCGGCTCTTACAGAATACCAGCGTAAAATAGCAGCTTAACGCTACTGTGTTTCGTATGGTGAGTGAAGAGAATCGGAGACCCTTTTTACTGGAAACGAGGCATTCCATCTTAGTTCTCACGGGTGGCTACGCATCTGCCTTTTTGATTCGTAATCGAGGATAGATGTAGATGTCTATGGGCCACAGCAACCACTTACCATCAGGTGGACTGTGTGCTTGTTTGTCACCCTTATCCTATAAAAAACAAAGTTCAGTTTTGTGAAGGGTTCACTTCTACCGCGTGTGAACTGCACACATGTTCTTTTTTCAATTATTTCAGAATATTAATAAGCAGATTTGACGAACTGATTTATAAATTGAAAACAAAATATCTCATCAATTGTTGTCACGTCTGTACTCTGTACACAAGACGTACAAACGCAAGTCCAGCTGTGATCCTCCAAGTGCGATAAGAGCCACTAGTAGGGCGCGCGGGCTCCGATCATTGAAGTAATATGTACTGCGAACTAGAATAGATATCGCGAACTAAATCTGTGTAAAGCACAGACTAAGTAACTTCGAGTCCGCGGGATCTAACACGTGTTGCAAACAACAAAAAGTTTTTACGTCTCTTCTAGTACATAGCACATGTTACTTCAATGGTTCCGGTAGTGCATTTTCACCGGTCTTGTTAGTCCAGAAACGCGAGTTGCCGCAAGCAACACTGTGTTCTCGTCATTATACTAAGGTACGTGAGGGTAATATGGTCACCTTAAGCTTTGCCGCCCTATAATACCAGCATTAAGAGGAGGAATTTGTAATTCCTCCCGTTATTTCGCCAGACCTGGGAACCAATAATCACACATATCAGGACAGAGACAAATACACAATGTCATATACTATAAGTAATATATTAAGAATAAAATAGCAAACATGCCTTTGCAATAATTAGGAACACTTCGAAAAATCAACTTAAAAAAAACTAACTACACTAACCAATACTAAAGTCGACTAAAATGTTTACTAAGTATAATATCAACTGCCAAAATGGCGTCGATAAAGCGGTGGCCTTTTGACCCTTTATTATTTGAATGACTGATCAAGAGCTATCGTATCACAAAGCCATCTATGCAAAATATGCTGTAGTTTTTGAGTTATAAGAAAGTGATCATATTAATAGGATTCTGTGATGTATGTCGGTAGATCGTACAATATAAGTATGTACATATATATTTTTCTATGTAGGTAGGCAGTTGCATCTGCCACGTTAGATTGCAAAAAACGCCGTTACGCAAGGACGTGTTTTATTTCTCAGATTCCTTTTTCGCTTAGAAAACTGTCTGGGTAGGTACCACCATCTTTATTATTTCCGTCATCAAATAGCAGAACGTGCACTGATGTGTTCTGCTCTGAAAGGTATTGACAGCCAGTATAATTACACGTTGTGAGGCATTCCAACTTAGTCCTCATACGTGACAACGTATTTATTAGCTTTCCTTGTTTGAAGTTTAAAACAAATCAAAGTCACTTGCCATCAGGGAGAATGTAAGTGCTTTTGTCACTTCGGTTTTATCTAAGATAGCTTCATACAAACAGAAATCGCATAAATGTCAAGCTAAACTATAAACTCTTCAACGCTTTAGATAGGGTCGTTGCGCCGGTAAGGCGGCCGGGCCTAAATTTCGGCCTTTGGCACCAGGTGATGCAGTAAATTTGATTTAATAACAATTTTAATAAATATTATCTATTAGTCTTCTATTTTATTTATAATGAGTCGAAAACTTGCGAAGACACTAGCTTTCAGTTTTCGGCCACAAAATACTGCAATTTGAATGGTAAGTGATGAAACTAAAATACCCATTTTAGTTGTGACCGAAAACTAGTTTGAGTCTAAAATTATTATTTAGTTTTCGGCCAACTTCCAATTGCATGAAAGAATAGGGAAGCCGAAAATTGAATGCTGCTTTGCCATTTCATGAAATATTTCATTCACGTTGCGTTTTAGGAAGAAGATTCAATAAAACATTTCAGATAGCTTTATTAATTTGATCCCAATGCCGTGGATTACTCAAAATGTGTCCAGAATACCCCGGAAATCAATTAAAAAAAACTAATCAGTGAAAATTTAAAGACACCAGAAAAAATATTCCTAAAGAAATAACTAACGCAGACGTAGTTTCCATAAGAAAAGTTTTGAGACAGTTAAAATGAACTCTGGCAGAAAAAACATGGGTGGCGATGTTCTGGTAACTATGGATTCATCTACCGATGCATTAGAATGGTTAATCGATATCGGTTCCTTAGTATCGTTAGATAACTATCTTATAATCCAAACAAAATAAGCCTACTAACGACAACAGTACTGACAATGTCTGAAATGGTAATAGATTCCAGTAATGCAATAATAACGACCCAAAGTAATAAAATGGCCGCGATAATACCACCACCACAAACAAACACATTTAAACTTTAGAAAATGTGCTGGTTGATATTCCAATAAAACAGACTAGTACACCTCTACAAACTAGTAGAGTAGTAACTAAAACATCGGTTTCAGTACTATTAAATATAGAAACATTTATTTAAACCGGAACTCAACAAATCAACTATTAACAGTAGGTACACGTACACCTTCGTAAAAACGAAAAAATCAACTATTAACAGAACACATACACCTTCTGTGGCAATTGGATCTGCAGAGTGGCGAAATCTTTATGAAGATAAAGAAAAAGTTAAAATAGAGAAGTTAGAACTTAGTTGAAAAAAGATAAAAAATTTGAAAAACAAAATAATAGAAAAGGTTAAAGAGTGATAAAGTTCAAAAACGAAATATCGCAAAATCCAAGAATTTCATGAAGGAAAATTAAAGGGTAAGAATTAATTGCACCTTGTGATATGATGTTTTAATAAGCGATACAGAAGAAGATATAGAAAAAATATTTTATTTGACTTTTGCACTAAATGGATTTGAGATGTATAGATTTTGTTGGACTAAAATATGAGGAAGTACAAAATAAATGACAACATTTGATCGCCATATTTAACGACACGACATTTTATTATAATGTTACAAAAACATAAGTTAAGGTTACGGTAATGAAGATAAAAAATTAGCTAATCTTAAGGTCTACTATCCTGTCTAATGCAGTGGCCAAAAACTAAAATTCTTGTAAAAAAAAGGCCGAAAACCGGCGCAACGACCCTACTAGGGTTGCGATTTTTAGGCTATTAACCGTTAAAATACAGAAGATCAAAAAAATAAAATAAAAAGCAAGTATATTTTAAATTAGTATTGCATTTTTTTACGTTATAGTTGCCCTTTAATAAAATATGGTAGTTTCACCTACTTTATTTTTAACCGCCGATGCAAAAAGAGGGGTGATATAAGTTTTGCCGCTATGTGTGTCTGTCTGCCTATATGTCTGTCTGTAGCACATTCTTAGACATTTTTTATCAAAATCAATATATCCATTTTAAGGTCATCAACTGTTTTTTCGTGTTTTTTTTTTAATTTGAGTAATTTATAATAGTATTTGAACCTCTAATATAGTAAGATATTATTTATACTAAGGTTGGCAACTCCAGTAGATTACTCCAGTATAGACGTACATTGTGCTCTGGGAAGTAAATTGAAACACATTGTTACGCGTGATCGAGTCTCTAGTTCTCAACAATGTTCAATATTTAGTGCACATAGGAAGGCTATGTTTATTTACTGACAATTTTGTGTTTTATTTTTGTTACAAGCAATGATAAACGAGCCAAAAATCCAATTAATTATAAGTAGATTTGTAGCCAAGTAATCAATTTCAAACAACGGCGTAATCACCTGTTTTCACCTTTAACTTAAAGACGAGTCTTAGTCTGTAATTATATTAGATTCTCATATTATCTTTCAGGCTGGATAACAAGAGGATGATTTCCATAAAAACCAGATTTAGCCCTTACAAATAAGTAATGTATTTCAAGTGGTAGGTACATACATATACAACCATATACACCTTATGTCTGAATTACGCTTCCGCATCCGCAAGCTAATAATAAATTATTACGGTGAAGCCATATTTCAATTTTTTAAAAGATCTTTTAAAAATAGAAAAATTTTGCGCTTATCTATATCTCAAATAATTAAGCTTCCGTTAGGAATTAGAAATTTTCTTAGATAGGTATACATACCGTATTTAAGCAAAAAGTACATTCAATCTATTAAAATTTAGTGTTTATGCTGTGACCAAAACAAATTAATTTATTATAATAAAGTTAATTGGTTGATTGGTGGACAAACAGCAAATTAAAAAATATTAAAAGAGCAAAATAGACGTCATTTGTGTTTTAAAATTTTAAATTTGCATTAACTTTGAAACCATAACGACCGATAACTTATAGTAATATAAGTAGTAGGCGCGAATCCGCCATTCGACTACGATCGTGAAAAACTCCAAGCACGTACATTTTAAGTTTGTTGGAAGTAGTTAACAAAACTAATAATAACGTTAATAGCATTTTAATAGTAATTTAAACAAGTGGTAAAATAAAAAAAAATGTACAACCGACTTCAATATAAATTATTAAAGATAACTCAAAAACTACTGTTCATACCTCGAATAAATTTATTTGGCACCATAAGAAAAGAGAACCAACTTTCAAATAAAAAAAGAATAATCAAAATCGGTTCACCTCGAAAAAAGTTATGAGGTAACACATAAAAAACGTACAATCGAATTGAGTACCTCGTCCCTTTTGAAGTTGGTTAAAAAAGAATACGAAGGACTATTAATTTCAGCTAACAACTTACCACTTAATCTGGAAGTTTCCCCGGAATTCGATTACGCTCTCGTAGTAATTGCCTTCAAGTGCTTCCTCAATTTAGAACTTAGACTGAACTTAGACCTTTCTGTTAACAACTGATTGTTTTATGCCTCAGGATGTGGGCTTCCCAAAAACCAATAAAACAATCATTTAAAATTGAAATCACTTACATAAAGTACGGTGACCTTAAAATAATGTGCTACTTATATTAATTCTTTATTGTTTAAAAAGAATATTTATGACCAGAGTTATTTCGCTTACTACTCTAATGATACACTCCTCTCTATTTAATTTTTTTAAAGTGAAAACTTCTTGAGATGTTGAGCGTTTTTGGTATGGGAAAACTTATGGGTTCGCGTCATCGATAACCTCGACATGCTCGTGACGTAGACGTGATGTAACGCCTGCGAGTATGTCGAGCGACGTCTTGCGCCGAGTAATATAGCGGCCTGTGTACATGTAATTGTAGTTCATGGAAACCTGTAGCCAATTTTTTTGTAGAATAAGGTTGACGCACTTAAAATTCCTAACAAAGACGGCTACAGATGCGTTGTGGATTATACTGGCTCTCTATACTCTACAGACCAGAGAAACACAGAATTAGGTATTTGGCGGCAGAAACGGGTAATAGTAGGACCTAAGTGGTATTCAACCCATACGAACTCTTAGGCAGAAAAAGATTCCTACCACTTGGTATTACGCTGAATGGTAGTTGTAATTAAGGCATTAAGTAGATCGCTACCAAGCTATTTCTAATTTGTTTTGTGTTGTCAATTGTAACATACGTGAATGTAAGTTGTTATTTTTCTACCGACTTCAAAAAAGAGGAAGTAACTGTATGTTTTCTTTATGTGTGTTACCTCATAACTTTGACTCTTTACACTACGATTTTTTACATGAACCGATTTCGATTATTCTTTCTTTATTTGAAAGCTGGTGCTTTTCATGTGGTCTCATATATTTGTTCAAAGTTGATCAAGATCTGACTAATAGTTTTTGAGTTATCCTTAAGAATATAATATATTGAAGTCGGTTGTACAAAATTTTTAATTTTAAATAAGTTAAAAAAATGTCCCGCTGGGTTTCTTGCTGGTTCTTACCAGGACACAGGTTTTTTTTTTCCGAACCAGTGGAAAATTATAAAAAGTGACTTTAAATAAATATTATTTATAATCTATATTGATTAAAAAGAGTTTCTATTTCTGTTTCTTTAGGGCCTAGACAAGACGCGTAATAAAAACAACATAATTTCATTCCACAACTTTGATCAGAAAAAAGATGACCCGCCAGCCTTTGTGATGTATTAAGAGATATTAATTATCTACTTCGTTCCGTTTTTTTTTTAATATTAGATCATCAAATGAGGTTACAGTCCACCTGACAGTAATTTAGTCTGACTCCAGCAACCAACTTTTCTATTTATTTATTTATGTACACATAACAAGATACAGAAACAGTCTAGTGAGTTCGTATAAAGGTTCTACTTATTCCATAATTTGCTGAAATATCTTCCAGAAGACCCACAAAGGCTATTAATATTAAAAAATGAAACTAAAATCCTCTATTACTTCTACTAAGAAATAAATTATATATATATATATATATATATATATATATATAATTTATGCTATATATATATGCTATCCTGCAGGATAGGTTTCGTACTCTGATTCTGTACTCGGATAGCCATCGTAACTCTACTGTACAAACACTTCAGCACTTCGATATACCGACAGTCAACTTGGCACCGCTGAAGGGACTGCAGCAGCATCAACGGAATCAAATGCTTTCTCATAGTCCACATACGCAAGGTAAAAAGGCAGATTGTATTCTTCTGTCTTCCGTGCAATTTGCCGAAGGGTGCGTATGTGATCTATGGTACTAAAGCCTTTTCGGAAACCGGCTTTTTCGGGAGGCTGGAAGTCGTCGAATCTGCGTGCGAGACGATTCGTAATGACTCTCGAATACAGCACGTAGACGCGGCTCAGAAGGAAAATCGGTCAGTAGTTCTTCAGGAGAGCGTTATCGCCTTTCTTGAAGAACAAGACCACCGCACTTCTGCTCTACGCATCCGTAGTAGAATTAAAGAGCTTCTGAAGGACTTCAAGTACCGGTTTTCCACCCGCTTTCAGAAACTCCGGAATATCTTCGGAATAGTGTCGGATAAGATTCGCTCTTGGATCGTTACTCACATTTGCTTGTGGCTCCAACGATGACGGGTATGCCGAGGTTGGTGCGTAAACCTGTATGACCTTCAGCGAATACCGTTTGGTGATTCTTAGTATAAGGTACGCAACCCTCGTCGACACACTCTCAATCTTTACAACGTTGTTAACGAGAGACTTGTAGACGATAAATCCGACACCTCCTTGGGACAGATGGTCGCCCTTCCGGTGATAGAATAAGTTGCCGGATTAGAGGATTACCGTGTCATCCCCCTCTTTTCGGACCTCGGATAATCCTATAATATTCCAGCGCAACTTTCCTGTCCCTTCTTCTAGCTCCAGGATCTTCTCGTCAGTCCTCAGGGTGCGTGCGTTATAAGTTGCCAGGTCGAGTCGTCGTAGGTGTCAACCGAACGTCCACCGGAGATTCTTAGCACCCCCTGCCCCGCCGTTACCATGGTCGCCACCGTAGCCAGGAATAGCGGGGCCGCCGGGGACTGGGGGCCGTCTCTTCGTTACTTTCATGGGGGGGGGGTATATTGCCATAGTCGCCACGCTTGGCGAGCGGGTTGGCAACCGCAGTTTTTTTATTGTTATTTTGCTGTTATCAGGAAGATGCTGCTGCCCATCTCCTGCCTGTTTCCCACTGTCGCCTTTTACGACACCCACGGGAAGATATGGGGTAGTGGATATTCTTAACCGCCGCTACACGGCCAGTATATGTATATATATATATGTTACGTTAATTATATTAAATAATCTAATATATAAAATTCTCGTGTCGCGGTGTTTGGTACCAAACTCCTCCGTAACGGTTGAACCGATTTGTATGAAATTTTGTGTGCATATCGGGTAGGTCTGAGAATCGGCCAACAACTATTTTTCAAACCCCTTAATGATAAGGGTTACCTACCCCTAAATATTTTTTTTTATTTTTTTTGACAATTTTTTTTAATTTTATTTTATTATGATTAAGCATTAAAAATACATAAAACTTCAAATTTTAACCCTTCTACGATCAACCCCTGTTTTTTGATCGCGATTTTTAAAACTAAATAACATTTCCTAGAAATAATGTAGGTATATATATTAATATAATAAAGCGGAAGAGTTTTTTTGTTTGTTTAAACGCGCTAATGTCTGGAACTACCAGTCCGATTTGAAAAATTTATTTTGTATATTATAGATAGATTCACGTGAAATAGTATAGGCTATCTAGAACTAAGCTATATCACTCAGCTAGCCTTAAATATGGATATTTGTCAAGCAAGTCAGAAGAAAAAGCACTCCCGAAATGATTTATCCCCGTACGCTGGTGTTATCGTTAGGGATACGTAAATACAATGTTCTAGAAAAATATAGATCTTTACTCCGTCTAAAAAAAAAGTCCGCGATACCATATGTCTATTTCTTATGCATAAGCCATAATTAGGTATTTTGTGACAAAAACATATTGAAAATTAAAAAGTGATTTATGAGCGTTATTATTAGGTATGGCTTATTTATCCTTACGAACGAAAGTTACTTCATCATCAAGACAATTTTATGAAGATGAACTTTGTTCTTTATAC
Source organism: Parnassius mnemosyne (assembly GCA_963668995.1). Lineage (NCBI taxonomy): Eukaryota > Metazoa > Arthropoda > Insecta > Lepidoptera > Papilionidae > Parnassius > Parnassius mnemosyne. The sequence continues at coordinate 10,184,289 of CAVLGL010000093.1, forward strand.
CATGTTATTTGGACGCATAGTTTAAGAGATAATGTAAAATTAAAATAATTCAATTCTTGGCTGGGCGTGCGAACGACGCATAAACCTTAGCCGCCTGGTGAGAACTGCGAGAAGCCAGTATTGAAAGCTTCTATGTGCGAGGTTAGTTTAATCATTATAGCTAAAATAAATTAAAAATTAGTTGACTATTTTTATGACAAAGATTAGTTACATCTTTATTTCTGAACTCTTTCAATTCACGTTGCTATGGTATTTTGAAAATTTTATTGATTAATAAGTATAGCTTGATAGTAATAGTTTAATAGCTCAAGAATCATTTCATGCCTACACACTTTTTATGTATCGTGTACGGATTTCTTTAAAACTGAAAATAACCGCGCTTCGGGTCACTTTCTGGGAAGTGGGGGAGGGGGGGACGCTCAACCGGGAGCGGGAGGGAAAATGGATAAAACTTAACTTCGCTCTACATCATACATAATATGCCGACAGATAAAAGTACTCCATTAATTATGCCAATTTTTCCATACATTGCTATCAAATAAAATATTTAATTGCAATTATAAAATGCTTGAACTAGGTCATGTCGCGCATCTTTGACACGTGATGACGCGGGTGAAACCGCGGGGCACAGCTAGTGTAGGTATATGGCAAAACAACGTTTGCCGGGTCAGCTAGTACTATAAATAAAAATAAAATAATACATATTATAACAACATATAATATATATATATAGAAACTAATACTAATATAATAAAATAATATAATATGTTAATTAACATTGCATCCTGCAAAGAAATTATCTCTAACACGTTTTTAAATGCCAATAAATTTTGGGATTTCTTATGTTAGGTGGTGGTTTTTCTCTTTACTTAGTTTACAAAACAGAACACTATTCTTACTACTTAATTATTCTAATATATAGCTTGCATGGAAATATTATTAAACTCGTTTTTTACACGCTGCTTAATATGTCTGAGAATATGAAAGCAATCTTAATAAACGACAAACTGTTTCATAACAAAATCCTTACATACGCCTCACGACTCTGCACAGAGCCCCTAATTACTTCTGTTGTTTTGTTGACGGGATGGAATCCCTTTTTAACTAATCAGACATCTAGGTTTCCCCCGCAAAGTTATAATTTACCACCTCCCACGTAGACGTTCTGCTCCCGAGGCTGATTTTTTTTATAGAGTGACAAACGGACACGCAGACCAATTGATGGTAAGTGGATGCTGTAGCTCATAGACGTGTTTATTTATCCTGGATTAAAAATCAAAATGCAGATGCGTTGTCACCCCTGAGAACTAAGATGGCATGCCTCGTTTCCAGTAAAAAGGGTCTCCGGTTCTCTACACTCACTATACGAAACTGAAAAGAAGCTTATGCATGGCAGTGGACCACCTAATGGACCTTGTATTTAGTAGCCCAACGATGCCTCAAACTATTCCAATGTAATTAAAAATTAAAAAAATTGTACAACGGACTTCAATATAAATTATTAAGAATAACTCAAAAACTATTTGTCAGACCTTGATTAAATTTATATGGGTCTACATGTGAAGCACCAGCTTTTCAAACAAAAGAAGAATCATCGAAATCAGTTCACCTGGTAAAAAGTTATGAGGTAACACACATAAAAAAAAACATACAGTCGAATTGAGTACCGTCGCCTTTGAAGTCGGTAGAAAATGGAGATAAAATTCTCTGTGCACTCAATTTTTAATTAATTGAGTTCGTGAAATTATTGCAATGCCAATAGACAACCAATATATTTAACTAAAGAGAGAACACTTATCACAGTTTTGTGTACACAGCATCCACCATATCAGCTCAGTTAGGTAATTTTGCTAAACGTGGCAATTACGATAAAACACAGCATACGAGTATAGGATATTTTAAGTGTGACAATTTCTGATGGTACGTAATAAGTATTCAGTAGCATTATATTTAATTTTATCGGTCACTTATTATAGCTATATTTATTAAAGCTAAAACTGTACCATCTAATAATATGACTTCCTTACGTGGTAGAGCCATGCTGCAGCTATATTACTGGTATGGTTGTAGCACGAATGGGTCGGCTCGACCGGGGAAGGACCACGGTCTCACAGAATACCAGCGTAAGCTAGCAGCTTACCGCTGCTGTGGTTCGTATGGTGAGTGTAAAGAAACGGAGACACTTTTTACTGGAAACGCGGAATTCCATCTTAGTCCTCACAGATGACAACGCATCTGCACTTTTATTCTTCATCGAGGATATATGTAGATATCTATGGGCCACAGCAAACACTTACCATCAGGTTATTGCGTGCTAGTTTGTCACCCTTATCCTATAAAAAATGAGCAACAGTACGCTGAAGTGCGGCTTAGGTGGCCTTTGGGTCACTTCAATATCGCGAATATTTACATAATGCTAGCGATCCGCTCCAGCTTCACCCGGGTGAATTTTGAATCTCGAGAACAGCGCCACCTACCAGGCCCAATTGTGAAGCCGGGCAGACGCTTTTCTGCCCTCTCCGACGACCCTGAGTCCTATAAAAATTCTTAAATTCGTAGTAAAAAGTATTGAGGGTCACTTATAGGGATAAAAACTATCCTATCTCTCAATTTGGACCAAACTGCACACAGTGTGCAAAATTTTATTGCAATCAGTTTAGTAGTTTAGGAGTTCATCGCGGATAAACAATGTGACAAGTAATTTTTATATATAAAAAAGATATAGATATGAATAAGCAATAAAATGATGTGGATTCTGTTAAAAATCCTGAATATCTTAAGATATGCGCCATCAGCGCCACTAGCGGTGAATAATGAAACAATTTTACGATATGACCAAATGATCTCTATTCATTGATTTGGTCAAGCCTTATCCTGATATAGTCAACAAATAATGTCAAATTTCTAGAAATGCCACCATGATATGATTGACCAATTCCCCATATAAAATCTATAGCTACGACGTGTATAAAATAATCTTTAATTAAATTACTATAAAGTTAACGAGAGTTTTGCAATAATCGCAAACAAACCAGCTTTAATCAGTTTACGAGTATATAAAGATTTGTAGTTAAACTTAAAACCATAAAACCAACCATAAACTATATATTTAAATTATTATACGAATAAAATGAAAGAACGAAAAACTGAAAAAATTTACATTAGAATTTTCTGAATGCAAAAAAAGGCTTCTTCTTTTATTTGAAACTATCCCAAATTGGATGTGATTTATGGGCAACGACGTTTTTGCCGACCCTTACGAATGTGTGCGTGCGCAGTAAAATCAGTTAAAATAATGCATTACCACGCATTTTGAATTTAAAAGATAAAGACAGAATGTTTGAGATTTTTTTAAATAAATTTTTCTTCTCCGTTTGCCAATATTACGGTTATTGCAAAATACAGGGTTATATGCAAATGACAAAAAAGTCTACTAGTAAAAAAATATAATAATGCTATTGCCAACATGCTTGCAAGGCATGACGAATATGGCAAATATATCTCCTATATCATCACATAGGAGATATATTTGCCATATTCGTTTTTGCCTCATTAGGCAACCTATTTGGATGAGGATAACTGAAGGAACAAAATAATGCTTGGAAATAAATATGGTACAATTTGATTTTTGCGGAGGCCACAGAACCCACAAAAACATCCACTTTAAATAATGCTATGTTGCTGCGGCAAATGATGTGCGTCAACTGAAGTGTTCTACAAAATGGATGACTACCTAAATGTTTTACGATTCTGATGGCGGCTATAAAAGTTTAACTTAATAAAATCGCATCTGTGTCTTTTCTGAAAATGACTCGTGCGTATTCTCGGAACCTTTATAATTTAGTGTCTATTATATTTAGAACTATAGATCCGCCCGGCTTTGCACGGGTGATTTCTGGATCTCGTCATCAGCAATCAATTTTATCAATTTTTAAACCGCCCAGGAACCCACCCAAATACACATAAACAAATTCATCAAAATTGGTCGAGCCATTTTCGAGTTTTTACGTGACTAACGTACATCAATTGATTTTTATATATAGAGAAGAAGATAGATAACGGTATTAACAAAGGAAAATCTTTTAATTTTACTAACCTTAGGATGTCATTTAAAAATGAATATCGTTATCGAAATTCCGAATATGAACTTGAGTTTTTTTTAAGTACCTTACTACCTTTTTCTAAGGAGTTAGGATAGAACGCCTTACTTTTATACTAACTTACTTACATTAAAACGAAATAACCAGTTAGTTCACTAATACTCTGGAGTAAATATAATTAAGCCGTTTCAAATAACGAAGGTAATGGTAGAGGGCCAGTATTAAAATCCAAGCCAAAAAACCAAAAACGTGTGTTTTGTCACACATAAAGACGGCAAAAGCAATGATCAATGATCATCATCATCAACAGTCTATCAAAAGTTCATTGTTGAACAGTAGCCTACCCCGTAGATAGAGACCCTTCAGCCCGGTATAAAGCAGTGCTACTATTTGGTAGCAAAATTGATAAGAGTGTGGGTACTCACCCAGACCGATTTCTACGCAGAGAAGATGTCCCACGACCTAGTAAAATTACGATAACGGTGTGCCGCGTGCGGCTATTCGCGTTTCTAGGTCAAGAGCACGGCTGGAACTCCAGGGATCTGTACCGCAGTTGAAAGTTTCACTGCTCGACTTACGCATCTTGTGTACAGATACGGTGACAATTTTTTTATAGAATGGGATTAACAAACGAGCACACAGTCCACCTGATGGTAAGTGGATACTGTCGCTCATAGACATCTACATTTATCTTCCATTAATAATCAAAATGCTGATGCGTTTTCACCCCTTTTTTTTTTTTTTTTTTGCGGATGGAAAATCATCTAATGACGCCTTTCGCTGTGGGTGGAGCGGAAGGGAGTGTCAGACTTTTACTGACTAAAAACCATCCGTGTTCCTTCAGTGCCCTTACGTTCCGGAGCCGCGGTATCTCTTTCGAACAGCCCGCAGCCCCGGCAGGCGTCGGCCCTTGCGGGCCCCTTCACGCTGCTGACAGCTCTTTGAGGCGCGCGTGGAACAAAACGCGCCGTCGACACGGCCTGTCGTCGTTAGACGGACGGACGGCGAGCTACCCATTGCTCGCCGTCCACAGGCCCGCGCCTACGGTGGTCGGGGGCCACGACGTAGCCCCCGACGCCCGGGGCGTCTCCCGCGGCGGCCGGGAAGGAAAGCTGTTGCTCTTTCCCTCTCCCGCTCCGCCACCTCCTTCGCTAGCATCACTGCTTCGCAGAAGGTGGTGACGGCATCCCATTCCGTCTCGCTCCGGACCATGGCTTCGACCAGAGCCGGACGCGAGAGGTCGCCGCCGCCTATCGCCGCTACGAGGACACGGCGGTGCTCCGCCCAAGCAGAGCACACCTCCACGGTGTGCTCCACCGTGTCCTCCGGTCGATCCTCGCAGTGGGAGCACCCGGGCGTTTCCTCCCGCCCGATTCGGTGCAGGAACCTCCCGAACACACCGTGTCCGGTGAGGACCTGCGTCAGGCGGAAGGTGAGGACGCCGTGGCGTCTCTCAAGCCACTCCTCAAAGAGGGGTCTTATCGCCGCTATAGTGGCGTGCCCAGCACGGGGTTGCGACAGTCGCTCTCTCCATGTCGCCATGAGATCATGCCGGAAGTCTGTCCGCTGCGCGACAACTTGCCGCGGCAGCGGGGTTTCCCCCCGGCATAGTGCTGCCGCGCGCCATTCGTGCAGGCGCGCGAGGACTATCGCCTCCAGATCCCATGGCGGCAATCCGGCAAGGAGGCTCGCCGCCTCGCGGGAGATCGTGCGGTAGCCGCGAACCATCTTTACGGCAACCACCCTTTGGGGCGCGTTTAGGTGGTGGACGGCAAGCCGCGCCAAACCACGCGCCCACACCGGGGCCCCGTAAAGGGCCATGGACCTCACGATCCCCGCGTAGAGCCTCCGGCAGGAGGCGTTTGGCCCCCCCAGGTTCGGCAGGAGCCGCCTGAAGGCAGCCCCGGTCCGTTCCAGTTTGGGAGCCAAACGTCGGAAGTGCTCAACGAAGTTCCATCGGCCGTCGAGGACGAGTCCTAGGTACTTCAACGTCGACTCGACGCCGATGGATACCCCTCCTACCATCACTGAGGATCCCGGTGGTGGCCTGTTCCGAGGACCATGGAAGTGCATGGCCTCGGACTTGTGCAGAGCCACCTCGAGACCCAGTTGCCGGATCCTCTCAACGACTATCGCAACCCCGCGTGTCATAGTTTCCGCCGCCGCCTCGTACGACCCCCCTTGTGCCAGTACCAGCGTGTCGTCAGCGTAGCAAACTACGCTGACGCCGGTAGGGAGGTCGGCGCGCAGCACCCAGTCGTAACCGATGTTCCACAGGGGCGGCCCCAGAACCGAACCCTGTGGGACACCGCACGACATCTCTCGCCGGTTCCACTCTCCGTTTCGACCGGGGTAGATGACGGCCCTGTCCGTCAGATAGTCCCCGACTATACGACGGAGATAGGTCGGCACCCGGTGATACCGGAGTGCCTCCCTAATGCAGCTCCAGGGCATGGAGTTGAAGGCGTTGGCGATGTCGAGAGACACCGCCAAGACAACCCCCCCCCCTGGCCACTGCATCCCCCGTCGTGAGGGCTCTCACGCGCATGATGGCGTCCACCGTAGAGCGCCTCTTGCGGAAACCAAACTGGTGTTCCGCAAGATCCGGCCCCGTCCCCGCAAGGTGCTCGGCGAGGCGGTTTGCAATTACTCTTTCAAAGAGCTTGCCCACCTCGTCGAGCAGCACCACGGGCCGGTATGCGGACGGAGAGTCCGCAGGGCGCCCCGGCTTCCGAATGAGGACCAGCTTCCCCGTCTTCCAACGAAGCGGGAATTGGCCTCTCTCCAAGCATGCGCTTAGGAGCCCCTCCAGTCGGGGCCCGAGAGCCTCCGAGGCCAGGACCCAGGCTTTGCCAGGCAAGCCATCGGGTCCTGGGGCGGTATTCCTGGCCTTGAGCCTACGTACCGCCACTCTCAGGTCTACCCCGGTCCCTTCCGGGATGTCGTCGTCGTCGTCCTGGTGGTCCGCTTCCGGCACCGCAGGTGGCGGAGCCATAGGCGGGGGCGGATGTTCCCCGCGCGCAGGGAACAGAGCGCTCACCACATCCTCCACGAGCTGAGGCCGGAGACTCTGCGTCAGCGGGGGGACCCAGGTGCGGAGTTTATCCCGCACGATCTTGTAAGGGCGCCCCCACGGATCTCTATCGAGAGTCTCCAGCATCTCCTCACGGGCCCGATCCCGGGCCCGCAGGACAGCCTCCCGGAGGGCGGTCTTTGCCGCTCTGTATCCCTCGTACAGCTCCGCCTCAATGGCTGCCGCATTCGGTGGACGAATGCGGAGCCTGCGATGCCTGGCGTACAGGTGCCGCGCGGCGACACACGCCTCGCGCAGAGACGTCAGCTCACGCGACCACCAATACACCTGACGCCGGGCGCTTCCTGGCCGGACGCGGGGCATTGCCACGTCACATATCTCGGACATGGCCTCCTGGAACCACCCTGCCTCATCATTGACGTCGGCAGGCCTGTCCGGTGATGACACCCAGGCCTGCACGATCGAGGCTTCCAGGAGGAGCTCCCGGTCCAGCTGCTTCAGCGCCCAACGCGGACCACTCGGGGCCTGTTGGACTGGCGCGCTCGAGGGCTGGGTGGAGACGTCAAACCGGATGTACCGGTGGTCGGAGTAGGTCTCCACCCCCTCCATGACACGCCAGTCAATGGCACGCGGCGACAGATCGGGGCTAGCGAACGAAATGTCCACCACCGACTCGCCCCGCATCCGCACACACGTGGGGACAGAACCCCGATTTAGGACGACCAGGCCTGTCTCCAGAGCCCAGTCTTCCACCATCCTACCCCGCACATCTGTACGACGAGAACCCCAAGCCAAGTTCTTGGCATTGAAGTCCCCGAGGACAAGTACGGGGAGGGGATTACTTCCGACGACGACTGCTCTCAGCTCTGCAAGAGAGTTGTGAAACTCGGCGAGAGATCGGTTCGGGGAGAAGTACACCCCCACAACGACGAACTCCCCGAACCGTGCTGCTACGCACCCCTGACCCCTCCTGACACCTTCAAGGGTCGGGGTACCGGCGGCGGCTGAAGAAATGATGGCCACTGAGCCGTTAAGGTCCGCCACCCAGTCCTCCCTAGGCCAGACAAAATACGGCTCAGCGACCACAGCGATGTTGATCGACCACTGCGCCATGCTCTGGAGCAACAGATCCTGAGCGCAGGCGCAGTGGTTGATATTCGCCTGGAGGAAGCTTAATGGGGCCGTTATAGGCATTCCATTTCAACTTCCTCCACGGGGCGCCTCTCTGCGGGCGTCGGTGTCGCGGCGGCGGCGGCAGCGACAGTGACAGCGGCGGCGGCGGCGGCGGCAGTCGCGACTGCGGCGGTGGCCACAGAGGCGGTGGCGGCGGAGGGCCCTCCCCTACCCGCGGCCTTGGCCTTGGCGGGTGGCACGCAGGCCCTGCTTCCGGCCCGGTGATCGGCTGGCGTTTTCACCTCTGAGGACTACGACGGATTACCTCGTTTTAAGTAAAAAGAATCTCCAATTTTCTTTCTACACCCACCGTACGAATTAAAGCAGCATTAAGCTGCTATTTTACGCTGGTATTCTTTGAGAGCGTGGTCCTTCCTCGGTCGAGTCGACTCATTCGTGTTACAACCACATAGCTGCAGCGTGGCTTTTCCAGGCAAAAATTGTTGAGATATTTCGTTTTTAATTTTATAAATCAGGCCCTACGCCTATATAGAAAAGGAGTTACTACCACTTAGTAGCGATCTACAGCGCCAGATTTTGAAATGACAGATTCCTTTCAACAAAAATGATTTTGAAATTGTGTATAAATTCACAATTTAGAATCAATAAAAGGCTGTTTGGAATACTAACCTGACTGTATCCGTAGGCGCTTAGAAATCCAATTGTTATGGTGTTCTTGTTGCTCCAATTTTCACTGATATTAGAACATATCTTGGCACCACCACAGTCATTACGCACTATGTCGAATAAGCTAACACCATTCGACTCAATGTTCTCTATAGATACATTATCATCAATCAAATTTGTTGTAACACTAGAGTATATATTATTAAGGTAAATTGAATTCAAGCTATTTGTTTCAAAAATAGTTTCTTCAGTAATTGTATTTACAACACTGTCACATTTATTTTGTTTTGTGGTATTAAATTCCTCGTTATCATTTGAAGAATCCAATGTAATCTCTAATTTTGTTATATTTGATTTTTTCATATCTAGGTCAACAGCAACCTGACCCAACGAATGATTCCCGTTAATATCGTATTCTTTTTCAAAAACCGTTGTCACCAATTTTTCAATTGTTTCATTTTTTATAAACTTGACAGATACACTGTCTATTATTAGAGCTACGATACACATCAGTGTTCGAATCGCCATCTCTTTGTTTAGTTCATTTTCATTATAATAATATTCAGCAGCGTGAAAAATCTGTAACAAAAAATAATTATTAAAATCGGTTCACAATCTGCGATCATATCGTGTAACATACTATATACAAAAAATAACATACAGTCGAATTGAAAATGTCCTACTTTTTGAAGTCGTTTAAACACGTTTACGTTGAAGAGATTGTCATTTCGTTACCGTTACATACATATTATTTCGAGGAAAAAGTTTCTTCGTATTTTGTTTGTATGAAATTGAAGAAAAATCTCTTTGGTTGTACTTTTTGTATCTGGCTGGTTTTAATATCAATACATTTACTACAATAAGAAAAAGGAAAATAAACAGTACAAAGCACTTTCCCGCCATTTTCTATTGTATTTCTGTCCGCCAAAATAAATGAATCTAACTAAGAAATTCGATACATTCTGAAGTTTTATTAGAAAATAGGGAAAAATGTGACTGAAGCCACGAAAAACGTTTGTGATGTTTATGGACTTAAGGCAGTGTCAGTAAGAGAGGCACAGGGTTGATTCAAGCTTTCAAGCAAGCGGGAATTTTGATGTCAAAGATGCAGCTCGCTCTGTCCGCCCTCATACGTATAAAGACGATGAGATTTTTGAAAAAGTGGAGCAAGATCATTGAGTTATTATGTACTACGTACCAAAGAGAATATAACTACGTACTAGAGGCGACATTGCACTAATTTACGCTGTTCCATTCAACTGCGGTAGTGTCACCGCAATTTAATCAGTCACTCGCTAGGCGCTTCTAGAGATGTCACGTGTTGTGTTGATTTAAAAAAAAAATCTCTTGATAAAATATGCCGGGGTTGGTTATTTCTTTGGCGCCAACTTGTGTCATAGAATATAGATTATGAAATTAATTTGTTCAGATACGACATTTTTGTGAAGGACGATTATATTATGCACAATTTTTTTTTTGTAGAAATAATTAAAGTATTTATAATTAAGCTAAATTTCTTACGTTTATATTTGCTTATTATTCTTTTATTTTATTTTTAGGTTTCCACATCCAAGTCACGAATACCGAGAAAAGTGGATTAAGTTCGTCCAAAATAATCTTAGAGAAGAGATGTGGTTACCAACAAATGATACATACATTGTTCCTTGCATTTTAAGGAAGAGGATAAATATAGTACGAAGAAGGCAAAAATTAACAAAACTTATATTGTTTAAAGGGACTTAATTAAATTCCTAATACATATTTTTACAATAACATTTATACATTTTATTAATTGACATTAATTTTCAGCAAGAAACAAAAATAATTCTATATACGTATAATTCATGTGTAAACAGAAATAGTACAAGTTTTTAAAGTTTTACTGTTTTCTCACAGTACCTAATTCATAAGTCATTATATAAAAACTATCAGCTCTGTGTCCATGCCTCACGCTAACTTAGGTTAGGGCTTTTGGGGGCCTAGTTCTAGATTGAAATAAATATATTTCATTAGCTTCTATTCCTTCTAATTTATATAGTTATCTTATAAAATATTTATATAAAAATATAATTAAAATGCTATTGTGATAATATTATACATTATCATATTCATTTACCTCATATCATGTAAAATAAATTACAAATTATTAAAAATTGAACTCGTTTTAATAAATTAATTAACAATATGTGGTACTTTAAATAAACAATAATTAAATACCTACTGATCATTCTACCTACGCATAATCTATTATGATAAAAAACCGCGCATGCGCGGTAAGACTGTTTACGGCGCATGCGCAATGATATAGAGTAGACATACGACATAACGCACAGTTTTTTTTTTGAAATAGCTGTTCTAGTACATAAGTACATTATACTTCAATGAGCAAGATCGACATAATATTAGTAGTTACAACATAGCCGAGGAACTGAGGATTGACCACAAAACAGTTTTGACTCATTTGAAAAAGTCTTGCTATACAAAAAAAGCACTATATTTGGGTACCATACGAGCTCACTGAAAGAAACCTAATGAATCGTGTACTCATTTGCGATTCTCTATTGAAACATAATGAAACCGAAAAGTTTTTGAAAAATATGATCACTGGTGATAAATAGTGGATCAACTACGACAAGAACGTGCAAAAAACATCATGGTCAAAGGGTAGTCAAGCTCCACAGACTGTAGCGAAACCCGAATTAACACGGAATAAGGTGATGCAGTGTGTATGGTGGGAATGAAAATATTGAGAGAGCTTGGTTGGGAAGTGTTAATGCATCCACCATATAGTCCTGAGCTTGCAACCGCAGATTTTCACCTGTTTCGGTCTCTTCAGAATTCTTTAGGTAAACATCAAGAGAGGACTGTCAAAACTACTTGTCGCATTTTTTTTTAATCATAAATCCCAAGATTTCTACCAGCAACACGATTATGAAATGGTACATAATATTATAATTAAATGTAATTAAACTTTGAAAAAAAAAAACTTGAAATTGATCTAGAATTTGTATATAAAATACGAAGAAAGTTTATCCCCACTCCAATCAAATCAAATTAAATACACATAAATCAAATCAAATCAAATATCCAATCAAATCAAATCAAATACACATAAATTGTAATCCTAAATTAAAATTACCATTTATAGTAATACCCGAAATTAATGGTAAGTTTATGATCGATACCGGAAGTTCTAAATCTTTCATAAGCCCTTCTGAAACAAACGAATATTATGCGAACTTTAAACGTTACGAACCATTTGAAGTTATCAGTACACACACATCTAGCTTACATGATGAAGTAATAATTATACCCCTATTCCCTACTTTCAATAGTGATCATATACATAAGTTTTATGTATGATGTCGACGCCCGCTATGACGGACTTATTGGAAGTGATCTTCTTAAACAATTAGAGTCCACGATCGATATGAAAAACCAAATATTACATACAAATTACGCAAATATTCCCATAATTTTTAATCCAACTAACAAAATTAAAATAGTCCCGCGTTACGAACAAAGAATTAGAATTAACACCTTAAATAAAAAGGAAATTTCATCCACTCATGCAAATGTAGATAAAGACGAAGACAAAAATAAGGAAATTCAGGACTTAATAAAAGACATTAAAGAATTAGATGAATTGCAAAAAGGTGCATTTAGACCACCACCTTCGGAATCTATGTCTATTTCAGACACAGAAAAACACTCTGAAAAGGCTATTGTTATAGAGGATACCGACTCAGATAAAACCCTATCAATTAAATCCGATTATTCCATACCGTACGCTCCTAGTAGCACATTTACTGCCTCCGAAAAACCCTCTAGTAAAGAAACCGCACATTCAGGACAAGACACTGAACCACAGGGAATTCCATTTTTACGGATTTTATCGCGTTTAATTAACTTATTTTATATTCCCGACGTTTCGGTTGCTTTCCAGCAACCGTGGTCACGGGGGACTGAGGTGATTGACGTCCCGATGTGTATTGAAATTTCAATAGAGAGGGAGGCTGGGTACTACCACCTGCTTGGGATCCTGTAATTCATAAAATTAAAACTAAACCCAAGCATACCACTGTAAGACTTCAAGACACAGTTAGTTCATTCTGCGTAGATCGGACCAAAATTAATAATTAAAAAGCTGAAGGTACTCCGGGTTAACTTTGACATCGGGACGTCAATCACCTCAGTCCCCCGTGACCACGGTTGCTGGAAAGCAACCGAAACGTCGGGAATATAAAATAAGTTAATTAAACGCGATAAAATCCGTAAAAATAGTTTTATTCAATGTGTAGTGTTCGCGTAAATATAAGAAATCATTACACAGGGAATTCCAATCTTACAGGAAGCGATCGACACCAAACCCAATCAAATTTTAATGTTCAGCTGGAACATAGACAATTTATCTGTAAAAAACTTGTCTAGGGAAAAACAAAAAATCTTAGAAGTACTTACCTTTAAACCGACCAGATTTAGTAAAACGATTTCTGAAAGAATACACTAGGAATAAAACTAAATACTTCATTTATTTCGAAAATAAAGAACATCGTAAACAATTCTCGGAATTAGTAGTTTTCTTGTTTAAAAGGGAACTTGTACAATTTTCCGAATGCACTAAAAGAGTCGTATACGTAGATAATGAAAAAGAAAAAAGAGATATAGTTCAGAAATATCACGTCGGAAAAACTTGCCATCGTGGTATCAAAGAAACCCTAGCCAATATCGAACGGTCATACTTTTGGCATAATATGGTCCAAGTCATAGCCAGTGTAATAAATTCATGTGACGTATGTACATATACATATACATATACATAAACACTCACGCCTGTCACCCAGAGGGGTAGGCAGAGACTACGGACTTCCATTTGGCGCGATCCTGACACACCTCTCTCGCCTCTTTCACATCCATATATCTACGCATACACGCTCGTCGGTTAAGGGTACTCCTAATCTGGCCCATTTTCAATGTATCGCCGATCTGGTCGATAAACCTTCGTCTAGGGCGTCCCTTCCCGACCCTGCCGTTCACTTCTGCAACATAAATTTGCTTTGTCACTCTTTCCTCGTTCATTCTTTCTACGTGACCAAACCACCGAAGCATTCCTTTCTTAATCCTTGTCACAACGTCATCTTGCAAACCACACTTTTCTCTTATTACACTATTTCTCTGTCACTGTCATTCAGATTCAGCCCTAGCATACTCCTTAAGGAACGCATTTCTACAGCATTTATTCTACTCTCATGCTTCTTCTGCCAGACCCAACTTTCACTACCATACATTAAAGTGGGTACTAACACAGCATTATGAATTGCCATACGTGCCTTAGTTGACACATTCTGACTCCTCACAATAGCGTGTAGAGCCCCATTCACTCTATTTCCTGCGTTCACTCGTCGTTCTATATCCTTATCATATCTACCATCCCTGCTAATTAAACATCCCAAATATACAAACTCATCCACTTGCTCAACCAACTCCCCTTCTATTCTTATTTTACATAAAGTTTTACTTTCTTCTCTTTCAAAAACCATCACTTTCGTCTTACTTGCGTTCACTTTCATACCCCTTTCTTTCAATGAACAATTCATTAAAGTAACCATCATTTGCAACTCGGCCGCCGACGATGCAAATATGACTTGATCATCGGCGTACAAAAGGCATTTGACGGTTGACTCACCCATTCTCAACCCACATTCTTCAACTTTCAAAGTTTGCAAACAACTGTCCATAAATAGGTTAAACAGCCACGGGGAAGCCACACATCCCTGTCTGACACCTTTATGAATGCCAAACCAGTCCGAGTAGACCCCGTTGATCCTGACACAAGCACTAGAGTCCCTATAAAGAGACCTTAATGCCTGTATCAAGCCAGCGCTCAACCCAAATGAGTTCAGTGTTTGCCATAACACGTTCCTGTCCACTCTGTCATAAGCCTTTTCCAAGTCCAAGAACGCACAAAAAACTTTCTGGTTTTTAGCCAAAAACTTCTCCGCTATCATGCGCATGGAAAAGACTTGATCCGTACACCCCATCCCCTTTCTAAATCCAGCTTGCACATCCCAAATTTTTCCATCAGTTTCTTCCATAACTCTTTCAATTAACACCTTAGCATACAGTTTACCCACAATGCTAAGCAAGCTGATACCACGGTAGTTTTTACAGTCCTGCTGCGACCCCTTTCCCTTATATATTGGCACTATAACGGCTTTGCACCAGTCTTCCGGTACCCGTTTCAGTTCCCAACATAAATTAAACAAGGTGTGCAGCAGGCCTGCAACCACACCCTCACCAGCCCTTAGCATTTCGAGTGATACTCTATCATATCCGGCTGCCTTACCTGCTTTCATGCTTTTCATTGCTTTCATTATTTCATCTACACTTATCTCCCTACCTCTCTCCACTTCTTCCGGAATTTCTATTTCACTTATTTCAGACGACTCTTCACTCTTAAACACGCTTTCAAAGTATTCCTTCCATCTCTTTAAATTCGAAACTTCATCATTCAGCATGCAGCCATTCTCGTCTCGTATAGCATTCATTCTAGGCTGTTTTGAAATTCCCCTGGCAGTTCTTACGAGCTTCCAGAACATTTTAATATTTTCCTGGAAGTTATCAGATATCCTTCTATCATTTTTATCTATCCTTTCTTGCTTTTTCCTTTCAACAACTTCTTTTACTCTCTTATTTATACGTCTAAAGTTTGCCTTTTTTCTTTCAATCTCATCATTCATACCGCCAGAATTAACAGCTTTAGTTGCTAGTAAATCTAGCCATGCTCTCTTCTTTGCTTCAACTTCCATCCGTACCTCATCATCCCACCACAACGTATTACTTTTCCTTTCATTCGTTCTCTTACTTACACCGCATACTTCGGTGGCTGCATCCACCAGAACTCTCTTAATATTATTCCATACATTCTTCAATTCTAAATCATTCATACATAATTCATTCAACCCACTTATATTTTCCCTCAGTCTGCATTTATACTTCTCTTTCACACCTTCATCTTGTAACCTCTCTATTCTTATACGCTGTAACGCAGTGGTAGACACCGATGTCCGATGCCGCCAACGTCTGAATAGACCATTAATTCGGCATAAGACCAAGTAATGATCCGTCCCTACATTGGACCCCCGGTAAACCCTTGTATCTACCACTGCGCTCCTCATTCTTTCATCATGACGTGACGTATGTAAAAGTATGAAATATGATCGCAACCCCATGAAATCAAAACTCCAACTGACGCAAACCCAAAATAAACCTCTTGAAGTAATTTTCATAGATCTCTTTAAAATTGAAGGTCACTATTACTTAACAATAATCGATGCCTTCAGCAAATTAGGACAGGCCTTTGAAATAATTAATAGGTCGACGCCCGAAGTCGTCAGAGGTCTTCTTAAATATTTTTCTTTTTACGGTGTCCCCCACAAAATAATAAGATCCTGGATCTGAGTTTAACAATGCGTTACTTAAAGAATTACTTTCCTTTTATAAAATAGAACTTCATATTGGTACCCCTAACAACCCTAACTCTATGGGATTGGTTGAAAGATTCCACTCAACCATCTTGGAAATATATAGATTAGCAAATCATGAAAACAAATATACAGACACCCCTTCCATAATGACATACGCAATAATGGCATACAATCATAGCATACACTCTGCCACAGGCTTAACACCTTTTGACGTTTTATTAGACTCACGACATGCATTTGACGTAGATTTTGAAAAACAGTATTTACAACAGTTAGTTAAAGAACACCCAAGGCGTACTAAATATCTCTATAAACATCTAACAGAACAAGCCATACAAAAGAAAGAAAAGATTATTGAAAAGAGAGGTGGAGAAACGAAACGAAAGATAGAAAACCCGGACACACTATTTATGCAAAAGGTGTAGTAAAGATAAGCCACGTTTTCAAAAGACTCTAGTAACCGACACCATTAGTAGAAATATTATTCCCGTAAATATTAAAGGACGTGATATTAAAGTTCCTCTAAAGAATGTAAAACGCCCTTCACAGGCACCTCCTGCTCGTCCTGGTACTAGCCATGATGACATGCCTCCAGGCCCTTCAACTTCAGGAATTAAATAGCAATCCTGGAATACTGTCCGTGAAGCAAGGAACTGCCGTCATCAGTAACGATAAATGGATCATTGCCAAAATAATAGACCTCAAACCATTCATAGAGGATGTAAAAGTCAATGTACTAAGGTTTTTCGAATTAAATAAGATAGTTAATAATTTAAATAAGAATTTTTCATATAACTTTGTAGATATATACAATAGATATAATATACACAATTAGAATATATTAAGAATTTAACTAGGTTCATTAATTAAAAATCTCGATAATGATAATGCGGTTAGATACGATAAATTAATTACAGAAGTAAAAGTTAAACAAAATAGTAATGACAACAGAATGACGTTGATCACTGAAATAGTACAATCTCTGACAAGATCTTCATTAAAATTAAATGAAAATCTAATAAAAATTAATAAAGATATTATAATATTGTCACACAACATAAGTAGTATAGTCGAAAGAGTACACTCTAATCATATTGAGACACGGATAGTAAGTACATACAACCTATTGATTCATAACTTTCAGGCTATCCTTATAAAACTGAACGAGATAGAAACCACTTTAGCTTTGAGTAGATTAGGAATCTTACATCAGTCTGTAATAGAGTCTAAAAGATTGTTATTTTTACTTGAAAAAAATGGCAGATTAGCAAATATTATATACTCCTACATTAGAAAATTTAGTTAAAATAGAGCAAACTATAATGGTAAAAGCTTATTTAAAAGGAAATAGCATAACTTATCTTTTGGAAATACCTCTCGTCACTAAGGACACTTATATTTATTATAAGCTCTATCCCTTACCTGTACGATCCCATAACCGTACCACTGTCATTTTACCGAAATTCCCGTACCTTTTAGTGAAAGGGTCGAAGATTAGACTACTTACTCATCCCTGTCAGGAAGCCGATGAATACAGTTAGCTCTGTCCTGAGGATGATACATCCCAACTAATTAAGGACGATTGCATCACAGAACTGATAACTTATGCTGAAAATATATCCTCATGCATCCAAGTTCCAGTCATTTTGGAAGCTGTAAGGGTGCAGCTTATACAACCTAACAGATGGATTATCTACACCAAGGAGTCTACTTTACTCTCCGAGATTTGTAATAATGAAATAACGAGGCGGAAAATTCATGACACATTGATCTTAACATTGGACGATAACTGTGCAGCCAAAATCAATGATATTAACCCTGTCGAAATTGAAAGCATCTCACCCCCCATATTACCTATGATTAACCTACCTGCAATAAACTCGTCCCTCGAGATGCCATCCCCGGTGCAGCTGAACCTAGAAGGTATAGATCTTACGGACCTCAAATTTCTGTCAGTTGCATTAAGAAAAAGTGAAATTAAAAACAGTGAAAGTGAAAAGGTAATTCTGGTAATTAAAAGTGTTAGCATATGGACCATTTTATTGTGTGGACTGTTATTCATTATTATAACCTGTGTCTTAGTTCAGTATCATTTAAACTCGTTCAAATTTCGTATCCGAAGTTCTCCTGTAAACGAGAACTTCGAACTTGAGGAGGAAGGTGTTACGGGTGGCGAGACCCACCAAGATGTCCGCAACAGCAGAATATTCTGATTGTAGACCACAGGCGTGTGCTGAGTGAACAAACGGAAACTGCCGAGCTCCTGTGTGGGCTCTCATGTATTAGTTTTTAAGCATAGAATATTAAGTTAGTCTTAAGCGAGTTCTTGTAGCGATTAAACATCTTTTAATTAATAAAATTAGTATTTTTAAAACGTCCTCCGGCCCCTGCATAACTTGACTATGTCCTCAGAGTTGACAATTACTGAGTAGGTAGTAGTTATAGTTTAACAGTGGTAGAGCCACACGGCAGCTTTTGCTGTCGCACGGATGGGCCGGCTCGAACCGGGGTAGTACCACGACCTCACAGAAAACCAGCGTGAAGTAGAGGTTTACCTCTGCGTTTCGCTTGGTGAGTGTAGGTGGCCGGAGGCCTTTTTTACTGGTAATGAGGCATTCCATCTTAGTCCTCACGGGTGACAACGCATCTACATTTTGATTTGTAACAGAGGATAGATGTAGATGTCTATGGGCCGCAGCAACCACTTACCATCAGGTGGACTGTGTGCTCGTTTGTCACCCTTATACTATAAAAAAAAAAAGGCGGCAGAGGGAAACAAATCAGGAGATGGGCAGCAACGTCTTCCTAATAACGATTAAAAATAAAAAGAATTGCGGTTGTCAACCCGCTTGCAAAGCGTGGCCATAGTTGCCACGCTAGGCAAGCCCTCTATGAGGCAATCCATGGAGAAGGCCTATATTTAGCAATGGACTTTATTACGCTGTGACGGTAACGGTGTATATTTATCTCACTGCGACAGAGCTCAAAAAGAGGGTTATATAATACTAAGCATCAAAAAAATCGACCCACCTGCGTTTTAGAGCCGTGGTAACTCAGATGATTAGGGCTCGCAGTTATTTTCACCAGTACGCAAGCCTCCCGGGTTCGATCTCCACCGGCACTCATGAAATTGTTAATGGCAATTTTAAGTGCTGATTTACCACGTGCTCGGCGGTGAAGGAAAACATCGTAAGGAAACCAGCATATCTGAGAAATAAGAAAATATTTCGAAGACATGTGAAGTTCGCCAACACGCATGGGGCAGCGCGGCGTACACTTCCTTGCCCTAAAAACCTCTCAGAAATAAGAGGAGGACTGTGCCCAACTGTGGGACGTGTATAGACTATAACTTTTTTACGTACTTTTTTACCTGCGTTTTTGCCACAAATCACGTTTTTCTTAGGTCAAACCAATCAATGTTTTAGTACTGAAATGTTTTATTGAACTTTTTTATTTCATCATAATCATCATCATCATTACATCCTTTCACAAGTCCACTGTTGAACATAGGCCTCCCCCAAGAAATGCCACAAATCACGGTCCTGAGCCACTTGCATCAATCGATATCCTGCATGTTTTACCATGTCATCACTCCGTCTAGTGGGGGGGATTTGTTTATAACTTAATTATACCAATTTATCACAGTTAAAACATCAAAATTATTTTTTGCAAGTAATTTTGATTTAAAAATCAAAACTCTTTTACACGGTTTTACACGATTTCTTGATTAATTTTTAATCCCTCTAATTTTTATGTCTTAAATGTCATTAACACAATTAATGCAATTTAATATTGCGTATACCCTCCTCTTGCTCGAATGATGACTTGCATCCGCCGTTTTAATGACCTTATCAAGGTTTTGGTAGTCTCTTAACGGATTCGGTTCCATTCTTCCCTAATGGCAGTTTCAAGGTTTCCTAATGTTTTAGCGACTGTTTTATAGGCTCTAACATCTTGTTTTAGGGTGTACCACATGTGTTCTATAGATTTGAGAACAGTTCTTACTTACAGAACATAAGCTGAATGCCGACCTCTTCAAGGTAATCGGTGGTCACGCGCGTTACGTGTGGTCGTGCATTATCATGCAATAATTCAAAGTTCTCTTCAATGTAGCCCGCATATGGCACCATATGGACTTCTAAGATCTTGGAGATGTAGCATGCTGTAGGTAAAACACCTATTTGTATGAAAACTAGCTCCATGCGTCCAGTCAAAGATATCCCAGCCTAAAACAGTACAAAGCGCTCAACATAACTTACAGTTTCTTTTATACAAAACTGCGTATAACATTCACCTGGGTGTCGCATGACAGTATCGTATAAAGTCATTTAACTCTCATCACTGAAAAGAACTGACTTCCATTGGCCTATAGTTGATATGATTACCCGCAAATCGAAGTCTGGCTTGTCGATGGGCTGTGGTCATTTGTGGTCATGTTGCTGGCTTGCGATGTATGTATGATGCTTGTATTAAATTCTGCTCACGAAGTCTCCTTCTTACAGTACTGTCACTTATAATGATACCCCGATCTTCACGTAGGCGTCGCTGGAGATCAATACCAGATAAGTGTCGATTTCGTAGAGTTGATACCAATATAAAATACGCCTTTGATTGTCACCCTATGTCTTCCAGATCCAGATCTTCTTTGATACGGCCCAGTCTCCAGAATCCAGTTTCAAGTCCAACAAGATTTACAACAAACAAGATTTATTATTTTTTATACGTGGTAGAGCCATGCTGCAGCTATATTAATAGTATAGTTGGAGCACGAATGGGTCGGCTCGACCGGGGAGGGACCACAATCTCACAGAATACCAGCGTTAAATAGCAGCTTAACACTGCTGTGTTTCATATGGTGAGTGTAGAGAACCGGAAACCCTTTTTTCTGGAAAAGTGGCATTCCATCTTAGTTCTCACGGGTGACAATGCATCTGCATTTTGATTCGCAAACGAGGGTAGATGTAGATGTCTATGGGCCACAACAACCACTTACCATCAGGTGGACTGTGTGCTCGTTTGTCACCCTATCCTATTAAAAAAAAAGATATGTTACATGATATCTGACCCTCAAAATAAAAAACAAATGTGTGAAACAGCTTATCTATGAAACAATCGATAAATATTAAAGAAAAAGTGAGTGGGTCGATTTTTTTTGTTGCCAACATAGTCGCGCAATTAGTACTCACCAGCCTGGTGAGTGCCAATTGCGCGGCTATTAATATTTCATGTTTCTTTTGCATAAGTCAAAGTTTTTTTTCCTAGATTTCCTTTAAAATTTTGACCACACTGTTGAGATCACTCTCAATATCAATCCTGGGTTTTAGGACATCGAATCGATTGAAGCTTTTATTAATTTATTTATTAAATTTCGGACCACAAACAAGTTCACAATTATCAACTTATCTAATGTAATTACTTCAAATTTTTTATTGTTGTTAACTGTGAGTTGCAAATGGAAACGTTTGTTTTCCAACTGGATAGCGGGAGAATTGCGAAATACCATCGTTCGGAACACTATCGTTTTCAACGTTGGTATTCCGGTACGATTTAAGGCATAATATTTTGTCGAAACGTAGACTTCATCAGACGGGTTCTTTCAATCTTAATAACTCCAACAATCGGGTAGTGAACATCTCAATCACTGAAGCATCTCGAGATTGTGTTTTTTGTCAATCATAGAGTCTTCACGTTATTGGGTAATATCTTTCGTTCCTTAGTGTCTTTTTTTTAAATAATTCATTAGATAAAGGGCTTTATCCTCTTTAGCCCTTCCTTTTCGAGGAAGTTGATTAGCATTTTCTCCATGTGATTTCTGCTTCCAAAACCTTGCGATCCCAAAATCGATTTAGTTCCTGTTTGCTTCCCAACTTTTGCTTTAACTTAAAGTACCATGAAGATTTGGTATTCAAAGCCTTATCAATATTTCATCTTCATTAGTTGGGACATAATCTTGTTCAATATTTACAAATATTCAGAATATCTTAAAACAAAATACGTCGTCGACACGCCGGAGATTATCAAAGTGTTTTCGGTTGTCACAGAGGAGTTTTATTATTGAGGAAGCCGAATGCACCATGACAAAGTTTATATCCCTCATAACTATAATAAGTAAGCGAGTCTTATTTGTGCCGTATCGTATAAAATTAAAACTGATTTAATATTTAATGATACTTCAATTTGCTTTTTAACACCCTACACATACACAACGATTGTAATCGTTTACCAACTTCCCTTTTTACCCCACAAAACTAACCCTTCAAGTCTGATATTTGAATTCCGAACTTCACGTTTAAAAATGGTACGTCTAATTACAATTATCTACGTGAAGATAGATTCCATAGCATTAA
This sequence comes from Parnassius mnemosyne, assembly GCA_963668995.1. Lineage (NCBI taxonomy): Eukaryota > Metazoa > Arthropoda > Insecta > Lepidoptera > Papilionidae > Parnassius > Parnassius mnemosyne. The sequence goes on from CAVLGL010000093.1 coordinate 10,207,057, forward strand.
TACTGGTAATACAGTTAATTTTGTTTGGTTATGTTAGTTATACTTGATGTTAGTACTCTTATATTATCTTAAAAATATAGTTTTTTCCCTGTTACGTTATAAAAGAACCGTCCATTTTGCAAAACTATGCAGTTCCAAAAATAACCTGTTTTATTACTAAACAAATGAATGGTTCAAAACCTTTCAACGGCTTAAATGAATTGTTGCACAGTTTGAATATACATATACAGTTTTATATGTAGTTCATGTAGAGTAAAAACGTTTTTTGAACACAAGAATCGAATACAAAACAATTACACTAGTTATATACGCTCCAACTATTCCGAATAATTCCTATTCAATAAATCGGAATCCCAAAATCATTCGATTGACTTCAAACGGCGCTTTGCAGTTCGTAGTGGATTGTTTTATTTATTTAATTTGATTTTGATAGATATCTTTGTTTTAATTATCAAAAATATCTATAAAAATGAGTAAATACCTATACCTTATAGGAAGAACATACATATTAATATCTATCAACGAACCAACAAATAATATTATGTAAGCAACTCTAAGGAAAAAAGTTAAGTCAAAAGGTAAGTACATACATTATATTATTATGTCTTCGAAATATTTTATCCCTTAGACATGTAGCTTTCCTTTAGATGTATTTTGCTTACCGCCGAGCACGTGCAATTTCATTGCTGCCGGCAGGGGTCGAATCGGGAAAATAATATACGTTTTCCTTTATTTAAATCAATGAACCGTTTCGAGTATTATTAGCCCACTTAGATCACAGCTTTTTTTATTTACTTTTGAATGTTACGAACTACGGAGGATATATTTTTGTTTGCGGTGCCACTTGTTTCCCTTTCTTTAACTAAATGTGGGTGCGTAAGAAGAATTTTTGTAGTTTTCATCTACATTCGAACGTCTAAATAAACTGAAAATTTGCAGAAGTATTAAGTACCAATAATAATATAATAATTTAATGACTACGAATTCCGTACTTGGTAAAGCCACGCTGCAGCAACTGTGTTATGGCTTGACGAGTGGTTTGACTCCACCGGGTAGAACCACACTTAGTTTAATGCTGTTGTATTTCTTACGGTGAGTGTAGAGTACAGGAGACCCTTTTTACGGGAAACGATATATTCTACCTTAGTCCTCACGAGTGACAACGCATTTTTATGCTTAATATCTCTTCTCCCTATATATATAAAAATCAACTGCTGTCCGTTAGTCTCGCTAACACTTAAAAATGGCTCGACCTATATTGATGAAATTTTTTGCGTGTTGAATTGGCCGCTGGATGGTTTAAATTAACATTTCGAGCCGGTAGGTGGCGCTGTTTCGAAATCCAGATATCACCCTCGCGAAGCCGTGGCGGAGCGCTAGTCGAAGATAAAAAATGTAGATGACTATTGGGCGCCGCTTCCTTGTTCTATAAAATAAAAGACTATTAACTAGTATTCCCACTACGGACATCACAACTTATGATTAATGCGTGTTGTTTTAATCCTAAAATCATTCTTGCTTCCTTTTTTTATAGAATAGGGTGCCAAACGAGCACACAGTCCACCTGATGGTATGTGGTTACTGTGACCCATAGACATCTACACCTATCCTCTATTACAAATCAAAATAGAGATGCGTCGTCACCCGTGAGGACTAAGATGGAATGCCTCTTTGCCAGTAAAAAGGGTCTCCGGTTCTCTACACTCACCATACGAAACACAGCAGTGTTATGCTGCTATTTTACGCTGGTATTCCTCTTTATTGTCCCAAGACAAGTTTTGGATATAGAATTTTCTCTCAAGAAAAATACTTTACCGTAATCGATGTGCTCTCAAAATACCAGACGTTTCGCGATCATGACTTTGTACCATGTTGGCGCTCTCGCTATAAAACATACGAGTTGGATAAACCTACTACTAGTGGTTAAGTCTACTGTTTCAGTTTTCCCCTGTTGCCTGTTACGACACAAACGGGATGATATGGGATATTGAATTTTTTCCTTTTTATTCCACCGCTACTACAGCGTTAATATCCTATTGAAATTTCTCTTAGTTACCTCTAATGAAGCGGTAATACAAGTACGCTATCATCACACAGAGAAAATTGTAATGTATTACCAACAAAAATATTTAAATTTAATTGAATTTCAATTTCCACGTGTAAATACTCCCATGTTGATCGTCACTGGAATTTAATTCAGTAACTCTTAATCAATTTACGTTTCAACGTGACGCATGCGAAAAAGAAATACGGCTTAACTACTTACTGATAAACATAAAAGAGTGTAATATAATAAATATTTTGATTTTTATTAAATCCTTATCTTTTCAATTTTTTGAATGACAGCCCGTGTTTTTTTAAGTTGAACCATCTACCTCATTTGTATTTATTCATTAGTACCACACATACAAAATAATACGCTTTATTGTACATCAAGAAAAGACTATTATAAAAATACATAACCATTGAGGGGAAAACAAAAGGCGGTCTTAATGCTACACAGCAATTTCTTCAACACAACACAATCCAAAAAAGAAATAAATACAAGGGGATGAAAGATTTACGAGTAGATTTGTAGATATAGGTTTACTATAGTAATAATTTATGCATTAAAAAGACAACAGGCAGTAGGCGACAAATCAGTGACTTCAAGTGAAAATAGGAAGAGAGATGAGTTAGGGAGACAAAATAATGTTCCTTAACTTTTATTTTACGTTACCCCCCCCCCCCCCCCCACACTAGGATTTTCTCTTGTATCGTGGAGGCAGTTTACAAACATAAATTGCACAAGGACAAACATCCAGACCCGGAACAATTATTTGTAGGCCATACAAATATACAAATACTTGTTGTAAAACGGAAACAAACAGATTTATCTCCGAAAAGACCGAACCCTATGTACAAACTGAATAAGCAAACTAAATACTCATTTAAAAAAATGTTACAAAGGAGATAAACTTGGTTCCATACAAGCTTGGGCCCGACATGAACAAAGTTCAAATATGTCTTATTTTGAAGCAGTTCTTTAAGTAGGGCCAAGTTGACTGTCGGTATATCGTAGTGCTGAAATGTTGTGAAGTGTACAGAACTAGAGTACGAAACCTATCCAACTGCAGAGAGGTGTAAGAGAGGGTGACGTAATATCCGCGAAACTCTTCACCGCTGCATTGGAAGACATTTTCAAGCTACTAGACTGGATAGGATACGGTATTAACGTCAATGGCGAGTACATCACTCACCTTCGATTTGCCAACGATATAGTCCTTATGGCAGAATCGCTGCAGGAACTAAGCACTATGCTCAATGACCTCAATAGTGTCTCCCAACGGATAGGTCTTAAGATGAACATGGACAAAACAAAGATCATGAGTAACGTCCATGTCACACCTATGCCGGTAGTTGTTGGGAGCACTAAACTCGAAGTTGTTGACGAGTATGTTTGGGACAAATAGTCCAACTAGATAAGTCCAACTTCAACCGAGAGTTCAATCGACGGATTCAACTCGGTTAGGCAGAGTCCGAGCGATTACGACACATCTTCTCGTCAGGCATACCTCAAAACCTCAAAACAAGTTTTTACAAACAGTGCGTGTTGCCAGTGATAACTTATGGATCTGAGACGTGGTCCTTCACTGCTGGCCATATTAGGAAGCTCAAGGTTGCTCAGCGAGCTATGGAGAGGGCTATGCTCGGGGTTTTTCTGCGTGATAGACCTAAAAACGAGGATATCTGCAGAAGAACCAGAGTAACCAACATTGCCCAATGAATTAGTAAGCTGAAGTGGCAATGGGCCGGCCATATAGCTCGAAGAACCGACAACCGACGGGAAAGAAAGGTTCTCGAGTGACAGCCTCGTAGCAGCAGAAGAAGTGTAGGACGTCCACCACTAAATGGAGTGACGACCTGGTAAGACATGCAGGAAGTCAATGGATGCAGGTAGCTCAGGACCGCGTTTTTTGGCATTCCTTGGGAGAACATAGGCCGTTCAGCAGGGGACTTGTGAAGGGCTGTAATGAAGAATGAATGAACGTATTATACTCGAATATTGTAGTTTCTTAAATAATAACGATTGTGACTGAAGTGAATAAAAGTTTCATTTAAAACTAATACGCATGTAAAATATCATTATATTTTTCAAAGATTACAGAAGTTGTATTGTTTTCATTTATTAATAAAAAGTAATAAAACATTTAAATTACTTCAAAGTTTTACTATACCTGTTTATTTGAATGTATAAATTATATCCCATGTACGCAACTCTCAAATAAATGTGTTATACTAGTTTCATGACATTTTGTATCCTGGATTATGTCACACTTCACCTACTACGGAGAGGGTGAATGTTGAGAGAGTATGCGGCATATGACCGAATTCTGTGCATAATTTGAGTGTCTGAATAATGGAGAATGTCTTTACTCTTTTTAAAATAGCATTATATAGAAGTTAAAAGAGGTTCTTTAAAACTCCTGAGCGTGGGTGCCCAGGCTGCCTCGCGTATTCTGGGGGGGGGGGGGCAAAATTCCGCTCAACACAATAACTGCTCGGGGCAAACTGAGCAACAAGACCAACAAGACCAAGGCTACCCCTGCCACGCTATCCGTGAATATCAGGAACTTCACTCGAACCTAAACGCCGTCCACTACCATCTCGAGACGGCGAAGCCGGCCTTGCTCTTTCTGACCGAGACGCAGGTCCTCTCCGGCTGATACTTCATATCTCTCTTACCCGGGGTACAAATAGGAGCACTCCTTTGTGCCTCGGGCTGGAGTTTGCGTGTATGTCAGAGAGGACATCTGTTCTTGACGCCTCGGCAGTCTTGAAGATTCAGACCTGTCCATCCTTTGGCTACGCGTAGACAGCGACGACCATCCGCGCGTCTACGTGTGCCTCTATAGGTCCCATAGCGGTAATGCTGAAACAGACCGACTCATCGACCACGTCCAAATGGCTACAGCAGGTCCCATCCGCAGAGATCGTGAGCCTTGGCGATTTTAACGCCCACCACGCCGAATGGCTCGGTACACGTTTAACCGATCATGCGGGCAGATCTGTTTATGACTTTGCCTTGGCATATGGTCTGACACAACTGGTTACATCGCCTACGCGGATTCCAGATGTTAAGGATCATACACCTTCCCTGTTGGACCTTCTGCTGACCTCTCATCCGGACAGATATCAGGTTTCCGTCGATGCCCTACTTGGCTCTTCGGACCATTGTATGATCTGGAGTGTGGTGCCACTCACGCTCCCCTCGCGGTTGCGTTCTGCAGGTTGCCGCCGTGTTTGGCATTACAGGTCGGCGGATTGGGACGGAATGCGGTCTTTCTTTGCTTCCTACACATCGGGGCGGGTTTGCTTCTCGCCGGATGATCCCAGCGCTGTTGCTGACTCTGTCACTGATGTGGTGCTACAGGGAATGGAACTATTTATTCCATCATCTGTGGTACCCATCGGAGGCAGATCTCAGCCTTGGTTTGGTCGCTCCTGTAAGACTGCTTTACGCAGTAAGCAGGAGTGTTATCAAGCCCTAGCTGCGGCTTCGGCGACTCTGGATGTAAACACCAGCATACTTAAAAAGAAGTATAACTTCGCCTCCAGGTCCTTCAAAAGAGTTATTGCCAAGGCAAAGTCAAAGCACATAGGCAGAATTGGCGAGAAACTAGTTCGCCTTCCTTCGGGAACCCGTGCATTCTGGTCTCTCGCCAAGGCTGTCCAAGGGAATTTCTGTAAGCCATAACTACTATCTCTGCACAGGGAGGACGACTCACTGGCCCACGACGCAAAAGAGAAAGCCGACATTTTAGGCGTCCTTTTTGCGTCCAACTCGACTGTTGATGACGGGGGGAACACACCGCCGACCATCTCGCGGTGTGAGTGCTCCATGCCGGATGTGCAGTTCTCACAGCGCTCGGTTCGCATAGCACTCCTCTCCTTTGACATCCTGACGGAATCCCCCCAATTGTGTTGAGGACGTGTGCTCCGGAGTTGGCACCGGTTCTAACGCGTCTTTTCCGGTACTCCTACTCCCTAGGCGTAGTCCCTAAATCATGGAAGACAGCTTTTGTCTACCCGATCCCTAAAAAGGCGACCGCTTAGACCCGTCCAACTACAGGTCTAACGCCATCACCCCCTTGTTCTCCAAAATAATGGAATCCGTTATAAACTGCCACCTCATGCGGTACCTTGAGGATCACCAGCTGATTAGTGACCGCCAGTACGGTTTTCGTCGGGGTCGATCAACTGGTGATCTTCTGGTCTACCTGACCCATAGATGGGCGGAGGCAGTCCAAGGGGAAGGCGTTGGCCGTTAGTCTGGACATTGCAAAGGCCTTCGATCGGGTTTGGCACAAAGCGCTTCTTTCGAAGCTCCCTTCCTATGGGCTTCCCGAGAAATTGTGCAATTGGATCACCAGCTTCCTTGCAGATCGGAGCATCAAGGTCGTTGTAGACGGTGCATGCTCTGACTACAAGCCTATTAACGCTGGTGTTCCACAAGGCTGTGTGCTATCACCAACGCTGTTTCTTCTGCATATCAATGATATGTTGCTAACTGGTAACATTCATTGCTATGCGGATGACAGCACTGGTGATGCTCTATACACTGGCCGTGCCAATATTTCTCGGGAAAACGTCACCGAGTACCGGAATAAACTTGTGTCTGAAGTCGAGTCTTTGCTGGACAAAGTCTCGGATTGGGGGCGACTAAATCTAGTCCAGTTTAATCAATACATATAGGTTCATTTTCATTCGCAAGAATTCCAAGAAGACATTTTTTCCGTTTGGTAACGTGTAGTTGCCCCTGTACAACCCCTGTACCTGGTAGTAAAAATCACTTTTTTTGTTAATTGTTATGGTGTTAGATTTTTTTATCATATTTTCATATTTTTCTTTTATTTGCCTCAATTGCATTTATTAGGCCTTTTTTGGATTCTGTAATAGGATACTTCACCTCTACTAGCGTGTCGTCACAAATTAATCCGTCAGGCGTAACTCCAATAAAAGGATAGGTTTTATCAATGAACAATCCACAAGGCTCTATACTAAGGTTCTTTTGCTGCTGTGTCTGCTGCAGGGCCTTCTTAATACCATGGGCAATTGACACCACATGAGATAGATTTTTTATCTACAAATTCATTTTTTTATCTGGTGGAGAATATGGTGGGTGCTGCATCAACTGAAACCAAGCATTTTATATGGCAGTGGCTGCAACATCAGATCGATGGGCAGGGACATAATCATAATGAAAAAGCACTCCAGCGCGCTATTTTCCTCGGCGTTTATTCTTTAGTTCTTCGCATAGTTTTTTGATAAATAATGTTACTGTCTCTCTTTTACTTAAATAGTCCGCACCTCATAAGACAGAGGCCATTAGTGTTCCAGTGGACTTAGACACCTTGAATATCTTGGCTGGCGGGGAAGACGGTCTTTTCCACACCTTGCTTTGGTTTTTCGTCTCCGGGTCAAAATGGTGTACCTAAGTTCCATTTATGGTCACGCAATGAGCACAACAGATAATCACACGTCGATCTACGTTAACAATTTCTTCGATTTTTTTAACGTTTTCTTACGTAGTGGCCGTCGTTGGCCGCCCGGAACGAGTGTCGTCATTGCATGCGGTTCTACCATGTTAAAATTCAGCGCACCAGTTCCAGTTGCTCCATTTTGCATACGTATCAAAATCCCGCCAAATGTGAATTTTGTTTTTAATTTACTTATTTCTGGCCTTCACTACTAACGAATTTAAAATTCGAAAAAATAGAACGCACTTCTATAACTCATTGATAGGTGTTCCATTCCGAAAAACTTTTTGATTAAAATCGATTTAAAATTTGTAATTTTTAAAATTGCCATCCAAAGTAGGCAAATTCTTGTGATCATAAATATTGCTGAAATACATCGGAATATATACAACGAGAAAAATATGGTTTCAGTCAAATCGTCCTTAATATAGTAACAAACAAAACATCAATGGTAAGGAAGCAGCTAAAGTACTCAAAAATGCAGGACACAACAAGAAAAATAACATTATGGCATTAAGATAGAGTGAAATTTTGTTTTGGAAAAAAAAACATTATATATTTCATATTACATTATTAATGTTCATTTTAATGTAACTCAGTATTATTATTTCGCCCACTCTTATTACGTACATGATGTCTTTTTTTTCTGTATATTATTTTAAAACCATTTGTAATTATGATCGTAAATGAAATTAGGAATATAGATAAATGTAATATTTGTAACAGTCACTGTTTGTGTTTTTATCAACGTGAAATAGCATAACAAAGGAGGCAAAGGCACACCATTTTATGCATACATTTAAACTGTGTCATTCAGCTTTTACAACAGTTTTATCAGCATCAAAGACTAAATTTAAAAACCAACTTTATTTTAAAGAAATAAAAAACAAAAATAAAGAAACTTTCTTTAACCATATATTGTCTCATAGGGGGATTCTGACTAGATCCTACGCTTGGTGAGCGGGTAGGCAACTGCAGTTTTTTATAATTTTGAGTTGTTATCAGGAGGTTTGTGTTTGTTACACGTGGTAGAGCCATGCTGCAGCTATATTAATAGTATAGTTGTAGCACGAATTGGTCCGCTCGACCGGGGAAGGACCACGCTCTCACAGAATACCAGCGTCAAATAGCAGCTTAACGCTGCTGTTTCGTATGGTGAGTGTAGAGAACCGGAGACCCATTTTACTGGAAAAGAGGCATTCCATCTTAGTCCTCACGGGTGACAACGCTTTTGTTACTGATATGTTTAGCGTACGAATTGAATTTAGAATTCGATTAAATTTCAACCCTATAATATCGGTATAAAATTTCGATTCCTAGTATTCCAAATTTTTTAATACTTTGGCTGCTTGGATACCATTGGCGTTCTGTTTGTTACTATAATTTTAAACGTTTTAAATGATCCCATTTATTTGACGTTTTATGTGTTCCGATATATTTGAGCAAGATTAATATTTTCAATAATTATGCCATTATGGATAGTTGGATGTTTACTTTGGATGTCTCAAAATATTTGACCACTTAGTGTTCTTCTGTTTATTGATGCACTGTAATCAATAAAGTCTGTTTTATTTGTTTACATAGACTTATTAAAATAACTTAGACACGTCTTTGGCTACAATAATGTCCGTACTGTACGCTTACACTGTTACAAAATCTTCATAGGAATACATTTCCGGAAACAATAATTATCGTACTGATTTATTTGTTTGTTAAATATTTTTTTTATAAAAACTTTTTAAAAATTTCTAATAAATTGACTCACGTCCACTGGCGTACGGCTCGTTACCACTGGATACTAAGCACGAGGTGCGCGTCTCCACGTGAGCCGTTTTCCTATTTTTTTTTTTGTTAACAAAACTGTTGATTTTGTTTAAAATTATCCTTCAAAATCACTTTATAATACGATTACCATCAAGTACATGCAATTTTAATATAATTTCGTGCTGAAATTACAATGTAAAACGAAAAATAGTTTTAAATGCGACACTGTTTCGGATTTTTTTGATCGAGCAAAGTAGGTACAATGTATCGTGTTTTGAACCTTTAATATCACTCAATAGAGGATGTATCTATGACATATATTTTTTCCGGACTTAAATGTAGTAATTTGACTATGTTAAAGTTAATTTTACAAGAGCCAATATTGGGATAACCTGCCGTTAAAGCTTCCATGATTTTGTGTATGTTAATTAGATTTCCTTAAGATAATATCCCTTTAAAGTCACATTTTGGACAGAATTCGATTATATATCTAAACTCAAAGTTATTTGTAATTACCTTATTATAAATATTTACAGTGTATATATATTTACAGTATATATATATATATATATATATATATATATATATATATATATATATATATATATATATATATATATAGATATGGAAACACTTGTTCAATGCGGTAACGAACCTTCGGTTCTGCAGTGCCGCAGCCAAAAGCTTAGCCACTGCGCTACGGAGTTGTCATTTTTTTTACTTAATTAATTACTAGCATAATTGTGATTTATTTTATGTTATTTAAACATATTTTTGTACCTAATTAAGACACTATAATTAAAAAAAACTAAAACTTAATTATCGTATAGTCATACTCCTCCTGGTATCTTGACAATAACGCTGGCTGCGTTTCCTCGCTGTAATGCTATACTAAGTCTTTGAGCGAGAAAAGAACCAGCTCTCTTATCACCAGTAACAACGGTCAGTTGCGGATAGATTTCCTTTAGGAACTTCACCGCACGTTGACCCTACGGATCGATAGTCTTTACAGCAAATGGCACAAATATGTAGTCATAGAGTCAAATATGTAGTCATGTTGTATAATTACAAATTGCTGTGTGTGTAAAATACATTGATTTCTCATCTTCATCGGCATTTTACTCAATCCCCATATAAAAAAAATTCTCATAAATCATTCAGTGTAGAGATCTAACTTTTATTATATAAAAATGTCGATAAACAATATATCGATAAACATTATATCGATAAAATTGTTCGAGGATAGACGTTTACAACACTTACAATTCGTCCATGCTGTCAGCACTGTTTGTCTAAAATTGAATGTCATTTCTTGATGTCGGTTGAGTAGCTTGGCGGCCTTTCATACATTTACTTTTACTAAGGAAGTCCCGCCTCATAAACGTAGTGATTATATCCTCTTTGATGTCGTCTATCAAATTGCGTAATGATATTATGTAATCTGTGATTTTCATTCACTTTTGAGTTATATATATATATATATATATATATATATATATAATACTTGTTACTGGATTTTTAAAGTTATACTTCTTAAACTTCTTCTTAAACGACACCATGAAGTTGATACGATGCACGCGCAAACTGACACCTAAAAGCGACAACTTGAGTGGGTAATTGTCCTTCAAGTTTTTTTTTTTGTTTTGTTACGTTAAGGCCGGTCACATACATAGGGAACTCTGTTTCGGCATTCCGTTTCGATATTCCGATTCGAGATTCCAAACGCAGCAAATTCATATAATATACTAGCTGTTCCCCGCGACTACGCTCGCGTGTTAGGATTTTTATGTTTTTGCGCGGAACCCTAATTCTTTTTCTAAAATAAAAGTAGCCTAACTTACTCCTTATGAAATCAGCTATCTGCCAGTAAAAGTCCCGTCAAAATCGGTCCAGCCGTTTCGGAGATTACCCGGAACAAACAGACAGACAGCCAGACAGACAAAAATTTTAAAAATTGTATTTTAGTTATAGGTACTGTATTTACTTTGATATGCATTTAGTAATAAAACTGTAATTTGTAATGTCAATTACAAACAGACACTTCAATTTTATTTATTTGTGTAGATGTGACCCGTCACACAAGTACAGTAGTTTTCCGTTCAAAATTTTGCGGGCAAAACGGGATCCCGTATGTATGTGGCCGGCCTTATTGTTTTATCGTTATTACTACTGTTGTTTTTGAGTTGTTGGCACGAAGCGTTATATTTATTTGAACAATATGCGATCAAGGTACTGGCGCGAGTGGCTCACAACATTTAATTCCTGAGTCTGGGTCAAAGCCACCGGCGACCAAAAAGTGGCTCATATGATGATCCTGACGACATAATAATGTCTCCCAAGAAAAACAGAATAAAACAAACTCCACTTAGTGTTTTAAAAAAACAAACTGTCATAAATATTTTTAAGCAAATTTCGGAGTCCTAGCCTTCTTTCGGAGTTCCTGCACTTACTTAATAAACTCATATAATTTAAAAAAAAAAACCACTGAGGATACAGGTAGGACTCAAAATAATTAAATGATTTCACTGTGAAGCGATAAAATGTATTGTTATGTGATTTTCCTACAACCGCATCTCGTGCAAATGTGTACAATATGCTTAACACGTGGTAGAGCCATGCTGCAGCTATATTAGTAGTATAGTTGTAGCACGAATGGGTCGGCTCGACCGGTGAAGGGCCTCGCTCTTACAGAATACCAGCGTAAAATAGCAGCTTAATGCTGCTGTGTTTCGTATGGTGAGTGTAGAGAACCGGAGACCCTTTTTACTGGAAAAGAGGCATTCCATCTTAGTTCTCACGGGTGACAACGCATCTGCATTTTGATTCACAAACGAGGATAAATGTAGATGTCTATGGGCCACAGCAACCATTTACCATCAGGTGGACTGTGTGCTCGTTTGTCACCCTATCCTATAAAAAAAAAACTCAGAACGTTGCCTGCAAACTGCAATTTCCCCTTCGTCAACAGAAGCATTTGGAACGTGATGATACTGATAAAATTACTAAATGGAATACGCAAGAAAATTCATCTCGTCTTCTTTGATAATAATGAATTGCCGACCTCGGACAAGGTATACTAGAAGTAGTAGTAGTAAACAGTGACGAGTTTCCACCGGATTTTAAGAGAAGCACTCTGTTTAAAATAATTAAAAACACTTCAAACTATACATAAATGAAACCGAACAGAAACATTGCGCTCATAGACAAGCAGGAGATTTTTCAACGGAGACTAAAATATGTTCGATGAAACCTTGTTAAATGAAGGAGCCATGTTCCTAATATTTCTTTACAATTTTGCTTATGCACCGAGCTAAGTCATACCGTGCAGGAACAGCATCTGCGGCAGGGTGCGGCGATATTTCAACTGCATTAATTTATGAAAGTTAAATAATTTTCAATTAATACTTGAAACTTGTAGTACGGAAAAAGAATCTTACATGGAATAGCAATAAAGTTAGGTAAAAACACTAGTGAAGGAGACGTTCAGTTCTCTTTGATAGACTATAAAATTGCTTTAGATTCAGTCCCTTTCCCTTTCACACATTTCGCACAAAAACCTTAATTCTTTATAATTTTAATGTTTTATTTCGAGATCTCAAATTTAGCGTGTTAATACATTTTAAATGTATTCTTTCTAATTTTTATCTTATTTAAAGCCAATGCTTGACCACAACCCCACCTGGTGTGGTTTCAACCCCAGTGGTGATGAAGCCCAGGATCATAAGTCGCATTATCTTAGCGCAACAAAAGCCTGTTCACTCTTGCCTTGAAGACGCCGCGATTGTATTCAGACGGAAACAATAACACGATACCGATTGTATTATTTTTGTTGTATGTTATACAATTTGGTGAAACCCAAAAGAAAGAAAGAAATAAGTTTATTTGGCACATAAATTATAACAAACAAAAAATTAATCAAATAGAACAATTTTTTTAACTTAACAAAAATATTTTAAAAAGATATAATAAGATAAACGTAATATGCACGAAAATGGTCTCCACTCAGCTTTAATTCACGAATTGAAGATATAATTACATCAATTCGTAACGCTGATTTTCAGTGGAGCCAGGAGTATGAGGCAGATGACAATAAACAGCAAGAGAAAACAAAAACACTACAATATTCCAAGACGCTACGGAAATAATAATAATATAAACCTTCATAAAATCAAAAATAAATCAAAACTTTATAGATTCTATGTCTAAGTAAGGTTGCCAAAATCGTAGAAAAAAAAACAAGATTTCTATAAACCTTTGCAACTATTGGCGAGATATGATCAGACATCAACATTTTTGAGTAAAAAATTGCTCCGGGGTCTTTCGGCGTTCTAATGGTACGCTGTACTATTTTTGCAATTAAAGCTAATTTGAAAACATTTTGATACATTCACGCCAATACGATTATCACGTCAGTAGGTATAAAACAGATATATAAGTCGTTCTCATGACGTAGCTCATGAACATATGAATGTGATACTATATATGCGTAAATTTTTACATGTACACTTGAAACTTGGCAGAATAAAAACAATTCACTGGGAAGAACCAGCAAGAAACTCAGCGGGACTTTTTTTTATAGAATAAGGGTGACAAACGAGCACACAGTCCACCTGATGGTGAGTGGTTGCTGTGGCCCATAGACATGTACATCTATCTTCGTTTGCGAAATATAAATGCAGATGCGTTAACAGCCGTGAGGACTCAGATAGAATGCCTCTTTTCCAGTAAAAAGGGTCTCCGGTTCTCTACACTCACCATACGAAACACAGCAGCATTAAGTTATATATTATTATATATATAGCTATTTTACGTTGGTATTCTGTGAGAGCGTGGTCCTTCCCCGGTCGAGCTGACCCATTCGTGCTACAACTATACTATTAATACAGCTGCAGCATGGCTCTACCACGTTGAAAACTTTTTTTAATAAATTTTAGAATATAGATGATTACAAATTATTTAAAAAATATTTTAGAAACAGCTTGGAAGCGACCACCTCATTCCCAGGGGTTATTATCAACCATGTAGTCATTTATATTATAATAACCCTTTTTATACAACTTTTGTTTAATTAAATATTTAAACTTGGTAATAGAGACATCTTGTATATTTTCTGGGACTTTGTTGTAATAGCGTATACATTGCCCCATGAATGAATTACTGACTCGTGGAGTCGAGAGACTGGTATAACTACCTTGTGTTGGTTCCTAGTGTTTTGAGTATTGAATACTCAATATTGAATCTTGTGGGAATCCAGATGGAACGTATACAACATCTAAGCGGTATTACTTCTATTGCCTGTCAGTTATATAAGTAAGTAATATAATATAAAGTAATATAATAATAAAAAAATTAATATGCATTATTATTTTTTGTTTTTTAAATGTTACCTTTACACAAGGATTTTCTCTTGTATCGGGGGGTCAGTTTACATACATAAATTTCACAAGGACAAACATCCAGACCCGAAACAATTATTTGTAGGCCATACAAATACTTGTTGCATGCGGGATAATGAAACAGCGGCCCTCAGCGTTGCAACTCATTGCTAAGCCACTGCCCCAGGGAGCCGTCAAATTGCTATAGTCTTACAATGAAACAGATAATTTTATATAAATTAAGTTTCAAAGTTTTACTACAAAAACAGAAAAAAAATATCATAAAACTAGCGATCCGCCCCGGCTTCGCACGGTTGATTTCTAATCATACACACATACTCACACACAAAATTTCATCAAAATCGGTCCAGCCATTTAGAAGTTCAGTCACATACACACGTATTTCAAAAGATCTAAGCATACAGAAGGCGGGAAGCGACTTTGTTTTACACTATGTAGACATGTAGAGGAGTGCAGAGGACGTTGGAAGAAAGGTTTTCTTTGGACCGTAAGAAAAATCATGAGAGGAGCTGATAAAATATAAAATGTTATTTTAGATAAGGTGGACTGTTTAAAATAATGTACGTAATTTAATTTAAAAAGGACGATAAAATTTCAGTACATTTTTACAAAATTGTAAAATTGTTTTTTATTGTATAAAAAAAAACCTTATTGACGAAAAACGTTGACCCAGAACACTTTCTGATGCCAGAGGAAATAGGTATTTTTAGAGAAGCTTTTAAAAACCTTTCTATTTTAAGTTTGAGCCTTCCCGTCCAACTAATATGTATGATATCGCTCACCTATCCCAACAATTTATAACGTATCGAATTCATATATAGCTAAAGAGTTCATTATGAATGCCACTAAATTAAGAAAAATGTTGTTACATTTTAAAGTAAAAATCTATATACATCAATAAAATTGAAGTGTCTCTTTGTAATGTCAATATAACAGCTTTTTACTAATTGCATATGAAAGTATATACGGTATTTATAACAAAAAACAGTTCTTTTTTTAATTTTTGTTTGTCTGTCTGTTTGTTCCGGCTAATCTCCGAAACTGCTGGACCGATTTTGACGGGACTTTCACTGGTAGATAACTCATGTTACAAGGAATAACTTAGGCTACTTATTAATTCGAAAAATTATTAGGGTTCCGCGCAAAAAAATTAAAACCCTAAATTATACGCGGGCGAAGTCGCGGGGATCAGCTAGTAACAAATAAAATAACGTATTAAGTTAAAAAATCTATAAAATACGAATACAGCTCTAACGTAATATCATGATACCATTACCGTTACCGTTACTGTCTCTCTAATCTAAAGTTCAAAGCCGAACGTAGGCCATAGATAGACAGATAAATTGTTTATTGCACTCGAACTAAAAAAAATGTTTTTTTTTTATAGGATCGGGTGACAAACGACCACACAGTCCACCTGATGGTAAGTGTTTGCTGTGGCCCATAGACATCTACATTTATCCTCGTTTACGAATTAAAATGCAGATGCGTTGTACCCGTGAGGACTAAGATGGAATGCCTCTTTTCCAGTAAAAAGGTTCTCCGGTTCTCTACACTCACCATACGAAACACAGCAGTGTTAAACTGCTATTTTACGCTGGTATTCTGTGAGAGCGTGGTCCTTCCCTGGTCGAGCCGACCCATTCGTGCTACAACTATACTACTAATATAGCTGCAACATGGCTCTACCACTTACAGCATATTTTAGCATTGCTACAAAGGCGAACTTAATGCCGAAAAGGCATTCTCAGCTAGTCATAAATTTCTTATTTGCCAAAGCTCCATGCTTGGCAGGCGGGTTGGCAACCACAGTTTTTTATTCTTTAGTTGTTATTAGGAAGACGCTGCTACCCTTCTAATTAAAAGTCGGCTAAAATAATTTATTTATTAAGCTTGATTGCTATCACCTTATCCACAAGGATTTGTATCAAGCATTACATGTCGTTAGTAAACATTATAATGAGCCTTTTGACACAGTTGTTGCAATATTAAAATTTAAATTTTGTGACTACAAAAGACCTTGTTAAGTCTGTGTGGTAGAAGCATAAATAATTATCCCGTGTATAAATTTGTTAACTAAAACTGTTGAGTAACTCCCTGTTAATAGCTTTTTTAATCCTTGTATTTACAGAATGTATTTTTTTATTTATTATAAGCCAGTGTTTCACCACAATGCCACCTGGCGATAAGTGGTGATAAAATTAGATGGTAAATCGCACTGTCTCCTAAAAAAAAATCTATTCACTCTTGCCTGAAAAACGCCCAGATTGTATTCGGATAGAGACTCAATGAACCACCCATAGTTGAGCTATGGAGAAATCTCAACCCCTGACAACTGAAGGCGGTCTGTGTACTTGAAAGGTATATTCCGGAACATAGACGCCACTGTGAGCGGGCTCCTTTTAGCGGTGAAGAGACACGCTTGTGATTTAAGATTTAATTTTAACTTTATTTATTTTTTGAGACGTTGAATCTAACAAGATTGGCATCGCCTCATTTGGAGACTGCTTGCAGTGAAAGATTCACACACTCAACCATAGCTCCGTTCAGCGTACCGTTTACTCATAAAGTCCTTCACCCAGTCAATTAGGCGAGGGGATAAACCGTAAACCCTATCAAAGGCCTTCGAGACATCAAGGGAAACATCAAGTGCTTCCCCACTGTTATCGAGGGCCACGGCTTATACGTGGTGTACTCGTGGCATACGATGGATGTTTAAAAAACGATGGTTGTGTGTCGTTTCTAGTGTGGTGGTGCCGGGAGTGGTGATGCTGGGATTGGTGGTGACGGGGATAGTGCACGCAATCGCGGGAAGGTGAAAGGTGTTCTTCAAACTGGGCAGGGTACATCGTTTTATTTCATTACGAGGAAATAAGCGAACTAAGTTCTAAAGCGCCCTTTACACTCGCAGCGCGAACGCCCACGAAAGCCGGGAAACGCGAGTAGGTTTACGGCTTCATGTCGTTCCCCGATCGGTGTCGGTTTTTCAATTGGTTTTCTTAAGAGAGGCAACAAATGTCCTTTTTACTCGTGTATTTGACCTAATGGTCACACTAGCGTGATAAATTCACAAAAAACTTCTACTACTTCGATAATAAACAAAATAATAGCATTTCGTTTCAAGAATGAAAATAAAACTGTGAAAAATGTGTTTCTACCTTTCTAATTATTTTTCATTGATTTATATGTATAACTCAATGTTATTTTTAATTGCTCACACAGAGCACAAGGAGTCGTCTCACAGACGTTAAAGCAAAAGGACGCGCTACTTTTTAACAAGAAAAATATCCGATATAACCACAACTTTAAAAATGGTTAAATATATCAATTTTCCTAAACACCTTAATGAGGAAAATCCTGGACTGCAGTGTTCATAATGTAGCAAATGGCTTTGTGCACGACGCAAACATAGCAATACCTCGAACGAAATGACTTACGGATTGCTTGTGGTAACCATCGCTAGTTGAACAACCTAGGGGCGGTGGGCGTAGCCATGAGAATGTTATGATCGTCGGGGCGCGCTCACGGTTCCACAACTAGCGGTGGTTGCCCACAGAAACGCGGGAAAAGCCGTAGCAATAATATTAAAAAATATAGCTTTTATTGTTAAACAAATAATATTGTAACTATGTAATAACTCTCGCAATAAAGGCACCGAACAAATGGCGAGAGTTAACATAGATTTAGAATATAGAAATTAATTAATGCCAAATTGTAGATAGAATAAGTATTGTGTGTAAAGTATATTCTCTTGTATAGTGCAATTTAATTTCATATATATTAAGCCCTTAGGCACGCTAAATAATAAACAGGGCATGTTACCGTGACGCGGCCGCGGAGCGAATGAGGCTACGCGCGCCGCGCCACGACGTTTTATATTTATAGTACTGAGGCGGGGGGCAGGGTCCTCAGCTCAAAATTGCTGGAATAACAACGTTTTGACCTTTACTATGTAGAAAAATTGTTATATAAGTATTAGTTTAATAAGTAATTGTAAGAATGTAATATATTTAAGTCTGTACATTAGTTTATAAGAAATTTACCTAATAAAGAAAGGCGCGGGGGTGAGGCAAGGATCCACTGGCCAGCAATGGCCGAATAGTATATAAGACGGGCCGGTCGGAACGGTCGACAATAATTACCCAAATTAAGTCCCTCGTCGCCGCCCTAAACCAAACTCTTGGTCTGGGCCTAAACCTCGATGAGACGGCCCTTGCCGCCATCGCCGCCCATGTTACTCCCCCTGCCCGTCAGGCACTCCAACCGCCGCCCGTACTTGCGGCCTACCTAGAGACAAAGAACTCTTTCGCCCCATTAGAAATGGAGTACGCATGCTCCGAGTCCTCTGCATCGGCCTCCCGGAAGAGGCCCGCCACCAATTCTGGCACCGGCTCATCGGAGTCCTGTGACTCCGACGGAACCGGGGATTCTTCGTTCACCACGGTGAACTCCAAGCGCAACGGTAAACGCGCCGCTAAAAACCGCACCCTCCCTGTCTCAGCGGCCCCTGCCGCTCCTTCAACCTCCGCAGCTCCCGCTGCCGCCTCTGCCCCCGCAGCCCCCGCCGCTGCCTCAGCCCCACTTATGTCACTAGACATTCCCGCTCCGACCAAGCCAGCCTCTCGCTGTGCTCCAGTCCTTGCCAAGAAGCAAGTCCCGCCCCCTGTCTTCCTAAGAGACAAGGCTAAATTCACAGAACTCTCCAAAACCTGCTACAACGCAGGCATAAAATATGACCACGCCATCAACCTCGGGGAGGCTATTAAGATCATCCCCCAATCAATCGACGACTTCCGGCGACTCACCAGGCTATTCACAGCCGAACGAGTTTCTTATCATACATACGCTCTTCCGGAAGAGCGCAAAGTCAGGGCCGTCATCCGCGGCGTCCCCTTCGAATTTTCAAACGAAGAAATCCTTGAGGACCTTAAGTCCCAAGGTTTCCCCGTAGAAGCCGTGCACAAAATGCACAGTAGAACAGGCCAGAGGTTCTCTCTTGCCCTAGTAATTTTAACCAACGTGCCGGAGGCGAAAGCCATCTTCCGGCAGGTACGCACAGTGTGCGGCCTGTCGAGAGTGAGGGTTGAGCCTCCACATAGGCGCGGGTTCCCTGCGCAGTGCCACCGCTGCCAGCTGTATGGTCATGCGGCGGCCAACTGCTCCGCCCCACCCAGGTGCGTTAAGTGCCTTGAACCCCACAACACTAAAGAGTGTCCTCGGCCCAAAGACGCCGAATCCCCACCCGCGTGTGTCCTGTGTAAACAAACGGGCCACCCGGCTAACTACAGAGGCTGCCCTTGCGCACCTCATCCTCGCCCCAGTAGGCAAGCTCCACCGCCGGTCAATGACCGCTCATTCCCGGCTCTTTACCAACGGATGCCCCGTCAGGGCCTTTCTCAGCCCACCCAGGGCTTCTCTCGACCCTCTCAGGGTCCTCCTAGGCCCCCTCAGGGCACTATTCGGCCCCCTCCGGGCTTCTCTCAGCCTATGCAGCCTCCAGTTTTTCCCTGGGGCCCCAAAAAGGCAGTACCACCGCGGACATCCTCCGCCCCTCAACCACAACAATCACAGCCCTCAATGGCTGATGACCTAAAAACGGTGTATTCCGCAATTAGCAACATCAACGTTGAGGAAATCGCTGTGTTAGCACGCAAATTGCGCGCTGCGAGGTCCCCTCAGGACCGTCTCCTCGCTCTTGCAGAGCATCATAATCTTTTGTGCTCATTGTAAGTTAAGTTAACTTAATTAACTTAACTCACAATGACAGAGCAGTTTGCTCTACCAAAATCCCACGGTCGTATCAAACCTAAGGGTTTATCGCTTGTATCCTTTAACATTCGCGGTTTGCGAAATAACCTCCCAGAGCTTAAGCTCTTTCTTCAAAATCGTGAAACCGATTTCCTCCTCCTACAGGAAACTAATCTCAATACTAAGGACACTAAAGGCCTTTCCATCAAAAACTTCTCTCTTCTTCGTAATGATAGACCCGACCGCCGAGGCGGCGGTACGGCCATTTATTACAAGAAGACACTCCACTGTTCTCCCATTTCTACTCCGCAACTTTCCAACATGGAAGCCACGGTATGCAGGCTAGCTATGACTGGACATCAGTCCATCTTCATAGCCTCCTGTTACATCCCTTCTAAAACCCTTCCCCTCAAAAAAGATTTTGAGGCTATTTTATCTCTAGGCAATTCAGTCATTATGTTTGGAGATTTTAACTCCAAGCATACTGAATGGACATGCCGTACTACCACCCGTAGTGGCAAGTTACTGCTCGATATCACGCAGTCTCTTGATATTACCGTCCACAGTCCTCTCGGTGTTACTCACTTTCCCGATAACACCGACTATGCCCCCGATGTACTAGATTTTGCGTTACTCAAAGGAGTTTCTCTCAACCTTAGGGCAATCGAGACACTAGACGATCTAGGATCCGACCACCGACCGGTCTCTCTCATTCTTGGCCATCAGCCACCACTCCCAACACCCTCTACTAAAACCTTCACAAATTGGAAGGGCTTCAAGGAGTCCCTAGCAAAAGCTCTGGACTCACAGGACTCCCCCATCTCCCTATCTTCGGACTTAGACAGTCCTGAAAAAATCGACACCGCGGTCGATTCACTCTCCACCCTTATTAAAACCTCCCTTAAGGAGAATGAAAGGGTCGTCCCGGTTGCTAATAATAGTGGGCTTCCCCTGCATATTAGCAACCTATTAAAAGCCAAAAAAGCTGCTTTCCGGAGAGCAGCAAAATATCCCACGCCCGAATATAGGCGCACGGCCAATCGTCTTCAACG
Organism: Parnassius mnemosyne; assembly: GCA_963668995.1. Classification (NCBI taxonomy): domain Eukaryota; kingdom Metazoa; phylum Arthropoda; class Insecta; order Lepidoptera; family Papilionidae; genus Parnassius; species Parnassius mnemosyne. The sequence continues at coordinate 10,228,537 of CAVLGL010000093.1, forward strand.
AGAACTCCGTTTCCGCCTCTCTGAATTTCGAGACCTCGAAAAGAGTAAGCTCATGGAGAATATCTCTCCCTCTCATACAGCGTACTATCAGATGGCAAGAGCCCTCCGCATAGACGCTATCTTCCACACTCCCCCTCTCTCCCGTCCCGACGGTACGGTAGCCTTCGAGGACGAGGAAAAGGCTGAGTGCTTTGCAGACAGCATTGCCGCTCAATGCTCTCCTAGCTCTCAACCCGTAGACCCCTCACACGTCCAGGCAGTGGAGGATGAGGTCCGCCGCCGGAACTCGCCCCCTACAGCCTCCGAACCTATCTCTGTGTCCAATGATGAGCTTTCATCCCTCATCAAAGGACTTAAGCCTAAAAAGGCTCCGGGCGCGGATGGCATCTCCAACCAAGCCCTAAAAAACTTTCCTGAGCAGGTGCTAACCCTTTTATCTATTATCTTCAATGCCTGCTTCAACCTTAGTTACTTTCCCACTACGTGGAAAGAGGCAACTGTGATTGGTATTCCCAAGCCAGGCAAGCCTCTTAATCTCCCCTCCAGTCATCGTCCCATTAGCCTCCTCAAGGCCATGGGCAAGCTCTTTGAAAGAGTCATTCAAAATCGCATGAGGCGCCATCTGTTTCCCACAGACGGTGACCCTCTTATCATTCCCCATCAATTCGGTTTCCGAGCGAAACACTCCTGCCCCCAACAAGTTCACCGTATTCTGGAATATATCCTCAGCGGTTTTTATCCCCGTCGTCATAAGACTATCGCGGTCTTTTTCGACATCGCCAAAGCCTTCGATAGAGTCTGGCATACAGGCCTTATCTACAAACTATACAAAATAGGTCTCCCCGATCGTCTAGTACGTCTCGTGGCCTCTTATCTTAATCATCGTACCTTTCGTTTTAGACACGAAGGCACGCTATCTTCACAGCGCCCCATCAAAGCTGGTGTCCCTCAGGGCTCAGTTCTTGCTCCTCTGCTGTACATACTGTTCACCAACGACATTCCCATTCCGCCGAAAGGTGTTCAGCTCTCACTCTTCGCAGACGACACTGCTCTCTACTGCAAAGGTATCTCGCTACCTTTCATACGGAACAAGGTCCAAAAGTCAGTTGATGACCTAGGAGCTTGGTTCAAAAAATGGCGCATCGATGTGAACCCGGAGAAGAGCTCCGCCGTTCACTTCGATTATAAACGACGCCGTCTCAAAAACACTCCACCAATACGTATGCTAGGGACCCCTGTCCCCTGGCATACGTCTGCCAAATATTTAGGTGTCACTCTAGACACAGGGCTAACTTTCAGGCCCCACGTCAAAAGAGTAACCCGTCACGCACGTTTTTACCTGAATAGGCTCAACAGTATGTTGGGCCGACACAGTAAAATGTCCCTCAGAAACAAGCGTACCCTTTATAAGGTCTGTATACGACCAGTCATGTCCTACGCGGGCCCCATTTTCGCCCACTCTAACCCTAAAATTATTAATGAACTCCAAGTAGTTCAAAACCTTTTCTGTCGTCGAGCTGCGAACGCACCTTGGTACGTCCGCAATGCCGACCTTCATCGGGACCTAGAGCTCCCTACTATTCAACAATTCCTTAAAAAACTCTCTGAGAACTTCTTCAAAGCCTCAGAGTCGCATTCCAATCATTTTATTCGTGAGGCTGCTAATTATGCAGCCCCACTCCCCTCCCGCTATAGCGTCCGCAGGCCGAGGAACTCCCTCTCGGACCCGCCTAATAAACTTTCAAACGACCTGAACTGCCTCCTGGCGGCTCAGGCCAACTCTAATTAAGTTATTCATAATTAATTTGCCTTCCCAGGCACTACCTCAGCGGCTTATAGCCGCCTGCGCCCTCTTTTCCCAAAAGAGGGTCGCTTTACGATACGGCATGTGAAGCTTTCAACAGCTGGTTGCCAGTCCCCAAAGGCAGTTTTTAGAGGGTATCACTTAGGTTCCCCCTTGTAGGTAGTGAGTCCCTCATAACCACGATGGACCGGCCATCGTGGTATGCGTAATGCATTTTCTGCCTCCCTTCGGGGTAGCCCTTTTCCAATTGCTTCGGGCGCAAAAAAAAAAAAAAAGAACGGTCGACACATTCCGCCTGTGGCACCGCTCTCGAGCGGTCGCGTCTAGGTAGTCTGCACATCCGTCCCCGTACGGTAGTGCTCTCTCGCTCTCGCGCCTCCGCTGTCCTGCTCGCACTGTACAGTGCGACGCCTGGTGAGTCCTTTTACGCTAACTCCAGTTATTACCTCCCTGTCTCCGGGCGGGGCGGTTTGACTGTTGGTCTTGCTTTTTAACTGTCATTTTTTTTTGTGATTATTTTATTTTTATTAATTGTAACGTGTATATTGTTTCAAGGGAGTTACTTGCTCTTTTCAGAGCAAGGCCCTGTTCTTCTGAGAACCAGGGCACCACTCCTAGAATAAAAAACGTCCCGTTCTTTTCAGAACGGTGATCCCGCCCTTACTGTTATTAGATTGCGTTTCTGTTCTTTTCAGAACAGTATCCCCCCTAACTTTTTATATATTTACGTAATCCCCAACGAAAATGTCCTCGCAGAATTTCTTAGGTAACTTGCTCGATACAGTTCATAGGTTCCAAAATGACCCGCAAGCTCTTAGAGCAGCCATCTCAGCCCTTATGGCTCCTACCACCGTTCAGGCACCGCCGCCCGTTATAGCGGCCTACCTCGAGTCCCGGAACTCGTTCGCGCCCCTTGAAATCGACATGGAGTGCTCCAACTCAGACTCAGAATCTACACTCCAGGGCTCTGGTTCTACGGAGTCGTCAAACTCAGACGGATCCGAAGAATCAGAGTTCACGACAGTGTCTTCCAAGCGCCGTAAACGCGCCGCGAAAAATCTCACCGTTTCGGCGGCCTCTGCCGCCCCCGTAAACCCCGCAGCCCCCGTAGCTGCCTCAGTCCCCGCAGCTCCCGCTGCAGTTTCCGTGACACCACGGCCCAAGCCAGCCTCCCGCTGTACTTCTAACCCAACTAAGAAGCAAGTCCCGACCCCTGTCTTCTTACGAGACAAGGCTCAGTTCACCCGCCTCTCCAAAGTCTGCTACGACGCAGGAATAAAATATGACCAAGCCACCAACCTCGGGGAGGATATTAAAATCATCCCCCAATCTGTCGACGACTTTCGACGTCTCACCAGGCTCTTCACAGCCGAACAAATCTCTTATCACACGTACGCTCTCCCGGAAGAGCGCAAAATCAGGGCCGTCATCCGAGGCGTCCCTTTTGAAATTTCCAACAAGGAAATCCTTGAGGACCTTAAGTCCCAAGGATTCCCGGTTGAGGCTGTGCATAAAATGCACAGCAGAACGGGCTTGAGGTTCCCCCTCGCTCTCGTTATTCTTTCAAACGCTCCGGAGGCACAGACTATCTTCCGGCAGATACGCACAGTGTGTGGGCTGTCGGGAGTTAGGGCTGAGCTCCCACATAGGCGCGGCTACCCGGCGCAGTGCCACCGCTGCCAGTTATATGGTCATGCGGCGGCCAACTGCTCCGCCCTACCCAGGTGCGTTAAGTGCCTCGACCCCCACAACACGAAAGAGTGTCCCCGGCCCAAAAATGCCGAATCCCCACCCGCGTGCGTCCTGTGCAAACAAACAGGCCACCCGGCTAACTACAGAGGCTGCCCTTGCGCACCTCACCCCCGCCCCATTAGGCACGTTCCACCGCCGGTTAATGCTAAGTCATTCCCGGCCCTCCCGTCAAGATTGCCACCTAAGAGATATTTTCGCCCATCTCAGGTAGACCCAAGGCCCTCCCGGGTCCCTCCCCCTCTTCTTCGCCCACCTCCGGGCTTCTCGCAACCATTACAGCCTCCAGTCTTTCCCTGGGGACCCAAAAAGGCCGACCCTCCGCGGTCGTCCCCCGCTGCACAGCATGAACAACCCTCAATGGCTGATGATCTAAATACGGTGTACGCCGCTATTAAGAACATCAACATTGGGGAAATCACAGTCTTAGCACGCAAATTGCGCGCTGCCAAGTCCCCTCAGGACAGACTCCTTGCTCTTACAGAGCACCATAACCTTTTAAGTACGTTATAAAATTATTTTAATCATTTCATCGTAAGGTAAATACGTCGGGTTAAAACTGCCTCCGTAGGCACTCACTAATTAAAACTCTCTGAAACTTCTTCAAAGTCTCAGAGTTTCATTAAACATACTTATTCGTGAGGTAGCTAAGTGTGCAACCCCACTCCCTCTCGCTATCGCATCCGCAGGCCGAGGAACTCCCACTCGAACCCGCCTATTCTCTGTCAAACGATCTGAACTACCTCCTGGTGGCTCAGTCAATTTCATAATTAAACTTTCATAAATAATTAACCTTTTACAATCAAATTGCCTTCCCAGGCACTCCCTCAGCGGCTTATAGCCGCCTGCGCCCTCTTTTCCCAAAAGAGGGTCGCTTTACGATACGGCATGTGAAGCTTTCAACAGCTGGTTGCCAGTCCCCAAAGGCAGTTTTTAGAGGGTATCACTTAGGTTCCCCTTGTAGGTAGTGAGTCCCTCATAACCACGATGGACCGGCCATCGTGGTATGCGTAATGCATTTTCTGCCTCCCTTCGGGGTAGCCCATTTCCAATTGCTTCGGGCGCAAAAAAAAAAAAAAAAAGAACGGTCGACATCATTCCGCCTGTCTCACCGCCCCCGAGCGGTTGTGTACAGGTTGTCCGCACATCCGTCCCCGTACGGTAGTGCTCTCTCGCTCTCGCGCCTCCGCTGTCCTGCTCGCACTGTACAGTGCGACGCCTGGTGAGTCCTTTTACGCTAACTCCAGTTATTACCTCCCTGTCTCCGGGCGGGGCGGTTTGACTGTTGGTCTTGCTTTTTAATTATTATTTTTGTTTTTGTAATTATTTTATTGTTATTGTAACGTGTATTTGTTTCAAGGGAGTTACTTGCTCTTTTCAGAGCAAGGCCCTGTTCTTTTGAGAACCAGGGCACAACTCCTCGAATAAAACCGTCCCGTTCTTTTCAGAACGGTGATCCCGCCCTTACTGTTTCTTAAGAATACGATCTGTTCTTTTCAGAACAGTGTCCCTCTGTCCCCCTAACGTACCTAACTTACATTCATTCCGAAAATGTCGGAAATGTCCGTCTTGATAGATTCACTCATCGAAACTTACTTTAGGCTCCGTAATGACCCGAAGGCTCTTACCGCAGCCATCACCGCCATTCTGGCTTCCGCCCATCTGGCACACCCACCGCTGCCCGTTATAGCGGCCCACTTTGAGTCCCAGAACTCATTCGCGCCTCTCGAAGTAGACATGGAGTGCTCCGACTCCGATTCAGAATCCACGCTCCGGGGCTCCGGTTCTACGGAGTCGTCTGACTCAGACGGATCCGAAGAATCGGAGTTCACGACAGTGTCTTCCAAGCGCCGTAAACGCGCCGCGAAAAATCACACCGTTTCGGCGGCCCCTGCCGCCCCCGCAAACCCCGCAGCCCCCGTAGCTGCCTCAGTCCCCGCAGCTCCCGCTGCAGTTTCCGCGACACCACTGCCCAAGCCGGCCTCCCGCTGTGCTTCTAACCCGACTAAGAAGCAAGTCCCGCCCCCTGTCTTCTTACGAGACAAGGCTCAATTCACCCGCCTCTCCAAAGCCTGCTACGACGCAGGAATAAAATACGATCAAGCCACCAACCTCGGGGAGGCTATTAAAATCATCCCCCAATCTGTCGACGACTTTCGTCGTCTCACCAGGCTCTTCACAGCCGAAAAAGTCTCTTATCACACATACGCTCTTCCGGAAGAGCGCAAAATCAGGGCCGTCATCCGAGGCGTCCCTTTTGAAATTTCCAACAAGGAAATCCTTGAGGACCTTAAGTCCCAAGGATTCCCGGTTGAGGCTGTGCATAAAATGCACAGCAGAACGGGCTTGAGGTTCCCCCTCGCTCTCGTTATTCTTGCAAACGCTCCGGAGGCACAGACTATCTTCCGGCAGTTACGCACAGTGTGTGGGCTGTCGGGAGTTAGGGCTGAGCTCCCACATAGGCGCGGCTACCCGGCGCAGTGCCACCGTTGCCAGTTATATGGTCATGCGGCAGCCAACTGCTCCGCCCCACCCAGGTGAGTTAAGTGCCTCGACCCCCACAACACGAAAGAGTGTCCCCGGCCCAAAAATGCCGAATCCCCACCCGCGTGCGTCCTGTGCAAACAAACAGGCCACCCGGCTAACTACAGAGGCTGCCCTTGCGCACCTCACCCCCGCCCCATTAGGCACGCTCCACCGCCGGTTAATGCTAAGTCATTCCCGGCCCTCCCGTCAAGATTGCCACCTAAGAGATATTTTCGCTCATCTCAGGTAGACTCAAGGCCCTCCCGGGTCCCTCCCCCTCTTCTTCGCCCACCTCCGGGCTTCTCGCAACCATTACAGCCTCCAGTCTTTCCCTGGGGACCCAAAAAGGCCGACCCTCCGCGGTCGTCCCCCGCTGCACAGCAAGCACAACCCTCAATGGCTGATGATCTAAATACGGTGTACGCCGCCATTAAGAACATCAACATTGGGGAGATCACAGTCTTAGCACGCAAATTGCGCGCTGCCAAGTCCCCTCAGGACAGACTCCTTGCTCTTACAGAGCATCATAATCTTTTAAGTACGTTATAAAATTATTTTAATCATTTCATCATAAGGTCAATACGTCGGGTTAAAACTGCCTTCGTAGGCACTCACTAATTAAAACTCTCTGAAACTTCTTCAAAGTCTCGGAGTTTCATTAAACATACTTATTCGTGAGGTAGCTAAGTGTGCAACCCCACTCCCTCTCGCTATCGCATCCGCAGGCCGAGGAACTCCCACTCGAACCCGCCTATTCTCTGTCAAACGATTTGAACTACCTACTGGTGGCTCAGTCAATTTCATAATTAAACTTTCATAAATAATTAAATTTTTACAATCAAATTGCCTTCGTAGGCACTCCCTCAGCGGCTTATAGCCGCCTGCGCCCTCTCTTTCCCAAAAGAGGGTCGCTTTACGATACGGCATAGGAAGCTTTAAACAGCTGGTTGCCAGTCCCCAAAGGCGGTTTTTAGGGGGTATCACATAGGCTCCCCCGTTAGGCGTGAGTCCCCCATAACCACGATGGATAGCCATCGTGGTATGCGTAATACATTTTCCGCCTCCCGTAAAGGGTAGCCCTTTTCCAAATTGCTTCGGGCGCAAAAAAAAAAAAAGAACGGTCGGCAGTCGCTCTCCAGCTACAGAAAAGTTCCTCCTCACCGCCGCTTGCCTCCAGTTTAAGCAAGACCAACGTGTTTCACTCATTTTTCGAACGGCGTTACGGCGATCCGTAACAGGCTTCATGTATCATGTCATCTAGCATTTCAATTGATGCTGACGGCTCTGTACAGCTACGGAAGGTGTGGACTGGAAATGTAAGACATGTGTAGTTTTGCAGAAACCGAAGCGCCTCTCCTATATTATACCCGAACCTGATGAAAATGACGGTGAAACATCTGAAGCGGAGGATCCATTACTGCTGCTTCGGGAAGATCAATGGACAATAAAATGCTGCAGCCAGTTCCGCAACAATTACTGACTGAAATAAGAAATATTATCCGAGAAGAATTGAAACAAACATTAAAATTTTATTCTGGCAAAATTGATGAATACAGTGTAAAAATTAACAACTACTAGGCTAACGTAAAAACGCTAGAGAAACAGTGTATTGATCTAAAAAGCAAGTTAAAAAATATTCTTAAATGTAGCTCTAGTACGCTACTAGTAACTAATACTAGTACTAGTAAAATAAACCAACTAGAACAAAACCAACTGATGTGTCAAATAGAAATTTGTGCTGTTAAGGAATTGGCGAACGAAGATCCGGTAAACACAGATAAACAGGTAGCTACAAAGAAGAGAGAGCAGGTAAGCCGAAAAGACATAATTAAGGCATACCGTAAAAGAAAAAATCGCACTGAGCCTTCAAATCGGATAGAACATTCACCAATCATTGTTACGCTGCAAGATGGAGAGCGAGACATCTGGCTAAATAAAGCCAAGGACTTTAAAATGACAGCAACCGAACTAGGATTGCAAGGTAGCGATAAGGTGTATTTACGCGAATCACTAGCACTCGGGATTGCATTTTTATTATGGAAGACCAAAGGAGCACATATATATACTTTCAAATTTATATAGTGCAAAAATGGCACAATTCTACTACGCAAAGAAGAAAAGGCGAAAATAATCTCCATACGCACCCTCTTTGAGTTAGAATCAGTTAAGGCCTCGCAAAACAAACCTATTAATTAATAATCTATACAAACAATCTAAATCTGTTTTTAATGTTAAAATAACGGCTTTTTACTATATTCATATGAAAGTATATATGGTACTAATAACAAAAAAAAAAACAATTTTTAAAATTTTGTCTGTCTGTCTGTCTGTTTGTTCCAGCTAATCTCCAAAACGGCTCTACCGATTTTGACGGGACTTTCACTGGCAGATAGCTGAAGGAGTAACTTAGGATACTTTTATTTTAGAAAAAGAATTAGGGTTCCACGCAAAAAATTAAAATTCATGAAATCGTAGTAAATTCCACGCGGGCGAAGTCGCGAGGGACAGTTAGTAATATATAAATTAATAATATTAGTTTTAGTTGAGTGTTAAGTGCCTAAAAACTTTTTATTACACTGTAGGCCTTTGTGACAGCCATTTGTATCAGGTAGTCTGTATACAGTACAGACCACCTGATACATATAAAGTCCGTTTTATAGATAAGTTAGCTAATATTGTACTCGTAGGTAAACATTCGCCTAAAATTTACTAAATAATTATGGGTGACATGAATTTAAATACAAAGAAAACAAATCCCACGAGCACTAGATATCTTAACACACTTTGTGACTTAGGACTTGACCGTGGCACATTATACAAGAACAGAAAAATACAGGAGCCGAATAACAAAATCACGTTTACATCACATTCTGATTAGAACGGTAGGCAAGAACGAGGTTTGTAAGGCCGGTGTGAATATCGCGCCAGCCGAACATAAAATAATAGGCTGTTCGATACTCGGTATCAGAGCGGATCCGAACTATGACTCACTGGTCACTGGCTCAGAATGCTCATTACTAAGTTGGATAATAAAACCCTTCGTAATGAACTCGATCTAATAAATTGGTAGTTGCCATTGAGTTACTACGATCCAAACGACATTGTTAATTACATACGGACGCAAATTAATAACGCATACGATAAATGCAAGTATACAAAAACTTTAGTTATTAGTAAGCGTAAATGTTGTGTGTGGTCTAATTGGAAACTAGTAAATATGTATAAAAAACACGATGAACTATTTAAAATCTGGCAGAGGGATGACAGTAATTCATTTAAAAGATTAAATTACACTAAATATAGAAATAAAACAAATAAATATGCTCAATTTTGACGAAATCAAAATACTAAAAAAGAAATTTGCGAAAATTTTAGAAATCTAATAAAACTTCGGCAATTAATAAATACTTTAACTGGTAAAATAATGCATTGTATTGATGATATATTACAAAAATATTTAATATGGATCCTAAAACATTAGCAAATAAATTCGGCTTAGAATTTGATAAAAATATTAAAAAAATATACTTAAACTGTATTAAGCCACTTTTAAATCCCCGTACCTATGAATTTAAACCAGACAGAACCGTAAAAATAAAAAAGCTACAGATGCTGACGTCACCAAAATTATTCAAACAATGACTGATAAGAAAAGCCCCGTGTATGATGGTATTTGAGATGTGATATAAAATACATTTCGAAATGTGCCTCTTATTACCAATACCATAAAATCCAGACTTACTAAAAATAGGTGTAATCTGACCAATATATAAAAAAGGCAAACATAATGACTTTAACAATTATCGTCCTATAACTATTCTCTCCTGCCTAAATAAAATAATTGAGCGTTATTTGAGCAATGAATTAAACAATTACCTGACTACTAACAGTATAATAAATTCAAAACAGTTCGATGTCAAAAAAATAAAAGCATAACGAAACTATTACGGCAATATACTGATAAAATTAATAATTATCTAGATAAAATGCATATTTTAGTAATATTTATTGATTTTAATAAAGCGTTCGATGTATTAAATTTTAACACATTGTAAAATAAGCTATTACGCTGCAGTATTCAAGGACCATTCTTAGAACTTCTTAAAAGTTATCATCATAATCGTTATAACACTGTCAAAATATGTAACCAGACAGGTGATATGTTTGCGACTGACCGGGGCACAGCACAAGGTTCGATACTGGGCCCGACTGAGAGTAATTGCTATTCGTAAATGATATGGTTAATGCAATAACTAAAGGCTCCATATATCAATTTGCCGATGACACCTGTATCGTTATTGCCGATCGTAGTATGGATGTAGCACAAACTGAAATGCAGGCAAGTTATGACATGCTACGTAAGTGGGCACATGATATCGGCCTAGTGGTTAACGCTCACAAAATAAAACTTGTTTATATACACTCATCTAACAACAAGGTTGCCACTGCACCAACAATCATTTCCCATAGCCATGTCTCCACGAAATGTTTCAACACTGTACTTGTCAACCCATTGATAATGTCAAAATTCACATGTATATTGGTCTGATTACTGACGAACGATTCTGCTGGTGAGCGCATAAAGATCACGTGTGTGCAAAACTTCGCTCTGTGTTGAGTAAACTTTATGTTTTAAAATTTACGCTACCATATAAAATACATAGATTACTTTCCATGGCTCTAACGGATTCTGTTATTAGTTATGGACTTAGCAGTTTTGGAAGAACTTATGTAACGTACATACAGGAAATGTACACATTACAACGCAAAATGCTTAGGTTGATAGCACCTAAGCACATTAAAAATAAGTATATAGATAATGACCAGGGTCTTTTTAAATATTGCAAAGTTATATATGTTGTCGATAAAGTTAAATTTAATATACTGACTGAAGTAAATAATTCAGAAAACCTAGTTCTTAGAAAACGGCCTGTAAATCTACGAAATATAGCTTATAAATCCAACATGTATGTACTTCCGAACTAAAAATTTCTATGGAGCAAGAAAGTTGGCCCACCGTGTACCTACTTTTATTAATGCCTTGCCACTAGAATTACAAAAACCTACGGTAAATCAAAACTGTTTAAAAGTAAACTTAAATCATATTTGTTAAATCAACCATACTTATTGTAGTAAGTACTTCATACTAGAATATTGTGATTTAATATTAATACATCTTTGTTTCTATAAGATGACTCTCTAGCGTAGATAAAACCCTAGAGGTTTATATGCTAGTATTGTACTGGATAATGTAACATAATTATGCTTAATAAATTGAAAAAAAAAACTCTTTACTGTATTGTGATAGCAGCATAAATAGGTCGACTCGACTGGAAGAGACACACCGCCGCACAGAATACTAGCGTGAAAAAGCCGTTTAATGCTGTTGTATTTTATATGAAGACTGCAGAGAACAGGAAAACCTTTTTACAGGTACGTGGCGTAAGAATTGTTTTTAAATATACTCGATGGTGCACGGCGCTTTGCTGCCGCAGAAAAAATATTTGTGGAAACATCGTTTTAAATATGGAAGGGTTATATTGTTTCATTAGTAATGATAATATATTTATTGAAATTAACAAAGGTTCATTAATAGCTATTAAAACAAAAATGACTGTGAATCTCTGATGCCTGAAGTAAGTAATCAAAGCTTGAATTACTGGTCACCAGGATGTGCACTTGAGATTGGATAGTAAATGTTATTACAAGGATGAACTGATGCATGCATATAGGCACAAACGACTCCTATCGATGGAATTATAGGTTGTCGTTACAAGTTGAGTATCGACAGAAAATTATATTCATGATCATTGACCTTTTAGTAGTAGGTCAATGTTCATGAGGATAATATTTTGCAGCAATTAGTATCGTTTCTTCTTGAGATTGTATTATAACGAAGTCCGTTGCACGTAAATTTAACTATTAATCACGGATTTACAACTGCTAATGCATGTATGATATAATAATAACCTCCTCATCCCATTACACCAACGAATCAGTCAATAGTTTGAATGCGTGTGTAAATGTATTAGTACGCGTGTTTATAAATCCGAATGATACCTATTAATAGATTATCTAATATTTATGGTATTGATATTCATCATATTTACAAGCAGATCTGTTTTCAAACATGTTTTGATTTGAAAACTTATTAAGCGTACTATTTTAGTTTACTTAACTTAGTTTGGCAGGATATACAACATTCGTACGGCTGCAATAATGCTACTAACTAATCAAACTTTACAACCCTCGCCTACTTGTCGCCAGACTGGATTGGTTGAAATGGATATTAAATTTGTATATAAACTATAATAGATAAAACACGATGGTGATAGAAATTAATTTTGATTGCGACTTCCATAATTTATGTCAGCTTTAGTTATAGAGGCAAGTCCGAACTTTGGACATTGGTTCAGATAAAACATTGAAACAGAAACAGAAACAGAATTTTTTTTCAATATAGATTATAAATAATACTTATTGAAAGTCACTCTATTGTTTAATTTCCACTGGTTAGAAAAAAAAACCTCTGTCCTGAGAAGAACCAGCAAGAAACCCAGCGGGACTTTTTTTAAATAACAGTTTACAATCATGTATGTTACACAAATAACAACACAACAAAACAGAAATAGCTTGGTAGCGATCACTTTATTCCCAGGGAATATAATCAACCATTAGTTCCGTTATAATAAGTCTGTTATAATAACCCTTTTTATACAAACTTAGTTTAATAAAGTTTTTGAACATTGAACATCGCCCCAAGAATGAATTACTGATTCGGTGGAGTCAAGTAATTGGTACAATTAGATTGTGTCTGTTCCTAGTATTTACAGAATTAATATCACTTATTTTTATAAATTATTCCAAATTAATTCATTCCAAAGACCGAGTTAAGGGATATTTATATATTTATTTCAGGCAAAGCCCAAAAAGTGTTACTAACAAATTAACCTATATTTAAATAAAACTAGTTTTATACTGATTTTATGGCGTTTATTAACTTATTTTATGTTCCCAACTTTTTAGTTTCGAGCAATTTACAGCACCCATGGTCACTAGGGGAACTTAGGTGTTTGACGTCCCAATATCATTGTTAACCACGGCTACCTCCAGATTAAAGTTATTAATTTTTGTTCCGATCTACGCAGTGTCATCTTATAGTGTCTTGAAATCTTATAGTTGTATGATTGGGTTGGGATTTAATTTTATTAATTTTAGGATCCTAAGCAGATGGTAGCACCCAGTCATCTTCTCTATTGAAATTACGTGATTTTTTGATTTCAATAACCTCGCGGATCAGCCTTGGGAGGAATCGATGTTCTTTAGCGAGGACTTGTAGTCTATTAAATCTGATGTAGTGGCGGAGGTGGTCCTGTTCGTGTTCACAGACACCACAAAAACACTGCAAAAACAAGAGAAAAAAATTTCGTATGGAATAAAACCAATTTCATGGATTTAATCGCGGTTCCTTTTACCTTATTCCATGTGTAGCATTCGTGTAAATATTGGAAATCATTATAGCATAAGTCGTAATAAAAACTTACTGATTATATACTCTTTGGTCGTAATCATCAACGAACAGTAGACGGTGCACTTCTTCACCATAATGACATAAATATTTTCGGTCTTAAGCGCCTTATTCACGGTCCATCTTGCTGTACGTCCCGAGAAGGCCATGCACGACGCGTGTACGTCAATAATTACTTACGTCAAGCCATCTTATTGTCGTTTTATGTCGCGCGTCGTGCATGGCCTAGGTAGAACGTACAGCTAGATGGACCGTAAATAAGTCGTTTTATTACAAAACGTGATTTAGAGCTGCGGTCTTAAAAAAGAGTCTTTGTCACGAGAAGAATACCTTAGCCGCAACCTCACAGACTGCGAAATTTGGGAGTTGTTGCCAATTTCATACTTTACTTGTTTACATAAATATACATATACATAAACACTCACGCCTGTCACCAAGAGGGGTAGGCAGAAACTACGGACTTCCATTTAGCACGATCCTGACACACCTCTCTCGCCACCTTTATACACCTATATATATATCTACACATATCTACGCATACACGCTCGTCGGTTAAGGGTACTCCTAATCTGGCCCATTTTCAATATATCGCCAATTTGGTCGATAAACCTTCGTCTAGGGCGGCCTTTCCCGATGGGGTAATAGATATGCTTACACACCACTACACTGTTGCTGATACTAATTATAAAAAGCTTTTTGTAATAACCGTGTAACTGTGGTGTAAGAATCCACCGCCCCATATCGCCTCGGAGGTGTCGTAAGATCCGGCAAAGGAAGACTGAAACAGCTGATGGGCAGCAGCATCTTCCTATAAACAACTCAAAATAATAATAATCTGCGATTGCCAACAAGTATATAAATATATAACTGTTACGTGGTAGAGCCATGCTGCAGCTATATTGGTAGTATAGTTGTAGCACGAATGGATCGGCTCGACCGGGGAGGGACCGCGCTCTTACAGAATGCCGACGTAAAATGGCAGCTTAACGCTGCTGTGTAGGTAACCGGAGACCCTTTTTGCTGTAAATTAAGATATGCTAAATTAAGATAAGATAGTTTAGGTCTAGAAAGTCTATTGATCACCGTCACTATAGGAAAGGTCATATCAAAATGAGTTAAAAGTAGAGTTATCGATAATAGTTTGGTCATCTATCAGACGCCCGCCATGAGACGCCTTAGTCAACTTTTGCATAAGGGATGAAATACAATTATGAATTTTTAATTATTTTACGTTGCTACCACACACTGGTTATTAACCAGTGCTTAAGCTCCAAGATAGTAATTGAAACATTTTGCATGCAGCGTGTTTACTATCCTTTTGTAATTTCCAATAATATCCATTACGTGATACTATATACGTTATAAATAGTGTAATAGTCATTGCAAACACATTTTGAACGAAAATATTCACGTTTTGGAAACGCTTGGATATTTTCTGTCTCTTTTATACATATTAAAGTCCACTTTCGTTAACAAAATAGTGAGTTATCAAGGTAAATGTGTATTTACTGTTTAGTGAAAATTCAAACCTTTTTATTTAAAAAGATTAAGTTTAACGGATAAAAATTAATTTTTAAAGTGAAAATAAAGTCATTTACATATTTTAATCAGTATTACTCTAGTCTTTGTTTGTATTTATTACAAAATAATTTTCTTCTGCGAGTTCCATGACGTCATTCAAATTCTATATTTTAAGGTACTTAAAAAATTTTAAATTAGTAATAAATGCTACAACAGCTGCTACGCTTACCAAAAGAGTCTGGTCTCAACACGCTAATGATATCTAAGGAATATATTGCGCATATATATATATATATATATATATATATATATATATATATATATATATATATAAGAAATATAAACAGAACTATAGTGGCATCTGACCTGTCAGTAGATATAGCCGCTGAGACAAAGGCCTGCGTATATTTCATAAGAACCCACACCGTCGATTTTCTTGCATCGTCTTAAATTCAAATTCACTTTTGTTTCTCTTACATTTTTTATGTAAATAGAAAAATTTCTACGATACTACGCCTCCGGATACCTGAATAAAGTTATCGCTGCTGAGGCAGGACGATCTACGATCGTAGTCCCAGGCACTTCCCACCTTATATCAATAAACAATAAGTCTTTGACGCCACTGCCCGTCAACGGTCTGACTATTTCTTATTTTAAGTAAGAAACGGTTATATCGCTATCTGTTCGAAGTATTTTAAACTATTTCGTCTACTCAAATCACTCAATCAAAGTTACTACTCAATCAAAGTTCTTTGTGGAAATCAATAATATTAAAGATGTTAAAAATTAACTTGCTAAGTACTGCGTAATAAAATATAACATATCATGTCTTATCTAGTTTAAAGAGTACCTCCCACCCTCAATTCGTTTAGCGATAAACCTTAGTCTACTTTACCTGAGAATGCCTCTTGTAGAGGCGAAACACGTGAAGTATGGTGTATCTTTCCTAGTGATGTTGGGAGTAGTGTTTCTGGTGCTGGGATTAGTGGTGACGGGGATGCACTCAATTGAGGGCGGGCGGTTCTTCCAAATATTTTATTACGTGTATATTAGCAAGTTTTGAAATATCAAATATCAATTTTAAAATTTTTGTTTTCTGTCTGCCTATCTATTTGTTCCGGCTAATCTCCGAAATAGCTTGACCATTTTGACCGGACTTTCACTACCTGCTGATGTATATATATATATATGATATTCAGCAGAGGATCCCACTTTCTGATCTCGGAAATACATAACATAAATTATTAAAAATAATAAAAGTGTGAGAGCGGATGTTCAACTTGCTCTCTTGCTTACGCAATTAATCATTATCAGTAATAAGACAGCGTAACGCCCTATACATTCAGTATTACAGTGCGACCATACCGTAACACGTCCCCGCCACAATCACACACCAGTGTAACGTCAGGTACGTAATTACATGATAACACCAAAGTATGCAAACCAACAGCAACACTACACATCTCAGTATAACACAGGGCAGCCTCTCAGCAACACCATCCTTTTTACCTGCACAATAAGAACCACCATAACGGATAAAACCACGATACTATCTTAGCACTAGTAGAATGACTACAATTCCACCTCGATCCAACCGATATTTTATAGACGCTTCGACGATATATATATATATATATATAGAAATATGACCGTCTATAAAAATATAAAATTTACGTAACCTGGATGTCGGCGCCGTTACGACATCACCGACGGTGTTCGCGGGGAGTATGTGAAGTGCGGGGGGGTTTCTCACCACCGCGCCTAACACCGGCACTCGCCGATAGCTCGCGACACGATCGCCACCAAATAATTTTGTATTTATATCATTTAAATATACAATTTTGCCTATCGTGTGAGTCGCCTATTTTATTCATGTATGAACACCCTAATGAACACTGGATAATAAACATCTAATGATCTTTCTAAAAGTTTAGATCGTCTTAGTTAGAACACTTATTTAAGTTGTGTTTGTTTAGTAATTTAGGTACTTATTTTAGGTGTCTCTTGGAAGAACGAATATTCACCAAAACATTCAGTCAATGCCTTAAAATTAATCCGTTCCCGCTAGGAAAAAGCTCACAATACAACATATAACAAAAACCCTGTGGTTCCCGTGAAGTGCGTTATCAGGATCAGTATTCAAACCTATAGAAATAACTTTTTTTTAAACTCGACCAATATTTTTTTTATTTTATTATTTTTTTTTTTTTAATTTCATGTGGTTTTATTACCTCTTACCGAAACTAGCCGATACTAAAGCAAAGTAAAACGGGGTGTTTGACAATCCTCTTACTCCCCAAACAATGCAGAGGTAATAAAACCACATACAATTTTCATACAATTTTTTTTTAAATAAAGTAAAGAAAATTATTGGTTGAGTTTTAAAAAAAAGTTATTTCTATAGGTTTCAATAATGACCCTGATAACGTATTTAACGGGAACCACGGGGTATTGTTACATATTGTATACATATAAGAGGAGACGGACGTTAAGTATTGGGAACTGGATCATATTCCACAGCAAAATAACTGGCGAACAAGTAAGCGAGGGCTTGGCTCCTTGGTAGTGTGTAAGCACAAACATCGACCGAAGTCTTACATGCCAATCAAAAGCGCACTTTATTGAAAATTGTGCGTGTTAACGCCATACAGAATACGATCAAATCCAGCCACATTGAATGTACGTCACACAGATTAGGCAACACGTCGAATAATAGGCACACTGGCCATAAAAAGCCCTTCGTGAACGCCATCACCTACTATACTACTACTCTAGACGTGATCTAAATGTAAGGCATCACCACCAATTGCATGATCAGCACGGATACTAGCTGTAGAGCGTGTCATGAATCTACTGTTCACCTCAAGGGAATGGGGTCTCACATTGAGCGCTTTTCGACCGCAGCCTTGAGAGCCTCTTCGCTCCAGCTACTACTCGCATGAGATCGGCACATATGTGTAAATCTCATGCGGGTGGTCTCCACCAACCAATACAACGGCAGATGTAGCCAAGAGGCAGTTATAAGATAATAGATAATAATAATTCGTCATCAGAAAGGGTTTGTGTCACTGACGTTGAGTAAATGCATTTTTCTATCATTTTTGTTTCACCCACCAACAAGTTGCCTTCAACCATTCAAAGGTGGGAAATTTACAGATATACATTATTATGTTGTTATATAAAACATAATAGAGGTAAGACAGTGTGCAGCCCTGTAATGAAGGGATCCGACTTGGCTGTGAGTCAAACCAAGACGCAGAGAGCGCCATTGAGAATAGCGACCCGCCAAGCAACTGTCGCAGAGACGCAATGCTGCAGAACGCAACAAGCATCAATACGACTAACGTCGGGCTTACAATATCCCATGGTCCCCCAAACAATCTCAGCAAACATCACCACCCGCATATCTGCATCGACCAGAACCACAAGATAAATCGAATCAGGCGCAGGACACCCGCAGATCCATCACAAGACGCAATACCGCAATTATCATACGGATGGTGCCACCACACAACACTCCCACATGATCCCTATCGACTTTGGTAACAAAATTGGTACTGTTGTTAACTGGAAATAGAAACAACGTATCATAGTAGCACGCTACTAAGACGCAAAAAGACACGTATCATAGCGCTATTATACTAAGACATGGAGTTGATTATGCTTGTTGCACTTAAAAGTACTACCAAACACACTCACCCTCATCAGAAAGATAGACATATCTTAACGCTATGCGCTAAGACGCCACCTGCAATCGGTAGGGGTGTGCGATGTCCACGGGCAATTCATATTGCTACAACAAATCCGATATACTTAGGACATATCGGTTAGCGAGTCCAAGCTTACCTCGGTCTCGGACGCTGTGAAGCAATCTACACGCCACTATCATAATCCTTTTCAAGTCCCAATTCTATCAATATAGGTAATGCTTTTACATATTTGAGACCTTCCACATATTTGCTTTATTTCATAAATCTCACTATTATACCTAGTCAGGTCATAAGTATTGTCACACAGTAAAAACTTTTCTTTTAGAATGCTGGCCACAAAAAAGTTTATTGAATTCGAATTTCGAATTGTTCATGAAAATAAAACTGTATACTTTTTAGAATTTTACTCATTTTTAAATAATTATGTAGTGGACGCTTAAAGAAGACCGTGTTGCAGTTATTGCGTTGCATCGTTGCGGTTACGCGCCAATTCAAATTTTTGACATACTGAAAAATTTAAATGTAACCAAAAGATTCGTTTATCGTACCATCAAACGATACAATGAAGACTCTAGTGTAGATGACAGGTCAAGAAGTGGTCGCCCTCGGTCTGTTAGGACTCAAGCAGTGATAAAAGCTGTGAAGGCGCGAATTCAAAGAAATCCCAAACGTAGCTGTCGCACGGATGGGCCGGCTCGAACCGGGGTGGTACCATGACCTCACAGAAAACCAACGTGAAGTAGAGGTTTACCTCTGCGTTTCGCTTGGTGAGTGCAAGTGACCGGAGGCCCTTTTTACTGGAAATGAGGCATTCCATTTTAGTCCTCACGGGTGACAACGCATCTACATTTTGATTTGTAATAGAGGATAGATGTAGATGTCTATGGGCCGCAGCAACCACTTACCATCAGGTGGACTGTGTGCTCGTTTGTCACCCGTATCCTATAAAAAAAAATACAAATGGATCCCATTTCGCTATACATATCTTGGACACTGGACACAACCCGGCCAATTACAATTTTTGGAATACACACATCCAAACACACAAACACTCACGCCTGTCACCCAGAGGGGTAGGCAGAGACTACGGACTTCCGTTTGGCGCGATCCTGACACAACTCTCTCGCCTCCTTTACATCCATATATACACGCTTGTCGGTTAGGGGGACTCCTAATCTGGCCCATTTTCAATGTATCGCCGATTTTGTCGATAAACCTTCGTCTAGGGTTTAGTCTACCTTTCGTCCCGACTTTGCCGTTCACTTCTGCAACATAAATTTGCTATGTCACTCTTTCCTCGTTCATTCTTTCTACATGACCATGAATTTTTGGAATATTTTTGGTAAATTTTCACTAATTAATAATTGCCGTGTAGTGGCGGTTAAGAATATCCACTACCCCATATCTTCCCGTGGGTGTCGTAAAAGGCGACAAAGGGAAACAGGCAGGAGATGGGCAGCAGCATCTTCCTGATAATAGCCAAAATAACAATAAAAAAACTGCGGTTGCCAACCCGCTCGCCAAGCGTGGCAACTATGGCAATATACCCCCCATGAGCAATGACAATAATAAACGGCCCCCAGTCCCCGGCGGCCCCGCTATTCCTGGCTACGGTGGCGACCATGGTAACGGCGGGGCAGGGGGTGCTAAGAATCTCCGGTGGAGGTTCGGTTGCCACCTACGACGACTCGACCTGGCAACATACAACGCACGCACCCTGAGGACTGACGAGAAGATTGTGGAGCTGGAAGAAGAGATAGACAAGTTACGCTGGCATATTATAGGATTATCCGAAGTCCGAAGAGAGGGGGAGGACACGGTAATCCTCGAATCCGGCAACTTGCTCTATTACCGGGAGGGCGACCATCTGTCCCAAGGAGGTGTCGGATTTATCGTCCACAAGTCTCTCGTTAACAACGTTGTAAAGATTGAGAGTGTGTCGACGAGGGTTGCGTACCTTATACTCAGAATCACCAAACGGTATTCGCTGAAGGTCATACAGGTTTACGCACCAACCTCGGCACACCCCGATCAGGAGGTGGAGGAAATGTATGAGGATATCTCTAGAGCCATGCATTCCTCCAAAACCCAATATACGGTGTTAATGGGAGACTTCAATGCAAAACTAGGCACAAGAGAGAACGGTGAGCTGAAAGTAGGGAAATTTGGAATAGGGCAACGGAACCCAAGGGGCCAGCAGCTGGCCGACTTCATGGAGAAAGAGGGACTCTTTATGATGAACTCATTCTTCCAGAAGCGGCCCCACAGGAAGTGGACCTGGTCGAGCCCCGACGGTTCGACAAAAAATGAGATGGACTTCATTATGACGACCAGACGACAACTGTTCAGTGATGTCTCAGTGATCGCGAGGGTGAAAACCGGCAGCGATCACCGAATGGTTAGAGACACACTGAACCTAAACGTTAAGTTGGAGAGGTCTCGTCTAATGAAGTCAACGCTCCGTCCCCCTCGTGCTCTAATCCAAAGTCCCGAAACCTTTCAGCTCGAGTTACAAAACCGTTTTCAGTGCCTAGAAGACTGCAATGAAGTGGACGATTTGAATGACAAGCTCGTGGAAATTGTCCATGCGGTCGGAACTAAGTTCTGCAAGACCCGCCGCAGAAGAACACAAAAACTCTCCGATCACACTCTTAATCTCATGGCTGTTAGACGGGAGATGAAGCTACATTCTTCAACAGATTTAACAGCATACAGGCAACTGAACAGACAGATCTCCAAATGCATGCGGCGGGACTTACGCAAATTCAATACAGCTCGTATTGAAGAAGCGATCGAGCGGAACCGAGGCTCCAAAGTCTTTGCCAGAGATCTGTCTGCCAGAAAGCGCCAACTGTCAAAGCTGAAGACAGAATGTGGCAGCATCGTTTCCGGGGCACCTGAGATTTTGAGTGAGATTGAGAGGTTCTATGGGCAGCTGTACACGTCATCGTTGGAGCCGCACGCAAGTGTGAGTAACGATCCAAGAGCGAATCTTATCCGACATTATTCCGATGATATCCCGGACGTCAGTCTGAGCGAGATTAGAATGGCTCTCCAGCACCTTAAAAACGGCAAGGCCCCAGGCGAGGATGGAATTTTCAGCGGAGCTTCTGAAAGCGGGTGGAAAACCGGTACTTGAAGTCCTTCAGAAGCTCTTTAATTCCGTCCTCCATGGTGGCATTACACCGGAGGCGTGGAGCAGAAGTGCGGTGGTCTTGTTCTTCAAGAAAGGCGACAACGCTCTCTTGAAGAACTACAAACCGATTTCCCTTCTGAGCCGCGTCTACGTGCTGTTTTCGAGAGTCATTACGAATCGTCTCGCGCGCAGACTGGACGACTTCCAGCCTCCCGAACAAGCCGGTTTCCGAAAAGGCTTTAGCACCATAGACCACATACATACCCTTCGGCAAATTGTACAGAAGTCCGAGGAGTACAATTTGCCACTATGTCTGGCGTATGTGGACTATGAGAAAGCCTTTGATTCCGTCGAAATTTGGGCGGTGCTGCAGTCCCTTCAGCGATGCCAAGTTGACTGTCGGTATATCGAAGTGTTGAAGTGCTTGTACAGTAGGGCTACGATGGCTATCCGAGTACAGAACCAGAGTACGAAACCTATCCAATTGCAGAGAGGTGTAAGACAGGGTGACGTCATATCCCCGAAACTCTTTACCGCTGCATTGGAAGATGTCTTCAAGCTTCTGGACTGGAAAGGATACGGTATCAACATCAATGGCGAGTACATCACTCACCTTCGATTTGCCGACGATATAGTCCTTATGGCAGAATCGCTGGAGGACCTAAGCACTATGCTCAATGACCTCAATAGTGTTTCCCAACGGATAGGTCTTAAGATGAACATGGACAAAACAAAGATCATGTTTAACGTCCATGTCACACCTATGCCGGTAGTTGTTGGGAACACTAAGCTCGAAGTTGTTGACGAGTATGTTTACCTGGGACAAATAGTCCGACTAGGTAAGTCCAACTTCGACCGAGAGGTCAATCGACGGATTCAACTCGGTTGGGCAGCGTTCGGGAAATTATGGCACATCTTCTCGTCAGGTATACCTCAAAACTTGAAAACGAGACTGTACACCCAGTGCGTGTTGCCAGTTATGACATACGGAACTGAGACGTGGTCCTTCACTGCTGGCCGGATGAGGAAGCTCAAGGTCGCTCAGCGAGCTATGGAGAGGGCTATGCTCGGAGTTTCTCTGCGTGATAAACTCAGAAATGAGGATATCCGCAGTAGAACTAGAGTGACCGACATAGCCCAACGGATTAGTAAGCTGAAGTGGCAATGGGCCGGCCATATAGCTCGAAGAACCGACAACCGATGGGGAAGAAAGGTTCTCGAGTGGCAACCTCGTACCGGCAGGCGAAGTGTAGGGCGTCCCCCCACTAGATGGAGTGACGACCTGGTAAGATATGCAGGAAGTCGATGGATGCAGGTGGCTCAGGACCGTGCTTTGTGGCATTCTTTGGGGGAGGCCTATGTTCAGCAGTGGACTTGTGAAGGGCTGTAATGATGATGATGATGATGATGACTACTACTTAAATGTCTTTGTTTGTCGGTAATCAGCTAATTTTAGATAGTGAGGAATACAGAGACCTACATTATGTTGATTGAATGACTAAGTCCCGTAAACTAATATTAATAGTTTTCTTTCAGTCATTCCATAGATTTTTCCATAAATAAATGGAAATTGTACTAGTAGATATCGATGAGAGACAAAAGCCGTGGTAGCTCAGGGGCTTAACGCTTGCCGTGAAATATATACAATATGCGAGCAAACTGGGTTCGATTCCCGCTAGCACCAATGAAATTGTTAATTGCATGTAAGGAAACCTGCATGTTGTAGGAATAAAAAAATTGAGAGCATGTGAAATCCGAAGAAATATGACAGAAGGCCTATGTGCAGTGCTAGGACTTTTTATAGTAATATGGATGTACTAATATTTTACCTACTTATAATAATAATAATTTAATTTTATAATAGAATAATTTTTATATAAAATGATATCACGGTGAAAGGTTAATGATATGATACTAGGTAAATGGAAAAGAGATTTTTTTTTTATAGGAGAGGGGGCAAACGAGCATGCGGTTCACCTGATGGTAAGTGACTACCGCCGCCCATGAACAACCGCAACACCAGGGGAATTGCAGATGCGTTGCCGGCCTTTTAAAAAGGAGTAGGCTCTTTTCTTTAAAAATTACGTTAAAAATTATTTATTCTCCGATGTTTACAGTGAATATTTTGATCAAAAACTAGCGTAGATATTCCGAAGATTAGCTTGGGCAGACAGACTGATAAAAATTTAATAAAAACGGGCAAGTGCGAGTCGGACTCGCGCAAGAAGGGTTCTGTACCATCGTAAATACTATGTTATTATAAATATACATATAATTATTTTATTATAATTGTTTTATAACTTTTTTAGCGAATATATTGCAATCAAAACACTGTGTGATCATTTCAAGTGTCTACTTGTTGCCATTATTAAGATCGAGCAAAAAATAAACCAAAAAAAACAGTTCTAGTAGGGGAACCCTCTAATTTTTATTTTTATTATTTGTCCTTATAGCGGCAACAGAAATGCACATTCGTGAAAATTTCACCTGTCTACCTATTACGGATCATGAGAAAAAGCCCGCTGACAGACAGACGGACGGACAGCGGAGGCTCAGTAATGGGGTCCCGTTGATTACCCTTTGGGTACGGAACCCTAAAAATGGTTATACCCATGTCTTTATGGCATATAAATAACCACTTCAGCTCAATGGAAGGCAGTTATTTCGATATTACACAGACATTACATTAATTATTTGTAAACAATATGTGGCAACTCAGATTATCTTTTGTTTTATAATCCGAGTGTAGCAACATTGAAAGTTCTGTAACGGCGGCTCTTCACGTTGGCCAACATACTGGCCAATGTGTTGGCCAACAACGATGGCCATCGTGTTGAGCGGGTGTTTAAGCTACGTTGGTACGTATTGGAACGATGGCCCACAAGTTGGCGCGAGATCCGTCTGGTGTCGGTTTTTTACAAAAGATCAAAGGGTAGTGGCAGAGTATTGGCCGCCGCGTCCACACGTTGGGTGCACGTTCAGTTTGCTACGAGCTCCCAGAGTGATTGCACGTACCTGATTTAAATTCATATATGCACGCATCGTAACTAGTTTCTACATAACGGCAGTAACAATGACCAATGAAAAATCTTTTCGCTTTATAGAGCCTTACCAAGCCGAAAATTGATTGTGAAACACAAGTCTTTTAAAAAAAAAACGTTACCCCCACACTAGGATTTTCTCCTGTATCGTGGAGGCAGCTAAGAAACATAAATTGCATAAGAACAAACAGCCAGACCCGGAGCAATTATGTGCAGGCTATACAAATACTTGTTCCGTGCGGGATTCGAACCCGCGGCCCTCAGCGCAGCAACTCATTGCTAAGCCACTACGCCACGGAGCAGTCAAGAAATAAAATTTCTTTTTTTCCATTTTTTTTGATCAGCCTTTTCACATTCACGTTGTAGTGATTGATGTATTAATTTATTTATTGATGTATTAATTGATTTATTGACGTATTAATGCTATGAGACTAGGTAGGATACTAAAATCATGTTTTTAGTGTCTTTATTTCCTTTATTCCCTATTAGTTATTTTATTTCGTTAATAATACTGTAATTTTTAGCTATGAAAGAGCGATAATATTTTCCAGGCTTTAGTTGTAAGTGTTAATTATACCTATGCCTAGGTGTGTTAATGTTTATATAGTTTACTTATCTGTATAACGTTAGTGTATAATAAAGAAATATTAAAAATTTATATTAAAAAAATTAAATATTAAAAATAGTGAAAATTTAATAAAAAATAGTGGTATGCTGTGAATAAATAAACCGCAACAGCCGTTAGCGCTTCAATAATCATTTTAATAAATTCGTCCGCACATTGGCCTGAACCGAAGCAAACTGAACCTTCCAACGTGTGGACGCGATCACAAATTCTTGGCCAGTATCTTTGCCAACACTTTCGTCACTATGTTGGCCAACGTGAAGAGCCGCCTTAAGAGAGAACATTGTAAATGGTCTTATGGGAAATCACAACTGCGTTTAGTAAACCGTCTTACTTCCGTGTATGTGGGGAGACACCTCTCTTGTAACTGGCCATCCACTTCCCTTTAATAAGGTCGATGAGTTCAATGGCTCTCACATACGTCATACGTTATACTTGCGACTTTATTTCACTGCCTCTTTGATCTATTAGACGCGACTGATGCTCTTGAGGTCCCGTTTAATCTTATTTTATATAGAATAAGGGACAAACGACATACAGTCCACGTGATGATGAGTGGATGCTGTGGTCCATAGATATCTACATTTATCTTAGATTAAAAATCAAAATACAGAAGTAAATATATTTAATGTCATTTCCTACAATTGTAAAGACAACAAGAAACTACAGCTTTGTGGTTCAGAAAGAACTGTGAACCACTCGTACTCCACAAATATTTAAAGCTTATTTTAAATTTTTAACCTGTATGATAATGTTAAATAATGATTGTATTTTTTTTAATTAAAATATGTTTTTATGAAAAAAGGGTGACAAATGAGCACACAATTCACCTTATGGTGATGGTATATGTTAATGCTATAGCCCATAGACACTAAATTTATCATCAATTAAGAATCAAAATGCAGGTGTGCGTTGTCACCTTCTGAGGACTAAGATGGGATGCTTCGAAATATACAGAAAAAATAAAGCCATCAAAAAACCGCATTAAATTTAAAAAAAAAATTCTAGCTATACATATATGCAAAACATTTATAGGCAGAACGAAATTCAACAACAAATTCGAAATGTAAATTGGAAACCTATTAAAATTTTAACATAATAATGTTATTATTTACATAATTAAATTAATTATATATTATTTGTTTTTATTTAATTAAATTAACTCAAGTACACAAATTAAAAATATTTAAAGGAAATAATCTAATACTACTTCTTAATATATTAAAAAATATTTTCTTACGATGTGTATGTGCAATGGCGTCGTTAGAAAATGCACTACGCTATATCATATATTGAAAGAGGTGACGAAAGTAAATGAGATAGGCAGCAACATCTTTCTGATAACAACTAAAAAAATAAGAAACTGTGGATGCCAACCCCCTTGACTTTGGCAGGCAAGCGTGGCAACTATGGCAAATATCCCCCCTATGAGGCAATCTATCGAGGAGGCAGTAGTGGTGTGGGGGAGCTGGGAGCTGCGCTTATGTTCAGCAGCGGACTGTTAATGGGCTGTGTTGAATGAATGATGATGAATATATTCTACTTATATTTATGAACTTTCTTTGACTTTTTTCTCTCATAAATGCAATTTTCATGTGAATTTTATAAAAATCAAACATAAAAACATGTATCAAACATTGAAGAATTACTTATTTAAAACTGTTTATCAAGTTATTTAAATTTTTTCTTATTAAATGATGCTTGTGTTAATTTTTCACACAGTTTCCCCAATCTATTTATTATAAGTATCTTCGGAGTCATCGTATTTTCTGGAAATACTGTTCCGTGTTACAAACCCAACAACAAGCATAATGTAAAACCTTTCTGTAATTTTCAAATACCAATGGAAAATTGTTAAAATTGCGTTAGTAAAAAAAAGTAACTTTTTTAAAAACAACAACTTACCTGAAACTCAAAGTTTCCGAAGTTTCAAATTCACAGCAGATGCTCGTGATTTCACATAATGAAAACCGATAAAATAATATAACAATTATTTTAATATATTTTAGTATTCCGCGAGACACCGTCGTTATTTACGCGCGCACACGAGTACACGGTGTACGTGTGAACAATCTGAAAACTCGTTCAAGACTGAAGCCTGAAGCGTAGGGACAATATTTCTGTATTTCGTAGATTGTACTTGTTGTGCTCAGTATACTACACGCAGCTGAAATCGGTGCATGAAAACACTTTAAGAATATTTTTTATAAAATAGAAGTAATGCATTTTATAACAAATATATTATTAGATGGGTGGCAGCATCTTTCTGATAATGATGACGACAGAAAATAAAAATAAAAACTTTAAAATATATTCCCCTTTTCGCAAATCTATGGGAGAGGTCAATGTTCAGCAGTGGTCTTCGATGTGTACTGTGATAAATAAATGAATGATTGTTATTTATTCCCGATATGTAATTTCAATGAAAATTCATGAAATTAAAGCTCTACTTTAGTTGTCATTGAACCTTAGAACGTCTCGAAGCACGATCTCATTTCATCTTTACATGGTTCACGAACTCCAGACGCGTACAAAAGACCTTCTAAAAATACAGATAAATAACCTTTTAAGATTACCATTGTTTCGAAACCTGAGCACACATCAAGTGAAATCATTCAGAATCATATCATAACTGGTTTAAAAAATGGTCAAGTGCGTGTCCCATGCGTGATTTAATATAAGTTTATTTAAATTTTTCTTTTACAGCGCTCGTATTGTTTTAAATGAAATAATATTTTAATAACAGTTATTTTTGTTCAATTCACGTAGTTTAGCTCTGCAGTTTAGTTCATTCGTGTAGCCACGCTGCAGCTACGTGTACAATATGGTTGCTTGCTTAAATAGGTAGCTTGAATAGGTCGGCTCGACGCGAGTCATATAGTATTACTCTCACGTAACACTAGCGTGAAATAATAGTATGGTGAAATGAGGCATTCCATCTTAGTCCCCAGCAGTATTCGAACAACCTGGGTTCGATCCCCGCCGGCAACAATGAAATTGTTAATTGCAATTTTTTGCAATTAAATGCGGCGTGGTAAATCAGCACTTAAATTGTTAATTTAAGTGCTGATTTACCACGTGCTCGGCGGTGAAGGAAAACATCGTGAGGAAACCTGCATGTCTGAGAAATAAGAAAAAAAAATATTTCGAAGACATGTGAAGTTCGCCAACACGCATTGGGGAAGCGCGACGGACATTTCCTTGCCCTAAAACCATCTCAGAAATGAGAGGAGGCCTGTGCCCAACAGTGGCACATAAATAGGCTGCAACTTTACACCATCTATATGATGCTTCGCTAGAATGACGCAACCTCCCGCTCACTCTCGACACCTGGTATTTTATAGACGTGCCGAAATATATTAGGTTAAAAACAAACAATTTCTATGTCAATTACTAAAGTTATGACGTTGTTTGTGTTCCTTATATAATATCCCAACAGGAAAAGCGGACAAAATCACAGAAGTAAGGCGATGGTAGTACAAATTATGTTTTATAAATGATACTTATATCGTAAGGGATTGTCATTATTATAATGTGTATTATGACCATAAAGACTATAAGTAGTAAATTTTTCCAGAGATTAATAATACTTTAAAACTATATTATCACAATAAATGTGTGAATGAATGGATTTTAATTCTTTTTTATAGGATAGGGTGACAAAACGAGCACACAGTCCACCTGATGGTAAATGGTTGCTATGACCCATAGACATCTACATTAATCCTCAATAAGGAATCTAAATGCAGATGCGTCGTCACCTGTGAGGACTAATATGTAATGCCTCTTTTCCAGTAAAATGGGTCTCCGGTTCTCTACACTCACCATACGATACACAGTTAACTTTAACGAAAAGCTGCTATTTTACGCTGGTATTCAGTGAGAGCGTGGTCCTTCCCCGGTCGAGAAGACCCATTCGTGCTACAACTATACTACTAATATAGCTGCAGCATGGCTCTACCACGTATCTAATTAATTACAACCTATTAAAATCCACTGCTGAGCGTAGGCTCCCTCCATAGATTGTCTGACCTGCAAGCGGGTTAGTAACTAAACTTTTTTATTATTTGGAGTTGTCATCAGGAAGGTGCTGTAGCTGATCAGAAATATCTCCCCTTTCATTTTCCTCTGTCGCTTCCTACTACACCTACGGGTTGATATGGTGTAGAGTAATGGTTTCTTTTACGCCACCGCTAAACGGAAATTTCTATATATAATAATTTAAAATTTAAATTGTTTTTATGACTATCCATTGCGTTCCCACGAATAGCGAGGGAAAGGTTTGTCCCCCCCAGCAGAGCCCCGCATTCCAGGGTAAGGCTAGCCTAATTCTGGGGTCGCCCGGTCCCAGGGCAGTGTGGCACGCTAACGACTAGGCTCGCCCATAGCCATGCATCCATCCGCGCGGCAGACGTTGGATTGGCGGAGGGTAGGAATAGGAAAAGGGGAAGGATAGGTGGTGTGAAAAGGAAGAGTAAAGTAAGTTAGGGTAGGAAATAGGAAATGTAGGATATTACCGTCCAGGAGGGCACGGGATAGGACAGTAATAGCTAGGGAAGCCGGGGTCGCATACCCGTATACCATACCACAACTACCGGACAGGTAAATTGGGATGAGTATCCCTCCAAGTATTACTTGCGTCTTCGGCCGAGGAGTTGCAGGAGATGGTAACTGCTATGAGTGGAGCTTTTGTTAGAAAGGGAATGAAGATGAATGTAAGGAAGACGAAAGTGATGGTGTTTGAAAAAGATGAGGCAGTGACAGACTGCAATATCGTGATTGAAGATGAACAAATTGAACAGGTGAAAGAGTTTGTGTATCTGGGTTCAAAGTTTACAAGAGATGGAAAGTGTGAGAGTGATATCGAAAGAAGAGTGAATGCAGGAAACATGGTGAATGGAGCTTTGCACTCCTTTATGAGCAGTCGGAAGGTGTCTAACAAGGCTCGATTGGCTGTGCATGAGGGAGTGTTGGTTCCGACACTCATGTACGGAAGTGAAACTTGGGTATGGCAGAAGAAACATGAAAGCAGAATAAATGCAGTTGAGATGAGAGCATTAAGAAGTATGATAGGAGTTAAACTGAGTGACAGGCTAAGAAATAGTGAGGTAAGGAAACGTTGTGGTCTGAAAGAAGATGTAGTGACAAAAATTGAGAAAGGTATGCTGAGATGGTTTGGCCATGTCGAGAGAATGAATGAAGAACGATTGACGAAAAAAGTGTATAAGGCGAGTGTGAATGAAAGTGTTGGAAGGGGTAGACCTAGGCGGACATTTCTAGACCAAATCAGGGACGTCTTGAAAAAAGGCCAGGTCAAGAGTACCCTAAACCGTAGAGCATGTATGAAGGGAATAATGAAAGTGGACGAAGCAAAACAAGTATGTAAGGATCGTAGCAAGTGGAAAGAACTGGTCTCTGCCTACCCCTACGGGAAAGAGGCGTGATTATATGTATGTATGTATGTAAAATTTAAAATTTTGTACAGCCGACTTCAATATAAGTTATTAAGAATAACTCAATACCTATTGGTCTGACCTTAATCAAATTCATATGCGACCACACGAGAAGCATCAGCTTTCAAATAAAAAAAGAATCATCGAAATCGGTTCTCCTAGTAAAAAGTTACGAGGTAACACACATAAAAAAAACATACAGTCGAATTGAGTACCGTCTCTTTTTTGGAAATCGGCATCGACTTCTGTCTGTTAGTGTCGCTAATACATTAAAACGTTTCGACCGATTTGGATGCAATTTTTTGTGTGTTTTAATAGGTCCATAGATGGCTTAGATTCACATTTGGACCCGGTAGGTAACACTGTTGTCGTGATCCAGGAAGCTTTTGTTTTTTTCTGCCGACTTCCAAAAAGGAGACGGTACTCAATTCGACTGTATGTTTTTTTTTGTTATGTGTGTTACCATATAACTTTTTACTGGGTAAACCGATTTCGATGATAATTTTTTTATTTGAAAGCTGATACTTCTCGTGTGGTCCCATATGAATTTGATCGAGGTCAGACCAATAGTTATTGAGTTATTCTTAATAACTTATATTGAAGTCCGATGTACAAAATTTTTAATTTTTAATTATTTTATTACGAACCAGCAATCCGAAATCACCCGTGTGAACCTGGCTGATAATCCGTAATAAAAAAACGAAAATTATATATATATCATAGGTCTTATTTTGTCTATAACTACCCTTTGTAACAATGACGTCACGTCGAGTGGCTTAAGACTGAGTCCTGAATATGCATTGCAATACCAGTTACAAGTACTATTCATATTGGCTAGAGAAAACTGCGATATTTACAAGCGTTTTAAATCTTAATAAATTAAAATGATCTCACTTGAAAAATAAATCGTAATTATAATATAAAGCAGCAAAAGAAAAAATAATTCTTAATTATTTATACCAAGGACATGGTATTGCATGCGTGGCATTGCATGTTTGACACTGCAACAGAAACTTCCTCACCTCACCCTGTCAAAGGAATAATTACCATAATACCTATATATTTAAGTTCTGTTTTCACAATATAATCTTTTTGTTGTGGCCACACTGATAATACGGCTAATAATGGTCCTGCAAACACAAAAGCACAGTCACGAACACAGATGCTTTCTTTTAAGATGTTGTGTAAGAGTTCAAAAAGGATTGGCAAAACAGCTTATTTAAGAAAACTATTTTTACGGATTTTATCGCTTTTAATTCATTTCTTTTTAAATCCCGACGTTTCAGGTACTTTACAGCACCCATGGTCACATGAAGGACAGGGATGTTTGACGTCCCGATGTCATGGTTAGTCCGGCTACCTTCAGTTTTTGCATATAAATTTTTGGTGCGATCTGCGCAGAACGACTTTACGTTATTTTTAAGTCTTGTAGTGGTATGCTTGGGTTTAGATTTAATTTTGTTAATTTTAGGATTCCAAGCAAATGGCAACATCCACCATTTTCTCTATTTAATTTAGGATATGAGTTACTTTTATATTTTATTATTATTGAAATTAAAAAAAAACATCGAGAATTAAAAATGTAAATGAAATGCGATAAAATACGTAAAACTAGTTTTATTTAATGTGTAGTATTTGCGTTAATATACGAAATTAAAGCAGCTTGTTGTTCATGTTGTAGAAATCTAACATTTTAAACGAAATATCTGAGTCTTCCATGAGCCGTTCTTTTCACTATCGATTCGAAGAAATGAACGCTCCAATTCAATCATTCAATATTCTAGCGATATTCCGTCTCTGTAATATACCCTGCGCTCAATGCAGATGAAACGCCTCTCTTTTTCGTCGTATTTAACAAAGCCATTTTCACTAAACTTTCTACACGGAGACGCCAAGTATTAAAGTGAATTCCGAGCAAATGGTAGCAATTATTATTCAAAAGGTGTCATCAGTTATAGCCCCATCAGAGTTTCAAACTGGGAAAAAGTTTTATGTACGATCACTTTGTTCGACCATCCAAACCCGTGAGTGCCGAAATTTGACATAATTTGGCATATCACGCATTCAAACCAAAAGTTTTGCTTTGTCGTTTATAATGTGTACAGTAAAGGAGTATAATAATTTGCAAGCATTTGTCTTTCCATCCGATTACAATGTGGGTGTCTTCAAGTTAAGAGTGACTAGGTTTTTGTTGAGCTAAGTAAGTTATTTGGCTTTAGCTGCATCACCACTCTTACCATCAAGTGGGATATTCAAGCACAAGATTAGAATAGTTTTAAAAAAAAACATGTCCTTCGTAAAGCACATAAGTGTCATGCACAAGTGGTAAAATAAAAAATTTTGTACAATCGATTTCAATATAAATAAAATGAGAACATCATCAATGTTATCGAAGTGAATTAAATACACATTATTAAGGATAACTCAAAAACTATTGGTCAGATCTTGATCAACTCTAAATTTAAATAGAATCATCAAAATCGGTTCACTAGTAAAAGTTCTGTGTGTTACACATAAAAAGATAGTCGAAATGAGAACCTCCTCCTTTTTTTGAAGTCGGTTAAATATACGGTGTTTCTGATCTAGTGGCTTTCATGTGCTCGTAAATTCTAAAAGATAACTTTCACTTAGATACAAACTAAACAACCTGCGTAAGACCTTTACAAATCCTACACAAACGTTTTCGCCCACGTTGGCTCGTCACTTAAACGAATTCCTGGTAAAGCAAAGATGTTTCATACGTAGAGTCACGGGGCTGGTGATATCAAGTCACTATCAATTCATAAATTACATTTTTAGTCGACTTCAAATAAGATGGATCGACTCAATCAATTCGACTGTGTTTTTTTTTTTACCTTTTTCTTTTTTCTTTCTATATCTTCGTCATTTGTGAATCGATTTTAATGACGCTTATATTTAAACCCCTACGAAAAAGAAGAGTGTTATAAGTTAAACAAGTGTAGCTGTTTGTCTGTCTATAGCATCGTAGCTCCCAAAGGGATGAACTGATTTACTCGTAGATTAAGTTCTTCTTGTTCGAAGGAGACTTGAACGAAACAGTTCAAGATCAAAATATTTTCAGCCGTTTGAATATCATCAGCTCTTTTTGTTTCGGGGTATTTTTTTTTTAATTTTAAATTCAAGTTTTATTAAATAGAGTATGCTTTAGGTTCCATATAAAGGAGAATGCTCGTGGACATATGGAATCCCGTACCATGTTGCATCAAAACCAAACTTTATTTTTAAAAATGACACTGATCATATTAACTGATAGAAGAACAATTCAAGCTCTAAGGTTGGCAAAATATTGTGATATTTCTTAATCCACTCAAAGAGTAAAAAAGATATATTGGTAAATCCAATTGGGCATACCTTAAGCGCATTAAAAAAATTACGTATAACATGATTATACGGAATTTTTAAAGTAGTTTAAAAACATTTCGTCAGTACAATCGGCTTCAACACCCTCGAAAACCATGAAAATGACACCGATGATGAAAAAGTTAATACCTATTGCAGCCGCCATCTTGGACTTACATTTCGACAGCACTATCGGCTTCAACACCCTCGAAAACCATGAAAATGACACCAACGATGAAAAAATTGGTACCCAATTAAGCCGCCATCTTAGATTTACATTTCGACTGCACTATCAGCTTCAACACCCTCGAAAACCATAATAATGACACCCATGATGAAAAAATTTATACCTATTGCAGTCGCCACCTTGGATTTACATTTCGACAGCACTATCGGCTTCAGCACCCTCGAAAATCATGAAAATGACACCCATGATGAAAAAATTGATATCTATTGCGGCCGCCATCTTGGATTTACATTTCGACAGCACTATCGGCTTCAACACCCTCGAAAACCATGAAAATAACACCCATGATGAAAAAATTGATATCTATTGCGGCCGCCATCTTGGATTTACATTTCGACAGCACTATCGGCTTCAACACCCTCTAAAACCACGAAAATGACACCCATAATGAAAAAAATTGATAACTATTGCAGCCGCCATCTTGGATTTACATTTCGACAGCACTATCGCCTTCAACACTCTCGAAAACCATGAAAATGACACCCATGATGAAAAAATTGGTACCTAATACAGCCGCCATCCTGAATTTACATTACGACAGCACTATCGGCTTCAGCACCCTCGAAAACCATGAAAATGACACCCATGATGAAAAAATTTATACCTATTCCAGTCGCCATCTTGGATTTACATTTCGACAGCACTATCGGCTTCAGCACACTCGAAAACCATGAAAATGACACCCACGATGAAAAAATTGATACCTATTGCAGTCGCAATTTTGGATTTACATTTCGACAGCACTATCGGCTTCAACACCCTCTAAAACCATGAAAATGACACCCATGATGAAAAAATTTATACCTATTGCAGTCGCCACCTTGGATTTACATTTCGACAGCACTATCGGCTTCAGCACCCTCGAAAATCATGAAAATGACACCCATGATGAAAAAATTGATATCTATTGCGGCCGCCACCTTGGATTTACATTTCGACAGCACTATCGGCTTCAACACTCTCGAAAACCATGAAAATGACACCCATGATGAAAAAATTGGTACCTAATACAGCCGCCATCCTGGATTTACATTACGACAGCACTATCGGCTTCAGCACCCTCGAAAACCATGAAAATGACACCCATGATGAAAAAATTTATACCTATTCCAGTCGCCATCTTGGATTTACATTTCGACAGCACTATCGGCTTCAGCACACTCGAAAACCATGAAAATGACACCCATGATGAAAAAATTGATACCTATTGCAGTCGCAATTTTGGATTTACATTTCGACAGCACTATCGGCTTCAACACCCTCTAAAACCATGAAAATGACACCCATGATAAAAAATTGGTACTTACTTCAGCCGCCATCTTGGATTTACATTTCGACAGCACTATCGGCTTCAACTCTCTCGCAAAACCATGAAAAATGACACCCATGATGAAAAAATTGATACCTATTGCAGTCGCAATTTTGGATTTACATTTCGACAGCACTATCGGCTTCAGCACCCTCGAAAACCATGAAAATGATACCCATGATGAAAAAATTGATATCTATTGCAGCCGCTATCTTGGATTTACATTTCGACAGCACTATCGGCTTCAACACCCTCGAAAACCATGAAAATGACACCCATGATGAAAAAATTTATACCTATTGCAACCGCCACCTTGGATTTACATTTCGACAGCACTATCGGCTTCAGCACCCTCGAAAACCATGAAAATGACACCCATGATGAAAAATTGATACATATTGCGGCCGCCATCTTGGATTTACATTTCGACAACCCTATCGGTTTCAACACCCTCGAAAAGGCTCCGTGGCGCAGTGGCTTAGCAATCAGTTGTTTCGCTGGGGGCCGCGGGTTCGAATCCCGCACGTATCAAGTATTTGTATGGCCTACAAATAATTGTTCCGGGTCTGGATATTTGTCCTTGTGCAATTTATGTTTGTAAACTGCCTCCACGACACAGGAGAAAATCCTAGTGTGGGGGTAACGTTTTTTAAAAAAAAGAAAGAAAGAAAGAAAGAAAACACCCTCGAAAACCATGAAAATGTCACCCATGACAAAAAAATTTATACTACTTACTTTTAGTACGTCCTGCTATTATTTATTCTGTGGTTTTAAAATATTGCAATAAAAAAAATCTCTTATTATTATTATAATCAAGTAAGTAAGAAATTTGGTTACCTATTCGAATAACAGCGATCTTTTTGAGCCGCTGCAAACAACCGAAACAGTGTCCACTCACGACGACGACTGAAGCCGAACCACTATATAGTTTGTGAGCCGAACTACTCTGTGGCTGTAGCTCCCCATTTACAGAAATAATTTACATACAAGGCAACCAAATCAACGAAAATTTCACCATTTTGGATCCGAAAAAAATTAATTATAGCTAAACAAAACAAAATTACACTGCCATTTACATTCAGTGGCTTCCCACATGATAGATGAAGAGATTAAAAAATAGATTGAGTTAAACAATTGATATTTTCAAAAGTAATTGTGTTTACAAGCCTTTGGGACATGATAAATCCACACCATAAGCCACTAAAACCCCTTTTTTATTTAAAAATAGCAATTAATGGATTTAAAAAAAAAATTAATAAGTTTAACAATAATTTATCTTTCTAACAATGTGCTTTTTATATCATTTATATGTATAATATGATTGCTAGATACGATTTTATTCGATAAAACGTTGGAATCTTAATTTTTAGGCGATTGTAGAACATACCTTGCGCTTTCGCTTAAGGTATGCAAAAATAAACTTCAAAGAACTAAATAAAACATGTATGCAATTCACACGCGGTAAAAGTGAAAACTTCAAATAAAATTAATTGATGATTTATTTAATATAATAATTTTCAACCACAAGTGCGGCATAAAATATAAGGTAAAAGTTTAATTTTATGGCTAATAAATGTTAGCCATCTAGAGGCTTTTTTTATAGGATAGAGTGACAAACGAGCACACAGTCCACCTGATGGTAAGTGGTTGCTGTGACCTATAGACATCTACATTTATCCTCAATAAAGAATCAAAATGCAGATGCGTCGTCACCCGTGAGGACTAAGATGAAATGCCTCTTTTCCAGTAAAATGGATCTCCGGTTCTCTACACTCACCATACGAAACACAGCAGTGTCAAGCTGCCATTTTACGCTAGTATTCTGTGAGAGCGTGGTCCTTCCATGGTTGAGCCGTTTGTGCTACAACTATACTACTTATATAGCTGCAGAATGGTTCTTCCACGTAAGTTAAATTTAGTGTAATAAATTAAAAGTAAAATAAGATTGTTTTGCAATAGCACCATTCATCATTTTATAAGTAAAGTCATTTTGTCGAACAAGAATTGATTGATTTTTAAGGTGGTACGTGAGATATGCGCTAAGTGGACTAAACATGACTAATTTAATATAATATTCTATCTCATTCTCTCGCAACCTAAATCCTATAGATGCATATGTTTGTTTCTATTTATTGTCACTTTTTCATCCTTTTTTAGGGTTCCGTAGCCAAATGGCAAAGAACGGAACCCTTATGGATTCGTCACGTCTGTCTGTCTGTCCGTCCGTATGTGACAGCCACTTTTTCCCAAACTACAAGAACTATGCTGTTGAAACTTGGTAAGTAGATGTATTATGTGAACCGCATTAAGATTTTTATACAAGAATAGAAAAAAAAAACAATAAATTTTGGGGTTCCTCATACTTAGAACTGAAACTCAAAAATTTTTTTTCATCAAACTCATACGTGTGGGGTATTTATGGATAGGTCTTCAAAAATGATATTGAGGTTTTTAAGATCATTTTTTTAAACTGAATAGTTTGCGCGAGAGACAGTTCCAAAGTTGTAAATTGTGTGTGCCCCCCCCCTGTAACTTCTAAAATAAGAGAATGATAAAACTAAAAAATTATATATGATGTATGTTACCATGTAAACTTCCACCGAAAATTGGTTTGAACGAGATCTAGTGCGTAGTTTTTTTTTTATTACGTCATAAATCGTAAACCGCAATTTGCCTTTAATTCAATCAACTGAAATATAAAAATAAAACAAAAAACATTTAATTTCGTAAGCATAAACCTTATGCACAAACCGTGAACCATTATTTTCTAATAATAAGTCTGTAAAAGGTGCCTAAGTAAATAATAATTATAATTCGCGCGAGGCGTGGCTTGATCGGTAGCGGTTGCGGAGCGCGCTCCCAGCGCCCGACTGCGCTTACCCGAACGGGTAGACACGTGAGGACAGATGTCGTTGACACTCGTGCTCGCGGAGCAAATTTTTCGATACATTCGCGAATGCTAAATACTGTACGTTTACGATTTGATACTGTTTTCGTTGGATAAAATTAATTTCAATAACTTACATCGAAATTATCTTGCTGCTACGGAACCCTTCATGGGCGAGTCCGACTCGCACTTGGCCGGATTTTATTGATTTAATTTATTTTTAAGTAGCGTGCCCTGTATCCATCTACCATGGGAAAGTTTTTATGGTTTTCGATAGATTGCGTTATACTTCGTTATTTACGCCAGGCGTAAAATACACAGACTGGAAAAGAGAAGAAGTGTCAAAGATGCGAGACGTATGTATGGTACTGCGATAGTAAGTCCACCTGACAACCGTGAAGATAAAGGCATATCCTTCCTTTAACGGGGAAGTCCCACTACCAGCCGTTCACTATTAATGGCTGATGAAGAAGAAGATAATTACGTGTATTTTTTTTTTATAGGATATGGGTGACAAACGAGCACACAGTCCACCTGATGGTAAGTGGTTGCTGCGGCCCATAGACATCTACATCTATCCTCTATAACAAATCAAAATGTAGATGTGTTGTCACCCGTGAGGACTAAGATGGAATGCCTCATTTCCAGTAAAAAGGGCCTCCGGCCACCTGCACTCACCAAGCGAAACGCAGAGGTAAACCTCTACTTCACGCTGGTATTCTGTGAGGTCGTGGTACCACCCCGATTCGAGCCGGCCCATCTGTGCGACAGCAAAAGCTGCCGCGTGGCTCTACCACTGTTAAATATGACACCATATTTACCTTGTCTTAAGTATTTATAATTAATATTTTATATAAATTATCAGAGTACATATTCCAACGGATCAATAAGCTGATATGCCAATGGGCCAGCCATATAGCCAAAACTGACAATCGATGGGAAAAATGGTTGTTGAGTGACAGCCTCGTACCTGTAAACGAAGTGTAAGTCCTAAGGAGATGGAGTGACAAAATGGGAACAGATGCATGAAGTCGTTGGATGCAGGATTAAGTACGTGTTTCGTGTAAAGTTCGAATCCGCGACCTGTAGCGCCACAGCCTGACACAAGATACTGCGCAACCGAATTGTCTTATAATTGACGTTCAAAAAAATTATGATATTTAATTTCTTTACAAATATAATTTATTTTTCTTTTCAATTTGAATTACATATTTAAATCCAATTATGTAGCCTGTCTACTTTTGTACAACCTTATCATCTCTAATTACAGTAAACTCGTGTTAATTTTCATCGAATTGCGTCGTGAATTTTATCGTTTCATTTGACGCGAAGGCACTATAAATAAATTATCATAAATATTGAAATACGCATTTAGTGGCTTTGATTTTCTGTCTTTTGGCGGTGTAAATTAATGGATTTCCGCAAAGTAACGCCTGATTTTATTAATTATGGTGTAAATTAATCCATCGTTCCATTTTGTTCCGTGGGTGTCGTTTGAGATGACTATGGGTAAGATCAGAGGCCTCATTGCCTCCAACGGATAGAGATATAACTCTCTTAAATGACAAACGTAAAATACAATACAATATCTTTATTTCAGACATTAAGGACGTAAAACTTAAGAACATTGGCCTATAGCAATATATGCCTTAACCTAAATATATTTAAAAAAAAACAATACTATTTACGGTACACTACTTAACAGCAAAAGAAATTCTTGTGATAATTTCAATTTATTTCATTATCCACTGAAAATTGAAGCAATAATTTTCTGCAGTGTCTGAGATGTTTTACACGAAAGTGGACAAATTTCAGTATGATTTGCAAAAAAACTCAGCAGACAAGATCTCTGCTACCACTTCGTCGATTGCTGCTGACTTCGTATCTTGTAAAACTGTTTATAGTGGCCGCATTAAATACTTTGCAGCAGCAAATGGAGTTTTTAAGACTGGAAATGGATCGCCAGGAAATGCGGAGAAGGCGTAAGATGCTACTCTTGCATGGCACGCCAGAGGCTAAGACGGAGGACCTTACTGCGCGCGTCACTTTATTGGTTGCTGAGCACTTGGACCTGTAAATTTTTTCTAGTTCCAGCATCAAGGCCAGTTATCGCCTGAGCCGT
Source organism: Parnassius mnemosyne (assembly GCA_963668995.1). Classification (NCBI taxonomy): domain Eukaryota; kingdom Metazoa; phylum Arthropoda; class Insecta; order Lepidoptera; family Papilionidae; genus Parnassius; species Parnassius mnemosyne. The sequence continues at coordinate 10,269,555 of CAVLGL010000093.1, forward strand.
CCTGGTGATAACAGAACAAAGTGTGGTTTGCGAAAACTAAATTCAAAGGTACTGGCATTATTCAGTCTGAGTTTTTGACAAAGTCTCGGCATGCTGTATTTCTGGAAGCTCGGAAGCGGTTTGGAATCACTAAGTGTTGGACACGCGATGGATACATTTACATCATTGGCTTGGATGGGACCCATTACCAAGTGGAATCTTTGCGCGAGTTTTAGAGCATTCCCGGAGGGTCACAGTTGGCACATACAACAACATTGCAGGTTCAAAGTTCTGTACAGACGGCTTAAAGCCCGGTGCTTGGATTGCCTCTTCCCTGTTCAAGGCGAGTGGTTAGGAAATAAGATAATGTTTAAATTAGATTTTAGTTTGTTGTTCAAATGAAGTGTTCGTTGTGTTCAAGCAATTTTTTTCACAATTCATTCACGTAGTGAGTTAATAAATTTATAATAATAATTTATGTAGTGATAACATTTTGCTCGTGGATTACAGAACGCTATTATAAATTTTTGCTTCACTCGTTGCCTTAGCAGAATATTCATATCATGCATTTTTGACATTATAACATTATCATACTGAAAACTAACAGTGTGATTCTCGGTGAGAATCCACGCCCAAGCTACCGTCCTCTACTTCAGCGTGGGTGCTCAGGCTGCCCCGTGTATTCTGTGTGGAGGGAGCGAAATTCCGTTTGTGACTAATACTGCTCGGGGCAAACAAAGTCGACCCCTGCCACGCTATCCGGGAATTTCTGCAACATCAAGGAATTCATTCGAACCTTAACTCCGTCCACTACCATCAGGAGACGGCGAAGCCAGCCTTGCTTTTTCTAACCGAGACACACCGAGACACACATTTACCGAACTCATAGTTCTACGTGGAATGTCCTGGCCGTTAGCTTGGACATTGCGATCATTGGCTTTTGATCGGATTCGACACAATTCGGCGCCTCTTTCGAAGCTTCCTTGCTATGGGCTTCCCGAGAAATTGTGCAATTGGATCACCAGTGCATGCTCCGATTGCAAGCCCATTAATGGCCGTAATCCACAAGGCTGCATGTTATCACCAACGCTGTTTCTTCTGCATATCAAAGATATGTTGCAAACCGGTAGCATTCATTGCTATGCAGATGACAGCACTGGTATACTATACATGCAATAAAACAAATTTTAATAAATCACGTTACATTTTAACTTTTATTTTTTTTTATAGGAGAGGGGGCAAACGAGCATGCGGCTCACCTGATGGTAAGTGACTACTGCCGCCCATGAACAACTGCAACACCAGGGAGGGAATTGCAGATGCGTTGACGGCCTTTTAAAAAGGAGTACGCTCTTTTCTTGAAGGTCCCTAAGTCGTATCGGTCCGGAAAAATCGCTGATGGTAATCGATTCCACAAGGAAGTCGTGCGAGGAAGGAAGGGTCTGACGGGTCGCCTTTTTTAGGGATCGGGTGGACAAAAGCTGTCTTCCATGAATTCGGGACTACGCCTTGGGAGTAGAAGTACCGGAAAAGACGCGTTAGGACCGGTGCCAACTCCAGAGCACACGTCCTCAGCACAATTGGGGGGATTCCGTCAGGCCCACTCGACTTCTGGATATCCAGGGAGAGAAGTGCTTTGCGAACCGAGCGCTGTGAGAACAGCACATCCAGCATGGAGCACTCACACCGCGGAATGGTCGGCGGTGTTTTCCCCCCGTCATCAAGAGTCGAGTTGGACGCAAAAAGGGAGCCTAAAAGGTCAGCTTTGTCTTTTGCGTCTTGGGCCAGTGAGTCGTCCTCCCTGTGCAGAGATGGTAGTGATGGCTTACAAAAATTCCCTTGGACAGCCTTGGCGAGAGACCAGAATGCACGGGTTCCCGAAGGAAGGCGAACTAGTTTCTCGCCAATTCTGCCTATGTGCTCTGACTTTGCCTTGGCAATAACTCTTTTGAAGGACCTGGAGGCGAAGTTATACTTCTTTTTAAGTATGCTGGTGTTTACATTCCGAATCGCCGAAGCCGTAGCCCAGGTTTGATAACACTCCTGCTTACTGCGTAATGCAGTCTTACAGGAGCGACCAAACCAAGGCTGAGATTTGCCTCCGATAGGTACCACAGATGATGGAATAAATAGTTCCATTCCCTGTAGCACCACATCAGTTACAGAGTCAGCAACAGCGCTGGGATCATCCGGCGAGAAGCAAACCCGCCCCCATGGGTAGGATGCAAAGAAAGACCGCAATCCGTCCCAATCCGCCGACCTGTAATGCCAAACACGGCGGCAACCTGCAGAACGCAATCGCAAAGGGAGCGTGAGTGGCACCACACTCCGGATCAGACAATGGTCCCAAGAGCCGAGAGGGGCATCGACGGAAACCTGATATCCGTCCGGATGAGAGGTTAGCAGAAGGTCCAACAGGGAAGGTGTATGATCCTCCATATCTGGAATCCGCGTAGGCGAAGTAACCAGTTGTGTCAGACCATATGCCAAGGCAAAGTCATAAACAGATCTCCCCGCATGATCGGTTAAACGTGAACCGAGGCATTCGGCATGGTAGGCGTTAAAATCGCCAAGGATCACGATCTCTGCGGATGGGACCTGTTGTAGCAAGGAATCTGTAGCTATTTGGACGTGGTCGATGAGTCGGTCTGTTTCGGCATTACCGATATGGGACCTATAGAGGCACCCGTAGACGCGCGGATGGTCGTCGCTGTCTCATCATCATCATTCATCATTACAGCCCTTCATAAGTCCACTGCTGAACATAGGCCTCCTCCAAGAATGCCACATGTCGCTGTCTACGCGTAGCCAAAGGATGGACAGGTCTGAACCTTCAAGACTGCCGAGGCGTCGAGAACAGATGTCCTCTCTGACATACACGCAAACTCCAGCCCGAGGCACAAAGGAGTGCTCCAATTAGTACCCCGGGTAGGAGAGATACGAAATATCAGCCGGAGTGGAAACCTGCGTCTTGGTCAGAAAGAGCAAGGCCGGCTTCGCCGTCTCGAGATGGTAGTGGACGGCGTTTAGGTTAGAGTGAAGTCCCCTGATGTTGCAGAAATTTACGGATAGCATGGCAGAGGTCGCCTTGGTATTGTTGCTCAGTTTGCCCCGAACAGTTATGTTTTTGAGCGGAATTTTGCCCCCCCCCCCCCCCCCCCCAGATTACGCGGGGCAGCCTGAGCACCCACGCTCAGGATTGGAATAACATGGTCGTGGATGCTCAGCGAGGGATTCTCCAGGGGTACTGGTACCCTCCTGGGGTAGTCTATTGTGTAATTCCGCTACCATGTTGATGGGGGGGGGGGGGGGGATTGGGCCTCCGGCCACCTGCACGGTATTCTGTGAGGTCGTGGTACCAACCCGGCTCGAGCCGGCCCATACGTGCAACAGCAAAAACTGCTGCGTGGCTCTACCACCGTTAAAAATTAATTTAAGCGGGTTGTACAAAATATATCTTTGGAAGAAAGTACCATAAAAAACATATTGCTGATGTGAAGCACCAACGCTCCGAGAAGTCTGATGTATGTCAACATGTTTAGTATCACCGATTCCTACCAAGGATGATTCCCGAGGCTATTGAAATTAAAAACAGCCTAACTTCAAACCCAAGCATACTACTGCAAGACTTCAATATACTGTAAGCTCGTCATGCGTAAATCGGACCAAACATTATTAGTTAAAAGTTGATTGTGGTCTTGGTAAACTATGGCATCAGGACGTTAAACAACTCAGCCCCCCCCCCCCCTCCCCGCGTCTCCATGGGTTCTTTATAGTGCCCGTAACGTCAGGAATTAAAAAAGTTAAAATTATACACGATACAATTCTTAAGATTACTTTTATTGCAAATGAAGTTCTATTCGCAGTGAACGTGGGTAGGACTACACTCATGATCGGAAGCAGAAAAATGTTCGCCTTGTTGTCGCGGCGAAAGAGAATCCGCTAGCTCATATCGTTCCGTTTGTGTCCTAAGAGGCGATAGAGGAAAACAAGCAGGATATGGGCAACATCATCTTCCTGACAATGGTTCAAAATAACGCTTGGCTCCGGTTGCCAATCCACCTGCCAAATGTGGCAACTATAACAAATATCCAGCCTATTTGACAATTTATGGGCGAAACCTACGTTAAGTTCAGTGGCCTTTTGATAGTTTCTAGTGATAACGATGATGAATTCTATTCTTTTGAATCTTTGCTACCGTTAATATTTACGGTAGTTTGAAAACAAAAAAGTAAAATGTCCGAAAATATGAAGAAAATAAAAACAGCATCATTTCCCCATTAAAACTAAAAAAAAGTAGCGACCTACATGCATTAGTGACATGCATGTGGCACAGGCCACAGAGCTTTTGGTCAAAAAAAATGCCAACGCGCGATCACCTCAACTGGGGAATTTTTCTTTCGCCGCCGAGAACGTGGTAAATCGGCACTTCAAATTGCAATTAACATATATGTAAAAATATATAATAATGCTTATATACTATGAAATTTACTTTTGGATCAGTTTTATTACCACCTTTGACAAGTGAAATAAAATAAACATTTGTTTAAGGAAAATCTGCTATATTTGATATTTAAAGTATTTTTCCGCAACAGCCTGTTCATTTACATATCTCATGTGGGCTATGAAACCAGTACTGTCACAAAAATCTTTATTTGTTTGAGAATATGAAAACTCAAAAATACAAAAAATTAAATAACAAACTGATATATAAGTTTCATTAAATGTATAAAAACTAAAGTAGCACCTTACATACATCTCACTACCGTACCGGCTTCTCATTGCCTATAGTGTTTGTTGGCAGAAAAGAATATGCCGCAATCCTTCAACTACTACTCAGACATTTAGGTTTGCCCACAAAGTTATTCTTCACCACTTCACCGGATATGTGGTAAGTCAGCACGTAAAATTTCCCATAACAGATTCATTTGTCCTCAAAAGACTCGTACACGTTTTGCTCCCTTGCCGTGATGAAATCTCGCGGCGAGATATACGGCTCTCGTATTTATTTAAATAAAATTCATAAAAGCTTTTTACGATTGTTGACCTACTACCTAGTAATTAGAAAACCAACGATGCCACGAACTATGTCATCAAATAGAGAAAAAAATCACACATTACACTTAATTTCCAATTATTTACATAACGTGATATTTGATAAAATAATTAGTGAAGTTGATAAAATTAAACCTATGCCGACAGACACCCAATATATTCAACTAAAGAGCTTCTCTCCTAATCTCAGTTTTGTGTACACAGTACTGGATACTGTGCACACAAAACACACGTGTTGTGTATAACAGTGTTGTTTGCCATTTTGCCAAACGTGGTAATTGAGGTAAATCATCCCGATAATGGCCACCCGTCTAGATATTTTTAAGTGTGACAATTTTGATGCTGCACGAATAAGTATTCAGTAGCATTCTAAAATTTAATTTTATCAGTTACTTATCATTAGTTTATTTAGCAGGAAGTAGAGGGCGCTATATTGTTTATTTATTTTAAGAGGGGGCAAACGAGCATGCTTCACCTGATGGTAAATGATTACCGCTGCCCATGAACAACTGCAACACCAGGGAAATTGCAGACGCGTTGCCGGCCTTTTAGAAAGGTGTAAGCTCTTCTTGAAGGTTAGTACTATGAAAGTCAAAACTATACTGTCTAGTAATACCAGCTATAGAAGATTGGGGTGCGACTGCCTCAAGAGCCACCCCAAAGCCGGGAATATTTATTTATTATATAAAAAAGGCATAAAGTGACGTTGATTCTGTTAAAAATCTATTTCTGTTTAAAAACCCGCTATCAGCGCCGCTAGCGGTGTAAAACTATTTGACGATGTGAAAACTATTGGACGGTGAAAAACTATTTAACTACTTAACTATTTAATCATGAAATAGAAATGCTGTGTAAAGTTATTAACATATTTTTAAATAATTTTATAAATATAATTATTTAAACATATAAATGTAAGTTATTTGTATTATTTAGTTTATTATTTACTAAAGGCAAAATATAGGCTTTTTTCATTTGTGATAGATGGCGCTGTTTTGATTATTAAAATGTATATCGTCAGCGGAGTTTCAAATTGTTAGGCAAAGGTTAAAACTTATTTTTAGCTAACATAAAGATATATAATAAAAATATAAAGGAAGAAAAATACTTATCCTCATTTTTTAATTTCCTTAATCGGATAAAAGTAGCCTATAAGTTTTCCCGGGTTACTAACTACCTACATATAAAATTTAATGGAATTCGGTCCAGTACTTTTTGTGTGAATCGGTGATACACAGACAGAGAAAAATTCTAAAAATCACTAATTTGGCTTAAGTACCCTTTATTTAGTCCACTGGACTTGTTTGTTCAAGAGATATTAGAATTACTGACACGAATTTTCTACAGATTTATTATATACATATATATAGATAATATTTTTTCTTAGTACTTTAATTTTTTTGATTTGTGTTTGTTTTATAAGTTACTTTTATTTTTTTGATTTGTGTTTACGTTGTAGTATGCTTTAAAAATAATATTAAAGTTTAGCATGTCATCTTCCCCAGTCTCATGTGGACTCATGTTACAACTTTTTCAACTTTTTTCTGTTATTTTGATACGAGTGGTGACGACGGTCTATTGCTGGTGGGTATTATGACCTGTCTTTTTTAATATTTATATTCCATTTTATTTATTTACGTAATTTATATTTAATATTAATATTTAATTTACAATATGTAGGTATTTTCAAGATATAAGCGTAGACGAAAGGAAAGGTTCATTATATGTATTCTCTACGTGGTAGAGCCATGCTGCAGCTATATTAGTAGTATAGTTGTAGCACGAATGGTTTGGCTCGACCGGGGAAGGACCACGCTCGCACAGAACTCCAGCGTAAAATAGCAGCTTAACACTGCTGTGTTTTGTATGGTGAGTGTAGAGAACCGGAGACCCTTTTTTACCTGGAAAAGAGGCACTCCATCTTTGTCCTCACAGGTGACAACGTATCTGCATTTTGATTCTTTATTGAGGATAGATGTAGATGTCTATAGGCCGCAGCAACCACTTACCATCAAGTGGACTGTGTGCTTGTTTGTGACCCTATCCTATAAAAAATGCATCCAATTTCTTTAAATCCTCGTTATTTTCGGCGATACAAAGATTTGGAAGTCGGTATAGACCCTACCATAGGAGTCCCTCTAGGTAGCTACCACCCTCTTACCTATTTCCGTCACCAAATAGTTGTGCTTGCACTGCTATGGTCTGGTCTGAAGGATATCTTGAGAGCCTGTATAATCACAGGCTATGAGATATTCCATCTTAGTCCTCAATGGAGTTTTGGCGGGGACTTGACCAGCGGCGGTTTGCTGCTCCTGTATTATTGTTTAAATAATGGTTTGAAGTGGACTTTGATATGTAACAGTAGTGCGATTTTGTGTATTAAGTGTCTGCGCATGTGAACTATTAGTGAAAACTGTGAAACAAGTGCACTGATCGTGATGTGATTCTCAAAATAAGGTATCTGTCTGCTTAGGCGCCTTGAGATACCATCGCCAACCGTCAGCTGTCTGCTGGCTTAAGCTGCCGTCAAAATCTCCCAAGGGCTGCACAATGTGACGCAGCAACATATTATGAAGCAGTATACTATGAACGATAATTATTATAATATATTGTAACTTCAGGCTCAGAAGGGCTAGATCCCAGAGTCGTAAAGCCAGTTACTAAGAAGAAGAAGAAGTCCTCAATGATGACAACGCCTCTGTAGCCTTTTTGTTTGAAGCTAAACGGTTAAAAAGCATATTTTAATATAGCAGGATTTATAATAGTACCATAACTTAGGCTTTTACTAATTTTCAAAATAAACTTTTTGATTTATTATGTACTAGCTGTTGTAGTGTGTAATTTAGGGTTTTAATTATGTTGCGCGGAACCCTAATGCTTTTTCTAAAATATAAGTAGTCTAAGTTACTCCTTATAACATCAGCTATCTGCCAGTGAAAGCCCCGTCGAAATCGATCCAGCCTTTTCGGAGAAATTTTAAAAATTATGTTTTTGTTATAAGTATCGTAAATACTTTCATATGCATTTAGTAAAAAGCTGTTATTTTGACAATATAAACAGACACTTCAATTTTATTTATTTATATAGATTACCGATACTATTGATAACCCAGACAAGTTATAAAAGTCAAGAAAAATACCGTGTCTACTGAAGGCAACTGCGAAGAAACAGTTTTTTTTTTTTATGTTTAAAATAGTATTTTTTAACAAAACACTAAAAGTTTAAAACAATTTTTATTAAAAGTGGGATATTTTTTAAATAAGTTACAATGGAGATTGTGTCAACAATCCTTACGCAATGACGTCAGACCTCATCAATATCTCGTAAGGTCACAAATCGAGTATTTTTAAAATCAAATATTTTTACCCTTAGATATTCCGGTGGCGGGGCAAAAAGCGAGACTATCTAACTTTTCTACCGACTTCAAAAAGCAGACAGTACTCAATTCACTTGATGTTTTTAACTTTTTTCTGGGTGAACCGATTTTGATAATTCTTTTTTTATTTGAAAACTGGTGCTTCTCATTTGGTCCCATATAAATTTGATCAAGGTCTGATTAATAGTTTTTAAGTTATTCTTAATAATTTATATTGAAGTCGGTTGTACAAAATTTTTAAATTTAAATTATTTACTAGATGCTAAATATACTAGTTGGGAAAATGCGTCATCTAAAAAAATTCCTTCTTGAAAGTCGCTTATCCAATTAGTGGTGGAAGAACTAATTAAGTTGACATTTGTGCAAAACACAAATTGTTAGTTTTCCGGTCTAGCTGTCAAGGAAGTCGCGCTGGTAATTTTCTTGCTCAACTTTGATATTTAAGTAAGTTTTACCAGTAGCGCAAAGGCACCCGAAGTTATTACTGTTTCTACGTTTTGGCAGCATGGATCATATAGAAGACCAGATCCGGTAATTTCGGTGAAGGTGAGGTTACTTTATCGTAAATAATTTATCGTCACAGAATACGACATATTTTTAGCTAGCGATTTCTTCCCCATAGATTTTATATTGTGGTGTCATTTATGCTTAGGATAATCATCAAAAACTTTTTATTTTTAAAATATTTCGATTTCTCAAAAAAAAAACTGTAAGTTTTTCGTATAAAACACAGCCTCCAGATCACTTATGGTATTGTTCTCTAATCTGTGTGTCAAGTTTCATAACATGCGGTTCAGCCGTTCCGAAGGTCCGTTCAGTCAGACAGAAAGACAGACAGAGAGATAGATAAAAATTTAAGAAATGGTTATTCAGGTCTTAATTGAATGAGTTATTATTATTATTGTTGTTATTACAAGTAGTTATTTCGATATTACAGACAGATACTTTAATTTGTGTAATATGAGTTGACTGGTAGAGTACTCCATTGCATTAAATCTGCTGTATGAATTATATTGCAATACGGAATGCAATAGAAATAGAAAATTAATAAATAAATGTTGAGATTTAAGGATCGACGCTGTTGAGCGTTGCTAAGTAAGTTGATGCAAACGATATCTCTTGAGAGACAAATTCGTTTGTTTTGTAGGTAGACAATTGCGCCTTTCAGAGTTTTATACGATACCTGTTGTAGATGATTTTTCCCCAAATCTCGCGACATTTGTATCTGGCTGTGAATTGGAGAAATTTTTTTGTTTGATAATATGTCGGTTTCTAAAAGTACGAATAGTCTAGTATCTTTCCGCCCGTTGTTGCTTCATAGTCATTGTTGTTAATGTGCTGTCAAATTTGACTAAAATGTAGTATTATTGTTTTTACATTATTGTTCATTTAATGAAAGTGAAAAAAGTTGGAGGAGGTCTTCATTCAAAGAGGAATCCGTATATCGGATATAAAAGAAAATTAACCTTACTTAAACTTAGAGTATGCAAACCTATTAACACAAAACTACATAGTTTGCTTTTACATGTTAAGATATATTGAATAAATGGCTTATATAATTTTATGTCTGTTTTTTTTTATATCTACAAATAAACACCGTAGCCCTACTGTACAAACACTTCAGCACTTCGATATACCGACAGTTCACTTGGCACCGTTGAAGGGACTGTAGCACCGCCCAAATTTCGACGGAATCAAAGGCTTTCTCATAGTCCACATACGTCAGACATAGTGGCAAATTGTACTCCTCGGACTTCTGTACAATTTACCGAAGGGTACGTATGTGGTCTATGGTGCTAAAGCCTTTACGGAAACTGGCTTGTTCGAGAGGCTGGAAGTCGTGGAGTCTGCATGTGAGACGATTAGTAATGACTCTCAAAAACAGTACGTAGGCACGGCTCAGAAGGGAAATCGGTCTGTATTTCTTCAAGAGAGCGTTGTCGCCTTTCTTGAAGAACAAGACTACCACATTTCTGCTCCACGCCTCCGGTATAGTGCCACCATGAAGGATATAATTAAAGAGCTTCTGAAGGACTTCAAGTACCGGTTTTCCACCCGCTTTCAGAAGCTCCGCTGTAATTTCATCCTCGCCTGGGGCCTTGCCGTTTTAAAGGTGCTGGAGAGCCATTCTAATCTCACTCAGACTGACGTCCGGAATATCATCAGAATAGTGTCGGATAAAACTTGCTATTGGATCGTTACTCACACTTGCGTATGGCTCCAATAATGATGTGTACAGCTGCCCATAGAACCTCTTCGGCAGTTAGCTCTTTCTGGCAGACAGATCTGTAGCAAAGACTTCGGAGCCCTGGTTCCGCTTGATCGCTTCTTCAATACGAGCAGTATTAAAGTCCAGCCGCATGCATTTGGAGATCTGTCTGTTCAGTTGCCTGTATGCTATCAACTCTACTTAAGACTGCAGCTTCGTTCCTGTCTAACAGCCATGAGATGATCTTAAGACCTATCTACGATCTATATGTGCGTAAACCTATATAACCTTCAGCGAATACCGTTTGGTGATTATGAGTATAAGGTACGCAACCCTCGTCGACACACTCCCAATCTTTACAACGTTGTTAACGAGAGACTTGTGGATGATAAATCCGACACCCCCTTGAGACAGATGGTCGCCCTCCTGGTGATAGAACAAGTTGCCGGGCTCAAGGATTACCGTGTCCTCCCCCTCTGTTCGGTACCTCGGATAATCCTATATAATGCCACCGTAACTTGTCTATCTCTTCTTCTAGCTCCAGGATCTTCTCGTCAGTACTCAGGATTGTATGTTTTATGTTGCCAGGTCTAGTCGTCTTAGGTGGCAACCGAACGTCCACTGGCGATTCTTAGCACCTCCTGCCTCGCCGTTACCATGGTCACCACCGTAGCCAGGAACAGCAGGGCCGCCGGGGACTGGGGGCCGTCTCTTCGTAACTTTCATCATGGGGGGATATTAGCCATAGTAGTCACGTTTGACGAGCGGGTTGGCAATCGCAGTTTTTTTTATTGTAATATTGCTGTTATCAAGAAAATGCTGCTCTCCATCTCCTGCCTGTTTCCCACTGTCGCCTCTTACGACACCCACGGGTAGATATGGGGTAGTGGATATTTTTTACCGCAACTAGATGACATTTCTGCTCATAAATAATACGAATTTAGCAGTTCTATGAAAATATTTGGCAACACTGGAACGCAATTTTTTTACCAGAGTTTGTAAAAATTATTCGTTGGTGAACCTTAACATTGTGGGTAAGTCGTGCTGGTAAATTTTATTGTATTTTTGTGAAAAACGGCGGAATTTCGATAGTTTTTGCATAATTATTAAGACATTTACATATTTAATTTCAATATAAGTTTAGTGATTAATAAACGTTTATTTATGGGGCAGATTTGGTTGTATATTCTATAACATACCTTTAAACTCAACTATGTGGTTTTGACAAAAATTGAAATTGAATTATATTTTATTTGTTTGTGTGTAGATCCCAGGGTGAAACCCAGGGGAAAACTCGTGATTTGGACACCGATGATAATATCCGATAAGGAGGAAGATGAAGAACTCATACTGGTCCCGAAGACTCCTTAATTGTCAGATGAGGAGCAGTCCTTCAATTAAAGAAACGAGGAGAGTAACATTATTTGGTTCCAATTTCTTGAAATAAATCCAAAATGACATAGAAATAAACATAGACATGCATTTATTCAGCAACTTACACTCGTATTGTTTCGATAGAGGAAATAAGTGATACATAAAAACATTAAAGTTAAAAATAAATAAGAAAAAACAGAAATGATCCGATTGCATGAGTGATGTAATGCTGAAAAGGGCACTGACTCAACATAATACTATCGCAGGATTACGGTAGCGTTAGTTTACAGCAATGCCCACTGAGGTTGGACTCGCCCGCGATGGTAGTGTGTTCGCTTTATTTCTCAAAACACCAAATGATGATCAAAAACATGTTATTAAAATAATTAAATTAAATAATGGAAATGCAAAAGGATGGAAACTTTATTTATGTATATTATGTTATGTATGTGTGTTAGTTATATGTGTATGTATATATAAATGTATATAATAAATAATATAATGAGTATTTACAATAAAACAATAAAGATATTTATATTATGCTATTAAAATATAATGCAGCTATTTAATTCTCCCTAAAATTTTAACCGACAAAAGTGTTCTTTTACTTTTACCTTAAAAAGGCTAATGTTCAAAAGTAAAGTTGTTCCAGCATTTAGTAGCTGCATATCGGAAACTACCGCGGAATGCTGCCGTTGTCTGTTTCGATATCGAAAGGACATTTGATTTTGTACGAATGTCCTTAAAATTACCCTCCTTGCGCCATTTTAGTTTTTCTAACAGACACCCAGGTTTTTTGTTTTGAAAGACACCGAACATTAGTGTTGCCAAATGTAGCGCTCTTAATTTGGACATTCTTAATAAATTTAATTTGTTTAAATAGGGACCGACGTGAGTTCGTGCGGGAATGTGGTGTATATATCTAGCACAAGCATTTTGGATCCTCTGAATTATTCGGCCAGTTTTCGAAAGTAGCCTTGGTCCATATACCCTATCGGCATAGTTAAGCCTGAGAGTACAAGGGAGTTGCAGAGCTTAACGCGCAGATCTTTACTCTAAAAGGCATGTATTCGGTATAATATTTTTAGTTTGTAAAAGCAATTCAGCGAAGCACGTCATCCATCAGCAAACCCAGATTCTTGGCTTCAATCACACAATTTACCTTCTCCCCGAAGACACACAAATCAGGATTATTTGTATCTATTTGATTTATTTGTCGCTTTGATCACAATACTATGTATTTTGCTTTTGCTCGATTGAGTACAAGAGTGTTGGCTTCTGACCACTGGGCGATTTAATCGTTAGATCTCTATTTAACTTATTAACTGCCCAGTTAGTTTGACTTGCAACATAGGAAGGATATACCTGCAAATCATCTGCATACATATGATATTTACAATTCTAATTGGCTGTATTAATATCTGCTGTACACAGTATGAATAAAAGAGGATTCAGTATGGATCTTTGGCGTACTCCTCTTGTTACAGGACAGGGATTTGACAGAGAATGTGTACCATCTTTTTTAATTAACCCAATGTTCAACCCCCATGCCCCAGAAAGCACATAAAGCCGTTAGTCCTGCGCCCGAAGTTCGCCCAGTCGTGTCGGATTACTATTCAATCGGACTACAAGAGTGAGGGGCTAGAGAGTGTTTTATAATCTTGTGCTGCATAGATGGCTAATCTAAGTTGAGACAGACTGCCTTAATCGAAATTCAGACTGGAAGGCACCGCTATTTGGACTATCAACTGCGACAGAAATAGGTAAGACGGTCTCCTAGGCAGAAAGAAATTCTACCACCTGGTAAACATAACATGCACCTAAACAAACTTTAAAAACATAAACATTATATTTGTTTATAATAACATTATATTTCTCATACATATTTGAGGCAACTCGCATACTCGCATTACAGTAAACATCGGAACAAAAAAGCAACTAAATTCGTTCCGAAGATGTGTGAATTTGTAATTTGTCTTATTTTAGAGGAAGATTTTTTTCTATTTTTGCGATGCAATCTGCGTGGATTGTACTGTTTAAGTTATACAATTGTAGAATGAAAAATTACCTATAGTAAAAAGTAAAAGCCAATTCAGACAGCTAAAAGAAGTAAAATGATTTCCACATCATGGCTTCAGAAGTCGGCGCTAATACATTGTGTATAGAAGTATGAATGCCTCGACTTCAGAAGCTAAGTGTGGGTAGTTTTTAGTCTATTTTTAACCCTTTAGAGCGGCGAAGTAAAATCACTACCTCGAAAGTCGACTAAATAGTTACATAATAAAATACATCACCTATTTTGTACCTATAGGGTTATAATTTTTTATATGGTGGTCCCATGAGATATAGTATCATAGTTCATAATTACAAAAAGTGCACTTAGTAAAAAATTATTTTATTTGATCGCAAGACTTAAATGAGAAACATGCATAATATCAAAATTGGTAAACGAGTTTTTGTGTTTCTCTCGTTGAGTGTCGGTTTGATATCACATAATCAAACCGACGCGCAACGAGAGATGTTCCTCTATGATCAAAATTGTCTCGTTGGTCTTATGGTCGTAAACGCGATTGCTGATGGGTCCCAGGTTCAAATCCCGGGTTGGGCCAAAATCAGTTATTGGGTTTTCTGTCCCAAATTCTCAGCAACAGCCCGGAGTCAGGCAGTTGGCGGTTTCTCATCACCCGTGCCTCAGAAAGCACGTAAAGCCGATGGTCCTGCGCCTGATCTCTTTCCGAATTACCGACCCATCCGACTATGAGAGTTGAGGGAATACAGAGTGCACCTGAGCTTCCACATACAGTTAGGCAATAAAAACCTGTCCCGCGCAGATGACTAGTCCCCGTACAGACTGGCCGCCGTGACCGGAATTCGGTCTGTAAGATATTATTGTTACGATCCAAATTCAATGAACCAAAATGAGATGAAGAAGCAATGCTCAAAGTAAAACCGAAGGATATCGACATAAACAAAGAAAGACAATAACCCTATCGCTTTTTGTTACACTCAAACGAATACATAGTGGAATTATTTGCTAACTACTGCATCAAATATTTACATACATAAATCTTTGACATTTAAAATGGTGTGAGTGTTCCTCTCAAACTAATTTAACTTTACGTAAATAGCAGCTTAATGCTGCTGTGTTTCGTATGGTGAGTGTAGAGAACCGGAGATCGTTTTTACTGGAAACGAGGCATTTCATCTTAGTCCTTAGGGGTGATAACGCATCTGCATTTTGATTCTTAATCGAGAATAGATGTAGATGTCTATGAGCCACAACATCCATTTATCATCAGAGGAGATGTGTGCTCGCTTGTCACCTTTATTTTATTAAAAAAAAACTTTAATTTATAAGTCATTGTTCACTTCGATTATAATCTTCAATGTTGTCTCTGTAAATATTATGTCCTTACATATGAAATTAGCGTTTTGTCGTACTGACCACTATGATCTAAAATATCACCTCTTTGTTTCATTTAGCTGGTAAAACAAAACATTCATTATTTTTTTCTTTGGCGTCGCTTACGAGTACGAGTTCTACCGTGGCACCAGTGCTGTAGAAACAGCTCGAAGGATTAATGATGTGTATGGCGCCGGAGTCGCAAAAGAAAGCACGGTACCTTTTTGGTTTCAACGTTTTCGTTCTGGAAATTTCGACCTTCAGAACCAACCCCGTGGACGGCCTGAGACCAAAGTGGAAAATGAAGAATTTAAGGCTATTGTGGAAGCGGATCCATCACAAAGCACTTCAGAGATAGCTGCAAGCTTCGGGATAAGTTTTAAAACTGTATTAATCCACTTGAAGCAAATCAGGAAAGTAAAAAACTTGAACGACGGGTACGTCATGAATTGAGTGAATCGAACTTGAATACGCGTCGACTGCTGTGTAACTTTGCTCAACCGACACAATAATGAAGGGATTTTAAATCGAATCATTACTTGTGATTAAAAGTGTATACTGTACAATAATCGGAAGCACTCGTCGCAATGGCTGAACCCTAGATACCCAGCCAAATCCTGCCGTAAACGAAAATTAACTCAGAAAAAGTTACTTGTGAGTGTTTGGTGGACTAGCGTCGGTGTCGTTCACTGCAGCTTTTTAAACCTGGCCAAACGATTACGGCATATATCTATTGTCAGCAACTGCAAACCATGAAGGAAGAACTAGCTGCTAAACAACCGAGATTGGTCAATCGCTCTAGGCCACTGCTGCTTCACGACAACGTAACAACCACACACTGCACAGCAAACAACCACTAAGTTAGATGAGCTACAATTGGAATGTCTGCGACATCCACCGTACTCCCCGGACCTTGCTTCAACAGATTACCATTTTTCTTACAACATACTTCTTACAACGGAAATAATTCAATTCCGATGCGGCAGTCCAAACCGCCTTCAGAGAGTTTATAGAATCTCGCCCCCAAGCTTTTTTTATTAAAAGGACCAATGAACTACCTATGAGATGGCAAAAGTGCATAGATAACAACGGTGCAAAATTAAATATATTTTACAAAAAAAAATTGACTTTATATTCCTCCCGTACAAAACGCCAGTTTCATATGCAAGGACTTAATACTAAAATAGATTCGAATTTTTTTATTGCAATATTACTATAATTTTTAATATGAATAGATTGAAACTATTAATAGATAGGTATACTTAACTGTATAAAATAAAAACTCACAAAAATGAATTGGTCGTTGTTCCGTGTCAAGGAAATCCTTTCAGAAAATACGAAATGGAATTTTATAACGAATATCTTTATGAAACTCAGACTTTAATTCGTTTTAATTAGTCAATTAGATAGCCAAAAGGTCAATATATTTTGACAGAAAATCGCCACTGGATTAATGTAATTTAAAATTTAATTTGATATCAACTCTCGCAACATCACTAATTGATTTCGATAAATTGGTTAGAGATTCTCTTGGTATTGTACTTATAAACTTTAATTAGAAATCACTTTATACGTGGTAGAGCCATTCTGCAGCTATATTAGTAATATAGTTGTAGCACGAATAGGTCGGCTCGACCGGGGAAGGACCACGCTCTCAAATGTATTTTTTTTTTGTATATTGTTAGTATACAAAAAAAAATTACAATTATTACGTGGTATGCTCCAGAATAATTTTCAGTGGGAGATATTTATCTTTCTCTATTACGCAGATAACTGAACGCGCGCTTTTCTCCTTTCCGGCAAGCGCCTCTTCTTTCTATCGTGTAGCCTTACCTACCGTACTTAATAACATGTATGTATATAAAATTCTCGTGTCGCGGTGTTTGTTACCAAACTCCTCCGTAACGGATGAACTGATTTGTATGAAATTTTGTGTGCATATCGGGTAGGTCTGAGAATCGGCCAACATCTATTTTTCAAACCCCTAAATGATAAGGGTGATCCACCCCTAAATATTTTTTTTACTTTTTTAAACAAAATTTTTTTTTTATTTTATGATTTAGCATTTAAAAAATACATAAAACTTTAAATTTTCACCCTTCTACGTTCAACCCCTGTTTTTTAATCGCGATTTTTAAAACTAAAAAATATTTCCTAGAAATAATGTATAATATGGCAAAACAACGTTTGTCGGGTCAGCTATATATATTTTATAGTGTTCTCTGTTACGCTCTACTTTGAAATAAAATTATTGAAATGTTAAATCGTGTCAATCACTAGTCTTGCCACGATTTAAAAAGTCAACCATATACCATTGGATTCGCAATAAAAATATCTATATTTACACTTTTTTTTTATTTAGGAATAAGAATGAAGGTAAATTACTATATCAGTTTACCTGTTCACACCTGTTAGAAAGGTATTATTGCATGATATGGGCTAGTGAATTGTCTTACACTGCCACTACACGGCATAGCAGTTTTGTATACCCACTAGTAATATTTAGCAGATAGGCGGTATTCAATAACGCTTTTCATAAGAACCGTTTAAACAAACGTTTTTCAAGAATTCTTCAATCAAAGGCCGGCAACGCATCTGAAATTCCCTCCCTGGTGTTGCAGTTGTTCATGGGAGGCGGTAGTCACTTACCATCAGGTGAGCCGCATGCTCGTTTGCACCCTTTCCTATAAAAAAAAAATCTTAATTAAATTGAGTATAACCCCCTCCTACGACTTTATTTTAAAACTGTTATAGTTTTAGTTACATTTTAGTAACCAATCCTTAATCGTTGTTAACGTACAAGTATATATATATATATATAGATATAGATATATTATTTTTTCGATTGAGGCAAATTTTATCAAGGAAAAGAATGACCGTAACCGGTAAAAGAAATGAATTAATTCATTTTTAATAAAAAATAACCTTTCCAAAACGTAGGCTGTCAATCACTTTATTTTATTATAAAAAAAAATATTTCATCAAAAATAGAATGAGGGGTTATTTTTGTAAGCCTGATCTTAGACTATATGGCTACTTGCAAATATCAGACGCTTAACGAAGTTAATTTGGGATCAACAGGTTGTTATAATTTTACGGCTACCTCCAGAATGCATAACTATATAGAAAACTGAGATACGATTGCCCTCTCTTGTGCAGAATGGAAACAAACCAACCCTCAAAGACATGACATTCAATTATAACGGTGAAGCGGCACAGGACCGCCCGAAACGTAGCCTAATCGAAACTCATAGAACATTGGAATAGTCCGATATTACATTCTCACTTTCAAGAAAATGCTATACACCATTACCCACGCTACTTCGGTTCAGTTTATAATCAAACAATTATTCATTTCTATTTTCTGAATGATATGATGAAGTAATTAATACCTTCACTAGATTTTTTGTGATAAAACCATTGAGTTATATGTACTACGTACTAGAGAAGTCATTCCGAACATTAACTATGTTCAACTGAACTGTAGTGCAATCTATACAAACTAAATATTGCGTAAATTGAAGATTTGTGAATTCCATAAGATAATTATTATTACATTTTATTCAGAAATATGTTTGTTTAGATTAAATTAAGATATTTTATATTAAATTCTTATATTTATTTTATATTAATATCTTATTTTATATCAAATTAAAGTCATCGCGCATGCGCGACTACTACTCCCGCGCATGCGCGAAGACATAGAGTAGGACACAATTTTTGTTTGGAATGGCTTCTCTAGTACGTAGTACATATAACTCAATGGATAAAACATGTTTCAAAATTTAGTTAGTTATCTTTATAATGATTCAAAATATTTCTTAAATATTTTTAAATACCTTTAAAAAATAAAAGCGTCATATCGAGTGACGCCATCTAACTAAAATCCTTACAGATTTTGTGTCGACATGTAGAAATTCAGTATGAGTTCAATAAAAGAATTTACTAAAGACTAGCAATCCGCAAATCGATGCCTGGGTAAAGGATGGATCTATTAATGTGGCGTCATTTATATTTAAGTGAGCCATTTTATCAACTATTCGCTTTCTCAAAAAATCGTCAAATCTTCTTTTTAGCATTATATTGTCTCCGAAAAATTTACTAGGGATCACTCCTGGTATTTCTCTCTCTCTCTCTCTCTCTCTCTCTCTCTCTCTCTCTCTCTCTCTCTCTTCGTAAAGTTTCATTAAAACCGTTTCAGCCATTTCGGATTTTCGGACCCGAAGCCTGGATAGATAGACAAAAAATTTAAAATAGTTATTCATATCTTAATGACATAATGACATGCAAATAATTGTTGCCTGGATTTATCGCATTCCTTAGCATACGACTCTACCCTTTTATTTTCTAATCTACATGTGAAAACTTTGTAATGTGTGAAAATTTTAAAGAAGAAAAAAGTGGTTAATTTTTAAAAATGTATAAATATCATTGATAGTAATTAACTGAAAATTTTCCTAAAAATAAAAAAATAACCCCTCAGCTCAATAAAATGGAATTATTTCGATATTTTATTTTTATTAAATAAGGGTGACAAACGAGTACACAATCCACCTGATGGTAATTAGATGCAGTGGTTCATAGACATCTACATTTATTCCCCATTAAGAAACAAATCCGGATGCGTTGTCATCCCTGAGGACTACTCCGGTTCTCTACACTCACCATACACAATACAGCAGCATTAAGCTGCTGTTATATGTTGGTAGTCTATGAACCGTGTGCTAGTATTATATGACTGACAGAAAGCAATTGATTTTTATATATAGCGATTTCATGAGTGGGTATTGTGTGTTGTTTTGTATTTGCAAATAAACTTTATTTCTTTATTTTTCTTTCGTCAAATATCAAAATGTACTGGAAACTCGTAAGAACTGCCAGGGTAAATTCAAATGAGCCTAGAATGAATGATATAAGAGACGAGAATGGCAGTATGCTTAACGACGAAGTTTCGAGTTTAAAGAAAGGGAAGAAATCGGTCTGTGTCGGCATTACCGCGGTGGGACCTATAGAGGCACCCGTAGCTGAGAGTATGGACAGGTCCGTATATTAGACTACCAAGGCGTCGAAAACAGATGTCGTCTCTGACGTATACGCAAGCTTCAGCCCGAGGCATAAATAGTCTCATTTAAAAGTTCAATGTTTACCGAACACCGATACTTCAGACAGTGTGCAGTTTGTGACCATATGCAGGATCGTCCCCGACTTCATATATTAAGATTCGATAGAGCATAAATCCTCGCTAAACCAAACCTAAGCAAATACTAGTTAGGTATGTAATAATGCAGTTGATTGCTCTGAATTGTTCACAAAAGTAAATGTTTCAGTCACAAACAAACTGCGACATTTATTTACAAACTTTTTAAATTAAGGACGTGCATCTAATTTAGGCAAAAAACATAACCTTTAAACGGAATGTTTAAACTTTATAATGACCTATTCGATGTTCGTGTTCGTCCTGTGTTGTTTATATTTTCCACGGCAGTTACTTATCTCTTTATGGAAATAAAATATGTTTTCTAACATTCGAGAGTTACAGGTAATAATATAATGTAAGCGACCAAACCAAAGGAATGATAGGTATGTAATATTACGATTTTTATTTTTATTTTTAAACATGCAGGTTTCCTCACGATGTTTTCCTGCACTGCTGAGCAAGTGGTAAAACAGCACTTAAGATTTCAATCAACAATTCCATTGGTGCCGATCCCTACTGGGTCCCTACCCGGGTTGATTGCGTTCTGTCAAAACAGCGAGCACATAGTCTCTAAGCTACCACAGCTCTGTCAATACATAATACAAATTAATATCCCCCGCCGCATCTGTCTGCATGATCGCGTTATCATTGGAAATTGGAAACTGCTGCGGGTACTATCATGACACTATATGGACAGACTGATTTATGATGAAGGTTATATATATATACACGACTGCCTCTTTTATCTAGTGGTCGATAGCGCGACTAATAATTATGTGGTCCCAGATTCGATTACCGGGTCGTGCCACCAAAAAAAATTATCGATTTTTCTGCCGGAGAAAATTGAACCCTCTCCGGTCGTGTTGGATTGCCGCCTTATCGGTCTATGCCAGTGAGGGAATAAGGAGTGCGTCTGTGCTTACGCAAACAGTCTGGATTATATTATGATGTCGTCACTGACAATATGCACTGGTCGTACAGGGTCGTAGACTGTTGCTCCACAACCTACGAGTACAAAAAAATTATAAAAATTATACACTTATCAATTAATATCTTTCAAAATAAAGGGGACTGCAGTCGTTGCGGGTGGCGGCTAGGCCATAGAAACGTATTCCTCTGTGTAAGTATTTTTACGAAACAACCATATATAACACGGTCATGTTTCATGAACAGGCCGTGGCACAATGTTTTGAATACAGGAACCTCTTAAATTTACCAAAAAATCCAATTGATACTGTCGTAATCAAAGAATCAAAAAATGTATACTGACACAGACCCAATCATTCTCAAATTATTACCGAAAAAAAATTGATCCTTTTTTTGAGGAGTAAACAGGGGTATACTGAATAATGATTTCAATTTTGCATAGGTATCGACTTCGAGCTCCAGTTCTCTCTCTCTCTCTCTCTCCCTCTCTCTCTCTCTCTCTCTCTCTCTCTCTCTCTGCCTAGCTCGATCGATTTGGCACAGTGCGACAGCAATAGATCTTAAAAAACCTATTCTTTAAATTTCTTGTCGCGATTAAACCCTCTTAGCCTATTTGCACCCGAAGTCAAATTGGATTAGGATTTCTACCGTATTAAAATGCGTCACCATTATAACATCTTACCGCTGTACATCACTGTCAAAAAGTGTCGGAGTAATAAGTTCGACGGAGCATTTTTTGTAAGTGTAATAAGTAAGTGGATGTTGTAGTTAATAAACACCTATATCTATCATTTTTAAGAATCAAAATTAATGCTTTTTTTATAGAATAAGGGCGACAAGCGAGCACACAGTCCACCTGATGGTAAGTGGATGCTGCAGTCCATAGACATCTACATTCATCCTCGATTAAACACAGATGCGTTGTCACCTCTGAGGACTAAAATGGAATACCTCGTTACCAGTAAAAAGGGTCTCCGGTTCTCTACACTCACCATACGAAACACAGCAGAATTACGCTCCTATTTCACACTGGTATTCTATGAGAGCGTTGTCCTACCCCGGTCGAGCCGACCAATTCGTACTGCTGCCATAATATAGTTACATTATGGCTCTACCGTGTACAAAATGCTGATGCGTTGTCACCCCTGAGGACTAAAATAGAATGCCTCACCATTTTGCGATACTATGCATACCATCGGGACGATTGTCGGTCCGCTACTGTGTGATTTACCAGAAGTTTTCTTACTTCTTTGGGGAATCTGCTATCAATACAAAAAAAAACACGACTAAGAAACCTTCTAACTTCACTTTTTTATTATATTGTCTACATATCTGCAATTTCCCTGATGTTGTAGAAGTTCATGGGCGGTGGTAGTCACTTACCATCAGGTGAGCCGCATGATCGTTTGCCCCCTCTTCTATAAAAAAGTGAAAAGTGAAAAGGGTCACCGGCTCTCAATACTTACATAAAAAACCCATTAAGCTGCTATTTTAAGCTGGTATGAACTGTGAAGCTATATAGCTTATAATATAGCTGCTACATTGTTCTATGACATTAAAATGTATGCAGCATAGCAGTG
Organism: Parnassius mnemosyne; assembly: GCA_963668995.1. Classification (NCBI taxonomy): domain Eukaryota; kingdom Metazoa; phylum Arthropoda; class Insecta; order Lepidoptera; family Papilionidae; genus Parnassius; species Parnassius mnemosyne. Next base: position 10,292,652 of record CAVLGL010000093.1, read on the forward strand.
CGTTCGGTATATATTTTTAGATTAATATTTAAATAAAATGCTAAGAAAAGGGTCTCTGATTCTTGTCACTAAAATACGAATCACAGCAAACATTATATTACTATTTCAGGCAGATATTTGGTGCGATCGTGATCCTTCCTCGGTCGAGTCAACGCATTGGTGCTGCGTCTGTAATATGCTTCAGAGAGACTCTACAGCGTAAGGTTAAATAAACACATTCACTAATCACAGAACCTTCATCTGAGCCACAGATGAGCACAGGCCTATTCTATTCAATTCTTAAAAATAATTCTTCCATAGATAAATAATGTACAATAAAATAAATTTTACGGCAGTTAAAAAATCTATTTTTATTCAAAAAATTGTCTTCTTGTACGTAGATTTACATATTTACTCCGTTCGAGTCCAGTCTGGAAATGTTGTAATCTTAAAATAGCTATAGAAAAAGTTCTAAATTTAACTTTAACTAAAACAGCCTGGACTTACTTAAACTGAAAAACTTAAAAAAAATTAGATGGTATTGGTATCAGAAATCTTTCTAGCATTGCATTTCCTGCTTTCCTTCTTTCCGTACATAGTGTATTATACAACATAATTTTAAATACTAAAGTAGACCTGTGCTTTGTTTCGGAGGCAGGGCAGATAGCAGAAGTTAACCAACATAAACAGTGGGATATTCCATTGGTACGGAGTATGCAAAAAGGTTTGTTTCATAACTTCCATAGTAACCAAAATCAGGCGCGCCTTCTAGCTGTTTCAACTAAGGAATCTAGCCACTAGTTACAAGCTTTTCCATCAAATATTGGTAGAGCCACGCGGCAGCTTTTGCTGTCGCACGGATGGGCCGGCTCGAACCGGGGTGGTACCACGACCTCACAGAAAACCAGCGCGAAGTATAGGTTTACCTCTGCGTTTCGCTTGGTAAGTTCAGATGGCTGGAGGCCCTTTTAACTGGAAATGAGGCATTTCATCTTAGTCCTCACGGGTTTTACGGCACGGCTCTTTAAAAGATTTCATCTGAAGAGCTTAAATAGAATAATGTTCCCTCGATTTTAGAGCCTTGTGAAATATTTAGAGACGATGGCAAGAGACCCGACGGTATGACATGTCATACCGTCGGGTCGGTCCCTTGGGAGAGTGGTAAATTCTTAGTGTGGGATGCTACTTGCATAGACAATTTGGCAGCGTCTCATCTCATGGATACGTCGTTAAGAGGTGGGGTGGCATCAGAGGCAGCTGAACTAAGTGACGCAAATATGAGTCTCTGAGAGATGACTACGTATTTGTGCCATTTGCTATGAAGACTAGGGGTCCGTTGGCTCATCGTGCCGTGAAGTACCTAAAGGAATTCTATCCGCAACTGGTCGTCGCTGGTGGCGATAAGAAGGCTCTTTTCTCGGTCAAAGGCTAAGTATAACCATTCAGCAAGGAAACGCAGGCAGCATTCCAGGCAGGATACCACGGGATGTAGCACTGTATGATAATTTACGTTATTAGTTTTAGTTCTTTTTGTGTAAATATTCAATATTGTACATTTTTAATATTATGTAATATATATGCCAGCATCTGTCTTTCCATTCGACTACAGTGTAGGTGTTTTCAATAAAATTTTCAAAAAAATAGACTTTTGTTAAGTCAATGCGCTTCACCATCTTAGGCTGTATCACCACTTACCATCAGGTGGGATTGTAGTTAGCCGCTGGCTTAGAATAATATATAAAAAGAGTATTATTAATTATTCAAATGAACCCTGGCTCAAGATCAAAACAAAAAATTATAATTGTTGATTTATTGAAATCGATTGACAAAGATTGATGGTGAAATTATATTGTACTACAGCAGATGTTTTTGTTTTGATTCATTTAACAATTTTGATAACAAACAAGTAATTAGTTTAGAGTGATTTATTAGAAACTAACGACCGTTTGTATTGAATCGAACTGTTGATTAAACAAATAACTTACAATTAATCTAAAACTATAGTAACTAGATTATAGACATGGTGCTACAAGAGTGCGCATAAAAGACGTGCGCTCATTCTACTTACGGGGACTACAGGAGCTAAACGCAAGTTTTATAATGCGTTAAAGTATATGATCCACTGCAGTAAACAAAATCAGAAAAATATATGATATTTTTCAGGATATATGCTAGTTAGTGTTTCTAAAACATGATACTACTAATTTTATACGATAGAAAAAAAATCACAAAGATACATCTAAAAATTTCTTTTAACAATAATTATAAACCATACTAATTGTTTAATATTAAGTTTATTTTGTTTATCTAGTGAATAATAGATGGCGCCACTATTATTTTAAAAGGCACACTATGGTTGCGTTATAGTAAAGCTAGTAAGTTAGCGGTTGGAATTCGTACACACTGTGTACTCATCAAGTTAGGTTTATAATTAAACAGTGTAGTCATAGAGTTGGTCTTTCTTTCTCGTCTCTCGAGGGATCAATAGTCCTTCTGGTGTTGTACACTAATGTACATGTATCATGTAATCATTCTGATTTTTGTCAGGATATTCTACAAGCAACATATTACCGTAATAGTTCTTTATATACATTGGACTAAAAAATTAAAGAATTGTATAACATATACAATATATAATAGATTTTTTTTAAATCCCATATTCTTATTTCTGAACATAATACATACACATGTGTGTGTAAATGCCTTTGTACCAACAGTGCCGGCCGAGTCCTGATGCTATACAGAAATTGTGTAATCAGTCATTCGAGGTCACTTAGATATAGTAGTTCTCTTAACCTTCATGTAATCCTTTTCAGAGAATTAATATGAAAGTGTGTGTGTCAACTTCGACGCACGACTGGAGTTTACTCCTTACGAACGATTATAATATATGAAATTGAATATCAAAACTCTGCAAGTTCACAGTTGGTTGACAGTTGTTATTTGTTTAAAATAAAGTAGTACAGCCGAGAGAACTCTGTTCTGCGGGCTGCGCAAGATAAGTTGCGCACGACATTACGTAGTCATGGAAACATGAATACATAACGTAACGCATGATGTAACGTTTTATTTTACTCCCCATAAATTTTCACACCCCAGGCTTATATATGAAAATTGATTCTTAAGGAGTAAACTCCAAAAATTACCCAAATACAAATATGCTTTATCATCATCATCATTACAGCCCTTTAAAGTCCACTGCTGAACATAGAATGCCACAAAGCACGTTCCTGAGCCATCTGCATCCATCGACTTCCTGCATGTCTTACCAGGTCGTCACTCCATCTAGTGGGAGACCGCCCTAGACATAAGGCTCGTTTGTCATCCTTATTTTATTCAAAAAAAAAACACGCGAGAGAGACCCGTGTGTACCAGTGAAATATTACGGGTTGATACTATAATCGACTAAATTATTTACTATAATGTCAACTCTCAAAATGGCGTCGATAAAGCAGCGCCCTTTTGACTCTTTATTATTTGATTGACTGATGAAGAGCTATCGAATCACAGAGCCATCTATGCAAACAAAGCTGTAGTTTTTGAGTTATAAGAAAGTGACCATATTAACCGGATAACTTCAGCCTCCACTGTCCGTCCGTCCGTCCGTATGTCTGTCAGCGGGCTGTATGTCATGATCCGTAATAGGTAGGCAGTTGAAATTTTCACAGAATGTGTATTTCTGTTGCCATCTTTTACGTGACTTAAGAATATTCAATATTAGTATAAAACCCAGGGTCTAATTGCCCAGTAGTAGTTAAGTTAGTTTGTAAGTTAGTTTAACCTAGTATTCTTGTGTACTCACATCGTCGAAGTAGTTAAGTTAACTTGTAAGTTTAGTCTATTATTCCTGTGTACTCACATCGGCACAGTAGTCAAGTTTTTTTTTTTTTAAAACGTTACCCCCACACTAGGATTTTCTCCTGTATCGTGGAGGCAGTTTACAAACATAAATTACACGAGGACAAACATCCAGACCCGGAACAATAATTTGTAGGCCATACAAATACTTGTTCCGTGCGGGATTCGAACCCGCGACCCCCAGCGCTTTTTGCGCTCATTGCTAAGCTACTGCGCCACGGAGCCGTCATTACAAGTCAACTTGTAAGTTAGAAAATAAAAGTAATATAGGAAAAAGTCTTCGTCTCCTTCCACTTCAACCCTCACTAAGCTGCTGCAAACGTTAGTTGCGTGACTAGTAGACGTCAATCTCTTCTTATTGCATTTTCGATGTTATAAATTTAAGAAAAAATGCCTTATTTACAAAGTATATTTGAAAGAATTTTTTGAAATTGTTTATTTCGTTATTAAATATGTTGATATTTGTACCATTATTACACATTATTGTAGAGGCGACACATTCTTATTAGAGGATTATGTTAAGACTTAATATTTCTGTAAACTCCCAAAGAAAATGTGTTTAGGAAAGTATACCGACGATAGGGCTTAGTGTTAATCTTGAAAATCAGGTAAAGATTAAAAAAAAAGGAAATCACGTAAATCCATTGGTCCTCCGTCTGATCTTTCTTCGGTTTTGTCGGATTACCGTCAATCGGGCTATAAGAGTGAGGGAATGGAGATTGCACTTACGTATAGACTCGGGCAATATTATAATGCTCTAATTGATATTATGATGATATTATTACTCCCCGTTGTATAATGTCTTCCAACCGAACTTCGGTTATTTGGTAGACATTATACAATGTATAATTCAATATTATTTTTGTGCATATTGAATCAATATAACATTCGTGTAATACTAGATGCATCAATATTTTAATAAATCTATATATGCCATTCATGCCTCCTGTGCTCTGTGCCTAAAACAAGTTCTTATTAGTTTCTGAAAGCGGTCAAGTCAGCAATCTATCCTACGTGAGTTCATTCAACGTTCTATCCTGCCCTAAGGAAATATCTGCCTTGAAAATCGATCTAATTAACAAACACTCTTCAAAAATATTTAAGCCTCTTAAAGATTTAGTTGGAAAACATTTACTAAATTATTTCAAAATGAATTATTATTTAGAAAGCAAATTGCAGGTTGATTCTTTAACGTTAGGCAGGTTTAAAACTTTCCTAAATTACTCGGTACAAAAAAAAATATCTGTGAGGCCTGTGGAATTTCGTACTGAAAATCAAATTATCTGTGATCCTTTATAGTAGATTTAGTCCTAAAAGTTTAAATTAAGTCATTCGTTTATTTGGGAAAAATCAAATACGGTGAACTGAGCACAAATACAACAACCAACAATTTATTAGTACTAGGTTTGTCAATAAATTTTTGAAAACGCAATGAATCTCTAGGATAAGTATATGTAAATTGTATTTATTTTTCAACATAATCACCTTTTAAGCTATAATATACGTGGGTGAATTCCCTTGGAAAAAAACTTGACCCTGGTATTCGAAAACGGCCTCTACAGTGCTGTAGAGGCCGTTTTCGAACGTGTGCACATCACCTCATCGTCGCCGTCAACTTCCACACTAGTGCTTTTTCCTATGCATAAATAGGTTAAAATCACTCGAAGCTAGGTTTTTTTATACGATAACGGTGACAAGCGAGCACATAGTCCACCTGATGGTAAGTGGTTGCTGTGGCCCATAGACATATACATTCATCCTCGATTACGAATCAAAATGCAGATGCGTTGTCACACTCACCATACGAAACACAGCTGCATTAAGCTGCTATTTTACGCTGGTATTCTGTGAGAGCGTGGTCCATCCCCGGTCGAGCCGACCCATTCGTGTTACAACTATACCAGAAATATAGCCGCAGCATGGCTCTACCACGTAAATGGTAAAATAAAAAGGTCCGGAGAATTTGGTGGGTGCTGCATCAACTGAAACCCAGCAGTTCGGATGGCAGCGCCTGCATAATCAGATCGATAGGCGGGGGCATTATCATGATGAAAAAGCACTCCAGTACGCAATTTCTTTCGATATTTATTCTTTAGCTCTTCGCGTAGTTTTCTGATTAATGATGCGTAATAATCCCCGGTTACTGTCTCTCTTTTACTTATAAAGTCGATCATTATTATACCTTCCGCATCCCAGAAGAAAGACACAATTATTTTTCCAGCGGACACAGACACCTCGAATCTCTTGGCTGGCGGGAAAAAACGGTTCTTTTCATACTTTGGTTTTTCATCTACCGTTCAAAATGGTGTACCCACGTTTCATTTACGGCTACGAAGTAGAAAAACTAATCTGGATCTTCTACAATTATTGCTAAATTTAACTTTAAAATGTCAACTCTTTATCTTTGGGCGTTTAATTTTAAGGCATTTTGAATTTTAAGGTTTAATGAACTAAATTGTCCCAAACGAAAGCTTTAGAATCTCAGCTAAATAAAGGACGGTCACACGTCAATTTGCCGGGAAAATTGCTTTTATCGCTTTTGTTTGCGTAGCGGCCGTTGTTGACCGGCCGGATCGAGTGTCGTCATTGCAGGCGGTTCTACTGCGTTTAAATTCAGTATCGTCAGTACGCCCCTGTAGAATAAGACAGAGCATTGTCTGTTAAACTAGACTGCAGTTCTTCAAAAACACTTTTTCTAGAAAAAAAATCCAGGTCGAAATATTTAATGGCCGCATGAAGTTTGAGTTTCTCCATTTTGCATACAAATCGAATTCGCGCCAAATGTGAAGTTTGAAAAAAAAATTGGGAATTGTTTTTAATTATTTTTTTCTGGCCTTGGCTACTAACAAATTTAAGATTTAAAAAAAATATAGAATCCGTATCTATAACTTATTGATAAGTGTCCTATTCTGAAAACTGATTGATCAGCAGCATTGGCCAGCAGTGATAGTATTTCACTGCTGGCCGTACGTGGAAGCTAAATACATGATCAAATTCGTATTGAAGATATCAGCAGAAGAACTAGAGTAACTGACATAGCTCAATGGATCAGTAAGCTTAAACAGCAATGGGCTGGCTGCCAGATATAACTCGATAAACTGAAAACCTATGGGAAATAGGTTTTCAAGTGGGAGAATGACGACCTGGTATAAATGCGGGAAATCGATGGATGCAGCAAGTCCCTGTTTTGTGGTGATAGGATGAAACTTATAAAATGTTTACTTAAACGTAACCCGAAATATAACTAAACTTGGTCTGAAATACTTAGTTAATTGCATTACATGATGAAAGCAATCGCAGTATGCTAGATGGTAGGGTAATTTTATGCCTAGAGTTCCTTGTAGGTAGGTACCACCCTAGGCTAGATAAAGTGCGTGTACCACTGTGGTTAAAGGGTATATAAAGCCAGTAAACTTACAGGCTGTGAGGCATTCACATGCGGTTCAACTAATAAAAATTACAATGCCATATTAATCCTTATAAGCTACAACACTGTAACCTTCTTTATTTGTTTGTCCACGGACTGCTACTAACCATCAGCTGGGCTTTAAATTCGTTTATCACATCAATTAAAAAAAAACTGGTAATAACAAATGATAATAAATATATGAGGCAAAAATTTGCCAATCTTTATGTACTTACGTACGTACGTACGTATAATATGTATGTAAATGCACAATATATATATATATATATTATTGAGAATTAAGTGAAAATATTTTATACGTCACACAATTACATCTAATTTTCACTATCCATTATCCCTCCCCCCTCCCCCTCCAACGTGGTTAATCGTGATCTTTTTTGACCCCCTACCTCCCACCCTTTGCGAACCTCACGTGATTAAAGGATGACCCCAAATGCGTACAGTAAAGGACTGGAGCATTACATAGTGGTAGAGCCATGCTGCAGCTATATTATAAAATAGTTGTAGCACGAATGGGTCGGCTCGACCGGGGAAGGACCACGCTCTCACAGAATACCAGCGTAAAATAGCAGCTTAACACTGCTGTGTTTCGTATGGTGAGTGTAGAGAACCGGAGACCCTTTTTACTGGAAAAGAGGCATTCCATCTTAGTCCTCACGGGTGACAGCGCATCTGCATTTTGATTCGCAAACGATGATATGTCTATGGGCCACAGCAACCACTTATCATCAGGTGGACTGTGTGCTCGTTTGTCACCCTATCATATAAAAAAAGGCAAAAGTGAATAAATTTTGAGTTAAGAAAAGTGCGATTACCATCTTCGGCTGCAACACCACTTACCAAGCACTGACTTATAACAGTTAACAATTGATAAAATTAAAAATTTTGTACAACCAACTTTAATATAAATAAAATGAGAACATTATCATTGTAGTGGAAATCAATTAAATACGCATTATTAAGGGTAACTAAAAAACTACTCGGCAGATGAGACCCAGCTTCCAAATAAAAAAAAATTATCAAAATCGGTTCACGTAGAAAAAAGTACTGAGGTAACACACATTAAAAATACAGTCGAAGATTTAAAAAAAAGGAGGAGGTTGTTCCTCCCTCCTACCTCCTCCTTTTTTGAAGTCAATTGGAAAATTATTTTTTTAGACGTATTACGAACCGATAATAAGCAGAACCTAATTTTAAGACATTATAAATTTTCTCTAATTCTAAGTTCGTCGAAATCTTTTTTAATTTTACTTTTATACTTTCCAGGTGGTCCCATTTAAATTATAACAAAATCAGTCGGGCATTTTTTTAAAAAAATCAACAATAATTATATTTATATTGCAGTCGTTTGTACAAAATCTTTAATTTTACCACTCGTACTAATTATAAATGGTCAACAACGCAATTGTTCATGGGTGGCGGTCAACACTTACCATCAAGTAAGCCGCATGCTCGTTTGCCCCCTTTTCTATACAAAAACATTCAAAGTTCGGGAATTATACATTTTTACAAGTCGGTACAGTATAAAGAACAAAAATTATGTAAACTACTAACCGCTACCATTGGTAAACAAACACTATCTGTGCAGTTTTGTTGTTTTTTTTTATCTTACTTTGCAAATTAGATCTAACAAATTTGTTTGATTATAAGAGCCGTGATATCTCCTGGGCTGAGCTCGCTGTAAATTTCATAATACGTGAGAAACCCAGGTAAGATCTCCGCCGGCACCAATGAGGTTGGTAATTGCAGTTGTAAGTGCTGATTTACCACGTGTTCGTCGGTGAAGGAAAACTGTATGTCTGACAAATTAAAAACAAGGATATTTCAACGACATGTGAAGTCCGCCTACACACAAAAGGGTAGCGCGGCGGACATTTCCTTGCCCTGAAACCCTTTCAGAAATGAGAGAAGACTTTTACATAATGAAAATTTTATATTTACGAGTACGCACTATGTACATTATATTCAGATTAATATTTGTAAGCAACTCACGTAGTAAGCATTGTCATAAAAATTCATAGATGGATTTGAGGAGTTAAAGCTACGCAATATATTTACACGATGCTGACGTCGGGATCATGCTATATATCTATACAAATAAATAAAATTGAAGTGTTTGTTTGTAATAATAAAATAACAGCTTTTACTAAATTAATATGAAAGTATATAAAATAAAAGCAAAATACAAGTCAGTTCCTAGCGACCTGAATCCAGAGAAGTATAGATTACTACGGAATCGTTGCAACAATGTATGTAAAAAAGCACACCGACGCCATATCCATGAATCAGTACAAGATCTTGACCCTCTAGGGTCTGGAAATTTCTTAAGTCTATAGGAGTTGGGAAATTACGATAAAATTTCACTCACCATAACTTTGATCTCAATCAACTTAATTTGCATTTCTCATCTTCGTCTTGCATTAACGATAAAGCAAAACACAATACTTTGGATTCTCTTTCAAAAGCCAAAAGCAAAAGCGAAACGAAGAGATTCGCAATATGGCAGGTTTGAAAGATGACCTTATCACAAAAATTGATAAGGGCGTGCTTCGGTGGTTTGGGCACGTTGAGCGAATGAGTGAAGACCGAATGGTGAAGAAAATATATAGCGCGAAAGTTAATATTAAAAGGTGTCGAGGTAGACCGAGACTAACTTTCGAAGACCATGTGAGCAAATTGCTCGAAGAGGGTAGGGTCAAAAGTACTCGGATACCTAGACGTACATGCATGAAGAAGATAATGAATCTGAAAGAAGCGAAAGAGGTTTGTAAGGATCGTGACACTTGGCGATCTGTTCTCTCTGGCTACCCCGTCAGGGATTGTGCGTGAAGATAAGTTTTTTTCTTTCAAAAGCCCCCGCTCCGGACACCTCTGCTTCTAGTTTTAGTCAATTTAACAGTTGTGATGTTAAGAGAGCCATAATGTCCACCCATTCAAATTCAATTGGTAGTGATTGCTTTAGTCGGAAAATGGTCATCCCTCTCATTGATCTCCTTTCACCTGTAATCACTTCCATCCTGAATAATTCACTGAATTCTTCTTTTATCCCTTCAGCTTGGAAAGATGCATTTGTAGTTCCTCTTCCGAAAAAGTCGAATCCCTCTAGTTTTTCTGATTATAGACCTATCTCTGTCTTGCCTTTCCTTTCTGAAGTTCTTGAACGTCTTGTGCACAATCAATTAAGCACCTATCTTTTAAAACATAATCTTTTAAATCCTTTGCAATCCGGTATCCGTCCTGGCCATAGTACGGCTACTGCACTTTTACAAATCACTGATGATATTCGATATGGTATGGAGAAACAAAAGCTTACCATTCTTACGTTACTTGATAATTGATTTTTTTGATTTTTGACTGATTGACTTGATCGACAAGATATCAAAATCTACTGTATTAAATGCATTACTAAAATGCATTTAATACAGTAGATTTTGATATCTTGTTGAGCATCCTGCGCTTTCTCAACATATCTCCAACTGTAGTTGACTGGTTTCGAAGTTACTTGTTTGGTCGCCGACAGTGCATTCAGGTGCAAGATGTTTTTTTCTTCCTGGACTACTACAGCGGTTGGCGTACCACAAGGTGGCGTGTTGTCTCCTCTCCTGTTTGCAATTTTCATTAACTGTATAAGTCATAATTTGTCCTCTTCCTTCTGTTACGGCCCTCAGTTGCCCCGACAGAAGTCAACTGGACTAGGGCCCATGAGTAGCCCACTCGACGGGCAACCAGAGGTTTCGGGCCCAAATGGCCTATGGATAATTATTATGTAGTGGCTGATAAGCAAACACAAACTTACCGCACTTAAAACGCACAGATAGGCCTTATGTGAACGCGCGTTCCGAAGGTTGGAGGACTTGACGAGGAAGGGGCCCGCAAAGTCTGTTCCGACTCCAGCGAATGGTCGGATGGCCCTGACGCGGTCGGGTGGTAAGTCACCCATCATAGGCTGCGATATGGTGGCCTTCAGTTTATAACAAGGTATGCACTTAAAGAGGACGCTCCGAATGGTGCATCGGCCAGCCAAAATCCAAAACTCCCGCTGAAAAATAGCCGAAAGAGCGTTACACCCAGCGTGGGCATTCTTAACATGATGGTGAGTTACCAGCAACCGAACAAAGGCGCCGTCCTTAGGGAGCAGTAACGGGTGTCGAGCCTCGTACGGCAGTTGAGAATTTTTCAAACGTCCGCCAACGCGCAGCATCCCAGCGTCGTCCAGGAAGAGGTTCAGACGGGCCAGAGCGCCCTTGACAACGGAGCCCCGCTTCAAGGTTTCAGTCACGGGCTCAAAATGCTCCGCTTGGACCATACGGGTCCAATGCATCAAAGCTTCGCGACGCTCGCTAGGGGACAAAACGGAATCAGAGATTCGGTTGGATGGGTCTCTCGAATTGCGGACAAATCGACGCAACCAACCAGTCTTTCCTAAGAGCTTATAAGAGAGCTGTACCGTTCTAGCAGGAAGTAATCCCGAGTGGGCTTATCCTTGCCCACTCCTACTCCGCCTCGTAGGCCAGGCAATTCAATCGGTTCGGAGTATTTATTCTGGGGTCAGAATGACTGAGACTCAACCAACTGGGACCCCACCACAGCGGGTGGTCAACCAAAGAGGGGGCTTCACAGCCGCGAGAAGCGTAGTCTGCGGGATGCAACTCCCCTGGGACATGTCTCCAGTTTAGAGACGTCTCAGAATTCTGTATTTGAGACACGCGGTTCGCCACAAAGACCTCAAGATTGTAAGGTGCAGCTCTGAACCAACAAAGTACTATCTCACTGTCCGACCAAGCGTAGACGTCCGTAATGTCGATTACAGACTTCAAAGACGAGTGAACGTGGTTGAGGAGTCGCGTGAGAAGAGCGACTCCGGACAGTTCCAATTTAGGGATAGTTAACCGGGACGTAATGGGAGCAACCTTGCTTTTAGCAAGTACGAGATGGACGGAAGTATGGCCAGAAGAGCTCACAGTCCGCAAATATACGACAGCAGCATAGCCTTTCTCAGAGGCATCGCAAAATCCATGTAGGGTAGCCCTGCATTTCCCTGGAGGGAGGAAGCACCTTGACATGAAGACCCGGTTGATGGCCGGAAGGGAGGACACAATGGAGAGCCACTCTCGCAAGAGAGCACCGCTAATAGGCTCGTCCCAACCCAACCCGGATATCCAGAGCTTTTGAAGAAAGCACTTAGCCAAAAAAATGACCGGAGTGATCCATCCATTAGGATCGAAGGTGCGGGCTACTGTAGACAGCACGGAACGCTTGGTCCATGCTTTAGGAGGGGGATCGAGTTTGACTTGATAGGTGAAATTATCCTGAACAGGCTGATATTGAATGTCCAGCACAGTCAACAAATTAGGATTTTCAGGGTGCTCGAATAGATGAGGGTCTTGTTGATCCTCTCCTGGGAGGTCCTTCAAAATATGAGGGGAGTTCGACAACCATTTGCGCAACTCATAACCTCCGGACTTCAGGATGGCAATCAATTCGTCTCGCAATACAAGAGCCTCCACGACGGTGGAGGCGCCCGTGCAAATGTCGTCCAAGTAGACCAAAGTCTCCAAAATAGAAGCCCCCCGAGCGTATTTTAGACGCTCTTTCTCAGCGAGTTCGAGGAGCGTTCGCATGGCGATATACGGGCTGGACCGGAGTCCATAGGTGGTGGTGTTCAACTCAAACACCTGTATCGGATCGCTGTGCTTCTCGCGCCACAATATCAGCTGATATCGACGATCATTTTTCGACGACGATAGTTTTCTCCCTCGCACAACTTCCATGTGGAATCAATTACCACCAGCGAATTTTCCGGACCGATACGACTTAGGAACCTTCAAGAAAAGAGCTTACACCTTTCTAAAAGGCCGGCAACGCATCTGCAATTCCCCTGGTGTTGCGGTTGTACATGGGTGGCGGTAGTCACTTACCATCAGGTAAGCCGCATGCTCGTTTGCCCCCTCTTCTATAAAAAAAATCATCACGATGGACCACTAATTGTCGAAACATCATCCGAATATCGGCTACAAAAACCACTTGGTGCCGACGGAAGTGGGTCAAAATGTCGGATATGTCCTTCATCAATTTAGGACTAGAGTGGAGACACTGGTTCAGGGACACACCATTTGACGAAGGGGCGGAGCCGTCAAAAACTACCCGAATCGTACTCCCAGGGGTCCTCAAGACCGCATGGTGAGGGAGGAAGTAATGCTCCTGTGACCGCCAGTCGAAGTTGGACGGTGACATGTGACCCAGCTCTTGATACTCGCGCATGAACTCGACATATTTGTCGCGAAAGTCTGGGTCTCCATGGAAAGCAACCACTTTTCGGCCAGGGTACGAAATTGGCCCAAAGGGGGCCGTGATTCAAGAAAGTGTAAACGGGTGACGAAACGACCGTCGACACGACGGCCGGTATTGTTCTGGTAGAACAACTCGCACTCACGATCCAGACAGTTGACTCGAGCCGCGCGTGGTGGCTCCTCAATTTCCCAGAACCGCTGGACGACATCCGAAAGGGACACGCCCACAACAGAGAGCGGGTCGGCCGTGGAGGTGGAGACCACAGAACCGGTCCAAAGAAGCTGTGCCCAAATACAGTAGACATGGCTGACAAGCCATCGGGCTGTAGGGCTCGTATCTCGCCTAACAAGATGAACCCCAGCGCGTTGGCCCCCAGCAACAAATCTATAGGCCCAGGTTGGGACCATTGGTCTCCCGGTCTCAAACCCGACGAACAACGAACCGCGCTGTCATTTATACGGACGTTAGGGAGAAAACCTACAATGTCATCGAGGACATTTACTCTTACTAGAATATGAAGGTGTTCGCTGGCCGTGGTGGGAGCTAGGGCGGCAGCTACCTAGCTGGAGCTGCCTCCATCGGACCGGCACTCGAACCGGGGGTCCTGAAAGCGGCATTCCGGCGGCATCTCAATGACCCGTGGTTGGAAATCGCCGAACGGGCCGAGCTGGGGAGCTTCGGGGAACCTCGGCCTTGAGGCTCGGGTTAGATTCGAGGTCGCAGGAACCCCGTAGTACCGGTATCGACCAAAGGGGGGAGGGTGGTACTCTAGTCGCGGCCACTCAGCTAACGGGGGTGAGAAGGGTCTAGCTGAGTTGTACCACTGAGTGGCCGTGAAGTTCCCCTCAACACGCTGAAGGGGGGCGAGGACCCCCCGCACCTGGGGGAACGACCCCCCGTCTGGTCGGGGGAGGGACCCCCTTCAAAACCAAGAGCACGGTGGCCGGCAGGTGAGCGCCGAGCGTCGCTCGACAGAGGGCGTGGCTGAGCGCCCCCGCCCGTGAGAGTTGAGGGCCCGGCAGGAAGCGCCGTTCGCACCCAGGCACTAAAGGGCATGGTGATTGCCCTGGCAGTACGAACAGGGCCGCTGGTGCGGGCAGTCTCGTTAGAGGTACCTTTCCAAGCACAAGTAGCACCAGCGGCGCTCCTTGGCGATAGTTCGCCTCGCTGGGACCGGCTTACCCAATAACTTCGGGCACGACGTCACCCGGTGATCGGATGCTCGACAATAGGAGCAGGAGGGCGCCTCCCTGGCCGCTAGGCCGCTATAAGATGGTCGGAGGCAGCGCCCTCCCGCGGGAACTCCGCTCGGTCTTAGGGGGGTTGGCAGCGACTTGCCAGGCGGATTCCGCCTCTCCTTGCCCCACGGCTCGGTTGGTAAATCCAGCCGCCTCAACGAGTTACAGGCCACCACGACTGGATTTACGATGTCCGGACGTAGTCTGGCCCGGTCCCTAAGCAGCGGGAGGTTTAGAAGCTGCCTAACGTATTCGTCTGCTATTCGCCGGACGTTGGCGTACCTTCAGGCGAGGAGGTCCCGGGCAGTCTGGTGGGCGTCGTCCGACAATTTCAAATGGCCGACGCTACCCAGGACCTCCCCCTCCAGTGAGGCCAGGTGGTACGCCATCTTCTGGCTTGGTGTCAAATCCTTCCGGGCGTCCACTAGGCTATCAAAAAGGCCAACAAAGGTCAGCCATTCGGAGAGGACCCCGGAGAACCTTGGCAGGTCCAGAGTTGGGAGTCGTCCCAACAGCTCCGGCTGAGTAGGCTGCTTCCGAGGGGACTCCGGCAGGCCACTCAGCCAAGCTCCACGCGCTTCATTAGCATACTTGGCCCCCGCCTCGATCAAGTCGTCTGTGAGCGAAAAGAATTGCTCGTAGTCCGCGAGGCAGGAGTCTAGGACTCCCTGTTCCGCATCCGAGGCCACGAGCTCAGTGTAAGCCTCCTCCACTACGGCCCTTCGGGCCGCGACTTGCTCCAGCCGCTTCTCTGAACTATGAACCCGATCGGGTCACCCTATCAAAGTATGGGCATTCGCGGCCCAGCACAGCTTCGCCTGTAGGCGAAGCGACGGTGGCCTGTGCGATGGCATCACTACTAAATACAAATTACTGTTAAATTAAATTAAATACAAATTACACTACACGCTACGTGTAGTGTAATTTGTATTTGGTAGTGGTCAGCAAGATGCCTCGCTCAGGCGACCGACCCTTCGGCAATTTAATCGACCTACCCGAACTACCTGACGCGTACCTTTTTTTTTTTTTTTGCATGGGGAAATGCCTACGCATACCCGCCTCGTGGGGGCAAGGACGGGTTATGTCGGACTCGCACCGACTAAAACCCCATGGTGTTCCACTCTCGTCGCATATTGGCAGGGCCACGGGAACGCTTTCGCACACTTCCGCGGCCCCACCTGCGCCGGCCACCCCATGGCGGCCCCTCCTCGGGAGAGGACCACTCCTCCCCCATCTCCTTCTCCGGTAAGGCGCACCAGAACACATGGCGCGCCCTCCTCCTCGGCCTCCAATTTCATATGCGCAACAGACGCCCCCGTGTCCGATGCGCGAAGGCCATGGGGCCAGGAAAAACTAGCACTAAGAAGCACCAGCCTTCCCGACCCCAGCGGCGGATCTGGTCTATGGCTCCGCCGCCAACCAAGATTCGGCTGCGGAGGGTAGGGAGAGCGGCGCCTCGCAATACCGACACTCCTCTCCCCCCGCAGCCCCACCACCACCGCATCATTCAACGGTGCGGCCCCGTCTGAGTCGCGGAGGATAGGGCGAGTGGCGCATCGCCATACCAACACTCCTCTTCCTCCGCGACTCCACCTCGGCTGCAGCGGTAGAGGGTTGCGGACTCCCCTCTCACCACAGCCCCCGACACACATCCGAAGTGGGCTTCCCAAGCCCACTCGGAGTGGCCACCTCGGGCCGGCCCTACACCTCGGGCCAGCCAAGGGGTTCCTCTTCGTTCACCGTGGTTGACCAAGCCACGGCTACTAAGCCCCCCCGCCACGACAAGGCGGGAACCCGTTCGGGGGGGACCTGATGCGTACCTACGTTAACCTACCTAACCCTAAACTACACTCCGGCTTGCGCAGCCTAACGGGCGTGGTTCTAACTACCGATCCGCTAACAAAACAAAAATACAAAAACAAAAAAAAATTTTTATTACGGCCGGGCGTGATTGGAGAAACAATCAACAACCCTCTGCTACCATAATTGTTACGGCCCTCAGTTGCCCCGACAGAAGTCGACTGGACTAGAGCCCATGAGTAGCCCACTCGACGGGCAACCAGAGGGTTCGGGCCCAAATGGCCTATGTATAATTATTATGTAGTGGCTGATAAGCAAACAGAAACTTACCGAGTTCCGGAGGTAGGGTCGACCACAAGGTACCGTCAGGGGGTAATTAGGTGGGTGTAAGTGGTGTGAGAAAGTATGTAAATGTAACCTGACGTCACATGCGCTGCTCTGCTCTACAATGTGCGATCACTCCAGTGGGCTCACATATAGGTGAACACCTATATGTGAACTCAAGTCTAACGTCACATAGCACCAAATTATGATCGAAACAAATTATGAGCGATCTCCTCTCGGGTCACAAATTTTTAGCGTTTCAAAAGTTAAGAAAGTCCTCGTTGTCACGTAAACGCACGAAAAAGACAACGCAATAAGAGGCTGTATTCACGCGACCTAACGATTCGAGCGTAACTTTAAGACTCTTAAGGACACGGCTGCCCGGTTGATCGCCCACACGTCAGGCGACCGAGGGTGAGCGGAGAGACGCGCACGGGAAAGGGGGCCAGGCGGTGACCTACATACCATCGGATGAACGCACCGAGACGAGCGTTTTGAATGCAAGTTTTAAATGTTAGAATTTGGCCTAAACACCTTCCATTTGTATGCTGATGATATCCAAATCTATACTCAGTCCTCTCTTGAAGATGTGTCTAAAGCAGTTGACACTATTAACACTGATCTCACTTGTGTTTCGAACTAGAGTAAACATTATGGTTTAACGATTAACCCTAAGAAAACTCAGGCCATTGTCATCGGTAGTTCTAGATTAATTGGAAAAATTGAGTGGTCTTCCCTGCCTCCTATTTTACTAGACTGCACTCAAATTTCTTACAGTACAAGGTTAAAAACCTGGGGTTGTATCTTAAGGTTAAGGAGGTTAGTAGAATAATGTTTGCTACTTTAAGCTCTTTACGTAGGTTACGTAATTTTCTTCCCACAGTAACTAACGTTACGCTCGCCCAGTACCAACTTCTGCCTATCCTTGACTATGCTGATATTTGCTATCTTGACATTACCGAGGAGCAGCTTAATAAGCTTGAGCGCATTCAAAATTTATGTATTAGATTTATATTTGAGCTTCGCAAATATGATCCTATCTCTGAATTTTGCAAACACCTCAAATGGCTCCCAATCCGCCTTCGCAGGAGTACTCACATTCTCTCCGCTTTGTATGGCGTGCTGTTTTATCCTTCCACTCCTCATTATTTAAAAGACCGTTTCCAGTATCTTTCCCTTACCCATAATCGGTTCCTTCGATCCTCTGTCAATCTTTCTCTCTCTACTTTTTTACTCTTCACTCACTTTGCTTTCTTCCTTCTTTTTTAAGAAATCCTTTACTGTACGTTTGTGGAACTTTACCTCTCCACATTCATCGTACTCAATCTCTTCATTCTTTCAAAAGTCTTGTTAAATCGTATTACTTAGAACGCTATGAGATAAATTAATTTTCCTTTTTCATACTCTCTTCATTTAATCTATTATATGATATCATACATAATCTTCACTTAACTCTACTCGTATTTATATGTATTTTCATATTTTTATTTTGTACGCCCCCCTCTATATTTAGCTATTGTTTGCTTCAGTTCTCTACGCTAAAAATGTCTGGAAGAGATCACTTTCAGAGTGATAAGACCGCCTGTTGTACATATTCTACTTTATATTTAACTGTACATGTAATTTTTTATATTTTGGTGTACAATTAAGAGCAAATAAATAAATAAATAAGTAAATATATACGGTATTAATAACAAAACAATTTTTAAAATTTTTGTCTGTCTGTCTGTCTGTTTGGTCCGGCTAATTTCCAAAACGGCTAGACCGATTTTGACGGGACTTTCACTGGCAGATAGCTGAAGTTAAGGAGTAACTTAAAAGACTTTTATTTCAGAAAAATAGTTAGGGTTCCGCGTGAAAAAAGTAAAACCCGTGAAATTGTAGTAATTTCCACGCGGGCGAGGTCGCGAAGGACAGTTAGTTGTTATATTATGAAGACCATTTAAGCAGTTTCCCTTAACTAACAGTGCATGACTACTTTCTTATAAGTATTTTCCTTATAATTTTTATCATTTTATACTAAAATTAAATACTGTTTTCCTAAATTTTTTTGTTAAAATACACAATTTGACTACACACACAACAAACATACTCCACTATTATTATCACGTCCACTTTCTATCTCACCACATCAGAAATTACTCAACACACACACTGTTTAGGCCAAAAATGGCCATGTTAGGACGGCATCCAATCACGTTCGACTTTGCCAATCGCCCGATCGTACCAGGTGTCACGCATGTGTCGGGGAGGGGGCAGCGGAAGGGAGCTTCCCAGCGTCTTGGCGGTCGGGCGAGACAGTAGGTGACGGAGTAGCTTGCTAGCAGTGACCCGGTTAAGCCGAGTGTTTCGGCTATCGCTGCGGAAGTTCGCGCGAGACCAGTTTTGGGTGATTAGGGTCTAGAATTAAGCCGCGCATTCCTTGTTTGAGAGCTTCTTCCGGTTAATTGTCAGGATATCGTTATAATGGTGTCGTCGCGGTTAATGCCTTTTGTGTTTGGGTTGCCTAGTTAGATTAATTTGCATGTCAACGAGCCGTATTTTGACTCTGGCGTGACGTGTTATTCTGGTGCCGAATTTATAATTTGTGATAAGTGAATCCGGGACATTCAATGTCGAATTTTGTGCTACTGTCCTTGCCGCGTCGGGTATCACGTGTTCAACTCTGCGATGAGTGTGGAATTAGGCGAATTGAAGTTAGTTAAATGTGCAATGAAGCTCAGAGACTGAATTAGTGATAGTGAAGAAAGAAGTGGTCCGACGATGGAGCAGTCTGGAGCGATGCAGCATTTTGGGGCAGCCTCGAAATCGGGCGCTGCTACGCCTGCCCAGGCCTCACACATTCACACCTCACTGTACACTGTTCACCAAACACCATTATACGCACTCACGGCCTGTCCAAGCCTTGGAGCGAAGTTAGCTTCGGCTACCGGTAAGTATTATTGGTTTCTAGTTTTCTCCCATATAGTTTATTGTGATAGAACATATTCCACGTGGCCATATTGAGGCCCGACCTGCGTCTGCTCGTGAAGTCTTCTGCTGAATGAGCCCCGGAGGATTTGACCCTTGCTGGAGCAGCCGTAGGCCGTAACACACACAATACTACCTTTACTCTCATACCACAATTACACCACTAAAATTTCACATCAGTAATTGTTTATATCTCCACGCTCTTATTATGAATAATTGCTTAGGACATATATATATGCCCATACATTGTATTCCGTAACTAGTTCTTATTAATTAAAAAATATCCAGTGTTTCAATCTTTTACAACCTGTTGTAAACTTAGGACACAGTTCCAAAAAAAAAGAAAAAATAACTATATTCCTTCGTCCCGTTTTGCCCGGTTCATTTTACTGCAAAAATGAATAATAGCGTTAACTATGTGATGTGATGATATTGACCATCTTACTGTATCTAGAACTAATACATGCCCACCAGAAGAAACACATATAATTGTCAAACATCCAAATAGATATGTCAAAATTCTATCGCAAAACAATCGTTCTATCAATTGTAACTTCTTAAGCTTACAAACCCTCATGCACCGCATCTCCTTTGATTGCGATCTGGTTGTCTTGACTGAATGTTGGTTACCATGCTCAAGTAACTCTACTCTTCCTATCTTGCAAAATTACCTTACCTTACAAAATTATTATTAAATATAATTAATAATTAATATTCAAGACCACCAATCATAATAACCAAAGTGATGGTGTCGTGGTATATTTAAAGACGCAACTATTGGCTACATGCGAAGAACCAGACTAACCAATCAGCTTCTGGTCTCATAATAAAGATAAATACCGACTTGGCAATAGTTTTTATCTACCGCACTCCATCAATAGGCAATATAAATAGTTTTCTCTTAGTCCTTAATAACATTCTTCTGTCACTACTATTCAAATCTATTGTCATAACAAGTGATTTAAATTTAGATATCAAACCCGATACGCTTGACACGCGATCTCACGAATATTTGAATTGTCTTGCCTACCACGGCTATCTTCCTGCCCATACTCTCCCAACCAGGAGTAGCAATTGCTTGGATCATACGATCCGAAGAACAAAGTCTCCCACTTTTGTCTATAGCTCCTCAGTAACTGATCCACATTACTTTGCATACACACTCAACATATACGAACGGCCTCAACTTCGTTCATCACCAGAATCGACTATGAGGGTCTTGACAAATCAGTATTACAACTGGACTTCACCCCTCTTTTTTCTATAAGAGATGAAAATATAGCTACCGATAAATTCATTAAATTAGTAACTTCAGCCATTTCCGATAACACGACAGTAAAAAAAGTTCCTTCGAAAAAGAAAATTCTCAAACCTTGGATTACTCCTGGTTTATTACGGTGCATAAGAAATAGGGACGCTCCACATAAAAAAGTTAATAACTCTCCTGGTAACGACGTAATAAAAATGACCTAAAAAAAAATACAGAAATTTTTGTAATAGTATTTTGGAAAAAGCGAAGAGACTATATGATACACAGGAACTAAGTAAAGCAACTAATAACCCAAAAAACTTGTGGGATACAGAACTTGGATCAAGGCAAAAAGGTCCTAACTATAATTTTGGATCTCGCGAAAGCGTTTGACACCGTTCTTATCTCAACTCTTACTCTTACTCAAATTAGAAAAGATAGGTGTCAGGGGGTTGCAACTAGATTTGATTCAAAGTTACCTTACAAATCGCTCCCAGTCCGTCAGAATTGATGATGATCACAATAGTGATGACCTCCCAGTCTATTACGGCATACCACAAGGAAGTATATTAGGTCCCACACTATTCTTAGTGTTTGTCAACGATCTATGCAACCTTAATATTTCAAATACTAAGATTATATCATTTTCAGATGATACTGCAATAACATTCGTCGCCGAAACATGGTCTGTACTTGAGCACAAGGCTCAAATTGGCTTCGACCTTATAACAAATTGGCTTTATTCCCACACGCTAATCCTTAATGCCTCCAAAACTAAATTTTTTACCTATTCTATTAGTTCAGCCTCCCAACCAAATTTACCAATATCCCTTAAAGCCCACTCTTGCCACATACATACTCAGATCTCTTGTCAATGTCCAACCATATCCTCTGTTGACCATATTAAATACCTAGGTATAATCTTAGATAAAAACCTAAATTTTAAAAGCCACATTAATCTTCTCACTAGCAGAGTCCGTAAATTAATTTACGTATTTAGAACCCTAAGAAGTATTGCTAACCCTACTGTTATACGTAAAGTTTATTTTGCCCTATGCTTATCCATTATTACATACTGTTTTTCCTGCTGGGGTGGTGCTGCAAAAACTAACCTAAACAAGTTGGAAGTGGCACACAGAGCCATTTTGAAAGTGGCTACTTTCCGACCTATTATTTTTCCAACTAATCAGTTGTACAATGACTGGAACGTCCTTAATGTTCGGCAACATTTTATTCTGCAAACAGTTCTAATGCAGCACCGCAAAACCCCTTACAGGGAAATAAGTAAACGTCGAAAAGACAAAATATGTTCTCTTCCATAAGTTCGCTTATCATTCACTAAAATATTATTTTATTTCCTGGGCCCGTCTCTTTACAATAAATGAAGCGAAAAATGTCCTATATATGGGTTATCATTGTATAACTGCAAGAAGACTGTCCGCTCATACCTTCAAAATACATCTTATGACGAAACAGAAAAATACCTAAACTGACTGATTATAAAATAACTAACCTGATTTATCTACTCTCTCACACAAACACACACATCAACACGCAATCACACACGCACACACACACACACACACACACACACACACACACACACACACACACACACACACACACACACACACTAACTGTATGCATGTAATTATTATATACATAATGTTATGGGGATTAAGACTGTTACTCCTTAATACAGGTTATTTTGTAACCTAGCTAGGAGTGCAGAGCTACATCCACTAGATTTAAGGACATATTTTATAGATAATACAAACAATGTAATGTCAAACCCATGTACTACAATCACATTAATATAAATAAAGTTATTATTATATTATATTATATATATTATATAAATATATTACAGAACATATAATAACACTTTCGCCCCGCATTCGCTTAATGGCAGTAATAAAATAAGAATTTCTCGTATCTCGTCTTGAAGAAAGCGTTTTTATGACAGTATGACAAAAACTTTTTTTATTTATACAACCTATCAAAAGATCCACTGCTGAAAATATGCCTCCCCCATAGATTGCTTCATAGGGGAGAAATTTGTTTGCTACAGTTGTAGCGCGGAAGCGGATTGACAACAGCAGTTTTTTATTAAGTTTTTATCAGTAAGATACTGCTTCACATACCCTGTTATATGTTATGTTATATGCAGCCTATGCTGTAAAAAAGATTAGAGGTCTCAGTAGTGTCGAGACAGCTAGATTAGTTTATTTCAGTTATTTCCATAGCATAATGTCTTATGGGATTTTGCTATGGGGAAATGCGGCTGATTCAGAAACTATTTTTGTTTTACAGAAGAGGGCCATTAGAGCTATTTATAATCTAAAAGCGAGAGAGCCTCTTAGAGATAAATTTAAAGAAATAAATATATTAACTTTGGCCTCTCAGTATATTTACGAAAATTTAATGTATGTTCACAAAAACAAAGGCAGTTTTAGTAAAAAAGTGATATACATTCTGTATGCACTAGGAACAAACACAAGCTAGTGATACCAGTTTCTCGACTCCACAGAGTCATTAATTCATTCTTGGGGCAATGTATACGCTATTACAACAAGGT
Source organism: Parnassius mnemosyne (assembly GCA_963668995.1). Lineage (NCBI taxonomy): Eukaryota > Metazoa > Arthropoda > Insecta > Lepidoptera > Papilionidae > Parnassius > Parnassius mnemosyne. Next base: position 10,316,366 of record CAVLGL010000093.1, read on the forward strand.
CCCAGAAAGGGTACGGGGGGGAGTCTTTGCTGGACAAAGTCTCGGATTGGGGGCGACTAAATCTAGTCCAGTTTAATCCTCAGAAGACACAAGTTTGCGCGTTTACCGCTAAAAAGAACCCCTTTGTCGTATCTCCTCAGTTTCAAGGTACTCCCCTTGTTGCCTCAGCCAATATCGGAATCCTCGGCGTCGACATATCGAGTGACGTGCAGTTTCGTGGTCACTTGGAAGAAAAGGCCAAATTGGCCTCTAAAAAGCTTGGCTTGCTCAGCAGAGCGGGATAGTATTTCATGCCGGCACAACGCCTGCAGGCGCAGGTTCGACCGCACATGGAATACTGTTCCCATCTCTGGGCTGGGGCTCACCAGTGCCAGCTCCTTCCACTTGACCGCATCCAGCGCAGAGCGGTTCGAATCGTCAACGACCGAGTCCTTTCCGATCGGCTCGACTCATTGGCGCTGCGAAGAGATGTTGCATCTCTTTGCATTTTCTTTCATATTTACCACGGTGAGTGCTCTGAGGAATTGTTCGGATTAATCCCAGCCGCCAAATTTCACGAACGCACATCGCGGCAGAACTCCCGATACCATCCACACTATCTGGATGATTGGCGGTCCACCACTGTGCGATTTAGAAGATGTTTTCTTCCTCGCACAATTTCCTTGTGGAATAGTTTACCACCAGAGATTTTTCCGGACCGATACGACTTAGGGACCATCAAGAAAAGAGCCTACTCCTTTTTAAAAGGCCGGCAACGCATCTGCAATTCCCCTGGTGTTGCGGTTGTTCATGGGCGGCGGTAGTCACTTACCATCAGGTGAGCCGCATGCTCGTATGCCCCCTCTCCTATAAAAAAAATCCAAAAACGGCGAAGCCGGCCTTTCTCTTTTTAACGGAGTCTCAGGTGTCCTCTCCGGCTGATACTTCATATCTCTCCTACCCGGGGTACAAATTAGAACACTCCTTTGTTCCTCGGGCTGGGGTTTGCGTATACGTCAGAGAGGACATCTGTTTTCGACGACAGCTACGACCGTAATGCCGACACAGACAGACTCATCGACCACGTCCAAATGGCTGCAGACTCCGTGCTACAACAGGTCCCATCCGCAGAGATCGTGATGCTCGGTGATTTTAACGCCCACCACGCTGAATGGCTTGGTTCCTGTTTAACCGATCATGGGGGTAGATCTGTCTATTAATTTGCCTTGACATATGGTCTAACACAACTGGTTACTTCGCCTACGCAGATCCCAGATGTGGAGGATCATGTACCTTCCGGTACATGATCCGGGGATTTGACCCCGGCGACTCTGCTATTCCTGGCTACGGTGGCGACTATGGTAAAGGCGGGACATGGGGGGGGCTAAGAATCTCCGGTGGAAGTTCGTTTCCCACCTAAGATGGCTCGACCTAGAACCATATAACGCACTCACGCTGAGGACTGACAAGAAGATTCTGGAGCTGAAGGAAGAGATAGGCAACTTGCGCTATGATATTATAGGATTATGTAAGTTTCGAAGATAGGGGGAGGACACAGGAATCCTCGAATCTGGGTATTCGTCCTATCACCGAGAAGGTGACCTTCAGTCCCAAGGAAGTGTCAAATTTATCGTCCACAAGTCTCTCGTTAACAACGTTATAAAGATTAGGAGTATTACGACGAGAGAATCACCAAACGGTATTCGTTGAAGGTCATAATACAGCTTTACATTGATCTCGATGAGGAGGTGGAGGAAATATATAAGGACATCTCTAGAGCCATACATTCCTCCAAAACCCACTACACGGTGTTAATCGGGAACTTTAGACCCTTTTTACTGGAAAAGAGGCTTTCTATCTTAGTCCTCACGGCTGACAACGCATCTGCATTTTAATTCGCAAACGAAGATAGATGTAGATGTCTATGGGCCACAGCAACCACTTACCATCAGGGGGACTGTGTGCTCGTTTGTCACCCTTATTCAATAAAAAAAAATTCCACGCAAACCTAGGCGCAAGAGTGAACGGTGAGCTGAAGATAGGGAAGATAGGGAAGATAGGGCAACGGAACCCAAGAAACCAGAGCTGGCTGATTTCATGGAGAAAAAGGGACTCTTTATAATGAAGTGGCCCCAAAGAAATTGGAGCTGATCGAGCCCCGACGACTCGACAAAAAATTAAATTGACTTCATTATGACGACGAGACGGTAACTACTCAATGATGTCTCAGTGATCGAGAGGGTGAAAACTAGAAACCGAATGGTGAGAGGCACAGTGAACATAAGCGTTAAGTTGGAGTGGTCACGTCTAATGAATTCAACGCTCCATCTCCCTCGTGCTTCAATTCAAAGCCCCGAAATTTTCAGCTCAATTTACGAAATCGTTTTTACTCTCTAAAAGATTGCAATACAGTGGACGATATGAATAACAAGCTCGTGGAAACTATCCATGCGGTTGGAGCTAAGTTCTACAAGACCCGTCACAGAAGAACACAAAAAGTTTCGGTTCACACTCTTAATCTAATGGCTGTTACATGGGAAATGAAGATGCAGTCTTTAGCAGATTTGACAGCATGCAGACAACTGAACAGGCAGATCTTCCAAATGCATGCGGCGGGACTTACGCAACTTCAATACAACTCGTATTGAAAAAGTGATCGAGCGGAACCAGGGCTTTAAAGTCTTTGTCAGAGATCTGTCTGCCAGAAAGTGTCGAAGCTGAAGACCGAGTGTGGCAACATCGTATCTGAGACACCTGAGATTTTGAGTGAGATTGAGAGTTTCTATGGGCACACGCAAGTGTGAGTAACGATCCAAGAGCAAGTCTTATCCGACACAAGCGAGATTAGATTGGCTCTTCAGCACCTTAAAAATGGCAAGGCCTCACGCATGGAAGTAAATAAAACGGGGCTTCTGAAAGTGATTCGAAAACCGGTAATTGAAGTCCTATAGAAGCTCTTTAATTCCGTCCTCCACTACTTCGGAGGCTCTCTAGAATAACTACAGACCAATATCCCTTCTGAGCCGCGTCCACGGGCTCATTTCGTGAGTCATTACGAATCATCTCGCACGCAGACATGACGACTTCAAGGCCGATGAAAAGGCTTGAGTACCATAGACCACATACATAACCTTCGGCAAATTGTACAGAAGACAGAAGAATACAATCTGGCAATTTGGCTTACGTATGTTGACTATGAGAAAGCCTTGTAATAAATAGCAAGATATCTGTAGCATGATCTGGAACCTCTTTTTTCAAACAAATATCAATACAATTGAAAAGCAGTTATTTTTAAAATCTCTTAAGAATCGCAAAAATAAATCGTACAAAACGCTACATATATAATTATGTCTTGAAATATTTATGTCTTTGATTCCGTCGAAATGTGTGTGGAGCTACAGTCCCTTCAGCGGTGCCAAGTTGACTGTCGGTATATCAAAGTGCTGAAGTGTTTTTACATTATGGCTATCCGAGTACAAAACCAGAGTACGAAACCCATCCAACTGTAGGTGAGAGGTGTAAGAAAGGGTGACATATCCACGAAACTCTTCATCACTGCATTAAAAGACGTTTTCAAGCTACTGGACTGGAAAGGATAAACGATTATCTGTCGATATTGTCCTTATGGCAGAATCGCTGGAGGACCTAAACACTATGCTTAATGACTTCAATAGTGCCTGCCAACGAATAGGTCTTAAGATGAACATGGACAAAGAAAGAAAGAAAGAAAGAAACATTTATTTGCACAGAATACAGGTGGTACCAGATTTAACAGTGGTGCATAGTTCATGCTATATTCTGCCTTTAATAGGTAAGTTATATATAGACTTGGTAAGTTCAACTTCGACCGAGAGATTAATCAACGGATTAATCTCTCGGTCAAAACAAGATTTTACAATCAGTGTGTGTTACCAGTTATACTTAAAGATCTGAGACATGGTCCGTCACTACTGGTCTTATGAGGAAGCTCAAGGTAGGGGGCTATGAAAAGGTCTATGCTCGGCATTTCTCTGCATGATAAACTTAGAAATGAGGATATCCGCAGTAGAACCACAGCAACCGAAGTATCCCAACGGAAGTGGCCTACTACGGTACTAGGCCAGCCATAGCTCAAAGAACCGACAACCGATCGGGAAGAAAGGTTCTCCAGTTTTTTTTTTAAACATCACCCCCACACGAGGATCTTATCCTGTATCGCGGAGACAGTTTACAAACATAAATTGCACAAGGACAAACATCAAGACCCGGAATAATTATTTCTAGGCCATAATACTTGTTCCGTGCGAGATTAGAACCCGCGGCTCCCAGCGCTGTAGCTCATTGCTAAGCCACTGCGCCACGGAACCGTCAAGCCTGGCGTCGAGTGGCAGCCTCATACCGGTAGGTGAAGTGTAGGGCGTCCCCTCACTAGATGGAGTGACGTACTGGTAAGACATGCAAGAAGTCGATAGATGTAGTAGATTGGCATTCCTCGGGATAGGCCTATGTTTAGTTGTGGACTTGTGAAGGGCTGTAATAGTGATAATGATGATGATTTTACCCATCAAGAGGGGATTGTTTTTTAACCTAAAAAGGCATCAGCTAATTCGTGTCTCCCCAAAAATATAAAAGTGAATATGTGTGCTAAGTTCACTACCTACAAACGACGTTCAGTGTAGTTAGCTTCGCCGATAAAAAATGTAGTTATTAATAAAATCAGACGTCACTTTGCGGAAATCCATCCAATTTTTACCAACTTTAATAAAATTATTGCTTAAATCGTAGGATCTATGAATTTATAACATTTTTGGAACTTCTATGGAGTGGAGCTTGATGCTTTTATAAAACTTTTTTTAAAATCGAAATCTACTACCGGTCCAAAAGCAACCTTTACAGAGAGAACCTGCGATAAACTTTATACCAATTTCTTTTTTTTTTTTCTAATTAATTTAAAAAATTTGACATTTTATTTTACGATTCAGAAAATGCACATGTGTTTTCATTTTATCTTATACGTCAGAGGCAAACACAACTGTCGTTCAATATGTGGGATATATCCAAAATAATATTTGAATTTTCACATGTAAAACCATGCTGCAGCTATATTACGCAGCACGAATAGGACAGTGCCACGCTATTACATAATACCTGCGTGAAACAGCAAAATAATGCTGTGGATTGTATGGTGAATGTGGAGAACCAGAGATACAAAAGCTTTTACAAAAATTTACTTCGCAAATATCCGCGTTATAAAATAAAATGATGTGTCTTACCTAGTATGAAGAAGCACCTCCCGCCCTCCCTCAATTGCGTGCACTATCCCCGTCTCCACTAATCCCAGCACCACTACTTCCAACACCACTACACTAGGCAAGACACACCACTGACGATAATACGACACGTGTTTCGCCTCTACACGAGGCATCCTCAGGTGATATAGACTCTACGGTGGCTAACCGCTAAGTGGTTGTATTATCGTCAGTGGTGTGTCTTGCCTAGTGTAGTGGTGTTGGAAGTAGTGGTGCTGGGATTAGTGGTGACGGGGATAGTGCACGCAATTGAGGGAGGGCGGGAGGTGCTTCTTTATACTAGGTAAGACACATCATTTTATTTTATAACGCGGATATTTGCGAAGTAAAATTTTTGTAAAAGCTTTTATATAATGGATTTCCGCAAAGTAACGCCTGATTCTATTAATTAAACCAGAGATACATTTAACTGGTAACGAGGCATTGACCATCTTAGTCCTCAGGGTGGCGAGGCGTCTGCATTTTGATTTTTAATCAAAGATGGATATATATCGTTGCACCTCCGACGGATAAGCTGAAACGCTTCACAACTCGTAAAATCTGTCGCCGGTTCTTCTCACTCACCATACATAACATTGCACCATTATACTAATATTTTATGGTGGTATTTTGTTACAGCGTAGTCTAACACCGGTCGGGCTAACACTCATTATACAGTCATAATGCTCATCGAGGTTCTGTCATGTTTTCCCAAGCATGGTCATGATCTAACTACACTACCTCATTTCTCTTGATGATATGAAACAAATTATAACTTATAACAAAGAAATGAATATATTGATGATTACAATGTATCAATGTTATTCGATATCATTTTCTAGTCTGTGCATTTGTCGGTAAATGAGTTCGAATCTATTCTGTAAATCTAAATGTAATTAAAATCGTAATCAGCGTGATTGGAGAGTGCACATTAATAGCATCCAGTTAATTCGTGATCGGCAATGATTAACTATATTGACAAACATACTAGAATTTACAAACGTACATAATATGTTATTCGACTCGACCGGGATAGGACCACGCTCGCAGAGAAAAGAGAGAAAGGATTTTTACTGGTAACGAGGCAGTCTATCTTAAGGTAAAGTAATTTCTACAAAAACTTCAAAAACGCCGTCATAAGGTCTAAAATTGCGTAGCGCCCGCGACTATTAAAACCGCTTAGAAATCGCGTAGAATCTTAAAATATTTTTAAAAAATTATTGATTTTAGTAATCAAAATAATGAGCAAGTAAATTACGAATATTGATGTTATGAATGTATTCGAGTGGTTTCCAAGCATATAGATTAAGTAATTTCGTTGTAATTTCAACTATAGTGATTTTTTAGAGGTGTTTTCGCAAATTATTATGATCGAGTCTGAATAAAGACATGAATTTACCTATATCAAAATTCCAGTTTGTTAGTCGTGTCACACTCCTATACTATTCGATGAAAGGAGGTGCATTTTTTCGCGGTGTCGCCTTAATCATCAGGCGTTTAAGATAGAGTGCCTCGTTATCGCGAATCTGTATTTTAATTCTTAACCCAATATAGATGTAGATGTCTATGGACCACAATATCTACTTACGTTCAGGTGGAATGTGGGCTTGTTTGTACTTTTTGTTGCACCATTTTTACTTATATATAAATAAAAATCAGATTACTGTTGCACTCAATACCTGATTCTATTTTCAACAGGAGCTTATGATAACACTATAATAGCGTTTATTAAACATAGTCAATATTTATATTAATGCACGGTGGTATAATCTATTAGAACAAGCTCAGATCACGCTCCGTTCATTTGCGTAAGAGACAAACAATTTTATAAAGTTGCTTAGGAATTAGCGTTCATTCTTAGAATCCAACGAAATTCTTGAAAATTAACTTAATTAAACTTGGACATAAATCATAAAATTACGACCTCGCCATATTGAATAAAATTAATTTTTTAAAGTTTTCTACTGTTTTTTTTTTATAGGATTAGGGTGACAAACGAGCCCACAGTCCACCTGATGGTAAGTGGATGCTATGGCCCATAGACATCTACATTTATCTTCGATTAAGAATCAAAATGCAGATGCGTTGTCACCCGTGAGGACTAAGATGGAATGTCTCATTTCCAGTAAAAAGGGTCTCCGGTTCTCTACACTCACCATACGAAACACAGCAGCGTTAAGCTGCTATTTTACGCTGGTATTCTGTGAGAGCCGACCCATTCGTGCTACAACTATACTTCTAATATAGCTGTAGCATGGCTCTACCACGTAAAGAAGAGTATTTTGTATAAACGTTAGGTAAAACGACAATACCGTGTAATATTTATGCAACGTGACATCAGCATCATCATCATAACAGCTCATCACAAGTTCACTGCTGAACATATGCCTCCGTCAATAAATGCTACATAGCACGGTCCTGAGTCACCTGCATTCATCGACTTCCTGCCAGATCCATCTAGTCAGCTTACCCTGTACCAGGATGCTCGAGAACTGCTGCTCTGCTCTGAACTGGCTGCGCGTAGACAGCGACGACTGTTCTCTCGTCTACAGGTGCCTCTATAGGTCCCATAGCGGTAATGCCGACACAGACCGACTCATCGACCACGTCCAAATAGCTACAGATTTCTTGTTACTTGGCAATTTTAACGACCACCACGCCGAATGGCTCGGTTCACGTTTAACCGATCATGCAGGGAGATCTGTTTATGACTGTGCCTTGGCATATAGTCTCACACAACTGGTTACTTCGCCTACACGGATTCCAGATGTGGAGGATCACACACCTTCCCTATTGGACCTGCTGCTGACCTCTCATCCGGACGGATGTCAGATTTCTGTCGATGCCCCTCTTAGCTCTTCGAACCTTTGCTGATCCAGAGTGTGGTTGCGTTCTACGTTCTCACGCTCCCTTCGTAGTTGCGTTCTGCAGGCTGCCGCCGTGTTTGGCATTACAGGTCGGCAGATTGGGACGAAATGCAGTCTTTCTTCGCATCCTACCCATGGGGGTGGGTCTGCTTCTCATCGGACGATCCCAGCGCTGGTGCTGACTCTGTCACTTATGTAGTGCTACAGAGAATGGAACTATTTATTCCAACATCTGTGGTACCCATCGGAGGCAGATCTCAGTCTTTATTCGATCTCTCCTGTAATACCGCACTACGCAATAAGCAGGAGTGTTATCATGCCTGAGCTGACGCTTCGGTGACTTTGGATGTAAACACCAGCATGCCTAAAAAGAAGTATAACTTCGCCTACAGGTTCTTCAAAAGCGTTATTGCCAAGACAAAATAGTGCACATTGGCAGAATTGGCGAAAACTTAGATCGCTTTCCTTGGGAACCCATGCATTCTGGTCTCTCGCCAAGGCTGTCCAAGGGAATTTCTGTAAGCTATCACTACCATCTCTGCACAGGGGGACGACTCACTGGCCCACGCCGCAAAAGAGCTGGCCTTTAAGGCTCCCTTTTTGGATTCAACTCTACTCCCGATAACGGGGGCAACACACCGTCAACCACCCCGCAGTTTGAGTGTTCTATGCCTGATGTGCGATTCACACAGTGCTCATTACGCAAAGCACTCCTCTCCCTGGACATCCACAAGTCGAGTGGGCCTGATGGTATCCCGCCAATTGTGCTGAGGACGTGCACTCCAGAGTTGGAACCGGTTCTAACGCGCCTCGTTGTACCGATTACATGGAAGACAGCTATCGTGCACCCGATCCCTAAAAAGGTAACCACTCTGATCCATCCAACTACAGGCCTATCGCCATCACTTACTTGTTCTCGAAAAAAATAAAAGTCCATTATTAACTGCCAGCTCATGTGGTACTTTGAGGAGCACCAGCAGATTAGTGACCGCCAGTACGGTTTCCGTCGGGCTCGATCAGCTGGTGATCTTCTTGTTTACCTAACAGAGAGGCGATCGACTTAGTGAGGCCATCAATCGGGTCTTGCACAAAGTGCTTCTTTCAAATCTTCCTTCCAATGGGCTTCCCGAGAAATTGTGCAATTGGATCCCCAGTTTTCTGTCTGATCGGAGCTTAAAGCATAGTAGACGGTACATGATCTGATTACAAGCCTATTAACGCTGGTGTTCCACAAGGCTATGTGCTATCACCAACGTTGTTTCTTCTGCGTATCAATGATATGTTGCATACCGGTAACATTCATTGCTTTGCGGATGCACTGGTGATGCTCTATACACCGGCCGTGCCAATATCTCTCGGGAAAACGTCGCCGAGTACCGAAATAAACTTGTGTCTGAAGTCGAGTCTTTGCTGACCAAGGTCTCGGATTGGGGGCGACTAAATCCAGTCCAGTTTAATCCTCAGAAAACAAGTTTGCGCGTTTACCGCTAAAAAGAACCCCTTTGTCGTATCTCGTCAGTTTCAAAGTGCTCCCCTAGTTGCCTCAGCCAGTATCGGAATCCTCGGTGACGACATATCGAGTGACGTGCAGTTTCATGGTCACTTGGAAGAAAAGGTCAAATTGCCCTCTAAAAAGCTTGGCGTGCTCAGCAGAGCGGGCCAGTATTTCATGCCCGCACACCGCCTGCAATTATACAAGGCGCAGGTTTTGCCTCACCCGGAATACTGTTGCCATCTCTGGGCTGGGGCTCTCCAGTGCGAGCTTCTTCCACTTGACCGTATCTAGCGCAGAGCGGCTCAAATCGTCAACGACCAAGTCCTTTCCGATCGGCTCGATTCACTGGCGTTGCGAAGAGATGTTACATGCCTTTGCATTTTCTTTCGCATCTACCACGGGTAGTGCTCTGAGGAATTTTTCGAATTAATCCCAGTCACCAAATTTCACGAACGCACATTGCTGCGAAACTCCCGATACCATCCACACCATCTGGATGCTTGGCGGTCCACCACTGTACGTTTCACTAGGAGTTTTCTTCCGCGTACGATCTCTCTGTGGAATAGCTTACCACCGGCGATTTTCCGGACCGATACGACTTAGAGACCTTCAAGAAAAGAGCTTACTCCTTTCTAAATGTCCGGCAACATGTGTGATTCCTCTGGTGTTGCAATTGTTCATGGGTGGCAACTTACCATCAGGTGAGCCGTATGCTCGTTTGCCCCATCTATAAAAAAACCTTTCTTCTCCATCGCTAAACGTTTCTTCGAGCTATATGCAGGTCCATTCCTAATTCAGCTTACTAATTATTTGCGCTATGTTGGTTACTCTGGTTCTTCCTACTGCAGATATCCTTATTATGAAGACTCAAAAAAATTCCAAACATAGCCCTTTCCATAACTCTTTAAGCGAACTTGAGCTTTTTCATACGGCCAACTGTGAAGGGGCACGTCTCAGAGCAATATTTCGTCACTGGCAACACGCACTGGTTGTAGTCTTGTTTTCTTTTGAGGTACACATGATGAGAACATGTATCATGATCTCCTGAACACTACCCAACCCTAGCCCTATTTCGGTCGAAGTTGGATATATCTACTCGGACAATTTGTTCTAGGTAAACATACTTGTCAAAAAATTCAAGCGAGTTACATATGTCTACCGATATCTTACATGGCACCAAAAAGTCACCTACCATACAGCACCGCCTGCTAAAGTAAATAACAGCACGACGTGACTCAATTCACTTGCGTGATTTAAGAATATTCAACATATATCCATCAGGAAGTCACCTACTTTACAGCACGGCTCGCTAAGCAAATAACAGCATGTCTTTTATGTAACTTAATAATATTCAACATAGTATAAAACCTAGGATCTAATTATTAAGACAGCCCAGTAGTAATTAAGTTAATATGTAAGTTAGTTTGTAGTCCATTATTCTTGTATACTCACATTGTCACAGTAGTTAACTTGTAAGTTAGAAAATAAAAGTACTATAGGAAAATGTTTTCTTTTCCTTCCACTTCAACCCTTCCAAAGCTGCCGTGTGTTCAAATAAAATAAGTGACTCACACGATAGGCACAATTGTATATTTAAATGATATAAATACAAAATTATTTGGTGGCGATCGTGTCGCGAGCTATCGGCGAGTGCCGGTGTTAGGCGCGATGGTGAGAAACCCCCCCGCACTTCACATACTCCCCGCGAACACCATCGGTGCTGTCGTAACGGCGCCGACACCGTGAACGTAAGTAGCGTGGCGCACTCAATAAAATAAATACAATGTGTATTGGTAAAAAAAGTAAAGAAGCAATAAGATTAGTCCAACGCGCTGCTTCAGTGCGTAAAAGTGAAATTCACATGTCTAGCCAATTCAAGTACCCAGCTGGATATGAGTTTCTCTAGTTGTTAGGAGGGTTTGCTTTAATCGTCACGTTTACCAAGTGAATTGACAATCACAGTACCAGACGTCTAGCATCTTTTTTTTTATTGAAAAGGGCAAACGAGCATGTGGCTTACCTGGTGGTAATGTCGACTGCCGCCCATGAACAAATTCAACGCAAATGTGTTGTCGGTCTTTTAATAAGGACTAAGCTTGTTTTTTGAGAGTCCCTAAGGCAGAAGAGGGCCATAAGAGCAATTTATGATTTAAAGCCTAAAGAGTCGCTGCGACAAAAATTTAAGGAAATTAATATATTAACTTTGGCCTCTCAATACATTTATGAAAATGTAATGTACGTACACAAAAATAAAAGTAGTTTTATAAAAATAAGTGATATTCATTCTGTAAATACTAGGAACAGACACAAGCTAGTAGTACCAGTTACTCGACTCCATCGAGTCAGTAATTCATTCTTGGGGCGATGTATACGCTTTTACAACAAAATTCCAGAAAATATACAAAGTTTGGCCTGTTCAAAGTTCAAAACACTTTATTAAACTAAGTTTGTATAAAAAGGGTTATTATAATATTAAGGAATTTATGGATGATAATAACCCCTGGAAATGAGGTGATCGCTACCAAGCTATTTCTAATTTGTTGTGTTGTTAATTTGTGTAACATCATGATTGTAAGCTGTTATTTAAAAAAAAGTCCCGCTGGGTTTCTTGCTGGTTCTTCCCAGGACAGAGGTTTTTTCCGAACCAGTGGTAATCAAACAAAAGAGTGACTTTCAATAAGTATTATTTATAATCTATATTGAATAAAAAAGTTTCTGTTTCTGTTTCTGTTTCTGTTTCCTAATTCGTATCGGACCGGAAAAATCGCGATCCAGCTTGTCCTCAAGGGTGGCAATGCATCTGTATCTTCGTTTCCAAAACTAGCCATATGTCATTAGTCTTCAGAAAGTAAACGCAATGTTATCTCTGTAAATAATAAAATAGATTTGAAATAAAAAATTTCTGCAATACTCGTATTACTATCATTTTCAATATTAATAGATTAAAACTATTAATAGATACGACGAATACTTAATTTAATTAAATAAAAACTCACAAAGATGTCGACTTACTCGTTGTTTCGTGTCAAGGAATTTCTTTCAGAAAATACAATATATGGACTTTTATAACCAACATTCATATGAAACTCATACTTTAATTAGTTTTTATTTGTTAATTAGATAACATAAGAATGATTCTCCAAAAGGTCAATATATTTCGACACAAAATTACCACTGGAGTAATAATTTAACTTAAAATTTAATTTGATATCAACTCTCCCGACATCACTAATTGATTTTAATTAAATATAGAGCAATTCTCTTGTTATTGTATTTCATCATTATTATCGTTACAGCCCTTCACAAGTCCACTTCTGAACATAGGCCTCACTCAAGGAATGGTCCAAAACAAGCATTGCATTTATAAATTAGAAATCACCTTTTATCATAACACAAATTTAAAGTTAACATTTCGTGGTTATTTATTTACAATTGAAGTGATAAACAGGCAGACAGTCAAACTAATAGATTGTAGTCCATGCATACGATATCAAAGATCATCTCATAGCCTATGAATTAATAGCCATAGATTAATTATACTGGGTATACAAATCATATTTAGGAGTCCTTCTGGGTAGGCATCATCCTCTTAAGGCGACACCGCGAAATAATGCACCTCCTTTCATCGAATAGTATAGGAGTATGACACGACTAACGAAACTGGAATGTTGATATAGGTAAATTCATGTCTTTATCTTGAATTTGCTTGTTCAAACACACGATTGTAAAATTTTGATTCGATCATAATTATTCGCGAAAACACCTCTAAAAAAATCACTATAGTTGAAATTACAACGAAATTACTTAATTTATATGCTTGGGAACCACTCAAATACATTCCTAACATCAAGATTCGTAATTTACTTGCTCATTATTTTGATTACTAAAATCAATAATTTTTTTTAAATATTTTAAGATTCTAAGCGATTTCCAAGCGGTCTCAATCGTCGCGGGCGCTACGCAATTTTAGACCTTACGTTTTTATAGAAATTATGTTTCACTCAGGTCAGACCGGCGATAGCCCGCTTCAACGGTTTTCGATGTGTCGCCTTAACTCTTTCTGCCGACAAAGCAGTGCAAGCAAATGCAAGCAGTGCCTGCATTGCTGTTTTCTCCATGGCGTAGAAAGTCGGTATTGTTACAAGCCGTGAGGCATTCCATTTTCTTTAGAGGTGACAGCACATCTGTAGCTTTTTTTGTTTAAAGTTATTTGCAGGTTTTCAATATATATATATATATTGATTATTATTATCCTTCCACTTGACCGCATCCAACGCAGAGCGGCTCGAATCGTCGACAACCGAGCCCTTTCCGATCGGCTCGATTCTTTGGCACTGCGAAGAGATGTTGCATCCCTTTGCATTTTCTTTCGCATCTACCATGGGGAGTGCTCTGAGGAATTGTTCGGATTAATCCCAGCCGCCAAATTTCACGAACGCACATCGCGGCAGAACTCCCGATACCATCCACACAATCTGGATGATTGGCGGTCCACCACTGTGCGATTTAGAAGATGTTTTCTTCCTCGCACGACTTCCTTGTGGAATCGATTACCATCAGCGATTTTTCCGGACCGATTCAACTTAACGACCTTCAAGAAAAGAGCGTACTCCTTTTTAAAAGGCCGGCAACGCATCTGCAATTCCCTCCCAGGTGTTGCAGTTGTTCATGGGTGGCGGTAGTCACTTACCATCAGGTGAGCCGCATGCTCGTTTGCCCCCTCTCCTATAAAATTATATATATATATATATATATATATATATATATATATATATATATATATATATATGTAGAAAGGGTAATTGTGTATAGTACAGAGACTAATTTTGTAGTTAGGAATAATAATTAATTCGTTTACTCGAATTAACTATCCAACGAGTTAAGGATAAACTAGTAACGGAATACGACAAGCGTACCGTTCCATGTCAGAGCCAAGACTGTCTTAACGGCGGCCGCTTTGTCCGTTTTATACAAGCAGGACGGGTGGCAACGCAGGTGCAATGCCGCAGGTGTGCGGTACACGTGTCGTTTACAAGAATTCTGTCTAGCTAGACCGACGCCACCGCACCTACAACGGTGCAGGTGCCGTCACGGCCATACTGACATGCGTGCGTCCTCGCACGCGCTCCATCACAATTTTAGTTATCTGTAGACAAAAAAACATCGTTCGACTATCCTGACATAACAGCGTCTGGTCCGGTCTATATTGACCCTTCAGATTTGGGTGACAGTCAGTTTTGTTCCGGCAGTAAGCCCTACAAAACTTTAATCATCTTTATGTTAGATCGGAATGATTAGTCTGTAGCTTTTTCTATTTTCTCTTTTTTTTTTCAAGTACTGTTTTCGCTAGTCCGGAATAACTATTCCCTATAGTCATATCATTGGACCGGCACAAAGCCCTGCAATGATAGTAAGAACTATTTTTTTTCTTACGCTTTTATTTTTTCAAGTACTATTTATGCTAGTCCGGAATCACTATTCCCTTTAGCTATATCATTGGACCGGCAAACGCCCTGCAATGATAGTAAGAACCACATTTTTTTTTCTTACTCTCTTTTTTTTTACAATTCAGTATAGAACAGTTACAGACCAACCATACCGCAAACATGTCCCCGTCACAATCACACAAAAGTGTATCGTGAGGGACGTAGTGACACACGATAACACCTAAGTATGTAAACCAACAGCAACTCGACACATATCCCAGTGCAGCACAGACCAGCCTCCCTGCAACTTCATGTTCCTTTCCTGCACTGGAATAATTACTTCGCTAGAGTGTTGCAACGTCTGTAGTACTTTCTAGATGCACAGACACGGCTACCTCTGACTGTCGCACGTCCTCGTGCGGTTGACAGTGAACAGCATACGGTCTATCAGTTATCACCACTTGCTAACAGATATAAACTCTTGTTAAATATTACAACGGTCGACCATCCCAGACTTCATTTAAGTCTGGAACGCGCGGATATGGCTACCTCCAGGCAAACGCACTACAGCTTTTCGTTCTGCTGCGATCGTGCTACATTCGCGGCAGCAAGCCGTCGCGCCGTACTAGCGCTAGCGAATCGTCGCACTCCTTTGCAAAATTAAAAGAAATCGAGATAAATGTATTGCGAACCATGGAATTCCGAGCTTCCGAAATTCATCACATATTCTCTTAAGAAACGGCAACTGCACGACATTTGAAAACATTGCAAAAAAAATGGAAACTATGTGTAGAGACAGATACCACAACATATTTCGAAGCGAAGGAGGAAACTGCGCAAAATCTACGAAAGCCGTCCATTTACAGCGCCAAAGCACCATTTGTTCGGCGGCCGCTTGAATTGCCCTGCCGTAAGATCAGCCGATAAGTAACCGACTGTAGCGGTGTAGGCTCAATCTAACCAGCGCTCGGCCGTACCTGACCATGTTCGATTAGCCATCACAACGTCTTCCTCATTGATCATTGTTGTAGAGACTTCTACGAATCCCTCGAAATCAAACCCCAATCTTGTCAACGACACAATATTCGGAGCAAACTGCAACAGTGATCAACACATTAGAACACAAAAATGTCACTTATTATTTTTAATTCATAGCGTGTTAAAGTTAATCCTTTATTGTAGTACAACCCTTAAAAGTTTTGAATTTCAAAATATAGCAAATGATAATCATGTTTCGCGTGAACTATCAAATTACAACAAAACGAGAGCAGCAGGAGCACCTGAGGGTTTAAAAGCATCGTCGGGGTTGTAGTCATCATGATCTGCGTGAAAAACAAATTGTTAACTATAAGGACAACATACACAGTTGCCTGTTCTCTCTCTCTATCACACATACGAGGCCCTAAAACAGAAATACGTTCTCATACCTTGGACTATAATAAAGCACTTCGCTTTCACAAGTAAACATAGGTCTTCATACGAAGTATCTGACACATACTCTTACTTGAACTTGCGAGATCCACATTAAAAACGTGAACCAGGACAGCGCCTGCCAGGACAAAGCCTAATACATGTTCAGAAAACATTACCGTGCACACAGCATACGACTTCCGCGCACACAGTGTGACTCCCACGCATACAGAGTACACGACTTCCGAGGCATCGCCATGTACAGCATACGCGCGCTCCGGGATGGCGCCTGCGTATACGCGCATACGCATCTGCCGAAACCAGGCCATGTTACAGCTGGACCTGGCAGTCCGTTACGACCAGCAAGGCACACACTCAAGCACTTGTAATCACATCACACGTGCTACTGTAACACATAAAAGAAAACATTAAAAATACTCAGTCGGAACTTGATTTCAAGAAATGCAGCACTACTCTTGGTACACGATTCGCCTTTCTAGGGCACCAAATACTGAGCTGCGGCTACACGACAACCTCTGGTATGGTCCGATCCTCATGTAAACTTAAATACTCTCTTCAATGTCAGAACTAATTGGCTCTACTTCACTTTCATCAGTTATACTTCGGTTTTCCGGCACTTTTCGCAACCAATTAAAAATGTAAACACTCATTCTTACAAAATAGTTTCTGAGCCAATGTTTAGGATAAATTTACTTTCCTCATGTATCTAATGGTGATCAGTAGCAGCGACAAATAATAAGTCCGCGGCGTCATAAGCCGACAGCATACTCAAAAGCGAGCGCTACAGCTCCACGCGTTCCACTAAACCATTCCAAGTTTGTCGACTACGTAATGCTCGGAGTAAACTGTAACACTTATCATCACATTAGATCACAAAAATACTACTTAGTGTTTTAAGTCATAGCACGTTAAAGTAAT
This sequence comes from Parnassius mnemosyne, assembly GCA_963668995.1. Lineage (NCBI taxonomy): Eukaryota > Metazoa > Arthropoda > Insecta > Lepidoptera > Papilionidae > Parnassius > Parnassius mnemosyne. The sequence goes on from CAVLGL010000093.1 coordinate 10,333,749, forward strand.
CATGTTCTTTTTTTCGGTACATCATTTAAACATTTTGAACTTTAAAACTAGGCCATGTAAATCACACCTCGTGTATCAAATTATAACATTACTTGAGCAAGTTAAACTTCCACTGAATGCAAACTATAACTCAGAATATCTCCAACATTTCTTTCGACATTTGTTATCATATTTGGGTACGTTAAGAAATAATGAAATTACTTGCGGGTACTTTCTATTATAAATTGAATAAAAAGATTTAACTTTTGACTTAAAACATTTCACTTTAAACTTTTACTCTACACTTTAATGATTCGTCAATGTCGTAAATACGACAACAAACTTGATTTAAGAAATTGAACACAAAAACAAAACGCGAGGCGCATTATAGTATTTCACCAACGTAATAACCCTTACACTATTCAAAGGTTATAGCAGGTGGGCAGTAACAGGGACTTTATCCCACTTCTGATGTAGAAAGGGTAATTGTGTATAGTACAGAGACTAATTTTGTAGTTAGGAATAATAATTAATTCGTTTACTCGAATTAACTATCCAACGAGTTAAGGATAAACTAGTAACGGAATACGACAAGCGTACCGTTCCACGTCAGAGCCAAGACTGTCTTAACGGCGGCCGCTCCGTCCGTTTTATACAAGCAGGACGGGTGGCAACGCAGGTGCAATGCCGCAGGTGTGCGGTACACGTGTCGTTTACAAGAATTCTGTCTAGCTAGACCGACGCCACCGCACCTACAACGGTGCAGGTGCCGTCATATATATATATATATATATATATATATATATATATATATATACTATTCTTTTTGAATTTGGCTATCATATAAAAAAATATATATTTTCAAATCGGATGGGTAATTCTAGACATTAGGGTGTTTAAACAAACAAAAAAAAACTCTTGTATATATGTATATACAGTATGTAACAAAAACCCTGTGGTTCCCGTTAAGTACGTTATCAGGATCATTATTCAAACCTATGGAAATAACTTTTTTTTAAAACCTCGAACAATATTTTTTTTATTTTATTTAAATAATATAATTGTATGCAAAGTGCATGTGGTTTTATTACCTCTGCATTATCTGGGGAGTAAGAGGATTGTCAAAGTCCTTTGTCCTTTAAAAAATCTTAAAAGTCGCAATAAAATTATTGAGGGGCACTTATCAGGATTAAAAACTATCCTGTCTTTCAAGTTGGAGCAAGCAATACACATTTACAGTGTTTGTGAGTGGTTTCGGAGTGCATCGCGGACAAACAACATGACACGTAATTTTTGTTATATAAAGATATATATACCTATATATATATATATATATATATATATATATATATATATATATATATATATATATAAATATATATATTGATTATAGTCCTATAGTCCTTACCGTAGTAATGTAATCACTTAGGTTAGTACTACACTAGTATTGCACTGAATTAGTAGTTAGTTTTAATTCATTTGAGGCTAAACATACTTATCTTTAATAAATCTTTGAACGATGTCATCCGAAGGGCTCTTGTCTCTATAAATGTTCCCTCGGTTTTAGAGCGTTGTGAAATATTTAGAGACGATGGCAAGAGACCCGACGGTATGACATTGGTACTTTGGGAGAGAGGTAAAGCCCTAGTGTGGGCTACTTGCGTAGACACTCTGGTGGCCTCTCATCTCAAGGATAACTCGTTTAGAGCTGGGCCGGCATCAGAGGCAGCTGATCTAAGTGGCGCAAATATGAGTCTCTGAGAGCTGACTACATATTTGTGCCATTTGCTGTAGAGACTATCGGTCCGTGGGGTCCACGTGTAGTGAAGTTCCTAAAGGAACTCCTCCGCGGCTGGTCGTTGCTGCTGGTGATAAGAGGGCTGGTTCTTTTCTCGCACAAAGGCTAAGTTTAGCTATTCAGCGGGGAAACGCAGCCAGCGTTCTTGGCACGATACCACGGGGAGTAGGACTGTATGATAATTAAGTTACCAGTTTTAGTTTTTTTTAATCATTATTGTAATTAAATAGTTATAAATGTCATTGAGACAATTGTAGTTCTCAAAAACCATCAGCACCTCTCCCAAAACTTAACTACGTTATGTAGTGCAAAATTTGTTTTTCTGTAACTAAGTTATTGATAGCAAAACACTACTTGGACTTAAACTAAATATGTACTAAACTAAGTATTTTTTCATAAAAACTAGGTGAGCCGCGCGGTTTCAACCGCGTTAATCAAGCGATTGAGCCGCGCGACATGATTCTTCGCGCGGCGACCACTGCTGGCTTCTCTCGGTTCTCATCGGGTGGCTAGAACTATGCATCGTCGCGCGACGAGCCGAGGATTGAATTATTTAAATTTTTCATTATCTATTAAACTATGCATCCAAATAAATTTTATTATATTTTACAGAAATTAACAAAAATCAATATTTAAGGCTAGCTGAGAGGTGTAGTTGAATACTGGATAGCCTTTATACCTATATATATATATATATATATATATATATATATATATATATATATATATATAATATATATATATATATATATATATATATATATATATCATATATAATCAATATAATTTTAAATGCAACGACTTTTATAAGATTATCAAAACGGGTATGTTTACTTTTTGTGTGGATAAACACTTGTATTTGTTTCACAATATTTATTTTTAAATTATTAATAAAATATTAACTACAAAAACCGACTGGTTTCGCCTCACGGCATCATAAGAAGTCTGTTTACTGAAAGTATGACACCTTCCTTTGATCAGCATTAACAATAAAATGGTGGAGTCGGAGCCTTCTGTAGCATTACACTTCATATTTACTAGTATAATACAAAAAGCTTAAAGTTAAAAAGTCAAAGTTAGCCTATATACGTCCCACTACTGGGCACAGGCCTCCTCTCATTTCTGAGAGGGTTTTAAAAAAGTAATCTAATATCTAATTTAAGTAATCTAGTATCAAAAGCTTAGTGGAAACAATTCATTAACAGCATGTTGTTATGAAATTATAGCTACATGCAAATATCAGACGTTTAATCATGATATTTTGGGATCAACAGGTTGTTATAATTCTAGAACTACTTCCATGATGCATAACTATGTAAAAAACTCAAATACAACAGCCCTCTCTTATGCAGAATGGAAACAAACCGACCCTCAAAGACATGGCATTCAATTACTACATACAATTGCCCTCTCTTGCACATAACGGAAACAAACCGACCCTCAAAGACGTGGCATTCAATTACAACAGTGAAGCGGCACAGGACCGCCCGAAACGTGGCCTAATCGAAACTCATAGAACATTGGAATAGTCCGATATTACATTCTCACTTTTAAGCAAATACCGTACTACACTATTACCCACGCTGGTATTTCGGTTCAAATTATAATCAAACAATTTTTTATTTAAATTTTTGGAATAAAAGTTAAGTAAAGTTACAGCCTATATACGTCCTACTGCTGGGCACAGGCCTCCCCTCATTTCTGAGGGTTTTAAGGCAAGGAAGTGTCCGCCGCGCTGCCCCTTTGTTGGCGAACTTCACATGTCTTCGGAATATTTTTTTCTTATTCCTCAGACATGCAGGTTTCCTCACGATGTTTCACTTCACCGATGAGCACGTAGTAAATCAGCATATAAAAATTGCAATTAACAATTTCATTGGTGCCGGCGGGGATAGAACCCGGTTTGCTCGCGTACTGTGAAATTTACACAAATTTATACAAGGCAGTCTCACCTGGACCCAAACATTCGCCAAAATACACAGTACACTACTTATATTACTCTTATGTGAGTAGAGTACGATCTTTAGATGGCGTAGTAATAACTATTCTAAATCGAAGAAAACTCTTCAACAATCCACATAATAGCATAGCGTTGAAAGAGTTAAAGCGATGGAGAAGCACGTTGCGTGGGTCACAAACCAAAGAAGCCGAAGAAAGGTCACATATCGAAGAAACCCAAGGAAGGTCACAAAGCTGTCTTTGATTTAGATCTGTTATTACGTGTATTATGACATTAGATGTAGAGTATAATGAGATCATAGAAAGGGAAAGGTTAGATAGAAGGATGTCGTGACTGATGGCATTAAAGGCGTTGGAGAAGTAAACCAAAGCCTGTTGGCTTTAGTTTCCTCGATGCCAGCCATTATGTCACCAGTGACTTTAATAAAATTTAAATTACTTAATAGGTAAGGCAATCTATGAGGGAGGCCTATGTTCAGCAGTGGATATTTATAGGCTGTAATGGATGGATGAATGGATTACTCAGCTGAGGTATCGAAAAACACTGGAGCACTAAATTAAACACACAACATTTTATTTTGCTCATTAAACGCCTAGCGAGTCCCCTCGGATAACTCTTTGTGAATTCTTCATGATATGGGCAGGTTTTAGGCTGCCAGATATATCACGGTGAATGTAAATGGCCACCAATACGTGTAACCTGTCTTTCGTCACTGTCGTGCGATAGTATTTCATTTATTTTATTTTAAAATCTTTATTACATTTGCTTAAAAAAAAGGTACAAAGTGCGGACTTAATGCCTAACAGCATTCTCTAACAGTCAACCCATGGAGTGGTAAGAGTTTAACGTAAGTGTAGCAATTGATAGAAGGACAAAGACAAACCTGAATAACAAAATAGATTATGAATTTGATAATATTATAGGTAATTAATAGAATAGGGTGACAAACGAGCACACAGTCCACCTGATGGTAAGTGGTTGCTGTGACCCATAGACATCTACATTTATCCTCAATAAATAATCAAAATGCAAATGCGTCGTCACCCGTGAGGACTAAGCTGGAATGCCTCTTTTCCAGACAAATTGGGTCTCCGGTTCTCTACACTCACCATACAAAACACAGCAGTGTCAAGCTGCCATTTTATGCTGGTATTCTGTGAGAACGTGGTCCTTCCCCGGTCGAGCTACAACTATACTACTAATATAGCTGCAGCATGGCTAAATATATATTTACTTACAATTCCAAAGAAGTGCAGCCTGAACAACGAAGGAGTTACCATAGAACCTGGTGAGATGAGTAGGAATATAAATCTTGTTGTTAGAGGAAGATCGAAAACCCCTATCATGACAAGAAGAGAGGTCCCTGCTAAAATCAATCATTGAGATACGAAAATGAATATGGATAATTTTGAATTGAGAAAAGAACAAGTAACCTTCTGGAGTTCCACCCCTGCCCTATGGTAAGCCATTATACTGAGATCTATATTGAGAAACATGGTTATGCATACGCAGACCAAAAATAAATCTAAAAAAGTTGTTAAGAGGGCGCTCCAGCTTGTTAAGAAGTTTTTTTGGATAGGTCTGGGTAACATCTGCATAATCAAAAACAGGTAAAATAAGAGTTTGGACAAGTACGAACTAATACTTATTAGGAAGGAAGTGTTTCAGACGATAAAGATAACGTAAGATAGCGACGACTTTCCGACATAAATCGGTTACTTGAACTTTCCAGTTCAGAGAGCTATCAATAGACAGATAAAGGTGGAAAACAGACTTACTAAATGGAATAATAATATTTGATAATAAATAGGAGGTAAGTCTTCTTGATTAACCCTAGCTAGCAACCTTTTCTTACCCACTAAAATGATCCACATTAGAAGTGGATAAAGCAACAGTTTTTAAAAGAGTTTTAGAAATTGGGAAAAAATATTTTCAGCGTAAGCAGTGAATGCGCCTCTGTAACAGCAGCATACAAAAACAACAAGTTGTACTAAATCTAAATTATACTATTCTAATCTATACTACTAATCATACGATAACCAAATCCACAACATTCCAACAACTAAACTAACTCTTCAGAACTACTTTACAAGATTGCCAATAATACTTTAAAGGGTTATCTCTTTATAAGATTATTGATCGGGTTTAGATAAATAACGCAGTATAAATGAAATTCACAGTTGCGGAGGCTGTCGAGTGAAAAAATTTGTTTGAAAAAAAATTTAAACCGAACAAACCCGAATTTGCGTAACATTAAAATATATATACAATATTTATCACCATAATAAAGAAACTAAAACTAAAAAATTATAATTTTTTTATAGGACAAGGGGACACACACAGTCCACCTGATGGTAAATGGTTGCTGTGGCCCATTGACATCTACATCTATCCTCGATTACGAATCAAAATGCAGATGCGTTGTCAACCGTGAGGACAAAGATAGAATGCCTCGTTTCCAGTAAAAAAGAGTCTCCGGTTCTCTACACTCACCATACGGAACACAGCAGCGTTAAGCTGTTATTTTACGTCGGTATTCTGTGAGAGCGTGGTCCTTCCCCGGTCGAGCCGTTCCATTCGTGCTACAACTATACTGCTAATATAGCTGTATCATGACTCTACCGCGCAAAAATCATACAGTTCTACCCCCCACAGTATAGTGAACCAAGAGCGCCGGCTGCGTTTCCTCGCTGAATGACGATATTTAGCTTAAAGATGTTAAAGATTAATTAGCTAAGTCCACGTGATAAAATAAAATGATGTGTCTTACCTAGTTTGAAGATCACTATCCTCGTCACCACTAATCCCAGCAGTTGTGTTGACACATGTTTTAGGAGTAGTGCTGTTCCAGCCTCACTAAAAAGAGCTACCAGCCCTCTTATCACCAACAGCGACGACTACTAGCGAATACAGTTAAGAACTTCACCGCACGTGGACCCCATGTATCGTCTCTACCGCAAATGGCACAAATATGTAGTCATCTCTCAAGGACTCCTATTTTCGCCACTTACTTAGTTCTGCTGCCTCTGATGCCGCACTGGCTCTATACGAGATACCCCTGAGAAGAGAGGCTACCAAAGTCATTCATACCTTCGGGTTTCTTGCCAACGTCTCTAAATATTCAACAAGGCTTTAAAATAAACAGAATAGAATTATTTTTTATTCAATATAGATCACACGTGTAATTCTTGTTGAAAGTTACTTTTGCATGCCTTAAGAGAGAGCGCAAGGTATGTTCTACTATCGTCTAAAAATTAAGATTCCAACGTTTTGTCGCATGAAATCGTATCTAACAATCATATTGTACATATAACTGATATAAAAAGCACATTGTCAGAAAGATAAATGATTGTTAAACTTATTAATATTTTTTTTAAAACGATTAATTGCTATATTTAAATAAAAAAGGGGTTTTAGTGGCTTATGGTGTGGATTTATCAAGTCCGCAAGACTTGTAAACACGATAACTTTTGAAAATATCAATTGTTCAGCTCAGTTTAATTTAAAATTCTTCATCTATCATGTGGAAAGCCATTGAATGTAAATGGCAGTTTAATTTTGTTTAGTTTAGTTATAATAAATTTTTTTCGGCTGCGAAATGGCGAAATTTTCGGTGTATTCAGCAGCCTTGTATGAAAAATCATTACTAAATGGAATAGAGACTGCGTCACTCAGTTCGGCATTAGTCGCCGTCGTGAGTGGACCTTGTTTCGGTTGTTTGCAGCGGCTCAAAAAAAACGCTGTACAAATTATACACAATATTCGAAATCGAATAGTACGTACTAAAAGTAAGTAGTATAAATTTTTTCGTCATGGGTGTAATTTTTATGGTTTTCGAAGGTGTTCAAGCCGATAGGGTTGTCGAAATGTAAATACAAGATGGCGGCTGCAATAGGTATAAATTTTTTCATCATGGGTATCATTTTCATGGTTTTCGAGGGTGTTGAAGCCGATAGTGCTGTCGAAATATAAGTTCAAGATGGCGGCTGCAATAGATATCAATTTTTTCACCTTGGGTGTCATTTTCATGGTTTGCGAGGGTGTTGAAGCCGATAATGCTGTCGAAATGTAAATCCAAGATGGCGGCTGCAATAGGTATCAATTTTTTCATCATGGGTGTCATTTTCATGTTTTTCGTGGGTGTTGAAGCCGATAGTGCTGTCGAAATGTAAATCCAAGGTGGCGGCTGCAATAGGTATAAATTTTTTCATCATGGGTGTCATTTTTATGGTTTTCGAGGGTGTTGAAGCCGATAGTGCTGTCGAAATGTAAATCCAAGATGGCGGCTGCAATAGGTATAAATTTTTTAATCATGGGTGTAATTTTTATGGTTTTCGAGTGTGTTGAAGCCGATAGTGCTGTTGAAATGTAAATCCAAGATGGCGGCTGCAATAGGTATCAATTTTTTCATCATGGGTGTCATTTTCATGGTTTTTGAGATGTGTTGAATCCGATAGTGCTGTCGAAATGTAAATCCAAGATGGCGGCTGTAATAGATATCAATTTTTTCATTATAGGTGTCATTCTCATGGATTTTGCGGGTGTTGAAGCCGATAGTGCTGTCGAAATGTAAATCCAAGGTGGCGGCTGCAATAAGTATCAATTTTTTCATCATGGGTGTCCAGGGTGTTGAAGCCGATAGTGCTGTCGAAATGTAAATCGAAGATGGCGGCTGAATTAGGCACCAAGTTTTTCATCATGGGTGTCATTTTCATGGTTTTCGAGGGTGTTGAAGCCGATAGTACTGTCGAAATGTGTTCAAACTACTTTAAAAAATTCCGTATAATCATGTTATACGTAATTTTTTTAAATCGCTTAGGGCATGCCCAATTGGATTTACCAATTTTTTTTATATATACATATACAGAGACAAGAGCACTTCGGATAACATCGTTCAAAGAACCGTGACAACCTACCACTACTTTTCTTACATGAAAGTCCGTGAAGCCCAGATGAGTTAACCTCATCTGGGTCAACATCACTCAACTCTTAGTCAGATTACCTACGCCTATGCACAAGTTTTCGCCGTCAAATAATGTGCCGAGACTACCACTACTCCCAACACAACTTTAGGAAAGACCGTCGATAATCCGTCAAAATGACTGCCAATTGTCGCGCTTGGCTTTTAGAAAAAGCCTCCCTACGATGGTAGAGACCTATGTTCAGCAGTGGAATTTTACGAGCTGATGGAGATGATGGTGAAACAATAGTAGCCTAATAGTTAACGGTGTGGACCAACATTCAACTAGAATCGTACACCACTCTCACCACAATAATTTAAAGCTTACTTGAAGTAGTTAACGGGAATGTTAGTTTTGTAAATAGCTTGTATTTATTTTTATTAAAAAAATTACCTACATATTTTCACAATTTCTCTTCAAAAAGATCTCGTTGGTACCGCACGGTCGTTAATCCTCGTGTAATGATCTATGAAATTACTCGTCTGTACTGCTCGCTTGAACTAGATAATGTTTGAAACACGAGTATCATAATTGAAAATGTAATTACACGAACACATGGAAGCTGTTATAGAGGGTAATGAAAAGTATGATTACGTTATAACAGTTGTTAAAATATGTATTATACATCCATTACGAATCCATCATTCCAAAGGATGTGTTGTGGGCCGGAATCAAAGAAATAATAACTTATATTAGAAATTTAAAAAACCCTCAAAACAAAAACAGCTGATGATGTTCAAACGGCTGAAGAAGTTTCCTTGAAACACAGCTAAGAACACTTTCGATTAAGACACCTTTAAAAACACTTAATCAAAATCGGTTCATCCGTTTAGGAGCTATGATGCCATAAACAGACACAAATACATACTCGTAGCACCCTCTGTTTTTGCCAGGGGTAAAAACCTTAGAAATAATAAAAGGATTAGTCAAAAATTATCATCATCATCATTACAGCTATGTTCATTGCTAAACAATATACCAAAATGCAATGCCTGAGCCACCTGCCTGTCCATCGAGTTTTTTTTTAAACTTTATTGCGTCTTTTTAGAAAAAAGGATATAAAGTGCGGACATAATGCCTAAAGGCATTCTCTACCAATCAGTCAGAGTAGTGAGAGTTTGACTTAGTACAATTAAAAGAAAAGAAAACAATAGAAACTTAAATTAATACACATTATATATATATATATATATTCTGCAAGACCCGCCGCAGAAGAACACAAAAACTCTCCGATCACACTCTTAATCTCATGGCTGTTAAACGGGAGATGAAGCTACATTCTTCAACAGATTTGACAGCATACAGGCAACTGAACAGACAGATCTCCAAATGCAGGCGGCGGGACTTACGCAACTTCAATACAGCTCGTATTGAAGAAGCGATCGAGCGGAACCACGGCTCCAAAGTCTTTGCCAGAGATCTGTCTGCCAGAAAGAGCGAACTGTCAAAGCTGAAGACAGAGTATGGCAGCATCTTTTCCGGGGCACCTGAGATTTTGAGTGAGATTGAGAGGTTCTATGGGCAGCTGTACACGTCATCGTTGGAGCCACACGCAAGTGTGAGTAACGATCCAAGAGCGAGTCTTATCCGACATTATTCCGATGATGTCCCTGTTCACGCCCAAACGCTGGTTTCGGGATTTAACGCCTGAGGGCGCTCGGCTCGGGGCCATACCGGTTTCAACGTTCGGGCGAGCGGTGTGGCTGTGGCGAACGCAAAATTCAGTTGCTCGAATACAGTGCCGTCGAGAGCACGTCGTGCAGTCGCCCGGGAAACCTTCATTGTTTAGAGTCGGTTTTGTTAGGTTTGTGGAGATTACTACAATTTGGAGCGGTGCCGAAGTCCGGGCTGCTGCCAACTTCAACGGTCCAGTCAGGTCTATCACAACCAACACCACAAAAATACCACTAGACTCAACACATACACACCTCCGGCCTGACCGAGCCCTGAGCAGCAGTCGCCTCAGATACATGTAAGTAATCTCTATTTGACTAGCCTCCCCATTAAATTGTAGTAGGATAAAACATTTTCCATATAGCTTAGTATTATAGGAAATTCTTCCATATAGCCACTCGGGCTCGAACCTGCGGCTGCTCGTTGAATCTTACGCTCATGGGCCCCGAGAGATTCGAGATTTGCAGGGGCAGCTGTAGCCCGTAACAATCCCGAACGTCAGTCTGAGCGAGATTAGAATGGCTCTCCAGCACCTTAAAAACGGCAAGGCCCCAGGCGAGGATGGAATTACAGCGGAGCTTCTAAATGCGGGTGGAAAACCGGTACTTGAAGTCCTTCAGAAGCTCTTTAATTCCTTCCTCCATGATGGCATTACACCGGAGGAGTGGAGCAGAAGTTGAAGAACTACAGACTGATTTCCCTTCTGAGCCGCGTCTACGTGCTGTTTTCGAGAGTCATTACGAATCGTCTCGCGCGCAGACTTGACGACTTCCAGCCCCCGAACAAGCCGGTTTCCGAAAAGTCTTTAGCACCATAGACCACATACATACCCTTCGGCAAATTGTACAAAAGTCGGAGGAGTACAATTTGCCACTATGTCTGGCGTATGTGGACTATGAGAAAGCCTTTGATTCCGTCGAAATTCAGGCGGTGCTGCAGTCCCTTCAGCGGTGCCAAGTTGACGGTCGGTATTACGAAGTGCTGAAGTGCTTGTACAGTAGGGCTACGATGGCTATCCGAGTACAGAACCAGAGTACGAAACCTATCCAATTGCAGAGAGGTGTAAGACAGGGTGACGTCATATCCCCGAAACTCTTCACCGCTGCATTGGAAGACGTTTTCTAGCTTCTGGACTGGAAATGATACGGTATCAACATTGGCGAGGACATCACTCACCTTCGATTTGCCGACTATATAGTCCTTATGGCAGAATCGCTGGAGGACCTAAGCACTATGGTCAATGACCTCAATAGTGCTTCCCAACGGATAGGTCTTAATATGAACATGGACAAAACAAAGATCATGTTTAATGTCCATGTCACACCTATGCCGGTAGTTGTTGGGAGCACTAAGCTCGAAGTTATTGACGAGTATGTTTACCTGGGACAAATAGTCCGACTAGGTAAGTCCAACTTCGATCGAGAGGTCAATCGACGGATTCAACTCGGTTGGGCAGCGTTCGAGAAATTACGGCACATCTTCTCGTCAGGTATACCTCAAAACTTGAAAACGAGACTGTACAACCAGTGCGTGTTGCCAGTGATGACATACGGAACTGAGACGTGGTCCTTCACTGCTGGCCGGATGAGGAAGCTCAAGGTCGCTCAGCGAGCTATGGAGAGGGCTATGCTCGGAGTTTCTCTGCATGATAAACTCAGAAATGAGGATATCCGCAGTAGAACCAGAGTGACCGACATAGCCCAACGGATTAGTAAGCTGAAGTGGCAATGGGCTAGCCATATATCTCGAAGAACCGACAACCGATGGGGAAAAAAGGTTCTCGAGTGGCAGCCTTGTACCGGCAGGCGAAGTGTTGGGCGTCCCCCCACTAGATGGAGTGACGACCTGGTGAGATGTGCAGGAAGTCGATGGATGAAGGTGGCTCAGGACCGTGCTTTGTGGCATTCCTTGGGGAGGCCTATGTTCAGCAGTGGATTTGTGAAGGGTTGTAATGATGATGATGATGATGATATGTATCACCAATAATAGAGCTCATTTTGAATATTTACTTTAAATAAGCGTGTCAAAAACAATAAATAATATTTTATCAGTACATATTCGTGTGATTTATTGGACTCATTCCTGTTCTTTGGTATAGTAATCTCGTTATTCTACTTACTAGCGTAGCGTACGCTTAACGAAATAAACTTACTTACGTTTTTTATTAGACTTTAAATTAAAGAAAAAATGTCGATTTTTGGCAAATGGACTATTTATGTACATTTTTCAACATGATGCTCCAGCACTATCCAAATGAAATTTTCAGGGTTAATTCTTCATGAAAACCAATAGTTTTTAAGATAGGTTGTAGAAAAAAATCAAACATGAAATATTTGTTTTAAAACCATAGAAAGTTAATGCAAACATTAGGTTTTGATAAAAAATAACACTATAATTTTTTTACTTGGATTTTTATAAATCTAAGCCTCTGTTTGATGTAAAGGTACAAAAGACCCTATGTTTATCTTGTTTGAAAAAAAATATCACATTCGCAGACCTAGTAGTTTGGCTGCAGACCTAGTAGTTTGGCTGCAAATCGGATTTTGACAAAATTTTTACTAAAGGCCAAATAACTTTTGAACCACTGAATATTGCATTACCTATATGGGGGTTAAATCGATAGTATTGAGGTCCTCCACCCCCCAGCCACCGATGATCTACCCCTCATGTTACACCGTGTATTTATATGCTAATAAACAAATATAAACATACATAAATACACATTATATGGGTATAATATACATAAATACAAAGTTAATATATACTCGTACATATAAATACGACTAATTAACAATGATGTTTATTCCAGTGCATGTTGTAATCACCTATAATAGTTTCTAGCATTTATAGTAATACCCTATCTACATATGTATGTAAATTATAATTTTAACAATGTATACAAATGTTGGTGATGCTTTAATAAAAAGAAACAATATTGTAATTCTAATAATTCTTCAGTAAATGCTCTCTTTCTGCATCTCTTACTATGTCTTCGCTAAATCTAGTTGGTAGCCACCCTGGATTTGCTTAACAGTAAGATGCCACCAGTGACACTCAAGAACCTTTCTTCTACATCAGTTATTGGTTGTTCGAGCGGTATGCCTGACCCATTTCTATTTCAGCTTGCTAATCCGTTGGGCTTTATCGGTTACTCTGATTCTATTGCGGATGTCCTCATTATGAAGTCTATCACGTAGAGAAACTCCGATTGTAGTCCTCTCCATAGCTAGCTGAAGGTCCTTGAGCTTCCTCATACTGGCAATATTGAACCACGTCTCAGATCTATACGAAATCACTGGCAACGCGCTCTAGTTCTAAAACTAGTATAAAATTGGTGTGAAAATAAGAATATTCACTATCGCTCCGTGGTTGTCGTGAGAGGCGACAATGGAAAACAAACCATGAAGTGGCCACTGACGTCCCCCTAATAACATTTAGAAAATAAAAAATGGCCGTTGCAAACGCACCTAACAAGCGCGGCGAATATGGAATTGAATAAAGTAGAATAATTTTTAATTAAATGTAGATCACAAGTAATTCTTATTGAAAGTATTTTTGTTTTACTTTTCCCACTGATTGAAAAAAAAATTCTATTCTGGGAACAACCAGCAAGAAACGAAGCGGGACTTATTTTTTCAAAGCAAAATTATACAATCATAACAGTTTGTACAAACTACTTACGAAACTTATTTTAAAAAACAGCTTAACACAACCACCTCATTCCCAGGAGTTTATCATCCCAGGAGTTTATCAAAAATATATTTATACTTGGTAATAGAGGCCTCGTATATTTTCTGGTAATTTGTTGTAAAAGTACATACATACATTGCATCACGAATTAATTACTGACTCTGTGGAGCTTGTGTTTGTTCCTCGTGTTTACAGTGTATACTGTATATCACTTTTTTATGCTAAGCTATCCCCTCATGAGCATTGACAGAAAGAAAAGGCCCTCAAAAGCCAGCGGCCCACTATTCCTGGCTACGCTGGCGAACATGGTAACGGCGGGGCGGGGGTGCTAAGAATTTTGGTGGAGATTCAGATGCCACCTAAGTCAACTCGACCTAGCAACATTTAATAATTATTGTAACCAATACGCCTGCCAAACTTAACGGATGCTTGAACTTATAGGACAGGATAACGTAAGATGTTATTTACTTAAATGGTTTAAGATATTTTTTTTATTTATTTATTGGACAACACAACAGATTACATCATGACTTAAAGCTATAACTTACAATAATAATGGTGTGATACAAAACATAATCCTTATACGTGTTATCACAGCATGGCAAGAATTAGAAACAAACATTTTAAATAAAATTGCTTAAACTAACAGGCTCATAAATGCAACAAATCAAGAACTATAGAAACAGAAACTTTTTTATCCAATAGAGATTATAAATAATACTTATTGGAAGTCACTCTTTTGTTTAATTACTACTGGTTCGAAAAAAAACCTCTGTCCTGGAAAGAACCAGCAAGAAACCCAACGGGACTTTTTTTTAATAACAGCCTACAACCATGTACCTATGTTACACAATTAAATTAACCATACAAAACAAATTAGGAATAGCTTGGTAGCGATCACCTCATTCCCAGGGGTTATTATCATCCTTAAATTCCTTAACATTATAATAACGCTTTTTATACAAACTTTGTTTAATAACGTTTTTAAACTTTGAGCAGGTTTTGTACATTATAACTATAATGAATATCAATCAAAGGGCATGTCCTTGAGAATGTCTTTCAAAAAATTTCTAACTGCGGCTCTTCACGTTGGCCAACATAGTGGCGAATATGTTGGCAGAGATATTGGCCAAGAATTTGTGATCGCGTCCACACGTTGGAAGGTCGTTCAGTTTGCTTCGATTCATGCCAATGTGCGGACGAATTTATTAAAATGATTATTGAAGCGCCAACCGCTGTTGCGGTTTATTTATTCACAGCATACCACTATTTTTTATTTAATTTTCACTATTTTTAATATTTAATATTTTTAATATAATATAAATTTTTAATATTTCTTTATTATACACTAGCGTTATACAGATAAGTAAACTATATAAACATTAACACACCTAGGCATAGGTATAATTAACTAAGGCCTGGAAAATATTCGAAGCCTGTCTATGAAACTGTTGTAATTTTTTTATTAAACAAAACCTTTTTAAAAAAGGGTTATTATATAATTATAGAACATATTTATTTATTTACACTTTCATGCACAAAGTAGTACATATGGCGAACTTAATAATAATAATAATAAATTATTCCTGTGGTCGTCTCTGCGAACGGGTTAATCCCAGTCAGCCTCTCGGGTCATCTGAGGCGACTGGGACTCCGTGACGGATCGCTCCAAGCTCAAATGCAGAAGGCGGTGCTCCTCGATACCGCCCGCATCGTCCGCCGGTTTCTTTCCCTTTCTCCCTAACCCTCGGCCGTTTGGTCTCCCCTGCCGAGGGCTTCCATCTGGTTGGGTTTTTATATATTTATGTAATTTTTATGTATTTATTTTATTTTATTGATATTTATGTAAGTTTATCATTTTCATTTACAATTATATATTTATACAGCCCAACCAGATGAGAAAACTATACAAATACCCCATAATAATAATAAATAATTTATTTCGTCAAACATTAAAGTTACATTATATGATCAGTGATCGACGTCACCTAGTAAGCAAAATAATGCCTGTAACAGGTGACTTCGCTCTTCCATAGCTAAAAATTACAGTATTATTAAGGAAATAAAGTACCTAACTAATAGGGAATAATAAAGACAGTAAAAACATGATTTTAGTATCCTAACTTTTAATTTGATTTTAATATCTTACCTAGTCTCCTAGCATTAATAAATCAATAAATCAATTAATACATTAATAAATAAATTAATACATTAATCACTACAACGTGAATGTGAATAAGAAAAGGGTGATCAAAAAGAAATGGAAAAAAGAAATTGTATTTCTTGGCGGCTCCGTGGCGTAGTGGCTTAGCAATGAGTTGCTGCGCTGGAGGCCGCGGGTTCAATTCCCGCACGGAACAAGTATTTGTATAGCCTGCACATAATTGCTCCGGTTCTGGATGTTTGTCCTTATGCAATTTATGTTTCTAAACTGCCTACAGAACAAAATCCTAGTGTGGGGTTAACATTTTTTTAAAAGACTTGTGTTTCACAAATAATTTTCGGCTTGGTAGGGCTCTATAAAGCGAAAAGTTTTTTCATTGGTCATTGTTACTGCCATTATGTAGAGATGCGTGCATATAAAATTTAAATCAGGTGCGTGCAATCACTTTGGGAGCTCGTAGCAAACTGAACGTGCACTCAACGTGTGGACGCGGCGGCCAATACTCTGCCACAACCCTTTGATCTTTTGTAAAAAACCGACACCAGACGGATCTCGCGCCAACTTGTGGGCCATCGTTCCAATACGTACCAACGTAGCTTAAACACCCGCTCTATACGATGGCCATCGTTGTTGGCCAACACATTCGCCAGTGTGCTGGCCAACGTGAAGAGCCGCCTTAAAGCGAACCAGGCTAGAGTTGAAGATGTCACGATCGGTAAAGCGAAGGCGAAGTGGTTGATTCCAGGAGATATTATTTCGCGATATGATGTCAAATATTTTTTCATAGGTCTGCGTGGGTTGCGTTTTATCTTAAAACTAGCTGTTCCCCACGACTTCGCCCGCGTGCAATTTAGGGTTTTAATTTTTTTGCTTTAAGTACCGTTTATACTTTGTTTACAGTTTAGTAAAACGCTGTAATTTGGACATTACAAACAGACACTTCAATTTTATTTATTTGTATAGATATTGATTTAACAGTTCAAAGACCTCGGGGCTGACCAGTTCCGAGTGTATTGTTTTGTGTAGGTTAACTAGGTCCAATTTCAGTGTCTATAATTTGCCTATTAGCAAATTATAGACACTGTAATTGTTATAGAATGATGTGTTCTCCTATAATTAGTGGTACGTAGTAATTTGTAGATATAAGGCATGTATTAGATGTAAGTTAATTTGTACTACTGTTGGAGATCCATACCAATTAATTAATAAATATGCATTTACGTGGTACAAAATAAGATAGCTTTAGTATTTTCACCTTGTTCAAGGTTGTTGCCTTCTTTTCATTCTGTAGGCACCGCAATTGATTTGCCATTTGCGAAACAAAAAACGTTGTTGATAAATTAATTTAGTCTTTACTTACTTACTTACTTATCTTCACGCACAATCCCTGACGGGGTAGCCAGAGGGAACAGATCGCCAAGTGTCACGATCCTTACATACCTCTTTCGCTTCTTTCAGATTCATTATCTTCTTCATACATGCACGTCTAGGTATCCGAGTACTCTTGACCCTCCCCTCTTCGAGCAATTTGCTCACATGGTCTTCGAAAGTTAGTCTCGGTCTAATTCTTTTAATATTAACTTTCGCGCTATATATTTTCTTCACCATTCGGTCTTCACTCATTCGCTCAACGTGCCCAAACCATCGAAGCACGCCCTTATCAATATTTGTGATAAGGTCATCTTTCAAACCTGCCATATTGCGAATCTCTTCGTTTCGCTTTCGGTCGGCCATGGTAACGCCGCACATTTTACGAAGAGATCGCATCTCCACTGCATTCAACTTGCTTTTATGCTTCTTCTGGTATACCCAGGTTTCGCTGCCATGTGACAAAGTCAAGTGTCAAGCTTTTCGGCTACCCTCGCATGATATTTGTCCCTAGTATCCGCTTCCTGAAGCTTCCAGCTTCGGATGCGACAGACCGACTGTGGTTCTGTTACTGCCGTCCGATAGCGCCAACCCGTGAACAGACCCCTAAATCTAGTAATCACTAGATAGTGATCGGTTCCCAGGTCAGCACCCCTGAACACTCGCGTATCCATCACCTGTTTTCGCAGTCATCCACCAGGAACAAATCGATCATACTTCTCTCATTCTTTCTTTCTCTAGTATACATATGGATTTTCTTGTGATTAAACATAGTGTTTGTCACAAGAAGACCCTTTTCCTTGCATACAGCCAGTATAAGCTTGCCAGTGTCATTAACCCTTTTATCGCCAAACTTTCCAAGCACCGACTCGTACCCTGGTCGAGCGGTACCAATCCATCCATTCAAATCACCACATACAACAATTCTTTCGTTTACCCTAACCAAATCTAGAACTTCTCTTAAATTCTCTCAAAATCCCTCCAGCTCAGCCCTGGACGACAAAGCTACCGGCGCATAAACAGCCAAAAGGAATAACTTCGTCAGTCCCAATTTAAAGCGAACCCAGAGAAGTCTTGAGTTCACAACCTTATATTCAGTCATAACATCGACCAACCGAGACGACAGCAGCACCCCCACTCCCTGCCAGGCGTTCTCGCTCTCCGAGACTCCTGACCATAGAGCTAACGCCCCGCCAGGGAGCTCTTCAGTACCACTGCCCTTCCGTTTGGTCTCCGACATACACACGACATCTAATTCTCTTTCTTTCATTATTTCGATCAACTCATTCGTCTTATCTCTCATGCCTCCTCTAACATTCCACGTGCCAACTCTGCTCTCTGTCCTCCACCTTCCGCCGTGTCGGGCTGTGCGTGACGGGCGGCGGTCCCCACCGCCGCTTTGCGCGCTGCATTCCACACCAACGGGGACGAGCTGGTGTGCGTCGCCTTGGGGGGACGCCCTAACCCTCGTTGGCATGGGTGCGCAGCTGTGTATAATTGCAGCCCTGAAAAGGGCTGGCAGGGGTCGCGACGAGCACGCTTCTACAATAACCCCCTTAATTTAGTCTGTGACTTAGTAAAATCAAGGATTTTGATTAATCCGTTTCGTATAGTACTTATTTACATCAATGAACGTTAATTGAAGCTTTATTTGACATCTTAACAGCAAAAACGTAGTCTTAGCTTAGTAACTAAAAATTAAATTAGAAAAGCGAGACAAGTTTATTGACTACTTTATGTAGAATTGTAGATTCCCTTTATGTATACTTATCTATGAAATTACTCCAAGGAATAGGCATACATGGTAGAGTCATGCCGCAGCTACCTTATAGTTGTAGCACAAATGAGTCGAGTCGATCGCGAAATGACGACACTCTCACAGAATACCAGCATAAAATAACAGCTCAATACTGATGTGTTTCATATAGTAATTGTTACGAGGCATTACATCTTAGTCCTCAGTGATGACAACGCATTCTGTATTTTGATTCTTAATCGAGGATAGATGTAGATATTTCTATGGGCCACAGTATCCACTTACCATCAGGTGAGCTATGTGCTCGCTTGTCATCCTTATTCTGTAAAAAAAAATTTATGATTATTTCACGTACATAGTTATATGAATGTGACGAAAGGCGCGGTGTGTAAATGTTATTAGTTATCACACATAATATGGTACGTCTTCCTCACACTCGTCGTTCGTTCGTTTTCATTTTTCATTGATTTTACTAACTACGTTACTACGTATTCAGGAATTCGCGCGATACTGATACTTCTCAATTGAATAAAAAGTTATTTCCCTAATTTTGCTATGTTCTTCTAATAACATAAATGTAATCTTTACAAAGTGGTAGTTACATACTGGTCTATTATTTGTGTTTATTTCTAATTTTTGTTCATTTGTTCTGAACACATTTTTTTATAGAATAGGGTGACAAACGAGCACACAGTCTACCTGATGGTAAGTGGTTGCTGTGGCCCATAGACATCTACATTTATCCTCGTTTGGGAATCAAAGTGCAGATGCGTTGCCACCCGTGAGGACTAAGATGGAATACCTCGTTTCCAGCAAAATGGGTCTCCGGTTCTTTTGCTTAGACTTGGGCAAAAGTTATAGGTATAGTATAATTAACTTACAGTTGGTGGCACGCATATCATATGTCATTCAATTTCACTCTTACCAACTTCAAACGATATCTATACGTGGTAGAGCCATGCTGCAGCTATATTAATAGTATAGTTGTAACACGAATGGGTCAGCTCGACCGGGGAAAGACCACGCTCTCACAGAATACCAGCGTAAAATAGCAGCTTAATGCTGCTGCGTTTCGTATGCTGAGTGTAGAGAACCGGAGACCCATTTTACTGGAAATTCCATCTTAGTCCTCACGGTTGACAAAGCATTTTGCTTCGCTAACGAAGATATATGTAGATGTCTATGGACCACAGCAACCACTTACCATCAGGTGGACTTTGTGCGCGTTCGTCACCCTTATCCTATATAAAAAAAATTAACAATTATTATAATTGTTATATATAAGAATTATAACAAAAAACAATTCTTTCTTCTGCGGTAGAAACGCGCTGGCTGGTACCAGCTAGTTCATTATGTAAAAAGATAACTATGCCGCAAACCATAAATTATTTTATTTATTATAAGCACATACCACAACCTGAGGAAGATCAAAATACAGTGGCGCCCAACTCGCGCCACTAATTATTATTAAAAAGTGATATACAACATTTGTATTTCACTATAACCACGTGTACTAGGTTGAGAAAATATTATGATTGTAATATAATGACCACATAATAAATTTAGCGCGAGTCCATTTTGCACGTCAATCCTATAGCGGATTATTCGAAGGGGCAAACTTCAAACCAGTTCAAATCTGAAAAAAGCTAGATTGACTTTTAAATGGAGTTTTCAAATTTTAAGAATATTTATTAATTCTAATTATAAAATATTAAGACTTTAAACTACTTCTCGTATCGCACTGTACCTACTGAATACATACCGTGTTCTACGGACAACAGTCTGAGCCTAATCACATCATAATTGAGGCAATTGTATCGATGAGTCGAACAATAGAGCAAAGCAACAATCATATCTACAGAACGGTGACAGTATATGTCCCGTGGCCTGAAAACTCCTTGAAGTACAGTGCACGATTTGATGATATTTCACTAAATTAATCAATAGAGAGAACAAGAAGAAATCTTCGTATCTGAAAAATTCCTAATATTTACAGGACATATGAAGTCTGTTCATTCGCACTGAACTAGCACGGCGAACCTCCCTCGCTTCATTACCTTTTCAGTAATAAGAGGTAACTATATCTCACTATGTATGAATAGGTCGACACGACCGGGGCAGGACCTCGCTCTTACAGAATGCCAACGTAAAATAGCAGCTTGATGCTGCTGTGTTTCTTGTGGTGAGTGTAGAGAACCGGAGACTCTTTTTACTGGAAATGAGGCATTCCATCTTACTCCTCAGGGTTGACAACGCATCTGATTTTGATTCTTTATCGACGATAACTGTAGATGTCTGTGGGCCACAGCAACCACTTACAATCTGGTGGACTATGTGCTCGTTTGTTACCCTTATTCTATAAAAAAAAAAACTAATAATTACACAGCTTAGTGGGATATTAGTTTCATTTACTATTTTCAATGTAATTATTCCACTAGACAATTTATTGAAGATTTTTTGCGCAGCCGTAATTTGACTGCAGCGCAAATGGATCCGCTAAATACCAGTATGAAAGCGCTATTACAACACCAAACTGACGTGAACGACTTAAAAACAACCAAGGACTTAATTACATTCTTATAGTTTCAGACCTCTATACCACTACTACTTTGGACGCTCCTCTGGGTGAACCATTCATCCGATGGAAGATGCACTCTTCCAACGACCAAACCAGCATTGTATGGAATAAGGGATGAGAAACTGAAACCCTTTTTTGCTGGTAACGAGGCATCAAATCTAGTCTTTAGTGGTTACATTGCATCTGTACATTGGTGCAGATGTGTTCATCGAAAATGTTAAATATAATCGAGAATAGATGTGGGTGTTTATAGTGTGTACATTAGGTGAAATGTAGTTTTTTTATAACACTGAAATGCCTAACGAAGTGCACTTGGTGCACCTGATGGTAAGTTGCTACTGCAGTCCTTTACAGGCTGTCCATTGACCACTGTATTTTCTACAGACTTCAAAAAGAAGACGGTACTCAATTCGACTGTATGTTTTTTTTGTTTATGTCTGTTACTTTTTTTCTGTTTTTTTAACGTGGTAGAGCCATGCTGCAGCTATATTAGTAGTGTAGTTGTAGCACGAATGGGTCGGCTCGACCGGGGAAGGACCACGCTCTCACAGAATACCAGCGTAAAATAGCAGTTTAATACTGCTATGTTTCGTATGGTGAGTGTAGAGAACCGGAGACCCTTTTTACTGGAAAAGAGGCATTCCATCTTAGTCCTCTCGGGTGACAACGCATCTGCATTTTGATTCGCAAACGAGGATAAATGTAGATGTCTATGGGCCACAGCAACCACTTACCATCAGGTGGACTGTGTGCTCGTTTGTCACCCGATCCTATAAAAAAAAACCTCATAAGTTATTACTGGGAGGACCGATTTCGATGCTTATTTTTTTTATTGGAAAGCTGGTGCTTCACGTGTGTCCCATGTACTTTATAAAGGTTTGACCAATAGCTTGTGAGTTATTCTTAATGAGTTATATTGAAGTCAGTTGTACAAAATTTTTAATTTTAAATTATTATCTAATAAGGCTACGAATGCGTCGTCACCACTGAGAACTAAAACGGAATGGCTCAGAACCTGTACTGGCTCTCTATCCTTCAGAGCGGAAAACAGTAGTGCAGGCACTGCTATTTGGCAACAGACATAGGTAAGAGTGATGCACTTACCCAGACGAATCCTTAGTTAATAATTTAAAATTAAAAATGTTGTACAACCGACTTCAATTTAAATTATTAAGAATAACTCAAAATCTATTGATCAGACCTTGTTCAAATTTATATGAGACCACATGAGACGCACCAGCTATCACATAAAAAAAGAATCGACGAAATCGGTTCACCCAAAAAAAGTTATGATGTAACCACACATAAAAAAACAGTCGAATTTAGTACCTCCTCCTTTTTGAAGTCGGTAGAAAAGAAGTCTTATCACATAGTAAAATGTGTGTGCTCGACTCTTCCTACTATATATATAGGCCAGGTCTGAGCTACCTAAGAAAGCCACCTTGCGGTGGCCGACTCTGGTGGAGCTGTGGATGTATGGAAAGCATTCTTGTGACCTTTCCACAATACGACGATGATGGAATACCATGGGGTTTAGACACAACCCGTTCTTGCCCCCGCAAGACTTGTGTGTTCTTGCAAAGATGCACCTGAGCCTCTCATGTCCGCTTTAATCCATCTGGAAGTAAGGCTAAAGACCAAAGTACAAGTAGAAGTGAGGGATGATGTTTAAATATCTTATTCTTTATTACTACTTCATTATTTTCTACCTATCATTTCTTAAAATTATTTTAACTTTATTTGGTTTTTCAGTAGGGACGCTCGAATAGCTGTCAAATTTTACAAAAATACTTATTTAGTCTTGAAATCATTTCACCATGGATCGCTACACGTTTCAACAACGCATTAAAATTGTTAGAATTTTATCAAAATCAATGATCTGTTCGCCTAAAGTTTCGTGAATTGCATTTAATTTATTGCATTCATGGCCGTCTTGCAGAGTCCACAATCCGTCGTTTATGAATAAATTTGAGACAACCGGATCGGTGTTCGATGAAATTTTTGCGAGAATATTCTAGACAACCCTAGGCAGTTCATTTCTCGTCGTGCGCAAAAGCTGGATCTTTCTGCGACATCAACTTAGCAGATTTTGCGTCAAAACTTTAATTTTCATCAATACAAAGATCAATTAACTCAAGAACTAAAACCTAACGACAACAGACAGCGTTGTGTATGCGTTGATTGGGAATGTCCTTTAATGTACAATAAAAATTGTGGCCATATTACTTACACAGGTTGTTTTATTTCATTTCAAAGTTTGAGCGCTCTTAATGAAAATCCCCTACCTTCAAGGAAGATATCCAATTATAAGAACAAGTAACTAGTGACGTCATTGTTCGAAATGCCAACGCGACGCTTGGTACGGTGAACGCAGTTTCATTCCATGGGAAAGTTTGAAGTTACAAACAATTCATTGCAAAGCCGATCCAGTAGAGGCTTACCTTATATCCCATTAAGGATGAATAAAACAAATATAAACAAAAACAAGTTTTATTAACTAATATTTAATTTAACTGTAAAACGCGCGCTCCATCGCTCGGCTGGCACACGAAGAACACGGGATTGCCGTTGTATTCTGATAGGATTTTTCTTTTTACATCATCCACCTGTTCCCTGTTCACCTGACAACAAAACAGGGATGACTTTACAAACGGGCTTATTTTCTAAGCGTGAAAATTGTATAGCGTGATAGTTTTAAGTACATTGCTGTTTATGCTTCATTGATGATAACAGTTCGCCTAACATTCTTTGTAATGTACCATGAATTGTTATGATATATTATTATTGTCATGTTTATGAGAAAGACCTTTGTATTGGTGTCAATAAAGAAAATTAATAGATTCTCAGTTAAAGTATTTGATTAATAACATAAGTCTTGGCAGATATAGAAGTATACTTTATTAAATCGAGAGAGCTCGTAAACTTTTCTATAGAAAACGAATGACAAACGCGCACAGATTCCACCTTGTGCTAAATGGATGCTGTGTCCCATAGACATGTACATTTAGCTTCGTTTAGGTATCAAAATGCCGATGCTTTTTCACTCCTGAGGACTAAGATGAAATACCTCGTTTCCAGTAAAAAGGGTATCCGGTTCTCTACACTCACCATACGAAACACAGCAGAATTAAGCTGTAATTTTACGCTGTCATTCTGTGAGAGCGTGGTCCTATCCCGGTCGAGCCGACCTATTCGTGCTACTTAAAATATTTGTACCGTAGCTCTATCACATGTAAAGTTATACAAATAGTCCCTTATATTGGCCCGTTTGACTCCATGGCGCAGTGTCTTAGCAATGAGTTGCAGCTGAAGGGCCGCGGGTTGAATCCCGCACGGAACAAGTATTTGCGTCCCTATACTACAGAAATCGTAAGCCTATACATACCAGCGCAACCACGCAGCCACCAAATCCACCACCAGTCATCCGAGCTCCCAGCACGCCGGGCAATGGCCTCATGATGTCCACAAGCTGGTCTAACTCCTGACACGACACTTCCATAAGTGTGCTGAGGGAGTCGTGTGACGCGTAGAATAATTCTCCTACCTGTGAAATTTATTCCTTAACCTTAACATAATATACACCACTAAATTTTTATCACCAGAAAATATAAGGCATTATACAGTGCCGTATATCTGTCACATATTATATGAAATCATATACTTTAACTAATTTAGTTTGACGAAGTTATACGCTTTTGTTTTATTTGAAAAATTCGACTTAAATAAAAAAGATCTGTATGGATGTAAGTAAACTACAAAAATGGTTGTATAATTCACTTGCTTGCGCTTTTTTATGGTATTGGAACGACAAGCGAGCACACAGTCCACATTATAATAAATGTAGATGCGTTGTCATTCCCTGAGTACTAAGATGAAATGCCTCATTTCCAGTAAAAATGTCTCCGGTTCTCTACATTCACCACACAAAACACAGAAGCATTAAGCTGCTTTACACAGGTATTCTGTGAGAGTGTGGTCCTTCCCCGGTCGTCCCATCCGTGCTACAACTATGCTATTAATATAGCTGCAGCATGGCTATACCACGTAAACGCGCTTACTCAAACGAAAATATTTTCATTCAAACTTGGCTTTTACAAAGCACTTTTTGATTATCAAAGCTACGACATCTGTATCTATTTTGGAACGAAGTTTTTTATCGGACGGTACGAATTTGGCGGATAGGGGCTAGGCGAGAAAAAATGTAAGATTTGGGACGAAGTTCCTTTCGTAGTATTTTTTTAAATACTAGTAATGCTATTAAGCATTACTAATATTCCCTTAAGCCGCTTCTGTTAAGCTTAAAATGCTTGTGTAGAAGCTACTAATGCTTCTAAAATATTATTGATAAACGTATTATAATATAGATTTACAAATACAGATAAATAAATTACTAGTCATTTAAAACAAAATAATATTTCTATCACGGCAAGATAAGAAAAAGTGCGAGGGAGATGGATATTATACCATCTGGCTTTCTTATAGCCGCCAAGGCCATCTATACTACGTCAGAAGGGGTCGTGACGGAAGATATCTCTATCTATTTCATCGTTTATTACTAATAACCAAATTTAGAAAACTTTCATATTCAATCGAATCAGCAATTCTAGATATTCACACCTGCAAACAAACTTACTAAACCTCCGTTGTCCATCTGTCTGTCAGGGCTCTGTATCTCATGATCCGTAAATAGGTAGACGGTTGAAATTTTCACAGAATATGTATTTCTATTACCGCTATAACAACAGATAATAAAAATAAAAATAAATTAAAATAAAGGGGGCTTCCCTACTAGAATCGTGTTTTACGATGGTACGGAACCCTTCTTGCGCGAGTCTGACTCGCACTTGGCCAGTTTCATAAAATAAATGGATCTTAGTATTGTTTCTTACATCAATGATAATAATCTAACAGTATACGTTTTGATACATAACATATTTATATATTTTTTTTAATATTTATAATCCATTGAAGTAATATGTACTACGAGTATATGCTACATTATACTTCAATTAATACGGGAAGGAAAAATTTTGTAAGTACCCCTTTGCAAGCATATTGCGCGTGCACACACACACGCACGCACACGCACGAGGTATTTGAGATTTGGTATGGTTAAAGTTTACAAGCTAAAATTTATTTTAAATATGTGTTACAAATTAATTTAAAGAAATTTAAAAAAACATACATTGTTTACGTTCATATTACCGTCAATGTCAAACACATAAGTGTTGCTTGGACAAATTATTTCGTTTGTTGACTTTCATAAATATTATCATCATAATTCATAATAATTTATTTGCTAAAGTAGCTGCTTCGCTGATTTCGAGAGTCATTACGAATCATCTCGCAAGCAGACTCGACGACTTCCAGCCTCCCGAACAAGCCGGTTTCCGAAAAGGCTTTATTACCATAGACCACATACACACCCTTCGGCAAATTGTACAGAAGACAGAAAAGTAAATTCTGCCACTTTGCCTTGCGTATGTGGACCATGAGAAAGCCTTTGATTCCGTCGAAATTTGGGCGGTGCTAAAGTCCCTTCAGCGGTGCCAAATTGACTGTCGGTATATCGGACTGCTGAAGTGTTTGTACAGTAGGGCTACGATGGCTATCCGAATACAGAATCAGAGTACGAAACCTAACCAACTGCAGAGAGGTGAAAGACAGAGTGACGTTATATCCCCGAAACTCTTCACCGCTGCATTGGAAGACGTTTTCAAGCTACTGGACTGGAAAGGATACGGTATTAACATCAATGGCGAGTATAACACTCACATTCGATTTACCGACTATATAGTTCTTATGGCAGAATCGCTGGAGGACCTAAGCACTATGCTCAATGATCTCAATAGTGTTTCCCAACAGATAGGTCTTAAGATGAACATGGACAAAACAAAGATCATGTTTAATGTCCATGTCACTCCTATGCCGGTAGTTGTTGGGAGCAATAAGCTCGAAGTTGTTGACGAGTATGTTTACCTGGGACAAATAGTCCGACTAGGTAAGTCCAACTTCGACCGATAGGTCAATCGACGGATTCAACTCGGTTGGGCAACGTTCGGGAAATTACGGCACATCTTCTCGTCAGGTATACCTCAAAACTTGAAAACGAGACTGTACAACCAGTGCGTGTTGCCAGTGTAGACCTATGGTACTGAGACGTAGTCCTTCGCTACTGCCCGGATGAGGAAGCTCAAGGTCGCTCAGCGAGCTATGGAGAGGGCTATGCTCGGAGTTTCTCTGCGTGATAAACTTAGAAATGAGGATATCCGCAGTAGAACCAGAGTGACCGACATAGCCCAACGGATTAGTAAGCTGAAGTGGCATTGGGCCGACCATATAGCTCGAAGAACTGATAGCCGATGGGGAAAAAAGGTTCTCGAGTGGCGGACTCGTACCGGCAGACGAAGTGTAGGGCGTCCGCCCACTAGATGTAGTGACGACCCGGTAAGATATGCAAGTCGATGGATGCATGTGGCTCAGGACCGTGCTTTGTGGCATTCCTTGGGAGCGGCCTATGTTCAGCAGTGGACTTGTGAAAGGCTGTAATGATGATGATGATGATGATAGAACTTAGGTACAATAGTGTAGTCCATACTGTCATTGTCTCAGAGTAAGTAACAAAGAGTATATAATCACTACGTTTTAGGCAAGAAAGCGTTTATTTCATACTAGTTGTACCCGCGACTTCGTTCGCATAGAATATTTTTTATATTATTATGCATCCCTATTTGAATCGGATTTTGTTCACAATTTCATGAGTGTTAATGTATTAAATAATATTTTTCTAAAATAAATGTAGTCTAAGTTACTCCTAATAAATGATGTTGCTATCAGCTAGTGACAGTCTCGTCAAAATCGATCCAGCCATTTCGGAGATTAGCTGGAACAAACAGGCAGACAGACAAAAGTTTTAATTTTTTTGTTATACTCATAAGTACTGAATTCATATGCATTTAGTAAAAACAAACAGATTCAAATATATAGATATACTATTCGTATAGAGCGGACATTTGCATACAGAAATTTTGAGCTCGCGCGTATGTGACGCCCTCTAACATTTCAGCTATTCTCCAGTAGGTGACGCTAATAAATGTAAGGTAAAAATCCGTTTTAGGAAATTTACAGTTTCGACATTAAAATATCGATAATGTTGTTGAAGGTTACTAAGTTTGTAATACTTTACGATATAATAATAGGGAATATGTATGTTTTTTATTGTATAAATCTATTTATTTTGACTCCCATCACACCAAAAAAATCATATAAGCTTTTTAAGTCATGAGTAATGTCATGAATGAAATGAAATGTCATGATATAGAACAGAACAGAACAGAACAGAACAGAAACTTTTTTATTCAATATAGATTATAAATAATACTTATTGAAAGTCACTCTTTTGTTTGATTACCACTGGTTCGGAAAAAACCTCTGTCCTGGGAAGAACCAGCAAGAAACCCAGCGGGACTTTTTTTTTAAATAACAGCTTACAATCATGATGTTACACAAATTAACAACACAACAAATTAGAAATAGCTTGGTAGCGATCACCTCATTTCCAGGGGTTATTATCATCCATAAACTCTTTAATATTATAATAACCCTTTTTATACAAACTTAGTTTAATAAAGTTTTTGAACTTTGAGCAGGTCAAACTTTGTATATTTTCGGGAATTTTGTTGTAAAAGCGTATACATCGCCCCAAGAATGAATTACTGACTCGATGGAGTCGAGTAACTGGTACTACTAGCTTGTATCTGTTCCTAGTATTTACAGAATGAATATCACTTATTTTTGTAAAACTGCTTTTATTTTTGTGTACGTACATTACATTTTCATATTGAGAGGCCAAAGTTAATATATTAATTTCCTTAAATTTTTGGCGCAGCGACCCTTTAGGCTTTAAATCATAAATTGCTCTTATGGCTCTCTTCTGTAAAACAAATATAATTTCAGTGTCAGCTGCGTGTCCCCATAGCAAAATACCATATGACATTATGCTATATATAAAATATTTAATTTCTAATAACTAAGAATCAATTCAAACATTGGTAGCATCTTGGATGTCGTCACTAGGTCCATTAGATGCTGTAATAATAGCATATGATTGGTCGGTTGACGTCGAAGGCACATCACGAAACGTCAAATCTAATAAGAGAGCGTCGACATGTTTTTCAAATTCCTTTCTTTTATAAAAATACACTTTAAGCCTTTAACATATTTTAGAAAAGCACTGAACTTAAAAGTCGTTAAACATTATACAAATTCACAAGTTTGCGCGTTACTGCTAAAAAGAACACTTTCGTCGTATCTTTTTTTTTTTTTTTTTTTTTTTTATAGGAGAGGGGGCAAACGAGCATGCGGCTCACCTGATGGTAAGTGACTACCGCCGCCCATGAACAACCGCAACACCAGGGGAATTGCAGATGCGTTGCCGGCCTTTTAAAAAGGAGTAGGCTCTTTTCTTGAAGGTCCCTAAGTCGTATCGGTCCGGAAAAATCGCTGGTGGTAAACTATTCCACAAGGAAGTTGTGCGAGGAAGAAAACATCTTCTAAATCGCACAGTGGTGGACCGCCAATCATCCAGATGGTGTGGATGGTACCGGGAGTTCTGCCGCGATGTGCGTTCGTGAAATTTGGCGGCTGGGATTAATCCGAACAATTCCTCAGAGCACTCCCCATGGTAAATGCGAAAGAAAATGCTAAGAGATGCAACATCTCTTCGCAGTGCCAATGAGTCGAGCCGATCGGAAAGGACTCGGTCGTCGACGATTCGAGCCGCTCTGCGCTGGATGCGGTCAAGTGGAAGAAGCTGGCACTGGGGAGCCCCAGCCCAGAGATGGGAACAGTATTCCATGTGAGGCCGAACCTGCGCCTTGTAAAGTTGCAGGCGTTGAGCCGGCATGAAATACTGTCCCGCTCTGCTGAGCACGCCAAGCTTTTTAGAGGCCAATTTGGCCTTCTCTTCCAAGTGACCACGAAACTGCACGCTACTCGATATGTCGACGCCGAGGATTCCGATACTGGCTGAGGCAACAAGGGGAGTACCTTGAAACTGAGGAGATACGACAAAGGGGTTCTTTTTAGCGGTAAACGCGCAAACTTGTGTCTTCTGAGGATTAAACTGGACTAGATTTAGTCGCCCCCAATCCGAGACTTTGTCCAGCAAAGACTCGACTTCAGACACAAGTTTGTTCCGGTACTCGGTGACGTTTTCCCGAGAAATATTGGCACGGCCGGTGTATAGAGCATCACCAGTGCTGTCATCTGCATAGCAGTGAATGCTACCAGCTTGCAACATATCATTGATATGCAGAAGAAACAGCGTTGGTGATAGCACGCAGCCTTGTGGAACACCAGCGTTAATAGGCTTGTAGTCGGAGCATGCACCGTCTACAACGACCTTGATGCTCCGATCTGCAAGAAAGCTGGTGATCCAATTGCACAATTTCTCGGGAAGCCCATAGGAAGGGAGCTTCGAAAGAAGCGCTTTGTGCCAAACCCGATCGAAGGCCTTCGCAATGTCCAAACTAACGGCCAATGCCTCCCCCTTGGACTCTACTGCCAACGCCCATCTATGAGTTAAGTAGACCAGAAGATCACCAGCTGATCGACCCCGACGAAAACCGTACTGGCGGTCACTAATCAGCTGGTGATCCTCAAGGTACCGCATGAGGTGGCAGTTTACAACGGATTCCATTATTTTGGAGAACAAGGGGGTGATGGCGATAGGCCTGTAGTTGGACGGATCTGAGCGGTCGCCTTTTTTAGGGATCGGGTGGACAAAAGCTGTCTTCCATGATTTCGGGACTACGCCTAGGGAGTAAGAGTACCGGAAAAGACGCGTTAGAACCGGTGCCAACTCCGGAGCACACGTCCTCAGCACAATTGGGGGGATTCCGTCAGGCCCACTCGACTTGTGGATGTCAAGGGAGAGGAGTGCTCTGCGAACCGAGCGCTGTGAGAATCGCACATCCGGCATGGAGCACTCACACCGCGGGATGGTCGGCGGTGTGTTCCCCCCGTCATCAACAGTCGAGTTGGACGCAAAAAGGGAGCCTAAAAGGTCGGCCTTCTCTTTTGCGTCGTGGGCCAGTGAGTCGTCCTCCCTGTGCAGAGATGGTAGTGATGGCTTACAGAAATTCCCTTGGACAGCCTTGGCGAGAGACCAGAATGCACGGGTTCCCGAAGGAAGGCGAACTAGTTTCTCGCCAATTCTGCCTATGTGCTCTGACTTTGCCTTGGCAATAACTCTTTTGAAGGACCTGGAGGCGAAGTTATACTTCTTTTTGAGTGTGCTGGTGTTTACATCCCGAGTCACCGAAGCCGCAGCCCAGGCTTGATAACACTCCTGCTTACTGCGTAATGCAGTCTTACAGGAGCGACCAAACCAAGGCTGAGATCTGCCTCCGATGGGTACCACAGATGATGGAATAAATAGTTCCATTCCCTGTAGCACTACATCAGTGACAGAGTCAGCAACAGCGCTGGGATCATCCGGCGAGAAGCAAACCCGCCCCCATGGGTAGGAAGCAAAGAAAGACCGCATTCCGTCCCAATCCGCCGACCTGTAATGCCAAACACGGCGGCAACCTGCAGAACGCAACCGCGAGGGGAGCGTGAGTGGCACCACACTCCGGATCAGACAATGGTCCGAAGAGCCAAGAGGGGCATCGACGGAAACCTGATATCCGTCCGGATGAGAGGTCAGCAGAAGGTCCAACAGGGAAGGTGTATGATCCTCAACATCTGGAATCCGCGTAGGCGATGTAACCAGTTGTGTCAGACCATATGCCAAGGCAAAGTCATAAACAGATCTCCCCGCATGATCGGTTAAACGTGAACCGAGCCATTCGGCGTGGTGGGCGTTAAAATCGCCAAGGATCACGATCTCTGCGGATGGGACCTGTTGTAGCAAGGAATCTGTAGCCATTTGGACGTGGTCGATGAGTCGGTCTGTTTCGGCATTACCGCTATGGGACCTATAGAGGCACACGTAGACGCGCGGATGGTCGTCGCTGTCTACGCGTAGCCAAAGGATGGACAGGTCCGAACCTTCAAGACTGCCGAGGCGTCGAGAACAGATGTCCTCTCTGACATACACGCAAACTCCAGCCCGAGGCACAAAGGAGTGCTCCAATTTGTACCCCGGGTAGGAGAGATACGAAGTATCAGCCGGAGAGGACACCTGCGTCTCGGTCAGAAAGAGCAAGGCCGGCTTCGCCGTCTCAAGATGGTAGTGGACGGCGTTTAGGTTCGAGTGAAGTCCCCTGATGTTGCAGAAATTCACGGATAGCGTGGCAGGGGTCGCCTTGGTCTTGTTGCTCAGTTTGCCCCGAGCAGTTATTGTGTTGAGCGGAATTTTGCCCCCCCCAGAATACGCGGGGCAGCCTGAGCACCCACGCTCAGGAGTGGAATAGCTTGGTCGTGGATGCTCAGCGAGGGATTCTCCAGGGGTACTGGTACCCTCCTGGGGTAGTTTTTGACGTGATTCCGCTACCATGTTGATGGGGGGGGGGGGGGGGGGGGGGGAATTGGGCATCCGGTCACCTGCACTCACCAGACGAAACGCGGAAGCAGAGCTTCCACTTCACGCCGGTATTCTGTGAGGTCGTGGTACTAACCCGGCTCGAGCCGGCCCATACGTGCAACAGCAAAAGCTGCTGCAAGGCTCTACCACCGTTATCTATATATAGTATCTCCTCAATTTCAGAGCTACTTCCCTTGTTGCCGCAACCAGAAGGGGAATCTTTGGCGTCGACATATCGAATGATCTGCAGTAGCATGGTCACTTGGAAGAAAAAGCTAAAATAGCTTCTAAAAAGCTTGGCGTACTCAGTAGAGCGGGACAATATTTCATACCTGCACACCGTTTACAACTTTACAAGCGCATGTTCGGCCTCATATGGAATACTGTTCCCATCTCTGGGCCGGGGCTTCCCAAGGGTCTTTCCACTTCACCGCATAGAGATCAGAGCGGCTCGAATCGTCGACGACAGAGTTCTCTTTGATTGGCTCAATTTACTGGCGCTGCGTAGAGATGTTACATGCCTTTGAATTTTCTATCGTATTTACCACGAGGAGTGCTCTGAGGAATTGTTCGGATTAATAGCCAGCCACTAAATTTCATCAACACACATCGCGCTGAATCTAACGTTACCATCCACATAATTTGGATGCTTGGCGGTCCACGACCGTGCGATTTATTAGGAGTTTTATTAGGAATCGTTTACCATCGGCGATTTTTATGGACCGGTACCACTTAGGGACCTTCAAGAAACGAGCTTACTCCTTTATAAAAGGCCAGAAACGCATCTGCAACTCTTCTGGTTTTATAGAATTATATTAAATTTTTAAAAGGAATGCTATGTTGTTGACTGGTTGTATTTGTTGTAACGGCTGACGTGTTTCACGTTAAAACCAACGGCCGTGTGCCACACACACACAGTCCCACTCGATTTCTTTATTGGTATGAGTACAGTATTGCTTACTGTTTCACCTTCTTATATATTGTAGATGATTAAATCTGCATTCTGTATAATATTTTTTATCGATAGCACCAATCGATAAACGTTGTCAATCACTAACTCCTTTGGTGACGTTACTGGATAACAGAGGGTGCTTATTACAATAATGATAAATGTTCTAGAACAATCTACCAGTAACAATAAAATTTGAAAATTATGAGAAAACACATTCAGTTTTTGGCGATATGTAATCGGTACTTACAATACCGTATTGCACAATCGGGCATATTATCTTTAAAAATATTTTTTTAAATTTATAAAACCAATGTGTCTTGAGATTTTGGCGGTGTCAGTAATACTAAATGACACAAATCCGAAATATATCCCATAGGACATAAGTAAGAGGTGACCATTTTGTTGCTGATGTCCAGTCTATTACTACTACTTAAATGTCTTTGAATTAAAAGCTGCGATTTTGACATAACAAACAGACACTTCACTTTTATTTATTTACATACATACATACATATACATAAACACTCACGCCTGTCACCCAGAGGGGTAGGCAGAGACTACGGACTTCCATTTGGCGCGATCCTGACACACCTCTCTCGCCTCTTTTACATCCATATATCTACGCATACACGCTCGTCGGTTAAGGGTACTCCTAATCTGGCCCATTTTTAATGTATCGCCGATTTGGTCGATAAACCTTCGTCTAATCTTCGTCTTTTATTTATTTGTATACTAGATATCTGTGTTTTAAATATTAATATGCAGATCAAAGTGGTATACAGCTTGCTGAATATACAAACCTAAAAATTTATTGAATTACGTTTCACTACTAGGCTACCACCATTATTTATGTTGATTGAAAAACCGTACTAAATTACAATTTCTTGTCAATGAAATAAAATGAAAAAAAAACCATATCTATTACGTAATAATGTTAAAATAAAAAATAATACCACTTTAATGTCAAATTATGTCCACCGAGAAAACTGCTCATTTATTGAATTACTTTTTCTACTTGATGATTCCTCGTTTCGAGACGAGGCACGTGTTTCTATATATTTCTATTTATTATACAAACATCAATTAATTCTAAAATCCTTCCGAAACAGCAAACAAGCATTCCGAATGATTGATGAAGTAAAACAATAAAGCCTTTATACGTCCCACATCTGTGCAGGACCATCCTCATTCCTGAGAGAGTTCTAGAGCACTTAATGTGCCACGCTATTACAGTGTGCATTGGTGGACTTCACATGTCTTGGAATTATTTATATTTCTCAGACATACGGGTTTCGTCACGACGTTTCCCTGCACCGTCAAGCACCTTGTAAGTCAGTTGCTATGTTTTTCATTGCCACAAGTCCACTGCTAAACAAAGACCTCCCATATGAACTGCATAAGCACGGCCATGAGCCACTTGTATACTCTAAACATATTTTATCAAGACGTCCAATACACCAACACTTCTTGGAAGTACGAGGCTTCAGTACCCTCACACTCACCAGAGCCCATCACATGTCCTTTGCTGAACGTATCGCACACGCACACATTCGGATCGGTAGGCAAAATCATTGATGCCCATAAATCACATTCAATTTGGGATAATCTATACAAATAAATAAAATTGAAATGTCTGTTTGTAACGAAAATTTACAGCATCAAAATTACAGCTTTTTACTCAATGCTTATGAAAGCATATACGGTACTTATAACAAAAATACAATTTAAAAAAAATTGTCTGTCTGTTTGTTCCGGCTAATCTCCGAAACGGTTGGACCGATTTTGACGGGACTTTCACTGGCAGATAGCTGATTTCATAATGAGTAACATTGGCTTAGCTTAGACTTTTATTTTAGAAAAAGAATTAGGGTTCCTCGCAAAAGAAATTAAAAGCACCCGAAATGTCGGGAATTAAAAAGTACGCGATAAAATCCGTAAAAATCCGTTATCGGAAAGATGCTGCTGCCCATCTTCAGTTTTAGTTTCCCTCTATCACCTCTTACGACACCCACGGGACGATAAGAGTTAGTGGATATTCTTACACCGCTACTGCACGGTTTAACCCATTCGAAAAATTTAAATAATTTCACATTCTTACTCTCTTAAAATCCTTCTGTCTCAAGCAGTTTGCTGTCTCCTCCGTTCTGTGGATTTCATTTACAACATGTGTAGCGCGCTTGAATACCAGCTCCTCGCAGCCGTTGCGTTCCAATTCTAAAACCAAAGATTTACAAACACTCATTTATAATGGTTATCTATCTTTTTAACCTACTTCAAAAAAAGGAAGTTTTAAAGGTGGTAGAGCCATGCTGCAGCTATATTAATTGTATAGTTGTAGCACGAATGGGTCGGCTCGACCGGGAAAGGACCACGCTCTCACAGAATAACAGCGTAAAATAACAGCTTATCACTGCTGTGTTTCGTACGGTGAGTATAAAGAACCGGAGACCCTTTTTACTGGAAAAGAGGCATTCCATCTTAGTCCTCACGGGTGGCAACGCATCTGCATTTTGATACGCAAACGAGGTTAGATGTCTTTGGGCTGCAGCAGCCGCTTACCATCAGGTGGACTGTGTGCTCGCTTATCACCCTTATCCTATAAAAAAAGAAGGTTTTCAAATCGACTGTATTTTTTTATGTGTATTACCTCAGAACTGTTTTAGATGAACAGATTTTGATGATTATATTTTTATTTGAAAGCTGGTGCTGGTGACCAGTAGTTTGTAAGTGTCACAACAATGTTAAGAATGGTTGTTAATATCTTAATAACGTGCAAATAGCCCCCTGAATATAAGCCAGTTATTTCGATAGTACAGACAGACACTTCAATTTTATTACTATTTTTTTTATAAGATAAGGGTGACAAACGAGCACACAATCCACCTGATGATAAGTGGTTGCTGCGGCCTATAGGCATCTTCATCTATCCTCTATTACAAATCAAAATGCAGATGCGTTGTCACCCGTGAGGACTAAGATGGAATGCCTCATTTCCAGCAAAAAGGACCTCCGGCCACCTGCACTCACCAAGCGAAACGCAGAGGTAAACCTCTACTTCACGCTGGTATTCTGTGAGGTCGAGGTACCACCCCGGTTCGAGCCGGCCCATCCGTGCGACAGCAAAAGCTGCCGCGTGGCTCTACCACTGTTAAATGTAATACTAAGTAAATAGATGTCAAATAAATTATAATAAAAATATAGTTACTTAATCTAAGTATTTACCCTCACTATGGCTATTTCTGTAATTAAACATCCGCTTAATCAGCCATTATTATAATATCATACAAATTTTTAAAACTATAAAATATCGGGATAATAATATTTAATAGTAGTGTCTATTAACAAAATGTCAACAGATAGTCAATAAATAGCAGATAATTAATAAACATTTCATAATTGGTCCATTAAATTTGTTTGTCAAGTTCCTATTTCCTGCTCCTAGTAATCTGCTATCTCGAGGGAAGATTGCAGATTAATAGGATATGCCTTTGCAATAGAAGTCTGGGAACCTTGACTCCATCGATTACATCGCTTACAAATAATTTTCCGTGCAGAAAATTGTTCAAATCGCAATAAATTAGACATCGGTTGGGACGTAGTTGAGTACGGAGGATAGCGTTTGGTTTGTAACTTGTACTGTTAAAACGGTTTGTCGAGCAGTGTGAGGTCTTGCGTAATTAAGGAGCAATAAATAGCGAAGAAATCACGTTGGAACCCGCTTTCAAAAATTACTTTATATTTTGAGGTCTGCATTTTTACCTCAAATACTGAATGTAAAAACAATTGAAAGTCAAACAATAGACTGTCATAACATTTTGGATAGATTACGAATGATATGTTTGTAAAATAAAAATATCATGTATTTTGGACCATGCCGGCTTAATTTAATTCAAAGTGGTCATTCTATTAATACGAAGAAGTTGCACTTCTTGCTTTAACCTAATTATTTATAACTATAAGCGATTAATTAAAAACATTTTTATTCAAAGGGTAAGCATTAGTTATCTGATACAAAAAAATAAGCAAAACTAACTTTCCAAGTCCTTTACATTAGCACTTCTCAGCGAAGGAACCGACAGTTGTTCAGCCGCTGTCTGGCACTGCGCCCGCCGCTGCGGGTACTCGCTGCCAGTCAGTTGGTGCTTCACATTCGAATTCACCACCAGTATGACTATGTCCTTAGTCTCAATAGGTATCTGGGTTGCTTCCAACGACCTAAAATATTAAGTAAATTATATATACATAAATAAAGTTAAGGTGTCTGTCTGTAATATCGAAATTACTGCCTTTTATTGAGCTGATGGGGTTACTTGAATGTCATTAAGACGTGATTGACCATTTTTTTTAAATTTCTGTCTATCTCTCTGTCCGACTAATCTTTGGAATGGCTGAATGCATTGTAATGGATGATGATAACCCCTGGAAATGAGGTGATCGCTATCAAGCTACTCGTATTTCTAATTTGTTGTGTTGTTAATTTGTGTAATATACATGATTGTAAGCTGTTATTTTTTTTTAAAGTCCCGCTGGGATTCTTGCTGGTTCTTCCCAGGACAGAGGTATTTTTTCGAACCAGTGGTAATTAAACAAAAGAGTGACTTTCAATAAGTATTATTTATAACCTATATTGAATAAAAAAGTTTCTGTTTCTGTTTCTGTTTCAAATGAAACTACATGAAAAGATAAAAAGAACAATGCCAGGAGTGATCTAGGCTATATTTTATCCAATAAATTGGATTTTTTAATTAATCTATAATTTGAAAAAAAAAATGCGTATTATGATTATCTTCCATACATATTATACAAATAAATAAAATTGAAGTGTCTGTTCGTAATTTCAAGATAACAGCTTTTAACTAAATGCATATGAAAGTGTATTTTATTTATAGGATAGAGTGACAAACGAGCTCACGGTCCACCTGATGGTAAGTGGTTGCTGTGACCCATAGACATCCATATCTATCCTCAGTAAAGAATCAAAATGCAGATGCGTTGTCACCCGTGAGGACTAAGATGGAATGCCTCTTTTTCAGTAAAAAGGTCTCCTGTTCTCTGTACACGCCATGCGAAACACAGCCACACAGTGTTAAGCTGCTATTTTACGTTGGTATTCTGTGAGAGTGCGGTCCTTCCCCGGTCGAGCCGACCCATTCGTGCTACAACTGTACTATAAATATAGCATTATTATAGTGTATACGGTGCTTATAACAATCACACAAGTTTTAAAATTTTTGTCTGTCTGCTGTCTGTCTGCTTGTTCCGGCTAATCTCCGAAACGGCTGGACCGATTTTGACGGGACTTTCACTGGCAGATAGCTATATGTTATAAGGAGTAACTTAAGCTTCTTTTATTCTAAAAAAAGAATTAGAGTTCCGCGGAAAAAATTAAAACCCATAAAACCCAATTGTAATTCCACGCAGGCGGAGTCGCGGGGAACAGCTAGTCTTAAATCTGAATAATGTAGGTAATAGTGGCGTTTCAATAGATCCTACCCAGGCGAAACTCATACCATGATGATCAGATACGTTACATACCAAAACATAACGTTGGTATGTAACATACATATTGAATAAAAAGACTTTTACGGATTTTAAGGTCGTAAATTTACGATTATTTTTAGTTCCGAACGTTTCGAGCACCCGGCAACAACAATGATCACCGGGGGACCGTGATCAACGTTTTGACATTTGGTATTAATTATTATTTTTAGTTCGATCTACGCCGAGTGAACTTATAGTATTAATTTTTAATTATTAAAGATCTTCAGCATATTAAAAGCTAATATTAGGCATTTATACAAGGTACAAGGTACATTTATATTTACACAAGGTAATTTCTCAAAGAGTAGCCAAATTTTCAAAAGTTCAAATATATAAATAATGATATTCCGTTAATGCAGTTTTTGAAAATACGAGTAAATGAGGCTTCTACTTTTATTTGAAATTATCCCAAATTGAATGTGATTTGTGGGCAACAACGTTTTTGCCTACCAATCGACCCTTAAAAATGTGTGCGTGCGCAGTAAAATCAATTATAATAATGCATTACCATGCCATTTTAAATTTAAAAAAAAATAAAAAGGACAGAATGTTTGAGATTTTTTTAATTACTTTTTCTTCACCATTTGTTTTATTACTTATTCTGAACCTTCTCTGCAAATTTGGCCGGTTATTGCAAAATAACCCTTTATGACACTAGTCAATTTAAATACTTATAGTTAATATATAATAACGTTATAGTTTTTACAGGCAAATAATTATCTTATTTGTATATTTTTTTAAGTACCAAAACTCTAATTTAACTTGACATAGAACATTGTCCAAATTTTAAAACACTACTATTAAATGTGCAGACGCTCGGCTGGCTCAGCTCTACCCTTTTCTTGTCGACATACTACGCATTCGAACCAAATTATTTGCTTCGTCATTCGCATAATGCGTACAACGAAATAGTGAAATATTTGCCAGCATCTCTCTTTCCATCCGAATAGGCTTTTGATAAGCTAATTCAGCGTCTCTACCATCTTTACCTGTTTACCATCAGGTGGGACAGTAGTCAAGCATTGGCTTATAATAGTAAAAAATATATCAAATTCTACTTATTCATTCATTCATTCATTACAGCCCTTCACAAGTCCACTGCTGAACATAGGCCTCCCCCAAAGAATGCCACAAAGCACGGTCCTGAGCCTCCTGCATCCATCGACTTCCTGCATGTCTTACCAGGTCGTCACTCCATCTCGTGGGGGGACGCCCTACACTTCGCCTACCGGTACGAGGCTGCCACTCGAGAACCTTTCTTCCCCATCGGTTGTCGGTTCTTCGAGCTATATGGCCGGCCCACTGCCACTTCAGCTTACTAATCCGTTGGGCTATGTCGGTTACTCTGGTTCTACTGCGGATATCCTCATTCCTAAGTTTATCACGCAGAGAAACTCCGAGCATAGCCCTCTCCATAGCTCGCTGAGCGACCTTGAGCTTTTCTAATTCTACTTATATGATGTAGTAATTTATTAATGATTGTGTCAACCATTGAACTACTACTAAATGGATCTCGTGCATGCGCTCAAAAGTGTCCGAGCCAAAAGAGTTCCAAAACGCAAAAAGAGTTCCAATCGCGCGCCTATCTTCGTTTTGTCGACTGACTTAATACACGTCCAAAATGCCATACTATATTCTGAAAACATGCAAAAACTACTTTAGTAAAGTCAGACAAGACGATTTTGTATCATATTTTTGATAAGATTAATATTAGATAATTAAGATTAATGTTTAATAATTTAAAAGTAATATTTTATAGGTCAATGGTGCCAACCACCCAATTGAACCACGTTCAAGGTTGGCCATAATCGATTCGCCTCGTGGGCAATTTGTAATTGCAAACTAATACGCTTAACACTTGACGCAAATTTGATAAATATTAATATCAACAGTAACACTAGATGATATCGCTCGGCTGATATAGGGCACTAACGTCTAATGCATACAATAATTGAAATTAATGATTTTATTCGCAAATTAATATGCAACATAGATATAGTGTAGAGCACCATAAGGTTCTTGAGTGGCAGCCTCGTACCGGTAGGCGAAGTGTAGGGCGACCCCCTACGAGATGGAGTGACGACCTGGTAAGACATGCAGGAAGTCGATGGATGCAGGTGGCTCAGGACCGTGCTTTGTGGCATTCCTTGGGGGAGGCCTATGTTCAGCA
Source organism: Parnassius mnemosyne (assembly GCA_963668995.1). Lineage (NCBI taxonomy): Eukaryota > Metazoa > Arthropoda > Insecta > Lepidoptera > Papilionidae > Parnassius > Parnassius mnemosyne. The sequence goes on from CAVLGL010000093.1 coordinate 10,375,870, forward strand.
GTGGACTTATGAAAGGCTGTAATGATGATGATGATGATAGATATAGTGTAGTTTCAACGTCAGTTTATTAAAAACACTACGTGGTAGAGCCATGCTGTAGCTATATCATAGTTGTAGCACGAATGGGTCGGTTCGACCGGGGTAGGACCACGCTCTCACAGAATACCAGCGTAAAATAGCAGCTTAATGCTGCTGTGTTTTGTATGGTGAGTGTAGAGAACGGGAGACCCTTTTTACTGGAAACGAGACATTCCATCTCAGTCCTCAGGGGTGACAACGCATCTGCATTTCTATTCTAAATTGATGATAATTGTAGATGTCTATGGGCCACAGCATCTACTTACCATTAGGTGGACTGCGTGCCCGTTTGTTACCCTTATTCTATAAAAAAAATTATACTTAATCTATGATCTGCACCCACCTGCAGTCGATGAGTAACGCGTGGTCTTTCTGTCCAAGAGTAACAATGTACTGGTCCATTATCCCGCAAGGCATGCCGGGAAACTCATGCTCTGCTTTTTGACACAACAACGCCTTTTTTACCGGGCTGCAAAACAGTAAAGATAGTGATTTTATAATTGGTGATTAGGTGAAAGGTGACGGCAACCTACTAGAATAGAATAGAATAATTTTTATTCAATATTGATTACAAGTAATTCCTATTGAAAGAATTTTTTTTACATTACCACTGGTTCGAAAAAAATCCTCTGTCCTGGGAAGAACCAGAAAGAAACCCAGCGAGACTTTTTTTAAGTAAATTTTACAATATAATTATTACTGTACACGCCGCTAGCTGTCCCAACAAAGGATGACGGGATTAGGGCCCATAAGTAATCCCATCGACGGGCAGCAGAGGGACGGGGCCACAATATGGCCGCGTGGAATTTCTCTAACTACACTAAACAATAAGGGGGAGCGTTCTATACTACTGCCATTCAACAGGAAGAATATTAAACGGAGCTTACTTACCTATATCCAAGGCGACTGGTCCCTCAGGATTCGTTCAGGTCGCATGTGGTTGTGTGGTGCAAGGGAAATAAGGTGCTGTGATGTGTATCTGGGTGTGACTGGTGGTGATTGACCTTATTAGACCTTTGCCGTCGGCAGCAGCCCGGACGTCAGCACCGCTCCAAATTGAGGTAATCTTCCGCGGCGCCGTCCACAGTCACTTTCTTCATTCGTCACGATGACAGTCCATTAACTCTATCGTACGATTAACTAACTTACAGAAGCCACTAACTCTCGTTTGTTATAAAGCTTAACACACAAAAACGAACACGGAGTGTCCGGATCAAAGGTCACTACCGTTTCGTGTAGCAACAGTTATTTCTAGAATATCAAAGGCCGCACTAGCTAATATTGTCGAATGCACTTATACAGATTCTGAGTCGGACCCAATAAGTCCCGGGAAAGGCTATCCAACAAGGAATGCGCGTTACAAATCCTAGACAGGATATTTACTAGACGCCTAACTATTCCGCGGTTCCCGCACAAAAATTGACAGCGTGCTGACGTTAGCACAGCTGGCAGACGACTCGTGTGCTCGCGCGCCCTCGACACATCGCTCGACCGAACGTCAAAACCGGTATGGCGCCGAGCCGAGCGCCCTCTGACGTCAATCCCGAAATCAGCGTTCGGGCGTAAACAATTACTATTTACAAAATTTATTTTATAAACTGCTTGGAAGCGACCACCTGATGCCCAGGGGTTATTACCAACCATGTATTCATTTATATCATAATAACCTCTTTTATACAGTTTTATTTTAATTAAATATTTATACTTGGTAATAGAGCGACCTTGTACATTTTCTTGGACTTTGTTGTAATAGCGTATATATTGTCCCAAGAATGAATTACTGACTCTGTGGAGTCGAGAGACTGACAGTAATTGATTTTTATATATAGAGATAAAGGTGATAAGCGAGTACACAGCCCACCTGATGGTAAGTGGATGCTGTAGCCCATAGACATCTACATCTATCCTCGATTTAGAATCAAAATGTGGATACGTTGTCACCCCTGAGGACTAAGATGGATTGCCTCGTTTCCAGTAAAAAGGATCTCCGGTTTTTTACCAACATTCACCATATGCAACACAGCAGCATAGAGACGCTATTTTATGCTGGTATTCTGTGAGATGAGGATTCTCTGTGTATACATATATATATATATATATATATATATATATATATATATAGTGTATGGGAATATATATATGAGAGTGAGGGAACAGAGATTGCACCTGTGCTTGCGCATACACTCGGGCACCATAAGTCTAACCTATGCAGATGGCTAGTCACTTTCGAAATAAGAAATTCGGTCTGGAGTACATTATTAATATTATTATCAACTATAGATATAAGTTAAAATATGCGAGTGACAAAGTTTTAAAACTTTACATGATAACCCAAATTAAAATTAATTTGCATTGGGACTCGCTTTTTTGAATCCGTGAAATTTCTTAATTATGCTTTACTTGATATTGACAGAGTCGGTAATTGAATAGAAATTAAACGATAGCAAAAATCAATTCAAAGCCTTTGATTTGTCTTTCAACTAATATTAACATAAAACACAGAATGTTGATATAATGAACTCGGAGTCAATAAACATTCGTCCTTTCTCAAACCATTAACAGACCACGAGTCGACTCATACAAGTGGAAAAATTAAAATTTTTGTACAACCGACTTCGATATAAATAATATATTTTTGATTTTTTTAAACCGCTCAACCTATTTCGATAAAATTTAAATGGGACCTCCTGGGAAATACACCTGATTAGGGAAAAAAGAATTTCCCAAATCGGTTCAAGCTTCTTCGAGTAATCGTTGAGCATATATAAAAAAAAAGATTCCAACGAATTGAGAACCTCCTCCTTTTTTGAAGTCGCTTGATAAATAGACGCAATACTCGGATAAATTTCGAAAAATTAACTTTAAAGTTGGTAAAAATTACCTCGCGCACATCCGAGCGGTCAGCCACCGCAAAGTCTACGTCACCTGAAGATGCCTCGCGTAGAGGCGAAACACGTGTCGTATTGTAGTCAGTGGTGTGTCTTTTCTAGTGTAGTGGTGTTGGGAGTAGTGGCGCTGGGATTAGGCGGGGATAGTGCACGCAATTGAGGGAGGGCCGGTGATACTCTTCAAACTAGGTAAGACACATCATTTTATTTTATCGAGCGGATGTACGCGAGGTAATTTTTGCCAACTTTAATATAATGGATTTCCGCAAAGTAACGCCTGATTCTATTAATTATAACTTTTAACAAAAAGTAAAAACCAACTTCAACTTGCTAAGAAAGAATTTATTGATTTGCTCTTCTTTATGTTTTTTCAAGAAGAAGGGTGAAACTTTTTCTCCAAAAGAATCATCAAAATTGGTTCACAATCTGCGAAGATATAACATACCTACATACAACAACAAAAAACATACCTTCGAATTGAATACCTCCTCCTTTTTGAAGCCGATTTAAAAAGGACACAAATAACACCAATAACATTTGTTTTAACCGACTTCAAAGAGGACCGACACAATTCGAGTGTATGTTTTTTTTTGTATGTATGTTACGTGATATCTTCGCAGATTGTGAATCGATTTTGATGATTCTTTTTTTATTATTAAATAGGTTATATTTTAAAGGTATCCCAATATAAATTTGGAAAATAAATTCCAACCCCAATGTTGGAAAATAGGGGAAAAAGTTTCATATTGGACTATTGCTTAAGGATTTTCATATGATATCTTCGCAGATTGAGGACCGATTTTTATGATTCTGTTTTTATTAAATAGGTTATACTTCAAGGATAGTCCCTTTTAATTTAGAGAAAACCCCGAAGGATAGCAAATAAATAACTTCTTTTTTAGCAATGTTTTTCTGTATGTTAAAAACTACTGTTCTAAAATAGCAAAAATAAGCTACAGATATAAATTAATATTAATGAACAACCTTTAATAAAAAGTAATACATACTTCTAAAACTAAAATAATTTCCAAATTATGGCTTCTGAAGTCGGCGCTAGGACATTGTTGTATGCTGTTTACACTGCATGTTATTATCCTTAAGGCACATACACGTACCTAGGGACGCAAATTCAAAAAAGGGGCGCGCGCTCAAGTCGCCTACATCGCCCTCACTCTCCTATCACATTTTTCATTCACACCCAATCTGTTAAGGCTACAAATATTCTAATGTCAAGGCTACAAATATCCTAATTATTTTGAAACTAAACTGTATTATAAATTAAGTTTATTTTCAAAATAAATAGTTATAATCAATAATATATGACCGCCAGAGCAGCGCCGACGAGGTGTTAGCCTAAGGCGCTGTCGACATTTAATACGCCTCTGGACAAGACAGACGTTACATCGCTGTAACCAAACACGATACAACTTTCATTCAATAGTACGAAAAATATTCAAATACTTACTCAACTTGAACGCCAGTTAATGCCTCTAGAAAAGTAAATACAGCAACTTCTAAAGATGCACTGCTAGACACTCCGGACCCCATTGGAACATCGGAGACTATCACAGCGTCGAAACCACGTAACGTTCCTTGAGAAAAACGTTTTCAAATCATCAATAAAAATGTCGTATGGTAGTGGCAAAAGACTCTATGGGTTATGCCATGTTCGTGGTTTTCAACAGTTTTTTTTATAGATTAAAGGCGACAAACGATCACACAGTTCACCTGACGGTAAATGGATGCTGTGGCCCATAGACTTATACATCTATACTCGATTAAGAATCAAAAATCAGATGCGTTATCACCACTGAGGACGAAGGTGGATTGCCTCGTTAACAGTAAAAAGGGTCTCCGGTTCTCTACACTCATCATACGAAACACAGCAGCATTAAGCTGTTATTTTACGTTGGTATTCTGTGAGAGCGTGGTCCTTCCCCGATCGACAACTATACCACCGTTCTACCACGTCGTCATAGCCTTGATTTATTACGAGCAAAGAAAGAAAATAATATTTATTTCACAATTTGATAAATTTATTGATAACTAAAAGTAAACATTACTGTAATTTATGTGAATAACTTATCGAAATCACAATGAAGCAACATTGAACAAAATTGCATAAAATGTCATCTATACATCTATGTACAAATAAATAAATCTAAAGTAAAATAATCTAAGTCTCTGTTTATAATGTCAAAATAACAGCTTTTTGCTAAATGCATATGAAAGTATATAAGAACTTATAACAAAAAACATTTTTTGTTTAATTTTTGTCTGCCTGTCGATCTGTTTGTTTGTCAATCAATCTGTTTGTCGGTTTGTTCCGGCTAATCTGTAAACTGACTGGACCGATTTGACGGGACTTTCACTGGCAGATAGCTGATGTTATAAGGAATAACTAAGGCTTTTTTTTATTTTAAGAAAAAAATTAGGGTTATTTTTTTTTTATTTGAAAGAAGGTGCTTCTCATGTGGTCCCATATAACTTTGATCAAGGTCTGACCAGTAGTTTTTGAGTTATACTTAATAATTTATATTGAAGTCGGTTGTGTAAAATTTTAAATTTTACCACTCGTATAGGTACAGTTTTTTTTTTCCGGAGACGCTTTTTACCGGTAACGAGGTGTTCCATCTTAGTCTTTAAGTATCTTAAAAGCTAACAAAAATATCCATCCATAACGCTTACCAGCTTAAATTAAGTACATACAAATAATATCTCATTAAAATTATTGATTTTCTCAAGCAACATTGTCCATATTAACCAAGTTGAATTTACATTGAAATATATAATATCAATTGATCCAGTATTACTATTCGGTATTCAATATAGTTTTTTATTCATTTAAGATTACTATTTAAATGTTCGCAGTTCTCACAACTACAGATAACTTATTTCATCGCTAATCACTTCTAATTTTTACTGCTTTCCCGACGTACATCCAAATGCGAACATCCCTTTAACTTATAATTATAAAAACAAAGATGGTTTTCTGCGTCTTCGATAAAGTTTATATAAAATAATTGATCAATCGTAATTTTCATTACCAGGCACTGATGAATTAGGGTTACTATGGTTTCCAACCAGAAGCACGCAACTAAAATATCGTATGCGAGAAATAAACGCATTTATGGCAACACAAACGTGTTTGTTAGCCATTCATGGAAAGTTTTGGCGGGAAATTGACCGGCGGCGGTTTGCTGCTCCTGTATTATTGTTTAAATAATGGTTTGAAGTGGACTTTGATATGTAAAAGTGTTGCGATTTTGTGTATTAAGTGTCTACGCATGTGAACTATTAGTGGAAACAGTGAAACAAGTGCTCTGATGGTGATGGATTCTCAAGATAAGCTGTTTGTTTGCATAGGCACCTTTAGATACCATCGCCAACTATCAGCTGTCTGCTGGATCAAGTTGCCGCCAAAATCTCCCAAGAACTGCACAATGTGACGCATCAACATATTGTGAAGCAGTATACTATGAAGGAGTGGGGAAATTACAATAAACCGAATAAAAATACTTAAGACTTGGCCTAAAGGTCTAGATACCAGGCCATAAACTCCAAAAAAAAAATTGCCATTCATGACAGAGTGAGCTATGAGTGGACCACTACTGAAATACAAGCCTGGTGAAGTTCTAGTAACTCATTAATAATTAGAGTTTGTAACTAGTTTTACTTATACGTGGTAGAGCCATGCTGCAGCCATATTAGTGGATAGTATAGTTGTAGCACGAATGGGTCGGCTCGACCGGGGAAGGACCACGCTCTCACAAAATACCAGCGTAAAATAGCAGCTTAACACTGCTGTGTTTCGTATGGTGAGTGTAGAGAACCGGAGACCCTTTTCACTGGAAAAGAGGCATTCCATCTTAGTCCGCACGGGTGACAACGCATCTGCATTTTGATTCGCAAACGAGGATAAATGTAGATGTCTATGGGCCACAGCAACCACGTACCATCAGGTGGACTGTGTGCTCGCTTGTCACCATATCCTATAAAAAGTAAGTTTCTTTAGCGTAGCATCTTGAGTGAGGGGCCCAAAAGTAATGCAATAGTTATTGTCCCTACAGAATTCGAACATAAAGACTCTAACAACTAAACATTTAACATTCAAACATTTTATCCAACATTCATCGTAATATATATATGCTTACCAGGGAAGTTGGCTACAACGCCCTTAACGTAATTGGCCCAGGCAGGCGATCCCGGTTTCAATGGAACAACGGATGGTGTAGGAAAGCTGGTCCTCAGTTCCTGTCCATCAGCGAGGACTGAGAGAATGTTACATTCTTCTTTGTTGTTGTAACTGCCAACTACCAGAGTTATGAAGGGAAGTGCCTGTCGAAGGAAATTTTTATATTGGTATTTAGTTTAATATACTAGTATGCGGTTAGTTAGAGATATAAAATTAAAAATCTCCAGTTGCCAACCCACTTGCCCAGCGCGTGGCAAATATGGCAAATATCCCTCTAAATATCTGCTCTATGAGACTATCTACAGGGAAGGGTTCAGCAGTGGACTTAAAAAAGGATGTTTCAAATGAGTGGTACAATTGAAAGTTTCATGGATATAAAAATATTTTCTTGATTAATTAAAACATTTTGTTATCGAAAGTCTTTTCTTCTTTCTTAGCCATGCAGGTTTCCTCACTATGTTGTCTTTATATTTAACCGCCAAGCACGCAATTAACAATTTCATTGGTACCGACGGGGGTTGAAAATTGATTGTTCGCATTCTAATAAGTTTTGAAGCAGCCGCTCATAAATTTTAAGTAATTAACAATAAGTGATTAAGAAACTCAAAGTAATTATTACAAAATGGACGGTATTGATTACGACTTTCTAATCAATCAGCCAAAATTTAATGACAAGTAAAATCAATCACAAAATAGAAACCAAATTTTACTCTGTCTTCTAATTAAGTATTATTAAATCCGTTTATTAAGTTTAAGTCAGGAGTCATAAATTTTGTACAGTTATATGGTTGTAGTACAAATGGGTCGGCGTGGTCGAGCCGACCGTGGCAAGAGCACGCTCTTACAGAATATCAGCGTAAAAAATGCAGTTCAAAGCTGCTTTGATTCGTGCGAGTGTAAAGAACCGGAGACCCTTTTTGCCGGAAAGGAGGCATTTCAGCTTAGTCTACTTATCTTCATCTACTATTTTAATTCTAATTTTTACTTATTCAAGGATACATGGAGATGTCTATAGGCCACAGCATCCACTTACCATCAGATGAACTGTGTTGTTGCTTGTCTTTCTATTTCGCAACGGCTGGTTTTTCGTTCTACCTCCATCATCAAACAGCCAGGAAACAGTCACTGCCTGAACATCGAGCTCTCCCAGAGAAGGCTTGATGTAATTGGCAAGCTTGACAGGTGGATTGCCGATTACACTAGGACTTCTCGCATCTTTGTCGTTGCTTCCCGGTGATTGACCTCTCGCTCGAAATTGGACTTACCTAGTCAGACTATTTGTCCCAGGTAAACATACTCGTCAACAACTTCGAGTAGTGCTCCCAACATCTATCGGTATAGGTGTGACATGGACATTAAACATGATCTTTGTTTTGCCATGTTCATCTTAAGACCTATCCGTTGGGAAGCGCTATTGAGGTCATTGAGCATAGTACTTAGGTCCTACAACGATTATGCCATAAGGACTATATCGTCGGCAAATCGAAGGTGAGTGATGTACTCGTGATTGATGTTAATACCGTATCCTTTGCAGTCCAGTAGCTTGAAAACGTCTTCCAATGCAGCGGTGAAGAGTTTCGGGGATATAACGTCACCCTGTCTTACACCTTTCTGCAGTTGCTTAGGTTTCATACTCTGGTTCTGTACTCGAATAGCCATCGTAGTCCCACTGTACAAACATTTCAGCACTTCGATATACCAACAGTCAACTTTGCACCGCTGGAGGGACTGCAGTACCGCCCAAATTTCGACGGAATCAAAGGCTTTCTCATAGTCCAGACATAGTGACAAATTGTACTCTTCGGACTTCTGTACAATTTGCCGAAGGGTATGTATGTGGTCTATGGTGCTAAAGCCCTTTCGGAAACCGGCTTGTTCGGGAGGCTGGAAGTCGTCAAGTCTGCGCGCGAGACGATTCGTAATGACTCTCGAAAACAGCACGTAGACGCGGCTCAGAAGGGAAATCGGTCTGTAGTTCTTCAAGAGAGCGTTGTCACCTTTCTTGAAGAACAAGACCACCGTACTTCTGCTCCACGCCTCCGGAGTAGTGCCACCATGGAGGACGGAGTTAAAGATCTTCTAAAGGACTTCAAGTACCGGTTTTCCACCCGATTTCAAAAGTAATTCCATCTTCGCCCGGGGACTTTCCGTTTTTAAGATGCTGAAGAGCCATTCGAATCTTGCTCAGACTGACGTCTGGGATATCTATATATGACGTCGGATAAGACTTGCTCTTGGATCGTTATTCACACTTGCATGTGGCTCCATGTACGATGTACGATGACGTGTACAGCTACCCATAGAACCTCTCAATGTCATTCAAAATCTCAGGAATCCCGGAAACAATGCTACCACATGCGGTCTTCAGCTTCGACAGTTGGCTCTTTCTGGCAGACAGATATCTGGCAAAGACTTTGGAGCCCTGGTTCCGCTCGATCGCTCCTTCAGTACGAGCAGTATTAAAGTTGTATGGTATCAAATCTACTGTAAGACTGCAGCTTCATTTCCCGTCTAACAGTCATGAGATTAAGAGTATGATCGGAGAGTGTTCTGTGCGGCGGGATTTGCAAAACTTAGCTCCGACTACATAGACAGTTTCCACGAGCTTGTCATTCATATCGTGCACTGCATTGCAATCTTCTAGGCACTGAAAACGGTTTTGTAACTTAAGCTGAAAGGCTTTGAGACTTTGTATTAGAGCACGAGGGGGACGGAGCGTTGACTTCATTAGACGAGACCTCTCCAACTTAACGTTTAGATTCAGTGTGCCTCTAACCATTCGGTGATCGCTACCAGTTTTCACCCTCGCGATCACTGAGACATCACTGAACAGTTGTCGTCTGGTCGTCATAATGAAGTCAATCTCATTTTTTGTCGAACATCGGGGCTCGACCAGGTCCACTTCCTGTGGGGCCGCTTCTGGAAGAAAGAGTTCATCATAAAGAGTCCCTCTTTCTCCATGAAGTCGGCCAGCTGCTGGCCCCTTGGGTTCCGTTGCCCTATTCCAAATTTCCCTACTTTCAGCTCACCGTTCTCTCTTGTGCCTAGTTTTGCGTTGAAGTCTCCCATTAACACCGTATATTGGGTTTTGGAGGAATGCATGGCTCTAGAGATATCCTCATACATTTCCTCCACCTCCTCATCGGGGTGTGCCGAGGTTGGTGCGTAAACCTGTATAACCTTCAATGAATACCGTTTGGTGATTCTGTCCCTCCCCTCCTCCCTCGTCGACACACTCACAATCACGTTGTTAACGAGAGACTTGTGGACGATAAATCCGACACCTCCTTGGGACAGCTGGTGGCACTCCCGATGATAGAACAAGTTGCCGGATTCGAGGATTACCGTGTCCTCCCCCTCTCTTCGGACCTCAGATAACCCTATAATACCCCAGCGCAACTTGTTTATCTCTTCTTCCAGCTCCAGGATCTTCTCGTCAGTCCTAAGGGGGCGTGCGTTGTATGTTGCCAGGTCGAGTCGTCTTGGGGAGAAACCGAGGCTCCACCGGAGATTCTTAGCACCCCCTGCCCCGCCGTTACCATGGTCGCCACCGTAGCCAGGAATAGCGGGGCTGCCGGGGACTGCGGTCTGTCTTTTTGTAACTCTCGTCATGGTATGTATATTTCCATAAGTGCCACGCTTGGCGAGCGGGTTGGCAATCGCTGTTTTTTATTGTAATTTGCTGTTATCAGAAAGATGCTGCTGCCCATCCTCTGTCTCAATTTCCCTCTATCGCCTCTTACGTCACCCACGTAAAGATATGGGGTAGTGGGTATTCTTACCCGCCACTACACGGGGGACTTGCTCCATTAGTCTCGCAAAACTCGAAAATAGCTCGACCGATTTTGATGAAATTTTTGTGTGTGTTTGAGTGAGCCCCTAGATGGTTTAAAAACTTAATTTGATCCGGCGCTGTTGTCAAGGTCCAGAAGGAGGATATAGAGAACCAGTATAATTACTGATTGTTAGGTATTACATCATTACACATTAGACTTCAGATCACCATCACAGCCTATAAATTTCCACTGATGACCATAGACCTCCCCTATAGATTGTCCCATGGGAGGGGGGGTCCACAGTCGCCATGCTTGGCAGACGCTTGGCAACCGTAGTTTAGTACAGAAAAACTGTAAGATTTTTTCCGTCAGGATCCTTTCTATAGTGCGAGCGAAATGGAATAATATCCATCTCCCTCGCACTTTTTATCTTGCCATGAAAGAAATATTATTTTAAATGACGCTTCATTTTAATAGACGCTAGTAATTCATTTATTTGTCTTTGTTTATCAATATAATATATTAAGTTTATCAATAATAATATACAATGAAAGGAACTTCGTTCAAACCGAGTGTTCCACGACACTCACGCATATTTTTTTTTATAATTTTGAGCTGTTATGAGGAAGACGCTGCTGCCCATCTCCTGTTTGTTTCCCTCTGTCGCCTCTTACGACATTCACGGGAAATTATGTGGTAGTGGATATTCTTACACCGCCACTACACGGTCACCAACACACTGTTAACAGTTAAAGTTACAGCCCATATACGTCCCACTGCTGGGTACAGGCCTCCTCTCATTTCTTAGCCGTTGTAGCTCAAATGATAAGCTCGCTGGAGATTTTGACAGTTAACAGAAAATCATGATAGAAAACATAAAAAAATTATATTCGTGCCTTATTTTTTATCTAGGAATTTATTTCTGCCGCAAAGCAGTTACAGTGGACTCCTATATTCCGGTCAGAAGTATAGATACTATCTCTCTATCTGCATATGTATGCACTGGTGTGTTTTTTATATAGAATAGGGTGAAATACGAGCACACAGTCCACCTGATGGTAAGTGGTTGCTGTGGCCCATAGACATCTAAATTTATCCTCGTATGCGAATCAAAATGCAGATGCGTTGTCACCCGTGAGGACTAAGATGGAATGCCTCTTTTCCAGTAAAAAGGGTCTCCGGTTCTCTACACTCACCAAACGAAACACAGCAGTGTTAAGCTGCTATTTCACGCTGGTATTCTGTGAGAGCGTGGTCTGGTAGAACTAATATAGCTGCAGCATGGCTCTATCACGTATAATACTTATTTTGTTGTCATACTTGTTCTTGTCTGAAGGATATAGAGAACCAGCATTATTACTGGATGGAAGCATTACATCTTAGTCTTCAGATGTGATAACTTATCTATGTTTGAAATTGGTTGCAAGTGTCAATAGGCTGCAGTAGTCACTTATAATCAGGTGGACTGTAAAATCGTTTGCCATTTCAATTTAAAAAAAATTAAACACAAACCACAGGCAGGACGAACCCCTCGCAATAATCAACATGTTCTCCGATAAGGTTGACTCTTCCAGGCGCGCTCGCTGCGGCAACGGGCTCACGACCAAACCTCTCGACAAATTTGGCGCGCGCTTCTCGCAGCAGTTGTCTTTCACCCTTTGCTGTCGCTTCTTTGGTCATCTGGTAATGGTGTATGTTGTAAAGGAGATTTATTTATTTTTTATTGAAATAATAACGAACGTAAGCAGTATTTATATCATTATAAAAGAGTAAATGATTATGATATTATATTATAAAAGAAGTTGTTCACGACGGCAGTGGCATGGCGGATTCAAACCTGAGTCTAGAGTTTCGCGATCATCCTTATCGATTTATCCTTAAATATTAGCCAACTGGTGCTACTAAATTCTACTGTCCAGATTACATGGATGCTTAAAGATTCAGTAATTGTAATAGGTCTCGTTGCTTAACGCTCTTGCCTATTGTAGGTCACGTGTAATAATAATTAACCTAATGTAAAAACCGAGTTTAAATTGTTAAAAAAGCAGTTATTTATTTGCTACCCTTAGGGATGGAATTTTTTATATTGGACCACCCTTGCAATACAACCTATTTAATAAAAGAAGAATCGTCAAAATTGGTTCACAATCTACAAAGATATCGCGTAAGATACATACAAAAAAAACATACACTTGAAATGTGAACCTCCTCCTTTTTTACTTATTATAAGCCAATGCTTGACCACAATCCCACCTGGTGGTAAGTGGCTGCATCATGCAGCCTTAGATGATAAATCGCACTGTCTTAACAAAAGCGTAACAAAATCCAATTTTTTATTACTTTTATATTTTTTACCGACTTTAAAAAACTGTCTTCAAGGCAAGAGTGTTAATATTAAATAGGCTTTTATTTAATATTAACACTCTTGCCTTGAAGACAGTTTTTTAAAGTCGGTTAAAAATATAAAAGTAAGGATATGAATGTTTGTAGCTATATTATAGTTGTTGGAAAAATGTTACACAGCGTAAAATATCAGCATTATGTTGATGTCTATAATGTAACAATAACCGGAGACCGTCTTTACTTTTAACGAGTCATTCTATCTTAGTGGTCAACGGTGATAACGCATCTACATTCTAATTCTTAATAGAGGATGGAAGCAGATGTCTATGGGCAACAGGATCAGCTTACAAGTGGACTGTGTGCTCGTCTATCGCCTTATCCTAAATAAAAATAATTTAAAGACTTATTTCAAAAGAACAAATGAACACGCTTGGTTCTTATACGTTGAGGTTATAGTTGTTGGTGAGAGTAACGAATCAGCACAAAATCCTCGTGACAGTCAATTGATGTAGGTATGCACTTATCCCGTGCCAACAATCAAAATGCAGATTTATTGTCATCCCTAAAGACTAATCTGGAATGCCTCGTTACATATAAAAAAGGGTCTCCGGTTATCGTCACTTCGCATGCATGACGGCAACATTGTGCTCCTACTTTATGTTGGTATTATTTGGAAGCGTGCCCCTTCCCCGGTCTGGCAACCTAATCATGATGCAGTTATAATACAATTACAGCATAACGCTACTACATATAAACTTTTGACGTATAAAACGATAGATATTCACGGCAAAATTAAATTTGAAATTAAACTTTAACATAGGAACGACTGTTTTATCATTTGCCAGGTTTAACTTTCAACATATAACATGATACGTACGGTACGTAAATTTAATAATCAATTAAATTTACGTACATCTAGAGCCTAAGCAAAACAAGTAAGGCTTGTGTGTTATCAACCCCGGAGCCTTCTTCTTCTATAAAACGTAAAATTCCATTGCTAGACATGTGCCTCTTCAGTCGTCACAGTACCAGACGTCTAGCGTGTTTGACGCACTTCGCCGCTCTGGGTATTATACGTTTTTTTTTTATAGGACATGGTGACAAACGAGCACACAGTTCATCTGATGGTAGGTGGTTGCTGTGACACATAGACATCTACATCTATCCTCAATAAAGAATCAAATTGCAGATGCGTTGTCACCCGTGAGGACTGAGATGGAATGCCTCTTCTCCAGTAAAAAGGGTGTCTGGTTCTCTACCCTCACCATACGAAACACAGCAGCGTTAAGCTGCTATTTTACGCTGGTATTCTGGGAGAGCGTGATCCTTCCCCGGTCGAGACGACCCATTCGTGCTACAACTATACCAGTAATATAGCTGCAGCATGGCTCTACCACGTGTAAACAGGCCGAAACAAGATGGTACACTACCATCTATTGGCAGCTGTGAAATTTCTGCTATTTCCCAGTCTCCTTTTACTACACACAGGAGACGGAACAGGGTGATGGATTCTTACCCTGCCACCTCACAGCAAACTACCTTATCATTAAAATATCTAAAAATGTTTTTGGGGCATAAACGCCTTTCGAAGTTGTCAAGAAGAAGGGGGGCGGAATATAAGAAAATATTTAACAAACAAGTAGTAAAATTAAAAATTTTGTACCACTGAGTTCAATATAAATAAAATGAGAACATCATCAATGTAGTCGAAGTCAATTAAATACGCATTATTAAGGATAATTCAAAAACTCTCACATAAACATTAGATCTTGATCAAATTTATATGGGACCACATAAGAAGCACCAGCTTTCAAATAACAAAGAATCATCAAAATAGTTTCAGCAAGAAAAACGTTCTGAGGTAACACAACACATAAAAAATACAGTCGATTTGGGAACCTCCTCCTATTTTTCAAGTCGTTTGAAAATATACAAAATTTATTTTCATTTATCAGAATATGTAGCATTAAGTTATAAATATATAATAATTTGGTAATCGCAGTTGAATTCCATGGATGATAAGGATATATAAACTAAACAATAAATTTTAAAATGGCTATTACTTCAGAATGTATTTATACCTAAATATTAACTAAGATAATAATATCACTGTTGCTGTATGCTGTATCTATCTCGTTTAAGCCGGACCCAGATGGATATTTCACATCCAGATCTGCGACAGGCAACGGCGTAAGTATGCGACTGCGTACTTAGGCTTACCAGGTGGGTTACCGGAAAATCCTGACAAAAAGCCTGATTTCTATAAAAATGTCCTGACATTATTGCCGCGAGCATGCGCGATTTCAAATTTGAATCAAAATAATTATTTATGTTTTTTTTTGTCAAGATCAGACCAATAGTTATTGAGTTATTCTTAATAACTTATATTGAAGTCGGCTGTACAAAATTTTTAATTTTAAATAAATTTTCTATTTAATCTAGTGCTTCATAACTGATGGTAAATGGTGATGCGGCCAAAGATGGTAAAGCACACTGATTAAAAGCCTATTCATTGTTACCTTGAAGACACCCCTTAGTTTTACGGGCGTTAAGAAGAAGAACAATATTTAAATGAATCGGGTAAATGGTCTGTCATGAGCCGGTCACCAGAGCCCTTTTCGTAAATCTATAGAGTGCATCGTTTGTAGATGTTGACTTATATAATTTAAAATAAAAAACTTTGTACAGCCGACTTCAATATAAGTTATTAAGAATAACTCAAAACCTATTGGTCTAACCTTGAGCAATTCAGCAATTTCAGCAATTCATATGGGACTACACGAGAAGTATCAGCTTTCAAATAAAAAAAGAATAATCGAAATCGGTTCACCCAGTAAAAAGTTATCGGGTAACACACATAAAAAGTAACATACAGTCGAATTGAGTACCGTCTCCTTTTTGAAAGTCGGCAGAAAAGATTGAATGTTACTACTTATCCCGCTAAAATACGTTTTGATTCCCTCTGTTGGTCCCGATCACTCCAATTGACCCGACATTGCGATTAATTGACTTGATAGCATTGTCGTTGTTAAAGAAATAAATAAATTATTTCAGCTGATAAGAATAGTGGAACTGCATGGACATCAGTGATTATTGAAAATTTTATGTAAATCCATTATATCATACTGAACAGTAGAATTAATTGGAAAAGACTGTCCATTTTGTTCTATCATAGATCTAACAGTAGAACTATTCGAACATGTGATTCCCTTTTTCCGGAGCTGTTCATTCCTAGTCCCTTACATTTTTATAGCAAAGCAATTTAAGATTGCACGCCCTAAGCCGAATTTTATAGCATTCCCTTCACACTTCCAATTTAAACTTGATTATTTTGCCCTTTTCGTTATAAAAGTGACAATAAAATTTGAACAGAGTTCCATAATACTGATTATACAAATAGACATCTAAAAATGTTTCCAAATATGTATCACGCGTTCTTTCTTTGATTTCTACATATTCTTTGAATAAATCTTTTCAGTTCGATATTAATAAAATAACAAAATGAATGTTCTATTTCTTTACTTTATTAACGGTCAAATATTAACATGGTATGGTGTTACAAATTAGTAAATAATAGAATATGTTTGATCACACAATCAAATATGTGCTAATTATATATGTTTTTAGTTTATAACAAATCATCACATACTGACCTTATTATGTAGAAATGTTATTTAAAAACCAGTAGTATGTTAAATGATCCTCATGAAGCGCGTGCAAGTGATCGCGTCGCGCTCAGTAACGCACTACCGCCCGTACAAGATTATAGGCCTCGTTCAACAAAATATTAATTATTAAGGTGTGTGCTTAATATTTTTATCGGTCTTAATTTTCTTTTACTTGTATTGTTGAAAAGTATTATTTTTATTATAGGTTTTTCGTGTGTATATATTATGTATGTATAGTATGTATATAGATAATATGTACCTATATTTCTTCGGCACGCTCTGTAGCCTAACCATCTCCTCATTTCTGAGATGGTATTTACGGCATGAAAGTACTTGCTGCCCCACCCAGTTTGCGTTAGCGGACTTCACATGCCTTCGCTGAAAAAAGTACACCGCCCCGTAGTTGCCCTATAGTTGCCTCATAGTTGCCCCATAGTTGCCCTATAGTTGTCCTATAGTTGCCTCATAGTTGCCCTATAGTTTATTGATACGATTATATTGTACAATTGTTTGTTATCCCGATTAAAGAGAAATTTATTTTTCAGATATTCAGGTTTCCTCTCGAACCTTGCCTTCACCGCCGAGCACGTAGTAAGCATGCACTAAAAACATCAATCATTAGTACCGGCGGAGGTCGAACATTAGCTCTTCGCTGCAAAATTTACGGCGAGCGCTTAGACCGCAGCGCCACCACGACTCTTAATAAATAAAAACATGATATGTATGTAGATTTCAAGAATTCAAAAGCTCCGCATAGACTCATTAAAAACTAAGGTAAATGCGCCCTTGGGCAATAGTGACCGGTTATAATCAGGTGAACTTGTGAAAATTGAAAAAATATGTCTCAAAATTTTTTGACAACGGTCTGACCGTCCCTTTATTCTTATCTCCCCAGACTGCATTGAGGTGGAACGTTTTCTTAACAAGAAGTTATACGTAATTGTAACTGGAGCGACCGAACGCATAATCAAGTTTGTATGAATCACATGGATGCTTGGAATATTTTTGAGCCGGTAATCCAACAGACTAAAACATACCTTTTGTGTCGTGGGCTTTGAGTTGCAAGCCAATTCAAAGATGAAAAATTCCTTTATATTATAACTTTATATTCATTCATTCATTACAGCCTGTCATAAGTCCGCATAGGTATCCGTTATAGATTTCCTTATAGGTAGGATGGTTTCCAACCAAAATATGGGGTAGCGAATATTCTGACGACGCCACTACTTAACGCCACTGCTTAATAACGTTTTCACACACCTACACTACACAGCAGCTTAAT
This sequence comes from Parnassius mnemosyne, assembly GCA_963668995.1. Lineage (NCBI taxonomy): Eukaryota > Metazoa > Arthropoda > Insecta > Lepidoptera > Papilionidae > Parnassius > Parnassius mnemosyne. Next base: position 10,394,100 of record CAVLGL010000093.1, read on the forward strand.
AACCTTTTCACACACCTACACTTCACAGCAGCTTAATAACCTTTTCACACACCTACACTACACAGCAGATTAATAACATTTTCACACACCTAAACTACACAGCAGCTTATTAACCTTTTCACACACCTACACTACACAGCAGATTAATAACCTTTTCACACACCTACCCTACACAGCAGCTTAATAACCTTTTCACACACCTACACTACACAGCAGATTAATAACCTTTTCACACACCTACCCTACACAGCAGCTTAATAACCTTTTCACACACCTACACTACACAGCAGATTAATAACCTTTTCACACACCTACTCTACACAGCAGCTTAATAACCTTTTCACACACCTACACTACACATCAGCTCAATAACCTTTCCAAACACAGCAGCTTAGTAACCTTTCTGTTCTGTTCTGTTTTTAAATAAACACCATTTTAATGTTAAAATTCGTTAACAACATTAACTTAGATTTTAATACTTGTTGCAATTTGGTTATTATTCATTTATTTAAAATTACTAACGTGCTCGTTGTTAAATGAAAATAATATACATAAGAACAGAAAAGCACAAACGAATATAGATAGATATACGGGGCTATTTTTCAAAGAGTAACCAAATTTTACACTTAAGTTCAAATATATAAATAATGATATACAGTTATTGCTGTTTTAGAAAATACGAATAAAGAACGCTTCTACTTTTATTTGACATCATCCCAAATTGAATGGGATTTATGGGCAACAACTACGCGTGTGCGAGCTCTTCTGTGTGCGATTAAATTCACAAAGTTTTTGCCGACCGATCGACCCTTACAAATGTGTGGGTGCGTAGTAAAATAGTAGACGTTAGATATTTATGAATGACAACCAGTTAAAACAATGCATTACCACGCATTTTGAATTTAAAAATAAAAAGGACGCAATGTTTAGTTTTTCTTCATCATTTGATTATATTACTTATTCTGAACCTTCTCTGCAAATTGGGCCGGTTATTGCAAAATAACTCTGTATATAGATACCTAAGTTAGATAGATATAAAAGGTAGTAATCACGTACTCACTAGGTAGTAGGACTTCTTTCCAGCCTAGACGCCCGTCTGTCGGTCAGAATAGCCTATTACCTACATATTTCTGCCGCCATTCAATAGTGCTTATATTGCTGTGTTTCGGTCCACGGAGTCTAGAGAGCAGATCATAATTACAAGCGTGATACATTCCATCTTAGTTCTCAGAGGTGACAACGCATAGCTACTAGAGAACCCTTCTTACCCATCATTTGTCGGTTCTTCGAGCTATAACGCCGATCCATTGCCACTTCAGTTTACTGATCCTCTAAGCTATGACAGTTACTCTTGTTATTCTGCGGATACTCCCGTTACGGATTTAATCCTGTAGAGAAATTCCGAACAATAACCTTCGTATATTAAGTGAATTTTCTCATCAGGCCAGCTGTGAGGAACCACCGCCATTATTCCATTGCTAGCTATTTAACATTACCCCTCTCGATAATTTTATAACCTAAACATAACCTTCCTTAAAGCTTACTTGAAATAGTTAAGTATTGTTTTACATTTAAGGTGTTAAGTTTTTTACCAGCTTAGTCATTGAAAATATTTTCTGAATTAAGGACTAAAAATAAAGAGTGTTGATAAAGTTTATACATTAAAATCGGTGTGCTTATTTTTTTCTTGTAATGTTGATGATCTTAAAATTTTAAACTAGAAATTAATTAAATAAAAACAAATTCTAAAATAGGCTGAACATTTGTGACGAATTCATTACCAATTATTTTTGCATATGAAATTAATTTACGCATGTTATCCGTACTGGCATCATGGAGTTCTTTCTTTTTAAATAGATAATAATTGAAGACGTCCGTCGGTATCAATATATTTTGTCAGTGTAAACGCATCTTTAATAGCAGTCTTATCGAACGGTCAACTACATTGTTTATTGTCCCACGTACACGTAGTATCGCTGATATGAGTTATCTGCCGTAACACCATACGACGCGTCGTAAACTAACAAAATTAAATTATATCTTGAGCATACCCAGATTATGTAAGATAACGTTTTCACTTGTTTGTCACTTTCATTTAGCAGTGCTTCTAGATAAACGTGACACATAATATGTATCTTATAAAGTTGGAAATAAAAGTGATAACTGCCTGATTTAGTGGTCTATATACCAGACATTTAATGTGATAAAGCCATGTTGCAGCTAGTAATATTACTGGTATAGTTGTAGCACGATTGGGTCGGATCGACCGGGAAAGGACCACGCTCTCACAGAATACCAGCGTAAAATAGCAGCTTAACGCTGCTGTGTTTCGTATGGTGAGTGTGGAGAACAGGAGACCCTTTTTACTGGAAATGAGGCATTCCATGTTAGTCCTCACGGGTGACAACGCATCTGCATTTTGATTCGTAATCAAGGATAGATGTAGATGTCTATGTGCCACAGCAACCACTTACCTAAGTGGAATGTGTGCTCGTTTGTCACCCTTATCCTATAAAAAAAAAACTAAAGTCGCAGCGACTCAGTCCTACAGGCTTTAAACCAACAGAAAAATATTTATGATGCCTAAGTACGTATTCAAATTTAGTAAGAGCAAATATTAGGCTTCAACATTTACATTGATTTTATGATCTATACCTAGATTAATAAAATGTAAATGTTCGTTAGTTCAAAATCTCAAATCTACGAAAGTTCTTCATCGATTGCTTTGAAATTTGTCATAACGTATTCGAATATGCGCGTGTTATTATTTTATTATTTACAAGCTGTTCCCGTGACTTCGTCAGCGTAGAATTTGTTACGATTTGATTTCATGCGCTGAACTATAACTTCTTTTTCTAAAATAAAAGTAGCCTAAGTTGCTCCTTATAACATCGGCTATCTACCAGTGAAAGTCCTATCCAAATTGGTCCAGGCATTTCGGAGATTAGCCGGAACAAACAGACAAAAATTTTAAAAATGTTTTATGGTTATATACGTATCGTATGTATTTTCATATACATTTAGTAAAAGCTGTTATTTTGACATTACAAACAGACACTTCAATTTTATTTATTTGTATTTGTGTAGATTTTTGAAAAACTTTTTAAAGCACGCGTGTGCGGTAGTTGTCAATATTTTTTGTGAAGTATCGTGGTAGCTTATAGGCTAAGCGTTAATCCTAAATTTCACAATACGGGACCAACCCGTATTCGATTCCTGTTGACACCAATAAAATTGTTAATTGCAACTTTAAGAGCTGATTTATTAAGGTGACTTTTGTTTTCCAAAATACTGTACGGGGACATGGCTTCCCGCCGTCCCACCTTGCTACACCACTGACACATACGTGCATGTGTGTCAATTTAGATATGGGAAAAAGGAATCAATTAAATAAATATACTTTTTCGTTGATATAGTGGTCGTAAGGGTTATTTGTCAAGAAACTCTCTGTCTCAGAAAGTCTCAACTTTTTTGTCGGAATCCCGCAGTTCACGATGTTTTACCCCCGTGCCTAGGAAAACACGTAAATCCATTGGTCTCAAACCTGATCTTTCTCCGTTCATGTTGAGTTGCCATCTCATCGGACTATGAGAGTGAAGGAATAGAGAGTGCACTGTGCTTGCGTTTTAGTTACACTCGTGCACTATAATTTTTCGCAGATGGCTAGTCTCCGTTAAAATTGGCGGTGACCAAAATTCCATCTCAAGATCATTATTATATAATAATGCGGTTCTAAGCCTTACATATAAAAGTAACACACGTTTAGGCCGGCCACATACATACCGAATTCCGTTTACGGATTCCGTTTCGATATTCCGTATATGACCATCATTATATATATGACCCGTCACATTCATACGGTATTTTTCCATTCGAAATTTTGCAGGCAAAACGGGATTCCGTATGTGTGTGGCCAACCAGTTCGGAATTCCGAAACGGAATCCTGAAACGGAATTTCGTATCTATGTGGCGGGTCTTAACCTGCCTGCCACATACATACGGAATTCCGTTTCGGGATTCCGTTTCGATATTCCGATTCGGGATTCCAAACGCAGCAATTCCATATAAAATCAAGAACCCGCGACACACGAATGGTAGTTTTCCGTACGGAATTTTCTCCGATTCAAGATTCCGTGTGACCGCCTGTGCGTTCGGAATCCCGAACGGAAAAAAGCCGCCCCGAACGCAAGTCTTCCATAGATTTTGTATAAGTCTCAATGTGTGTTACATTCGTAAATTCCGTACGGAACGCGCTCAGTGTTCGTCGCACGACCGAAACGAGTAAGTGTGTTTATGTACGTTTTTACATTTAATCTTATATGTGTATAGCTTTTCGTAACCTTTCATCTTATTTTGTTTAATAAATCGTCGAAAGGGTTTACAGACATATTCATATTTTAAAAAATATCTCTAGATAGATAGATCTTGTTACATAATATTGACTATACTGCAAGCTTAGGGTGATAAGGGGATGCACCCAGTAACAATGATACAACAATAATGGAATCGCAATCAGAAAATCGTCGTCGTTATTCGCTGGCAGAATGTCTAGACTGAATGGCGAACGTCTCTCAACTGAGCCTTGTTATTGCGAATGGAAATGAACGTATGTGTGTGATGTATTCACGGAATTCCGATACGTTCCTAATACGTTCGAATCCTGCACGGAACAAGTATTTGTATGGCCTACAAATAATTGTTCCGGGTCTGAATGTTTGTCCTTGTGCAATTTATATTTTTAAACTGCCTCCGCGATACAGGACAAAATCCTGAGGTGGAAATAACGGTTTTGTTAAATAAATAAAGAAGGAAGAAGCTGTCATTGCTTTCCAATGCTTGGGATGAGTGAAGTGATCATTTACTACTACGACTGGTAATACTTTTCTATTGCGATTTTTGAATGGACAATTCGCCATTGATCAAACCACCTTCGTCAAACATCTAAATGCACAGTGTGCAATTTCAAAATGAAATATCCTTCTCATTATCACAAATGTATATGTTTTATTACACTAGACGCTAAATATCAAGTAAATACTTCATCATCATTCATCTTGATAATTGCATCCTTTCACAAATCTACTACTGAACATAGGCCTCCCCCAAAGAATGCCACAAATCACGGTCGTTAACCACCTGTATCCATCGCATTCCTGCATGTCTTACCAGGTCGTCACTCCATCTAGTAGGGGGCCGCCCCACACTTCACCTACCGGTACGATACTGCCACTCGAGAATCTTGCTTCACCATCGGCTGTCGGTTCTTCGAGCTATATGGCCGGCCCATTGCCACTTCAGTTTACTAATCCATTGGCTTATGTCGGTTACTCTGGTTCTACTGCGGATATCCTCATTTCTATGTTTACCACACACAGAAACCCCGCAAAGAAATCAAGAATATTCTTGATTTTTTTTGTTAACACCATGTCTAAAACTACGCAAAACAAGCCGCATATGCATAAGCTCCACTTGAGCATGGATTCATCCCAAAATATTTCCTTAAGTGAACATGATTTATTTTGATAATGCGATAAACAATCTAAATTTAACTTTTCTTGAATCCGTCCATTAAGGTCATTTCTGTAACAAACAACGCATTTATTGTCATCACCTTCATCAGCATTTTTAAGTTCATTGCAGTACATGATTCTCCCCTAGCTACCGAAGTAAGGTCTTGTACCAAGTAGATTCCTCAATTTCCTACATGCTTTATAAGGTTGTCAGTCAGTCGGTAATGCATTCAATTGTAAAATATGTAAGTAGGGTTTTTTCCGAACCACTGGTAAAAGTAAAAAACGACTTTTAATAAAAATTACTTGTAATCTATAAGGAATAAAAAGAAATACAGTACGTGAGGGTAATATGGTTATCCAGTTAATATGGTCACTTTCTTATAAATCAAAAACTACAGCCTTGTTTGCATAGACGGTTCTGTGATACGATAACTCCTCATCAGTCAATCAACAATGAAGGTTTAAAAGGATGCTGCTTTATCGACGCCATTTTGATAGTTAAGTTTTCGGTAAATATTTTAGTTGATTTTAGTACTGTAGAGGGTAGTTAGTGGATATATATATATATATCCACTATAATAGAATATAATAATACAATTATATATATATATATATATATATATATATAATTGTATTATTATATTCTATTATAATCTGTCATTCCATTTGACAGGATATATTTTGATAGGTACAATATACTATAGTACGCTAGTCATTGCAAAGCTGACATTCGAAAATCATAAATGTATGTCAGTGAGATCTACCACAGAAAGGCTAGTTCTATCAAGATGAAAGATTCATAATCCTATTCAACCAAACACCAACCAACCAACCGAAGTTTTTGATTATCTATTTGTTATCCCCTGGTTTTTTCCATCTGTCGTATCTTAAAGTATCCACTGGAAAATGTGGGGTAGTCTTACACCGCCACTACACGGTTGCACCATCGCTTGAACAAGTCTACTGCGGACGACCTTGTGAGAAGAAACGGCAAGAAACTCAATTTATCAAAGTAAGTTATTGCTTTATGCTACTTACTTACTTAAGCGGATCGTCAACCACAGTTTTTTTTTTATTATTTCGAATTGTTATCCGAAAGAGGGAAAAAAGATGCTGCTGCCTATCTCCTGTTTCATTTCCCTCTATCTCTTACGATAACCACGGTAACCACCAATGATATGTGTGGGTAGCGGATTCTCATTACACGGCGAATATATAACTGGATCATTTTGTTTCGATAACAAAAAATAGTTTTTGGTCTATTTTAGTCTGTTCTAAAAACAGTCCAGATTACAAAACAATCGCAAAAATCTGATTGTGTGATGTTACTAAAAATTCTTAATCTTGATATGATATCTATGATATACAGAATTGAATAGAATGATTTTTATTCAATATTGATTATTACATAATACTTATTGAAAGTCATTTTTTTATTTACCACTGTTTCGGAAAATACCTCTGTCCTGGGAAGAACCAGCAAGAAACCCAACGGGACTTTGTTTAACATAATTTCACTTAACGATAATTTTGTTTATACAATTTTAAAAGAATTTTCATAGAACCAGCATGGTTTACATGATTGATATTCAATTAATAGATGTACAAGTCATTCTTATTCCGCAAAAGATACGGTCTTCCATTTCAATCGAACTATAACTATATTCAATCGAACATGCATTCTCCCTGTTTCGACTGAATCATAGAGTACATTTACATTGTACTGAACGCTGATGCTTAATGGTAATGTCACAACCGCTCTGTTGTTACGGGGGCTCTATTGGGGCTTTGTACGCGCTCTTATATGTTTGCTCGTGTAAACTGTTATTGGAAAAAAATAAACGAAAATTGTATTTTGTCACTTTTGGTGCCTTGAACTAAACACTTCACCGTTGTGCTGTTTCTATTAAATTATTGCGAAAAAAGTTAAGAATTAAATACACGTCAGACTAGGCTGTATATGCATAGATTCCTTTTTCTTTGAATCAAATTGACGTTTATAACATATTTCCTTTATCAAATCTCTTATCACTCTGTCAGTGTCAGTACTTTATTTTTTTGTTAAAAAAATTTTTTATTGATACATTCTTAAATTTATTAATGTAAAGTGTAGTTATATGTTAATGTTTATCCAAATGTTTTAACAACCAACCAATGTGCAATTAGCTGTTAATAACAAGATTTGGCAATGGCTTTTACTAAGAAAGACGTAACTCTCTCTGAAGACCGACCGAAAACGTTACTTCTGCAGAAACATTCAGATTACCTGGCCAGCTATGGTCTTAACAAAGATGATTATGAATATTGCATGACTGAATATCTGCGTATGTCGGGTATTTATTGGAGCCTCACAGCTATGGAATTAATGAACCAATCGTCAAGGTATTAAGAATTAAATATCAGTATCAACAAATATTTATTTTGCCAAATTTATAAAAGTTTACATTATCATATTAGGCTTACAAAATATACAGAGACTTTTCGATTTAATATTAAGATTGACAAAATAAGTTTATAATAATTGTTTTAGAATGCCAAAAGAAGAGATTATCGAGTTCATTACATCTTGTCAAGATAAAGAAAGTGGAGGTATATCAGCCAGTATTGGACACGATCCACATATGTTATACACCTTAAGTGCTATTCAGGTAAATAAATCTAAGTGTTTTAAAAAAAGTAGCACTAAGATTCATATTAATGTTGCCTTAATATCACAAACATACTAACCACATCACACAGTTGTTAAAATATAAATAACATTTAAAGTTCAAAAATAGTATAGAGTTTTATTCAAAATTACTTTAATATTTTTTAACCATAAGTGATTTCAAAGTTTACAAACACACATTAAAAGCTCACATATCTACAAAATATGATAATTTATTATATGAGTTCATTGTTCATATTATGTAGTAACTAATAATTAAAGATATAAATTTTTAAGATTAAACAATGATTACTAATTACTAAACAATTATTACTTAGTTGAAACTCAATTGCAATAATAATTACAGAATAGTCAAAACTACATTCAAATTATAACTTAAAAATTAAACAAGATTTATAATTGTGCCTTTAAAACAATAAGACTTTGTGAAGACAAGACATAAATACTTATTAAAGTGTCATTATAGAAATAATATGTACAAACACATTAAATACCTTTGGGGAGGAGAGCACGTGGGGGTGGCAAGATATTTTCAAACTGGTTCCTTAAAAAAATCTTATTTATAAAATTCTTTAAAAGAATCTGATGTATGCATAAACTAAAGTTATATTGAACAGATGTACTCTTACAGTAATTTTTATGAAAACCAAAATTAATTAATTAATTAATACCGTCTAAAACAAAGGATTTGTCTTGGGCGTCAAAATAGGCTGAAATTGCCGACTTCACTTCATGATTGTCGCCAATCTTTTTCCCACGCAGGTCTTTCTTCATTTTTGGAAAAATAACAGTTACTTGAGGCCAGGTCTTTACTGTATGATGGGTGGCGCAGTTGTTCGAAACCGCACCTGTAAATGGCAGCCGCAACATGGCTTGTGTGCATGGGTGCATTGTTGTACAAAAGGAGTACGCCTTTTGTAAGCTTTCCTCTCCTTTTTCTTTAATAGCTTTTTTAATTGATCTAGTAAAGAAGCGTAGTACTCTCCCGTTATGGAAACACCATGTTCCTTTAATCAATCAAAAAAATACCTTCTGTATCCCAAATGATCGTCGCCATTATCTTTCCGTCCGATTGAGACACCTTATACTTCTTAGCACACCCCCTGCCTTTTTTATGCCACTGCATCAACTCTTGCTTTAACTAAGGTTCATAATGGTAAACCCAAGTTTCATCGCCAGTTGCAATTCGAGCCTAACTTCCTCCCTTTGCTCTCCACAGCGGTCCAAAAACTTACGACAATTTTCGACGCACTCATGTTTCGTGCATTCTCGGAAACCATCTTGCACAGGTCATGCCAAGGTGTTGATATAGGATGTTTAAAATGGTTGTTTCTGATACTCCAATTAATGCTGCAAGCTGTTTTTTCTTTAGCCGAGCATCTTACAATCAAGTTTTTCAACTTTTTCGATTATTTCTGGCATGGTAGCCTCAATCGGCCGCCCAGGTTGGGGGTCGTCTTCAATGGAGACCCTCCCTTGTTTGAAAAGGGCATGCCATTAATAAATCATGGTTTTTCCAGGAGTGGAGTCCCCATAAACAGCTGACATCTCTTGAAAAATGTTTTGAGGTGTCTCCTTGTTTGGTGAGAAGCCTAATGACGCCATGATATTCAATTTTCTTCATAGTGGCTAGTTTCTTCCCTATTGACTTGTTTACTCGTTGATAACTCAAAAGCTAGTGACCCAATTATGCTGAAACTTGGTATATATACTAACAATGAGTCATTCAACGAGTGCCTACCTGGATAAGTAAACTCACAATCGGCAACCCTGCCATTCCGCGAAATTTTTGACCTCCCCTCGTATGTTGTTAAAAATGGCTGGCCTTTTGCTACAACTTTATATATAACAAAGTTGTAGCAAATGGATTCTACCGTACTAAGTCTTCTTAAGAGATCTGTTCTTGTACTTAATAATGTAACCAGATAATTTATACAGGTACTGGCAATGTATGATAGAGTTAACGCAATTGATGTTGAAGGTGTAGTGAGATATGTGGCCTCTATGCAGCAAGAGGATGGCAGCTTTTTTGGTAATTATAAATATTTTATAATATGGGTACATTTTTATTTAATTATATGTTGATCCAAAAGGTTATTATTATTAACTTACTTTTTATTTTATCACCCACTTATTGGTTAAAAATCTGGTACAAAGCTTTGATTAATGGTTTGATAATTGACAAATCTTCTGATTGAAAAGTAAAACTAATGATTGTTGTGATTTATTTTTACTAAATTACAAATAATGTTAATATGACATTTTCAAATAGGTGCTTATGTGTTTATGAAAAAACTTTTAAAAATTCTTGTTAAGTAGTAATAATTTTTAAAAATACAGAGGCTATATAACATCTATTTATTTTTAGGTGACAAATGGGGAGAAGTGGACACAAGGTTTTCGTTTTGTGCAGTAATGTGTCTATCTCTTTTACATCGGCTAGATGCGATCAATATAAACAAAGCTGTAGACTTCGTTCTAAGTTGTATGAATTTTGATGGTGGTTTTGGGTCTAAACCAGGATCAGAAAGCCATGCAGGTAATGCCATTTTTTTATTAGGCTACAGATGCAGTTTTACTTATTTTTTTTAATTTTACTTTTCTCTTAAAACACGTTACCCCCACACTAGGATTTTCTCCTGTGTTGTGGAGGCAGTTTACAAACATAAATTGCACAAGGACAAACATCCAGACCCGGAACAATTATTTGTAGGCCATACAAATACTTGTACCGTGCGGGATTCGAACCCGCGGCCCCCAGCGCAATAACTGATTGCTATGCCACTGCGCCACGGAGCCGTCATTGCCATTCCTGAGTGCTAAGATGGATGTAATTGTATGGGTTCCCTATATTCTGAAAACTGGAACACAGCAGTGCTAGTACTACAAGCCAGAAGCAGTACAAGGCAGGCAGAGGGTTATCCAGGCTGTGTAAAGGACCAAGCGGACCATCACTATAATTATTAGCTACGTGGCATTTCATCTTAGTCCTCAAGGGGAACAATGGCTCCTTGGCTTATACATGGTGATGTTTTGCAATATTTTAATATAATTTTTTTTTCAATAGGTCTCATTTACTGCTGTGTGGGTACATTGTCAATCTGCAAAAGGATGGATGCTTTACATGCTGATGAGCTTGCATGGTGGCTTTGTGAGAGGCAGTTGCCAAGTGGTGGACTTAATGGGAGACCAGAAAAACTACCAGATCTTTGTTACTCTTGGTAAGAAACATCTGAATACAATTGCAGTGGCTGTACTACAACTTAGCTCCCTTTCACAAATAATTTAAATTTGGCTATTTTTAAATTGATATTTATGTATTAGTGTTTAAGAAAAAAATTGTGTGGAAACTGTTACTTTTAACTTTCATTAAAAGTAAAGTAAAAAAATATTATTCCAATCTATTCTGACTCGATGAAATAGTAATTCATACTAAGCTTTATGCACTTTGTCAAATTATTAGCTAGAAATTAGCAATAATATATAACGTGTTTCTCAATCATATTTCGCGCGCCCTAAAATGTTTATGTACTGGGAGTTTGACTGATTTGCTTTGTTTTTGCTTGTATTTACTAGTAAGTGTCTATGAAATATTCTTGAATTACCCTCTGCTTTTTTATATTTTGTGCAAGATATATTTTCATACTTTTTTTTTAAAGCATTTTTATTTTCTTTTGTTTCTCAGTAAATGAGTGTATACTCTTTTGTGAAATAAATTTCTTAAACCACTTAAATCGAAAACATGTTTGTTTTACTTACAGGTGGGTGATGTCATCCCTATCAATGTTGAACAGAATACATTGGGTAGATAAAAAAAATCTAGAACAATTCATATTAGCTTGTCAAGATCCAGAAACTGGAGGTTTCAGTGACAGGCCTGGTGACATTACTGATCCTTTTCATACATTATTTGGGTTAGCGGGTTTGTCTTTACTAGGAAATGAAAATATAAAACCTGTGAACCCTACATATTGTATGCCTCAAGAAACAATAGACAGATTAAAATTGGAACCACAAATTTTATTGATTTAATTTTAAGGACAAGTTTTAAGTAATTTAACAGTTTATATAATATATGAAGAAATAAATAATTTATATCATCACTGTATTCAGCTTATATAAATTCATCACCCTTGCTAATGAAATCATCTGTGGCCGTGTGGCGGTGGGCGTGGTAAAAGTCATCACCTCGTTTCATTCCGTGAATGTAAAAGGCGATGGAAAGTCCAAAAAAAATCTTATAGCGTCTGATAGATAGCGGTAACTGGCGACCGACCAGCGACTGGCAGTAACACCAAGGGCGTGAAACTTAAAGAAAAAAAACAAACTCCAGTCAATCATAGTTTGCGAAAAGTTGTTACTTTGAAAGCTATTGTACCGTTACGTTGAAGTTAAGTTACAGCCTATATACACGTCCCACTGGCACAGGCCTCCTCTCATTTCTGAGATGGTTTAAGTGCAAGGAAATGTTCACCGCGCTGCCCCAATATGTAATGGCAAACTTCACATGTCTTTTGTTCTCATACAATCCGGTTTCCTCACGATGTTTGCCTTCACCACCGAGTACGTGGTAAATCAGCACTTGAAATTACAATTAACAATATCATTGGTGCCAGCTGGTATCAAACTCGGATTGTTTACGTACTGTAAAATTTACAAGCGGGCGCTTATCCCCTGAGCTACCACGGCTCTTACCGTTACGTAGTCTCACGTAAAATGCAAGTCATATAAGTTGGGAAAATTTTCCATGTTCGAGTGGTATTTTTTATATTTATTAGAGATTCATACCAGCGTAAAATAGCAGCTTAACACTGCTGTGTTTCGTATGGTGAGTGTAGAGAACCGGAGACACTTTTTACTGGAAAAGAGGCATTCCATCTTAGTCCTCACGGGTGATAACGCATCTGCAATTTGGATTCGCAAACGAGGATAGATGTAGATATCTATGGGCCACAGCTACCACTTACCCTCAGGTGGACTGTGTTCACGTTTGTCACCCTATCCTATAAAAAAAAAATTACTCTCTATGATTAAACTACTCCCCAAACAATATCTCTTAATTTTTTTTTGATATTAATACCTAAACCATAGCGAAAGAACTGACTCAATAGTAATAGAACATGATTATGTATCTACTTCAGTAAATAGAAATAGAAACTTTTTTATTCAATATACGTTATCAGGATCAGTATTCAAACCTATAGAAATAACTTTTTTTTAAAACTATCAATTCTTTTTTAATTTTTATTTTATATGGTTTTATTACCTCTTACTGACACTAGCCGATGATAAAGCTAAGTAAAGCGGGGTCTTTGACAATCCTCTTACTCCCCAGACAATGCAGATGTAATAAAACCACATACAATTTGCATACAATTATTTTTTTAAATAAAATAAAAAAAATATTGTTCGAGTTTTTAAAAAAACGTTTGAATAATGATCCTAATAACGTATTCAACGGGAACCACAGGGTTTTTGTTACATATTGTATATTATAAAATAGCTGGTACCCGGCGCGTTGCTGCCGCAGAAAAATTTGGAAGGGTTCTCTCGGCAGAGAGTAATTGTGTTCTGTTGGAATCTACTATAATACTATACAACGTGCAGGAATAATGGTGACTTTAATTTAACACACATATACGTTTTCACATTTTCGTCATGAAGAAATTATATTTCCATTAAACGTTATTATTTACGGATTTCTTTAAAATTTTAGAAAATAGCATCTTAGAGCAACCTTTACTTAGAGAACTCTCGCGAAGCGGTCATTTGACAGGGTCACGGATCATAACATCGCATCATTGAAATTAAAACGAATAAGCAATACTATTGAAGCAAAGGAACATTCCTTTATCGGCAAGCGGGCGGCGCAGGCGACGCTTAGAGAACTCTCGCGAAGCGGTCATTTGACGGGGTCACGGATCATAACATCGCATCATTGAAATTAAAACGAATAAGCAATACTATTGAAGCAAAGGAACATTCCTTTATCGGCAAGCGGGCGGCGCAGGCGACGCGCGTTCTCCCACCCCGCTGCACCTTTATATATTAGTATATGGCTGCACCGAAATCGAATCTTTTTTTTTTGCTTTTCTAGTGCTAGCTGAATCCGTGTCCTTGACACACTTCTTCACAGTAGTGCGCATAAGTACGTCGTCTAATATTTTGTGAACTTTTCCGCGAAAAAGACGCGGATAGTAATTAAATTAGGGTACTGCGATAAAGTCGCTTTGTTTTGTTTTCGTTTTCTAATCTAGTAGGTACGTTTACATCTCTTGCGATACGGACGCTTTTATTTGTGTTATTAGTGCTTGTGTAAACTTGTAATCGTAATGGCAAGTACACATCGGAACTACACAGCAACTGAATATGCGGACATGACCCTAATTTACGGAGAATGTCGTCAAAGTGCCGTCCTTGCGATAAGTATATATCGCGAGAGATATAGTGATTCAAAACAATACTCGATAGATAAGACTCATCCTCCCACTATTGTAGGAGCCCTTCAGTTCAGTTTCAACGCCCTGGTCGACCGCCTGCCTACACGACAAAACCCAATCTCCAGTTAACTGAAAATGTGATACAATATTTCGAAGACCAACCCAAAACTAGCCTCCGCCGGAGAGCTAGGCATTTTCAAGTCCATCACAGAACCGTCCATAGGATATTAAAGCGCGAAAAGTGGCACCCATTCAAGTTTAGAAAAGTACATACTCTGCTATCGTGTGATAAATTAATAGGAGTGAATTATTCTCAGTGGCTACTGAGCAAAATTGAAGAGGACAGTAACTTTCTTTCCCAAATTTGTTGGACTGACGAAAGTACGTTCACCAGAAACGGCATGTGGAACCAGCACAATCTGCACCATTGGGTACCTAAAAACCAAAATCCGCATGTTTGGGCAGCTATTCACGGTGACAACATCATCGGACCCGTATCCATTAATGGGACTGGGACGCAGAAAGGTTTGTTAATCTACTAAATGATACGGTGTTAGAGTACGCAAACAACCTAAACGTCCATCGATACCAGCAAATGTGGTACCAACTAGATGGCGCGCCAGCACACTTTGTAACAACAGTCAAGCAATGGCTAAATGACACGTTTGGTGCACAATGGATTGGTAGATTTGGACCTCGTAGGTAGCCAGCAAGATCGCCAGACCTCACACCACTCGATTTTTTTTTCTGGGAGTGCATCAAAGACGATGTGTACGCGGAGAACGTGGATTCGGTAGAACAATTACGCCATCGAATAATAAATGCGTTTAAGAAATGAGGGAAATGGCTATAAGTGACAATTTATTTTCAAATGTGCGGGAAAACATGAAACGCCGGTTAGCTCTTTGTGGTCACACTAGCGCATGCAAATCGATAATCGATAACCGATAATTTATCGCTAATCAGTTCATTTTTCTCATCGATAATTATCGAAAAATTTCTTAAAAATACCGATAAATTCATAAAGGTTTTATGCCACCATTTCTATCACTACCGCGAGTCATTTTTTGAAATTCGCGCTGCGTGCGGTTGCATTCCACCCGCCCGTGTCTATAGCTCTCTCGCTCACTAATTTCATGGCCGACACGAGTGCGCAGTCGCGTGCAGGTCAGAACGCGCCATTCAGCGCGGCGTGCGAAGTTTATTCAGTGTGATCCAGTGCGGTGTGATGTTTGGTTGGTTGCGTTGTGTTCTGTTGAGCGTGCATCGCTTTTTTGTCGACACGACGATAAAGGATTTACAATAGGTAAGTAGAATAATCTAGATAGATTTTAAGTAGATTTTTATATTATGTACTTGTTCGACGTTAGTTGCATAAACCCACTTCATATTCATACATCTTCTTTACTTCATAGCCCACAGGGTCACTGGCCAGTCGTATAAGTAGGTAATTTTACATAACATTTTAAACTTTAAGTAGGCACACGTTATTTAAGTGTTACGTACGTAGTGTACTTAAAATTTTATTTACTTACACAGTACTAAAATATCAATCGCAGTATTACCAAATTACCGTATTTTTATCGAGATCACGTCTCAGTGTGTCTCAGTCTACCAGTGTTGCCCGTAGCTTCGATGCATAAATAATATTATTAGTAGTGTGACTATTAAAACTCTTTTGTTTTAGGTACTTACTGCAACGAATGAATTAATCAATAACATCAAATAAAGTACATTTCCGTATACAAAAAAAGTTCCGATCCATCGTCGGTTTGGTGTCATTTCCTAAAGGCCGATATTGATGATTCTGCAAAATGTAAGACATGTGAAAAAGTTATTAAATGTGTGGGTGGTACTACAACGGGAATACGCAGCCATTTAAGATTACATAACATTTCACTTGACAGCGAAATGCTTGAGAAGTAGCTAGGGAAACTGCTGGAACTTCCAAAAGAAAAAATTATAACTCTTTATTGGAGTTATTTTCAGCGAAAAATTACAGAATGACCGACTACTTTGCACAATCGAACAGATCATTGGATGTTATGGTATCAAGAATGACAGCACTTGACGGTATGCCTTATGGGGCATTTACAGAATCTGAAGACCTGAAGCATCTTTTTAAAAAAGCTGGTTATAAATTACCTACGAGCGCAAACACTATAAAAGATGTGACTGTAAAATTTTATGATAAGACTAAGAAAAACCTTATAAAGGAAATACAGGAACTAAAGGATGAAGGACACAAATTTTCGGTTTCAATAGATGAATGGACATCTTCAAGAAATAGGCGATATATGAATGTGAATCTTCACTGTGCATTTTTCAAAGATAACCATCACACGACGAAAAATCTTGATTTATGTAGGACGTATGGCTCTGTTACCGCTATCAAGTGTGAAGAATACTTGCGAGAAAGGCTACACGAATTCAAATTAGATTTTGACATTGATGTGATCGCCATTGTATTTGACGGAGCTTCTGTTATGACAAAACAGTTATGCTTAGCTCATGGCTTGCAATTGGCCATCGTGGATACGTTATACGTAAAAAAATAAGAAAACGTAAATGAACCTCAAGAATAACTTTTCGAAAACGAAAATGATCTGAACACTGTTTGCATTGGCACTGAAGATGATACTGAGACTGATGGATTTCAAATAGAGCAAACCCCAACTCTAACAGTTGACGTGGAGACAAATATTAAGTTTGGGCTCGTTGTAGAAAAGGTGAGGAATATTGTGCGGATGTTCAAAAAGTCACCAACGAAATCTGATACTCTTCAAAATTATATAAAAATGGAGCTTGGTAAAGAAAACGCACTGATATTAGACTGCAAGACGCGCTGGAGTACTCTTTGCAATGTGATTGGTAGGTTCATTAAAGTGAAAAAAGCAGACTTAAAAGCACTCATTGATGTAAAAAAGTGGTTATTTTGTTATTCTATTGTTTACAGTTATTATCACGTCTTAGCTTTACACCAAGAATTACATTAGAAATTCTTGATGGGATGCGATGTAACGCGTATACTTTATTTTCATCAAGAACTATAATATATATATATATATATATATACAGGGTGTTTTTGGAACGCTCCCGAAAACTAAGACAGGCGACAACACCAAGTATACCTTTGATCATGGGTCACAAATAAATTCGATCCTGATGAAAAAAAAATCATCTTTTTACAAGGTTTTATTAGCTTTATTCACGCGCCATCATGTTAGTACAGCTAAATGAAACGATAATTTCATAAAAAATATCATGAAAATACTGAAACATAAAACCAGCAGTGGAATGACTGAATTGATATCACCTGACCTGAGCTAGATAAAGGTCAATGTACGCGCGAACACAAATTCGCGCGGCCCACAACTAGCGGGCCTTCCAACAATACCTAATAATTTACAACACGTGTCTAAATACCTAACTTATCTACTTAACCTACTATTTTGCCACTGTGCTTATCTCCACGTAGCCACTTTAATCCGAATTTACAGGTTAAATAACCCAAATAACTGGTTCGATTCCCCGCTAATGAAGAAATACTTAAATGAAATGTAACCAAGGTTGGAGTCATGCGTTTTTATTCATCGTGTAGGTATGTTTATTATTCTCGTGTATTCAGTTATGTACCTATTCAGATTAGTCTAGTACTAAGTTATTTAAAAAAAAATAGTTATGAAACAGCTTACTGCTCTAAATCCTCCGTGGTCTTATGAGATGCGGCTCAAATTGTGCTCCATTCATTTCAAGGCAGACTTGGGTGCAGGCGGGGCATCATCGTGTGGTCTTCGACACAGTCCGTACGTAGTTTCTCGAAAGCATCCACGATCCTTTGGCGCATTTCTTCAGCACTATCACATTCACGATTAAAAACCCTTTCTTTCACATACCCCACAAAAAGAAGTCTAACGGAGTCAGATCTGGTGAGCGAGGTGGGCAAGCGTGTGGTCCTAGTCTGCCGATCCAGCGATCATCAAATAGCTCATTGAGGCGCTCACGGACGAACCTCACGAAATGTGGAGGGGCACCATCATGTTGGAACTATGTGCGGCGATATTCAGCCAACGATAGGTCGTTTAAAATGTCAACCAACTGTTCATTTATAAAGTTTAGGTATCGCTGTCCGTTCAGTCGCTCTGGCAGAAACACTGGTCCCAGTATGCGATCCTTAAATAAACCTGTCCATACGTTAACCGACCATCGGGTTTGGTGCCCGGTTTGTCGAACAGCGTGCGGGTTAACCTCTGAATACACGTGTGTATTTCTTCGGTTCCACAGGCCGTTTCTGGTAAATGTCGACTCATCCGTCCAGATAATGTGCTCAATGGAACCAGGCACACGTTGTTGCTGTTATAATAACCAACGGCAGTATAATAACCACTATAAACGTACGCGTTAGGCATTATTAAAACAAAAAAGAATCCAAAAACGTAACAAAAACTTTAATATCAACACGTAATCACAAGTAAATTTATTAAACAAAACGATTGAACTGTCGCTCGCGCACGCGTGTACAAAATCAACACGAAAGCGAAACTGTCTCAAAAACTAAAACCAACGAACCCCGTCAAGGCTGAAAATTACTGCGTCACAAGCGTGAGGCGACAGGGTTAGGCATTCTGCCGTCATAATAAAAAAGGAAGTAACTAACAAAAACGTAAAATGGAAATAAAAAATAAATTGATGAATTTTTCTTTCAGACCCCGTGTCTAAAGTATATTAAAAGGTATCTATATTGAAATATATACGTAGAGACATGAAGATTTTAAGGACGAACTTATTTTTTTTTTAAATTTGTTTATTTATTTAAATAAAACGAATTTTCCTTTTCATCTTAGCTTAAAAAATACACCTGGCAACACAAAAACATCGAAGGAAAGACGCATATAACTATTTGCGTCTTTCCAACCTAATAAATTAAAAAAAAACTGCCATTCATTTAACAATTTTACATATTTTGGAAAGGTCATTTGAAGTTGAAAGGACGCTAATAGTAATTTACTACTTTTTTTTTTAATAAATATTAGAAAAGCATTGGTAGTGAGACACAAAAAATAATAATTTTAAAAAGTAATGATTTTAAAGGGGATATCATACAAGACTTACTACGATAATAATTAAAAATTAAAAATTTTGTACAACCGACTTTAATATAAATAATTAAGGATAACTCAAAAATTATTGGTCTGACCTCGATCAAATTTATATGGGACCACATGTGAAACACCAGCTCTTAACAATAAGATATAAGCTCTTAATAATAAGATATAGAATAATAAGACAAGACCAAGAATAATTGAAATTTAAGTAATCGATGCAAATATTGTTAAAGATGACGTAGCAACTGGTTAAATAAGTCTTTTCTTTTATGTTGAATTTGTATGTCTTTTCTACTAAAAAAAGTCATCTGTGATCAACAGTTACGTCTAAAATTCTTACGATAATTTCTAAAATATTGATATTTGTGAATATTAAAAAAATTTAGTAGATGCGCCTTCTTATCATGAATCGAATGGTATATTTAACTCATTTATTCATAAATTGTTACATGCGCCCTTTTTTCTTACGACCGCATGTTTCGTACCGAGCTAGATACAGGTCGATAGCGGAGGGGGTGTGGGTACAATCGCGTTCTAAAGTACTACATGGTATTGGGCTATTGTTTTATAATATTATAGTAATTAATTGTTTTAATGTAGAATCATAATAGGTGTTTTACTAGCTACTTAGAACTTTGGAAGAGGTGGGAATTAAAAATGGATAATGTTTACATGAGCATTATTTGTTATTTCTATCGTAAAATATAAAGTAGTTTGTAACAAGAAAACTTTAGCTAAGGGTAACACGCCGTCCATTATGACGTCTTGGGTCACATGGAAGCCAGATGTTAATGGTGTGTTGGTGTTACTGGATGCTACTTGATCATCACTTTCATCTTCGCTTGAGCTTCCGTCATCAGGTCGATCACATGGTAATTTTTTCGGTATTCTTCCTCCACACTTTTAACTTTACTGCACAATTTTCCCCATTCACCTTCTCCTATCATATTTACCTTTTCGATCACTAGTTTAGTCATAAAACAATAGATATAAATAATTTTTTTTTCCTTCCTTTTTAAAACATCGTCGCGAGTCGCAAAGTAAGCTGTGTATGCGACTGTATTTTTGGAGCGAACAAAGCGCGGGAACCAATAGCATGCAGGCACACTAATACTGGCGGATTGTTCCCCCGTCGCGCGCCTTTCGTACCAATATGTGATAAATCGCTCAGTGCCCAAGTTCAAGGCCAGCGTTTGTTTTTCACCGTTCGCGCGTACATTAACCTCCATTAGTCAGGTGATATCAATTCAGTTTCCACTGCTGGTTTTATGTTTCAGTATTTTCATGATATTTTTTATGAAATTATCGTTTCATTTAGCTGTACTAACATGATGGCGCTTGAGTAAAGCTAATAAAACGTTGTTAAAAGATGATTTTTTTTCATCAGGATCGACTTTATTTGTAACCCATGATCAAAGGTATACTTGGTGCTGTCGCCTGTCTTAGTTTTCGGGAGCGTTCCAAAAATACCCTGTATATATATATATATATATATATATATATATATATATATATATATATATATATATATATATGTTTTTTTTACCAGTAGAGTTTCAATACAATCTTAAAAAAGTTCAATGAATTAAAAACTGCTGATAATTATATAATTTCAAGTCAGTGTTTTACATTTAAAGATCAGTTATAAAGAGCCAAAGTTCTTATTTTCATTTGGATTAATTTAATTCGCTTTTATCTGCAATAATAATTTTCATCAAAAATAACATAGACTTATAAAAGTCATATACACGGTCAATCATACTGAATATTGTCAATTGTACTACAAAATATTTAAAAGATTATTTCCAGTATAATGACCCGAATATCATCATTAATGTTTGACTGGCACACTTAAAAGTTTTATCCCATGGCTAAATGATTGACTGATATTATGATAAGGTCATGCTTTTCAAAAAATTTTAAATCACGAACCTATTGGTTTGTTTTACTTTTCACTTAATTAGTGAAAAACAAGATGGACTGATCTAAAAGTTTACTTTTCTTGTGTAAAAAGTGCTATTTAGAATTTTATGTAAATGATAATTAAAGTTTCTATGTAAATAAGTGTAACATAGCGGGTATTATATTCAATGGTAGCGGCCATCCATATTTGCAAAGCCACCATCATTTTCTGTACAGAAACCGGCAAAGTGTTGCTCAAGGCACTATAAACAAAGCAGCTGATAAAAATGTTACAATCAATGTTGTGTTGTCTACAATTGAGCATAAAATAAAAAATAACTTCAGCCAAAGAGGATAACTGGCATTATACTCAGGCCCATCAATTGGTATAGAAAAAAAAATTTACCAGGTTTCAAAAAATCAATCAAAATTCAAAAAAACATAAATATTAAAATCAAAAAATGTATGTCTATACATACATATAATGATTTATGGCCGCTGAGTAACTGACGGTGACTCAGTATAACATCCTACAGTCACGCCAAAACTAAGAGGAGATAATCACTGTAGAAAAGGTAATAATTTATAGCGGAAATTTTGTGATAAAATTAAAAAAATTACAAACTTATCTATTCCATTGTACAGTGTCATCGGCATAACTGATATTGTTAATAATCTGACCATTCACTGTGATACCTACATCCACCCGATCCAATGCTTCATGGAAAATCATCTCTGAGTAAATGTTGAAGAGAATTGGCGAGAGAATACATCCCTGCCGTACTCAACGTAAGATTTCCGAGTCATCTGTTAGTTTGCCCTCTATACGGACATTCGCCGATTGGTTCCAATATAGGTGTTTAATGAACCTTACGTTCTTAGAGTCGAATCCGATGGATTGTAATATATCAATCATTCTTGCATGCTGTACTCTATCAAATGCCTTTTCATAATCGATAAAGCATACAAACACATCTTGATTTATGTCCCAGCATCTCTGTATTAAAACTTGATACCCGAAAAGTGCATCTAACGTTCCCAGGCCATTGATAAACCCAAACTGTGTTCTTGAAATGAGGTCTTCACATTTGCTATAAATTCTTTTATGAATTACTTTAAGGAATAATTTTAGGATATGACTCATTAAGGAGATTGTTCTATATTCGCTGCATTTCTTCGCAGAAGCAACTTTGGGCAAGGTGACAAAGGTGGATTTGAGCCAATCCGATGGTATGACGCCCGAATCATATATAGTGTTGAATAACTTTACTATTATTCCTAAGTTAGCACACTCAAGTACTTTAAACAGTTCCACGGGTAATTCATCTCCGCCTACAGATTTCCCTGATTTGGACATGTTAATGGCATAAGCAATTGCGCTTTTATTAATAGGTGGTCCAGACAATTCACTTCCACATGAACTTGATTCCAGAGCAGGTCTAACGTCATGAAATAGTGTTGTTATGTATTTCTGCCAAACATTAAGTTTATCTTCAATTGTTTTGGCAGGATTTCCCTGATCATCCAGTAATACGTTGCAGTTCATGTTTTGTGTTTTAACAGCACCGGTTATTTCTCTGATTTTCTTATGCACATTAAAATAATCATATCTGGCCTCAAACTCTTCTATCGCAATACATTGGTCAACCATCCATTTTTCTTCTGCTTCAACTACTTTTCTTTGGATTATCTTGTGTATGGTTTTGTATTGTTGATTGTCTACTCCTTTGTATGTTCTACGCTGTTCTATTAAGTTTAGGATCTCCTGCGTGATCCAGCGATTTTTTGTTTCATAGTTTAATGGTTGGAGGATTCTTTTACCAATATCAACAAGATTTACCTTTAATTTAGTCCATGTCTCTTCTACGTCAACATTTGAACCAAGCTCTTTGTTCAAACGGTCAACAGCCATATTTATTTCCGTGGCTGCTTTAAGCCGTATATCCGGTTCTTTAAGGCTAGTCACACCCATTTGTTGTCATTTTGATTTAGGTTTTAGAATTTTCATATTACAGCGGAGGGATGCAACAACCGGATTGTGATCAGAACCAATATCGGCGCCTGGGCACGTTTTGACTGATGTTAAACTGTTGCGATATCTTCTGTTTATAAGTATGTAATCTATTTGATTACGGACGATCTTCTTCAGCGAATGTAATGGTGACGTCCACGTATACAATCTTCTTGGAGGTTGCTTAAAGTGGGTGTTTGAAATTATAAGCCCGTGTTCTTCGCAGAATTGTAAAAGGCGGTCACCGCGATCGTTTCTTTTTCCCAGTCCGAATGAACCAACGATGTCCGAGACTTTGCCCTCTCCGATTTTTGCTTTAAAATCACCTTGGACGAGGATAATGTTATGTGGAATAAGATGTTTAAGAGCGGTTTCTACTTGTTCATAAAAGAGTTCATTATCCTCATCGGTAGCATCGGTAGTAGGTGCATACACCTGGACTATTTGAATATTTCTGGGTTTTGCTTTTAACTCTAAAACTAAAACTCTGTCCGATATGGGCAGGAAACTGTGGACCTGATGATGTAAATGTCTGCTGATGATGACGGCCACACCGTTGTAGTGATTTTTATCATTATTAGCGCTATAATATACTACTGTGTCATCCCGTACCAAGATTCCAGTTCCCTGGTGCCTAGACTCGCTCACTCCAAGGATATTTATCTTAAGTCTGAGCATCTCCCGTTCTTATTCACCATTTTATATGTGCGGTACATACTCTTGACGTTCCACGTAGCAATCGTCATGGCTGACCCAGAGATTCTTCGCACCCTCTGACCATCTAAGGTCTGCCGGGGACTGAGGGCCATTTTTATATTGTTCTCAGCCATAATGATCTTCCTGGGGAAGTATATGTGGTGGTTTCCCGTTGCCTTCCACACGCTGTACTATTACCGAACCGATGCACACCATCTCCGTCAATAGCTTCCTTTTCCATAACAGTTCCAGCCAACTAGACTTCCTCTTCTGAAAATACTGTTACGCAGCTGCCCATAACAGAGGAGTGCTTATTTACTGGCGGCACGAAACGCCAGGTCACAAGGACATCATCGGATATTGCAGCATTTTATAAGCTATTCTTTCCTTAGGAATAACCACTGCATCCTAGTACCTTGTCGCTGAATGGTCGGGGACTGCAATGCAGGTAGCAAGGATATCTCCAAGCCGTTCCATGATCCGCCACCTATGGACCCCGGTAGTAGCTACAGCTCAGCCCCATCTGATCTACTAATACGACACAAATAAATACGATTTAACATATATAATAAAAAACTCTTACGTACTTGAAACTTGAACTCTTGATAGCTCGTGACGCCTACCGGAAGAAGCTACAGCACAATGTAATTGAAGACGCGTAACCGCGACATAATTCTCAGTGATGCGCAAGCATAACAGGCAGTATGTCACTTATATAATTGTCATCTCTGCAGTCTATTAATCTTTGCACTTTTATAAGTAATACAGAACGTAGTTGCTAGACGGTGTTGACGTCGGCTAAAATCTCTGCGATCGCCGTTTCGTCAAGGTCATTCAGGCTAGTTAAAACCTTAAGCCAATATGTGTAGAAAGGTAACGTTCTTTTTCTGCGTCTGGAATACTATGTAATAAACTGCGCACAAGCCTTAGCGACAAAACTGTAAATTGCTTGTCGTTTCTTCGCACTTATTTCCAACAACAAATAAATAGTAAATAGGTTAGGTGTGTATATAATGTACCTACTTATTATGCTAAATGAAACGACTGATGGATAATTGATTCCTATTCAAACCAAAAATGTTAATTATAATTATAAAAACAATAATATTTTATATTGCACAAAGAAAGCGATTTCTAAGAAACATGTTTTTTTTATGTAAATCGGTAATTGTCGGTTTTCATCGAAAAAGAAACCCGATAAAAGTCGGATTATCGATTATCGAAAGTTTTCGATAATTGCATGCCCTAGGTCACACGCACACACACACCGTGGTCTCATTGAAAATAAGAAAATTTTAAATAAAGACAAATAAAAGCAGGGATTAGTGATGACAGTTATAACTAATAGTAACAAGAGATGGTGATATGATAAGTGTTTGACTAAGCACCTCCGCCGTAGGTACTCTCCGGCGCCGCCCGGTTTCTTTGATAATAAGCCGTCAAAGAATCGGACTGATTACGAGTAGGTATAGGACGCGTTGCTTGGTTGCCAGCGCGCGAAGCGACGCGTTGCCGCTCTGAGTTAACGTAAGCCTGCTAGGTAAGTAATTTCATGAATGAAATTTTGCAAGGATGTTCTCAATTTCAGTTACTTTTTTATAATTATGTTTGTTTGAAAAAAAATATTTTTTAAATTTACAAGTTATTTTAACCTATCAAGATTAATATGATTAGTGGGCACTAGCTCTACCCGTGTGTTAAATTAAAGTCACCATTGTAGCAGCAAGTTGTATGAAGTTGAATGACATATTATGACATTGAAATAAATAAGTTCGTGTACGACACGCGCGCCACCTACTGCAATTTAATTGTACTATGCCTATTACCTTCGCGCAGGTGCAAGCAATAAGCGCAATCTGATTAACGGTATGGCAGCGCATAAAATACGAATAAACAAAATTAATTTTTATGTATTAGAATAAGGTAATACTTATTGAAAGTCACTCGTGCGTAAGTTTACCACTGATTCGGAAAATACCTCTGTTTCTTAAATAACCAGCAAGTAACCCAGAAGGATTTTTTTTTAAAAAAGAACAGTTTCCAATCATTAGAAATCATAAAAAATATATATTATTACCAAAAGCTTTCTGTTTGTGGAATAAAGCTATTTTCGCTTGCAAAATGGGGCTATAGCTAATAATTGCAAATGTGAACAATAAACTTAAATTGGTATAAAGAAAAGACTTTTTTTTTTGGAGTTTATGGCCTGGTATCTAGACCTTTAGGCCAAGTCTTAAGTATTTTTATTCGGTTTATTGTAATTTCCCCACTCCTTCATAGTATACTGCTTCACAATATGTTGATGCGTCACATTGTGCAGTTCTTGGGAGATTTTGGCGGCAACTTGATCCAGCAGACAGCTGATAGTTGGCGATGGTATCTAAAGGTGCCTATGCAAAAAAACAGCTTATCTTGAGAATCCATCACCATCAGAGCACTTGTTTCACTGTTTCCACTAATAGTTCACATGCGTAGACACTTAATACACAAAATCGCAACACTTTTACATATCAAAGTCCACTTCAAACCATTATTTAAGCAATAATACAGGAGCAGCAAACCGCCGCCGGTCAATTTCCCGCCAAAACTCTAAAAAAAAAAAAGAAAAGACTACGATCTACAACTATACGAGTATATATATAAATTATAAATGTCAGTGTCAGTGGTGTCGGAACATACATTTACGTTCCGGCCTACAAACTTCCCTATATATAATGTACTCTGTGCTACAAACATTAAAATTACAAAATAAAAAAATCTCCTTTTATAGATTTAAGATCTGCCCTTTCGACCTACGTTAATTATTTTATAAGCCCGTTTTTCGTTTTCACAGGAAAATCAAAATAGAATTTTCCATTTTCTTATATTTTTAATAGTCATAGCTCTTTGAAAAATGATTATTGTTTACTCCAACAAGCGAAAAAAAAATTGACCTTGGGCTGCTTCAATTTGCCTGCGTACAAATTCTTAAAAATATTCAATAATTAACAAATAATTCCACGGGTCCACAGATTTTCTGAGTAAGACCGTAGACAGAGAACTCTGTCTACGTATAGGACAGCTTGGGAGCTTGGGACAGTTACTCTTTGCCACAGATTAATGAATATGTAGCATTAAATGTCATGTCATTGTCAATGTCATCTCATGTGACTTTCAGAATTTCAGATACAGATATATGGATGAAAATTGAAAAATGAGAAAAGGTTTTTATTTTTAGCCAGTGGTCTTATCACAAAAATTAAAGGAATATGATAAAAATGTAATTTGTTTCATACATTCTTATTGGACGGATAAGAAGTAAAAATGTGTCATATTTTCCCAGTCTATTATTGTTTGTTTTGGACTATATAACCTATAAAACTAAACTAGTGTATAAAAAAAACAATGTGGTTTCCTTATTATATTCAATTTCTTATTTACTCAGTAGGGGTAAATGTATTTTTACTTTTTACATGTGTCATTTACTATAGTGATGTTTTCCTAACAAATTTCAATAGAAATTTACTTCAGGAATATGATTATATTATAGGTAAGGTAAAATAAACTTCATACAATATTTATACCTACATATATTTTGTTTTAAATATAATATTTATATAAAATATCAATGATCTAGCTCTCTGATTCTAGCTAGAATGATTTAAACTTTGCAAATTGTTATTGTTTATGTACCTTCACTACTAGTTAGATTATATACCTATGTAATACTTGATTTTAGAGAAATAACCCAAGTGCAAAAATATACAGACAAAAACATGAAATAAGAACATCACTTAGTACTTTTAACTAAAATTTGTTTTAAGTGCTCATTTAACCTTGCTGTGTACTGACAGTGCCTCATTAGTTTTATTTATTTATATATTTGTTGCAAACAAAATGAAAACTAACATTATAGACTGGTCTATGGTGGCTCTGGAGAGAGACAAGTGGAAAGAGAATAGGGCGCCTTTGCCCTGCAGTGGGACATTTCAGGCTAGTAATATTAATAATAATAAAATTATAGAGGAATTCAATAAAAAAGAATCTTGGCTAAGTGTCACTTCAACTACTTGCGCAAACAACAATGCAATGACACAACAACATTACATTGTATGAAAGTAATAAATTAGTAATTACAGATGGTAAAGATTAATAATAGAACCAATACATTAATAATTATTAAAAAAGAAACAAACAGTTAATTCAATATCTTCCCAATAAAATGTACTGATAACAATACAAATAATAAGCAAAAGATACACAATATAAAAATAACTTGATGAAAACATATTAGTGGCATATCTGTAGGCTATGTTTTAGCATCCAAACATCCAAATTCCATGTTTTAATTAGGCACCATTACTTTCACAACATTAAATTTCATCATCATCATTATAAAAGCCCTCACATGTCTACTGATGAACATAGGCCAGACTACATCCAAGAAATACCATAAATCAAGGTTCTGACTCTTATTCCGAATTTAAGCTTCATTATAAAAGCTCGCAGTAGTAAACATACTCATCAACAACTTTAAGAAAAGTTAACACTTGCACTGTCCGGATTTCAAACACAATAGTAAGACAATAGCAATGACCTATATGTAGTGAACGAGACAGTGAAAGGGTTAACTATTGGCATAGGAGTTACATAGAAATTAGACATGACCTTTGGCTGGTTCGTGTCATCTTAGACCAATCTGGTGAGGATAGAGATAAATGATGTCAGTAGTGTCATTGAGCTGGATAACCTTATCATAGTGGTAATGCTCAGTTCCTCTATCAATTCTGCCATAATGACTATATGATTTCCTGTTTAGTAATGTATCCTTTCGAGGCCAGAAGCTCAAAAACATCTTCCAATGCAGCAGTGAAGTTTCGTAGAGATTATGTCTTATAGAGTTATCGGGTTGGCTATAGACGTCCCGTACTTGATTTTAATTATGTTTTCAGTTTAAGAGGCTTGTTAGGGTTAAGCTTGAACCTTTTACACTTTTTTTTTATGTTTTTTTTTATAGGATAAGGGTGACAAACTAGCACAGTCCATCTGATGGTAAGTGGTTGCTGCGGCCCATAGACATCTACATCTATCCTCTATTACAAATCAAAATGTAGATGCGTTGTCACCCGTGAGTACTAAGATGGAATGCCTCATTTACAGTAAAAAGGGCCTCCGGCCACCTGCACTCACCAAGCGAAACGCAGAGGTAAACCTCTACTTCATGCTGGTTTTCTGTGAGGTTGTGGTACCACCCCGGTTCGAGCCGGCCCATCCGTGCGACAGCAAAAGCTGCCGCGTGGCTCTACCACTGTTAAAATGATGTCGGAAATGCGTTTTGAATTAATTACGATAAAAATAAATTTCAATAAAAATTGTGTATTAACGAAACGCAAATATGTCAATTTGTTCTAGTATTATGAAGTAGGCGTCCAGTACTTGATTTTAATTATGTTTTCAGTTTAGGAGGCTTGTCAGGGTTAAGTATGAATCTTTTACACTGTATTTGGATGTCGGAAATGCGTTTTGACTTAATTACCATAAAAATAAATTTCAATAAATATTGCGTTAACGAAACGCAAATACTCGCATGTCAATTTGGTCTAGTATTATGAAGTAACATCGAGTACTTGATTTTTATTATGTTTTCAGTTTAGCAGGATTGTCAGGGTTAAGCTAGAACCTTTTATACTGTTTATGAATTACGAAAATGTGTTTTGAATTAATTACGATAAAAATAAATTTCACTAACTAAAAATTGCATAATATAATGAAACGGGTCACCCATAAAAAAGTTAATTACTCGGAACCAGACAATACATTTGTGGCTGAAGATGGGACTCATACACAATGAATTGAGTCGCATTGGAGAGCAGTCAAAGAGGTTTTTCAGAAAACAAAATTATAACAATTCACATTATATTGTTTCATTTACCACTATCATAGCAGAGTTTAGGGCAACCTGACTTTATAGATAAGATAGGTCGAATCTTTACTAAAACCGAATCAGAACACCCCGACTCCACGTAGTCTTGTCTGCCCTACCCCTAGTGTTTTTGTAAAGCCTTAACTAAAAATTTATGTTTTTGGCGCTGCGGCAAGAGCAGGAGGCGAGGAGGGATGCCTGCGATTTGTTACGCTAAGGCGTAGAGGCGTTAGATTTGTTCGCAACCCTCGGTGCGCGAGTCCGACTCGCACTTGGCCGGTTTTTTGTTAAGCAAGTCAGAAGAAAAAGCGCTTCCGAAATTAATTATCCGCGTTCGCTGGTGTAATGGTTAATGATACGTGTAAATACAACATTCTACAAAAATATAGATCTTTACTCCATCTAAAAAATGTCCACGAAGCCATATGCCTATTTCTTATACATAAGTAACAATAAGGTATTTTGTGACAAAAAAATATTGAAAATTAAAAAGGGATTTATGAGCGTTATTATTAGGTATGGCATGTTAATCCTTACAGCAAAACTTACTTTATCATCAAGATTTTTTGTTTTTTGAAGATAAACTTTGCTCGTTATAGCATGTTATTTGGACGCATAGTTTAAGAGATAATGTAAAATTAAAATAATTCAAAACTTGGCTTAGCGCAAACGGCGTATAAACCCTTGCCGCCCGATGAGATCCGAGATAAATTAGCTCTGAATGCTTCTATGAGCGAGGTTAGTTCAATTATAAAATTGGCATTTGACAAGGTCAAATTCGAGTTACTGAGTGTAAAATTAGAGGCCTATGGTATTCATGACAATTTACTTCGTTGGGTAAGATCGTACATATCCAGGAGGAGCCAGATTGTTGCGGTTAAAGGTTATAACTCAGCTCCAGCAGCGGTCACGTCTGGTGTTCCCCAAGGATCCCATTTAGGGCCATTGCTTTTATTGTTTTTATAAATAATTTGGTTGACGTAATCCAGAGTCACTACCTACTTTATGCTGACGATATGAAAATATATTGCGTGATAAGTGACGTGAATGACTGCATTGCATTGTAAAAAGACATGTAGTTGCTAATTGGTGTTCTGCTAATTTTATGTTCTTAAATATCAGTAAGTGTTTAGTTATCACTACTAAACACAATCACCTGGATTTTAAGTATAATATCAATAGCCAGCCTCTTACACGCAAGGAGATTGTTAAGGATTTGGGTGTATATTTCGATTCAAAATTTTAAATAAATAATAGTACAAGAAACGATACATGAAAAGCGTTAAGGTACGAAATGATTATTGATAAATTTGCTATGAACCTCTTATACATAAAAAATCACTTGTAGTTTCCGCGCTTAAAATTGGGAAATTTTTGAGAAAACTGAGCGGGAGGAGTCACGCTCAACCGGGAGAGTGGATAAAATTTCACTTCGCTCGCAGATAGGGTTACCAGATGACAGGAATTTTCCTGATATGTCCGGAATTTCAGCTCTCTGTCAGGGAAACAGGAAAAATTTGCAGTTGTCAGAAATTTTTAAATAGAAAAAGAAAAACATTAGAAGTACAAATTAATATATTCATTAAAAAGTTTACATACAAAAAATAATAATATATGAATCAATCTCGAAGTTAAGTTATTTCATCCATCTGATTTGGCTCGTACTTTTTATTGCGCATAATATGTCAAGTACATGCGCGAGTTTTTACAATGAGGTATATATGTATATTATTAGGAGAGCTGGTTTCTATACGTGGTAGAGCCATGCTGCAACTATATTAGTAGTATAGTTGTAGCACGAATGGGCTGGCTCAACCGGGGAAGGATCACACTTACAGAATACCAGCGTAAAATAGCAGCTTAATACTGCTGTGTTTCGTATGGTGAGTGTAGAGAACCAGAGACCCTTTTTACTGGAAAAGAGGCATTCCATCTTAGTCCTCAAGGGTGACAACACATCTGCATTTTGATTCTTTATTAAGGATATAAATGTAGATGTCTATGGGTCACAGCAACCACTTACCATCAGATGGACTGTGTGTTCGGTTGTCAGCCTATCCTATAAAAAAATACATTTTTGGGTAGGTATTTGAGGCGCGCTGAAATCTTGTCAAATACCTACCCAAAAATGTCTACCAGCTCTCGGACTATTTGCTGCTTCTACGTCAATGTCAAGAAATTTATTGAAAAGTCAGGTATATTGCCAGGAAAACTCATTGTGGGATCTGGTAACCCTACTCGTAGATAAAAGTACTCCATAATTTTTTTACATTTTTCCATACATTGCTATCTAAAATGCTTGAACTAGGTGTCACGTCTTGTGGCGCACCTCAGACACGTGATATACGCGGGTGAAACGCGGGGCACAGCTAGTAGAGTTAAAAGACATTATCATATCAGTTCAGTAGGTTTTGTGCTCCGGTTTTGTAATTGGATAACCTTTTTTGTCCCCATTATTATGGGGCGATTTGACAATGCTCCCCATAATAGGTGTACTCCTTTAGACCTAACATATATGGAAGGTATGAGGAATCTCAAGGTCGCTCAGCGAGCTATGATATAGAGGGCTTGCTCGGAGTTTCTCAGCGTGATAAACTTAGAAATGAGGATTTACGCAGTAGAACCAGAGTTACCGACATAGCTATAGGCTGGCCATATAGCTCAAAGTACCGACAACCGATGGGGGAGAAAAGTTTTCGAGTGGCAACCTCGTACCGGTAAGCAAAGTGGAGTTACGACTTACGACTTGTTAAGATATCGAGTCAATCGATCGATCCTTGGGAGATGCCTATATCTAGCAGTGGATTTGCGAAGGGCTGTAATGATGATGGTGATGATGATATGGGATGACAGACAGAATAAATGAATATTTAAGCGCTTTTAAAATTCTTGCTTCATATGCAGTTTTCCAAATACATTTAAATTTCAGTTGGCGCTGGAACAGCGGGGTCCTTAATTGGCCATAGATTAGCTACCGAGACAAACTTT
Source organism: Parnassius mnemosyne (assembly GCA_963668995.1). Lineage (NCBI taxonomy): Eukaryota > Metazoa > Arthropoda > Insecta > Lepidoptera > Papilionidae > Parnassius > Parnassius mnemosyne. The sequence goes on from CAVLGL010000093.1 coordinate 10,427,325, forward strand.
ACTTTCATGGTTTTCGAAGCTGGTGGCAGAAGCCATTTTCTCTATGAAATACCAATTATTGGGCCGTTGCTTCATGGGTCGGTTTATGATTGGCAGTTCGAGACCACACCACAGGAGAATGCATGTTTAGCAATGGTTGACAGAGTAAGTGTTATCGATGCTTTTTTAAATTTTTTTATACTACAAGGGTGACAAACGAGCACATAGTCCACCTGATGGTAAGTGGATGCTGTGGCCCATAGACATGTACATTTATCTTCGATTAAGAATCAGTAAAAAAGGTCTCCGGTTCTCTACACTCACCATACGAAACACAGCAACGTTAAACTGCTATTTTACGCTGGTATTCATAGATAGATTCATTGTCACCTCTGAGAACTATGAGGAAATGCCTCGTTTCCAGTAAAAAGGGTTTCCGTAATCAAACGCATAATAGAATGACATGATACGAAAATGTTAAGCACAGTTAGACGTGTGTTGTACTCAGCTCTGAGCCGCTTCAAATATAGATATCACATAAGCCGCTGAACTGCAGCCAAATGACAAATTATTCAGCTCACCTTTCACAAATAGGTAAATCTTAACTTTGTCCTTCAATCATATGCTGTCATAGATCGCTGGTTGTTTTTTAATTTAATTAAAATTAATTTAATATTTAATAGTGAAGTTATTGAGCTGGTATTTGTTTTGTATTTAAAAATAGACCAACGGTGACCTCATTAATCAATGGCATGTATTAACCGAAGGGTGGCCGTAACACCGCGCCGCGTACTTGTGAGTTAAATAAGAAAGAGATACCTAGATCGGATTGGAATAAATATTATGCAGATAAACTGCGTGAACTGTGACTCGCTATACTTTTTTCATGGAGTATCGCCTTCGCATACCCACCTCGCAGGGGCAAGAACGTATGTAGATATGTCAGACCCTAACGAATAAAACCCCGTGGTGTTTCTTCGCCGCATACTCGCAGTCCCATGGGAACGATTTCACCAAAATTAACAGCCCAACCAGCACCAACCGGATCCCGGTGGTCCCTTGGGAGAAGACTACTCGGCCCCCTCTCCCCCTGCTTAGGCACAGTGCATCCGAACACAAGGCGCGCTTTTCTTTCACAGCCTCCATCTTTTCATTCACTATCCTATGCCAACATGAGTAGCTGCTTAAGCTGTACGTTTAATTGAGCTGAAGAGCCCTTAACTGTGATCTGAGCTACAGCTCACGTACATCTATTGAGTTCCCCATGTCTTATCGCAGTATAATATGTTTTGCATCTCACATCTGGCAAACGTAAGATGGAAGACAGCCTTTTACTGAAACTCATTAGTCTTTCCGACCTTTCCCGTATAGCTCTTACTTGATGCAATAAGTGAATAGATTCTCTTGACTCTCTTACTACACTACAACCATACGATAACTTTTTTTTAATTTGTGCTAAGCATTCATTTGGTGGGCATCAAACTGGATACAATATGTATACTATCCACGAAATACAATAATTATTATTATTGAAGCTGCTAGGTACTTTAACACTCACTATCCGATTTACAGACAATAGTAAGACGGTGAGTCACGGTACAGGGAATGGGTTAATTTGTCTTTATATAAAATAAAAATATGGTACGTGTATTGTTAGAAACTAATCACAAGTTTATAATTTTATAGATTACTTGCGTTCCAAAGAGTTATCCTGAGTTATCAAACATTATTTCTAGTATAATATATCCAAAACCTAGGTTTCTTTGAGATTTGTTTTCGCCTCGCAATGAAAAGAGTTCTTACGGTCAACTTAGAAATACATGTAATACTACCGGAAGTTATAATTTTTTCTCATTCTTCTTCACAACATTCCGTTAACAGCCCACAGCTATAACTACATGTGCCTCATTTCGAGGGAGTATTTGCTATTACTCACATGTGGATTTGTCGTTACGCTTTGCAGGATTAGAGATTATATGCCAGACATCTCAGTTGCGATTAGTGTAAAAGTAATAATAGCTTACATGCGTTCCACTGCTTAACACAGGTCTCAGTAATGAGTTCTAAAAATGAATCAAGGATTTTGGAGCAAGCAAGTTCCCCCAATTCCCCAATTTGTTTTGATGGACTTAACATATCATGGTGTACGAATCCAAGACCACAACAGGTACATAAAATGAACGGTGAGGCTAGTGTTGCCAGGTGACCCGATTTACGCGAGACCATATATATATAACCAATTATATATTATATAGAGCGATTTATGCCGTGTAGTGGTGGTCAAGAATATCCACTACCCCATATCCTCCCGTGGGTGTCGTAAAAGGCGACAAAGGGAAACAGGCAGGAGATGGGCAGCAGCATCTTCTTGATAACAACAAACTAACAATAAAAAAAAACTGCGGTTGCCAACCCGCTCGCCAAGCGTGGCAACTATGGCAAATACCCCCCTATGAATGACAGTAACAAAGAAACGGCCCCCAGTCCCCGGCGGCCCCGCTATTCCTGGCTACGGTGGCGACCATGGTAACGGCGGGGCAGGGGGTGCTAAGAATCTCCGGTGGAGGTTCGGTTGCCACCTTAGACGACTCGACCTGGCAACGTACAACGCACGCACCCTGAGGACTGACGAGAAGATCGTGGAGCTGGAAGAAGAGATAGACAAGTTGCGCTGGCATATTATAGGATTATCCGAAGTCCGAAGAGAGGGGGAGGACACGGTAATCCTCGAATCCGGCAACTTGCTCTATCACCGGGAGGGCGACCATCTGTCCCAAGGAGGTGTCGGATTTATCGTCCACAAGTCTCTCGTTAACAACGTTGTAAAGATCGGGAGTGTGTCGACGAGGGTTGCGTACCTTATACTCAGAATTACCAAACGGTATTCGCTGAAGGTCATACAGGTTTACGCACCAACCTCGGCACACCTCGATGAGGAGGTGTAGGAAATGTATGAGGATATCTCTAGAGCAATGCATTCCTCCAAAACCCAATATACGGTGTTAATGGGAGACTTTAATGCAAAACTAGGCACAAGAGAGAACGGTGAGCTGAAAGTAGGGAAATTTGGAATAGGGCAACGGAACCCAAGGGGCCAGCAGCTGGCCGACTTCATGGAGAAAGAGGGACTCTTTATGATGAACTCTTTCTTCCAGAAGCGGCCCCACAGGAAGTGGACCTGGTCGAGCCCCGACGGTTCGACAAAAAATGAGATTGACTTCATTATGACGACCAGACGACAACTGTTCAGTGATGTCTCCGTGATCGCGAGGGTGAAAACTGGTAGCGATCACCGAATGGTTAGAGGCACACTGAACCTAAACGTTAAGTTGGAGAGGTCTCGTCTAATGAAGTCAACGCTCCGACCCCCTCGTGCTCTAATCCAAAGTCCCGAAACCTTTCAGCTCGAGTTACAAAACCGTTTTCAGTGCCTAGAAGAGTGCAATGAAGTGGACGATATGAATGACAAGCTCGTGGAAACTGTCCATGCGGTCGGAGCTAAGTTCTGCAAGACCCGCCGCAGAAGAACACAAAAACTCTCCGATCACACTCTTAATCTCATGGCTGTTAGACGGGAGATGAAGCTACATTCTTCAACAGACTTGACAGCATACAGGCATCTGAACAGACAAATCTCCAAATGCATGCGACGGGACTTACGCAACTTCAATACAGCTCGTATTGAAGAAGCGATCGAGCGGAACCAAGGCTCCAAAGTCTTTGCCAGAGATCTGTCTGCCAGAAAGAGCCAACTGTCAAAGCTGAAGACAGAGTGTGGCAGCATCGTTTCCGGGACACCTGATATTTTGAGTGGGATTGAGAGGTTCTATGGGCAGTTGTACACGTCATCGTTGGAGCCACACGTAAGTGTGAGTAACGATCCAAGAGCGAGTTTCATCCGACACTATTCCGAAGATATCCCGGACGTCAGTCTGAGCAAGATTAGAATGGCTCTCCAGCACCTTAAGAACGGTAAGGCCCCAGGCGAGGATGGAATTACAGCGGAGCTTCTGAAAGCGGGTGGAAAACCGGTACTTGAAGTCCTTCAGAAGCTCTTTAATTCCGTCCTCCATGGTGGCATTACACCGGAGTTGTGGAGCAGAAGTGCGGTGGTCTTGTTCTTCAAGAAAGGTGACAACGCTCTCTTGAAGAACTACAGACCGATTTCCCTTCTGAGCCGCGTCTACGTGCTGTTTTCGAGAGTCATTACGAATCGTCTTGCGCGCAGACTTGACGACTTCCAGCCTCCCGAACAAGCCGGTTTCCGAAAGGGCTTTAGCACCATAGACCACATACATACCCTTCGGCAAATTGTACAGAAGTCCGAAGAGTACAATTTGCCACTATGTCTGGCGTATGTGGACTATGAGAAAGCCTTTGATTCCGTCGAAATTTGGGCGGTGCTGCAGTCCCTTCAGCGGTGCCAAGTTGACTGTCGGTATATCGAAGTGTTGAAGTGCTTGTACAGTAGGGCTACGATGGCTATCCGAGTACAGAACCAGAGTACGAAACCTATCCAATTGCAGAGAGGTGTAAGACAGGGTGACGTCATATCTCCGAAACTCTTCACCGCTGCATTGGAAGACGTTTTCAAGCTTCTGGACTGGAAAGGATACGGTATCAACATAAATGGCGAGTACATCACTCACCTTCGATTTGCCGACGATATAGTCCTTATGGCAGAATCGCTGGAGGACCTAAGCACTATGCTCAATGACCTCAATAGTGTTTCCCAACGGATAGGTCTTAAGATGAACATGGACAAAACTAAAATCATGTTTAATGTCCATGTCACACCTATGCCGGTAGTTGTTGGGAACACTAAGCTCGAAGTTGTTGACGAGTATATTTACCTGGGACAAATAGTCCGACTAGGTAAGTCCAACTTCGACCGAGAGGTCAATCGACGGATTCAACTCGGTTGGGCAGCGTTCGGGAAATTACGGCACATCTTCTCGTCAGGTATACCTCAAACCTTGAAAACGAGACTGTACACCCAGTGCGTGTTGCCAGTGATGACATACGGAACTGAGACGTGGTCCTTCACTGCTGGCCGGATGAGGAAGCTCAAGGTCGCTCAGCGAGCTATGGAGAGGGCTATACTCGGAGTTTCTCTGCGTGATAAACTTAGGAATGAGGATATCCGCAGTAGAACCAGAGTAACCGACATAGCCCAACGGATTAGTAAGCTGAAGTGGCAATGGGCCGGCCATATAGCTCGAAGAACCGACAACCGATGGGGAAGAAAGGTTCTCGAGTGGCAGCCTCGTACCGGTAGGCGAAGTGTAGGGCGTCCCGCCACGAGATGGAGTGACGACCTGGTAAGACATGCAGGAAGTCGATGGATGCAGGTGGCTCAGGACCGTGCTTTATGGCATTCTTTGGGGGAGGCCTATGTTCAGCAGTGGACTTGTGAAGGGCTGTAATGATGATGATGATGATGAGAGCGATTTTTCACCAACCTCCTTAGGTTAGTGAAAAATCATACTTTTTTTTATATATTTTTTTATAACATAAGGGTGACAAACGAGCACACAATCCACCTGATGGTAAGTGGCTGCTGCGGCCCATAGACATCTACATCTATCTTCTATTACAAATCAAAATGTAGATGCGTTGTCACCCGTGAGGACTAAGATGGAATGCCTCATTTCCAGTAAAAAGGGCCTCCGGCCACCTGCACTCACCAAGCGAAACGCAGAGGTAAACCTCTAGTTCACGCTGGTTTTCTGTGAGGTCGTGGTACCACCCCGGTTCGAGCCGGCCCATCTGTGCGACAACAAAAGCTGCCGCGTGGCCTTACCACTGTTAAATGATTATATATATAGAAAACAGAAAGAGAATATTTTGAACTGGTCATTCGGTCTAGGACGAATTCACATTTATATAGTTGCGACGACGAGCGAATCGTCGAGGAGCAACTGGTATTCACAACGTCCTATCTACCTGCTATTTGCTGCTATCCAGCTGCTAGCACAATAAATCTTTAAAAAATGCAACATAAACCAAAAGGGTTAGCAGCGAAAAACATCATTTAACTAGTTTCTTTAGACTTTATTTATCCAAAATTGGAAATATAAAATTACATCATCATCATCATCATTACAGCCTTTCACAACTCCACTGCTGAACATAGGCCTCCCCCAAGGAATACCACAAAGCACGCTCCTGAGCCACCTGCATTCATCGACTTCCTACATGTCTAACCAGGTCGTCACTCCATCTAGTGGGGGGTCGCCCTACACTTCGCCTACCGGTAAGAGGCTGCCACTCGAGAACCTTTCTTCCCCATCGGTTGTCGGTTCTTCGAGCTATATGGCCGGCCCACTGCCACTTTAGCTTACTAATCCGTTGGGCTATGTCGGTTACTCTGGTTCTACTTCGGATATCCTCATTTCTAAGTTTATCACGCAGAGAAACCCCGAGCAAAGCCCTTTCCATAGCTCGCTGAGCGACCTTGAGCTTCCTCATACGGCCAGCAGTGAAGGACCACGTCTCAGATCCGTAAGTCATCACTGGCAACACGCACTGGTTGTACAATTTCGTTTTCAGGTTTTGAGGTATATCTAACGAGAAGATGTGTCGTAATTTCCCGAACGCTGCCCAGCCGAGTTGAATCCGTCGATTGACCTCTCGGTCGAAGTTGGACTTACCTAGTCGGACTATTTGTCCCAGGTAAACATACTCGTCAACAACTTCGAGCTTAGTGCTCCCAAGAACTACCGGCATAGGTGTGACATGGACGTTAAACATGATTTTTGTTTTGTCCATGTTCATCTTAAGACCTATCCGTTGGGAGACACTATTGAGGTCATTGAGCATAGTGCTTAGGTCCTCCAGCGATTCTGCCATAAGGACTATATCGTCGGCAAATCGAAGGTAAGTGATGTACTCGCCATTGATGCTAATACCGCATCCTTTCCAGTCCAGTAGCTTGAAAACGTCTTCCAATGCAGCGGTGAAGAGTTTCGGGGATATAACGTCACCCTGTCTTACACCTCTCTGCAATTGGATAGGTTTCGTACTCTGATTCTGTACTCGGATAGCCATCGTAGCTCTACTGTACAAACACTTCAGCACTTCGATATACCGACAGTCAACTTGGCATCGCTGAAGGGACTGCAGCACCGCCCAAATTTCGACGGAATCAAAGGCTTTCTCATAGTCCACATATGCCAGACATAGTGGCAAATTGTACTCTTCGGACTTCTGTAGAATTTGCCGAAGGGTGTGTATGTAGTCAATGGTACAAAAGCCCTTTCGGAAACCGCCTTGTTCGGGAGACTGGAAGTCGTCAAGTCTGCGTGCGAGACGATTCGTAGACTCTCGAAAACAGCATGTAGACGCGGCTTCGAAGGGAAATCGGTCTGTAGTTCTTCAAGAGAGCGTTGTCGCCTTTCTTAAAGAACAATACCACTGCACTTCTGCTCCACGCCTCTGGAGTAGTGACTCCATGGAGGACGGAATTAAAGAGCTTCTGAAGGACTTCAAGTACCGGTTTTCCACCCGCTTTCAAGACCTCCGTTGTAATTCCATCCCCACCTGGGGCCCTGCCGTTTTTAAGGTGCTAGAGAGCCATTCTAATCTCTCTCAGACTGACGTCCGGGATATCTTCGGAATAGTGTCGGATAAGAATCGCCTCTGGATCGTTACCCACACTCGCGTGTGGCTCCAACGATGACGTGTACACCTGCCCATAGAACCTCTCAATCTCACTCAAAATCTCAGGTGTCCCGGAAACGATGCTGCCACACTCGGTCTTCATCTTTGACAGTTGGCTCTTTCTGGCAGACAGATCTCTGGCAAAGACTTTGGAGCCTTGTTTCTGCTCGATCGCTTCTTCAATACGAGCTGTATTGAAGTTGCGTAAATCCCGCCGCATGCATTTGGAGATCTATCTGTTCAGTTGCCTGTATGCTGTCAAATCTGTTGAAGAATATAGCTTCATCTCCCGTCTAACAACCATGAGATTAAGAGTGTGATCGGAGAGTTTTTGTATTCTTCTGCGACGGGTCTTGCAGAACTTAGCTTCGACCGCATGGAGAGTTTCCACGAGCTTGTCATTCATGTCGCCCATTTGATTGCAGTCTTCTAGGCACTGAAAACGGTTTTGTAACTCGAGCGGAAAGGTTTCGGGACTTTGGAACAGAGCACGAGAGGGACGAAGCGTTGACTTCATTAGACAAGACCTCTCCAACTTAACGGTTAGGTTCAGTGTGCCTCTAACCATTCGGTGATCGCTACCAGTTTTCACCCTCGCGATCACGGAGACATCACTGAACAGTTGTCGTCTGGTCGTCATAATGAAGTCAATCTCATTTTTTGTCGAACCGTCGGGGCTCGACCAGGTCCACTTCCTGTGGGGCCGCTTCTGGAAGAAAGAGTTCATCATAAAGAATCCCTCTTTCTCCATGAAGTCGGCCCGCTGCTGGCCCCTTAGGTTCCTTTGCCCTATTCCAAATTTCCCTACCTTCAGCTCACCGTTCTCTCTTATGCCTAGTTTTGCATTGAAGTCTCCCATTAACACCGTATAGTAGGTTTTGGAGGAATGTATGGCTCTAGAGATATCCTCATACATTTCCTCCACCTCCTCATCGGGATGTGCCGAGGTTGGTGCGTAAACCTGTATGACCTTCAGCGAATACCGTTTGGTGATTCTGAGTATAAGGTACGCAACCCTCGTCGACACACTCTCAATCTTTACAACGTCGTTAACAAGAGACTTGTGGACGATAAATCCGACACCTCCTTGGGACAAAAGCAAGTTGCCGGATTCGAGGATTACCGTGTCCTCCACCTCTCTTCGGACATCGGATAATTCTATAATATGCCAGCGTAACTTGTCTATCTCTTTTTCCAGCTCCACGATCTTCTTGTCAGTCGTCAGGGTGCGTGCGTTGTATGTTGCCAGGTCGAGTCGTCTTAGGTGGCAACCGAACCTCCATCGGAGATTATAGATAATAGCGGGGCCGCCGGGGACTGGGGGCCGTCTGTTTGTTACTCTCATCATTGGGGGGTATTTGCCATAGTTGCCACGCTTGGTGAGCGGGTTGGCAACCGCATTTTTTTTAAATTGTCATCTTGCTGTTATCAGGAAGATGCTGCTGCCCATCTCCTGCCTGTTTCCCTTTGTCGCCTTTTACGACACCCACGGGAAGATATGGGGTAGTGGATATTCTTAACCGCCACTACACGGCACATATAAAATTTATCGTACAGTAATTAAAAACTAATGTTAAAACTTAACAATGTATTTTTCTTTGTCAGAAATGCAAACTAACACAAGGAAAAATTGTGGGTGGATCATCAAAACTGAACAACATGATACACATACGTGGCAACCTTTCTCATTACGCAGAATGGTTTCATGGAGTACACAATGAAGAATATATTCGGCAACATTTTGATTTTTTAGAAGAATACTTTCTTAATATAGATGATATACCATACCAAAGTGAAATGACTGACGCTATATTAGATGCTGCCAAAGAATTAGGGTACGAGAAGCTAGATAAACATTTCAAGAAAGGATTTAGCAAAAGCAGAGTGACCCATAAAAATGGGAAACGATGGACAACTTCGGACATGTTGGATTTAAATAAACACGTGACAACGAATGCTCTAGTTGAAAAAGTACTAATTATTAATAACAAAAGCTTTGGAGTCAGTGTGCGTATATCGGACAAGACACATATAGTGCTGGCAAGAAAAGGCGTAATTCTATCTGCTGGGACTTTGAATACGCCAAAAATTCTTCAATTGTCCGGGGTTGGACCTTCAAAATTACTCAAATCGTTGAACATTCCTATAATACAAGACTTGCCAGTAGGACTCAATCTACAAGACCATGTCGGCTCAGGATTGGATTTGATATTATTAAATAAAACTTTGTCAGTTTCTGCTGCAAATATAATTAATCCATTAAATTTATTTCACTATATTCAAGGAAAAGGACCATGGACGAATCCAGGTTGCGAAGTGTTAGGATTTTTATCAACGAAAAATTTAACTACGCCTGACATCGAGATTATGGTCCTTCCAGTAGGCATTGCTTCAGACAGAGGTAGTTTATTAAGGAAACTTATAGGTATAAGTGATGAAGTATGGAATGAATATTTCACAAAAACATTTAATTACCATACGGCAACTTTCTTCACAGTTATTTTGCATCCTAAAAGTAAAGGTAATGTGTTTATTAAGAGTACTGATCCAGAAATACCACCTTTAGTTAATCCCAGATATTTAAGTGCAAAAGAAGATGTAGATACTTTAATAACCGGTTTAAAATTAGCAATTAAGTTTATAAAGACTGATTCGTTAAAAGCAATTGAGGCTCATTTAAATACAAACTCCTTTCCAGGGTGTACACAATTTCCATTTTTTTCAGATGCGTATTTGGAATGCTACGTCCGGCATTTGACGTTAACTAGTTACCATCCCGTAGGAACTTGTTCCATGGGTTTGTCAGATTCTAAAAACTCTGTTGTTGATACATCTTTTAGAGTTTTAAACATTCAAAATCTGTACATAGCTGATGCCTCAATACTGCCAACATTACCAAGTGGCAACATAAACGCAGCTGTTACCGTAATGGCTAACATATTTTTTGAAAAAAATATAAAACATGTATCACATAATAGTGATAAAGTTTTTTACTGCCATAGTTATGATCAGATATATCAATATTTATTCAAAATATGCAGCTTAAAATAGAATTACTTCTATTAAATAGGGTGTAATAGTACAAAAGACAATAAACATTTTATTGTGTATATTTAAGGTCACTTCTACACATTAATATTGCGTACAGGTTTCTTTGAGCTTTAATGTAAAATAACACTAAACACTTAGGATAGAACTACTAAAAGAAATGTCACAAATTGAACCACTTATACATTAAGACCTTGTATTTAAGACAACTTATTTTACAGAGAATACAAAATGTAATTTCGCCTACTTCAAGTGCATACATAATATGCATGTTACTCTAATGGCTGATTTTTCGATCATCTGACGCTGAGGCGATGTCAAATATTATACTGACTGAGTGACTCAAAAATTCAAACACGTAAATTAGTTTATTCATGCAACTATAATTGCATGCCTTAAGCGCAAAGCGCGTAGGTATGTTCTACTAGCGCCTAAAAATGAAGATTCCAATGTTTTGTTGCATAAAATGGTATCTAAAAGTCATATTAAACATATATATTATATAAAAAGCACATTGTCAGAAAGATAAATGATTGTTGAACTTATTAATATTTTATTTACATAAAAAAGTCGTTTTAGTGGCTTATGGTGCAGATTTATCAAGTCTGCGTGGAGGGGTAAACACGATAACTTTTGAAAATATCAATTGTTTAACTCAATCTATTTTTTAATCTCTTCATCTATCATGTGGGAAGGCATGGAATGTAAATGGCAGTTTAATTTTCTTTTGTTTAGTTATAATTATTTCTTTTCGGCGTATAAATCCGGAAATTTTCAGTGTTTTAGCAGCCTTGTTGCCTCACTCACTCACTTCTGCGTCAACCGCCATCGTGAGTGGATACTGTATCGTTATCGTTATTTGCAGCGGCACAAATACATACAACTACAAATTATTCGAAAACCCAAATTTTATACATACTTGATTATTATAATAATCAGAGATTTTTAATACAATATTTTAAAAGCACAGAATAAATAATAGTAGTACCTACTAAAAGTAAGTAGGATGTATATATTTAATCATATTTATACTTAAATACGTCTTGGAATTTATGGAGTGACCTGAATGATGATATGATCTTCCAAACTTTTTTTTTTATTGAATTTTGACATAATATTATTGGAAAATTGGAAGTATTATAATAAGGTTATTAGGTGAAAACTTGTGTGTATTTAAACTACTTTAAAAAAATTACGTATAATCATGTTATAATGCGCTTAAGGCATGCACAATTGGATTTACCAATAGTTTATTTAATTTTTTTTAATTTGTTAATGTTGTTATATAATATATGTATATCTTAAGAATAACTTATGATCGAAAAATCATCCCAAGTTTGAAAGTTCAGACTACTTTTACTTTTTCTACATTTGTCACTTTTTGTTCACATTACAAAACACAATACAAATATAACGGCGAAAGTATATTTCAAAATGTTTGTATTATTAAGCGATTGTTATATTAAACAAAATAACAATCTGAAAGAGAATTGTTTGTATTAAAATCAATGTAAACTAATTTGCATTTCATTAGATATACCTAGTTCCTACATCTTTTGCTTCAGAGTTGATTGCATAAAAAATAATTAATATAACTGGTTTAAATACCTACAAGATCAATACGAAAATAATGACTAGAGAATAACACTACATGTAAATATATTCTAACTAAGATCCACATTTAACACAACTAAATAGTCTATTTAAAAGTAATTTTGTGAACATTATCAATACTGAATATTATTTCTTAGATATTTACCAATAAAAAAAAATTAGACTTTTTTATCTGTCATTTCCTTAACAGTCGCGTGACTTTTTTGTTTCATCCATGTTCTAGCAAAATTGCCTATTTAAATTTAACTTCTTTTTGCAAAATGTTTTAATTATTTTTAAATTAGACATACATTATATTATATTATTTCTCAATGGAACTAATTACATGCTTAGAAAGATAGAACTTAATTATTGCACTTAATATTTTTATACTATAAGCTCTCAGACTAGGGTACATTTATATCTCTATCGCCATCAGAAATAAACACACAATAATGGCACACATCATTTTAACTGCTGAAGATAGGCATTTACAGAATTATAATCATCAATACAACTCTCTAAGTTCGTATAATCCCATTGTATGGCTATTTCCAGACAAACCCATTCAAAGTGATTATATGAACTTAGAGGGTTGTATTAGCGATTTGAATGATAAACACATACTCGTTACGGTCGCGAATCATGTTTTGTTAAACATACAATCTGACTCTGACCTGCAATTTCCAAAAAACGTAAGAAAATTTGCATTTCACAGGCCACCCTGGCGCTTTCACCTTAAGAGAGAGCACATAGCAAGTTTTTTTCTTTATATGTATGAAGCACAAAAATATTATTTTCCATGATATAAAAACATCTTAGTTCTTATACATGTATATGTCCGAAATAATGAAATTTAATTATTAAGTTGTTACTTGATAATTGTAATGAGCCCGATTTTTAAGTCATAATCGTAATTTTAAAATATCCCCTCGTTTTGATTCCGAGAGTCCGAAGACTACTCTTTTAAAGTATGTCAATTTATGTCAACTCGTTTGTGTCGTATATTACTGGATAATATCGACACTAAACCTCGTAATCGTATGAATCGTAATAACTTTAAAATAGATTCTATGAGTTTTTTAACAAATAAAAGAAAGTTAAAATTGATTACCAAATATGGGCAATATTTTTATAAATACCCGTGCGGTTAAAGAATGGGATTGAAAATGGTGTCGCCCCGATTCACCTCTCGCTCGAACACTGTTGCTGTCTATACTCACACCCGCCGGTAAAGACTGCAAAAAATACGTAGCGGTATATGTTTTTCGTCCGTTCTAAAACTTCAGTCCCAATTGTCAAATAAAGAGTTACCAGGAGACCAGGAGTGATGCCGACTAAATTTTTTCCGAAACGTTTAAAGATTTTATTAAATAGAAATATTGGTAGATAAAATTGGTATTTAATGATTACCTTAAGTCTAAATAACGCCACATTAATATATTCCACACAAGCGAAGAATGTTATTTTAAAATTAATGTACCTACTTGCGTATATAATTCCTTTCAAATTCTTTCCCATTAATAAAAAATGTCCAATTAACCGAATAATATAACGATATACCGTTATAAGGGGGCTTTCGCTATTGGTACTATGTATGTTGACGGTACGGGCATGATGTGCTTGAGCTTGAGCCGCCATTTCTAATCCCATTATTTATCCGTACGAACTGTATATATGTATATTCAACTCAAAATTCAAGTGTTAAGTGTGAATCTTTTACAATAAGACACTCACGGACGGAAGATATGTATATAACCCGCTTATATATACATATATATCATACACAACGAAGTTATCATAGTCACAACATTTTCTAGTAAAACTACGTTATTTTGTGCAAGTATAAAAATTATGATCACTACTTACATTTAGTTTTCTCGAGCATACGACAAAATTATATTGTCTAAGTACATTTTTCTAAATCTACAGTATCTTTTAAAACAACACGAAAATTAAAAAAAAACACCTTCCTAAAAATTACTTTCTCAGATTTTAGGTATACGAGCAGTTAAAATTTTATATGATTCTGCAAAAGAAATAATTTCATCATCTTTTAAACGAGTAAAACAATAGACACGTCAATAACTTTTATGTACGCCTAAATCAAAGGTCAACAGTACTGCGGCATACTCTATTTTTTTAGTTTTTAGATATTTTAAATACTTCTTATATTACTATGACGTGCAAATAATACATAGTCTAGTTTCAAACTGCCACTGCCATTAATATTCTTCTAATACGACGTTCAAAATAATAAACATTTTTCTTATTAAACCATTACTTATTACTTACTTTTTAAATCAATATATTAAATACATAATTTTATACATACAAAATTTCTTTCACTTTGTGCTGAGCAAGTTCAATTCACAACGCAGCGCAGCTTCTGCATGCCATAATACTGGACGGATTATCTGATATTTTAAGGCCCTGTACTATATAAGTTTAATGCTTATTTTAATATAAGTATTATATTATTAAATAACACACAATTTACCCTAAATAATAGTTTCAATTATTGCCTTCTAAATATATAAATTACTGCTTTGCAAATTAAAATAAATATTAATTTTTTTACGTTTGTGACTTAAGTACATTTTTAAAATTTTACAATAATAGTAACTTAAATATAATTAAGCTATAATAGGTGTTATTAAACTTTATACATTGTACTTCATAATACTGAGCGGTAAAGGTCTTTAAATTATTACATAAAAGTGTGTAAATTATAAATTTTCAAATCAGGACATATCACGTTATTCTTTCACTATGCACATAATATAAGAAATAATCCAAGGAAATAAATGTTTCAATTTTTGATAACATGCATAGAGTTTAACTCAAATGAACATTGCTTGCTTAATTGAAACAAGTTTGTGAATGTGTAAATATCGTGTTTTTTTTTAAAGTAATAGTCATTACTGCCTACTGTTTTAATAAACTATTAACTAATCTGTGCTACTGTTTCTATTTCTTCTATTATTTTTACAACCATTGACAATGCTTGAGCTTTTTTGAGCAAACGCAATAGGTTTCACAATTCGATAAAAAAAAATGTTAAACAGGATTCTGCTATTGTTTAATTTTAAAAAACGTATCTAGTTTGTGTTTTAGCCATCATAAGTAAAATAAACAATGAAATAAAAAGTTTTAAAGTTATAAATTGAACTAAAATAATTAATGTTGCTAATATTATTTTTATATTTTATTTTAAAAACTATAAACAATATATCCAAACCTATGTTGCATTTAATTAAAATATAAAAACTTTGTTGGTTTTTAGTTTTCGTATAATTTAAAAGAGTTTAAGAGTTTATTTACCAATATTAAATTTATCAATATACTCGCAATAAGACAAATTTAAATTCATCATGAACTACTATACATGCAAGAGAACATTGAGAATGATTTTAAATTTCTTATTTCTTAATTAATCCCAATCTTGATATAAAAGCATTACACAAACAATGCTATTTCATCACAAATAATGACTTATTAATTACTTACTTGAAACAAGAATCCAAATAATTATCGAGCATATCCAACTGCAAGTCGTCCCATTCCGTTGGGCTCAGAAGTAACGAAGTGAGGTCATCTGGTTCAGAATCGGTAATTAACGGAGGCGGGGCAACGGGCTCCACTATAACATTTGCCCCAATATTCGATCCAACTTCCATATTTGGTAGCGTTTGCATGCCCAAGTTGAATTCCGGCAGGTGCAGAGTAACGGTCTGTCCCAAATCGCTAATTTCATTAACGCTTTGAATCTGCGGTATGTTCGCTACAGCGACTCTGTCTTCGTTAGATTTAGGATTACTTGTATTCGTTACAGTCTTCTTCTTTTTTTGAGGTCTACTTGAAATGCGCTTCGTGCCTTCTAAATGAGCGAGATCGAGTTTCCAAAAGCCGCCTTTGCCTGGCTCGTGTTTTGATCTAGCCTCTTTAACAAACACTTTGTTCAGTGATAAATTATGCCTTATTGAGTTCTGTAATCAAAATAATGAACAAGTGATTAGTTAAATGTATTTCATGTTTGTCCATTTCGGGATTAATATTATTTTAATTACCGAGTTTTATATTGTAATGTAAAATTACTATACAAGAGGCGTCGGAAGAAAAGAAATTCCAACATTCCGTAAGATTGACTGAAAAATAGTTTTATGCTGCGCATAACTTGCAAGGCTTAAGTGTTGTGATTAGTAATTGCCAATAATTATAATTTTTTAGCAAAAAGTAAAAACCGACTACAAATTGCTAAAAAAGAAGTCATGTATTTGCTACCTTTTGTGTTGGAATTTTTCGCCAAATTTATACGGTACCACCCATGAATTATAACATATTTTATAAAAAAAGATTCATTGAAATTGGTTCACAATCTACGATGACATCGCTTGACATACATACAAAAAAACATACACTCAAATTGAGAACCTCCTCCGTTGTGAAGGCGGTTAATTAGTGTGTTCGGGTGAGATAAAATCTTTTGAACTAAGACGCTTATAATTACAGAAGTAATAACTATCGTCGATTATAATTTATCTTTTGTATCTTAAAATTAATTTGTTGCAACGGAACTAAACATTCATCCATTGCAGCTTAAAAAGTCCACTGCTGAACATAGATCTCCCATCTAGATTGCCTCATTAGAGGACGTTGCCATAGTTGCCACGCTTAGCAGGCGGGTTGGCAACCGAAGTTTTCTTGTAATTTTGTGTTGTTATCAGAAAGGTGCTGCTGACTATCTTATGTTTCAGTTTCCCTCTATCGCCGTTTGCGTCACACACGGAACGATAAGGTCCTTCCATATTGAATTGAAATAAAAACCTTTGAATTATTATTGTTATAGAATAGGGGTGACAAACGAGCACACAGTCCACCTGATCGTAAGTGGTTGCTGTGGCCCATAGACATCTACATCTATCTTCGTTTGCGAATTAAAATGCAGATGCGTTGTCAGCTGTGATGACTAAGATAGAATGCCTCTTTTCCAGTAAAAAGGGTCTCCGGTTCTCTACACTCACCATGCGAAACACAGCAGCATTAAGCTGCTATTTTACGCTGGTATACTATGAGAGCGTGGTCTTTCCCCGATCGCGCCGACCCATTCGTGCTACAACTATACTATTAATATAGCTGCAGCATGGCTCTACCATGTACAAAGTTTGTTAATTACATACTATCATAAGTGTGGACTTACGTTGTAATAATGTAATCCGCTGAACAATAAAATCCCCTTAGAAATACCAGAAAGCATGATTCTAAACCACCTGCAAACAGCGACTTCCTACATCTCATACCAAGTCATCATTCCATCTAGTGTAAAGCTGTCCTATATTTCACTTACTATTACAAGGCTATCATTCGTGAAACTTTAAAACAAAACCTTTAAGCCAGCAATTAAAGATTGAGAATGAAAGTCAGTTCTCCGACTTTTATTCCAAAAATTATTATAATAAAAGTCGCATACTGGCAAATAAATCTTTATCTTTAACTATATCTACACAAATAAATAAAATTGAAGTGTCTGTTTGTAAGGTCAAAATAACAGATTATAACTAAATGCATATGAAAGTATATACGGTGCTTATAACAAAAACACAATTTCTAACATTTTTGTCTGTCTGTCTGTTTGTTCCGGCTAATCTCCGAAACGGCTAGACCTATTTTGACGGGACTTTCACTGGTAGATAGCTAATATTATAAGGAGTAACTTAGGTTACTTTTATTTTAGAAAAAGGTTTAGTGTTAATATTAATTTATTTTAGAATAGGGTTAATTTACACGCGGGCGATGTTGCGGAGTATAGCTAATTTTTAAATAAAAGAAGTGAGAGGGATAACAAGAGGATATTCTCCTGCTACGTAAAGGCAGTTTACAAACATAAATTGCACAAAGACAAACATCCAGATCCGGAAAAGCTATTTGTAGCCCATACTAATATTTGTTCCGTACGGGATTCCAACTCGCGGCCTTCAGCGCCGCATCTCAATCGAAAGCCACAACGCCTCTGAGCTGTCGATTTCTTTACTTTTCAACTAGAATTTTATCCACTCCTGAATATAAGCCCCTTTCAAGAATTCACGAAGAGTAATATTACGTAATCTGAAAATTTTGCCCATATTCTCCACTCGGAGCGAGATAGGTAGTTGAACGCAGTATTGTTAATTATAACAACTAAAACTAAATATAAAAAACTCTTAAACTTTAAATTATACAATGTTAAGCTCTCTACCAAATTACAATCTTACCTGTATTGCATAGAATAGTGTCTTTGTGTTTATATAATATTTTATTGTATGTTAATTTCATAACTAATTTTAAGTTTCATGTTGAAATGTTGTGCATACCTTTAAGTTAAATACAAATATAGTATAATTTTGTTAATAACTGCAAATGTTTAATAATAATGTTTTGTATGTGTTTAGCTGGTAAGCCTAAATAAATAAATAAATTATAACTGCTTCTTTGATCTAGTGGTCGTAATCGCTAAAAATCAGTTATTGAGATTTTATATCAAGAAATTCTCAGTAACAGTCTGGAGTCAAGAAGTTGGCGGTGTTTTACACCTGGCCCTTGGAAAGAAGTAAGAAAGAAGGATTCGATTTGGATTACCGTACCATCGGATTATGAGAGTGAGTGAATAGAGAGGGCACCTCTGCTTGCGCATACACTTGGGCACAATAATCTTATCCTACGTCTATGTTTAATCTTCGCTGAGCCTGGCCGCCGTGACGGAAATTCGGACTGGAGGACATTATTATTTCGTATTAATAGTGTTCCTTCATCTATCATAAAACTATGAGGTTTGTATTTCACATTTTCAAGTGAATTTCCCGCCATATATCGGTTATTACGTCAGATGACCTCACGGTTATGGAGGAATTAAAACAAGAAAGAATGTGTCAACTGCGCTACTTGCCTAGAATGACTGATGGGATATTGAATATGACTGATTGTGATTGTGTATGTGATGACCTATCCATCTATAATTTTATCACAATTTTCTATTTAATTTAATCTAATTAAATTTTTTGGGTAAACGTAGTGTGAGTAGACCGCTGCTCTTTACTCTGCTTCAAACTAATGATATTTTTTCTAATAGTGTGATGTTATTGGTTTATGTTGAAGTAAAGATATCATTCAACTCGTTGAAACTAATACATATTATATAACAACCTCAGCTTTTTATGTTTGAATAAAAAAAATTAAGAATATATTAACCATTAAATAAGAAAATTTTGTAACTATTATTGAGCTCAGTATAAGACGCGCGAAGGGGAAACATAATGACTTCACTTTTTTCTCACTCGATTTCGCTCCCCATCTAATTTGTGTACCGCGGGCTACGTATATATAAAATTCTACAAAAATAATGTCGTCCAGCCCGACTTTCGGTCAAGTTTTAACGGAAACTAGCCACCTGCGCAAGAGCGTATTATAGTACAAGGGTGTGCCCAAAGTGCACTCTCTGTTATCTCACTCTCATCCGATAGGACGGCAATCCGACTATAAAGGAGAAGAATCAGGCACAGGCTTGCTTTCCGGGACACGGGGGTAAAACATCGCCAACCTCCTGAGTCGCAGTTGCTACCGAGAAATTATTAACAGAAACACCCATTAACTAATTTTAGTCCGACACGGCATTCGAACGCAGGACCCCATGATCAGAAGTCGCGCCTAAGATCACTAGACCAATGATGTAATTGATAAATACGAAAATTAATTAAATCACGAAAATAGACCGAGAACTCAACTCAACGAGGTAGGTAGTCGATAAATACCTAACACAAATTCTATCTATGTGCTTGAAATTCAAATGACTCAACAATATAGCGCCTTACTAAGGAAATCGCTTGAGTCATACGATCAAATCCTAAAAAAAAAACCATTTTGAAGCGAATATTTATTACATATGAACGTTATATCATGAATATGTATTAAAAATTAAAACTACTTCATACATGTTACTGATATGTCTTATCTTGCGATGCCCTACCAGTTTTGCAATATATTTTACTAATATCCAATTAGACGATATCTAATCGCACGTTGCAGATTTACCGGTTATTAGAATCAGATCGGTGCTAGCTACTGAATAATTTGCGATAAGGCTTACCTGCCACGTGGGGTCGGCATTTCGATAATACTTGAAATTATCTTTTATCCAGGAATAAATAGCGGACAGTGTCATCTTGTCGTTGTTATATCTCATCGCCATGCAAATCAGCGTGCTGTATGAATAAGGAGGCTTCTTTTCGCTATTCGTCTGGTACTCCTCCTTGTTTTCCATGAAATCATTTTGACATTTCGCGATCGTCTGATTAAATTTATGCAGCCTCGTGTTCTGCGGTTGTGTTTTCGTCTGTGGGTTCGGCGATATCGGCAGTATTGGAAACTGCGGCACTGACATAATGTTCGTAATATTTTGCAGCCAATTCAAGTTGGTTAAATCCATCTCTGGCTCGTTTTCCTCCACCATCGTCCTCTCCGGTTTATGCTTGATCGGTTTCTTCTTCGGCACATTCTCCCGAGGTATCGGATCTTTAACGATCGGTTGAGCTGCATCGTTCACCTCAATCTGCTCGATATTTTGCGCGTAAGCCTCTGGTTGCTCGTATATATATTCAATTTCAACTGTGTGTGACGACTCCGGCACTGCACTGTCCACAGTAAAGAATGTACCACCGCACTGATCTCCAGCATCTCCATACAGGTTAAGAATCGTCGTATCGAGCATTTCGCCCGACGCCGGCGACAGTCCCGATGTGATATGCATACTGCACTACATCCCTGAAACGATTGCGACAGATCCTTGAGTCGTGGGTATCACTAAGGGTTTAAGTTTTCGGGTTTGAACAGAACAGCACTCACTATTGGAAACTATGGGTGGTGTTATTTAGCGGTTGGATCCGTGAGAAATGTGGTGGGATATCGGGTGGTGTAACAGACGCCGGACGGCGATCGATCGGCGCGAGGACGGTATGACGTCGCGACGGTCAGTTCCCCCCGCGCCCGATCGAAGTTCTGCGGACGTATTGCCGTGCGCGCGTGTCGACGTCGCTTTGTATTGTGAGGGCAGGTGCGCTGGCCCCCATCGTACCGAACAGGTGGTGTGGATCGATATTTTACCGCCCGCAAGAAACTGGCCCGCATCGGCGATAGCTATGGACAATTAGTCACGGTTATCGGACCCAGGGGACTTGTTATCGCCTTAGACGATGACGCTGCGGGTGCTTCCTATTAACGAACTTGATGATCGAGGTTGCAATTATGCAAGGTTAGGAGGTATGTGTTTCGCGAAACCTTGAAGAAAAACGTGACGATAAGTTTTTTAATATTGTAATATAATTTGTAAAATTATTTTTTATATTTATGCACAGTTTGAATTACGTAATATTAGTTGACTTGACTACCACCTACAGAGGCGAGAGGAAAACAAATCAGGAGATGGACGGCAGCACCTTTCTAATAACATTTAAAGTTAAGGTTACAGCCTATATACGTCCCGCTGCTGGGCATAGGCCTCCTCTCATATCTGAGAGGGTTTTAGGGCAAGGAAATGTCCGTCGCACTGCCCCAATACGTGTTGGCAAACTTCACATGTCTTCGAAATATTTTTTCTTATTTCTCAGACATGCAGGTTTCCTCACGATGATTCCCTCACCGTCGAACACGTGGTAAATGAGCACTTAAAATTGCAACTAACAATTTCATTGGTGCCGTCGGTATCGTACCCCGATTGCTCGCGTATTGTGAAATTTACAGCGAGCGCTTAGACCCTAAGCTACCACGGAGAAATAACGACTAAAAATAAAAAAACTGCGGTTGCCAACCCGCTTGTCAAGCCTGGCAACTATTGCGAAATCCCTCTATAAGTAATAAGTTTAAGGCAATCTATGGGGGAAGTCTAAGGCTGAGGTCTATAGACCGTACTTTGACTTTCTTTTCGAGCTAACACTTTTCTTTCGAGCTAAGACAATGTCGGTATTTATAGAGCTATCAGAAACCACCGTATTAATTTGAAATTGTTGTTTTTATGTTACTCTAATTATTTATAACAGTAAATAAGTAGTTTTATGCCGTCTTCTAGTTTTAAACAGCATTAATCCATTTTCTATTAACGTAATTTTAAACCTATTTTTTTCTGACTTTGCACTCTTCTCCGTTCCCATTCTCATACGCCCGTTTTCTATTTCATATAATAATATTTTATTTATAAAATACAATTTGGACTTTTAAACATATATTATAATATTTTCTGCCGACTTCCAAAAAGGAGAAGGTACTCAATTCGACTGTATGTTTTTTTTGTGTGTTAACTTTTTACTGGGTGAACCGATTTC
This sequence comes from Parnassius mnemosyne, assembly GCA_963668995.1. Taxonomy (NCBI): domain Eukaryota; kingdom Metazoa; phylum Arthropoda; class Insecta; order Lepidoptera; family Papilionidae; genus Parnassius; species Parnassius mnemosyne. The sequence goes on from CAVLGL010000093.1 coordinate 10,449,953, forward strand.
GATGATTGTTTTTTTATATGAAAGCTGATACTTCTAGTGTGGTCCCTTATGAATTTGATCAAGGTTAGACTAATAGTTTTTGAGTTATTCTTAATTACTTATATTGAAGTCGGCTGTACAAATTTTTCAATTTTAAGTTATAAATTTTATGCAATAAAATCAAGAATATAATGGGTGAAATAAAGCATCCATTAATTTTTTGACTGTTTGGGTCTTAGCATAAGCTTGCAAATATAAATTCAGAGCCAAGTATTATGCCAAGCGTATATTCAGCTAAGCTTTTCGTAAGTAAAGTCTGAGCAAAGTCAAAGTACGGTCTATAGATCTCAGCCTAAGTTCTGCAGTGGACTTTTGTAGGCTGTAATGGATAGATTAATGAATGGAGTCGACTTGATGAGGCTTGAACGGCATTTTAAGTGTAAAAACTCCAGAACAATCAATTATAAATAAATATATTTTATTCACAATTTTTTAATATTAAGATATGAAAAATTATTAGGTTAAAATATAAATTCAGAGCCAAGTATTATGCCAAGCGTATATTCAGCTAAGCTTTTCGTAAGTAAAGTCTGAGCAAAGTCAAAGTACGGTCTATAGATCTCAGCCTAAGTTCTGCAGTGGACTTTTGTAGGCTGTAATGGATAGATTAATGAATGGAGTCGACTTGATGAGGCTTGAACGGCATTTTAAGTGTAAAAACTCCAGAACAATCAATTATAAATAAATATATTTTATTCACAATTTTTTAATATTAAGATATGAAAAATTATTAGGTTATAAAATGTCTTAGATTTTTACTTAATATGGTATCTAATTGTCGTTAACTACTAAAACTGTAAACACGCAGCAAACCTATTCCGTTATGCGCTTAGACGTGGATTATGGATCCGAATCCTAGCAATTTTTTCACATGTACCTACGGGTGACAAACGCGTCTGTTAATGATTATGCAGATGTTTAGTCAAAATGTAGATGCGTTCTCGTCCCTGATCGCGTTTACCCTGTTACTTACACGCTGTAACATTCTACTGTTATTTAACGAACATAATACGCTTGTAGCGAGGCACTACCAGGTAATAATTGTGCAGTATACATAGGTTACTACTGAAGTTTTACTTTCATTTTGTTGTTTTTTTTTATATAGAATAAGGATGACAAACTATGGAGGACGCAGTAACATCAACATCTAATGCCTCGTTTCCAGTAAATAGGGTCTACGGTTCTCTTTACTCATCAAGCGAAACACAGTAGCATTAAACTGCTATTTCACACTGATATTCTGTGAGAGCATGGTCCTTCCTCGGTCGAGTCGACTCATTCATGCTACAACCATTAAATAGCTGTAGCGTGGCTCTACCACGTAATAAACACGTTGTGCAGTACAAACGTTAAATTGAATTGTGTAAATGCAAAGTTTAAAGCTAACTACGTAATTGTGATACATTAAGAAGATTTTTTTAAATTGTAACACAATAAAAAATTAAGGGCTTTATACAGTGCCCGTTAATGTGAAAAGAGAAATTCAATTTAAGGAAGTTATTCGCTTTTGTTTTATTTAGAACTAACGACCCGACCCGGCATCGCTTGGATAGGATGTAATAATGTAGCGTCATTAAAATTTAAGATAATCAACAGTCTTTGATTATCTTACTTCATAAATTTTACGTTTTTACAAAAAAAATGTTTAACGTATAAAATATAGCCTTTTTCATCTAGGACCCGGAACAATTATTTGTAGACCTCATACAAATGGTTTTTTTAGGATAAGGGTGATAAACGAGCACACAGTCCACCTGATGGTAAGTTGAATTGACCAGATGGAATTCCTCGTTTCCAGTAAAAAAAGTCTCCGGTTCTCTACACTCACCATACGAAACACAGCAACGTTAGCAGCTATTTTACGCTGGTATTAAGCGAGAGCGCGGTCCTTCCCCGGTCGAGCCGACCCATTCGTGTTACAACTATGCCAGATATATAGCTGCAGCATGACTTCACCACTTATTAAATATATCCCCTATATCCCACCTGGTATTGTTCTCAATTTTTTAAATCGATAATTTAAAGACTTTTTTAAAATGGTTAATTGTCTTCTAAGCGTGCAAATAACCCCTTTCAGTTTAGTAGAAGCCAGTTATTTCAATATTAGAAAGAATAGAATAGAATGATTTTTTATTCAATATGGATTAAGTACATAATACTTATTGAAAGTCATTTTTCAACCGACTTAAAAAAGGAGGAGGTTCGTAATTCGTCGGAATATTTTCTTATGTATGTTCACCGATTACTGAAGAGGCCTGAACCGATTCGGATAATTCTTTTTTTCTTTCAAAGGGTATATTTCCCAGGTGGTCCTATTTAAATCGGTGGAGCGGTTTTTAAAAAATCATTAGTAAATTATTTATATTGAAGTCGGTTGTACCACAGAATAAATAATGGACAAAAATACATTTTACCACTTGTTTATTTACCACTGGTTCGGAAAATACCTCTGTCCTGGGAAGAACCAGCAAGAAACCTAGCAGGACTTTTTTATTTATATTTATAGATATTCAACTAAATTATTTACAGTCCAATAGAAATGTATTATTTTTACTAATTACATTGTCGTTATTCTATTAAATTAAATTATTAAAGAAATTTCCAGTAGGTATTGTCAGCGAAATTCACCCGGCTTCGCCTAGCTCTAGCTGTTGACAAAAAAAATTTAAAAGTTTTGAATCACTTATTTTTTAATATATATAGAGCCATGCTGCAGCTATATTAGTAGTATAGTTGTAGCACGAATGGGACGGCTCGACCGGGGAAGGAACACGCTCTCACAGAATACCAGCGTAAAATGGCACTGCTTGGTTTCGTATGGTGAGTGCAGAGAACCGGAGACCCATTTTACTGGAAAAGAGGCTTTCCATCTTAGTCCTCACGGGTGACGACGCATCTGCATTATGATTTTTTATTGAGGATAAATGTAGATGTCTATGGGTCACAGCAACCACTTACTATCAGGTGGACTGTGTGCTCGTTTGTCACCCTATCCTATAAAAAAGAATACGCAAAATGATTTCCAAATTTAAAAGTAGTGGTGTTAGTGCCTGTTAAATATCCTATGCAATTGTCTGTGTCCCAAGTAGGTCTAGAGGACGTAGTAATTCGCAATAACTATCTAACTACGAAATATAAGTTATTTCTTTGATTCAACGAAAACCTTTATTTACTAGGGAATAATAAACGACGACAAAATCATAGATTTTAACCGCACCAAAAGCCTGACATGCGTAATTTATTAATGCACATATAGGTAATAATGTTTGCTTGTAACATACGTTGAACGAGGAACCCCCTAAACAAATAAGTAAGCTCTCAATTAAGTCTAGTGCTTGTCTTGCCTGAGTGTGCTCGTAATACATTTATCACCGATTGGGGTTCTCAAAGATATTAGATATGTTAGACGTGAGGCGGTATCAGGAAATATGCCCCATGTTTTAATTATTTATCGGTTATAATTATGGAACCACATACTCATTTAAAGATTCTTATAGAAATATATTAAATGCATAACTATTGGATCATCGGATACATACTAAAGTGATACCTAGTATGCTAGCCAACATCCGATGTGGAATAAAAATTTACAACTTGGAACATCTATTATTATTAATTAAGGATTTTGGCTCGGATGCTTTGTCCTTTAAGTCATGTCTTCATTTATCTCAGTAATCCTATATAGTACTGCTTCGCAATATGTTAATGCGTCACTTTGCTCAGTCCTTGGGAGATTTTGACGGCAACTTGAGCCAGCATACAATTGGCGATAGTATCTCAAGGCGCCTATGCAGAAAGACAACTTATCTTGAGATTCATATCACCTGTTTCATAGTTTCCACTAATAGTTTAAATGTGCAGATATTTAATACACCAAAACCGCACCGCTTTTACATATCAAAATCCACTTCAAACCATTATTTAAACAATAATACAATAACCTGCCGCCGGTCAGTTTCCCGCCAAAACTACCAAGTGGCAAAATCTTTTGCGTCAGAGCACAGATTACATAATGTTACTACGTAAGTCTGAGTCCGATTTAGTTGGTACCCCGCTCTTGACTACTCGTATTTCTGCTAGCACACAGCAGTGCACCCACTGTTGTGTTCCGCTTTAAAAGAAATTAGAGTCCTTATAAACTTTTATTTATATACCGAGACCAACGTCGATGAGAAAGATGCCAGATGTCTGGCACTGCGATCGTGAGTACGCCTGCCAGCGTAACAATTGAGGCAAAGCCTCCCGATATGAGAGAGGTCCATGTATATAGTTTAGCCACAGTCTAACTACTACTAACAGTTGGTCATTGAAGGCGTCTAGACGGGGTAATCGTGCGGTGCGGTGCGGGGCAAGACGTGGGCTGAGCAGTTCCCAAGCGGCCCTTAGCAGCTCGGGAACTGTCCGCTTGGGTTGTCTTGTCACGCAAATCAAATTAAAATGGTTCACACTACATGTGCGGTAAAAAACAGTGTGTCCTCCTCATTTAAAGATAAGGAATTACCTTCATCAGTTTCCACATACGCAATAATTTGTTTAAACGTGAAATAAAATAAAATAATTTTTTTTTATTACTTACCGTTGTGACAACCCTAGCAATGTATTGTTTTTGTCGGCTTTTTCCCACAACATCAAACGCGATGACTGACTGTATGTTCTTCTTAGGCTGTGGTTTAGCAGTGAAATTTCACGGGTCTATAAAAAGAAAGGAAAATGGCTGGTTGCACGTCCAACCCCCAAGCTTGGCATTTATGGTAAAATCCCCCCTATTTGGCAATCTATGATTTTGTTTATTTTTACTCCCACACTAAGATTTTTACCTGTATCGTGGAGGTAGTTTACAAACATAAATTGTGCAAGGACAAACATCCAGACCCGGAACAATCATGTGTAGATTGTAGATCATACAAAATACAAATACTTATTCCTTGCAGGATTTGAACCCGTGGCCCCCAGCGCTACAACCCATTGCTAAGCCACTGCGCTACGGAGTCGTCAAATCCATGAAGAAGGAACATATGTTCACCAGTGGACTATTATAAGGCTGTAATGGATGAAATGGATAGAATGGGCAGGAAAGTGCATTAATCTGGAATCATAAAACTTTTGACGTTGAAGTTATTCACTGATTCCGCATGTTTATAGGCCATTTGCATAATAAAAGATAAGTTAATATTTAAACGTACGTTAGATTAAATTTTTACGATATTTTGCTAAATTTTGATTGTGTAAACTGTAAAATTTGATTACGTTAATGTCAATTATCAAAAGGCCAACTATACCTCGTGGCCTTAAGATGTTAAATATCCAAACCGAGCGACGAGAAGCAGAGCCAAAAGTGCGAGAAACTTTGGTGCTTAAAGCAAGCTCCTTCGTCCAATAGGAAAGTCCCTTTTCCAATAATGGGCAATTATTATAGGCTGCTAAACAAAAATAATAAAATGTCATTAATTACCAACATAATTATAATATTATGTCCTTTTTAGGGTTCCGTATCTCAAAAGGAAAAAACGGAACCCTCATAGGATCACTTTGTTGCGTAAAGGTATCAAGCTGAAATTATATCAAATACTCAAGTCTACTGTCCCTTGAAGCTGTGAAAAAATCAAACTTCTAAGCCAACTCAATCAAAAGATACAGCCGTTTATGCCGCAAATTTTCGACATTCGCAAGGTAATTAAAACCTACAGGGTACTTCCCGTGAATTCAGAATCTTGAAATTTGGTACGAAGCAACGTTTTATAGTACAGATAAAGGAAAAATTGCGAAAAGCAAAATATTTTAGTTACATCATATAATAAAAATATTTTTAATGATTTTACACTTATATACCAACGGATTTGTTCGGAACCCTCGGTGCGTGAGTCCGACTCGCACTTGGCCGGTTTTTTATTTGCTTACATATTTTTTCCTCTTGTGTCTTTTTTTATAGGAAAGGGTGACAAACGAACACACAATCCACCTGATGGTGAGTGGTTGCTGTGACCCGAAGACATCTACATCTATCCTCAATAAAGAATCAAAATGCAGATGCGTTGTCACCCGTGAGGACTTAGATGGTATGCCTCTTTTGCAGTAAAAAGGGTTTCCGGATCTCTACACTCACCATACGAAACACAGCAGTGTTAAGCTGCTATTATACGCTGGTATTCTGTGAGAGCTTGGTCCTTCCGCGGTCGAGCCGACCCATTCGTGCTACAACTATACTAGGTATTAGTACCTAGTATAGTTGTAATACCTAGTATAGTTGTATCTGCAGCATGGTTCTACCACGTATAATTTTATAATTAAAAATAAGAAATTCTAAGGAAACAAAAGTAAAAAATTTTAAGAATAGGTATACAAAAAAAGACATTAATGCTGTGTAGTAACGGCATAAAAATATCTGCAACCCCATATCATCTCGTGGGTGTCGTAAACTTCTTCAAACTTGTCACCCCGCCTACGTAGTAGCATGGCAATTATGACAAAATCCTCCCATGTTCAAATCTATGTTTAGCAGTGTGACTTTTGATATGCTGTAATGAATGAATGATGTCATTGATATTTTTCAAAAGAGATTCTTTAAATTTCTAAAGATAAACATTATATATAGTAGAGCCACGCTACAGCTATATTATGGTTGTAGCAAAAATGGATCGGCTCGACCGGGTACGACCACGCTTTAACAGAATACCAGCGTAAAATAGCAGCTTAATACTGCTGTGTCTCGTGTGGTGAGTATAGACAACCCGAGACCCTTTTTACTGGAAATGAGGTATTCCATCTTATTCCTCAGGGGTAACAACGCATCTGCATTTTAAATCTTAATCAAGGATGAAGATGTCTATGGGCCACAACATCCACTTACCTTCATAGGGACTGTGTGCATGTTTGTAACCTTTATTCTACAAAAAGAAAAAGATTCATAAGCTAATATTTTATAAAATAAAACTATAAAGATAAAAAAATATATAAGCCATTGATAATGTAATGTACAGTTTTACTCAATTTTATTGAAATTTTAAATTTCAATATAAAAACCGTCAACAATTTTCCCGCCTTTTTCACCCCTCGTGTAGCGCACACGTTTGTAAGGTGCTGACTTACCGGGGCGGAACGTAACGGTGGTACCAGTCACCAGGTACGTGTACTAACTTATTTATCCCTTTTTGCAATTTAATCATAAAACGGTGCCCCTTTTCAAAAAAGAATGTAATATAAATATAACCGTACGGTGACAGTGTGAGAAAATTCGTCACCTCATTTTGTGTCACAGGAGTTTTAAGAATCGACTAAGGATATTTCAAAAACATCCAACTACTTGTTGCGAAAACTCCAATACTTCTGTCATGATACCCTGGTGGTTCGCTCATCCTATTTTATAACTCGCGGATGTTCGATTCACTGTGTAAACAAACACCACTACTCGACGGTAAAGTGTGAGAAAAATTACAAATTTACATGTCTAGTAAGTTACAACCTGTATACGTCCCACTGTTCGGCACAGCCCTTCTCTTACTTCTGAGAGGGTTTCATGTCTAGTAAATAATAATGTTTTTATATCTAATACCTATGTACCTATAATATGTAGTACCAACGCGCATGAAAACAAGATGGGGCAACATTTCGTTTGTATTTCGTTAATTTTATTCCATCTTATTATGATACAACTGTAAAGTGACCCTTTTATAGGTATAATTTTACTATTTCAAAAAGACTACACCACAAATGGATTAAATTCGGCTTCGAGAAAGACCACGCTTGCACAGATAGCGACTTGAAATAGTAGCATACTCCGCTATATTTCGTATGTTGAGTGAAGACAGCCCTTTATACCGGGGACCAATAACGACGCAGGTTAAAAACATATACAGCCTATAAAAATCCACTACTGATCTAAGGCCTCCCTCATGCATTGCCTCATTGCGTATTCAATAAAAAAAAATAATATCGTAATTAATATTTTAATACACATGTGTAATGTCAACTATAATTGACGGCTCCGGGCGATTAGATTAACCACATTAAATAATGTTCATATATGTCGATTAAAATAATAAAATAAACAATTCTACCAAAAATAAAAAAATCATCTTTCAAAAAAAAAAAAGCGTAAAAATTGACACGAAATAAATCACCTTGATAATACGAGTATTACTTTACTGACCAGAAGTGACATGTAAAAGCGGCAACGGTGCGGCAGTACGCAGTGCTCACGCGGCATCGACATAGGTAATTATTTACCTACACTTCCCCGTTCATAAGTAATTAGGCGAAAAACGAAACAAAGGGCTATTGCGACTATAATGTTAATCTTTATATTATTATATATAGAAATTACGTGTAAAATTGTTTGTCCGCGATGAATTCCTTAACTACTGAACTGATTTTAATGAAATTTTGCACACTGTGTGCAGTTTGGTCGAACTTAAGAGATAGGATAGTTTTTATCCCGATAAGTGACCCTCAATATTTTATTGCTAAATTCTGGAGTTTTTTTTTTTTTGGGAAAGCAAATGCTCGTTCGGAAAGGGCAGAACAACGTCTGCCTGGTCAGCTAGTTGTTATATATGTTTTTAGTTGTCTATGTTCAAAGAAGGTTATATAGGATAGGTCTTTTTATTTAATGTGACAACTTTATCGCCACCCCGTACAATATCTAATGCTATAACCTAATGGTGGGCACTGCTGTCAATGGCCACCACACGCAAACAATGTCAAACTAAGATATTGCCTATTTATATAAAATGAATGCCTCATTGTAATCATGCTGGCACTCTATGCCTTTCGGAACGGAACAAACCATTGGATGCAATGCAAATTTAATTGAGCACATAGCCCACCTGATAGTAAGTGCTATCCTTGTCACATAGAAACACGCACCTCCATCTGATATGCAGTTTTGCTAGAAATCGTGCTCACGGATAACGCTGTACCTATGTTGACATCATGTATATTCCTTCTTACAAATTTACGCGGTATCTTGTTGGTACGGTGGTTGGGTGTAAGATAATCTATCACGCCATTACATCGCGTGGACTTCGTAAAAGGCAACTATGGGAAATTCTAGAAAAATCTTTTGGCTACCGATTGACACCGGTATAATCATTAATCATGTCTCTCGCTTATAACCGTATCTGCGTCAAGGGTGCGAGACGTCTGGTACAGTGATCGTCAAACCACCAGGCAAGCGTAGTCAAATCGTGGATTAAGCCAAATTCTCCCTACAACGAGAGAGCCCGAACAAAACAGAGCACGCAGTAAATTCTAATCGGATCCGTTGTAGCTCCGAATCAGATTTAGGTGGAGTTTCAAAGGAACGCTCACGATTACAAAATGTCTGTACTCAAAACACTAATATCATGTATCTTCATTCATTATCATATGCCATAAATAAATCCACAATCCAACCAGTTCAGCGGTGGACTTTAAAAGGACTGTATTGATGTTTATAGCATGTAAAAATCTATCTGTGATTATTGTTTTATCCTGTTTATTTTAAAAAGGTGATATTCCTTTATACATATTTTATTGAATAGAATTGTATTATGTTGGTATTACAGCTTATTTTATTGTGCCAGTCGATAACTAGTTCAAAAATAATTTTATTTCTATGCGTCCTATCCGCTAAACAGTCTACAATTTTATAATAGGCATTACTTATCAAGTGTGTTCTGCTGTTTAATCCTCGTTTCGAATAATATAACTAAAATAAAATTTAAAAATCTCCGAATCAGAAAAAGGTGATGATCTTCAAACGGCTGAAAAGATTTTCTCGAATCACAGCTTAGGCGAATCTCGATCAAGTCACCTTTCAAATAAAAAAACTAAATCTAAATCAGTTCATCCTTTTCGAAGCTACGATGCCATAGACACACAGCTTAGACATATAATCTGTACAACAAATAAATAAAATTGAAGTGTCTGTTTGTAATGTCAAAATACAGCTTTTTACTAAATGCATATGAAAGTATATACGGTACTTATAATAAAAACACATTTTTTTAAAATTTTGTCTGTCTGTTTGTTCCGACTAATCTCCGAAACGGCTGGACCGATTTCGACGGTACTTTCACTGGCAAATAGCTGAAGTTATAAGGATTAACTTAGGCTACTTATATTTTAGAAAAAGAATTAGGGTTCCGCGCAACGTAATTAAAACCCTAAATTACACGCGGGAGAAGTCGCGCTAATTATTTTCTCTAAAATAAAAGTAGCATTACTAATTTTATTTTAGAAAAGTAATTAGGGTCCGCGCAAAAACATAAAAACCCTAACACGCGAGCGAAGTCGCGGGGAACAGCTAGTAAAACAAATTCACTTTATTTTGTTTTTAATTTATTTTATAACACATCAGGTGTCCCGGTCTAAAGGGGATAGAGAGTGAGTATAATTTGAAGCTGTGAGGCATGACGCCTTAGTTCTCAGGGATAGTTGGCTGCAGGTGTCCATGGACAGCAGTAGCCACTTACCATGAGGTGGACGGTCAGTTTGCCAGTTCAGTTTTATTGCAAAAAATTATTTAGTAGTCCTTAAAGAGCAATAACCTTAAGTTCACGACCTCTTTCCCATTATTATATCGGTCGAACGTTGACCGTAGAGTTCTCCAAGTTATTGTGTTTACCTACTTGGTACTAGTTACCGCCTGCGGCTTTAGATGTGACGCCGTAACATATAGACTTACTTAGAACATATTATATTGTAGACTTAGCGTCTAGACAAGATTTGTTAAAATTATATGTTTATTTTATATTTACTTTAAGCATTGGCAAAAATAGTGTAGGTTTTGTTTATTTTTTTTTTATTTATCATCAACACCATCAATAAAGATCGCAATTGATTTTTATTACAACCAGTGTTGTTACATTTTCGTTGCATCGTTTTTATAGTGAGTCATGCGAGCACACAGCCCACCTGATGGTTAGCGGATGCTATGACCTATAGACAACGTCTACATCTGTCCTCGATTAAGAATCAAAATGCAGATGCGTTGTCACACCTGAGGACTAAGATGGAATGCCTCGTATCAAGTAAAAAGGGTCTCCGGTTCTCTACACTCACCATACGAAACACAGCATCATTGAGCTGCTATTTTACGCTGGTATTCTGTGAGAGCGTGGTCCTGTCTTGTGGTCGGTCCCAGTCGAGCCGACTCATTCGTGCAACAACCGTAAGTTTGATAGAGCTGCAGCACGACTCTACCACTTACAAAATCTCTAATAACAGATAGCCACAACATAACCAAATTAAAGGCATAAAAAATATTCTTGCGCAATACATAGTAAAAGTTAATAATTCTATGGTAATGGTAAAAGTATTGATATATCCACTGCTTACACATTTACTTGATATTCTTTAAAGTTTAACTTTATAACGAAACGTTTAAATAAATGTATATACAGGGTTATTTTGCAATAACCATCCATATTGGCAGAGAAGTTTCTGAATATTATAATATATTTAAAAAAATCTCAAACATTCTGTCCTTTTTATCTTTTAAATTCAAAATGCGCGGTAGTGCTTTATTTTAACTGATTCTCACGCATTCGTAAGGGTCGATCGGTAGACAAAAACGTTGTTGCCTAATAAATCACATTCAATTTGAGAAATTTTAAAGATAATTGCTCGTGTGTTCAAAAACTGCCATAACGGTATATCATTTTTTATATATTTGAACTTAAGTTTAAAATTTGGCTACTCTTTGAAAAATAACCCTGTATATAAATATCATATAATTTCTTATTTATGAATTAACATATAATTTCTCCTACAATAAATGAATATTATAATTAGGTACCTATAGTATAATATTATTATGTGTGAGTGCGTGACAGCTGCGTAGCGTGCACTTGGTTTCCATATGCAATTTTTGTTTCTATAATTAACACCACCACTTTACGGGGTAAATTACTACTTTACAGTTGTAACTTTTTGTTGATAAAAGAAAAACTCTAACATCACGCCATTATTAGAACCTAGATGAATATTATCAAATGATATTAGTTCAAGTGCAATCATTTGCCAGTGTTATTCGTCGCGTCATTAGTGAGGGTGCTTACTTAGTTACTTACCGGCAATAAGGCACATGACACGTCACGTCACCTGCCACTGTGAAGGGACTACCACTCCACTACCCCGTATCCAACGAACCGTGTAATTTTATTGTTTTATAGCCACTTTCTTTTATTCGCTAGGGTAAAATTCAAATCTATTTGGAACGTGAAATTCTATGATGCACAATTAAACACTGGCTTTATTAGTCTTTTCAGATAAGTTGATTAATTTAAAGTACTAAATATTTGATACTTTAAGTTGTTGGATTTAGCTAAATGTCTAATGATTTCTTATATTTTATTTTGTAGGGAGCCGGGGACTCTTTTTACTGGAAACGAGACATTCTATTCTACCTGTCCTCAGGGCTGACAACGCATCTACATTTTGATTCTTAATCGCGAATTACCATCACGTGGAATGTGTGCTCATTTGACACCCTTATCTATCCTATAAAAAAGTATACCTATAAAGAGCCGTAGTAGCTCAGGTACTAAGTGCTCGCTGTTTTTTCAGTGTACACGAGCAATTGGGGTTCGATCACCGCCGGCCGCCGGTACTAATGAAATATTAAATTGTTTACCACATACCTACTCGGCAGTAAAGGTAAAGGAAAACATTGTGAGGAAACCTGAATATATCCTGTGATATGATTATAGTCATGAAATCCATTTCAAAGAAATATTAAAAAAATATCTCGGAAACTTACGTGACAATACTTAAGCCTGCACGCTCGCTCCCACTTGCTCCCGTCGACCCAAACGTCGTAGGCACATCATACACTGACACTACACCCACACCAAATGGGTCAAGCACAATAGGATAACGGATCGGGCGCGTCGCACCCGTAGGCGGAAACGGCGTGTTCCAGCACACACCGCGTACAAGCCGTACATCCGCGTACCTGGGGGGTTCTCACCGCCCAGAACATCGACCGATACGAGCTAAGCAGTCAGGGGTGGGTGTTCGAACACCCCGATCGGACAACGGTTAGATAGCCCAAAAAATCCTCAACAGAGGGGACATGACGATTGGTGACAATAATAATTCATACCAACCATCATCATCCTCAGCCCCATCGTAATTGCCGCCTTTCCACTTTTTAAATAGCCCTGTGTTAGATGAAACTAACAACCGCATAGGTACCAGCACAAACATCTCGAAAATAAAATACTTAAGCCTACATACAAAGTTTCAAAACTACCGTTGCTAATGTTGCCAGATATGCAAATTATAAAAATGAACAATGGACAAACAAATGAAAGTACTAACATTATGTGATGTAGCAAGTGGTAAAATTAAAAATTTTGTACAAATGACTTCAATATAAATAAAATGGGAACATCATCAATGTAGTCGAGGTCAGTTAAATATCTACGCATTATTAAGGATAACTCAAAATTACTGGTCAGATCTTGATCAAATTTATATGGGACCACATGAGAAGCACCAGCTTTCAAATAAAAAAAGAATCATCAAAATCGGCTCACTTAGAAAAATGTCCTGAAGTAACCCACATAAAAAAATACAGTCGATTTGAGAACCTCTTCCTTTTTTGAAGTCTGTTGAAAACAAACACTCATGTTAAATACCTTAAGTTGGTGTCCTTGCAAGGGTGCGGCGGTACTTCACCCCGGGGCAGCTTCTTACCTTCTATAAAGCGCAAGACCGGTCGTGCATGGAGTACTGCTATCACATAAGGGGCTGGTGCTGCAATATACCACCTGGCAGCGTTGGACTCGTGCTAAGAGGCTCATTAGTGACCTTGCTTTTGTTGAAACCAAGCTTGTCAGCTTTGAGCACAGGCACAGAATAGCCAGCCTCTCGGTATTCTATAGGATGCATTTCAGTGAGTGTGCGCAGGAATTTTACACTTTAATTCCTCCCTATCATTTCCACCATCGTACGATCAGGCGGCCGGCGGGTCTTCACCCCTTTGTTGTCGATATTCCACGCATAAGAACCAAACGGTTTGCTTCATTTGTAATGCGTACAGCAAAGGAGTGGAATAATTTGCCGGCGTCTACCTTTTTGACCGAATACAATATGGGCTACAATAATGGTCTTTAAGGCAAAAGTGAAAATAGGCTTTTGTTGCGCTGAGACAGTGCGATTTACCATCTAAGGCTGCATCACTACTTACTTGTGGGATTGTGGTCAAGCACTGACTTATAATAAGTAAACCAAAATATTGCAGTTTTTCCCAAATTTCAATTTATCCCAAATTGAATGTGATTTATGGACAACAATGTGTTGGCCTACCAATCAACCCTAACGAATGTGTTCGTGCACAGTAAAATCAATTAAAATAATTCATTTTAAATTTAAAAGATAAAGAGTACAGATTGTTTGAGATATTTTTTATTCAATTTTTCTTCACCATTTGGCTATACTACTTATTCTGAACCTTCTCTGCAAATTTAGCCGGTTTGAAAAATAACCCTGTATATTATAGAAATAACCTAAAATAGTAATATTACGTCACTTTGTCTTACACCTCTCTGCAGTTGGATAGGTTTCGTACCTACTCTGGTTCTGTACTCAGATAGCCATCGTAGCCCTACTGTACAAACACTTCAGCACTTCGATATACCGACAGTCCACTTGGCACCGCTGAAGGGACTTGAGCACCGCCCAAATTTCGACGGAATCAAAGGCCTTCTCATAGTCCACATATCTGTACCTTCAGTGAAAAGTGATACAACTCGACCTATATCAATTTTGATATTTTTCAACTACGTTAATCAAAAAAAATGGCTAATTATAATTTATAATGCCATGCCAACACCCACTTTCCTCTCATTGCGAACTTGAACATCGATATGCAACGCGTAAAAATCGGTCCGTTATATGGGATAACAGTAACTGAATTTTGTAGACAAAATATTTTATAGGATAACGGTAACAAACAAGCACACAGTCCACCTGATGGTAAGTGGTTGCTGTGGCCCATAGACTTCTACATCTATCTTCGTTTGCGAATTAAATTGCAGATGCGTTGTCATCCGTGAGGACTAAGATGGAATGCCTCGTTTCCAGTAAAAAGGGTCACCGGTTCTCTACACTCATCATACGAAATACAGCAGTGTTAAGCTGCTATTTTTTACGTGGTATAGCCATGCTTTACGTGGTGGAGCCATGCTTTACGTGGTGGAGCCATGCTTTACGTGGTGGAGCCATGCTTTACGTGGTGGAGCCATGCTTTACGTGGTGGAGCCATGCTTTACGTGGTGGAGCCATGCTTTAGGTGGTGGAGCCATGCTTTACGTGGTAGAGACATGCTTTACGTGGTAGAGCCATGCTTTACGTGGTAGAGCCGTGTTTTATGTGGTAGAGCCATGCTTTACGTGGTAGAGCCATGCTTTACGTGGTAGAGCCATGCTTTACGTGGTAGAGCCATGCTTTATGTGGCAGCGGCATGCTTTACGTGGTAGAGCCATGCTTTACGTGGTAGAGCCATGCTTTACGTAGTAGAGCCATGCTTTACGTGGTAGATCCATGCTGCAGCTATATTTTGGTTGCAGCACGAACGCATCGGCTCGACCGAGGAAGGACCACGCTCTCACAGAATATCAGCGTAAAATAGCAGCATAATGCTGCTGTGTTTCGTATGGTGAGTGTAGAGAACCGGAGACCTATTTTACTGGAAAAGAGGCATTCTATCTTGGTCCTCACGGCTGACAATGCATCTGCATTTTAATTCGCAAACGAAGATAGATGTAGATGTCTATAGGCCACAGCAACAACTTACCATCAGGTGGACTGTGTACTCGTTTGGCACCCTAATTCTATAAAAAAAATACGCTAGTATTCTGTGAGAGCGTGATCCTACCCCGGTCGAGCCGACCCATTCGTGCTACAACTATACCAGTAATATAGCTGCAGCCTGGCTCTACCGAGTAATACCAGTAATATAGCTGCAGCATAGCGATGCACGTCAATAGTAAGTTACTCTTCGATAGAGGTGCTCTTGAACTTTGAAGAAACCGTCATGCGCTTGTGCATACATAAACACTCCCGCCTGTAACCCAAAGGTGTAGGCAGAGACCGCGGACTTTCATTTGGCACGATCCTGACGCATCTCTCTCGCCTCCTTTATATCCATATACCTACATATATGCATATTTGCGCTCGTCGGTTAAAGGTACTCTTTATCTGGGCCATCTTCAATACATCGCCAATTTGGTCGATAAACTTTCGTCTATGGCGTCCCTTGCCGACTCTGCCGTTCACTTCTGCAACATAAATTTGCATTGGCACTCTTTTCGGGACTCTATCTGGGCAAAAGATCGCACGAGTCCATTAAAATTAAATGAATGACATGGGGCTAGGAAAAAATAATATTCAGAACCACCAGACTTCCCCGACCTCAGCGGCGGATGGATATGGTTACGCTACCAACCACATTTCGGCTGCGAATTATAGGCAGTTTTACACCAAAACTCTCCCCTTTTAACGCCTTTTTAAGTTTGGATCATTTCTACATCGATCGAACTACTAACACTTACTTACTTATCTTCACGCACAATCCCTGACGGGGTAGCCAGAGAGAACAGATCGCCAAGTGTCACGATCCTTACATATCTCTTTCGCTTCTTTCAGATTCATTATCTTCTTCATACATGCACGTCTAGGTATCCGAGTACTCTTGACCCTACCCTCTTCGAGCAATTTGCTCACATGGTCTTCGAAAGTTAGTCTCGGTCTACCTCGACACCTTTTAATATTAACTTTCGCGCTATATATTTTCTTCACCATTCGGTCTTCACTCATTCGCTCAACGTGCCCAAACCACCGAAGCACGCCCTTATCAATTTTTGTGATAAGGTCATCTTTCAAACCTGCCATATTGCGAATCTCTTCGTTTCGCTTTCGGTCGGCCATAGTAACGCCGCACATTTTACGAAGAGATCGCATCTCCACTGCATTCAACTTACTTTTATGCTTCTTCTGGCATACCCAGGTTTCGCTGCCATATAACAAAGTCGGTACCAACACTGCGTTATGTATTGCAAGGCGTGCACTCTTCGCTACGCCTTGCCTTTTGACTAACGAAGTCAGGGCACCATTGACTTTGTTCCCGGCAGCGACACGCCTGTCCACATCTAAATCACATCTTCCATCCCGGCTAAAAGCACTCCCCAAGTATACAATTTCATTTACCTGTTCTAGACATTCCTGATTTACCCATATTTCACACTTCGTTCTCTCTTCGTCCCTTTCAAATACCAGAACCTTAGTTTTATTAGCATTCAAACGGAGACCTTTAATTTCACATTCCTCTTTCATACACGTGACTAATGCCTGCAGTTCTGCCTCTGATGGTGCAATAAGCACTGCATCATCAGCATACAGCAGACAATTTACTTTTATGTCACCCAATTTCACACCCAAACAGCTATCTTTCAGCTTTTGTAAACAGCTGTCGAGATACAGTATGAACAGCCAGGAAGACATGACATAACCCTGTTTTACGCCCGTTTGGACGCTAAACATGGGTGACAGGTCATGCCCTACCCGCACACAGGCTTTACAGTCACAGTAAAGAGACTGCACAGCCCTTAGCAATCGGCCATCCACACCATACCCCGGCAACAGTTCCCACATTTTCTTCCTTACAACCTTATCAAATGCTTTCTCAAGATCCACAAAAGCACAAAAAATCTTCTGGTTAACAGCCAGAAGCTTTTCCGTGATCATGCGGAGAGAAAACATTTGATCCGTGCATCCAGGTCTAAATCCGCATTGTGCCTCCCATAGAAATCTTTCCGATTTCTCTTGCATCCTACGTGTCAAAACCTTCGAGTAAACTTTACTTGCTAAACTGGTCAAGCTGATCGCCCGATAGCACCCGCAGTCAAAATGTGAACCTTTACCTTTATATAAAGGCACAATGACTGCGGATCGCCAATCATCCGGGACATCCCCCGTCCGCCAGCACAAATTGCACAGCAGATGAAAGCTGTCCCAGACGCGAGGCCCACCATACTTGACCATTTCAGCAGTAACTCTGTCTAGTCCCGCAGCCTTACCACATTTCAAACTTCGAATCGCACGTTCAATCTCTTTCATACTGATGACCTCAGTGTCATCGAGGTCCGGGTCTGGCGTGCCAGTCACGGCGTCATCCCCGGATCCCTCACTAAGATCATCACACGCATACATTTCTCTATAAAATTCGCTCCATCGCTGCATGACGTCCGATTTTTCTGAGAGGACGTCATTAGTTCTCGAAAGCACTTTGTTCATTCTTAAGGCCGTCGCACCACTTCGGGTCCTTCCAACCTCTTTCCAAAAGAGTTTGGAGTTCTCCTTAAAGTTGTGCGACAACCTTTCATCCGCTTCCATTCTACACCTTTCACGCACTTCCTCAATCAATGCTTTCGTGTGAACTTTCTGCAGCTTATATCTTTCTTTCATCTTCTCTCTCATATCCTTATCATTACTAGAGGCCAAGTAGTATAACCATGCTTTCTTCTTCTTCTTTACAGCTTCTTTCACTTCATCATTCCACCATGCATCTCTTCTTTTACTACTGCCTCTTTTTATTGTTCCACACACTTCTTCCGCTGCACTTACCATTCCATCCCTAAGGTTCTGCCATGTTCTTTCTACACATTCGTTTCTGCCATCGATGGTGTCAAGCTTTTCGGCTACACTCGCATGATATTTGTCCCTAGTATCCGCTTCCTGAAGCTTCCAGCTTCGGATGCGACAGACCGACTGTGGTTCTGTCACTGTCGTCCGGTAGCGCCAACCCGCGAACAGACCCCTAAATCTAGTAATCACTAGATAGTGATCCGTTCCCAGGTCAGCACCCCTGAACACTCGCGTATCCATAACCTGTTTTCGCAGTCGGTCATCCACCAGGAACAAATCGATCATACTTCTCTCATTCTTTCTTTCTCTAGTATACATATGGATTTTCTTGTGATTAAACATAGTGTTTATCACAAGAAGACCCTTTTCCTTGCATACCGCCAGTATAAGCTTGCCAGCATCATTAACCCTTTTATCGCCAAACTTTCCAAGTACCGACTCGTACCCTGGTCGAGCGGTACCAACCCATCCATTCAAATCACCACATACAACAATCCTTTCGTTTCCCCTAGCCAAATCTAGAACTTCTCTTACATTCTCCCAAAACTCCTCCAGCTCAGCCCTGGACGACGAAGCCACCGGCGCATAAACAGCCAAAAGGAATAACTTCGTCAGTCCCAATTTAAAGCGAACCCAGAGAAGTCTTGAGTTCACAAACTTATATTCAGTCATAACATCGACCAACCGAGAAGACAGCAGCACCCCCACTCCCTGGCAGGCGTTCTCGCTCTCCGGGACTCCGGACCATAGAGCTAACGCCCCGCCAGGGAGCTCTTCAGTACCACTGCCCTTCCGTTTGGTCTCCGACATACACACGACATCTAATTCTCTTTCTTTCATTATTTCGATCAACTCATTCGTCTTATCTCTCATGCCTCCTCTAACATTCCACGTGCCAACTCTGCACTCCGTCCTCCACCTTCCGCCGTGTCGGGCTGTGCGTGACGGGTGGCGGTCCCCATCGCCGCTTTGTGCGCTGCATTCCACACCAACGGGGACGAGCTGGTGTGCGTCGCCTTGGGGGGACGCCCTAACCCTCGTTGACATGGGTGCGCAGCTGAGTAGAATTGCAGCCCTGAAAAGGGCTGGCAGGGGTCGCGACGAGCACGCTTCTACAATGACCCCCGAACTACTAACACAGAATAAATAATAGTACAAGGACGTATACCTACAAGGCATAGGTTCTAAAACTACAGATTTGACTTAAAAGTCAACTTTATTTATTGATCATAAACTTTATTTCCAAACGTATATAATACAAGTTTAAAAAAACTGTAGACATTTTATGCTACAAGTGGGTGAGGAACCAATCCACGCTGTTGATCAGGTTATCCATTTCAGCGGGCAGTGAGGACAGCGAGTGGTTGTCTTCGTACATGTATATTCTGTGGAGTAAAAATAATGTTAATAATTAATTACAATTTTTTTAAAGTTTTGGCGGGAACTTGGCCGCCGCCGGTGAATTGCCGTTCCTGTATTATTGTTTAAATAATGGTTTGAAGTGGATTTAATACGTAAAAGTGGTGCGGTTTTGGGTAATAAATGTCTCACGTGTGAACTATCAGTGGAAACAATTTGTTTATTAATTTATTATAATTTGCATGTCACAAGAATATTATATTTAACTTATACGATATAATCAAGTGACGCTCCGTAGGGGCTTTGCAATTGGAAACATGAATGAAACAAATGCTCCGATAGTGATGTGAACCACAAATTATTGTGTCAGCTACGGTGCCTTGAGTGTTGGCTCATGCAACCGTTGAAATCTCTCGAAAACTTTGCAATGTCATGCATCAACTATTGCAGAGGTTTTTAAACAAATTATTGTTAAGGATTATGTCACCCTTTTTACTGGAACGAGGCATTCCATCTTGTTCCTCAGGGATGACAATGCATCTGTATTTTGATTCTTAATCGAAGATAAATGTAATGTCTATAAGCTAAATCATCTACTTACTATCAGGTGGAATGAGTACTCGTTAATTTGTCGCTAAAAATGGTTCTTACCTCGTAGGCACTCCGTTAGCCTTCAGCCGTCTGCTGTACTCCAGACCTTGGTAATGAGGGACGCGTTTGTCTCCGGAGCCCAGCATGAGAGCCGTGGGCGCCTTCACTCGGTGCACGTGCACAAGCGGCGAGCAGCGCCTCATCGCCACCAGTTCCTCCTCAGACACGGGACCCTTCTCCGTGAAAGTGAAGCCGGCTTCCACTGCACACCTGTCAGGGAAGAATATTTATCTATTCTATATGAGACAGTTCTACGCGTAGTCTTTTACCTCCCACTAGGATTTTCTCCTATATCGTGGAAACAGTTTGCATACATAAATTGCACAACGACAAATATTCAGGCCCGGAATAATTTTTGGTAAGCCATACAAATACTTTTTTTTTATAGGAGGGGACAAATAAGCATACGGCTCACCTGATGGTAAGGGACTACCACCGCCCATGCACAACTGGGACTTCCCACAACACCAGGGGAATTACAGGTGCGTTGCTAGCTGTTTAGGCCAAATATTAACATTTTTAAAAACTTGCATTCAAGACGCGCGCCTCGGCGTGTCCTTCCGAAGGAATTTAAAGGTCACCGCCGGCCCCCTCTCCCGGGCGGGTCTCTCGGCTTACCGCTCGGTCGCCTGACGAGTTAATTGTTAGCGACCGCCGTGTCAGTTTGACGGTCTAAAATTTACGCTCGGAACAGCCTCTGATTTCGTGCGTTTTACGTGACAACGAGGCTACCTTGAATTTTGTGTGATTAATTTAACTTCGATTGCCATTAATTTGCATCGACGAGTTGCTTGTGTAGTATTTTAATATCGTACGTAGGAATTTTTGTTGATTTAGTTAAATTTGAAGTTAATTAAATGTACAATAAAGTTCATAAACTAGTATAGTGAAATAAAAGCAGAAAGTCTCTATTGGGAAACGCCCCTGGAGGGATCGCACATTGTGGAGAAAAGCAGCGCCTGTGGGTCTGCTTTCAGATTACATCGGGGACGTCAGGTTACATTTATACACACTTTCGTACACTACTTACATACACCTTACTTACCACCTGACTGCGCCTTGTGGTCGACACTACCCCCGGAACTCGGTAAGTTTGTGTTTGCTTATCAGCCATAATTATTATCCATAGGCCCGAACCCTCTGGTTGCTCGTCGAGAGGGCTACTATGGGCCCTAGCCCAGTCGACTTTTGTCGTGGCAGCTGAGGGCCGTAACACTAGCCTAATACTTGTACCGTGCGGGATTTGATCCCGCGGCCCTAAGCCCCAATGATAAGTCACTGCGCTATGGAGCCGTCTCTTGATGGTGTCTTAATACTGTTACGAGCTTGGGGTTCGAGACAATTAAAAACTGCCGATTGAATTACCAAAATTGACACTTTAATTACAGAACACTAATTACAATCTAAAACCACACTAACAATAAAACACAATCACTTTAGTTCGCAGTTATTTCGCTTCGAAGTATTCTCTTGTATCGCCAATTCAATACTCTCCCGGTCGTGGTCTATACCAGCCTTATATAGGGCCTCAGATAGTTTCCAGAACCTTCTAATATAGCGACATCTAGAATGTTCGAGTACATATCGGTACCAAAATTTCTAGAAGGATCTTGACTCTCCTAGTTCTGCTACTCGACACTAGAGGGCGCTAGGGGTAACTGGTGTTGCCATGTACAAGACATAAATAGTGACGCGCAACAATAC
The DNA here is from genome assembly GCA_963668995.1 of Parnassius mnemosyne. Classification (NCBI taxonomy): domain Eukaryota; kingdom Metazoa; phylum Arthropoda; class Insecta; order Lepidoptera; family Papilionidae; genus Parnassius; species Parnassius mnemosyne. The sequence goes on from CAVLGL010000093.1 coordinate 10,472,336, forward strand.
CTTGTGGGATCTATGCTAATCGACCCTTGGGGTAAGTAGAAAAAGTATTTTTTTAACACTGAAGTAATAATCGATCTTACAGTCCACCTAATGGTAAGTGGCTACTGCAGTCTATAGAAACCTGCAGTCAACTTCAAGCCAAGACAGCTACAGATAAGTTCTCACCTCTGCGGACTAAGACGGAATGCCTCACAGCCTATCTCTCTATACTCTTCTGACCGGAATAGAAATAGGCAAGAGAGTGGTACCCACGGAGCAAATACAAAGAGGAGGTGTTGTAATTAGATTTCATTATGTAGCAACGCGTGACAATTTGCGGGGTGATGTTAAGGGGATGTTAAGTCCACTTCTATTTTCCATCTACCGATAAATAGTAAAACTACTCGCATCGTTCCATGTCGATTATGGAATGTAGTTTAGCTACCTTGACGATAGATGGCGGCCTGTTCACAAAATGATTATAAAAACTATAAAAATTATATTTTGGCTATTAAAAATTCTTTAGGACTGAATGCAAAACGAATTTCAACATCTTCGTATGATTATTTAACAATACTGATTTCTACGAAAGTTTATATTTTTAGTTCCCATGACACAAAGTGTCGCCATCTAGTGTCGAATATATTAAATTAAATTTGAAAGCCGACGCAGAGATTTCTCTAGAACCTTTTTAATAAATTAGGTATAAAATTACTTACAAATGAAATGTGATGCTATCCATAGCATCAGAGCATCTATTTGAGTAGTTATTGCACGATAAAACACAACATTTCATCCTTTTCTTCTTAATACTACGAAAATAAAGCGATTTGCTATTTTCGACACATAACCGCACAGGACGAACGCTGACAGTTGACAGTATACTAAGTAATTTCACGCCCACTGTGATGACGTCAGGATCATAGTGCACAGTTGCTTATGCCATCTCCTTTTTGTATTTGCTCCGTGGTCGTACCTAAGCAGAGGAACTCCTAGACGCAAAAAGAGTACTACTATAGTAAAATTATTTTGTCCGTGCAGTTGGGCTCATAAGTTATAGCTCGGCCTCAGCCCGGCTAGGGCGGTCAGCATTCTCTATCTACCGATAAATTCTATTGTTGTTATCGATAATGGCGCAACGCCATTATCGATAACAACAATAGAATCATCGAAGGCAAGTTCACGGCGGCGGTGCGGTATACAAAGGATGGTGCGACATTATGTTATGAGTCATTTGTTTTCCATTATTACCCCCGCATTCGCTTTCTGAATTTCTTTAGTGACACATGGCTACTGCTTTGTTTTGTACCAAAACGGCAGAATTTTTTCAAAATAATATTTTGCCTGTTGGCACCAATATACCAGCACAAGCACGTGTTGTTATCAACAATGTTTTAACATTTTTCACTTAAATGAAAATAGATCCCGAAAAGTTACAGTGTTAATTTCTGCCGTTCTCGTGAACTTGTTGCGGCGATATGTGGTGTGAGTGTTAGAGCGGTCGACAAAATTTAAAAAAAAAAGAGTGTATAAAGGGAGAAGTTAGCTCTTCGCGAGAAAGCGTCTCGATAGAAGGTTGATACCTTGTACAGTAACTGCGTTAGACGACTTTGACAAAAGTATAATTAAACAAATAGTGTCATCGTTTTATCGCGACGGTGAACATCCTTCCACGTCTAAAATTTTGAGTACAGCAACAGAAAGAATTGACGGATTCCAGTGTTCTATTTCTTCTATGCGTAAAATACTCATAGAACTTGGGTACAAGTACACGCAAGCTCCAGATGGTCGTAAACAATTAATAGAAAGGACTGACATCGTTTGTGCGCGGCTACAATTCCTGAGAAAACAAACACAAGACCTTGAGAGATAGTGAAGACACTCGACCAAGAATTTTGATGAGACTTGGGTGAACCAAAATCACAGCCACAAACGAATTTGGCTAGACAAGGATGGACAAGGCGGCTTAAACACAAAAACGGGAAAGGGGGGCAGACTAATTGGTAAATATTCTGTCATCTTTTATATAAGAAATACGACTTAATAATAATTTCTACGTGATAGAGCCATGCTGCAGCTATATTATGGTTGTAGCGCGAATGGGTCGGCTCAACCGGGGAAGGACCACGCTCTCACAGAAAACCACCGTAAAATAGCAGCTTAACGCTGCTGTTTCGTATGGTGAGTGTAGAGAACCGGAGACCCTTTTTACTGGCAAAGAGGCATTCCATCTTAGTCCTCACGGGTGACAACGCATCTGCATCTTGAGTCTTTATTGAGGATAGATGTAGATGTCTATGGGTCGCAGTAACCACTTACCATCAGGTGGACTGTGTGCTCGTTTGTCACCCGATCCTATAAAAAAAATTCATACAAAATATGATATTAATTTAATTATGTTGTTTCAATTTGTCATGCAGGCTGCGCAAAATATGGTTTTATACCCGAAGCCAGATGGGTATTCCGTGCTGTGAAGTCTCAGAACGAGGACTACCAATCAGATATGCTGTTTCTTCTGCATATCAACGATATGTTGCTAACTGGTAACATTCATTGCTATGCGGATGACAGCACTGGTGATGCTTTATACACCGGCCGTGCTAATATTTCTCGAGAAAACGTCGCCGAGTACCGGAACAAGCTTGTGTCTGAAGTCGAGTCTATGCTAAACAAAGTCTCGGATTGGGGGCGACTAAATCTAGTCCAGTTTAATCCTCAGAAGACACAAGTTTGCTCGTTTACCGCTAAAAAGAACCCCTTTGTCGTATCTCCTCAGTTTCAAGGCACTCCCCTTCTTGCCTCAGCTAGAATCGGAATTTTCGAAGTCGACATATCGAGTGACGTGCAGTTTCGTTGTCACTTGGAAGAGAAGGCCAAATTGGCCTCTAAAAAGCTTGGCGTGCTCAGCAGAGCGGGACAGTATTTCATGCCGGCACACCGCCTGCAACTTTACAAGGCGCAGGTTCGGCCTCACATGGAATACTGTTCCCATCTCTGGGCAGAGGCTCCCCAGTGCCAGCTCCTTCCACTTGACCGCATCCAGCACAGAGCGGCTCGAATCGTCGACGATCGAGTACTTTCCGATCGGCTCGATTCATTGGCACTGCGAAGAGATGTTGCATCCCTTTGCATTTTCTTTCGCATTTATCACGGGGAGTGCTCTGAGGAATTGTTCGGATTAATCCCAGCCGTCAAATTTCACGAACGCACATCGCGGCAGAACTCCCGATACCATCCACACCATCTGGATGATTGGCGGTCCACCACTGTGCGATTTAGAAGATCTTTTCTTCCTCGCACAACTTCCTTGTGGAATCGATTACCATCATTGATTTTTCCTGACCGATACGACTTAGGGACCTTCAAGAAAAGAGCCTACTCCTTTTTAAAAGGTCAGCAACGCATGCTCGTTTGCCCCCTCCCCTATAAAAAAAAGATATGAATACCGAAGGCTTCACAGATTGGTTTACAAAGCTGCTGCAGAGTCGTGAAGAACCATCAGTCATCAATAGTTTAGTTAATATTGACCAGAAGCACCCACCTCTGACAATAAAAATGACGGCAGTGGACGCGAGGAATGGGCAATCCTCTTTTAGTATGACTGATAATAAACAGAATGATAATAATATATTAATTGAAAGCTCTAGGTGGAATTTTAGGAAATGTGACTTCTTCGAATTATATCATTTATTATATTCATTTGACTGGAGTTCGTTATATCTGTTAGAGGATGCTAAATCCTCCTTGCCTTATTTCTACGATAATGTAAAAAATGAGATTAGTAAATGTGCACCTTGGAAGAAAAGTAAATAAAGTAATTATAATGCGAAATATACTTACCCTGATTGGTATCCACCTGATTTAATATTAGACATAAGACTGAAATGGAAATATCATAAATTATTTAAAATAACGGGATATCGTACGGATTATAAATCTTTTTCACGGTATCGTGCAGTAGTTAAAAATAAAATAAGATGTGCTTACGAGGCATATCAGTGTAGGGTACAAAATAATATAAGAGACGATCCAAAAGCTTTTTGGAATTTCGTTAGGAGTAAACAGTCAAAACTTAATAGAACTCAAATTATTAAAGACGGGCAAGTGATCAGGGATGCGAACTGTGCAGAGTATTTTGCTTCATATTTTCATTCAGTATAAGGAGCGGCTCACGTTAGATCCGAGAGAAGCGGAGCGAGTAGCGGCGCAAGCGTTGAGCTACGCGACGAGCTTAACACGCGTTCATATCGGGCGGATAAACGTGCGAGATGTTCGAGACGCGCTCACACATCTTAAGCCCAAAAAGTCCGTGGGTCCCGATGGGATACCACCGTTCATTTTAAAAGACTGCCGTGCGGTGTTTGAATTGCCTCTCTTACATACTTTTAACCAGTGTCTAAAAGAAGGTTACTACCCGGACATATGGAAAGTGACCCGATTGATTTTTTTTATAGGATAAGGGTGACAAACGAGCACACAGTCCACCTGATGGTAAGTGGTTGATGTGGGCCATAGACATCTACATTTATCCTCGATTACGAATCAAAATGCAGATGCGTTGTCACCGGTGAGGCCTGAGATGGAATGCCTCGTTTCCAGTAAAAAGGGTCTCCGGTTCTCTACACTCACCATACGAAACACAGCAGCATTAAGCTGATATTTTACGCTGGTATTCCTGTGTTAAAAGGAGGATCGGGTTCCAAGGTGGATGAATATCGACCGGTAACCGTATTGTCTGCAGTCGCTAAGGTATTCGAGTCGATTATTTATAAATATGCTTATAATCAAGTGTACCCGCAGCTTACCGAAGCTCAGCATGGTTTTCGGTCAGATCGAAGTACGGGGAGTAATTTAATGTCTTTTATGAATTATGTGGTGCCAGTAGTAGATGCTGGGAGCCAGGTTGACACCGCATATTTTGATTTTCAAAAAGCCTTTAATACCGTTGATAAGGATATTTTGTTGGTAAAATTTGCCGAGTTAGGTTTTACACCTAGCTTACTAGATTTTTTGCAAATTATCTTAGTGGGCGTAGACAATATGTGGATTTTGAAAGTTTTGAATCGCAACCATACTGTATTTATTCTGGAGTGAGTCAAGTGAGCAATCTCGGTCCTTTATCATTTATGTTAATGGTTAATGATCTTCGTTCGTTGAGGAGGCACAGTATTTGCTATTTGCCGACGATCTTAAAATTTATTTGAAAGTAAACAATGCTTCTGACTGTCAAAGTTTGCAAAGGGACATTGACAGAGTGGCACGGTGGGGTATGAAAAACAGAGCTTAAATGTGGATAAATGTTGTCAAGAGTTATGGTCGTGTAAAAGCACCTCATAATTATGCTTATCAAATGAACGGCGTCGTAATCCCTCTAGTTATATATATTAGAGATTTAGGCGTCGAAATGGTCCCGGAACTTAATTTAATCACATTTTAAATATTTGTAAAAAAGCTTTTAGGAATATCGGCTTCATGTGTATTTTTTTTAAATTAATATTTTATTTTATAATCATGTTATGTAATATTATTATTCATTATTTTATAGTCATTATTTATAAGTCAGAATCTTATATTTAGGTTAGTTGTAGCATCGCATTGGTTAATATAACTGTAATGATGTTATAATTATGTAATAAATAAATAAATAAATTATAATGGACAACGCACCCTACCACACCCAGCAAAAAATCGGGCACCGACATCAGCTAACAAAACGAGTGAAATTCAGGAATGGCTCCGCCAACAAGGGATTGAGTTTAGTGAGAGTGAGAGTATTATTTAAACTTTGCAATACATTTGTTTTCTTTTAAGTATTTAGTCGAATATACAAACAATAGGTGCAACGGACCGATCAGAAAAAATATACAAATTGGATCAGTTAGCTTCGAAGTCAGGACACGAAGTGATTCGCTTACCACCTTACCATTGCAAATATAACCCAATTCAGTTGGTATGGGCTCAAGCAAAAAATGAAGTTGCCACATTTAAAATTGCAGACGTCGAAGTGTTACTGCATGAAGCAATTTCTAACGTTTCGCAAAAGAACTAGGAAGATTGTGTGAAGCATGCAGAAAAACTCCAAGAGGAAGACTTGAAGAAATCTCATCTGGCAGAAGATATCGTAATTCATGTGGATGACGATGACTCTGATGCTTCTGATGTAGAATTTTAATGTAAATAGTTTTAGATTTAATTTTAGATATAAGTTATTATCTTTATATTTATTTTGAATATAACTTGTTACATTCCAAACATTTGTGCTTATAGTTTTTTAATACATAGATACCTAATTAATAATTTATTTTAAATCATTATTATTCTTATTTTAATAAATACGTTGTTTTATCTATTTTTTTTTTCATTTTTATCACTAACCCACATAATGACAAAACTAAATACACTATCGATAACGCTTATCTACAACAATAATGCGCATCACTATGCTCGCCCCTAAGGCTCGTGAGTGGTAAAGAGAGCGAAATACTCCGAAGATTTATGACCCAAACTGCACGGACAAAATAATTCTAGTATAGCAGTAAAAGTGTATGTATTCTTTTCTATCATTTAAATACAAAACAATCTAACCGTTCACCTAATGGCGACAGAAGGAAACTGAAACAGGAGATGACTAATCTTTCTGATAAAAATGGATAATTATAATACAAAACTGGCATTGCCAACCAGCATGCCAAGAATAGCAACTATGGCAAATATCTCCCCTGTAAGGCAATCTATCTATGTTCTCGTACCTAAGTTTAGTTTTTTTTTTGGAAAAAGGCTACCTTCACACTAGGAATTTCTCCTTATCGTGGGAGCAGTTTACATACATAAATTTCGCAAGGACAAACATTCAGACCCGAAACAATAATTTGTAGGCCATACAAATACTTGTCACGTGCGAAATTCGAATACGCGGCCCTTAAACGCTGCATCTCATTACTAAAACACTGCGAAACGGAGCCGACAGTAATGGACTTTTGATGGCTGGCAATGTATGTTATTTATGTATAATGTAATATATGTGTATAATGTAATATATGTGTATAATGTATGTTTAATGTAATGTAGCTATAGTGTTTAATTGCACTTCACTGTGTCATTTAAAGAAGTGCAGGTCCGAGGCAAGTTTTAGCATGAAGCGAGATCCAATTATGGCGGCCCTTAAATTTAATTATGGTAAGACTGTTCGCTTAGATACGGTCGCCTTTGTGTCGCGCCGCCTTGGCACGTGCCGTATTTTATCAAAGGCACCGCTGCGACATCAAAGGTTGCTGCAAGCGGCGTACACCCGGAGAAGAATTTGGCATTTTCAAACAAACTAGACTACTTCAAATAAACTACTACCGACGGCGAAACGAAAGAACAAAAAAACGAAAGAAGAGAACCTTTCACCTTACCTTGCTACCTTACTTGTTCTTATTATTTATATTCGTATTTTATTACAATAACTATTAGAATAAAACAGTATTCTATTTTATTCTTAAAATAGAAAAAAAAATATTAATAAACACAAAAAATAAAAAATCATAAAATAAAAGCAAAATAATAAGTGCGCTTCCGGGTGTACCGACACCATCTTAGCAAACAGACTTTAAGCATACCTTGATCGACAACATCTTACGTCTCTGTCTAATTTGTCAATTGAAAATAACCATGTTATCTATTACAAAAAATGTAATGATTTCAGTTGTGTGAGGTTTGTTTATTTCTGCTACAATTGATTGATTCCTATCAGGAATGAAATACTTTCGAACTATAATAATTTCTGATATTTACGCGAACACTACATATTAAATGAAGCAAATTATACAGATTTTAGCCTCTGATAAAATCAGAGGCTAAAATCTGTATAATTTGTTTTTAATTCCCGACGTTTCGGGTGCTTTACAGCACCCATGGTCATGGGGAGGACAGAGATGATCACCGGACGGAGATCGGACCAAAAATTAATATTCAAAAAGTGATGGTAGAGTAGAGGGTTTACTATGACATCGGGACGTCAAACGCCATAATCAGGGATTAAAAAGTTAAAATTAAACTCGATAAAATCCGTAAAATTTCATTTAATACTTTTCATGTCAAACCGAGGAGGTTTGAGCGTTTTATTATTGCGAATCTGTATTCTTGTACAGTTAAATATGATTTAAACGTTAATACGGAGTTAATTTTAAATTAGATCTTAATTAATGAGGACTAACATTCCTACACTCACCAGATGTCGCTAGTTGGGACTAAGGTTATTTGTTACGCAGATGGTCATACAATGTCATCATCATTAAAATTTTGCATTTTAAATAAAAGTTTTTCGGTTTCTAGTTTTTATATACCCATAATTTAAAATTAAAGATTTTGTACAACCGACCTCAATATAAATTATTAAGAATAACTCAAAAACTATTGGTCAGACCTTGACCAAATTTATATGGGACCACATGAGAAGCACCATAGGGAGGGCCCCCACTAGATGGAGAGACGACCTGGTAAGGAAGTCGATGGATGCAGGTGGCTAAGGACCATGGTTTGCGACATTCCTTGGGGGGCCTTTGTTCATCAGTGTACTTAATGTCTTTATGTAATAAATAACTACAATGGTGACGGAAAATATGAAGGCTCCAGTACACGTTGGACGAGCGCGCTTGGCGAGCCCACTCGGCAGATTTTTGTGGTGCCGTTCACACGTTGGCGTACTTCATTCTGCGTTGGTAGCTAGATGATGATGGACGTTAGTGATCGCGGCCTTATTTTTATGTTGCTCATGTTTGGGGTTCCATATAACTGGTTCATTGTGATAAGAATCAATGAACCTAAATATGTCCTCATTAGGCCATGTCGCCATGTTCGTGAAATAATTTTATTAAGCCGTAAAGCGTAACTATGAACTGAACACTCGGCCAACGTGTGATCGCTATTTGCGGCTTGCGCCAAATTTCTTTGATTTGTGCACGGAAAACCGACACTATACGGCTTGTCGGCAAGTGTTGGCCGCAAACGCCAAATATACACAAAACGGCCCACAGTTGGCAGAACGCGCTCGCCGAGTGCGTTCGGCCAACGTGTACTGCTACCTTTAGAAGATGCGAGGAGTCTAGCTTACTACGATTTTCAAGAAGCCTACCATCCTACCATCCTACCAAGAGTATCAAAAACCTATCGCACTATATGACTGTTTCCTTTTCACTTTAAAACTCTGCGATATAACGGTTCGGTAAGTTCCAACGAGATCTCAATCTCGATCTCGGTCTCAGCCTTATTTTCGTTGTAGTCTCGGCAATGGCAGAGAATGTTAATATATGAGCAATTGTTTAGTATTATACATGGTTATTTTTCAGAGTAGTCAGATTTTAAACTTAAGTTCAAATATATAAATAATGATATACCGTTAATGCAGTTTTTGAAAATACGAGTAAATAAGGCGTCTACTTTTATTTGAAATTATCCCAAATTGAACGTGATTTATGGGCAACAGCGTTTTTGCCTACCGATCGACTCTTACGAATGTGTGCGGGCGCAGTAAAATCAGTTAAAATAATGCATTACCACGCAATTTGAATTTAAAAGATAAAAAGGACAGAATGTTTGAGATTTTTTTTAAATTAATTTTTCTTCACCATTTGCCTATATTACTTGAACCTTCTCTGCAAATTTGGCCGGTTATTGCAAAAAAAACTCCTGTATCTTTGCTCTCTTTTATATTTTTTTTCTTCTGTATTTTAAGGACTTTCTAAATTCCTGGCCTCGGTCTCGGTAAAGGTTTCTTTTTATATTCAGTCTTGGTCTTTATCTCGGCAAACACCAAAAAACTAGTCTTACCTTATGGTCCGGAAGTAACAACAAAATATTGTCTAGATGTCAACTCACCCATCAGAGTTATCAGCGTAATGACCCTTCGTTGCCAAATCGATCAACGGATTTCTTAACACCATCACCTTGAACATGTCAGGGTATCTTCCAGCTAAGTGGGCAGCCACAAATCCGCCGTAGCTTCCACCGTAAAGCACCAATTTTTCCAATCGTGCGTCACTTTCCCGCAGCTTGGTGAGCGTGAGAAGGCAATCTTTGATGTCGTATTCTCCCACGCGGGAGATAAGAGACCGTACCGTATTGTCACCTTGGCCCGTCGATCCTCGGAAATTTATGCGAACGGAGGCAAAGCCTATGGGATGTAAATAGGGCACAAATAAAAAAAATTAAACAAGGAGGGATGGGATGGATAAACATTGTCATAGTTCATATTTAAGGATCGGTAAACGACAAGATGGAGTTACCCTGTTTTAAACTTTTAGGTGTACACTATAATTTTAATTGGCTTAAATTTAAATTGGCGTGTGACAATTAAATCAACATTTTTTTTATAAGATTAGGGTGACAAGCGAGCACACCACCCGATAGTAAGTTGTTGCTGAGGCCCATAGACATCTACATCTATCCTCGATGACGAATCAAAATGCAGATGCGTTGTCACCCGTGACAACTAAGATGGAATGCCTCGTTTCCAGTAAAATGGGTATTCCGGTTCTCTACACTCATTCTATTTTATATATAACTGTAAGCTAACTAAGTAACTATACCAATAATATAGCTGCAGCATGACTTTACCACGTATATTTTGAAGAAAAATCTAAAACGAAAGGCATCTGGTATAGATTTTTACAAAGCGAGCCTTATCGCGTACCTTGGTTTAATGATTGTAAACTCAGCAGAAACTTTAAGTTAGCCCTAAAGCTTCGTTCTGGTCATATTCCATCAGCAAAGTTCGCTTTCTTAATGGGAAAAAAACCTTCACCGAATTGTGATGTATGCAACAAAAGATGATGTTTACCATTTGTTGATGGATTCTGTCAAGAACGAGAAAAACAAGCTGTGCTGAAAGAATTTAACGCAAATGTGTTAGATGTTGATCTAGTGCTAATTTTATTCTAACGACTTCAAAAAGGAGGACGTACTCAATTCGACTGTATGTTTTTTATGTGTGTTATCTCATAACTTTATTCTGGGTGAACCGATTTCGATGATTCTTTTTTTATTTCAATGCTGGTGCTTCTCATGTGGTCCTATATAAATTTGATTAAGGTCTGACCAATAGTTTTTGAGTTATTCTTAACAATTAATATTGAAATCGGTTGTACAACATTTTTATTTTAAATTATCAAACCCCCAATCAAGGATGTCAAGATAAATATTCCGGTTTGGTACTAAGACGGAATAATTATCTTTATATCTTCAGTAAAAGTTTCTTTTTAGTTTAGTAATTTAATTGGTAAACTAAAAAGAAACTTTTACTCATAATTATACTTTCCTATTTTGTTGTATAGTGTTAGCAGTAATTAGTATAAGGTATGATGGGATTGTCATGTCGTTTCGACAAAAATCCCAAAAAAGAATAAAGAAAAGAAATTGTTCTATTCTATTCTATCGTTATCATCATTTACAGCCTATCAAGTCCACTGCTGAACACAGGTCTCGCCATAGTTGCCTCAAAGGGGGAAGAGGGGGAGGACTCAACAGTCGCCGTGTCTGGAAAGCGGGTCGGCAAACACTGTTTTTTTTTTTAAATTTTTAAGTTGTTATCAGAAAGATGCTGCTGCCCATCTCCTGTTCCATGGGATGATATGGTGTAGCGGGTATTCTTAGGCCGCCACTTCTATTTATTCTATTCTTATTTATTTCTATTCTATTACATTATTTGAATATAAATAAATATAGTTTCTTTAATAGTTGTTTTCTATACATAATAGAAATAAGGAATAGGCTAACAATTTTTTACGCAGTAATGCTATGTTATGAATAAACAAATATTATATTGTGCATCACAAAACAAAATATTTATAAAACATTATACAAGCAAGTTATGTGGAAGGTACAATTTGACGACCTTCAAGCTTACTCTTAAATCCAATAACAATTTCAATGTAATGTAATTTTAATGTTGAAAAGTTTCATACTCTCGAAAATGGTGGGATTCTAGACAAGCACTAGCTTATAATAACTTATAAAAAAGAAATATTAAGCGTTCATCCCGAAAAGAAAAAAAGCAATGTAGATTTATAATTTTCTTAAACTGTATAAAGACTTTCCAGCAGATGTTGAAAAATCCAACTTGACTAAATCAACTGTTCAATAGAAAAAAAAGTGCGTGTAACCATTGCTTGCGGTTCACGTGAATGTTATTAACATTTCTAAATATTAATATTTATTTCTGTTATTTATTTTATTGTAATGTGTTGTGTATTGAATATTTATTCTTATTGTTATTATTTATTAAAAATTAAAAATAATTCATTAATTTATTAATAAATTTTTAGTAATTTATAAAATAGTTTACCACCACACTAGGATTTTCTCCTGTATAGTGGAGACGTTTTACATACATAAATCGAACATAAACAAATATATCCAGATTCGGAACAATATTTTGTACTTTTTCACCTCATCATCGCAACTCAAAGCTTAGCCATTGCTCCACTGAACCGTCAGTAGAAAGAAAATTTTAATTATATTATATCAGAATAGAATGGAAATAAATTTAAGAATAATTTAAAGAAATTAGAAATAGCTTGGCAACGAATATTGGAAAATTATATAATATATGTGTAAATAACACATATACCAAATACAATAGGCCGTCGCTGCCTTTATATATGAGAAAATTACGTAGGACTATAGATTTTACTGAACGTTACTTTCGTCCAAAAAGATCCGAGTTACTTTTAAGTCGCGCCTACAGAAGTTTTACTTCATTAAACGTTATAATTACAACTATAATTTACACTCAACATCGTGTACGTCCCACAAATAAAACAAACCTCTCATCACGGAAATCCGTAGCGAAATCGAGAACCATTTTTGACAATAAACATACACAAATACTTACCAATCCGCTATATCCGTAGAATTGAACATACTAGCGACATCTGTCACCGGATTGCGACTGACAACGACTTTGTACAGATCGGGATACTGCCCGCTTAGGTGGGTGACGAGGAAACCACCGTGAGACCCGCCGAAGAGGCACAACTTGTTGGGGTCCACAGGGTGCTGTTTTAGGACCTCATCTGTCGCTAGTTTACAGTCCTTAACGTCCGCGTCCCCTACGCGTTTCGGTAGGTAACGGACTGACGCTTTCCCTGATCCGATAGAGCCTCTATAATTTATTTGGAGACTAGCGAAGCCTGAAATGGTATGCTGATATTATAATATTTAGTTAGGTAAGCAGAAGTTACCAAGTGGTGATTTTTTTTAAATCGACTTCAATATAAATAAAATGAGAACTTCATCAAAGTAGTGAAGTCAACTAAATACGCATTATTAGGGATAACTCAAAAACTACTGGTCAGATCTTGATCAAATTTATTTGGGAACTTTCAAATAAAAAAAAGAATCATCAAAATCGGCTAACCTAGAAAAAAGTACTGAGGTAACAAACATAAGGAGAATTTAGTGTTCTGTGAGGAGAATACAGTCGAATTGAGAACCTCCTCCTTTTTTTTGAAGTCGATTGAAAATAGCGGCTGTAGAATAGTTTTAACATATCTTTTAAATAAAAATATTAAAACAAATTTTTGTAACTGCTTTTGAAGGTCCATTTTTTTTGTAAAAGGTATTTTTTTGTATTGAAGTTTGAAATGATTAACAAGGAAAAGCCATTTTTGATTGTTTGTTTCTGTGTGGGGGACTAGGGGGACAAAATACAATAATATTTCGGTTTACATTTAAGTTTAAAAAAAAAACATGCGTGAGTTCGTGGAACACAATAACATTTCTTTCATGACAAGATGAGAAAAGTGCGAGGGAGATGGATATTATTTCATCTCGCTTCCTTATAGTCCCCAAGATCGTGACGGAAAACTCTTAAGCCGCGTATCAATTATGCGCTCAAAGAGGTCAAACATTGCCGCGCGCTCCAGCCGAGCGAAATGGATACCGCTTTGAAGCTCGCGCCAAATTGTTCATTGGAGCGCTCGAACGTATAGGGGACCGCTCCATCTGGTGTCGGTTTTTTACCAAAGTAGTTAAGTTTAGGCGCACGCGCCAGTTGGGACGTTTGTTTTCATCATTCGTGTGTTCGTTGCGTTCCGAACTATGGATAACCAAAGTTGCCGTAAATTGATAAAATTATATGGTTCAAAAGAACTGCTGTGGAATAGCAAAAGTCGTTTTTATCATAAAAAGCGCTCAGAGAAGATACATGGAACTATGAAAGAGGCAGCTGCTCGTACACGACGGACATCCATGTTGAACGGTCGAACACTGGAGCGGCTGCTGCTTAGTTGATACACTTGGAACATTTGGAGCGCGTTCCGCGGAGCGCACTGGTCGGCGCCGTCATTCATGGAACGCGCGCCAGGAGCGCGTAATCGATACGCGGCTTTACACTTTTTTTTCGCCTAGCCCCCATCCTCTAAGTCCGTACCGTGCGTTATGGAACTTCCTTCCAATAACTTGAGACTGCGTCTTTCAAATTCAAAATTGTTTACATATATGTTGTCTTGGCCTAGATATAATAGTATTAGTTAATCATAATTTAGTCATTCAGTCATTTTATAATGACATACAAACTTGTAGAAATAAAAAAAAATCCTTTGAATTATATTCATAATATAAGGGTTGTAATTAGCAATTCTTATCACCACTTTGTAACTTTACGAAGATATTAGTCTGTAAGCCTTCCTAAAATGAATAAATAAATAAATATTAAGTGTACAATTCATTACAAAAAGAAGGGAAAAATGTTTGTTAATGTCTAAGTCAGCTTCAATTTAATTGCTATAATTTATAATTGTTTATAAATTACAGCATTATAATATATAATAGTTTAGTTTTTATATAAAACTTGTGAGAAACCAGCTTACAGTCTATAAGATAGGAATTTCCTACTGTAACCAATGAACATCTGCAACCACCTAAACTACAAGGATTTTATAGCATCATAGGTTAGTTGATGACCACTGCAACACAGTGGTTCATGAACGGCGGTCAACACTTATCATCAGGTGAACCGCATGCTCGTTTGCCCTCTATAAAAAATGCTAGTGAGTGGCACTAAGTGATTTTCTTATCCTGGGCATATAGCTTATAATAAATTGCATTTTGGTGAAAAATATCAAACATGGTGTAATGCATCAAATATTGGTGAAAGCTTACCTATCATATTGAACAAAGCCGCTTCTAAGGAGTAAGCGTTAACAAATCCCGAATGAGGTCCACCATGTGGCCATACTATCAGAGGTAATTTTTTATTCTCGCAATTTGGTGCGAAGTAGAGCGCTGTAAAGGATTCTGCAAGAAATATTTACAACATATTAGATACAACAAGTCGCTGACAATATGCGAAATTGCGATATAATATTTTATGATAATAAATAAAACTTTTTTTTTAATATAAAACTCACTGTCTATTAAACTTTTTTCCCTAATTAAAACTTTTTTAGATAATATTATACGTCTAACCGTGTAGTGGCGGTGTAAGAATATTCACTACCCCACATTATTCCGTGGATGTCGTAAGAGGCGACAGACAGAAGCAAATCAGGAGATGGGTGCAGCCTCGTATTATGCAGCCTTAATAACGACTAAAAATAAAATCTTTTTTTTATAGGATTTGATTTGTGTTTGTTAAGAGTTTATATGTATGTTGTTTAGTTTTCTTTTTTTCATATAATCATGTATACACCTGTAGACATATCCTTTGTCTAAAAAAATTGTATTTCGTTCGTAACAATGCATATTGATATTGTCAATGGTCTATCTAAATAAATAAATAAATAAATAGAATAAGGTGACAAACGAACACACAGTCCACCTGATGATAAGTGGTTACTGTGGCCCATAGACATCTACATTTACCCGTGAGGACTAAGATGGAATGCCTCTTTTCCAGTAAAAAGGGTCTCCGGTTCTCTACAGTCACCATAGGAAACACAGCAGTGTTAAGCTGCTATTTGACGCTGGTATTCTGTGAGAGCGTGGTCCTTCCCCGGTCGAGCCGACCCATTCATGCTACAACTATACTACTAATATAGCTGCAGCATGGCTCTACCACGTATGAAAACTACGGTTGCCAACCCGCTTGTCAAGCGTGGCAACTATGTCAAATGTTCCGCCTTTGAGGCAATCTAAGGGGGAGGCTATGTATTCAGTAGCAGACTTTAATAGGTTGTAACGGTTACGGTAACGGTATATAAAACTGTGATGACAAACGAACTTACAGTTCATCCTATGGTAAGTGATTACTGCATTTCTTAGAAACCTGCAGCCAACTGTTAGGTGCCTAGTTTAAATGACACAAACAAGTAAACGAAACAATTTCTTTTTGTATTGAGAATGGGCCCACCGCCGTAACCAGGCGTAACTTAATGAAACACATGTCGATCTATTCCTTATAACCAATAGATTACAATAGTAATATTAGGTTAACCGTATCTAACGGGAATACTGAGAAATTAACAATTAAAATATGAATATAACAATAACCTAAAAACAATCTAAAAACGATTGTCGAGTAGTAGTAGTTTTTTACGTGGTAGAACAATGCTGCAGCTATATTAATAATATAGTTGTACCACGAATGGGTCGGCTTGACCGGGGAAGGACCACGCTCTCACAGAATACCAACGTAAAATATGTGTGTTTCGTATGGTGAGTGTAGATAACCGGACACTAATTTTACTGGAAAAGAGGCATTCTATCTTAGTCCCCAAGGCTGACAACGCATCTGTATTTTAATTCGCAAACGAAGATAGATGCAGATGTCTATGGGTCACAGCAACCACTTACCATCAGGTGGACTGTGTGCTCGTTTGTCACCCTAATCCTACAAAAAAAAGTTTTCACCAGTATTATAAGTAATTTTTTTTAATTTAAAAAAAAACGAAAACTAGTAATTTAATTATCAAAAAGCCCTACTCCCCGCGGTATCGTGCCAAGAACGTCGGCTACGTTTCCCCGCTGAATGGCTATACTTAGCCTTTGAGCGAGAAATGAGCCAGCTCTCTTATCACCAGTTGCAACGACCAGCCGCGGATGGAGTTCCTTTAGGAAGTTCACCGCACGTGGACCCCACGGACCGATAGTCTAACCAGCAAATGGCACAAATATGTTCATGAGTGAGTCAGTCATGAGTCTCAAAGACTCATATTTGCGTTACTTAGTTGCACTGGTCAATAATTAATGGTATAAAAGAAAATTGTAAGTACATTCAGCATTTATAGGTACTTTAAGGTTGATGGAATTTTTTTTTAGTAGTTCGTTCTTCTTTATAAGTATTTGTTTTCATGTTACATTAGCCATTTCACGAATATCAAAAGAACTTTTTTTTCAGATTTTATGATTCCAGTAACAATTTTATAAAATGTTTAGGCCGTTTACTATAATAAATTTGGTATCTCTTTTAAGTATAATAAAATTAAGCCACGTTAAAATTTCTAGTGGGCCCAAAAACGATTGGCTCTTTTAATGGACGGTATTTAGTTATTTTTACACTTGTTGCACACTGCACAACTATTAACGTCGCACAATAGCTGCGGTTACAACTTAGCACATTCAACTCGTACCTTCATCTTAAGAAGGAATATACAACAAAAAAAAAAGGAAGAAAATAGATTACAGAAATACGAATGTTGCTACATACAACAAAAACACCATTCCGTTTTATGTACGAGAATCGTACACCAACTTCAAAACACTGGCAGAATTCTATCAAGAGAAGCCATAATTTAAAACAAGAAGAAGCAGCGTTGTCACCTCTAAGGACTACGATGGCCTAACAGTACTTATACTGACTCTCTTAATCCTTCGGACCATAAGAAAGTGCACGCACTATTCCTTGGCGGCAGAAATAGGTAAGAAAGTTATCCCTACCCAGACAGAGTCCTGCCGTCTTGTTTTTTAAATGATAATGGCGACATAACCGCAATTAAAATAGTTTGGCATACTATAATTCTATTTGTGGCATATATTGAAAATAAATTCTTGTATAGTAAGGCCATTGAGAAGCGATAACGAATGTAAGTTTGTTAATCTTTGCTGAAATGTGCTACAACTCAATCTTATGTATGTATACATCTTCATTAATATATTTTTGACGATTACACACAAGGATTTTCTCCTGTATCTTGGAGGCAGTTTACATACACAAATTTCACAAGGACAAACACCCAGACCTGGAACTATAATTTGTAGGCCATACAAATACTTGTTGCATACGGGATTCAAACCCTCGGCTCTCAGTGCCGCCACTCATTGCAAAGCCACCGCGCCACGGAGCCGTCTTTAGATCAAGCTTTTGACAAACCATTTGAAATCAAGTAGCATTGTATTACAGATTCGTACCACAAATATCTGTAGGGAGAGGGGTGTATTAAGTTACTCACTGACAGTATCCTGCGTGTTTTGCTCCAACTCCATATAATGAACAGTGGAATTGGCGACGGAGGCGGGTACTTCGCAGGGTTTCGTAACTTGGATCCATTTGATGTTTGCTTCGGAGCCTTTCGCTGGTAGTCGGGCGACATAGAGCTACATAAAAAAAAAGCAATACTGGAAATAATAACCATGAAGGTACGACCTGAGCCTGAAATCATATATGAGGGACGAAAACTTTTGGAATATTGTCGATGAAAATAAATATCCAATTTTATCTCTTAAAATACACGCGTATAGTGCATCAACGTACGCATGCGAATCCATATTTTCAACAATGAAGCACTTAAAATCAAAACATAGAAGTATGACTAATGACAAATGTAAATTAGGACCATTGTATGAGGACTGGTACTTCAAATTATGAGTCAGGTTTCATCAAGTTGTCGGAAGAAATGCAAGGCTAAGGATCACACTAATAATTAGTGACTAATTGTTGTAATAACTAATGACTTATGTATTTAACTGTATGTATGCCTCATGTAATAAACATCTTATTTTGTTTTTGTGTAATATTATATTTGCATTAACCATTCATGCGCTCTTCAGGAGTAAATTATTTTAGAATGAGCCCTTAGGTTGGATCAGGTTGCAGACTCCAACTGGTAGCAATCTGGACACCCAGATTAAAACAAAAGTGAATAAGTCATTTAGACTAGATGATAAATCATACTGTAGGTTCTAGAATCATCATTATCATCTATCATCATCCCCATTTAGAACGAGGCGGGATAGTAGTCAAGCACTGGCTTATAATAGTCAAAAAATGCGCTGGGCCTGTGTCCAAAGAACTGTGCGCTGGTGTCTTAATATAAAATTAAACTATAAACGCCAAGTATGACGGAAAAGGCCGCCAAGTATCATACAGACAGACAGAACTGTGTGGGACTCATTCGCTCAAACTTCACAGTGTCAAGATTTGAGTCTAGACCATGCTACGAGCATGTTACACAAATTTTGATATTGTAGAGCTTGAATTTAAACTAGAGATTGTCACTGAATACCAGCCTTAGTATCGCAAATGTAGAAATGCACTGAACATTGTTTTTGTATAATTTGTGTATGTATTTATGTAAAATCTTAATTGCGCATAAGGTACATAATTGGCGACCCTCAGACATACTCTAGCAGTCTATTATGAATTAGGCAATAAAACCTAAGCAGGTGCCATTAAATTTAAATTGGTATTGTTAGTTGTCTGACTACTAGGAAATTTGCCATATACCAGAGACTACACTTTCTTTTCATTACAAGATCTTCAAAAGTTTTTAAATAATAGATAGAGCTATAGTCTCTTAGGCCACTATCAAAATACCTGTCCAGGTGTAGTCATGTTGGAGCAAGAAGCGAGTATGACATCCGATTTGACGTCCAGCACTGTAGTCGACCCAATAATCGATTTGTTCGATATATCGATGATACTACCATTATCTGTAGAAAAATGTAAATTTCAATATTATTTTTATCATCAAGCTATAAAAGTGCCACTGTTGGGAATGGCCCTAACCGTTAAAGATTTGAAACAATCATTACGCTTGGTAGACGTATAAATGGATACGACAACATCTTTTTTTATATAGAATAAGGGTGACAAAGGAGCACATAGTCCACCTGACGGTAAGTGGATGCTGTGGCCTACTATCTACATTTACCGTTGATTAAGTATCAAAATGCAGATATGTTGTCGGCCCTGAAGACTAAGATGGAATACCTCGTTTCCAGTAAAAAGGCTCTCCGGTTTTCTACACTCACCATACAAAACACAGCAGCATTAAACTGCTATTTTACGCTGGTCTACTGTGAAAGCGTGTAGCCGACCCATTCGTGCTAAAACCATAATATAGCTGCAGCCTGGCTCTACCATGTGTAAAAATCGTATCAGAATAAAATAGGGTAATAGATTCTTATGTTACCAAAACACGTCATAATATGAATGCTTTTTACTATAAATATATAGTTATTAATTATTTATCAGAAATTAAATATGATGCATATAATTACACCAAGTTTGTTTAATTATATGTTTTAAAAGGATATGTTTAGCTACGAGGTTATAAATGTACCAAATGGACAGTGTAAATTGATATTTTACTAGTTACCTTAGATTATTCGTGAATAATCTATGCTAGTTACATTACGTCATGTTGACTGTTCCTTATAGTTAATGACATGCAATTTCAAAAGTCGTGAGATTTTTTTACCACCAGGGGGCGCCACTTTGGAATGAGGTGAAATATTTGACAGATTTCATGGCAGAGGAAACGTAGATGGAGGAGCGGAAGCGTTCACGGAGAAATTTACTCACCAATATCGATAACATAGCTCCTGACTTCGTTCCGCTGTGGAGTACTAAAAACAACTCTGTTGTCGCTGGCAAAGCACTTCGATGGCAGAGCTTGGCTGTATATCCCATAGAAGCTCTCGCCGTTTTGTATTTTCAGTTCAGTCTGCACTATATCTATTACTGATGACACTTCACTCTGAAAAAATATATTAATTTCCAATTAAATAAAGTACCCCGTTATTAGGTTAATGGTTTTTGAGAAATATTTTACTGATATTCCGATATTAACCACTAAGTCACTGAATTCTTTTCCTGCGGTCGCCGAATCATTACTTAAACAAAATGTAAATGCGTGTACAAAGAATTTTACATTTCATAAAGTATCATGAAAAGATATTGTAAAACATTTTAAAACTATGGATGTTAAGAAAACTGCGGGTCAGTGGGGGATTTCCGTTAAAATTATTGCGTCTATAATAGATACAATCGCGCCTTATTCAGCTATTATTTTTAATACTAGTGACGAATCTGGTGTGTTTCCTGATTTAATGAAGCATAGTAAAGTAATACCTTTATTTAAATCTGGTAGTACATTAGACCCCGCCAATTTTAGACCTATTTCTGTACTACCAACACTTAGTAAGATTTTTGAAAAAAATATTCTTGATCAAATGTTAAAATTCTTTAATATAAATAACTTACTTCATAAAAATCAATTTGGTTTCACAAGGGGTCGCTCGACAACTGATGCCGGTGTTGAGCTGATTAAATATATCTTTATTGCATGGGAGAATTCACAGGATGCTTTGGGTATATTTTGTGGCCTATCCAAGGCCTTCGATTGTGTTCACCATTTTTTTTAATAGGATAGGGTGACAAACGAGCACACAGTCCACCTGATGGTAAGTGGTTGCTGTGGCCCATAGACATCTACATTTATCCTCGTTTTCGAATCAAAATGCAGATGCGTTGTCACCCGGGAGGACTAAGATGTAATGCCTCTTGTCCAGTAAAAAGGGTCTCCAGTTCTCTACACTCACCATACGAAACACAGCAGTGTTAAACTGCTATTTAACGCTGGTATTCTGTGAGAGCGTGGTCCTTCCCCGGTCGAGCCGACCCATTCGTGCTACAACTATACTTGTTCGCGCCAAACGCTGTTGTCGGAATCGACGTCTAGGGGGCGCGCGGCTCGGTGCCATCCGGTTTGACAGTTGGATGTGTCTAGCGCGCGCGAGTGCTAGTCAGTCGTCTACCAGCTGTGCTTGGAACCGCACGCTGTCATTTTTGTCGGGAACTCGGAATAATTAGGCGCGGCCAGTAAATATACGGTCTAGGATTTGTGACGCGCATTCTTTGATGGAGAGCTTCCCAGGGACTCATTGTGTATGACTCCGAATCTGCATAAGTGCACTCGGCAATATTAGCTAGTGCGGTCTTTGATATTCTAGAAATAACTGTTGCTACGCGAAACGGTAGTGACCTTTGATCCGGACACTCCGTGTTTTTTGCGCGTTAACCTTATAACAAACGAGAGTTAGTGGCTTCTGTAAGTTAGTTAATCGTACGATAGAGTTAATGGACTGTCATCGTGACGAACGAGGAAAGTGACTGTGGACAACGCCGCGGAAGGTTACCTCAATTTGGAGCGGTGTCGACGCCCGGGCTGCTGCCGACGGTCAAGGTCTAGGTTCAATCACCATCAGTCACACCCAGATACACATCACATCACCTTATTTCCCTTGCACTACACAACCACATGCGACCTGACCGACTCCGGAGGGACCAGTCGCCTTGGATATAGGTAAGTGAGCTCCGTCTAATATCCTGCCGGTCAACTGGCCGTATTATAGAACGCTCCCCCATATAGTTTAGTGTAATTAGGAGATTTTTCACTGCGGCCATATTGAGGCCTGACCTACGTCTGTTCGTTGAAACTCCGCTGATGGGCCCCGGAGGATTTGAACTTTAGGGGAGCAGCCGTATGCCGTAACAATACTACTAATATAGTTGCAGCATGGCTCTACCATGAAACATTTGTCAGGAAACTTCAACACTACGGTGTAAGAAGTGATGCTCTTAAATTAATTATTTCATATTTAAGTAAGAGAACGCAAAAAGTTATCATTAACAGTATGAGCTCTTCCGGATCGATGGTACAAATGGGCGTGCCTCAAGGCGTGCCCAATTCTCGGCCCCTTTCTGTTTCTTGTATACATTAATGACTTACCTTACATAGTAGGGCACAACCATGATATAGTATTATTTGCAGATGACACTTCTTTAATTTTCAAATTAAGTCGACCATTACTAAAATATGACGAAGTAAATAATGCTATATCTAAATAAGTAAATTGGTTCAATGTTAATACTTTGCATTTAAATGGCACTTTGTACACACTAATGAAATAAAACACACTAATGGAAATGTATGAAATTCATGAATACAAATGTCAAACAATTAAATACTAATGTAATTTTAAATGGGGAGAAACTGAGTCTTGTAGATACCACCATTTTTCTTGGAATCACACTAGACGCGAAGCTTCAATGGAGCCCCCATATATCAAAACTAACAAGCAGACTTAGTTCTGCAGCATATGCTGTAAAAAAAATTAGAAGTCTTACCAGTATCGAAACAGCTAGACTAGTTTACTTTAGCTATTTCCATAGCATAATGTCGTATGGTATTTTACTATGGGGACACGCAGCTGACACTGAAATTATATTTGTTTTACAGAAGAGGGCCATAAGAGCAATTTATGATTTAAAGCCTAAAGAGTCGCTGCGACAAAAATTTAAGGAAATTAATATATTAACTTTGGCCTCTCAATACATTTATGAAAATGTCATGTACGTACAAAAAAATAAAAGTAGTTTTACAAAAATAAGTGATATTCATTCTGTAAATACTAGGAACAGACACGCTAGTAGTACAAGTTACTCGTCTCGTAATTCTCGTAATTCATTCTTGGGGCGATGTATACGCTTTTACAACAAAATTCCAGAAAATATACAAAATTTGACCTGCTCAAAGTTCAAAAACTTTATTAAACTAAGTTTGTATATGGTATAGAAAGGGTTATTATAATATTAAAGACTTTATGGATGATAATAACCCCTGGAAATGAGGTGATCGCTACCAAGCTATTTCTAATTTGTTGTGTTGTTAATTTGTGTAACATACACGATTGTAAGCTGTTATTTAAAAAAAAAGTCCTGCTGGGTTTCTTGCTGGTTCTTCCCAGGACAGTGGTTTTTTTCGAACCAGTGGTAATTAAACAAAAGAGTGACTTTCAATAAGTATTATTTATAATCTATATTGAATAAAAAAGTTTCTGTTTCTGTTTCTGTTAGGAAATTCTCCTGTATCGTGTATTACACCCGCTCGGAACATATCTTGGATTTAAATAATTTGCACACCGGAAGGTAGAATAAAAAGGTATGGCTGTTTCTTATATAAGCCAGCTGTAAATAAGCCAGCTAGACTAAAATACGTATTGGACGAAATGGCTAAGGAAGCCGGACACAATGTAATGCGCCTTCCACCCTACCATTGTCAATACAATACCATAGAATTGATTTGGGCGCAAATTAAAGGCAAGAATTTAAACAAATCTTTTTTATAATTTATTTTTACCATTCTATCTGTTGCTATATTAACACGCAAACCTTTATTTTAGGTTATGCGGCTCGTAAAAATACCAGCCCACCGTTTACTGCAAACAAAATGCTGTCATTGTTGCAAGAAGCTTGTGATAGTGTTACTGCCGCGAATTGGGAAAGTGTGGTTTTACGAACAAAAAATTTGATTTTCGCTGATTGTGACAGAGACATACATATCGATGCCGTCATAGATAACCAAATTATAATAAATACAGGGGATTCTACAGACGATACGACAAAAGGTTAAAATTATATGTTGGTTCTGTTTATTCAACCGCCTCGTTACAGATGTGCAACCGAAAAATATTTACGCCATTTAATATTGGGTTTTTTTAATTCTTTTGTTGAATTTAATGATATAATGAATTCTCATCGTTTCATATAATTCAATTAAAAATCGTGATGGAAAGCAATCACATGGTTATTAGAATTCAATTTTACTTAAGGCGTCGTACAATCTTTTACAAATATTTCAAAAGAATACCGAGTAATATCGTTTGTTGGGTAAACACCAAACGCGTGTAACTCCGTGTACGTGACACTCCTAAACGGGGCGTACCGGTACGCAGACAAAGCCAACCGGTACTACCGCAGTCGACGCGGGCGTCGGGGGTCTCCGCTCTCCTTCATACCGCGCCCCATCGTTGCTCCGTCTAGTCGCCAAGTTGACTCATTATTAGTATTTATTACACATAAATGGATACACCATCGTATTTCATTCTATTCCTTTCCAATGGGAAGATAACACTACACACACACACCAATCAACAGTGTAGTATTAAATGATGACTCACAGCATCCTTTTTCTTGGCAACTAGAGCGTGGCATGCGTGATGTGGCCCATCCGCGACTCTTTGTAGCCACAGTAAATCTCCAGTCGGGCTTAAACGAGGTGAACGGACCGACATTCCTTCAGATGAGATTTTAGCTGAAAGTGATCAAAAAAATATTTAATAATAGTTTTGATGTTGATAAGGGTTTAGTTTTTTATTAGTTGAGTAATTATAATAAAAAATCTACTTAAAAGATAGAAGTAAACATCCAATAGTGGACTGCTTAAATAAATCAGTTCATTCCTCTCACAGATTTTTATTAGTTATTTAATTAATAGATTTTTTATTTGTTAGAGGCTTGTGTCAATATTAGGATACCCAGTGTGACAGTGGACTGGTCTTATCTGAACGATATTATATTTTTATGAGAAAAGAAATAAACGAAAATTTGGAGAAAAACATCCATCCCTAAGGGTGGGTAAAAATAGGGGATGAAGTTTTAAATATCTATTTAACCTATATTCGAGCTTTTGATATTCTTTAGTACACCCAAAAGGGTAAAAATTAAACATTTAATATAAAGTAAAAGCCGACTTCGTAAAATTAAAAAAATAAAGTAATATTCGCATAATACCTTCAGAAGTCTGTGCTAAGACACAATGATTATAAGTATCAAAGCCAGCTTCTGAAGCTATTATGCAAAAATTATTAAAATCGTTTTAGATTTTTGCACGAAGCAAATACAAAGAGAAGGTGTTGTAATTAGATTTCACTATATAACAACGCGTGACAATTTGTGGGTTAAGGGGGTGTTAAGCCTCGTCCACTTAAGTATTTTCCATCTACCGATAAATAGTAAAACTACTCGCATAACGATGGTGCAATGTAGATTAGCTACCTTAACGATAGATGGCGGCCTGTTCACAAAATGATTATAAAAACTATAAAAATAATATTTTGGCAATTAAAAATTTTTTAGGACTGAATGTAAAACAAATTTTAGCACCTTTGTATGATTATTTTACCTTTATATTTTTAATTCCTATGACACAAAGTGTCGCCATCTAGTGTCGAATATATTTAATTATATTTGAAAGCAAAGAGATTTTTCTAGAACTATTTTAATAATTTAGGTATAAAATTACTTACAAATGAAATGTGATACCATCCATAGCATCAGAGCGTCTATCTGAGTAGCTTTTACACAATAAAACACAACACTTCTACCTTTTCTTCTTAATATTACGAAAATACGCAGATTTGAGATTTACGACACATATGCACAGGATGAACGCTGACAGTATAGTAACTAAAGCCACGCCCACTGTGATGACGGCAGGACCTAGTTAGAATCACAGTGCACAGTTGCTTAAGCCGTCTCCTCTTTGTATTTGCTCCGTGGTTTTTTGAAGACAGCTTTTACTTTTTATTTAGTCTTATTAAAATATTATTTTTAATGGGCATACGTATATGTGCTCGTGTGTGCACGCAAACGTGCGTGGTTGCGTGTACGTGAGTAGGTGTGTGCGTGCCTGTGTGTGTGTGTGTGTGTGTGTGTGTGTGCGTGCGTGTGATTTTGGTAAATTTGTGTTATGTTTGTTTAGTCTTAGATAAATGTTTCATGTCTATGTGTATAATTTATGTATGTAAATCGCGTCCACGACACAGGAAAATTTCTAGTGATGAAAAAGTATCTATTATACAAAATTTTATCCATATGACTCCATGTATAATCTTATTTATTGCATTTTTTTTTTTTAGAGAATAAGGGTGACAAATAAGCAAACAGCCCACCTGATGTTAAACGGATACTGTGGCCCATAGACATGTACATTATTCTCGATTAGAAAACTAAATGCAAATGCGTTATCACCCCTGAAGATTACGATTGATTAAAATTGATTATCTGAAATAAAATTATTTCTTTTCTTTACGTGGTAGAGCCATGCTGCAGCTATATTAGTAGTATAGTTGTAGCACGAATGAGTCGACTCAACCGGGGAAGGACCGCGCTCTCACAGAATACCAGCGTGAAATAGCAGCTTAACACTACTGTGTTTCGTATGGTGAATGTAGAGAACCGGAGACCGTTTTTACTTGAAATGAGGCATTCCATCTTAGTCTGCACGGGTGACAACGCATCTTCATTTTGATTCGCAAGCGAGGATAAATGTAGATGTCTATGGGCCACAGCAATCACTTACTATCAAGTGGACTGTGTGCTCGTTTGTCACCCTATCCTATATATATATATATATATATATATATATATATATATATAACCACAGCAATTTTAAACAGTATTAATGTAAAAATATATTTATTGACAAAGCTTACATACTCATGCTTCCATCTAATGTCAGGTTGAAAATGTACGACGGTCGGTTGGTACAGAATATGAGTCCGAGACGCCTGGGTTCCGTCTCCCAAGCTACTCCCACCACGCTTTGGCCGTCGTTCGTGAAGCGGACCTGAGAATTTTTTTTTATGTCAGCGTGACAAATAAAACTGTTTTGTTATTTAGTCATTATAACTTATAACTATAACTTATAACTATCAAGACAACTTACTTAGAAATAATATTATATTCTATTATGCTTAAACTGCAAAAACTACGTCAAAATCTCACTGCTCCGTGGAGTAGTAAAGAATGCCTAAAAACTTTTGTAACATTTTATTTTTAGTATAAACTATATTGCCTTTATGTTGAATCAAATATTTATTATCTACAGATCCTTTACCTGTCCTGGACACCATGACTCTGGCAAACCCTCTAAAACTGTGAAGCTCTCAGCAGGCAGACGGCAAACAACAATCACTGACATTTGCTTGCCAACTAACTGCTCGCCCCAGTCTTGTCTGTAGAGAAACTCTTCACCCTATAACAAATTCAGATTTTAAATAACACACAAGTATTATAAGTAACACACAGAACGCAGTTGTTGAATACTGTGACCCATAGACACCAAACAAATATTTATTTGATGAAGAATGAAAAGCAGATGTATTGTCCACACACTCACTCTCATTATCTCTCTTGCTCTCTCTCTCACAATCACACTCACTCTCATACTCTCCCACGCTCACACACACACACACGCACTCATACCCTCTCTCTCTCTCACACACACACAGTCGCTCTCATACTCACTCTCGCTCTCTCTCACACACACACTCTCATGCTCTCTCTCGCTCTCTCTCTCTGACACACACACATATACACGCACGCATGCACGCATACAACCAGCATGCTTAAAGACTCGAGCACAAAAGAAATCAATCAGTCCTCGAGTGTGAACGGATTTCGAAAATTATTTTTTTTATTTAGTAAGTTATACTTCTGAGGTGTTCCCACATAATATTGGAAAATAAATTCTACCCCCAATGTTGGAAAAATAGAGAACCAAGTTTTTCATATAACTATTTAGACAACAACATTGGGATTATGATTTGCCTTAAGCCTTGTACGCAATGCGTTATTTCACCGAGCGATTTTTTTACGCAATTCTGTTACACATAGAATCTTATAGGAGTAGCAGCACTGACGGAAAAAAATCACGCGGGAAAAGAACTGTGATTTGATGCAAATTGAACGTGATGCGGTGCGATTTATTTCCGCGCACATATTTTGTGCAGTATAAAGTAAGTATGGCTATCTCCTCACTGCAGAATAAAATTCGCGCGTTTCGCGTCTCTCTCCAGCTAAAATTATTATTGTCCAATTCGTATCTTAATAGGTCTCCAACCAACAAGTCATAGTAAATAAACAAATGTATTTTCGCAGCTTTTGATGTTTTATGTAGAAAAATACTTTTATAGATCTCAAGGCCGTAAATTAGAGAATCTAATGTTCATGACATCTTTTGATAAGTCTATCACGCCGACGCCGTAGTATCAGGTAAATTAAAAAAAATCTGTTGTTCATTTTTAGGCGTGCGTTTCAGCGGGGAACTGCATCGAACTGACAAAAATCGTACGAAATTTTATACGCAGTGCGTAGTAGGTGTAATTCCTATCACGGAATATAATACGCCAGAATAAAAGTCGCGCGGTGAAACAGGACAGAGGACAACTTTTACTTTTTATTAAAATGTAATTTATGTACAATTAATAATTATCGACCTCATGTATACAAATAAATAAAATTGAAGTGTCTGTTTGTAATGTCAAGATAACAGCTTTTTATTAAATGTATATGAAAGTATATACGGTACTTATAACAAAAATATTTTTTTAAATTTTTGTCTGTCTGTCCGTATGTGTGTCTGTCGTTTGTTCCGGATAATCTCTGAAACGGCTGGACCGATTTTGACGGGACGTTTACTGGCAGATAGCTGATGTTATAAGGAGTAATTTGGGCTACTTTTATTTTAGAAAAAGAATCGGGGTTCCGCGCAAAAAAAGCTTACAATATATCGTAATAATTCGTTATAAAATCCACGCGGGCGAAGTCGCGGGGAGCAACTAGTTCTATAAATAAATTCTCTAAATCTGTATTTACTTTCTTCGGCGCAGATTCACCACTTCCATCTGCTTTGGCCTTTTCCTCGGATTTCCTCTTGATGTACGGTTCAGATTTCTTTAGCTTCTTCTCAGCTACGTAAACTACAGCGGTCTCGTCCTTGGCCCAGTCCAAGCTGCCAAACTCAGCTGAAATATTGAACGAACACAATATTACTTGCGTGGTGGCAACTTAAGAACTACATTATATACATGAACCTACTAGACTATATTATCATATATACCTTCATGATCGCATCATCGTTGTCATCATCATCATCAGCCTGTAAAAGTGAACAGTTGGACTAGTGTCTCTTTTTTTATAGGATAGGGTGACAAACACACAGTCCACCTGATGGTAAGTGGTTGCTGTGACACATCTACATCTATCATCAATAAAGGATCAAAATGCAGATGCGTTTTTACCCATGAGAACTAATATGGAATGCCTCGTTTTCAGTAAAAAGGGTATCCGGTTCTCTACAATCACCATACATAACACAGCAGTGTTAAGCTGCTATTTTACGCTGGTATTCTGTGAGAGCGTGGTCCTTCCCCAGTTAAGCCGATCCATTCGTGCTACAACTATACTACTAATATAGCTGCAGTGTGGCTCTACCTGGACATATATTCTGACATTTCCCACAGTCGCCCTTTACGACACCTACGGGACAAAATTAGATGGTAGATTCTTTGACGCCGTCACTACGCGGCAACACAGTCTTCTTTTGAAGTCCACCCAAATTGTATTCAGATGGAGAGAGTGTTACAAAAATACAGATGGAAAATGTTACAGAGGGTCTCCAATGATTCCGCTCTTTAGCACTTTAAATGACGAATCAAACCACATAGTCCGAATGTTTGTTAATCAACAACGAAGAAAATGGAAAACCACCGTGCGGGCTTGTTGAAATGATAATGGAACAATTAAATTCATATAATTCCTGAGCTCAACCTCCAAAACGTATTAGACTTATAGATTCAAATACCCTTGGCAAGTATCCCACTGAAACAACCAATTTAATTTTTTTTAATTAGATTAGGGTGACAAACGAGCACACAGTCCACCTGATGGTAAGTAGTTGCTGCGGCCCATAGACATCTACATCTATCCTCTAGTACAAATCAAAATGTAGATGCGTTGTCACCCGTGAGGACTAAGATGGAATGCCTCATTTCCAGTAAAAAGGGCCTTATTGCTTAGAATATTGCAATTCTTGTTATTAAATTTGGGGATATCTGTATTCAACTGATACTCTGGTTTCCAAGTATGGGTAATATAGCAAATCCTCCTTACAAACATCTAACCGAGGCCCATCTTCAGTAGTAAATTTACGGACTGATGAAGAAGAAAAGAGAAGAAGATTCAACGTACAGTCAGCATAAACATCTCCGTGTATATCGAGTGCAGTGAGGTCGATGCAATGAGCGAGGTTATGTCGGCACCAAACTTCAAGGTACTGCTTTTTACTCTCTTTGCCCTCCTTCTCCTCGCGTATCACCGCCTTATACATTCCTTTTGGAGACACGGCTGACAGTAACCTGGTAAAAAAAAAGTTTCGTAATATTATTCGATTTAGTTTTACAAAAGGACGTGAAAGATTGAATTGTGTGGACGTGTTTGTTATATAACCCAAGCAGGCGATAACGAACACCATGAAGAATGCGAGAGAACTATTATTACACCAACCCGCCTGCCAGGTGTATCCATTACGGCAAATATTTCTAGCTATGGTAGGCTTATGCCCAGCAGTTAATATGGCTTGATAAAAAAAAGCAGCTGGCATTCAGGTTCATTCTTGGAAAACCTTACATCCAGCAAGTGGGCTTACACTTAATTTTGACCTAAGTTATAGACTGAATCTATTCTTAGTTTCTATATTAACTTATTATTCCAGTTACTAGAGTCCACAGAATCAGTAATTCATTTATGGGGCAATGTATACCCTTTTACAACAAAATCCCAGAACATATTCAAAGTTTGTCAATAAACAAGTTTAAAAGTTTTATTAAAGAAAAACTGTACAAAAAGGGTTATTATAATATCAAGGAATACATGAATGAAAATAACCCCTGGGAATAAGGTGATCGCCACCATGCTGGTTCTATGAAAGATCATTTAAAAATTGTATAAACGAAATTATTGTCAAGTGAAATATGTTTGAAAAAAAAAGTCCCACTGGGTTTCTTGCTGGTTCTTCCCAGGACAGAGGTATTTTTCGAACCAGTGGTAAATAAAAAATGACTTTCAATAAGTATTATGTAATAATCAATATTGAATAAAAAATTATTCTATTCTATTGAATACTATCTCGCCACTTCGCTTGCGTCATCATTTGATTCACTTATTTTTACCGCCGTCCATATCTTGCTTTTCTTGGTTCTTCCTAGGGCAGAGGTATTATAAAAACCAGTAGTAAATTAAAAATTGACTTTCAATAACTTTTGCTTTAAATTTTTATTGAATATTCCACACCTCGAACCCGAAGCAAGAGGCGTTGGGGTTTACTGTCAACTTGACAAGGTCGCATAACCCGCTCTTATCCTGTGCTCTGCTCATACTTTTAAAAAACATCCTCTGTGTGTGACTGCCTCGTTGGTCTAGTGGTCGTTAACGAAGTTCTGGGTTTGGATCCCGGGTCGGGCCAAAATCAGTTTTTTGGTTTTTCAGTCAAGAAATTCTCAGTAGCAGCCCAGTGTCAGGACGTCCCTTGCCTCGGAAAGCACGTAAAGCCGCAGGTCTTGGGCTGATCTCTCTCGCTTGCTATCCCATTGGACTATGAGACTGAGGAAATAGAGAGTGCATCTGTGCTTGCGCATACACTTGTGCACTATAATCCTGTTCTGCGCAGATGGCTAGTCTCCGTTTAGACTGGCCGCCGTGACCGAAATTCGGTCTTAAGGACTCCAGGACTACAACCTGTGGACACTTGCAATTAACTTCAAAAAAACTATATGTGGTAGAGCCATGCTGCAGCTATATTAGTAGTATAGTTGTAGCACGAATGGGTCGGCTCGACCGGGGAAGGACCACGCTCTCATAGAATACCAGCGTAAAATAGCAGCTAAACACTGCTGTGTTTCATATGGTGAGTATAGAGAACCGGAGACCCATTTTAATGGAAAAGAGGCATTCCATCTTAGTCCTCACGGGTGACGACGTATCTGCATTTTAATTGTTTATTGAGGATAAATGTAGATGTCTATGGTCACAGCAACCACTTACCATCAGGTGGACTGTGTGCTCGTTTGTCACCCAATCGTATAAAAAAAAGGAGACTACACATACAAGATGGGGCAAACAAACATGCCCATGAACAACTGCAACACCAGGGGAATTGTAAGTGCTTTGCCAGCCCTTTAAAAAATGGAAGCTCGTATCATCACAATCTGCAATTATACTGGCTCTATATAACCTTTAGACCAGACTACAGCAGTACCAGCACCGCTGCTTGATGATAAAAATAAGAAAGAAGATGGTACCTTCCCAGATTCCTAGGCCAAAAAAAATTATATATACGGAACAGTCAAGAGCTATGGTAACTGTAGGACATGACGCTACCGTCTTGTCGTGGCGGGGGGGTAGGGGGGGGCCTTAGTAGTCATAGCTTGGTCACCCACTGTGAACTAAGAGGAACTCACATGGTTAGCTCAAGGTGGCCACTCCGGGTGGGCTTGGTGAGCCCACTTCGGATCTGTATTGGTGGGCTGCGGCGAGAGGGGTGCTCTCTCCCTCCCTAAATGGCTGGGCCGATTTTGATGAAATTTTGTGTGGGTGATTAAGTCGATTTGAGAATAGTTTAAATTTACAATTGGACCCGGTAGGTGGCGTGGTTGTTTTGTTTACTTACTCATTGCTAACATCTACTCCAAAGTCACTCTGAGCTATAACATTTAAGTCAGTGTCCAAAATATAATCATGAAGATATTTCGTAGTCTTCCCTTTGTCCAAGTTGCGCACTGACCACTTGCAAGAGATTCTATTTCCATTGTTGTTGAGTTTACCTCCAGCTATTGCGGGAATCTTGGCTAGGGTTTTATAAGCATTTACAATTGTTTCTATCTGCAACATTTAGAAAATTGTTGTTAATATTTCGATCCTATGAAAATATAATGCATTTACTACAATGTTACTACAATGGTGCAGCTGGCTGCAGGCTTATTTACCGTTTATTTTATTGTTTACTTAATACTTGCTCTGTGTGATCTACAAATAATTGTTATAGTCATGGGTGTTTTTTCATATGCAATTGAATACACAGTGAGTCCGGTCACGACCTAGCGATAATTGGAGGTTACAAAATATACCTAATTTCATCGACAAAAACACCCATATATGGGGCCTACACCCCTCCTGTCGGAATGGCTGCCATTTAATTTTTTTTTATTCTTGTAGACAACTCTGCCAAAAGATGCAGATTTCTCTGGACAGAACGGTCCTACAAATTAAAAAAAAACCTACACAATTGAAAAAAAAAACAGTAATTTTTTTACTTAAATTAGCATTGTAAATTTTATTGAGATATTTTGTAGGGAAAACTTTCCATGATGTTTATTTTTATTTGATAGATGCTATTTTTACATTTTAAATAACATTTTTTTTACATCTGTAGGACCTTTCTGTCCAGAAAAATATGCATCTTTTGGCAGAGGTATCTACAAAAATAAAAAATAAATTAAATGGCGGCCATTCCGACAGGGGTAGACCCCCATAAATGGATGTTTTTGTCGATGAAATTAGGTATATTTTGTAACTTTAAATTATCGCTAGGTCCTGACCGGACACATTGTATAAAATGTGCCACAATACACGAGAAATTATTAGTGAGATGAGTAACAGTAAGAGTTTTTAAGTAAAAGGATTTTTTTTTAAATAATTATCAACGAGTGTTATTAGTGTATTAAAGTTTAAATATGTGACAAATACTAAGATGATATTGTGATCCATCTTACAAAATTACGCATTGAAAACTAAAAACGTGTTTCTATGAAAATTATATATCTATGTAATCCCAAGTTCCAGCCATTTGTCATTATAATATTGCCATTTAAATAGGAGTTGAGTGAGACCTCTGTTGTAAAAATTGTTAAACTGAAAATTGATGAATTCTGTAAAGGCATTTTTCACAGCCTCATTGAAGTTGAAAATGTTATTTGTAAAAGAGAGATTTAAATTCCTAAAAACAGTAGGAAAAATAACAAGTAAGGCTTGGGGAAGTATGTTGGATGTCTCTGTAGCGACACAAATAACAAATCCTAAATTTTTCCAGACTCGTTGACACAAAGGAGGGTAATGTGTTTATCAGCCTATATATGTATCTATGTATGTATGTTTGTTGTATTGTGTCGTTCTAGAGACCAAATGCGTGGGCCTATTTTGATGATTATTACGTCAATCAAGTCTAGTCGAATTGAGTGTCACTAAAGACATGACAGTATTCAAAATTCATTATCATTGTCAGTATCATTGAATAGGTCTTTGAAAATCATGTTTAGGTTTCTATATATTATAACAATTTAAAGTTGGTTAGCAACCATTTTCACTTAAATTTTCAAAACTTATTAAAAATAATTATTCACTTTTCAATAAACTGTTTTATGCAGTCAGGTTTATAATAACTGTTTTAACCATTAAGCTTGTTCTAAAGGTACCTAGGTTTCTGAAGGTTTTTATTTATTTAACCATTTTGCCTAATGTAGATATGTACCTCACCTGAGATGACATCCTGAGCATTAGACTTCACAATCTTTAAACTATAGTTATTATTACAGCTGCTACCAGTTGAAAGTAACTCAAAAAAAAACTGAAAGCATACAAATATAAAATAAAAGATGCACATTTGTTTTAAGTAAAATCTTGCCACAAAATACAAAATCACTTTTATATATATATATATATATATATATATACATATATATATATATATATATATATATATATATATATATATCTATTCTAAAATTATTGTATTTTTTAACATTCTAAAATTAAAGTCAAACTCAAACACAGTAATAGAGCAACACAGGCCACCTGTATCATATGTGCAACTAGATTTAGTTTGATGAACAGTGCAACTACAACTAGTTTTATAGTATGCATGGGACCACATAGACTTATTATACTTTGACAGAGGGGAATGCCTGCGTTTGGCTACTCCTATCCACCGGTGGCTTGTGTTGCTCTAAAAAATACAAAGATATTTGATAGTTGTGTATTTAATTTACATGGTTTTAAAACATGGTAATTTTACTTTTTCACCACACTATAATATTTAGTCATATCAGTTTATTTTTTTAAAGAATCAAACAAATACATTTTTACCACACCAAGGCAATATTATCTGTGAACGATAATAAAAAATTTGAAAGGTTAATTCTAGTATACTGCAGACTTATTCTAAATATGTTTTTGCTTAATTCCATCAGCTTTTTTTTAGAAATCAGCTTATTTAAATGTTTATAAGTATAGCTACAAACATGTATTGCTTTGTTATCATCCATAATATGCAAGCCGGTTAATACCACTGATAACTGCAACTACTTATCAGTCTATATAACATAAAGTAAGTAAATAGTTTGATAATTATATTTATATGAATGCAACTACAATCCATATACCGCAGATTCGCTCTTAAGCATAAACTTAAAGTAAAAATGTGTTATTTGTATTGAAAATACATAAAAGAAAAAATGTTTAAACTAATTTTACTCTATTTTGGTGGATCTACAACAACGCCATAACTCCTGACGTAGATCACTCTGATTTAATCACTATCGGATCGAGGTCTTCTTCAAAAAGGCTTCTCCTACATCTCCTTCTCTAGTCTTCTGCTAGTCTCCTATTCCTATTTATTTACCTTTCAGAAATACTCTGACTCAGTGGCAAAGAATATAGTAACTGTCCTATACACTACAGGAACGAAAGCTCAGTGGTCCTAATATATATACAGTAATCTACAGTGGTCACTGGTCACTGGCACTGTGGCACAGAACACTAGTCACTGGTCAGCACAGGTGGTCAGTGCTCCTACCGAGTTGACATTTGACATTGACACTGACAGCTAAAACAGCTGACGTTATTGTTGTTGTTACGATTCGCCTATACCTAATAATCATGAAGTTATAGATAAAGATGGAGGCCACACTTGGAACAACAGCTTGAGTCAAATACCTACGTATTTTTATCTCACTCTCTGTGGTCTGACTTCTCCTTTTAGTGTGGAACACAAAATTGCTATGTTTTTATATGAATCTCCCGGTAAATTCATAGAAATAATTTCCACACTAACTAAATCAGAAGTTAAGCTCTATAAAGTAATGTACCAATAAATAAATAGTTGATCTACGATTAGTTACATTAAAAATTCCAAAATCGAAGGTCTCGTATGCATTATTGGGTTAACGAATCAGTGAATTACAATCCCATTTCCTAAGGGTTCGGTAACGTGGCAACATTAGCCCTATATGTCAACATAAATTAGACAAATATGGCGGTTGTTTACTTTACTTAGCAGTTCACAGCGTCGTTTGAGATATTTAAAGTTAATTATTGTTATAATTCAAGAAATGGTCCAAACTTGTGTAGTACGTGGTTGCGGCAGTAGTTGGTGTCCAGGAGGTGATATAAGATTTCACACGTAAGTGTTTAAATAGTGACTTCTGGCATTGGATACTTGTAAACATACTTTTTTGTATTTTAACTTAATTTTTTGATGAAACGTTTTATCAGTGTTTTAAACATATTAGTAAATTATAACTTTGTCAAGATCAAATAGTTTTACATTGAATTTAATTAAGTTTGAACAATTTTATTGTTTTTATTTAAAAGAAATCGCACTGAAGTAGTGTGACCATATTGACGAATTGACGATGTATCTGAGACTTTCCGTGTGACCTTAACTAATTATATGTATGTACATGTTTCTTATTATGTTACCGGAAATTCATGAAATTTAGGAATTATGTACACTTCTATATATTCTATATAATGACGGATTTCATAGATTTCATAATATTAAGTTAAAAATTAGTAACAATATATTCTTTTGGTAGACAATTTATTTTTATTTAGTTTTTGTTTCTCATTATTCTGATACTTTAATAACGTTTATAATAATTATGTATTTAGAAATGTAGCAGTTTAAATGTATGATATAAAGCAACATTTTGTAAAATATGTTATTATTTACAGACAATAGTGCATTACATGAATAGTCTATTGTGCAAATAGCTGCTCTGGCTGTACCAAGTTCTGGCATTTATGAAAGTAGTTCTGCACTTGAAAACAGGAAAACTTGGAAACAGAAGTGAAATGTACTGCCTGTAATATTGAAGACAAAACTAGTAAAAAACAATGTCGAAAAATTCTTGAAAATTTATGCAATCTCAACAAATTACCTGTAAGTTTCCTTTTCCTTTATTACTAAATACATACCTTTTATTTGTATTTATTATGACTTTAATATTACATTACATAATGTATTATATAGCTTAAAACACATACATATTTAAACTCTTTAGTGCCAATCGCAGTGTGGTAACCGTCACTACGACACTAAGCATAAAGCTTCTTGTTTGATGCTTCATTTATGCGTGCTCATGAAGGTGCGCTACGGTGTATTATGTGTTACCTATTAAGTGATGTAAATTTGTACTGACATTATGATGTAGAAGAGTTAATTGTTTCTTTTTTTTGTTTGAGTTCTCTAATCTCTGGAACTATACCAGTCTGATTTGAAAATATTTTTTTGCATTTTTAAAACCAATTCTTCAGGAAGGCTATCTAACATCACGCTACGACCCTTACGAGCGGAGCAATACGATGTACGATGCTAAAAATACTGATTTCATAAAGTTTTCTTGTTTTTTATGTCACTAGTGAATACGAAGATCCCGCGAAGATTGATAGGGGTGTGCAAGTGAAAATAAAGTGTACTAAAGAAGAAATACTTGAGACGAAAACTAAGATTCTTAAGCAAAAAGTGGCGCGCCAAACTAAAAAATTCAGGATAGGTCTTCTTTAATGGACACTATTAAAAAGTATACGGGTCAGTCAGAAATTGAAAATATTATTCAAGGGTGCTTTGCTCATATCTGTAAGGACTTCAAAAAGCCATAGAGTAATCCACATGGTGTTTAAAATTTCAATAAATAATTTTAATATGGAAAGTGCTTTTATTTTTTTTTAAGGTTTTTAAAAAATCATGTAGTGGCGGTGTGAGAATATCCACTACCCCATATCGTTCCGAGGGTATTGTAAGAGGTGTCAGAGGGAAAATGAAACAGGAGATGGGCAGCGGCATCTTCCTGATAACAACTCAAAATAATAATATGTTATCGTTCCTATTATAATACATATGTTACTAGAAATCTATGAAATTCGTTATTATATAAAATTCCTAGGAATTGTAGATAATTCTTAAAATGAACTGGATGTGTGGAATATAGTATTATACACATTTCAGCTCAGGACAGCCTGACTCGGATGGGTTAGGTCAGAAGGCTAAGGCAGGAGCTCCGCTACGCTGCTTTAGTCCTCGTGATATTTTTTTAAAATAATTGTCCAGAAATAGATTTAGTCTGTCTGAACAATAAATCAGGTATATTTTGCCCAATTCATTGATCACCCGGGGTTATAATAAATTTTAATTTTATATTTCGTTGGTACCATTTAGGAATTGTATACAATAACCAGAAAATACATTATCAAAATGGTAGTTATAAAATATTCTCTGATATATTTATTTTCCACATTTTCTAAATAGGCTCGGCATTATATGGGTTGTGACGGATATGCGTGGTCATATTTTAATACCGGTTCTGCCCATGGAAATGAAAACCTTTCTTCATAAAACTAGTAAATTCCCAAAAAAAATTGTACAAAAATATATAATCTATATAGGCTAGGTCTTAGTAGTAAACAGAGATATAGATATTTATAAATAAAACACTTAATGTAACTCAACTACTTATAGCGATATCCTGGGAAAAATAAAATAAAGGTTACCTACTTAGAAAGGGAGGGTCTGCTCACAGAGAGCGAGATAGTAATACATAGGTTAAGCTTCAAGTAGGTATTCGGAGTGTGGTCTCCATCTTTATCTATAACTTCATGCTAATAATATGGAACAGACATGTGTCAATCATGAAGGATTCGTTAATTTCACCCGAGTCGCATCAAAGTATAGATGATTGCAATTACAATTTTTTAACGTTCCGGATCAAACGATTGTCATATATTGTATTTAAACTGGATTTACGGCTCTGGGTTCTAGCCCTTCTGAGCCTAAGCGATTGTCAGGATCTACGCGACCAAAGAGTATAGTAATGTCTGACAACCGAAAGTCTTTTTAAAAAAAACACTAAAGACAACCGTTATTATAGATCGGGTCTTACAGATCATAGAGTACTGAATGTACTGTATCATATTATCGTTGGATATCAAGCATGAATCGAGCATTTAACGTTGTGAGCAGGGCCCAATTTAGCTATTTAGCCAATCCGGGCAAAGATAATTTTCGCAGCCCTTTACATGCACAAAATCATATAAGTCATGGGCTAGTTATGTTGGGGGAGGGTAAATATACAAGTGCCTACATAAAATACGTGATATTGTTGGATTATACCTACCTATAATATTGACGTCAGTCTATTAGGTCTTCTGAAGAAGTACCTAAACGAAAGTTGATGAGCGTTTTTATGTAAGTAAGTATACAATGAATGTCACAGAAACTACTGAATGGATTCATATATCTTTTTATCGACATAGTTATATTATTATATTATATTTATATTATATGGTACATGTACGAGTGCATAATAAAAGTATTGTAATTACAACCATAGGGCGGAGACCTGGCGTCCTGAAATACAGGCGTAAAGCCTAGCTTAGGCACCAGTCTCCCACAGTATATTATTGAGGCTATACTATAATATTATGTACAATAATTCTGTATTGTGGTGAGAAAATAAAATAAACCATTATTATTAGTATTATTATTATATTGGACTTCATTCCGACCATAACGCTGTCCATTACCATCTAGAGACGGCGAAGCAGACCTTGCTCTTTTTAACCGAAACTCATGTGTCCTTTCCGGCTGATACTTCATATCTCTTCTTCCCGGGGTACAAATTAGAACACTCCTTTGTGCCTCGGGCTGGGGTTTGTGTATACGTCAGAGAGGACATCTGTTTTCGACGCCTCGGCAGTCTTGAAGGTACAGACCTATCCATCCTATGGCTGTGCGTAGACAGCCACGGCCATCCCCGCGTTTACGGGTACCTTTATAGGTCCCATAGCGGTAATGCTGACACAGACCGACTCATCGACCACGTCCAAATGGCTGCAGACTGCGTGCTACAACAGATCCCATCCGCAGAGATCGTGATACTGGGTGATTTTAACGCCCATCACGCTGAATGGCTTGGTTCCCATTTAACCGATCATGCGGGTAGATCTGTCTATCACTTTGCCTTGGCATATGGTCTAATACAACTGGTTACTTCGCCTACGCGGATCCCAGATGTACCTTCCCTGTTGGACCTTCTGCTGACCTCTCATCCGGACGGATATCAGGTCTCCGTCGATGCCCCACTGGGCTCTTCGGACCATTGTCTGCTGTCCAAGGGTACTTCTGTCAGCCATCTCTTCCGTCTTTGCACAGAGAGGACGACTCACTGGCCCATGCCACAAAGGAGAAAGCCGATTTAAGCTTTCTCTTAGCGTCCAACTCGACTCTAGATGACGGGGAGAATACACCGCCGACCATCCCGCGGTGTGAGTGCTCCATGCCGGATGTGCGATTTACACAGCGCTCGGTTCGTAAAGCACTCTTCTCCCTGGATGTCAGCAAGTAGAGTGGGCCTGATATAGTCCCTCCCATTGTGCTGAAGACGTGTGCTCTGGAGTCGGCACCGGTTTTAACGCGTCTTTTCCGATACTTCTACTCCCAAGGCGTAGTCCCGAATTCATGGAAGACTTCTTTGGTCTACCCGATCCCTACAAAAGGCGACCGCTCAGACCCGTCCAACTACAGGCCTATCGCAATAACCTCCTTGTTCTCCAAAATAATGGAATCCATTATAAACTGCCAGCTCATGAGGTACCTTGAGGATCACCAGCTGATTAGTGACCGCCAGTACGGTTTTCGTCGGGGTCGATCAGCTGTTGATCTTCTGGTCTACCTGACTCATAGATGGGCGGAGGCAGTAGAGTCTAAGGGGGACGCATTGGCCGTTAGTTTGGACATAGCGAAGGCCTTCGATCGGGTCTAGCACAAAGCGCTTCTTTCGAAGATTTCTTCCTATAGGCTTCTCGAGAAATTGTGCACATGGATCACTAGTTTCCTTGCTGATCGGAGCATCAAAGTCGTAGTGGACGGTGCATGCTCTGATTTCAAGCCTATCAACGCTGGTGTTCCTCAAGGCTGCGTACTATCACCAAATCTGTTTCTTCTGCATATCAATGATATGTTTCAAACTAGTAACATTCATTGATATGCGGACGACAGCACTGGTGATGCCTTATATACCAGCCGTGCCAATATTTTTCGGGAAAACGTCGCTGAGTACCGGGACAAACTTGTATCTGAAGTCGAGTCTTTACTGAACAAAGTCTTGGATTGGGGGCGACTAAATCTAGTCCAGTTCAATCCCCAGAAGACACAAATTTGCGCGTTTACCGCTATAAAGAACCCCTTTGTCGTATCTCCTCAGTTTCAAGGCACTCCCCTTGCTGCCTCAGCTAGCATCGGAATCCTCGGCGTCGACATATCGAATAGTGTAGAGTTTCGTGGTCACTTGGAAGGGAAGGCCAAACTGGCCTCTAAAAAGCTTGGCGTGCTCAGCAGAGCGAGACAGTATTTCATGCCGGCACATCGCTTGCAACTTTACAAAGCGCAAATGTAATGGAATACTGTTCTCATCTCTGGGCCGGGGCACCCCAGTGCCAGCTCCTTCCACTTGACCGCATCCAGCGCAAAGTGGTTCGAATCGTCGACGACCGAGTTCTTTCTGATCGGCTCGATTCACTGGCACTGTGTAGAGATGTTGCATCTCTTTGCATATTTTATCGCAATTACCACGGGAAGTGCTCTGAGGAATTGTTCGCACTAATTCCAGCCGCTCAATTTCACCATCGCACATCGCGACAAAACTTGCGATACCATCCATACCACCTGGACGATTGGCGGTCCACCACTGTGCGATTTAGATGATGTTTTCTTCCTCGCACAACTTCCTTGTGGAATCGATTACCACCAGCGATTTTTCCGGATCGGTACAACTTAGAGACCTTCAAGAAAAGAGCCTACTCCTTTTTAAAAGGCCGCCAACGCATCTGCAATTCTCCTGGTATTGCGGTTGTTGTATGGGCGGCAGTAGTCACTTACTATCAGGTGAGTCGCAAGCTCGTTTGCCCCCTCTCCTATAAAAAAAACCTTTCAACTTTATCATCATCATCAACCTATTGCGACTCACTGCTGCGTAAGGGCCTCTTTTTCCTTGTGCTATTTTTCCCTGTCTCGGGCTAATCTTGCCTATGTATGATGAGCCTTTAACTAAAGCAACAATAAACATTTTTCATCAAAATCGTTTCAGAAGTTAAAAAAAAAAGGACCAAGCTGTTTAATTGTTGATTAATCGGTTCATATGTATTTTGGTTAAGGTTCATACGGTACGTATAAAAAGGCACAGCAAAAGATTTGTTTTAAAATTTTATATTGCTAAAAAAACAATTATGTTACCACAAAACAAATCAGTATTTTTTTTAAATAATGAAATTGTATAAATTAAACAGTTTTTCGGAGAATATTAAATCCAACCTCGTAATTACAGTAATTTTCTTCGCACTTTTTGTTTTGCAAAACCTTTAAGGAAATCTCATGATACAACAATCCATCAATAAGCAAAAACTGTATTGAAATTAAGCTTGATGATGAAATGCTCAAAAGGTTAAATCAGGATATTTACAAAAATAAGGAGATATTAGCATCAGATTCAGATCTTTCATACTAATGTTCGATAGAGATATTGATCGCGATGATTATTGCACTCAAATGTTCTCAATTACCTTTGCTTGTAATTCCTGTAAATTTTTTGTCTTTCGAAAAGTGCTTAAAAATGGTTGTTTTATTAAAAGTAGTACATTATTATTTATACCGTTTTTCTCTAGTCCCAATCGCCGTAATTTCTTAAATTCCACTGTATTTTTTTAAAAAATATCACCGCCGAACAGATTTTGGACATAGCAGCACTGGTATAAATACTAAGTCTTGACAGACACACTATACATAAGCAAGTTGAATCCCATTTGTAATTCCAATTTTATATGCTTACTAACGATCCGCCCCGGCTTGGCACAAATGTTTTCTAGATCTCGACAACAGCGCTACTTACCGGGTCCAATTGTAG
The DNA here is from genome assembly GCA_963668995.1 of Parnassius mnemosyne. NCBI lineage: Eukaryota > Metazoa > Arthropoda > Insecta > Lepidoptera > Papilionidae > Parnassius > Parnassius mnemosyne. The sequence continues at coordinate 10,516,367 of CAVLGL010000093.1, forward strand.
TGTGAGTCATTCCTGTATAGGACAGTTACTATACTCTTTGGTGTGAGTGTACATCAAAATCGGTTCAGCCGTTCTCAAATGATAATCCATAGACTTAGAATATACTGGCGTATAGACGTACATAGTGGCAAGGGAGAAGAAAATTCCTTATGGCAAAAATGCAAGATAGAAAAGGATACAAAATCTCATGACTCTGTAACCGATTTTGAATGACAGATCGGGAAAGTCGGCACGCAAGAAATAAGCTTGTAGATATTTTGTGTGTTTTTAGATTATAATAGTGTTAATTTGTATAATTTATAGTTTTCCAAAATGGTTACATGTTCCGTTAGTGACTGTGGTATCGACAATAGAAATAATCCTGATGGTTGCACATTTCACAGGTAAATTCGCAAGACTTCGTCAATAATAAGACACTTCTATTTTTGGTTAAAATTTATGTAATATGCTGTTTAAAATATATAATATATTCAATTATTTTATTAAATTTGATATTTTTCAAAGAAAAAGTCACATTGTTGATAATTTGTATGATTTTGGTGAATTCATTTTTAAACAAAATATTTTACATGTACGATAGGGATTGAATCAACTATATCAAAATTAATGTCGATATTTATGTTTAATGTGTATAAATATTCAATAGACTTTTCTACACAACAAAGAGAAGAATGAAATTAAATGCTCGATTTGCGTTCTAATAACGAAATTTTATTTTGCCGTTTGTCAAACAGATTCCCACTGGATCATTTAGTTAGAAAAAAATGGTTGGCATTAATTGGGCGGGTTGGTTGGAATCCTAAGAAGAACTCTACAATTTGTAGTAAATTTTTTATTGAGAAATATATAAGAAAAAGCAGAATGAAAACAACTTTATTAAAAGGAGCCATTCCTACATTATTTGTACCAGTACGTATATTATTGTTACAATAACACTTCAAAAGTTTAACTTCAAGAACTTAAGGTAAAAACAGATATAGATTTTTATACATTATAAAACTCTATCTCTATTATTATATATTTTCTCCACGGGGTTGTGCGGAGTTTTGGATTATATTCCTAAGTCACTATGACAAAACTTTTGGCGTAGTTGGGTATGGTAATTCAGTAATGCTCCTGATGCGCCACTAGATGCCATGAGGCGCACGGTTTAGTCTACCAGGATAGAATAAATTCCATAGTATTTGATACGCACAACGCTTGATGTCAGATTCATGCTTGATGCTCGATGACAGTGTGCCGAGGGGTTGATAGCGTGGTTCATTACCTACTGCGTTAGTCGTATTGAAAAAGAACTCGCAGTTAAGTAACAGTTGAGTTTAGCGGCCTTTGGATGCCATATCGCGACAACCTTAAGTGAATTTTAACAGTGGTAGCGCCACGTGGTGCCTTTTGCTGTCGCACGGATGGGCCGGCTCGAACCGGAGTGGTACCACGACCTCACAGAATACCAGCGTGAAGTAGAGGCTTACCTCTGCGTTTCGCTTGGTGAGTGCAGGTGGCCGGAAGCCCTTTTTACTGGAAATGAGGCATTCCATCTTAGTCCTCACGGGTGACAACGCATCTGCATTTTAATTTGTAATAGAGGATAGATGTAGATGTATATGGGCCGCAGCAACCACTTACCATCAGGTGGACTGTGTGCTCGTTTGTCACCCTTATCCTATAAAAAAAAATGTCAACAAAAGTTTGTCGACTGGGTGTAGGCCGATCGGGATACCTCTGACGATACATTCGTACGGCGGCAGCAGCGCTTCCATTACATCTGCCATACACGAAATGCATGTCAGCTATGTGATGAGACAAATAGTTAGACATGTTTTTATCCGAAAAGTACGTAGTTATGCAATTAAGAACAATAATTTGAACGTCAATTTGTAATTAATATCCTTAAGTATTAGGACAGTATAAAAAAAGTTAGTATCAATGTGCTAGTTTTTGAAGTATGTTGAGAAAAATAAAAAAACCGGCCAAGTGCGAGTCAAACTCGCGCACTGAGGGTTCCGAACAAATTCGTAGGTATATAAGTTTAAAATTATTAAAAATATTTTTATTAAATGATGTAACTAAAAATTTATGGTTTTCGCAATTTTTTCTTATCTGTGCTATAAAACGTTACTTCGTATCAAATTTCAAGATTCTGAGTTCACGGGAAGTACCCTGTAGGTTTTGATTCCTTTGCGAATGTCGAAAATTTGCGGCATAAGCGGCTGTATCTTTTGATTGCGTTGGCCTAGATGTTGTGTGATATTTTCACAGCTTCAAGGAACAGTAGACCTGAGTATTTGATATGAATTTCAGCTTTATACCTCCACGCGTTCCTAAGAAAAAGGGTCTTGACAGACATACAGACAGACGGACAGATAAACTGCCTCCACGACTCTCATTCTATAATACTCTCACTCTGCGAAGCATCCTATTTATTTCTTTATTCTTTATTGCAACAAATATTTGTACAAAAGGCGAGCTATCTATCTATTTACATATAGTGAATAGGTATCTTTTAAACTCTCAATTTTCAATGCTTCATTTTTAATATATAATTAATTATAAAATTTCATAATTAGATAATATATGAGAATACATAATTCTAATATAATGCAACTAATATACCGAATAAAAAAATTAAAATACATTTATCGTTGTACGCTGTGTGTATTTCCATAAAATAGTTTATTGATTTTGAAAATATACTACGTTCGTACAGTGGGTGGCGTCTTACATATTTCTTACGCGATATATTGTAGCGAGTCATCGTGGCACACCAAATGCTCAAGGAAATTGTGCATGGCATTAAATATTTTTCCCCAATGGTCATAGCTCAAAATATTACTTTCCGATCTAGTTCTTGGAGAAAATAGTTTCATTTTATCGGTAGACTTACCTCTCCTCTTCAGATAAATGTCCCCCCTATGAGGCAATCTATGGGGAGGCCTATGTTGAACAGTGGATTTTTATAGGCTGTAATGGAAGATGGAAAAGGTAGGTCAGTGCAGCTTATTCCCGGTAACATGTTATTTGAATATTTTTTAGTTTTTTAGAACTATCATGGTAAAAATTCAGTTAATTTTTAATAAAATAGTTTAATGCACGAAATTTAATCAGTTCTGTGCACTCAACTATTTTTTTTTTCATCTTTATACCGCTTTCTGAACAATAATTTTTCGATAGCTCTTTTAAATAAAATGTACATCACTAGCTAACTCACAAAATAACTAATCAAAATTGGTCACGCGTTTTCGGGCTGTCAGGTCGTCTATACGCCAGTATATTCTAAGTCTATGTGATAATCTTTCATACAGACGGCAATTAATTTTAATTAATATAGATTTACATACAACTTGCTTAGCGGAAAACCATCGACTATGAATAAAGTTTGTTCAAGCTTTTTCTGCCTGGATGAAAATATTTCAAAATGTAGGATCTTCATAACACTGTATAGCGGCGACGTTAAAAAATCCACTACCTCTTACCAAATAATATATATCATTACTTAGACGCCTTAATGCCCAAACACTAAAACGCTACTCAATTTTAAGATGTCTTTAAATCTCGTGCTGTCTCTATCACTTTAAGTCAAAGTGAATGTGACACCGTGAGACTTAACAGCATCTTAAAATTGAGTAGCGTTTGAGTATTTGGGCATAAGACCCCATACCATCCTGTGAGTATCATAAAAGACGACAGAGGAAAATAAAACAGGAGATAAGCGACAATATCTTCCTGATAACAACCCAAAATAATAAAAAAATGCGTTTGCCAACCTACTTGCTAAAAGAGTAAACTATGGCAAATATTCCCTCTACTTTCAGTAGATAAGATGTAAAAATGAAGGTATGTTGGATAATATATTGAAGGAGCAGAGAGGAAAACGGGCAATACGTTCGTATTATAAGTAGTTGTGGTGTAGCGACAAAAGAGAAGACCGACCGCATTCGTGACGCTGTTATTGTACTATCGTAGCTGTGCTCTGTTTACGTACCGCTAAGCAAGCCCAGTGTCGATTAAACAAACACAGTTATTATTCCCTGTGAAACCCATAATAAGTCTAAAGATAATTTGGTGGAAATATATCAGCTGAATTTAAGTAAATTTGTACGTGGTTGAGCCATGTTGCAGCTATGTTAGTATTGTAGTTGTAGCACGAATGGATCGGGTTGACCTTGGAAGGACTACGCACAGAATACCAGCGTAAAATAGCAGCATAAAGCCGCTGTAGGGTAGTTCAAAACGTGCAAAAAATATTGTGCTGAATTTTAACATAAAGAATTATTTGCCCATGTATGTTCAAATTGATTTTGTTATTTAGTACACACATCAAACTACATGGCGCATTAAAAAAAATAGGTAGAAACACATATATTGCTATAAAAATTTAAATATATGTCCAATATTTTCCCTACCGGTGTTGAGCTTCAACAGTAATGTTTTAGAAAAATATTTCATAAAAAAAAACTTGTCTAGTGAACACTGATTTTATGTTAGTCCTTAATAATCAGTAAACCGTTTGATAATATTTTAATACTCGTCATTATCCAAACATTATATTTAATGTCGAAAAAACATTTTAAAACTTTGTATCATTCAAAAAGTAATTACCGTGACAGAAACTATATTTTATTTTTTTACCTTGTCAACATCGTTTTATAATGTCAGTTTACTATTGAGAAATGGGTAACATGTTCATTTGATCTGAAACTGCCAATTCCGATGCACGTGCTGTTGTATCTTTATTAAGAAATAGCAAACAGTGTTGAATTTTGGTACTTTTGCCAAAATACAGTTCCTCACCGATCAGCTAATTATTCAAGTACAATGTTTCATCTTACATTGTAATACAGTGTCATAATATATGTGATTTTATGTAAAGTATTCATGTTCGTGATTCAAATTGTTTGATTTTTATAATATAAATTTAAAAAATCTTAACAAATTTCACTACCGTAACTTTCACTACCGTAGATAACTGCAAATTTTCATGGTCCCGGTAGTGAACGATTTTAGCTGGTAATGAAGTCTTATTTTTTTATAAATATTAGCACATTAAATTTGAAATATCTACTAAATAATGGATAAGTTTACATAGATTTAAAACGGGGCTTTATTATATTATAGCGAAAACTAAAAAAAAATTGTTTAATGTTTTAAAATTAAATGCTTGTTTTAGTTAATACTCAAAATAATAGCATGGCAAATAAAAAAAATTGTAAAAAGGAACAACTAGCTAAGCGACGATTAGCAAAACGAAAGAGATACGCAGTCTTAAAAGAGAATGAAGAACTATATGGAATAGAAAAAGAAAAAGAAAGGTTGAGATATTTACGAAGGAAAGAAGCTAAAAAAATTGTAAGCATAAAAGAGATGAGTCCCCGTGCTCAACGAGAATAGCGAAAGAAATGGCGAGACAATAGATTGCGTCTATTTGCATTTGAACAGAAAACAAGAAGAAAAACAAATTCAAGAAGTTATATTACAAAATAGTATTGGCAGTAATGAAGAACCTACTGGAAAAGAAGAAGCTGCTTGTTCAATTGACCCTTTATCTCTAAATTCAGATTTAATCGAAGATGTAAGTAAAAGTCAAATGGTATCAGAGGAAAGTACACAGAAGGATGTAACGATATTTAAATTAAAATTAAAAATCAGGCAGTTGCAATACACCCGTATAAAACAACACAAACTATTTAAAGTAAAATATGGTAAAATGAACCAAGATAATAAAAGATTAAGACAGATAATTCGGCACAATATTAAATATAGCAATGAGGACGAATTGTTAAGGAAAATAAAAACTAACCAAAAATTTGTTAAGATAAAAAAAGAAAGTTTAAAGTGAAAGTTGAAAATAAAATAATATTACTTGTCCGTAATTTTTACTTTGAAGACAGAAGTAGTAAATTAGCAGCTGGCATTAAAGAATATATAACAAAAAATAAAATAAATAAACAAAAGAGATACCTAACTGACACACTAAGAAATTTATATAAATTGTTTCAGATGGAAAATAGTAATATAAAAATATCTTATTCCTTTTTTTGTAAATGCCGAACCTTTTGGGTGGTTTTTCCTGAAAACAATAAAAGTACTTGTCAGTATATTTTACATGAGAATAATGAATTGTTAATTAAAGCTTTGAACAGAGCAAAAATATTAGAAGTTCGTAATAATAACGAATTACTGCAAAGTTTATGTTGCGGCAAATATAATGTAAAATGTCTTGACAGACAATGCGACAACTGCAAAAATAATAAATTAATTTACAATCAATTCAATGACGATATTAAAATATTGTTTAGTGAATGGATAAAGATTACTGATATTGATCATAAAAGCCATCAAATCAAGCAAAAACGAATATGGACCAAACTATAGAAGTTAAAGACTCCTTCAGCTTTGATTGAGAAACTGGATGAATCGGTCCAAAAATTCATGCCACATTGTGGCAATATATTAGTACAATATAAAGAGCTGAAGCAGTTAAAAATGACTTGGAGAACAATGTAGCTTTATTGCACGTAGATTTCAGCGAAAATTACTCTAATAAAAAAAAATCATTTCAACAACAGAAATCCCATTGTTTAAAGGGACAATAAAAACTCACCAAGTCTTGTTGAGTTGCGATCATAATCAAATGGCCTTTAGAAATAGAAGTTGCTTTACCTGTCTAAGTACCGGATATCCTTGCATCCATGATTAGCATTTAGGTTTTTTAAAATACTCATTTACAGATGAAAGTAATTAAGAAATTCAGAGCGATATGATAAATAGAAGAAACTTAAAACATAACCTAAGTAAAAAATATGTTGTAATAGGAACTCCTAGCAGTATAATACTCAGAAAAAAAGAGAATAATCAGCCGTTAACTAGTAAAATGGCGGACGTTTACGATGATAACAAAATAGTAGAAGTGTAAACTTTACAATCTCTTAATAAATTTGATTGGAAGAGTACTACATAGTTTTACGGAAATACCAACAAACTCATTTTTAAATGCTTTGTTAAATGATGATAATGTAAATAATGACGAATTTATTAAAAGATTAATGACAGTTGAAGATAATATTGTAAAAGACTAGGTAATAAAATTATACTGTCTGAGTACATCCATATAATTATTGTATATTTACTAACGTTGTTTTGTATTTGATTGTATGTTTTTGTTTTTAACAGGTAAGAGAAAATCATGGCTCAAAAACGATCAAAATCACCATCAATTCTTTTTGGGTTTATTTTCACAAAGCTATATAAAAGCAATGTAAATATAGATGTTGACAAAATTACTAAAGAAGTTGGCACACAGACAACGTTTGGAGAGCTGATATAGATGCTGATATTTGTTTTAGAAGTCGCGACAAAACCCGAATATCTTTTCAAAGGGATGTATTGCATAAGGTAGGCTTCCATAATCAGCACCCATCAGATGTAAGAAATGAAAATTTCGCTCGATTGATAGCGTTCGAATTAGAAAGAGTGCCTGCAGAGAATCGTTCGAATTTATATCCCCAAATTATTAATAACATTAGATTATATCGTGGCGATTTAGATTTAAACGAATGTATGGATTTCGTCCCCATAATGAGAGATTCTGAGGATAGTAACAGCCACGAACTGCCATTGAATGTTCGTTACAAAAAAATGTAATAGTGAAGACTGTAGCTACATTTTATTTCAAATATTAGTTTAAGAGTTTTAAAAATTATGAGAACGTGTACTTTTTTAATTAAATTACATTATTTTGATTTGTTTAACCATAGTTCTAACTTCTAACATAATTATGATTGAAAGTGTTATTAATACAATCATAATGGATATTTAATTCCTTAAGCTTAGCTTAACAGCAGCTACTTAACAGCTTAACTTAGTGGCTACATAACAATGTAGTCACTAAGTTAAGCATTTGTGATTTAGATTAATAGATAACTATTACAAATATAAAATATTCTGTTTGTTACATAGAGACCGACACTTATCAAAGTAAAGTGTGGTAGTAGTATACCCATGGTAAGGAATGTTAATTATTGTTTAAAATGTTACCAGAAGACTATATCAAAAGATTCTAATCTTAAAACTATTAATGTTATATTTACTGTTCTAATACTCTATATTATAATTTTTGGTACGACTTTCCATTGACGTCAGTGGAGTTTGGTGTTGATACGTATTTTTACGGAAAGATTACACTGTTATAAGCACACACACAAAGTCTCAATATACGGAAACGCGTAATTTTTGAGAAAAGAATAATTGAAAATCAATTATTCTATGTTTATGTCTAATCTGCTAATAAACTGGCGCCATTTTGTAATGTCATTGTTGACGTCAATAGGGATGTCGATTCTTTCCGAAAAAGGTCGATTTTTAAATCGATTCAAATTGTAAGCTGATGTATCGATTCCCGAAAAAATCGATTTCTAAAATATCGATATTTTTTCATGTTTGCATTTATAATGTAAATATAAGTCCATTTTATGAGAAAAAAATCCCCTTTATCATAAAAAAATAAGGGGACTGATTCATAAGGATTTCTATATCTATTTTGAGACTGCTACGTCTCCGGCGCTGCGGGAAGAGCAACCTCTACGCCTTAGCGTAACAAATCGCAGGCATCCCTCCTCGCCTCCGCAGCTTCGGCTTGTTGGTCGCCTTCGGCGACCAGCCTCAGCCGCTCCGGCTCGTCCGATGCCTACGATTTGTTACAGCAGGCGGAGGCTGCTCCCCCTACGCGCCTCCGGCTCTATAAAACCACTCTAGGGGTAGGACAGACTCGTACCAGGTGGAGTCGGGGTCAATCAATTCGGTTCTTTGACATAAGTTGAACCTAACCTATTTTATTTGTTATCTGCCCTAATAGGTACTGTTTAATAAAACAAATTTTAATAAGAGATCATTTATCATGGTATCTTTCTTGTTTTTCATAAAATGGGTTTATATTTACATTATAAATAGAAACATTAAAAAAATATAGATATTTTCGAAATCGATTTTTTGTGAACCGATACATCAGCTTACGATTTGAATCGATTTAAAAACCGACCTTTTTCGGAAAGAATCGACATCCCTATTGACGTCGACAATGACATTACAAAATGGCGCCAGTTTATTAGCAGATTAGACATAAACATTGCAAGAATAATTGATTTTCAATTATTCTTTTCTCAAAAATTACGCGTTTCCGTATATTGAGACTTTGTGTGTGTGCTTATAATAGTGTAATCTTTCTGTAAAAATACGTATCAACACCAAACTCCACTGACGTCAATGGAAAGCTAAGCCTAATATTTTCTATTGTTTTGATTGAGACTTCAATAGCTGTTGATTATTTTATTTCTTTTATTCTTTTTTCTTTCTATTTTTTTAACTAATAATATTTTGAGTTATGTTATATCTTTTCAACTTATATTTGATTATTATTAATTCCACAAATCTATAAAAATAAACATATTTATTTCGTATTTGTTCATTACCGTCTCTTTTTGGTAATTCCCGTCTCTATCCTTTTCATTTCCGTATAAGCCTAGTTCATTATCAGTAATATGAGAAAATTCAAAAAGTTGATTATCTAAACGAAATCTGGATAAATATGTTTAATAATCCGAAACTTTATTATTGAGGGTAGGAGCAATTTCTTTTTAATTTTGCTTCCTTGTTATACCTTAAATAAAGATGGCACCGTAATTACGCATATTTTGAAGAACTACCCAGTGTTTCGTACGGTGAGTGTAGAGAACTGTATACCCATTTTACTGTAAATGCGGCATTCCTTCTTAATCCTCACGGGTGACACACATCTGTATTTTGATTTGTAGTTGAGGATAGCTTGCTACATATTTATCTATGGTTGAGGATAGATGTAGATGTTTATGGGCCACTGCTACTACTTAAGGCTGGCTTTTCACTATGAGATATAATATATATTATATCCCGTAATATAAATTATATCCCGCGATTGGCTTTCACACTGTGAGATATATCTTTTAACTAGTGTGCGTTCGTCATTGGATTACCCCCCTTTACCCCGTACACCGTTCTGCGGGGGCGCGGAACGGTGTGCGGGGTACAAGGGGCGAAATATAATATGAAAATATCGCTTGGTCAAACAAAAAAATATTTATAGCTTGAGATGTAATATATATTATAGCTCAGTGTAAACGGTTCCATATGAAATGTATGGTGAGCGATATTAATTTTTACCTCGAGATGTAATATATATCATATTATATCCCATAGTGAATAGCGGGCTTAACATCAGGTTGATCTGTGCCCGTTTGTCACCCTTATCCTATATAAAAAAAAAAGATTTCATAGTGACCTTTTAACGATATATTTCAAACTATACAACGAATCCTAAAAAATCCCTAATTTTACTAAATCATAGACTAAATGAATTTATCGACAACGTTTTTGGTTTTGCTAATGGCACATCAATAGAGGTGTCTATAGAATGGAAAAACGGCAACAACCTTGGTAAAGAAAGAATTTGAGAATAATATAGCTATCTTATTTTGTACTATGTTAAACGTCATATGTATAAAAAGTTCACCTATGAAAATTTTGTTCTTATCTTAGAACTCTCTCTATGGTAGTAATTACTCTGAGAGTAGTAACTGCTAGGGAGTCTTGGCGGAAACTTGACTGTATTATTGTTTAAATAATGGTTTGAAGTGGATATTCATATGTAAAAGTGGTGCGATTTTGTGTATTAAATGTCTGCACATGCGTGGAAACGGTTAAATAAGTGCTCCGATAGTGATAAGAACCTCAAGATAAGGTGTCTGTCTGCTTAGGCACCTTGAGATACTATCGCCAACTGTCTGATGGCATAAGTTGCCGTCAAAATCTCCCAAAAACTACGCAATGTGGCGCATCAACACACTGTGAAGCAGTGTACTACTATAACTACACTGAGATAAATAATGAAGACGTCTAAAACGACAAGCATCCAAGCCATAATAAAAAAATAATGTCAATTTAGGAAAAGATTAATAAACCGGAGTTATGGAGTGTAGAGTAGAAGGAGAACCATCTTATAAGGTGCGAAAGTTAAAAAAGTGTCCCAATATATACTGAAAATAGACGTTCCAAAACCTACCACAATAGAGCTGGCGTCTGAAAAACTACGATATGAATATAGCTGTTGTAGACGGAGTGAAGTCAGCTGAATTAAAATATTTAAAAAATTTCATGACTAGAGTAGTAAGTAAAATGCCAGTATACAAAACCTCACCTATTTACGTAGTACAAAACCAAGCGGATTGGTGAGTCCTTGTTTATTTCTTCATCTTATTCTAATGAATTTTGGCGCTTTTTTTAAAAGTTTATCCTATGCTACTGCAGCGCCACCCTTATTGGACGCGTTTTTAGGGACACTTTTCATATACAGAGATGGTCCTCCTTCTACTCTACACTCCATAACCGGAGTGGACATTTCCTATACATACTCTTTGTATTATACTCTTTGGTAGTGTAGTGGTACCATGGAGTTATAGATAAAGATGGAGGCCACACTTGGAACAACAGCTTGAGTCAAATACCTACGTATCTTTATCTCACTCTCTGTGATCTGACTTCTCTTTTTAGTGTGGAACACAATATTGCTCTGTTTTTATTTGAATCTCCCAGTAAATTCTTAGAAATAATTTCCACACTAACTAAATCAGAAGTTAAGCTTTGTAAAATAATGTACCAACAAATAAATAGTTGATCTACGATTAGTTACATTAAAAATTCCAAAATTGAAGGTCTCGTATGCATTATTGGGTTCACGAATCAGTGAATTACAATCCCATTTCCTAAGGATTCGGTAATATGGCAACATTAGCCGTATATGTCAACATAAATTAGACAAATATGGCGGTTGTTTACTTAGCAGTTCACAGCGTCGTTTGAGATATTTAAAGTTAATTATTGTTATAATTCAAGAAATGGTGCAAACTTGTGTATTGCGTGGTTGCGACAGTAGTTGGTGTCCAGGAGGTGATATAAGATTTCACACGTAAGTGTTTAAATAGTGACTTCTGACATTGAATACTTGTAAACATACTTTTGTATTTTCACTTAATTTTTTGCTGAAACGTTTTATCAGTGTTTTAAACATATTAGTAAATTATAACTTTGTCTAAATCAAATAGTTTTACATTGAATTTAATTAAGTTTGAACAATTTTATTGTTTTTGTTTAAAAGAAATCGCACTGAAGTAGTGTGACCATATTGATGATGTATCTGAGACTTTCCGTGTAACCTTAACTAATTATATGTACATGTTTCTTATTATGTTACCGGAAATGCATGAAATTTAGGAATTATGTACACTTCCTATATATTCTATATAATGACGTATTTCATAGATTTCATAATATTAAATTAAAAATGAGTAACATAATATATTCTTTTGGTAGACAATTTATTTTTATTTAGTTTTTGTTTCTCATTATTCTGATACTTTAATAACGTTTTATAATAATTATGTATTTAGAAATGTAGTAGTTTAGATGTATGATATAAAGCAACATTTTGTAAAATATGTTATTATTTGCAGACAATAAGTGCGTTACATGAAGAGTCTATTGTGCAAATAGCTGCTCTGGCTGTACCAAGCACTAGTTCTGGCATTTATGAAAGTAATTCTGCACTTAAGGAAACAGAAGTGGAATGTACTGGCTGTAATATTGAAGACAAAACTAGTAAAAAACTGTCGAAAAATTCTTGAAAATTTATGCAATCTTAACAAATTACCTGTAAGTGTCCTTTTCCTTTATTACTAAATACATACCTTTTATTTGTATTTATTATGACTTTAATATTACATTACATAATGTATTATATAGCTTAAAACACATACATATTTAAACTCTTTAGTGCCAATCGCAGTGTGGTAATAGTTACTACGACACTAAGCATAAAGCTTCTTGTTTGATGCTTCATTTATGCATGCTCATGAAGGCGCGCTCCGGTGTATTATATGTTACCTATTAAGTTATGTAAATTTGTACTGACATTATGATGTAGAAGAGTTATTTGTTTCTTTTTTTGTTAGAGTTCTCTAATCTCTGGAACTATACCAGTCTGAATTGAAAATATTTTTTTGCATTTTTAAAACCAATTCTTCAGGAAGTCTATCTAACATCACGCTACGACCCTTATGAGTGGAGCAATACGATGTACGATGCTAAAAATACTGATTTCATAAAGTTTTCTTGTTTTCTTAGGTCAGCAGTGAATACGACGATCCCGCGAAGATTGATAGGAGCGTGCAAGTGAAAATAAAGTGTACTAAAGAAGAAATACTTGAGACGAAAACTAAGATTCTTAAGCAAAAAGTGGCGCTCCAAACTAAAATATTCAGGATAGGTCTTCTTTAATGGACACTATTAAAAAGTATACGGGTCAGTCAGAAATTGAAAATATTATTCAAGGGCGCTTTGCTCATATTTGTAAGGACTTCAAAAAGCCACAGAGTAATCCACATGGTGTGAAAAATTCAATAAATAATTTTAATATGGAAAGTGTTTTTATTTATTTTTTTAAGGTTTTTAACAAACCATGTAGTGGTGGTGTGAGAATATCCACTACCTCATATCGCTCCGAGGGTGTTGTAAGAGGTGTCAGAGGGAAAATGAAACAGGAGATGGGCAGCGGCATCTTCCTGATAACAACTCAAAATAATAATATATTATCGTTCCTATTATAGTACATATGTTACTAGAAATTTATGAAATCCGTTATTATATAGAATTCCTAGGAATTGTAGATAATTCTTAAAATTAACTGGATGTGTGGAATATAGTATTATACACATTTCAGCTCAGAGCAGCCTGACTCGGATGGGTTAGGTCAGAAGACTAAGGCAGGAGCTCCGCTACGCTGCTTTAGTCATCGTGATATTTTTTTTAAATAATTGTCCAGAAATAGATTTAGTCTGAACAATAAATCAGGTATATTTTGCACAATTCATTGATCACCCGGGGTTATAATAAATTTTAATTTTATATTTCGTTGGTACCGTTTAGGAATTGTATACAATAACCAGAAAATACATTATCGAAATAAAATATTCTCTGATATATTTATTTTCCACATTTTCTAAATAGGCTCGGCATTATATGGGTTGTGACTGACATGCGTGGTCATATTTTAATACCTATTATATATATAAGATATTTATAAATAAAACATTTAATGTAACTCAACTACTTATAGCGATATCCTGGGAAAAATAAAATAAAGGTTACCTACTTAGAAAGGGAGGGCCTGCCCACAGAGAGCGAGATAGTATTACATAGGTTTAGCTTCAAGTAGGTATTCGGAGTGTGGTCTCCATCTTTATCTATAGCTTCATGAGTGGTACGTACTACAATTATTTATTCTGTGGTAGTGGTTATATACCAAAGAGTATTGTAAGTTTGTAACTTCAGGCTCAGAAGGATTTGCACCCAGAGCCGTAAGGCCAGTTGAAAAATACCAAAGAGTATATTAATTAGTAATTGTCTTATACAGGAATTATATACTCTTTGATACAAACTTTTTCAAAATGACTTCTAATCACAAACTATATAGAAATTAGAAAAACGCGGCTTTTAATCGCTAGGCACTTCTTATTATTATTAATTTGTGCTTCTAATCTTCTAATGAAAAATAGTTTATTAATTTAATTTATTGTCGCCCTTGCCTACAAATAGATTTTCTCTTTTTCTAAATCTTTTCCATCGTAATTTTGCAGCTACTTCAATAAATTTGGTGAAACTATATAGAAGAAACTGGAAAATAAAATATTCAAGTTCATATTTAACAAACATTTAATAATTTACTTTCATACTATTTCTGAGAAAAACAATAAAGGTACTTTGCAAGTATTTTAACAAAGTATCTATTACTTATTAAAATAAATTTATATCATATTTAAAGATATTTACAGGACCCCTTTAAAAAGTAGTTCAAACTGTACTAATTTATTGAATGTGTTGATATTTTTCCTATTTCGTTTAATTCTTCCAACCATTACAGACTGTAAAAGTCCATAGCTGAACTTGGCCTCTCCCATTGATTGCCTCATAATGAGGTTCTGACATAGTTGTCCCCATTGGCAGGCAGGTTGGCAACCACAGCTTTATCGGAAAGATGCTGCTGCCCATGTCCTGTTTCAGTTTCCCTCTATCGCCTCTTACTACACATCAGTGATGATATGGGGTAGTTGTACTCTTTCACCAATCTTACTTTTAGAAAGTACATCAGAAACTTGGTGGTACAGAACAAATTAATTTAGTTTTCTTTTTGTGATAAGTACCTACATATTGAACAAGTATAAGTTTTTATATACATACCATATGAAAACAATAAGTGCACCAATTTAGCCTGGGCTTAGTGCCATTTAAGGACTTAATCTAGGTCATTTAAAAATAAAAATAACAAGAGGCAGTTATAAGGACTGCTGACAGAAGTGAAAAGTCAATAATATATGCATATACATGTACACAGATCGCTATACTACACTCTACCTCGACATGCTCATGTCACGGTCACCAGTGACACAATCCTATAAACTTTACCCCTACAAAAAATTGTTCTACGCAGCTAAAGGAGTTTGCACTTCAAAAGCAAGTCGATTTCTAAGCATAAAGATATTCACTCATGGCCGAATAATTGGGCACTTATTTATCTAAACTTTCATTTTTTAGCATTAAAGAAAGATTGTTATGGACATGCCTTTTAGAACCCCGCATGTAGTATTTCTTGAAGGTCCTGAGATAAATAAAAATGTTGCTTACTTATAAATATTTCATATGACCATTTGTAAATTTGTTATTTCATTGAATTCTTTCATATTTAAAGATTTTTTTTTATTTCATTATAGTCAAACAATTTACAAAGAAAATTTATATGAGAACTTGTCTGTCTATTCTCACTGTCCGCCACTGTTGGACATTGGGAAAAAAAGTCCGCCGATCTTCTTGTTGGACCCTACTGGTGGACACTGGGAAAAAATGAGATACTTTGCTCCTCAGTGGTGGATATCGATATCAAAAAAGTTCCATTGTCCCCTACTATTGATTTTGTTTTCATGATTATTATATAAAAACACAAATTTTTAATTAAAATTAAATATAATCCTCAGTTTTTAACATAATATAAAGGTCAGTTTTATTATAATATAAAGCGTTTCATGATGGTGATATGTCTGATCTGGTTGGTGCAGGACATGAGTTCAAGTAATATTCTTAGCTTGTAATTAAGTTTACTTCAGTATATTTATGAAATATTAGTCAATCCCGTGGTTGTGGGATTCAATAAAATAAATTTGATTTAGAAGTTCATGTCCATATGTGCCCGATTTTCCGACCACTAATTATCACCAATAAAGATATTTCTTGTCTTTTCTAAAATACTGAATATGGGAAAACGAGATAACCATTAATTAATTAGATCTGCTTAAAGTTATTATGTGTAGGTTTAATGTATATGTCTATGTATAATGCTTTGCAGTGAAGGAAAATATAGTGAGAAAACCGGCATGTCTGAGACATAAGAAAAAAAAATACTTCGAAGATGTGATGTTTGCCAATATTCGTTGGGGCAAAGTAGTGGACATTTCCTTGTACTAAAACCCTCTTAGAAATGAGAGGAGGCCTGTGCCCAGCAGTGGGACTTATATAGGCTGTAATTATTATTGTATAATGCTTTGCAATCACCTTGTCATTCCCAAGTCACAACAATATTTACTATAGGAATCATTGATTCCTATAGTAAATATTGTTGTGATTCCGAATCATGATGAGAGATTCTTTTAAGTTATATGGTAATTAGCTATTATATGTTTCTTTGTTTTTTTCAGATGAATGAAGCAGTGGTTGTATTGCAGCGTATTAAAATTATTGAATGCAAAAAATGCCCAAAAGCATTCACAGACATGGGCGATTACAAACTTCATAAATTGAAACATCTCCTCCAAAACATGTAAGTATAATATACTGTCTTATTAAAGAATTTAAAACTTAAAATACTGTATATATAATATTGTTTTATACAAAATATATTTTCATGCATATGTATAATATAGCAATTTACTTTTATTATTAATATTTTATCTTGTGTTACTTGCTAGGCAACAGTGATATTTACGAATTTTAGCAATTATTGTTAATTGCACTGGCCTTATTAAAATGTCATAAATTAATGAAAAAACATATACAGTTTAGGGCCATCTAAAAGTAACCACTGTCCCATGTGGTGCATGCATATGAAAATCCATTACCCCATTAGTTCCTATGAGTATTTTAAAATGCACCTAATGAGTTAAGACTAAAATAATAATTTGCGTTAAGTACAAAGGTTGTTTGTTACACATTTTTGTATACAACACCTGAATAAAGGCATTATGAAGGTTGTACTCACAGACATAATAATTTAGATCTATGTCTGTGGGCGGACATTCTCTCCCAGTCAACCTGGGAGGTTTGGAAAAAAAATGATAGTAATAAATATTTGGTAATGTTAATAATAAGTACCAAATATTAACTCTAGTCTTAACCTAGATATCCGACATAGAGAAGTATCCACCAAGAAACATGGTTGTTTATTCACAAACAATCCATCAATGTCTACATAGCCTTTAAAACTACTCACTCACTCTACTTACATTTTCTTTGTAGACAAAAACGAAGGAAAGAAAAGAATAAGAAGTATTATCAATCTAATAAAGAAGGGTTTGAAAGAAAAATTCAATGTGACGAGTGTGATATGAAGTTTGTGCAAAGTAGCACACTAGAAGCCCATTCCGCCCTGCACAAGCCTTTCCCACATGTGTGTGACTGTGGAGTAGGGTTTTACGTAAATAATGACTTAAAGTGTCATATCAAATTAGTTCATGCAGACGAAGATGGTGTGAACCAATCCAAAGTAAAAAAACAAAAGAAAAATAAAAAAATACAGAACCTAAAGGAAAATTTGCCAATTAGGAGTAATAAAAGATTAACTAAATGAAAAAGGATACATGAAAAGTAAGTCTGAGAATGATTTACTATAATAGACTGACTGAAACTTATAAAAACCTAAATTTATATAGGGAAAGTAGCATTTGTCCAAATTTTAGTGTAAACTTAGCGAAGATCCACCTACTAAACGGACGGATTTCCGCAAAGTAACACCTGATTCTATTATCAAATTATAGTAGCCAAATAAGATATTTTAAGATACTTTAAATTTATTGCCAAAGTAACTATTAGTTGTAAGAGTTAAATGTTAAAAAATTAAAAAGTTTTGTTACTTACATTATAATATTATAAGACTTTTACATGAATTGAAAATTATTTACAAGCACATTTCGTATTTCCAGATATATGATCAAAATAGCAATGTAGTTTATTCATGCAAAAATCTGAAAATGTAAAATGAAACTTATTTAATTATAAGAGGCTTATATGATGGCTTGTTTGTATTATGGCAATTTTAGTGAAAGTGTATTTAAAGTGGCTATGCAAATATTGGTTGGTTTTTCTTTGGTTATGTTGTTATGGTTATGTGTTCGCTGGAAGGTAGTGGTCGTCTTCCCCATGGTGACCAACCGGCTTAGAGTATATTTTTCTGAAGTTGGTTTTGGATAAAGTTGTGGTTGGTGTGATTCCAGGTGCTGTTGGTCATTACAAGTTTTTTAAGACCTCTGAAGCTGATTTACCTCGTTAAACTTCAGTTCTTACATTCAATAATTTCTTTTGTTGTTCCCTTGGTATTTGGGGGTGTCTGCATGTCTTTTGTGTTTACTTTCTTCTGAATTGATGAGTTTGGTGAGCCTGATTTATCCCTCTTCCTTTTGTCTCTGGATTTGTCTGTTGGTTTCTTTACTAATATTTTATCATATTTTAGAAATGGTAAGGCTTAGGCTAAAGGTTATGATGTTATTGATTTCGTTACTATCAATGTGTGTACCTGTTTCTATTATTGTTTCCTTTATGTGATCTACCAACTCTGCTTCTGAGTTTTCCTATCTCTTCTATTCCAAACAATACTAGATTATATATCCGTTTCTCCTTTTCTAATATACTGATTTTCTGCTCAAGTGTAGATAGATGTTTTGGCTTTTAGTTGAGTATTTTCTTCCGATATTGTTTTAAGTCTTTCGTCTATCGTTTCCATAACGCATTTTGTTACTGACGCAGTAATTTAATTAGCTTGTTTGTTTATTAAAATGCATATTTGACTGTACTATCTGGATATTTTTTCTCCCATCTCACTCATTAGTTAAAGGTTTTTTGGGCAGGGAAGAGTTAACCATGCTGCCTTAATGGTTTTGTTCATGCTCACATGGATAATTTCACAAAGACAAACATCCATTTTTATACGTGGTAGAGCCATGCTGCAGTTATATTATGGTTGTAGCACAAATGTGTCGGCTTGACCGGGGAAGGACCACGTTCTCACAGAATACCAGCGTAAAATAGCAGCTTAATGCTGCTGTGTTTCGTATGGTGAGTGTAGAGAACCGGTGACCCTTTTTACTGGAAACGAGGCATTCCATCTTAGTCCTCACGGGTGACAACGCATCTGCATTTTGATTCGTAATACTAGATAGATGTAGATGTCTATGGGCCACAGCAGCCACTTAACATCCGGTGGACTGTGTGCTCGTTTGTCACCCTTATCCTATAAAAAAAAATCCAGACCCGGAACAATTACTTGTAGGCCAAACAAGTACTTGTTCCGTGCCGGATTCGAACCCACGGCCCTTGGCGCTGCAACTCATTGCTAACCGCCAAGGAGCCGTCGAAATAATAGAGATCAACATTAAGCTGTTTGTGTACTATTCAATTTAGGTTAGTGCCTAGTTTGTCACTTCCTCAGTTACCACGGCTCTGTTAATTTCTGTTATTTGTTAATTCTATATGATCAGTTCATATGTATAAATGAAAAGTAAGTTTTGTAGTTGTCTCAAGATTTGAATGAATCAACTCTATTTTTGAGACTAGTTTTTATAAATGATTTTGTACATATTTATGTAATAACAAAATTTAGATAGTTTTAAGTTGATACTGAATTAATCCATTACTGAATAAATACATCTTAATTCATTCCTTGTTACAATTATTCAAATAAATTTTACTATCTTCGAATGTTAACGTTTTTTAAGTGTTTTCATCATTAAATCATTTTTCATATCAATTAAATACAATTTGTTAAATAATTTAATATTATAATTGAATCGCATATTGTAAAAAGGTTCATTTAAATTAACTTTAGGGAATTAAGTAAAAACTTTTTATAATTTACTGATGTTGATGTTTACACATTATATAGTATTATTTGCTTTTCTACTTAAAACAGTTTTAAAAGTGTATAAAAATAATTTATAGTTTATTAGTTATTTAAGATTTCTAATTTTGGATTAATGCCTTCTTTTCTGCAATAAAATTACGTGGTAGAGCCATGCTGCAGCTATATTAGTATTATAGTTGTAGCACAAATGGGTCGGCTCGATCGGGGAAGGACCACGCTCTCACAGAATACCAGCGTAAAATAGCAGCTTAATGCTGCTGTGCTTCGTATGGTGAGTGTAGACAACCGGAGACCCTTTTTACTGGAAATGAGGCATTTCATCTTAGTCCTCACGGGTGACAACACATCTCCATTTTGATTTTTAATAGAGGATAGATGTAGATGTCTATGGGCCGCAGCAACCACTTACCATCAGGTGGACTGTGTGCTCGTTTGTCACCCTTATCCTTAAAAAATCCTATAAAAAAATATCTATAGAATCAAAACAATGTTTATTCTTAAACTTAAATTAAAACTATGCCACATAAGTAATAAAACCGTACCGTACAGAGGCAAAGCTTCATACAACCGCGGTATGATAATTAAACTACTACAAGCTTGAGGCGCGTGTGTGCGTGAGCACTGGCGGCTCGTAACGTACAGAGAGAAACTGCTTATAACGGCTCGGCGAGTGCTCAAACTCAGGGTTGTGTAAAGAATAATAAGTTTAAAAAATTATTTTAATGATTCCTGTCACATGAAATATAAAAAAGTGTTTGTATGCTTTACTGTACTGTTTGTATGAACAATAATTATCCGAAAGACTCCACTAGGTAAGTAGTAACTTGACTATAATTTATTATTTTTAATATGGTAGATAGACTCTCCTATAAGTGACCTAACTACATATAAATGACTGAATAGTTATTTTTATAATGTTTATAATTGAATAATTAATAATAATAAAGCCCTTTTATTCCGAACTACATGCAGTTTAACATTTTTGGTTTTATAAATTTTATTTCTTATATTATATCAAAATTGATAAGGGCGTGCTTCGGTGGTTTGGGCACGTTGAGCGAATGAGTGAAGACCGAATGGTGAAGAAAATATATAGCGCGAAAGTTAATATTAAAAGGTGTCGAGGTAGACCGAGACTAACTTTCGAAGACCATGTGAGCAAATTGCTCGAAGAGGGTAGGGTCAAGAGTACTCGGATACCTAGACGTGCATTTATGAAGAAGATAATGAATCTGAAAGAAGCGAAAGAGGTATGTAAGGATCGTGACACTTGGCAATCTGTTCTCTCTGGCTACCCCGTCAGGGATTGTGCGTGAAGATAAGTAAGTAAGTAAGTATATCACGCAATTCGGCGTGCCTCTTGGCATAGGCCTCCTCCAGCTCTCTCCATTGAGCCCGGCCTCTGCAACTCTGGTCCAGTATGGTCCTAGAGTTAGGCGGATATCGTCACTCCATCTTGTTTTCGGACATCCCTGTCTTCTGATGTCTCTTGGATACCATAAAGTTACTTGTTTGCTCCATTTATTTATTTTGCTACGTAGCATAATATGTCCTGTCCAGCTCCATTTTAGATGGTCTATATGAGTTATTATATCTGTTACTTTTGTCTTCTTTCTTATTTCCACATTTCGGATTCTGTCACTAAGCCTGATTCCCAACATGCTTCTTTTATTCCGAACTACATGCAGTTTAACATTTTTGGTTTTATAAATTTTATTTCTTATATTATATCACGCATTTCGGCGTGCCTCTTGGCGTAGGCCTCCTCCAGCTCTCTCCATTGAGCCCGGCCTCTGCAACTCTGGTCCAGTATGGTCCTACAGTTAGGCGGATATTGTCACTCCATCTTGTTTTCGGACGTCCCTGTCTTCTGATGTCTCTTGGATACCATAAAGTTACTTGTTTGCTCCATTTATTTATTTTGCAACGTAGCATATGTCCTGTCCAGCTCCATTTTAGATGGTCTATATGAGTTATTATATCTGTTACTTTTGTCTTCTTTCTTATTTCCACATTTCGGATTCTGTCACTAAGCCTGATTCCCAACATGCTTCTTTCCATTGCTCTTTCTGTTTTAACAAGTTTTTCTCTATGTTTGTCCGTTAATGTCCATGTCTTGCATGTATGCATATGTCATGCAGGGGAGAATACAAGTGTTGAAAGTTTTTCTCTTGATATGTATGCCTAGATCTGTGTTCTTCATTATTTCTTTCAAGGACCAGTATTTCCTCCAACCACAGGTTATTTTTTTGTTTATTTCCTTGGACATGGAGTCTTCAGCAGATATAATTTGTCCTAGGTATACATATTCTTTCACATATTCGAACTTTGTTCCGTAGACCTCTATGTTGCCTTCTGTTGAGTTAGTCATTAGTTTTGTTTTATCTGCGTTAATTTCTAAACCTACTTCTCTGCTTTTTTCTGCTGCTTTTCTTGCGTGCTTTTCTTTCTTCTAGGAACTCTATTGTCTTCTCACCAAACTTCACATCTTTAGTTACCTTTACTTTCCGCAAATTTGATAGTCCTTTGTTCATGTAATCGTATTTTTCTGTGACACTTCTGTCAGAGTTTACTATTTCTTTCAGTGTGTTGATGAACGAAGGATCTATTTTTTCTCAGTGTTGTTCTAATGTCAAATTATTTTTAATTTTATTTCTACCTCTTTTTGTTGGCTTATTTTTATCTTTGACTTACTTTTGTTTGGCTTATTAGTTATTACTAAATCGATTTCGTTTTTATATTTGCCATCAGGTGATATCCAGGTCCACTTGGTTTTGGGGGTTTTTTTTTGAAGACTGAATTGAGTAATATTAAGTTATTTTGTAGTAGAAATTCAATTAGTCGGTGCCCGTTTGCACTCCTCTTTCCATATCCATGTTTACCCATTATCAATTCTTCGCCAGATTCTCTGTAGCCAACCTGTGCATTAAAGTCACCCATGACTGTAAGGAAGTTATTATGGTATTTTTTTATAATGTCAGACAGGGTGCAGTAAGTGTTTTCACTTTCACTTTCTAATGATAATTCTGTGGGTGCATATGCTTAATTGTTCATGGTTTTTTGTACCTTGGCATATTAATGTTGAGTATAGCTATTCTGTCTGAAATGCCTATCAGTTCTCGTATATAATTTTTTAATGTTTTTTTTATTAGGAAACCCACTCCTCTTTGACCTGCTGTTTCATCTTTCTGATATAATATGTAATCGTTTTGTACTGTTATTTTCTCATCTGACCTTCTCATTTCACATATGCCCAGAATATCAAATTTTATATTTTGTAACGCATTGTCCAATTCAAGTAAGCATTCTTGTGTTCGCAAAGTTCTTGTGTTGAGTGTTGCAATGTTAAATGTTTCACTTCTTTTTGCTGGAGGGTTTTGGTCTAGTGCTCCCGCGGAGACCAGCCGTTGTGGGAGACAATTTATTTGTTGTTTTTGCTTCAATCTATTTGTTATAGCCGTTTCTGTTTGTTTCCGGTTTTCTAGGGCCTTAATTAGTTTTTTGAGGTATTTAGGTGGTGATCAGATCTTGTTTTTTCTACAAAATTTAGTAAATTTGGTCTATTAGTATCATTTTGCTGTATTTTAGTACGAGATTGGTTTGTATTTCTGACTAATTTGCTTATGCTGGCTTTTTTCTGTGTTGCTTGGTTGGGAGAATCTGAGGGTACTCTCTTTCTTTTTTCTCTACTATTGTCATCCGGTTTTATCGCTATGAGTTTATCATGTTTTAAATAGGCAATGTTTCCATTCCTTTTTTCTTCTTCCACTTGGGATTGCAGTTGTTTACGTTTTTCCAGAGTTTCCTTGGAGTAATCCTCTTTAATGTATATATTTGATGGGAGATTCAACTTGTTCTTGAGTACAAGATGTTTCTTCCATTGTGTTGTAAAGGAAATTACGACTGGTCGGTTTTTGTTTTCCATCTTTCTTCCGATTCTATATACGTTGCTGATCTCTTGGCTATTCATTTGCACTCCTAGCTATTCTATGGAATTATTTATTATTATTTGGAAATGCTTTTCCATCACTCAACTTGCTGACAAATGTATATAATGTATCTGAAATTAATGTATGGATTGATTGAGCAAAATTTTTGCGAATATTTTGATCTCGAAAGAATCATTGTAAATATTGGTATTGAAATATTAAAACGTGTGCAAGTTTGTGTTGCAGGTCTCACAACGTGTGGGAGTGCTCTACTCTCGATATGTGGCTATACCTCAATTTCGCTACTTGTTCTTACACTTTTAGCTAGACATCAAATCCATATAATTATTAACGTTACAATAACTACAGACATTGCATTATAAGGGTAGTTTATTTTCTAATGGATTCACTTTTACATAACAAAAAATGTTATTGAAAAAATGTATGAACAGCCGTCCGTTGGTCTGCGTCGGTGAGTTTTCTCGCTTAATAGAAATGTAAGCAATAGATTGAGATACCGTTCAAAACATACACCGTTTAAAAGAGTTTATTAATGAAAGTCAACCAAATTCTGTTCTTTTCTTGTAAAAATTATCGTCACTATTTTCTACAGACTTCGAAAAGCAGACGGTACTCAATTTGACTGTTTTTTTATATAGGAGTTTTTATATAGAGATAGTCCCTAAGTCGTATCGGTCCGGAAAAATCGCTGATGGTAATCGATTCCACAAGGAAGTTGTGCAAGGAAGAAAACATCTAAATCGCACAGTGGTGGACCGCCAATCATCCAGATGGTGTGGATGGTATCGGGAGTTCTGCCGCGATGTGCGTTCGTGAAATTTGGCGGCTGGGATTAATCCGAACAATTCCTCAGAGCACTCCCCGTGGTAAATGCGAAAGAAAATGCAAAGGCATGCAACATCTCTTCGCAGTGCCAATGAATCGAGCCTATCGGAAAGGACTCGGTCGTCGACGATTCGAGCCGCTCTGCCCTGGATGCGGTTAAGTGGAAGGAGCCGGCACTGGGGAGCCCTGCCCAGAGATGAAATGAGACAAAATCGCACCACTTTTACATATCAAAGTCCACTTCAAACCATTATTTAAACAATAATACAGGAGCAGCAAACCGCCGCCGGTTAAGTTCCCGCCAAAAACTCCAATATTCATTATTTTAATAAATCCACAAAACCACGAAAATACCGGGAAAACAAACATCAAATCAAAAACTAAATGACATCAGTTGGAGTTGACGTTGACATAAGAAAAAAATGCGTTCCGTTTTATGGAAATCGTGCAAAAAAGGGCATAGACTAAAACTGTGTGCCCTTTCTGCACCAACTATAGTATGATGTTCGAAAGACGGTATTGGAGTGTACGGACTAATGCCGTTTTAGCATAATTCGGTTCGGCAATTTGTAGGGAACCTTTCGTATAACAAAGTTTGTTTTTATATTTTGTTTGAATTATGGGTCATAAACAAATCGAACTTTAGAAAAGAAAAAAATAAAAAATTACATGAATTTCTTTTAAAATCAATATTTATTTTTTAAAGTACAAAAGAGAGTATACAAAAATGTTAACTGAGATGAAATTAAAGTATTTGTCAATCTAGAGCACATTTAAGGTGATGGCACCTATAGATGACACATTAAGGATTTTTTTCTATATCTTGCACCGTGGAAACCACAAATTACAGAATTTCTCATGACTGTTAGTGCTCAAACAGGCTTTGAGTATTTGTCTATCAGCTAGAAAGTTTTCAGCGCCCTGCGTTTACATAGATGTAATGGAACTAATTTTTTTTTAATCACTCAATTGGCCCCTATAGATGACATTCAAAATTCGTTCGGTTCCTAAAGATGACAATGACGGCACCTAAAGATGACATAGGTTTCTGTGTAAATTAAAAAGCCAAATTAGCAAAAATAATAACACATTTATTTTAATTAGAATAAAGAAATTAAAGATTTGCAACCTGGGGCACATCATAAATCTCCCTAGTTGAACTAAATTTGGTGGGCGTTTTTATTTTGCCCACAACATCGTCCCAAGCATAAAATAACCGATCCTCCCTTTGAGGCCATTTCCACAGTCGCCCATGACGCACCATGGCAGTCACGACGACTCCATCTTCTTTGACAACGATTATCCTACCAGGAAAAATCTTATTTTCGTATCTTACGGCAACATACTCCCAACCTCCTTCCTTGGGGCTTGCAGCTCATTATCGGAGGATCCTGAGCTTTTTTCATCCCATTCACCTCCAGACGACGATTTCAAACTCCCAGCTTCGTCATTTGATGAAGCATCTGAATCTTCACTTTCTTTAGTTTTTCTAGAAGAGGTAAAGAGGCGCCTCGCGGCTTTTTTGCACTTCTCGTCCTCTTTTTCTTGCCTCTTTTTAAGCCTAGCCGCCAATCGTTTTTGTTTCTCCTCATCTTTCTGTTTCCTCAGATTTAACTTTTTCTGGTGATACTCCTGCCACTGAGGGGATGAAATCACCGAAGGGATTTTTTCCTTCGACCTTCTCTTTTTCGGTACCGTACTTTCCTTTGGCCAGAAAAGGCATCTTTTAAAAGGCGACGGGATATAAGATGATGTAGAAGGAATAGGAGTTCCCGAAGCCTCTAAAGGATCAGAAACTTCCAAAGGAGCAGGAACTTCCATTCCGTCTTCAACAGTATCTAAAGGAACAGAAACTTCTAAAGGGACAGGAATTTCCATTCCATCTTCAACAGGATCTAAAGGAGCAGAAACTTCCAAAGGAGCAGGAACTTCCATTCCGTCTTCAACAGTATCTAAAGGAACAGAAACTTCTAAAGGGACAGGAATTTCCATTCCATCTTCAACAGGATCTAAAGGAGCAGAAACTTCCAAAGGAGCAGGAATTTCCATTCCGTCTTCAACAGGATCCTCTGCATTTGCTAAAGGGGCTTGCTAAAAGAAGCAATTTTTTCTGCCCCGATTACTGTCTTCAGACACGGAATACAATTAGGACAGCACAAATTAGTTTCTGTATTGGGTTCAGTTGCCTTCGGTGGCGCAGCAGGCCTAACAGTGACTTCCAAAGGGTTCCAGGGCACTAACCCACATTTTTTGAACCCATTTGCCAAAATTTCTGGCCGATACACATCCAATAAAAGTTGATCAAGTAAGGCGCAAAAATTACTTTTTGACACTTCACCACCGCTTAATCGATGTTGTAAAGCTTTCTCCTTCCACGAAGCTTTCAGCGTATGAAATACGGAGACGTCCATCGGTTGCAGCAAATGGGTAGCGTTGGGGTATAAGGCCACTAAAACGCTAAAGCTAAAAAGCTGCAAAGCTGACTAACCTCCATAGATAGATGGGAGACGTGGCCATCGACAAAAAATAGTACTGGCCGCACTATCTTTTCTTTTTCCAGCCATGGAATGAACTGGTTTCCAATGTACTCATAAAAAATTGCGCAGGTCATCCATCCCTGCTCACTTTTTCCTATAGCCCATGATGTGGGCACATTTACGGTGATATGGAGCGGAATACGTGTATAACGGAAGACTACCAAGGGTGGTGCAAGATCTCCATTAGCATTGCCCGTAAAGAGAACTGTAATGCACTCTTTCTCGTCATTACCAACCGCTTGATAAATATTTTTACAACCGCGTTCAGCCATAACTTTTCCGGCTTTTGGTTGCAAGAAAAATGCTGTCTCATCAGCGTTAAATACGCGTTTGGGGTCATCCAAGACGCTCGCCAATCCGTTTCCCTCTAAATACGTATAAACGTCATTCTTCCAGCCGTCTAATTGTTCGTTTGTTATTGAGCTCCTGCTCTTTGTTAAATTTTGGGCAACGCGATTAGAAATCCGAGGGTGTCTACTCATAAAACTGCCATACCACTTTTTGGATGGAACCCTATCACGGAAAATGTCCTTCCCTAATTGAGCGGCTAATCTTTGCATGCTTATTAAAAAGGTTCCTTTCGAAACGGGAAATCCTTTTCTCGCTAATTCAAGGACCCATTCCTCAATTTTCAGTTCCTCATCGGCCGTAAAAGCCGTACGGGCTCCCATTTTTCTTGATATTGGGTTGATCCCTTTGACCTTGCTCCGAAGTGTAGAGCGGGGTATTTTTTACTTCTTAGCAGCCGCGTACACAGGAACCCCACGCATCACGTCATCCAGGGCTTTTGTCATAACTTCTTCATCATACTGCAGAATTTTTGTGGGAGGCATCGTCTTCATTCACCTAAAAAAATAAAAAGTTACTTAGGGTTACGTATGCATAACCTAAAGATGACACGCTAAGAACCTAAGGATGACATAGCTGTCAGCTTAAGGTTCCTGGACAACTATTGCACCGAAATAAAAATTCTACATATTCTTTTTATTTTTTAACTTCTATAGCACTGAAGCATCAATCGGGGCTAAAAAACTTTAAGATGACAATACGATCATCTTTAGGAAACTGCGCCTCTTAAGGAACCTAAACATGACACCGCCTTTGCAACCCCAACCCATAACCAAAATGACTGTGCAAAGCGCTTTGTTGTGAAATTAAGTCTAACAATGACAAAAACTTATTTAGGTAAGTATATCATTGCGATAAATATCGAGATAAAAAAACTTAAATAGTAAATACACTTACCTTAACCAAATCACTAGAATTGAAGCGAAAAACAGCAAATGATACAACCACAAACATAAACAAGACCGTATTATGGAAACCACAATGGCGTTTGATTGTTTTGTTATGTTGTCTCCAGGGAGAAGAATCAGTGTTGTCAGTGCAACAAATAAAATTCCCGCTACTTTTTTAAAACTCTTGTTTTTTGAAAGGTTATGAGACACTGTCATCTTTAGGTGGTATGTCATCTATAGGTGCCATTACCTTAAGGTATTTTTGTGTCCACCGAAAAGTTTACAAAATCAACAGAAAAGACAATAGTTGTACATTTTGCCAACAAAAGTGTTACATTTCTTCTTAAATATTAATCAAGGACAACAGCAACAGTGTACTTAACTGTATGACAAAAAAAACAAGAAAAAATAAATGAAACTTTGGCACTTAGAAAATAAAATAAAAATGTCCACAGAAAGGAGTTTCTGTGGACTTCAATTGTTTCTGTCTCATATTTAACAAATAAACGGCTTACGTACCATTGCTGCACTTAGTTAGTTAGTTATTTGTAGAGTTTTGAAAATCAACGTTAATCTTTAAAATCGGTTGAAATGATATAATTACCAATCTTAGTAAAAAAATCACTATTAGCTTTAATAATTAGTTTTTGGCTTAATCAAAATACATATTAGAAGATAGATTCGTCTTCTTCGCTGTCTGAATCGGGTATAATTAAACGGCGAGGTCGTTTAGCTGGTGGGGGGCTAAAAATGTTGTCCGAGCTATCAGAATTGTCAGATTCAGTGGTTATTTTCTTTTTTGGACACAAAAGTAAATTTTGTAACTGTACATTATTATCTGGTTTACCTGGCGGACTTTCTGGTGAAAACGGTGAATTAGATGACATGGTTACAGTTGAAGCATCAGGTGTAGCTACATTGTAATTTGGTGATGCACTGCCTCTACTTGACTCTGGTGATCTAGGATTTATATTAGATGTATCATATTGAATTTTTATCTGTCCCATTCCAAAATGAATACAATTTTTATCTGCTTCGCATTCTAAGCAACTTAACCTCCTTGCGTGCATTACATTTGGTGTCCATCGACTCCAAATAAGTTGGTGTATTTTGAATGTACCTTTGAAAGGTTTCGTTGTACTCTTATCCAATATACTCTGTATTTTTGGCACTTCAGAATCATCAATTCCGTAAATTTCTATCCCTTTGCAGTTTTCTTTCAAACACTTCATTAGACCATTGTAGCTCGAAACATCTTTACCCATTGCAACTGAGTTATCACATAATCTTTTAACGCATCCACCCCATCTGGAGCGCTTTTGCCGTGACCCCTTTCACTATAATGCCAAATAATGGTGTTCACTCCTAATTCGTCGCTTATGTAATTCGCAATCAAATGAAACATTGATTTATTCCTGTACTGTGTCGATGGTCCGTCACTGAGTATATGTAATTCCGTAATTTCTGTACTTATTTCTTTAATTCTATGCAATACAGGCTGAAGGTGCACACATATAAACACAGGGTCATGTCTCAAATTTTCAGAGATTGTACATATTGATGTTGTCTTTAAATGTCTATCTGGTGACTGAAAATCTGTATTATAGTATACGCACGTATGCAGTGACAACTGCCTTTTTGATCCACCAAAGTGAGCGGATTGAATTTCAGCGCTGTACTTACAGTTGTAATTTTCCGAAAAATCGATATGCAATAAACCTTCAAAAGGAGATAGTTTTTCTTTAAGGGTGTGGATTGTCCTGACCTGATGTATGAAATTACCCACGTGTTTCATGTAAACTGGTAAGTTTGAGTGTAATAACTGTACAAGTGATTTATTTGTCGTTTTTACCGTTTCTTTAATGGACTTTTTGCATATTTTTTCCTTACCTTTTATAATTATCTTTTCATTTTTCGTTATCCATCTTTCATAAGTTATAGAGTCATCTTTATCGTAATTATTGTATTTTATCTGTTTATCTTGGCAATCCTTACATACTCGCTCTAAACATTTTAAATTAAATGTATTCTGACAGCACAATGATTTCGCTACATCGGAAGCAGTGCCATATGATAAAATTTTAGCCTTTTGTAGAGCTCTAACACATAGGTCATTATTTTCATGTATTATGCACAGACACGTATTTCGTGAAGAAACTTTTGGAAAAACCACCCAAAACGGGCGGTATCTTCGAAAGGTTTGGTAAGAAATTTGAATGCCGGTTTTATTTTTAAAAACTTTGTGCAAGTTAAGAAGAGTGTCATTGAGCAGTCGTATTTGTTTTTTATTTTTATTTCTAGTAATTGTTTCTTTTTTACCAGACGTGAGGCGAATATATTCGTCTTGTGTTAAAAATTCTTGTATAGCTTGTTTTACATTACGTCTTTGTGTCCTTTTTTCTATTTCTCTTTGGTTTGTTTCTTTTCTTTGTTTTTCTTCAAGTCTTTTTATACGCATTCTGTATTTCTTCAACTTTTGATTCATTTGTAAAACTTTTGTCTTCAAAGTGATGTTTTCTCTTTTCATTGCCCTTTTGTTGCGATCTGCTACCGCTTTACCAGCATTCACACGTGAAAACGATGAAGAAGTGCTTGGTGCTGAACTTGAAGGTGGAGTATTCTCTTCGATTAGAAGAGCAGTTCTTTTTCTAATCTTCAATATATCTCGTCTCTTTTGAGACTTTTCCCGCCATAATTTTCTTATTTGGCGCTGTTCTCTTGGAGTATACTGATCTATCTTTTTTATTTCCCCTTTTTCTTTTTTCTTGTAGTACCTTTCTCTATCTTTTCGACGAACTTCTGCAACTGCAGCTTCATCCATTTTTGCACGCGCTCTTCGCATACTTAGCTTTTTCTGTTCACGCCGCCTCTTCTTTTTTTCATCATCACTTAGTTGAGATGTTGATCTACTTACTCTTGGCATGATTACCTGTACAAGCAATAAAAATGCATATTTACATTCAAACCCACAAGCCCACAAACAGACCATAGCATAGAATGGAAAAGGAAGAGGTAGAATATTAATAAAAAAATATTACGAAGTGTAATAATATCATTGCACCATATAATTGTTCAGATATGGATTTCCGCGAAGTAACATCAGTACAGCAATCATCCCAGCGTCACTTCTGTAGACATAGTCTTTTCCGTGGACATGGTGTCCACCTGGAAGTTGTCCACGGAAGGGTCGTGCAACAAAAAAAATAAATGCAACTCACAGATTTTTGAGGTTAGGAACGCCTCTATGTTATCTTTGCCAAAAGTGCCCCAGCTTACGAAACTCTATAATTGAAAATGATTTTTACGTATTTCACTTACCAAAATATTCCTGGAACCGAAAAGTTGCAACGGTCTTTGACAAAACCAATAACTTATCACTTTATTCTTGAAACAAATGCAATCGTTCGTCGTAAGTTATTCGCACTGATGTCAAACTTTTGCTTCAGATGACAGCAAGAAATGTTGCCAGTGAAATAAAATAATCTTCAATGGTAGATTTTTTTACGTAGCCGTGACATGATATTTTTGTTGGTCCACGGGAGGCGTCGCACAATTTGACACACCACGTTTATCGGTTTCTAACTTTTACTTTATGTGTTTTTATTTATTGCGATGCTCTGAAACTTTAACATAAGTATGTTAATAATAATCCAGAATATATTTAAATATTTTTCTTCAATTTGTAGTATTTTTAACTTACACTCAAACACACGAACATCATAAGGACACGGTCCACGGAAGGGTGTGAAATGGCTGATTTTGATTTTTTTAAAAGTATAGTAACGTAATTTATGTGGATGATCTTTACATTTTAAATTTCTAAGGATGCTCTATTATACATACATAATGAATTTATTATGAAATAATATTTTTTTGGAATGAATATATGAAATGCACACTTTTTTCACGTGTTCTGATTATGACCCTTATGCGCTTTCTGCAATATGCGATTCAATTTCTGTTATTTGTTACTTCTACGATCAGTTCATATTGGTTCATATGTGTATATATGATCCATCATATAATAAAAGTAAGTTTGGTATTTGTCTCAAGATCTGAATGAATCAACTCTATTTTTGAGACTAGTTTTTATAAATGAATACATATATTTTTGTAATAAGATAGTTTTAAGTTGGTACTGATTAAAGTAATTACTGAATAAATAGATCTTAATTCATTGCTTGTTACTATTATTCGAATAAAACTTATTATATTCCAATGTTAACGTTTTCTATGTGTTTTCATCATTTAATCGTTTTTCATATCAATTAAATACAATTTGTTAAATAATTTAATATTATAATTGTTTTTTTTTATATATATAGGAGAAGGTGCAAACGAGCATGCGGCTCACCTGATGGTAAGTGACTACCGCCGCCCATGAACAACTGCAACACCAGGGAGGGAATCGCAGATGCGTTGCCGGCCTTTTAAAAAGGAGTAGGCTCTTTTCTTGAAGGTCCCTAAGTCGTATCGGTCCGGAAAAATCGCTGATGGTAATCGATTCCACAAGGAAGTCGTGCGAGGAAGAAAACATCTTCTAAATCGCACAGTGGTGGACCGCCAATCATCCAGATGGTGTGGATGGTAACGCGAGTTCTGCCGCGATGTGTGTTCGTGAAAGGAGACGGCTCATTTCTGCCCCAAGTCGTTTCATGTTTATGTGCTTAATTGGCCCCGGAGACCTAAAAATTTTATTTAATTAAAATAACATATAATTAAATAATGCAAACTGTACATTCGATACTAACGTGCGAAGCGGGGATTGCAAATTGGCTTAGGATTAAAAAGTACTTTAATGACTGTACTTAAAGTCAGCCATGT
Source organism: Parnassius mnemosyne (assembly GCA_963668995.1). Lineage (NCBI taxonomy): Eukaryota > Metazoa > Arthropoda > Insecta > Lepidoptera > Papilionidae > Parnassius > Parnassius mnemosyne. The sequence continues at coordinate 10,550,001 of CAVLGL010000093.1, forward strand.
TTTTTCTCTTTTTTTACGTAAAGTGAACGTGCTTATGTCATTGGATCATTACTTGTCAAAGTTATAAATCCCTCCAAAGAGTATATTATAATTAGAAGGGACCCCTTAGAACAACAGATAAAGAGTATTCAGAACTTAGAGTACAAATATGCAAGTTATAGAGCGCGCGTATCGCTCAATGCCCATTATGCCAAGCGTAAAATTGACGCCTATGCGTTATTGTACTTAAGTTATTAATTTGATTATGTAAGTATTTGTAAATATTAGGTAAGTGATAATTATAAGTTATGTTTTAGCTCAATAAAACATAGGTACGAATTTATGAAACTATGTATATTAATCAAACACAAAAATCTAATTAATTTACTCTCCCGTTAAAAACCATATTATACAGGGTTAGTGGGAACTCGACTCGCTACTTTGCAGTTCGCAGTTCGATAGAAAAAGAAAAACTGATTAAAGATGGTGTAAATAATTTATAATATACAACTTATAACATAGCCAAGTAGCTTAAGTAAGGAAGGTAATAAAAAATCTAATATTGAAATAAAACCTAATACTAAATCTAAAATGCATATATAAAGTCACGTTTTAAGTCGTTCTAATGTTCCAAACATTTATCCAACTTCACGGTCACGGTTATTTAAACAATTCATCCGCCCGCGCCGTTTTTAGATAATTTAATTATTGATGAGTAATAAACAATATTGGTAATTAATAATAAAATTTAATAACCATCATTCCAAGAAAGATTAGAAAAATAAAGGAAATATCACTAGATTATTGAAATAGGTACAACTTGTTAAAATGAGACTTGGCTTGATTTTTCCAGTTTCATAGAAACTCTGGTTCCCCTTTTGCAAACACTTAAATTCATCTCAAAATGAGCACAGTAAGTCGCCAAGTAATGAATTTACTACATTCTTTTAGTAGTAAGTAAATAATCACGTTCTTGATTACCTACTTGGGGCGTTATTTTTTTCAACGTTTTAGTTGATATCTTTTAAACCCCGCTATGCAGAATAAAAACATTAACGGTTCCTCAATAGATATTAAAAATCCTATACAATGATCCAATTTTGGTCGAGTCTCCTGCACTTTTGCTGTGGGGCAAATGTCCATGGAAAATGGGCCGTCTCCTTTGGCGGCTGGGATTAATCCGAACAATTCCTCAGAGCACTCCCCGTGGTAGATGCGAAAGAAAATGCAAAGGGATGCAACATCTCTTCGCAGTGCCAATGAATCGAGCCGATCGGAAAGGACTAGGTCGTCGACGATTCGAGCCGCTCTGCGCTGGATGCGGTCAAGTGGAAGGAGCTGGCACTGGGGAGCCCCTGCCCAGAGATGGGAACAGTATTCCATGTGAGGCTGAACTTGCGCTTTGTAAAGTTGCAGGCCGTGTGCCGGCATGAAATACTGTCCCGCTCTGCTGAGCACGCCAAGCTTTTTAGAGGCCAATTTGGAAACTGCACGTCACTCGATATGTCCACTCCGAGGATTCCGATATTGGCTGAGGCAAGAAGGGGAGTGCCTTGAAACTGAGGAGATACGACAAAGGGGTTCTTTTTAGCGGTAAACGCGCAAACTTGTGTCTTCTGAGGATTAAACTGGACTAGAGATTAGATTAGACTGCTGATGAAGTGATCCCGAGTTCGAATCTATTATAATCCTGTTCTACACAGATGGCTAGTCTCTATTGAGACGCCGCCGCGACCGAAATTCGGTCTGGAGGACATTATTTTACTATCGTTAATCACAGTGCACGTGAGTTTTTTTTTGCCATAATCTTTAGCCAAATTGCCTAGTGTACAAATAAGGTACAGCGCACACTGTAACGATATGGCAAGGTATTTAGTGACAAACCATAACACACTAGAATAGCATAACATTAGAAAATTTCAATGATACTGGTTGTTGTTTAAAAACAAGTGTGATACCTCCTAGTATAGATAATAGAATAAAAGCTGTGGTAGCTATTATTTGGGATGGGCAACGGTAATATTCAATAGCCATCAGGCTCGGCGGCACATGCTGTTGCCGTTTAATTCAATTTGCTCTATTTAGTAATCTCTCACAATTGAAACTCGATCTCAAGGTACGAGGAGAGCTCGATTTAAATGTTTTTTTTTTACATACTGCGTGACAGCGGGTCGGTTAGGCTTTTCAAATGTATCTGTTTAGTATCTGTCTATGTACGCATCTCAAAGGAAAGGTGGATTTTTGATGCGTTATGTTATGTTTGGTTATTATGTACTTAACCAAAATGGCGGCCTTAAAATGTAGAGACAATTAGATTAGACATATTGAGTATTATTACTGGGTATAGGTCTTTGAAAATCAAGATGATGTGCCCTAGAATATTTTTACACAACCTGGAAGTTGTGTAGGTAGGATGTCTAATTACTTTTCTTTAGACTAGCGACCCGCCCCGGCTTCGCCTGGGTAGGATCTATTGACGTTATTTAAAATAAAGATAATCATCAATGACCATTAATTTTTTTAAGGTTTTGGTTTTTTTAAAAAAATAACGTTTCTGATAAAGCCTACATCACCTCTGGTATTGCTTTCTATCCCAAGTCCGTCAAGTTTCATTACAATCGTTGCACCCATTCCAAAGACTAATCCAGACAGACAGACCGACAAAAATGGTTGTTCATGTCTTAATGGCATGGAAATAACCTAGCGGCAACACACGACTTTGGTCGCTACGGCTACGCGCATAGGTAAAGTTTGAGCGAGAGGCCGCTTGTCCTTGAGCCGATACAAATTGCTCAAAGCGTGAGGTTGTAGGTTCTGTTGGACGCCTTGAGATTTGTTGAACTGTATTGCCCATGGTGGTATTGGGTATTAATGATAGTTTATAATTTATATCTCTTACATTCGCGGAGACGGCGCTCCGAGTTCGACGAGTTCACGTCGGACAGAGTATCTCCTATTTTGCATCACGATGTCATTAGGGTCGTTTAAAACGTTCCTAATCTCCTGCAGTTGGTTGCGCAGTTATTTCAATATTGCAGACTGACACTTGTTTTTAATATTTTCCTTGTTCAATTGTCCGATTTTATGCAAAATGGAACCACACGACAAATTTCATTTTTTACTTTTTTTGAAGAATACTAATTTTAAAGTGGTCTAAATTATTCTTCAAAAACGAACCACATGCTTTTTTCCTTGGAAACAATGTATACGAAATGCAGAACAGAACCAACAGCAACAGTAAACACCGAACCACAGTACAACGGGACTCGATTGTTCAAACAAATAAACGATATTACTACCATGTAATATTATACATAACAGATCCACACATACTTGGTACCATTACACATTACACATATTTTTATTATTAACAATTATTTTTAATACACCAAATGGAACCAAGTTTCTGTGGTATCTTTATGCATAAAATAAATTCATAATTAATTTTTCTTTGTTTTTGTATAATGGAACTATAAGCATTCACCGCGAAGAAAGTTCTATTGGTTTTGTTAATTTCTTTAGAATTTAAATAATTAAACATGTGAGCGCGAGACGTAGAATGTCTCATGTTTGATCTTCAAAAACATTGCCAATCTAAGATGTTTTTAAAATTGTAGATACGTCATACTCGCTCTAAAATGGCAATACGAAAGTCAGGTAATTGCCCGACTCGCATTCAGTCGGGCACGCTCTCGCGTCGCGGCTATACCTTCGCTACAGCGCGTAAATCTTCTAGTTATTCGTGGCAAAAAGGCCTTTCTGTGTTTTTAGGTGGTGCACAAATTACACGGCAACTATTAGAGACAAGAAAAACGTCTTGTTAATATTTTGAATATAGATGTTTTATTCATAATTGGTTTTATTATTTCAACACTAACCGCTAGCGTAAACTTTAACGCTAGCTAGTGTGTTCATTTTCCATATCGGTATGTCACGCGCTCGCGCCAATGAGCGCTCGGCAGCAATCGATACGCAACTAATGATGTATATTCATCTTCTTCTAACGATATGTATGCCCTATCATTTGTCTCTTTTTGTTAGCGCAACGTGCCATAATAAATAACTGTACGTAGATATAGTACTACCTGCGCCACTTTAAAATACAATAATGTTAGTGTGTAACCTGTCTATCTTTTTAATACGTCTTTGTTGCCAATGCCTTAAATCCATACGGGAATTATTTAATATAAGCAACAGCTTCGGTTGTACAATATGGGAATTTATTCTCCAAAAACTAAGAGTGAGCACTTTGTATGGATAGAAAGAATGGCTAGTAAAGGTGCCCAGGAAGTCAGTTCTTGTCTAGTAAAATACTTTGGCGAGCATATTTCTTAGGTGTCGAGGAATTAATTCTATGGAGCGATCACGTGGAGAACAGAATCGTAACATAAATATAGTATTGACGTTAAAATCATTTTTGCATTATCATACCCAATGACAGAATTTTCTACATTGAAACGGCAATAAAGAAATATCCGAGACTATACACTGCCGATGATTATGTGCAGGTTATGAAAGGGTAGTAATAAAAGCTCCGACAAAAAAAATAAGAATTGCCCTTACTCAAAATATGAAATCTACTGCCTCAAATACTAACTTTCCGAACTACTTTTGTCCGAATAAAAATGACGAAACGACCGAATGAAATACTGAAATCTTCGAAAATTAAATATTAACCTTTAGTGCAATAATACTTTTCTACCAGCTTAAATTAGGTTTTACTGAAAACTATGCTTTGTAATTTTTATCTGTTCTTACCTACTATTAACATACTCGTATAAATTACCTTCCATATTTCATGGACTGTGGTGCTATTTTAACTACAACGTCATACAGAAACTTATAAAAAATATAAAAATGTACTTGTAATAATATTACCTTTTACTTATCATGAATTATACTTACCACAGGTATGCTTCGATATCAGTACTTACTTCAGCCCCCATAACATGACCATCGAAACACAATATGATAAAGCGATTTATCGCTATGAACTGTCAAAATACAATGGAATTTTGAAAGTTCAAAGCGATAAATCGCTTTATTATATCGTGTTTTAGTGGCCATGCTACTAGGGCAGGCGTTAAAAATTCAGAACAGTCATATAGATAAATCTAAACCCAGGTGGATTTTGGTTTCCTACAATATTTTACTATTATCCTGTTTTTTTTTTTAATCAACAAATTCCCTTGTTTTTATAATATTAGCGAGAAAAGAGATAAAAATAAAACAAAATTCAGTTCATTATAAAAATATTCTTTGATAGGTAGTACAAAATGTCATACATAACTGTACTTATGAACTAAATAGGGAGGTAGGTAGTTGTCAGTATCTTAATTATCTTCATCGTATTATAAGAGCAGGTCTGGATTTAGTAGGACGACCCCGTTTCTTTTTTGTCCTATAGGTAGTGCTTTCGCTTCCATAGGTGGAGTCGCGAGCTTCAATCTAATAGCGAGCCCTAGAAGGTGTTTACAAACGTATTTTTTATGAAACTGTGGGCAAGTGCAGGATCCTTTTCTCCATTCTACATTTTGTGTTTCGTTTTTAGGCACTGTGACTTTCCAGAAAGCAAAATGTTTCATCTTGTAATCTTCAAAGTTTAACCACTGCTCACCGTACGATACCTCTCCTACTTGGCTACTACTTGGGATCAAGTATTCAGTGTATGCCGTGTTGAATGATAAAATCTTTATTCTTAAATCTTTCCTTGCCCAGCAATACCCATCGGTCCAGTCCTTCAGCTCAATAGTAGGTGTTTCAAGTAAAGGTTCTTTGCAGCTTTGTAAAGACCACTGAGCAACCATCTCAGTGGCAATGGTCAAGAAATGTGAAAGTGGAAGACGTTCACGTAAGGTGTTTTGGTCTTTTATGTTCCGATTGAATGCTTCTAATGCATTATTTGTGGCGGGTGAACACGGCGCTGCGCCTAAAAACCAATTTGGATGTTTCTTTAACTATTCTTCTTTAAAGTAGTGAATGAAATCGGTTTGAGTCTGCCATTTTTCAACAAAAGCCTGTGATGCAGCATTAAATACTTCATATGATGTAGCATTATGTAGTGCGTCTATGTCTTGTTTGATATCTTTCTGTTTCGTTTTATTGTTGACGGTTTTCTGAACTTTTTGGTGCATATTTTTCTTCGCGTGAGCCCAGCACATACGAATAACTGGTGTGGTACCAGAAACTGCGATGAAAGCATTTCTTATACTCTGAGCAGCGTCACAAACTAAAACTTTAGGTTGCATCACGTGATCAAATAAAGACAGAACCTTTTCTTTAAGGTAAATCTTCTTGACGTTCATTCGTGGACACACCAAGACAAAGCGGATGGAACTTGCGGTTCTTATCAGTGGTACCAAGAACTAAAACGGGGAACCCTTGCCATATGAGTTTGTATGTGGCGTCTATGTGCAGTATGTCCGTGGAACAAGCTATGTTGAGTAATTTTTTAGTTGACAATGCCAGACGAAAACTTGGTTCTTCCGCTTCTATCACGTGATAGCTGAACACGAAAACTTCATTTTCATCACCGGGAATAGTTATTCGATCGAAAATCCATTTTTCAAGTTCACCTAAGTAAATTGCAGCTCTTCTGAACTTCTCGCGCCTTCTGTCATATAAGTAGTTGTTAAGTTGCCGTTTCGAAGGCGCCTTTATCCCTGTCATGTTGTTTAGAGCCTCTAATATAGCTTTTGGCTTTAGGTGTAAATCAAACAGCTTATTTATTGCTCTTTTAACGTTTTCCGGAATTCCGTACTCACTTCGCGTACCAATCTGGTCATGGTTGTGCTCTGAAGTGGTCTTAAAAATAAGAATATCATTACAGTCGTTTACAAACAATAAATACAACGCACAATCACACTATGACCCCTTGGATTTTACCTTGTTACAACGATAGAAACGTTTTTGTCCTTCATCACTGTCCCGAGTATAATTTCTTGACCAAGTCTTTTCATTACTCACAAATTTCTCTGCTTCTTGTACATTATAGCACCGTTTGATCAACACCCAACTTTTGTTACGACGATTCTTCTTCGCCGGTACCGATGGACCAGCTCCCTCTTCTTCCTCCTCCGACTCTGAACGGTACACAGGTACCTCATCCATATTTCACAACAATACTAAGTTTCCTTAATAGATACTAAATTAAGTTACCTAAGTAGATTTATTAGGTTTTTGACATCATAATATTAAAACAATAGCAACAAAAACTATTTAATTTCATAACTTATACAAACAAAACACGCAAGGATCGGTCGTTGCAAGCGCACTGCGCTCGGAACATCCATCCGACCTCGCGAAAACAGCCGAACGCGACCCGAACCCGATCGCGCGGGACAAACAGTTGAGGTATTTTCATCATTATTGAGAGTTAAAATATATTTGATAACTAACAATAGAAATTATAATAGTTCATGCAAGTCGTAAAAATATGATTATTTTGTCAAAACCTTTGTTGTCGGTAACTTAGTAATCTTGTCGGAGGTTCAGTATTTTATTCGGAAGTTTATTTTTGTTATTCGAAGATCTATTTTTTTTTTTTAGGAGAAATGTAATTTGACCGTTCTCTCCTTTGTTTGTTAAATTTGTAATTTTTTTTCGGTATCTATTGGGTTTTTTTGACGGTAATTTATTATAATGCTGGTTAATTAGAATAATAGTCGGCCACAGATCGTTGGAGATTAATTTGTTTTTCGGAACCATTGTTATTTCCCGTTATGAAAGATTGCAAAAAAAAATGAACCCGCTTACAGTTACAGTTATGGCGAAATCTGATTTTCTGGGAACTTCTAAGGTTGAAAAAATGATTATTAACAGAAAACGTAGCATTAATAAAGCGTGTATTAATTAATTGGCTACAAACTCGAGAAATATACCTACCGTCAGGGAAGCCAGTGTTACCAGCGAAACTAGCCGATATTCAGTCCATATAACATCTCATTCCACAAGATGCACAGAGTTTTTATAATGGTCTTGTGATGATGTAGTAGAAGACGACATATGGACTAGACACGGTGGATTTTGAAATCCAGTTTGATGATAACGTCGAATAAACGCTCTCTATATGTATTATTTTATATTTTTTATGAATTAAAGCTTTATTACGATAACAAAAATACATAGTTTCATTTATATCAGTAAATCCCTGGGTTGTGGTTCTTTTTTGTATATGAGAATACCTATTAATTAGTAAATGTTAAAAAGAACCACATGCACATTTTCTTAATTATCTAGAAAGTTTAAAAGTATCTAGAGCAAATTTATATACACATAAATAAATAATTTATCAACAAATTTGAATAAAATAAATAGTAATTTTACTTCAGCTGACAGAGCTGCACATGTTTTTGTAAATCATTTGATATCTCAGAAGTGCGTATTTGCTGGGTGGTTCCTTTTTGCATAAATACGGACAATTATAGTTTAATTTTAGAAACGTAACCTTAGTAAAGTATGTTTACACCATTACGAAGAACTGTGCTCTTATAATATTTAAATGTTTAGCGAAATCTAAGTCATATTTTTTTAAAATTTTATACGATATCATTTAATTTTTAAGACTGTCAATGTTACTAGTTAAAAATAAATGATTATAACAAAAATATTCGTGTAATTTTATTTTTCTTCTTTAACAAAAATTTTGAATATATCTTTTGTAGCGGAACCCTAAAAATAAGACCTACATTTTATGACACAAAAAATAGCGCGCTAGGCCATACAATCAATCGTTCATTTAGACTCAAAATTTCGCTGCCACAAAAAGCATTAAAAAATACATAGCATAAGTATTTATAGGCCTTCCCCTCTATGAGTCAATCCATGCTGTGCATAGATTGCTTCATAGAGGGCGGGCTGGCAACCGCAGTTTTTTTTTAATAATTATTATTTTAAATTGTTATCAGGAAGATGCTGCTGCCCATCTTTGTTTAACCACCCACTTTTGCCTCTTACGACACACACGAGATTTGGGGCAGTGGATTATCATAAACCGCCATTATATAGCAAATTATTATAATTTGCAACAAACTAATAATAAAATAATAACCCAACGGCTAGAATAAATATAGCTAGCTCGAAGAAACAAAAACCGACGAGGAAGAAGGATATCGCATACCACAATTCTCCTGCCGCGGTCAGTCTCGTACCAGTGAACGAAATGTAGGGCAGTTCCCTACTAGATTGATGACATGGTAAGTCATGCAAGAAGTCGATGGAATGCTGGTGGCTCAGGAACGTGTTTAGAGGAGTTCTTTGGACAGACGCTTATGCTTTTTACAAGAAATAGCAGTGGATTTGTGAGGGGTTAAGGTACCATTCTGTAGCCGTCCGCAGACAGCAGCAGCAGGCGACGTGTCGTCGCGACACTTCTGGTTTCTATGTAGTTCTATGAAGTACCTTCCGTACCTAGCGACACGTCATTTGCCGGAGCGGCAGACATGTCGCCCGACCGCATGAGATCAGTAGTGCCGCCAACGCCCGAGTGACACGTTGAATTTTTCTCAAAAAATGAGTTTCACCGATTCCGGGGAGGAGAAACTGATAAACCAGGTGGCCTAATATCCCACACTGTACGATGCATCTCACAATAATTATTTAAACAGTGTGACAAAAGATAATATTTTGAAAAAATATAGGAAAGGAGTTAAATAAAAGCGGTAAATAGGTACCTATATATTATATTTTGTTTACATAAATCGAGTACCCACAGAACATTCGGAACAGATTGCGGCTGCACACGGGCTGCTGCCGCCTACAGTCGAGTTCGGAATCATGACTGCAGCGACATGACGCTACGACATGTCGCGACGACCCGTCGCCTGCTGCTGCTGTCTACGGCTACGGAATTGTACCTTTTTAATCATAATTTATGATAAAGAGTCGGGTTTTTAAGTTATTACTATATTTTATTTACATTAAGCAATGTGATAACCATCTAGACCTTCATTATCACTTACCACAATGTGGGATTATAATCAAGCACTGGCTAATAATAAGTATATATAAATATAAGATATGCCATGCTGCAGTTATATTACTGGTATAGTTGTAACGCGAATGGGTTGGCTCGACCGGGGAAGGACCACGCTCTCACAGAATACCAGCGTAAAATAACAGCTTAACACTTTTGTGTTTCGTATGGTGAGTGTAGAGAACCAGAGACCCTTCTGGAAACGAGGCATTTCATCTTAGTCGTCACGGGTGAAAACGCATCTTTGATTCGTCATCGAGGATAGATGAACATATCTATGGACCACAGCAACCACTTACCTATAAAAAAAATCCAAGAAAAATACTTTCAAAATTGTGCAAAAAAACGTATTGGTACTTGTCCGCGAAATGATTGCAATGGTTAAACAATCAAAATGTTCACATAACAGACACGTTAAACGAATGCTTATCATTTGACCAACCACTAAATATGACCCTTCGTGATGCTCGATGCCCTTCCACTTTTTCATGCCACATATGTGGCCTCTCATTATAGCTAGTTGCAGGTGTCCTGGGCGTAACTCATTTGTTATTTTTATGTTATTATAAACAAATCTACACTTAACCTCTTTTAGTGATATCGGCATTACGGATCGAAATATAGGGCCTTTTACTATGTAATCTGTTTTAAATTAATATATGCATTGTTAAATGTGCTTTGCAAAATGTCCATTACTGGAATTGATTATTAAAATGAATATAAAACGAGAGCTTAAGTACTGTTGTACTAACTTTAAGACGTAAATTTTATTTCTTAGCATATACTTACTTTTGTTTGACTGCAATTCAACCTAAGTGGCGATAAAGTTCTAGATGATAAATCGCACAATTTAACGTAATAAAGGCCTATTAACTCTTGCCTTGAAGACGCCCAGATTTTCGTCCTTCGTGATAGCCGAAAGATGAAACGGGGACGGAAGAATTAAGGCACGTAAATCTTGCAGCACAATGCGAAGTGCCCATTGTTGAGGTTCGGAGAAATCTCAACTATGGGCGGGGGACCCTAACAACTGAAGGTGGTTATGTACATACATACTGTTACGGTTACAGCCTATCGAAAATCCACTGCTGAACATAGGCCTCCCCCATAGATTGTTTCAGAGTAAATTAAGACTTTTAGTTGTTACCAGCTGGTACCCGGCGCGTTGCTACCTCAGAGGAAATAATTGTGGAAATGTCGGTTTAAATTTGAAAGAGTTATATTGTTTAATTAGGAATGAATTCACATTGATTGAATTGGAATGATATATAACTTTCAAATAAATTTGTTGGTACGATCCGCGCGCCACCTACTGAAGTTAATTGTACTACGCCTATAACCTTCGCGCGAGTGCAAGCGATAAGTTGACAAAGTTTTAAGGCAATCTGATGAGCATGCAGAGATAGATGGCTGTAGTGTTATCTACCCGTAACAGTATCGAGCAATTGGTTTCATTAGATGCCAAGCTTTTGAGTCCGAGAAAGATTGCCAATAGTTCCAGATAATTTATATGGTAATTGCGTTCACTAACTGACCACCCTCTCGCATTCTTCTTCGCGAACTGCGCCCCAGCCAGTTCGTGAAGCATCTCAAAGAGCAGAGATCTCAAAGCAGCACAAAATACGAACAAACAAAAAAATTTTTATGTATTAGATTAAAAAGACGTTGCTGAAAAGGTTTGTTTCCCTTTGTTGCTTCTTATGACATCCACGACACGATATTATGGGATAGTGGAAATTATTACATCGCCACTAGTACACGGGTGCACCGCCACTCCACGGTGTGGTCATGTAGCTATATGTTTGCAGTTAAGTGTCGTTTAAAATATCCGTAAAATACTGTAACTAGCCGAACCGCGTGCTTAGATCACGTACAGTTCCAAAAAGTTATTTCTTTTGGTAGTGCCTTTTTTATATAAAGGGTAAGGGTAACAAATGAGCACACAGTCCACCTGATGGTAAGTAGTCGCTGTGGCCCATAGACATCCACATCTAGCCTAGACGGTAAGAGTTTGCCTGAGCTCTGTACGGTGGGTTTTGCAATTACTTTGTAATACATGTCTTCATTTATATCAAAACGTTTGGACAGAGTATGCCGAGAAAGCAGCCAATCAGCTCATTTTTCCTTGATTCGATTTTTATATATACATCTACTGATTTCATACTGAAACTATCACAATAGGACTCAGCCTTACACCATGTTTCGATGCGTCACACTTAGGCATAGTATCGTTTTCTACTGGGGAATCAGTAGTATTCAACAGTTCCAGATATTCCCTCATTCAAACTAAGTTACAAACAATTTTAGCTCGTTATAATATTGTTAGTACTACTAGGTATATAGTTGGGTTCCATCGTGATAAACAGAAACACGTACGTCATTTCTTAGTAAATAAATACAATGTAATGGAATAATTTTTATTCAGTTTAGACTACAAGACTAAAGATCAGTTCCGTGTAGGGTTGCCACCTTTTTTGATCTAATACTCGTATAGTATTTTTTCCCAAAAAAGATGCAAAAATATATAGTACTTTTGGGAAATTTAGGAAATAAAAAACACACATTTATTTTTAATCTGTATGTATTTTTCCATATATATTAGTTATTGCTCTTCGCTTTGGCCATCAATGATCTATTATTATATCATTGAAGGCCAAAGCACTAAATTAATTATCCTATAAAACAATTATAGGAATTTGACCAATTTAGATTCAGATTAAAATAAATTAACAAATAATTTTTAATTAAATTAATACATGCTCTATTTCTTACTTTCCATTTTACATTCATGACGGAAAAAATATTTCCACAGTTAATATAAAAAGCGCGACATTTGAATTAGGGATAAAAATATAGTATTTTTCGTACTATATTATTTTTCTATAACATATAGTACAATTGACTGAAATATAGTACGATACTATATATTATAGTACGGGTGGTGACCCTAGTCCTGTGAGACGCGGCGTGCGTGTCACAAGAGGCGACAAGGTGAAAAGGTGCCCTTTTTTATAGGATAAGGGTGACAAACGAGCACACAGTTCACCTGATGGTAAGTGGTTGCTGCTACCCATAGACATCTACATCTATCCTCTATTACAAATCAAAATGCAGATGCGCTGTCACCCGTGAGGACTAAGATGGAATGCCTCATTTCCAGTAAAAAGGGTCTCCGGTTCTCTACACTCACCATAGGAAACACAGCAGTGTTAAGCTGCTATTTTACGCTGGTATTCTGTGAGAGCGTGGTCCTTCCCCGATCGAGCCGACCCATTCGTGCTACAACTATACTACTAATATAGTTGCAGCTTGCAGCATGGCTCTACCACGAAAAACGCCCTTATAAGACAATCTATGGGAATCTATGGGGAAGCCTTTGTTCAATAGTGGACCACAGAATAAATAATAGAGTGAGCTTTGATAGGCCATAGTGATGATGATAATGATAAATAAACCATAGCCAATTAATCACATCATAATCAAAGATGTTTTTCTGGTTCAGGAAATAAGCTCAGTGTAATTCACACGTAACATTGATTTATAAATTGCATACTAAAATACGAAAATATTTAGAACTAGCTGTGCCCCGCGACTTCGCCCGCGTGTAATTTACTACGATTTCATGGCTATCAATTTTTTTGCGCGGCACCCTAATTTTGTTTTTGAGTAATGTTACCATCTTATGAATATTAACAAATATTGATGTTAATATATATACGATACTAACGTCACTCAATTGTTTTGCCTTCCCGGAACCCCTCCACTAACATTTAAACTTTTGGTATGGTATTAAAGTTCAAATTGACTTTTAAGTATTATTACGAATCTTTTGTATGGGAATATAGAAAAGTGTAGTTTTTTGTATTTTTCAGGCAATTTTTTAAATTTTTCTCTCCATAAGAACCACCTTCGTACTTCAAGGAATATTATAAAAAAAGAATTAGCGAAATCGGTTCAGCCGCTCTAGAGATTTGCGCTTAGCAACACATTCAGCGATTTATTTTTATATTATGAATTAGTACCTATGTGGTAGTGATCACTCAATCCCATGACTTATTATCAATCATGATGTGTTCTTTGATATTATAGGCAGTTCTGTACCAAACCTTGTTAGACATATTTTTCATTAAAAAAAAATTCCGATACTAATATAACAACAATCTAACAGTTCTCATGATCTCATCATATGAATCTATGTATAAACACAGAATAAATAATAGCATTATAAATTAAAGTAGGTACCTACCTGCGTCCGACGCGTCGCGGTGCCGCGCCGCTCGATACGCACGGCGCGCGCGTACCGCGCGTCGACACCCCACAGTGCCGGCACCGGCTGCCTCTAAATCGCACCCCTGCAAAAAAACCTTAGCGGATATAATTAATAGAATAATTTATAATCCAAAATTTAAAAGTCACAACTTGATCTCTTTTGTATTTGTGATTAAAACATATTACGAAGATTTAATTTGAAATAATTATTCAATTACCGTGCTAAGGTAAGAATGCCTTCTAATTATTACACAAGGTCGCACAAATTGAAATAGTTTTTAACATAGTAAGTATTTACTTTTAGTTAATACATTTTATTTTAATATAAGTTACAAAAAAAAACATTTAATCAGTTACCGTTTATATTGTGGGCATGTTATTTATTTTGTTTTATAAGTACGAAAATCAAATTTCCCGCATTTACTTTACAGTTTAAGGCGCACACCGCTGAGCCAACGTAGCTCGTGGCCCGTACAGACATACGTAACTCAAGATGAATGAACTAGACTTGATCAAAGAAGTTGAGAAACGACCAATTCTGTACGACAAGTCAGTGAGCGGATTTAATAAGACAAAATTAAGAGACGATGCTTGGAAGGAAGTACAGAATGCTCTACATGTATCAGGTAAATTTTTAGCCACGAAGAAAATGAAAATCTTAATTAGTTATAGTGTCTGTGTCATCACTGTGCCAAGGTTACACACAATAGATTTATATGGTAGAGCCACGCTGCAGCTATATTATGGTTGTAACACGAATGGGTCGGCTCGACCGGAACTACGCTCTCACACAATACCGGCGTAAAATAGGAGCTTAATGCAGCTGTGTTTCGTTTGGTGAGTGTAGAGAACCGGAGACCCGTTTTTCTGGAAACGTGGTATTCCATATTAGTTCCTAAAGGGTGACAACGCATCTGCATTTTGATTCTTAATCGAGAATAAATGTAGATGTCTATGAGCGACAGCAGCCACCTACCATCAGGTGGACTGCGTGCTCGTTTGTCAACCCTATTCTATAAAAAACAAATTGTTACCATATCTGTACACAAGACGCGTGAGTCGAGCAGTGAAACTTTCAGCTACGGTACAGATCCCTGGAGTTCCAGCCGCGCTCTCGCACCGGTCGAGCGTGACTAGAAACGCGAATAGCCGCACGCGGCACACCGTTACCGTAACTTTACTAGGTGGTGGGACACCTTCTCTGCCAAGAAATCGGTCTGGGTAAGTATCCACACACTTACACCAATTTTTGCTACCAAATAGTAACACTGCGTATAACATCGAGGATAAATGTGGATGTCTATGGACCACGGCATCCACTTACCACAGGTGGACTGTGTGCTCGTTTGTCAGCCTTATTCTATAAAAAAGCATTAAAATTTAAATCGGTTATTTAAAGGTTTAAAAAAAGTAAAGTTACTGTCGTATTGCTGGACACAGGCCTAACCTAATTTTTGAGAGGGTTATGGAACAATTCGTTGCTAACGCCGCAAAGGAGCGAACCTCAATTTTTTACAAATTACTGGAGAGTAAGATAACATTTGTTATTCCTCGATTACTAGCTTTTTCTACCGACTTCAAAAAGGAATCGGTATTCAATTCGACTGTATGTTTTTTTATGTGTGTTACCTCATAACTTTTTACTGGTGAACCGATTTCGATGATTCTTTTTTTATTTAAAAGCTGCTACTTCACATGTGGATTCATATAAATTTTATCAAGGTCTGACCAATAATTTTTGAGTTACTCTTAATAATTTATATTGAAGTCGGTTGTACAAAATTTTTAATTTTATATTATTTTATCAGAAAATAAAATTTATTACACTTAATGGAAAACTACAAACAATATTAATTTTACTGATGAAAAAAAGGGTATATAATAAACGTTTTCTTGCTCACCTATAATTTTTAAAAAATTGAGGTTCTTTCCATCGCGGCGTTGGCGGCGAATTGGTCTGCCGCGTTGTTCCAGTGCATGTCGGCGGACATCACATCATGTTCCCGAAATATTTTATTCCCTTATTCCTCAGATACCCTACGATGTTTTCCTTCACCATCGAGCACGTGATAAATCATTATCATTAAAATTAATTCTAACAAAGTACTATTAAAATGACAATGATTCCTTTGCGTGGATTGGTGAAGGCATTACATGGCATTAGTATTTTAAATCTGTTACTTTCGAAATGGATATGTCACAGTCAAAAGTCATAACCGGTCAAAACCACTTCTGACTGCAAAAATCAGGCAAAAATGGTTTTGACCGATGCCCTTAGTCAAAAACAGTTTGGACTGATTTTGTCTTCAAAGAAGAGAACAGGTAGTCAAAAGTGGTTCTGACTAACGTTCTTGATTAAAAGTGGTGTTGTCTGATTTAAACTTCAGATTTTCAGTCAAAACTCGCAATATCAGTAACAGTAGGGTAAGTTGCATTTACCTAATGATGTAAAATATATCTAATATTGAAGAAATTGAACTTTTTTTTTAATAGTATAGGGTGATAAACGAGCACACAGTCCACCTGATGGTAAGCGGTTGCTGCAGCCCATTGACATCTACATCTATCCCCGATTTTTTTTTTTTTTTATACAAAAAACGTTACCCCCACACTAGGATTTTCTCCTGTGTCGTGGAGGCAGTTTACAAACATAAATTGCACAAGGACAAACATCCAGACCCGGAACAATTATTTGTAGTCCATACAAATACTTGTTCCGTGCGGGATTCGAACCCGCAGCCCCCAGCGCAACAACTGATTGCTAAGCCACTGCGCCACGGAGCCGTCATTACAAATCAGAATGCAGATGCGTTGTCACCCGTGAGTGAGGACTAAGATGGAATGCCTCATTTCCAGTAAAAAGGGTCTCCGGTTTTCTACATTCACCATACGAAACACAGCAGCGTTAAGCTGCTGTTTTACGCTGGTATTCTGTTAGAGTGTGGTCCTTCCCCGGTCGAGCCGACCCATTCGTGCCACAACTATACCACTAATATGGCTGCAGCATGGCTCTACCAAGTACAAAAAAAATATTTTTTTAATTTAATTTCGGAAATTGAAAAAGTATAAGTCAAAAGAAGTTTTGACTAACATTGTTAGTCAAAACCACTTTTAACCGATGTAATTTGGTAAAAAGTGGTTAACACTATTACCCAGTATTTTTGCAGTTTAAAGTGGATTTGACCAACGGTCTTACACAAAACTACTTTTGACTGCAGTGGTATTGACAAACGTCCTTAGTCAAAACTACTTTTGGTTGATTTTTAGAGTTTAAAGTGGTTTTGACTAGTTATGAGTTTTGACTAACAGATATACTGTATACCGCCATCTGTGGAAGCCACTACATATTTCTAACATTTCCCAATAACGACGATATAGGTTGACGAATTCTCTTAAGCCACTACCACATGGCATCGAAATCAGAATAAAACACCTGCCTTCTGCTTTATCATTATCAGCATGTGGCGGGTACAAGGAAAAGGGGAGATCTCCCGCCGGGCAAGGTGTTCTGCCCGGGGAGCGGCCAACGCTCCGATTGGTAGTTCAGAGCAATTGTATATATGCTGCTTTAACTTCGGAACTTTGTTAGTGCGATTTAGGCTTCGATGTGTTTCGCTTGTGGCGCGGCGACAGCGCCGCCACAAGCAGGTACAAGTCCAATTCAGGACATGGGCCTTACCTCTACGGAGTTTAAGCTCTAATCGTTATTATTGACAGGCGGACTGATGACCACAGTACCAAATTTTAATATTTTTGACGCTGCGGCCCGTCGTCGTTTTGGGTATTTTTACGTCTGTTGTAAACAGTATAGTTATACCACTATATTTAAGAAGCCCTATGCTTTTCTAGCATTTCATACAGTCGTCTCTTACGACAGAGCTTAAAAACTACAAATCTTATTAAAAAAAAAAACGGTAATTAATTTAGATAAATACCTTTATAACGTTACTACATTCGTACTACCGTGACTGCCATGTTGGTTTAATGGTTGTAGTAGTGCCACTGCTGATCATGAGGTCCCGGGTTCAAATCCCGGGTCGGGCAAAAAAAATCAGTTATTGAGTTTTTCCATCAAGAAATTCTCAGTAGCTGCCTAGTCAGGAAGTTGGCGGTGTCTCACCCCCTGTGCCTCGGAAAGCACGTAAAGCCGTTGGTCCTGCGCCTGATCTCTCTCCGTTCGTGTTGGTTTACCGTCCCATCGGACTATGGGAGTGAGGGAATAGAGAGTGCACCTCTGCTTGCGAATACACGTGGGCACTATAATCCTGTCCTGCACCGATGGCTAGTCTCTGTTGAGACTGGCCGCCGTGGCCGAAATTCGATCTGGAGAACATTATTATTATTATTATTACTACCGTTACGTTATCTAGGTATGGTTTGTTATCGTTGCCTCTGCCGAGTTATCGTGTAGATGAAAAACTTTATCGGTTAATAGAAATTATCGATAAAATAACGTTATCGAGTGAAATGTAAAGCTAATTATGAAACCACAGAGTATGGAATCCATTTAAATTGTTAGTTGCGATTTTAAAACATACACATGTTTAACACATTTTAAGAAGTGCTCGTCGGTGTTGTAATTTTATGTACATACGTCGTTATCACACTGAAAGTCACATTGGAACGGCTCGATATTGTTAACGCGTAACTATTAATAAATAACTAAAATTAACCGTAACGTTACTGATTTTGAACGTTTACTGATTAACGTTAAATCATAAAGATACATGTAGATATAACGGTGCGTAACAACATCGCCAACTTCCTGGCTTCAGGCTGCTACTGAGAATTTCTTTACAGAAAAGAAAAACCCATAACTGTTTTTAGCCCGACCTGGGATTCGAAGCCGGGACGCCATGCTCAGCTGTCATGCTTTATGATCACTAGACTAACGAGACAGTCAACATCACTTAACCGTGTGGTGGCGTGGCGGTGTAAAATAATCCATCACTCCGTTTCATCCCGTCGGTGTCGCAAGAGACGACTTTGGGGAATGCCAGAAAGGGCTTATGGCCATCTTCTTAAGTCAGACATCATAAAATATCCAGACAGAGACAGTAGATTGAGCAGTCAATACCCAGCAATAATCTGATAGTAATGTTCATAGAGAAAAAAGAAAAAAAAAGTGTGCCTGCAGGTGGCTATTACCGAATAATATGGCTGCAACAGCCATATTGTTCGTTATACCACAGAATAAATAATAATACAAGGTTATACCCAGAATCTAAGGCACGAGTCGAATCTTAGGTGAGAGTAAGTAGAGGCCCACTAAGAATGACGATTAGGGAAATCCTCCCTACGACAGTAGAAACCTATGTTCAGCGGAGGAATTTTACCTGCTGATGAATAAGAAGTATGAAGAATTCATTATTAATGAAATTTCCACCATTGAAAATGGCACCTATTGCTACTGCCATTCTGTAGTTGAATCTAAATAAATATGTAACAAAGTTAAAAATAAATGTGTACGCGCAGCCAGCGTAGGGCTTCTATCCGTTCAAGTTTCCCCGAATTTGTCCTACTTTAAAAGGCATCCGTGAGACCTACAAGCAAAGTTTTCATTGTGTCCGAATAAAATCACGAAACATTTAGAGATCGTGATACTTGGCGATTTAAATATTTTTTATTATTAATTTTAACGCCCACCACGCCGAATGGCTTGGTTCGGTGTTTGACTTTGCTTTGGCATATGATCTGACATAACTAGTTACTTCGCCTACGCGGTTTCCAGATGTGGAGGATCATATCACCTTCCCTGTTAGACCTTCTGCTGACCTCTCGTCCGGACGGATATCAGGTTTCGGTCGATGCCCCTCTCGGCTCTTCGAACCGTTGTCTGATCAGGAGTGTAGTACCACTCACGCTACCCTCGCGGTTACGTTCTGCAGGCTGCTGCCGTATTTGGCATTAGAGGTCGGTGGATTGGGACGGAATGCGGTCTTTCTTTGCATACTACCCATGGGGGCGGATTTGCTTTTTGCCGGATGTCCCAGCACTGTTGCTGACTCTGTCACTGATGTTGTGCTACAGGGAATGGAACTATTTATTCTATTATCTGTGGTACCCATCGAAGGCAAATCTCAGCTTTGGTTTGGTCACTCCTGTAAGATTGCATTGCGCAGTAAGCAGGAGCGTTATCAGGCCTGGGCTGAGGCTTCGGCGGCTCGGGAAATAAACACCAGCATGCTTATAAAGAAGAATAACTTCGCCTCTAGGTCCTTCAAGAGTTATTGCCAAGGCAAAGTTTGAGCATACTGACAGAATAGGCGAGAAATTAGTTTACCTTCCTTCGGGAACCCGTACACTCTGGTCTCTCGCCAAGGTTATTCAAGGGAATTTCTGTAAGCCATCACTACCATCTTTGCACAGGGAGGACGACTCACTGGCCCACGTCGCAAAAGAAAAAGCCGACCTTTTAAGCTCCATTTTTGCGTCCAACTCGACTCGCGATGACGGAGGGGGAACACACCGCCGATCATCCCGCAGTGTGAGTGCTCTATGCCTGATGTGCGATTCACACAGTGCTCAGTACGCAAAGCACTCCTCTCCCTGGACATACTCAAGTCGAGTGGGCCTGACGGAATTCCGCCAATTGTGCTGAGGACGTGCGCTCCAGAGTTGGTACCGGTTCTAACGCGTCTTTTCAGGTACTCCTATTCCCTAGGCATTGTCCCGAATTCATGGAAGACAGCTTTAGTGCACCCGATCCCTAAAAAAGGTAAACGCTCTGATCCGTCCAACTACAGGCCAATCGCTATCACGTCCTTGTTCTCGAAAATAATGGTGTCCATTATTCACTGCCAGCTCATGCGGTACCTTGAGGAGCACCAGCTGATTAGTGACCGCCAGTACTGTTTGTGTCGAGGTCGCTCAGCTGGCGATCTTCTTGTTTATCTAACACATAGATGGGCGCAGGCGATCGAGTCGAAAGGAGAGGCATTGGCCGTTTGGACATAGCGAAGGCCTTCGATCGGGTCTGGCACAAAGCACTTCTCTCGAAGCTTCCTTCCTATGGGCTTCCCGAGAAATTGTGCAACTGGATCACCATTTTTCTGGCTGATCGGAGCATCAAGGTCGTAGCAGACGGTGCATGTTCCGATTACAAGCCTATTAACGCTGGTGTTCCACAAGGCTACGTGCTATCACTAACGCTGTTTCTTAATGCATATCAATGATATGTTGCAAACCGGCAACATTCATTGCTATGCGGATGACAGCACTGGTGATGCTCTATACACCGGCCGTGCCAATAATTCTCGGGAAAACGTCGAGTACCGGAACAAACTTGTGTCTGAAGTCGAGTCTTGGCTAAACAAAGTCTTGGATTGGGGGCGACTAAATCTAGTCTAGTTTAATCCCCTAAAGACACAAGTTTGTGTGTTTACCGCCTAAAAGGACCCCTTTGTCGTATCTCCTCAGTTTCAAGGCACTCCCCTTGTTGCCTCAGCCAGTATCGGAATCCTCGGCGTCGACATATCGAGTGACGTGCAGTTTCGTGGTCACTTGAAAGAGAAGGCCAAATTGGCCTCTAAAAAGCTTGGCGTGCTCAGCAGAGCGGGACAGTATTTCATGCCGGTACACCGCCTGCAACTTTACAAGGCGCAGGTTCGGCCTCACATGGAACACTGTTGCCATCTCAGGGGGCTGGGGCTCCCAAGTGCCAGCTCCTTCCACTTGACCGCATCCAGCGCAGAGCGGCTTGAATCGTTGACGACCGATCCTTTCCGATCGCTTGCGCTGCGAAGAGATGTTGCATCTTTTTGCGTATTTTATCGCATCTACCACGGCGGGTGCACTGAGGAATTGTTCGGACTAATTCCAGCTGCTCAATTTCACCATCGCACATCGCGACAAAACTCGCGATACCATCTATACCACCTGGATGATTGGCGGTCCAGCACTGTGCGATTTAGAAGAAGTTTTCTTCCTCGCACAACTTCCATGTGGAAGCGATTACCACCAGCGATTTTTCCAGACCGATACGACTTAGTGACCTTCAAGAAAAGAGCCTACTCATCTTTAAAAGGCCGGCAACGCATCTGCAATTCCCCTGTTGTTGCAGTTGTTCATGGGTGGCGGTAATCACTTACCATCAGGCGAGCCGAATGCTCGTTTGCCCCCTCTCCTATTAAAAAATACTTAGGATTTGGCCACCGCCATGCGTGATATTTGTTGCCAATCCTTGGCCTAAGTCTCGCAGTGTTCGGTTTTCTAGCTGATGAGGAGAAAGACTAGAGAAATTAAATGTAATATTAACGCCGAGTAATGGCGGTTTAAGAATATCCACTACCCAATATCGTCCCGTGAGTGTCGTAAAGGCAAAGGGATACAAACGAGGAGGCGGGCAGCAGCGTCTCCCTAAATAACATCTATAAAAAATACTGCAGTTGCCAACCCGTTTGCCAAGCGTGGCAGCTATGGCAAATATCCCCCCATGAGACAATTTATTGTGGATATTTTATTGATTTACTAAGTTCAGCAGTCGGCTTTTGATAGTCTGTAATGGTAAAGGTATGCTATGGTATTCCGTGTGGTAGAGACGTTAGAGAATCCATCACATTAGTTCCGTGGGTGTCGTTAGAGGGCGCTGTTGAACGTGATAGAAAAATCATATGGTTTCCAAAAGATGGTGGTATCCTACATCTCTATTTATTTATGGTGGTATCATTCCCCATCTATCTCGTTTACGCCAGACGAGCTTCGACGAGCAGCAGCGTCAAAGGTGTAAGACAGCGTAACAATGTGGACATCCACGATTTTTCTGCCACCAGGGCGGCGCGGCGCCACTTAGCTATGTGGTGAAATATTTTACAGATTTCATACCGGGGGAAGTGAATTTGTTAGAGTAGTGCAGAAATTAATGCTTTTCTTTGAAATTTTTGTTATATTTTATATTAATTAGATTACAAATGGTTAAACTAAACAGAAACAGAAACTTTTTTAGTCAATATAGATTATAAATAATACTTATTGAAAGTCACTCTTTTGTTTAATTACCACTGGTTCGAAAAACAACCTCTGTCCTGGGAAGAATCAGCAATAAACTCAGCAAGACTTTTTTTTTTAATAACAGCTAATTGAATTAAACAACAGTAATGATACAATCATGTAATCACAATTACCCACACAAAACAAATTAGAAATAGTTAGGTAGCGATCACCTCATTCCCAGAGGTTATTATCATCCATTATCATCCAACTACTGATATTCCTAAAAGTAAATAATTAAATAAAAGTCGAGCGAGTCGGACTCGCACATGAAGGCTTCCGTACCATCGTAATACACGTTTCTAGTAGAGAAGCCCGTTTTAATTTTTAATTTATATTATTTGTTGTTATAGCGGCATCAAAATACACATCCTGTGAAAATTTCAACTGTCTACCTATTGCGGATCATGAGATACAGCCCGCTGACAGACAGACGGACGGACGGACGGACTGACGGACAGACGAACGGACGGACGGATAGCGGTGATTCAGTAATAGGGTCCCGTTGGTTACGCTTTGGGTACTGAACCCTAAAAATTTAAAATGTGTAAAATTAAAGAATACGGCGGTGATGCCACTAGAAACCGAAAAACTTATGATTAAATCGTAACTTTTCAATGATGACACTGTGATCATCTGCGTAACAAATAAAGTTCACCTTAGTCCCAACTAGCGACATCTGGTGAGCGTAAAATGATTATAAAAACTCTCTACAACATTAGAGGCCTATATCTAGCAGCGGCCTGTAACGGGCAAAAAGATGTAAATTAAAGTCCTTGTAACAATTTATTTTTATTTTTATAGAATAAGGGTGGCAAATAAGCATACAGTCCACCTGATGATAGGTGGTTGCTGTGGCCGATTGACAAGTAGACATCTATCCTCAATTAAGAATCAAAATGCAGATGCGTTGTCATCATGTCATCCCTTACGACTAAGGTGGAATGCCTCGTTTCCAGTAAAGAGGGTCTGCGGTTCCCTGCACTCGCCATACGAAACACAGCAGCATTGAACTGCTATTTTACGCTGGTATTATGTGAGAGCATGTTCTTATCCCGGTCGAGCCAAACCGTGCTACATCCATAACATAGCTGCAGCATGGCTCTACAAAGTGAAGCGTAACAAATGAACTTTATTACATGTTTTAGAGGCGGAGTGTAAAAAGCGCTGGAGATCGCTTCGCGATTCCTTCATTAAGTTGCAGCGCACGCATGGCGGCCGTACGCGCTGGTCCTACCATCACGCCATGCGTTTCTTGCTGCCACACGTCGAACCCAAGTCGGAAATGTAAGTTTTTAGTGTGTGTGTGTGTGTGTCTTTAAGTTTTAATTTATTATAAAAATAGCAGCTTAACACTGCTGTGTTTCGTATGGTGAGTGTAGAGAACCAGAGACCCTATTTACTGGAAACGAGGCATTCCATCTTAGTCCTTACGGGTGACAACGTATCTGCATTTTGTTTGGTCATCAAGGATAGATGTAGATGTTTATGAGCCACAGCAACCACTTAACATCAGGTGGACTGTGTGCTTGTTTGTCACCCTATCATATAAAAACAAGCCAATAATTAGCTACTAAGTGTTTCTTCATCCCACCTAGTAAGTGGTGATGAAGCCCTGGATAGTAAATATATAAATAAATAAATAATAGGAAATGGCGCTAGGCGCTCTATTTATTTGGTTAAAATTAAACCATTTTTGATAGAATAGGGTAACAAACGAGCACACACCACGTGATGGTAAATGGATACTGTGGCCCATAGAATCTACATTTATCCTCAATTAAGAATCAAAATGCAGATGCGTTGCCCCCCCCCCCCCCCCCAGCACTAAGACGGAATACCTCGTTTCCAGTAAAAAGGGTATCCGGTTCTCTACACTCACCATACGAAACACAGCTGCATATAGATGCTATTTTACGCTGGTATTCTGTGAGAGCGTGGTCCTTCACCAGTCGAGCCGACCCATTCGTGCTACAATCACAGCTGTAGCGTGGCTCTATCACGTCGGAAACTTTTTTTTGTATATACCTACGGAGCTTAAAATTTTTAATAGTTTCATCAAATACGAGAGAAAGCTCGCATACTTTATTTTATATAGGTAATCGTAGAAAATACTTTTGTCCTATCGCATGTTCATCTGGGATCTAAATGTTTAATTTTTTTTATAAGACTTTCAAAAAAAAAAAGAATCAGCAACAAATGGGATATTGAGTTTGTGATTGTGCCTACACCGTCGGGGATTAGGTATAGGCGAAACTTATAAATATGTATAGTAGTAATTCTCCGTTCACAGTCCACAGAACATTAGTTTTATAATATAACATTGTGTTAAATTGATCCCAACTGTTGCAACGCGTTGACTTTCCGATCTTCGCTCTACTTCAGACAAACGATCTAAATCAATTTCACGAGCTTATCGAGCGACTTATCACTCTGTTTGGTAAATTCCGTATTGGATGTCAAACTTTTACGATACCTAATAGAAAAGAACGGATAGTTAATTCACTTATCAGGCCAGTTTACAATAACTTTTATTAGCTACAACACAAGTATGACTAAATAACTCTATCCATCTTAGATCTAACAAGTGGTAAAATTAAAAACTTTGTACAACCGACTTCAATATAAATGAAATGAGAACATCATCAATGTAGTCGAACTCAATTAAATACGCATGATTGAGGATAACTCAAAAACTACTACTGGTTAGATCTTGATCAGATTTATATGGGACATTAGAGGCACGCGCTAACAAATATTTAGAATTTAATTAAGAATCATCAAAATCGGTTCACCTTCTAAAAAGTTCTGTTCACACTTAAAAATACAGTCGAATTGACTACCTCCTTCTTTTTTGAAGTCGGTTAAAATGATAATGAAGTAATTAAAAATATTTAACTTCCATACATGCTCATCGAAATGGAAAAATGTGACAAACTATAACATTTGTTTTATACATCTTAGTCCTCATGGGTGACAACGCATCTGCATTTTGATTCTTAATTGAGGATACATGTAGATGTCTATGGTCCATAGCATCCACTTACCATCAGGTGGACTGTGTTGATCATTGATGTCAGGTGGACATCGTTTGTCACCCTTAAACACATAATTTATAAAAAAACACAAGAAGTACAAGAGCACTAAATAAGAGAATTATTTAACATGGTAAAGCCACGCTGCAGTCATATTATGTCGGCTCGCCTGGGAAAGGATCACGTCATCACGGAGTACCAGCGTAAATAGGCAGCAAAATGGCTCTTACTTCCTGGGTTAATTGGGAGAGAATGGCAAAGGCAATAAGTCCGTCCTTTGTAACCCTTTTCATTAAACCGTTATAAATAAATTATAAATAAAGAACGCTATTAGATAAATTAATTTTCCTTTTTCGTACTCTTTTCATTTAATCCATTATATGATATCATACATAATCTTCACTTATCTTTATTTATATGTATTTGCATATTTTTATTTTTATTTTGTACGCCCCCCTCTATTTTTAACTATTGTTTGCATCAGTTCTCTACGCTAATTTTGTCTGGAAGAGATCACTTTCAAAGTGATAAGACTGCCTGTTGTACATATTCTACTTTAGATTTAACTGTACTCGTTATTTTGTATTTTGGTGTACAATAAAGAGTAAATAAATAACATAAATAAATAAAAATTAATAAAATAAAAAACATATTTTCTTCGGTATTTTCTTATCAAAATACTTTTGCTGGTTAAACAAAATAAAAAAGAAGTTATCTTCGAGCTCGCAGAAGTACTTTAGCCTCTCTATAGTAGAGGGGATTTGCTGGATGCCACGCACGTTCGTTTATCATCATCATCATTCTGACGTTTCTATAATCGCCTCTTACGACAGCTATAAAATACAACCAATGATATTTTTTAGGACGTCTAAAAGAGAACTCGACGACTCCGATCCCGAAGAAGAGGTCCGCCAACGTACCACGAACAGTCTTCCCGACCTGTCGTTTCCGGGAGTAGACAGCCTCAAATACGAAGAGGATGAAGATTCCCAACCTTCTCCGAAGAAGATCCGCCTCCAGTCGACTGACGAGGAAAGCTCCTGCCAATGCAACAGAACTGATCCCGATGAGTTGTTCCTACTAAGCTGTTCATCTACTTTAAAACGGCTAAACTCCAAGCAGAATGCTGTGGCGCGACTCAAGATCCAGCAGGTTCTTTACGAAGCCGAGTTTGGCAGCCAGATGGAGCTGCCCTACGTCACACCTGCCAGCGACTGTGGTTACGAAAACGTTGAAGAAACTGGCGAATGAAAATATATTTCACTTTAAATTAAGGCTGGGTGTTCCAAGCGTATTAGGTAATTCACAAGCGGTCGTCGCAAAGATCGAGTCGGGACGCGCATATGATCTTAATTTTTACAAAATAATCACAAAACATTATTTTAAAGTTATAAACAAATATTTACATATTGAGAAATAAACACACAAACAAAAGCTTAACTATAGTCTATATAAGTTCCATAAAACTATAGTTATTTATAATTTATTTTATTTCCTAAATATTATTTACGTAGCAGAAGAGAAGCGCGGCAACGACCCGCGGGACACTGGCAAGGTGT
The DNA here is from genome assembly GCA_963668995.1 of Parnassius mnemosyne. Taxonomy (NCBI): domain Eukaryota; kingdom Metazoa; phylum Arthropoda; class Insecta; order Lepidoptera; family Papilionidae; genus Parnassius; species Parnassius mnemosyne. The sequence continues at coordinate 10,577,804 of CAVLGL010000093.1, forward strand.
CAAGCTACGCGCGGATCGAAAATCACTTGAATAATCGATAATTTTTTAATAAATGTAATGCAAGAAAAAAACCATGGGTGGAATCGATTTCAAAATGAATTATCTATAAATTTATATTTTTCATAGAAAAAAAAGGAGTATTAGTAATTGTTTAAAATGAAATTTGGCTTGTAAAAACTGCAAATCGAACGATAATTTATTCTATCGAGAAAATTGTATTGTATCGTGTATTGACCGGAGTAAGGTAAGTAGAAATAATGTATCTAAGATATTTTTTTCAGATTCTAAATGTAGAACGGACAAAAACAGGAACACCCAGCCTTAACTAAGGGTCCTTGCAGATGATACGTTGAATCTTGCGCAAGTGTAAAATATTTATCTTGTAAACACTTTTTGATTAGTATAAGTGCAGTGCAACTACATTCTGTACCAATTTTAGTCCCTGCGCAAGCACGACAAGTGTGTTCTTCTCAAATCTCAAACCCCCTCGTCGCTTTTGTATGTTAATTCACTGCGCATCGTATGAACTTCATGGCTTCTCTTCACCATCGGCTATGATGAACAAATACAGGCGATTACGATCGAGTGGAAAGATAATCGCCCATAATTGCCCAAGATCGGTAACGACCGAGCGTAACAAATAGTTGTGTCGGTTTTTAGAATAAACATCAAATGAAGTACAGCCATGATTGTGGGCGTGTCCATTCGATCGTCGATCACTTAGTTCATTAGCCAAGTAATTAATAAATATATACGTGTATAATACCATAGAAAAAATAAATATTTACTTACATTAACTTATCTCGGTTTATTTCGATGTATAGTTAGCATCCACTACCTCCGTTACAATCTTTTTTCACGGCTTTTTTATGGTGTACTTTTATAAACTTAGTGGCTATATACACTGATTAAATGATAGCAATTATCAAATTAGACTGCACAGTCGTGTGAACAGCTGCGCAATTATGGCATGGCCTATTACGTGGCTGTCAATCATAGCCGATAGTGTAGAGGAGCCATGACATAATAGGGTAATATCGCCAGTTAATACCTATTACGCCGTATTGTTCGTCGGCGTTTTTAAAAACTTATTGCGTATCCGTAGCGGTATAGGCTGTACACTAAACAATCAACTACGTTTGAACATTGGTGAGTACTGATGAATTGTACTTGCGCAAGTTACTGTGCGACGTCTGTAACAGGCTTAATTGAGTGAATCGTGATCGTGTACCAAGTGAAATAATTTCGCCGCCATTAATCGAGAGAGTGTCGAGGTTTTATTCGCCTTTTTTTAAATAAATTATATTTCGATATATCATCACTTTTTTATTATTCTCATTTTCGGTATTATCTGCTTGCAATTAGCCCACATCTCGAGATATTATTGATACACTGTGGTTCCTCCTGGCCGATTTTGATTCTTATTTATAAACGAATGTACTTTTTTCCTCCGTGGTGGTGTTCGATCTTCGCCGACACCAATGAAATTGTTGATTGCAATTTTAAGTGCTGATTTGTCACGTGCTCGGCGGTGAAGGAAAACATCGTGAGGAAACCTGCATGTCTGAGAAATAAAAAAGATATTTCGAAGACATTTAATGTTCGCCAACACGCATCGGGGCAGCGCGGCGGACGTTTACTTGTCCAAAAACCCTCTCAGAAATGAGAGGAGGCCTGTTCTCAGCTGTGGGACGTATGTATATAGGCTGTAACTTTAACTTTAACTTAGTGGTAACGCTTCTTTTCTTCCCAATAATTTAAGAAAATTCACTCATAATTATTAAAATAATACTTTTTAGTAACGACTTATTGTGGACAGGGTGAACGTCTTATAACATTCATGGAAAATAGTAGTTGGAATGAAAATATGAAAAGTATTATTTTATAAGCCTGATAGCTATTGGCTACTACGGTCCATGAATACAGTTTAATTTTAGTTTAAACACACAATTTTTATTCTAAAGCACTGCTGTCTCTACCTTATATATAATAAAGAAACTGTGTTCCTAAATACAAGATATAACCAAAATAATAGGTCGGGGAAAAAGTTTCTTCGTATTTTAAATACAAATTCAAGATATTTTTTTTTCAAAGTTTAATTACATTTAATTTTTTTTATAGGATAGGGTGACAAACGAGCACACAGTCCACTTGACGATAAGTGGTTGCTGTGACCCATAGACATCTACATTTATCCGCAATAAATAATCAAAATGCAGATGCGCCGTCACCCGTGAGGACTAGGATGGAATGCCCCTTTTCCAGCAAAATGGGTCTCCGGTTCTATACACTCACTGTACGAAACACAGTAGTGGCAATGCTGACATTTTACCCTGGTATTCTGTGAGAGCGTGGTCCTTCCCCGGTCGAGCCGACCCATTCGTGCTACAACTTCCGGACATAGCGAAACTAGAAGAGTTCCTTATATTAAGGGTTGTTTAACTACAATACCCTAAGAAAGGTCTCAAAGGATCGCTTTTTTCAAAATCTCATATACTCGTAATGATTTTTAAATTTTCCGCAAAGTAACTCCTGATTCCATTAATTATATTACTAGATATTGTCAAACGTGACGAAAAAAGACTACATTCAACATTTGACGTGGCGAACCACAATCGCTATTTTTCAGTGTTGCCCGTTTCGTCTCTTTCGATAGTTTGAACAGTGGTCAATCTTAATAAATTTTAAATAAATGTTATCGGTAAATAGCAAAAAAAAAATCACGAGACTAGACTAGACTCTACATTACTTGTGTTCTAATAGTTAAGCTTAAAATCTAAAGAACTAAACGACAGCGATGGAACATGAATGATTCGAAATTTTATAAAGAAAATAAAAAGATAAAAGAAACCACAACGAAATTAAAGAGTAAAACTACAAAGGTGTGTATTTTATTAAATCGTAAAATGTAGATTACTCGGTTTTCTGATGGTTTAATAGGTGTAATTTGTATTTAATGTTATAGCGATTATTTATTATGTCGTTATAGTTTTACTATTGCATGCCGTAAGCGCAACGCGCGTATATATATGTGCTACTTCATCATCATCATCATCATTACAGCCTTTCATAAGTCCACTGTTGAACATAGGCCTCCCCCGAGGAATGCCACAAAGCACGGTCCTGAGCCATATGTTCTACTAGCGCCTAAAAATCAAAATTCTAACGTTTTGTCGCATGAAATCGTATATAGCAATCACATTATAGGGGGTGCTAAGAATCTCCGGTGGAGGTTCGGTTGCCACCTTAGACGACTCGACCTGGCAACGTACAACGCATGCACCCTGAGGACTGACGAGAAGATCGTGGAGCTGGAAGAAGAGATAGACAAGTTGCGCTGGCATATTATAGGATTATCCGAAGTCCGAAGAGAGGGGGAGGACACGGTAATCCTCGAATCCGGCAACTTGCTCTATCACCGGGAGGGCGACCATCTGTCCCAAGGAGGTGTCGGATTTATCGTCCACAAGTCTCTCGTTAACAACGTTGTAAAGATCGGGAGTGTGTCGACGAGGGTTGCGTGCCTTATACTCAGAATCACCAAACGGTATTCGCTGAAGGTCATACAGGTTTACGCACCAACCTCGGCACACCCCGATGAGGAGGTGGAGGAAATGTATGAGGATATCTCTAGAGCCATGCATTCCTCCAAAACCCAATATACGGTGTTAATGGGAGACTTCAATACAAAACTAGGCACAAGAGAGAACGGTGAGCTGAAAGTAGGGAAATTTGGAATAGGGCAACGGAACCCAAGGGGCCAGCAGCTGGCCGACATCATGGAGAAAGAGGGACTCTTTATGATGAACTCTTTCTTCCAGAAGCGGCCCCACAGGAAGTGGACCTGGTCGAGCCCCGATGGTTCGACAAAAAATGAGATTGACTTCATTATGACGACCAGACGACAACTGTTTAGTGATGTCTCCGTGATCGCGAGGGTGAAAACTGGTAGCGATCACCGAATGGTTAGAGGCACACTGAACCTAAACGTTAAGTTGGAGAGGTCCCGTCTAATGAAGTCAACGCTCCGTCCCCCTCGTGCTTTGTTCCAAAGTCCCGAAACCTTTCAGCTCGAGTTACAAAACCGTTTTCAGTGCCTAGAAGACTGCAATGAAGTGGACGATATGAATGACAAGCTCGTGGAAACTGTCCATGCGGTCGGAGCTAAGTTCTACAAGACCCGCCGCAGAAGAACACAAAAACTCTCCGATCACACTCTTAATCTCATGGCTGTTAGACGGGAGATGAAGCTACATTCTTCAACAGACTTGACAGCATACAGGCATCTGAACAGACAGATCTCGAAATGCATGCGGCGGGACTTACGCAACTTCAATACAGCTCGTATTGAAGAAGCGATCGAGCGGAACCAAGGCTCCAAAGTCTTTGCCAGAGATCTGTCTACCAGAAAGAGCCAATTGTCAAAGCTGAAGACAGAATGTGGCAGCATCGTTTCCGGGACACCTGAGATTTTGAGTAAGATTGAGAGGTTCTATGGGCAATTGTACACGTCATCGTTGGAGCCACACGCAAGTGTGAGTAACGATCCAAGAGCGAGTCTCATCCGACACTATTCCGAAGATATCCCGGACGTCAGTCTGAGCGAGATTAGAATGGCTCTCCAGCACCTTAAAAACGGTAAGGCCCCAGGCGAGGATGGAATTACAGCGGAGCTTCTGAAAGCGGGTGGAAAACCGGTACTTGAAGTCCTTCAGAAGCTCTTTAATTCCGTCCTCCACGGTGGCATTACACCGGAGGCGTGGAGCAGAAGTGCGGTGGTTTTGTTCTTCAAGAAAGGTGACAACGCCGATTTCCCTTCTGAGCCGCGTCTACGTGCTGTTTTCGAGAGTCATTACGAATCGTCTCGCGCGCAGACTTTACGACTTCCAGCCTCCCGAACAAGCCGGTTTCCGAAAGGGCTTTAGCACCATAGATCACATACATACCCTTCGGCAAATTGTACAGAAGTCCGAAGAGTACAATTTGCCACTATGTCTGGCGTATGTGGACTATAAGAAAGCCTTTGATTCCGTCGAAATTTGGGCGGTGCTGCAGTCCCTTCAGCGGTGCCAAGTTGACTGTCGGTATATCGAAGTGTTGAAGTGCTTGTACAGTAGAGCTACGATGGCTATCCGAGTACAAAACCAGAGTACGAAACCTATCCAATTGCAGAGAGGTGTAAGACAGGGTGACGTCATATCCCCGAAACTCTTCACCGCTGCATTGGAAGACGTTTTCAAGCTTCTGGACTGGAAAGGATACGGTATCAACATCAATGGCGAGTACATCACTCACCTTCGATTTGCCGACGATATAGTCCTTATGGCAGAATCGCTGGAGGACCTAAGCACTATGCTCAATGACCTCAATAGTGTTTCCCAACGGATAGGTTTTAAGATGAACATGGACAAAACAAAGATCATGTTTAATGTCCATGTCACACCTATGCCGGTAGTTGTTGGGAACACTAAGCTCGAAGTTGTTGACGAGTATGTTTACCTGGGACAAATAGTCCGACTGGGTAAGTCCAACTTCGACCGAGAGGTCAATCGACGGATTCAACTCGGCTGGGCAGCGTTCGGGAAGCTACGACACATCTTCTCATCAGACATACCTCAAAACCTTAAAACGAAATTGTACAACCAGTGCGTGTTGCCAGTGATGACTTACGGAACTGAGACGTGGTCCTTCACTGCTGGCCGTATGAGAAAGCTCAAGGTCGCTCAGCGAGCTATGGAGAGGGCTATGCTCGGAGTTTCTCTGCGTGATAAACTTAGGAATGAGGATATCCGCAGTAGAACCAGAGTAACCGACATAGCCCAACGGATTAGTAAGCTGAAGTGGCAGTGGGCCGGCCATATAGCTCGAAGAACCGACAACCGATGGGGAAGAAAGGTTCTCGAGTGGCGACCTCGTATCGGTAGGCGAAGTGTAGGGCGTCCCCCCACGAGATGGAGTGACGACCTGGTAAGACATGCAGTAAGTCGATGGATGCAGGTGGCTCAGGACCGTGCTTTGTGGCATTCTTTGGGGGAGGCCTATGTTCAGCAGTGGACTTGTGAAGGGCTGTAATGATGAATCACATTATACATATAAATGACATAAAAAGCACATTGTCAGAAAGATAAATGATTGTTTAACTTATTAATATATTTTTTGAATCGATTAATTGCTATTTTTACATAAAAAAGGGGTTTCCACAACATAAGCCACTAGCTTATGGTGTGGATTTATCAAGTCTTCATCCATCATGTGGGGAGCCATTGAATGTAAATGGCAGTTTAATTTTGGTTTGTTTAGTGATAATAAATTTTTTTCGGCTGCTAAATATCGAAATGTTCGGTGTTGTAGCAGCCTTGTGTGAATTCATTTTAGTAAATAGAGACTACCCCACTCGGTTAGTTCGTCGTCAATCGCCTTTGTGAGTGGATACTGTATCGGTTGTTTGCAGCGGCTCAAAAAGATCGCTGTACAAATAAATACAAAGTATTTGAAAAAACAAATTTCTTACTATATTATATTACTTGATTATTATAATAATCAGAGGTTTTTATTACAATATTTTAAAAGCACAGAATAAATAATAGTAGTACGTGCTAAAAATAAGTAAGATGTAATATTTATATTTAAATACGTCTTGGACTTTATGGAGTGACATGAATGATGATATGATGATCATATCATCATTCATGTCATGCATGTGTAGTAATAGTTTAATTTTTGTCGATTATTCTAGCATGTTGTGACGTTTTTTTATTTATTTATTATAAGCGAGTGCTTGATCCCAATCCCACCTGGGGGTAAGTGGTGATGCAGCACTAGATGGTAAATCGCACTGTCTTAGCGTAACGAAATCCTATTCACTCTTGCCTTGAAGACGCCCAGATTGTATTGGGACGGAAGCGTAGACGTCGGCAAATTATTCCACTCCTTTGCTGTATGCGTTGCAAAAGACGAAGAAAACCGTTTGGTTCTAATGCGTGGAATATCGACAACAAAGGGGTGAAGACCCGCCGACAGCCTGGTTGTCCGATGGTGGAAAGGAGAAGGAGGAATTAAAGCGTGTAATTCCTGCGCACACTCACCGAAATGCATCCTATAGAATACCGAGAAACTGGCTACTCTGCGCCTGTGCTCGAGGCTGACAAGATTAGATTCAACTAAATCAAGGTCACCAATGAGTCTCTTAGCACATCTCTCCACTGAGTCCAACGCTGCCAGGTCTCATTTTGCAGCGCCAGCCCATATGTGACAGCAGTACTCCATGCACGACCGGACTTGCGCTTGCTCTATATGATTGCTCGATATTTAAAGTATACATAAGCATAGCTTGCTTATGTATGTATATTTTAAAACTCGATAGGGATACGTTGGGTTAGGTAAGAGGCTGTAGTGTTTACTGAAGTATTAATGTTTTTGGTCTATTGTGATTTATCATTATCAACAGTAATTCACATAAAATTACAGTTAAAAATTTCATTGGTGCCATTCTGCTCGCGTACTGCCAAATTTACGAGGATCGCATAGATAATATGAGATAACGTGCTTTAATATTGAATTAAATATAAAATCGTACCTACTAACGCTAGTTACATTTCTGTCCGTGACATTGTGACCTAGTAACTCAACTGGTAGATTGAACCTTGAACTAATCCTATCGTAATTGTCTACAATAATAATATTACAAGTACAGTGACTTTGCTATGTTTGTGTATTCTTAAGGCAATATTTACTTCATACTTAGTAGAAGTATATGAATTAGGGTGATCAGAAGAGCTTGAATTAGAACATGTGGTGAAATTAAAAATTTTGTACAACCAACTTCAATATAAATAAAATGAGAAATCACCAATGTGGCCAATGCCAATTATATACGCACTATTATCTCATATGATCTAATTTATATGGGACCACATGAGAAGCGCCGGCTTTTAAATAAAAAAAATATTATCAAAATCGGTTCACCTAGAAAAAATGTCTGCGGTAACACACATAAAAAAGTCGGATTGAGAAGCTCCTAATTTTTGTAATCCACTAGCCCAAATCGACCCGTGGGTGTTGTAAGAAAGATTGACAGCAGCATGTCTCTGATAATAACTCTAAATCACAAAAAAAAACTGCAGATGCCAATCCGCTTATCATGCGTAGCAACTAAGTATGACAAAATCGCCTATATGTACGTAGATAAAATCGATGGTCCAGCACATGATCTCTTCCCGGTCTCTGTGTATTGTCGTCCTCTCAGACTATGTGAGTGAGGGCATAGACAGTGTACCTGCGCTTCCACACTCGTGCACTATAAATCCTGTCCTGCGCAGATGTCTAGTTTCCCATCACATCGACATACAGGCCGCCGTGACCGAATTCGTGACATTATTACTATGAAGTTGTTAGAACTTAATTTGCATATTTCCGCGTAATGAACAAAAGCCGGCCAAGTGCGAGTGGGACTCGCGCATGAAGGGAGCCGTACCATCGTAAAATACGTTTCTATCAGGGAAGGCCCCTTTAATTTTTTTTAATTTTTTATATTTTTTTTGTTGTTGTTGTTATAGCGGCAACAGAAATACACATTTTGTGAAATTTTCAACTATCTACCTATTACAGATTGTGAGATAGAGCCTACTAACAAACAGACGGACGGACGGATGGATGGAGGCACGGACGGACTGATAGCGGAGGCTTAGTAATTTGGTTACCCTTTGGGTCTGAAGAGCACCTCCCACTCTCCCCCAATTGCGTGCACTATCCCCGTCAGCACCAATCCCAGCACCACTACTCACAGCACCACCACGCCCAGTACCATCATTCCCAACACCACCACACTAGGAACGACACACCATTCTCGACAATACGACACTTGTTTCGCCTCTACACGAAGCATCCTCAGGTGAAGTAGACTCTGCGGTGGCTGACCGCTAAGATCTTAGATCTTAGCACTTACTGTGGTACTGGGATTGGTGGTCACAGGGATAGTGCACGCAATTGAGAGAAGGTGGGAGGTGTTCGTCAAGCTGGGTAAGATCATTACTAGTTCTAGTTAGTAGTCTAGTTCTAACAAATTCAATATAATGGATTTCCGCGAAGTTACACCTGATTTTATTAATTATTTCACTATTTCTTCGTGGTTGTATCTACATCGCCATCTGCCATTCCTGTACAAAATTCAATGTTGTAAGGGTAAGAAGTAGAGCAAATGCGATGTATCAGACCAAATCCGTCAGACCTGTGGTCAGGCCAAGGTCTTTAGATGGAGTGACGACCTGGTGAGTGAACACATGCAGGTAGTTGATGGATGCAGGTGGCTCAAGACCGTGCTTTGTGGCAATCCTTTGGAGGAGGCCTATGTGAACTTGTTAAGGAATGTAATGATGAAGATGATGAAGATGATATAATATATTGGTTTAGTTATTTTAGGTATTAACATTTAAGTTTATCGAAATTCCTCCTACTTTCCAATAGTCTCCGATAGTTTAGTTTCCAATAGTTTCCAATAGTCTCTCTTCCCGTAATCAGTTTTTTCCCGTGTTCCGTTGTGTACAATAAAGTATATGCATGCATAAATGTTCAACCTCTAGGTATCAAACCTATATCCGTTCTTGAGAAAAAGGTCTTCACAGACAGACAATAAAATTATTGTGTACGGGTTCCATTTCTTCCTTTTGATAGCGTTTCGCTGCGCGCTACATGTTTGATTCCGTAGTCTTTGTTAAAGGCGGCTACTGACATGCCTGCCGCAGGGGCAATCTAGGGTGTAGGAGTGGGGATGACCCTTAATTGCTTCCTTAATTGTGATGTGTGTAGGCAAGCAGGGACAATTTTTTAAGTCGGCCCTGCGGCAGGGCGGCAGAAGCGCAAGACCTTCCTTGCTCCCTAGATTGGTCTTGCCGCTGTCGCGTGTGTAGCGCAATTGGAGCAATTTCAATCAGTTCGTTGCGACTTTCGCGCGGAGCACACGTATGAGTACAAGTCAGAACCGCAGAAAGAACGTCATTTGAACGTTGTAACACATTACTGGGATTTGTTACCTAACTTATCATAAGGACTAGTATGGGAAAGAAAATATTCCAATAATATTAAAATTGCTGGAATATAAATAAAATGTCATTAACTAAATAATTAAACAAAAATACAAAGGAGAATGGGATTTTTGGGCCTGAAGTTAACTAATTGGTTTATACTTTAAAAAATTGGCCATATTTTTCTTAAGTAAAATACAAAAAAAGTAGTTCTTTTTAACATTCTAGATTTCGTAAAAACAATAAAATAATAAATAAGATTGAAAATCGATATTCTTTATGGCAATAAATCGTTTACTATGAAGAATGCACTAGTGAACGAATGAATTCTCGTTTCTGAACGTTATCTTCCAATAGAGGACTTCTCATTTTGAAACTTGACTTGACAGTTCAAACTTCAAATTATTTACTTAAAAAGAAAAAGACAGATTTTCCATTCGATTTGAAACGAGCGCAATATAATCGATTCTCGATAAAATTGAGCATTTTAATATTTATTTTCAATTATTTTTACAAAATAATAATAAAAAATACAAAATATCAAAATTCCAACAAGTACCAGTTACAGCAACAATTCAAGTAATCGATCTCAGATCGATATCCCTAAAATTCACTTCACTTATTTGTTGTTCTTTTAACTTTCGTTAATCGTTTCACAATTTGGTTTCATTATTACCCACAGTTTTTGGTAGTTTTACACTGATCCTGCTTTTATATCTTTAAGTAGTTATAGTGAAAAATAGCCTGTTACAGTGTAATAACAGTGAAAAATCACCTGTTACATTGTAGGTAATAGTTATTTCACTTTTACTTATTCTACAATAACTTAGCTCCTAGATTGACAAATCTTCCCAGATTTTCAGCTATGAATTGTTTATAATATATAAGCTTTCAAATGGTCCTAATTTCATCTTGTTAACACTTGGGCCCAAGAATGTATGGAGACGTCTCCTTCTCCTTTTAGTAAGTAATTAAATTTTATTAAAACTCATCATTAGAAAACTATCCTGGCTATTTGTAACACTAGTTAAATTATATGTGGTTACTAATCACTAGTTAGTTAAGTTATATCACAGAATAAATTGGTTATATTAAATTATGACGAGTGAAGTTAGTCATATTTAATTGTCTTTGATAGCCTAAAAATAGCATGGCAGAGCTATGCTGCAGCTTCTAAGCACTATATTATGGTTGTAACTGTTAATTAATTAGTTGTTTTATTGATAAATGTGGGTGTCTATGGGCCACAGTGTCCACTTACCATCAGGTGGAATGTGCTCATTTGTCACCCTTATTCTATATAAAAAAGAGCCAAGGCTATATGTATACCGATTCATTGATATTTCGATAAAACTGGCGCCATTTTCAACGCGTGCGGTCAGCGAGACGTACACTCTCACATTCATTATTGGTAAGTACATACTTTCTTAGTAGCTTTTATATATATTATAATTATAATTTTTTGTAACATGTTTTAGATTTTAATTTATATTTATATTTTAAGATTTTATTTTTATTATTTTATATATTTTTTTTATTAAAAAAAACGTTACCCCCACACTAGGATTTTCTCCTGTATCGCGGAGGCAGTTTACAAACACAAATTGCACAAGGACAAACATCCAGACCCGGAACAATCATTTGTAGGCCATACAAATACTTGTTCCGTGCGGGATTCGAACCCGCGCCGCAATTCATTGCTAAGCCACTGCGCCACCGAGCCGTCATATATATTTAGAGAAGTTGCTTTGACAGAGGATGGAGACCAAGGTGATGGTAATGATGTCACCTTCCTTATGGTGGACTCAGAAGGTGGGTAAAGGATCTCAGTGATGCTACTACGTGGACTCATTTTCAAATAGGTAAATGGAGACCTAGATGACTGTGATGATATCACCTTTATGTTGGTGCTATCTGAAGGTGGGTATAGGATCTCAGTAACGACACTAGATAGAAAGACCGCGTTTGAACTCATTTGAATGGGCTCATAAAGACCTAGGTGACTGTTAGACCTCACCTTTTTGATGGTGCAATCCGAAGGTGGGTATAGGGTCTCAGTGGCGGCACTAGATAGAACGGTCGTGTTTGAACTCATTTAAAAAGGCTCATAAAGATCAAGATGACTGTTATGACCTCACCTTTCTGATGGTGTAATCCGAAGGTGGATATAGGATCTCAGTGGCGGCACTAGATAGAACGATCGTGTTTGAACTCATTTGAAAGGGCTCATAAAGACCCAGGTGACTGTTATGACCTCACCTTTCTGATGGTGCTATGCGAAGGTAGGTATAGGATCTCAGTGGCGGCACTAGATAGAACGATCGTGTTTGAACTCATTTGAAAGGGCTCATAAAGACCTAGGTGACTGTCATGACCTCACCTTTCTGATGATGCAATCCGAAGGTGGGTATAGGATCTTAGTGGCGGTACTAGATAGAACGGTCGTGTATGAACTCATTTGAAAGGGCTCATAAAACTTAGGTGACTGTTATGATATCCCCTTTCTGATGGTGCAATCCGAAGGTGGGTATAGGATCTCAGTGACGGCACTAGATAGAAGGATCGTATTTGAACTCCTTTGAATGGGCTCATAAAGACCTAGGTGACTGTTATGATCTCACCTTTCTGATGGTGCAATCCGAAGGTGGGTATAGGATCTCAGTAACGGCACTAGATAGAAGGATCGTGTTTGAACTCATTTGAAAGGGCTCATAAAGACCCAGGTGGCTGTTATGACCTCACCTTTCTGATGGTGCAATGTGAAGGTGGGTATAGGATCTCAGTGACGGCACTAGATAGAACGATCGTGTTTGAACTCATTTGAAAGGGTTCATAAAGACCTAGTTTAATGTGATTATATTACCTTCATGATGGTGAACAAAGAAGGTGGGGTGAAAGATCTCAGTTATGCCACTTCGAAACACCATCGTGTTTGGGCTCAAGAAGTAACTACACAAATAATATAAATATAATAAATAGTACAAACAGTATTATTACTCACTTTATAATGTTTTCAGGCAATTAAAAGCAGCAAAACTCCTAAGTAGGTACAAAATTAGAAATCGACCATATATTTTACAGGCAATAAAAAAAAGGCAGAACGGAAAAAACATAACCAACTACAACCAGAAGACGAAAATATATGTGTACTTCAAGAAAACCTACAAGCACCATTGGCACCAATTCCTATAAATGAACAAATTACCTGTACGCAGTATTTAGAATTGAATGATTTTTGACTGATTTATTACACGAATACTACACATTTAATAAAACAAACTTTACGGATTTTATTTTGTATAACTTATTTTAATTCATGACGTTTGTGTGCTTCAACTTTAGTATGTAACACGTCGAGAGCTCAATTAGATAAACATAAAAAGCTAGGCCATCCTAACTATTTCCGTTACTGAAAACCGATAAGCATTATCTGGTCATCATAAGACCTTCAGAATGTGCCCATGCCCACGGGGTATTTTTGGGTTCGTTAGTTAAGTTCGTTCGTAAGTTAGTATCAGTGGGGTGTCGCCCGCTCTACAGATCGGTAATTTAATAAACAGATAAAAATAAATAACACATTTATTAAATAAATAAAATTTACCATAATGAGTAAAACTATCATAATATCTGACCCATTTCTTAAAAGTGTTTTAATACTAACCTTATCATGAATAAAAATATCTTTTGAAGTGTTAATATATCGGAAACGTTATTTATATACATATATACCTATATACGGAACGGATTTCATTTCTCGATCGATGAAGCCGCAGCCGTGCGCGTTTATTTGACGTGACTCCTATAAATTAAAAATATCATTTCATATCTATTAACTAGCTGTTCCCCGCGACTTCGCCGTGTAATTTATTACGATTGGATTTCATGGGTTTTAATTTTTTGCACGGAACCCTAATTCTTTTTCTAAATTAAAATTAGCCTAAGTTTCTCCATATAATATCCGTTATCTGCACTGAAAGTCTCGTCAAAATCGGTTCAGCCGATTCGGAGATTAGCCGGAACAAACAGACAGACAGACAAACAGACACAAAGAAAGATAGACAAAGATTTTAAAAATTGTGTTTTTGTTATAAGTACCGTATGTATTTTCATATGTATTTAGTAAAAAACTGTTATTTTGACATTACAAAATAGACACTTTAATTTTATTTATTTGTATAGATATATATTAATAGTCAGGAAATGCTGTTAAATAAGTCTCCGATAAAGTGATATTTTATAGGAGTCACGCAAACCAAACGCCCACGGCCACGCCCCACGTTTGAACTAGGACTGTTGATAAAATATCGATATATCGAAAAATCTATTTTATTATTTAGAAATACCGATATTTATTTCTAATAATTTTGACGACTTATATTGAAATATAAGTTTGATATTGAAATATAGATATACGACAGTCGATATATTTTTTAAAATAATTTAATTTTTTATTTTTTCACGTAAATCATTTTAATCTACAACACCATCGTAAACTTAAATCCTAATTCCTGATGGACTTAATCTACTATACTTTATTTACACTATATTATGTTTTTATTTTTCCCCAGTTCATTTATTTGCTTATTATCTTAAAAAGAAATGTAATTTTGTAAAGTATATCTCTGTGATATTAAAATCACTATAATTCATGAAACTTAGTACTACTTTACTTACTGTGAGTTTTGGCAGGAGCTTGACCATTGACGGAAGGTTGCTCCTGTTTTATCGTTTAAATAATCGTTTGAAGTGGATTTTTATCAAAGTGATGCCAATATGAGTATTAAGTGTCTGCACATGTGAGCTATTAGAGAAAACGACGAAATAAGTGCTTCGATGTTGGTATAAGCCTCAAGTTATTTTAATCGCTTAGGCGTCTTATGATTTACTTCCGTGCTATCAGAAATAGCTGTTAAATACTTGATTTCTTCAGCTGCATCCAAAGCATCTGAACGAATTACTTCTACAATCAATCTTTTAGTGCCCAATAATTGGAGTATTGAAACAGCTGAACATATAAAACAACGAGTATTTTTGAAAACTCTTACTGACAAATATTGGTAAACATAATTGTCTTATTTAAATTAAACAATAATTCAAGTTAAAGTTACAGCCTATATATGTCCCAATGCTGGGCACTCCTCAGCTGGGCAGGCCTCTCCTAACTTCTGAGGGTAACGTCCGCCGCGCTATCCCAATGCGTGTTGGCGAACTTCACGTTTTCTGAAATTTTTATTTTATTTCTCAGATATGCTGGTTTCCTCACGATGTTTTCCTTCATTGCCGAGCACGTGGTAAATCAGCACTTAAAATTGCAATTAACAATTTCATTGGTGCCGGCGGAGATCGAACCCGGGTTGCTCGCGTACTGTGAAATTTACAGCGAGCGCTAACCATTTGAGATACCATGGCTCTTTAATAATTAGGTTGTAGTTCTTAGTAAAGTAATTACTAAGAAGTATAACCTAATATTTTCATACATATATAATTTAATTTGTTTAATAAATATACTAAATTATAAACTGTGTCAATCATTTTTAAGCAATAAGCATCAATATATCGCTTACGTATCCGATATATAAAATTCCGATTTTGATATATTTATAATTATCGATATATTGAAAACCCGCTATTTTAAAAATATCAACAGCCCTAGTTTGAACTGATCAGTTGGAATGATCAGTTGAACTGACCGTGTGTGTTGAAATTTTTTTGGATTAAATCCGTTTGAAGTCATCAGTTGAACTGATGTCAGTTTAACTGACCGTGAGTGGGGACCATAACAATCATATTGAACATATAAATTACCTATATAAAAAGCACATTGTCAGAAAGATAAATCGCTCATCCAACAGAACAATGACGCAACTACAAAAAAGGTGAAATTTACATGTTGAAGCTCCCGTTGCTGAAGTTCTCTTTATGGAAAAAACGACAGAATTGTTCTTACAGTAGTTTTCGTTAGAGGGCGTGAATGTCGTTTGAGTATTGGCTCGGTTTTTGCATAGCTACGGAGAAATATCGGCGGATTTGACAGTCATGCGGGGAACCCCGTGAAGTGCGAAAGTGTTGGGAGCTACAGCAACGTAAAGGTAAGTTATGACAATCAATTTCAACATTATTGGTGCCACAATAACGCATTTGACAATTATGTCATTGTGTCAAAAACTGCAATAGATTAAAACATTATTACGAATTTAAATAAAACTAATTTTACGCATTTTATCGCGTATATTAACTTATTTTACATTTCCGACGTTTCTAGCACTTTACAGCACCCATGGTCACGGGGGGGGGGGGGGGGGGGGACTGAGGTGTATGACGTCCCAATGTCATAGTTTTTTTTTTTTGGAGTTTATGGCCTGGTATCTGGACCATGCAAACAAACAGCTAATCTTGAGAATCCATCATCATCAGAGCACTTGTTTCACTGTTTCCACTAATAGTCACTTCAAACCATTATTTAAACAATAATACAGGAGCAGCAAACCGCCGCCGGTCAATTTCCCGCCAAACTCCAATGTCATAGTTAACCACGGCTACCTCCAGATTAAAAATTATTAATTTTTGTTCCGATCTACGCAGTATGAACTTACAGTATCTTGAAGTCTTGCAGTTGTATGCTTGGGTTGGGATTTAATTTTATTAATTATGGGATCACAAGCAGATGGTAGCACCCAGCCATCTTCTCTGTTGAAATTAGGATGTTTTTTGATTTCAATAGCCTCGCGAATCATCCTTGGAAGGAATCGGTGTTCTTTAGCGAGGATTTGTGGTCTATCAAATCTAATGTAGTGACGGGGGCGATCCTGTACATGTTCACAGACTGCAGACTTCCCGGAGCGTCTATTCTTCACATCAGCTATGTGTTCTTTAACGCGGGTTTTTATGGATCTTTTAGTTTGTCCTATATAAGAGAGACCACATTCACAATCCAGCTTGTACACTCCTGCATCTTGCAGAGGAATATTACACTTGACTGATGGTAAAAACTTTTTATTTAAATGTGTAGTGTTCGCGTAAATATAAGAAATTATTATTATGAACTTTTCATATATAATAAGATTATTATATATGACAAGTTCATAGTAATATTTGTATACATAGCGCAATTAATATTCATCATCATCATCATTACAGCCCTTCACAAGTCCACTGCTGAACATAGGCCTCCCCCAAGGAATGTCACAAAGCATGGTCTCAAGCCACTTGCATCCATTGACTTTCCTGCATGTCTTACCAGATGATCACTCCATCGAGTGGGGGGACGCCCTACACTTCGCCTGCCGGTACGACGCTGGCACTCGAGAACCTTTCTCCCACATCGGTTGTAGGTTCTTCGAGCTATATGGCCGGCCCATTGCTACTTGAAGTTAGTAATCCGTTGGGCTATGTCTGTTACTCTGGTTCTACTGCGGATATTCTCATTTTAAGTCTATCACGCAGAGAAACCCCGAGCATAGCCCTTTCCATAGCTCACTGAGCGACCTTGTGCTTCCTCATACGGCCAGCGGTGAAGGACCACGTTTCAGATCCATAGGTCATCACTGGCAACACGCACTGGTTGAACAATCTTACTTTGAGGTATGCCTAACGAGATGATGTGTCATAATCTCCTTAACGCTGCCCAGTCGAGTTGAATCCGTCGATTGACCTCTTGGTCAAGTTGGATTTACCTAGTCGGACTATTTTTCCAAGATAAACATACTCGTCAACAACTTAGTGCTCCTAACAACTACCGGCAGATGTGTGATATGGACGTTAAATATGACTTTTGTTTTGTCCTATGAGGTCATTGAGCATAGTGCTTAGGTCCTCCATTGACTCTGCCATAGGGACTATATCGTCGGCAAATCGAAGGTGAGCGATGTAATCGCCGTTGATGTTTTCTTTTGTTTTTTGTAATATTGAAAAACGTTACCCCCAAACTAGGACTTTCTCCTGTGTCGTGGAGGCAGTTTACAAACATAAATTGCACGTGGACAAAAATCCAGACCCGGAACAATTATTTGTAGGCCATATAAATACTTGTTCCGTGCGGGATATGAACCCGCGGCCCCCAGCGCAACAACTCGTTGCTAAGCCACTGCGCCACGGAGCCGTCAAATGTTAAATGTTAATACCGTATCTTTTTCAGTCCAAGTAGCTTGAAAACGTCTTCCAATGCAGCGGTGAAGAGTTTCGGGGATATTTCGTCACCCTGTCTCACACCTCTCTGCAGTTTGATAGGTTTCGTACTTTGATAGCCATCGTAGCCCTACTGTACAAACACTTCAGCACTTCGATATACTGACATTCGAATTGGCACCGCTGAGGGGACTGCAGCACCGCCCAAATTTTGATGGAATCAAAATCTTATTATAGAATTTACTTAATTTTTATGCAATGAACTTTTATAATATAATTTCTTTAAGTGCGTCGCCAACATTTGTCTAATTTTATTGAAAGTATATAACGAAATCGATATCGAATATATAACGAGTCGAACGAATATATATCGAATCCCGAGTCGGGCCAAAAAAATCAGTTATTGAGTTTTTCCATCAAGAAATTCTCAGTAGCTGCCCGGAGTTAGGAAGTTGGCGGTGTCTGACCCCCATGCCTCGGAAAGCAGGTAAAACCGCTGCTCCTGCGCCTGATCTCTCTCCGGTCGTGTCGGTTTACCGTCCCATCGAACTATGAGAGTGAGAGAATAGAGAGTGCAGCTGTACTTGCGCATACACTCGGGCACTGTAATCCTGTCCTGCGCCGATGGCTAGTCTCCGTTGAGATTGACCGCCGTGGCCGAAATTCGGTCTGGAGGACATTATTATTATTATTATTAATTTATTCCAAATCCATTTATACAAATCTGTAATTTGGCATAGTTATAGATATTAATCACGGCTAGAAAACTGAGAAAAAAAATCTTAAAAAACATTTTTATTTTGGGTACTTCTAATTCAAGTAAATGGAGGAATGATCATATTTTATAAGCTTTTATTTAACTTGCAATGTAACTGTTTGTTTGGGTGAGATCTAGCAACTCAATTTTGAATCAGGTTTCTTCAACTGATTGAGCTGAAATTTTGTACACACGTTAAATTTCGATGACAATGAATGGTTAGCTATGTGACGTCATTCTAAATCCAACTAAACTGAGTCTTGTAGATACCACCATTTTTCTTGGAATCACACTAGACGCGAAGCTTC
Organism: Parnassius mnemosyne; assembly: GCA_963668995.1. Lineage (NCBI taxonomy): Eukaryota > Metazoa > Arthropoda > Insecta > Lepidoptera > Papilionidae > Parnassius > Parnassius mnemosyne. The sequence continues at coordinate 10,597,012 of CAVLGL010000093.1, forward strand.
AATGGAGCCCCCATATATCAAAACTAGCAAGTAGACTTAGTTCTTTTTTTTTTTATAGGAGAGGGGGCAAACGAGCATGCGGCTCACCTGATGGTAAGTGACTACCGCCGCCCATGAACAACTGCAACACCAGGGGAATCGCAGATGCGTTGCCGGCCTTTTAAAAAGGAGTACGCTCTTTTCTTGAAGGTCCCTAAGTCGTATCGGTCCGGAAAAATCGCTGATGGTAATCGATTCCACAAGGAGGTCGTGCGAGGAAGAAAACATCTTCTAAATCGCACAGTGGTGGACCGCCAATCATTCAGATGGTGTGGATGGTATCGGGAGTTCTGCCGCGATGTGCGTTCGTGAAATTTGGCGGCTGGGATTAATCCGAACAATTCCTCAGAGCACTCCCCATGGTAGATGCGAAAGAAAATGCAAAGGGATGCAACAGCTCTTCGCAGTGCCAATGAATCGAGCCGATCGGAAAGGGCTCGGTCGTCGACGATTCGAGCAGCTCTGCGTTGGATGCGGTCAAATGGAAGGAGCTGGCACTGGGGAGCCCCTGCCCAGAGATGGGAACAGTATTCCATGTGAGGCCGAACTTGCGCCTTGTAAAGTTGCAGGCGGTGTACCGGTATGAAATACTGTCCCGCTCTGCTGAGCACGCCAAGCTTTTTAGAGGCCAATTTGGCCTTCCCTTCCAAGTGACCACGAAACTGCACGTCACTCGATATGTCGACTCCGAGGATACCGATACTGGCTGAGGCAAGAAGGGGAGTGCCTTGAAACTGAGGAGATACGACAAAGGGGTTCTTTTTAGCGGTAAACGCGCAAACTTGTGTCTTCTGAGGATTAAACTGGACTAGATTTAGTCGCCCCCAATCCGAGACTTTGCTCAGCAAAGACTCGACTTCAGACACAAGTTTGTTCCGGTACTCAGCGACGTTTTTCCGAGAAATATTGGCACGGCCGGTGTATAGAGCATCACCAGTGCTGTCATCCGCATAGCAATGAATGTTACCAGTTAGCAATATATCATTGATATGCAGAAGAAACAGCGTTGGTGATAGCACACAGCCTTGTGGAACACCAGCGTTAATAGGCTTGTAGTCAGAGCATGCACCGTCTACAACGACCTTGATGCTCCGATCTGCAAGGAAGCTGGTGATCCAATTGCACAATTTCTCGGGAAGCCCATAGGAAGGGAGCTTCGAAAGAAGCGCTTTGTGCCAAACCCGATCGAAGGCCTTCGCAATGTCCAGACTAACGGCCAACGCCTCCCCCTTGGACTCTACTGCCTCCGCCCATCTATGGGTCAGGTAGACCAGAAGATCACCAGCTGATCGACCCCGACGAAAACCGTATTGGCGGTCACTAATCAGCTGGTGATCCTCAAGGTACCGGATGAGCTGGCAGTTAATAATGGATTCCATTATTTAGGGATCGGGTGGACAAAAGCTGTCTTCCATGAATTCGGGACTACGCCTTGGGAGTAGGAGTACCGGAAAAGACGCGTTAGGACCGGTGCCAACTCCGGAGCACACGTCCTCAGCACAATTGGGGGGATTCCGTCAGGCCCACTCGACTTCTGGATGTCCAGGGAGAGCAGTGCTTTGCGAACTGAGCGCTGTGAGAACAGCACATCCGGCATGGAGCACTCACACCGCGGGATGGTCGGCGGTGTTTTCCCCCCGTCATCAAGAGTCGAGTTGGACGCAAAAAGGGAGCCTAAAAGGTCGGCTTTGTCTTTTGCGTCATGGGCCAGTGAGTCATCCACCCTGTGCAGAGATGGTAGTGATGGCTTACAGAAATTTCCTTGGACAGCCTTGGCGAGAGACGAGAATGCACGGGTTCCCGAAGGAAGGCGAACTAGTTTCTCGCCAATTCTGCCTATGTGCTCTGACTTTGCCTTGGCAATAACTCTTTTGAAGGACCTGGAGGCTTCTACCAAATTAATCACCGATGCGCATAGGTCAACTTGCAAATTAAACAAAACAATAACGTAAGAGACAGCCCTACTTCTTCGCAAAGCAAAATGATTAAACATTATCTATGTATATGTTACATAATTTTTCAAATAGCGCGCCATTCAATTTCCTTTCAGCAAACAGACGCAACAATCAAATACAGTGATTAAATATATGTACAAAACACATGCAGTAGCATTTAAAGAAGTAGATTAAATTCAATTCTTTTAATTTAAACCGCTACAAATAGGAAAATTTCGCGGAAAGCCCAAAGCAATTTTTAATTTTAATTCAAGTATTTTTTTTGACTAAGTGCTCGACCAAACCAAATCTAATACCCCTTGACAGCGTGATTCAACGCTCCAGAGGGGCCCTAATCTTCCCACCACCAAGGGGAGGCCACATGGCGTGAACCCGAGATAAATAGAGCACAACCTCTAACAGTTGCCACTCGGGTTGTACGCCTTCACTGAGGCCGTCGGCAACAGAACATTTTGACAAGTGGACTGTTGACGGCTTAAGGCTCAGTGGAGGCGGCCGTGGTGGAAGCTAAGGCGGCAGCTAGACAGGGCCGCCTCCATCAAATGGGGCACAGTGGTACACCAGTCGCGGCCACTCAGCTAACGGAAGTGAGAAGGGTCCAGCGGACCGATGAGTGGCCGTGAAGTTCCTCTCCACACGCTGAGGGGGGGTGATGACACCCCCGCCCCTGGGGGAATTACCCCCCAACTGCTTGGGGGAGGGGCCCCTTTCAAACTTAGGGGCCTGGTGGCTGGCCGGCGAGCGCCGATTGTCGCCCAGCAGAGGGCGTGGCTGAGCGCCCCCGCCCGTGGGGGTCGAGGGCCTGGCAGAGCCCCGAGAGGAGACGCCGTTCGCACCCAGGCGCAAAACGGCATGGTGATTGCCCTGGCAATGCAGACAGGGCCGTCGATGCGGACAGTCTCGCTGGAGGTGCCCTCCCAGACATGACCAGCACCAGCGGCGCTCCTTGGCGATAGTTCGCCTCGCAGGAACCGGCTTACCTAATAATTTCGGGCACAACGTTACCCGGTGATCAGATGCTCGACAATAGGAGCAGGGGGGGGGGTTGACGACGACTTGCCTGGCGGGTTCAGCCTCTCACTGGGCACGTCTCGTAAGTCTTCAACGGTGCCCGCCGCGTTCTCGATCTGCCGGCACTGCTCCTCTAAAAACCGCAGCAGGTCATAGAAGGGCGGAATATAGGAGGCCTCGTCCCCGCCGTACCTCTCCTCAAAATGGATTCGAGGGCGAGAGGTAGACGGGACAGCACTATGCGGAGCAACAAAAAGGCCCATTCGCCCACTGGTAAACCCAGCCGCCTCAACGTATTACAGGCCACCAAGACTGGATCCAACAGGTCCGGACGCAGTCTGGCCCGGTCACTAAGCAGCGGGAGGCTTAGAAGCTGCTTAACATGCTCGTCTGCAATTCGCCGGACGTTGGCGTATCTTCTGGCTAGGAGGTCCCGAGCAGTCTGGTAGGCGTCGTCCGACAATTTCAAGTGGCCGACGACGCCCAGGGCCTCCCCCTCCAGTGAGGCCAGGAGGTACGCCATCTTTTGTCTCGGGGTCAAGTCACTCCGGGCGTCCACTAGGCTGTTGAAAAGACCAACGAAGGTCAGCCATTCGGAAAGGATCCCGGAGAACTTTGGCAGGTCCAGAGTTGGGAGTCGTCCCAACAGCTCCGGCTGAAGCTGCTTCAGAGAGGACTCGGGCAGGTTACTCATCCGAGCTTCACGCGCCTCCTCGGCATACCTGCCTTCAGCCTCGATCAACTCGTCCGTGAGCCACAAGAACTGCTCATAGTCCGCGAAGCAGGAGTCCAGGACTCCCTTCTCCACATCCGAATCCTCGAGCTCAGCGTAAGCCTCCTCCACTACGGCCCTTCGAGCATCCACCTGCTCGAACCGCTTCATCAAGTTATGGACCCTATCCGGTCGACCTATCAAAGCATGGGCGCTTGTGGCCCAGCGTAGCTCAGTCCGCAAACAACGGATCAGTAGCTTGGGCGATGTCATCACTATTAAATACAAATTACGACGCGGCTCGAGCACAAATTACAAAGATAACAAACAAAAAATACAACAAAAATTAACAGTTAATAAATGCAGTTCCTATCAAATCGCGTTGAATAGAAATTACACAAATACGAATTACTACGTATCAACCAAATACAAGTTAGCACAAAAGAAAAGGCACAAATCAAATTAACAAATAACAAATACTAGTGCGATCAAATCAAGTTAAATTCAAATGGCGCAAATACCATTACTACTCTTTAGTTCAAATACAACTTACAGTATAAACGAAGATACACATCACAGTCGATCAACAAAAAATGCCTAGCTCGGAAATCGACCCTTCGATAAGTAATCCACTACAACTATCCGACAACGATAATTAACCGATTACGTAAAAATAACCATCTACCTACATGACGTATATCTCTAGAAAAACTCCCGCTTGCACAACCTAGGGCGCGGCTTTTCAAATTCCTAACCAAAAAAAAAGCAAGCAACAAAGCAACAAAGGAAAATAATTCTATTATTACGTACAAAAAGAATATTTTTACGTATTACGGACGGGCATGATTGTAGATGCAAATTAAACCAATCACACCAACGCTCCCTGCCACCAAAATTGTTTAATGTTTATCAAACACTATGGTCGGGATCGACCGGGAATCGAACCCGGAATCGCGCTCTGCTACCAGTTTGTTACGGCCTACGGCTGCTCCCTTAAAGGATCCAATCTTCAGGGGCCCATGAGCTGAAGATTTCCCGAACAGACGTAGGTCGGGCCCCAATGTGGCCACGTGGAAATTCCTAATTACATTAAAATATAAAGGGGAGCGTTATACTACGGCCAGTCGACCGGAAGGAATTTGGATGAAGCTTACTTACCTATCCAAGGCGACTGGTCCCTCCGGAGTCGGTCAGGTCACATGTGGTTGTGTAGTGAATGGGAAATAAGTGATGTGGTGTGTATCTGGGTGTGACTGATGGTGATTGAACCTAGACCTTGGCCGTCGGCAGCAGCCCGAGCGTCGACACCGCTCCAACTTGAGGGCGCCTTTCGAGGTTGTCCACAGTCACTTTCTTCTTTCGTCACGTTGACAGTCAATTAACTCTATCGTACGATTTACTAACTTACAAATGCCACTAACTATCGCTGGATATAATGGTTACCGCACAAACGCACATGGAGTTTAAAGGGTCAAAGGTCACTACCGTTTCGCGTAGCAATAGTTAATTCTAGAATCAGAGGCCGCACTATCTAATATTGCCGAATGCACTTATGCAGGTTTTGAGTCAGACATAATAAGTCCCGGGAAGCTCTCCAGTAGGAATGCGCCTCACAATGATAGACCGTATATTTACTGGCCGCGCCGAATTATTCCGAGTTCCCTAACAGAATGGACCGCGTGCTCACGTCAGCACCGATTATGGACGACTGACTTTTCTCTCGCGACTCGCGCGCTCGTGCCACGCCCAGCCGAACTTTAAACCGGAATCGCGCCGAGCCGAGTGACATCTGGTGTCGACTCCGACAACAGTGTTTTGCGCGAACAATATTTGTTTTACAGAAGAGGGCCATAAGAGCAATTTATGATTTAAAGCCTAAAGAGTCGCTGCGACAAAAATTTAAGGAAATTAATATATTAACTTTGGCCTCTCAATACATTTATGAAAATGTAATGTACGTACACAAAAATAAAAGTAGTTTTACAAAAATAAGTGATATTCATTCTGTAAATACTAGGAACAGACATAAGCTAGTAGTACCAGTTACTCGACTCCATCGAGTCAGTAATTCATTCTTGGGGCGATGTATACGCTTTTACAACAAAATTCCAGAAAATATACAAATTTTGACCGGCTCAAAGTTCAAAAACTTTATTAAATAAAGTTTGTATAAAAAGGGTTATTATAATATTAAGGTATTTATGGATGATAATAACTCCTGGAAATGTGGTGATCGCTACCAAGCTATTTCTAATTTGTTGTGTTGTTAATTTGTGTAACATCATGATTGTAAGCTGTTATTTTGAAAAAAAGTCCCGCTGGGTTTCTTGCTGGTTCTTCCCAGGACAGAGGTTTTTCCGAACCAGTGGTAATCAAACAAAAGAGTGACTTTCAATAAGTATTATTTATAATCTATATTGAATAAAAAAGTTTCTGTTTCTGTTTCAACATGGCGGAACACCCAAGATGGCGGACTAGTTGTTTTTAATGCACTCTTACAATATGGGTATCAAATGAAAAGGCTTGCTGAGTATAACTCGAAAAATAAAGTGACGTCACTCTAAATCCAATATGGCGGACTTCTAAAAATGGCGGACTAAGTTTTTTACGCTTTCCTACAATATGGGGTATCAAAGTAAAGGACTTAATGATAATACGAATGCGAGTTAAAAAAATAAGATGGTGATCATAAACTCCGTTGCTCCAATGCGTCTGAAATTTTGGTGTACTGGGGTTTTTGGAGTCCTCGATTATAATATTAGGGTCGAATTGTTCGAGTCTGTAGCATCGGTTGGTTCCTTTGACTTCTGTAATTTGGCGAGATAGGCGTCAACAGCATTGGTTTGCAACCTGTCTAGGAGAAGAATAATTCCAAAATCAAACCCGGAACTGTTTCGTAAGGCACAAGTAAGCTTCAACCTGAAATAAGTGGCGCATTCCTCCAAACACCCAAGTCAAGGTGAAGCCATGCCGAGGACTCAGTGGCATCAGGGTGTAACATGATATCAACCCGTCTGAAGTTTTGGTGTATTGGGGTTTTTGGAGTCTTCGATTATGATATTGAGGTCAAATTGTTCAAGTCGTAATTGTAGCATTGGTTGGTAAACTTCAGTGTAAAGGTCTGGTGAATGGTGGCATTAGACATATAACAGAAATCATATGGCCCTGCTTCCGGAGAACACAAATATATGATACTGACATACCATCCATCCGTATAGACTTCGGTAAAGACGGTGTTCATCTCATTCAACCCAAGTCTGCAATTTCCTGCAAATATAGTCACGGCCCTTCAAAACGAAGAATGCTGCCAATTATATTATGTTGGGCTTGCACAGTACTCAAAATGCAGGGTAGAACAGCCACACCATATTCAGACCCGACAATTAATAACTTAAGTACATTTTAGCACATATCTTGGCTCTGAAAAGGATTCGAACTAAAGACCTGCAACTGTCGCGAGTCAGGTAGGCTGCCATTATCTACGACAGTAATACAGGCTGAGAGTGCTATGGAACAATTAGTACACCATGCTATTTCTTTACGTGTTAGGACTTCACATGACCATGAAATATAGGTAATATATCTTAGACATGCAGGATTCTTCACGATTATTTTCTTCATCGTCAAGCTCCTGGTAAGTTGACATCTGAAAATGCATGTAACAATTTTGTTGGTGCCAAAACCGGGTTGCTCGGTCTGTGAATTTCTGGCAAGTGCTGTGGACCTTAAGCCCTTTAAGTAATGAGAAGAGGCCTGAACCTAGCAGTGAGATGTATATAGTCTATGTAACTTTACGAACATGTTTTTGTTTATACTTGTGACACAGTCCTCAATAGGTGACATTTGAAACCGTAATCGGAAGTTGTCATCGGGGTAGAAATCAGTCATGAAACATCATCAGTTATGTTTAGACCAAATGACCAAGGCCACGATAATAGTTGGCTTATCGCCCCTTAAAGAGTTCAATTTTTTTAATTGGCTTAAATTTAAACTTAGGAATAGAGTTATCTACATATTAAGGTGAATAATATTAAAATAAAGTTACAGCCTATATACGTTACACTGCTGGGCACAGGCCTCCTCTCATTTCGGAGAGGGTTTTAGGGCAAGGAAATGTCCGCCGCGCTACGCTCCAATGCGTGTTGGAGAACTTCACACGTCTTCGAAATATTTTTTTCTTATTTCTCAGACATGCTGTTTCCTCACGATGTTTTCCTTCACCACCGAGCACTTGGTAAATCAGCACTTAAAATTGCAATTAATTTCATTAGCGCCGGCGGGGATCGAACCCGGGGGGCTCGCGCACTGTTAAATTTACAGCGAGCGCTAACCATCTGAGCTACCACGGCTCCTAAGCTACTAAGGTGAACAATAATTAGAAATTAACACAATGCGACTTAAATAGATTTTTTTTAAACCAGTTAATATATTTTTATTTAACACTGGTTCGGAAAATACCTCTGACCTGGGAAGAACCAGCAAGAAACCCAGCAAGATAATTTTTTTAATATAATTTTTCAATATTTTTGTACATTCATTTGTGTGAGTTATAGTGGTGTAGTAACTGACATTACAAGCTTATCTTTGTTCCTAGTATTTAAAGCATGAACACAACATTTTTGTTCTTATCAAAGCTATTCATGTTTTATGTACATACGAGTAAACATTTCCATAAATATGTTGCATAAACGCAGTAGTGATTATATTCTCTTTGATGTTGCGATGCTAAAGTTAATATATTTATTTGTTAAAATTTTTCTCTCAGGGAATTTAAAAGTTTTATTTATAAATTGCCCGCACGGCCCTCTTTTGCACTTTTTGGACATAGTGTGTATACTATCCAGATAGGTGTTATTTTTACTCAAGACAATCACTATAAGTAATTTTTATAAAACTTAAAGTTGTCAAGCGAAACGAGGTGTTTTCGTGTACTCGTTTGCAATTATCTATTGAAACGTAATCAAATCAAATCATATTTGAAAATATTGATCACAGGTGATGATGCTGATGGTCCTTCACTGCTGGCCTGATGAGGAAGCTTCAAGGTCGCTCAACGAGCTATGGAGAGGGCTATGCTCGGAGTGACTCGTGATAAACTTAGAAATAAGGATATGCGCAGTAGAACCATAGTTGAAGCTGAAGTGGCAATGGGCCGGTCATATAGTTCGACAACCGACAACCGATGGGGAAAAAAGGTTCTGGAGTGGCGGCCTCGTACCGGCTGACGACGTGTAGGGCGTCCCCCCACTAGAAGGAGTGACGACTTGGTAAGACATGCAGGAAGTCGATGGATGCAGGTGACTCAGGCCGTGCTTTATGGCATTCCTTGAGGAGGACTATGTTCAGCAGTGGACTTGTGAAGGGCTGTAGTGATGATGATGATGATGATAGTGATGATGAAAAGTGGATCACCTAAGACAAGAACGTGCGAAAAAGATCATGGTCAAAGGGTAGTCAAGCTCCACAGACTGTAGCGAAACCCGGATTAACACGCAATAAGGTGATGCTGTGTGTATGATGGGATTGGAAGGGCATCGTTTATTATGAGCTTTTACCGCCGGGCGAAACCATTGATTCGGATCTCTACTGCCAATAACTAATGAGACTCAAGCAATAAATTGAGAGGAAACGGCCGGAATTGATACAATGTATACAAGATTTCTTCTACTTGTACTGATGCAGTCATATAAAAACAACTGTACTCGTACATAACACATTCTAATGTTATCATGGAATTAACTAGTATGACTGACCTTTTATCTCGTTGTCGTATATACGTAGTGAACTATTGGCATAGGTGTATTATAGTTATATTTAAAATGAATGTGGGTACGATACGTTCACACCACTGTGAGATTCCCATAATATCGTCGCGTTGGGTAAACAAGGTTCTATCTGCACATGTCGCAAAGTCATTTTTTTTAAATCTAGCTATCAAACGATGTTGGGTCTATCTGTATATAAAACTCTTTTAAAACATAACTAACGCCGGAGAAAATTAGAAGACAACATAGTTCTATCTTAAAAATTACATTTTGTGATGTGATAACATCTATCTGACAATTTTATCGGAATCAAAGTAAATTTTTGTTGTTCCTTGTTGGGTTTGCAATACAATGATATGCGAGTATATTTTAATATACAAGCATTATTGTACTCGTAATGATCTATTCTACTCCTGGGCGTTCAGTCAGGTATTTTACAGTGTCCATTCCCGCATATACATGGTATTAACAACTATGTAGACTTTATTATATGCCCAATTTTTTATTGTAAAAAAAAAAAAACTACTGAATGGTTTTTAAGAAAATTGGTTTGGAGACGATATCATAATTTCTTCTCAAGACATGCAAGATGAAAAAGTTATCAGCTCACGAACTACGAACGCAACGCAAACAAAGACATCTTTTTAAATACAATAGAGGCGGGCTCTAACCATTAAAAGTGGAGGTATATTGAAATTTGGTCTTTCAAATAACTTCTTAATGGTAGTAATAGACAGAAAGCTACAACAATCTTTTGTATTGTATATCATAGCACTAATAGGTAACATCCATGAGGATAGGATAGGGTGTGTTTCAGGGTTCAATTCTCGACCCCTTTCGGTTTTTTGTAGTGATACACGTAGTACGAGGGTGACACGGAAAGTTCTCAGAAAATCAAAAACTGAACGAACTAGCAAGTTATTAGTTTTATTATATATCTTTTCAAAATAGTGTCCATTTACATCAATACATCGCTGCATTCGATGGAACCACTGAGAAGAGCACTTTGCCCACTCGTCCTTAGGGGTCTCTTCAACGGCATTTTTAAACGCAGCCACTGTTTCCACGGCGTCCATAAAACGTGTTCCCCGAAATTTTTATTTTATTTTCGGAAATAAATAAAAATCGTAAGGTACGAGGTCAGGGCTATAGGGCGGGTTTTTTTGGCGTTTGCTTGGCGGTGTGCGACGAGGCGTTGTGGTGGTGAAGGTAGATCCTACTACGAGGTCGTTTACCAAGAAAATTGGCAAACAATTGTTAGTGTACCACTCTGCAGTAACTGTTTTTCGATCCTCTAAAATAATTGTTGCGTAATGACCTGTCCTTCCGAAGAAGTGGCCCGGCCACCATCTTTTTCCTACGCTTCGACCTCTCTTCAGTTTAGTTGGGAACTCCTCGGAAGGAAACACTCAGATAGCAGTCTGTCTCTTAGTTTTAGGATCATTACAATAAATCCAGCTTTCGTCACCCGTAAATATATCGAACACAGCATTTGAGTCACCTCCGTTAAATCTTTGAACTATTTCACGACACCAATCAACACGATGAAGTTTTTGGATCTCTGTCAAATTATGAGGTATTACCCACAAAGCTTTCTGACCGCTAAATGTTCATGGAGGATTTTGTGCACTTGACTCACACCAATGCCTAAGCTTGTCCGAATCTTCTGATAAGTCACTCTTTTGTCAGTCTCTATCATACGCCGCACAACACTGATGTTATCTTCAATCGTCGCCGTAAAACGCCGTCCCTCACGCAGATTGTCGGTGAGATTAGTGCGACCACGTTTAAACGCATTAAACCAGTTGTAAACAGTGGCACGAGATGGGGCTTCATTGTGAAAGGCCAATCGAAGTCTATCATAACTTTCTTGTCGACTTAAATGACATCGAAAGTCGTAAAAAATTCACGCTAAATTCATGTTGACGTGACACAGACAATTTTAAATTTGCCGCCCAATCGTAAACAAATGAAAAATAAATAAAATACATACACAATAATATTGGCAAAGGGTTTCATTTTCAAAATTTCAACTTATTTTTTTATTATGTCGTTTGCAAGTGGCCAGTTCTAAAAACTTTCAGTGTCCTCGTATATACCATGATTGAGTTTTATTTGGTGATGATTCGTAATGTTAAAATTTAAACGACAATAACTAAAATATGACGAGTTATTAATGCTAATGAATTAGTAAATTGGTTTAACGTTAACTATTTGCATTTAAATGGCAAATGTATGAAATGCATAACACTAAATGGTAAATATCTTAATACTAATGAAATTTTAAATAAGGAAAAGTTAAATCTTATAGATACCACCGTTTTTCTTGGAATCACTCTAGATACGAAGATTCAATTAAATCATAACTCGCAAACAGACCAGTTCTGCAGCGTATGCTATTAAAAAGTTTAGAAATCTTACCAGCGTTGAAACAGATAAATCTAGTTTATTTTAGCTATTTTCAAAGCAAAATGTATAATATTGTGCTATGGTTAAAAGCAACTGACACTGAAATTATGTTTGTTTTGCCTAAGAGGCATACGTGTATAATATCATATAACGAATAGCCCCTGAGAATGAGGTGACATCGCTATCAAACTATTTCTAATAAGATTTATAATATAGTTAATTGTTTAATATTTGTAAAACAAGCATGCTAATTACCAATTTGTGTTTTTTTAAGTAAGTACCGCTGGATTTTTTGCTGTTTTTTTCCAAGACAGGTATTTTCGTATCCAGTGGTAAAATAAACATAAAAATAACCTTCATTATGCATATTTATAATCTATATTGAATAAAAAACCTATTTCTAGTTCTGGTGTGTGTATTAAAATGTTGCAAAGTGAAATTATTAGATATTCCATTTATTATTAAATTTCTTTTATTAATTATATAAATTTCACAAGGCCATAGTAACACAAATCATGTTAATTCATATATTCGAATATCACATTTGATCTTATAACATTAACGATTATATCACAATGTTTTAAAATACAACAATTAAAATACATACACTAAAGGAATAATCATTCAATATCAATGATATAAAATATAGTTTATGCCCCGAAAACGTGAACATAAAGCGTAAAAATATTGAATTTGACACTCGTCATCTTTTGAGCTTTTAGTTTTTTTTTTTTTACTTTATTATAAATAATTATTTAAATGAATGCACACGCTATCAAATTTAGTTTATTTGGTGTACACTGTTCTTTGTAATAAACTTTTTAAGTATTTACTTTTGTTATAAATTTAATTATCATTTTATATCAATGAACAATAATAAGAATTTAAAAAAAAAATAACACTGATCACACGCATATAAAACTATGCGCTTATACTGCTATATGTCGAACGTAAGGCAGGGAGGTTATTATCTTTTTGTTAATGATCAATTCTTTACCATATCTATCCAGAAGTTCGAGAGCAACTCCATTCGTCCATCCAAACCCATCCTGAACTCTGTATTCTCCACCACCACCATGATGACCTGGTTGTACCGCGCTGTACTTTTCAAACATTTTTTTCCAAGTGTTATATCCTATATAATTTGCATAAATCCAAAGAACAGCCTGCTCTTTAGCCAGCTGTTTGGCTTCGTCGTCTCCGCTGCCATCTAAACCACCAATTAGTATACTTTGCATAGGCGGCCATGCGTTCGGATAGTCCCATTGTTCCCCTGAATGAAGAATGGATGAGGGGATACCGCCGGGAAAATCAAGAGCGCCGGAAGACAAAAGGTACCGTACTAAACGGGCCGCATATTTGGGTAACTCGTAGTCCTCTACGGCTTTAGTCCACAGGGGCGTGGCACAGCTAGGATAGAAATGTCTTCTGGCAGTTTTCGCCATAGAATCGTAATCGTACCACACTCCATCTGACGGGTCCCACAACACGTGCTGGATCGCGCTGCGCCAGTACTTCGCGAGACTCCACCATTTTTGAGCCATCCGCCTGTCCTTCAATCGGTTACGGAAATCACCGACAAGTTCAAGCGCTCCTGCGAAAATGGCATTCAAATCGACTGGAATAATTCTGCTGGCGTGCACATCTGTCAAATTACCCACGACCTCATCTTTGGCGTTCACGAACCACCTCGTCGAGAAGTCCCATCCGCTCTCCGCAGCGCTTTTCATTTCTGCGTAGAATTCTTCGCGTTTTTCTTCATTGGGGAGAGTGCGTGCGTTCATGTAATCTTCAAAGTAGGACTCGGGTCGCGGACCTTTACAATTCTTGTCGGACAAGTACCTCAGCAAAACATATTTTTTTTCGTTCACCTCGACTGTCACTTTCTTTTTATCTAACCAAAATTGAAGTTCTTTCTCGACGGTTCCAACATGTTGTTCCAACCAGCCAATATCACCGGTCACGGAGAAGTAGCTAGCAACCATCGCTGCTAATAACGGCGGTTGACTTCTTCCAAGATAGTATATCCGATTACCGTTAGGAACATATCCGAGATTTTCAACAAGGTAAAGAAGATTTTCAATCATGCCTCGAGCGGTTTCCGTCATGTTACTGAGCAGAAGTCCTCTTATCATCCAAAAAGAATCCCAATAGTACAACTCCTTAAATCTTCCACCAGGAACAATAAATCCGTTGGGCACGTAAATGAAACTATATCGATCGGGATGTTGGACAACATCAAAGTTTACTTTCCGACCTAACTTTGCCCACATACCAATCACATGCTTTGCAAAAACCTTCAATTTAGGATCGGCGATTCGATCTAGGATCGGCGGCTCAGGGTCGAAGTCGGGTGGCATCCAATACTCTAACTCGTTTCCTTCCATGAAGTGCAGATCAACAAAATTAGAGATTTGCTCTCGTGATGGGTTTTGATCCGTATCGTGCATTAATTTTGCGTAGTCAGCCAGTGTTTCATTTTCAGAATAAACAAGCTTGAGGTCGACGAACGTTTTTGAGTCTGGGAAAATCCGCGCTAGTTGCACTCTGTGCAGGAGATCACCGGTGCAGTAAATTGATGAATTGCAGACTGGCACTACCGTGAAAGCTTGAGCGTACGCGCCGAGAAGTCCCAGAACAGGGTACAGCGGTAGGATGCGAGGTAGCCGATACACAACCATTTTGAACACTTAAACTTTTTGAACTTTAAAAACACGCGAGCGCAGTTTTGCGCTGCGATAAACATAACCTTTACGCGGCAGCCGATGTAGATGAAACGCGGTGGCGGACGACGGAGAGCGAATGGCCGTACATTCAACGTGCGACCGGAATAATTGTATAGTAGTGTGAGCCATGCTGATGTGTGTCGGCCGCCGCATCCCGACGTAGACACGCGTCCCGTCTCTGACGCAACGGCTTTCACTGGACACACCCACGACCGGTAGCCAAGTGGGTCACTGTCGCATGTCTCAGCCACCACGTACAGGCATTTTGCATTTAATTGCGATGCGTGACTGCTTGGCAACGATACTACAAATACAACTGTCAAAACATAACAGTTACAGAGTAGAGTAGTGATGTTGATACATGTTAATGTGATAAAGTAAAATAACCGTTTACATTAATCATTATATATTCGAGCGTTTGTATTAGTAATTGAATTTCTTCTCGTATAACTTTAGTATTTATGTTAAGCCTTAGCAATATTTATTGGCATAACGTAATATAACGTTCACATAGATTTTTTCACCACGTGTGATTATTGTTCGTAGGATAATAGGAAATATTCGTATCCATCCATCCATCACAGCCTATAAAAGTCTACTGAACATAGACCTACCCATAGATTGCTTTTTAATTGTTCTTGCCATGGTTGCCACGCATGGCAAGCGGGTTGGCAACTGCAGTTTTTTATTATTTTAATTTATTATCAGGAAGACGCTGTTGTCCTTCTCCTGTTCCAGTTTCCCTCAGTCGCCTCATACGACACCCATGGGATGATATGGGGTAGTAAATAAGATTCGTATATTACGTAGGTATCTTATTTACTATCCCATATCATTTCAATATCTCAATTTTTGTTACTTAGGAAAAATATACATATAAAGAGATAATTTTAAAATTTTAGTACCAAATTATAATATTCAAACATTTAATGAGTACTTATTCTAATTTAATGAATTATATCGCGTTTAATTTTCACCTTTTAATTCCGGACATTTCGGGTGTGGTCACGGGGCGACTAAGGTGTTTGACGTCCCGATGTAATAATAGGTATATACCTATGAAATTGCCGTTCTACATTCTTTTTGTTTGCCAATTTTAAAATAAAATTAATTTTAAATTAAAATAAAATTAATTTTAAATTAATTTTATTTTAAAACATGGATTTTTTTTCAAATCTAGTCATTTGTTTATTCATCATCATTATGTTTTTATCCAATTTGAATCTCATTCATCATTATACATACGTTAAAAATTCGAGTTACTATGGAATATGAGTACGTTCGTGGCAGCAACGCCGCACAAGCAACACGAAACAGCAATTTTACGGAGCGAATATTACAAACGAACGCACCAAATGTTATTGGTTTGCCCGCTTCCGTACTGGAAATTTCGACCTTAAAAAATGAACCCGAAAACTGAGTCCGAAAACTTTAGCCGATAATGACGACTAAAAGGCGATTATGGACGCTGATGATATTTAATCTACGGCTGAATTAGCAGTAGCTTTCGATGTTAGCATCAAAACAATATTGGTTAATTTGCGTCAAATTGGCAAAGTAGAAAAGCTTGACAAATGAGTGTCCCACGAACTCACGAGGCACACAAACGAAGGAATATTGAACTGAATTGTGCTACCTGTGATGAAAAATGGATTCTGTTAGACAATGCTAGCGTTCAGAAATGAGAACACCCTAGAAAAGTGATGGTCACTGTTTAGAAGTCTAGCGCCAGTGTGATTCATCACAGCTTCTTAGCAAATGGGATGAGCATCACTGCAGATGTGTACTGTGAAGAAGTGAACACAAAGATGGAGAAGCTCGCACGTCGCCAACCAGATTTGGTCAATCGCTCGACCCCGCTGCTCATCAATGAACTGCCACTGCGTTGGCAAATATGCATTGATTGCAGAGGTGATTATTTTGATTAATAGAAATAAAAAATATAGAAAAAAATTACTTTAACTTATTTCATTAAAAAAAACCGGCCAAGTGCGAGTCGGACTCGCGCACCGAGGGTTCCGAACAAATCCGTAGGTACATAAGTTTAAAATTATTAAAAATATTTTTATTGTATGATGTAACTAAAAATTAATGCTTTTCGCAATTTTTCCTTTATCTGTGCTACAATACGTTGCTTCGTACGAAATTTTAAAATTCTTCACGAGTCACAAGAGTTCACGGGAAGTACCCTGTATGTTTTGATTTCCTTGTAAATGTCGAAAATTTGCGGCATAAACGGCTGTATCTTTTGATTGCGTTAGCTTAGAATTGAATTTTTCACAGCTCCAAGGGACAGTAAACTTGAGTATTTATAATATATTTATAACTTGAGCTTGATACCTCTACGCGTTCCTGAGAAAAAGGGTCTTGACAGACAGACAGACAGATAGACGGAAAACAAAGTGATCCTATAAAGGTTCCGTTTTTCCTTTTGAGGTACCCGGCTACCTTCAGTTTTTGAATATTAACTCCATATTAGCCGGGCTAACTATGACATCAGGACGTCAAACATCTCAGTCCCCTGGCCATGGGTGCTATAAAGTACCCGAAACGTCGGGAATTAAAAAGTTAAATCAAACGCGATAAAATCCGCAAAAATTAGTATCATTTAATGTGTAGTGTTCGCGTAAATATAGAAAATCAATATGTGAAAACTTATTTTTTATTTCACAACAGCCAGATTTGGTTCTTTTTTACTTACTAGCTGTCCCCCGCGACTTCGCCCGCGTGGAATTTACTACGATTTCATGGGTTTTAATTTTTTTACGCGGCACCCTAATTCTTTTTCTAAAATAAAAGTATCTTAAGTTACTCCTTATGACATCAGCTATCTACCAGTGAAAGTCCCGTCAAAATCGGTCCAGCCGTTTTGGAGATTAGCCAGAACAAACAGACAGATAGAAAGACAAAAGTTTTAAAAATTATTTTTTGTTATTAGTACCGTATATACTTTCAAATGCATTTAGTAAAAAGTTGTTATTTTAACATTACAAACAGACACTTCAATTTTATTTATTTGTATAAATTACAGACTAGTGATTGACTACACCACTTAAACCTAGTGGTAAGTGGTGATGAAGCCCTAGATGCTCAATTATCCTGTATTAGTATAACAAATACCTATTCACTATTATCTTGAAAACGCCCAGGTTGTGATCAGATGGAAAGACAAACACCCCCAAATTATTTCACTCCTTTGCTTTGTCTTTGACGAAGTAAGCCGTTTCGTCTGAATGCGTATTCCATCAACAACAAAGGAGAGAAAACTCGACGACCACCTGGTTATACGATGGATTTTTTTAAAAATACGCATACTCTCCGAAATGCATGCTATAGAATACCGAGAAGCTTGCTACTAAAAGATTGGTTTCAGACAATTCAAAGTCAACAATGAACCTCTTAGCACTTTTTTCTATTTAGTCTAACACTGAAATAAAACGCTATATTAGTAATAACTGGCTTTATTCTCGTTAAGCTATTTCTTTATTCCCATCCATAACCTAGAGTGCTGAAGCACAACAAAAAGTAGTCTAGAGCAGTAAGTTTTTGCAAATTATTTAGAACTTTTTGTGATTTGGATTAAAACTTGTGCTAGTTTCACAATATTTCTTTTATTTATTAGAATTTTTATTCTTTATACTTAATAATAATTATTATAATAATTTAAAAAACTGACCGGTTTCGCCTCACGGCATCATAACTTATGATCCGATCCAAATCCGAATGACTTGGGTTTCTTAGGATGTCATTATTATGAGTGAATAAATATGAGTGGAGTAAATTCGTATTAGTCGTATAGATTGTTTTTTACAAATTTTTCAGAGGAAATAAGGTATAAATTGGAAATTTGTCAGTATACGAATGACGGAAAAAGGAAAAGTTGTAACTAAACAAATTAGGTGGTATTAGATTATCGAAATCCAACAGAGTGAGAACAGTTAGCCATAAAGAATGTTACAGTTAGTTTTAAGACTGTGCGAGTACTTCAGGACAAAACCCGAATCGCAAAAGAAATTTTGAATTTTGAATTTGGTTTGTTATACGTTATAGAAATTTAGAGCAGAATGGAAATATTGTAATAGGTTTGGATTTTGATTTGATAATCAAAATAGAAAGGACTGAAAAGATTGTATTTACATATATACATATGAATATACATATACACACACATACATAATGCATAAATTATGGAAGTTCGTTTTTACTTTAATATGAAGGATATCTAGAAGAGAAATAACGATTTTATAACTATTACTGTCACTACGAGCTGAATTAGTATGTATAAATTGTATCATTCTCCTAACACCACAAGTGTCAAATTAACAAAAGAAAAATGGCGGCTTTTACCTCGTTCATCTCATAAAAATAATCTTAAACGTTATATTGATGTGATATAATAATACATATAAAACAGTATCTTACTATCAGTATCAACAATATCTGTAACCAAACTTCAATATTTTTTTTAACGAAACGTTTTATTATTTTAAATATAGCAGAGTAAATATAATGATTTATATTATGCGACAACACTACAGTGACGTTACGATAACATGCTCTACTTCACAAATAATAAACTGCGAGACTGCGAGTCGTCCGAGTCGACTTGATCTCCAAGTGTAACCAATGCGCATGCGTTATGTAGGTGATGTTTATTTTACGTCATTATCAATGGTAAATTATAGCGGGAAGCCTCAGAGTATGTAACTATTTTCAAATATTACATACTCCGCAGAAGAAATAATCGTGGAAATATCGTGAGTTTTGGCGGGAACTTGAACGGTGGAGGATTGCTGCTCTTGTATTATTGTTTAAATAATGGTTTGAAGTGGATTTTGATATGTAAAAGTGGTGCGGTTTTGTGTATTAACTATCTGCGCATGTGAACTATTACTGGAAACGGTAAAACAAGTACGCTGATTGTGATGTGATTCTCAAGATAAGGTGTCTGTCTGCGTAGGCGTCTTGAGATACCATCGCCAACTGTCAGCTGTCTGCTGGCTCAAGTTGCCGTCAAAATCTCCCAAGGCTGCACAATGTAACGCATCAACATATTGTGAGCAGTGTACTATGTAGGATAATTACACATGGTAAATGTAACTTCAGGCTCAGAAGGGCTAGAACCCAGAGCCGTAAAGCCAGTTATTAAAAAAATGGAAATATCGTTTTAAATTTGGAACAGTTATATTGTTTAATTAGAAATGATAATACATTCATTGAAATTGAAAAATATATAACTTTCTTAGATTATTTACTCTTTAGATAACGCGTCACGCAATGAGCGATGCAAGAAAAACAGGCCAGTTTTTACAAACGTGTGTGCCATACCAAAATAATTCAGATGAATAGAATCATACACACAAGGGACTAGTGTCCGACCAAAACAGTATTTTCAGCCAAAACCGAAACCGTAAAAGGAATCTTCGGCCTCGGCCTCGGCCGAAACCGAAACCGAAACTTATTTAGACATGTCAAAATTGTTTAAGTAAATTAAGTGTACTCTCGAAATTAATTTTGAGATCTTGTATATAGCACTTGGTGGTTACCTAATCTAAAAAACCTAAATCAGTCTGAACTAAGTTTAATACAGTAATTAATTTGTACGAAATTAATATACGTACGTATATTAAGATACGTACGTACTTAATTAGAAGGATAGTTCTAAAATAAAAATAAAATATTTAAATATTTATTATTAGATTATTACTAATTAATTTTAGTATTCGTAATTAAAAAATCATACATGATATGCTTAACCATTTTTCAAAATTTTTCTCAAACAGGTTACTCCGACGATCTGGGTACATTTGTCCGGCGACTCGCTTGGTTGGGTTGGATATGGACTGCATTGCGTTGCAATAATTGCTCTGACAGATAAGACTGAATTCTTTCTTTCGAAACAGTTTTTTGATCTTCAGGTCCAGTTATCTCCATCTGATTAGATGTATTATCGTGCATATACCAAGGACTCTCCTTTTCTTGCTGTATGTTGGAGGTTGACGCCTGCCTCCGACGCCGCCGTTACACTTCGTAAAATAAAAAAAAGCATGTGTTCAGTTCACTCACACGCGGTAGAAATGAAACTTTCAAATGAAATGAAATATAAAACAAAGACATTTCACAGCAAATTATTTACTTAATTTGATAATTTTCAACCACAAGTGCGGCATAAATTATAAAATAACAGTTTTATTTTATTTTATTTTATAGCTAACTAGCTTTGCCCCGCGGTTTCACCCGCGTCATCACGTGTCCGAGGTGCGCGACATGACCTAGTTCAAGCAAGCGTCGTTCTCGCGCCCAGCCAAGTATTGAATTAATTTAATTTTACATTATCTCTTAAACTATCCGTCCAAATAACATGGTATAAAGAACAAAGTTTATCTTCATAAAATTGTCTTGATGATGAAGTAACTTTCGTTCGTAAGGATATATAGGCCATGCCTAATAATAACGCTCATAAATCACTTTTAAATTTTCAGTATTTTTTTGTCACAAAATACCAAATTATGGCTTATGTATAAGAAATAGACATATGGTATCGCTGACTTTTTTTTAGACGGAGTAAAGATCTATATTTTTCTAGAACATTGTATTTACGTATCCCTAACGATATCACCAGCGTACGCGGATAAATTATTTCGGGAGTGCTTTTTCTTCTGACTTGCTTAACAAATATCCATATTTAAGGCTAGCTGAGTTATATTATATAGTTATTCCACATGAATCTGGCTATAATATACAAAAAGAATTTTTCAAATTGGACTGGTAGTTCCAGAGATTAGCGCGTTTAAACAAACAAAAAAACAAAAAAACTCTTCCGCTTTATTATATTAGTATAGATAAATGTTATAATACTTAATTTTAGTCATGTAGAGCCTAAATTTTAGTGTATTAAATCAAAACAATATTTTCTTACAACTCCATCGATATATAATATTATGTACTACACACTAGATTTCGCATTTCAAACATTGACTATGTTCAACTAAACTGTTTTGCAATCCGTACACTAAACTAAATATGTATTGCGTAAATTGAAGATTTGTGAATTCCATAAGATAATTATTATTTATTTATTTATTTACTTATTTATTTAAAACTTCATATACACATGTGGTATGTAGGCGGACTTAATGCCTAAGGCATTCTCTACCAGTCTACCTTGGGATGATGCAGAGATATAATGAAGTAGGAGTAATAAAAAGGTAATATGTTAATACTAAACTTAAATAACAAAAAAAAATTGTAGCAAATCGAAATAAAATACATAAGATATAAATGGTAATAAAAAATAATATATATAATATATAAAATATATATATATATATATATATATATATATATATATATTAATACATAGTCAATGTTCGAAATGCGAAATCTAGTGTGTAGTACATAATATTATATATCGATGGAGTTGTAAGAAAATATTGTTTTGATTTAATACACTAAAATTTAGGCTCTACATGACTAAAATTAAGGATTATAACATTTATCTATACTAATATAATAAAGCGGAAGAGTTGTTTTGTTTTTTTGTTTGTTTAAACGCGCTAATCTCTGGAACTACCAGTCCAATTTGAAAAATTCTTTTTGTATATTATAGCCAGATTCATGTGGAATAACTATATAATATAACTCAGCTAGCCTTAAATATGGATATTTGTTAAGCAAGTCAGAAGAAAAAGCACTCCCGAAATAATTTATCCGCGTACGCTGGTGATATCGTTAGGGATACGTAAATACAATGTTCTAGAAAAATATAGATCTTTACTCCGTCTAAAAAAAAGTCAGCGATACCATATGTCTATTTCTTATACATAAGCCATAATTTGGTATTTTGTGACAAAAAAATACTGAAAATTTAAAAGTGATTTATGAGCGTTATTATTAGGCATGGCCTATATATCCTTACGAACGAAAGTTACTTCATCATCAAGACAATTTTATGAAGATAAACTTTGTTCTATATATATATATATTATTACATTTTATTTAGAAATATATTTGTTTAGATTAAATAAGAGTATTTTATATTAAATTCTTATATTTATTTTATATTAATATCTTATTTTATATTCAACTAGCTGGCCAGGCAGACGTTGTTCTGCCCTTTCCGACGACCCTTCCTATGAAAAAATCCTTAAATTCGCAATAACAAAATATTGAAGGTAAAATTGAAAAACAATGTGACACGTAATCTTTATATATAAAAATTACGTGTCACATTGTTTGTCCGCGATGAACTCCTAAACTACTAAACTGATTGCAATGAAATTTTGCACACTGTGTGCAGTTTGGTCCAACTTGAGAGATAGGATAGTTTCTATCCCTATAAGTGACCCTCAATATTTTTTATTACGAATTTAAGAACTTTTATAGGACACAGGGTCATCGGAGAGGGCAGAACAACGTCTGCCTGACCAGCTAGTTTTATATATAAAGATTAAATTCTTCGCGCATACGCGACTCTACTATCTCCCGCGCATGCGCTAAGACATAGAGCAGCGCACAATTTTTGTTTGGAATAGCTTCTCTGGTACGTAGTACGACGGCCAGACTAGATGGAGTGACGACCTGGTAAGACATGAAATTAAGAGCTGTAATGAATGAATGTAACGAATGGGTGGACCGGTTCGAACTGAGGAGGTACCACGACCTTACAGATAACCAGCGTGAAGTAGAAGATTACTGCGCCTGGTAAGTGCAGGTGGTTGGAGGCCTTATGCCTCTCCCTTTTAACATGGCAGTGTAATTAAATAACAAGCAATCCCAGGAGGGTACCAGCACCCCTGATATTGGAGAATCCCTGGCTGAGCTTCCACGCCCAAGCTACTCTACTTACTATTTTGTTCGTACATTAACGAAGTCCACTAGGTACCATCTGAAAACGGCGAAGCCGACCTTGCTCTTTCTAACCGAGAAGCAGAAGTCCTCTCCGGTAAATACTTCTCTCCTATCCGGGGTACAAATTAGAACACCATTGTGCCTCGGGCTGGAGTTTGCGTATATTTTAGAGAGAACATCTGTTCTCAACGTCTCGGCAGTCTTGAAGGTCAGCGAGGACCATCCTCGCGTCTACGGGTGCCTCTATAGATAATGACGTCACAGATCAACGCATTGACTACGTCCAAATCGCTGCAGACTCTGTGCTACAACAGGCCCCATCTGCAAAGATCGTGTTCCTTGGTGATTTTAACAGCCACCACGCTGAATGGCTTGGTTCTCGTTTAACCGATCATGAGGGAAGATCTGTTTATGACTTTGTCTTGGCATATGATCCGATAGAAATGGTTACTTCACCTACGCGGATTCTAGATGTGCCTTGTGTGCTCTTGCCTCATTAGACCATTGTCTGATCCGGACTATGGTGCCACTCACACTACCATCGCGGTTGCGTTCGCAGATCGCCGCCGTGTTTGGCACTATAGGTCGGCCGATTGGGACAGGATGTGGCCCTTTTTTGCATCCTTCCCTTAAGGACAGGGGTGGGTATGCTTCTCGCCGGATTATTCCAACGTGATTATGGCGCTGGTATGGAACTTCAGGGAACTGAACTCTTTATTCTATCATCTGTGGTGCCTGTTTTGGTCGCTACTGTAAAATTGCATCACGCTATAATCGGAGTGCTGCACCAGCGCTGTTAAAAAGAAGTATAATTTCGCCTTCAGGTCGGTACGATACGGTTTACACAGCGCTCGGTACACATAGCACTACTCTCCCTAGACGTTAAGTAGAGTGAGTCTGATGGAGTTCCTCCCATTGTGCTGAAGACGCGTGTTCCATAGTTGGCACCGGTCGTAACGTGTTTTTTCTAAAACTCTTTCTCCCTAAGTGTAGTCTCTAACTCAAAGAAGACAGCTTTAGTGCACCAGATCCCTAAAAAATAACCGAAGATTGACCGCTCAGACCAATCCAACTTGTTCTCCAAAATAATGAAAACCATTGTGAACTGCCATCTCCTGAGGTTGAGGATAACTAACTGAAAAGTGACTGCCAGTACGATTTCTGTCGGGGTTGCTCAGCTTATGATCTTCTGGCTTACCTGACTCATAAATCAGCGGAGGCAGAGAGAGAGAGAGAGAGAGAGACCCTGACCGTTAGTTTGGACATAGCGACCGCGTTTGGCACAAAGCGCTTCATTCGAAGTTCCCTTCCTATGAGCTTTCCAAGAATTGGTGTTCCACAAGGCTACGTGCTATCACTTACGCTGTTTCTTCTGCTTATCGATAATATGTTACAAGCCAGTAACGTGCATTGGTTACGCTTTATACACCAGCTGTACCTTGTGCTGAAACAAACTTGTGTCTGAAGTCCAGTCTTTGCAAGATAAGGTCTCGGATAGTGGCGACTAAATCTAATTAAGTTTAATGCCCAGAAGAAACAAATTTGCGCGTTTACAACTAAAAAGAACCCCTTTGTCGTAACTCCTCAATTTTAGGGCATTCTCCTTGTTACCTCAGCCAGTATCGGTGTTAATTGAAAGGGAAGGCAGAATTGGCCTCTTAAAAGCTTGGCGTGCTCAGCAGAGTGGGACAGTATTTTATGCCGTCACACTGCTTTGCAAGGGCAGGTTCCGTTTAACATGGAATACTATTCTAATCCCTAGGCCGGGGCTTCCTAGTACCAGCTCCTTTCACTTGACCGCATCCAGAATCTTCGACGACTGACGAAGACGAAAGACGAGACGAAGAGATGTTGCATCGCTTTACATTTACTATCGCATTTACTGCGGGGAGTGTTCAGAGGAATTGTTTGGATTAATTCCAGCCACAAAATTTCATCAACGCATTTCAGAAATTCACATCATCGGGATGTTTGGCGGTCCACCACTGTCGGACCGATACGACTTAGGGACCTTCAAGAAACGAGCTTACTCCTTTTTTAAAAGCCGGTAACTCCCCTGGTGTTGTATTTGTTAATAGGCGGTGGTCGACATTGGCTATCAGATGAGTCGCATGGTCGTTTGTCCCCCTATTCTATATAAAAAGACAATAAAACGAATTAGACGATAACATTTATGTTATATTTATGTTCTGGAAGTGGGAGTAATTTTTGTGATTTCAGTTCGAGCGGTGCGCGGTCAGGGGCCAATAAATTAAAACTAAAAAATTATTTATACAACTAGGATAGTACATAATTTTTCGATCGTCGTTTTTGGAGGCCGAGGGGCCCCTTTAGCTTGGGGACCCCGGGGCACTGCCCCGCCTAGCCCCTGGGTAGCTACATCACTGCTACAGTCAATCAATTTTTGTGATTGATTTACCGAATATGAATGAATGATTTTACCTATACAACATAGCTATACAATAAATGCTATAGGTAAAATCATTTTATCGCACAAGGATATAAAAATTTATTGACTGTCAGGGTGGTCCGTAAAATAGACTAATTTAATATAAATCGGTACGATATTAAATCGTGGATTGTTAGAATGGTTTGGATATGCGATATAACTATTGTGTTTATAGACGATATCTAGACCGACGACGGATAGTGTCAAAAGTGAAAGACGTCTTGTACTGCGAACATCAATCCATCTGTTAAGCGTGACCACGCTCTCAGAATATCAGCGTAAAAAGCAGATTAAAATTATGGTGAGTGCGGAGAACCGGTCATCTTTATTATGGAGACGACGCATCTGCATTTTATTTTAATTGAAATTTGATGTCTATGGGCCACAGCGTCTGGTCGACTGTGTGCTCGTTTGTCGACGTTATATTATAAAAAGTCCATTCGATACTATAAACAAATACTCGTGTATTAGAAGAAGATATTTTTTCACTTCCGTGTCACACGATATCACGTAGATACTATATAAGTTATAATAAAAATCAATTATACGGAAAATCGAAACGAATGATGGTGTCAGAAATAGTTTTATTACAATAAGTAAATAAGGATAATTACACACGTATGAGGTAAAAAACACAATGATTAATTCTAGTGAAGATTTCCTTCTTATATTTCCGTGCAGACGAGTATACCTTCCCAATAATAAATTATTATCATTACCGTGCAGAGGTGGTGCAAGAATATCCGCTATCCAATACCACCACCATCGTCCCGTGGGTGTCGTAAGAGGTGACATGCTAATAATAACTAGAAAATAAAGAAACTGCGGTAGCATTGAGGCGTTAAAAATTTAAACTTTTAAATGTAGCTTCCCGCCGTCTGTACGCTAAGATCTTTTAAACTGCATAACAGATTTTGATGGAGTTTTCATCAACAGACAGAATAATTCAATAGAAAAGTATAAATGTATTTTATATAGTACAATTCTTCTGTTCGTGTGTATGAAACTGAACTCCACCTAAACGGCTGGAACGATTTTGATGAAATTTGGTGTGTATGATTAAGTTGATTCGACGGCTTAGATTCACAATAGACCCGGTAGGTGGGGCTGTTGACGAGATCCAGATATCATCCGTGCAAAGCCGGGGCGGATCGCTAGTTATATTGTATGAGGCAATCTATGGGGAATCTATGAAGCTATTAACTGTGTAGTGGCCGTGTAAGAATATCCACTACCCCGACCTCGTCCTGTGGGTGTCGTATCTTCCTGATAACAACTCAAAATAATAAAAAATCTAATTGTGCATGCCCTAAGCGCATTAAAAATTACGTATAACAACATAATACGTAATATTTTTAAAGTAGTTTAAAAACACAAAAGTTTTCACTAATAACCTTATTATTATACTTACTATTTTCCAATAATTTAATGTCAAACTTCAATTTAAAAAAGTTTGGTAAATCTAAAAGTGTACGACTCATAATGCTCATATGGCCATCATATCATCATCATTTATATATAAAACCTACTTAATTTTAGTACGTAGTACTATTATTTATTCTGTGCTTTTAAAATATTGTAATAAAAATTTGTAATTATAATAATAATCAAGTGTGTATCAAAGGAGACAATTTCTTTATGTATAAAGAATGAGCCCACCACAAATTATGGCGTAACTTAAGGCGCAGGTTGAGCAAAATGTCGCGCTAGTCGTTATTTGTGTGGTTTTTAGGAGCTATCTACTTTTTATTTAAAACATATATCAATAAATAAAAAACACATTATATTTCTACGTAATCTTGATTCCATAAAAGCTATATCCAATTTTTTTTAAACGAATAAATATTAATATAATCTCCTTACAACGAAACCACATAAATGTGAAATTATTATTGATAACATGCATCTCCTCGTAAAGTAAGTATTATTTTATTTTGCGATTTACACCAATGGATAGGCAATTTATTAATAAACATTTCTATAGTAAATTTTTTTTCAAAAGACCAAAATTTGATTTTATTAAGAAATTATTTTAAAATCTGGGCATATTCACTGCTCACGGGCTTGCTGAAGTCAGTGAGCCCTGAGCTCTTCGACGCGAAGCCCGTGTCGTTAGAGCGTCGACCAGCGCAACTCGCGTCATATTAGTCGATAATAATATTACTTATTAGGTTATTTATAGGTAGTATTATTTGTTTGTTTTGAGTATAATTTTTCGTATTAGTTATACATATATTTGTTGTGTTTTATACTGCGCGATGAAGCTTTTTGCGTGTATTTTCTTTGAAGTAAATGCAAATAAAAAATGAAGCACCATTAGCAAGTAAGGTTCGAATCCATAATTAAAATTTCGACAAATATTCTAATTTACACTATAAAAGGCTAATTCAATATTATCACCCAACCACAATATCTTATTAAGTATAATACTGCCTCGTTGGTCTAGTGGTTGTAGTAGTGCGACTGCTGATCATGAGGTCCCGGGTTCGAACCTGGGTCGGGCCCAAAAGTCAGTTATGAGTTTTTCATTTATGTTCTAAGTTATAATTAGTATTACTAAGTTATAGTTTTTTGCTAAAATATAGTATATTATTTATTGCTTGTTTTTTCTTCTTTTTCAAAAAATAATTGAGTACATAAGGTGTTCTATACTTATAATTCGGTAAAAAGTATCTAAGTAGGTACTAATATACCTACTTTTTACTATTAACTAAAAAATTTTAAAACTAAATTTAACTAAAAAGACTAAACTGACCATTTATTTTTTAACTCAAAACAGGACATGGGTTTATTTATACTCTAAAAACTATAACTTTATACAATTAGTGTTCACTGTAAAATTATATTCGGTATAGACGGTAATTATTAAATGCAACATATTTTTTTTAATTATTAATTACATTTGTCAGTGGATTAAATTTTTTTTAATAAAGTTGGTGATGATTTTAAATAAAAATAAAATTTTGTTCAAGTTTTTTTATTGTTATCTTTGTTAACAACATCGCCTTTAGATCTCTGGAACCGTAAGTGTTTCTTTCAGACGTCCACAATTTATTCAAAATAAAAAAAATACTCTTTCTACCGGAGCATTCGTACCAGGTAGACATAAAATATATTTGATTGAAAAAAATTATGTTGAAGATTGTTGACTTTGAATACTTCCATCCAACGAGTTACGGGACAATTTTGTGTCCCGGAGCTTTGTTTGGGGACAATGGGACAGGTGACCGAGAAAAGGGATAGTCCCGTTCAAAACGGGACGTATGGTCACTTTAGCTATAACCCGGCGACGGCTTCGTGGCGTAGTGGCTTAGCAATTAGTTGTTGCGCTGGGGGCCGCGGGTTCGAATCCCGCACGGAACAAGTATTTGTATGGCTTACAAATAATTGTTCCGGGTCTGGATGTTTGTCCTTGTGCATTTTATGTTTGTAAACTGCCTCCACGACACAGGAGAAAATCCTAGTGTGGGGGTAACGTTTTTTTACAATTGAAATTGAAAGATTGAACCCTTATACTTCTTGTTGATTTTTGTATTAGTAGGTAGGTATATTACTTTTCAATACGTGACACGTAAAAATTAACAATAATCAAAAACACATCTACGAAACATCCTATTTATTTATTTATTTATTATTGCACCAAATATTTGTACAAAAGGCGAGCTATCTATTTATTTACCTATAGTGAATAGGTATCTTTTAAACTCACAATTTTCAATGCTTCATTTTTAATATACCTATAATTAATTATAAAATTTCATAATTAGATAATATATGAAAATACATAATTCTAATATAATGCAACTAATATACCGAATAAAAAAATTAAAATACATTTATCGTTGTAAGTACGCTGTGTGTATTTCCATAAATTAGTTCATTGATGTTGAAAAAATAATACTACGTTCGTACCTACAATAGGTGGTGGCGTCGTACATATTTCAAATAAGCAATATATTGAGGCGAGCGGCGTGCCGCCGGCAAAATGCTCAAGGTCGTTCGCATGGAGTAGCCCCTTAATGAAACATGTCAATTTATTCCTTATAAACTATATATTACAAAAGTAATATTAGCTTTAACGTATCTAACGGGAATACTGAGAAATAAACAACTAATGTAAATAGGCTTCGCTAAAAATAATAAATGCCAGCAGTGACGCCATCTTTTGAATAAAATGTGTAAAAATATTGGGGAATATAGTGCTTTTAATGACTGTGAGATGGCGCTAGTATCAACGCAAAAGCAAGTTACTTAGGACTATTAGGCCGGCCACATACATACGGAATTCCGTTTCGGGATTCCGTTTCGATATTCCAATTCGGGATTCCGTGAATTCAGCAAACACATACGGTTATTTCTGTTCGGAATAACAAGGCTCAGTTGAGAGACGTTAGCCATTGAGTCTAGATATTCTGCCAGCGAATAATGACGACGATTTTCTAAATGCGATTCTATTGTTGCTGTATTATTCTTACTAGATGCATCCCCTTATAAGCTTGCAATGTAGTAATAATATGTAAAAAGATCTATCTATCCAGAGATATTTTTTAAATATGGATGTCTGTAAACTCTTTCGACGAATTATTAAATAAAATAAGATGAAAGGTTACGAAAAGCTATACACATATAAGATTAAATGTAAAAATATACATAAACGCACCTACCGCCTTCGGTCGTGTGACGTACATTGAGCGCGTTCCGTACGGAATTTACGAATGTGTGTTGCGACTAATACAAAATCTATGGAAGACTGTGGATGGAGCAGCTTTTTTCCGTTCGGGATTCCGAACGCACAGGCGATCATACAGAATCTTGAATCGGAGAAAATTCCGTACGGAAAATTACCGTACGTGTGTGGCGGGTCATAGTTTTTATATGGACTTGCTGCGTTCGGAATTCGGAATCGGAATATCGAAACCGAAGCCCGTAACGGAATTCCGTATGTATGTGACAGGCCTTACACCTCTGGCTATACCTAATGTCCAAAATATAATAGTATTTACAGTAAAATAATAACTGTTTTAACTTGTTTTATTTATTGAAATAAACAATAAATGATATTAATGCCGGTAGTGGCGAGAACTCTTAGACAAAATGTGTAAAAATTATTTAGTGTTCTTGTTGCCTATGAAATGGCGCTAGTATCAACGTAAAAGCAAGCTATTGACGACTTTCATACCCCTGGTTGTCACGCGAGTTTTTTTTTCCTTTACATTAGACAGAAGACTAATATCAAAACAACTCTTTTTTTTCTTCTTCTTCACGAATTCAGAATTCCAGTTAGATTTCCATAAAACCTCTAGGCTGCTTACTATTATAAATTGGTATCTTTTTTGATGTTTAATAAAATAAAGTTATGTTACAATTTTCAGTGGGCTCAAAAACGATTGTCTCTTTGGTTTTTCGAATATTTTGTATTTGTACAGCGATCTTTATGCCTTTTGCTTTTGCACTCACGACTGCGGCTGAGCCTGAAGTGAGTGAGTGAGGGAGGCTGCTCAAAACACCAAAAATTTCGGGAATTTTTAGCCGAAAAAATTAAACTGCCATTTACATTCAATGGCTTCCTACATGATAGATGAAGAGATTAAAAAAGATTGAGTTGAAAAATTTATATTTTCAAAAGTTATCGTGATTATTCCTCCATGCGGACTTGTTAAATCCACGCCATAAGCCACTAAAACAACTTTTTTATGTAAAAATAGCAATTAATAGTTTATTTAACTTTTTGAAAATGTGCTTTTGTATATAATTTATACGTACAATATGATTGTTAGATACGATTTCATGCGACAAAATGTAGGAACTTTGATTTTTAGGTATTAGTTAGGCATTAGTAGAAGTAGTAGTTTTGTCTCGATGTGCGATGGTGAAATTGAGCGGCTAGAATTAGTCGGAATAATTCCGCAGAGCACTCCCCGTGATGGATGCGATAAAATACGCAAAGAAATGCAACATTTCTACACAGTGCCAGTGAGTCAAGCCGATCGGAAAGAACTCGGTCGTAGACGATTCGAACCGCTCTGCGCTGGATGCGCTCAAGTGGAAGGAGCTGGCACTAAGGAGCCCCTGCCCAGAGATGGGAACAGTATTCCATGTGGGGCCGTACCTACGCCTTGTAAAGTTGCAAGCGATGTGCCGGCATGAAATACTGTCCCGCTCTGCTGAGCATGCCAAACTTTTTAGGGGCCAATTTGGCCTTCTCTTCCAAATGACCACGAAACTGCACATCACTCGATATGTCGACACCGAGGATTCCAACTGAGGCATTAAGGGGAGTGCCTTGAAACTGAGAACATACGATAAAGGGGTTCTTTATAGCGGTAAACGCGCAAACTTGTGTCTTCTGGGGGTTGAACTGGGCTAGATTTAGTCGCCCACAGTCCGAAACTTTGTTCAACAAAGTCTCTACTCAGACATAAGTTTGTTCCAGTACTCGGCGACGTTGTCCCGAGATATATTGGCACGGCCTGTGTATAAAGTATCACCAGTGCTGTCGTCTGCATAGCAATGAATGTTACCAGTTTGCAACATATCATTGATATGCAGAAGGAACGTTGGTGATAGCACGCAGCCTTGTGGAACACCAGCGTTAATGGGCTTGTAATCGGAGCATGCACCGTCTACTACGACCTTGATGATCCGATCTGCAAGAAAACTGGTGATCCAACTGCACAATTTCCCGGGAAGCCCATAAGAAGGAAGCTTTGAAAGAAGAGCTTTGTACCAAACCCGATCGAAGGCCTTCGCTATGTCCAAACTAACGGCCAATGCCTCCTCCTAGGACTCCACTGCCTCCGCCCATCTATGATTTAGGTAACCTAGAAGATCACCAGCTGAGCGATGTCGATGGAAACCGTATTGGCGGTCACTAATCAGCTGGTGATCCTCAAGGTACCGGATGAGCTGGCAGTTAATAATAGTTTCCATTACTTTGGAGAACGAGGAGGTGATAGAGATAGGCTTTTGTACGTGGTAGAGCCATTCTGCATCTATATTAGTAGTATAGTTGTAGCACGAATGGGTGGGCTCGACCGGGAAGGACCACGCTCTCACAGAATACCAGCGTAAAATGGCAGCTTGACACTGCTGTGTTTCGTATGGTGAATGTAAAGAAACGGAGACCCATTTTACTGTAAAAGAGGCATTCCATCTTAGTCCTCACGGGTGATGACGCATCTGCATTTTGATTCTTTATTGGGGATAAATGTAGATGTTTATAGGTCACAGCAACCACTTACCATCAGGTGGACTGTGTGCTCGTTTGTCACCCTATCCTATAAAAAAATAGGGCTATAGTTGGACGGATCACTCACATAGTTGGATGGTCGGCGGTGTGTTCCCCCCGTCATCGAGAGTCGAGTTGGAAGCAAAAAGAGAGCCTAGCAGATCGGCTTTCTCCTTTGCGTCATGGGCCAGTGTGTCGTCCTCCCTGTGCAGAGATGGAAGAGATGGCTGACAGAAGTTTCCTTGGACAGCCTTGGCGAGACACCAGAATGCACATGTTCCCGAAGGGGGCGAACTAGTTTCTCGCCAATTCTGTGTCCTTTGCCTTGGCAATGACACTTTTAAAGAACCTGAAGGCGGAATTATACTTCATTTTAAGAGCGCTGGTGTTTATATCCCGTGACGGAGATGTGTCAGCCCAGGCCCAGTAGCACTCCTGCTTATAGCGTGATGCAATTTTACAGGAGTGACCAAACCATTGCTGAGTTCTGCCTCAGATAGGCACCACAGATGATGGAATAAATAATTCCATTCCCTGTCCACATCAGCGACAGAAATAGCAACAACGTTGGGATCATCCGGCGAGAATCAAAGCCCCCAAGGGTAGGATGCAAAAAAAGACCGCATCCCGTCCCAATCGGCCGACCTATAGTGCCAAATACGGCGGCAAGCTGCAAATCGTAACTGCGATGGGAGCGTGAGTGGCACCGTACTCCGGAGCAGACAATGATCCGAAGAACCAAGAGGGGCATTATATCCGTCCGGATGAGAGGTCAGCAGAAGGTCCAATAGGGAAGGTACATGGTCCTCCACATCTGGGATCCGCGTAGGCGAAGTAACCAGTTGTGTCAGAACATATACCAAGGCAAAGTCATAAACAGATCTACCCGCATGATCGGTTAAATGGGAACCAAGCCATTCAGCGTGTGACGGCTTCGTGGCGCAGTGGCTTAGCAATCAGTTGTTGCACTGGGGGCCGCGGGTTTGAATCCCGCACGGAACAAGTATTTCTATGGCCTACAAATAATTGTTCCGAGTCTGGATGTTTGTCCTTGTGCAATTTATGTTTGTAAACTGCCTCCACGACACAGGAGAAAATCCTAGTATGGGGATGACCTTTTTTTAAAAATAATATAATAATATAATAAAGCGTGGTGAGCGTTAAAATTACCGAGCATCACAATCTCTGCGGATAATACCTGTTGTAGCACGGAGTCTGCAGCCATTTAGACGTGGTCGATGAGTCGGTCTGTGTCGGCATTACCGCTATGGGACCTATAAAGACACCCGTACACGCGCGGATGGTCGTCGCTGTCTATGCGCAGCCATAGGATGGACATATGATGGACGTATCTTCAAGACTAACGAGGCGTCGAAAACAGATGTCCTCTCTGACGTACATGCAAACTCCAGCCCGGGGTAAAAAGGAGTGTTCTAATTTATACCCCGGGTAGGAGAGATACAAAGTATTAGCCGAAGAAGACACCTGTGTCTCGGTTAGAAAGAGCAAGGCCGCCTTTGCCATCTCCAGATGGTAGTGGACGGCGTTAAGGCTTGAATGAAGTCCCCTGATATTGCAGAAATTCACGGAAAGCGTGGCAGGGGTTGCCTTTGTCTTATTGTTCCGCTTGTCCCGAGCAGGTTTCGTGTTGAGCGAAATTTCGCCCCAACCCCCAGAATACGCGGGGTAGCCTGAGCACTCACGCTCAGAAAAATTAGGGTAGCTTGGGCGTGGATGCTCAGTGAGGGATTCACCGTCACCAGGGGTGCTGGTACCCTTCTGGGGTAATGTTCTATTTAACTCCGCTACCATGTTAAGGGGAGGGGGGATTGGGCCTCCCCTCATTACATCCTGTAGGTGTCGTAAGAGCCTTTGGAAAGATAGGGGTATAAACCATCTTGTTTACGTCAAACGTAAAATATCAGAAGCAGCAAGGCAGAGTGGCGTAGAAGGTGCAACGTGTCTCATACTGCGAAGTTCTTGAAGCCTTTATGATTGTCTATTAATTGTGATGACTATAGCAAACCTTCCTTACAAAGGAAGAGGTCCATATCCATAAATAGACTTTTACAAGCTACTAATGATAATGATGCAAGAACCATTATACTCAAAATTAAGGCGTTATATTTAAAAGCAGGGTAATAATATACAGCATGCTTTAATACTTAGTTTAATATGGTCTCTCTGCATATTAATATCATTTCAGTGAGTAGGAAATTTCTATTTTGAATTTTGATGCTGCTCAATTGTAGTCTAGATAATATTTCTTCATTTTGGAGCAACTGCCTAAAGAACACGGTAGCATTGAGAGTTGTGAAAATAGAGATAAGCTGCACACATACTTGCCAAGGTAGGTTATAAGTAGGTTATATGGTAATATAGTTTTTATTTTTTATTTTTAAACAATATACAAAACCTATAGAAGTCTTTTACCAATTTTATAATTTATAAGATATGTGTGAAAGTAGGAGGAGTGTGGCATTTTAGCTCTGGCGACCCCGGGGCAGATTTGTGTGTACGATGATGTACGAAATCACAAAAAAATTTGAATATTAGTGAAACAAGTACACGTGTACGAGTCTTAGACTATTCAAACTGTTAAATGGTCTAAGGTACGAGTATATCCAAATCACAAAAATGAAGATGAAGTACCACCAATTGAAATCAATCGCAAGTATAAACTTTATAAAGTTTATTTTTGGTTAGCTTATAATCAACTACTTACGATATTAACTTTGCGGGTAATGGTAGCGTAAGAGAATCCACTATCCCAGGGCTTCCAAAACTTGTTTTACTGTGACGCCCTTGGGAATTTGCTACGTTTTTGCGACGTCCCTTCTCTAGCCAAAAAATACCTACCAGTTGTAATTCTAGTAACAAGATACCAGAAAAACTGCAAATAACATTTATAATTTTTATTAAATAATAAGAAAAAAAAAACAAGAACAAAAATGAAAAGAGATACTTTGTTGGCCGGCTACTAATGAGAAGGATGTGCTTGCTTTTCTGAGCATAGCTTCTCAAAACGTGGCTCAAGTTTGGAAATTGCCACTCTAATCTCTTTCTCTACATTTATTTTCGATCTGTACTTGTTCTTTATTACTGCAACTGCAGAAAAGCCTGTTTCGCAGAAGTACGATGTCGCAAATGGTAATAGAACCCTCAGTGCTGCATAGCTGATGGCACGATATTCGTGAGAAACTGAGCTCAAATACTAGCAGTTTGTCTTTGTCGTATTGGAGCTTAAGGCTGGAGTCACAGGACAATTGTATTGATTGTTCTTCTTCCTTTGTCAAAGGTGTTGATGGTGAGGTCGACTGGAAAGGGTTTCTAACCCAGTCATATTGCTCCAGATTTTCGGGAAAATAGTTTTCAAAATGTTCACTTAATGATGACAAGTGCTGTGTAAATATTAGTTTTAGAGAGGGATCAAGGCTTTTTATCGAGTTTTCTTGTAAAATGCATTGTAACGCAGGGAAACAGTCAGTATGTACATGATCTTCTAATTTTCTCTTCCATAAGAACAACTTCTTCTGAAACCCAGTGATTTTATCTGCCAGTTGCAGGATGTGAGTATTGTTTCCCTGCAAGGACTTATTAAGATCATTTAATTTCTGAAATATGTCACAGAGATATGCCAATTTTATTATAAACTCTAAATTAATAAAGTTTTGCGCATCATTGTGTGATTCTGTCTGTAGATAAATATAGAACTCATTTCGTAGTTCGTATACACGTGCGAGTACATTGCCTTTAGACAACCAACTAGAGTTGCAATAATAAATTAAAGAAGTATGCTCGGCACCCAATTCTTCACAAAGCTTATGGAAAAATCTCGCTTTCACAGGCCGTGTTTTAATGTAGTTCACCACTTTGATAATTATATCCATCACAAAATTTAATTCAGGTGTAATTTTCTTTGCAGCTAAAGCCTCTCTATATATGACACAGTGTATCCATTTTACATTTGGAGCCTTGGTTTTGATGAGAGCTTGTAGTCGTCCATACTGTCCAGACATCGCTCGAGTAACATCCGTACACACACCCACACAGTTCTCCCATTTAATATTATTTTCTATCATGTATGAATTTAAGATCTCAAATAGATCAGTAGCCTTACCACTTTCACATATTTTTCTGCAAAATAACAAATCCTCACACACATTTGTTTCTTGTATGTACCGCAGGTAACATATCAATTGAGCATCGTCATTACCTTCCGTCGCTTCATCAAGTTAAATGGCAAATAAGCCTGAAAGTTTCTCCACAATTTGCTCATTAATATCTTCTGCCATGTCATGAATACGGCGGCTAATCGTATTGTTTGATAGAGGTACATTTTTTATTTCTTTAGTCGCCGATTCTCCAATCATCACTGATACCATATCAACCGCTGCAGGTAAAATCAGTTCCTCAACAATTGTATGTGGCTTCTTACATTTGGCAACACGGTGAGCTACCTTGTAGGAGT
The DNA here is from genome assembly GCA_963668995.1 of Parnassius mnemosyne. Classification (NCBI taxonomy): domain Eukaryota; kingdom Metazoa; phylum Arthropoda; class Insecta; order Lepidoptera; family Papilionidae; genus Parnassius; species Parnassius mnemosyne. The sequence continues at coordinate 10,634,627 of CAVLGL010000093.1, forward strand.
CAAGCAATGCTTTGGTAGGAACTGATGCTCTTGAAAGCAAAGCCGTGGACTGATGTTTCAGTTCTCGCAATATTCTAACAAAATAGTCTCTCGTTTTACCTTGTAAATTACTGTGAGTTGTTTCCAAATGACGTTTTTTCAAACAAACGTAAAATAAAGACTTTATGACAAACAACACATTGAGGAAGCTCTACACTCCCTTTAGTAATGTAGGTAAATCCGAAATCCAAATATTGGTCGTCATATTTTCTATACTTCTTCAGTTTTTCTGAAGTTTCTTTACTGCTTTCTCCTGAGTCTTCACTTCGTTTTGTATTTCTTTGAATAAAATTATCCATAGTCAATATTGAAACTCCGCGTGCGTAATTAAAACAAAAGCTTGACTGACTGAAACGATATGTATACGCGGGGGAAAGGGAAATACACGGAGGGAGGTTGACGCCGGCGCCGGCGTCGACCTCCCTCCGTATCAAACATTCTACTCGGTCGCATCGACACAGCCAATCTGTAGACGCCTCACGACACCCCTGGGATAGAGCCGGATAGAGACGCATAGTTAGGTAACCCTTGCACTATCCATTATTCGGTTGTCGTAAGAGTTGAGAACTGAAACAAGAGGTGGACAGCAGCACCTTCTCGATAACAACAATACTAAAATATAACTCTTTTTTCTTTTCTTATAGGATAAGGGTGGCAAACGAGCACACAGTCCACCTGATGGTAAGTTGTTGCTGTGGCCTATAGACATCTACATCTATCCTCGATGACGAATCAAAATGCAGATGTGTTGTCACCCGCGAGGACTGAGATGAAATGCTTCGTTGCCAGCAAAACGGGTCTCCGGTTCTCTACACTCACCATACGAAATACAGCAGTGTTAAGCTGCTATTTCACATTGGTATTCTACGAGAGTGTGGTCCTTCCTCGGTTGAGCAGACCCGTTCGTGCTACAACTATACCATTAGTATAGCTGCAGCATGGCTCTACCGCTGCTACTAAAATAATAAAAAAATGCAGTTACCAACATGTCTGCCCAGCGTGGCAACTATATCTAATATCCCTCTTACTACCTATGAGTTAATCTATAAAGAAATGTGTTCAGCAATGGGCTTTTGATAGGCTGGAACTGGAATGAATGAGTGTTAAGGTATCACTTGCTGCCGTTTTATGATCCATTGAAGAACATCGTTACCTGCCTACTGAACCACCCATGATCGATCTTTTGATATTGATCTGATATCAACAAATGTATTTTGTCTGTAAAAATATTATCTACAAATATCTAAAAATCAAAATAAAGTTATCGTCACGTCACGTCAAAAAAGTTAATAAATATGACACAATATGTCGCCACAGCATTTTTATTATGTTTTCACAAAGTGATATTTTGACATTGATTTAGTTATATACAATTTATTATAATCACAACCACAATAACACAAGATAAGGTAACTAATATTTTAAAAATAATTATTATTCAGATTTTTTTTGCCTTTTTATTACATAACTGCGGAAAACAATAATTTAACCTATTGTAAAAGTGTATGCTAAAATTCATAAAATTAGGATTTAAATAACTTACATTTCAATAAGTATACAACATTTATAGAGAAAAACTGTGAAACAAACATATTTTGCAAACAAAAATAATGCATAATTATTCTTGACTTGCGAAAACAGTTTTCTTTTGATGGAGAACATTATTGTTGATGAATATAAAAGGTAAGAACCTAAAAACATTAAATCGATTATCTCTTCAAAACATGTATTACAACTTTTGTTTGTATTTTTTTCTATCTACAAACAAAAACTACCGGTTTCGACAAAAACTATTATAAAAATACGGAGATTATAAACTATTATTGATAATATTATTATTGTATATTGTATGAAACATTAAAATGCTGAGGTAATTTTAGGAATCGTGTACAGTAATTATTGCATAATAGTTAAATGACTGTATTTCTTCATCATATATACAAAGATATATATATATATACAAAGATATATATATATATATATATATATATATATATATCTTTATTTTATAAAGTTTTGTTTATTTTTAAATCGCCAAGTAGTATCTGTTTGTCAAGTTTTGTTACAATCGGTACAGCCATTACGAAGATGAACCCGGACTGACTGACAAACAAAAATTTTGAAAATATTCATGTTTTAATGGCTTGCAAAAAATTAGCCTCAGCTCAATATACGGCAGTTATTTAGTTGTTACAGACAGCCACCAGTTATATTTATAAGTAGAGGTTTATACTAAGACCCAAGTAATATTTAATATTATGACATTATATTTGTACACCTTATATTACATGCTAAGAAATTCGTTTTTTTTTTAATTCATGGCACTTTAAACAGTTTCCTTAAATTAAGCAAATGCGCATACTTATAAATTATATTATAATTGTAGTTTTTGTGATGTTTTATATAAAACAAATATATATTATATCTAATTATATAAAAGGTAACTCACATACCAAGTGGTCAAACAGTGATTTGCGAGCGTTTCGAAATATTCATAAATGTGTTTTACACGGAATTATAAAACATTGACCGTGACATGATATTTCAAATTACAAGGATATACCTATATGTTTATGATTCTTTTAAAAAAGATAAAGTAAACAATTTGTAAATTAATGTTTTCAGGGAATTCGATATCAATATTAGGATTAGAATAACTTCTTTGGCCTAGTCAACATATATTAATTTTCTGCTACAGACTCAAACGATTCTTTTATCTCTGATACGGTGACAACGTTTTTTCCCGTCGCATCCAAGGGTTCCGTCGCGGTTAGTCTCCTTCCATACATTTTAATCATTTCTAAAACAACACCGTTCGACCAACCGAAACCAGTTTGTACAGTGTACTCTCCACCTCCGCCGATTTTGCCTGGCTGCTCGACGTCGTATTTTTCGAACATCTGCTTATTCTCCGTGAAACCTTTCAAACAGGCACGGACCCAAGTTTGAGCAACGTGGAAAGCCATCTGCTGCGACTCGTGTGAATTTATTGCCCGCAGTGCGTTAACAACTATACTGACTAGAGGCGGCCACGCGTTCGGGAAGTCCCATTGTTCCCCACTCTTGATTAAGGAGGTTGGTATACCGCCTGGGAAGTTAAGACCTTGCGAACCTTGCAAATATTTTACTACGCGAGGAGCGTGCTTCTTCAACACGTGTCTTTCTACCGCGTTCATCCATAATGGTGCTACGTTGCTTGGGTAGAAGTATTTGCGATGTTTTCCATTTTCCAAGTTGTAGTCGTACCATATACCATCGGCCTCGTCCCACAACACTGCATCAATTGTAATGCGCCATTGTTTTGCGAGATAAGCCCAGTGAGCACCTTTACGTGTATTCCGCAATAAGCCATGGAAGTAGGCTATATTCTGCAAAGCATTGGCGAAGATCGCATTTAAATCGACGGGAACTATTTCGCTAGTGTGTATGGTGCTTAAATTGCCAGTATTTTGGCCCAGACTTCCGATAAACCAGCGAGTGGAGAAATCCCAGCCACTTTCGGCGGCGCCTTTAATGTCCACGTAATATTCCTCCTGGCGTTCTTTATTTTCGAATTGTTGAGCTATCGTATAGTCTTCGTAATAAGACTCCGGTCGAGGCCCTTGACTAGGAGCGTAATACCGTAACAGAGTATGCGATTTTCCACACTTTACAAACGTAATTGCTTGCGATTCGAGCCAATATTCCATCTCATCTTCAAGTGCTTCAATGTTAGCTTCGAGGAAGGCAAGGTCTTTCGTTTGTTGTACATAAAGAGACACCATTGCTGTTAAGAGAGGGGGCTGACTGCGCTGTTCATAATACCATCTGCTGCCATTGGGCACGTGACCGAGTTTCTTAAGTAGCTGAATGAGATTCTCGATCATGCCCCGTGCAGTATTCTCCATTCCACAAATCAGAAGTCCTTCTATAATCCAATATGCATCCCAATAGTATATTTCGGAAAACCTTCCACCTGGTATAATGAAACCATTGGATATCGGAATAAAGCTGTATTTATCAGGTTTTTCAAAGACGATCGGTTTAACTTTACGACCGAGGGTCGGCCAAATTGCATTAATATCGCTTGCAAACTGTCTTAGGGTGTTATCACGCACTTTGGCCAAGAATGCGGGATTGTCGCTGTAGTCATTTGGTTTCCATACTTCGAGTTCGTTACCGGGTTCGAAATACTGGTCAACAAAAGCTTGAATTTGGTCTTTTGTCGGGTTCTGGTTTGTTTGGTCGAGGAGTTCGTCAAAAGCCTTTAGTGTAGTGTTCTCGTCGTTTCGAAGTTGAAGGTCGACGAATGTCTTAGAGTCTGGATAAATTCTTGCTAATTGTACATAGTGCAGCAACTTACTGTTACAGTATACTGGTTTACTGCATGAAGGCGGCAGTTCCTCCGTATTAATGATCCCATTGGTTATAGCGAGGATAATGAGAAGTAACATCTGGAAAGATAGAAATAATAATTAAAACAAAATGTTAACTAAGCGACAGTTGTCTATTAGTTAAGTTTACTGACTACAAACTATTAAATTTGTAGTCCGTAAACTTAACTTGAAGGTCCCTAAGACCGATACGACTTAGGGACCTTCAAGAAAAGAGCTTCCACCTTTCTAAAAGGCCGGCAACGCATCTGCAATTCCATTGGCGTTGCGGTTGTTCATGGGCGGCGGTAGTCACTTAGGATCAGGTGAGCCGCGTGCTCGTTTGCCTCCTCTTCTATAAAAAAAAAATGTGATCGGCGGTGAAGGAAAACACCGTGAGGAAACATGCATGCCTGAGAAATAAGAAAAAAAATATTTCGAAGACATGTGAAGTTCGCCAACACGCGTTAGAGCAGTGCGGCGGACATTTCGTTGCCCTAAAACCCTCTTAGAAATGAGAGGAGGCCTATGCCTAACAGTGGGACGTTTATAGACTGTACCTTTAACTTTTTTTAAATAAGCGTTTAAGCTCCCTTGAAGTAGTTAACGCGAGTATTATTAGTGATAATAGTGTTACTAGTATTATTTATAAAAAAAATATGATAATGATAGGGCTGTCCAATTTTGACCACATAATTTATGAATACGTACTCTCGGAAGGTAAAAACTGCGTTTATCTCGTTTACTGTTAACTCTTAAGAGATAGAACTCTTTTCTGCCGACTTCCAAAAAGGAGGAGGTACTCAATTCGACTGTATTTTTATGTGTGTTACATCATAACTTTTTTCTAGGTGAACCGATTTTGATGATTCTTCTTTTATTTGAAAGCTGGTGCTTCTCATATGGTCCCATATAAATTGATCAAGGTCAGATTAATAGTTTTAGAGTTATTCTTAATAACTTATATTGAAGTCGGCTGTGCAAAATTTTTAATTTTAAATTATTCAATTTAGGAATCCGTCTAGATAAGATAGTCCGTTGACGGTGAGCGGTGACCAATGCGCCAGACGTGGGGTTCTGCGATCGTCAACTGCTCGCCAAAAGTATATTAAGATTAATCCTTCCTACAACGGTTGAAACCCATGTTTAGCAGTACAACTTAACGAGATTGTGATGAAAAACGGGAAGATTTATATATTTTAGATAGGTATATCTTAAACCCACGAGATACTAAGAATGTTTTTTTAAGAATAATGTAGGGAGAGGGCAGTAACAGTAATGATAGGGAAAACGTAACACCAGTACGACCGAATAGCTCGAAAAACCGACAACAAATGAGGAAGGTTCTCGAGTGGCAGCTTCGTACCGGTAGACGAAGTAGGGCGTCCCCCAACTAGATGGAGTGACGACCTGGTAAGATATATAAGAAGTCGATGGATACAGGTGGCTCAGGAGCGTGTTTTGTGGCATTCCTTGGCTCTCTATGTTCAGCAGGGGACTTGTGAAAGGCGGTAATGTTGAATAACGACGAACATCAGTACGATAACCAAGTAGTCCAATGATCAGAATAGCTTCTAATTGCGTCACAATCACAAGTCCTATGTTCGAATCATTAGTTCGGACAAATATATAGAATGACATTTCTTACAAAATATTATTTTGGCATTTGTTTAAACAGATAAATTTATCAAGTGTTAATTCTGTTACTAAGCAATGTCCATGATGAACTCAAAACGAGGTCAATGTTCCTTCCTAACAGACGCAAAAAAATTCCAATTCGATGTTTGCCAAAAACCTTTTTATTAGTGTTGCTAAAGTAGTTATAGCGTAACGTTCATGACCGCCAACTTATTTGCGTTTCGAATAAAAACATTCTTTTACATATTACAGCTGATATTTCATAATATCACAACATATTGAAGGTTCGCTAGCGGAGTGGCTAAGCTTTCGGCTGCGGCGTTGCGGAGTCACGATTTCGAATCTCGCAGGTACATTTAATAAGAAAAGTCAGAACAGAATGTACAGTCGACTAGACAGGTATCCTCCTCTTTGAAATCGGCTAGTACCTAACCATTAAAGTTTTTTGTCGACATATCACGCATTCAAACCAAACGCTTTGCTTCGTCCTTCCTAATGCATACAGCATGTCTTACCATCCAATCATAATTGGGATGTCTTCAAGACATGAGCTAAGGTAAGTCAGCGCGCTTTACCAACAAGTGGGATAATCGTCAAACACTGGCTTTTAACAGTAAAGAAAGGTACGCAAATTGTAAATTACAATAACAACATTTATAAAACACTTTTTTCATTCGGTAACAGTTTATGATCGTCAACGGTAAAATAACCAACCCAATTCGCAAACCATATTCAGTATATTATGTTAAATAATGATAATTAATTATAAAACATTAGTAAAAACTTGTTTTTATTTCACAAGTCGACAAACAAAACAATTAAGGTAGTTATGCAATCTGGAAATAGCCTTAATACCTGTTGATCCCAAATTGTCCTGACTAAGATTTGATGTTATATTACTCGTAAACATGATGATTGTAAGTAACCATAATTTTACAATAATCAGACCTTTATATGGGACCACATGAGAAGCCAGTTTTCAAATAAAAAAGAATAAAAATCGGTTCACCTAAAAAAAGTTAAGTAAGTCGTGAAGTGCTCGAAATTTGAGTTGCAAGATTCCACAAGGAAGACAGATAGACAGAAAGACAGACAGGCAGACAAACAAGAAAGTGACTTAATAAAAACGTGGTAATAAAATGAACTTTTCTCAAAGATACAATCATACAAAAGGATTCTTAACAAGATTATATTAAATATTGTGATTTTTTTGTTATAGAATAAAGATGACAAACGAGCACACAGTTCACCTGATCGTAAATGGATGCTGTGGTTCATAGACATCTACATTTATCCTAAGTTAAGATTCAAAATGCAAATGCGTTGTCACCCCTATGTACTAAGATGGAATGCCTGGTTTCCTGTAAAAAGGGTTTCAGTTTCTAGGGCAGTCACCATACGAAACATAGCAGCATTAAGCTGCTAAAATAACAAACATGACATGTACCAAGATCCCTTGTATTTGAAAATGGTTTTGATTTAAAATTATATTGCGTGGTATTGATTAATTCTCAGAAAAAATATTTCAATAAACGTTACAGCTTAGTCGCACTAATAAAGCTTTACATAAAATATGACAAATAACTTTTGTACATAAGTAATTCAATCGTTTTATGGATAATTAAACAGGTAAGTAGGTAATGAAGTATTCTATCGTCCTGCTCGATCCATCGCCTTGATTCACTCCCATTGTTAAAGTTACAACATATATACATACCTCCATCTTCACGGCTAGCATGGGATGGGGACAAAAATTTTATCCCCCGATTATATCCACTGACAAGAGATAAAATTATCTTTTCCTTATGCCAAAGCACGGCAACGGGGAGAAGTATATTCCCCCGTTTGACATAACGAGTAGACATAATATATCCCCCGTCCGTAGCATGGAGCCAAATTAAAGATAAAAATTATACTTTTTTGACATTTGAAAGGGACAATTTTATTCTAGTTCATTGGAAGTGGGTTTAAGTTTATATTCATACAAAAAAATCTATCTTCTTTTTATAAAAATACAAACGAGCACATAGACCACTTGATGGTAAGTGGTTGCAGTGGCCAATAGATATCTACATTTATCCTCGATTACGAATCAAAATACAGATGCGTTGTCACCCGTGAGGGCTAAGATGGAATGCCTCGTTTCCAGTAAAAAGGGTCTCCGGTTCTCTAAGCTCACCATACGAAACACAGCAGCATTAAGCTGCTAAATTAACACTGGTATTCTGTGAGAGCGTGGTCCTTCCTCGGTCGAGCCGAACCATTCGTGTTACAACTATACAAGAAATATAGCTGCAGCATGGATCTACCACGTGCAAAAGTCTATTTCTCATTTTATCTAATGTGTATATTATATCCACTGGTGTGCCCATGCTCGAAGGGTGAATAAAACTAACCGAAACTAAGTGAAATATAAAAAATTATGCTTTTTTGACATTTGAAAGGAACAATTTTATCCTAGTTCATTGGACGTGACGAAAGAAATCATCTTGAGGAAACCTGCATGTCTAAGAAAAAAAAAATGCAAGGACGATTGAGGTCCGCCAACGCGCATTAGACATTTCTTTGCCTTAAAATGATCTCAGAATGAGAGGTCTGTGCCCAGCAGTGGAACATATATAGTCCGTAACTTTACTTTAGCCGAAAGGCTGTATGTCTGCGAAAAATTTTCATATCTAAGAAATTTAAAAAAAAATCTAGTACATGTGTAGTCCACCAACACACATATAGCGCGGTGGTTTATTCACCGCCCTAAAACGCTTTCAGAAACCCGCTTGAGTATATGACATGTTCTGTGCGCAGAAATGAGATGCCTATGCCATATGACGTATATTTATAGACTGTTTTTATCGAGTAAATTTCGGGTCTTTACAGACTTAAGTGGTTTGTTTACATGAGAGGTCATTGTCTTACTTTCAGTGTGATTTCTTGATTAGCGTCGGTTCTTATCGACGTAATTATTATTGGGTACTAGTACTTATATCATCATCATCATGTAGTCATAATGTTATCAAATCAGGGCGAGGTTTTACGCGGAACACTTCGATTCCGATGAGTAAGTAGTGTTAAAATAAAAATATAAAAAATGTAAGTAAATAAATTTAATAATATAGGTTATACTGAATTTATTTTCATCGTCACAGCCCTTCACAAGTCCACTGCTAAACATTTTTATTTAATAGAATTTGTTTTACAAATATAGCTATATTTGTAATTCTTGAGCTTAACTTCAAGGCAAATACTCTATAGGCCGGATTACTGAAAAGAATAAATTCTCTACTACGTAGTAATCCGGCCCAGCTTCGCACGGATAATTTCCGGATCTCAAACAGCGCCACCTACCGTGTGAATGTTAACCATCCAGGGACTCATACAAACACACACAATTTTTTATCAGAATCGGTCCAGCCGTTTTTGAGTTTTAGCGAGACTAAATTATTTTTTATACATATATAGAGATTAGAACGTAATGGTTCATTCATTGCTAATTTGCTATGCATTAGTACCTTTCGTAAGCAAAATTTGCAGAAGGTTTAAAGATAGATATATCCATTCCATTACAGCCTGTAAAAGTCCACTGCTGAACATAGGCATATTGCAAAATTGCCTTATGGGGGATTTTGCCATAGTTGCCACGCTTGGCAAGCAGTCTGGCAACCGCAGTTTTTTATTATTTTGAGTTGTCATCAGAAAGATAAAGCTGCCCATCTCTTGCTTCCTTTTCCCTCTGTTGCCTCTTAAGACACCCACAGGTCGATATGGGGTAGTGGATATTTTTACACCGCAAATACATGAATACAGATATAATATGCTATTTTTTCCCTTAAAGTTTCCTGCTACATTTTTTATTGATATTGATAAACAAAACGTGTATTTATTTTAAAGTAATTCGTGTTTTAACCCCCTAAGACTACGATTGCCTCTTTGCCAGTGAGAAGACGATCCAGTTCTCCACACTCACCAAACCAAATACAACAGCATGAGGGCGCTGGCAAGCTTCAAATGGCCTTCTTTAAAACAATTTTTAGCCAAATCCATAAAATTTATAACAGTGGTAAAAATACGTGTTAAGTAATTAATTGTTTTTTTTTATATTTTATAATAGGTAAGTTACAGGCGTCGTGTTATCACGCTTCTCTTTCTTTTCTGCCGACTTCCAAAAATGGAGACGGTACTCAATTCAACTGTATGTTTTTTTATGTGTGTTACCTCATAACTTTGTACTGGGTGAACCGATTTCGATGATTCTTTTTTATATGAAAGCTGATAGTTCTCTTGTAGTCCCATATAAATTTGATCAAGGTCAGACCAATAGTTTTTGAGTTATTTTTAAATAACTAATATTGAAGTCGGCTGTACAAAATTTTAAATTACTCGTATTGCAGTGAAAACTTCTTTAGAATGGTTGTGATTTAAACTCGATCAAACGAATAAGCGACACTAAAAATAGACAAATATATACATCTATAGAATTAAGCCTGTGAATGAGTGAGACAGAATCTTCAGAGTATTTATAAGCGTTATTTATAACCTAAGGATATACCTAATACAGTACACAATGTTTCCTATTATATCTGTTTCCTTTTCTGAAGGTTTCACTTTTACCGCGTGTGCACTCTGCACACATTTATTTTTATAGAATGAGGGTGACAAACGAGGACAAAGTCCACCTGATGGTAAGTGGTTGCTGTGGCCCATTGACATCTACATCTATCTTCGTTTGCGAATTAAAATGCGGGCTAAGATAGAATGCCTATTTTCCAGTAAAATGGGTCTCCGGTTCTCTACACTCACTATATGAAACACAGCAGCATTAAGCTGCTATTTTACGCTGGTATTCTGTGAGAGCGTGGTCCTTCCCCGGTCGAGCCGACCTATTCGTGCTACAACTATACTATTAATATAGCTGCAGCATGGCTCTACCACGTACAAAACATGTTTTATTTATATTAATACTAAATTATTATAGCAATCCGACAGTATACAACTCAATAGCTGTTGTCAGTGTAGGCTGTTTATTTATTCTGGTATTCTGTGAGAGCATAAATCTTTTGATCGAGCGGCACTACCTAGATTCCTTTTGCCTTCAATGACTTAACAGCACAATGTCGTCAGTGTGCAAATATTCCATAATAATATGCCAATATGGCTCGTAAAATTATAACAGCACCATTGCTAATGTTCATAAAAACTATCAAATATGTCCTACAATACGCCATAAGCACCTATTGTGCTATTACAAGTTGGATCACTTACGTATTACTCGCATATCGAACATGGTTTATCTTTTCACAGAAGTGAAACGTTAATTTTTATTTGTAATTATGACGTTAAATTATTAAGACTAGTTTCGTCTATTCGTCATCATCATCTTCATCATCACCCACTCCTGAATTCAGCATACTAGCTAGATGCAACATAGGCCTCTGCCATAGATTGCCACAAAGCACGGCCCTGAGCCACCTCCATCCACTGATCACAATTTTATTATACAGGGAGATTTGTTTAGCTCATTACTCCATGGAGTGGTGGATCGCATAACACTGCGCTTGCTAGTACAGGGCTACCAATCAAGAACCTTTCTTCAGCATCGGTCGTCGGTTTTTGAGCTATATGGGCCGGCCGTTGCCACTTTAACCTACTGATTCATTCAGCTGTGTCAACTCCTCTTGTTTTTTCATTATTTCCAAAAAAAAAAAAACCATTGATGCTTCTTTATATTTTTGTTAAATGCGCGTGTTTTTATTCAGAAAATTATTTGTCGTAATTCACAATCTAAGCTAATCACTTCGTAATCCAATTTTTATACGTGGGAGAGCCACTCTGCAGCTGTATTATGGCTGTAGCTCGAATGGGTCGGCTTGATCGGGGTAGGACCACGCTCCACAGAATACCAGCGTAAAATATTAGCTTAAATGCTGCTGTGTTTCATATGGTGAGTGTAGAGAACCGGAGACCCTTTTTACTGGAAACGAGGCATTCCATCATAGTTCTTAGGGATGACCAACTATCTGTATTTTGATTCATAGTGAAGAATAAATGACGAGTCTACGGGCCACAGCATACACTTATCATCAGGTGTATTGTGCGCTTATTTGTCACCCTACTTGTATTAAAAAAAATCACAGAATTACAACGAATTTTAGACGTTCATTTATTGTAACAATGTGCACAATATTTCCCCTATTCTTTATGTAGTAAAAGGCTATTGTATGCATACAATGAATATTTATTTCGATTAATTTAAGAACGGAAAAGACAAGGTTATATTATTGCGTTATATTTTATCGAGTGCTTATTTGTACCATAAATAGGTTCAGTCTTTCGTACATGCACACTGTACAGGCGACAACGTTTGTTTGGGTTTACACTAGAGATGTTACGTTCGATTCCTATATTCCGAAAGGTCGGAACTTCTGATTGATTTTGCACCTCCGATTCCGATTTCGGTTCCGTTAAATTTTAATCGGAAGTCATATATCGGAGGTCGGAGCACAGTGGTGGCGGCGGCTGCGATCAGCGTGTACAAACAATTTTATACTTGTCGCCCCGGGAACCTCCCTCCCCCAGTGCCTTCGGTCGATTACTCTTTGACTTGATGTTTTGTTTCGTATTTGGCAATTGGCATGTTGTGCGTTCGCTCTTCATTTATACCTATCCGAATTTTGATTAGTTTTAGTAGTTTTATTTGACGTGTAACAAAGTTATTTGAACCGAACAATGAAGCCAAAATCAAGTACTATTTGGAATTATTTCAATGAAGTTTCTGAGAATACGGCAAAGTGTTAACTATGTGAGAAGATATACTCCCGAAAGGGAGGTACGACTACTTCGTTAAAAAAGTCATTTAAAGTCTGTGCATACCACTGAATGCGAAGAATTCAAAAAAATTCAAACTGAAAAGAAAAATACATTGCAATAGACCTGCCCTTAACACATTTCTTCTGTCTCCACCTCCGATTCCGGTTCCGGTTTCGGTTCCAGTTTCGAAAAATAAAATTGAAAAATTCCGCTTCCGAATTCGGTTCCGATATAACTTCCGTTACATCCCTAGTTTACACGGTGCAAGTTACCGTAGAAGATAAGTAGACCGCTGGTAAAGGATAAGTAGTGCGTTGCGTTGTGTGCTGCGTTTCGTATGTTGAGTAACGACTGCATACTCTTTTTAGCAGACTTCAAAGAAAGGAGGAGAAAAAAAATCAACCACTAAGGGATGTTAGCAAATAGGGGATAAAGTGTAACCATTTAGACGACATTGTGATTGTGATATTCCTTGGTACACTCAAAAGTGTTAAAAAATAACTTTTAATAAAAATTAATGGCCGACTAAAACTCAAAGTACTAAAATGACGTCGATAAAGTACCGTACTTTTAAACTTTTATTGTTTGACTAACTGTTCCCCGCGACTTCGCCCGCGCGTAATTTATTATGATTGGAATTCAGAGGTTTTAATTTTTTGCGCGAAACTCTAATTATTTTTTCTAAAATAAAAGTAGCCTAAGTTACTCCTTATAATATCAGCTATCTGCCAGTGAAAGTCCCATCGAAATCGGTTCAGCCGTTTCGGAGATTAGCCGGAACAAACAGACAGACAGACAGACAGAAAGACAGACAAAAATTTAAAAAATTGTGTTTTTGTTATAAGTTCCGTATGTACTTTCATATGCATTTAGTAAAAAGCTGTTATTTGTATGACATTACAAACAGACACTTCAATTTTATTTATTTGTATAGATTAACTGATGAACAGCTATGTATGCAAATAAGGCTGTAGTTTTTAAGTTGTAAGAAAGTGATTAACTGGATGGAATATGGTCAATATTACCCTCACGTACCACAGTTATCTTTAATGGTAACGAAGTATTCCATCTAGTTCTTAGTCTTTCCAAGTTTGTGAGTTTTAATTCTTGATTGATTATAAGTGTAGGTGTCTATAGGCATTAGCTACCACTTACTATCAGGTGGACTGTGTGCTCGTTTGTCACTCTCACTTCTTTAAAAAACGAGCAACCTGGCTGTGTGGTGGAGGCGTTAAAGTATCTATCAAGCCATCCTTGTGTTGTGGGTGTAAGGTGGGTATAGGAATTGAGAAAAAGATGATCAGGTCCATTTCATCATCGATAAACATTGCGTATTTAAGTCTGTATGGTATTTTACAATGGTAAATGGCAATACAACCGGCAATAGCGTAAAGGTGCGAGACATATGGTCAATGGATCGTTAATTCGCTTGCTTTTTTATAGAATAAAGGTGACAAACGAGCACACAGTCCACCCGATGGTAAGTGGATGCTGAGGTCCATAGACATCTACATTTATCCGCGATTGACCCCTGAGGCCTAAGATGGAATGCCTTGTTTCCAGTAAAAAGGGTCCTCGGTTCTCTACATTCACCATACGAAATACAGCAGTATTAAGCTGCTATTTTACGCTGGTATTCTGTGAGAGCGTGGTCCTACGCTGGTCGAGTCGACCCATTCGTGCTATAACCATAATTTTAGCTGCAGCGTGTCTCTACCACGTCAAAAACCTGAGATTTTAAAGTTATAATTTAAGACCGTACAACCCATTTGAAGCTGTAATAACTGTGGCTGTAGTTCCACACTTCACCATGTACCTCTGAAACAAAGCAAGGGTTGTCGGTTCTATTTTTACTACGTTCACTAAGTGATATTTGATAAGACAGGGGTACACTATTTTGACCACAGAGCGTGATGGCATGCAGCATAAAATAGGTGCAATAAATCTATTCACTACAAAACTAAACTTAAAAGTAATTATTTAATTTTAGCTATATAATTATTTAGCAGGCAACATTTTCATTACATGCCGATAAAAAAAATCTGTCTCGCTCTCTCGGTGGTTAAATTCACTCGCGATCTGCGCACATTGTTTATTTAAGTTGAAATATTATTTGATTTACACAATAAACATTTAATCGATTTACCCAAATCCCATTTTATATCAAAACACTTAACTGCATAACTTTGATAAAATTAACAATCGAATGTTTGATAAGAATAGAGAAACACTTCAAACAATTTAAATTATTTCGCAATACGTGATAACATGATATATACTATATATAGTATAAATTAACTATATATAGTATAAATAAACATTTAATAAAAATGTAAAGACTTCAAAGAACTACGAAGAAATAAAACATGTGTGCAATGCACACGTGCTAGAAGTGACCTTTTCAGAAATGGACACCGAGATAATAGGAAACATTGTACAGTGTATTTTATCGTTAGAGTATAAATATGGCTTATAAATACTTTAATATTCTATCTCACTCATTCACAGGCTTAATTCTATAGATGTATATATTTGTCTCTTTTTAGTGTCGCTTTTTCGTTTCATTGAGTTGCAAATCACAACGATTCTAAATAAGTTTTCATTTCAAAAGTAATTTGACCTTATGAAGTCGGTGCTAAGACATTGTTTAGTAGAATTAAAGCCCTCATCAACTCTACAGGGTTATTTTTTAAAGAGTAGCCTAATTTTATATTGAAGATTAAATAAATAAATTATTATATACCGATATTACATTTCTTGGAAATAAGAGTAAATAAGGTTTCTACTTTTATTTGAAATTATCCCAAATTGAATATGATTTATGGGCAACAGCTACTCTTACGCGTGTGTGATTCAATTCACGTTTCTTTTTTCAAGATTTTGCCTACTGTTTATTTTCTTAGTTACACACTTACCTACTACTAATGCTTAAGATAATAACTACATGACGCGAATTATGATTCCAATTTTATATTTATATTAGATATCAATTTTTAAAATTGCTAATTATAATAAATAAAATAAAAAAATATATTTTTGCTTATCAACGATGTAACTGACGACTGTCCTTATTATGGCGTATTTAAAAAATTGGAATAAACTACTTACATATTTACAACTAAATTACGCAAGTAGTCCCAATATATAATATTGGTACCTCAAAATGGAATCCGTATCACTTGTGTAGATGTGAATAACGAACTCTAAGCTTATTATTTCATATTTAAGTAATAGAATGCAGAAAGTTATTATCAATGGTAAAAGTTCTAATAGGTCGTCCATAAAGATGGGTGTCCCTCAGGGCTTGATTCTCAGCCTTCCTATTTTTAGTGTATATTAATGACTTACCTTCCCTTGTAGGGGATAATCATGATATAGTATTATTTGCTGCTGATACTTCCTTGTTTTTTAAACTTGAAAAGAAACGAAGTGAATAATGTTATATCAAAATTACTTAGTCCATTGGTTTAACAATTAAATTAACAGATTATTAAAATCTCCATTTAAACGGCAATAAAACTAAATGTATTAAATTTACAACAACGAATGCTAAAAATCTGAATACCAATGTTTTAAATCGGGAAGAACTGAGCCCTGTTGAATCCTCTGTTTTTCTTGGCGTCACTCTCGACGCAAAACTTCAGTGGGGCCCCATATATCCAAACTAGCAAGCAGACTAAGCTCTGCAGCTTATGCTGTGAAAATGATTAGAGATCTCACTAGTGTCGAGACAGTTAGATTAGTTTATTTCAGTTATTTCCACAGCATAATGTCTTATGAGATTTCGCTATGGGGAAATGCGGCTGATTTAGAAACTATTTTTGTTTTGCAGAAGAGGGCCATAAGAGCTATTTACAACCTTAAACCGAGAGAGTCTCTTAGAGAAAAATTTAAATAAATAAATATATTAACTTTGGCTTCTCAGTATATTTACGAAAATTTAATATATGTTCACAAAAACAAAGATAGTTTTAGTAAAAAAAGTGATATACACTCCGTAAATATTAGGAACAAACACAAGCTAGTGATACCAGTCTCTCGACTCCACAGAGTCAGTAATTCATTCTTGGGGCAATGTATACGCTATTACAACAAAGTCCCAGAAAATATACAAGCTATCTCTATTACCAAGTTTAAATATTTAATTATACAAAAACTGTATAAAAAGGGTTATTATAATATAAGAATACATGGTTGATAATAACCCCTGGCAATGAGGTGGTAGCTTCCAAGCTGTTTCTAAAATAAATTTGGTAAATAGTTCGTAATCATTTATATTGTAAAATTTATTTAAATAAAATAAATCCCGCTGGGTTTCTTGCTAGTTCTTCCCAGGACAGAGGATTTTTTTCGAACCAGTGGTAAAGTAAAAAAATTACTTTCAATAAGAATTACTTGTAATCAATATTGAATAACATTATACTATTTTATTCTATTCTAAATGCATTATCACGCATGTTGAATTTAAAATATAAAAATGATAGAATGATAACAATATGAAATAGTATGTGAATGTGTTGATAGAATACCTATATTACTTATTCTGAACCTTCTCTGCAAATTTGGCCGGTTATTGCAAAATAACCCTGTATATCGACGAAAATAGAGATGGACAGCAGCATCTTCCTAAAATCTGCGGTTGCCAACCAGGCGTTTCTACTATGACAAATATCCCCCGATAAGATAATATTTGAGGGAGGCCTACGTCCAGCAGTGGACTTTAAACTGTAATGGATGCGTGGTGCGTGAGCGCTAAGCCATTTGCAGTAATCATTTCGATACTATTATTTTATGTTTTTATTTTGTGAATTATAATTTCATTTTAGAAAACATAAAAACAAAGTCGAAGTTTCATGTATTAAATTTAAAAGTCGCAGATGTCTGATTGATATTGACAGACTTTTCCTGGGGTCTATCATGTCATACAAAAAGACATTTTATATAAAAGTCTAATAACTTTGGTTCCATTTTTATCGTTTAAAACTCGTCTCTTGTAATTTTGAAAGAAAACTCTCATCATGTTTAAACTTCAAAGAAACCAACAAACAGACAGATATTTTTTATTTCTAGATTTGAAATGCAAATCCAGGTTAAACAAAAATCTACTCAATACGTGTGGAATGTCACAAGGCCAAGGTAAAAACTAAAAAGGGGCAAATTCGAATTACAAAATATGTATTATATAATAGACTGTTTTTATAGAAGAGGGGGTAAACGAGAATACGGCTCATCTTATGGTAAGTGACTATCGCCACTCATGAACAGAATTGCAGGGGCGTTGCGGCCTATTAGAAAGGACTAAGCTCTCTTCTTGTAGGTCGCTAAGTCGTATCGGTCCGGAAAAACCACCGGTGGTAACATCGATCACTAATAAAAAAGTGGTAAGGTATTCCACAGAGAGATCGTACGCGGAAGAAGATCTTAGTGAAACTTACAGTGGTGGACCGCCAAGCATTCAGATAGTGTGGATGGTATCGGAAATTTTACCGCGATACGCGTTCGTGAAATTTGGCGGCTGGAATTAATCAAAACAATTCCTCAGAGCACTCCCTGTGGTAAATGCGATAGAAAATGCAAAGGGATGCAACATCCCTAGACAATCGAGCCGATCGGAAAGGATTCAGTCGTTGACGATTTGAGCCGCTCTGCGCTGGATGCGGTCAAGTTGGAGGAGCTGGCACTGGGGATTTAGCCCAGAGATGGAAACAGTATTCCACTTGAGACTGAACCTGCGCCTTGTAAAGTTGCAGGCGGAGTGCCGGCATGAAATACTGTCCCACTTTGATGAGCATGCTAAGCTTTTTAGAGGCCTTTTTGGCTTTCTTTTCCAAGTGGCCACGAAACTGCACGTCACTCGATATGTCGAAGCCGAGGATTCCGATTCTGGCAGAGGCAACAAGGGGAGTGCTTTGAAACTGAGGAGATACGACAAAGGGGTTCTTTTTAGCGGTAAACGCGCAAACTTGTGTCTTCTGAGGATTAAAGTAGGCTAGATTTAGTCGTCCCCAATCCGAGACTTTGTTCAGCAAAGACTCAACTTCAGACACAAGTTTGTTCCGGTACTCGGCGACGTTTTCCCGAGAAATATTGGCACGGCCGGTGTATAGAGCATCACCAGTGCTGCCATCCGCATAACAATGAATGTTACCGCTTCGCAACATATCATTGATATGCAGAAGAAATAGCGTTGGTGATAGCATGCAGCCTTTTGGAACACCAACGTTAATAGGCTTGTAATCGGAGCACGCACCGTCTACTACGAGCTTGATGCTTTTTTTTATAGAATAGGGGGCAAACGATCATGCGGCTCACCTGATGGTAAGTGACTACCGCCGCCCATGAACAATCGCAACACCAGGAGAATTGCAGATGAGTTGCCGGCCTTTTAGAAAAGTGTAAGCTCTTTTCTTGAAGGTTCCTAAGTCGTATCGGTACGGAAAATTCGCTGGTGGTAATTGATTCCACAAGGAAGTTGTGCGAGGGAGAAAACTTCTTCTAAATCGCACAGTGGTGGACCGCCAATCATCCAGATGGTATGGATGGTAACGCGAGTTTTGTCGCAACGTGCGATGGTGAAATTGAGCGGCTGGAATTAGTCCGAACATTTCCTCAGAGCACTCCCCGTGATAGATGCGATAAAATACGCAAAGAAATGCAACATCTCTACGCAGTGCAAGTGTATCGAGCCCCGGTGCCCCGGCCCAGAGATGAGAACAGTATTCCATGTGGCCGAATTTGCGCTTTGTAAAGTTGCAAGCGATGTGCCGGCATGAAATACTGTCTCGATCTGCTGAGCACGCCAAGCTTTTTAGAGGCCAATTTGGCCTTCTCTTTCAAGTGACCACGAAACTGCACGTCACTCGATATGTCGACGCCAAGGATTCTGATACTGGCTGAGGCAGCAAGGGGAGTGTCTTGAAACTGAGGAGATACGACAAAGGGGTTCTTTATAGCGGTAAACGCGCAAACTTGTGTCTTCTGGGGATTGAACTGGACTAGATTTAGTCGGCCCCAATCCGAAACTTTGTTAAGCAAAGACTCGACTTCAGACACAAGTTTGTCCCGGTACTCGGCGACGTTTTTCCGAGAAATATTGGCATGGCCGGTATATAAGGCATCACCAGTGCTGTCGTCTGCATACCAATAAATGCTACCAGTTAGCAACATATCATTGATATGCAGGAGAAACAGCGTTGGTGATAGCACGCAGCCTTGTGGAACACCAGCGTTAATAGGCTTAAAATCAGAGCATGCGCCGTCTACTACGACCTTGATGCTCCGATCAGCAAGGAAACTGGTGATCCATTTGTACAATTTCTCGGGAAGCCCAAAGGAAGGAAGCTTCGAAAGAAGCGCTTTGTGCCAGACCCGATCGAAGGCCTTCGCTATGTCCACACTAACGGCCAATGCCTCCCCCTTGGACTCTACTGCCTCCGCCCATCTATGAGTTAAGTAGACTAAAAGATCACCAGCTGATCGACCCCGACGAAACCCGTACTGGCGGTCACTAATCAGCTGCTGATCCTCAAGGTACCTCATGAGCTGGCAGTTTATAATGGATTCCATTATTTTAGAGAACAAGGAGGTGATGGCGATAGGCCTGTAGTTGGACGGGTCTGAGCGGTCGCCTTTTTTAGGGATCGGGTGGACCAAAGCTGTCTTCCATGAATTCGGGACTACGCCTTGGGAGTAGGGGTATCGGAAAAGACGCGTTAAAAACGGTGCCAACTCCGGAGCACACGTCTTCAGCACAATGGGAGGGACTCCATCGGGCCTACTCGACTTGCTGACGTCCAGGGAGAAGAGTGCTTTGCGAACCGAGCGCTGTGTAAATCGCACATCCGGCATTGAGCACTCACATCGCGGGATGGTCGGCGGTGTGTTCCCCCCGTCATCTAGAGTCGAGTTGGACGCAAAAAGAGAGCTCAACAGATCTGCTTTCTCCTTTGCGGCATGGGCCAGTGAGTCGTCCTCTCTGTGCAGATATGGAAGAGAAGGCTGACAGAAGTTCCCTTGGACAGCCTTAGCGAGAGACCAGAATGCACGGGTTCCCGAAGGAAGGCGAACTAGCTTCTCGCCAATTCTGCCGATGTGCTCAGACGTAGCCTTGGCAATGACGCTTTTGAAGGACCTGGAGGCGGAATTATACTTCTTTTTAAGTGCGCTGGTGTTTACATCCCGAGACGTTAATTCGTAATCCCAGGCCCGGTAGCACTCCTGCTTAAAGGGTGATGCTACTTTACAGGAGCGACCAAAACATGGCTGGGATGTGCCTCCGATGGGCATCACAGAGGATGGAATAAAAAGTTCCATTCCCTGAAGTACCACATCAGCAACAGAATCGGCAACAACGCTGGGATCTTCCGGCAAGAAGCAAACCCACCCCCAAGGGTATGATGCAAAAAAAGACCGCATCCCGTCCCAATCAGCTGACTTATAGTGCCAAACACGGCGGCAAGCTGCAGATCGCAACTGTGATTGGAGCGTGAGTGGCACCGTACTCCGGATCAGACAATGGTCCGAAGAGCCCAGGGGGGCATCGACGGAGACCTGATATCCGTCCGGATGAGAGGTCAGCAGAAGGTCTAACAGGGAAGGTACATGGTCTTCCACATCTGGGATCCGTGTAGGCGAAGTAACCAGTTGTGCCAGACCATATGCCAAAGCAAAGTCATAGACAGATCTACCCGCATGATCGGTTAAACGAGAACCAAGCCATTCAGCGTGGTGGGCGTTGAAATCACCGAGTATCACGATCTCTGCGGATGGGACCTGTTGTAGCACGGAGTCTGCAGCCATTTGGACGTGGTCAATGAGTCGGTCTGTGTCGGCATTACCGCTATGGGACCTATAGAGGCACCCGTAGACGCGGGGATGGTCGTCGCTCTCTACGCGCAGACATAGAATGGACAGGTCCGTACCTTCAAGACTGCCGAGGCGTCGAAAACGTCGCAAACTCCACCCCGGGGCACAAAGGAGTGTTCCAATTTGTACCCCGGGTAGGAGAGATATGAAGTACCAGCCGGAGAGGACACCTGAGTCTCGGTTAAAAAGAGCAAGGCCGGCTTCGCCGTCTCTAGATGGTAATGGACAGCATTAAGGTTGGAACGAAGTGCCCTGATGTTGCAAAAATTCACGGATAGCGTGACAGGGGTCGCCTTGATTGTATTGCTCCGCTTGCCCCGAGCAGCATTAGTCGCGAGCGGAATTTTGCCCCCCCCACCAGAATACGCGGGGCAGCCTGAGCACCCACGCTCAGGATTGAAGTAGTTTGGTCGTGGATGCTCAGCGAGGGATTCTCCAGGGGTGCTGGTACCCTCCTGGGATAGTCTTTTATTTAATTCCACTACCATGTTGATGGGTTGGTTACTTCACGCTGGTATTCTCTGAGGTCGTGGTACCACCCCGGTTCGAGCTGGCCCATCCGTGCGACAGCAAAAGCTACCGCTTGGCTCTACCACTGTTAAGATGTTGTACAATGTACCACTGTTAAATGCTCCGATCTGCAAGAAAACTGATGATCCAGTTGCACAATATCTCGGGAAGCCCATAGGAAGGAAGCTTCGAAAGAAGCGCTTTGTGCCAGAAATGATCGAATGCCTTTGCTATGTCCAAACTAACCGCCAAAACTTCCCCCTTGAACTGGATCGCCTCCACCCATCTGTGTGTTAGGTAAACAAGGAGATCACCAGCTGAGTGATCCCGATGGAAACCGTACTGGCGGTCAATAATCAGCTGGTGATCCTCTAGGTGCCGCATGAGACCGCAGTTTATAATGGACTCCATAACTTTCGAGAACAAGGATGTGATGGCAATAGGCCTATAGTTGGACGGATCAGAGCGGTTACCTTTTTTAGAGATCGGGTGCACGAAAGCTGTCTTCCATGAGTTCGGGACAACGCCTAGGAAGTAGGAGTATCAGAATAGATAGATTAGAACCGGTACCAACTCTGGAGCGCACATCCTCAGCACAATTGGCGGGATTCCTTGAGGCCCACTCGACTTGAGTATGTCCAGGGAGAGGAGTGCTTTGTGTACTGAGCACTGTGTGAATCGCACATCAGGCATAGAGCGCTCACACTGCGAGATGATCGGCGGTGTGTTCCCCCCGTCATCGAGAATCGAGTTGGACGCAAACAGGGAGCTTAAAAGGTCGGTATTATCTTTTGCGGCGTTCGCCAGTGAATCGTCCTCCCTGTGCAGAGATGGTAGTGATGGCTTACAGAAATTTCTTTGGACAGCGAGGCGAGAGACCAGAATGCACGGGTTACCGAAGGAATGCGAACTGATTTCTCGCGAATTCTGCCAACGTGTTCATATTTTGCCTTGGCAATGACTCTTTTGAAGGACCTGGAGGCGGAATTATACATCTTTTTAAGGGCGCTATTGTTTAAATCCCGAGCCGCCGATGCGTCAGCCCAGACCTGATAACACTCCTGCTTACTGCGTAATGCACTCTTACAGGAGCGACCAAACCAAGGCTGAGATCTGCCTTCGATGGGTACCTTAGATAAGCACCACATCAGTGAGAGATTCAGCAACAGCTCTTGGATTGTCCGGCTAGAAGCAAACTCCATGGGGGCGGGCTTGCTTCCTATATATAATACCTTCGTATTATATACTCGTAATATATAATTCCTATATAGAAACCGCATTCCGTCCCAATCCGCCGACCTGTAATGCCAAACACGGCGGCAGCCTGCAGAACGCAACCACGAAGGGAACGTGAGTGGCACCACACTCCGGCTCAGACAATGGTACGAACTCTGAATTCCGAAGAGCCGAGAGGGGCGTCAACAGAAACTTGATATCCGTCCGGATGAAACGTCAGCAGAAGGTCCAACAGGGAAGGTGTATGATTCTCCACATCTGGAATCCACGTAGGCATAGTATCCAGCTGTGTCAGACTATATGACAAGGCACCCGTAGACGAGGGGATGGTCATCGCTGTCTACGCGCAGCCAAAGGATGGACAGGTCCGTATCTTCAAGACTGTCGAGGCATCGAGAACAGATATCCTCTCTGTCGTATACGCAAAATTTAGCCCGGGGCACCTCTAGTTTGTACCTCGGATAGGACAGGTACAAAGTATCAGCCGGAGAGGACACCCACGTCTCGGTCAAAAAGGCTGGCTTCGCCGTATCCAGATGGTAGTGAACGGTGTTAAGGTTCGAGTGCAGTCCCCTGATATTGCAGAAGTCCATGGATAGCGTGGCAGGGGTCGCCATGGTTTTATTGCTCTGTTTGCCCCGTGTAGTGTTAGTATAGAGCTGTGTCACAATGTAAACATAATTCATCAAACCATATTATAAACGTTAGATCGATATTTAAAACACATATTTTCAGAAATATACCGTCGAGCACGTGGTGAACCAGCACTTATAATTTCAAACAACAATTTCATTGAAGCCGGCAGGGATGGAAACCGGGTTGCTCGCGTTTACAGCAAGCGCTTACAACCTGAGCTAACCCGGCTTTATATCTTATATAGTGATAAATATTATAATGATAAATTACGTCATCATCATCATCATCATCATTACAGCCCTTCACAAGTCCACTGCTGAACATAGGCCTCCCCCAAAGAATGCCACAAAAACACGGTCCTGAGCCACCTGCATCCATCGACTTCCTGCATGTCTTACCAGGTCGTCACTCCATCTCGTGGGGGGTCCCTACGCCCCCCCCTACACTTCGCCTACCGGTACGAGGCTGCCACTCGAGAACCTTTCTTCCCCATCGGTTGTCGGTTCTTCGAGCTATATGGCCGGCCCACTGCCACTTCAGCTTACTAATCCGTTGGGCTATGTCGGTCACTCTGGTTCTACTGCGGATATCCTCATTCCTAAGTTTATCACGCAGAGAAACTCCGAGCATAGCCCTCTCCATAGCTCGCTGAGCGACCTTGAGCTTCCTCATACGGCCAGCAGTGAAGGACCACGTCTCAGTTCCGTAAGTCATCACTGGCAACACGCACTGGTTGTACAATTTCGTTTTAAGGTTTTGAGGTATGTCTGACGAGAAGATGTGTCGTAGCTTCCCGAACGCTGCCCAGCCGAGTTGAATCCGTCGATTGACCTCTCGGTCGAAGTTGGACTTACCCAGTCGGACTATTTGTCCCAGGTAAACATACTCGTCAACAACTTCGAGCTTAGTGTTCCCAACAACTATCGGCATAGGTGTGACATGGACATTAAACATGATCTTAGTTTTGTCCATGTTCATCTTAAGACCTATCCGTTGGGAAACACTATTGAGGTCATTGAGCATAGTGCTTAGGTCCTCCAGCGATTCTGCCATAAGGACTATATCGTCGGCAAATCGAAGGTGAGTGAAAAAAAATTACGTATCACCAAATAAAGTTATAAAATTATTAATCAATTAAATAAATAACTAATATAATTTTTAACAAATTATAATTCACTGTGCTAGATTGCGCTTTCGTTTGCATAAATGTTATCAGTGTGCATCGACGCGAGCGCGCGAACAAGAGTTACGTCATGCCGATGGAAGAGCGCGGAATGCACGAACCGGGACGCGCGTGGACACGCTGATTTATATTATTTTTAAGATAATCGTATAAAATAATTAAGTTAATAAAAAGAGCTAAAAATTAGGATATTGAGAATTACCTGTATTTTTATGAAATAAATATAATAATTATGTTTATATTCAAATACGTGAAGAAAATTACATTGAAGTGCAATTTTAGTGATTTTATAGCATATCTCAATATTTTCGTTATCTATCGCTCTGGATTGCACTTTGAGATGTTTTCGACCTAAAAGATAACACTAATATCTTCGTATAACGCTGTGGGGGGATTGTCTTCGCTCCAAAAACCGTCATGAACAATTATAATTTTGCTCTGTAGTGCATTAAATAGGCGCTTCATCTTTCTAAAACCATAATTTTCTGCAAATAACCCGCTCGCATAGTTACGATATTGCCCTTGGAAAAACTATAAAACACGAAGTTTTCAACTCGAATCTATTGCACGCTCTTAATAATGTCATTAAAATTAATTAGAATAATTAAAATAAAATAGAACTGTGTTTTCAACGTAAAATATTTTTTAAGTTAAGTAAGCAAGGTTCATATTCAATTGAATTTGATGGAACTCAAACATTATCTGAATAATTTATAACAGATGTTTTACATTATTTCATATTTAAATGTTATTACATAATATTTGCTGTATCGTCTATAATTTTCTACAGTTCCACAAATTTTCGAGATGCTATTACTTTTGAAGTGGGGATGTGGGGGAGGGGGGGGGGGCTGGACTGGTGGCTGGTTCTGCAAACCACTTAAAATTAAAAATATTATGTAAAATTTAAGTAAAATTAAACGTGTTAAAATCGTCTTTTGTAATGCGTACAGCAAAGGCGTGGAATAATTTGCGGGCGTCTATCTTTCCGTCCGAATACAATCTGGCCGTCTTCAAT
The DNA here is from genome assembly GCA_963668995.1 of Parnassius mnemosyne. Classification (NCBI taxonomy): domain Eukaryota; kingdom Metazoa; phylum Arthropoda; class Insecta; order Lepidoptera; family Papilionidae; genus Parnassius; species Parnassius mnemosyne. Next base: position 10,660,905 of record CAVLGL010000093.1, read on the forward strand.
GCAACAGTGAATAGGCTTTTGTTACGCTAAGACAGTGAGATTTACCATCTAGGGCTTCATCACGTCTTACCACCAGGTGGGTTTGTGGTCAAGCACTGGCTTATAATAAGTAAAAAAAAAATAGTTTGTTCAATGTGTACCTAGTGCTTATTTGAGTAAATATAGCAAACAAATACATTTACTTATAAAAGAGACCAGGAAACACTTGCTACAAACGTGCAAAATCACAACTGATGGAATATTTTAATATTAATTATATACTTTGATTTTGGCGACCATGATAACGGTGGGGCAGGGGGTACTAAGAGTCTCCGTTGGAGGTTCGATGGCCTCCCTTGACGACTCGATCGGGCAACATAAATCGCACGCATCCTGAGGACTGAAAAAGATCATGGATATGGAAGAAGAGATAGACAACTTGCGCTGAAATATTATAGAATTATTTGAGGATTGAGAAGAGTCTCCCTCTTCATCCTCTGGATTGCACTTTGAGGACACTCCCTTAATCCTCGAATCCTGCAACTTGTTCTATCGCCACGATCATCTGTCCCAAGAAGGTGTCGGGTTTATCGTCCACAAGTCTTGTAAAGATTGGGCGTGTGTCGACAAGACTTGCGTATCTTATAATTAGAATGACCAAACGATATTCGTTGAAGGTCATACAGGTTTACGCACCAACCTCAGCACATCTCGATAAGGAGGTGGAGAAAATCTATGAAAATATCATTAGATCCCTGAATTCTTCCAAAACCCACTATACAGTATTAATGAGAGATTTCAATACTTAACTAAGCACAAGAGAGAACATAGAAGAGAGGTAAATTTGGAATAGAGCAACGGGCCCTAGGGCCCAGCAGCTGACCGACTTCATCGAGTACGAAAGTCTTTATGAGAACTCTTTCTTCTAGAAGCGACCCCACGAAAAATGGACGTGGCTTAGCAATTGTGATTTTCAACGCGTAGGTCTTAAGATGAACATGCACAAAACAAGGGTCATATATAACGTCCGAGTCACCCCTATGCCAGTAATTGTTGGAAGCACTATATATATCTTTATATATAAATATTACGTGTCACGTTGTTTGTCCACGATGAACTCCTAAACTACTGAACTGCTTTCAATGAAATTTTGCACACTCTGCACAGTTTGGTCCAACTTGAGAGATAGGATAGTTTTTATCCTGATATGTGGTAAAGTAAAAAATGACTTTCTTTGATATATATATATATATTGCTTCCAACAGCTAGCTAGATCGGCGGATTCAACTTGGCTGGGCGGCGTTCGGAAAATTAAACATATTTCCTTGTCAGAAATATCTCAAAATTTAAAAACAAGATTGTACAACCAGTCAGTGGTGACTTATGAATCACAGACGTCGTACTTCACTGCTGGTCGTGTGAGGAAGATAAGGTACCGCTCAGCGAGCTACAAAGGAGGCTATGCTCTGAATTTCTCTGCGTGATAGACATAGAAATGAGGACATCTGCAGGAGACCTATAGTCAGTAAGCTGTAGTGGCAGTGGCCTGGCCATATATCGGATCGTCATCGGATGGGTTGTCAAAGAACCGACAACCGATCGGGAAGAAAGGTTCTCGTTTGGCAGCCCCGTGGCGGTAAATAAAATATAGCACCACCCTCCAGTAGATGGAGTGACGACCTGCTAAGACATGCAGGAAGTCCATAGATGCAGGTGGCTCAGGACCGCGCTTTGTGGCATTCCTTGAAGGAGGCCTATGTTCAGCAGTGAACTTGTGAATGAATGAACTTGGGTTTTTTGATTGACATTAAAAAACACAAAATTTTTATCAAACTTAAAGTAGAAAGCGTTTAAATAGTTTATACAATTTATTGGAGGTGCTTCCTTCACTGGAATTCTTTTTTTTTTTATTAAAGGTCCCTTGACACTGTATTACAAATCTTTCCAGGAAATATCTTATTCACCTACTTATAATTCATGTACCAAAATGTTCTCATTGAATCTGCGCTCAACCTTCAAACCATGGTGATTCAAAGGCCGTCTTCCATATTTTCCTCGTAGCTCATTCTGACCGCACGACGACCGCAGTAAATTACTGATTTGCTTGAGGTACTTTCCTTTTAATGTATATCAGGAATAGTGAATTAAATTACTTAAAAGGCAAAGAATAATGCTTCAAGATTGCAAAGAATGCCGCATTTTACAGGACGAACGAAAATAGGTCTAACGAACGTACTCGCGAGCACATAATTACTTGACTGGGCATGAGGTTTTTGCCAAGACCATTTATAATTACATCTTATCAAAAGTCTACTGCGGAACATAGGTTTCAGTACCTGTCAGACCGGCACACAAAAGTGGGAGCAGTAATAATTGTCGAAAGAAGCAGGTAGAAGTGTGGCACTTACCCAGACGGACTCCTAGCCAGAAAAAGTTCTATCACTTAGTAAAGATATTATGATATATTATTCATTTCGATTTTTTTTACATAAGTAAAATGTATTACAAAATGTAAATTCTTGGCATTGAAATAACAACACATTTCATAAATTTTCGATTCGATGTGGTAACAACCACGAAGCATAATATTATTTAGTTTTCCGTATCACGTTTCACTATTTTTGCATTGTTTTCTCTCATTTTAAATTTACAAAGTAACATGCGTATAATAATAGGCCTTTATCTATGAAATTGCCGTTCTGCAGTACTGGCCATATCAAATACCAAAATAATTTTTGTTTGGCTAAGAATTCTAATTTCAAATTAATTTTGGAACAATATTAGTAGTATAGTTGTAGCACGAATGGGTCGGCTCGACCGGGGAAGAACCACGCTCTCACAGAAAACCAGCGTAAAATAGCAGCTTAACGCTGCTGTGTTTCGTATGGTGAGTGTAGAGAACCGGAGACCCTTTTTACTGGCAAAGAGGCATTCCATCTTAGTCCTCACGGGTGACAACGCATCTGCATCTTGAGTCTTTATTGAGGATAGATGTAGATGTTTATGGGTCACAGTAACCACTTACCATCAGGTGGACTGTATGCTCGTTTGTCACCTTATCCTATTAAAAAAAAACAAAGTTCCTTAACGGACTGTACGAATTTGGCGGATGGCGGCTAGTTGAGAATAAGTGTAAGATTTTTCCGCCACGACTCCTTCTGACGCAGTGTAGATGGCCTTGGCGGCTGTAAGGAAGCGAGATAGAATAATAACCATCTCCCTCACAATTTTTCTTTTCTTGCCATGAAAGAAATATTAGTTTATTTTAAATGACACTTCATTTTAAAAGACGCAAAGTAATTCATTTATTTGTATTTGTTATTCAATACGTTTATCAATAATAATATACTACGAAAGGAACTTTGCTCCAACCGAGTGTTCTACGACACTCACGCATGTTTTTATTTTTATTTTTAAAATATGGAAATATTTTTTCAAAATTATGTTTTGTTTATTAATAAGACTTAGTTAAGTTTTCATCGCATTTAAATCTTTTTCGTCATCATGGATACGTTAAAAATTCGAGTAATTATGGAAAAAGAATACTGTCGTGGCAGCAAAGCGGCACAACATCAACGACAATTACGGGACGGATATTAGAAACGAACGCACCACCTGTTATTGGATTGTCCGCTTTCGTTCTGGAAATTTCGACCTGAAACAGAAACTAAACCTTTTTTTTATTCAATGTAGAATATAAATAAGACTTATTGAAGGTCACTGTTTTGTTTAATTACCACTGGTTCGAAATAAAACCTCTGTCCTAGGAAGAATCAGCAAGAAACCCAGCGGGACTTTTTTTTAAATAACAGCTTACAATCATGTATGTTACACTATTAACCACACAAAACAAATTAAAAATCAAATTAGAAATCATTCCCAGGGGTTATTATCATCCATAAATTCCTTAATATCATAATAAACATTTTTATACAAACTTTGTTTAATAAAGTTTTTGAACTTTGAGCAGGTCGAATTTTGTATATTTTCTGTGATTTTGTTGTAAAAGCGTATACATCGCCCCAAGAATGAATTACTGACTCGGTGGAGACGAGTAACTGGGACTACTAACTTTTGTATGTTCCTAGTATTTACAGAATAAATATCACTTATTTTTGTATAACTACTTTTATTTTTGTGTACGTACATTACATTTTGCTTAAATTTTTGTCGGAGTGAATCTTTAGATTTTAAATCATAGATTGCTCTTATGGCCCTCTTTTGTAAAACAAATATAATTTCAGTGTCATTCGCTTTTCCCCACAGGAAAATACCATATGACATTATGCTATGGATATAGCTAAAGTAAACAAGTCTAGCTGTTTCCACACTGGTAAAATTTCTAATCTTTTTTACAGCATATGCTGAAGAACTAAGTCTGCTTGCTAATGTTGATATATATATGGGGGTTCCATTGAAGCTTCGCGTCTAGTGTTATTCCAAGAAAAATGGTGGTATCGACAAGACTCATTTCCTCCCCATTTAAAATTACATTAGTATTTAATTGTTTGACATTTGGAGTCATGGACTTCATACATTTCGTTTTAGTGCCATTTAAATGCAAGTTATTGACATTAAACCAATTTACTAATTTAGATATAGCATTATTTACTTCGTTATATTGTAATAATTGTCGTTTTAATTTGAAAATTATTGAGGTGTCATCAGCAAATAATACTATATTATGGTTATCCCCTACTATGTAAGGTAAGTCATTAATATAATATACAAGAAACAGAAAGAGGCACGCCCATTTGTACTATCGACCCGGAAGAGCTTATAATATTAATGACAACTTTCTGCGTTCTGTTACTTAAGAGAGACCGCAGATTTACAATTATAAGTTGGCCGATTAAATGGCAGAGTATACCAATAGGTGTAGTGAAATATGCTAGCCCACACATCTTGTCCAACTAAATCGTCAAACTAATTAATTGGACACCGATCGTATCAGAATCAAGATTCCCTTCCGATTACGCACAATTAAAAAGTTGTCCAACTATCGGCCAACTGCTCGTTAGCACGGTTACCCTAAGCAAGCTCGCGGACTATCCAACTTTGTTGGTTAGTCGCACGGCAACATGCAAGACGAACCGACGCGCGCGCGTAATTTCCCCATGCTCGGACTTGGGCCTTCGCCGACGGGTGCGACATCAGCCACCCGATCACTAGTTGCAAAAGAAAAAGTAGAAGAGCTCATAGATGAAATGGAAAAAAGGCCAGCATTGTGCAAAAAAGTTCTTTTCAAAAAGGATGCACCCAAAATGTTCTCTTTTGTTTTCGTATTCTTTTTATTATGAATGCAATTAGAGCGTTTTTTCCACATTATCACGCACACGCACCACGCTAGCAACACTGACACGGACTAAATCGATTAAGTCTGCGGCTGGTAACCAATAAAAGAAAGTTGGTCGATTAAATTACAAAAGTACGCAATTTAGTCGTTCGATAGTTGGCCAACTTACAATTTTATGTCTGCGGGATCTTTAAATATGAAACAATTTATTTAAGAGCATTACTTTTTACACCGAATGTTGTAGTTTCCTGATAAATGTTTCATGGTGAACACATTAGAAGGCTTTGGATAGGTCACAAATTATACCCAAAGCATCCTGTGAATTCTCCAATGTGGGTCAACACCAGCATGAGTTGTCATGCAGCATGTTGAAACCGAATTGATTTTTATGGATTAAACTATTTACATTAAAAAAATTAACATTTGATCCAGAATAATTTTTCCAGAAATCTTACTTAGTGTTGGCAGTACAGAAATTGGTACGAGGCTGCCACTCGAGAACCTTTCTTCCCCATCGGTTGTCGGTTCTTCGAGCTATATGGCCGGCCCGTTGCCACTTCAGCATACTAATTCTTTGGGCTATGTCGGTCACTCTGGTTCTAATGCGGATATCCTCGTTTTTAAGTCTATCACGCAGAGAAACGCCGAGCATCGCCCTTTCCATTGCTCGCTGAGCGACTTTGAGCGTCCTCAAACAGCCAGCCGTGAAGGACCACGTCTCAGATCCATAGGTCATCACTGGCAACACGCACTGGTTGTACAATCTAGTTTTGAGGTACTGAGGTATGTCTAAAGAGAATATATGTCGTAATCTCCCGAACGCTGCCCAGCCGAGAGTTGAATCCGCCGATTGACCTCTCGGTCGAAGTTGGACTTACCTAGTCGGACTAATAATAATATCTATAATTTTAAAATATCTTTTGATTTTGAAAATTTTTTACATATTCCCTAAATTCGACGCTAGGATTATATGACCTTTCATGGTAAAGTTCATATAACCTTTTTCTGCTCTTATGGACTCCCACTGTCGCCCATTCATTGAATGCCTTCCGACTGTTCGAGGAGAACGTTTTAAAAGTAAAAATATTATCAAATTCATAGCAAATAAGCGTAAAGAATGTTCCATACAAAAAAAAATTGGATTATTTTGGTATGAAAGTGATAGAAGTTTCTTCACTATGTTACTTCTAAACTTCTCTTCTGAATGAAATGAAACAAACACTCACGCCTGTCACCCAGAGGGGTGACAGAGACTACGGACTTCCATTTGGTGCGATCCTGACACACCTCTCTCGCCTCCTTTACATCCATATATCTAGGCATACACGCTCGTCGGTTAAGGGTACTCCTAATCTGGCCCATTTTCAATGTATCGCCGATTTGGTCGATAAATCTTCGTCTAGGGCGTCCCTTCCCTTGAAAGTTTCCCTTTCGTTTCGTCTCATTCACACATAACACATCTATTCCTCTATCATTCATCATTTCGCATACTTCATCCATCTTATCATTCATTGCTCCACATACATTCAGCGTAGCCAGGCGGGCCTCCGCAATCCACTTTCCGCCCCTCCGGGAGACAGGACGTGACGGGTGGCGAACCCCGTCGCCGGTTTTTCTCCCGGAGATTCTTCGCACCCCTGCCCCATTAAAGGGGCGCCGGGAACTCGGGGTCATTTCTTTTAATTGTTGGCTCATGGTGCGAACCAGTGGGTGGTAGATTTTTTTTATTTTATAGGATAGGGTGACAAACGAGCACACAGTCCACCTGATGGTAAGTGATTGCTGTGACCCATAGACATCGACATTTATCCTCAATAAAGAATCATAATGCAGATGCGATGTCACCCGTGAGGACTAAGATGGAATGCCTCTTCTCCAGTAAAAGGGTCTCCGGTTCTCTACACTCACCATACGAAACACAACAGTGTTAAGCTGCTGTTTTACGCTGGTATTCTGTGAGAGCGTGATCCTTCCCCGGTGGAGCCGACCCATTCGTGCTACAACCATACAATTAATATAGCTGCAGCATGGCTCTACCATATATAAACATTACGCCGCTACCATACGGCGAGGAGCCGAGTCTATCGTTTCGGCTTTGTCGCTCGTTTAGCACCACCCGGGGGATACATGTAGGTTGGGCCTAGGGTTAGGTGGTCGAAGCCTACGGACGCGAGCGACTCATCCCCCTCAATGAATGAAATGAATTCCTGGAAAATTATCTTCATGGGCGTCCGAAAATATTGATCGACAATGACGGATTAAAGACGATTGTGGAAGCTGATAATACTCAACTTACGACCGAATTAGTAGCAGCGACGTTAGCATCAGAACAATATTGGTCCATTTGGATCAAAGTGGCAAGGTAAAAAAGCTTGACAAATGTGAGACCCACCAACTCAATGGTCGCCAGCTCGAAGTACGCGTCGAGACTTGCCTTGCACTGCTTTTGGTCAACAACTTTTAGGTTTATGATAACATAAAGTAGTAATTTTGTTTTCTTCCGATTCTTAATCAAAAGCCTACATTTTTAATCAAAAACCAGATTTTGTCATAAACCTGCGACATATAAGTACATACATAAATTACTACTTCAGATTTTAAATTTAATACTTTTAGCGATGTCTCAATACTTGGTTAGTATTTTTTTTTATGTATAGAAGAGGGGGCAATCGGGAACGTTGCACGTGGTGGTATGGTAAGTGTTGACCACCGTCCAAGAACAGCTGCGACGCCAGGGAAATTGCAGGTGTAATTAGTATAATTGCTTAAATCATTTTGTATGGAAAAACTATGTGTGTATGTACACTCATCTGATACTGTATATTTAGTATAATATATTAATTTTCTTTCCCTCCTTTTGAAATAAAGTACCTGAGTAAACGAGCTTAGTTCGGTGTTAGAATTTTTTATAGAATAAGGTTAACAAACGTGCTCACAGTCACACACATGTATCCTTGATTAAAAATCAAAATGCAGATGCGTTGTCACCTCTGAGGATTAAGATGAAATGCTTTGTATATCCAGTAAAAAGAGCATTTTATACGTGGTAGAGCCATGCTGCAGCTAAATTATGGTTGTAGCACGAATGGGTCGGCTCGATCGGGGAAGGACCACGCTCTCACAGAATACCAGCGTAAAATAGCAGCTTAACGCTGCTGTGTTTTGTATGTTGAGTGTAGAGAACCGGAGACCCTTTTACTGGAAACGAGGCATTCCATCTTAGCCCTCACGGGTGACAACACATCTGCATTTTGATTCGTAATCGATGACAGATGTAGATGTCTATGGGCCACAGCAACCACTTACCATCAGGTGGACTGTGTGCTCGTTTGTCACCCGATCCTATAAAAAAAGAGCCTCCGGTTCACACTCACCATACGAAAAACAGCAGCGTTGAATTACTATTTTACGCTGGTAATCTGTGAGAGCGTGGTCCTTCCCCGGTCGAGCCGACCATTCGTGCTACAACCATAATATAGCTGCAGCATGGCTCTAAGACTTTTTTCTCAACATTACAATACAAAGTACAATAGAGCTAGAAAATAAAAGATATAAAACACTTTGTATATAAATACAAACACATTGGTTTGAACAACGAATTTTAGTAGTTTAAAATTAAAAATTTTGTACAGCCTTCAATACAAGTTAACGAGAAGTACCAGCTTTCAAATAAAAAAAGAATCATCGAAATCGGTTCACCCAGTAAAAAAGTTATGAGGTAACGCACATAAAAAAAAAACGTACAGTCGAATTGAGTACCGTCTCCTTTTTGGAAGTCGGCAGAAAACATACATCTCGCTATATTATCTGTTTGTCTGTTCGGTACAAATTTTGTAATCGATTTTAAGCCTACATCGTATGAACTAGAGACTTAAAACTTGAAACATGCTCACAACTAGAAACATGACAAAAATGTTAGCTATTTTTAATTATATTTTTTATAGAATAAGTGTGACAAACGAGCACACACATTCCACCTAATAGTAATGCGGTAAAACATTTATATCTTTCTTCAATTTAAATTCAAAATGTAGTCTAAGATGCAATGTCACATTTCCAGTGAAAAGGGTCTTCGGGTATCTTCCTCTCGAAACAGCAGCATTGAGCTGCTACTTTACGCTGGTATTTTGTGAGGGCGTGGACCTTCCCAGGCCCGGCGATTCATTCGTGATTCAACCATAATATTGTTCCAACGTGGATCTACCAAGTCTATATAAAGAGAAATAATTACGCATATTCTAAGACCGACATGCTTTCAGTAATGATAAGTCATTTATAGGCAACGGTGTCTTGTCGTTTAAAAGATTCCATTGTCCCGAGCTAATGATTTGTGGACCATAAATGTAGACAAGTTAAATGTAAAACGTCACTCGATCCTGGAAGTACCACACTCTCGGAGGATGACTTCTTCATCTAACACATCTTCGCAACCAAAAGGTTCAGAGATACAACAAACATGAAACGTGGTAGAAACATGCTGCATTGTATAATTGTAGCACGAATGGGTCGGCTCGACCGGGGAAGGGCCACCCCCTCACAGAATACCAGCGTAAACTAGCATCTTAGTGCTGCTGTATTTCGTATGATGAGTGTGGAGAACCGGTGACCCTTTTTACTGGAAACGAGGCATTCCATCTTAGTCCTCACGGATGACAACGCATCTGCATTTTGATTCGCAAACGAGGGTAGATGTAGATGTCTATCGACCACAGCAACCACTTACCATCAGGTGGACTGTGTGCTTGCTTTTCACCCTCATCCTATTTTTAAAAAAAACATAGACTACTGCTTACCGCCTTGTTCATTGTAGATTGACCTTCGTTGATTTAAAACGTATTTGACAATAACCAATAACAATATACGGTAGATATCTATACAAATAAATAAAATGGAAGTGTCTGTTTGTAATGTCAAAATTACTGCCTTTTACTAAATGCATATGAAAGTATATACGATACTTATAACAAAAACACAATTTTTAATGTTTTTTCTCTCTGTCTGTTTGTCTGTCTGTCTGTTTGTTCCGGCTAATCTCTGATACGGTTGGACCGATTTTGACGGGATTTTCACTGGCAGATAGCTGATGTCATAAGGAGTAACTTAGGCTACTTTTATTTTAGAAAAACAATTAGGGTTCCGCGCAAAAAAAATTAAATCCCCAAATAACACGCGGGCGAAGTCGCGAGGAACAGCTAGTTTTTTTTTTATAAACCTGAACTGACAAACGATCTTACAGCCCATGTGATGGTAAGTAGCTACTGCAGTCCATGGACACCTACAACCAACTTCCAAAAAAAAAAGGCTACAGATGCGTTCCCACCGCCGAGGACTAAAATAAAATGCATCGGAGCCTGTAATTGTACTGGTCTTCTATACCCTTCGGACAGGAACACAGCAGTGTTCAAACGAAACATAAAATAAATCAACATTCACGCCAGAGGGGTAGCCAGAGACTACGGACTTCCATTTGGCACGATCCTGACACACCTCTCTAGCCTCCTTTACATTCATATATCTACGCATACGTATTCGTCAAGCCATGGTAGCTCAGATGGTTAGCGCTCGCTGTAACCTTCACAGTACTCGAGCAACCCGGGTTCGATCCTTGCCGGCACCAATGAAGTTGTTAATTGCAATTTTAAGTGCTGATTTACCACGTGCTCGGCGGTGAAGGAAAACATCGTGAGGAAACCTGCATGAGAAATAAGAAAAACGTCAAACACCTCAGACCCCCCCCCCCCACTCCCCGTGACCATGGGTACTGTAAAGTACTCGAAACGTCGGGAATATAAAAAAAGTTGATATATGCGATAAAATCCGTAAAAACTAGTTTTATTTAACTGGTCTCATCATCTTACAAACCACACTTTCCTCTTATCACACAATTTCTCACCGTCACTCAGATTAAGCCCTAACGTACTCCTTCAGGTATACCTCAAAACTTGAAAACGAGACTGTACACCCAGTGCGTGTTGCCAGTGATGACATACGGAACTGAGACGTGGTCCTTCACTGCTGGCCGGATGAGGAAGCTCAAGGTCGCTCAGCGAGCTATGGAGAGGGCTATGCTAGGAGTTTCTCTGGGTGATAAACTCAGAAATGAGGATATCCGCAGTAGAACTAGAGTGACCGACGTAGCCCAACGGATTAGTAAGCTGAAGTGGCAATGGGCCGGCCATATAGCTCGAAGAACCGACAACCGATGGGGAAGAAAGGTTCTCGAGTGGCAGCCTCGTACCGGCAGGCGAAGTGTAGGGCGTCCCCCCACTAGATGGAGTGACGACCTGGTAAGATATGCAGGAAGTCGATGGATGCAGGTAGCTCAGGACCGTGCTTTGTGGCATTCTTTGGGGGAGGCCTATGTTCAGCAGTGGACTTGTGAAGGGCTGTAATGATGAATGATGATGTACTCCTTAATGACCGCATTTCTACAGCATTTATTCTACTCTCATGCTTCTTCTGCCACACCCAACTTTCTCTACCGTATATTAAAGTAAGGATTAAAACACCGTATTATGAATTGGCATACGTGCCTTTTTTGACACATTCTGAATTTCCACAATAGAGTGTAGAGCCCTATTTGCTGCGATTACTCGTTGTTCTATATCCTTATAATATCTACCAGCCCTGCTAAATACACATCCCAAATACACAAAATCATCCACTTGCTCAATCGAATGATAACCGCTATTTAGTGGCAAATGCAGGTAAATGGGTGGTACCTACCCAGACCCACTTCTACGCAGAAAAAGAGTCCCACCACCTAGTTAATTAAATACAACGAAAAATAAAAATCAATCATGCCTAATATCGGAAATATTCATTTGTTGTTTATACAGGTGTATTTCTTTAAAAAAAAATTCCACGTGCGCATAACTTAACATGCCAATAAATACATTTTTATTACACGAACGCGTGCTTTTGAATACGTTAACGCGTTTTCATCTCAAGAAAGATACCATGGATGTTAGGTAATTGTTTCAGTGCGATAATAATGAATGGAAATACTTAAACATAATATTCATAAGATCTGGTTTCGGATTAGTAGCTTCTACTCGAAACGCGTAGTTAATTAACATAACAGCAGAACATTTTTATGACTAATAAACGATTATTGGTAACAAAATATTAAAAAGCAAAGAAAACCTGAGAATAAATTGAATATATTTACGACTAGCTGTTCCCCGCTGTAATTTAGGGTTTTAATTTTTTTGCGAGGAACCCTAATTATTTTTCTAAAATAAAAGTAGCCTAAGTTACTTCTTATGACATCAGTCATCAGCTATCTGCCAGTGAAAGTCCCGCCAAAATCGGTTCAGCCGTTTCGGAAATCAGCCGGAATAAACAGACAGACAGACAAAAATGTTACAAAGTGTATTTTTGTTATAAGTACCGTTTATACTTGCATATGCATTTTGTAAAACGCAATAATTTTGACATTAGAAAAAGATACTTCAATTTTATTTATTTGTATAGACAAGTAAAATTATTGAGTGTATATCGTTCCAAATCGTCTACAGTAATCACTATTCTACTTTATTTTTTTTTTATAAAAATTAAGTAAATTTGCCAACAGCATTTTATCCGATAGCATAATTATTATTCGAAATTCAGTTTTGAGACTAAATATATCTTTTATCCAAGTGTCAGTGTCAATTGCATGCGGCCATGTTGATTAACGAACGACGTTCTTTAGAGTCGGGGTGGTCCATATATCTCTGCTCGAATGGAAATGCCGTAACGGAAACCGACTGAACTGAGCCATCACCATCATATCATCATAATCATCAACAGTCTGTTTTTATGTAAAGCCTTACTTCAATGAAAGTTATAGCATGTTAAACATCACCGTAAAATGACGAACGGGTTCAGACTACTGCGAAAAATTCATCTCATACTTACCGTGACCGCTACAGCCTATTAAAGTCCACTGCTGAACACAGCCCCCCCATCGATTACCTCGATATTTGCTATAGTTCCCCGCTTGGCAAGCTAGTTGTCAACCGAAGTTTTTTATTTAATCGTTATTAGGAAGACGCTGCTGCCCATCTCCTGATTTGTTTCCCTCTGTCGCCTCTTACGACACCCACGGGATAATATGGGGTAGTGGATATTCTTACACCGCCATTACACGGTCATCCACCACATGGTAATAAATTCAAATTCCACAGACTGGTGACGGAATACAACATTACCAGTGTCTGCCAATGTGTTTCTCTTCATTTATCAGTTACAGAATAATACAAAGACTGATAGAGTACGAGAATCATCTCGCACCTTTGACGCTGCCTCCCATCTCCTGGGTAAAACACACTTATAAAATACCATGGAATACGTTTTGCGAAATGATTTTACCGCCACCTATCGGAAGTCATGACATCTTTCCGGCATTTTCCATAGTCGTCTTTTCAGATTGTGAACAGACTTTGCTTATTTTTTCATTGAATAACTAGCTGTTCCCTGCGACTTTGAATGGAATTTATTACAATTGGATTTCATGGATTTTGATCTTTTTTGCACAGAACCCTATTTTTGTTTTTAAATTAAAATAGCCTAAATTACTCCTTATAACATCAGCTATCTGCCAGTGAGAGTCCTGTCAAAATCAGTCCAGCTGTTTCGCAGATTAGCCGGAACAAACAGACTGACAGACAGAGGGACGGACAGGCAGACAGACAAAAATTAAAAAAATGTTTTTGTTATAAGTACCGTATTACTTACTACAGAAGCTGTTGTTGATTTTGATATTACAAACAGACACTTCAATTTTATTTATTTGTTTAAATATACTCTATAATTTACAATTGTGGGAGTAATTATTGAAGCCCACTGTGGTAGTAGTAGTGACATTTTAGCAACTATGTATATTAGACAACGTTCTATTCATCACTTTGAGCTAAGTTATTGTTTTTTCATTCCTTCGTTAAAACTAAACTTTCAACTAAAAATAATAAAATAATTAACACAATTTCAATGTCTCTTAAGGCCGAAATTTAATTATTCGACACAGTTGGTCTTTACACCGATTTCAAAACCTATTATACTATAGTAATCATTATTATCTAAAAATAAAAATACATGTGTAGACCTAGAAACATTTAGTTTCACATATCAGTTGTCATACGACAAAGTTATACGAAACACAATGACAAATAAGATCTGCCATTCATAAAGATAAGATACCTACATAAAGATACGGAAAAGGTCAAGAAAAGGTATTTTACCGGCAAAATAAATTTTTGTTATATTTTGTTCATAGTAATTGTGATAGTTTTTAATTAAATAAATTAATGGCTATCTCTAAAAACGTGTTAACCTATGTCACACTACGTCGATTAAAGGAATTCAACGCAGTTTAACAGACCGCGACATAATTTTACCGACGACCAGAGATGTATTTATTATTATTTATATAAGCTTCCTTGTACAAAAATGAACAAAGGTAGGCTTAAGGTGTTCTCTACAACTCTACATCTGTTATCTACCTTTATGTAAGCAGAGAATACTTTGGTGGTTCAATAAAATTTGTAAAAAAACGTATTAAAAATCAACTAAATAACTATATAAAAATTAACTATTTGTAAGTACATATATATGTATAACCTAAAGTAAAAAAAATGAGGTAAAGCAGCACGAATAGGTCCATTCGAACGGGGAAGTACCGCGCTCTCACAGAAATACAAATGTAAATTAGCAGTATAATGCTTCCTATGGAGTGAAGCATATTTCCCTGTGCCCTTCCCGTAAGTGCTGCAAAATGTGGTATGAGTGTAAATATAAAAAATTATGAAATAAAACGTGAAACATAAGTATACCAAGAACTACTTTATTTTCCTTGAGGCAAAAAAAATTGACTTATTTTTTTTTTATAGGATAGGTTGACAAATTGTATATTGACTATATAATATAAAAGGGTAATTTTAATCATCTCTAGAAGTTGATCTAGAAATGATAAAAATTACGTCGTCACGTCAATTGCTCAAACTTCTACGAATGAGTAATGCTAATTCTTTTTTTATATAGAATAGTGTGACAAACGAGCACACAGTCCACGTGGTTGCTGTGACCCATGGACATCCACATCTATCCTCAATAAAGAATAAAAATGCAGATGCGTTGTCACCCGTGAGGACTAAGATCAATGCCTCTCTTCCAGTAAAAAGAATCTCCGGCTCTCTATGCTCACCATACGAAACACAGCTGTGTTAAGCTGGTATTTTACGCTGGTATTCTGTGAGTTTGTTATATGACATATATATCAAATTTTTTTTATGTTGCAGCTATATTACAGTAGTAGCACGAATGGGTCGACTCGTCCGGGGAAGGAACACACGCTCACAGATATTTTACGCTGTGTTTGATATGGTGAGTGAGTGTGCAGAACCGGACCCCTTTTACACTAAACAAGATAAACAAGGCATTCCATCTTAGTCCTCAGGAGTGACAACACATGTGCATTTCGATTCTTAATTGAGGATAAATGTAGATGTCTATGGGCCACAGCATCCACCATCAGTTGGACTGTGTGCTCGTATATCACCCTTATTCCAATAAAAAATCTTCTGATGTACTAATTCAATCAACCTTCAAACAGACCTTCTTTTTTCAAATATTAAAATAAAACTATATAAATTCACACAGACAAAAAACAACCCAGGTACGTAACAGAATTTTTTTGGCGGTTTATTGTGTTTGACGTGTTCATAGTTCTTAGTTTTTTGCAATCATGTTCAAAGTAAATACATTAAGGTGTTATTGTTAAAAATAATCACGTGAGAGCGGAAGATCAACATCGTTCTCTTGCTCGCATATCAATAAAAATGAAGTCTCTGTCTGTAATATTACGATAACTGTTTTAAGACATAAAGAACCATTTTAATTTTTTTTGTCTATCTGTCTATCCGCGCCAATCTTCGGAATGGTTGAACCGATTGTGGTGAAACTACGAATAAATAGCGAGCAATACCAGAATGGATGTATGCTATATTTTATCCGAAAAACATAAATATTGTAATTGATAGAATCAGGCGTTACTTTGCGGAAATCCATTATAATGGGGTTGTTATAAACTAATTTGCTTAATCCCGCGTAAAGAACGAAAGTGATGTGTCCTGCCCAGTTTTAAGGGGACCTCCCACCCTCCCTCAATCGTGCCCACTATACCAGTCGCCGTTAATCCCAGCACTACCACCCCCAGCACCAGCACACTAGGCACGACACACCGCTCTCGAAAATACTCTCGAAAATTTGTATTTTTTAAAACGACAAAATTGATTTGATAAATGGTCTTTTATCGTTACAGGATGTTAATGTCCACTGCTGAACATGGGATTCCCCACAGAATGCCTCTTATTTTCAAAAAGGAGACGGTACTCAATTGTGTTACCTGATAACTTTTTTGCGTGAACCGATTTCGATGATTCTTTTTTTTATTTAAAAACTGGTGCTTTTCGTGTGATCCCATATAAATTTGATCAAGGTCTGACCAGTAGTTTTAGAGTTATTCTTAATAATTTATGTTGAAGTCGGTTGTACAAAATTTAATTTAATTTTAAATTATTCTATTTGTTATTAGAAAGACGGTTCTGTCCATCTCTTGGTTTGTTTCCCTCTATCGGCTCTTGCGATATACACGGGACGATATGGGTAGAGGGTAGTCTTACATTATTTATATCTAAATAACGCCTCGTTAATACATCTCATACAAACGAAGACGGAACGGGTTGCTAGTCTATACATATAAATAAAATTGAAGTATCTATTTGTAATGTCAAAATTACAGCATTTTACTAAATGCATATGAAAGTGTAAACGGTACTTATAACAAAAATACACTTTTTTTTAATTTGTGTCTGTCTGTCTGTTTGTTCCGGCTAATCATCATCAATCATCAAACAGTGGTAGAGCCACGCGGCAGCTTTTGCTGACGCACGGATGGGCCGGCTCGAACCGGGGTGGTACCACGACCTCACAGAAAACCAGCGTGAAGTAGAGGTTTACCTCTGCGTTTCGCTTGGTGAGTGCAGGTGGCCGGAGGCCCTTTTTCTGGAAATGAGGCATTCCATCTTAGTCCTCACGGGTGACAACGCATCTGCATTTTGATTTGTAATAGAGGATAGATGTAGATGTCTATGGGCCGCAGCAACCACTTACCATCAGGTGGACTGTGTGCTCGTTTGTCACCCTTATCCTATAAAAAAAAAAATCTCCGAAACGGCTGGACTGATTTTGACGGAACTTTCACTGACTATAGCTGATGTCAAAGGAGTAACTGACGATACTTTTATTATAGAAAAATAATTAGAGTTCCTTGCAAAAAAATTAAAACCTTAAATTGCACGCGGGCGAAGTCGCAGGGGACAGCTAGTTAATAATAAAAACAGCGTACCGTAGTATACATTCAGTGTTAGCGCAATTATAATACATATTCATAATGTCATATTTACACATGGGTATCTACCGTGATGGACGTACCTAATAACATTGTAACACCACATACATTAAGTATGCACACCAATTGCTCATATTAGAATTGCTACAACGGACAGAATCACGACGGTCATTAAGAAAACAAATGTTATGATAACTACATAATAATTTATAATCTGTGGAACGACCACAGAACACCATTACTCCTAGCAAAGGAAATTACTTAGACAGATTCACTCACAACACGGAAGCGTTGAGCCTTATACAGCACAAACAAGTGGCGATATCCTGATCTATCCACAACTGTATTTATCCCTTTTTATTTTCTACCCCCTACCACATAGTTATTTCTTTCATTATTAACTACAGCCTATCCAAAGTCCAGTCCAGAAAATACATACATAGATTGCCTTATAAGGTGTTTTGTCATAGTTGCCAAGGCAGGCAGATTTGGCAATCGCAGTTTTTTTCCTAGTAGTAGTTCAGGGGCTTAGCGCACGCTGTAAATTTCACAGTATACCCGCCGGCACCGATAAAATTGTTAATTGCAATTTTAAGTGCTGATTTACGACAGGCTCGGCGGTGAAGGATAATATCGTGAGGAAACCCACATGTCTGAGAAATATTTCGAAGACATGTGAAATCCGCCAACACGCAATGAGGCAATGCGGCGGACACTTCCTTGTCGTAAACCCCTTTTTTTAGAAGTGAAAGGAGGCCTGTGCCCAGCAATGAGACGTATATAGATTATAACTTTAACTTTATTAAGAAGACACTGCTACCCATATCTTGGTTAATTTCTTGTTCCCCTGATATGAAGTAGTGGATATTCCTACACCGCCAGTACATATCAAAGCCTTAAACGAGGTAATTGGCGGATGGGGGCTAGGCGAGAAAAAGTGTAATGCCTCCTCTACACTACTCGTAAAGTAATTTTGACGAAGTGCTCTTCGAAGTCGATCGCAGTCCGAAGAACGTGACTACACACTCGTGCTACTTCGCGAAGAGCTCAGTCGTCTTGAGTTAACATTATTCATGTTCATGAGGCAGGTACTATAGGTACCTAATTGAGTGAACAGTACGACGTCAATGCATTAACTAAATAAATAATTATTTAGAAAGCTACATATTTAATAATTAACATAAAAAAAAATATTCATAACTGGCGTACGCCGAGAAGTGTAGTGAGACGCTGCGTGTAACTTCGGGGTACTTCGCGAAGTCCTTTGACTCTGGTGCGAAAAACCGACAGTGATCGGAAGTAGACAGAGGCGAAGCGAGGTTGCACGAAGCGAATCGAAGTACCTCTCTACACTATTCTCCTCGCCCAACTTCGATCAACTTCGCGAATATTGTAGAGGGGCCATAAGATTTTTCCGTCACGACCCCTTCTGACGTAGTATGGACGGTCTTGGCGGCTATAATGAAGCGAGATGGAATAATATCCATCTCATAGACTTAGAATATACTGGCGTATAGACCGACATAGTGTGCAAGGGAGAAGAAAATTCCTTATGACAAAAATGCAAGATAGAAAATGATACCAAATCTGACTGACATGACTCTGTAACCGATTTTGAATGACAGATCGGCACAAGTCAGCGCGCAAGAAATAAGCTCCTAAATATTTTGTAATTTTTAGAGGGTAATATTGGTTATTTTTGCAAGTAACTTTTTTCCAAAATGGTTACTTGTTCTGTGAGTGACTGTGGTGTTAATAATAGAAATAATCCTGATAATTGCACATTTCACAGGTAAATTTTCAAGATTTCGTGAATTTTATGACGCGTAGTATATTTTTGGTTAAAATTTATATTATATATTGTTTAAAATATACAATGTTTTCAATTATTTTGTTAATTTTAATATTTTGCAAAGAAAAAAGTCAAAACAAGTAAAATTTTGGTGAATTCATTTTTGAACAAAATATTTTACATCTACGCTAGGGATTGACTGAACTACCTATATCAAAATTAATGTCGATATTTATCTTGAATGTTTATATTGAATCGATAGACTTGCCCACACAACAAGAACATAAATCCTCGGTTTGCTTTCTTAAATGTAATTTTATTTTGCCGTTTGTTAAACATATTCCCTCCGGAGTCTTTAATTTGATAAAATGGTTAAGCTTAATTGGACGGGTTGTTTGGAATCCAAAGACAATCAACAATTTGCAGCAAACATTTACTTGAGAAGTATAAAAGAAAAATTAGAATAAGTAAGTATAATATTGTTATATATTATTATAATATAATATTGATGACGTTATGACAAGGATTAAGAAAGGAATGCTTCGGTGGTTTGGTCATGTAGAAAGAATGAACGAGGAAAGAGTGACTAAGCAAATTTATGTTGCAGAAGTGAACGGCAGGATCGGGAAGGGACGCCCTAGACGAAGGTTTATCGACCAAATCGGCGATACATTAAAAATGGGCCAGATTAGAAGTACCCTTAACCGACGAGCGTGTATGCGTAGATATATGGATGTAAAAGAGGCGAGAGAGGTCTGTCAGGATCGCGCCAAATGGAAGTCCGTAGTCTCTGCCTACCCCTCTGGGTGACAGGCGTGAGTGTTTATGTATGTATGTATGTAATATTGTTATAATAATAAGACTTCAAAACTTTACATAAAAATAGAGACAAATTTTTATACAATATGAAACTGTAGTACATTAAAGATAAAAAATCTTGAGATTGTCCTATTTAAGCCATTATGAACCTAACTAACAGTGGTAGAGTCACGCGGCAGCTTTTGCTGTCGCACGGATGGGCCGGCTCGAACCGGGGTGGTACCACGACCGCACAGAATACCAGCGTGAATAATACCTATACGTTGCCCTTGGTGAGTGCAGGTGGTTAGAGGCCGAATTCTTCCCCCCGCCTCCACCCCCCACCCATCAACGTAGTAGCGGAATTAAACAAAAGACTACCCCAGGAGGGCAGCCCTGGAGAATCCCTCGCTGAGCATCCACGACCAAACTACTCCACTATGAGCGTACAGCGTGGGTGCTCAGGCTGCCCCGCGTATTCAGGGGGGGGGCAAAATTCTGCTCGCGACTAGTACTGCTCGGGGCAAGCGGAGCAATAAGACCAAGGCGACCCCTGTCACGCTATCCGTGAATTTTTGCAACATCAGGGGACTTCCTTCCAACCTTAACGCTGTCCATCACTATCTAGAGACGGCAAAGCCGGCATTGCTCTTTTTAACCTCACTTGACTCAGGTGTCCTCTGCGGCTGATACTTCATATCTCTCCTACCCGGGGTACAAATTAGGACACTACTTTGTGCCCCGGGCTGGAATTTGCGTATACGTCAGAGAGGACATCTGTTTTCGACGCCTCGGCAGTCTTGAAGGTACGGACCTGTTCATCCTATGGCTGCGCGTAGACGCGAATATATACTATTCTGGCATATTAAACCGCGCGTCTCATGCGCGGCGTCTAATGTCGCTTTAAGAGCAGTACTAAATATATTATGTCTAACTATGCTAAGTTATCCCCGCGTCTACGGGTGCCTCTAAAGGTCCCATAGCGGTAATGTCAACACAGAACGACTCATCGACCACGTCCAAATGGCTGCAGACTCTGTGCTACAACAGGTCCCATCCGCAGAAATCGTGATACTCAGTGGTTTTAACGCCCACCACGCTGAATGACTTGATTCTCATTTAACCGATCATGCGGGTAGATCTGTCTATGACTTTGCGTTGGCGAATGGTCCTGTAAAATAGCATCACACTATAAGCAGAAGTACTACCGGGCCTGGGCTAACGCATCAACGTATCGGGATGTAAACACCAGCGCTCTTAAAAAGAAGTATAATTCCGCCTCCAGGTCCTTCAAAAGCGTCATTGCCAAGGCAAGGTCTGAGCACATCGGTAGAATTGGCGAGAAGCTAGTTCGCCTTCCTTCGGGAACCCGTGCATTCTGGTCTCTCACCAAGGCTGCCCAAGGGAACTTCTGACAGCCATCTCTTCTATCTCTGCACAGAGAGGACGACTCACTGGCCCATGCCGCAAAGGAGAAAGCCGATCTGTTAAGCTCTCTCTTTGCGTCCAACTCGACTCTAGATAACGGTGGAACACACCGCCGCCCATCGCGCGGTGTGAGTGCTCCAATGCCGGATGTTCGATTTACACAGCGCTCGGTTCGCAAAGCACTCTTCTCCCTGGACGTCAGCAAGTCGAGTGAGCCTGATGGAGTCCCTCCCATTGTGCTAAAGATGTGTGCTCCGGAGTTGGCACCAGTTTTAACGCGTCTTTCTCGGTACTTCTACTCCCTAGACGTAGTTCCGAACTCATGAAAGACAGCTTTGGTGCACCCGATCCCTAAAAAAGGCGACCGCTCAGATCCATCCAACTACAGGCCTATCGCCATCAGCTCCTTGTTCTCCAAAATAATGGAATTTATTATAAACTGCCAGCTCATGAGGTACCTAGAGAATCACCAGCTGATTAGTGACCGCCAGTACGGTTTTCATCGGGGTCGATCAGCTGGTGATCTTCTGGTTTACCTGACTCATAGATGGGCGGAGGCAGTAGAGTCCAAGGGGGCGTTAGCCGTTAGTTTGGACATAGCGAAGGCCTTCGATCAGGACTGGCAATCGGAGCGTAGTAGACAGTGCATGCTCTGATTTCAAGCCTATCAACGCTGGTGTTCCACAAGGCTGCATGCTATTACCAACATTGTTTCTCCTGCATGTCAATGATATGTTACAAACTGGTAATATTCATTGCTATGCAGAGCACAGCACTGGTGATGCCTTATATACCAGCCGTTACAATATTTCTCGGGAAAACGTCGCCGAGTACCGGGACAAACTTGTGTCTGAAGTCTAGTCTCGGATTGGGGGCGACCCCCTCTTCTATAAAAAAAACTAGGTATCTATTTATCAACCAAAAAATGTATAACCTTACCTTACCACCTGTACCTCACGGTCACACTAGTGCAATATTCATAGCATCACGCTATTTTCCCCAAGGGGTTGCGCGGAGCTTCGGATTATATTCCCAAGTTACAATGACAAAACTTAGCATAGTTAGATATAATTAGTACTGCTCTTAAAGCGCCACTAGACACCGCGCATGAGACGCACAGTTCAATATGCCAGGATAGTATAAATTCTATAGTACACTGTAAACTCCATGTAACGTCACTCGATTTAACGACAAATTCACTAAAGCGTCGAAATCACTCGGCTTTGGTTGGTTTAGCTTGTCTTCGATACAATGATATTCATATAGTATTACACCCACTTGCAATAAAGACAACAATTAAATAATAAAAAGTACTTTTTAAGTTGCAAAAATTACTAAAAATTGCACAGCTATGTACATTCTTTGGTTCTTTTGTCGTTTTATTATTTTAACCCGTAATAAACTCGACTCTCGGCATCATATATACCAAACTCTCTAAGAAATCCGTTGTGTTGTTTACAAATTGGGATTCCTTGCACGTGTAGACTGTGATTAATAGGAGTCATGATTATCTTTTTATTTAAATTATCTATTTAAAATCTAAATTTTGGATTCGGTAAGAAAAACTGAGGATCAAGAACAAGGAGATGAAGTAGATAAGCCTGGGCCTCCACCGATTATTAAAGAAGCTCTTGAAGCAGAAAAATTATTGGAAAAGTACTTTTTTATAACCAAGGTTACTCAATATCGCAAAATATGAATAAAATAAGTAAAAAAATACATCACAATTACTGGTACAGCAAAAGACGTCAGACGAAAATAACAGATTATATGCAATAGCGTTCAAATAACAATTGTTTTTATGTAATTACGAACACTAGTCTGAAATAAACTTTTTCCGTTTTTAATACAGATTTTCCTTCGTTCCATTTAACGACAACTCTCTATAACCGCACAATAAATAATATTTTAAAGAACTATAATGTCAAAATATGCACAGTCCCTTGAATGTCGTTATATAGAGTTTACACTGTAAACTGTAAACTGTTGTCACAACGCTCGATGCCCGATTCATGCTTGATGGTCGAAGACTTTGTACCGATGGTTTAAATAGCGTGATTTATCGCCTACAGCGTTAGTCGTAGAGAAGAGGAATTCTTGGTTAAGTAATAGCTGCGCGGATCAATAGATCTGCGAGATTAAGTTGTACTTGCCGCGGTCAGTCCATGAATGAGTGACCATTTTGTTAACATATCGAGATTGAGAGAATATAGACTTCATCTGTATCGTCAGGCACTTGGTGCACTTTACTCTGTTAAGATCATTGTGTATTTAAAATTCATGCAGCTAAAATGATAATAAGTTTATTATTACTTTATAATTTTCAGGGACAGATGAAAGAATATAAGCATGAAGCATGATGAAGCCTCATAAACATATTGGTCTTCAAACAGAGCAATCTTATTTAACTGATTCCTACAAGTTACCTTGATTAAATTATCAGTTTTACATTCATATTTAAGTCGAATGTTAAAATAAACTTTTATAATGTATTTAAATATTAATTATTAAATGTTCGTAATTATCAAAAGTAATACTTATATGAAAAATAAAGCAGCCATTATGTACTCCGTGTCCTCGTTTTTTTTATTTCCCCATAAAAACATTTTATAAAATATAAATAGTTATATACTTAGTGAAGAATCTACCTATTTATATTAACAATATGTTAAAAAAAGAAATTCCGGGGAAACTCGAAATCACAACTCGAAAATACAACTTTCCAATCTGATTCTTGAAGAGTTTTTTTTTTAAGTTTATTGTAGAGTCATCTGGGATTTTATACATTTGAATTAAATCCCAACAAAAGGCAGATAGGTTCAGCGTATACCCAGGAACATGTTATATGAATATTTTTTAATTATTATTTTAGAACTATCATGGTAAAAATTAAGTTAAGTTGAAGCTATCCAATTTCGTGCACTAAACTATTTTTTTAAATATTTTTACCGTTTCCTTAATATTCATTTTTCGATAGTCCTTGTAAGGAAAATATACATCACTAGCTAACGCACACAATGACAAATCAAAATTCGTCACGCGTTTTCGAGCTGTCAGGTGGTCTTTACGCACGACAGTAGTATATTAGTCTATGATCCATCTCCCTCGCACTTTTTCTTATCATGCCATGAAAGAAATATTGTTTTATTTTGAATGACGCTTCATTTTAATAGACGCTAGTAATTCATTTATTTGTATTTGTTAATCAATAATATATTACGTTTATCAATAATAATATACTACGAGAGGAATTCGTTACAACCGAGTGTTCCACGACACTCACGCATGTTTTTTAAATTTAAAATGTAAGTCATGGGTATTTTTCTTTGTGTTTTTAATCTACGAGTACTTTAACTCATAGCGTGGTGATAAGAAAATCTATAAAATTAGAATATAGTGTCAAAATTCAAGACAACAAAGTGTGATTAAATAAAATAAACAAATAGCTTGAGATAGGACAACGAAGTTAAAAACCTTAGGCGAGGACAAGAAACCGGATAACAAAGCTTGTAACGGTATGACGGCAATGTAAGAGAATCAATATCATCATTTTATTCCTTGGGTGTCAGAACAGACAACTTAGGGTAAGGCCAGAAACAGATAAAAGGAAATATGAAAGATACATTTCTATTAGATACGGGTGTACCATATCGTATAATGCCAAATATCTAATATATAAAAATAATTTTTTGTTTCTTCATACCGTTGATCAGCTTGCGGTAAAACTTAGTCAACATATTGCTTGCACTTGTGAGAAGGTTATAGGCATAGTACAATGAACTTACACTAGGTGGCGCGCGTTGAAAATTAACTTTGAAAGTAATATATCACTCAACGTCAATAAATGTATTGTCATTCCGAACTAAACAATATAACTCTTCTAAATTTAAAAAGATTTGTCCACAATTATATCTTTTTTTCTAAACCAGCTAGTATTCCAATAAAAATCAATTGCCGCATGTATGTAATCATCACTTGAATCACAGAAAATCAACATCTCATGACCGATTTTGTTGTGTGTTATTGAGAAAACACCTAGGGGCCACAGTTGAACGCACTTGTCGAGATCCAGAAATAACCCGTGCGAAACCGGGGCGGATCGCTAGTTTTATATAAAAAGGGTTATTGTAATATTAAGGAATACACAGATGATGATAACTTCTGGGGACGATGTGGTTGCTAGCAATTTGTTATATACATGATTGTAAACAGTTGTGTTTGAAGAAAAAAAAGATTAATAAATCTAAATTCTATTTACAATGTTAAAAAAATAAAACGTTCTGGTTGATATCAAGGAAAAAGTGAAGGCAATATAGCTTGAGCCAGAAGACAGTCGATAACGACAGTATCTCAAGGCGCACTCATACACATACACATCGTACACATCACCACAGATTAAAAAATGTTACTAACATCAGCATCGGAACACTTCTTCCATCGTTTCACACAAACAGTTTACATGCGCAGACATTAAATACACAAAAACTCACCATTTTACGTTATTGAGATATTATGTACTAATACATAATAGTTCAATGCTTTACGTACATGCTTTTCTAACGGTACGACAATGTGATTTACCATCGAGGGCACACATAATTTTCTAGGGCTTCATCACCCCTAGTCGCATCTTAAACGACACCCACGCGGGAAGATAGATTTTCTAATTTCGCCTAAACTCAAAGGCATCTTTGGAAATAGTTGCTACTTGAACAAATTGTCTTACAATAGTTCAGTGTTCGAAGTTGAAATGAACTGTAAGGTTAGCAGGGATGATCTTGAACTAATTCCTAGTACATGTTTTAGTGTTTTTTTTAATAATTTGGATGACGCGACACTTGTAAACAATAAACGTAGGCATCCGCCATCTTTATTTATTGCTCACGCGATTCCTTCAGCTCAATAAATAGATGATATAAATGGCAAATTATGTGGCGACTTTTCCAATTGTAATCGGTGATTTATCAATTTTAGTGCTACTAATGGCCTTTTGTTTTTATGTTATTAAATGTTGTAGCAGCAAAATCGCATTTAATATTTAGTGCCCTTTTCAGTTTTTTATAAATAATACCAAGGATTATTATATAAAGACAGAATTCGTAGTGGGTATATTATAATGTCCTCCAGGCCGATTTTGTGTAAGAGTGTGCGCGAACACAAATGCACTCCCTATAACCTCACTCTCACAAGTTCGTTCGGACGGCAATCCAACAGGACTGGAGAGAGATCGAGAACGAGCCAGTAGAATATATTCGTCGCCGTATACGGCATTGGCGACAAATTTTTAATAAATAAAACGTTTATTTTTCCCCGGTTACCAACTTTATTTTATCAGAAAATTTTAAAGGATACCTTATCATCGCGTTTCGTTTTGCCCAGGCTCTCTTTTTACGAGGGCGACACTGAAAGTTTTACAACTGGCCACTTGTAAACGATATAATAAAAAAATAAGTTCAAATTTTGAAAATGGAACTCTTTTTCAATATTATTGTGTATGATGTATTTTATTAATTTGTCATTTTTTACGATTTGGCGGCAAATTGAAAATTGTCTGTCACGTCAGTATGAATTTAACGCGAGAAAATTTTCGTACAATGATTTTTTATGACTTTCGATGTTATTTAAGTCAACAAGAAAGTTATGATATATAGACTTCGATTGGCCTTTCACGATGAAGCGCCATCTCGTAACACTGTTTACAACTGGTTTAATGAGTTTAAACGTGGTCGCACTAATCTGACGGATGATCTGCGTGAGGTACGGCCTTCTACGGCGACGACTGAAGATAACATCAGTGTTGTGCGGCGTATGATAGAGATTGACCAAAGAGTGACTTGTCAGCAGATTCGGACAAGCTTAGGCATCGGTATGAGTCAAGTGCACAAAATCCTCCATGAAGATTTAGCGGTCAGGAAGCTTTGTGCCCGGTGGATACCTCATAATTTGACAGAGGCCCAAAAACTCCGTCGTGTTGATTGGTGTCGTGAATTGGTTCAAAGATTTAACGGAGGTAACTCAAATGCTGCGTTCTATATACTTACGGGTGACGAAAGCTGGATTTATTGTTATGATCCTGAAACTAAGAGACAGTCTGCTGTCTGGGCGTTTCCTTCCAAGTAGTTGCCAACTAAAGAGAGGTCGAAGCGTGGGAAAAAAGATGGTGCCTCGTTCTTTGGAAGGACATGTCATTACGCAGCAATTGTTTTAGGAGATCGAAAAACAATTAATGCAGAGTGGTACACCAACAATTATTTACATTGTCTTGGAAAAAGTTCGGGAGAAACGACCTCGCAGTAGGATCTTCCTTCACCGCGACAACGCCTCGTTGCACACCGCTAAGCAAACAATCGACTACTTGGCGATGTCAGACATAGAATTACTGGGTCACCCGCCCTATAGCCCCGACCTCGCACCTTGCGATTTCTATTTATTTCCGAAAGTAAAAGAAAAACTTCGAGGAAAACGTTTTATGAACGCCGAGGAAGCAGTGGCTGCGTTTCAAAATGCCGTCGAAGAGACCCCTAAGAACGAGTGGGCAAAGTGATTTTCTCAGTGGTTCCATCGGATGCAGCGATGTATTGATGTAAATGGACACTATTTCGAAAAGATATAATAAAACTAATAACTTGCTAATTTGTTCAGTTTTTGATTTTCTAAGAACATTCGGTGTCACCCTCGTATCTACTGTTCTCTCACATTACGCCCTTTCACTGACTTACTAGTACCTACATATCTGTGGTGTTGAGGAGAAACATGATATGTACAAAAACACATTTTTTCAGTATGGCACTTTAAAGAATTTGTTTAGATACCGACCGGATTTGTAACCTATTTAAACAATAAAAGCAAATACAACCATTGCATTTTTAAGATTTATTTATCAAGTTTTTATAGCAATTATAATTTTTTCTCAAAACTCTATTTTCGAGAAAAACGAAAAACAATGCACTTACCTTACATGTACCAAATTAAATTCAGCCGAACTGAATGAAAATCCTAGTAGTGATCTGAAGTAGATCATCTTTTTATTAATAATTTTCATCACTGTCGCTTACAGTGTCTAAATTTGAGTTGGACGTTATAAAATTCTTATGAAAATCGTGGTATACTCTATCTACACGCGGTAGAAGACTCATTATGTCAATATACTTTTTGGAGCATATTGGCAATGGTCTCAAATATGCTTGAGGTGGGCACATATCACTCAGTAATCTTATCACCTCGTTTATTTATTTATTACGTATTTGAAAGGTTCATCAGTCTCTAATGATAATTTGAATGCCACATATTTTGAACCTTTCAAAAACATAAGCCAAAAAACACTTTTCCATGTAAATGATTGTTTCTCAGTATTAATGTTTCTTTTCTAGAATGTGGATTTTAAACGTTAAGAAAATCAAAAAAATTTCTTGTGTCATCATTTTTACTGTGTATCTGCGACTTGTAATTTATATAACGTTTACCCAATCTTGGGGCACTGAAATAGTCACTCTGCGGTGTTTCAAAAATCTCTCTATTGCTGCATGATCACTGTCACATTCTAAATGCGTATAGCCAGGCAATAAAAACCCGTGATGTAATTCTATCAAATTAGTTTTACGATTTACGACTAGCGCAAACATTACCGGTAGAATATTATTACGGTTCTGCCTTGGGCAAGTATCTGAATAAAAACTATCTTCTCTACACTATCTGGTAAGTTCATGATGAATTGCCACAGACAGGATGCAACCTCATCGGCTCCCCTTTGCGCAATGCCTTCATACCAATAAAAACAGCGCGTTTCTTTTGTCGTTATGTTCCGAATAGTCAGGTTAAAGGTATGGTGGACCTTATTTTTCTTTTGTAAACGTTTATTTCTGCAGACAAAAAAGGAGTTGCAAACCATCAAACATCAAATCACCAACTATTATTTTGCAAGGACTTTACAAGAACAAACATCCAGACCCGGAACAATTATTTCTAGGCCATACAAGTACTTGTTCCGTGCGGGATTCGAACCTGCGGCCCTTAGCGCTACAACACATTGCTAACCCACTGCGCCACGGAGCCGAGTCCAGCATCCTACTCGTAGTTGTTTCTTGTTCTTTTTTGTTTTTTATTTTGTACATAACATTGATGCTTAAGCGCTTTTTTTAATTATACAGTCATAGACCTCTCCCAAGGAATGCCACAAAGCACGGTCACAGTGATACAGTCATAACTCAAACCGACAAAGACGGCTGATGGAGTGCCGCTTACATTGCACATGACGCAAAAACCAAGTAAAGACCAGACTTAACTTATTGTAAAAACACGCACTCACGTCACGCACACATAAGAATCTAAAACAATTTACAGACATAAACAACACAAGCAATAAAAATTTACGGGGCGATAAAAAAATAAAGATGATTTATGTGTTTGTAATTGTGCGTCAAAAATTTTACCATGGTTTCGGCGTCACTAGAACTACAATACGCAACGCTCCGCCTATACCTCTTTGGTGGTCTGAGAGTCATAAATAAAATAAATACATATAAACTTTATCACTGTGATCGCCAATCCCCTCACAAACACACAAACATGTCTTATTTGGCAAATCTTTCCAAATTTGGGAGAAACCACCATGCCCGTCAGGAAGTGTTCTATCCATTCATTACAACTCTAACACTGCTAAGCATAGGCCCTTCATAGATTGCTTCATATTTGCCATAGTTGCCACGCTTGGGTTTGCAACCTTAGACTTTTTATCATTTTGGGTTATTATCAGGAAGATGCTGCTGCCCATTTCCTATTTCAGTTTCTCTGTCCTGTTATGTTTCTCCTCTGTCGCCTCTTGTGACGCCCACGGATACGACATAGTCTTACACTGCACTGTTTTTTTTAAATCGCTTATAAAAATGCAGCCATCGCAACTTGTTTTTATTTTAAGTACATTTATAAGTAAAGGCAAATAAGCCTTATGTAAGTCATTATATAATTTTATTTCTTAACGCAGAAATATAAGAGGACATTGATATTGTATAATGCGCTAATAACTGCTGACACACACAACATCGAAGTTTAGGTACTAATTAATTTCGATGTGATACAGGTTGTAGGAGGCAGCGATTTGTAACATTTTAAATAAATAAATTTGTTACAAAAATAAATAATACTGCATTTAATAAACAAAGAACACAATAAACTCTAAGCATTTATTTACCTACAG
The DNA here is from genome assembly GCA_963668995.1 of Parnassius mnemosyne. Taxonomy (NCBI): domain Eukaryota; kingdom Metazoa; phylum Arthropoda; class Insecta; order Lepidoptera; family Papilionidae; genus Parnassius; species Parnassius mnemosyne. Next base: position 10,691,782 of record CAVLGL010000093.1, read on the forward strand.
CGGATATTAAAAACAAAAATTGTTGATTTAAATTTCGAAAAACCCTACTGCGTAAAACAGTTTACTGAAAAGTGAATAATTATTTTTCACGTTAGTCTCAAGTCTCTTTCAAGTCTTGAAAATTTAAGTGAGAATGTTTGCTAATAACTTTAAATGATTATAGATCCTAAATGGCCTTTAAAAATGAAAAATTATTACAGAAACCTAAAGACGATTTTCAATAAAATCAATTATTACACCCCACTCGACATAGTTCGTCGACTTTCTTTTTTTCCTCTCTCACAAAATGGCGTTTGCTTGTCGCCATATTGAATTCTGTTTACTGTAATGCCTTTAGTGACACTCACAAGATTAAGACATTCGTGTAGAATCTACTAGTTAGTCTGTGATTAAGACACATCGATAGATGTAAGATTCATCAAAATCGGCCCACGTGTTTAGTCTCTAGAGCACCACAAAGAAACAAACATACATATATAAGACATTACCCTCCTGATAAAAAGGTTTTCTTTCCTTTGTAATGGTCTCGTACTGTTGTATTTTTGCCAGTATCAAGTATATTATGAAATTATGCTTTTTAATATTTTTTTATAAACTTATTCACAAATGTTGATGCGCCACATTGCAAGATTTTTGGGACGGATTTTGACGGCAGCTTGAGCCAGCAGAGAGTCGATAACGACAGTGCACATACACATCACCATCCGAACAATTGTTTCGTCGTTTCCACTAATAGTCTACATGCGCAGAGACATTTTAATACACAAAATCGCACCACTGTAATAAATTAAAAGCGTTATTTTCCGACAGATTCTACTTTATACTCATATCTTGTGTTATTTATCAAAAACTCTCTGTCTAGCGAACCATTTGTAACTGCAATATGGTTCTACCATTTATTAACATTTTAAGTAAAGCCCGTCTAGTTTACAATATTGGATTCATAGTCGGGAACATAATGGAAATTTAATCAAAATGTCCACAATGATTTCTTATATTAACGCAAACAACACTACTTATTTTGAATAAAACTACTTTTACGGATTTATCGCATTTATTTCTAGTGACGTCTTACAACTGAGTGATGTCTCCCGTGACCATGGGTGTTGCAAAACACCTTAAAATTCGGCAATTTAAAATAAGTACAATTAAACGCGATAGAATCCGTAAAAGTAGTTTTATTCAAAATGTCAATATTTCCTTTTTTGAAATCATAATAGCTTGTAACTCGTTACGCAGGTCAAGCAGCAATGACAAATGGACAATTATTGTTAACCCGTGGTTTTATGTGAACGTGGTTTATATGAAATGAGCAAGACAGGCCTTTGTAAGCCGATAGGCTTACAAATCCGCGGTTTTCCGATGATCCACCAACAAGCCTTCCGAGTGAGCCACCGCGGTAAAGCCAAAACTTAAAAGTAGTAAAGCTCGCCCGTCGATCAGGACCTAGCTATGCATAGTGCTTCCTTAATAATTTATTATAATATCTGTTCTCTAGATGGTATAAAACAAAGTCACTTCCCGCCATCTGTACGTTTAGATCTTTTAAACTACGCAACGGATTTTGATGCGGTTTTCATCTGTTACATAGATGATAGATGAATCTCTAATCAACTTAATCACACACACACACACACGTATTATGTGTATATGTGTGTGTTTGATCAGAGAATACTTCAGATTCACAATTAGACGTGTTAGGTGGCGTTGTTGTCGAGATCTAGAAATCAAACGTGCGAAGTGTTCTGCTCCTGTGTTACGATATAATTAAATATAAAATATTAATCTATCTGCATTTGTAATTTTTGTGCAACTCGTTACTCCTATCAGTTCAGTTTTACGAAAACGCTTTTCGTTTTAATTTGGACAGTTATCATAAGGAGTTCGCTATTTTATTGCTTTCGAAATGAATTTTAGCTTTAATTAAGCGAAATGTCAATCAAAATGTTCTAATTGATAAAGTGGCAGAAAAAGTGAAAGGTTTTTAGCCTCGGAAATAAGATGTGATGATACGGGCAAAAACTATAATAAATAAATGATATCTAATCAACTCTAAAGGCATTCACACATTAATTTAATAAGAGTGTAAAGATGAAAATAAATATATATCAGCGTGTAACTGTTCATTAGGTACTCACTTTTTAATACAAAGTAGTTTAATAATTTGTGAGCTACGACGCGTTTTGAGAGTTTTCTTTATAATTATTGTTGATTTTGTTTGTTAATATTTTTGTATAAAATATTTACATGTAATTGCGACATGAATTTAATAAAATTTTCGTTTGTCTGTCTGTCCGAGCTAATCTTCGGAATGGTTGAAACGATTGCAATAAAACTTTACGAACAAATAGAGAGTAATGCCAGAAGTGATCTGGACTAAATTTTATCCGATAAATTTAGAAATTTTAATAACCTAGAAATAGAAATATTGATAAGATAAAATAAATGTGGCGTTATTTATACTTAAGATAATCATTAAGATTATCTTAGATAACGCCACACTAATAGATCCCACCCAGACAAATCTAGAGCGGGTCGCTAGTTATAAAGGTTATTTTAAAATTAATGTATCTACCTAAGTACTTGTTTATATAATTTTTTTTTCAAATATTTTCCCATTTATAGAAAATTTCCAATTAACCAAATAATATAACGTTACAACGTTATTAGCGCTTTTTCGCTATTGGTACTGTGAATGTTGACAATACCGACTCGAATAGCCGCTATTTCTAAGGTTGCTTCTGCAACATTTCAAGCTTTACGATCCTAAGCTAACTTATATCAAGGCCATCACGGCATTTTTAAGTACCTAAGGTTTAAAATCGAATCGATCGAAAAATAGACAGTAAGTGAGTATTGCAGTGAGTGTTTTTACATGGGGTAATGCCTACGCATATCCGCATCTTCTATTACGCAAGTACGAGATGTGTCGGACTCGCACCCACAACCCCATGGTGTTCCATCTTCACGGCATATGGCAGGGCCACGGGAACGCTTTCGCACACATCCGCGGCTGCTGGCCGCACCATGGCAGCGGCTCCTCGGAGGTGCACTTCTTCTCCCCTTTTCCTTCTCAGGTAAGGAACCAAGGAGGAATCAGGAACACAAGGCGCACCTTCTTTTGCGGTCTCTAACTCCACTTGCGCAACGCGCGGGTACATAATACGCGGAGGCCATGGGGCCAGAAAAAAGCGAGCACTCGGAAGCACCAGCTTTCCAGACGGCAGCGGCGGATATGGCCCCGCCACCAACCATGTTTCGGCCGCTGAGGGTGGGAAGAGCGGCGCCTCGCAAAACTAACACTCCTCTTCCATCACGACTCCACCTCTGCTGCAACGGGAAGGGGGAGAGGACGCCCCTCCCGCCACGGTACACAAACACGCAATCGGAGTGGGCTAGGCAAGCCCACTTGGAGCGGCCACCTTGAGTCAGCCAAGTGGGTTCCTCTTTATTCACCGTGGGTGACCCAGCCATAGCTACTAAGCCACGACAAGGCGGGAATCCGTCCAGGGGATTCGTATGCACCTACAATCATTCAATATAGGTTTGTTTAAAACTCTTATGAACATCTACGTTCGATTAAGACTTCTGAAATACAGATGCATTGTCACTATTGAGGACTAAAATGAAATGTCAGTAAAACGTTTTCCGATTCGCGACTCACTCACCATACAATACATAGTAGCAGCGTTACCTTCGTTTTTAACATCAGTATAAGTCTACATGGTGAATATGTGTGACGATGTCGTCTACTTATCGTTCTTGATGTATTTGCTAGCTTAAGACACCTGTCCCGCCCAATCCCATTTCACTATTATCATGCTCCCTTATTTTTTTTATAGAATAAGGGTGACAAATGAACACACGGTCCACCTGGTAAGTGGACGCTGTGGCCCAAAGACGTCTACACCTATCTTCGAATAAGAATCGAAATGCAGATTAGAACTAAGATTGAATGCCTCGTTTCCAGTAAAAAGAGTATCCAGTTCTGTAGAGAACACAATAAATTTACATTTCACTATCTCCAGCCTCTCCCATTGTAGGAAGTATTTGCCTTTCACTATAAATTTACATTTCACTATCTCCAGCCTGTCCCATTATAGGAAGGATTTGCCTTTCAATATAAATTTACATTTCACTATCTCCAGCCTCTCCCATTGTAGGAAGGATTTGCCTTTTTTTTATATATAATAGAGGGGGCAAACGAGCATGCGGCTCACCTGATGGTAAGTGACTACCGCCGCCCATGAACAACTGCAACACCAGGGAGGGAATTGCAGATGCGTTGCCGGCCTTTTAAAAAGGAGTACGCTCTTTTCTTGAAGGTCCCTAAGTCGTATCGGTCCGGAAAAATCACTGATGATAATCGATTCCACAAGGAAGTCGTGCGAGGAAGAAAACATCTTCTAAATCGCACAGTGGTGGACCGCCAATCATCCAGATGGTGTGGATGATATCGGGAGTTCTGCCGCCATGTGCGTTCGTAAAACTTGGCGGCTGGGATTAATCCGAACAATTCCTCAGAGCACTCCCCATGGTAGATGCGAAAGAAAATGCAAAGGGATGCAACATCTCTTCGCAGTGCCAATGAATCGAGCCGATCGGAAAGGGCTCGGTCGTCGACGATTCGAGCCGCTCTGCGCTGGATGCGGTCAAGTGGAAGGAGCTGGCACTGGGGAGCCCCTGCCCAGAGATGGGAACAGTATTCCATGTGAGGCCGAACCCTTGTAAAGTTGCAGGCGGTGTGCCGACATGAAATACTGTTCCGCTCTGCTGAGCACGCCAAGCTTTTTAGAGGCCAATTTGGCCTTCTCTTCCAAGTGACCACGAAACTGCACGTCACTCGATATGTCGACTCCGAGGATACCGATACTGGCTGAGGCAAGAAGGGTAGTGCCTTGAAACTGAGAAGATACAACAAAGGGGTTCTTTTTAGCGGTAAACGCGCAAACTTGTGTCTTCTGAGGATTAAACTGGACTAGATTTAGTCGCCCCCAATCCGAGACTTTGTTCAGCAAAGACTCGACTTCAGACACAAGTTTGTTCCGGTACTCGGCGACGTTTTCCCGAGAAATGTTGGCACTGCCGGTGTATAGAGCATCACCAGTGCTGTCATCCGCATAGCAATGAATGTTACCAGTTAGCAATATATCATTGATATGCAGAAGAAACAACGTTGGTGATAGCACACAGCCTTGTGGAACACCAGCGTTAATAGGCTTGTAGTCAGAACATGCACCGTCTACAACGACCTTGATGCTCCGATCTGCAAGGAAGCTGGTGATCCAATTGCACAATTTCTCGGGAAGCCCATAGGAAGGGAGCTTCGAAAGAAGCGCTTTGTGCCAAACCCGATCGAAGGCCTTCGCAAAGTCCAGACTAACGGCCAACGCCTCCCCCTTGGACTCTACTGCCTCCGCCCATCTATGGGTCAGGTAGACCAGAAGATCACCAGCTGATCGATCCCGACGAAAACCGTATTGGCGGTCACTAATCAGCTGGTGATCCTCAAGGTACTAGATGAGCTGGCAGTTAATAATGGATTCCATTATTTTGGAGAACAAGGAGGTGATCGCGATAGGCCTATAGTTGGACGGGTCTGAGCGGTCGCCTTTTTTAGGGATCGGGTGGACAAAAGCTGTCTTCCATGAATTCGGGACTACGCCTTGGGAGTAGGAGTACCGGAAAAGACGCGTTAGGACCGGACCGCGAAAGACTCCGGAGCACACGTCCTCAGCACAATTGGGGGGATTCCGTCAGGCCCACTCGACTTCTGGATGTCCAGGGAGAGAAGTGCTTTGCGAACCGAGCGCTGTGAGAACAGCACATCCGGCATGGAGCACTCACACCGCGGGATGGTCGGCGGTGTTTTCCCCCGGCATCAAGAGTCGAGTTGGACGCAAAAAGGGAGTCTAAAAGGTCAGCTTTGTCTTTTGCGTCTTGGGCCAGTGAGTCGTCCTCCCTGTGCAGAGATGGTAGTGATGGCTTACAGAAATTCCCTTGGACAGCCTCGGCGAGAGACCAGAATGCACGGGTTCTCGAAGGAAGGCGAACTAGTTTCTCGCCAATTCTGCCTATGTGCTCTGACTTTGCCTTGGTAATAACTCTTTTGAAGGACCTGGAGACGAAGTTATACTTCTTTTTAAGTGTGCTGGTGTTTACATCCCGAGTCGCCGAAGCCGCAGCCCAGGCTTGATAACACTCCTGCTTACTGCGTAATGCAGTCTTACAAGAGCGACCAAACCAAGGCTGAGATCTGCCTCCGATGGGTACCACAGATGATGGAATAAATAGTTCCATTCCCTGTAGCACCACATCAGTGACAGAGTCAGCAACAGCGCTGGGATCATCTGGCGAGAAGCAAACCCGCCCCCATGGGTAGGATGCAAAGAAAGACCGCATTCCGTCCCAATCCGCCGACCTGTAATGCCAAACACGGCGGCAACCTGCAGAACGCAACCGCGAAGAGAGCGTGAGTGGCACCACACTCCGGATCAGACAATGGTCCGAAGAGCCGAGAGGGGCATCGACGGATACCTGATATCCGTCCGGATGAGAAGTCAGCAGAAGGTCCAACAGGGAAGGTGTATGATCCTCCAAATCTGGAATCCGCGTAGGCGAAGTAACCAGTTGTGTCAGACCATATGCCAAGGCAAAGTCATAAACAGATCTCCCCGCATGATCGGTTAAACGTGAACCGAGCCATTCGGCATGGTGGGCGTTAAAATCGCCAAGGATCACGATCTATGCGGATGGGACCTGTTGTAGCAAGGAATCTGTAGCCATTTGGACGTGGTCGATGAGTCGGTCTGTTTCGGCATTACCGGTATGGGACCTATAGAGGCACCCGTAGACGCGCGGATGGTCGTCGCTGTCTACGCGTAGCCAAAGGATGGACAGGTCCGAACTTTCAAGACTGCCGAGGCGTCGAGAACAGATGTCGTCTCTGACAAACACGCAAACTCCACTCCGAGGCACAAAGGAGTGCTCCAATTTGTACCCCGGGCAGGAGAGATACAAAATATCAGCCGGAGAGGAAACCTGCGTCTCGGTCAGAAAGAGCAAGGCCGGCTTCGCCGTCTCGAGATGGTAGTGGACGGCGTTTAGGTTAGAGTGAAGTCCCCTGATGTTACAGAAATTCACGGATAGCGTGGCAGGGGTCGCCTTGGTATTGTTGCTCAGTTTGCCCCGAGCAGTTATGTTTTTGAGCGGAATTTTGTACCCCCCCCCCCCTCCCCAGAATACGCGGGGCAGCCTAAGCACCCACGCTCAGGATTGGAATAACATGGTCGTGGATGCTCAGCGAGGGATTCGCCAGGGGTACTGGTACCCTTCTGGGGTAGTCTATCGTGTAATTCCGCTACCATGTTGATGGGGGGGGGGGGGAATTGGGCCTCCGGCCACCTGCACTCACCAGACGAAACGCAGAAGCAGAGCCTCTACTTCACGCCGGTATTCTGTGAGGTCGTGGTACCAACTCGGCTCGAGCCGGCCCATACGTGCAACAGCAAAAACTGCTGCGTGGCTCTACCACCGAGAAAGCCTTTCACTATAAATTTACATTTCACTATCTCCAGCCTCTCCCATTGTAGGAAGGATTTGCCTTTCAATATAAATTTACATTTCACTATCTCCAGCGTGTAGACTCACCATACGAAACAGCAGCATTAAGCTGCTATTTTACGCTGGTATTCTGTGAGAGCGTGGTCCTACCCCGGTCGATCCGACCCATTTGTGCTACAACCATAATATAGCACAGCTGCAGCGGGGCTCTACCACGTAAAAATACTTAGTAATTACTTTTGCTCAAGTCTTTTCACAGAAGTTCACAGCTCCCGAAAATTGGTCTGACTCTGTTCTAGCGCTGTATCGACTTGCGTATTGAGTAGCTAGCACACGATATGTCACATTTGAAAACATAATATCTAGGCCCACCCAACACTTTTGTAGTACTTTTGAATGTAGCATAGGACAGGATGTCGGAAAAATATTAGTTCATTCCCTGTAAAGTCCCGCTCATCCATCTCATCATCTCAGGCTGTGTGATCAGAGAACTTTATTGTTATTGGAACAATATAAATAAATTAAAATCTATCGGTGTACATTATTAAAATAAATGATTTTATCTTGGATTTAAATATCAGTAGCGAACGCCAAGACCTTCAAACGTGGCAAAGGTTGAAGGAGACAGGTGTGCAAAAACGAACAATACTGGTTAATTGTCAAACAAAACAAATCTGCGGATGAATTAGGCAGTACGGATAGCGGAAGTCAATTCCAAGAAGGCTTATATAAAAAAATATTTTGTATTATAATATCTTGTATGTATGTATAAAACCTACGCTCAAGGGGTTATATGCATAATATTGAGACATGAATAGGTAACTATTTTTAAAATTTATTTCTGTCTATTTGTCTATTTCTCTCCGAGCTAATCTCCGGAATGGCCCAACCGATTGCAATGGAACTTTACGAACAGATGGAGAGCAATGACAGGAGTAATCTAGGTTATATTTTTTCCGGGAAAAAATAGAGGCAGAATTTTATAGAAAATCGAATTTTGGTAAAACTCTTAGATATAAAAAAAAAACGCTGGAAAAAAACTTTAAAAGTTATAACACATACTAACAGCAAAGTAGACCTATCTAAAAAAAATCGAAAAACTTAATCTATTAACGTTGCTTTATCTTTGAAGAATTGTATTTCTGAGCTTGTTATGGGAGTCGGAAAATATTATAAACTATAGGTAATATTACGTTTGTGCTTATGCTAGGCATTTGAGTTGAAGAATTTTACTCTTTCCAACCGACTTCAAAAAAGAGACGGTACTCAATTCGACTGTATGTTTTTTTATGTGTGTTACCTCATAACTTTTTTCTGGGAGAACCGATTTCGATGATTCTTTTTTTATTTGAAAGCTGGTGTTTTTCATGTGGTTCCATATAAATTTGATCAAGATCTGACTAATGGTTTTTGAGTTATTCTTAATCACTTATATTGAACTCAGTTGTATAAAAATTTTAATTTTAAATTAGTTTAATTTTAATTCGTTTCTGATGGTTCTTTTTACTCTTTATTTAAAGTTTATTATTTTTGACCAGTTTGAGTAAATTAAGGATTATCACAAGTTCAAAGTGACGGCTAACAGCCCGTCTAAATAATTAAAGAAATAAAGAAGTTATACATCCCCAATTTTTCTACCATTAAAGGCAGTAAAATCTAAAAACGTTATCTATTAACATTGAGTAGTTCTTTTCTGAGCTTGTTAAGGGAGTCGGAAAATATTATAAACTGTAGTATTATGTTTGTGCTTCAATAAGCTTTAATTTGTCATTTTACACAAGGTCCCAATACTTTTTCTATGACCCAATTTCCTTCCTGAAACTGAAATTAAGAGCCACCACAAAGCGCATAATTAACGCGAATGTTTTTGCAGTTTTCAATACTGCACTGTTTCAAGGGTTCGAATACCAACCTAAGTGAGTTTTAAATAACAACATTGACTTACTAAACTAAAAAAGTATAATTCCTGATTAAGGATTTTTTTTAAAGTCAACTGTTTTAATTTTTCCTCGTGTCTATGAAACTATCTTATCGCAGGAGTGTTATCTGAATATTTTACATTGAGTATATGACGTACATCAGTACAGTAAATAATTCGTCACCTACGCCGCAAGGGGGCGAACCTCATACAAACGGTAAAAAATTAGTTAAGTATACAAAATTGCCCCATTGTTCGAGGTCTATGTCGTCTCAATCGGGCTAAGCTCTAAGTGCAAAAATCACGATTTTAAAGTGACGGCGTATGTCAAAAACACTTCGTGTGTGATTTTACGATAAAACGAAGCTCGTAGATCGCCTTTGCGCAATGACACACCTTAGTAACAAAATAGGTCGTAACTAAGCATGCGCCCTTTTGTTGCGACTCGTAATAATTTGTTAACAATATAATATTACACACAACAAAGAAAATCATACCAACAAAAGCTGTTGGTGCATAGGTACTATAGGGTAGCAAATTGTAAAGAGAAAAGTCGTCACTGTTAGCGTTTTATAGATATTGACCGCAAAGTTATTTACACCTAATTTCATGTCACACATATGATGTTTTTGAAAAATGAAATGTCAAGATAATAGAGGTGGTCGTGTAGAAAGTCTCAAACACCGAGACTTTTACGTGGTTGAGGTATATTATGGCTGCGGCACGAATTGGCCGACTCGACCGGAGTAGGACCACTCTCTCACGGAATAATAGAGTCAAATATCAGCATAATAGTGCTGGTGACACATTTGCAAAACGTCACTCTTAGATTACTTGCCAAACCACGGTCAGAACGAAGATGACGCATAGTGCCATAAGTCAGACCATCTCAGTGGTATCCCTTTATCCAAATGGGAAGGTCTTCACGCCCGTATATTGTTCAACCATTACAATACTTTGAATTTAAAGACTACAAAGAAATATCTCAAAATAAAAAGATACTAAGTTTACGGAAAGAAAATGAACCTGTTACTTCCATTAACTGGACAAAAGTAGTAGAGTTTAGAGTAGACAAAGAAACGACCATTTAAATATTACACTGATGCTTCGTGGTACAGGTATATTACAGTATATTAGTAGTATAGTTGTAGCACAAATGGGTCGGCTCGACCGGGGAAGGACCACGCTCTCACAGAATACCAGCGTAAAATGGCAACTTAACACTGCTGTGTTTCGTATGGTGAGGTAGAGAACCGGAGACCCTTTTTACTGGAAAAGAGGCATTCCATCTTAGTCTTCACGGGTGACAACGCATCTGCATTTTGATTCGCAAACGAGGATAGATGTAGATGTCTATGAGCCACAGCAACCACTTACCATCAGGTGGACTGTGTGTTCGTTTGTCAACCTATTCTATAAAAAAATTCAAGAGAACGCATGCTAAATTCTTAAAGGAACTTTTAGATCCCTTGAATAATAATTCTCTAACTGTCGCCGAATCATTACTTAAACAGAATGTTAATACCTGTTTAAAAGAATTTAGATTTGAAAAAGTATTACCGCATAATATTGTAAAATACTTCAAAACCATTGATGTAAAGAAAACCGCAGATTTGTGGGGGATTTCCGTTACAGTGATTACGTCCATAATAGATTTAATTGCACCTCATCTTGCTATTATTTTTAATACTTGTATCGATTCTGGTGTGTTTCCTGATTTAATGAAGTATAGTAAAGTAATACCTTTATTTAAATCTGGTAGTACATTGGACCCCGCTAATTATAGACCTATTTCTGTACTACCAACTCTCAGTAAAATTTTTGAAAAAATAATTTTGGATCAATTGTTAATTTTTTTTAATACAAATAAATTACTTCATAAAAATCAATTTGGTTTTACAAGGGGTCGCTCGACGTCTGACGCCGGTGTTGAGCTTATGAAATATATTTTTAATGCCTGGGAGAATTCACAAGATGCCTTAGGTATTTTCTGTGACCTTTCCAAGGCTTTCGATTGTGTTCATCATGATACATTAATCAGGAAACTACAGCATTACGGTGTAAAAAATTTGGCGCTTAAACTTATTACTTCATATTTAAGTAACAGAACTCAAAAAGTCGTCATTAATGGTAAATGTTCCTCCGGATCGGTAGTATCAATGGGCGTTCCTCAGGGCTCGATTCTTGGCCCATTCCTGTTCTTAATCTATATTAATGACTTACCTTATCTTGTAGGGGACAATCACGATATAGTATTATTTGCTGACGATACCTCTTTAATTTTCAAACTGAAACGGCAGTCAATTAAATATGACGATGTAAATAATGCTCTATCGAAACTAGTACATTGGTTTAACGCCAACAATTTGCTATTAAACGGCAATAAGACAAAATGTATTAAATTTACAATACCTAATGTAAAACATTCGAAAACCAATGTGCTCTTAAATGGGGAGGAGTTGAGTCTTGTGGATACCACTGTTTTTCTCGGTATTACTATTGACGCGAAACTTCAATGGGGCCCCCATATATCTAAATTAGCAAGCAGACTTAGTTCTGCAGCATATGCTGTAAGAAAGATTAGAAGTCTCACAGATGTTGAGACAGCTAGGTTAGTGTATTTTAGTTACTTTCATAGCGTAATGTCTTATGGAATTTTGCTATGGGGTAATGCGACTGATATTGAAGCTATATTTGTTTTGCAAAAGAGAGCCGTACGGGCGATTTATAATCTAAATTGTAAAGAGTCCCTTAGAGAAAAATTTAAAGAAATAAACATATTAACTTTGGCATCGCAATATATTTATGAAAATGTAATGTATGTACATAAAAACATAAATAGCTTTAATAAGAATAAGGATGTTCATACCTTAAACACTAGGAACAAACATAAGCTTGTAATGCCACTTACAAGACTCCACAGAATTAGTAATTCATTTATGGGGCAATGTATACGCTTTTACAACAGAATCCCAGAACATGTTCAAAGTTTGTCAATAAACAAGTTTAAAAGTTTTATTAAAGAAAAACTGTACAAAAAGGGTTATTATAATATCAAGGAATACATGAGTGAAAATAACCCCTGGGAATAAGGTGATCGCCACCATGCTGGTTCTATGAAAATTCATTTAAAATTGTATAATCAAAATTATTGTTAAGTGAAATTATGTTTAAAAAAAAAAAGTCCCGCTGGGTTTCTTGCTGGTTCTTCCCAGGACAGAGGTATTTTCCGAACCAGTGGTAAATAAAATAATGACTTTCAATAAGTATTATGTAATAATCCATATTGAATAAAAATCATTCTATTCCATTCTATTCTATTCTATTCTATTCTAATGAAGATACCTAATGTCCTCCAGACCGAATTGGGGTCTAGCGATCGGCGCAGGACAGGAGTATAGTGCCAAAGTATATGAGCAAGCACAGGTGCACTCTCTATAATCTTACTCTCATTATCAGAGATCAGACGCAGGACAAACTACTTTACGTGCTTTCTAACACACGCGGATGAGACACCGCCCACTTCCTGACTCCTGACAGCTACTGGGAATTTCTTGACGGGAAAACACAATAACTGATTTTTTGGCCCGACTCGGGATTCGAACCATCATAATCACCAGTTGTACTGAGCTTAAATATAACGACTTCAGTAATCACGTATTAATATTTTAATACCAAAGTTACAATTTATGTTACTTTATATGTAGGTACTAGTAAGTTCCGTCCTCCATGGTGGCACTACTCCGGAGACGTGGAGCAGAAATGCGGTGGTCTTGTTCTTCAAGAAAGGCGACAGCGTTCTCTTGAAGAACTACAGACCGATTTCCCTTCTGAGCCGTGTCTACGTGCTGTTTTCGAGAGTCATTACGAATCGTCTCGCACGCAGACTTGACGACTTCCAGCCTCAGGCAGAATCGCTGGAGGACCTAAGCACTATGCTCAACGACCTCAATAGTGTCTCCCAACGGATAGGTCTTAAGATGAACATGGACAAAACAAAAATCATGTTTAACGTCCATGTCACACCTATGCCGGTAGTTGTTGGGAGCACTAAGCTCGAAGTTGTTGACGAGTATGTTTACCTGGGACAAATAGTCCGACTAGGTAGTCCAACTTCGACCGAGAGGTCAATCGACGGATTCAACTCGGCTGGGCAGCGTTCGGGAAACTACGACACATTTTCTCGTTAGACATACCTCAAAACCTGAAAACGAAATTGTACAACCAGTGCGTGTTGCCAGTGATGACTTACGGATCTGAGACGTGGTCCTTCGCTGCTGGCCGTATGAGGAAGCTCAAGGTTGCTCAGCGAGCTATGGAGAGGGCTATGCTCGGGGTTTCTCTGCGTGATAAACTTAAAAATGAGGATATCCGCAGTAGAACCAGAGTAACCGACATAGTCCAACGGATTAGTAAACTGAAGTGGCAGTGGGCCGGCCATATAGCTCGAAGAACCGACAACCGATGGGGAAGAAAGTTTCTCGAGTGGCAGCCTCGTACCGGTAGGCGAAGTGTAGGGCGACCCCCTACTAGATGGAGTGACGACCTGGTGAGACATGCAGGAAGTCGATGGATGCAGGTGGCTCAGGACCGTGCTTTGTGGCATTCCTTGGGGGAGGCCTATGTTCAGCAGTGGACTTGTGAAAGGCTGTAATGATGATGATAATGATGATGATGATGACTAGTAAGTCAGTAAAGGGGCGTAACTCTAAGAGAACAGTAGATAAAAGAGAGTCTGGGCAAAACGAAACGCGACGATAAAGCGTATCATTTGTTCAGAGCTTTTTTATAGTAATTTCAGGACTGTAATACATAAAGCTGGATGCATCGTCTAGTTCTATTATCATACAATACGGTCGTATTTGTAGTTTTCCATTAGTTAGTAGTAAGCTAGTAATCGGGGAAAAATAAACGTTTTCCTGCTTTTTTTTTTTATAGGAGAGCGGGCAAACGAGCATGCGGCTCACCTGATGGTAAGTGACTACCGCCGCGCATGAACAACTGCAACACCAGGGGAATCGCAGATGCGTTGCCGGCCTTTTAAAAAGGAGTACGCTCTTTTCTTAAAGGTCCCTAAGTCGTATCGGTCCGGAAAAATCGCTGGTGGTAATCGATTCCACAAGGAGGTCGTGCGAGGAAGAAAACATCTTCTAAATCGCACAGTGGTGGACCGCCAATCATCCAGATGGTGTGGATGGTATCGGGAGTTCTGCCGCGATGTGCGTTCGTGAAATTTGGCGGCTGGGATTAATCCGAACAATTCCTCAGAGCACTCCCCATGGTAGATGCGAAAGAAAATGCAAAGGGATGCAACATCTCTTCGCAGTGCCAATGAATCGAGCTGATCGGAAAGGGCTCGGTCGTCGACAATTCGAGCCGCTCTGCGTTGGATGCGGTCAAGTGGAAGGAGCTGGCACTGGGGAGCCCCTGCACAGAGATGGGAACAGTATTCCATGTGAGGCCGAACTTGCGCCTTGTAAAGTAGCAGGCGGTGTGCCGGCATGAAATACTGTCCCGCTCTGCTGAGCACGCCAAGCTTTTTAGAGGCCAATTGCTCTCCTACAATTTTTTAAAAATTCAGGTTCGCTCCTTTGCGGCGTAGGCAACGAATTAATTCTTTAACTTTATTTGTTTACGCATTGCGTAAAGACTGCAATAGTCAGGATAAATAAAATTAACAAGCGAAAATCTATATGTATGTTTAAATAAATGCCTGTTAAAATTCGCAATATTAAAAAGAACCATAATTTGTGCGCATTATGTATTCAAAACAAACATCAATTAACTAATCCCTAAAGCATACTTGGTAAAAATCTTTTCCATCAACAGAACATGTTTTCTAATTAGCTAATTACTAAAAATAACATAGCCCTTGGGCTTGGGCAACCAGTTTGCGAATACTGGCCAATCGGTAGCAAATTCAATCTAAACACAAATAAAATTATATTGTCTTTGTAAAATTTTGGGATATTCAACATACAAATAATGGTTTATTTGCATTTTTACAAACCGATTTAACTGGAATACGATTAAATCTATCGAATTAGATAAGTAGTAATTTTGAAAACAATTTAGTTTCAGTATAATTTGTATTATGCCAAATATATTATCTTTCTTTCTTTTCTTTTTAATATGCAAACGAAGTCGCGGGAACAGTTATTACCTAAAATTAAATGTGTTACTTACAGATCGCAATACACATGACGCCACCAAACAGTTACAGTTATTAAATTACTGTCTCAGTCGAAGAGTATATAATCGCTGCTATGGTCAAAGTTATTAAATTCGAACGGATGTATTATTTTTGTACTGCATTTGATTTTTAAAAACATCATTCTTAAAATGGAATATTTTTTAATTATTAACTATTTTTAATACTTCCGTTTATCAAGGTTATTCTAAACTGAAACTAGTGCGAAACACCTAAGCACGATCCCAAAAATTTTAATTTAAGGCAACACATCGAAAACCGTTGAAGCGAGATATCGCCGGACTGACCCGTGTGAAACATAATTTCTATAAAAACTACAAAAACGCCGTCATAAGGTCTAAAATTGCATAGCGCCCGCGACGATTCAGACCGCTTAGAAATCGCTTAGAATCTTAAAATATTTAAAAAAAATTATTGATTTTAGTAATCAAAATAATAGCAAGTAGATTACGAATATTGATGTTATGAATGTATTTGAGTGGTTCCCAAGCATATAGATTAATTAATTTTGTTGTAATTTCAACTATAGTGTTTTTTTAGAGGTGTTTTCGCAAACAATTATGATTGATTTCTTATATTTACGCGAACACTACACATTTTTAAATAAAACTAATTTTACGGATTTTATCGCGTATATTATTAACTTATTTTTTATATTCCCGACGTTTCGGGTGCTTTCCAGCACCCGTGGTCACGGGGATCCGTAAAATTAGTTTTATTTAAAAATTATGATCGAGTCAAAATTTTACAATCGTGTTTTTGAACAAGCAAATTCAAGATAGAGACATGAATTTATCTATATCAAAATTCCAGTTTCGTTAGTCGTGTTATACTCATATACTATTCGATAAAAGGAGGTGAATTTTTTCGCGGTGTCGCCTTAACGTTATTCGTGCCGCCCCAAATTTCAAATTAGGCATGCGAGTTAGTCCAGCTAAAACTCTTAATTATATTGCTATTTGTAGCTTTAGTTGCTAATTGACCACGCTTTTAAAGGTTAAAAAATTAAGCAGGCATAGTACATCGAAATATTAAAATCCCGACTTCCAATTATAAAGATACGAGTATTATATTTTTTTAGATTTTGAACTTTGGACTAATATGTTACGCGTACATATTGCATTATATAGTTCACTGTTTTTGAGGTTGGTTTTTATCAGCATGCGTATTTGAAATATAATTTTTACACCTGTTTTTCTAAGTTCTTTTGAAGTTAAGAGTGTATATTTAAATATGGGCAAGTTAAAGTCAACATGGAGCAGAATCCTAAAACCCTAATACCTTATTATACCTATAAGCATGCCGAGTCAAATTTCAAAGTAGGAGTTGAAGAATTTTATTCTTTTTAATTTCTGATTTTGTTTTATCGTTTTTACTCTTTATTAAAAGTTCATTATTTTACCAATATAGTGAACTAAGGATTATCAAAAAAATTCAAAGTAATAACTAACACGATGTCGTCTAAGTGGTTAAAGAAAGAAAGAAGAAATACATGCCATATTTTCCTAGATTTTTTTCTTAAAATTTATATAAAACCAGTCCCGAAGTATAACCTATTGAATAAATTAAAAAAAATTAAACCGGTTCAAACGTTTCCGCAAAACCGGTTCCTCGTTTTTGAACTCAGTCAAAAACAAAAATGAGAGGCTTGTAAACTTTTACTAAGCTGTTACTTTTATATCCGCGTGTAAATTTGCAGGTCATGTGATATTGTTACATAAATGAATCGTTACACGAACCAATAACAACATCGATGCAAATTATACACAATTTTTACTATACACCACTAAATAACTACAAAAGTAATTTTATTACACTAGCGTACAGATAGATCACATAATATGTGAAATCATAAATTTAATATTTGTAAGAGCCGACAGAGGGAAACTGAAACAGGAATTTGGCAGCAGCATCTTCCTGATTACAAAATTGAAAAAAATCTGCAGTTACCAGCCGGCCAAGCGTAACCACTGTCGCAAAATAAGAGGAAATCTTTTTTTATAGAATAAGGGTGACAAACGACGCCCATAGGCATTTAAATATATCCTCGATTAAGAATCAAAATACAGATGCGTTGTCACCCCTGAGAACTAAAATAGAATGCCTTGTTTCCAGTAAAAGGGGCCTTGGGGTCTCTACACTGACCATACGAAACACAGAAGCATTGAGCTGCTATTTTATGCTGGTATTCTATGAGAGCGTGGTCCTTCCCCGGTCGAGCCGACCCATTCGTACTACAACCGTAATAGAGCTGCAGCATGGCTCTACCACGTATATATCTTTGGGGACTGTAATGGATAACGGAAATGGCATTAATTTATTTCGTTCTATTATGGATTTGAATAACTTTGGAATCATATAAAGAGTTATACTTATTGTATTTAAACTGAAAACTCTCAAAAACACATTCTAAAATCTTAAAATAAATAAAAAAATTCTCAAAGTTATGATTTCTTATATTTACGCGAAAAACAACACATTAAATTAACGCAACTTAACGGATTTAATCACGTAAAAATTAATATTCAAAAACTGAAGGTCTTTAAATAAAAGACATTATAATTGCCTAATTTTTTTTTTATCCAGTGGTTAAAATTACCGGGTTTGAAAACCTGCTTAAAAAGATATTTATACAAAAACACAAATTATTTCTTTTTGGGATTAGGTTGACTTGGATGAAATTATGATTTTACTTGTATGATGATCTGGGTACTTAGAATTAAACGTGATAAAATTCGTAAAATTAGTTTCATTTAATTGCTACAAGTTTTTACTTTAAGAATTGCTTGCGATATTGTTGAGATGCAATCTAAAGGACGGTCAAAGATCCGAAAGCCAGTAATTTGTATTTACATAAATAAAAGGAAAACATTTTCATCAAAGTGCATATTTGGGAAATTTATATGAAAAAAACGTAGTCTTACGTTTACGCAAGTTTCAGTGAAAAAATATATTTCGAGGACATAAGGTAAGGTCCGCCAACTTTTCGTTCAAGTAGTCAATGACTGCTAATAATTCTCTGCTCACCAGATGTCGCTAGTTGACACTGAGGTAAGGTTTTTTGTTACACAATGTAATTTAATTGAATATTATATTATATTAATACACAAAACAATGCGTCAAAAGTTTGCTCTTTAATTTTTTGTACATTTTTAACTTGTTTTTAATATTTCTACTTTTATAAATTATTATCTGTGGTTTGTTTTATTTATTTTTCATCTTATTATTATTAATATAAAATATAGCTAAAAATAGACAATAACCTTTACATTTTCTGAACAAATTAACTTCCCCGCTATGAAATCTGTCAAATATTATACCGCGAATAAATATACGAGTAATAGTGGCGCCGCCCTAGTGACAGAAAAAGTCGCGGATGCCCTTATTGCTATTAGGGCAGCACGGTAGACACTTCTTGCTCTAAAATGCTTTCAAAGATGTGAGGAAATCTGTGCCAGCAGTGCGCCGAATATAAGCTGTTTTTATTATTTTTTACTAGATGGTTGGGTTCCTTCTATACCTAGGAGTCCACTTGGTCAGGTAACACCATCTTACCTATTTCTGCTACCAATTGGTAGTGTTTACACTGCTGTGTTCCAGACTCTGTAGAGAGCCTTAGTCTGCAGATGTGACAACGAATCTGTTTGAAGTTAGCTGCATGTGTTCATGCAGTACCGTAAACACTCACATCCGGTGGACTGCAAGGTCCTTCTTTACTTCATTTACATAGAAATGAATATATATGCTTTCACTGTTATAGTGTTCATTTCAAATTGGATTCAATTCAAAGTGGAGACGGAGCTTCATTCTACCTTTTTTTTAAAGACATTCACCATTTTTCATGAATTTTCTTTTTATTGGTGTTTAGTAAACTCTTATTCTTCCTTTTCTTAAAAAAAAAAAAACTAGCAATTTCTTGTGTTGTGAAGTATTTTACAGACATAAATTGCAAATAGTTGGAGTGGGAATTATTCGTGGGACATACACTTTTACTTGGCCAATACACTTTACAGTACAGTCTACCATGTTTGAAAAGCCGGAGTATACCTATACGACTACCGTCCAGTAAACCTTTATTGGCACACGCACACGCACGCACAATCGCAAGCACGCACACATCAAGCACGAACGCACGCACGCACGAACGCACACACACGCAATAAAACAAATAAAGGGAAAATAAAGTAGAAGGAAAAGAAAAGGCTGCGTGTGGGACAAGGAAAGTAGACTTTTCAGCAGAGAGGAAACAAGGTTTAGCGAAATAAACTATATCACGTATACGAATAGCAAACGTGATGTGATTACTTTTAGTCACGGTAATTTAGCTGCACCAATTGCATTTGCCGCTTAAAACAGCCATGAATAACCATAACACAATGGAAGAATCAATTTACAAAGTAGGCTCAATAGAAAATTAGAGCTACCTACTCAGAGTGCGAGACAAATATAGTTAAGAAAAAAGTTCCGCTGATATGAAATAAAAGAAAATGTTCAACAGCCTCAGCTGCTGTTTCTGAGCCGTGAAGTGGCGGTGTTAGAATATCCACAACTCAATATCATCCCGTGGGTGTATTAGAGGCGACAGAGGGGAACTGAAATCGGAGATCGGCAGCAGCATCTACCTGATAACAACCGAAAATAATGACAAATTGCACTTGCGAACCTACCTGCGGATCGTGGCAACTATGGCAAAATTTATGAGGCAATCTATAGGGCAGGCCCATTAGCCTTAACGTTTTAAGCAGTAGAATTTTAATAGGCCGTAATGATGAATGAATGAACAGCTTCAGAAGTTGGTGCTCAGTTATAGTGTATAGAAAGATTTGAAGGTCCGACTTTAGAAGCTGTTAAGTTAAAATGAAACGCAATAAAATCCGTAAAATTTGTATAATATAATACGATCGAGTTACGACCAAGCGTCTAGATACTCTTAAGTGGATATTCCATTACCGGAGATCATTTTTTTTTAAATCTACTGTTTTAATAATACCTATAAAATTACCAGTCTGCGGTACTGGCCATTTCAAATCAAAATAATTTTTGAATGGCTAAGCATTCTAATTTCAAATTAATTTTATTTTAAAAACATGGATTTTTTTCAAAATTAGTCATTTGCTTATTGATTAGCGTTATGTTTTCATCACATTTGAATCTTTTCCGTCATTTTTTTCGTCAACGCGGCACAAGCCACAACATCAACAACGTTTACAGATTGAATACTACAAACGAACGCACCAACTGATATTGGTTTGCCTGATTCCGTTCTAGAAATTTCGACCTAAATAATGAACCCGTGGTCGTCCAATAATTTTGGTCGACCATGACGAATAAAGGTGATTGTGGAAGCTGATGATATTCAATGTACGGCTGAATTCGCAGCAGGTTTCGTCGTTAGCATCAAAACAATATTGGTCCATTTGAGTCAAATTGGCAAGATAAAAAATCTTGACAAATGGGTGCCCCGCGAACTCAATTACCGCCAGCGTGAAATCCGCGTCGAGACGTGCCGTACACTGCTCAACAGGCATTGTTACCTGCGACGAAAAATGGATTCTGTTTGACAATCACAAGCGCACAGCAAGTTGGTTGGATCCTGGTTCAGCAGCAAACGGGATGCGCATTACTGCAGATGTGTACTGTGAAGAACTGAACACAATGATGGAGAAGCTTGCACGTCTTTAACCAGCTTTGGTCGTCTCCGCTGCTTCTACACGACAACGCGCGACCTCATAATGCACAACAGACGGTATCTAAGATACAAAAGCTGGGGTTTTTAAAGTCTCCGTCATCCGCCGTACTCACCAAACCTTGTGGCTATAGACTGCTATTTTTTCCAGAATTTAGCCAATTTTATGGCGGGAAAAAAATCAATATCCTTTAAAGGTTTGATAGGTGAAGACCTAATATATATTCTAATTCTTTATTTATTTAATATCCGACGTTTCGGGAACTTTCGGAGGGGGTCTCAGGTGTTTAAAATCTAAATGCAAATGCGTTGTCACCCCTAAGGACTGACATGAAAAGCCTCGTTTCCAGTTATAAGGTACGAAACGTCTGGTCCCTACTGCGGAATTCAATCCACTGGCCAAGCGTGACGATCAAGGCAAATTATATAAAGAGTATAATTTGCCTTGATCTTCGTACCTAAGATGTAGTTTTGAGGAAAAGGAATAAATAGAATCCGATACCACGGATTTTTAAAAGATATATCTGTGTCTATTCAAACGACATTCTAGTTGTTCTTCTCTCTCATCTTGACCATGTGATATTCCTTATGCCCAAATACTTAAATGCTACTCAATTTTAAGATGCCCTCAAGTCTCGTTCTGTCTCTATCTTTTTAAGTCAAAGTGACTGTGACACTACGAGACTTAACGACATTTTAAAATTTAGTAACCTTTGAGTATTTGGCTATTAGTCTAGTGTAACTTTATGTAATAAGTAAAAACCGGTTTTAAAGAACTAAAAATAATAATAAATATGCATAGTAGTACAAAATGCCTATGAAGAATTTATTGCCTCCCATCCAGCTGATTTCTTCAGGAAGGGCATCAATAAACTGCCACTGCGTTGGCAAACATCCATCGATTGCATGGGTGATTAGTTTGAATAATAGAAACAAAAAATATAGAAAAAAAAACCGGCCAAGTGCGAGTCGGACTCGCGCACCGAGGGTTCCGAACAAATCCGTAGGTATATAAGTTTAAAATTATTAAAATTATTTATTATATGACATAACTAAAAATTTATGCTGTTCGCAATTTTTCCTTTATCTGTGCTATAATACGTTGCTGCGTATCAAATTTTAAGATTCTGAGTTCACGGGAAGTACCCTGTAGGTTTTGATTCCATTGCGAATGTCGAAAATTTGCGGCATAAACGGCTGTATCTTTTGATTGCGTCGGCTTACAAGTTTGATTTTTTCACAGCTCGAACTCGAAGGTACAGTAGAGTTGAGTATTTCATATGAATTTCAGCTTGATACTTCTACGCGTTCCTGAGAAAAAGGGTCTTGACAGACAGACGGACAACAAAGTGATCCTATAAGGGTTCCGTTCTTTCCTTTTGAGGTACGGAACTCTAAAAAATACGTTAACTTATTTCATAGAAAGCGGCAATATCATATGTAAACACCTAACACATATATATAACTTATTAAATACTAGCAATTCAACATTACTTTTATTCCCTTTAACAACTCCTTACAAAATTTATTGGAAACTCTAATAAAAAAAGCATAGTCGCTCGCATGCCCTAATGCGCCATAAAAGTATAGAAAAACATTCCGCTTGCGACATTGTTGCTATCATTATGTTAAAATTTGTCAGATTTGTAATATGTATTTGAATCGAATGAGACCTTTAGTCACTACCTATCTTTATTGGTTAAATGATGATTTCGAAAATTTCTTGTTAATTGAAAGAGGTCTACGAGTATGATCAAGTATTGACTATTTACATATATGATGATTAATTTATATCAGTGGACTTTTTAATAAGTACAATAAAATAGCTGACACATATTTTTATGTCATTAAAACCACATTCTGATTGAATCACATATCTTATATAAATAACTTGTTAATTAAAAAAACAATTCCGTTTATTGTGTTTTAATAGAAACTTGGCACATTTTTGCAGCCGTTATTTTCTATATTATGTTTTCTAGTGTCCACTGCGTAATTATTCATTTATGAAGGAAGTCGAAGGATGCAGGTAGATCAGGTCTGTGGCATGTGGCGTTTTTGGGGGAGGTATATGTTCCACAGTGGACTTGAGATGGACTGTAATGTTGATGATGACCCTCAACGGAGACTAGCCATCGGCGCAGTACAGGATTATAGTGCCCAGGTGTATGCGCAAGAACACGTGCACTCTCTATTCCCTCTCATCGTCCGATGGGACGGTAAACCGACACGAACGAAGAGAGGTCAAGCGCAGGACCAACGGCTTTACGTGCTTTCCGAGGCACGTTGGTGAGACACCGTCAACTTCCTGACTCCGGGCTGCCACTGAGAATTTCTTAACGGAAAATTCAATAACTGATTTTTTTGGCCCGACCCAGTCACAGATTAAATAATTTTACTTCATAAGCCCAGGATTCGCACCCGGGACCTGAATTTAGCATAAGTAGTTATAGATATTAATTACGCCTACTAAGTTGTGAATTAAAATACAGGTGATTTTTTACCCGGGTCTATTCCATCGCGTGGAGCTGGATAGGTTTTTCAAAAATATTGAATATTGAACTTTCGATTCAGTGGTTTATTTTGCGAAATATTTAGCTTTAAAGTGGTATTTCTTATTAGAGTTATATTTCCCCTATTTTATTAAATCATTTAATTTTTTAAGAAAACGACTTATGCATTATTACTACTACATTACTGCTTTGACCGCTCTCCGTGGCTCAGTGGCTTAGCAATGAGTTGTTGCGCTGGGGGCCTCGGGTTAGAATCCCGCACGGAACAAGCATTTGTATGGACTACAAATAATTGTTCCAGGTCTGGATGTTTGTCCTCGTGCAATTTATGTTTGTAAATTGCCTCCACGACACAGGATAAACTCCTATTGTGAGGGTAACGTTTTATAAAAAAATTAAAAAATAAACTATAGCTATACGTTTTCTTTTACGGGGTAGGCAGAGAGGATCGGTCGCCAAGAGACCGATCCTGACATACCACTTTCGCAATTATTTTAGTCTTATCTTAGGTTTATATCTAAAAGTTGCACTGCCGGGAACTATTAAATAGATAGGCAACTATGACAATTTTTGTACGGACTTGGTATGGGAATGATTTGATTAGAACGTTTTTAAATCTTTTTTAAATACCGCTCTCTATAAGTCTACCTGAAAAATAAGCCCTTCAATAACCATAGTCATAACAAGAAGGCCTCTTCTATGTTCACATATTGTGACGGGCAACTACGGAAACCTACGTCTTAATTGTGCGTGGCCCGACACGCACTTGTCCGTTTTTATGGAATAAGTGTGATAAACGAGCAGACAGTCCACCTGTAGGTAAGTGGATGATGTGGCCCATAGGACACATGCATATCCTCAATTAAGAATCAAAATGCAGATGCGGACTAAGAATAAGATGGAATCCACCCACTTTCTATCTGGTGAACTGTGTGCTCGTCGTCATCCTTACTTATACAAAAAAAAAAAACTTTGGCGCTTATAGTTCAAAAAGCGTGGAAACGTTGTTGTTTGTTGACAACGAAGGGGTGGAGTCGAATTGTGGAAGGGAGAGAAAGGAATTTAATTATACAATTCCTGCGCACACTCTTTGATATACATTCTGTAGAAGTGAAGTAAACCGAGAAACTGGTGAGATTGGTTTTATCCACTTCTAAAAATTCGCTAGCAATTACTGTGTTTATGATTTGTCAGGAGGACTTTTTTACATTTACTATAGTTCTTAAAATATCATCAATAAAATATTTGCATCACACCATCAGACGTGCGAAAATCATTCTTACACGTTTTATGATGTTATATATCATAAATATTTGATAGTAAATTAATATACGAAAGTATGGTGAGCGTCAGAACCTTTGAACCATAAGAGAAGTTTGATGATTGAGCAATATCAAATTTTAGTACCTAATTGGTAATATTAGGTACCTAATGTTAAAAAATTGGTACCTTTTTAAATAAGAAGCATGAATAGAAAAAAGTGGTCAGTCATCCTGACGTCAGGACGTCTGGACCAAATGTATTTTACGTAGTTACCGACATTCTAATCAGTTTGTCTCTTTACCAGGATTTAGTACCTAATTGTACCTAAATGCATTATTATCATATTTTCAAGATACACCTGCAAAAAGTTACGGCTACGAGTGGTAAAATTAAAAATTTAGGACAACCGACTTCAATATAAATTATTAATGATAACCCAAAAACCAGACCTTGATCAAGCACCCGCTTGAGAATAAATATTTTAACCTACTTCATAAAGGAGGAGGTACTCAAATCGACTGTATGTTTTTTTAAGTGTGTTACCTCATAACTTTCTTTAAGGTGTACCGATTTCGATGTTTTTTTTTTATTTGAAAACTGATGCTCCTCATATAATCTCATATAAATTTGATCAAGGTTTGGTCAGTAGTTTTTGAGTTATTCTTAATGACTTATATTGAAGTGGGTTGTACAACATTTTTAATTTTACCACTTATATCATATAAAATTAAGTGTGTTTTCAAATCGTGTCCAGTTTTTTTTCTTAATTACTTCTTAATTAGGTTTTAAGTGTCCGTAAAACGAAACGATAGTATGATTTGCACACAGTTAAATATTTCAATAACATTTATTACTATCAGTAATAACGGCATGTACAGAAGGAGCTTCTCTGTGTGACGTCCTGAACACTGATCATCATCCTCGCAATGGTTGAGAGCAAGTTTTCAATCTCTTCATGTCAAAATCAAATCCTTATCTTTTGACTTTCCATCAACATGCTACAAACGGATTTTTGACGAGTGGAGATTTGCTATAATAAAATATAACTAAACAAGCTGCAAACCCCATTTCACCCCCTCGGCGATTGAATTTTCTAAAATCCTTTCTTAGTGGGTGTCTACATCGAGAAAGGAAGATATGTATAAAGTCAATGGGGTGAATAGTTTTGGAGACCTCATGATGACTGAGTGAGTAAGTGGTATTTCGCTATTTAATTACTAACTATATTAAAATAATTCTTATTTTT
Organism: Parnassius mnemosyne; assembly: GCA_963668995.1. Lineage (NCBI taxonomy): Eukaryota > Metazoa > Arthropoda > Insecta > Lepidoptera > Papilionidae > Parnassius > Parnassius mnemosyne. Next base: position 10,718,182 of record CAVLGL010000093.1, read on the forward strand.
TTAAATACATGTTCCTTTTTTAAATATTGAGTGTGAAATCAACTAACAGTTCTCTTAACAGTAACTGGCTACTTAGATGAAATGCCATACAATCTGTACTCGAAATTATAACGGTTATGCGTGGTACTGCTGCTTGAGTGCCGATATATGTAGGTACAAGGGCGGTACCACTACCGACGATTTAAGAGACAGAAAAAGAGTCCCACCATCTTGTAAATGTTAATAGCATTTTTATAGGCCACGGGTGACAAACGAGCACTCAGTCCACCTGATGGATGTTGTGGCATAGACATCTACATTTATCGTCAACTAAGAATCAACGAGAGTTGCATACGTGAGAATATTTTTAAGTATTTTTCAATCAGAATTTGGACTATATTGTTAATTTCTCATCGGGAAGTTAGCTTCAAACCAATTACTAAATTCCAGACAGACAGACAAACAAGAAATTGACTTATAAGTACAAGTAGTAAAATTAAAAAATTTGTAAAACATCAATATAAATAAAATGAAAACATCATCAATGTAGTCGAAGTCAATTGAATACGCATTATTGATGATAACTCAAAAACTACCGATCAGATCTTGATCAAATTTATTTGAGACCACTAGCGTGGCCTAAATGCAGATGCATTGTCACCTCTGAGGATCAAGATGGAATGCCTCCTTTCCAGTAAAAAGGAGTCTCAGGTTCTTTACCCTCACCATACGAAACACAACAGCATTAGTCTGCTATTTTATTAATTTTACTACTAATTAACAAACTTCAAAAAAGGAGGAGGTAATCAATTCGACTGCATTTTGTTATGTGTTACCTCAGAACTTTTTTCTCGGTGACACGATTTTGATGATTCTTTTATTTGAAAGCTGCTGCTTTTCATGTGGTCCCATATAATTGTGGTCAAGGTTTGACCAGTAGTTTTTAATTTATCCTTAATAATGTGTATTATTAAGGATAACTCAAAAACTACTGGTTATTTTATTTATATTTAAGTCGGTTGTACAATTTTATTTTTCTTTTTTATATTGGTAGGTAAGGTTTTATAGAATACCGGCGTATCGCAGAAAATATTGTATTGTTATAGAGCCACCCACTTAATACGAAAAAATGGCAATTTATTTATTTTTTTAAAGACATTTTTGTACGCTATTATATTTGTTTGTAGATTATTAAATAGCAACGAAGATACGAGTGGTTTAAATAGATAATAAAAATATTTTAGGAATACGTCGTCGCTAACGCCGCAAAGGGGCGAACCTTAATTTTTTTTAAATTACAGGAGACCAACAAAATTTTTATTATTCCCCGATCATATTTGTCGTTTTACAGTATATCTAATATACTTAATTTTCTGAGGAATAAAAGATATTAATCGGGGAATAATAAATGTTTTCTTGCTCTCCTGTAATTTTTTGAAAAATTTAGGTTCACCCCTTTGCGGCGTTAGCGACGAAGTGTGCGTGCTATTTTAGACCTTTTGAAAATTCAGATGCAACATGAAAATGTGGCAGGAATACTAAGACAATAATATCATAGTTATATTATAAAACTAAATACTTCATATAAGTTACTATCTTTGAATTTTTGTTCTAACAGATTTTTCATTCATTAAGTTTTTTAGCTAAAAAACACTAAAGTAACAAAAAAGACACTCACCTTAAAATAATTATTTAACAAGTGAAGTCCGTTTTTTTTTTCTAACACAAACACTACTAGGCAATTTAAAATAAATTTAATCTATGATCGCGAACGATATCAATTTATCACGTTGACATCGTTTATAGAATAATACTAAGGTTGTCAGTGCACGTACGTCGCCGTCGAAGTCTGTACAGCGACTGATTTGGTTGTGCAGATTAAACGTAGTGATTATATACTCTGGTGCGAATATCTAACAATTTGAGTGGCACCTGCGCATGTAATTAGGCTGATTGATAAGCTGTTAAGGCTAAGGCTATGTGATTCGGAGAAATAAAGATGATGCTGGCGTCGTCACTTCTCGAAGGCAATATGTACCTATTATAAGGAACAGAGAAGGTTAGCATGCATTGTTGCTTTAACGGCTACTTTTACTTGTATTTAATAACAATTTCCATTTTTAATTTCAACTTTTTTATACAATATTTTATTATATACAATATTAAAAACTATAATTTAAAAAAATAAAACTAGTAACTTAATTATCATACATTCCTACTACCCGCGGTATCGTGCCAAGAACGCGCTGGCTGCGTTTCCCCGCTGAATGGTTATACTAAGCCTTTGAGCGAGAAAAGAACCAGCCCTCTTATCACTTTTTTTATATATGGATAGGGTGACAAACGAGCACACAGTCCACCTGATGGTAGGTGGTTGCTGTGGCCCATAGACATCTACATCTATCCCCGTTTGCGAATCAAAATGCAGATGCATTGTCACCCGTGAGGACTAAGATGAAATGCCTCTTTTCCAGTAAAAAGGGTCTCCGGTTCTCTACACTCACCATACGAAACACAGCAGTGTTAAGCTGCTATTTTACGCTGGTATTCTACGCGTGGTTCTTCCCCGGTCGAGCCGACCAATTCGTGCTACAACTATACTACTAATATAGCTACAGCATGGCTCTATGTCGTGCTACTTCACCGCACGTGGACCCCACGGATCGATAGTCATCTATCAGAGACTCATATCTGCGCCACTTAGTTCAGCTGCCTCTGATGCCGCCCCGGCTCTAAACGAGGTACCCCTGAGATGAAAGATCGCCAAAGTTTCTACGCAAGTAGCATCCCATTCTAGGGCTTTACCTCTCTCCCAAGGGACTAATGTCATACCGTCGGGTCTCCCGCCATCGTCTCTAGATATTCTACAAGGCTCTAAAACCGAGGGAACATTTATAGAGACAAGAGCCCTTCGGATGACATCGTCCAAAGAACCTGAGTGAGCTCAGTAAAATGGCATATCATACTGTATCGTTCGCTACACTGTCTAATTAGGGTACTCACCCTGTAATGATTGTGTAAATAAATAAATAAACAAAAATAAACCGTGCCGTGAAAACCTACCAGCAATTATCTATGAATTTTGTTTTTGTTTTAGAAAAGCCTGTAAGTGATACATTAGATTACAACAAGTGCTAGGGTATCGTTTTCGCTGACATATACTGCTGCACCCATTATTCTCCGATCCGAATTTAAGGGTTATTACATGCTGCGAGGCATTTCACTATTGGCTCTAGGCAGTAACAACGCATGTGTGGCCTTTGTTTGAAGTTTTGCAGGTGTTCTGACTCAGTACTGCGGGCGCAGATTCCAATCCCGCATAGAGCATGTACTGTATTTCCTACAACTAATTGAAGACATGAGTGGATGAAGGTGATATGTCGTTAAAATTCTTATTTCGAGAAAATTGCGTTCAAAGTTTCGCATAAACATTTCAAGATAATTTCAAAACGCTTTCAGTGTATGCAGAAATGGTGTCAAGCGGCGTAAGCTGTTCAGTATTTTTATAACAGGAAAGAAATTAAAAAAAAATGTATTTTTAGTACTTTGTTTTTAAAAAAAACTGAATATAACTCCTTCTTCCGCTAAAGAAAATTTAAACAAATTGACAAAATTGAGTCTGAAAGAGACAAGTTCTTTGAGAAATTAGCAAAATAAACTCAAAAACAAACGAAAAACGATTATTTTTCCTTTAAAATCGACTCATAATAATAAAGATATTCCGGTTTAACAAATTTTGATTGCTCCTTTATATTAGCTTTTTTTAAACCGACACAGTACCATATTTCCCATCCACACGTGACACCTCAAAATCTAGATTAACTTCACCCCTTTCTTTTTAAAATGACAACTTTCTTGAATAGTGTCATTTCGTCGTATGACTCTTTGTATAAATATGAGCCATATTCATCAACTCTGATCCATTTCACGCCATCCCTAAAACTTATTTTTTTTTTGTTATTTGTATCTTTGTTCTTATTAATCAAATTCAAATTCACTTGTAGATCGTTTATTTTCCTGAAATGGTCAGTCATATCAATAACTATGTTGTGTTTAAGACGCGGAGTAAACGCAATTAAAATCGCGGCGGACAGTTAGTTATATATAAAGAATATATATATATATATATATATATATATATATATATATATATATATATATATATATATATATATATATATATATATATATATATATATATAATGTGTGTATATATATATATATATATATGTATATATATATATATTATATATATTATAAAGCAAAAAAGACTTACCTTTCCGGACATACGTGATTATACGTGATAGAGCTATGCTGCAGCTATATTAATTGTATAGTTGTAGCACGAATGAGTCGGCTCGACCGGGGAAAGACCACGCTCTCACAGAATACCAGCGTAAAATAGCAGTTTAAAACTGCTGTGTTTCGTATGCTGAGTGTAGAGAACCGGAGACCCTTTTTACTGGAGAAGAGGCATTCCATCTTAGTCCTCACAGGTGAGAACGCATCTGCATTATGATTCTTTATTGAGGATAGATGTAGATGTCTATGGGTCACAGCAACCACTTACCTGTGTGAATTTGAATTATTTTAAACGTGGTAGAGCCATGCTGCAGCTATATTTGCAGTATAGTTGTAGCACGAATGGGTCGGCTCGACCGGGGAAGGACCACGCTCTCACAGAAAACCAGCGTAAAATAGCAGCTTAACGCTGCTGTGTTTCGTATGGTGAGTGTAGAGAACCGGAGACCCTTTTTACTGGCAAAGAGGCATTCTAAAAAAAGATTCTAAAGAGGCTTACTCACGGATGACAACGCATCTGCATCTTGAGTCTTTATTGAGGATTGATGTAGATGTCTATGGGTCACAGTAACCACTTACCATCAGGTGGACTGTGAGCTCGTTTGTCACCCTATCCTATAAAAAAAATACCATCAGTTAGACTGTGTGCTCGTTTGTCATCCTATCCTATAAAATAAAATAAAAATGCATGTTTAGGTTATAATTTTCGTAAACAATGTTCTCCACAGGTGTATCAACCAAATTCTGGTTAAGTGCAGCTTCCACTAATTGTTTTACTCTTGATTTGGCTGGCTGTTGTTTTTGTGAGTCAGCAATATCAATTTATTAACAGTTAAATTTATTTTTGACAACAACAAGTAGCAGAGTTTCAAAAGTGCGGGAATGAGCTAAATGGGATAGTGACGCCGTTTTGTGAATGAAGGGAATATGTCCAGCACACAACACCTTCATTCACTGAAGTAGAGTGCGATGTCACACACAGCTCTTTCTTCCACTGTAGAAAAGTAAACTTTTTAGTTTTTTGGCTTCTATAACATTGTTATGTGCCCATACAACCTACTTCCATTATTGATTTAAGAAAATGGTGTACATAACACCTTCATCAAGTAGTTAACTTCTAAAATAACTACAAAATTGGTTGTTTTAAGGTTTAAAATTGTTGGTATGGACATAATACCTTCATCTATGCATAAAACAGCGAAAATCCAAAAATGCGACACATCACCTTCATCCACTCAAGTCTTCAATTGTTTCATGTTTGGATGTGTTTACATGTGCGATTCATATAAGTAAACTTTTACTAGGTGATAGAAGCCCTATTCTACGTATGACTCTGTCTGCGTAGGTGCCAGCCTCTAACCTATTTCTGTAGCAAATAGCAGTGCTTGAATAGTTATGTTCCGATCTGAAGAGTATAGAACCAATATTTATTTATTTATTTGCTTATTAGTTTTATTTAAAAAAATTGACCATAAAAGGAACACACATACAGTGCAAAAAAAACTGTATTATTTTATTAGAGTACTACCATTCCACGTAATGTCAGTGAAATTCAACCACCTGTGCAGTACGCTCATTTTAGAAAAGTTTGTTTTTCAATTTGGTATTTATTAATACAACTTATTTTTATGTAATGTGTTCTATTTAAGTTACCGAATCTTGCCTTTAAGTTTTTCAAGTAATATACAATTGTGCTGTAAAGATAAATAATATCTGTTATTTTGTAAAATTGACAAGAGTGCAATACGATTCGAATAAGAACCATAGAACTATCTTTACCCTCCATACATAGAAATCAAATTATTAACAGGTGTGCCCTGTCATAGATGACGGTAATTTAAGGTTTCCTCAAAACATAAATCTTTTTTTAAATTGTTACATGAGATACTATTAAATACTATGTATTTCATGCGTTTACTCTTTTTTTTTATAAAATTAACATATCAAAATCAATCATTAATTCAACAACAACAAACAACCCATTCCATTATACAGGGTGGCCCATAAGTCCCTTGAAATGTAAAAAAATAATTAAAAAAAAACTAATGACATTATGAAAAAGGTTTTTATTTTGTCATAATCCTTATAAAATGGGAATTATTTTTTGAAAATTACATCATCTAAATGTAATCCGTTACGATCGCGGCACTCCTGTAAGCGACGTTTAAAATTATCCATCACTGTGTGGCAAGTAAGCTCTGTAATGTTTGCCATTTCTCTTTGGATATTTTCTTTCAGGACGTCAATTGTCCGCGGGTTGGTTTCGTACACTTTAGCCTTAAGATAACCCCATAAGAAAAAGTCCATTGGGGTCAGATCTGGACTACGTGGTGGCCAAGGAATATCTCCTCTTCGAGAGATCACTTTATTATGGAAAAGTTGACGGACGACCGGCATAGCGACGTTAGAGGTATGGGCAGTTGCTCCATCTTGTTGAAACCAGGTCCGCGTATTGAAGCCTGGAAAATTCTGCAACTCTGGTGTAAAAAAGTCCTGGATCATAGCTACATACCGTTGTGAAGTAACAGTAAGCGCGCGGCCTCTGCCGTCCTCAAAAAAGTAAGGGCCTATAATGCCATGCGCTGACATAGCCGCCCAAACTGTCACTTTAGGGCTATGTAAGGGCTTTTGATGTTTGCGATTTGGATTTTCGCAACTCCAGTAGCGACAATTTTGCTTATTGACATGGCCGTTGATGTGAAAGTGAGCCTCATCAGAGAATAACACGTTATTAAACGAAGTAAAGCGGTTCAACATTTCATTTGCGAAATTTAGTCTGTGGATAGTGTCAGTATCTTTTAATTCCTGTACTAACTGAATCTTGTACGGGTGAAGATGTAAATCTTTCTTTAAAATTCGCTGTAACGATGTTCTGGTTAAGTTTAATGCACTGGAACGCTTACGAGTAGACTGGGTAGGATTTTCACGAATTGAGTGTTTCACTACATCGATGTTTTCTTCCGTCCGTGATGTCCTTGGTCGACCTGACCGTTGTTTATCCAACGTCGAACCACTCTCTTCGAACTTAATAACCCAGTTCTTAATCGTTTGAACACTTGGAATGTCTTTAAAGTTGCGTAAATTCTGATATTCTCGAAATTTACGCCGCGCAATGGTAGCCGAATCATTGTTTCGATAAAACTCGCGCACACAAAATGCACGGTCCGCACCGGTGAAACGCTCCATGGCGACTGAATTCCCAGAAACCGTCGGTACTCCCCCCGCACCGCGCGCGCCACTCATGCGCGCCTTTTGTATTTTATTCGAAATTTACATTTCTAACGACTTATGGGCCACCTTGTATAAAAATATGAAAATTATAATTAAAAGAATAAGAAACAAAGAAAATTAGATTAAATTAAACAGTATTATATACCATGTCAGTAAAAAGTTGTCATTAGTAATTTATAAACTCATTTACTGAGTAAAATGTATTTTGAAGAAGCCACTGGTATAATTTTTTTTTAAATTTTGGTGTGGGAAGATCTCAAATTGTTTGCGGTATTTTATTGAATATTAATTTAGCCATCCAGTAACAAATTTTCTTAAAGCGTTTACTTTTTGGTATTTATATATAATATATACTTATATAAATACATATATATATATATCCTAATTAATGTTATTTATTGCAGTTTATGATAACCCTGATTTATATTACGTGTCTGAAAGTAGTTACTTCTTACCCAATTTGGTTTGACGTACCGACTGACATTATGCACTCCATACTCCATCTATATTATGTGTGTGTGTGTGTGTGTGTGTGTGTGTGTGTGTGTGTGTGTGTGTGCGTGTGTGTGTGTGCGTGTGTGTGTGTATGCGTGTGTATACTAACTGTTCAGGCAGACGTTCTGCCCTGCCCGACGATCCTTTGTCTAAAAATCCTTAAATTCGTAATAAAAATATTGAGGGCCAATTTCACAAGTTGGACCAAACTGCGCACACAGTGTGCAAAATTTCGCTGAAATCAGTTCAGTAGTTTAGGAGTTCATCGTCGACAAAAAATCTGACACGTGTTATATATAAAAACAAACTATAAGATCATTAATTAAACTTTAGTCGGAGTAAATTATTCAAACCGTCTTTTTTGCGAGTCTTCAAAATTAGTTATCAGTAGTTAAAAACATAATTACATAAATTTTCCTACCGTGCTCAGTTTTATGATCCACCAAGTAACCCAAAAACTAAAGTAGGTAACACTTCATAATGTTTGGCATAAGATAAAAAATTTAGAATATTAACTGTTAATGTCATATATTTTATTAGAGATGTTAAAATTTATTAGTTAAGAACCGCGTAAAAAATAAAATTTATGTGCCTTACCTAGTTTGAAGTGATTGGACATGATTCATTTTTTATGTTATAAATCGGTCATGTTATGGCCATCTGTTATGTTAGAGACGCAATGGAAATGTACAAACTGTAGAAAGAGTTGCAGTAACAGTTAACAAAATTAAGGAAATTATTAAGGTCTGTGTTGATGATCCTTAAGGTGAAAGCTACAGGGTGGCCCGCGAAATGCAAATTTTCTTAGATTTTTTGGACTTTGCAGGTCAGGGTCAGGTTGAATGTTTAACAAAATATGATTCGCGACCGTAACGAGTGTGTGTTTACAAAATTATTATCATTAAAATCACAAATACAACCCTCCAAGTTTATATAATTACTTTGAATGAGTTTTTCTGGAAATAGGCATATAATAGGATTATACGAACTTAGGGGGTTGTATTGATGAGTATAATGATTATAATTCTGTAAATACATACTCGTCACCGTCGCGAATCATATTTTATTAAACATACAATTAAAAAAACTTTTCTCTGAGAAGTCATATCAAGTAAATAATAATAATGTCCTCCGCACCGAATTTTAAAGTTTGTCTGTCTGTTTGTTTCTTTGTCTGCCTCTTCATACAAGTAAGGATGATAATCGAACACACAGCTCTGATAAGTGGATGCTGTAGCCCATAGACTATTACATTTATCCTCGAATAAGAATCAAAACACAAGTACATTATCACTCCTCACTCGATCGATTCTCGTACCTTACCATACGCACAGCAGTATTAATCTGCTATTTTACGCTAGTATTCTGTACAATCGTGGTCCTCCTGTTCAAGCTAACACATTCGTGCTGCAGCTTCGATTTCGATATCGATTAAGAACCAAAATGCAGATGCGTTGTCACCCCTGAGGAGTAAGATGGAATGCCTCGTTCCAGTAAAACGATTCTCCGGTTCTCGACACTCATCATACGAAACAGCAGCATTAAGCTGTTATTTTACACTGGTATTTTGTGAGAGCTGGTCCTTCCCGGATCAAGCCGACCCATTCGTGCTATAACCATAATATAATTGCAGCGTGGCTCTACCATGTAAAAATACGAAAGTCTTCGCTACATGAATTTAGTCAGATAAACTATTACGTTTATCCAATTCAGTTGGGACAGCGGTAATCGAACTCTGTTTGTTCAAGCTCAATGAACTTTGAACCAAGAATTTTTAAGCCTTGATTACCATGGCTTTTTATGATTTTTATTTTTAATCTCCGACGAAAACGAAGGGGTGTTATAAGTTTGTAGTGTGTTATCTGTGTATGTGTGTATGTGTGTATCTGTGTATCTGTATACCTATCTGTGACATCATAGCTCCTGAATGGATGAACCGATTTTGACTAAGTTTTTTTCGTTTGAAAGGTGTCTCAATCGGGAATATTCTTGGCTATGATTCAAGAAAATCTGTTCATCTGTTTGAAAATCATCACCTCTTTTTGTTTCGGGGGTTTTAAATTTAAATTATTGTTCATGGATTTATTAGATTAACTAACTCAACGCTAAAAGCAGCGGGTAGACGCTCGTCGTAAATTTTACAGTACCTATATAGGTTCAATCCTCACCTGCACCTTTTAAAATTGTTAACTATAATTTTAAATCCTGATGTTCTACACGTGCTCTGCGGTGAAGGGAAACAACATGTTTAAATAAAATATTTCGCGGAAGTCCGATCCGATCCCCAAGTCCGATTTCCAAGGAAGCGCGGCGGGCTAGTCGCTCAATAAACCTGTCAGAAGTGATGTGATGTATATTTTCTTTAAAAAACTATGTAATCATTTCTACTGTGTTGTGAAGTGTTTTACAGATATCAATTACACATGAGCAAACACAAAGGTCCAGTAGAATTATTCATGGGCCATACAATTACTTGTCTCGTGCAGGAATCGTAGCCGCGACTAAGAGCACCGCATCTAAATTCTTGTAAATCACTATACAGTACACACACACATAAATTTGGCCATGGAATGAAAAGGGAAGATTTTCCACCGGGCAAGGTGTTCAGCCCGGGGAGCGGCCAACGCTCAGTGTGTTTGTACAGAGCTGTTCTATATATAGCGCAGTACTTCGGAACTTTTGATAGCGTGATTTAGGCTATGATATGACAGTGCCGCTACATACACACACACACACACACACGCACGCACGCATGCACACATGCACGAACGCACACACGCACACGCACACACGAACGCGCACACGCACACACACACACGCGCGTGCGCGCACACACACAGGGTTTACGGGAATTATCCTTCTGATTTTATACGGCATACTTTATGAAGAGTGTATACGAAAAGCATATTTTATTTACATTATTTATTATTGCTATAAATTTAAATTATATAAATCACATGTAACTCTTATGGAAAGTTATTTTTTACTTTACCACTGGTTCGGAAAAAAACTTCTGTCCTGGGAAGAACCAGCAAGAAACCCAGCAGGGCTTTTTTTAAGTAAATTATACAATATGAAAGGTTGTACAAACTATTCACAAAATTTATTTTAGAAACAGTTAAGAAGCGGCAATCTCATTTCTAGGAGTTATTATCAACCATGTATTCATTTATATTATAATAACCCTTTTTATACATTTTTGGTTTAATAAAATATTTAAACTTGTTAATAGATGTATATTTTCTAGGACTTTGTTGTAATAGCGTATACATTGCCCCAAGAATGAATTACTAACTCTGTGGAGTCGAGAGACTGGTATCGCTAGCTTGTGTTTGTTCTAGTGTTTGCAAAGTATGTATCACTATTTTAACCGACTTCAAAAAAGAGGAGATTCTCTATTCAAGTGCAAGTCCTTTTTTGTATGTATGTATTTTGTACACGATATCTTCGCAGATTGTGAACTAATTTTGATATTTCTTTTTTCATTGAATAGTTTTTTATTGTGGCTTCGTGGCACAGTGGCTTAGCAATGAGTTGCTGCGCTGGGGGCCGCGGGTACGAATCCCGCACGGAATGAGTATTTGTATGGCCTACAAATATTTTTTCCGGGTCTGGATGTTTGTCCTTGTGCAATTTGTGTTTGTAAACTGCCTCCACGATATAGGAGAAAATCCTAGTGTGGGGGTAACGTTTTTTAAAAAAAAAAAAAAAATTGTAGTAGGTATATTTCAAGGGTGGTCCTACATAAATTTGGAGAAGAAACTCCTCCTATTCCTAAGGGTTGCAAATAAATAACTTTATTTTTAGCAATTTGAAGTCGGTTGGCTTTTCTTATAAGTTATAATTATTAATAAAACTAGTTATGTTCTTTGTGAACATACATTACGTTTTCGTAAATATACTGAGAGGCCAAAGTTAAAATATTTATTTCTTTACATTTTCCTTTGAGAAACTCTCTATCTCACTCTCTTCTGCAAAACAAAAATAGTTTCTATATCAGTCGTATTTCCCAATAGCAAAATCCCATAAGACATTATGCTATTGAAATAACTGAAATAAACTATTATAGCACTCTTGACACTAGTGACACCTCTAATCTTTTTCACAGCATAAGCTGCAGAGCAGTCCGTTTGCTAGTTTGGAGGTGGGGGGGGGGGGGGCACTGAAACTTTGCTTCGTGAGTGATGCCACGAAAAACAGTGAATTAAACGGGGCTCAGTTCTTCCCCATTTAAAAACACATTTGTGTTCAGATTTTCAACATTCGTTGTTGTAAATTTATTTAGTCTTACTGCCTTTTAAATATAGATTATTAACGTTAAACCCATGCGCTAACTTTGATATAGCATTATTCACTTCGTTACATTTAAATGATTGACGTTTAAGTTTAAAATCAAGGAAGTATCAAGTAGCAAATAATACTATATCATGATTATGACATACAAGGAAGGTAAGTCATTAATATAGACTAGAAATAGGAATGGGCTGAGAATTGAGCCTTAAGGGATACCCATTAGTACAGGTGACCCGGAAAAACTTTTACCATTGATAATAACTTTCTGCGTTCTATTACTTAAATATGAAATAATAAGTTTAGGCGCTATGTCCTTGACACCATAGTGCTGTATCTTTCTGATAAATGTATCATGGTAGGCACAGTCGAAGGCCATACAACGATCACAAAATACACCCAAAACATGCTCTGAATTCTCCCATGCACAAAAAAATATTATTAATAAGCTCAAGTTATTTATAACAAAAAACTTAACATCCGATATAAAATATTTTTTCAAAAATTTTACTAATTTAGTTCATCATTGATTACTTTTAGTCACGGTATTGCAGCTGCACCAATTGCATTTGCCGCTTAAAACAGCTATGAATAACCATAACATAATGAATTAATCAATTTGTAAAGGAGCCATATTAGACAATTAGAGCTGCTCAGAGCGCGACACTAATGAAATTAAGAAAAAATTTCTGCTGATATGAAATTTAAGAAAAAATTGTCAACAGCCTCAGCTGCTACTGCGCTGTGAAGTGACAGTGTAAGAATATCCACTACCCCATATCATCTCACTCTCTTGTGTATTTGTAATTATATTTATATAAATATATATTTATATAATTTATGGAATGAGCGCCACCATTTGAGGTCGTTTCATTACGCACACGTATTCAAGTAAAACACGGCCGTGTGCACTACACCGTTTTTTTTATTTAAATAAAATAAGGTAACAAACAAGCACACAGTCCACCTGATGGTAAATGGATCCTGTGGCTCATGGACATCTACCTCTAAACGATCTAATCGTCTTGTGGACTTATAAAATAGTCAGAGGCCACGAATTAAACGCCCAATTGTAAGAACTGTGTCGATCGATCTTTTATTGCGATCCAGGTCGATCGGGAACCTTACCTTGTAATTTTGCAGTTTTTTAACTTTTGCTATCTAACCTAGAAACTTATCCTGTTAACACCTTCATTCTGGCATACATATGTAAGTATAGGTACACTCTTATTCGATGTGTTTATTAATGCGTTTTCAATCGTTTCACAACTTGAAGCACATTTTGACGAACTTTATTCGAGAAATTTAATCGGGAATGGGCCACTGCATCCACTTACCATCAGGTGGGCCATATTTGTGAACCTTGGGTAAATTTGATGACATTAATATCACGTATATTAATGTCATCAAAGTTAGCAAATAGGCTTGCAGGTTGTAGTTAAGTACTGGCTTATATTAAGTTAAAAACCTATTGTGTAATAAAGCAATTTTTTATAGAATATGGGTGACAAACGAGCATACAGTCCACTATACAGAGCATATATGAATCCCCGAAGAAGAATCAAAATGCAGATGCTATGTCACTTCTGAGGACTAAAATGGAATGCCTCGTTTCCAGTAAAAAAAGTCTCAGGTTTTCTACACTCACCATGCGAAACTTTTATTTGAGATTTTTAGATTAGATTTTTTTTACACTATTATGTGAGAGCGTGGTCCTTTCCTATGCTACAGCTATAATATAGTTGTAGCATGTTTCTACCACGTGTAAATTCATCCCTGACAAAACACTTATCCCATAGAATTATTAACTTATCCATTTAATGAATCGTAAACAGATTTATTGTCTACATGGTTGTGCCTTTGTGCACGCTAATCTTTATAACAGCTGAAATTTTACTTAGTAGTAGTACGTCTATGTACCACACCCCTTTAATTATTTCTACCGCCAAATAGTACTGCGTGTCTTGATGTATTCCGGTCGAAAGGGTTTAGGAGCGAGTATAATAATTTTATACGTGGTAGAGCCATGCTGCTGCTATTAGTAGTATAGTTGTAGCACGAATGGGTCGGCCCGACCGGGGAAGGACCACGCTCTCACAGAATACAAGCGTAAAACAGCAGTTTAACACTGTTGTGTTTCGTATGATGAGTGTAGAGAACCGGAGACCCTTTTTACTAGAAAAGAGGCATTCTATCTTAGTCCTCACGGGTGACAACGTATCTGCATTTTGATTCATTATTGAGGATAAGTGTAGAGGTTTATGGGCCACTGTATCCACTTATCATCAGGTGGACTGTTTGCTCATTTGTCACCCTCATTCTATAAAAAAATTAGTGGTAGAGTCACGTATTATAGCTGCATCACGAATGGATCATTTTGAGCGAGGAAGGACCACTCTTGCACAGAATAGCAGCGTAAAATAGCAACATGATGCTGCTGTGATTGATATGACGTTTAAATTATAATAAGAAATAATATAAGTGACCAGAACCCTCTTTACTGATGACGAGGCATCTTGGTCCTCAGGGCGACAGCGAAACTATAATTCTTAATCGAGGATAGATACGAGTATATGCCACTAGGTGTCTTTGGGCCACTGCTCAAGCTTACCATCAGGTGGACTGTGCACTCGTTTATCAATATTGCTTCTAAAAAATTATTCTTCTATAATAATTAGTAACGTATCGCTTTTGTGATAATATCGAGAGAAGGTTAGAAAGCATTGTCAGATACACCTACACGATTACAACGCCACTAATGAGAAATTTGAGCCAGACCCGCGACTGCGTATTCAGGTATTTAAGCCAGCAGATCAATATTTTTTAAATAAGGGTAGCCCATAAACATCTACATCTATCTTCAATTAAGAATCAAAATGCAGATGCGTTGTCACCCCTGAGGTCTGGGATGGAATGACTTGTTTCCAGTAAAAAGGATCTCCAGTTCTCTACACTCACCATACAAAACACCAGCATTAAGCTGCTATTTTACGCTGGTATTTTGTGAGAGCGTAGTCCGTCCTAGACCCACTCATTCGTGCATCGTGTTACAACCATGATATAGCTGTAGCATGGCTCTACCACGTCAAAGATATTTTTATAGAAGAAAGGATGTCAACTGAGCACACAGTCTGCCTGATAGAAAGTGAATGCTGTAGTCTATAGAAGCGGACCACAACGGACGTCTTCCATTCATCAGACGCAGCTAGAATTGTGTGACGTTTTAGAGTGTACAAAATGAGCGCTTGCATATTAAAATAACTCTCTCGCGGTTAAACTCTAGTGCGAATGGAACCTTAATGTAAGTAATTAGTAGCATTAATTTAAATAATTTCGATAAAGGCCCACTGTAATTTACAATCTTAAACAATTTACCTTGTACTTTTTAACAAAAAAACTAATTTACAGCCGTTGACTTAAGAAGAGAAATATGTCAATGACATAACAATCTTAGGTAGATAAAAGAAATTGGAACATTCTAAAATTTAAGTGCTTAAGATAATATTGTGTAAACGCACGCATGTTAAAAAATGTATCATCTATTTATAGTATAATATTATATTACAGAAGACATGATTTATGGGCGCAAATATGCAATTTTATAAGTCAAGGCAGACATTCAAATACATTTTTTCATTCTAAACAGTCTATAAAAATCCACTGCTGAATATAGGCTTCCCTCGTAGATTGCCTCATTGGGAGGATGCCACAGTTGCCATGCCTGGCGGACGGATTGGCAACTCAGTGTTTTTATAATTTAGAGTTGTTATCAGGAAGATGCTGCTGTCCATCTCCTGTTACAGTTTCCCTCTGTCGCCTCTTACGTACACCCACGGGACAACATTCTTACATCACCACTACACGATTAGAATACATTATTGTCATTTACGACAAATATAAAATTTTTAATTGAGGTGACAAGCGAACTAACAGTCTACCTGACGGTAAGTATTTACTGCAGTCTATAGATACCAGCATACAATTTTAAACAATGAAGGGTACAAATGCGTTGTCACCCCTGAGAACTAAGACGGAGTGCCTCGTTTCCAGTAAAAAGGGTCTCCGGTTCTCTACACTCACCATACGAAACAGCAGCATTAAGCTGTTATTTTACGCTGGTATTCTGCGAGAGCGTGGTGTTTCCCCGGTCGAGCCGACCCATTCGTGCTATAACCACAATATGTATATTTATATGCAGCGTAGCTCTACCACGTAAATGTTAATATAAATAAATAATTGTTCTATTAGTACAATGGCAGGAAAAACGAATTAATCAATTTCAACAGTTACAGGTATTATACATGGATCACAATCAGGCGTGCACATTTGTAGTAAGTCCCTTACTTCCAACGGAATTAGAAGTTGTTACGTTACGATGATCGAAATCAAACTAGAGTACTCCTCCCTCCATTTTTATAGGATTCAATGTTTTCTTAGTATGGTTAATATTTTATCAATTTCATTAAAAAGCTCCAAGAAGAAATTAAATTACCAACCAAATTACATACTCTCTGAATAAGGTACTAATAAAAATAAAACCACTCCATTTTTATGCAGTAAACTTATATCCTAAAACTTAATTGTATATTTGTCGGAGGAAAAAGTTGACAACACCGCCTATATTATCATATTACAAACCGTTCTAAAATAATATAGATATACCGTGGATTTTTTATAGTCATAGGTAATTTCCTTACACCATGTTTACACGAAATCCAGTTCTGTTACCGTTCTGTAACGGCGGCTCTTAATTTATGAATGTCGTATCTATTTATTTTAACCAACTTCAAAAAGGAGGAGGTACTCAATTCGATTGTATGATTTATTATGTGTGTTACCTCGTAACTTTTTTCTAGGTGAACCGATTTCGATGGTTCTTTTTTTATTTGAAAGCTAGTGTGTCTCATATAATTGATCAAGATCTCACCAGTAGTTTTTGAGTTAAACTTAATAATTTATATTGAAGTCGGTTGTATATTTTTTTTAATTTTACCACTTGCTTGAAATTAATAAAATGTTACTTAATAAAACGTGTGTTTCTTGTTTATTGTGTATACTAACTATAATAACATACAATGCCATCAAAAACATAACTTGTAAAAAAAAACAAGTCTCGCAACTCAGTTCTTCTACCGTAATAAGTTGTGAGATCCATGTAAGTCGGTTAATATATTCAGTGCCTACTTAAGGGTCGTCATTACGTAATTATCTAACGTAACAACATCTTATAGTGACCATATCAATATTAAAAATCTTTTACGTTTTAAATAAATAGATTTACTTGACCATCGCATGAAAACACATTGTATCTGACAAGTAATACATATTATATTAAATAAGATTGTTGGCATCTCATTTCTCTTTGTAGATAGTCCTACTTTTTTATACTATTTGCGTAAGTTAAATAAAACGTGGTTTATATGTATACCTGCAATATCGCAGTAAAACCCAAAGGTTGCCCGGAAGAAAGTAGCCGCCTTACTGTAACGGACGGGAAGAGTGGAAGCCGCGGCGCGGGCAAGCAAGCCACCTCCTCCGGCCGCGGTTATGTTTATTAGTGTTCTTTCTTTCATGTCAATTTCGGGCAATTTAGTCTACTTAATATTTTGCGGGATTTTGGTACAACTTCATAAGACATTCTTGCTTTTTCATTCCATTAACCATTTTATAAGTTACCTTTGAACATAATTACATCTAGGTACCTATCTACACCTATTATTCTATTATATTATACATATACAGGTACACTGATTCATTTACTGCAAATGTAACTTTGTAATCCTACATATTTATATAGGATTACAAAGTTATTTATGCAGTTGTTGTATCTAGAAAACTGGACCGAAATTGCAAAATATTTTAGTTTTTCCTTGATTCATACACTAAACACTAACAGTAATCTAAATTTAAAGGTTCTATGTCTGCTAAAAGTGCTTTAGACTTTTGATGATCGGTCAGTCAGTGAGTGACAAAATTAAGAAACTTTGACTAGTTATAATTCTTAAACTACTGGTTCAAATTGAATGAAATTCGAAATATACCGTGCTTATATAATGCCTGCTTGGTAAATGAAAATTTAAGCTTTTAGTTTTATCCACAACGAAGTTATAGGGGGTCAAAAATGGCCTGAACTGCTACGAGAAAAGGATGATACGGCCGTGTCGCTTTTTGCTTGACTTGGCGAGATAAATATTTATTTTTGAATAAGTTCATTTATATTTTTGATTTTATTAAAGGCCTATGCAGGGACTCCATACAAGGACCAAGATGGCCTTGATAAAACCATTGTACCGAGGAAGGTTAGCAGATTTTCTTAAGCTCCGTCATAACTAACTAGTTCTTATTAATTTGTGACCATCACCGTACAGACAATTAAGTCAGGGAAAAACATTATTTTAAAGGATCTAGAACCGAGGAACATACGCCATATGATTCCAGCTGCTTGGAGAGCGTTATTATTATCGAAACATTTTTTGATTCGAATAGTAAATTGAAAAAAATATATCACAGTCGCGTAATATTTTTCTAAAGTCTATATATTAAATTATTAATGGTTTTTTTTTACTTTCTGATTTTAAATGGATAATTCAGGGGAGAGATATTAGCACTTTACAGCGCTCGAAACGCCGGGTTAATTTTAATCTGGAGGTAGCCCGTGACCATGGCTGCTATAAAGTGCTCGAAACGTCGGAAATAGAAAATAAGATAATATAGACGACGAAATCCGTAAAACTAGTTTTATTTAAATGTGTAGTGTTCGCGTCAATATAACAAATCATAATGCATATAAAAACTTGTTATATCTAATAATGTAAGAATATACATAGTTATGCTCCATTTAACACAGGCATGGGGGCATTTTGTCTGTACCATCGTTAATGACTGTCATCACGGCGCCGGTTATCATCCGTGTCAATGATATTGGTAATGCATTTCAAGGTCACAGTTGCACTAATTGACGCGTTCATAAACGAACTACACCTGCTATCAACGTCCTATATCAGGGCATAGCAATTGTGTAACGTGCGAGTTTATAAGTTACTCACGTCAGAACATTTCATACACAGTTATTGCAGCACTTACATTTTTTAAATTTTTTTAATCTTTACAGTAGGATTTTCTCCTATATGGTGGAGGAGTTATACACACATAATTGTTCATGGACAAACATTTAGACCCGGAACAATAATTCATAGGTATGCAAACAGTTGTTTCACGTGCAATTCAAATCCACAGCCACGCAGCGGCTCCACCAAACGCTCAGTTCAGCTCAGATTTAGAACTTAAGTTTATCGGTCCGTATTCAATCTCGTCTTCAGCCTGCAGCAGCCCACTGTTGAAAATCCCCGAGCATATAACTCTTGCTGCGTTGTGGCGTAAGAAAAGTCATCACCCCATTTGGTCCCGTGGGTGTATCTTAAAAATACCGCTTGAGGCGACTATGGGACAAGGCAGAAATATATCAGGGTTTATGATACAAATTAAACGTCATGGTTTATCGCTAGCATATTACTCTTGCTCTTGCTGTGTGGTGAAGTCGGAAATTCGATCTCCCTATCACGTCATGTAGGTTTTAGGTTGTAGGTTTTTAAAGATAAAAGTTAAGTTAAAGTTACAGCCTATATACGTCCCACTGCTGGGCACAGGCTTCCTCTCATTTCTGAGAGGGTTAGCTCAGATGTTTAGCGCTCGCTGTAAATTTCAGAGTACGCGAGCAACCCGGGTTCGATCCCCGCCGGCACCAATTAAATTAATAATTGCAATTTTAAGTGCTGATTTATCACGGGCTCGGCGGTAAAGGAAAACATTAAAACATTAACACAAAAAAAAGTCCCGCTGGGTTTCTTGCTGGTTCTTCCCAGGACAGAGTTATTTTCAATAAGAATTACACATGTAATGTATATTGAATAAAAATTATTCTATTCTATTCTATTGTGAGAAAACCTGCATAACTGGAAAATAAGAAAAAAATATTTTAAAGATAATTTAATGCAAATACCTTAAAGAACCAAGTTCTTTGGACATTTCCCTTTTTCTTATCAAAAATCTTATACTATTACAAGCGATCGACCCCGGCTTCCCACAGGTGATATTTAGATCTCGACAACAGCGTCACATACCGGATCCAATTGTAAAACTAAATCATTCTCGAATCAACTTAACCTATGAACCGCCTCACGGGGACAAGGACAGGTTATGTCGGCTTCGCATTGACTTAAACCCCATATGTACCATCTTCGTCGCACATCCGCATGCTCCAGCTTCTCCCCGAGAAAAGACAAGTTTCACCTTTAATTTTTTTTTATAGGAATGGGCGACAACAGTGTGCTCGACACAGTCCACCTGATGGTAAGTGGTTGCTGTGACCCATAAACAGCTACATCTATCCTCAATCAAAATGCAGATGCGTTGTCACCCCTAAGGACTAAGATGGAATGCCTTTTTTTCAATAAAAAGGGTCTCCAGTTCTCTACACTCACCATACGAAACGTATTCTGTGAGAAAGTGGTCCTTCTCCGGTCGAGCCGACCAATTCGTGCTACAACAGTGCATATTACTAATATATGTAGCTGCACATGCTGCACACGCTACCACGAATAAAACATCCAGACATATTGCCCGAATTTTTAGTAAGAATCGAATCCGCCAGCGATAACTAAGTGAAGCTACGCACAAATGTGGGTCGTATATAAATAAGAAATACAGGAAATATCATAACTTATTCTTCGTTCATTAACATGGGAATGATTTGTTTTTGAACTAAAAACTTCTTTAGGATCGTCGTAATTTAAAACTCGATGAAAAGAAAAAGCGTGCCACTTAAAAGAGACAAACATTCTATTATACATCTGTAGCATTAAGCCTGCGAGAGAATGAGATACAATACAGTATACAGTGCTTCATCTCGGTCTCCTCTTTGCGCGGTGTTACGTAGCCTTTTTTGAAAGTTTCTCTTCTACCGCATGTAAACTGCGCACATTTTTTTGCAACTTTTCCCCACTTAACTAAAGTACTACCTACTTATGTCAACCGCCCAGTTTTAATGTAATCCATGACGTTTGCGGGTTACTACTATGGGTTTTTTTCTAGGTAACGGCAACATTAATCAATACGAATAATAAGCATTTTTATCACATACCGTACTCCATTTTTTTCACATGTCACATTAAATCTTAAGTCCATAGGCCTTTGTTATGATTATATTATACTCTTAGATGGCGAATCGTCATATGGTTCCGTGGATGGTGAGGCAACAAAGGAAAACAAACCAGGAGATAGGCAGAAGTATCTTCCTAATAACAACTAGAAGAAAAACTGCGGTTGCCAACCCGCTTGCCAAGCGTGATAACTTTAGCAAATCTTATATGAGGCAATCTATGGTGGAGGGTTATGTTTAGCAGTGAGTTTTACGGACTGTAATGTGATAATGGAATTACTTGTATGTGGTAGCGGTGTAAACAATCGAATAACAATAAGTAATCCTTTCTTAGTAGATATCTACGCCAAAAAAGAAGTGTATATATATATATATATATATATATATATATATATATATATGTCAAATTTAAAGTCAATCGGGTGGATAGTTTTAGAGATCTCTTGATGAGTGAGAGAGTGAGTGCTATTTCGCTTATATATGTATATGTATATGATAATAAATTAGTAGTAAAGGTAAAGTTATAGCCTAAATATGTGCCACTGACGGGTAACTCTTCTATAATTTCTAAGGGGTTAATGGAACAATTAGTGTACCGGGCTGCACCAGTGTTGGCGGACTTTCCATCCTCGAAATATTTAATTCCTGAAACATACTGGTTTCTTCACTATTTTTAGAGTTCAGTTCCCGAAGGGTAACCAACGGGACCCTATTACTAAGCCTCCGCTGTCCTTCCATCCGTCCGTCCGGCTGTCTGCTAGCGGGCTGTATAAATTTTTAGAGAATATGAATTTCTATTGCTACTATAACAGCAAATAATAAAAATAAATTAAAAATTAAAGGGAGCTACTAGAAACGTGTATTACGATGGTACGGAACCCTTCACGCGCGAGTCCGATTCGCACTTGGCCGGTTATTTTCTACACCACTGAAGTGGCAAATCACGTGGTAAATTGACACTTGAAATTGCAATTATAAAATTGCCAGTCATTGGGGACTGCCGACACAAGTGAAAACATAAAAGTATGAAATAGCAGTGTTCTTTTTTTATTTTCAAATTAATTGTAGTTTCAATAATTTTAATTTAATAATTTTTTGTAAAATAAAATGATAACATTAGCCTGGTTTTCATTTTCCCAATTCAAAACAGTTATACACTCTTAATCATACACTACAAATAAACTGTTAACATTAGCACGCCAGTGACGCGAACTCATAATATTTTACCCGCTCGAAAATCGCCAACTCGCCTAAAGAAATTTTCACTTCAAGAATTTAGTGGTATCGCCAGGGATACAGGCAACTCGGGTGCTAGCGTCGAGTACGCCAGAACCCGAGTTACTCCCGTAGTACTACTGAACTACGGGAAGTACTACGAAATTAACGACAAGCGCCCCTGAGTTACCACATAGATTAGAATTAAACGAAAATATGCGTTAGAAAAAAATTTATTTTTTAAATTCGATGACCGTTCTTAAAAATCGTTTAATGTCACATTTTACTTAAAAACTTAAAACAGAATTTAATTCCCGTCAACCTCTCTGTAAACAAAACTAACTCTAGAAACTGTGACTTAAAAATCTGTGACTCATGTGTTCTTACAAATACAAAAGTACTGCTGTGTTCTTAAAAAAATAGCTACATAATAAGTAATACTTATATTTAAACGATTACATTGCATTTAATAAAGTTAATTTTACGGATTAATCGTACCGTAAAATTAGTTTTATTCAAAATTAGTTACAATAATTGCTACTGGCGACTGGCGGCTGATTATCGTAGCCGAGTTTACGGAGGTCCTTTGAAACCATAGAGATCTTTAGTAGCACGCTCCCGTACGACTCTGTCCGTAATACTGAAATGAAATATTAAAATATAATATGGAAATATAATAGACGATATAAATGAACATATGATGTAAATATATGAGTTGTCGTGGATGTAACGACCCCTTTACCAAGAACTTCATATTATTAGCCAGTAGTGTCCGACCGAAGCTTTAGCTTCGGCTTCAGCTTTGGCCACATTAGGTCAAAAAATCACTGTCGGCGAAACTTTCGGCTTCGGCTAAAATGGGTCGAAGTTTTGGCCGAACACAAGTTTTTAGCAAGCGCTAAATTCAACGAGCTGTCACGAATTTTTATACGTGGTAGAGCCATGGTGCAACTATATTAGTAGTATAGTTGTAGCACGAATGGGTCGGCTCGACCGGGGAAGGACCACGCTCTCACAGAATACCAGCGTCAAATAGCAGCTCAACATTGCTGTGTTTCGTATGGTGAGTGTAGAGAACCGGAGACCCATTTCACTGGAAAAGAGACATTCCATCTTAGTCCCCACGGGTGACAACGCATCAGCATTTTGATCGCAAACGAGGATAGATGTAGATGTCTATAGGCCACAACAACCACTTACCATCAGGTGGATTGTGTGCTCGTTTGTCACTATCCTATAAAAAAAGAATTAGCATTACTCATTCGTAGTAGTTTGAGAGCTATTAACGTGGCGACGTAATTTTTATCATTTCTAGATCAACTTCTAGAAATGATCAAAATTACCTTTTTATATTATATAGTCAATATATAATATAATATTATATAAAAGTTTTTAAATAAAACTAATTTTACGGATTTTATCGCGTATATTAATCTATTTTTATATTCCCGACGTTTCGGGTGCTTTCCAGCACCCGTGGTCAAGGGGGACTGAGGTGTTTGACGTCCTGCTGTCATAGTTAGCCCGGCTACCTTCAGTTTTTTAATAGATGTAGATGTAAGGTAGCCGGGCTAACTATGACAGCAGGACGTCAAACACCTCAGTCCCCCGTGACCACGGGTGCTGGAAAGCACCCGAAACGTCGGGAATATAAAAATAGATTAATATAGGCGATAAAATCCGTAAAATTAGTTTTATTTAAAAATGTGTAGTGTTCGCGTAAATATAAGAAATCATTATATAAAAGTACTAAAATATAAAAGTTTTGAATCATTGAAATTTCTTGAACAAAAAAATCTCACCCCATCCAATCTGTATGGTTTTAAAAAGAACAAATCCACAGACGGTGCTTTTTTAAGACTCTACACGGGTAGCAAATTATTTAGATAATAATAATGATCATTCTGTTGGGGTTTTTTGGACTTACGAAAAGCATTGATACCGTGTTGTCGAGGATACTACTGAAGCGAATGGAGAGATTTGGTATATATGGGATTCCCTACGATTGAATTAGGGATTACTAAAGTAATCGAAGCCAGCAGGTTAAAGTTGGCACAAACATTAGTGACATAATAAACTGTGATTACGGAGTCCCACAAGGAAGCACTCTTGGACCAACTCTTTACCTGTTGTACGTTAATGATCTTTGTGACTGTTCGCGACGTCTTGTTAAGAACATAGTAAAACCTCCCAACGTGCCTGCGCCCGCACATTTGAGTGTCTTATACCTTGAACGTCTTTATGACAGCTGGCGAGATCCGCATGAGCTCCGGGGGCGACACTCAATATCGAACACTGGCGTAAACGAACGCTTCCCTTACCTTCTATTATCTTTTGCATCAACATTTTAATTTCTACAAAATATTTTAATTAAAATCAAATAAACCTATAAGTACTACAGTCTACTTGTGTATCAATCAACAACAAAGTGGACCTTCAATTAAAAATGAACCAGAAGCATATCGGCAATTAAATCTAAGCGTCATTATGGCAGTCATTATGTGTACTTGAAAATACTTCAGAATTTAAAGAATATGGATATGGAGACCTAAAGACCCAAAATAGAAAACGGCACTGAGTGAGTTCGTTCCAATTCCTATTTTCATACTTATATATTATCATCTATTCATTATCAAGCAATTCAGAATATATATATATATATATACATTTATATATGTAATAATAATTATATATATATATATATATATATATATATATATATATATATATAAATTTTACATGTATAAATGTAACCACTATAACATTATTCTATAGATAAGCACGTAATAAGCTTATTATTTTACTACGTTTATACATATTGTTTGTTGCATATTTATTAGATGTTCGATCTTATTATAATATTTATTGTCTTCTTTAGTTCGATTTTTTTGAGTAAAGTGTATAATTATTATTTATTATTTGTTTTAATTAAGAGTGTTAAGAATCAAAAGGGCCAGTCCTTCCCTTAAAGACCTAATTAAAAAACGTCCGGAAATGGAGGCCTTAAAGCCAAACTCACATCATTTAGTAATTTTTTTAATCTTATAAAAGATTCGGTTGTCTTGTCTAAGCTACAAAAATCGGAACTGGAATGTTGGCTTAGAAAAATTGATGCGCTATACGATCAATCTGACGCGTTACAGATGAAGATTGAGGCATTGTCAGAGCAGGTTGAGGACGAATACAACGGACGCCTCCAATACGAAGAACAATATTATTCACTCCTTGCTTTGGCGCGTAGTATGATGAATGCTGCTACTTCATCAACGTCTTCTAGGGCAGGTTCCATGACAGGTGACCATAAAGATAGCTGTGCTCCGAAATTCGATCTGCCTGATATCAACGTGCCGCAGTTCAGCGGTGACTTTCATGAATGTTTGGAATTTCTACGTGGTAGAGCCATGCTGCAGCTATATTAATAGTACAGTTGTAGCACGAATGGGTCGGCTCGACCGGGGAAGGACCACGCTCTCACAGAAAACCAGCGTAAAATAGCAGCTTATCGCTGCTGTGTTTCGTATGGTGAGTGTAGAGAACCGGAAACCCTTTTTTCTGGCAAAGAGGCATTCCATCTTAGTCCTCACGGGTGACAACGCATCTGCATCTTGAGTCTTTATTGAGGATAGATGTAGATGTCTATGGTTCACAGTAACCACTTACCAGCAGGTGGACTGTGTGCTCGTTTGTCACCCGATCCTATAAAAAAAATTTAGAAATACGTATCTTTCAATTATCCATATTAATATTAATAACATCTCAAACGGTTGATACTAGACAGAGCAGGCACTTCAGGTTCGAATTAATTTAGAATAGGGTTCAATGATATGGAATCCATACTACGCAGTGCACTCTGAGCGCATTGAATCGATCCAATCCAAGTTTTTGCGTTTATTAAGCTTAGGTACCGGCAACAATAAAAGACTCTGTTCATATGCTGAGAGGCTTAAAGAGTTTGACATGACACCACTTCACCTCCGTCGCGACGAATTGGACCTAGTTAACCTACACAAAATAATACACTAGGAACTGGACAGCCCCGAGGTCTTGGAACTGTTAAATTTTAACATAAAATACAATCTACGTAGACCTATGGAAAAATATTTGACATACCCCTATCACGAAATAATATCTCCCGGCATCAACCCCTATCAAGGTTATGTCGACTTTATGAGGATTATAGCCTTCGCTTTACCAACCTTGACATCTTCAACTCTAGCCTGGTTCGCTTTAGAAATGTTTTGAAAGACATTCTCAAGGACATCCCCTTTGATTGATATTCATTATAGTTATAGTTCTTGATTTGTTGGATTTATGAGCCTGTTAGTTTAAGCAATTTTATCTTAAATGTTTGTTTCTTATTCTTGGCATGCCGTGATAACACGTATAAGGATTATGTCTTGTATCACACCATTATTATTGTAAGTTATAGCTTTAAGTCATGATGTAATCTGTTGTGTTGTCCAATAAATAAATAAAAAAACGTACATAAATTTCACTATTTACGCGCAGCTTTGAAAAGTACTGCGTCATTAATTATTCAAAGTTTAGATGTAAGAGTAAACAATTATCCTATGGCAATTATTAACGGAACGATATGATAACATACGTCTTTTAATCATCAATCATACACAAGCCTTATTAAATACAAAAAATAGATCCTCTGAAAGTAGTTTAGAAATAAGAAATCTTATTGATGTGATGAATAAAAATTTGAGAGCACTTGCAACATTAGGTGAACCTGTCGATCAATGGGACACAATTATTGTTTAAGTAATATCAAAAAAAATTAGACTCAGTTACGAATCGGCTATGGGAAAAATACAGGTGCAGCTTAAATTGTAACTCACCAAGTTTACAACAATTCATTAAATTTTTAAACAATAGGTGTGATTTATTGGATACATTTAATGCTGGAGTAACTATTCCTATTATACATAACGTCAAACACTCAAAACTTTAATCACAACCTTTAACTTATAACAATAATAATTACAACAGTTCATTTAGCAAAAACGAGTTAATAAATACAAACAAGAAAAATTATAATAATAACATTAAATGTCCTTGTGTAACAATTAATGTGTTCACAAAATCATTTCTTATTTACATGTCCTTCGTTCATTAAACTTGATGTAGGTTCTCGTATAAAAAAAGCCACCGAAAGTAGAGTATGTAATAATTGCTTACATACAAGTCATAACCACTGTAGATTACCTTATTGCAAGTATTGTAATTCCAGACATAATACTCTTTTGCATAAAGATAATTTCCATAAAGACCCATCTTCTTCTAATGTAACACTTTCGACAAATATCAATTCATCTTCTAACGCTGCCTACGTCATATTATCTACAACGTTGCTACGTGTAAAATACAAAAACGGAAAACATCACACAGCCAGACTTCTGCTTGACAATGGAATCACTTGTAATTTTATTACGGAAGATATGTGCAATAAGTTTAATTTGGTAAGATTGATTCCACTACCTCTACAATTAATAAGTCCAAGTCACACGGGCCTACCTTCTTCTATTGACATTTTAGTGGGTGCAGATAAATTTGACCTTATCTTCACGCACAATCCCTGACGGGGTAGCCAGAGAGAACAGATCGCCAAGTGTCACGATCCTTACATACCTCTTTCGCTTCTTTCAGATTCATTATCATCTTCATACATGCACGTCTAGGTATCCGAGTACTCTTGACCCTACCCTCTTCGAGCAATTTGCTCACATGGTCTTCGAAAGTTAGTCTCGGTCTACCTCAACACCTTTTAATATTAACTTTCGCGCTATACATTTTCTTCACCATTCGGTCTTCACTCATTCGCTCAACGTGCCCAAACCACCGAAGCACGCCCTTATCAATTTTTGTGATAAGGTCATCTTTCAAACCTGCCATATTGCGAATCTCTTCGTTTCGCTTTCGGTCGGCCATGGTAACGCCGCACATTTTACGAAGAGATCGCATCTCCATTGCATTCAACTTGCTTTTATGCTTCTTCTGGCATACCCAGGTTTCGCTGCCATATAACAAAGTTGGTACCAACACTGCGTTATGTATTGCAAGGCGTGCACTCTTCACTACGCCTTGCCTTTTGACTAACGCAGTCAGGGCACCATTGACTTTGTTCCCGGCAGCGACACGCCTGTCCACATCTAAATCATATCTTTCATCCCGGCTAAAAGCACTCCCCAAGTATACAATTTCATTTACTTGTTCTAGACATTCCTGATTTACCCATATTTCACACTTCGTTCTCTCTTCGTCCCTTTCAAATACCAGAACCTTAGTTTTATTAGCGTTCAAACGGAGACCTTTAATTTCACATTCCTCTTTCATACACGTGACTAATGCCTGCAGTTCTGCCTCTGATGGTGCAATAACCACTGCATCATCAGCATACAGCAGACAATTTACTTTTATGTCACCCAATTTCACACCCAAACAGCTATCTTTCAGCTTTTGTAAACAGCTGTCGAGAAAAAATTTAATAAATTTGGGGGGTAGTCTTAAATGCAGGAAACATCAACATTGGTCCAACATATCCATAATTACATTCCTCAAATCTAGGATGGCTTTTATTAGGATGCATATATACTAATAAAGTTCAAACTCGTAATATATGTCATCATATATTGAACAGTAACGAAGAATTTACTCTTGCAAAATTTTGGGAGTTAGACTAAATTTCATCTCAGTATTCATATTCTCAGGAAGAAAATGCGAATAAATGTTTAATAACACTACATATCGCACTTCGTCTAGTTAATTTGTAGTGACAATACCGTTGCAGACCTCACCTGATTGTCTGGGTGATTCACATGCCTAGGCTAAGCGAAGGTTTCTTGCAATTGAGTGTAAGTTTGAACAAGACTCTCAATACAAGCAAAATTATCACGAATTTATTAGAGAACATATCAATCTAGGTAACATGACCCAAAACTTACCTAATTCACATTTCACAAATAAACATAATTTTTACTTGCCACACAATGGTATTATACGAGAGTCGAGTACAACAACAAAATTACGCTTTGTATTTGATGCATCCGCTGCCACAACATCTGGTAAGAGCTTCAACGATATACAAATGGTGGTACATAAATACGCTATTACTGGAGATGTAGAAAAAATGTATTTTATTGCACAAATCACAACACACCTTAAAACAAATCATATTTAGATTTAACACAAACGAATCCTTCAAAACATAATTATACTCTTAATACAGTTACCTACGGATCCTCATCGGCCCCTTATTTAGCCACTAAATGTTTAGTGTCCTTCCCTAAAGATACTCCTAAATTGTTAGTACAATATGCCATTAAACATGATTTTTATATGGATGGCTATTTGGGTGGCTGGGCTCTATCGGGTCCGTTATCGCTTTGGTCAAAGAAATAAAGATAGTAATCGATTCCTCGAAATTTCATTTGCGTAAATGGCAACCAAATAGCTAAACAATTATAAACAATATAACGAATGCCGATAAAAATTATCAACATAAAACTCTTAATCTTTATTTTTCTTCAAAAAAAATTAGCTTTATTCTAGGACACCTCTCATGACACTTTTTATTTTTCAATTAACCACACCTTTACACTTAAATACACAAAACGTAATATTTTATCTTTCATAACTCAAGTTTTCGATCCTTTGGGTCTGGTATAAATGTGGCTGTGATGATGAAGTTCCATCGCAAATTACATCGGAATTACATAACAAAAACAGAAACATAAACTTTTTTATTCAATATAGATTATAAATAATACTTATTGAAAGTCACTCTTTTGTATAATTACCACTGGTTCGAAAAAAACCTCTGTCCTAGGAAGAACCAGCAAGAAACCCAGCGGGACTTTTTTTTAAATAACAGCTTACAATCATGTATGTTACACAAATTAACAACACAACAAATTAGAAATAGCTTGGTAGCGATCACCTCATTTCCAGGGGTTATTATCATCTATAAATTCTTTAATATTATAATAACCCTTTATATACAAACTTAGTTTAATAAAATTTATGAACTTTGAGCAGGTCAAATTTTATATATTTTCTGGAATTTTGTTGTAAAAGCGTATACATCGCCCCAAGAAGGAATTATTGACTCGATGGAGTAGAGTAACTGGTACTACTAGCTTGTGTCTGTTCCTAGTATTTACAGAATGAATATCACTTATTTTTGTAAGACTACTTTTATTTTTGTGTACGTACATTACATTTTCATAAATGTATTGAGAGGCCAAAGTTAATATATTAATTTCCTTAAATTTTGAGGCACGCCCATTTGTACCATCGAACTCATACTGTTAATGACAACTTTTTGCGTTCTCTTACTTAAATATGAAATAATTAATTTAAGAGCATCACTTCTTACACCGTAGTGTTGAAGTTTCCTGATTAATGTTTTTCCTGATTGTACCTATTATAGACGCAATAACTTTAACGGAAATCCCCCACAGATCCGCAGTTTTCTTAACATCAATAGTTTTAAAATATTTTATAATATCTTTTGATGATACTTTATGAAATGTAAAATACTTTGTACACGCATTTACATTTTGTTTAAGTAATGATTCGGCGACGGCAGGAGAAGAATTCAGTGACTTAGTGGTTAATATCGGAATATCAGTAAAATATTTCTCAAAAACCATTGCAACGTCCTGATCTGATTCGGTTAATTTGTTATTAACACTTAACTGGTAGTTTGAATTCCGAGAGTTGATCTTACCAGTTTCGCTATTAATTATACTCCATGTCATTTTAATTTTATTAGAAGCCGTCTTAACTTTATTGCTCAAATGCAAAAACTTGGCTGTGGAGCACACTCTTTTAAATATTTTTGAATATTTTTTACATATTCCCTAAATTCGACGCTATGATTATATGATCTTTCATGGTAAAGATCATATAACCTATGTCTGCTCTTGTGGACTCCTACTGTCGCCCATTCATTAAATGACTTCCGACTGTTCAAGGAGAATGTTTTAGAAGTAAAATTATTATTTTATTCATTGCAAATAAGCTTAAATAATGTTCCATACAAAAAATTTGGATCATTTTGGTATGAAAGTGATGGACGTTTTTTCACTATGTTACTTCTAAATTTCTCCAAGCGACGTCCATTTACTGGAACAAACACAACTTTCTCATCTACTTGATTTTTGTGAACATAAGGTAACGAAACTACTTGTCCACAGTGATCAGAACTTAATTTTTGAATTATACATTTATGCAACGGCTTCACATTTGTAAAAATGTTATCTATACATGTTGCACTAGGCTCTAAAAATAAATTAAAAGACCATATGATTTAAAAAATGATCTAAATTTAATATTGATTGAGGAAGCTTCTAGGAGATTGATATTCTCTGATATTTTCTCTGATAGTCTCCACATATTACAACAGATTTATTCTGTTTTTTAAGCTTAGCAAAAACTTCCTCCAAAATTTTTTCAAAAGTATCGTATATAGAACATGGGGGTATGTAGACGCTCACAACACAAACTTTATTTTCTCTTTCTCACATAAATACCATACATGTACCACGCTTGATAGCGCGAGATGATCTTCGGAAAACACAGTTACACGTATTTACCGATGCTTCAGAACATGCATATGGCGCATGCGTTTGTGTAAGAACAATCTCAATTAACGGATTAGTGCAAGTTCGTCTTTTAACATCTAAAAATAAGGTGTCGCCTATAAAGTCTATAACAATACTTCGCTTGGCAGCTATGCGGCGCTTTACTAGGCACAAGACTCTATAAAAAGTGATAGAGTCTTTAACGATGGAGATCAATGGTTGTTTTTTTTTGTGTGATTCTACAATTGTTTTGGGTTGGCTTTCCACAGAGTCAAATTCTCTTAAATAATTTAGAGAGTTAATGAGATACTAGAAATTACAAAGGGTCACACCTGGGGTTATGTGCCATCTAAGCTAAACCCTACTGATCAGGCTTCCCTTGCGGTGAATGCTGACTTCCTCAGCGCTTTGACACTTTGGTGGAAGGATCCAGAGTTTTTAA
This sequence comes from Parnassius mnemosyne, assembly GCA_963668995.1. NCBI lineage: Eukaryota > Metazoa > Arthropoda > Insecta > Lepidoptera > Papilionidae > Parnassius > Parnassius mnemosyne. Next base: position 10,750,886 of record CAVLGL010000093.1, read on the forward strand.
ATAACTTAATTTTAAAAATTCCACCATCTCCAAACATACACACAATAACACTTCCAGAACTTACACTTCATATTGATATACAACCAATTCACTGCATCAAGTAATTTATCGTGAAACAAATTATAAAATATTAGTAAGAGTATTTGCATACGTTCAACCTTTTATCACTTTATCAGAATTACGATCATCACAACAACATCTTCTTAGTTATTCTCAACATATAGTTTCCTGATGAATACGCCATATTTAAAGCATTTAAACCGATACCTAAGAGTAGGTGGTAAATTAAGTAATTCGTGTTACACGTATGATATTAAGCACCCGGTGTTATTGTGTTCAAAACATCATCTTAACTTAAATTATTTTTGAAGCTAAATACAAAGAATTATTTCATGCTAGCCCTCAATCTAAAGTTAGACAAAATTTTTGGCCTCTAGGTGGAAGAAATTTATCAAAATCGAGTATCAAGTTCGTGCTTGTATTCGTTGTAAAAGATTTAATGCTAAAGTACAACCCATCGTGGGTAACTTACCTGTTGAAAGAACGTGTCTCGAATTTCCTTTCTTCAACACAGGTGTCGACTTTTGTGGACCTATCCTGATAGCCGACCGTAAGGGACGCGGTTGTCGATTGCAAAAGACCTATATTTGCGTTTTTACCTGTTTCGCAGTCAAAGCCGTGCCTGTAGCTTGTTACGGACCTTACCAAGGAGGCGTTTTAGCGGCAATGAACCGCTTTATATCGCAAGGGTAAGCCTCAAAATATGTATGCCGACAATGGCACAACCTTCGTAGAATCCAGCAACGAACTTACTCGATTCCTAAAGGCGAATAATATCTACATACTTGCCAATTTAGCAGAACTTAATATTAACTTTGGCAACATTTGGGAGGCGGCCATCAAATCGGTAAGAACTCTTTTACATCGCGTTTTAAACTTAACACATCAATGATGAATGAGACAAAATTTTGCTAGGATTGCTCGTAGTTTATTGCATACAGATTCAATATGATCAGTCCATTTCATACGATCATCAACTATTAAACCTAAATACCTACATTTTTCAACTATTTCAATTTGAGGACATTCACAATTGTTATTATGGGTTGAACTTTGATTCTTTAACTGCAAATTTTAGCTCCTGTAATTAAAAAACACCGGCCAAGTGCGAGTCGGACTCGCGCTCCGAGGGTTCCGAACAAATCAAAGGTATATAAGTTTAAAATTATTAAAAATATTTTTATTATATGATGATATAAAAATTTATGCTTTTCGCAATTTTTCCTTACGTTTTTTACGTTAATTTTTCTTTACGTTGCTTCGTACTAAATTTTAAGATTCTGAGTTCACGGGAAGTGCCCTGTAGGTTTTGATTCCCTTGCGAATGTCGAAAATTTGCGGCATAAACGGCTGTATCTTTTAATTGCGTTGGCTTAGAAGTTTGATTTTATCACAGCTCCAAGGGACAGTAGACTTGAGTATTTTATATGAATTTCAGCTTGATACCTTCACGCGTTCCTGAGAAAAAGGGTCTCGACAGACAGACAGACAGACGGACAACAAAGTGATCCTATAAGGGTTCCGTTTTTTCGGATTGAGGTACGGAACCCTAAAAAGACAACATTAGTACCTAAATTAAAATAATAAAACAAAATCTCATTACTTTTAACTATTTCCGTTTGTTAAGAGTGAGGGTAGATTTCTAATAAGCGGTTAAACTCCCCCATTAGTACAAACTCACAGACAACTTAGGTCATTCAAAGAGTCTCAATTGTTGTCGTCGTTCTGTCCATCGTTGTAAAACTTTTATTACCAGCAAATAAAATGACATTGCAGCGCGGTCGGCCTGTGTTGCATCGTGATGGGCTATGTTGGTGTTGGTTTGCATACATCAATGCATTCCATGAATATTTTATAACGTAAAGTCTACTAAGGAGTGTTCATTTATTTAAATAGTTAAGATATCTATCTAAAACGTTCTTATCTCATCAGCACTTGGGATTTTCTTACTTTGAATTTTTGAATTTAAAACATAAACTAGTAAGCACACAAACCTTGTTATTTATGTGTAATCATGCACTAGGAGTAAAGTATTCTGTGATCATGCATGACTAACTAGCTAGTATCAGTGTTGCCAACGTAGGCGATTTTTCGCCAATTAGGCTACTCGGGATGGAAATCGGCTACGAAAATTTCTGAAAGGCGACTGGTCGCCAAAGAGGCTACTAGAGAGACGAACAATCGACCGTCAGTTAGACTGAATCCCAACAGAAGTTAATATTAGCCTAAAATAACACCCCCTACGCATAACGTACAAATCAAAATAAAAAACTGGCAACACTGTTAATTTCGAGGAATACTCCGAAATTAAGGCTCACTGTCATTCTCACTCATCTGCAGAAGTGCGCAAGAGAGACGGGTAGATTCAAATACACGGACAAAGCGTTAGGGAGTAGGGCTTCTAACTTAGCCTGTTGCACGTATTAAGTAACCAAATTTAGAATGCAATAAGATTGTAAGTATTCGCTTCGCTGTTAATAACATTTGTTATTAAAAGTATTAATACCGGCTATGTCTTTCATTTGTATGTTATTTGCGAAATTTCTCCAAGAGTCCTGTGCGTGCATGTTCTCGTGCGCTTAGTGAAGGAATTAGTTGACAAGCTACCACTTAATGTGTCAGTGGTGGAAAAAATTGAACATTTATCACCAAGCCATGTGTGCCTCTCAGCCAGCAAATCCAACGTTGATGATTTTCCCTGGCAATTAAGGAAACCTAATATTGACCGGGAAACTATAATGAATCAATGACGTTCTTTAAGTACGTTGCGCATCGAAGTAATCGGTACAGCTTCTCCCAATGATATCGTAAATTTTTAGGTACAGGTATTGAAAATACAGAATGCTGGAGGGAATCCGATGTTTAAAGAATTTGCCAAGTTTTTATTGCGATGTCCCTCATTACCTTTAAGTAATGCTATCGTAGAAAGAATTTTTAGTGTGATGGGCACGATAAAGACAAAATTAAGGAACAGAATGTAACTACCCATGCTGATTGCGATTCTTAGAATCCGTATACATATGAATGTCCGAAATATTTGCTGCAACAATTTTCAACCGCGCAATCATATGATCAGTTTACATGCTGGGAGAAAGTAGAATAGAATAGAATAGAATGTCACGGGGAGTGCTCTGAGGAATTGTTCGGACTAATTCCAGCCGCTCAATTTCACCATCGCACATCGCGACAAAACTCGCGTTACCATCCATACCATCTGGATGATTGGCGGTCCACCACTGTGCGATTTAGAAGAAGTTTTCTCCCTCGCACAACTTCCTTGTGGAATCAATTACCACCAGCGAATTTTCCGGACCGATACGACTTAGGAACTTTCAAGAAAAGAGCTTACACCTTTCTAAAAGGCCGGCAATGCATCTGCAATTCCCCTGGTGTTGCGGTTGTTCATGGGCGGCGGTAGTCACTTACCGTCAGGTGGGCCGCATGCTCGTTTGCATAAATATCCCTCTTCTATAAAAAAAAAGCAGAGGCTACAGAAAATTTTGAACGGTGAAAGTCTTGCTGATGCTTTGTTGCTGCTGCCAGCTAATGATGATTGCTGATTTTTTATATTTGATACTCTATGTACATCTTATGAATAAACAAATTGTTAAAAATTACGTTTTTATTTATTCATAGCGAAGTTTTGATGTTTGGGCTACTTTAGGCTACCTCAACTCAAATTATGATAAATTCAAAAACAAAAAAAAAATTCAAAACGTTCGGGGTCTACGGACTAAGACTGACTTGCTTTTCAGAAACGTCTTATGTCATGAGTATGATATAATCTGTTTCACTGAAACTTGGTTACATTCGGGTATATTCGACTTAGAACTATTTGATGCACGGTATTACGTATATAGAAGCGATCGTAACTATACAATCAGAGGTGATACAATGGGTGGAGGAGTTCTGATTGCAATGAGTCGTAAGCTACAAGTTACCAACGTTGAATGCATCCCGTCAACAAATTCAGCTGCTGACGTAATTCGTGTTTCTATTTCATTCGAACGACATACACGTTGCAACATATACTGTTGTTATTTCCCACAATGTCGAATTCACAAAGATGTGTTATCAAACTTTTACGAACATATCTCTGATGAAGTTCTCTCTTACCCTGATGACTACTTCATTATATTAGGAGATTTTAACATACCTAACGCTTTCTGGTCAAAGAATTGTAATGCTGATGTGACCTTACATGGAGACTTTTCATCGGATACAGTTAATGAACTTGCTAATTTTCTTTCTTTTAATAATTTTAATCAGTATAATATATTTAAAAATTTTAATAATCGTATTTTGGATCTCTTAATAACCAATATTAATTGCAAAGTCAGTTCGGTAACTGCTCCAATAGTTTCAGAGGATTCACACCATCCAGCTTTTGAGTTTACGATTTTAAAATCACATGAGAAACTGCTCAAGACTCGGGCTCACACAGTCAAGTTGTATAGAGATGCTGATTATAAGGCAATAAATATAAATCTTTCGCAAATAGACTGGGAATCTAATTTGAGTGACGGTAATATTGATGTCTCTGTGTCAAATTTTTATAAAATTTTGAATGATATAATAGAAAAACACGTACCTACTAAAACTATTAAATTTAACACTAAGTACCCGATATGGTATAACAGGGCATTGATTAAAACTATAAATGAAAAATTAAAATTTCATCGCAAGTGGAAGGTTTATAAACAGGATCGTGATTACAATTCTTTTGCCGTACTAAGAGAGAGACAAAAGTTAATGGAGAACGATTGTTATAACAAATTTATCAATAATGCTGAATATAGAATTGGTATTAATAGTAAATTCTTTTGGTCGTTCGTAAAATCAAAACGTAAATGTAAAGATCTTCCAGACATAATGTTTCTAGATGATTATACGACTTCGGATCCTGTGTTAATATGTGATTTATTTAATACTCATTTTAGCTCAGCTTTTAGTGTTAATAGTCCAAATCATAATACTCAGATTTCTGCCTCGGCTCAGTCGATCAGTATAAATTCGATCACATTTACAGTCCGTCAGGTTTCTATGTATTTAAAACGCTTGGATATCAGTAAGGGACCAGGACCTGATGGCATCCCACCCTTGTTTTTACAAAGATGTTACCGTCAATTGGCTAAACCACTAGCAATTTTGTTCAGAACTTCTATGAAGTTGGGCGAAATGCCTTTACAATGGAAAAAATCATTCGTAACTCCCATATTTAAAAGTGGTAATAAGCACGATATTTCAAATTACCGTCCTATTTCAAAATTAAGCTCGATTTCAAAACTATTTGACAAAATTATTTATGACACACTCTCTCAAATAATTCGACCAATTATAATTCCTGAACAACATGGTTTTATAAGTCGAAAGTCTACAGAAAGTAATCTCTGCGAATTTCTTGATCATCTTTATACTGCTATGGACAGCGGACTGCAGGTAGATGCAGTGTACACCGATTATACAAAAGCATTTGACAAAATTTCACATGATATTTTGATACATAAATTAGATCAAATCGGTGTACATGGTGATTTACTTCGATGGATATCCTCTTATCTTAGAAATCGTAGTCAGGCGGTTGCAATAAAGGGATACTGTTCATCATTTCTCCCAGTTTCATCAGGTGTTCCTCAGGGTTCTCATCTTGGTCCACTACTGTTTATAATATTTATAAACGATGTTATATCCTGCTTCCGTAATTCCAAAATTCTCCTTTTTGCAGATGATATGAAAATTTTCAGGTCTATTAAAACTATAGAGGACTGCCATCTACTTCAAGAAGATCTATGTAGGCTTAGTGCATATTGTCAAGTAAATGATCTTTGCTTGAACATTAAGAAATGTAACATTATCTCATTTACCAGGAAAAAGAATCCTATCCTCTTTGATTATAAGCTTGATGATAATTTACTAATGAGAGTTAATGAACTGCGTGATCTTGGTGTTCAGTTGGATAGTAAGTTGTTACTGAGATCACATATTAATATCATAACTAAAAGAGCTTATAAAATGCTAGGTTTCGTTATGCGTATCTCAAAAGATTTTAAAAAGTCTTCAACAGTTATCTTACTATTTAACACTCTGGTGCGGTCTATTCTTGAGTATTGTTCTTCATGTTGGAATCCTCAATACAAAGTTTATATTAAAATGATTGAAACAATCTACAATAAGTTTCTGCGTCACTTAAAGCGATATAATTCTTCTGTAGACTCCATTATTGATAATTTAGGCAGCAATACCCTCGAGAAACGCCGTGATATAAGAGATCAAATGTTGTTGTACAAATTGCTTCATAATATCATCGACTCTCCCCTACTTTTAGGCAAAGTGAATCTTGCGTGTCACAGGTTAGGTGCACGAAATAAACCTCTTTTTGCATTACCTAAAGTTAAAACAAGGTATGCCTCAAATAATTTTGTATCTCGTACATGCAAAAAGTTTAACTTAAAATATTGTAAACTAGATATATTTCACCTTGAATATGATAGTTACAAAGAAAATATTGTAAAACTTAATATATAATTGGTAGTTTCACTTTGAGTTGTATATATGTATAATGTTACTTTTAACTACTTACTACTTAATGTTTTTAATTTATGAATACCATTTAGCTAGTTTTATTCTTTTATATTTTAATTTTATACAACATAATATTGTGGTGGCAAGCTTTTATTATGTATTAGATATCTGTGGAAACTTCATTGGTTCTTAGGATTACTTTTATATGTTTTATTATGTAATTTATTATTGTACTGTATGTTTCCCTTAAAAAGCAAATAAATTAAAAAAAATGCTACTAAATGTGTGAAAAATGGCGATATCTAGTTACAAGTTGTTGGCAACACTGGCTAGTATAAGATAAATTTACCAAACTTTTAAATAAATGCTCTAATTTTTTTATTTTCTTTTATTTGCTAAAAATTGCTTGGTTTTATTTGAATTATGTTGTTGTCACTCCAAACTAAATATTGTCGGCCATCAAAAATAATAATAAAATATTTTACTTTATAAAAGACTTGGCGACAACACTAAACTCTGATTTTTCATTACGTAGAATTCTGACATTTCATAAGTGTTGCTACTAAAAAAGTTCTCCACCGAAAAGGGGGGGGGACGCCCTACACTTCGCCTACCGGTACGAGGCTGCCACTCGAGAACCTTTCTTCCCCATCGGTTGTCGGTTCTTCGAGCTATATGGCCGGCCCACTGCCACTTCAGCTTACTAATCCGTTGGGCTATGTCGGTTACTCTGGTTCTACTGCGGATATCCTCATTCCTAAGTTTTGCCTACAAAAAGGTAAATATAAATATTTACTAACTCAAGTGACCTAATACAAAAATAACAAATATTTCAATATCACGAACAATATATCGAATTAACTACAATTACTTTATTTTATTCTTTAGCTGGCATATCTGCGTACTAATTACAGTTATTGCTAATTCTTTAACGACTCGTTGCTGACATCCCCCATTGTTTTAAAACTATACTTAAACCTGTGGCAACACAGGTTTAAGTATAGTTTTTAACTGTCTACATTTTAACTGTAATGTAAATGCTTATTTCAGATTCACCAAGAGATAGCTGGTGATCCAGACATGCCTGTTATGTCGAAATCAACATTAAGAAAAGTATTGAAACATTTAAATTTTAAATACGCAAGTCGCAAACGTCGAAGTGCGCTAACAGATCGCAAGGAGATAGTACTATGGCGTCAAAAATACTTGCACCAAATTTAACAATATAGAAGAGAAGGCAGGTTTATATATTACCAAGATGAAACGTGGGTGAAGGTAAATATTGGTTAATGTGGTAATTAACTTTTTATAACCTATTTTTTCTTCAAAGTATTAGTCGACAATCAAATTCTGTACTTATGTAACACTTAAATTAACTTTGGTTAATAAATTTCTGTTGCCAAAATGAATAAATAAATAAAGAAATCCATATTTATGTGTAATATTTTTCAATTTATATGCATATATTAATTAACTAGTAAAAAACTGTCCTCGTGTATAAGTATATTTTTATTTTCAGGACATACATCAATAAAGTGTGGTGTGATACCAATATTCAATCTTCACGACAAGCTTTCCTCGATGACTTGACAACAGGGCTTAATGCACCTACAGGCAAAGGGAGGCGACTTATAGTTAGCTATATAGGAAGCGACGAAGAATTTTTGGAAGATGGCTTATTGGTTTTTGAGGCAAAACAAGGCTTGGCAGATTACCACAAGGAGATGACTGAGGAAGTATTTGAGGAGTGGTTCACAAAATACTTCCAAAATTAAAACCAAACTCAGTAGTAATGTTGGATAATGCTCCCTATCATTCGGGGAAGGTCGAAAAAGTACCAACAAGGGCCATGGAGAAAAGGCGATTGGATATCGCCTTTTCTCGCGTGGTTGACTTCAAAAAATTTAAAGTTTGAAGAAAAAATGCTAAAAGTTAATATATTGGAAATTGTGGATCAGGAGAAATACAAATACTAACAATGTATTGTAGACGAGATGGCCGCAGCACAAGGCATTACAATGCTTAGACTGCCCCCATATCACTGTGAGCTCAACCCTATTGAATTGGTGTGGGCTCAAGCGAAGGGGCGTGTCGCAAGGCACAACAGAAGTTTTAAAATGGCGGAAGTTAAAAAACTATTACTGGAAAGTATAAGTAATGTTACTCTTGATAAATGGCAAGAATGTATCAGCCATATAATCAAAAAAGAAGATAAGATGTGCATTCTCGACGATTTGATTGACACAGTCGCAGACTCTTTAATGATTCATGTCAGCGATGATGATGATGATAATGATGATGAAGATAGTGATATAAGTATTAATGATGATTAAAGATTTTAATAAAAATATGTTATCTTTATTTGTACGTTTTTACTGTTTGTAATGAAAAGGGACGTAATTATCACACGCCGTAAAAACATTTTTAATGTGGAGCACCGCACTGATTAAAATGAATACATTCACTAACAAACAAAATTAAATGTATGTATAAGCTTAGATGTTCCGACTCGTATTGAAATTGAAAAATGCGCCCGGCCAAAAAGGTTTGGATTCAAAACCAAAAAAGTTTGGTTTTGAATCTATCCGAGTACAGAACTAGAGTACGAAACCTATCCAATTGCAGAGAGGTGTAAGACAGGGTGATGTTATATCCCCGAAACTCTTCACCGCTGCATTGAAAGACGTTTTCAAGCTTCTGGACTGGAAAGGATACGGTATTAACATCAATGGCGAGTACATCACTTACCTTCGATTTGCCGACGATATAGTCCTTATGGCAGAATCGCTGGGGGACCTAAGCACTATGCTCAATAACCTCAATAGTGTTTCTTCATTAGGACTGCAGCATCGCCCAAATTTCGACGGAATCAAAGGCTTTCTCATAATCCGCCAGACATAGTGACAAATTGTACTCCTCGGACTTCTGTACAATTTGCCGAAGGGTATGTATGTGATTTATGGTACTAAAGCCCTTTCGGAAACCGGCTTGTTCGGGAGGCTGGAAGTCGTCAAGTCTGCGCGCGAGACGATTCGTAATGACTCTCGAAAATAGCACGTAGACGCGGCTCTGAAGGGAAATTGGTCTGTAGTTCTTCAAGAGAGCGCTGTCGCCTTTCTTGAAGAACAAGACCACCGCACTTCTGCTCCACGCCTCCGGTGTAATGCCACCATGGAGGACGGAATTAAAGAGTTTTTGAAGGACTTCAAGTACCGGTCTTCCAACCGCTTTCAGAAGCTCCGCTGTAATTCCATCCTCGCCTGGGGCCTTGCCGTTTTTAAGGTGCTGGAGAGCCATTTTAATCTCGCTCAGACTGACGTTCGGGATATCTTCGGAATAGTGTCGGATAAGACTCGCTCTTGGATCGTTACTCACTCCAACTCGCTCCAACGATGACGTGTACAGCTGCCCATAGAACCTCTCAATCTCACTCAAAGTCTCAGGTGTCCCGGAAATAATGCTGCCACTCGGTCTTCAGCTTAGACAGTTGGCTCTTTCTGGACGACAGATATCTGGCAAAGACTTTGGAGCCTTGGTTCCGCTCGATCGCTTCTTCAATACAAGCTGTATTGAAGTTGCGTAAGTCCCGCCGCGTGCATTTTGAGATCTGTCTGTTCAGTTGCCTGTATGCTGTCAAATCTGTTGAAGAATGTAACTTCATCTCCCGTCTAACAGCCATGAGATTAAGAGTGCGATCGGAGAGTTTTTGTGTTCTTCTGCGATGGGTCTTGCAGAACTTAGCTCCGGCCGCATGGACAGTATCCACGAGCTTATCATTCAAATCGTCCACTTCATTGCAGTCTTCTAAGCACTGAAAACGGTTTTGTAACTCGAGCTGAAAGGTTTCAGGACTTTGAAACAGAGCACGAGGGGGACAGAGCGTTGACTTCATTAGACGAGACCTCTCCAACTTAACGTTTAGGTTCAGTGTGCCTCTAACCATTCGGTGATCGCTACCAGTTTTCACCCTCGCGATCACGGAGACATCACTGAACAGTTGTCGTCTGGTCGTCGTAATGAAGTCAATCTCATTTTTTGTCGAACTGGCTGGGCTCGACCAGGTCCACTTCCGCTTCTGGAAGAAAGAATTCATCATAAAGAGTCCCTCTTTCTCCATGAAGTCGGCCAGCTGCTGGCCCCTTGGGTTCCGTTGCCCTATTCCAAATGTCCCTACTTTCAGCTCACCGTTCTATCTTGTGCCTAGTTTTGCATTGAAGTCTCCCATTAACACCATATATTGGGTTTTGGAGGAATGTATGGCTCTAGAGATATCCTCTTACATATCCTCCACCTCCTCATCAGGGTATACCGAGGTTGGTGCGTAAACCTGTATGACCTTCAGCGAATACCGTTTGGTGATTCTGAGTATAAGGTACGCAACCCTCGTCGACACACTCTCAATCTTTACAACGTTGTCAACGAGAGACTTGTGGACGATAAATCCGTTACCTCCTTGGGACAGATGGTCGTCCTCCTGGTGATAGAGCAAGTTACCGGATTCGCGGATTATCGCTCTCTTCGGACTTCGGATCCTATAATATGCCAGCGTAACTTGTCTATCTCTTCTTCCAGCTTCACAATCTTCTCGTCAGTCCTCAGGGTGCGTGCGTTGTATGTTGCCAGGTCGAGTCGTCTTAGGTGGCAACCGAACCTCCACCGGAGATTCTTAGCACCCCCTGCCCCGCCGTTACCATGGTCGAAACCGTAGCCAGTAATAGCGGGGACTGGGGGCCATCTCTTTGTTACATTCATAGGGGGCTATTTGCCATAGGTGCCACGCTTGGCGAGCGGGCTGGCAACCGCAGTTTTTTTATTGTATTTTTGCTGTTATCAGGAAGATGCTGCTGCCCATCTCCTGCCTGTTTCCCTTTGTCGCCTTTTACAACACCCATGGGAACATATGGGGTAGCGGATATTCTTAACCGCTACTACACGACAATATACAATACGGTAATGCTGCTTGTTAACACAGCCATTTATCAAGAAAATGCGCCTTGTTTGCTAAAGATGATTTTTCGACCAAAATTGGGGCCCTAATCCAAACGCTTCGAAACCCAATCAGGGAACAAACAGCGTTGTCTGTGGTCATGAAATTTGAGCTCCTGGGTCAGTTGGATCTTATACTGTTGTAGACCTAAGTCCCGACGCAAAATTCGCCAAGTTGAAGTCTGCGAAAGGCCGAGTTCTTGTGCACGGTGAAGAATCGACTGCCTCGGGTTCTGCTGTACATTTTCACGAACCGCGACGATGTTCTCGGTCGATCTTGCGTTCCTTCAACGTACGGATGTTAGCTTATTGTTTACCGAACCGGTCGTTAAATTTGGCCACCAAACGTTGAAGAGTCGATTGTGAAGGGCCACCACGTCCACCGTAAAATGGGCGCAGTGTGCGCAACGTTTGCAGTAACGTACACTCAATTTAATAATGAAGTTTTATCATTTGAACTTGCTGTTTAATCGGGTAACTTGCCATGGAGATTTGGCATAAATAACTGAATAATAAACAAAAGATTTGATAGATGTCACCAAAATAAAAAGGCTGCCACGGGCCGCCAAAATCTACCCGCGTTAATTGAAAAACCCTTTACATACGTCCTTAACTGATATATATGGAAATAAAGAAGTCTAAAATCGCTTACGATAATTCTCCTTCCCGTCAGCCAGCATCTTAGGATCAGCCAGCTCTGGATACCTGCCAGTCAGCCAAGATAGCCACTCTCCCAGGACTGTGGCGGCCCGAGGCCGTATTATCGGCGCTGATATCTCCCGCTCTCCGGTCGTTGGAGGTAACAGGACTACGGCGTAGCCCCGTAGCGAGTCTCCGCCGATGGCGTTATGTGCTTTTACAGTTATGATTACTTGCGGCCCTGGAACGAAACGTCATAACGTAAACTTGTTTGAAAAATTGAGAATTTACGCCTGAATCTATACCACAAAATAAAATGAATAATAGCACCCTATACGTACTGTTATAATATAAACAATTATCTCAACATCTATACACATAAAATATATACAGATATAAAATTTATAATTTGTATTTTTGCGATATTATTAACCTGATTTTGAACAAAAAGAAATATCAGCACGTTTCAATAATAATGACAAGTAAAACTGTGAAGTGCTCGAGCTGTAAGATCGTTATAAATGAGATTATAGCTTTTGTTCAAAACAAAGCGGATGTTATGGACGAGGACATCTGTTATATGCCAGAGCTCGGTCTCTGAGGACGACTTATTATATGCGAAAAAGTTATTGTTCGATTCCTGTGCAAGTAAAACCCAGAAAAATACGACAAGAAAAGGAGCTCGCAAATCAAAGCTTGACATAGAGGACATCATCGGTTTTATTAAGCAGGTGGATACTGAAAAGGCGCCAGTTTTTGTGGTTCGTGAACTTCATAAGTTACCGCCGATTTTCTTCGATCATATCGATGTGACGAACTTACTGAAGAAGCTATTAATTTTAGAGAAAATTACATTGATGTAAAGCAATATAATGAACTGAAACGAGAGACTGCAGATATGAGAAATTATTGCTAATAATTTTGAATACACTAACATTAACACGAAACGGGATGCCTATTTACCAGATTCACGCTGTGATAGTGCTACCATTGGCTTACAACACATTATATTATCCCTCGAAAACCACGTCGAGCTAGATTTGTGCAATGATAATAATCAGCTAAGTCGCGTACCTCAACAACAATGTTCACTTACTCCACCTCAAGAACGAAACGAACATGTGAAGGCCAGTGCTGCGGTTTCGCACACCCCCACTACTGCGCGTCACCTGCCGCCCGCCTGCAGCATCGTCGGTGCAGCAGGTAGCGGCCTCCGCACTGCGGTTTCGAACTTAGTGACGTGTGCTAATGAGCTCGCGAGGGACCCGATCGCTGTGACATCTACTAATGTAAACAAGCGATCTTATGTTGATACGGTTAAAGACAGTGAATGAAAGATATCGAAACCAGACGAGGAACCACTTGTGCAAAGACGAAGACTGAAGAATAAGTTTATAAGGATGAAAGGAAAAGCAAGTACAGAGTTTACGAATAATTTTAAAGCGGCCCACATTAAGATACCCTTGTTTATCAATAATGTTGACAAAGAAACATCAGTGGATGATATAATCTTTATATATAAATATTACGTGTCACGTTGTTTGTCCGCGATGGACTTCTAAACTAATGAACTGATTTCAATGAAATTTTGCACACTGTGTGCATTTTGGTCCAACTTTAGAGATAGGATAGTTTTTATCCCGATAAATGAACCTCAAAATTTTTTATTGCGAATTTAAGGATTTTTATAGGAAGGGTCGTTGGAAAGGGCAGAACAACGTCTGCCTGGCGAGCTAGTGTACTATATATTTAAGAGAACACAAGTTAAAGTATTTTTAGAAGAGATTAAAATGAAGTATGAACGTGAATATAATTCTTTTAAGGTTTATGTGCCGAGGTTTAAAATTAATATTTTTCTTGATAGTAGTCTGTGGCCGGAGGGAATATCATTTCACAAATATATTAACTTCAGGAACCGTAGAGTAGTTAAAAACCACAGTAATCCTGTTGCATCACCTAAATAATGGATAATAAATACTTGAAAATTATATCCTTTAATTGTAAATCAGTGACAAGGTTAGTCGAAGGCGTACGAGCGCTATGTAAATTGCGGATGTCATAGCGTTGCAGGAGACACGGCTGTTACCGCATGATGCAGCTGACATTGCGGGAATCCATCCAGAATTTGACTGTTGCAATAAATCTGCGGTTAACACCGGTGACGGTTTGTTAAGAGGTCGATTGTACGGTGGTGTAAGAAACCAAAGTCAAATAAATAAATATTTTGAAATCTGTTGTGAAAAACTTAGATATATAGATTGTGCCAACCGCCGCTGTTCTAGTTTAGAACATAAATTAGTAATCAATAAAATGTATGATAGTATTGTATGTACTTTGAGAGAGGCGGCAATAGCGACTCATGAGTATAGGGAATGTAGAAACAAATATGTTGTAAGGTTGGAATAAATATGTTAAACCATTTCACAGTGACGCTCGAATTTGCTTTCAAAGGTGGATGGTGGGTTTATATGGAAAACCTAAAATTGGAATTTATTACGAAAAAATGAAAAAAAGTAGAAAACTGAATAAATCAAAAATAAAATAGTGTCAGGATAACAAACAAAAAATGAAAATGGAAATTTTGGCCACACAAATTGAAACAACAGACTTTTCTAAATTTTGGAATCAAACCAACAAATTGAATCCAAGGCCGAGCGTCTCTGCGAGTGTGGATGGCGAAAGTGACGCGAGGAGGGTGGCAAATATTTTTAATAACCACGTTAAGTATACCAAGCGACAATCGTCACAGAATTTCGATGCAGGTATCCGGGATGGAGATGAAACCACGTGCTTTATGACTAAGCATGTTAAAGACGTAATAAAGAACACGAAGCACGGTAAATCTCCAGGTCATGACGATATCAGTATCGAACACCTGCAACATGCTGGTGTCCACCTTCCGCATGTCCTAGCCATGTTATTTACTTTTTGCATAGGACACTCGTACTTATACTTTCTGATTTTATGAAAACGATAGTTGTGCCAGTACTGAAAAATAACACAGGAGATTCGTCGGACTAAAACAACTATAGACCTATCTCACTGGCTACTACTATTGCGAAAATGATGGACGGTCTGCTTGAGAGGAAGTTACAGGCATCCCTTAACTGCGTTATGCACATTTTGGTTTTAGACCACAGAAAGTGCGATACTTTGTCTCAAGCACACCGTGCGGTACTACACAAATCGTAGACAACCAATTATAGCCTGTTTTTGGACCTATGGAAGGCCTTTGACACGGTTAAATACAATGTACTTTGGAAGAAGCTGGATAATGAAACGAATAACTTTCCTAATGACCTAATAGGTCTGTTTCAGGATTGGTACGACAATCAACAGAATCGGATAAGGTGGGCAGGAGTGCTATCTAAGGCGTATGGGCTGGAGTGTGGGGTAGGACAGGGCTACAATATGGTGCTGCTAAGCCCATCTATCAGTGGTCTAAGAAAATTACTTAGTATCTGTGAGAAGTATGCAGCAGCTCACGGCCTATATTGCAATATTAAGAAGAGTGAGATCGTATTTTTTAAATCAAAAATTAAGAGCTATAATTTACCCACTGTCGCTCTTGAAGGCGTGCCACTGAAAAGAGTGACAAGTTTTCAGTACCTGGGGCACTGGGTTACTGAAAATATGTCAGATGGTGCTGACATAGAGAGGGAACGCAGGGCTCTAGCTATGAGAGCGAATGTGCTCGCCCGTAGATTTGCACGGTATAATACAGAAGTTAAACAAACTCTCTTCAGAGCTTATTGTTAGTCTTTTTACACCTATGGGTTGTATATATTTTTTCTTTTTTTTATAGGAGAGGGGGCAAACGAGCATGCGGCTCACCTGATGGTAAGTGACTACCGCCGCCCATGAACAACCGCAACACCAGGGGAATTGCAGATGCGTTGCCGGCCTTTTAAAAAGGAGTAGGCTATTTTCTTGAAGGTCCCTATATATGTTTATATATGTTTTACAGTCTATGGATTGAGTATACACAGAGGACGCTTGCAACTTTTTGCAAATATAATAATAATATACTGCCGAACCAGATGAGGAAACTTTATTGATACCCCAATATAAATAAAATTGAAGCGTCTGTCTGTAACATCGAAATAACTGCCTTTTTTCGAGCTTAGGGGATTATTTATATGTCGTTAAGACATGAGTTGTAAATTTTTGTCTGTCTGTCTGTCCGGTCTAATCTTCGGAAAAACTGAACTAATTGTGATGAAACTTTACGAACAGATAGGGAGCAATACCAGGAGCTACATTTTATGCGACAAACTTGGTTTTTTTTGTGAAATGGACAATTTCAAAAAATATTATTTAACACTTTCCGGGACGGACCGCCTCTCGACTTTATCTCGGTATATCGTTACGTGGCAGTACGGCCAAGGGCGATGAACTTTATTTCATGTAATTTAGCAGGCCGTCGATAGCCGTTGCTTTTTCATAACATTCCTAGGAAGCACATGATCTAGTGTCATATTACGCGACTACATTCGTTCGTAGGTGTCACAGTAAACTATTTTCGAGTCATTTTTCAACACACACATCCGCACCAAAACAACACATTCACACCGCCGATAGGCGTAGACTGAGTCATACAAGTTCAATGATATTGATATTTAGTGTCACTGCGTGTGCGCCGCCAGCGTGTCGTCGCATCGCTGTGTGGTTTTTTATTTTCGTCAGCGAAAGCAAGGTAAATAAAGCTTATTTATACCTATAATCTAATTTAGTTTGATTCATATATGTCACACGGGCCACCGCAATCCACTTTTCGCCCCTCCGAGAGACAGGACATGACGGGTGGCGAACCTCGTCGCAGGTTTTTCTCCCGGAGATTTTTCGCACCCCTGCCCCATTAAATAGGCGCCGGGAACTCGGGGCCATTTCTTTTATTTGTTGGCTCATGGTGCGAACTAAGGGGTGGTAGATTTTACGCCGCTAGAGTCGGGAAGGGACGCCCTAGACGAAGGTTTATCGATCAAATCGGCGATACATTGAAAATGGGCTAGATTAGGAGTACCCTTAACCGACGAGCGTGTATGCGACGAGATATATGGATGTAAATGAGGCGAGAGAGGTGTGTCAGAATTGCGCCAAATGGAAGTCCGTAGTCTCTGCCCACTATTTTAGCTTCATACTAACTGCTTTTATTGTGAGTATTTACCTATATTGTTTCGCAGATGGCTTCTAAATGGGAGAAACTGACACCAAGTAACTGTCCAAGTCTGTTTTCTGCCAAAGACGATACGGATGAAAGCTACCTCATTACACTGCTCATTGTTGGTCATAGTATGACGTTCCGCCCATAGGGGTCAATGTCTGTGGCCGTATTTGTCGTATCAAAAAATTAAAAATATATGTAATACTAGCTGTTCCCATTTTGAAGTGTCATATCATAACATTTGCAAATAGTCAAGTGTCCCGGAACGTGTAAAGAATCTAAAAGACACATTAATAGATCCTGGTTCTCTGATTATTAAAAAACGGACTTCAAATATCATCGAATCTGACTGAATTAACATGAGAGTAAGTATCCCGTTACCAGTTCCGCCTATCAAAAATCCACTGCTATAGACCTCCCGTAAAGATTGCCTTAGAGAGGTTATATGCCACAGGTGAGTTGGCAAACGCAGTTCTGATATTTTTAAGTCGTTATTAGGAAGGCGCTGCTGCCCATCTTCTGGTTTGTTTCCTTTTGTCACCTCTTATGACACCCACAAGACGATGTGGGTATTATGTTTTAGTAAACATTAATTTACTGTCGGTAAATTAAAAAAAAAACTGTTAAATCGGTTCAACAACCTCAGAGATACTCTGTAAGTAAATATTATAATAAAAAAATCAATCGAACTGCATATAAAATTTTCCTTTTTTGAAACCGATTCAAAATTAATGGACCATTTCACTGTCTGATTTTAAATATGACCGTTAAAAAGGGTCTGCATTTAATTATGCAAGAGTTCGGATAAGTTTACTTTTTTTTATTTATGTAGGTAGTAATAAATTTCAGAAGACAGCGTCCGTTAACTAATTTCGAATGCATTTTATTAAATACAACTGGTGTTTCATTTATTATTATTTACTTTTTATGTATACCTTCGGCCAAAGACATTAGGAATTAAGTGAAATTGTGAGATACATTTAAATTATTAACAGTAACATGTACCATCTTTATGTGGGTTTTTTATAGAATAAGAGTCACAAGCGAGCACACAGTCCACCTGTACCGTCAATATGCACAGTAAGTATCCATTGAGTTATATGTACTACGTACTAGAGAAGCCTAACTAAACAAAAAATGTGTACTACTCTATGTCTTCACGCATGCGCGGGAGATAGTAAAGCCGCGCAACGCTCAGTTTAGTAACAGTGGTAGAGCCACGCGGCAGTTTTTGCTGTCGCACGGATGGGCCGGCTCGAACCGGGCTGGTACCACGACCTCACAGAAAACCAGCGTGAAGTAGAGGTTTACCTCTGCGTTTCGCTTGGTGAGTGCAGGTGGCCGGAGGCCCTTTTTACTGGAAATGAGGCATTCCATCTTAGTACTCACGGATGACAACGCATCTACATTTTGATTTGTAATAGAGGATAGATGTAGATGTCTATGGGCCGCAGCAACCACTTACCATCAGGTGGACTGTGTGCTCGTTTGTCACCCTTATCCTATAAAAAAAAATAAAGTTGACTTAAGCGCATTGCTCCTGCGCGGTCAGTTTATATAAAGAAATATATTTTTTCATGATTTTTTTCTTTTGTAATATTACGATATTATTACCTATTTATTCACTTGAACAACAAATAATTTTACTTACTTAACTACTGAATTGTTATTTACATCCAGGTTTAAACTTTAATTTGAAATCTTGTATTATTAGCGCCGCTTCACACTGCATGAATATTGAAACCACAGACTAACTAGTAGATTGAAACCACACTAAATGACACACTGTACGGATTGCAATACAGTTCATTTGAACATAGTGTATGTTCGGAATGCGCAATCTAGTACGTAGTACATATATATCGATGGTAAGTACCAATAACGAAAATCCTCTAATAACTTCTCTAATAAAATGTTATATTATTTGGTTGATTGGAAATTTTCTATTAATGGGAAAATATTTGAAAAGAATTGTATACGCAAGGATGATTTGTTAATGCGGCGTTATTTAAACTTAAGATAATCATTAGAGATCATTTATTATATCGTATCTCTCTATAAAATTTAGTCTGGATCACTCCTGCACGGCTAACATGGGCTTGGGACAAAAAAATTATCCCCCGATTATATCCACTGACAAGATTATCTTAGAAGATTAGATCTTAGAAAATTATCTTTTCTTTATGCCAAAGCACGGCAACGGGGAGAAGTATATCCCCGTTTGACATAACAAATAGACATATATCCCCCGTCCGTAGCCTGGAGCCAAATGAAAGATAAAAATTATATTTTTTGACATTTGAAAGGGACAATTTTATCCTAGTTCATTGGAAGTGGGTTTAAGTTTATATTCATACAAACAATCTATCTAAGTCTGTCACCCATTTCATGTATTATGTATATTATATCCACCGTTGTTTTATGCCACCCATGCTCGAAGGGTGAATAAAGTCGAAAAGTTCGATCACAAAGTCGTATTCCTGCAGTAGTTCACTCCATCTCGCAACTTGTCCTTCCGGATTTTTGAACTGCAATAGCCATTTCAGAGCAGCATGGTCAGTTCGTAAGTGTAATTTCCGCCCCAAAAGATTTTTGCTAAAATGCTGCAAGGACTTTACCACAGCAAGCAATTCCCGTCTTGTGACACAATAGTTTCTTTCCGGCTTTGACAACGACTTGCTGAAGTACGCTATCACAATCTCTTGATCACCATTCCGTTTAGACAACACACCGCGAAGTTCTATATCACTTGCGTCTGTGTCAACTATAAATTCCTTGCCCGCATCAGGGTACTCCAAGATAGGTGTTTTGCACAGACGGTTCTTGAGCTCCTGGAATGCAATGTCGCAACTTTCATCCCAGCAGAAATGTCGCTTCTCCTCGGTTAGCCTGTGCAGAGGTTTGACTATATCTGCAAAGTTCTTCACAAATCGCCGATAATAAGAGCACAAACCCAAAAATGCTCTAACCTGTGTCTTGTCTTTTAGAACCGGCCAATCCTTGACAGCGGCAATTTTCTCTGGATCCGTGCGGATACCTTCTTCCGACACTACATACCCCAAAAAGCTAACTTGCCGTTTGAATAGTGAGCACTTCTTCGGACTCAACTTGAGGTTGGCACTCTGGATCTTCATGAGCATGCGTTCCAGGTTTTGAAGGTGTTCCTCAAACTTTCGGCCTACGATGATGATGTCATCCAAGTAGACCAGACAGGCATCTCCAATTAGCCCGGTAAGTACAAGCTCCATCAACCTTTTAAACGTTGCTGGAGCATTGCACAATCCAAACGGCATGACTTTAAATTGCCACAGACCCTTTCCTGTGGAGAATGCAGTTTTCTTCTTGTCCTTAGGGTCAATTTCAACCTGCCAGTAGCTACTTTTCAGGTTCAGCGTACTAAACCACTTTACGCCTGTAAGCATGTCCAGCGTGTCATCAATTCTTGGCAAGGGATAGCTGTCCTTTTTCGTAACGTCGTTCAGACGGCGGTAGTCAACACAAAACCGCAAGCTGCCGTCCTTCTTCTTTACCAACACCACAGGTGAACACCATGGACTAGATGAAGGTTCAATAACACCATCCTTCACCATTCCCTCAATCATGGTTTCCACTTCCTTTTCACGTGCTACAGGCAATCTTCTTGGCCGCTGACGAATAGGCAATTCTTGTCCTGTGTTTATTTTGTGTTGAACTAAGCCACTCTTTCCTATGTCAGCTTCGTTTGACGAGAAAACATTGGCGTACTTGAGTAACAACTTCTTCGCCTTGACCATTTCATTCGGGGAGAGAACGCCGCGACAGTCTTCTAAAAGTGTGGTCACTCTCGTTTGTCCATCCTTACTAGGGGTCCCAGTCGATAGATATTGGCACCGACGCAACCAATCCACTTCCTCACTAATACCAACCAATGTGCCTTTTTCTATAATCTGTTCCTGATCACAAAGGTTCAACACACGTACTCCTGAGATGTCGGTGGTTCTGACCAAGGTTCGAGCCACTCTCCATGGAAGATCATTGTCTACCCTTTCCACGAGTACACAACGATGAGCTTGCCCAGGATTCCGAGGAAGACTAACCGGCACAATCGTTTCCGATCTCGGCGGAAGAACAATCTTCTTAAGGCTGTACACATTCCCTGGTAACGCCCCTTCCACAAAAAGTTCCTCTTGTCCACATTTCAAAACACCTTGCTTTACGTCGAACTCACAACAATTCTTCCTCATAAAGTCTAGACCTAGGATGCAGTCGTCCATTATATCAGCCACGATGACATTATGCAGATAGATCATGTTGCCTAGCTTCAACTCCATCTCCTTCTCTCCACAGACGGATATGCGCTGACCAGTGGCTGTCACCAAATTAACGCGTTCGCGGTTGTATGGGGAGTCCCCAAGGAACTGACTTATAAGTTGGGAACTGACAACCGTGCGAGAGGCTCCAGTATCTATGGTCAGTTTACACGGCGTTCCATTGACCTCGCCCTTGATGATCAGGCTGTTCCCATCACGAGTTTGTGAGATCGAAATCCTTGGGGCTCTTTTAACATCAGCCAGCACCCTCCAGTTTCCCTGCTGCTGCTGGGCGGTGCTGATAGCCGCACTACCCTCTCGAGATCGATCACCTTCCCTTTCTACAGTTCACTTAGGGCAGATGCATCGAAGATGGCCCCTTTCCCCACAGCCGTAGCACCTAGGGCTGTAGCCGTTATTGCGGTCCCGAAGTGTAGCTGCTGCAACCTCCCTGACGCGGTGGGAACGATGATCCTGCCGCACGGCTTCCACCTCCAGTGCATGGGTCAAGGCGTCCTTAAGCGTCTCGTGGTGCCAGAGCCTCACAGCAGCTCTGACTTCAAGGTCGCGGATGTCGTCGATGAATGTCTGCACCAGGTTCCCTACAATGAGCGCAGGTACAGACTGGTACGCTTTTCGAACCAGCTTTTCCACCTCAAGGGCCCACTGCTGCAGGTTTTCGTTACTGCGTTGCACGCAATCTTTGAGCTGCGCACGAAAGACGTGTTCCAGGTGAGCGTCACCATATCTCGCCTCCAATGCCCCAAGGAGCTGCTCGTAAGTCACTTCCTTACCGAGAGCTTCCAGAACAGTTAAGGCCTGGTCGCGCAGGCCTAGGGTGAGAGCAGTCATGGCCTGACTTTTATTCCAGCCGTTCGCTTTCATGACAGCCTCGAACTGGATTTTGTAGGCCGACCAGGAAGAAGTCCCGTCAAATGGTGGTACTTTGAATCCACGTAGCGAAGGTGTTGTAGCTACCACGGGAGCTGTAACTCTATCCCCAATTTTGAGGTCGTCCAGCGTTTTCTTCACGTCAACCATCACGTTGTCAACCCGATTGTTCACTTGGTCGATTCGGGTTTCAGCTTCCGACAGGCGGTTGTCATGTTGAGCAACCCTGTCCTTCACCTCCTTATCTCTTTCCCAAAGGTAGCGTGAAGGTCCTTCATGAGGAGCATCTGCTCTTCCTTATCGCGTTTGAGCTGCTTTTCCAAGCAACGGGCCTGTTCCTCCTGTCCGCGCTGCAGCTGCTCTTCCAACCGACGGACCTGTTCCTCCTGTCCGCGCTGCAGCTGCTCTTCCAACCGACGGGCCTGTTCCTCCTGTCGGCGAGCCTTTTCCTCCTGTCGACGAGCCTGTTCCTCCTGTCAGCGAGCCTGATCCTGCAGCATCATCATCAGAGCACCTAAGTCAGGTGCTGCAGATGCAGGAGCTGCTGACTGGCCGGCCTCCGTGGTCAGCAGCTGGCCCTCCGACGTTTGCGGCGTTGCATTACCAAATCTTTGCTTTGCGGCATTCTTTGGGGGAGGCCTATGTTCAGCAGTGGACTTGTGAAGGGCTGTAACGATGATGATACTGAATGATTACCAAATGGTCTCTGGTCCGTCTCCAGCTGGCGTTAACTTCGGGTACGGATACTCTCCATGTCGTCCTTTGGTAAAATCAGCATGATTTGATCCCACTTCTGACACCAATTGTTACGAGCTTGGGGTTCGAGACAACTAAAAACTGCCGATTGAATTACCAAAATTGACACTTTAATTACACAACACTAATTACAATCTAAAACCACACAATTATAAAACACAAGTGTCACTTTGGTTCACAATTATTTCGCTTCGAAGTATTCTCTTGTATCGCCAATTCAATACTGACTCGGTCGTTGTCTATACCGGCCTTATATAAGGCCTCATATAGTTTCCAGAACCTTCTACTGTAGCGACATCTAGAATGTTCGAGTACATATCGGTCCCGAAATTTCTAGAAAGATCTTGATTCTTCTAGTTCTGCTACTCGACACTAGAGGGCGCTAGTGGTGACTAGTGTTGCCATGTACAAGACATTAATAGTGGCGCGCAACAATATTTACTTTATTTTACTTAATTTTTATTTTATATTATATAATACTGATTTTGATAACTCACTTAAAGGGAACCGCAGAGTTATTGTTACGTATTGTTTTTGTCAGCACTAATGAAAAGCCCTAAGATTAGAAGACAGCCTAACTGTCGTTTCACCCGCGTCATCGCGTGTCCGAGGTGCGCGACATGACCTAGTTCAAACATTTTATAATGACTAGGGCTTAAACGTCGTTCGCGCGCC
Source organism: Parnassius mnemosyne (assembly GCA_963668995.1). Classification (NCBI taxonomy): domain Eukaryota; kingdom Metazoa; phylum Arthropoda; class Insecta; order Lepidoptera; family Papilionidae; genus Parnassius; species Parnassius mnemosyne. The sequence goes on from CAVLGL010000093.1 coordinate 10,774,868, forward strand.
CAGCGAAGTATTGAATTATTTTAATTTTACATTATCTCTTAAACTATGCGTCCAAATAACATGGTATAAAGAACAAAGTTTATCTTCATAAAATTGTCTTGATGATGAAGTTACTTTCGTTCGTAAGGATAAATAGGCCATGCCTAATAATAACGTTCATAAATCACTTTTAAATTTTCAATATTTTTTTGTCACAAAATACCAAATTATGGCTTATGTATAAGAAATAGACATGGTAAGAAATAGGCACCGGTGTGCAGTGGGGATCCATGATCTGGACCTGGAGTGTCAAGTCCTAAAAAAGACTTCTTGCTTAGCGAGTTTCTGAGTGGTTCACTCATATGCTTACATTATTAATTAGATTTTTTTTATTCTAATAACTTTCTTTGCGTTTTCCCATATTATCTACCTGAAATAGATATTAAAGTAAATTAATATTTTATTAAGTACATTAATTTCTGATAATTACAAAAAACAATACATAATAAAACTAGTTAGTTTACTTACTCGAAGAATACAAATAATAAAAATAATGTTGTCCAACACTCGCGACCCACCCTTATGCTATGTCAAACAATAGACGTATCGACTCGACTTGTCAAATCGGGCTACAAACGGACGTGCACTCACCTCAAAAATTGAGGCGGCATTGAATTTTTTTCACGCGTGTTCCCTAATATAAAGCGAAACACGGAAACCTAACCGTTTCATACTAAAATGTATGGACGATTTCTGTTAAAAAATGAATGATATTTAGGTTTAGACTGTTGCTTTTTGGTTTGAATTAGAAAAATAATCAATGGTGAATGTGTTGCCTATACTTTTATCTCACGTTTTAACCAAAAAGATTTTCTAAAATAATAACGAAGTGGCCTAGAGATTTAAAATAGAAAAGGCCGTTTTAAGTGTTTTTTATCTTGGTTGAAGATTTTTTTCTCAAAATTCAAGATGTTTTTTATAAATATCACACGTTGAAAGTGTTGACACATCTATTAACTAATTGAGATTTTTTTGTGGTGTCATTCAATGAAGTCAGTTCTTTAAATATTTTTAAAACCGTAACTGCCTATTTGCGCGTTCCTTAAGGACCGGCTTCTTAATAAGAAGTACCTAATTTCAGACACGTAATATAAATCAGGGTTATTATAAACTGGAATAAATATTAATTAGGACATAACTCATTTTGAGAATTTAGACGACAGCGCAAAGAAAGTTAGATCAATTCGTCTATTTTATAAGATCGGTTATTGAATTTAAAGTTTGGCAAAAGATGTACTTGCTCTTCTATCAGAAATTTGTTGTATATTAAGATCATTTATCTGAGAAAGACAAAAACAATTATAACTTGGTACACAAACGAAAAGCTCATGGACTGTGGCCCGTGAATTAATGAATGAATATACTTTATCGTACACCACAATACAAATAACATAACAAGAAGCAGATTATATGTACAATTTGGCAGCATTATCGCTACATAGCGAACTCTTCCAGGCAGACAAAGGTGTAAAGGAATAGAACAATGAATACTAGGTAAGTGGTGCAATATAAATATACATAATATAATATCAATACATGCGATATAAAGACAATACATGCAATAAAATTACATATAAATAACCAGTTCCGTGCTTTGCGGCAACCGTTGGAGGAAACCATGTTCAGATGTGGGTTTGTGTTGGGCTATAATAATGATGATGATTCAAAAACTTGGATGATAAATTTATAAGACATCGATGCGCGACCATTGAAGTATAATGTACTTACGTACGTAGTACGTAATAACTCAATGTGTGCGATTTAATTTTTTATCACATTTTGCTTTAATTAATCGTTTAGTGTTAAAACAAAAATCGCACTTAAAACCACAACACAGGTAAATAAGTTGTAAAACATTAAAATATAGTAAACCTTGTTAATTGTCTTAATTTCCAATCGATAATACCATCATGCGCCAAACCACCGAGGTTGTATGGGTTACCGAAAATACACAAACCAAACGCTCCACTACGTCCCATAGTAAGCCAGATCGATTCACCAACTTATAAGTTGGCTCAAATTTGTAAGAGATCTACAAGCAAGTAGATGGTGTGACGATGGGCTCGCTCCTGTAGTCGCCAACATATTCATGGAGAACTTTGAGAAGAAAGCCCTTCTTACTCTGTAAATCCAAGATTCTACAAGCGGTACGTATACGATACTTTCACAATTTTACCATCTGATAAAGTAACTGCATTTTTAAACCACCTTAATTTCATAAACCCTAAAATACAATACACAATGGAGTTAGAGGCAAACAATTCTTTAGCTTTCCTACATGTTTAGTCATTCGAAATCCTGATAACACTATTGGTCACACTGTGTATAATAAAAAGACCATACCAACCGATATTTAAATAGTGAATCGCACCATCATCCATCATAGTTAGCTACCGTGGGAAAATCTTTGTTTCAGAGAGCACGAGGGATTTGTAACAGAAAACATCTGGCCGCCAAGCTTCAGCACGTCGAGCAAGTATTGCAAGACAACAAGCTTCGGGTCCCGCGCCAACGTCACAGTGACCGAGTGAAGCCGGCCACAGTCGAGCGTAAACCTGCTGTACTACCCAATGTCAGAGGAGTCACAGACAAGGTTGGCTACATCTTGAAGCGAGCTTCCATTAAAACATACTTCAAGCCGCCGAAGAAGATTTCTTAACTTCAGCAGTGTTCAAATAAAAATTTGAAGGAAAATTCCGTTGCCATGGGTGGTAAAATAGTGGAGGAATTTTTTAATGAAACTATTTAGACGGCATTGAGATTGTGATATTTCTTATATCAAAAAAATTGACTGTTAATAAAAATTCAGTCACTTTCAAAGAGTCAAAAGGAATAAAATATTGAATAAAACTTTCACAATTCTACCTTTAAATAAAGTAATTGCATTTTTAGACCATCATAAATTCTAAAATTCAGTACATAATGGAGTTAGAGGCAAACAATTATTTAGCTTTTCTAGATGTGTTAGTAATTCGGAATCCTGATAACACTTTGAGCCACACTGTGAATAGAAAAAGACCCATACAGATAGATATTTAATCGAAGATTCTCATCACCATCCTTCACAGTTAGCTACCGTGGGCAAATCACGAAGGATCTGTAACAGCAAACACCTGGCCGCCGAGCTTCAGCACATCAAACACGTTCTGCACGACAACAAGCTTCGGCTCCCGCGCCTACGTCACAGTGGCCGAGTGAAGCCGGCCACAGTCGAGCGTGTGCCTGCTGTACTACCATAATATGTCAGAGGTGTCACAGACAAGGTTGGCTACTTCTTAAAGCAAGCTTCCATTAAAACACTTCAAGCCGTCGAAGAAGATTAGTCAGTTCTTATAAACCATTACCATCCGTCAAGTGCAATATTCCTCTACAAGATGCAGGAGTATACAAGCTTGATTGTGAATGTGGTCTCTCATATATGTGGCAAACACAGCGATCTATCAAAACCCGCGTAAAAGAACACATAGCTGACTTGAAACAAAACGTAAACGTTCCGGTAAGTCTGCAGTTTGTGATCATATCCTAGACGGCCCCCGCCCTTACATTAGATTTGATAAACCACAAATTCTCACGAAAGAACATCGATCCCTGCCAATGATGATACGTGAGGCTATTGAAATCCTAAAAGATCCTAATTTCAATAAAGAGGGAGGCTGGGTACTACCACCTGCTTGGGCTCCTGTAATTAATAAAATTAAAACTAAACTCAAACATACCACTGCAATACTTCATGACACAGTAAGTTCATTCTGCGTAGATCGGACCAAAATTAATAATTAAAAAAGCTGAAGGTACTCCGGGTTAACTCTGACATCGGGACGTCAATCACCTCAGTCCCCCCGTGACCATGGGTGCTGTTAAACATCCGAAAAGTCGGGAATTAATAAAAAAATAAGTTAATTAACCTCGTAAGGCCTAATGTGATCAGAGAAGTACTTAATAATTTATGCGTTTCGGCCCAATACGAAAAATATTGTCATCAAAATTGCCGCCCACTGTCATCCACTGAGGACAAATTATATTTTTGTTCCTAGATTAAAAAATTCGCGGGTTTTTGTATTTCTTATTAGACGTCATTGATTGGCCCTCTTGCTAGCAACATTTAGAACAAGAGCAAGTAGGCAACCAACCACAGATAGCTCTTAATTTTAAACTGAATTGAGCCAACATGGAGTCCACGCATCGTCATGGTGAGTTTTGATCTTGATTTATTTAATAAATCCGTTTATTTTTCCAACAAATCATTTATAAACATAAAATGTAGATTTTGTTTTACGTAAATATCGTATTATTTTACCATATACTGCTGTGCATAAAAAATCATTTTGATTTAAAAAAATATGTGATTGAACAATCACACGGGGCGGTAGTTACAATTACAGTCATTTTTTAATTGGTATTATGTGAGGTCATTGGGCGTTAATCAGTTAAGTAATCGTTTTTCAGAAAATTGAAGTGTTTTGTTTTAAAGTACTTATTTCTATATATTATAGTTTTGCGCGGTGAAGATGTTTCTAAATTATTAAACGAATTGGAGATTGAAGACTTCGCACCTAGTGATGAAGATTTGGATGACCATAGCCCACCTTTTAGACTTGAGTTAGATCATTTATCTAGTTCTAATGATTTTGAAAGATCAGAGCCAGAAACAATGCACGAAGAAAGAATAGTACAGCTAACTCCATCACGTGCTCGTCGTGGTTTTATTCGTGAAAGTAATCGTGGTCGTAGCAGCAATATACCTTCCTCTGCCAGTGATTAAAATTTCTTTACCTGGTTAGTCTGAAAAACTAGTCCCACCGAAAGAAATGAAATTATCGCAGCCGACTTATTTACCACTTAACTCAGGTTTTTTTGAAAAAGTTACATATTTTGAACAATATATAGATGAAAAGTTTATACAGTTACTCGTTGAAAGAACAAACTAAACTTCAGTAAAATTGCATATAAGAAGCACGAATTTAGATATGAATTAATTTTACGTGTGCATCGGGATTACATTCGTTATGGCTTCTGTAAACTACGAGTATCCAGTAATAAGAATGTACTGGGAAAGTAAATGGAGAATAACGGTAATTGCGGATAACATTACACAGATTTTTACAAATCAGAAAAGCTATCAAATTTGTATTTAATGGCAATGTTAGTCAAGCTGAACGTGCGGAAGATAAGTTATGGAAAATCAGACCATTGATACAGCGAATTCAAGAGGGTATAAAAAAATGAAAAAGACATATCTCTTGACGAAATGATAGTGCCTCTTAGAGGGGCATGTGGAATTAAACAATATTGCCCCGGCAAACCAAACCCAGTTGGTATGAAAGCCTTTGTTCTTGCAAATCCCAGTGGAATAGTGACAGATTTTCATATTTATCAATGGTCAACCACTTACAAAGAGTTAGAAGATTTTAACTATGGATTGGGAGAGAAAGCTGTAATCACTTTAGCTAATACACTTGTCCCAGGACACATCCTTTACTTCGAACGATACTGCACCTCAATAAAACTGGCAAATGAACTTTTAAAGAGAGGAATTGGTTGCACAGGCACTATCATGAAGGACAGAATTCCAGCTGCTGCATGCTTTTAGTTTATTATGTTAAATAAGGAGTAAAAGAAGTATAATGTTGAATTTTTTTATATGTTTTATTTATTACACTTAAAGCCAATGTCATCATCTGATCACAAATAAAACTTTAAGTAAAATGCAACAACGACCCAATGTCTTCACAAGAGAACAAAAATAATCGCCTTAAAAGTTCTAAAAGTATGCTCAAAGGGGTGTTATATATGAGGCACATAAAGTGTTTTTTTCTATCTTTCCTAGAAATCTTTCTAATGAAATCGTTTCGGTCTGGGCGGTAAGCGTTATGTTTATTAAGTTCTCCACCGAGAACATTGAGCGGTATTTGGTTGCATTCTATTTTTGCCTTGGGCCTTACGAGGTTAAACGCGATAGAATCCGTAAAAGTAGTTTTATTCAATGTGTAGTGTTCGCGTAAATATAAGAAATCATTAGGAATAAAATAATTCACCTTCTCAAGTCGGGGCTTTAATCTTTCTATGGCTTATGTCTTAGCACCGACTCCAGCATTTGAAATTGTTTATTTTTAATTATTTTAAGTGTTTTTTAAAGATATTATAGTACTATAATATACAATTGAAAATTCACTCTACAGCAGCACGAATGGCTCGGTTCCGTCAGAGAAGAACCACGGTCACAAAGAAATGGAATACCAGCGTGAAATAGCAGCATAATGTTACTATGTTTTGTATAGTGAGTGACGAGAACCGGATAGGTACCCTTTTTACTGTTAACGAGGCATTCCATCTTAGCCCTCAGGTTCCCTTCTTCAGACATGTTCACCTCACATTGTAGGAATTTGCCATAATCATCACGCTTAGCAGGAATATTGACGATTGCAGTACTAGTCACACAATTTTCTATTTTAGTTTTCTATCAAAATCCACTGTTGAAACATCACCTGAATCGCAACTAAAATACACATCGCAGCTGCCCGTCACCAATGCAGGCCTGCGTATACCGCCATCTATCGGAAGCCATATTGATTTTTCTGGCATATTTTATATGAGTGTAGAGTACAAGGAGAACCATCTTATAAGGGGTGAAAGTAGAAAAAGTGTCCTACTATTTACTGAAAATAGAGGTTCCAAAACCTACCACAATAGCGCTGGCGTCTGAAAAACTACGATATGAAGATAGCTGTTGTGAACCGAGTGAAGTCAGCTGAATTCAAATATTTAAAAAATTTCATGACTAGAGTAGTTAGTAAAATGTCAGTATACAAAATCTCAACTATTTACGTAGTACAAAACCAAGCGGATTGGTCGGTCCTTGTTTATTTCTCCATCTTATTCTAATTACTTTTGGACATTAAGTTATATGTACTACGTACTAGAGAAGCCATTCCGATCATTGACTATGTTCAACTGAACTGTAGTGCAATTCATACAAACTAAATATTGCGTAAATTGAAGATTTGTGAATTCCATAAAATAATTATTATTACATTTTATTTAGAAATATGTTTGTTTAGATTAAATTAAGATATTTTATATTAAATTCTTATATTTATTTTATATTAATATCTTATTTTATGCTTCGCGCACGCTCGACTACTACTCCCGCGCATGCGCGAAAACATAGAGTAGGACACAATTTTTGTTTGGAAAGGCTTCTCTAGTACGTAGTACATATAACTCAATGCTTTAGGCGCTTTTTTTAAAGTTATCCTATGCTACTGCAGCGCCACCCTTATTGGACACGTTTTTAGGCAGCTGAATTCAAATATTAAAAAAATTTAATCACTAGAGTAGTTAATAAAATGCCAGTATGCAAAATCTCAACTATTTACGTAGTACAAAACCAAGCGGATTGGTCGATCCTTGTTTATTTCTCCATCTTATTCTAATTACTTTTGGCGCTTTTTTTAAAGTTATCCTATGCTACTGCAGCGCCACCCTTATTGGATACGTTTTTAGGGACACTTTTCATATATAGAGATGGTCCTCCTTCTACTCTACACTCCATAACACCCTACATAAATAATGTGGGGCACATATCTTTACAATGGACTTTTCAAGGCTGGTGGAGAAGAAGTCAGCTTTTATTTTTATGTAGTAAAACTACTTTTCGATCTGGTGTTATGTTATGTGTTATCTAAAATTAACTTACAACCAAACACGTTAGTACTGCTGAACATCCTTTCTAAGGGTAAATTAAAAACTACACGCTCAGGATCTCTGCCAGACGTTGCCATCTGACTGATGCTAGAGTTTAGTCCGGAGATAGGATCCCAATCTGGACCCCATACAACATCGTATTGTATGAATATTTTATCGTCAAATACACCACCAGGAAATATAACATATTCTATTTGGCCATTAAAAGATATAAGAAACTTGGTTAAGTCACTTTTTTTCATTTGAACGAATAAAATACGAAGGTTAAAATTACAGCTAAATGAAAAAAGTAAATTATCACAACACAAAATCACAAATCACAAAAGCAAAACAACCGTTACTATAGCAACTGTATTGCCATTCTCAAAACTACTTACTTTAATTATAATTCTTTTAAAATTTTATAAAAAAGGAATATTTTTATTAATACAATTCTGAATCCAAACTTTAAAATCCGTAACTCTGAATATATTTATAAAAATCAGTAAAATATTTAAAAGTAATGATGTGAGTGACCATTAAATAACCAAAGACAATAAAACTTTGGTTTCCGCTATACCGCATTACCGACGTTTTACAGTTTAATAAATGTTGCCGGAAGATGGCGTTAAGCGTGCTTTCAAAAATCCAAATCGTCCACCATTGTTGGAAGTGATCCTTGTGCATAGATTCGTTAATTTGCATTTTTTTCTAACAGTTTCTAGCAAAAATTAAGTTATTTGTTAGTAAGATATAGTGATTAATATCTTAAGAACGTTAATCCAGTTGTTATTAAAGTGAACAGTGCTTATTTTCAAACCTAATAAGCGTTTGAAATGTCACGCGAAGTGAGCATCAGGACTGTGGACTCCATACCATACACGAAATAAATGTGGTTTTCTTCGAGATCTGTGTCTTGTAAACTATAGAAAAGTGTTATCGCTATTTTAGGATATGTAAAAGACATGTTGGAAACTTGAAATATGAACATGAGCACATGAAAACGTTTCAGAATTTTCTGTACACGTCGTAGGACAGCGCAGTTACGCGTGTGAGGGCTTAAAAGTTGCCGGCATCATTATGGTGGACTAAAACGTCGTTTGTTGAACAATCGGTGTTGTATACGTATTTTAAACAGTGCCGCGAGGACACCGCGCACAATGTCAGGCGGCTCCCAACACAACCCGAATGGTCGACAATCTCAATTGGGCCCCGGTTGGAGCCCTTTACAGGTGGTGCTTATTTTTCTGATTTTGCTTGTATGATCTCTTTATATTATTATATTTAAAAAAAGTATCCACTTTACTCAGTTATTTTATGAAAATAAAAATATTTTCGAACGTCGTCACGAAGTAGAATAAGGCTTTATTGAACTTTAATGCTAAGAAAAAAAAATTCTACGTTTACAAAACTTCACAGAATATTTATTGAAAAATTACCTACAAATTATGCATGTGTGCTGATTACATTACAAGCTGATCAGCTGTTTGTATTACACATGTTAACAATGCTGCAATAATCAAGTGTTGCCATAATATAATAGAACACCTTTAATACTTTGGTCTTATTATTAATGATTATTTTAATATTAGAAATTTAAATAATAAATCTGTATTTTAAAAGTATAAAATACATTTATTTGCAAAACGTAGTAAAGTAATTGTAGAAGATGTAAAATATGAAACATTCAAAAAAAAAATTAGGTGTTACCATAATCAATAATAAATGTAACATTAAATTCTTATCTTGATAGCAATAGAAATAAAAAATAAGAATAACAATGAAATACTTATGAGATTGTCATTTTGTATTAGGTTGAATGATTTTTTTTAATATCCATTTGTATATATTATATGAATTGCTTTTAAAATGCCTTGATTTTTGACAAGCTTAGCTATAGATTTATTCACCACCTAAATTACTTTAGCATCATTTGAGAGCTATGATGATTATGTTTTTATAAAATTATATACAGAATTATTCCAGTATCTCCATTGAAACATTAAATAAACTGTATGTTGTAAAAATCTAAAGGTTCAAGAGTACAGTGGCTTAGAATTAGCTTGCAGCGCTGTGGGCAACTGGTTCAAATCCAGTATGAAATGCTTAGTAAAGGGAATTGCTCTGATTGTAAGGGTAATTTGGCTCAACGTGAACATTAACTATTATTTAATGACTGGGGTTTTTAATAGTTTATACCTCAAAGAAACGAACTATATTAATAAGGTTGCAAGAGAGTGTAAAAATAGTTCATTCTTCATATTTAGGATGTGTAATGATAAAACTTATTGCTGAAAAAAGTTACAATTATGAGTATCTCTTGTCATTTAAAGCCAGTTCAAAGTTTAACAAAATAGCGCCAGGGTCATTATCATGAGCAAATTCAGTGTCCAACTGTAAAGCCTCCAATTGGAGCAGTATCGGAGTCCGTTATAACAAAAAAATACTTCACAAAAATAACTAAAACAACATTCACAATACATGGAGGCAAAGCTAATGTTTTTTCTTTTTTCACTAATTGGATGTAAAATGATTTGCAGGCCAAAACAATGACTGATTTCTTTATGTAATTAAAGGAAAATAAATATAATAAAAACCTGAAAATCACTTGATTGCACATTTTCGAGAAAATACATTTTTTTTACTCCGATTTAGAAATTGATTATTAAGACTGTAATCACAATTATTATTAATGTGGCAACACAGAATCAGCCTCCAACCAAAAAAATGGCGACGCGTTTTGAACTCAATCGGCTTAAATACTTAATAAACAACTTGTTTTTAAATTTACGTTCCTACCATGACTATTAAAAAAATATGAATTTTAGATTTAATTATATTTTTTCATAAAAATACTTTTTACAGAACATGTTAACCCAAGACTGAACAATCCCCTTTAGACTAGAAACTAAAAGAATAATGGATTTAGACTAAATAAATAATGGATCTTATAAACATAGGCCAGTAGCAGTGTACCAATATCAACATGAATAATTTTTGTGTGCCACATTACAAAAATTATTCATAATGTTTTTACTGCAGTACAAATGGGTTGGTTTGACCAAAAAGAAGACTACACTCACACACAATATCAATGTAAAATAGCAGCACAGTCAACACAGCAGGTGGTTAATATGATGACTAACAAGAACAGTAGATTTTTTTTACCAGTAACAACTCGTCTTAGTTCTCAAGTGTGACTGAGGACTAAGATGACTGTGTAATGCATTTGTATCTTGATTCTTAATTGAAGAAAAATCAAGGTGCCACAGTATCCACTACCATCAGGTGGACTGTGTGCTGGTCTGTCACCCTTTTAATATAATAAAAAATTATATTTCAGTGATTATTAATCAAAGGCAGATGGCTGTGGGCACAGCAACATTTTTTTTTTACCTTCAGGTGGACTGTGTGCTTGTTTGTCACTTTACTTCTATTAATAAAGTATTGACAAATCTCCAAATTTTAGACAAGCTTATTTTGATAGTTTGATAATACAGAATTGTGTTATTACATGCTAAAGATTAATTTTTTTGGATACCAAAGCAAAAACATTGCCCTTTCTCTTTCTTATTCATTGTCTTATTCCATTATCTCCTTGATGATGATTTGCTTCTGACCTACCCATCCACATAAATTTATTATCATTTCAAAATTCTTAAATATATATTATAGCTGACATATTTTGTTTGTCTTATAAATCAGTATTTTAAAAAGGTATCTTTTATTAGTTTACAAGCATGCAATTGTTGTACAACTTTTATTAGATATTGGACTGTTGTGCTTTAAGCAACATTGACAGCAGAAACCCCAGACTGAATTCTGGGGTAAACATCTTTAGATGGATTTTTAACTATTAATTAGTACATTGCCAAGAGCCTCATTAATCAATATATAATAAGGGTGACATTCAAACACAGTTTATCCGATGGTAACTAGAATCTGCTGCCCATAGACATCTATATTTATCCTCAATTAAGAATCAAAATAGAGATTCATTGCATTGTCACCCCTGAGGACTAAGCTGGAATGCCTTGTTTCCAGTAAAAAAGGGTTTCTGGTTCTCTATATTCACCATATGAAAAACAGCATCATTCAGCTGCAATTTTATGCTGGTATTCTGTGAGAGCGTAGTCCTTCCACGATCAAGCTGACCTATTAGGGCTATTATCATGATATAGCTGCAGCATGGCTCTATCATGTGCAAATTCAAAACTTATTTTAGACATAGAAATAATAAATCCCAATCAATTGTAATGTTAATTTTTTTTATAGGATAAGTGTAAAAAGTGAGCACACAGTCCACCTGATGGTAAGTGGTTGTGGCCCATAGACATCTACATCTATCCTCGATTATGAATAAAAATGATATGTGAGATGCTACTTATGTAGACACTGGCAGCTACTTGCCTCAGGGTTACCTCACTTAAAACTGGGGTGGCAGAGGCAGCTAAACTAAGTAGGTGGCGCAGAGTCTCTGAGGGATAACTACATATTTGTGCCATTTGCTGTAGAGACTATTGATCCGTGGGCTCAATGTGCGGTGAAGTTCCTAAAGGAACTTTATCCGCAACTGGTTGTCACTGCTGGTGATAAGAGGGCTGGTTCTTTTCTCGCTCAAAGGCTAAGTATAGCCATTCAGTGAGGAAACGCAGTCAGCGTTCTTAGCACGATACCACAGAGAATAGGACAGTATGATAATTTAGTTTTTAGTTTTTTTTATATTGTATTTAAATTATTGAAACAAATAAAAATGTAATTCGTTATTAAATAATTTGAGTTGTAATCAGAGAGATGCTGCTGCCAATTTCCTGTTTCATTCCGATCTGTCGCATCTCACGACATCCAATTGAAGATATTTTGTGCAATAGATGGGATTGAGATGGGGTAGTTGAATTTCTAATGTAGGCACTTCTCAACTTTATTCTATAAAAAGGTAATTAAAATATTTAGATATGGTTGTGTGCAAGTTGAAAATGATCCGATGGCCGCACGCTACTCGCTGTCCATATATTTTCCATGACATTCTACTCACACTTTGAGTGCTCTTTGGCCGAGCCGAGATTGTATTCTTTGTTTCAAAAAGCAAGTCATCAAGGATCCATCTATAACCACATGTTTACAATTTGAAATAGAAACCATATGGTTTGTGTGTAGCCTCATTTAACGAAAACTGCAAACATTTTAATTTAAATATGTAAATTCATAATTAAGCAGTGCCAAAACGCCTGCCTAGCATGACAACTGTAGCAAATATCCCCTCTATAAGGCAAACTATGTGGGAGGCCTATGTTTATCAGTTGACGTTTGATTTTTAATAGACTGAAGTGAACAAATGAATGAACAATTTATAATAATATAGTAATAATAATTGACAGACAACTGCCTGAACAACTGTGCAACTTATGCCCAAATACTCAAACTCTGCTCAATTTTAAGATGCTGTTAAGTCTCATGCTGTCTCTATCACTTTAAGTCAAAGTGACTGTGATACCACGACATCTTAAAATTGAGTAGCGTTTGAGTATTTGGCCATTACTGTGTTAAGTTGCCGTGTAGTGGCGACGTATGGAAATCCTCTACTCGACACCACTTTGTTGGTGTCAAAAGAGGCGACAGAGGAGAACCGAAACAGGACTTGGGCAACAATATTTTCATGTAAATAACTCAATAATAATTAATAAAACTACAGTTGCCAAGCCATCTGCTAAACGTGGCAACTGTGACAAACATTTCGCCTATGAGGCAATCTATGGCGGAGGCCTATATTCAGCAGTGTGTCATGTGTAACGGCGGTGGTAGCGGTGTTGCGTTGTCTGGGATATGCTGGCCACCAACATAAGGTGGTTGTACCGTCACATGTGCAAATCTCGTATTGCGCCACAATTAAATAACAGAAGCCAGTAGCTCGTGGGACTGCTTCAAAGGTTGAGGTTATTGTGTCACACAGCACACCTGTTAAGAAATGGATGCTGAGGTGCATATACATCTACATCCATCTCCAATTAAGTGTAGATTAAATGCTTCGTTTCAGTACGAGGGTCTCCGGTTCGTCATAAGTTAACAATTAGGCTACACAAATATGCCAATCATATTAAACCTTTTTATTTGTGTGTGGTTATTAGGCTTACGAACTACCCTCATTTTCTGGGAAGGGAATACTGAAGTGGCAAACGAAGATATAAAGAATCAAACCTAAGTTACCTTGTCCCCCGGAGGGCTAAGATAGAAGGTCACATCATCAGTAAAAAAAGGGTCATCGGTTCTCGTCATTAACATAGCATTATATATATATATATATTTTTTTTTTGATCAAATTGAAGTGATCAACAATATTACAGTCCTGGCAACTTCAAACGAAGAAGACTAACAGATACGCTGTCACCTCTAAGGACTAAGATGAAATGGCTCACAGCTCGTAATAATATTGGCTTCCTATACCTTTAACCCTCTCTTTACCCTTCCTCTCCGGAACATAGAAATATTTTTGGCAGCCGAAATAAGTAACTATACTTACCCAGACAAAAAAAGAGTCCTACCACTTAATCATCATTCATCATTACAGCCCTCTCCCCCAAGGAATGCCACAAAACACGGTCCTGAGCCACCTGCATCCATCGAGTTCCTGTATGTCTTACCAGGTCGTCACTCCATCTAGTGGGGAGACGCCCTACATTTCGCCCGCCGGTACGAGGCCGCCACTCGAGAATCTTTCTTCTCCATCGGCTGTCGGTTCTTCGAGCTATATGGCCGGCCCATTGCCACTTCAGCTTACAAATCCGTAGGGCTATGTCGGTCACTCTGGTTCTACTGCGGATATTCTCATTTTTAAGTTTATCACGCAGAGAAACCCTGAGCAATAGCCCTTTCCATAGCTAGCTGAGCGAACTTGAGCTTCCTCATATGGCCAGCAGTGAAGGACCACGTCTCAGTTCCTTAGATCATCACTGGCAACACGCACTGGTTGTGACTGTACAACTGTTAGATCTTTGTACTGTATGTATACAGTACATTGTAGTGTACTGTAGATTTCAAGTATTGAGGTATACCTGACGAGAAGATCTGCCGTGATTTCCCGAACGTTGCCCAGCTGAGTTGAATCCGTCGATTGATCTCTCGGTCGAAGTTGGACTTACCTATTCGGACTATTTGTCCCAGGTAAATATACTCGTCAACAACTTCGAGCTTAGTGCTCGAAGTTGTTCTATCTCGTGCTATCTCTTTTACTTTAAGTCAAAGTGACTGTGACGCAACGAGACTTAACGACATTTTAAAATTGAGTAGCATTAGAGTATTTGGCCGATAGACACCGGCCACCTACGAGATTGGCACATTTATTCATAACTATAATTTTTTTTCATTGTGGAACGGAAGCGACAAGATTACAAAGTACCAACTATACGGTCAAGCAACGTACCCATTGTCAATGGAATGTTTCGTTTGCGTATTTGTTGAGGACCATTAAAGTCGAGTGAGAACGATTAAAGTCGTCGAAGTCGAACGAAGTACTGTCGCTAACGCAGGGCCACTTAGTTGTTAAACTATTCGTGTTTGTATGTTAACCATAGGAACATTCACAAAAATTTTAACTATAATGCAAGCAAAATGGATAAGGATAACTTTTTTTTAAACGAGACTAACAATGTCATTTATTCACCACTATAACCCTTGTTAACTACTCAAAATCACATTGAAATTATTTAGTGAGGAGAGATATACGAAAGTAGTCATGGCGGATTCGAACCTACTACTTTTTAGTTTCGCATTCCATACCCGGTTAAACCATTAGGTTACTGTCGTGAAACGCGATCGCTGATAATGTTGTCCCGGGTTCAAATCTGGGTTTTGCTATCAAGAAATTCTCAGTAGCAGGCCGGTGTCAGGAAATTGGCGGTGTTTCTCTCCCGTGCATCGGAAAACACGTAAACGCCTAATCTTTCACCGGTCGTATCAAATTGCCATCCCATCCGACCACGAGAGTAAAGGAATAGGGTGTGCACCTGTGCGTCCGCTCACACTTGTGCCCTATAATGCGGTCCTAAGCAGACGGCTAGTCTATGTTTAGGTGACCACCGTGGCAGAAATTTGGTTTGGAGGACATTACTGTTGCATTTTATCGCTTCCACCGTGATTCTTAAGTGAAGGTAATGCAACCTAAATTGTTGGGTCATCACCATGTGTTAACTTCCAACCGTAGCATCAATAGTAAGTCTTCCCATATACGCGATAGGTGTATATTTACAGAATGATGAAAAAGAATGAAGAAGAAAGGGTACAAAGAGATACAATTGAATTGACAGCTTGTAAATTGTCACCAATCACACCACAATCACATTGAATGTTGTTCTTGTTTTAAATTCACCACTGGTTTGGAAATTATCTCTGTCCTAGGAAGAACCAACAAGAAATCCAGTGGAACTTTTTGCAATCACGATTAAGTTACACAATAATGATAACAAATCATGTTAGAAATAACTTGGTAACAACCACCACATTTGCAGGGGTTATTTTATTACCATCCATAAATTCTTTAAAATTATAATAACCTTTTTCTACCGTATATAATAACCTTTTTCGACTTCAAAAAGGAGCAGGTACTCATTTCAACTGTATGTTTTTTGTGTGTTACTTCATAACTTTTTTCTCGGTGAACCGATTTCGATGATTTTTTATTTGAAAGCTTGTGCATCTCATGTGGTCCCATGTAAATTGATCAAGGTCTGACCAATAGTTTTTGAGTTATTCTTAATAATTTATATTGAAGTCGGTTGTACAAAATTTTAAATTATTATACATCTTAGTTTGGTAAAGTTTTTGAAATTGGTGGTGGGAAAACTGTGTATGTTCTGGGATTTCATTGTAAAAGTGTTTACTTGCCCTAAGAATGAATTACTGACTTTGTGGAGTCAAGTAACTATTTACTATCTTGTGAATAAACACAAGCTACTTACTATGTTGTGTCTGTTCTTATTATTTACAGAATGAATATAATTTTTTTTTAAATTAAATATCTCTAAGATATCTATAAGATGCGGAAAGTATCTTGCTCTTGAGAAGTGCTTGCAGACACTTCCAATTATGTGAAGTACCACAATGACATATGTGTGACACCCACATTTTCAAGTGGTACTCGCTTGCAACAATAAAACGCAATACTAGGGCTTTACCTCTCACCCAAGGAACAATTCTCATACCGTCGGGTCGCTTACAATCGTCTCTAAATATTCCACAAGGCTCTAAAACCGAGATAACATTTGTAGAGAAAGGAAAACCTACCAGCACCTTTTCTTACATGAAAGTCCATGAAACTCAAACTCGTCGACGCTGCTACCGCAGGGGCACTCAAATTAATAAAAACAATCTATGGCGAAAGCGAAGAAATGTGTGTATGATATCACAAATCTGTAAGACTGCGTCCTTCGTTGGTTCAGTGGACGTAGCGCGACTGCTCGTGTGGTCCCGGTGAATCCCAAAATCAGTTATTGTTAGTATAGTTCTTGGGTTTTTCTGTCGAGAAATTGTCGCTAGCAGCTCGGAGTCAGGAAGTTGTGGTGTCTCAACCCCGTATCTCGGAAAGCACGTAAAGCTCTTGTTCTGATTTCCTGCCGGTCGTGTCGTATTGCCGTCCCATCGGAATATGAGAGTGAGGGAACTGAGCACCGTGGCGCAATGGTTTGGCATTGAGGTACGTGGTTTTGAATCTCGCACGGAACAAGTATTTGTATAGTCTACAAATAATTGTTCCGGGTCCTGGATTTTTGTCCGTGTGCAATTTATGTATGTAAATTGCCTCCAAGATACAGGAGAAAATCATAGTGTAACTTTAAAGAAAAGAAGAGATGGTGCACGTTTGCTTGCTCACACACTCGTGCACTATGATCCTGTCCTACGCAGATGACTAGTCTCCGTTGAGACAAACTGCCGTACCTGAAATTTTGTCTGGGACAAAAAAACCGGGTTAGATTTTATTCTGCCGACATCAAAAAGGAGCCGGTACTCAATTCGTCTGTATGTTTTTTTTTAAGTGTGTTACCTTATAACTTCTTACTGGGTGAACCGATTTCGATGATTCTTCTTTTATTTGAAAGCTGGTGCTTATTGATCAAGGTCTGACCAATAGTTTATGAGTTATTCTTAATAATTTATATTGAAGTCGGTTGTACAAATTTTTTAATTTTTAATTATTTTAATAAAAGCTTAACCGCCAAGCGCAATGTAATCTCTCTCCGAATTAAGACCCACTAACCTAATGTAGGATGTCAATGGAACTTAGTACGTCAGCGATGAGCAGTTCACATTTTTTTTTGTTGAAAGTAATAAATATCATATTTAAGACAAATCAAAGTAATATACAGGAACGCGCTATAAAATTTCAGCGTTCCTAAAATGTATTACCGACATTTTTTTTTTTAATACAAATATAACTAGTCTGGTCTTATTTTTGAAAATCATCCTAGATGTTTTAGAATGTATATTTCAAATGCACATACACACTCCTTCATACAAATATCTTTCTTCTAATTTCGTACCATTATTTGAGCGTGTGTAAATTATTATATAAACAAACAATGCGTTTCTACCGTAAAGTTTTAACGTGGTAGAACCATGTTGCAGCTATATTAAGGTGCAGCCGTTTCAGAATCATTCCGTATCGGAATTCCGATTCGAGATTCCGAACGCAGCAAGTTCATATAAAATCTATGACCCGTCAAACACGTACAGAAGTTTCTTCGTTCGAAATTTTGCGGACATAACGGGATTCCGTATGTGTGTAGCCGACCCATTCGGAATCCCGAAACGGAATTCCGTATGTATGCGGCCGGCCTAAAATAGCAGTTTAATACTGCTGTGTTTCGTATGGTGAGTGTAGAGAACAGAAGACCGTTTTACGGGTAACGATGCATTCTATCTTAGTTCTCAGGGGTAAAAACGTATCTACATTTTGACTCTTAATTGAGGAAAGTTGTATATGTCTATAGGCCACAACATAAACTTGTTGTCAGTTAGTGTGTGCGCTCGTTTATCACCCTTATTCTATAAAAAAAAAAATAATTTAAAGAGCGTTCAAATAACAAAAAGCAATGAACCGCCACTCAGACTTATCGTTCTCTATTTGTCTAATAATATTTTAGAACTGCAATGCAAAATGTCATCACCCGCTCTCTAAAGATTGGATAGGTAGGTATACTAAAAACTAAAATCTCTCAATGTGGGTGTAGAGGTGTTAAGTCGAAAAGCCGGTCGTTTACGACTACATCCGATTGCGACATTAACATCATAATCCGTATCAACATAAAAATCTAGATTTTAGGCGCACGGATACGACACACTAAAATCGCCGAAATAAAATATGTCCTTGCTTATTTAGTTTGTTCACGATTTGTGTATTATGAATCGCATGGAAGACCAATGTTACATTTTGAATAATTAATAATGTGCTGATCTTGCAACCGGCCAACCGTAACGTAAAATCTTGCAATCCATGCTACAATCACCGTTGAATAGCGCTAACAACATAGAATCTACCTAAAATTAATCTGTGGAAAAGTCGTGTCTGTAATTTTAATATTTTCGGGAAAAAAACAATTCCAAGGGACTAAATAAAAGGCACTGAAGCCAAATTAGTGGTTTTTAGAATTTTTGTCTGTCTGTCTCTGTGTACTCACGATTCACGCAAAAACTACTGGACAGATTGCCATTAAAATGTTGTGTGTAAGTATTTAAGGACCCGGGACAACTTATAGGCTACTTTTTATCCGATTGCGGAACTTCAAAAAATGAGGGTTAAGTATTTTCCTTCCTTAAGTTTTTAATTTATATTCTATATTATTGATTATGTGTTTTTTTTTAATAAATAACATATTTAAAATCTAATATATATTATTATAATATAAATTTTAATCCTAAAATTAGTTTTAACTGTTGCGTAATAATTTAAACTACGCTGAAAATCCTTTCACTTTATCAAAACTGTACCATCTAACGTGAAATTCAAAAAGTTGTAACATTTTACCCCCAATTACTAATAAATAAAATTAAAATGAATAACTTATATTTATGTTTAAATAATTTAATTAATAATTATTTGAAAATTCTAACTTTCGTTATTTCATTTTAGTGGAAATTAATAAAGTTTATAGTAACTAATTATGACTTAAATAGATGAATAGATGGAACAGAAACGTTCTGTTTATCTATACTATAAAAACTGATGAATAAATATAAAAAATGATAAAAAAATGTAAGTATTGCAAAACTTACTATTCATATAGTTTAAATAAAGAGATTTTATATATGTAATGGCCAGATCTTTGAATTAATAATATCATAAAGTAGTCAATCATGGCACGAAAGTCATGGCAAAAAACTATTAGGGTGGATGCCCCTAATAGCAGCCATGCCCCTAATTCCAAAGTTGAAATTGGCACTAAAAGGCTGGTAATAGGGGCATCCACCCTATATAGTGGTGGTTTAGGATCAATTTACATTACGGCGAAATGGAATGGAATCGAGAATTCCACGGAAGACGCTCGCTTTTTTTATCATATCTAGTTTGCACGTTACACAATTAACATAAAATTCATTTTACTATGTACAATTTCGTTACAAAAATTTGCTTCCATTCCATTCCACCGCAATGTAAATTGAGCCTTACGAGCTACCGTCGCCCTATTTCAAGTTATACTATTATAAAGATATACTCCTTGTGTAATAGAATGTTTACAGAGAACGTCCTCAGTAGAACCATACTACACAGTAGACGTCCTGATCATGTTATATGACCATTTCACACAGGTCGGTACACATTTCTTTCCTTGCTAATGTATGACTTTGTCGATACTAGTTCTTGTACAGTTTTTTTTTTAAATAATTAAACGTGGAAAACGAGCACCCAGTCCACTTGATGGAAAGTGGTTTCTGTGGCCCGTTTACATCTACATCTATCCACAATTACGAATCAAAATGCAGATGCGTTGTTACCCGTGAGGACTAATATGAAATGCCTCGTTTTCAGTAAAAAAGGTCTCCGGTTCTCTGCACTCAGCATACGAAACACGGCAGCGTTAAGCTGCTCTATTTTGTGAGAGCGTGGTTCTTCCCCGGTCGAGCCGACCCATTCGTACTACAACTATACTACTATATAGCTGCAGCATGGCTATACCACGTAAAAATTATGCACTTTTCCACGTCCTCTTCTTTTTAATATTCCATGGTATCTACTGTCGCTTTAGGATAAAAACATTCTCAAATGGCAACCTAGAAGAAATAATAATATTTAATTTGAATAATGCTTAACCTACTTGTTTATTTTGTTGCGTCCCAACGTTAGATTGTCAGCACATCGATTAAAAATCTATATCCGATTTCGTCTGAGATGTATACTCCCTTCACATTTATGAACTGCGCATGAACTACATAGCTTAAATAATAATAAGTAAAACAGGTTTTTAATGGACATAATTATTAAATAGTATGCAGCCACTATCCTATCAGTGAGAGGATGACAGCAATGTTCGACACCTCGACACAGTCCAGCCTGTCGGATACGGGCAGGCAATACAACTAGGCATAGTATTGAAAGCCAGAAACGTCCTGTCAACAATAAATAATAAGGAAGTATACTTGAAATAGTCGTGGTGGCTCAAAGGCTTAGCGCTTGCTGTTAATTTCGCAGTGCCTGATGAACCCGGGTTCGAATCCCGCCGGCACCAATGAAATTGTTTATTGCAATTTTAAGTGCTGATTTACCACGTGCTCGGCGGGAAAAGAAAACATTGCGAGGAAACCTGTATGTCTGAGAAATAAGAAAAAAATGAATTTCGAAGACGATAATTTCGCCAACACGCATTGGGGCAGCGCGGCGGACATTTCCTTGCCCTAAAACCCTCTCAGAAATGAGAGGAGGCCTATGCCTGCTGAGCATTGGACATATATAGGCTGTAACTTTTTTTTACTTTATACTTGACGATTAATAAAGTTTTTTCCGATTGAGATTTTAGCAGAATATGTTGAATTTTAATATTTACATCTTCCATATTAGGTCGTACTGATGACTTATCGATCTTTATCACTATCGAAGGTAAGTACTTGCAAAACCCTTTTTAAAAACAGGATTTTGCTAGGACTGCTTAACCCGATGTGTGCTGGACTGTTGGCTACCCTTGGTAGCCAACAGTCCAGCACACATCGTCACGAATACACTAACACGTAGTCTAGTCTCATTTTACGATACTGTTAAGGTCGTTGAACCAACCAACAACAACTTATTTACAAAAAAACTTAACATTCGGTCGCGGTACTGGTAACATAAGACTCAATTCCGACAGGAAATACCTATCGTAATTTTTTTTTCAACGTTACCCCCACACTAGGATTATCTCCTGGGTCGTGGAGGCACTTTAGAAACATAAATTGCACAAGGACAAACATCCAGACCCGGAACAATTATTTGTAGGCCATACAAATACTTGTTCCGTGCGGGATTCGCACCCGCTGCCCCCAGCGCAACAACTGATTGCTAAGCCACTGCGCCACGGAGCCGTCATGTTTTTTAGTATATGTATAAACCTTTTTTTTTTCGATTTTTATCGATCCTATGTATATGTTTTAAGCAACAGCTGTATAGCTTAACGACCGTTCACATCTCAATTCTTTTATCGCCGAAACCGACAACCCCGAACTTCGCTTGTACTGAACTTGACCCCATTTATGTTTTTGGTGGGATATTTTACTAGAAATACTATCCACGGCAAATAGTATTATGTTGCATAGGGGCTCACAGTTAGCAGTTGTACGTCGTAAGATTTCAATATAATGATCAGTACAGCGCTATTATGTTTTTTTTTTTAAGTTCCGAAATAGGTTTTTGCGTCCGTCCTACAGATTTGAAGAGAATGAAACAGCTGCCTCTTCATGTGGTTTCTAAAATCAGTTAAAAATTCACGTTTATTTTATGATTGTACACGTGTAATTAGATGCTATTAAAGAATAAGAAGTAATTATGATATTTTAAATACAATTTACTAATATTTAATAAAAATCTTCGTTCGCGCTATTCTATTATTGTGTATACTGAGCAATTTAGCATCCGTTTCTGCAGTGCTTTTTTAAAAAAAAAACTTGCGTTGCTTCCGTTTCTTTCAAGATAAATTATTACTTTATTTACATATTTATTATTCTAGTATTTAGTAAATATACTGTTTACCTCTTTAATTTTATAAAGGAATTTTATATCAGCTGCATTTTTATTATTAATTATTTCATGCTTCCTCATTTACCTTTCCCACAATTTCCTCATAATGTTCACGTAAGAATTAAAATTGCACAGCACAGCATCCACTTACCATCAGGTGAACTGTTTGCTTGTTTGTCATCCTTATTCTAAAAAAACAGTCCACCTGATTGTAAGTGGATGCTGTGGCACATAGATGTCGAACCCGAGAACTAAGATGGAATGCCTAGTTCCCAGGAAAAAGGGTCTCCGGTTCTCTGCATTCGCCATACGAAACACTAAGCTGCTATTTTATAATGATTTCTTATATTTACGCGAACACTACACATTTAAATAAAACTTATTTTATATTTCCGACGTTTCGGGTGCTTTCCCGCACCCGTGGGCACGGGGGACTGAGGTGTTTGATGTCCTGATGTCATAGTTAGCCCGGCTACCTTCAGTTTTTTAATATTAATTTTTGGTTCGATTTACGCAGAATGAGAAACGTCGGGAATAAAACTATTTTTACGGATTTTATCGCGTTTAATTAACTTATTTTATATTCCCGACGTTTCGGTTGCTTTCCAGCAACCGTGGTCACGGGGACTGCCGTAAAATAAGTTAATTAAACGCGATAAAATCCGTAAAAATAGTTTTATTCAATGTGTAGTGTTCGCGTAAATATAAGAAATCAAAACGTCGGGAATATAAAGTT
Organism: Parnassius mnemosyne; assembly: GCA_963668995.1. Lineage (NCBI taxonomy): Eukaryota > Metazoa > Arthropoda > Insecta > Lepidoptera > Papilionidae > Parnassius > Parnassius mnemosyne. The sequence goes on from CAVLGL010000093.1 coordinate 10,798,519, forward strand.
AATATACGCGATAAAATCCGTAAAATTAGTTTTATTTAAATCTGCTATTTTATACTGGTACTCTGTGAGAGCGTGGTCCTTTCCCGGTCGAGTCGTCCCATTCGTGCTACAACCATAATTGCGTCGTGGCTCTATCACACATAAAATAACCTCATGGTGCAATAGTGGTTTTATATTTTTAAAATCGCAACAGCAGTCTTTTATATTTAATTGTTGAAAGTTTAATAGGGTAGTACACCCATTTTCAAAAAGTGTTTTAAATGAATCCTAGAGTGATAATGAACCACTATAATTTCTATATAAATTTTTAAAACCGAATAGTGACATAAAAATTACTTTTAATCTATCGTTTTAAATTTTCGCGTGAAAACGCTAGCCGCCATACTGTTCAACTTGTGACGTCACTGTCGTAGAATTTTGAGAATTTTGCAAAGGAATAAGATACTTTTGAATTCTTAATAATGTGTTATCATTTATATCATTGTTGTGTTGTGCCTGATTGCAAAAATACGAGCATAAGAACGCTGGGGAAGTTATGGATTAAAGTGCCAACTGATTTAAATATGAGAAATACTTGGTTAAAACTGGCAAGAAGAGACATGCGGAAGGCATTGTCTACAAAATCTAAACTATACTTCTGTGAAGATCACTTTGATGTAAATATGACTTATATTTAACCATCGATTAAACAAAACACAACATCATGACATGATAGATACCTATTGCAAGTCAAATTTTGTAATAGATTAGGTTAATCGCTCGTCTGTCCCGCCCTTTGTGGGCTATTTTGATAGCCCTTGCAAGTGCAGTGCAGTGTTTTACTTAATTCCTGTTTTCTTCTATTATATGGGAAGAAAAACATGGTTTGTACTCAGACCAAATAAAAAAGTGACTTTTATTTCGTCTGAGGGTTTGTACAATAAAATATAACAAAAAGTTTTTCTCGCCTAAGCTTATATTATAATATCTATAACATTAGTGCTAAAAGCGAAGTAATAAACTCGCTTTTACGAATCCGTCTTCCATGATGCCTTTTCAATAAAATTCGGAATAAAAGTCAACAATCGTAATGATAACTTGAAAAATTTCAAAATTAGCTAGTTAGTACACAGCACATAACCTAGTTCTTTGACCTAGTGACGTCACGACGCTATCTAATATGGCGGACATCATTTTGCAGATTTGAGGCACAGGTAAAAAAAATAATCTTTAAATTGAAATATAAAATTTATAATGCATTTTTATAAATAGAAATCAATATTTCTCGTTTACTTTTTACAAAATCTATCATAAATATATATTCTTTGATTTTTTTTACATGGTGTAAAATACCCTATTGTGAAGACGCTGCTGAATATGTAAACCGTCGTCCAATAATCGACACTTCAGTTACAGGTGGCGAACTTCCTGGCGCGAGCGCCGCAGGCCCACATGGCGTCTGAGCGCGGCGTCACCTGGCACACGCCCACGCCGCCGCCGCACCTCTACCACGTGCCGGCGCCGTCGCCCCCTGACCCGCTGCAGGTACAGTGGATGTGACGACCTAATGGCCTTGTGGACTGAGTAAATAGCTACAGGTCGCGGTTTCTACGCCCAATTATTAGACCTGTGTCTGTTGATAATTTTTGTGACCCAGGTCTTTTTTTCATAGAATGAGGATGACAAACGAGGAACACGGTCCACCTCACGGTAAGTGGATGATGTGGTCCATAGATGTCTGCATTTATACTCGATTAAGTATCAAAATGCAGATGCGTTATCAAAAAAAAAGGGTCACTGGTTATATACACTCACCATGCGAAACACAGCAGCATCAAATGTAAATGTAATATACACTCACCATGCGAAACACAGCAGCATCAAATGTAAATGTATGTAACGATAGTACCTATTCTGTGAGAGCGTGGTCTTACGCCGGTCCAGCCGACCCATTCGTGCTACAACCTTAATATTGCTGCAGCATGATTCTACCATGTATAAATGTTATTTTTCATTTGTTCCTGCCAAAACTATATAAGCTTATCAGTGGGAGGCAATTCAAAAAACTGATGGTAACAAAATTGAGGGATACAGTTTGATCTACCATCTACATCTTTTTTTACGCCACTCGATAGCTGAAGGATCAAAGCATTCGTTAATTTCAGTGAGGACTGTGTCGAATCGCGCGGCGGAGGAAGTTTCGTTAGGCACACTTATTCAAGTAAAACATACGGCCGTGTCCAGTACGGCCACCCCGATGTTTTTTAAATAAGGTAACAAACAAGCACACAGTCCACCTGATGGTAAATGGATCCTGTGGCTCATAAACATCTACCTCTAAACGAACTAATTGCCTTGTGGACTGATAAAATAGTCAGAGGCCACGAATTCAACGCCCAATTGTTAGGCTTGTGTCGATCGAACTTTTATTGCGATCCAGGTCGATCGGGAACCTTACCTTGTAACTTCACAGTTTTTCAACTTTTGCTATCTAACCTATAAATTTATCCTGTTCATACCTTCATTCCGGCATATGTATAGGTATATTATTTATTTATATTTTTATACACTTATTCGATGTGTTTTTTTTATGTATGGGTTTTCAATCGTTTCACAGCTTGAAGCACATTTCGACGAACTTTAATCGAGAATAAATGTAGATATCTATGGCCCACTGCATCCACTTGGTGGACTGTGTGCTCGTTTGTCAGCTTTATTTTATAAGAAAAAAAACCTTTGGGTTCTTAAAATGTTTAATAAATTATCCTCTTCTTTTTACCATATGCTCGTAAAAGCACTGCTGATCACAGGCATCTCCCATTGAATACAAAATTTGCCTTAGGCGGCGTTCCGACGACCGAATCAATTCACGCGTACATAAAATTTTTGAAAAATCGGATGTTGGTGCTTCGGCTTCGGTTGTTTTGTGAATGTTCCCCTGGCATGCATTGATTGATTTGTCGAGTAAGTGTCTAAGCAGCCCAAAGTTCCCGAACGCTACACTTATGGGTCTCGGTTTTACGAACGGTTCTTAGTTGTAACTGTAAAAAATACTCAGCATTATTAATAATATAACATTAGAATTTTAAAAAAAAGCCAAATAACACGCGTTGATCTGAGTTGTGATGACCCCAGTGAGAAGAAGAGATCGTAGTTATGAAATTATTATTGTATTGTCATTGGTTCATAATACATCAGCAAAATTACACACTATTTAGACGTATTGAAGTGGAAAAACTTAATTATAAAATTTCAATATGTTCCAATATTATTATTATTATATAATATATTCAATATTTAATACCAGCTGAACACTGCTGTGTTTCGTATGGTGAGTGTAGAGAACCGGAAACCCTTTTTATTGGAAAAGAGGCATACTATCTTAGTCTTCACGGGTGACAACGCATCTGCAGTTTGATTCTTTATTGAGGATAGATGTAAATGTCTATGGGTCACAGCAACCACTTACCATCAGGTGGGCTGTGTGCTCGTTTATCACCCAATCCTATAAAAAAAAATATTCAACCATACTCATTTACAGGTGAAACTAATAAAAAGCTAGTTAAAAACCAGTATTTAAACACGACAAGGCAAATGTAGGTCACATTTAAAAACTTGTTTATCATTCAATGCGTTTCCTTGCTTCACAAGCTAGGATTTCGATTATCGGATGCATATACCACTTGATATTTAACTACATACAAGTACCTACATACATACCGTTTGCAGGTTTTCCGTCATAGAATCTCGGATTAAATTATTGTTAGTAAATGAACATGAAACATAACGGTTTATTTATTGTTTTTAACAATAAACACTCGTTTATATAGTGAAGAAATCTTTTACAAATGACTAATATCAGCTCGTATGCTGTAAATGTTCACATAAGGTAATAGTTTGCGTAATTAATAAGACAGTTATCAACGTATAAGATTATATAATAATATATCCCCATATCATATCATCGTACACAAATAGATCTGTTTTATTTTTGACTCGCTCTTTCCCGCGACTTCGCTCGCGTATATTTTAGGATTTTAATTTTCTTGCGCGGAACTCTAATTATTTTTCTAAAATATAAGTATTAAGTAGCCTAAGTTACTTCTTATAACATGAGCTATATACCAGTGAAAGTTTCGTCAAAATCGGTCCAGCCGTTCCGGAGATTAGCCGGAACAGACAGACAGACTGACAAAAAGTTAAAAATTGTGTTTTTGTTTTAAGTATCATATTATATACTTGCGTAATATGCAATTAGTAAAAAGCTGTTATTTTGACATTACAAACAGACACTTCAATTTTATTTATTTGTATAGACGATGATTTTGTCTAAATTTGATGTGCCCAAATTTGAGCATATTACCTCCACGTTTTAAGATCCCCTACGGGTTTGTTAGACCATGCGTGCGTTGTGCGTCAGTGATCTTTAATCGTCTCGCATATCTCGAAAACAAATTGTGATATCAACTTTAAACCAATAACACTTAATCAAGTTTTCATTTAATCTCATTTAGAAATTTTCATAATGTACAATAATTGAACTTCCAAAATGAAAAGTTCATGTGCATATGGGTAAATTGAATCGCATCTTCACATCATTCTTTTTTTTTGGATTGTCTATTCTTGTTGAGAATGTTCAACAAGAATGGGCAATCTTGTTTGATAATATCCTAAAAGTCTTAATGTTAGTTTGGGTTCTCCTTTTTTATTTCTTTCTTAAAACATTTTATTCAAAAGTAACACGCAAGCTAGAGTTGAATTTTGCTACAGTAATAAGATATCTAAGGAAAATTACAAAATTAGAATGATAAAAGTGCTTTATTTTTACAAAATACATATAGATAATATTTTCTACTTATATAAGAAACCCAAAGTTACATCTGCTTTTCAGCTATTTTAGTTCTGTTCTCAAAGCAATTATAATCGCCAATTATTGAATGCTGATTGGTAATTAGTCACTTCGTTTCGTTGAGACGAGAGCTTCGTACGCGCTCTTATGAATAATTTCAATATTATATGTAAACTCTTCTTGTTTTGCGATTTCAGGCAATGAAAGGTGCGGCCGGCAACTCCGTGTTCCGACACACGGCGACACCGCCCGAGCTCTACAGGCACACGCCCACACCACCAGATAAACATATGTTAAGGTATGCTTCAGCTCTGTGTTAATTAAATATTTTCTAATTAAAGAATGTTTAGTTGAGCTTTGATTCAACTACAAAGCTTACAAGTATCAACTTTAGTACTATGAAACTTGATAAATGGTCAATAGTCAAATTATGATCAAACCTTGTTATTATGAGAAATTTTGCCAAATATGAAAAATGAAACTAATTTTTACGGATTTTTTCGCGTTTAATTTGACTTGTTAATTCCCGACGTTTCGGGTGCTTTACAGCATCCATGTTCACGGGGGGGACTGAGGTGTTTGACGTCCCGATATCATAGTTAGCCCGGCTACCTTCAGTTTTTGAATATTATCGGAATAGATCGGAGTAGATAGATAGATAGGAAAACTTAGTTTCATTTAAAATATGAAAAAGCTTATATAAGTTAATATAATAATTAAGGCCTATCATATGGTTAGTATATATATGACCTTATGTGGTGAAGGGCATCCCAGATGTTCAAGATGTTAGATAAGTTGCCTTTTTGTGTCATAACACAATCGACAAGTCGTTCCAAAATTGACACAAATGAAAAAAGAGACAGTGACATTCTTTAAGTTTAAAGTTACAGCCTATATACGTCCCACTGCTGGGCACAGGCCTCGTCTCATTCTGGAGAGGGTTTTAGGGCAAGAAAATGTCCGCCACGCTACCGAAATGCGTGTTGACAGACTTCACACGTCTTCGAAATATTTATTTTTTCTTATTTCCCAGACATGCAAGTTTCCTCACGATGTTTTCGAAAAATTTCAGTGACGCTAGCGGGGATCAAACCCAAGTTGCTCGCGTACTGTGAAATTTACAACAACCGCTTAACTTCTGAGCTACCACTGCTCTATTGTGAAAATTTTAGTATGGCTATTATTATCATATGGATATTAATATCATCCTTAATATATTCGTTTTATTTCCAGGCATACTCCATCGCCGGGTGATGTCAAAGCAAATGCTACGTTACCTCCAGCTGAGCTGTACCCACATTTAGGTCCAGGCCGAGGTGAGATCCTACATGTTTACAATTTATAATAGCTTATTTTTATTACTGCCTGCCAACACATTAGAACAGCGCGTTTGACTTATTGCTTGTTTACCCTATTAGAAAGCCAGTGCAAATGCAAAGCAGTGGTGCGTACACCCTTACCATTATAGCCTTTACTTTTTTTATAGTATAGAATAAGAATGACAAACGAGCACACAGTCCACCTGTTGCTAAGTAGCCCTTAGACAAAATGCAGGTGCGTTGTCAACCCTGAGGACTAAGTTGGAATGTGTTTCCAGTAAAAAGGGTCTCTGGTTCTCTACATTCACCATTTGAAACAGCTTACTTATTATAAACCTGTGCTTGACCACAATCCCACTTAGTGGTAAGTGGTGATGAAGCCTTAGCTTAGGGATTCATAAAGTGGTCGATATCAACCCCTTGGGGTCGAAATCGGTTTCTCAGGAATCGACATAAACGAAAACTGATTAATTAGTAAGTATTTTGTATCAATAGGAAAAAAACTAGAAATAGGATTTTTAAAGTAATTTATTTGGCTATGGGGGCCTGAGGTATCACTTAATTTTGGAAAAGGAGATCCTTGCCCAAAACAGTTTGGGAATCCCTGCCTTAGATGGTAAATCACACTGTCTTAGCGCAACAAAAGCTTGCCTTGAAGACGCGCATATTGTATTCGGATGGAAAAACAGACACGGGTAAATTATTCCACTCCTTTGCAAAAGATGAAGTAAACTGTTTGGTTCTAATGCGTGAAAAATATTGACTATATAATATTGACTACAAAGGGGTAAAGACCCGCGCGCCGTCTGGTTGTCCGATGATGAAAATGAGAGGGAGGAATTAAAGCATATAATTCCTTGCACACACCCTTGATGTTTCCACTGCTTGCCTGCTAAATAAAATAATGAAACCCCATCGCGCCATCTACTGAAAAGAACAGAAAAATGTTTGCTAATAGATTGCTCAGTGTTGCATGATTATATATAGCATTATGCTCGGAGTTTCTCTTTGATAAATTCGAAATGGAAATATCCACAGTAGAACCAAAGTAATGGACATAGTCCATTAAATAAGTAAGCTGAAATGGCAATGATTCGGCCATGTAGCTTGAAATACCGACATCCAATGGGGTACAAAGATTCTTGAGTGGCAGCCTCATAGTGGTGACCGAAGTTTACAGCAGCTACCAACTAGTTTGAAAACAAGTGGCTCAGAACCGTGTTTTGCGGCATTCCTTGGAAGAGTTCTACGTTCAGCAGTGGATTTGTGATGCATCCCGTAGGACGTCATAAAGGTGCAGACTTTTCTATCCAGAGCGTTCAGTTCGGTCTGAGTCCACCTGACTATGCGAAAAGTGTACATGAAGACAGGCATGACCCGAGCCTTATATGAGTGTGTCTTAAACGCAATACGAGAAAAGACTGTAAAACACTTGCCAAGCGTGCATAAAACACATCGCAAACTGACTGTTTCATTTCGATGATACCTATGTTCTATGACATACCCTGGTATCGGTGTGTCAATTTTGGAAAGGGCCCTTATGTTGATTGGCATAGATAAGTACATGCCCTCAGAATTAGAAATCCGCCGCGCACTTATCTGACTGACCCCAGCTTAATTCTAATAAAATTGCTAAACTCATAAGTGATGTTTAGCAATTCCATAAGATGGGAGCGACTGGAGGCAAACAACTTGAGCTCATTCACATAGAAAAGGTGGGTCTCCTTTGTCCCTCCTTTCCGAAGCTGAAATTCCTTCCCCGATCCCTCCAATAAGGTACTGAGAGCGTTTAGAAAGAGGCAGAACTAGATTGGACTCAAACAATCGCCCTGGAAGGTACCCCTTCTTATCCTTATGCGGCTTTACACAGCCGTCATGCGCTCGTCTAGGTGACAAAGGATCGTAATCCAATGTCCCATACACTCCCCGCGGAAATCTAACTGTACAGTTAACCTTCTACAGCACGAAGACCCTCTTTAGCCATGTATGGGGCACCGAGTCGAATGCCTTTTTATGGTCTATCCAGGCGGCGCGGCGGAGCATATCCGATGGTTGCGTTTTACCGCTTTGCCAAAAATGGAGGAGTGGTTCCTTGGTTACATGAACACCACCGCGACTTACGTTTTGAGCGCGTGACATCACCAGATTTGAGTTCAGGTGACGAGTGATTCTCGAGCTCAAAATGGATGTTAGTGTCTTGTATATGGTGGGTAGACACGTGATGGGGCGGTATTTGCTCGGGTTTGTGGTATCCTGGTCTTTAGGAACCAAATGGGTGATCCCAGTAGTGAAGAGGCTCGGGAGTGATTTCTGGTCGAGAGCCTGACACACTACGAACCCCTTTTGTCAGTAGTGGTGTAGCCCATCAAATCTCGGACTTTTCTAGTTCGGCACTCTACGGACTGCCTCAGCTACATCATCCCGGCTTATGGTGATGAGGTTCATGGGCGTAATACTTGCTCACTGACTCCGTGAATTTCCGTCCAAGGGCACTCGCTATGGTTAACGGACTCCAACCACAGGCTTCGCCAGAAGGTAACAGTATCGACCTGATTTGCCTCATGGCCTGTTCCACGTGCCGATGGTCGCTCCAGTGATTTATAGAGCCTCTTCTGACCACTCAGGAAGAGGCGATTCTGGCTTTTGAACCGCTTTGACCTTTCGGTATATCGCCGAATCCGCTTCCCCCAAGCAGCGATTCTTTGCTTCAGGTCGTCTATGCACTCCGTTACTTTCTGCATCCACGTGTGAGGGTTACTCTGCAACTAGTGTTGCCGCATCCTCAACCGTAGCATTTTCATCCGATGAGGGTACAACCTCACGTCGTAGCCGTTCGTCGAGTTCGGCGTCATCAAATGTTTTTGAGCGCATAATTTATCGAATTCGGTCTGCCTGGTTTTGTTCGGTAACGGTAAAAGACGGCTCCAACTCAGCAAAAATGCGATACATCCTGGCCCGGTACGCAATACTTCCAGCTTCTTCCCCTTTCTCTCTGAGGTACACCTGCAATGAGTTCCTATTCATGATGATTATCCATCGCATGCGGCGTACTCCACCAGTGTCGGGTGCCCATTGCTAGGTCCGAGAAGACCTTACCGACACCAAGCCAGCTGGTGGGGATGATGGATGCGAATGGCTGTTGAGTGATCGTATAGCTCCTCCAGATGTGTCCTGGCTACGTTCAGACAGCGGTTCTTTGCGCGTATTCCTAAATGCCATCATCCATTTAATGGGCGTCAGTTAACGGGCGACGCCCAGACCCGGGGCGCCGTTTAATGGCGAGGTCATATGTACAAACGGGCCTTTACACCCTCAATTTTGCCGAGGCACGGCGCTAACAGTCGTCACTTCCCTTCGCCATTATTACTATTATTATTGTGATTGCTGCTATGGTTCTACATAGTTCAGTAGTAATGCGAAGGTGCAATGGTTGCAGATAAACTGGTGCGCGCGGAGGAGCTGCTCGCGTACTCGCGCGGCGGCGTGGACCTGACGGTGGGCGGCGGGCGCGGCGCGAACGGCTCGCCCGCGCCCGCGCTGTCCGTACGCGACGCGCCCACCATCAACAGCCTCATCGCGCGCGCCGCGCCCCACGCGCCCCACCCGCCTCACGCGCCTCACGCGCGCCCGCCCGTCGCGCGCGTCGACGCGCTGCTCGAGCGCCTCGCGCCCGCCCCCGCCCCCGCCCCCGCCTCAGCGCAAGCGCCCGCGCCCCCCGCACCCGCCTCCCCGCACTCGGTCATCGTGCACCCGCGCGCCGCACACACTCCCTCGCCGCCCTCGTCTAATGAGGTAATTAATAATGATAGTAATCGCCACCTGGCCAGACGAAGCGGTTCATTGACCTTGGATATTATCACTAACGCTTGCCTCAAAAAAAAAATATCTGCATATTAAATCCTTTAATAATATAACAACTGGAAGTCTTAATATCCCTAATTCATATATTAATGTTTTACTCAGCTTTAAAATACAAAATATATGAACACTTTTTTTCTTAATTTCAATGGGGTTCTTGCTGGTTCCCCAAAGGACCAAGGTTTTTCCAAACCAGTAGTAAATTTAACTTAAACTTGCAGTAAATAATACTTATATTATTTATTGAAACGACTAGTGTGATCTGCAATTTTCAATTTCGTGTCTTCAAAAATGCTCTTTTTTAACCCTCGACGAAAACAGTAAGGTGATTTATATTGTGTATCTGTCTCTGTCTGTGGCGTCAAAGCTCCTGAACAGACGAACCGATTTTGATTAAGTTTTTTTCTTTTGAATGGTGTCTTAATCGGAAGTGGTCTTAGCTATATTTCAAGAAAATCTGTTCAGCCGTTTGAAGATCACCAGCTCTTTTGTTTCGGGTGGATTTTTTATTCAGTTATTACTGTCTGGGTTGGTGCCTATCATTGACTTAAATCTGGCATCAAGCATTAGTAATCTTAAAAGTATAATATTCTGTTAAATCTATGTCTGTAAAATTATTAAATAGACTTATCTTTTGTTAACGATATGGTGAGAGATGCAGGAACTTGTCTTGTGGCATTCCTTAGAGGAGGACTTGTAAAAAGCTGTAATTATGATGACATTTTTTCTGTTGAGCTACAACATAATATCTTTATTTGAAGGTGGTGGTTTGAAGTTAAATGGACTGCAATATCCACTGTTTGAATATATTTGAATAAATGTGACGAACTTTCACATTTATAAATAAAATTATAAATATAAGGATTTGGAAAAGGGGAAATCTCCCGCCGGGCAAGAGTAATGCCCTGAGAGGGGCCAACGCTCCGTGTGTTATTTCGGAGCTATTCTATACGCTAACTTAGAACTTTGATAGCGCGATTTAGGTTCGTTTCGCTTGCGGCAAGACAGCACCGCCACAAATACTTACTTCAAATTCAAAATCTCATTAAAGACTATAATTATCTTATTAACCTAGAACTTACCTGGAAATTACCCCTGTTTCTATTTCAATATCTTAATTAAAGATTAATTTTTAAGGATTCTACGGATTCCTGCGGCGCGCCTCCGGGAGCCAAACGGAAACGAAAACCCGAACGCACTATCCGTATGCCCGCCGTGCAACCGCCAGCCACTGAGCCGCAGCGAGCGCCGACGCCAACACCAGAACCAATCGAAACCCCCGTGCAAGCGGCACGAGTCTCACCACAAGCGGCACGGGTCTCCCCATATGCGGCACGAGTCTCCCCACAAGCGGCACGAAGTTCACCTATAGCGGCACGAGTCTCCCCACACGAGGCACGAAGCTCGCCAATAGCAGCACGAGTCTCCCCACGCACGGCCCGAGTTTCCCCACACACGTTACGAGTTTCCCCACATATTCAAACAATGGCACCGGTCGAGAACGGAGACGCTCACACCCACAATGGACCAGTCGAACCCACACCCACACCCACGCCAACGCAACCAGATCAACCACACTCGAGAAGAAAAACTCGCTCCGGCTCCGCAGAAACTATAGACGATATCGCCGCCATGATTGCCAGCACTGATAGTCGGGAAACAACGGAGCCGACACCTGTTCCAGACATCCCAGAAACCCCAGTCTCGGTGGATAAACTTAAAAGTGTGCTGGCCAGTCCAGAGCCTGAAACGAAGTCAGAGCCCGAGAAGGAACCCGAGGCACCACCGGTAGAGGCGGCCGCAGCACCACGTAGGCGCAGCGCTCGGACTTCTAATTCTGAATCTACTAATGTACCTGTTGAATCACCATCAGAGGTACTGCTGCCTTTAATTCTTTTAAAACATGTCATACATTATTCAGATATTCATCATAATATTATATTTGAAAGTAAATTACATTACAATTGAAATACAAAACTTGTGAATAAAAATTAATTCGGCTTTAATTTATTAGTAAAGTTAATATACTTAATATTTTATTTTAGGCAAAACCCGCCGAGCCTGAAGCAGAAGCAAGTAGCGCGGAACCAACAGCTGCTAGTTTTGTGGAAGTGGAGAACCAGTTGGAGAAGATGTTCGCCGGCCTCGAGGAAGAAGCGCCCTCTAACGCCGCAGAAACAAGTGAAAAACCTCAAACGGCGAAAGCGAAAAAGCGACGAAAATCGGCACCGACTAAAGGCGAAAGAAAAGTGACAAAACGGGCGGGTCGAGCGTCAACTGAAGAAACAAGGAGAAAGACACCGAGGCGGAAAGGTGTTGAGACGACGAAAAAGGCGAAAGAAGCGAACGTCAAAGATGCGTACGACTCGGGCAGCAATGCTAGCTCGAGTCGGTCGCGAGGACCATACATACAAGTGAGTTAACCTAAACCTTATATGTGGTAGAGCCATGCTGCAGCTATATTATGGTTGTAGCACGAATGGGTCGGCTCGACCGGGGAAGGACCACGCTCTCACAGAATAGCAGCTTAATGCTGCTATGTTTCGTATGGTGATTGTAGAGAACCGGAGATCCATTTTACTGGAAAAGAGGCATTCCATCTTAGTCCTTGCCTCACGGCTAACAACGTATGTGTATTTTGATTCGCAAACAAGGATAGATTCAGATGTCTATGGGCCACAGCAACCACCACACTTACCATCAGGTGGACTGTGTGCTCGCTGTCACCCTTATTCTATAAAAGAAATCTTTCATTGATTCATTACTACCCACTGCTGAACATTAGACTCCCCCACTAATAGCCTCATAGGGCGATTTTTACTCGTAATTGTCACTCATAGTAGATGGGTTGGCAAGTTACTACCTTTAGTTTTTATTATATTGAGTTGTTTCGTTTCCCAAAGATAATGCCATCTAGACTGAATTTCGGTCACGGCGGCCAGTCTTAACGGAGACTAGCACAGATTATAGTGCACAAGAAGCGTTCCCTTACTCTCATAGTACGATAGAACTGTAATCCAATACGACTAGAGAGCCACGGGGGTGAAAACACCACTAATTTCCTGACTCCAGGCAGGGTTTCGTACCCATGACATTATGATTAACAACCGCGTTTACGACCACTGGACCAATGACGCAGTCAAGACAGTTGGCGGGGTTTTCCAAAGAAGTTGGGTATCGGGAGGATTCTCTTATCATACACATATCATCCTGTGGGCGTTGTAAGAGGCGACAATCGGAAATGGTAAGAAAAGACTGTTCGTCATACGTATTAAGTTATATGTACTACGTACTAGAGAAACCATTCCGAACATTGACTATGTTCAACTGAACTGTAGTGCAATCCATACAAACTAAATATTGCGTAAATTGAAGATTTGTGAATTCCATAAAATAATAATTATTACATTTTATTTAGAAATATGTTTGTTTAGATTAAATTAAGTTATTTTATATTAAATTCTTATATTTATTTATTTTATATTAATATCTTATTTTATATTAAATTAAAGTAGAGTAGGACACAATTTTTGTTTGGAATGGCTTCTCTAGTACGTAGTACATATAACTCAATGGTCATACGTATGTCAGACGTAATATTTTACGTCTGATACGTCCAAATACCGGCGACAGCCTGACGCCTTTAAAGGCAAATCCTTTCTACAATGGAAGAGGCCCATATCACTAGACTTTTACACGCTATTTAGGATAAGCAATAAGCAAACATCACATAATAGCACCCTTAAAGAATCCATTTTAGGTTTTCTGGCTTGTTTACATAAAATCATTTTATACTACAGTGTATAGTGTTACACTTCATCATCATCATTACAAGGCCAACGCGAGTTCATTAAAACTTGGTAAAAATATATTAGCTTCGGTCTTGTCATTCATTGAATTAAAAGTGTGCAAAGTGTGAGCAAGGTAGAGGAGGTGGAGATATGGGTCGTTGGTCGTTGTGAGCAGTAAAAAAATGTATTGCAGATCGTGGGTCCGTGCGCGTCGCCGGTGTCGGTGGCGGTGGTGAACGCGGCGGCGGGCGAGGAGGCGGGCGGCGCGGCGGGCGGCGCGGGCGGCGAGTGGCGCAACGGGCTGCGCGCGCGCGGCCTGCACGCCAGCACGCTGGGCCTGCGCTACGACGCGAGCACGCCGGACGCCTCCTGGCTGTGCGCCTTCTGCGAGCGCGGCCCGCACGCCGCCGCGCTCGGCGACCTCTTCGGCCCCTACGCCGTCGACACCGACTGCGACGAGTACAGGTGACGCACACAACACACTGCTGTGATCCCCTCACGGCTCATAACTCTTAATTCCTTTTATTATTTTATTTATAAAAGATAACCAACCATGGTGGCAGTGTAAGAATATCCTACCCCACAATGTAATCACGTGAGTGTCGTAAGATTCGCCTCTTGTCAGAGGGAACCTGAAACAAGAGATGGGCAGCATCATCTTCATAATAATAACTCAAAATTATAAAAATACTGTGGTTTGTCAACTTGCCTGCCACGCGAAATCTTTTGGTGAGGCCTATATTTAGTACTGAACTTTTATAGACTGGAATGGAATTCAAGAAGAAGGATACTACTAATATTATTAACATTAGTAATACTTCCATGCAAGTAAGCTAAAATGCACAAAAAAGGTCAGGAGTCGTTCACAACAGTAGTTATTGAATGGTGGATTCAAAACCCGACTTTTCCGAGTTTGCAATTTGCTCCTATTTTTTTGTATAAAATAAGGGATTATAAAATGAACTAATGGTTAGGGGATATCTAATTTTATCTTTAATTAAGAAATAAAATACAGATACGTTGTCATCCCTGACAATTAAGATGAAATGCTTCATTTCCGCTAAAAAGGTTCTATAGTTCTCTAGACTTACTATACAAAACATAGCAGTGTGGTCTTTCCCAAGACGAGTCGACCCATTAATGCTACAACATTATATGAAGCTATAATGGTATGGCTCTACCACATATAAAAGCCTTAACCATAAGACTACTCTCAAACATAATAACAACAAGGTTGTTTCATGATGACGAATAATTTTCCATTGCATCCGCAGAGCACTGGATGAGGCGTCACGCCGTCGCTTTCCCGTGATGTCGGGCGGCGTGGAGGTGTGGTTCCACGAGGAGTGCGCCGTGTGGGCGGGCGGCGTGATAGCGGCGGGCGCGCGCGTGTGGGGGCTCGCGGCCGCCGTGTGGGGCGCGCGCGCCGCCCGCTGCGCCGCGTGCGGCCGCGCCGGCGCCGCGCTGGCCTGCGCCGCGAGAGCGTGCCGCGCGCGCGTCCACGCGCCGTGCGCGCCTCACGCCGACTGGCTCCTGCTGCACGACGAATTCCGAGCGCTGTGCCCGCGACACGCCCCCTCCCCCACACCCGCACCCGCGCCCGCGCCCAACCGGTAATTGTAACCGCACGTCGCACGCACACATGGACGGATGTAGCATGCAGCTGAGGTAGTGTGAGTGTTAGTAACGCACACATGAATAGTGAAGTGTTTCAACGTGTCGCCTGTGAACGATTTGGTTCGTATGTGGTGAACGGACAAGTGTGACGTCATCTCTGTTTATGTGATCATTATCAAATGGGTTGGGGACGATAAGCAAATGTTGGTTTACGTAGCGCTGCTTAACAAATACCAAGAGGAGCTGAAATGGCAAAAGCAATGTGGTAATGGACAATGGCGCAACGCTCCTCAAATACTACGCTTACTTATACTATTATAGACAAAATGGCTGTAACATGCTTCCGATGCATGTATCTTTTTCTATGTGATGTACAAAGTTATGTCAAACGCATAGTAAGTTATGGTCTAGGCACATGAAATTATACAACAATCAACAAACAGTGTTAAAAGGTTTTATTTTTTGCATACACTATATTTAAATTGATGTGAAAATTTAAAAAAAAATTGAACATGTGGTGTTTCTACTACTATATTATAGTACATTGAGGTTCTTTGCTTTTAAATCACAAAGGGATACTCTGTTATCATGGAATATTTATTTACTTTAAGTTTCAACATAGTTTGAATTTTATTCACTCGTTCTTATTTTTACTTTGTTGGGTACGTATTATGGTGATATAGTATTTTTTCTGTGTTGCCATGTATATATTATACATATATATATATATATATATTTGTTGAGTTATAACAAAGTATACTCGATTGGCATCTGATTGATGGAATCTCCTAACCAGACCTTCAACGTTACACCTAATATGATGTTGAAAGAGCCCTTATATGAACTAAAAAAATATCTCGCTTGTTTATCAACCAAGTTAAACTTAAATTCACACAATATACTTACAAAGTTGGAAATGAGAAATTTTCCTTGTAATATTTTTAAATTAAGTATATTTAGTACTGATTTAGTGGGTTGTTAATATTAGTAGATATTTTGAGAAATAAGTATTGTAAAAAAACATACGGCATAGGTTTTCTTAAGGGCTCCCTATAAATTTCTAAAAATAAATGTTCGAAAGTGGCGGGTGTTCTGATGCTTAATTACTTTAACGGTGTCATTGTGGCAAGTTTTAACTATTCAGGACTGAAAAGGTTTCCTTAAAGAAACCTAGGGTCACCCTGCCAAGTACTTATAAATGTTGATTTTGATACACACAGACTGCAGGCATTCATTGGCTCCCTTCAAATTTAATATCAAATAAACGACTTTCCAAAACTCACAATCTATAAGGTAAACAATATTTTCTTGATATATAAATGTGGGATAGGTTTTAAAAGTCGATACTTAACTGTACTATACTGTAGGTTTGCTGTAAAAATTAAAAAATTGGGCTATAGATGGAGTGATTGTGCAAGAACAATTTGATAATGGTTATTGAGTTATAGAATTGTTTTTAAGACTGTTGTCACTACTGCCAGTCAATATAAATTTAATTAAAGCTGAATATACTTTCTTTAATAAATACTAAAGCTTAAGTTAAACATTATACTATTAGCAATAAAATTTTCATCACCATTACAGCTTATCAAAAGTCCACTACTGGACATAAGCCTCCCAATTTTTTTCAAATACTTATAAAATATAGTTAAATTTTTTTTCATTTATGCAATCTGTGATCATCACACACATGATGTGTCTCAAAATGGAAAAAATAGTTTCTGAGTTTATTACTACATTTATTTATTGATTTAGGCTTTATCGTTATCAATTTAAATAAAATGGTTACAAAGATGTTGCATGAACCTTTTGACATTCTCTCCCAGTTCATATGAATGCATTACATGCACATGGTTTCTTAACTTAGAATTTTGTACCTATTTTAAATCCTGTACCAAGCAATTGCTGCAATGAAAGCTATCACACATATGTTCCTAAAAAATTATTTATCATAAATTAAACAGTATCATATTATTGATAGTATGAACACAAAGAACATGATTGCAGTTGCAGTAACATTAAATTTAAAAAATATATCAAATAAGTGGGACTATTAAGGAAGCTCTACTTGTAATAAGTGCAAAAACTGCACTTTTCAGGAGATTTTAATGTCCATAACCTTGTCATAATTTGCGTGTTGTGCAGGGCAATTCCAGGACTATGGCTCTATTCAAATCTGTATTGCCTTTAGAAAATGTATTACGAATTAATGTTACGTAGGTAATGAGATAATGTAGTTAAATACTTGTTAACATTTTGGAACTAATTTAATCAGCTGCCTATGGCTGAATTTAATGCAACATTACACTTATATGTACAGATTATACATATTTTACATATATGTGCTTTTGTGTAAATATAATAAATAATGATAGTGTAAATATTGTTTCTATGCATCAGAACACCACGTAGTTACATGTAAAATGTGTAATTGTAATCAAGGTATGACTACAGTATTTCATAGATTATTTGTAAATGATTGACGATTAGTATGATGAAATATTTGAAAGTTTACAATAAATAAGCATCACTATATTATGTAACTAATTAGTAGCCAATAGCAGTGTAAATTATGGTGTAAATGTAATTTTAGTATATTGTGGAACAATCGTAGATTGTGTTTAATGTTAGATAATTTGAAATTTAGAGAGAATAATTGAATTCAATGCTAAAATTGTTACCTTAGTACCTTGGTTGGTGGGACTTTTACACATTTTTACCTTTATGTATTACGTCAATATTTTAATAATTCATTTTATACCAAGAATTTATTGTAAACTTTCTTGTCAATAATAGCTGTCATAACCAACCATATTGTTTACGTTTATTTAAAAAATACAGTGATATTATTGGTAATAGAAGGTTACACAGTTGTAATAAAATATATTTTATGTAAATCATACGACGGTTTAGTTGCCATTTTAGAATGAGAACTAGTCTAAACAAATAGCGTTTGTAAAAAAAATATTGTTTCAGATATAATAAAATATAAGTGTAGCTACATTACGAGAATTACTGCGTTATTGTCAGTGATCAAAATATTTCTAGACTGTACTAAATGGCTATTTGTGCCGTGAAATTTACGCTTATATCGTAACTAAATGACTTAAAATCTTTAATGCATCAGCTGACATTCATTTTAAGTGGAAAACTGATATCAATTTGGCCTTTATATCATAACAACATTGATCAAAATACAGTGTTAAAATGAGAACAATCAGTAAATCCTTGGAAGGGGAAGGGGCTTATATAAGAATGAGGACTATTGTAGATTTTGGATAACACATGAAAGTCTTATTACAAATCCTAGTTTATTGATAGTCTCTAGTTTGTTGTTTATTAATAGACTTTGTCCCTAAAGAAGTCCCTTGGCCGCGGCTTGGGAAATTTGACATTTGCTGTCAGCTTCCCTATTCAAATTTATTTTTGTTTGCATTTCCACTGGACTTCATTGAATTAAACTAGTATAAACCTGATGCTAATCATAAACTACCTTTTTGTAATAGGACACATTCTGTCTGATTACCATACGTAGTTTATTTAGTCTTGGGTTAAAAAAAAAGTCATTCTAACAGAGCCGCGTCGTCACAGTTCGCGATATATGCCATATACTATCAAATTCGACACTCTACATTTTATTTCGCATATTTGAGCAGGACTTCTTGCGTAAAACAGATTCTAGTTTAAGCTTGAGACTAGTTATACTACTTTTTTTAATAAGGCATCATACCTTTGCTGTTTGATAATAATTGTTAATATTCCCGAATAAAAGTGCTTTGACTAGTTTCATTGCAATCAAAAATCAACTATGTGGTTAGGTGCCGTTAGTTTTAAAATCATTTGCAGGCTTATGATAAATGTCTGCATAAAACGGGTTAGGAGGCATTACAGAGAATAATCGTGTACTTTAATTCCAGTGAATAGTGACACAGACTGTATTTAGCAAATATTAAGGTACAAATTTATATTAGGGAGAATCATGCCAGTTTAGAGCTTTTTAATCTTATTTGGACATACGCTGTGCGGACGATTCGAACAAGATCAGAGCATCCCAAAGCCTTTCGTATTGTAAATGGTCTAAGAATTTTTTTTTACCACTTACGGCAAATAATTACTTTATTAAGTATGTAATTGTTATAAATTATATTTATCATGACATTATAAGCAAATTGAAATACAACATGTTTAAAACGAGAATGAGCTAGTTTCATTTATTTACTAAGTTTTTTTTTAGTGAGTGACAATTGACCACACAGCCCAACGTGGCTCGACACTGTACGATAACAATGGCGTATTCACACATTTAAACCACGTATTAATTTACTTCTTTAATTCAACACTTTTTTTAATAAAGGTACAAACGGTGACTTAATGCCATATGGCATTTTCTACCAGCCAACGTGTGCACTGTGAACTGCAATGGGCTAGGGTGAAGAACCTAATATTGATAAAATTCACACACACATGTAGATCATACTTAATTAAATATATATATCAGGATTTAATAGATTATATATTAAACATATTTACTAATTTATTTTTATATTTTGTACTTAACTATTAAATAATTAAAGTTCAAAATATATATAATGATATATACAGCAATTTTTAAAAATGCGAGTAAATAAGGTTTTTATAATAAATAAAATTAGGCGTTACTTTGCGGAAGTCCATTATATTAAAGTTGGCAAAAATTACTTCGCGTACATCCGCTCGATAAAATAAAATGATGTCTTACCTAGTTTGAAGAGCACCTCCCGCCCTCCCTCAATTGCGTGCACTATCACCGTCGCCACTAATCCCAGCACCACTACTCCCAACACCACTACACTAGGAAAGACACACCACTGATGACAATGCGACGAAGGCGAAACACGTGTCGTATTGTCGTCAGTGGTGTCTTTCCTAGTGTAGTGGTGCTGGGATTAGTGGTAATTTTTGCCAACTTTAATATAAGATTTTTATACTTATTTAAAAATACCTATCCTAAATTGAATGTGATTTATAGGCAACAACTACAGCATACGCGTGCTCGTGCATGTACGAGTCAATACACGGAGCTTTTGGCTACTATTTACTTCCTTAATGACACACTCGCTACTAAGTTGATAACTACGCGACGCGAATTATGATTCCTATTTTCCCTTCATACTTTAAACAGCCATCATTCATACTTTAAACGGGCATTCATACATTAAGCCGTGCAGTAGCGGTTAAGAATATCCACTACCCCATAATATCTTCCCGTGGGTGTCGTAAAAGGCGACAAAGGGAAACAGGCAGGAGATGGGCAGCAGCATCTTCCTGATAACGTCAAAATAACAATAATAAAACTGCGGTTGCCAACCCGCTCGCCAAGCGTGGCAACTATGGCAAATACCCCCCTATGATGAGAGTAACAAAGAGACGGCCCCCAGTCCCCGGCGGCCCCGCTATTCCTGGTAACGGCGGGGCAGGGGGTGCTAAGAATCTCCGGTGGAGGTTCAGTTGCCACCTAAGACAACTCGACCTGGCAACATACAACGCACGCACCCTAAGGACTGACGAGAAGATCGTGGAGCTGGAAGAAGAGATAGACAAGTTATGCTGGCATATCATAGGATTATCCGAGGTCCGAAGAGAGGGGGAGGACACGGTAATCCTCGAATCCGGCAACTTGCTCTATCACCGGGAGGGCGACCATCTGTCCCAAGGAGGTGTCGGATTTATCGTCCACAAGTCTCTCGTTATAGCCTGAGAGCTGGCGACGAATTTTGGGAAGGTCCTTTGGGCAAGTTGAAATTGTGAAAAAATATAATTTCGTCAATTGGCGAATCCAGTCCCGCGAGTCTGGCTGAGCGTTTGCGGTTAATTTGTTACTGCGCAGTATATAACATTTGCAAAAAAAAAATTCCAAAAAAATGTTCTTTTGGCAACTTGATTTCTTATTTATCTTTTAATTTAGTTTTTATATAATTAAAAAAAAATAATCCCAGACGTTTTTGTCGATTATAAAGTATTACCAGACCTCTCCAAAAATATTTTTTTTAGTTCCCAAAAAATATACTTTAGGCAATCTCAAATTTTAATCATGTCTTTATTGAGTAATTTTTAATAACACCTGCAAATCGCCAGACGAATTTAGCGGTTTTAAACAATTCCCAGACGAATAAAGTTTACCAACTAATACGACAAAAAAGTCTTATGCGTAGCCATAAGTGCGAGAAAGATAGCTTATCGAATAATGGCGGCAGCGGATGGAGGCCTAAGCTCCTCGCGCTGTGATTGGTTACTTAGAAATATTTTTTTGAAGATTTTAGGATTAAATTCTTGTTTTAGGATTTAGCGTGTATGTATGCGCATATACGGACATGTAAATATCTATTTATATAGTTAATTATAGTTTTAGCCCAGTTTTAAGGGGCAGGACACATCGTTTTCTTTTTTTACGCGGAATTAAGCAAATTAGTTTATAACAACCCCATTATAATGGATTTCCGCAAAGTAACGCCTGATTCTATTAATTGTAGTTCTATTCGTCAATGAGTTTCAGTACACCTTGAAGTCAGTCCGTCAAGTCCAGAGGTAGGGTCTATTCTATATATCTATTATATTCTATAACTAACAAAACGAACCCAAACTCTGCACATCTAGGTCTCCTGGTCGAGGAGTTCCAGTAGCAGATACCGACACACCTTCAGATCTATTAATTCCAAGACGTGTAAGTATATTTATATATAAATCCTGCGTGCTTTTAGCGAAACACATCCGAGTTTGGGCTCGTTTTGTTAGTTATGATGAGACCTTGCCTTAGAACTACAATTGAAAGAATCAGGCGTTACTTTGCGGAAATCCATTATAATGGGGTTGTTATTAACTAATTTGCTTAATTCCGCGTAAAGAAAGAAAATGATGTGTCCTGCCCCTTAAAACTGGGCTAAAACTAAATATTAACTATTTACATGTCCATATATGCGCATACATACACGCTAAATCCTAAAACAAGAATTTAATCTTAAAATCTTCAAAAAAAATATTTCTAAGTAACCAATCACAGCGCGAGGAGCTTAGGCCTCCATCCGCTGCCGGTATGCTTCGATAAGCTATCTTTCTCGCACTTATGGCTCCGCATAAGACTTTTTTGTCGTATTAGTTTGTAAACATTATTCATGTCTGGGAATTGTTTAAAACCGCTAAATTCGTCTGGCGATTTGCAGGTGTTATTAGAAATTACTCAATAAACACGTGATTAAAATTTGAGATTGCCAAAAGTATATTTTTTGGGAACTAAAAAAATATATTTTCGGAGAGGTCTCGTAATACATTATAACCGACAAAAATGTCTGGAATTATTTTTTTTTGAATTATATAAAAGCTAACTTAAAAGATAAAAAAGAAATCAAGTTGCCAAAAGAACATTTTTATTGGAATTTTTTATTTTGCAAATGTTATATACTGCGCAGTAACAATAACCGCAAACGCTCAGCCAGACGCGCGGGACTGGATTCGCCAATTGACGAAATTATATTTTTTTACAATTTCAACTTGCCCAAAGGACCTTCCCAAAATTCATCGCTAGCACTCAGTCTATTAACAACGTTGTAAAGATTGAGTGTGTCGACGAGGGTTGCGTACCTTATACTCAGAATCACCAAATGGTATTCGCTGAAGGTCATACAGGTTTACACACCAACCTCGGCACACCCCGATGAGGAGGTGGAGGAAATGTATGAGAATATCTCTAGAGCCATGCATTCCTCCAAAACCCACTATACGGTGTTAATGGGAGACTTCAATGCAAAACTCAAAGCACAAGAGAGAACGGTGAGCTGAAAGTAAGGAAATTCGGAATAGGGCAACGAAACCCAAGGGGCAGCTGGCCGACTTCACGGAGAAAGAGGGACGCTTTATGAATTTATGAATGATTTCAGAAGCGGCCCCAAAGGAAGTGGACCTGGTCGAGCCCCGACGGTTCGACAAAAAATGAGATTGACTTCATTATGACGACCAGACGACAACTGTTCAGTGATGTCTCCGTGATCGCGAGGGTGAAAACTGGTAGCGATCACCGAATGGTTAGAGGCACACTGAACCTAAACGTTAAGTTGGAGAGGTCTCGTCTAATGAAGTCAACGCTCCGTTCCCTTCGTGCTCTGTTCCAAAGTCCCGAAAACTTTCAGCTCGAGTTACAAAACAGTTTTCAGTGCCTAGAAGACTGCAATGAAGTGGACGATATGAATGACAAGCTCGTGGAAACTGTCCATGCGTTCGGAGCTAAGTTCTGCAAGACCCGCCGCAGAAGAACACAAAAACTCTCCGATCACACTCTCAATCTCATGGCTGTTAGACGGGAGATGAAGCTACATTCTTCAACAGATTTGACAACATACAGGCAACTGAACAGATAGATCTCCAAATGCATGCGGCGGGACTTACGCAACTTCAATACAGCTTGTATTGAAGAAGAGATCGAGCGGAACCAAGGCTCTAAAGTCTTTGCCAGAGATCTGTCTGCCAGAAAGAGCCAACTGTCAAAGCTAAAGACCGAGTGTGGCTGCATCGTTTCAGGGACACCTGAGATTTTGAGTGAGATTGAGAGGTTCTATGGGCTGCTGTACACGTCATCGTTGGAGCCACACACAAGTGTGAGTAACGATCCAAGAGCGAAGTCTTATCCGACACTATTCCGAAGATATCCTGGACGTCAGTATGAGCGAGATTAGAATGGCTCTCCAGCACCTTAAAAACGGAAAGTCCCCGGGCGAGGATGGAATTACAGCGAAGCTTTTGAAAGGGGGTGGAAAACCGGTACTTGAAGTCCTTCAGAAGCTCTTTAATTCCGTCCTCCATGGTAGCACTACTCCGGAAGCGTGGAGCAGAAGTGTGGTGGTCTTGTTCTTCAAGAAAGGCGACAACGCTCTCTTGAAGAACTACAGACCGATTTCCCTTCTGAGCCGCGTCTACGTGCTGTTTTCGAGAGTCATTACGAATCGTTTCGCACGCAGACTTGACGATTTCCAGCCTCCCGAACAAGCCGGTTTCCAAAAAGGCTTTAGTACCATAGTACACATACACACCCTTCAGCAAATTGTACAAAAGTCAGAGGAGTATAATCTGCCACTTTGCCTTGCGTATGTGGACTATGAGAAAGCCTTTGATTCCGTCGAAATTTGGGCGGAGCTGCATTCCCTTCAGCGGTGCCAAGTTGATTGTCGGTATATCGAAGTGCTGAAGTGTTTGTATAATAGAGCTATGATGGCTATCCGAGTACAGAATCAGAGTACGAAACCTATCCAACTGCAGAGCGGTGTAAGACAGGGTAACGTTATATCCCCGAAACTCTTCACCGCTGCATTGGAAGACGTTTTCAAGTTGCTGGACTGGCAATAATGCGGTATTAACATCAATGGCGAGTACATCACTCAACTTCGATTAGCCGCCGATATAGTCCTTATGGCAGAATCGCTGGAGGACCTAAGCACTATGCTCAATGACCTCAATAGTGTCTCCCAACGGATAGGTCTTAAGATGAACATGGACAAAACAAAAATCATGTTTAACGTCCATGTCACACCTATGCCGGTAGTTGTTGGGAGCACTAAGCTCGAAGTTGTTGACGAGTATGATTACCTGAGACAAATAGTCCGACTATAGTTCGGCCGTTCAGAGAATGCGTTCCTGACACCAATCAGTTAGTCACGACTAGTAATGGGCATAACATAACACTGAGTTCGTTACCGTTCCTCCAAAATGAACCGCTGCGTTATTTTTAAGATTATTTTCGTTTTAAATTGGCGGAATCATTTAAAATTTATATTTTAGTAATTTAAGTGAAAAGCAAAAAAAGGTAATATTAATATAATAAAATTGTTTTATTTATTCTTTGTTACAAAGTTACAATCTGTATTTCTATGCAATAAAGTACATTGAATTGAATATGCGTACAGAATATTAATCAGACTCCGATTCGCTTGAGGAGGTGGTGTCTTCATCATCATCTTCGCCTACATGTATAATTATATTATTATTAATAACAGAATCAATCCTGATATCTCGGTCAAAATGTTCCACAATCAGGTTTTTAGTCTTCTCAACAACCTTTGCCCAGTCATCTCTTGTGACTTCCCCGCAGGCTTCTTTTAATAGGGTCATCATCTTTTTCGTGCTGAATGGCGGGGAAGTATTGTGGCGGGCGGCGTAACCTTTTATTTAAGCCCAGATTAGCTCAATCGCGTTATATTGGCAATGATACGGTGGAATTCTTAGAACGCGATGACCATACTCCAGAGCCAGTTCATCGATTTCGTATCGCACATTTGCCGCTTTATTTTCTTTAACTAATTTAATTAGCTCTGGTTTTAGCATCTGCATATTTGCGTCAATGCCTTTTGCTTGTAACCAAGCCACCATTTCTTCTTTTTTATTAGCTTGGGTAGGTGGTTTCTGTATTTGAACCGAGTGATAGGAGGCATTATCCATGAATATTACTGAAGGCTCTGGTAGGCTGGGCAAAAGCACATTCTGAAACCACTCTTTAAATGTAGTGGCATTCATTTCCTCGTGGTAGTCATTTGTGGTTTTTGATTGAAATGCCAGTAACGAGTTCTTCACAAAGCCGTATTTTGCAGAACCTGCGTGGCATATTATCAGACGGGCCCCCTTACCCATTGGTACTTTCAACGTCGACGCTTGTGTATCATCCGTCCAAGAACGGGAAACCGTGTGATTGGCGTTTAGCCATGTCTCGTCAATGAATACGACATTATCCCAGTTATCAATATTTTTTGCTTCTCTCAAAAAACTTATCCGTTTTAAAATTATGTCGTATCGTTCTAATAAAATTTTTCTTTTGTCTGTTTTTTTATACGAAAAACCAATATCTTTTAAGATTTTGGTTAAAGCAGTTTTACCCCCGCTAAACAGTCCAGCTTCTCTTAACGATGCCAAAAGCTTCTTCCTGTTGAGATATTCATTTCTGGAATAGTAACCATAAGGGGATGAGTCGCTCGCGTCCGTAGGCTTCGACCACCTAATCCTAGGCCCACCCTACACGTGTCCCCCGGGTGGTGCTAAACGAGCGACAAAGTCGAAAGAACTGACTCGGCTCCTCGCCGTGTGGTAGCGGCGTAAAAAATACCACAACTTACTTTCGCACCATGAGGCAAAATATTAATGAAATGGCCCCGACTTCCCGGCGCCCCTTTAATGGGGCAGGGGTGCGAAGAATCTCCGGGAGGAAAACCGGCGACGAGGTTCGCCACCAGTCACGTTCTGTCCCCCGGAGGGGCGAAAAGTGGATTGCGGAAGCCCGTCTGGCTACATTGAATGTATGTGGAGGAATGAATGATAAGATGGATGAAGTATGCGATATGATGTATGATAGAGGAATAGACGTGTTATGTGTGAATGAGACGAAACGGAAGGGAAAGGATGCCACTACACATGGCATGTATACCGCGTACTGGTCTTGGTGGGTACTTGTGTACGACTACGTATAAGTATAATTGTCATAGTTAAGAAATAAATCAGTGTGTTACTTGCAAGCAGTAGTTTCACTCGTGCCCCCTATAACGCATACTTACCAGTGGCGACGAATACCCACATATAATATTTTTAAAATGGCCACAACGCAGTTCGGAATTTTATCAATTTTTGACCACAATGTGCAGTCATGGAATACGTACAAAGGCCGCCTCACGCAGTGGTTCATTGCAAATAATATTACTTCTGCAACTGATGTCCGAGGGGAAAAAAGAAGAGCGATACTCCTGAGCGCACTCTCTGACGGTACATACCAACTAGCGTCAGATCTTGCACTGCCTAAGGAAGTCCAAGAGGTGCCATTTGAGGATATCTTGAACATCCTGGATAGACATTTTACACCAAAGCGTCACGGGTTTAGTGAAAGAAGTACGTTTTACTCGGCAAAGCAACATCCAGGCGAATCACACGTTCAGTGGGCCGCAAGGCTTCGTGAGTTGACAGCTCACTGCTCATTCAGCAATGTAGAAGAAGCATTACGGGATAGATTTGTAATGGGGATGTTGCCGGGACCCGAGCGCGAGAAGTTGTTCGCTCAGGAACTGGCAGAGTTATCTTTGACAAAGGCAGTCGAACTGGCAGAGACGGTACGGTGCGCGCGCATCGCCGCATCCACCTCCGCCTCAGGATATGTAGCAGCGGTGCTCCCTGACATCAAAGAAGATCAGCTTCTCAAGATCACTGAAGGTGCACCCAATTCCAAACGAGTGGAAAAGTGTTCCGTGTGTGGACGTTCTAACCACAGTTCAGCAAAGTGTCGGTTTGCACAGTATAAGTGTAAAAAGTGTAATAAAAAAGGTCACTTACAAAAAATGTGTAAATTGAATTACGTTGAAGTTAAGGAGGTGGATGAGAGCGGGGACGACGGTAAGTTGTTTAACGTACATTCTAGGAATGGAGAACCCATAATTGAGCTGGTGACAATTAATGGCATTCCGTTAAAATTTGAAATTGATAGTGGGTCGGCGGTGTCGGTAATATCTAAAGACACATACGATTTATATTTTAATAGCATTCCCTTACAGCGAAGCGCTAAAAAATTTACATCGTATACCGGTAACAATATTAATTCCGCAGGACTAATAAGGGTGCCGGTAATATACTCGGGGCAGACGGCCGAACTTAATGTTTACGTAGTGCCCGGCGGCGGACCGCCGTTATTGGGTCGTGATTTTATGTCGATTTTTAAAATTAAATTAGTTAAGTGTAATTTTGTATCAAACACGGAAAACATTATGCTGAAATTTCAGCAACAATATCCTGAAGTGTTTTCCGATAATCTTGGTGCATTCAATAAATATAAAGTAAAGTTACAATTAAAACCAAATTCACAGCCTATTTTTTTTAAAGCACGACCAGTAGCTTTTTCACTTAAAAATAAAATAGACGAAGAGATCGACAGATTAGTAGATTTAGGGATTTTAAAACCCGTGGAATATTCCGAATACGCCTCTCCTATAGTACCGGTATTAAAACGAAACGGTACTGTAAGACTTTGTGCCGATTATTCAGTAAGTATTAACAAGCAGTTAATAGTGGAACAATATCCATTGCCGTCAATAAACGAGTTATTTGCGAAATTACACGGCGGACAATAATTTTCCAAAATAGACTTGTCGATGGCGTATAACCAATTTATTTTGGACGACGATTCACAAAAAATCACATGTGTCAACACTCATCGCGGGTTATATAAATATACGCGCATGGTGTTCGGACTTTCCTCTGCGCCGTCGATTTTCCAACGTGCGATGGATTGTGTACTGTCGGGGTTAGATGGAGTGCTATGCCTTTTAGACGATATTTTAATCACAGGAAAAAATGATACCGAGCATCTCGAGAGGTTACACGCGGTGTTTAATAGGCTAAGGGATGCAGGCCTAGTAGTACAAAAAGAAAAATGTGAATTCTTTCAAGAAGAAGTAAATTACTTAGGATACACTATTGATAAATACGGGTTAAAAAAGTCACATGAGAAGGTAAAAGCAATTGTAAAAGCACCGGTTCCAACTAACACAAATAAACTGCAGTCGTTTTTAGGGTTGGTTAACTATTATAGGAATTTCGTAAAAAATGCATCTAGCATTCTAAGCCCGCTATACGATCTTTTGAAAAAAGGTACTCAGTGGTGTTGGTCGCGTGTACACAGTGACGCTTTTAATAAAATAAAAAAGTGTTTAGCGTCCGAGACAGTCCTAGTGCATTTTAACCCTAATAATAAAATAATTTTAACTGTCGACGCTTCCCCGACTGGGTTAGGAGCGGTGTTATCACAGGTAGACAGCGACGGAGTTGAGAGACCTATTTCTTTTGCATCGCGCACTTTAAATACGTCAGAAAAAAGGTACTCTCAAATCCAGAAGGAGGCAACTGCAATTATTTTTGGTGTGAGACGTTTCCATCAATATTTATATGGAAGATCGGAACCATTTATTTTACGCACTGACCACAAACCACTCATAACTATATTCGGTCCTTACAAAGGTATCCCGGAGGTGTCTGCAAATAGGCTACAAAGGTATGCGTTATTTCTTAGTGGCTACAATTATCGCATAGAATACATCCGTAGCGTAGACAATTGTGCGGACTATTTATCGCGAGCGAGCTTGCCCGATATCACGGGGGACGCGGGGAGCAGTGTGAACAGCGACGGCTCAAGCATACACATAGGCGCTGACACACTCGACCGCGCATCTTACATTAACTTTGTCACAGATGGTAGCCTTCCTGTGACACGTAACATATTACGTGACGTCACGAGTAAGGATAACGTCCTAAATAAAGTAAAAAAATATGTGATGGACGGGTGGCCTAGAAAGCTGTATGATATAAACATAAAACCTTACTTTTTATGTAAAACACAGTTATCTTTTGAAGATGGATGCTTAATGCGAGGGCACAAAATAGTTTTGCCTGAGCGGTTGCGGTTTAAGATTCTGTCCGAGTTACACAATTCCCATCTTGGTGTGGTAAAAACAAAAGCGGAAGCTCGGTCTAGGTTTTGGTTCCCGGGTATTGATACAGCCATAGAAAAAATGATCGGTTCATGCAAAATATGCACCCAGCTGCGTCATTCCCCACCACGAACGCCTATATCACCATGGAAATATCCTCCATTACCATTTTATAGGATCCATATGGACTTCTTAGGACCGTTTCATGGTCATATGTACTTAGTAATTGTGGATGCTTATACAAAATGGGTGGAAGTATACGAAGTACCGTCTACTTCGTCGTCTGTGATCGAAAAACTCTACGAGTATATATCGAGATTCGGATTACCTCAAACTATCGTGACCGACAACGCGGCTACATTTACTTCATACGAGTTTAAAAATTTCTGTATGGTTAACGGTATCACACATGTAACGTCACCGCCGTATCACCCCGCTAGTAACGGTCAGGCTGAAGGGTACGTTAAAATAGTGAAAAAGGGGTTAAAATCATGTTTACTTTCAATTAATAACAATAATAAAAAAGAATATAAATTAAAATTACTTAAATTCTTATTCGATTATAGGAACTCCTTACATAGCACAACTTCTTTGTCACCTGCTCAATTAGTTTTCGGTCACAAGTTGAGATCACGGTTGGACTTAATGAGCCATGTTATACCGCCTTCATCCACATCCTTGGAAAATAAAGTCCAAAACAAACAGTATTTGCAGATTAAGGCACATGGGGGAAAATATGCGAAGCCTTTTGAAACCGGGGCAAAGGTTTTGTATAAAAAATTTAAAAATAATAACACATATAATTGGTGTCGTGGCGTTGTAATAAAAAGAATAGGCAAAGTCACGTATATAATAAAGGACATATATACGTCAGCAAGTGTAAAAAAACACAAAAATCAAATCATGCGTGACCAAGGACCATGTCACGATGAACAACAAAATTTCGACATTGATTTTGACCGTCAAAATTTAACTGATAACACCAGGAAAGAAAATATCACAATGCCGGCTTCAGATGAGCCGCAAACTACCTGCGGGGAAGAGGAATTGGTGCAAAATGACGTAAACTCAACTAACGTAAACAATGAGTCTAACATATCGTCGGAGCCAGTTTCAATGGACACTGTGGCTAATCAGCCTATGGCCACCATTGCACGTAACAACCCCGGTTCTAGGGTTTGTTTACGCCCATTACCCAAGGTGGACTATCGTCGTTTCCTTTAATTAAGTTATGTAGTTGTTAACTAGGGGGAGGAAATGGTGGGTACTTGTGTACGACTACGTATAAGTATAATTGTCATAGTTAAGAAATAAATCAGTGTGTTACTTGCAAGCAGTAGTTTCACTCGTGCCCCCTATAACGCATACTTACCAGGTCTGGTCTAGACGAGACCGAGCGGCCATGCCAGGGAGTCGGTATCATCCTTTCAGAAAGAATGGGTCATTGTGTAAAAGAGTATGAATGTGTAAGCCCGAGACTGCTATGGATACGAATGAAAGTGGGCTTAAAGAAGTTGTTTGTTTTAGGAGTCTACGCCCCAGACATGTCTAAGCCCACTTATATCCGAGAGCAGTTTTGGGAGTTGGTAAGGATGGTGCTAATGAAATGCAAGGTTAATGAAAATATTGTGATATTAGGCGATTTTAATGGAAGGGTTGGGGTGAGGAGGCTTAGTTATGAAAGGATATTGGGAACGTTTGGTGATGAAAGTATAAATGAGAATGGTGAAAGCCTTCTCGCCGTATGCGTGGAAAAGAATCTTGTTGTGACGAACACTTTCTTTCGTCATAAGAAGATTCACACGTATACATGGGAAAGAGGTGATGATAGAAGTATGATAGATTTCATAATTGTTGATGAAAGAATGAGGAGCGCGGTGGTAGATACAAGGGTTTACCGGGGCTCTAACGTAGGGACGGATCATTACTTGGTCTTATGCCGAATTAATGGTCTTTTCAGACGTTGGAGGCATCGGACATCTGTGTCTACCACAGCGTTACAGCGTATAAGAACAGAGAGGTTACAAGATGAAGGGGTGAAAGAGAAGTTCAAATGTAGATTGAGAGAAAATATAAGTGGTATGACTGAATTGTGTATGAATGATTTAGACTTGGAGACTGTGTGGTATAATGTTAAGAAAGGTTTAGTGGATGCAGCTACCGAAGTATGTGGTGTAAGTAAGAGAACGAATGAAAGGAAAAATAACACGTTATGGTGGGATGTTGAGGTACGGATGGAAGTTGAAGCAAAGAAGAAAGCATGGCTAGATTTACTAGCAACCAAGGCTAGTAATTCTAGCAGTATGAATGATGATATTGAAAGGAAAAAGGCAGTTTTTAGACACCTAAATAAGAGAGTAAAAGAAGTAGTTGAAAGGAAAAAGCAAGAAAGAACGGATAAGAATGATAGAAGAATATCGGATAACTTCCAGGCAAACATTAAAATGTTCAGGAAACTCGTAAGAACTACCAGGGGACATTCACAACAGCCTAGAATGAATGCTATACGAGACCAGAATGGCTGTATTCTGAATGACGAAGTTTTGAGTTTAAGGAGATGGAAGGAATACTTTGAAAGCGTGTTTATGAGTGATGAGACGTTTGAATTAAATGAAATAGAAATTCCGAAAGAAGAGGAAATAGATAGAGATATAAGTATAGATGAAATAATGAAAGCAATGAAAAGTATGAAAGCAGGTAAGGCAGCCGGTTATGATAGAGTATCTCTCGAAATGCTAAGGGCTGGAGAAGGAGTGGTGGCAGACCTGCTGTACACCTTGTTTAATTTATGTTGGGAACTTAAGCGGGTACCGGGAGACTGGTGCAAAGCCGTAATAGTCCCAATATATAAGGGAAAAGGATCACAGCAGGACTGTAAAAACTACCGTGGTATCAGCCTTCTTAGCATTGTGGGAAAACTGTATGCTAAGGTACTAATTGAAAGAGTTATGAAAGAAACTGACGGAAAAATTTGGGATGTGCAAGCGGGATTTAGAAAGGGAATGTGATGTACGGATCAGGTCTTTTCCATGCGCATGATCGTCGAGAAGTTTTTGGCCAAAAACCAAAAAGTTTTTTGTGCGTTCATGGACTTGGAGAAGGCTTATGACAGAGTGGACAGGGATGTGTTATGGCAAACACTGAACTCATTTGGGTTGAGCGCTGGTCTGAACAGGCATTGAAGTCTCTATATAGGGACTCTAGTGCTTGTGTCAGGATCAACGGGGCCTACTCAGACTGGTTTGACATCCATAAAGGTGTCAGACAGGGCTGTGTGGCTTCCCCGTGGTTGTTCAACCTATTTATGGACAGTTGTTTGGAAAATTTGAAAGTAGAAGAATGGGGGTTAAGAATGGGTGAGTTAACCGTCAAATGCCTTTTGTACGCCGATGATCAAGTCATACTTGCGTCGTCGGCAGCAGAGTTGCAAATGATGGTTACATTAATGAACAGGACATTAAAAGAAAAGGGAATGAAAGTGAACGCAAGTAAGACGAAAGTTATGGTTTTTGAAAGAGAAGAAAGTAAAACGATATGTGAAATAAGAATAGAAGGGGAGTTGGTAGAGCAAGTAGATGAGTTTGTATATTTGGGATGTGTGTTTAGCAGGGATGGTAGATATGATAAGGATATAGAACGACGAGTGAATGCAGGAAATAGAGTGAATGGGGCTCTACACTCTATTGTGAAAAGTCAGAATGTGTCCAAAAAGGCACGTATGGCAATTCACAATGCTGTGTTAGTACCTACTTTAATGTATGGTAGTGAAAATTGGGTGTGGCAGAAGAAGCATGAGAGTAGAATCAATGCTGTAGAAATGCGGTCATTAAGGAGTATGTTAGGGATGAAGCTGAATGACAGAGTGAGAAATTGTTTAATAAGAGAAGAGTGTGGTTTGCAAGATGATGTTGTGACCAGGATTAAGAAAGGAATGCTTCGGTGGTTTGGCCATGTAGAAAGAATGAATGAGGAAAGAGTGACAAAGCAAATTTATGTTGCAGAGGTGAACGGCATAGTCGGGAAGGGTCGCCCTAGGCGAAAGTTTATCGACCAAATTGGCGATATATTAAAAATGGGCCAAATCAAGAGTACCTTTAACCGACGAGCGTGTATGCGTAGGTATATGGATGTGGAGGAAGCGAGAGAGGTGTGTCAGGATCGTGCCAAATGGAAGTCCATAATCTCTGCCTACCCCTCTGGGTGACAGGCGTGAGTGTTTATGTTTATTATGTAACCATATATATGATTTCTGATTGCATCGGCGTCAAAGGTGTCAATATCTGTCACGGGTTTAGTTCTACGTTTCTTCTTCGGAGTACGTAAAATATTATCTTCCGTGCCAGTAGAGCCGAACTTTTCTTTATTAGTATTTGTTATCGTTCGTTTGCTAACTCCAAGCGCCTGAGAGACGCGTTCTTGTACTTGTTCGACAGGTAACAGGAGTCCGCCATTTTGCCGCTCCCGCTCAAAGTAATCTTGCAGCTTGATGATTAACTCACGGGCTCCACTTTTCAATGTTTGTCCACGTTTAGGCATTATTATGCACCAAAAGTAAAAAGAACGTAATACAAAACACAATCGAAATCCGATTTAGCGCCGATGTCAGTTTGAAAAGCAGAAACAGTCCATTAAACGAAAGCCGGGTAAACAAATAAAAAGAAAAACAAAACGTATTATTTTATAAAGTATAACTGTATAAGAACAGATTACGATACTGTTATTGCCTGTTATTGTTAGCACAGCACTACAAATATAAAGCGCGAACACTGTCGGCCCTGGCCGACAGTGTTCGCTTGACCGTGTCGAAGGAAAAGGGTGCAACAATTAGATACCTAAATCTGTAAGCAAGCGCGAGCGACAAACTGGCAGAACGCCACCGAGTGCTTTCGAATTCAACACTTACTTACGAATGTGCGTAATAAAATAGTAGGCGCTACATATTTACGGATGACAATCAGTTAAAACAATGCACACAAAGGTGGTAACAGCAAGCGGCATGGTTTTTGAGCGCTGGCATCATCGATCACTAATAAAAAACTAGATGCACAATCCCATGGAAAAGTTCTCTAAAAATTGTCGGCAAATGTTTTGACGTAATTCTAGTTGAAATAAATATACATTAATATAAATTCAACCTTAAATGCCTTGCATAAAGTTGTATTCACAAAGCTACGTACAAAAAGCAATAAATTTTTATGACCGGTACTTGCTAGTCAACCTATAATAAAACAAATTCAACCTTACTCGCATGGTTTAAAGTCGGACTTACAAAGTGCCAATAAAAAGCAATAAAAGGACAATGTTTTGCGTCCATACAATGTTCGCCTAAGAACCAACAGTGAAAAAAAATACCTTTTCAAGTCCGAAATTACACATAATTGTATGTAAGAACAATAACTCCTGACGGACACTTCTGAAAACTTAGATATTTGCAGTTATCATAGAGATTTTGAGGTTATGTTTTATGTTTATGAAACATCGTATCTGTTGTTCAAGTTCGTAATTTATATAAACTTATCGCATACAAAGCAACTACAGAGTGCACTTAGATTCCTAAAACATTTACAGAAATGTATTTTTTCAAACGAAACCAAAACAATAGCACGTCTGACGTCTATCTATTTTGACTAGTTGTCATCTGTCAACGTTTTTGACTTTTTTTTTGCGTGGCACAATGCTGATTTGCCAATGAGATGATAAAAGTATTGTTATTTTTAATGAAAATAGATGATTTCACTGTACCCCAGTTGCTTGTGGCATATATTATTCTCAGATATATTTTAAAATATAAACGTTTTCATAATATATTTGAGTTTATGACAACTTTTGAAATATGTGAATGAAGGTATTGTGCGATTGGCCAAATCACAGGAGGCCATACACGAAGCACAATAGTATTAAAAAATAGGTACAAAGTTCAAAATCAAAAAAGTCCTTTTTATTTTGATTTCACAAGTCAGAAGTGTCCGTTACTATTTAATGAATATTATCTAATGCATAATTAAGGATAAGAATTTTGGTAATAGTCAAATATATGTTGGTTCTTAGGCGAGTTTGAACATTGTCCTTTTACGACCGAGGCTCGTCGCTTGGACAAGGAATGAGTAGAGTCGAGCAGTTGCATATAGTATTCGGGAATGCAATAGCTTGCTACATATATATTTATCTATGGAATGCAAGCGTCAAACATTTTTCATATGTATACGCAGCTCGTGAATAGAAGTGTAGGGTGATGGCGAATTTTCTGGCACCTGGTGGATATCGAGGAAATGGTAGTTTCCTGCCTTTTACGTTCTTTAAATAAATAACATAAAATGTGACTGTAATTTCTATATGTTTAGATAGGTCAAGAAGTAATGACTGATCTACTGTTTGACGTTTATTTGAGACAGAATATCCTTCAAATTACTGTATTTTTTCTTTAGTCCATTATTTTGTTTTCGTAAGTTCGATATTTTTTTGGCGTATCCAGAATTGAGCCAATACTTATTAATGAAGTTGGGCTGTTAAGAACTTCAGCAACTCTTGGTTCAATATTTATCTGAAATGAACCAACAATAATAGAACACGAGATAAAATATAATTTTGTAATTATTTATATCGGCATATCACATTTTAAAATAATTAAAAAATAGCATGTAAAAAACAAAATAAATTTAAGGTTTTGCCTTCAAGCCTGTAAAATTCATTACGAATTGAAGTTAGAATTGATCAATATACAATATAAAAGATTAACAAATAAAAATATCATTGTTATATTTACAACTACTTATTTGAAGACTCATCTTCTACATCATGATCATTTGCTTCCTATAAACAAAACACATTAATAATAATTCATGTGCGTAAATAACTGAACCCAATATATACGCACACGAATTCATCACTTTCTAAAAAATGCTTCGAACGTACAATGCTTCCTTGGGTCGGCTTGAAGAATTCTTCGGCTTCTTCTTCTTTGACGTGCTATAACTGATATCCATTCTCCACAGCTCACTGGATCTCGACGAAAACTAAAAAAAAAAAATATTTTCTCACATCTTTAATTTTATTACATGCATATATTCAAAATTAAATCTATAAAATGTTACTATAATATTTAGAGAAACAGTAAAGAAGTCTCATTAAACAAAAAAAAACAATATTTTAATAATAAAAAAAAAACAATAGCGTGTACACAAATAGAACAGAATCAACGGATATAACTCAAAAAATACGACTTATTTTGTTACGACTTAATTTAAAAAATGCTTTTACGATGATTTCTTGACTAAATACCAGTATTTACAATACAGTAATAACAATTAAATAATGTTAATATTAATACTTACCGAAAATATGAAATTCCATCCTGTTTGAGCGTCCTGGTTGTGTGATATTTACACTTTTTAAACGAGCACTGAGGTGTGTTTACCGTGGGAGCATTCGAATGCTACTGTATTAATAGCGCACCCAAATATTCGAGTGGGCGCTAATTCGGTGAGGTCATTTTTGTCCCTGATTGTGTATTTAGTTTTTTTATTAGTGATTGATGGCTGACATCCACATGCATCAATATTTGCAGTAAACGTTTCTGGTGCCTAAGGAGTATGGGGCGAAGCGCCGAGGCGGCGATAGACAATAGTCAAGCAGTGCAAGCACCATACATGTAAGGAGAACTCAATTGTGTATAAAAATGAATCGACACAAAATTGTCCAGCGCCAGTGCTCAAAACTCGTGGCAACATCTACAAACCGGTTTGCCGCGGGGTCGTTGACACACTAAAATATAGGTAGTGGGAACCATACAAAGACTTAAATACGTTTATTTAGTCTAAAACAATTTTGCCAATATGCATTTTACAATCGTAGAATGAGCAAGTTGCAACGGTTGAAGAGTTCTTCTCGACCTTCCAATCCGCACCGTAGGCGATACTCTCATGTTCCAAATACTCGCAAATTACAGACACTTGTTTATCGATCCGTAGTACACGGAAACCGCCGTACATGCAAGCAGCTAAAACCACGCTACTGTCACATGGATGGAATTTAAGTCGCCATACCCCGCCACCGACGTCTACCTCCGTGATGCATTTTCTCAGGTTTCTGGCGTCCCATAACCGCACCTTTTCATCGTAACTGCAAAGTAAACAGTTATGTTATGCCACTTAATGGTAATTTAAGTTAGACACAAACTGGAGATGTTTGAATCTTTCTCTTGGCTCATAAAATATTTCTGGAAGTCATTTAACACAAACCGACAATATTTTGTCTATCGCAGCCACGGAACAAATACAAAGAGGAGACGAAGTTATATGATATTAGTTAAAGATAAATAGGCTATATTAGTAGTAAATAGTTATATAACTTCCTTATCAGTCTTTTCTAAGGTAAGCCTAAGAGGGCCCAGACCCTAACCTGTTAAGCACTTCTTCGTCATCATCAGCCCTTCACAAGTTCACTGCTGAACATATGCCTCCCCAATTAATGCCACAAAGCACGGTCCTGAGCCACCTGCATTCATCGAATTCCTACATATACCCCCCCCCCCCCATGACGAAAGCACTGCTTAACACCGTTGAAATTTTTTATCAAGCGCAACATTAGTTTTAGTTTAGTTGAACGCGCTTGATCCACACCTCAAATTAGCCTCAATTTTCATATTCATTAGTCATTCTATAGACATACATGACTATAGAATAGAATATATATAGCGGCGCGGCGGCGCCATCACGAGTCTGCCTAAATGCTATGAAATTTTAAAAAGTATAAGGTACTTGTAGCTGAGGGAGCGCCGCCGCGATCGATGAAATTGTTATTTGCAATTTACAACGTGCTCAGAAGTAAAGGAAAACTTGGTGAGGAAACCTGCACGTTTGTGGAATAAAATATTTCTAAGCTATGTAAGCTCCGCCCTATTTGTCCAATCGCTCATATTACTCATAATTGATTATGCAGATTTGTGTTACCCGGATCTGTTCCAAGTTCTCCTGAACAAGCCAGAACGCCTTCTCAATAACTGTATAAGATTTATTTTCGGGCTTCGTAAGTATGACCATATTCCGCAATATAGCACTAAGCTAAATTGGCTTACAAACCGTTGTTGTTCTTTTTTCCATTTGAAATGTCCCATTCTTATCTTAAGAGTGAATTTCACTATCTCTCCTTATCTCATGATGTTCTCTGTTCGTCTCCTACCAACAAAATCTCTGTTCCTGTTCACTTCACCGAGTTTTATGATACTCGTAACTCCTTGATCATGCCTGCCCGATGACATCGGAAAAGCTCCCAATAAGTATGCTTTTAAAAGTTGATAGGTACCTACGTAATCATTTATTAAAGACAATGCTTCTTACATGAATCATCCATGCAAACGTGTTTATTGATAGTTATTTGTACGTGCTTATTATATATAAATATAGGGTTATTTTGCAATAACTGGCCAAATTTGCAGGGAAGGTTCAGAATAAATAATATAGGTAAATGGTGAAGAAAAATTAATTAAAAAAATGTCAAACATTCTGTGATTTTTATTTTTAAATACAAACTCTCACATTCCTAAAGGTCGCTTGGTAAGGTACCTATTCGCGCGTCTTCCCGCGCGAATCCCTTCTATTTACCGTTACACCGGTACCTATATCCGCTCGCCCGGCCGACAGCTGACAATATTGACCGTGACCTCATTACGTACGCTTCGTTACCAATATAGACACAACGAAAATATTCGAACCACGGATACTATGAAATGGTACGATATTATATTTTAAGCAATGAAAGTTTACGTGGTGCGCAAAGATACTAAGGTGAGTTTTTACCGCGGCAAGAAATTAACTTACATGTCATAATCTTAACCTACCAATCGAAGAACAATTGACAGATAATTAAATTATTCAAGTTCAGTGAGCGATAATTTAAATAGTGAGTATGAAGATATGTGGATTGCGCACGGAGGCCCTATACTTCGGTCTGCAAGCTCGACGGAACCATTATTAGTATATGGCCGTAACTTTCCCCGTTAGTAAAGAGTCGTGTTTACGTCAAAGAGGTCCAAAGTTATGAAGACCGTCACAGAGAAATTATTGCTGCATTAACGAAAATTAAAAGTGCTCAAGAACAAGTAATAATTGTAAAAAATATTTTAAGAAAACGTACTCGTCTATGCATAAAAAATGTGGTGGCACGACCCGGCCTGTTCGACCGCTGTCAGGCCTCTCGTTCGCGCTCTGATCCGCTACCTCGAATTTACGTTGTGAATAAACGGTTAATATATGGTGTGTTCGCTATTCACATCCCCACAAGAGAAACGGATTCCATTTTGAGGTACCAATACTAGTTATTGAGACTACTTGCATAATTTAGTTGTAAATAGTTCATTATTTTTTTAAAAATAATATCATAATAAGGACAGTCGTCAGTTACATTGTTCATAAGCAAAAATATATTTTTTTAATTTTATTCATTAAATTATTCACTAAGCCCGTTAAGTGTAAAAGGAAAATGCTTCTTGTAGTTATTATCTTAAGCAATAGTAGTAAGCGTGTCACTGCGAAAGTAAATAGTAGGCAAAAACTTGAGAAACGAAAACGTGAATTTAATCCACAATTTAGACCTTACAGTTGTAAAACGCATTTGATGTCAACCTACGCGGCCAGCGTTTATGCTATGGGTTGTCACGTAAATAGAAATAAAATAAATTTGGATATTATAATACACAACATTATCCTTTATTAACATTATGTACATACTTATAAGTTAAAAATATTTATCGAACAGGATCATGTTTAATCTACAAGAAAAAACACATTAACAAGTGTTGCACTGCCAAATATTTTCGTGACACTTTCGTTTTATAGATGTTTTCCGTTTTCGATTGTTAAATTTAATTATGTAGTGCATTCGCATTCGGATAAACAATCTTATCAAAAAAATGAGGGGAAACATAAGCATGGCTGTCATTTGAATTCAATTTAACTCAGTAACTCAAGTTCATTCAAATAAATTTATTTATTTGTGAATATAGTAAGTTAGGTGTTAGTAAAACTCATATAACTATAACAGTAATTCACTATTAAAGATATTCTATTTTTCGAAAACTGCAGTTAAAATTAGTTCAGTAAGTACTATAAAACACGTTCCCGCAAACCGTATTGTCTATCAGACTCAGTGAAGTACGCTAGCACAAGGACGGCACGCCCCCTGCTCCGCAGTGCCCTTACCGTTGATCTGCGCAAGTACATTCATTTCCCAACTGTAAGGTCTTTAATCTATTATTGAATCACACAAAGAGGAGCGCGCGTGAAAGTAGACGTTGCCCTTATATCACATTCAATTTGGGATAATTTTTAATAAAAGTAGAAGAAAGCTTCTCGCTTAGTGCAAGAAAGGGGGTCGTGACGGAAAAATTTTACACTTTTTCTCGCCTAGCCCCTATCCGTCAAATTCGTACCGCGCGATAAGGAACTTCGTTCCAATAAGTCCGTCAGTAACATAGCACTGGAACAGGGCGAAGAATTATTTATTGTATATACCTAACCCGCTCAGAAATGAGAAGAGGCTTCTTCCTGCTTGTGCTTGTGGTAGAAGTTCATTATTTTTTACCTGCCAGTCAAGAGGCGGTGTTCATTCTCTACGTCACTTCTGATTGCAGTGACTCCGGCTTCGTGACTCTTGTTGGTAATCACTGCATCTGGTACTCTTATGTCGTAACTTTTGAAAAGACAGTCATCACCGCCTAAAAGGAAACTGATAAATGAAACAAAGCTATAGGTAATTAAAAATGTTGTTATACTCGTACGCGTAAATTATTTGTTGTTTCATAAGAATTACTTATAGTTTAAACACTTTGAAATACAAAATGAGACTATAGCAAACATTCTCTTTCCCTGAACCCTTCGTGTTATTTTGTGTGTTCTTCTTTTTGACCGCTTTTTAAAAGCTTTCTGTCGATATTAAGTAGTACCTAAAGAAATTCACATACCAGATTTTTATATAAGGGACCAGTAGGCTGTAGTTGCAATGAACGGGCCATATAGCTGGACGAACTGACAACTGATTAGCAAAATGCCTCGACAACAACTCACAGATTCACAGAATACCAGCGTAAAATAGCGGCTTATAATGCCTAAAAATTGGAAAAGAGGCATTCCATCTTAGTCATCACGGCTGACTATGCATCTGCATTTTGATTCGCATACGAGGATAGATTTAGATGTCTATGGGCCACAGCAACCACTTATCATCAGTTGGACTGTGTGCTCGTTTGTCACCCTATCCTAAAAAAAAAATACTGACTAGTGCAATGTAGGACGACCCTCCATTTGATGCAGTATCCTCTTAGTAGGCTGTGATTTGATGGTTTTTACAGGTGACTTAGGACCATGCTTTGAGATAATAATCCTCCTAAAGTAAAATCCTAAAGATGCCTCCACGACACAGGAGAAAATCCTAGTGTGGGGGTAACGTTTTTAAAAAAAAAAAGAATAAAAAAAAAAGAAAAAAATCTATGGGGAGACCTATGTTCAGTCGTGGACATATGACAGACTGTAATAATGATGACAATACGATGATCTTAAATATCAAAGGTATTTATTGATTGTAATGTCAATAAATGTTCACGCGTATGTTTGCAACTCAACAAAAATGTCTAACTCACCCGAATAAAAAATATCCATATTCCAAAAATTAAAGGCGCCAATCCAAGCTTCGAACCCATGAGCTTTCCATGCACCGATTTCTCTTAAACTGTCACCGACTACTTTCAAGATCTTTACATTTCCCGCTGAATCACTAACCGCTATACTTGGCTCAAGAACATGGATCTTGTTACTCGACCAATCCAGTGAAAGAGCTAAAATGCCCTGCCCAATACTAGCTTGTGTCCACAACTTCAATTCTACGGAATCGTTCACTGTGTGCAATCTATAAAGCTGTATGAAGCCTTCTGACGTGACCACACCCAGTACAGGGTAGTTCTGTATAGGATGGTGGCACCATTTCTGGTCTAATATCCCAGAGGTGTCAATTGTTTGTATGGGAAATAACTCTTTAGTATTTGTATCTACCATAAACAAATGTATTCTGCCCAATCTTTTCTGTTTCGTGTCCTGCTGTTCTGAAAAATAAAAAGGTCGCTGGATTATGTGTTTTACAAACCTTATAATAAAGGATACGAGGAAATGTCGTCAGGTGCAAATTTGATATGAAAATAAGGTATATTAAAAAATAATAATGCATCTTTTTAAATTGTAATAAATTTAAGTAACGATCACGAATAAATTTTATTTAAAAGTTAATCTAGATGCGTTTGTCCGAAATGTGTGATATTTTCGTGGAAGCATGAAAGCTTAGTGATGAGCATAATATGCTATCATTAAACCTTGTTTAAATCCTAGTTGAATTATATCATAAAGTTAAGTAGACTATAACATAGTCGTTCATTGACTTTGGGAAGCGTTACAGTCCCATACCAGAACTCAAGAAGATCTCTCCCTAAACCTTCAAAATATTATTAATTTCTTAGTCATGTATGGGTTTCATAGCGATGTTTTTGCCTTTATCGCTGAGCAGATGATGAAACACTATAATCATTATAGCTCAAGAGCAAGAGAGAGTAAGCCTACATAGGGCGTCATGGCTTATCTTACAAAAAATGAAAACTTTGTCATTTCTTTGATAAAGCGTTTTCTGCAAAACAAGTAAATTTTGTTCTGTTTGTTATTCTATCTGTAAAAGTTACACTTAAGGAGCGCCAACACCCTTTTCTTTATTATAAAGGCAAAATTTATTGACACTATCACTATCTTCGTCTGGTGATTTATCTGCAATCATTTTTTAAATTACTAAAACATAATACAATTCATGTGGATAAACTACTTTATTTAATTGATTGACGTTTCTATATCATTAAGAAACACTGTATAAAGTTAATCGTATGGTTTATTGTATGGAACCCAAGGCCATCCTTTATATTATGTAGGAACTAAAGCAACGTTGGGACTCACATAATTCTTTCAGAACTTTTCTGTTCTGAAAGAATTATGTGAGTCCCAGCGGTGCTGATATTAATATCCAGCTCACGTTAATAAGTATATACATATTTTCTTTCGGTATATGCGCCGTTGTGCGATATATAATACCTTCGTTTTTCTTATCCAGCTGATATGTGCCGCATACGAGAAAATTTCTATAGGGCTCCAAAGGACACCACTCGACTGAGTCGGCGCTATATCCTGTATCCCAACGTAAAATAGTTTTCCAGGTGACGCCCATAATTATCTGAAATAATGTGAAGAATAGAAAAAATTATTAACTAATTTGTTTTGAAATTTTATTTTTTATTTTTTTTAAAATGGCGTTATAAACACAATGTCATTCTGTGGGTCCCCCATTTCTGGGAGGACGTCGCTTTCAAGAAGGTATCAGTCGAGGGAGCTTTGTGATGTTTGAAGAACAGAAGCTGGAATCCCGCAGGAAAGTTGCCTATCTTCTCCTTAATACTCCGTATTTACTGATGCATTCCAAAAGAAGAACGCTAGCGTTATACACACCAGCGTCAGTAGCCTAATGGCAGGTCGCGGATCGCGAATTCGAAAGTAGTGGGTTCGAATCCGCCATTTGACTACTGTTGTGAACCACTTCTAACACAAGCATTTTAAGCTTACCAGAAGTGATTTTAGGGAATATTAGTAATGTTTAATAGCATTACTAGTATTTAAAAAAAATACATGGACGCCACTGTGGACTTCTCGAAGTTCATTAACGCAGTACATGCTGTGAGAAAACTTAAGAAGGCACTGAACGCCTTACCATCTGTACGACTGGGCGTGAAGATACAGCCAATCGCCATGGGATAATCCTGAAGACTGCTACCTAAATTGCATGTGGCTGACGAGGAAATCAACTGTTACA
Organism: Parnassius mnemosyne; assembly: GCA_963668995.1. Classification (NCBI taxonomy): domain Eukaryota; kingdom Metazoa; phylum Arthropoda; class Insecta; order Lepidoptera; family Papilionidae; genus Parnassius; species Parnassius mnemosyne. Next base: position 10,843,292 of record CAVLGL010000093.1, read on the forward strand.
ACCGTAAATTACGAGAGAGTTATCTTAGCAAGCTATTAATTTCTCAGCACCATATCAACATCGTCAAAGAAGAAATTTTACAAACGAAACTGCCGAGATGCTTCGATGTCTCGAGTTAAAACCAATCTACATACCTACTTATACAAAACTTACATTCGCCCCCGCCTCACATATCTACTTCACGCCAGCTTTATATTTACGACGTACCAAGTACGCACTCTTCAAATGTAGAAGGATATGACGCTACCTACTTACGTGATAGGTACGTGAGACGCAAAACCATTCAGAAACACATTCGTAGAGCTCCTCGGGAAAATAGTTTACGCGCGGTTGCATCGCCACCCACGAATATTACGAGTATTAACTACCGCTACTCGTTCAATGGGAAGGTGCTCCCTCGGGATCTCGGTCAGAAGGGTAGTAACTAGTAGATAATAACCAAGAATTACCCAACAACCGTTCACCGACAGGTTAGCTGGAATTCCTCAAACGCGTAGATACCAATTTTTACAGAGACCCAAGTGGGGTCTTACCTCAAGATAGAACTGGCTGGACAACGCGGTAGGCGAGAAGAGTGTATCTACCTATATCCAGCCACATACAGAACGTACGATGACGTAGTTCACACTTTGGCGTGGGTTGGTAACCATTGTAGATAACACACTCGTATTAGCGAATGGCGATTGGATACTTCTGAGAAGCTAGGCCCCGGAACATTTTCCCGACACACTACTTGTGTCAGTGAAGGCAGACAAGGTGTAAAGAATATGACATAAGTGCAAGGTGTAAAGACGAGACCTCGCGCTCTAAAATCCTTCAAGATGTTTAGGCTACATGATTTTTTGAACTAGCAGACATACAAATATATAGCCGAAAACCGTAACCCCCGTTAAGAACTAGGATTGAACTGGTAAAAATATTAAAATTTCCAGTGGCTTTTAACAGTTTAAACATCTGTTTTAATAGGGTTGCTGCCGCCCCTGGATTGCCAGACCCAAAAATCATCATCTTCATTATAGCCTATCACAAATCCATTACTGAACACAGGCCTCCCCCGAGGAATGCTACAAAGCACGATCCTGCATCCATCGATTTTCTGCAATCTTTAACAAAGTCATCACTCCAGCTAGTAAAGGGCCGCCTCCGCTCACGGGTACCTACAAAGCTTGCTGAAAACCTTTCTCACAGTCATTCGTCGGTTCTGTTCAATGACCTCGATAGTATCTCCAGATGGATAGATTTTAAGATGAACATGAAGAAGATAAAGGATATGTATAACCTATGCCAGCAGTTCTTGGAAGCTCTACGCTCTGGAAGACTAGGTAAATCCAACTTTGACCGAGGTCTATATCAGTCTATATAGACGGATTAACTCGGCCGTGTAGCGGTACCTTTGAACTTGAAACCAAGAGTGTGCAACCTGTGCGTATCGCCAGTGATGTCATATGAATTTGAGAGATGGCCCTTCACTGCTGATCGTATGTTGGAAGTTTAAGGCCGCTTAGCGAACTATTGAGAGGACTATGCCCAGTTTTTCGGCGTGGTAGACTTCGCCATGAGGAGTTTCGTAGGAGAACCAGTGTAACCGACGGATCATTAAGCTAGTGGCAAGAAATCAGCTAATATAGCTTAGAGAAAAAAATGACGCATTTTGGTAGTATAACAACGTGATTTAAAAATTAATAAAATATTACAGATTATTTATATTTTAGGAAATTTCAATACTCATCTCAAATTAGTATTCCTAACATTGAGACTATATTATTATGAAATAATTTTCCCTTTTTCAGGTTTTACTATTTAAAACTTAAAACGTACCTTCCTTTCATAACTCCAAATGCCGTCTCCTAATCTACCGTCCATGGCCATACTCATCCCCCCCGCCCCATTTGCTACGCAACCGACTTTAGAATTAAATAAGTTTGACATTCAAACACAAACTTCAATTATTTCAACTTTGGCCTTGATTAAAATAAATATAGTAAGGTAGCTCACCTTTATCAGGTTTTAAAACTAGATATAAAGGCAAATCAAACATAATTTAATATTTATAAACCCATTTATTAATGACATTTATAATAAAAATAAGTCCATACAGGAATAAATACAGTATACTAACTATATTCTGAGGTTACAATATTAACATATACATTTAGTTTCACATTATCAACACATATCTTTTCTAATTTTCTAAAATTTGTACTGTCTTATGGTTCATTCTCTTATAAATACATTGGGGATGTTATTGTAATTTTTTTTCTGAAATTAAGTGACCCCTTATTATGGTAACACTTACATTTATAAAAATGTATTAAACATTTATTATAAATAAACATACAAGTTACAAACTAATTATTTTCCAAATATTATTTGAATAATATATTTATAACATGAGTTTGTGAATATAGTGTAAAATATTTTATTGCGTTTTCCAATGTAAGGAAAATAATATAGGTATGACATATGTAAATAAAAAAATTGATATAGAAATGGACTTGTAAATTATTCAGAATAACATTTATGTAAGTACTCTATTCATTAATGGTAACTTATTTAGTCTATATCATAATTTAATCTTACGCTTAACTACACTAGTCAAGTATACTTCACGGCAGTTGGACCGAAATTTCATTTAGTATATCTTCAATTAGGATCGCATTAAACTGGCGATTTTTCACTGATCTATCTTACCATAAACAATATTCTTTTACTCTAACAAATTGGTAGTTTTTATCTCGTATACAACACAATTCGTCGTGAATTATTCTAATAAAATACCAAATTGTAGAAAATTATTTTCCAACACATAACCCATTATTACACTGTTTGTTAACAGTTACGAAAACATGTTATGAAAAAGCTGTGTAGGGTCAAGGTGGATTACTCACATTAAAAACTAAATATATACAATTTAAGACTAATTGAAATAAAAATCAATGAGCATGTCGTTTCTTACAAACTATAATGATATTCTAATTTGAGGTCACACAAATTGGCTATCTTTCGTACAATCTAAAATATATCTGAGTCTGACTATGTAGTTTTAACAGCCATATGGTAATATCACTGTTTTTTTATTATATTGAACATTGAGTAAATATCATATATGCTAATTGATAACAAATAGAGACATTGTTAATATTTTGCTACTACCTTGTACTGTATAAGAAAATGCATCACTATAGTGCCACTTTCAAATGCACACAGTTACATATATCATAGCAAAACAAAAATTTACAAAGAATGTCATAGCAGTCATAAATGCAAACTAAGGACAAATCTAGGGCAATCTGTTGGCCTCTATTAGAAGGCATCTTCCCTTAACTTAATATATCTGATATAAGCTAAAGTACGAAGTGTTCTTTTAGGTAATGTTAGACACCTAAACAATCACAAAAATCTAGACAATCAATACAATAATATTATTTGCAACAATTTTTTTAATGAAAAATATCCCTAATTCAATTTTAATCACTATTTCAGTACTAGGATCAACAAGTTCTGTTGTTGTATTTACTCAAGTCAGTCTAGATTATTGACAGTTGCATTCAGGTGTACACATCCAACATTGAAAGATATTATCTGTAACTATGTGCTGTAGATATAAGTTCATTGATATTAACATTACAATAAACCAAAAGATAGATATGACATATTATGCCTCTCGACTTAATTTCATATCATGACCATTTGATACTACATATGTGTAGTTAGAAGATAATAGACACTCACTGTTATTTCTATTATCAATCAGTGTTGCCAGTGCTTAAACTTACAACAACAATCATTATAATCATTAAAAATATTAATATTTTGTTTTTTGTCTGAGGTAGATGTTCACAATAAGTGTTGCAATCACAGCCTGTTCGCTTTCAGGACATATCGGCATATTTTCTATGTTTTACAGATATCTCATATTATAACAAATGTGGAACCTTTCAACTGCCAAATTTATTCCCTACTTATTATAATTGTTAAATAGATTTTAACATTAGAAAACAAAATATCAAGATAAAAATGAAAGATCTTTGGAAAAATTTACAATAAATAAGCAATTTAAATTGAAACATAAATAAATTTGTCATAATTTGAAAGGTGATGATAAATAGCTTTGTCACATAGAGAAACTTGAAAGGTCATAACTTTATGTCTAAGTACCCTGAATTATATATTTTAATTAATTCTAATAATTTGTTAAAATATTACTCACATATAATTACTTAAAGAATTGTAGAAGAAAATTTTTCACATCACTAAAACTTTCACATAGGTATGATTTGTAAGCGATATTTTGTTTTCATTGCATTAAATCAGTCATTTAAATTTCATGTAAACCTAATATTGTCTCAGATCAAGTAACAAAAAAAATATTTGAAAATAACAATTGCAAGACAATAAATTAATTGAATATGGCCAATTAGTCAGCTATAACAGTTTATTTAATAAGTTTATTAATGAAACTAAATTTTACAAATGTAAGAATGAAACTTTTAAACAATTATAATTAACATATTTATTAATTTTTATTTTTAATAAGTAAGTATATTTTTAAATTAGTATGTTATATTGTTCCTTTGATCTGAGATTACAAAAAAAAATTAAAATAAATTACAAAGGTTTTCAAATATGGCTAAACATTAGCAAGATTACTTTATTAATATATATTACTTTGAAATTAAAATTTTAGAGCATACAGAGTCATTAACACTGAGCCGGTTACACACTTTCACCTTCATTCAATTAAATCTAATATTTTGAGCGAGTAAAATGATTTCATTTTATGATTAAAAAGAAGAAGCGAACTGTTATCCAGTCTTTACTTAGTAAATGCATATTCAAGTTCACAAATGGGATTGCTACATAACATTTTAAGCTACAACACTGAACCAACATCAACATTAAAAAATCTGTATCTCTATATGGGCAGTACAAATGATAATTCCACATTAAATATATAAATGAAGTACACTAAAAATTGACTGTGGTGAAAGATTTCTATTAAGCTATTGCCTAGCAGATCTCTCAGTCTCGATTAGGCACTCTCTCACAAGAATACGAGCATGGACAATGCCCCTTTTAAGACGCTCTGCTGAACTACGACTTCCTGAATAACTTGGCCTGACTTCCTTACCCATTTCTTCAATAACTGCCAGCAATTGCGCGTATTTTGACATGCCATTGTCTTTGTCCTTTCCCACAGAAGAAGGTGACGACGCAGGTACAGTTGATATAGTTGCATGACTATTACTGCTATGTCCTACATCTTTATGGATGCTCTTGCTACTCATAGGTATTGCAGTCACCGTTACATCACTCAATTTCGATTCTACAGCCTGAATGTCCATTGCCTCCATTTCCTGAAAGAAATTGGTAATCAGAACAATAAAAGATGTCAAATTAATTACGGAAAAAACAAAAACTTACCTAAAACAATACCAATTAAGACGAACTACCAAATCATACATTTAAATCACGCGACTTTAACGAAAATTATTAGTAATTAAAATATTAGGTGCAATGTAGGACATACCCCCAATGACCACCTTGCAGCGACTTGAAGATTACGTACGATTTTAATTTATAGTCCGTATAGAGATACCAAAATTTTATCACAGAAAAAGGTTGGAATGTATTTAATTATTTAAAATGCAAATAAAATTCACAAATAAAACCAATATTTCCAAACAATATCGCAATTACCACATTGACAAGAGCAATAAAATCATAGACTAAATTCAGTTATTTTTTTTTGGAGTTTATGGCCTGGTATCTAGACCTTTAGGCCAAGTCTTAAGTATTTTTATTCGGTTTATTGTAATTTTCCCACTCCTTCATAGTATACTGCTTCACAATATGTTGATGCGTCACATTGTGCAGTTCTTGGGAGATTTTGGCGGCAACTTGATCCAGCAGACAGCTGATAGTTGGCGATGGTATCTAAAGGTGCCTATGCAAACAAACAGCTTATCTTGAGAATCCATCACCATCAGAGCACTTGTTTCACTGTTTCCACTAATAGTTCACATGCGTAGACACTTAATACACAAAATCGCAACACTTTTACATATCAAAGTCCACTTCAAACCATTATTTAAACAATAATACAGGAGCAGCAAACCGCCGCCGGTCAATTTCCCGCCAAAACTCCCTAAATTCAGTTTATTCCCAATCAGTGCTGCCACCTTGCAGAAAAATTTATCACTAGTTATGGTCTGAAATTTCACCAGATTTAGGGATATTTTTACTTAAAAAAAAAATCCCTAGAATTCACCAAATTATTTAATATTAAATCAAATGGTATGTCATAAAAATACTATTTTAATTGTGGAAATAATAACAATAAACACAACATATAAAATCGAGACGGCCTCCTGGTCACAGTTTCTTCAACGGGCAGCCAGCCAGCTTCAAGTATTCTCGCCATAATTTACTATCTCATATATATCTTTGTACTCATCACAGCGTTTGGGTGAAAGTGAGAACTAATTATAAGTTTCTCTAATGAGAAACTCTATATTTCGCGGTATCATTTACTCTGACACATGTGAAACAGTGTGAATGAGTGCATGAGTGGCAAACACATATGACTAGAATTTAATTAGGTACACGTAAGCCATTATTGATTCCAGTTATCACAGAGGCATCTACCCCGATTCCAATTAAGTTTTTTATTAGGAGACCTTCTTATATTTCAATGTTCATATCAACCTTCCAGTATTCAGCACTCACTGAAACCAACTTTACATACGTATTAGGTCCTCATTATTAGTCGGGAAAAGTCCAAGGTAAGCTTAGGAAAACCAAACAAAGATGTCTAATTACGTTTTTGTAATGTGAGAAAAGGATAGTGCTATTTTGACATAAACTGGGGAATTTACCGACAGGTAAAGAGGGTTGCTAATATGTATTTTCTAAATTCTTCGAGATTCGATAAATATCACTAAAAGTCATAAAATAATTTTTTAGGGATTTTCTTTTTCAGAATATCACTATCTATCTCCTAAAATTCACTAAATGTAGTGACAAAATCACTAAAGTGGTAACGATGTCACTAATCACTACGTTTTAGCAATTTAAACAAAGTACATACTCTGTGACTGTGTTTTGCGTTCTCCAGATCTCTCCATCTACACACGATCAGGGTTGGTTCAGACCCTCAAAAAAAATTGTATAGTGCGTACGGATAAAGAATGGAATAGAAAAGAAAAAAATAGAATGGATTAGAAATGGTGGCTCCGTCTCAGCTCAAAAATTTAGGCTGAAAAATCGCACAACCGGACTGAATTGTTTTTGTAGTTTCGCATTTAGCTAACATTAGAAGCAATAATTTAAAATTAAAAATTTTGTACAGCTGACTTCAATATAAGTTATTTAAGAATAACTTAAAAACTATTGGTCTGACCTTGATCAAATTCATATGGGACTACACGAGAAGTACCAGCTTTCAAATAAAAAAAGAATCATCGAAATCGGTTCACCCAGAAAAAAGTTCTGAGGTAACACACATAAAAAAAAAACGAAAAAAAAAAAACATACAGTCGAATTGAGTACCGGCTCCTTTTTGGAAGTCGGCAGAAAAACGCATTACGCAACGTATTACTTTTGACTTTATCGGCGGGTGTAAATAGTGAGAGGTGAATAGAGGCGACGTCATTTTCAAATACTATTTGTCCAAAATTATACCACTATTGTTGTTTCATGTTTTTTCCCCATGCGCTGCGCCGGGGTTTTCGCGTCACGCGCCTAGCGTTTTTCTTTTAAATTGAAATTAAATTGCAGTTAATAGTATTCAGTTTAGATAAAAATATTTACGAAATACTATAGGTAAGCCACATCCACAATAGTATTTTACCTTTGTAGTATTTTCCTCTTCTACAAACATATGGAAGTTCCTTAATTTCCTGGGATTTGGAAAATCACATTCCAATTATCTAATTCCCGATATTCTTGACTCAATAAAAAATAAATAAAGATACTCAATGACTTGAACTTCTCTTCTGCTTTGCGTCTGCACTGTTACACTAAAGTGTTACGACTCTCCAGGAACTTAATGCCATGCCATTGCTATCGATTTATTCAACTTCAGTTCAGTGACTGATGAGGATACTAGAAAAGCCATACTTTCAATAAAATCTTCGGGGGAATTCCGCTCTTGTAGCAATAAGACCAAGGTGACCCCTGTCACGCTATCCATAAATTTTTGCAACATCAGGGAACTTCATTCCAACCTTAACGCTTTCCATTACCATCTAGAGACGGTGAAGCCGGCCTTGCTCTTTTTAACCGAGATTTAGGTGTCCTCTCCGGATGATACTTCATTTCTCTCCTACCCGGGGTACAAATTAGAACACTCCTTTGTGCCCCGGGATGGAGTGCGTATACGTCAGAGAGGACATCTGTTTTCGACGCCTCGGCAGTCTTGAAGGTACGGACCTGTCCATTCTATGGTTGCGCGTAGACAGTGACGACTATCCCCGCGTCTACGGGTGCCTCTATAGGTTCCATAGCGGTAATGCCGAAACAGACCGACTCATCAACCACGTCCAAATGGCTACAGATTCCTTGCTACAGCAGATCCCATCCGCAGAGAGATTTTAAACTCCCACCACGCCAAATGGCTCTGTTTACGTTCGACCAATCGTGCGGGGGGATCTGTTTATGATTTTGCTTTGGAATATGCTCTTACACAGCTGGTTACTTCGTCTGCGCGGATTCCAGACGTGGGAGATCATTCACCTTCCCTGTTGGACCTGTTGGACTCTCATCCGGACGGATATAAGGTTTCTGTAGAAGCTCCTTTAGGCTCGTTGGAACATTGTCTTGTCCGGGGTGTGTTGCCACTCACACTAATGTCGCGGTTGCATTCTGCAGGCTGCCGCCGTGTTTGGCACTATAGGTAGGTCGATTGGGATAGAATGCGGTCTTTCTTTGCATCCTACCCTTGGGGGTGGGTTTGCTTCTCGCCGGAAGATCCCATTCGTTGTTACCGATTCTATTACCGATTCTGTTGCTGATGTGGTACTTTAGAGTAAGGAACTTTTTATTCCATCTTCTATGGTGCCCATCGGAGGCAGATTCCAGCCATGGTTTGGTCGCACCTGTAAAATAGCATCACGCTATAAACAGAAGTGCTCTCTTCGGACTTCGAATAATGCTATAATATGCCAGCGTAACTTGTCTATCTCTTCTTCCAGCTCCACGATCTTCTCGTCAGTCCTCAGGGTGCGTGCGTTGTATGTTGCCAGGTCGAGTCGTCTTAGGTGGCAACAGAACCTCCACCGGAGATTCTTAGCACCCCCTGCCCCACCGTTACCATGGTCGCCACCGTAGCCAGGAATAGCGGGGCCACCGGGAACTGGGGGCCGTTTATTATCGTCATTGCTCATGGGAGGTATATTGCCATAGTTGCCACGCTTGGCGAGCGGGTTGGCAACCGCAGTTTTTTTATTCTAATTTTTGCTGTTATCAGGAAGATGCTGCTGCCCATCTCCTGCCTGTTTCCCTTTGTCGCCTTTTACGACACCCACGGGAAGATATGGGGTAGTGGATATTCTTAACCGCCACTACACGGCAAAAATTTTTCGTAATTACTTAATATAATTATTGTAGCTGGCGAGCATCGCCAGCAACGCAAAGTCAGGAATTTGCATTCAGAAAAATCCAAAATTAGGGGCTTTTTAGGTGCTAATTATGCAAATTTCAAAAGTTCGTTGCGGTGAAAATTTTAGAGCAACTAATTTTTAAGCTTGGTACCTTTGGAAATTTGCACAATTAGCACCTAAAAAGCCCCTAATCTGCGGGCACGGCAGTGCTCCCGCCAAGTCGAGCAAAAAAGCGGCCTTGCCGTACTTACCATCCTTTTCTCAAAGCAGTTCAGGCCATTTTCGAAACCCTATAACTTCGTTGTGGATAAAACTAAAAGCCTGAAGTTTCAGTAGGCATTCTAATAATAACCAAGTAGGCATGTGTAATAAATTGACTTGGCAATCACACTAAACAATCTAATTTAATATGTGCCGGACGGGCGTAACTCTCCGGAGTAAATGTTGTCGAAGATACTCCGCGAGCCGCTCACGTCCTACACCTATAGGTTCAGGAGGATACTTTCACTACCGCCTTTGTGTATGCTGTTGGAGAACTGTGGACTGAGGTTCAGAATTAAAATGCACGATTTATAAATTAAAATAGCAAGGGAGTGGCCAGCGGTTCGACTGATTAATTAGTTGCAAAATATTATAACTTATTTATTTCTTTAACACTGTTTTTCAACTATGGTTGTTCACTATATTTTTCAAAACACAGATTTAATTAAACACACAGTAATATTAAAATTTCTATTGGTTTTTTAAAATTTCTATTCGTATTTTCAAAATATCTGTTGGTAATATCAAATTTCTATTGGCAGTAACAAGTTTCTATTGGTATTTTCTACTATATCTATTGGTAATTTTGAATATCTATTGGGAGTAACAAATTTCTATTGGTAATATCCAAAATTTCTATTGGTAGCAGCTGCTTTTCTAACACTACTGACTAGCAGCTATTAATCAACTAAAATTAGTTGAATTTAACACTTTTGTAACTGCGAATATCAGTTACCACTTTTTCCGTCTAGCTAACACTTTTCACTATATGTAACGGCGAAATTTCCGTTACCACTTTATTCGGCTAGCTAACACTTTTTCACTATATGTAACTGCGAATATCAGTTACCACTCTTTTCAGCTAGCTAACACTATTTTACTATATGCAACTGAGAATTTTCAGTTGCCACTTTTTCCGACTATGTGTAACTGCGATTTTTCAGTTACGACCTTTTTCGGCTAGCTAAAGTTTTTCTCTTTCACTTTAACTTTTCACTGTGTTCTGCTACTAGTCACTTCAGCTACTACCGGATACTACTGCTTGTTACTGGTAGTTCTTCCTACTACAATGTTACTGTGATTTGCCCCCATAAGGTAGACTTCGGCTATACTCTATAGAGAGCCGCTTGCCAATTTCCGGTTTTGCCTTTTTATTATCAAACATTTTCATTACGTAATTTGCACAAATCGCAATTTTTCTATATAATGCTAATTTTTACACTAACACGCTATACACTATAAAATAGGCATTTTGGTCCTTTATCATTATGTGATAAGGGTTACTTGATATATTTACATTCAAAAAAGTTATTAATCAAAATGTACCTAATTTACATAACAAAAGTGCACATTAAATCTTTAATTTTACTATATTTATCAAATGCGTTTATTTACACAAATTATCTATTTACTTATTTCAATCTATACACCATACGCTAACTAAATATCATATTTACAATTCTTTCAGAACACAAAAATATTCTTATTATTTTCATATAAACTATTGCGCAGTTAATTAACTTCTAGAAAGTTCCACGATATGCTGCGCTGTGATTGGTCGAAATTTTATTTAATGTTTAAAGTCGTTTATATCAATTTATTATTGAAACGATACTTTATACAAATATATTACGAGTTGTAAACATACTGTAAAACTATATTAAAACACAATTTATTCGATTTTGTTGCCAATTTCACTTTTTAAAACAATTTAATATTCTTTAATCACTTTTGCTTAAAGTCTTTAAACCGTCGCGAACATAATATAATATGTAAATTGAGAGATACATTGCGTTTTCATGCGATGGCCAAGTCAATCTATTTATTTAAAATATAAAAGATTTCTAGTATTGATGTGGTCACTATAAGATGTTGTTAGGTTAGCTAATTACGTAATAACTTAAGGTGGCACAAGTCGCGGGCTCGAACTCGCTGGTGGGCGCGGCCAAAAAGCACGCTGTCTCACCTGGCATCGTGCCCGACAGAGATAGTATCAGTGATGAGCATATCGACACTAGTATTCACGCATGTCTTGTTCGTACGGTGTTCCGAACCGTTAGAATAAAAACGAAGTTACACGAACACGATGCAACATCTATACTAATATAATAAAGCAGAAGAGGGTTTTTGTTTGTTTAAACGTGCTAATCTCTGGAACTACCAGTCCGATTTGAAAAATCTTTTTTTGGATATATTATAGCCAGATTCATGTTGAATAGTATAGGCTATACAGCATTAGGCTATATATAGGAAGTCAGAAGAAAAAGCGCTGTTATGGTTCGGGATACGTAAATACAATGTTCTAGAAAAATATAGATCTTTACTCCGTCTAAAAAAAGTCCGCGATACCATATGTCTATTTCTTATACTTATATAAGCCACAATTAGGCATTTTGTGACAAAAAAAAATGAAAATTTAATTATTAGGCACCTTACGAACCAAAGTTACTTCATTATCAAGACAATTTTATGAAGATAAACTTCGTTCTTTATACCATGTTTATATAGTACATAGTTTAAGAGATAATGCAAAATTAAAATAATTCAATACCTACTTGGCTTGACGCGCAAACAACGCATAACCCCTAGCCCGGTGCGAACTGAGAAGCCAGTATTGAAAGCTTCTATGAGCGAGGTTAGGTTAGCCGTTAGTTCAATCGTTATCTATATATACACAAATAAATAAAATTGAAGTGTCTGTTATAATGTCAAAATAACAGCTTTTTACTAATTGCGTATGAAACTGTATACGGTACTTATAACATTAACACAATTTTTAACATTTTTGTATGTCTGTCAGTCTGTTTGTTGCGGTTAATTTCCAAAACGGCTGGACCGACTTGGGCGGGACTTTCACTAGTAGATAGCTCATGTTATAAGAAGTAACTTAGCCTGCTTAAATTTTAGAAAAATTATTAGGTGTCTTTGCAACAATATTAACGCCCTAAACTAAACGCGGACGAAGTCGCGGGGTACAGCTAGTAGCTAAAATAAATTCAAAATTAATTGAGTACTTTTATCTATCTCCCGGGTGAGCGTAGCAATGATTAGTTACATCTTTATTTCTGAACTCTTTCATTTCACGTTGCTATGGTATTTTGAAAGTTTAAATTTAATTAATTAATAAGTATAAGAGGTTGATAGCAAATTTATCAAGAATCATTTCTTGCCTACACACTTTTCATGAATCGTGTACGTTTTTCTTTAAAACTGGAAAAAACCGCGCATAATATGCCGACAGATAAAATAAAAGTACTCCATTAATCATGACAATTTTTCCATACATTACAATCAAATAAAATATTTGATTGCAATTATAAAATGCTTGAACTAGGTGTCATGTCATGCCACGCATCTCGGACACGTGATGACGCGGGTGAATCCACGAAATTATTAGGTATACGTCTGTGGCTCTATATACCTAATATAGATTGCTTATTTTATTATGTTTAGTTTTCCCCGAGTGGTCATGCAGCAATCACTCAAGAGTTCGGCTTCGAACGTGTGTAACTCGATAATTATCCCACGGCAACGAAATACCTGAATAAACGGTATCATATATGATATTTGGCAGCTCCGTGGCGCAGTGGCTTAGCAATGAATTGTTGTACTGGGAGCCGCGGGTTCGAATCAATCGAACAAGTATTTGTATGGTCTACAAATAATTGTTCCGGGTCTGGATGTTTGTAAACTGCCTCCACGATACAGGAGAAAATCCTAGTGTGGGGTAACGTTTTTTTGAAAAAAAAAAATTCCGGACTATAGCCTATCTCTGAGCAAAATATCATCCAGATCCCTTCAGCCGTTCTGGCGTGATTGAGTAACATACATCCATTCATCCGTCCATCCAAATATCCAAACTTTCGCATTTATAATATTTAGATAATAATCGTAATTGGTCTGCCTACCTATAAATTGTTTTCAAAAATACTTACTTACCTGGCTTCTTATTTTTTTATATATACTCAATATCACTAAACGTAAACACAGGTTTTTATCAAGACAAGTGACCCATCAAGATTGTTTTCTTAGTACCGACGTACCTACCTAAAGTTTACAATTTTGTGGCCACGACGCGGCGAGGTTTTGTGACATTTTGTTGTATTGTTGATTGTAGGTATCTAGGTAATAACAGTAGGTACCTATGAAAATCCCACATAATATACTTTGTTTATCCGCCGCAAAAGTCGTCTAATAAATAATTAAACTGTTTTGTAATTCTTTATTTATTTATAACACTTGCATTGAGAGCCGTGGTATCTCAGATGGTTAGCGCTCGCTGTAAGTATCACATTATGCGAGCAACCCGGGTTCGATCCCCGTCGGCACCAATGAAATTGTTGCAATTTTATATAGTAATCGAATATAGACTTTACTTTTTTTACTTTTATAATTATATTATATTACAGACGAAAATTTTAAAATATTGTCTGTCGTCCAAAACGCATCATCTCTTTCAATTATATCAATTTCCACGCCGTCTTTTGTCTTTGGCGTCCAAATTACAAAATAGCAAAACTTTTCGTTTCGAATAAAACTCGAATACTTATAAGCGCGCGTCACCGCCTGTGCATGTGTGTCTAAGCATCGTCCTCCCGCACCGCACCGGGGGAGACATTATTCAGTGAGATGCACGATAATTCATAGTAACATGCGCGCGTAAAAAAATACGAAAAGGCCTTTGGAAGAAGGGGTTTTATGAAAAAACCACTGCATTAATCAATTACAAATAAAATTTATTGAGTTCTTCGATAATTTACCTGTGTCGGTACCGACTTTGTTTTGGAAATTTTACACTTCTTTTATTACTAATTTACGCCCAAAGTTGTGTTAAAATTGGCAATAAAAACGAATCTTTGGTAGCTCGTAACTTTTTAATAACATTTTATTTTACTATTCTGTTTCCGTACAGACAAATTTAATAATGAGACAAAACGATATCATGTTTAATTTTGGATGTACACTGTCAAACAGCGGAGTAAAACCCCTCCGAAATTTCTATGGAAATAATGTCGACTAGTGTCACCTTAAGACAGAAAGACCCTTAAGTAGGGACTGAATAAATTAACCGACTTGGTATTACATGGATCTCACAACTTTTTACAGTAGAAGAACTGAGGTGCGAGACTTGGTGTTTTTACAAGTTATGTTTTTGATAGCATTTTGGGTTTTTCTAAATGTGAATTCCTGACTTGCGTTGCTGGCGATACATAACTACTTAATTATTGTGAGCTAGTAAATCAATGTGTCAGTTCCCAGATTATCTTTACAACTCTACGATTTAGTTAAGATTGCACAAGAAATAGCTTTTGGCTATATTTCTGAGCTAATAAAAGCTTAATCATGTACTTGTAATAAGGAGGGCTAAGGTATGCCTTAATACTACTTAAACGTTAAACGTTATTAAATAATTTTTAGTGCGCTTACTTACAGTTTAAAAATAATATATTCAGTTACGTAGTAACAATCCGGCTGATAATGAGGATGAAATTCAATTAATTATAAAAGTTTTACAATACCTTTTTGCGTAATTTTCTATTCGCAAAATAACCATCAATCGTCGGATGAAATCTTGTTTATTAATTTTGAGTTCTGACTCTATGCACAAAATAGCTAAGGCGTTTAGCTTTCCTTGACTTTAGGTAGTTTAGTTTATGACGAGCTGTTTTCCGCAACTCCACGTCTAAGTGCGTATTTTGCGTGTGGGCAGAAATAATATTGTTGCGTGCCACTATTAATGTCTTGTAAATGACAACACTAGTTACACTAGCGCCCTCTAGTGTCGAGTAGCAGAACTAGGAGAGTCAAGATCCTTCCAGAAATTTCGGGACCGATATGTGCTCGAACATTCTAGATGTCGCTACAGTGGAAGGTTCTGGAAACTGTCTGAGGCCCTATATAAAGCCGGTATAGACCACGACCAGGGCAGTATTGAATTGGCGATACAAGAGAATACTTCGAAGCGAAATAACTGCGAACTTAAGTGATTGTGTTTTATTATTAGTGTGGTTTTAGATTGTAATTAGTGTTGTGTAATTAAAGTGTCAATTTTGGTAATTCAATCGGCAGTTTTTAATTGTCTCGAACCCCAAGCTCGTAACAATATAATTATTCGAGCCGAGATCTCCCCGAAAAAGTTCAACTGTCCTTTGATGTTGCAAGCAACTTCCGGGGAGTGATCCCGGCGTGCCGAGATGTTGACTTTAGGTAGATCTTAGATAATTTTTCACCCATTTAAAATAAGAAAAACTTCTTACTTTAAACGGTGAAAAATTAAACACCTGAAAATTTTGTTACAGGTGTACTGCTATATCCAGGTGATCCAAGTCTTGATAAACATTTTAAAAATTCTGGTTTCGCAGGAACAAAGATAAAATTTTCAATGATCCAGAATCTGATTTCATCAAAATTCTTTCAGAAGAAAGGTGGAATTGATAATGTAGGTATGAATTCTTGATGTCAATCTCTAAATCATTAGGATACATTTCTTCCTAGAAAACGTATTTTTCTGTAAGGGTTAATCTTGATGATGTTGTAGATTTTGGTCCGAAATGAAAAGCTTTTTGAGCCAACAGGTTGTAAGAACTATAACAGCAGGCCTACTATCGTATTTCTAATTCAGATACCTACGAGTCTAGTTCAGGTAGGACGAGAATTGTTTTAGCCCTGAAAGTATCACTCGAAGTTATTCTCATTTCTTTATCAGGCGTCCCATCATATAGTTTTTCCTTTCTGGTTGTGTTTTCTCCACGTCTTGTGTATACTGCTTCGACACCCTTAATTCGATCACTTTTTCTTGGAAATACTCAAAAATTTCTCGTTCAGCTACGAAAAACTGAAGAAGCGACAAGCTTCTGTGTGTGCTTCTGTGCAACATTCAGCAGCCGCAGTTGCCACTAAATTTTAAGAGATCACAGAGCAAGGAACGAAAAAAGCATAAGGTGCTTGGCTTTGAATTATAGCCATTGTACACACACCAGACATGTTTGCGGCATTATCATACTACAGCAAGAACCAATTGTAAAGAAAAAATTGTGCCAGAGAAATATTATTACGTATTAGAAATTGCACCAGGATTCAACCGAGGCGGCTTTTCTTTTAGTATTGAAGTAAATACAGCTATCTGTTTTGAACTCAATGTCAACTCGCAGCGTACGCCTTCAACAGCACGATCCTGCTGCGTCTCCCGAAGCGGCCGCGCCTCGCTCGTTCAGTCAATAAATCAGCATTTCCGTAGATAATATACTACATAGGGCAAGCATTTCGACCAAACACACTTAGCGAACGGTCATGTCACTCGTTTCCGCGCCACACCAAACACAACTACGCTAATTGTAGGAACATTTATGTAAGAGAAAAATGAAAAAGATTTTCCCCCGAATTCACCGCCCCTAAAATCTGCCGCCCTAGGCTCCAGCCTACTCAGCCTGCTGGTAAATCTGCCACTGACAGCATTGCTTCAAGTTACAGAAGACTTTAGAGATGGCATGGACAGGTCATGTTTGACTGTTCTTGTCCTTATTGACTTTTCAAACGCATTCAGTTGCGTCGATTACGACTTACTCCTGGAATTACTTTCACGACTAAACTCCTCATCGGCACTGAACTGGTTTTCCTTTTATCTTCGCGGTCGCCAGCAGGCTGTTCGGTCTGGTCAGAATTTTTCCGACTGGTGTGATCTGTCTTTAGGTGTATCGCAAGGTGGCATTCTTTCTCCTCTCTTGTTTTCGGTGTTTATCAATCTTCTAACTACCCACCTTCAATGTTCTTTCCACCTCTATGCTGACGATCTCCAGTTATACTCACAAGCGTCCTTGACTGAAATTGATACTGCTAGCGCCCTCTAGAGCGTACTTGGTATGACTTATAATATATTACTTATATGTGTATCTTTTATGTATGTTTCGCATTTATATATTTCAATTGAATTTGATCTTAACAAGTTAACTTCCCAAACTCACTCTCTATTCTACCCAAGGTTAGCTGGTAGAGAATGTCATATAGCATTAAGCTCGCCTTTTGTACAAATATTTGGCGCAATAAAGAATAAAATAAATAAATAAACAAATAAGCTATTTTTCATCACGTTCTTTTACTTTTAAATCTCCTCTTTCAACGCATTTATTTGGCGTCGAGACACCAAAGTTTTCTTCGTCCTTACTTTTACTCATGATTACAAATTGCAACTACAAAATATTTTATTCTTAAAATTGTCAAAGCACAAGAAACAACAATGTACAAACGCTATAATAATGTAATAATTAGGGAAAGTGTATTGGTACTGCAACTATTCATTGTCGAGTCCCTGCTTCTAACTTAATGTTTAATATTAAAACTTAATATTTTAAATTAAAACATAATAACCCATGCTGCAGCTATATTGGTAGTATAGTTGTAGCACGAATGGTTCGGCTCGACCGGGGAAGGACCACGATCTCACAGAATACCAGCGTAAAATGGCAGCTTGACACTGCTGTTGTTCGTATGATGAGTGTAGAGAACCGGAGACCCATTTTGCTGGAAAAGAGGCATTCCATCATAGACCTCACGGGTGACTGCATCTGCATTTTGATTCTTTATTGAGGATAGATGTAGATATCTATAGGTCACAGCAACCACTTACCATCAGGTGGACTGTGTGCTCGTTTGTCACCCTATCCTATAAAAAACATAACAGCGCCGAGAGATTAAACAGCTTCCACTAATTATTGTTATTATGATTAACTAATATTGTTATTCAAATAAACTAAATAAGTTTTAAAAGAAACAACATTCTTCATTAATTCATTGTTGAACAGAACACGTTCTACATGATAAATAATTTCATTTGATAACAGTGCCGAAAAATGGATATGACAGTGTACTGGACTGCCTTCCGTTAAAAACAGTAAGCTATATAGCATTCTATAAAGGAACGGCTTAAACAGAGAACAAACTATCGGACGTGTCCGTTAGCCGCGGCTGACAGACGCGGCTTAGCGGTGTGCATGGTAATCGAGACGGCGTCTTCGGATGCCTCACTTCAGTTATTCTATAAAGGTTTTCAATCGAGAAACATGACAAGCAGCGACACCGAGGACGAATTTATAGAGTTAGCGGAAGCTGCCTTATGTTGTCCTCCCAAAAAAAGTAAAAAGGAATGTTTGGGTCCATGGTATTAATGTCAAACGACTAGAGGATGGTGAATTTCATACATTGTATCCAGACTTACAAAAAGATGATAAATGTTACAAAATGAACTTAAGAATGAATGAAGACCAATTTAATTTTCTGCTTAGTCTGATTAAAAATAATATCTAAAAACAAATGACACAGTTGCGGAAACCTATATCTGCAAAAGAGCGTCTAGTGGTGATAATGTAGCATTTTTATAGTGCTGCAGTTTGTGATTATATAGCCATTCGTGGCCACGAACACATTCAATAAATTTTTCTTCATTAGACATGTCGCGAGCGCGGTTGGTTCGTTTGTGACACTGGAAACGTCCGCGGACGCGTCCCGTGCCCTGTTCACACCGTCCGCGAACGCACAAACATCCAGCCAGCTAGATTCTGTTCGGAAGTTTGAACGCTCAAAAGCGACGCAAGGTCACGTCCACGTCTTACCACCGATAGCTTGCACAGTGTAGTATTAAATGTACCGGCTAGATTTTAATAAGCCGCGTATGTCAGCCGCGGCTGATGGACTCGATCCAACTAAGAGACGGGTCGATAATTAAACCCAGATCTTTGACACTAGTTCTGAAGGGTATTACGCAGCTTTCATAGTGAATGGATGGTAGGTCAGATATGTTAAGTTGTGACACCAAGCGACGACTACCAATGACGATAGCCTGGCATTTACTGGGTTTTACCGTTATACCAAAGCGTTGTGACCAGTGTGATATACCTTGTAAGTCACGATTAATAGCTGCGATAGCAGTATCAATTTCAGCGAAGAACGCTTGTGAGTATAACTGGAGATCGTCAGCATAGAGGTGGAAAGAACATTGAAGGTGGGTAGTTAGAAGATTGATAAACACCGAAAACAAGAGAGGAGAAAGAATGCCACCTTGCGATACACCTAAAGACAGATCCACCAGTCGGAAAAATCCTGACCAGACCGAACAGCCTGCTGGCGACCGCGAAGATAAAAGGAAAACCAGTTCAGTGCTGACGAGGAGTTTAGTCGTGAAGTAATTCAAGGAGTAAGTCGTAATCGACACAATTGAATGCGTTTGAAAAGTCAATATGGACAAGAACAGTCAAACATGACCTCTCCATGCCATCTCTAAAGTCTTCTGTAATTTGAAGTAATGCTGTGGTTGCACTGTGTCCCGGGCGGAAGCCGGACTGATATGTACTAAGGAAATTGCATTTTGAAATGAAAGAGGTGATTTGTTTTTGTACCAATGATTCAAGTGCTTTGGAAAGAAACGGCAGTATAGAAATAGGTCTAAAAGGGGAAGGAAGCAATGGATTTGATACTTTAGCAAGGGGCAAGACAAAAGTTTTTAGCCATAACTTGGGGAAAACACCAGTAGAAAGTGAGAAATTGATGATGTAATTGAGAACTGGAGTAATCATATCGAGTATGAGAAGTATCATTTTTTTATAGAAGAGGGGGCAAACGAGCATTCGGCTCTCCTGATGGTAAGTGACTACCACCGACCATGAACAACCGCAGCACCAGGGAAATTGCAGATGCGTTGCCGGGCTTTTATGAAGGTGTAAGCTTTTTTCTTGAAGGTTCCTAAGTCGTATCGGTCCGGAAAAATCGCTGGTGGTTAACAATTCCACAGAGAAGTTGTACGAGGAAGAAAACTCCTCGTAAATCGCACAGTCGTGGACCGCCAAGCATCCAGATGGTGAGGATGGTATCGTGAATTTTGACGCGATGTGCATTCGTGAAATATGGCGGCTGGAATTAATTTGAACGATTCCTCAGAGTACGCCCCGTGGTAGATTCGATAGAAAATGCAAAGGGATGCAACATCCCTACGCAGTGCCAGTGTATCGAGTCGATCAGAAAGAACTCGGTCATCGAGGATTCGAACCGTTCTACGCTGGAAGCGGTCAAGTGGAAGGAGCTAGAACTGGGGTGCCCCGGCCCAGAGATGAGAACAGTATTCCATGTGAAGCCGAACTTGCGCTTTGTAAAGTTGCAAGCGATGTGCCGGCATGAAATACTGTCTCGCTCTGCTGAGCACGCCAAGCTTTTTAGAGGCCAGTTTGGCCTTCCCTTCCAAGTGACCACGAAACTGCACACTATTCGATATGTCGACGCCGAGGATTCCGATGCTAGCTGAGGCAGCAAGGGGAGTGCCATTAAACCGAGGAGATACGACTGTATACGGGTTCTTTTTAGTGGTAAACGCGCAAACTTGTGTCTTCTGGGGATTGAACTGGACTAGATTTAGTCGCGCCCGATCCGAGGCTTTGTTCAGGTACTCGGCGACGTTTTCCAGAGAAATATTAGCACGGCACGTATATAAGGCATCACCTGTGCTGTCGTCTGCATAGAAATGAATACTACTAGTTTGCAACATATCATTGAAATGCAGGAGAAACAGCGTTGGTGATATCACGCAGCCTTGTGGAACACCAGCGTTGATAGGCTTGAGATCAGAGCATGCACCGTCTACAACGACCTTGATGCTCCGATCAGCAAGGAAACTGGTGACAATTTCTCGGGAAGCCCATAGGAAGGAAGCTTGGAAAGAAGCGCTTTGTGCCAGACCCGATCGAATACGTTCGCTATGTCCAAACTAACGGCCAATGCTTCCCCCTTGGACTCCACTGCCGCCACTCATCTATGCGTCAGGTAGACCAGAAGATCACCAGCTGATCGGCCCCGACGAAAACCGTACTGGCGGTCACTAATTAGCTGGTGATTCCCAAGGTACCTCATGAGCTGGCAGTTTATAATGGATTCCATTGTTTTGGAGAACAAGGAGGTGATGGTAAAAGGCCTGTAGTTGGATGGGTCTGAACGGTCACCTTGTTCAGGGATTGGGAGGACCAAGGCTGTCTTCAATTAATTCGGGACTCCGCCTTGGGAGTAGGAGTACTGGAAAAGCCGCGCTAAAACCCGTGTCAACAAAACTAGCTATATAGCAGTCTTCACGAAATAAAATTAGTCTAGCTTTATGATGTAAGCACATAAGCTACTAATAGTTTAATTATGGTAGTTAAAATATTCTTAAATAAATTCAAACTTTTTCAAATTCAAAATATTTATTATAAGTTATGTTACATTTGGCGTTAATTTAAAATATGATGTAACTTACAACTTAACCACCCTTTTCGGATATTACAATAATAGGTCAGTGACTTACGTAACTATAATTATCATAATTAATCAAAATTATGAATTAAATTACATAACTTATATACATTTCTATTATCTATTATACATTTCTAAATAGCAAATTGTTTTGGCTGTAGCTAAATACTATTTGAAACACAAAGCGCGCACACAACGAACGAATCGCGCTCTTACTCTTATGCTGGCTCACTTGATTCTTTCATGTACAACAGCTTAAACTCGAGTTATGCGCAACTCGAAATAACTCGAGGTAATAACTCGAGTTGACCCATCACTAATATATCTACTAGTTAGTCTGTCTCATGAAGTAATAGATAAATTATCTAAACTTCATGGTCTGTCTGTGGTATATATATACAGTAATCTATGTTCTATGGCCAGTGTTGCCAATGTAGGCGATTTTTCGCCAATTAAGCTACTCGGGATGGAAATCGGCTACGATTAATTCTGAAAGGCGACTGGTCGCCAAATAGGCTACTAGAGAAACGGACGATCGACCGTCAATTAGACTGAATCACAACAGAAGTTAATATTAGCGCAAAATAATACCTCCTGCGCATAACATACAAATCAAAATAAAAAACTGGCAACACTGTTAATTTCGAAGAATACTCCAAAACTAAGGCTCACTGTCACTCTCACTCATCTGCAGAAGTGTGCGAGACAGACGGGTAGATCCAAATACACGGACAAAGCTTTAGGGAGTAGGGCTTCTAACTAAGCCTGTTGCTCTTATTAAGTAAACAAATTTAGAATGCAATAAAATTGTAAGTATTCGCTTCGCTGTTAATAACGTTTGTTATTAAAAGTATTAATACCGGCTATATCTTTCATTTGTCTGTTATTTGAGAAATTTCTCCAAGAGTCCTGTGCGTGCATGTGCTCGTGCGTCAATGTGTCAATGGTGGAAAAAATTTAACATTTATCACCAAGCCATGTGTGCCTCTCAACCAGCAGACCCAATGTTGATGATTTTCCCTAGCAATTAGGGAAACCTAATATTGACCGGGAAACTATAATCAACCACTTTGTTTTTTAAGTACGTTGCGCATCGAAGTAATCGCTACAGCTTCTCCCAATGATATCGTAAATTTTTGGGTACAGGTATTGAAAATACAGAATGTTGGAGGGAATCCGATGTATAAAGAGTTTGCCAAGTTTTCATTGCGATATCCCTCATTACCTTTAAGTAATGCTATCGTAGAAAGAATCTTTAGTGTGATGGGCACGATAAAGACAAAATTAAGGAACAGAATGTAACTACCCATGCTGATTGCGATTCTTAGAATCCGTACACATATGAATGTCCGAAATATTTGCTGCAACAATTTTCAACCGAGCAATCATATGATCAGTTTACATGCTGTGAGAAAAATGTATGTTTCCAGTTCCAGCGAAGCTTGCGCCAGAACCAGCACAGCAGAGGCTACAGAAAATTTTGACGGTGAAAGTCTTGCTGATACTTTGTTGCTGCTGGCAGCAAATGATGATAGCCGATTTGTTTAAATTTGATACTCTATGTACATCTTATGAATAAACCAATTGTTAAAAATTACGGTTTTTATTTATTCATAGCGATGTTTTGATCTTTGGGCTACTTTAGGCTACCTCAGCTCAAATTAGACTATATTAGGCTACTAAATCTGTGCAAAATGGCGATATCAAGTTCCAAGTTGTTGGCAACACTGTCTATGGCCAGTGTCAGTCAGTAGTTTTTTTGGCGGGAACTTCAAACGAGGCGGTCGATTTAATTTTTATATTTATCGTTAAAATATCCTGTTCGGTGTAAATAATTGTACATTTTGTAAATTGTTAAAATGAATGAACCGGAGGATCCAGGTGGAACCCCGAAACGATCCAAAATTGTGCGTAAAAGAGGTACGAAGGAAAGTGGACCTGAAGTAGGCGGCGGTGAGGATGACTTTATTCCGTTTTTTAAGCCAGGTTATCTGAGACTTTATCCTGAACATTGTACAAATACGGACTTCAAAGTTTTTGTTGAAAGCCAGGACAAACAGGTTAAACTTGGAAATAAAAGCCCAGTTTACTTAAATCATATTTTTACTTCGGAGGTGAAAGGTGTGGTAGCTTTACATAGAGTCAATGCCAACAAAATTGCGGTTGTTTTTAAACAATACAACACTGCAAATAATTTCATCACAAATACAGACTTTTTAACAAAGCACAACTTGAAGGCGCATATTCCTGCAGCGCAGATAGAAAAAACTGGAATCATCCGATATGTGCCTACCAACATTTCGAACAAGGAATTATATACGAAACTGTCTTCGATTTATGAAATTATTTCAGTGAGAAGATTCACGAAAAAAGTCGGTCAAAGTACTGTAGGTCTCGAGACGGTCAGTATAACTTTCCTATCAAATGTTCTGCCCGACAACATCCAATATGACCTATTTTCGTTCAGGGTGTTTGAATATGTCCCACCGTTACAACAATGCTTCCGGTGCTTCAAGTTCAACCACCCTGCGAAAATTTGTAATGGTAAACAACGTTGCTCGATATGTGCTGGGGAACATAATTTCAGAGACTGTGATAAAAAAGAAAACCTGTGTTGTGTCAATTGCAGTGGTCCCCACCTGGCCATTTCCAAATCTTGCCCAATAAAAATGAAAAAAATACTTGAAAAAAAGGGTAAAATTACTTATGCCTCTGTAGCTAATACAATTAAGTCATCTGATTTTCCGTCTTTACCTGCACAGTCGAGCAGCATTGTTAAGACCCTACCATCAATAAACCAAAATGTACATAAATTAAATAAAAATGTAAAAATTGTAAATAATGTAAATAAAACAGTGCCTGAACCCAACTTGAACCAAACTCAACTTAAGGCTCAAATTGCAAACAATAAGAATATTTTGATGGCAATGGTCCAAACTTTAGTCGAATTAGGTAATAAAACAGATAATGAACCTGTGACTACACTGTTCATTAAAGACTTACTTTTAAAAAATCTGTCACAATAATGGACAGTACAGTACAGAACATACATCAGTTATGTATAGCTCAGTACAATATTCAAAGTATACATAGGAAAAAATCCTTATTGTCTAAATTTTTAGATGAGCAAAATGTTGATATCTGTCTACTCAATGAAACTTGGCTGAAAGATACTCAGCATTTTAACATTTCGGGATATAATTTCCACTATCATAATGCCCAAAATGAGCATGGTGGAGTAGCAATTTTGATCAAACCGTATTTTAAATATAATATTATTCAAACCAGATTTTACCAAGACATTCAGACTGTGGCATTATTGTTATATGTAAGTGGTAAACAATTAACGATTTTATGTGTATACTGCCCTCCATCGAATGGTAACTTCAGAATAAGTAAACTGCGTGATATAATTAGAGATTTGCCTAAGCCAATATATGTGGCTGGAGATTTCAACGCTCACCATGTGGCATTTGGGTGTATGACCACGAAAAGTCGGGGTCATCAGTTATACGATTTAATTGATGAATTTGATCTATGTGTCCTCAACAATGGTAGCTTCACTACTATTAATTATCCTAACCGAAATCCATCGGCTATTGATGTCAGCTTTTGTAGTGCTTCAATCACTCCACTATGCGAATGGTGGGTGCATGATGATTGTATGGGGAGCTATCATTTTCCTACGCTTACTCGTGTTTCATTGTCAGTTGATAGATACCAAATTAATCCTCCCATTGAAAAATTCCTATACAACAAGACAGACTGGACAAAATACAATGAGCTGTCTATAACTGCTTTTTCTAATTTTGAAGTTAATAATGAGAATCCATTACAGTCATATGATGAATTTATTGAAAGGCTTGATACACTTAGGAGAGATACTGTGCCAAAGTTTGTCAAAGCAAACAACTATCGTTGCAAACCTCCAGCACCTTGGTGGAGTGACACATGTGAACAGAGTGTTATTAAAACTTATGAAGCTTTAAAACTGTACAGAAGAGATCCAACCGTTGATAATTACATTAATTACAAAAGACTTAATGCTGTTAAGAAAAAGACTATTTCAGAACATAAACGCAATGGTTGGGCTAACATTTGTAATACTTTTAACAGAACTACACCTGTTAGTATTATTTGGAAATACATCAAGTTATTTAAACGAATAAAATGCAATAATAGAACATATAAAGACGAATTTGTAGTCCCTCTTTTAGACAAATTATCTCGAAATGGATGTAGGGTTATTGATAATCTAGAAAGTTATTTTGAAATTAATAATAGTCTTCAGAAGTCCAGTTTCCTCATAGAACCCTTTACTTGGAGTGAGTTTTGTACAAGTTTACAATCCAGACGAAACACAACCCCTGGTTTAGATAATTGTCCATACATTTTGATCAAAAACCTAAATCAGTCCGTACAAAAGAAACTATTAGCTAATCTTAATGCTCTTTGGCACTTAAAAAAAATTCCTGAATCTTGGAAAACACAGTGTGTAATCCCTCTACTTAAACCTGACAAGCCACCTGAAGATCCTAATTCATATCGTCCTATATCTTTGTCATCTTGTGTTGGAAAGCTTAATGAAAACATGTTAAAGATGCGTCTTGAGTGTTATGTAGAGGCGAACAACATCATTCCACATGTTCAATATGGCTTCCGGAGAGGCAGAAGTTGTGCTGACAGCTTCATCTCTCTCTTGTCAGATCTGAAATATGCCAATAATAATAATAAGTCCAGTGTTTGTGTTTTTCTGGATATTGAAGGTGCGTTTGATAATGTAGATCCTGGCATTTTGGTTCAAGTTCTTTCTGACATTGGTATACCAGGCATACTTTGCCAATGGTTATTTAATTTTTTAATAGATAGAACTTTGTATATAAGGCATAATAATATTCTCCATGGTCCCAGGAGGGTCTCCAAAGGTACAATGCAGGGGGCTACATTATCTCCATTGTTGTACAACATATACACTAGTCAAATTCTTAATTTTGTAAATATAGAAGGTGTAAATATTTTACAATTTGCGGATGATCTTGTAATATATTGTACAGACCATAATGTAGATAGAGCTGTAAATAGTATAAATAATGCTTTAGAGCAATTGTACATATATTATAATGACAAGTTGGCTCTACAGATTAACCCTAACAAAAGCAAGGCCATGATTTTTAGTAAAGATTTTCCCTCTAATGGCATACTCTACAATAATCATCCAATTTCAGTTGTATCTAACCATAAATTCCTGGGTGTTGTCATTGATAACAAACTTTGTTTTAATTTACACATCAATCACATTATAACTAACTCTCTTAAGGGCTTAAATATTATAAGACTGGTGTGACTTGGGGTGCAGACCCCAAAGTTTTAAGTATGCTATATAAATCTATAGTCAGAAGCCATTTCGACTACAGTTGTTTAGCCTACTCAAATAGTAGTTGTGTAAAAAAACTAGACATAATTCAAAACAAAGCTCTGCGAATTATTTCTGGGGCTATGTGTTCAACTCCCATACGAGCTATGGAAGTTGAAACCAAAATAATGCCACTGTGTCTTAGAAGACTTCTGCTAATAGAGAGATATTTACTAAAACTGGTATCTGGTAATGATAATGTTCTCAAAAAAATAGTACCTTTTCCTTTACAATGCTCGGTCCAGCAGACTTCGGGAGGTGAGCTTTTACAAGGTTATTTTCCAGTTTTGCCTCTCATTGTACAGCAAATGAATGAAGATTTTAAAAATGTAATTAAACAATCAAAGTGGACATGCTACACATACCCATATTCCTGTATTATATTTGAGACCAATATTGTTACCAAAAATTTTTTTAATAATTGTGAATTATTAAGTTTTATTTCCGACAATAACTACTATACTTTGTATACAGATGGTAGCAAAAGTGAGCTCTTTGTGCGCAGTGCCGTTTATGATCCACAATGCAAGTTTGGTCAAAGTTTTCTTCTGGACCCTAAATGCAGTGTTTTCACTGCAGAGGTATATGCGGCCCTCGAGGCCCTGAAGAGGATTGCACATATAAATAGTTTTAATAATTTTTTAATTTTAACAGACAGTTTAAGTATGGTCCAAAGTTTAACTAATCTCAGATTTGACTTTAAAAAAAACTATATTTTGTATAATATTAAAAAATTGTTATTTAGTTATGCAAAAAAGGGTATACAGGTCTCTTTCATGTGGATTCCATCACATAGGGGCATAACAGGAAATGAGATAGTAGATAAAATTGCACGTGATGGAACCAACATGTTGGATGTTAGCTCCATAGTAAAAGTACCTTTGACCGACTGTTATCAATCTATTGACAACCAGGTCAATAGCTTATGGGTCGAATTTTGGAAACAAGATCAAGAACAGAAGGGTAAATGGTATGGAACTGTTCAAGAAAAACTACCTGTAGCACCATGGTATAACAAACTGAAAATGGCCAGTCGGGACTTTGTTACCACTATAAATAGACTGCGCTTTGGTCACTCCACCGTCCCGGCCCACCTGGCTCGATTGGGCATAGTGGAGAGCAGTTACTGCACCTTCTGCAATAATTCTGTTGGTGATATCGAACATTTCATATTTACATGTGAGTGCTTTTCATTTGACAGATTGATTCTTGTCAGTGAAATTAGTGACATAGTGCAAAATCAAGTGACAGTGCAAGATCCCTCCCGCCGCCTGAGTGATATGTTAAAAAATAGATCCTATTACGTGCCTCTATATAAATTCATCAAAAATACAGTGGGGAAATTATAATAAACCGAATAAAAATACTCAAGACTTGGCCTAAAGGTCTAGATGCCAGGCCATAAACTCCAAAAAAAAAAAAAGTGTCAGTCAGTAAAGCGAGCAAAAGCAATTCATTTCATAGATAAGAGTGTATATACTGAAATAGATAAGAATCTCTAATGTAAAAAATTGCTGCGATAACAGCGCCGCCTGGAAGCTAGTTTATTAACTACTATTGCAACTATACATAACTATAGATATTATATATACCTGTTCTGTATACATACTACCATAATATTGTTATTTTTATTAAGTATTTTGTCGATTTCTAAATATCAATAAAAAAACTGTTATTTAGAAATCTGCATAAATACTCTCGATAAAATGCGGGACAAAAAGAAAGATTTTTAGTATTGTTAACATTTTTATTTTTATTTCACAATTTTAAATGATATGTTGAAAATAAAATTCTAACAAACGTGAGATGTTATAAAGTTCCATGTTGTCTGCACATATGTAAAGTAACTAACTACAAACCATCATAAAAATTAAAGAGTTGAAATTAACATATTATTTTATAACTCTTTATTTATATTTATGTCACTGCACCAATTACAAAGTCTACCTTAAAGCACATTCTTGACGCAAATACATAACTCGACGCAAATACATAAACAATAGCGATAAAACACTCAAAAATATTAAATCACAAGAAATAAACACATGCACAAGACGACGGACATATGTCTTATAAATTTTTTTTATTTCATTCAGTGTTGCCTAATGAAACGAAGTTAAAACTTCTATTTCTTACTATTACTACTTCTATATTCGTGACAATCTATTCTTAGATTGTCACGAATATAGAAGTACGAATAACGAGAAACGTTTATCGTTATACTTGTCCTGATAACTTTGTATGAACGTCTATGTGGGAAGTCGAAAAATCAAATTCACAATCTTAAATGGACTATGTTATCCATATAGTATAACAATAAGTATCATTCGTAAGCACCAAGTTTCGCTTTATATTGGAAATATGCACTCAAAAACACCAATTAATCGTTGATTAATATTCCGACAGAACGTTATTACAATGACATGTTTTTGGATTCGTTGCCGTAGTGTTGTGACCGTTATAAACCGTTTTTGGGCCGAATAAAATCGATGTTCTGAAAAATCGATACTTTTACATTTAGAAAAGAAAGAAATTTATTATTTAATGTTTAAATATATAAGAACAAAATCTGACCACAAATCTGACCATATATTTCTAGCTTTATTTTGATATTTAATATGTTAATATTGGAAACAGTTTGGCTAAAAAAGCCTGAGTTCATCCTTTGATATTGAAAAAATGAATTTTAACCTCCATTTTTTTCTTTCTAAGTCATTGATTCATCAAGGCTTTGCGCGGTCTCTCGCTATCTTGGAAATTTTTGTGTTATTGGTTATTATTATATTTTCTGACTCAGCTATCACTCTTGGACTGTTTCTGCTATACTCGTTGACCTTGGCTTGCTAGTTCAGGACTTTGATTACGCATTACGTGATTTTGGTGTTATCATGTGAACTAGACAACATCTACAAAAGAGGACGTACTCTTAACAACCAGTCTCGTGACTTGGTTTTGAAGTTGCACGAGTACTTTGAACGAGTCAGCAAATAGAGAGCCTCTTTTAGAAGTTACCCAAGTACACGAACGAGTCGCACAAGCGCTTGGAATTGGCATAAAAACAATCCGAAATATTACAAAGGAAAAGTACGGGCCCCCTGGCTGAAGATAATGAATTGCACACACTACACACAGGGCTACAAAATCATGGTGTGGATGCTGACTTGAATTTATTGAAAGCAGAACTGTTCAAATTAGTTATTTTGGCCTCACAGTTTTATTTTGTTTGTTAGTCAAACAAAAGAAACCTGTGAGGCCAAAATACGCCATCGATGAGTTTGCACAGGAACATGGGCATAAAATTATAAGGACCCCACCATACCATCGTCAATACAATGCTATAGAGATGATTTGGGCTCAAGTTCAAGGTTAGTATTTAAATATTTTAATCTAAAAGGAACGATTGCATACGTTTTATAAATATATGTTTTATATACGTTTATAAAAAAATAATCCAGGGACATTATAATATTAGTAGATATATTTCGCCTAATAGAGCGGCTGACTGCTGTCCTATTTTTATAGTTGATTGAATGGCATATTTATTAGAACCTATCCAGCCGTTTGACTGCACGAAAGAATAAAGAATGTAGTTATAATAACTTTAAATCTTTTACAGGCTATGGTGCACGTCAAAATACAAAACCTTCATTCACCACAAAAAAAATTGGTTTTCTTAAAGAAGCATGTTCACATACCTATCACAAAAGATGATTGGATCAATTTAGTAGAAAAGACAAAGAAAATTATAACGGAAAACTTTAGAAGAGACGTACATTTTGACAATTTGATTGAAAGTGAATTTATTATAAGGTTAATCGATGAAGACAGTTCAACTGATGATAATTTTTCTGGAGCTTCCAGAGACGAAAATGAATAAAAATGTTACGAATTCAGTGAATTTATTTATTTAACTGACCCAACCACACTTATTTAATGTTTATTTTATTCTTGACTAGCGACCCGCCTCGGCTTCGTGCGAGTGCATATCAGTGGCGTGTCTGCATAATATACAATGTATATTATGCAGGCACGCCACTGATATACGTAAACCTTCCGGAAGAAATCAGTATGTCGGGTTTTAGTTTATGTTTTGGCTTTGAAACTAGCCCAAATTTAAACTTAGTTTGGATTTATGTAATAACTGTTAAATATTACACACTCGATCATGTATTAAAATGATATGCCCTGAAAATCAATTTTAAACTATGTACATACATTGTCCATTAGAAACTTTAAATAATATATATATCTCGAGAATCGGTTTTTAAACCAACCAATTTTTTTCCCAACAATACACAAAGTATTTTTATAGCTGTCAAATCGGGCTTCTTAGATTGTCACGAGTATAATATAAACCTCATGGTCAAAAATAAATAAGTTTAGTAACACCAATTTTTTTTAAATGTAGTTAATATATGCAATAACATATAACAATAATTTGCTTAATAACACATGATTTCCTTTTTACAATTTCCTTTACACCTATCGTTAGAATTATTACTGATAATGCTTGATTTTTTTGTGGCGGCCACACTAACTTGATTGATTTACGTAAAGCAGCTAAAAATGCAAGATTACGGAGCCGCTATAAATAAAAAAGTATTAAGTGTTTCATAAATCAATGACTAGATGGCGGTAGTTTAACCATCAGTGAAATTTCTTAGAAGATACAATAGCATGATTCATTTTGATTTTGGATTGGAGTCTAAAAAATGTTATTTTCTTTTCTTTATCAACTGATGGATTTTGTTGTAGGTATTAACATTGTGTTATATTAACGATGCCTTAATAATTGATTTAACGAGAACTAACAGAAGAAATATCACACAAGCTGCACCGATCAGTCGGTCTAAATTGATCAAATGAATGTAAATAATAAAACAATAAGTGGTCAGTGTCAAGTGATTTCTCCGCCTACTGCAACGCCTGAGATCATTAGATAGTTAGCGCGGCATGAGACTTGAATACTCTAGAATTTCAGAGTATTTGAGAAATTATGTCAGGCGAAGGCGAGCGAGCGTCCCGGCCTAATTCTCTTTTGCTAGAGGTACCTCCTCCAGAGCGTGAGCCACTGCGTTTTGATGTACATCTGGTTGGAGCTCCGCCGGAAGTAGAACAACTAGTCAATAATATAAAACAAGTTGCTGAAGATTTCCTCTATCATTGGAAAACTTTCCCTATTGGTAAGTTAAGTTTAATTTTGTTTTGTTATGAAAGACTTGTATATATTATAATGTATTAAAGTATTGTTCATTATAAACACAATTTTTTAAGGTCAATATTTAATATTAAAAATATTTGCAGTGCCTATAGTTCATATATATGCACTTGTGAAGTAAACAAAAAAAAAATGAATTTGGAAAATATTATCTCAGTTGCATTTCCTCATGGCAAAATACGGAAACTGAAACTTTATTCAATATAGAGTATAAATAAATAATACTTATTGAAAGTTACTCTTTTGTTTAATTACCACTGGTTCGAAGAAAATCTCTGTCCTGAGGGAAAGAACCAGCAAGAAACCCAGTGGGACGTTTTTTTAAAAATAACGGCTTACATATAGAAATATATTGCTCCATGTAGAAGTAAATACAGCATTATCATGTAGAAAGAAATATGTAACAAAAATAAACTAATCTACCTTTTTAAATTATACTCTGCAAAGTTAAGTATGCTTGTTTATTTAATTATTTTACTCTACACTTTGCTTACCAGTATGAAACTGTTTTAACTATTACTTAGTAACCTTTTATGTTAGTAACCTGTGTTCTCAACTTGCTAATTTGTAGAAATAAATAATTTGTAGAAATAAATACTGGACCAAAATCAAACACTTGATATTTAGAAAAAACTACAAGTAAAAATCTATTCCAAAATGAAACAATTTTCCTTTAATCAAAGCAATATTTAAGTTATACTGTTCTTTCTTTCTTTTTAAAAAAAACATGAGTGAGTGTTGTGGAACACTAGGTTGGAATGAAGTTCCTTTCTTAGTATATTATTATTGATAAACATATTATATTATTGATTAACAAATACAAATAAATGAATTACTAGCATCTATTAAAATGAAGCATCATTTAAAATAAAATAATATTTCTTTCATTGCAAGATAAGAAAAAGTGTGAGAGTTGGATATTATCCCATCTTGCTTCCTTATAGCTGCCAAGGCCATTTACACTACACTAGTAGGGGCCGTGATGGAAAAAATCTTACACATTTTGTTGCCTGGTCCCCATCCACCAAATCCATGCCGTCCGATAAAGAACTTCGTTCCAAAAAGTTACCTCCACACTAGGATTTTCTCCTGTATCGCGGTAGCAGTTAATAATAGCGTAGGTATTATATTGGTTATGGTTAGTTAAGGACAAATAAGTGCACCTCTGTGTTAGCACATATCTGTATTAACACATATATCTGTGATTTTAATAGCTATAGCTATTAAAATCACAAATAATTTACAGAATGTATATCACGTTTTTTACTAAAACTATCTTTGTTTTTGTGAACATACATTAAATTTTCGTAAATATACTGAGAGGCCAAAGTTAATATATTTATTTCTTTAAATTTATCTCTAAGAGACTTTCTCAGTTTTAGATTGTAAATAGCTCTAATGGCCCTCTTCTGTAAAACAAAAATAGTTTCTGAATCAGCCGCATTTCCCCATAGCAAAATCCCATCAGACATTATGCTATGGAAATAACTGAAATAAACTAATCTAGCTGTCTAGACACTAGTGAGGCCTCTAATCTTTTTTACAGCATAGGCTGCAGAACTTAGTCTGCTTGCTAATTTGGATATATGGGGGCCCCACCAACCCCCATAGCTTACCCCCCAAGCTTTGCATCAAGAGTGATGCCAAGAAAAACAGTGGATACAACAGGGCTCAATTCCTCCCCATTTAAAAACACATTGGTATTCAGATTTTTAACATTCGTTGTTGTAAATTTAACACAATTAGTTTTATTTCCGTTCAAATGCAGATTATTAACTTTAAACCAATGCACTAATTTTGATATAGCATTATTCACTTCGTCACATTTAAATGATTGACGTAAGAAGAAGTTGTCAATGCTTGAGAAATGTTACATGAATCAACCACTAAACTTTTTACTTAAAGCAGTATTTAATGAACTTACTTACAAATTAATGCAGTGAGCCGTAAAATGTTTGCAGCATATGCTTCATTCCGGAGGCTTAATTACTTTTTAGCTATTGCCGCCAAAATTACGGTTGCAAAATATTTACTACTCTCTATCCTCGACTATGCTAACATTTGTTACCTTGATATCACCGAACAACTTAACAAACTTCAGCGACTTCAAAATCTCTGTATACAGTTCATATTTGGGCTTCGCAAATATGACCATGTCTCAGAATACCGCACAAAGCTCAAGTGGCTCTCAATCCATCTTCGTCGGAATACTCATATACTATCTGCTCTCTACTGCGTCTTATTTAATATATGAAGTCCTTCCTATCTAAAAGAACGGAACATTAAACTTATCAACTCCTGTCATAATTTTTCCTTACGATCCAAAGAAAATCTGTCCTTCCAATGTCCTGTGCACTCCTCGACTTATTATGATAAATCTTTTTCTGTTCTTGGAGTAAGACTTTGGAACTCCTTACCCCAGTCAATTATAAGTACTCGATCCTTAAATGTGTTCCAGAAACAGGTTAAGGAATACTATTTGTCTCTCTCGCTTCCTCTGCTTAATTATGGTCATTGATCTACCTGAAGACTGTTGTCTTCTTAATGCATAAGTTTGTATCTTTATTTTTTATTTGTTATTTTTTAATTTAGTGCACCCTACCCATTGTTCTTTTTCTTATCTTTATTTATTTCTTCTTCTGGGTTGTCTGGCAGAGATTGCTATGTAGCAATAAGACCGGCCTTTGAATTTCTCTCAATAGTTGTTTGTTTTTTCTTTTTGATATTTTTATATTTTCTTGGTGTATAATAAAGAGTATTGTATTGTATTGTACTTACATAGAACTATTTTCACAGTTCTCCCTCAATCCCAGTTTACGGGCACCGGTAACAAACCTTCAGATATAATTATTGCACCACCCTGTGATGAGCTTGATGCAGCTGCGTTAGACGCTGGTGTGGAACCACATCCACTCTCTCCAAAGCAACTTCACGCCATTAGGGAAAAGGGGTGAGTCCAAACATAGTGCTTTGATTAATGGTTTAATAGGCATCATTTCAGTACTTAGTGAACTATTTTTATTTATTTAATATTATCATAAAAAACGGTAAAGCAATGAACTGCGGCCTTACTACATCTAAAGTTTATCAGCCGGCTTTCTATGTGAACACTGCTCAAAATATATGCTGAACTCTATTATACTGCACGCCACTCGGTTCTCTCATCTTAGCACTTACGTAACGTTTGAAAAATACTTTATTGTTAAGTTATAATAAGATAATATTAAACATACCTGGTATTTGATGCAGGCTCAAGTTCTGACTAGTTGACTATAAGATTTCAAGGATTTGACTGCATATGTGAGTGATCACACATTATCATATTGCCCTGTTTTGATTTTAAGAAATTTTGAATGAAAATGAAATTATGTAAGTTTGGACTATGGTTGCCAACGTTTTTTTTAACAAATAAAGATTAGTAGATGATGAAAATAAAATAATATGTACATACATTTTGTTTCAAAGTGACATTTTATTTAGGCCTGAGCCTTTATTTTTGGTACTTTTTATTGATTTTCCTGACAATTATCATAGTTTCATTTTTATGACACCCATCGGATGCAATGGGAGTGACAAATTCTTTTATATTATATAGTTATATATTATATTACTCACACTGCCAAAACACTAATTTCCACCTACGAGTACATTGGCATTGATTCATGGCAGACTGAAAAGTCGGGAAAAGGTTGTGTTTTTATTAGACTTTTTATTTCAATATCTAATCTATACTACTCAATATACTCCATACATACATGCTATACTACATATATATGTATATATAAAATTGTAGAATCTGTCTTTAATATTGAAATAACTGGCTTATATTAAGCTCAAGGGGTTATTTGCATGCTATTAAGACATTATGTTACAGTACGTTGACAGCTCCGTGGCGCAGTGGCTTAGCAATGAGTTGCAGCGCTGGGGGCCGCGCGTTCGAATCCCGCACGGAACAAGTGTTTGTATGGCCCAAAAATAATTGTTCCGGGTCTGGATGTTTGTCCTTGTACAATTTATGTTTGTAAAGTGCTTCCACGATACAGGAAAATATTAATTTTAACGTTTTTTTCAAAATAAATAAATAATAACCATTTTTACCTGTTTTGTGGCGGTATTAGAAATTAGTATATCCACTACCCCAAATACTTGGCTATATTTGCCCTTTGCCCTGGATTTTGCTATATTTGCCACACGTTTTATAATTTTGAGTTGTTATCAGGAAGATGCTGCTCATCTCCTAGTAGCTTCCCTCTGTCGCCTCTTACGTTATCCACGAGATCCACTAGGATATTCTTAAACCGCCACAACACAGTTAACGGCTTATTTCTTATATATCAACACCATTTTACAACAAACAACATGAAATTAATAAATTTCATCCATTTTCCTATATCGCACAAGGTATCGATAATTGAACTATTTGCCCAAAAACTACTATTAAAGATCTGCAGGCGTTTTTGTTTAAATTCTATGCGAACGAAGTCGCGGGTAAAAGCGAGTTACAAATGAAATGTGTTATCAAAAATGTAACTAAATAACTAAAACTAAACAATAATTGCTATATTCAGGCTTAGATTCAGTTTTACTAATTACTAGGGACCACCCCGGCTTCGTCTAGATGGGATTTATAAATGTGGCGTTATTTAGAAATACCATTTATTCTATCAGGTTTTTGCTCTTTCAAAAAAAAAAAATTAGTTTGTCAGATATAAAATTAGCCTTGATCCCTTCTCGCATTGCTCTCTATCTGTTCTTAAAGTTTCATTACAATCGGATCAGCGATTCCAAAGATTAGTCTGGACAGACAGACAAAAATTTTAAATTTAATGGTTATTTTTGTCTTAATACATAGTATACAAGTACCCCACGAGCATAACAGAAACCTAAGAATTTAAACCTGAGAATTTATATTTTAATATTACTAACAGACAATACAGTTTTATTTATATTTATATATATATACATATATATACATTTATATACATTTATATATATATATATATATATATATATATATATATATATAATATATATATATATATATATATATATATATATATATATATATATTAGGGATTGTTTCCCTCTGCAAAATTTGTTATAATTCCGAAAAAAATGGAAACATAGAAATAAGGGGAATTGGCCTTTAGTGAGTACCCACGACAATGAACCAATATTTGTTCATCACGTTGATGACTGTTGCGATCTTTGAAGTATGAAAGGTACTTCAAAGAGTGCAATAGTCATCTACACTTCGTCAGGGGCCAAGCCTTGATCATGAGGACATCATCACGCACAAATTACAAACCTTGTGCGTGATTCGACAGTAGTTCCGAATACATCTCTCTCCCTTTTATTATGTAACATGCCTTTAAAAATGCCTTTTTTTTAAATACTATTTTGCTTGTTCTATACTTTTTGTTGTGGAAAGTAACTATATAAGGACTTTCAATTTTGGGATGATACGAGCAATATTGCATAAGACAAGCATAATTCAGACGAAGGAATCATATATACAATACCATTTTCTGTGCTTAATACTCGTACAATGCAAAATATCTGTCTTTAGCCAAATAATGCATAGCTTGTGATGCATAATTTGCAGAACCGAAAAAAGTGGTAACGTTATACTAACTGATGTAGTGTAAGTTGATTCTTTATTCCAAATAGACTTAGAACCTTTCTATCTCTCCAACAGTTCGTGATATATTACTTACTAAGAAAATTCCATCAGTATCAGTCCAGGTGGCGAAACTATTTTTAAATCTAAAGGTCTTAACGCGTGTGCGGGACAAATAGCTGACGAATTAAAATTAGAATGGTTTAATGAACTTAAGTAGGACGGTTTCTTAGGAGGACGATTATACACTGATAGTTTTGTCTATTTCTATAGAAAAACAGGAGCATTAATTTACACTAGACACGCAAGGACTCCTCCATAAGTTCATAAGCCGCTCATAATGACAGGAGACTATTCTACCAAAGAATTTTGCATTGGGGTGTTTATACGTGGTAAAGCTATGCTGCAGTTATATTAGTATTATAGTTGTAGCACGAGTGGGTCGGCTCGACCGGGGAAAGACCACGCTCTAACAGAATACCAGCGTAAAATAGCAGCTTAACACTGCTGTGTTTCGTATGGTGAGTGCAGAGAACCGGAAATCTTTTTTACTGGAAACGAGGCATTTCATCAATTCCTAACGGGTGACAACGCATCTGCATTTTGGTTCTTTATTGAGGATAGATGTAGAGGTCTATGGGTCACAGCAACCACTTACCAACAGGTGGACTGTGCTCGTTTGTCACTCTATCCTATAAAAAAAAAACTTATAAAAGCAATTACTTTCCAGTACTACTATAACATGGAATAGAATGATTTTTTATTCAATATGGATTATTACATAATACTTATTGAAAGTCATTATTTTATTTAACACTGGTTCGGAAAATACTAATTTTTTTTAAACATAATTTCACTTAACAATAATGTTGTTTATTTAATTGTGGTTTGTTAATGTTGTTTATACAATTTTAAATGAATTTTCATAGAACCAGCATGGTGGCGATCACCTTATTCCCAGGGGTTATTTTCATTCATGTATTCCTTGATATTATAATAACCCTTTTTGTACAGTTTTTATTTAATAAAACTTTTAAACTTGTTTATTGACAAACTTTGAACATGTTCTGGGATTTTGTTGTAAAAGCGTATACATTGCCCCATAAATGAATTACTAATTCTGTGGAGTCTAGTAAGTGGCATTACAAGCTTATGTTTGTTCCTAGTGTTTAAGGTATGAACATCCTTATTCTTATTAAAGCTATTTATGTTTTTATGTACATACTTATATAAATATAATATATATAAATATATTGCGATGCCAAAGTTAATATGTTTATTTCTTTAAATTTTTCTCTGAGGAACTCTTTACAATTTAGATTATAAATCGCCCGTACGGCTCTCTTTTGCAAAACAAATATAGCTTCAATATCAGTCGCATTACCCCATAGCAAAATTCCATAAGACATTACGCTATGAAAGTAATTAAAATACACTAACCTAGCTGTCTCAACATCTGTGAGACTTCTAATCTTTCTTACAGCATATGCTGCAGAACTAAGTCTGCTTGCTAATTTAGATATATGGAGCCCCATTGAAGTTTCGCGTCAATAGTAATACCGAGAAAAACAGTGGTATCCACAAGACTCAACTCCTCCCCATTTAAGATTATATTTTGAAATAAATATATTTTAAAATAATTAAAGCTGGGGGTGTTTCTGTTTTTGTTTGTGATTTTGATAGGTAATTTATTACATTGAGAATCTGAAAAAAAAATTAGATACATTCTTTTTCCTTACGATGTACCCGATCAATACACGATACAATACAATTTTCTCGATAGAAAAAATTACTGAACACGTTCGATTTGCAGTTTTTTTAAAAGCCAGCAACAAGCACTAATACCCCTTTTTTCCATAAAAAATATTAAATTTTAGGTTTTGGAATCGATTCTACCCGATTGTTTTTTTTTTCATTACATTTATTAAAAAAACTATCGATTATTCAAGTGATTTAATACACAAGTAAATAGTATTTAGGAAATAAAATAAATTGTAATAGTAGTAGTAATAACTAGTTTTATGGAACTTATATAGACTATAGTTAAGTTTTTGTTTGTGTTTAATTCTCATTGTGTAAATAATTTGTTTATAACTTTAAAACAATATTTTTGTGATTATTTTGTGTAAATCACCGACTCGATTTTTGCGACGACCGCCTGTAAATACGTAATGCGCCTGGAACACCCAGCCTTAAGGGTGACAAAAGCACACACAGAGCCCATCTGATAGCAAGTTGATGCTACGTTCCATAGACATTTACATCTATTTTCGATTGAATATCAAAATGCAAATGACCTTGTGAAAGATGGAATGCAATGCCTCGTTACCAGTAAAAAGGGTTTCCGGTTCTTGTCACTCATCATACGAAACAACAGCACTAGTTTGTTATTTCACGCTGGTATCCTGTGCGTGTGTGCCGGCTCTTTCCCGATCGAGCCGACCTTTGTGCAGCAGTCATAGTACGTTGTAGCGTGTAACTTTACCACTTCCTTTTTTTTGCTAATATCGTGAATTAGATTTTAGCTATCGATATCCTAAATGGTGGAAAATATGCGAACTAAAATATAAAGTATGTAATTTGATAGCTAAATGTCAAATTTCGCAGACTGTGTCATCACGACTGAGGGACTCATATCGGGAGAAATACTTTTCTTTAAGCATAGTTTCTACCCGAGACTATCCAATAATGGTTTGTCTTCATCTTGCCAGTCTCGAACACAGGCGGAAAATAGCAAGCCGCTCGGTGATGTGATGTATTTCGAATAGTTTCCAGGAATCGCATGACTTAATTATTCCCTTCCTCTTGCCTTCTATCGCCTCCTTGTTGTCGACATACCATGCATTCGAACCAAGCGATTTCCTTCGCCCATAGTAATACTTACAGCTATGGAGTAATATAAATTTGCCGGCATGTTTTTTTCCATTCGATTACAATTTAAAATTGGCTTTTGTTAGGATAAACTAGTGCTTTTTACCATCTTGTGATCCGATGTAGCCGCATTACCACTTGCCATCTGGTGATGTAATAGTAGAACTTAAACAGAAGGAATTACGAAAATAAACGAGGCATTCCATCTTAGTCCTCACGGGTGACAACTGACAACGCATCTGCATTTTGATTCGTAATAGAGGATGGATGTAGATGTCTATGGGCCGCAGCAACCACTTACCATCAAGTGGACTGTGGTCGTTTGTTACCCTTATCCTATAAAAAAAAAGATTTCTTTAAAAAAATGACGTTGTATTGCTGGTATTGCTCTTGCATATTTTCATAGTAGATTCTTACTAAGCTAGTACGTACATATTTGCATTATACTTGTGTACTTTGACATGTCTGTGACGGACTTCTAAGCTACGCCGCATTCATAAGTATTCCCTTTATTTAGTGGTGTTATGTAAACGAATGTTTGGCGCCCTTTGAACAAAAGTCCGGTCCGCTTTTACACAAGCTCTATAAGCTTGTTAACTTCAATTAACTTTTCATTTAAACAATAATGGTGTTGTTATGGTATGATGAATTAGCACCATTGTTGTTATTAATACGTATTAGAGCCGTAGCTTATAAATACTACATTTTATAATAATTTCTTATATTTTTAGTTTTTACGGATTTCATCGCGTATATTAACTTATTTTGTATTCACGACGTTTCGAGCACGTATGAGCCGTGGTAGCTCAGGGTCTAAGCGCTCGCCGTAAATTTCACAGTACGCGAGCATCCCGGGTTCGATCCCCGCCGGCATCAATAAAATTGTTAATTGCAATTTTAAGTGCTCATTTACCCCGTGCTCGGCGGTAAAGGAAAACATCGAGAGAAAACTGCCATGTCTGAGAAATAAGAAAAAAAATTTCGAAAGACATGTGAAGTTCGGCAACAAGCATTGGGGCGGCGTGGCGGACATTTCCTCGCACTAAAACCTTCTCAGAAATGAGAGGAGTCCTGTGCCCAGCAGTGGGACGTATATAGGCTGTAACTTTAAGATGAGGGTATAACAAGACCATAATAAAATTCCCACTGGTAACTGGAAGCAGTGTCATAGGTGCGTGACGTACTTCGGTCATTAATTCGTCATCCAAGCGTATTATGGGAAATCGTTAGAGAACCGGAGACCCTTTTTACTGGAAACGAGGCATTCCATCTTAGTCCTCACGGGTGACAACGCATCTGCATTTTAATTTCCACACATTGGCCACAGCAACCACTTACCATCAGTTGGACTGTGTGCTCGCTTGTCACCCTTATCCTATAAAAAAAATCCACCCTACACGAGAGAGACCCATTTCCAGCAGTGGACTTTGCAGGCTGCTAAGAACGTAGAAGAAGATCATTAAGGGTCTTTAGAATCTGCTACAGGTGCATTCTAATTCCCTCATAAAA
Source organism: Parnassius mnemosyne (assembly GCA_963668995.1). Lineage (NCBI taxonomy): Eukaryota > Metazoa > Arthropoda > Insecta > Lepidoptera > Papilionidae > Parnassius > Parnassius mnemosyne. The sequence continues at coordinate 10,886,050 of CAVLGL010000093.1, forward strand.
TACAATCCTAGTCCTAACCTCATAAATTATTAGTTATTACCTAATCATAGCTTATTAACTCTAGCTATCTTCAGATAAACACCAAATAAAAATACCCTATCACGGCTTTAGAGTAATATGTTTGGCTTGCAGTTTATAATTATGTTTGAGATCGTCTCCATCATTTGATCTTTGATCATGTTAAGGAAACTTTCCAATCTGCACTGGAAAAGCGTGGCGGAGTATCCATGACTTCACTAACCTTCTCAAATAGGAGCAATGGGATGCTTATTAACGTTACTTTATTTTTTATTCATATTATAGATATATTATATGTATTGCTTACGACTCATGGATCACTTAAAAGTAGGCATCTAACACATTAATTTCGTTCGCTGTGTATTTTTTTATCTCAACGTTGCGTTATTTATCATGAAATGATATATTTTATGCGTTTGTTTAACGCCTTAGCAATAAATAACACTCATTATTTGTCTATAACTGGACATGGTATAGCGAGCTTGGAGCTTGTTCTTGTCGCCATTAGGTTATGATATAGATATACTATTATGAATCATTTTTTGTTCTATAAAGCTTGCACAAGGACAGAGTATTTAAGCCAAAGAAGCTAAGTACTAAACAATTGGAATCTATACACGAATGGGGGTACGTTGCCCTGATATCTATCTATGTACGGTATATTCTATGTGTATTCCAAGTCACAAATGAACATTGGCGCCAAATAATGCCTAGATAAAAATAATGTTTCTTTTTTTTTTAAATTTTGTGACGGCTAATGACGCTCATTGAAAATGTTTTTATTCGATTCCGGAAATTAATTGTTGATTGCAAATTTTTGCCGCCAATGTTTTTCGCCATACAGCATGTAATATTTCAGAATGAGGTGCTTCTTCTTCCTGTGTCCTTGTGTATTATGTCTGTTTAGTCTTCCGCATTACCCCTGTAGTCATATCATCAACAGTACACTAAGCATTCATTTTAATGATACCCTTATGTATCGAGGCATGATGAGTGTTGTTTTAGTATAATAAATAAGACTCGTAAATTTTCTTACATGAAAAGTTATAGCTATCGAACAAGTTTTTTTTTTTTTAAGCTGACTGTTACATAGCACTGTTATTTCATTTACAAGTTTGCATCATTATGTTATTTATTTTGATATTTTAACAGTTGGATTGCATTTTTTCTCAAAGAGTGAGTAGGAAATGTCACAATACACGATTTTTTAAAATTATCATATAAAAAATTGGCATTAAATTTAAAATGTTTTCAACAGTTTTTTTTAGTCTTGATTCTCTGGTAGTAAATAATATTAGTTTTTAGTCCGGTAGTCCAAGACAGTTCAAACAATCTTCAAAATTTTAAAAGTTTGAATTTTTACGTAAATGTTAACACTGAGAATTGTCTTTGAACACCGGCCTTAAACTTCCATAAATTTGCATTTTCTTACAATTTTTTGTAAAACGCATTAGCGAATTCGAGGTGCCATCGCGTCACTTCCCCGGGCAGAGCCACGTATGGCGTGTGTCAGGATGGCTGCAGCGCGGCAGGGCGCGGGCCAGAGAAGAGTTATATTGCCACGTGGCGAGGGCAGTTGCACTGGTGGTGGTAGTGGCAAGAGACCGGCTTCTAAAAGACGAACCCTTGTCTGTGATTGCCGGTGGGAAGGCTTTACTACAGGGACTGTATAGGTACGTAAAGGTAACTGTTAAGTAATGTTTAATACATTTAGTATGTTTTAAGTTGTGTCGCTTCACAACTGCTTGCACCTTTTTATATGTCAAAAATTCTGCAGCAAGTACTGCTTTAGAGATAAGCGCTTGCCTTTAAATTCTACAGTACGCCGAACTAGAATCCGACGGCGCCAATGAAATTGTTAATTGAAATTTAAGGTGTTAATATTTATCTTCCACGTGATTGGTGATGATGGAAAAATGTGCAGAAATAAAACGCCCGCTCCATATGGTGGTCCTTCCCCGTTCGAGCGCAATATAGCTGCTACGTTTTGTTTAACTAACGTAGTTAACCTATGATTGTAGATTATGTATAATTGATTTAATTAAGCTTTTTTTTTTCTTTAAACTTTGTATACATATTACAGATTACTCGACCTCCTCATTGGTATGCCTTCACTTGAAGCTCGTGATCTTGAGAAGAAAATCCGCGAAGAGAGATCGAGATACTTGGTGGCAGAACTTATCTGTAAGGTGAGAAAACATTTTCATTGTACAGTATTCTGTTATTCTCATTCATTTCTTCCATTAGTCTTTGTTCCAATTTTCCAAAAATTTTTATTTCATTTAAGTGGATGAATGTCAGTTTATCGGACTTTGAAAAAAGATTCATTGAGCCTACTTAAAGTTATGTGCCAGTAAAATTTAGATCTTTAATATCTAGACAATCTAGCTTCGCAGTAAACTAGCAATCAGCTTTATTTGGGGACATTCAAGAAACTTTTACAATTTGTCATAGCATCATAACTTTTAGTGGGTTTGACCGAAAGAGGTAAAAAATTAAGAATAAAACATAATTTAAAATACTTATTATTGGTATAGGCTTGAAATATATTTCAACTTATTGTACTATAGCTTCAAATAAACAGTGGAATAATATAAAAATATATTTTCCACTTTTAATGATTCTAGATACGTAAATATAAAGCTTAGTGTCTTAATGTCGTAAGTGGCGTCAGAGGGAAATGAAAATGGAGATGAGCAGCAGCATTTTACTGATAACACTTCAAAATAATAGAAAACTGCGGTTGTCGCGCCACCTGCTAAATTATTGCAAATATGGCCCTTATGAGGTAATCTATAGGCCTGTGTTCAGCAGTGAACGAGTAACTAATGAATGAAATACATAATATGATGTGTTATCTCGTCACTTGTGTTAACAATAACGTTGTGTATCCCGTGTTCGGTTCGGTGTGCTGTACTGAGTTTTCCCTTTGTGACCGGTAAGCCGGAGCATCGCGAGGACATCAGCGCGCTAGCGGCGTGGGTGGGGCGCGCGATGCGGCGCGCCGCCGCCGAGAAGAGCGACGCGCGCGACGCGCCGCGCCCGCCGCCGCCCGTGCCCTGCCTCTACACCACGCCGCAGCGCACGCAGGTACTGCACGCGCACGCGCACGCACACGCACACGCACACGCATACGTACACGCACATTTACACGTACGCGTACATTCACACACTGCACTGTTGGAAGACCTTTTTTACTGGTACCGTAGAATTCCAACTTAGTCCTCAGAAGTAAAAACGCATAGTCAGCATTTTGTTTATTAATGCAGGTGGATCTGAGATTATACAAGCGCGATATAATGCGTCGCGCGGCGACGCATCTGCAAGCGATACTGGAGCGCGAGTCCCGCGGCTGGTTCCTGCACTTCAGGGAGCGTAGGGCCGCCGAGCTCGCCAGTCAGAAAGTGCCCTTGAAGGATATCGAAGAGGTATTTATGGCATTTTTTTAGGAAAGTTTACATAAATACAATTACTTGTTTTTATACATTTATTTTATACATATAAACTAACCATTACGATTCCGTAGCACGGTGACTTAGTAATGAGTTGCAGCGCTTATGGCCGCGGGTTTGAATTCCGCATGAAACCAAGTATTTGTATAGCCTATAAATAATGTTCATGATAAATTATATGTAGTATTGTATATACAATGAAAACTGCCCCCACGATGCATGAAAAAATTCTAGTATTGAGGTAACGTTTTTTTTTTATATAAAAAAAGAAAAAATATTGGCCGTGGAATGAAAAGTAGAGATCTCCCACCCGGCAAGGTGCTCAGCCCGGGGAGCGGCAGACGCTCAGTGTGTTAGTACAGAGCTGTCCTATATATAGCGCAGTACTTTAGAACTTTGATAGCGTGATTTAGGCCCATATTAATAAACGTTACTCAACGACGAACTCAAGTGCGTAATCCTTTGATACGCTCTCATTACGATATCAGCATCTCAAGACCGTTGCTAATTAATAAACACATGAAAACAGTATCTCAAAACGCTGTATTCAGGAATACTGTTCTCTGTTTTGCACTCAAGTACACACACTTGAGAGTTGAGTATCGTTTATTAATCAGCGTGGCACTCAGCTGATATCGTAAATCTAAACCGCATCTTGAGATATGTTTATTAATAAGATCATAACCTCAATATTGTACTCAAGTGCGTGTACTTGAGCTGAGTAACGTTTATTAATACGGGCCGTAGTCTTCGGTGTGTTTGACTTGCGCGACGACAACGCCGCCACATATGTATAACCAACCATAGTCATCATCAGTCGGTGTGTAGAGTGATGATGACGATTGTACAATGTGCGGTGTTTGGGCACTGTCGGTGCGCAGGAGGTGCGCGCGGCGGCGCTGCGCGAGTACGTGTCGCGCGTGTGCGGCGCCGTGCTGGCCAGCGAGCCGCTGCGCGCGCTCGGCGCCGGCGTGCCCGACCTGCTCGCCGCGCAGCTGCGCGCTGCCGTGCTGCTCGACAGGTACGTGTTGCGCGTGTGCGGCGCCGTGCTGGCCAGCGAGCCGCTGCGCGCGCTCGGCGCCGGCGTGCCCGACCTGCTCGCCGCGCAGCTGCGCGCTGCCGTGCTGCTCGACAGGTACGTGTTGCGCGTGTGCGGCGCCGTGCTGGCCAGCGAGCCGCTGCGCGCGCTCGGCGCCGGCGCGCCCGACCTGCTCGCCGCGCAGCTGCGCGCTGCCGTGCTGCTCGACAGGTACGTGTCGCGCGTGTGCGGCGCCGTGCTGGCCAGCGAGCCGCTGCGCGCGCTCGGCGCCGGCGTGCCCGACCTGCTCGCCGCGCAGCTGCGCGCTGCCGTGCTGCTCGACAGGTATAGTTGCCGGCGTCTAACTTGGCAAGATTCGTTATATGCGCAGAAGTCATTTTTTATATCTCTGGTTATCAAGCGGGGCGCGGGAACGAAGTAGCATCGTTCCGAGCACCCGATTGGTTGGCCAGTCGACTTCAGAGCGCGCGATTGGTTGGCCAGTCGACTACCGAGCGCGGAATGGATATGTCCCGTTGTACATGCGCAAACTTTCTCCCACTACGGCAAAACCTTGCCAAATTAGTTGCCGTATACTATAACACACTAATATTTTTTTTTACTTATTATAAACCAGTGCTTGACCACAATTCCACCTGGTGGTAAATTGTGATGCAACCCTAAATGGTAAATCTCACTGTCTTAGCGTAACAAAAGCCTATTCACTCTTGCTTTGAATACGCCCAGATTGTATTCGGACGGAAAGATAGACGCTGGCAAATTATTCCACTCCTTTGCTGTACGCATTACAAAAGACAAAGCTAACCGTAAGAACCAAATAATGCGTGGAATATCGATAACAAAGAGGTGAAGACCCGCCGACAGTCTGATTGTCCGATGGTGAAAATGAGAGAGAGGAATTAAAGCATGTAATTCCTGCGCACACTCACCGAAATGCATCCTATAGAATACCGATAGACTGGCTACCCTGCGCCTGTGCTCGAGGCTGACAAAATTGGTTTCAATCAAATCAAGGTCACCAATTAGCCTCTTAGCACGCCTCTCCACTACTGAAGCTGCTCTGGCGTGAAGTACCGCCGCACCCTTGCAAGGACACAAAGTTTCCTTGCGGCTGTCTTAACTCTGGACTCAATGAACCGCCCATAGTTGAGATTCGGAGAAAATTCTACCCCTAACAACGGAAGGCGCTCAGTCTACTCCAAGGATACACTCCGGAAAGTAGGAGCCAGGGTGAGCGGTCTCCTTTTAGCGATGAAAAGACACGCTTGTGTTTTGGAGGCGTTCTCACGAGATTGGCATCGTCCCATTCGGAGACTGCCTGTAGTGTTATATTCACACGCTCAACGATTTAAACCCGACTGGCCCGGACAGTTGGTTGGTATCTCTCTACAATTGTGCTGTCGTCTGCATACCCATAGATACTGGGCATAAGCAGATCATTAATATGCAGCAGAAGGAGAGTTACGGAGAGAACCTCTAAGGAACATCGGCGTTACAGTGGCGACACAGTATCGGGTGAGCAGCCATCGACGAGGACCCGGAGAGACCGTTCACTCAGAAAGGCCTTTGATGAACTATACTCAACCAAATCTAAGAAATACCTTTTGACGTTTCACTTAAATCATTGCGCAATAACTTTGTACAAGCGTGCGTACTCACACGATTTAAAATAATCTTTTACATCAATCCCAATAATTATGAAATAATATATATTTCATTACAACGCGTGTCGTTCTTTATCACTAATTTAAGTTCGAATGTTTGAAAAAACCAAAATTTTTTCAATGATATGTCGCTATGTACCTTAACGTAGTGTTTGGATAATTAAAATTCATTGTTATGCGAATAATCGGCAAAAAAATTCAAATAATCGGTTAAAATATTCAAATAATCGAATCATTAAATTTTTTAATTTATCCTTTGTTTTATGCAAATTTTTATTTTTAAAATTGCTTTTATTATATGAATCATGAATAAAATAGTATTTTTTTATAATTTCCTACTTGTCGGCAAATATGTGTATACAAAAAAAAACTGATATCCAATGCCATGCTTAAAACACACTACGTAATTCCAATCTCGCGCCATGTTGGGAGCTTACTGTACGAACTTTAGTGATTTTGTATTTGTCTTCTTATTTTGTGACTCGGCTATAACTTTTTGGACTGCTTTTACTATATTATTTGACCTTGGCAAGTTATATACTGGACTCTGACTAAGCAAGCAAGGGTGGTAGTCGTACTTTAAACAGTCATGGTCTTGCATTAGTGGTGAAATCACAATTAATTTTTCACAATATTTCGAACGTGAGTTACAAAAGCGTGAGCGCCTTTTACCAGTGACACAAGTGCAAGATCGTGTCGGTGAAGTACTCGGAATTGACAAACATTGGCAATTCCCCTGGTGTTACAAATGTTCATGGGCGCCGGTTATGCGAATAACACAATAATAACTCCCCGTACCATTCTGTCCAAATCGACAAAGCGCCAACCCAAGCTAACAAGAAAACAGATTTAGTAGCATGGGTACAACACAAAGGAGTGGAAGCGCATATGAATGTATTAAAAGCAGAGCTAACACAATTAGTAAAACAAAATAAACTACGTAAACCGTTGTTCGTTACTGATAAATAAGCAGAAGATCACGGACATAAAATTATAAGACTACCATCATATCACTACCAATATAATGCTATTAAATTGATTCTTATGCTTTTACAGCTATGCAGCACGACATAACACAGAGCCATCTTTCATGGCGAATAAGATGGACGGTTTGCTGAAGAAAGCATGTACCCATGCAACAAGTGCATTATTGAAAATCAAATAATAATTAGCCGTGGTTGCTCAGATAGTTAGCGCTCGCTGTAAATTTCACAGTACGCGAATAACTCTGGTTCGATCCCCGCCGGCACCAATGGAATTGTTAATTGCAATTTTAAGTGCTGATTTACCACGTGCTCGGCGGTGAAGGAAAACATCGTGAAGAAACCTGAATGTCTGAGAAATAAGAAAAAAAATTCGAAGACGTGAAGTTTGCCAACACGCATTGGGGCAAAGCAGCGGACATTTCTTTGTCCTAAAACCCTCTCAGAAATGAGTGGAGGCCTGTGCCCAGCAGTGGGACATATATATGCTGTAACTTTAAATTTAACTTTAACTTAATTAATAATTAATCTAAACAACGACATCTCAACTAGTTGTAGGGAAGGTGATTAAATACATTTATTTTTAATCTAGTTTCAATCTTAACTTAGTTATAAAACGTTGACTCTAAACATAAGCAGTAACAATAAATCCAAAGTGTTTGCGCCAAACGCTAAAATTTAAAAACAACATAACGGGGCGCGTCGGCGCGCTCCGATGTACCTAGCACCGGCTGGTACGCGGCTCGCGCGCGCCTCCCCGCACGGGCCGGACGCGTGGGAGATCGGGCAGTTTTTGTCGCCAGCGGCGGCCGGGTCGTAATATTGCAGTGAGTCTACTCGGGCCGCGTGGTCACGTACATAACCTCTGATTGTGTCGATTTTGTTAGCAAATTTATGCAACGACGAGAAGTTGTGGAGTCTAGAAAATTAGACGCCGGGTTGATTTATTGTTTGCAAGTTAATGTATAATTGTACCGTTGCGTTAAGTGCCTTAGAAGGTCGCGTTCGGTTCTCGAAATAATTTGTTGCTGAGTGAACGGAAGTGAACTTTGACCCACCGTTCATCAGTCGTGCCGCGTGTTACGTTTTTTGATTATAATTAACGGGATTTAGTTGATTTTTGAAGTTAGTTAAATGTACAATGAAGTTGATAGACTGATATAGTGAATTGACATAGGTCAATTGTCCATAAGGCCATTTGGGCCCGAACCCTCTGGTTGCCCGTCGAGTAGATCACTCATGGGCCCTGGTCCAGTCGACTTCTGTCGGGGCAACTGAAGGCCGTAACACAAAGAAACTGATGAATTTTGTGTTTTAAATTTTCCGTTTCTGATTTATTCTGGTATTAATCGAAACAAAACTAAATAATTACCAACTTTAAAGAATCGATATCGATTTTTCTTAAGAATCGATTATTATACGTACCGAATTTTTGGTTGGCATGCCTAATCCAATAAGTCTGACAGCTGAGCTGTCAAAAGGTATTTCTTAGATATAACTATAACTATGAGTATAACTAACGAAATTATAACCTTAAAGCAATAGAGGTTACAATTTCGTTGATCGCATTGGAATAGGGTATTTTACACCATGTAAAAAAAATCAAAGAATATATATTTAATTTTATAATTTAATCAATCTTAGGTTTTCATCCTAGCCCACTGCAGTACACACATCTCCCACTAACTTTCCGGTTGGCTGGTAGAAAATGCCACATGACATTAAGTCCGCCGTTTGTACCTTTAGTACAATAAAGTGTATAAATTAATAAATAAAAAAATATTTATGATAGATTTTGTAAAAAGTAAACGAGAAATATTGATTTCTATGTATAAAAATGCATTATAAATTTTATATTTCAATGTAAAGAATATTTTTTTTTACCTGTGGCTCAAATCTGCAAAATGATGTCTGCCGTATTAGATAGCGTCGTGACGTCACTAGGTCAAAGAACTAGGTTATGTGCTGTGTACTAACTAGCTAATTTTGAAATTTTTCAAGTTATCATTACGATTGTTGACTTTTATTCCGAATTTTATTGAAAAGGCATCATGGAAGACGGATTCGTAAAAGCGAGTTTATTACTTCGCTTTTAGCACTAATGTTATAAATATTATAATATAAGCTTAGGTGACAAAAACTTTTTGTTATATTTTTTTGTACAAACCCTCAGACGAAATAAAAAATCACTTTTTTATTTGGTCTGTGTACAAACCATGTCTTTATTCCCATATAATAGAAGAAAACAGGAATTAAGTAAAACACTGCACTGCACTTGCAGGGGCTATCAAAATGGCCCACAAAGGGCGGGACAGACGAGCGATTAACCTAATCTATTACAAAATTTGACTTGCAATAGGTACCTATCATGTTTTGTTTTGTTTAATCGATGGTTAAATATAAGACATTCTTACATCAAAGTATAGTTTAGATTTTGTAGATAATGCCTTCGGGTCTCTTCTTGCCAGTTTTAACGAAGTATTTCTCATATTTAAATCAGTTGGCACTTTAATCCATAACTTCCTCGGCGTTCTTATGCTCGTATTTTTGCAATCAGGCACAACACAACAATGATAGAAATGATAGCTCATTATTAAACATTCAAATGTATCTTATTCCTTTCAAAATTCTCCAAATTCTAGGACAGTGAGACGTCACGAGTTGAACAGTATGGCGGCTAGCGTTTTCACGCGAAAATTTAAAACGATAGATTAAAAGTAATTTTTATGTTACTATTCGGTTTTAAAAAATTTATATAAAAATTATAGTGGTTCATTATCACTCTAGGATTCATTTAAAACATTTTTGAAAATGGGTGTAATACCCTATTCCGATGTGGCTATTTGTGTTGTACTTCATACATTCATTAGCTAGGGTGGGATGCTTGTACTTCTTCTTTTTTTTATAAAGCTTCAGTGCCGAACGAACTTTCAGTTCACTTGATAGTAAATGGCTATTGCCGTGTCATGGACGTCTGCAGCTAGCTTCAAACAATAATGGCTACAGATGTGTTGTTATCTTAGAGGACTAAGATGTAATGTCTCACAACCCGTAATTATAGTGGTTTTTACCTTATTTCAGATAACTAAGTATGACTATAACTAATACTAATAACTGCGCTGTTGCGCAGTGGCTTTGACTTAGAATTGAGTTGCGGCGCTGAAGGCTGTGTGTTCATTGTTTAAATTAAATCATTGTTTTTCGAGTCTAGATATTTGTCCATGTTAAATGTATGTTAATTGTTTATACGTGGTAGAGCCATGCTACAGCTATATTAGTAGTATAGTTGTAGCACAAATGGGTCGGCTTGATCGAGGAAGGACCACGCTCTCACAGAATACCAGCGTAAAGTGACAGCTTAACTCTGTTTTGTTTTGTATGGTGAGTGTAGAGAACCGGAGACCCATTTTAATGGAAAAGAGGCATTCCATCTAAGTCCTCACGGGTGACGACACATCTGCATTTTGATTCTTTATTGAGAATAAATGTAGATGTCTATGGGACATATCAACCACTTACCATCACGTGGACTGTGTGCTCGTTTGTCACTCTATCCTATAAAAAAATGTAGTGACATCCACAAGATAGTAAAAAAATCTTAGTGTGGTATTAATTTTAAGCCGAACTCGAAATCTAGCAATAATAGGATTCAATAATCGAACTCGCGTAGTAATCAAATTCTCGTGACACTGGGCAGCAAGGTAGTCTTTAAATTATGTAGTTATAGTCATCTTAACTTTATTTTTCACCGTTTTAGAGCGAAAGAAGGCGTCCATCGTAAACTGGAAGCGGGACTAGCTACGGCCGAAGCGCGGATTTGCGCGTCACACCCGATCTTGTCCCGCGCGGACGCGTGGCGGAAGGAGAAGTTGGCGGCAGCCGCACAGCGACTGAAAAGCGAGCTGAGCTGGGCGCCGTACGAGGACGCGGCGGCCGCCATGCAGGCGCAGAAGTTGCACCAGCATCGGTACTTCCTACTGCGGGATCTCGCCTTTCTGCGGGACCGGGAACCTCTATTGCTCAAGGTAGGTGTTTGCGTGCGAGGACGATGCACATACGTCAAAAATTGCACGCATTTTGTTTACGTGTGCGTATGTATTTGTGTAAATTGTAATGTAATTAAGATGCAAATGTAAAATACTAGACTATAAATACCCTTTTTATTTTTATCCCATCTACTAAATTTAGTAATTGTCGCAACACGGTGTTGGACGAAAGCAAATACACGTATATCAATAATTTGTAATTCTTTTCTTTTTTTCTTTCTTTTCTTTTTTCTTTCTTTTCTTTCCTTTTTCTTTTTTTCTTTTTCTTTTTTTAAAAAAGTTACCCCTACACTAGGATATTCTCCTGTATCGTGAAGGCAGTTTACAAACATAAATTGGAAGTAAAGACTTTAGAAATGAGTTGGGGGATGACTTGAACTTTAGGCCTAGTCATTTTTGAATATGGGCAAAAGTTCTTATTACACTCCTAGGGGGTCAAAATGGCCCAAACCCAAAAAATTGGGGGGTGGCTCGAACGTTAGGCATAGTCAGTTTGAATAGCCTATCATGTAGATGTAGAGGACGTTATGGGGGTCATGGTTGAATAGGAGCAAAATGTTCTCATTACACTCCTAGGGAGTCAAAATGGCCACAAACCAAAAAATTTAAATTCTTATTTCGGCTATAACTCCGCCTCCTTCGGAGGGTCTTACACAGTCTTTAAGGGATTTCACAGGGGTTGTTTCACCACTAATTAATGAAATAGTATTATTGAGAAATAAATTTATTTGTATTTCTATTAATTTTATTTATTACTTTGTGGCATTCCTTGGGGGAGGCCTATGTTCAGCAGTGGACTTATGAAAGTCTGTAATGATGAATGATGATATTTATTACTATACTACATACTTATACCCTATGAATAATTATTATACTTTGAAATCTAGCCCCGGTTACGTCATCGACCAATGCAAGGGGACACTCATGTAGTTCGTATGTGTTATGACAGATGGTGCTACTTTTGCTTGTATGAAGAAAGTATAAGTAAAATGTTTAGATGGGCGTATCCATCCTTTTGAAATCATTGAATTAATTAATTATCGAATCAATTAAATAATATTAAATAATTTGTGTTGTTAAAAATTCGATAAATATTGTTATATAAGTTAACCACTATTATTTGTACACCAGTAAGGTAGAATATTTTGAACTAATTGTACTTGAACACCGTTGTCATGACACATATTATGTGATTGTATGCGTGTCGCAGGAGCTGCGCGGCGCGAAGAGTCCGACGCGCGAGTTCACGTGGGCGACGCGCATCTGGCTGGCGCGCAACTGGACGGTGGTGCGGCACTTCCGCGGGCGCGGCGAGCGCATCCCCACCGTGCTGAGCGCGCGCGCCACCTCCATCGTGACGCCGCGCTCCGACCCCTCGCAGCCCGTGTTCCTGCTGCACCGCGAGCGCACCCGCACCACCACCACGCGCTGGCCCGCCTGGCGCCTGCTCAACCTCGCGCACAGGTGACGCACTGCCAGCTGCCAGCCCGTGTTCCTGCTGCACCGCGAGCGCACCAGCACCACCACCACGCGCTGGCCCGCCTGGCGCCTGCTCAACCTCGCGCACAGGTGACGCACTGCCAGCTGCCAGCCCGTGTTCCTGCTGCACCGCGAGCGCACCCGCACCACCACCACGCGCTGGCCCGCCTGGCGCCTGCTCAACCTCGCGCACAGGTGACGCACTGCCAGCTGCCAGCCCGTGTTCCTGCTGCACCGCGAGCGCACCCGCACCACCACCACGCGCTGGCCCGCCTGGCGCCTGCTCAACCTCGCGCACAGGTGACGCACTGCCAGCTGCCAGCCCGTGTTCCTGCTGCACCGCGAGCGCACCCGCACCACCACCACGCGCTGGCCCGCCTGGCGCCTGCTCAACCTCGCGCACAGGTGACGCACTGCCAGCTGCCAGCTGCCAGCCCGTGTTCCTGCTGCACCGCGAGCGCACCCGCACCACCACCACGCGCTGGCCCGCCTGGCGCCTGCTCAACCTCGCGCACAGGTGACGCACTGCCAGCTGCCAGCCCGTGTTCCTGCTGCACCGCGAGCGCACCCGCACCACCACCACGCGCTGGCCCGCCTGGCGCCTGCTCAACCTCGCGCACAGGTGACGCACTGCCAGCTGCCAGCCCGTGTTCCTGCTGCACCGCGAGCGCACCCGCACCACCACCACGCGCTGGCCCGCCTGGCGCCTGCTCAACCTCGCGCACAGGTGACGCACTGCCAGCTGCCAGCCCGTGTTCCTGCTGCACCGCGAGCGCACCCGCACCACCACCACGCGCTGGCCCGCCTGGCGCCTGCTCAACCTCGCGCACAGGTGACGCACTGCCAGCTGCCAGCCCGTGTTCCTGCTGCACCGCGAGCGCACCCGCACCACCACCACGCGCTGGCCCGCCTGGCGCCTGCTCAACCTCGCGCACAGGTGACGCACTGCCAGCTGCCAGCTGCCAGCCCGTGTTCCTGCTGCACCGCGAGCGCACCCGCACCACCACCACGCGCTGGCCCGCCTGGCGCCTGCTCAACCTCGCGCACAGGTGACGCACTGCCAGCTGCCAGCTGCCAGCCCGTGTTCCTGCTGCACCGCGAGCGCACCCGCACCACCACCACGCGCTGGCCCGCCTGGCGCCTGCTCAACCTCGCGCACAGGTGACGCACTGCCAGCTGCCAGCTGCCAGCTGCCAGCCCGTGTTCCTGCTGCACCGCGAGCGCACCCGCACCACCACCACGCGCTGGCCCGCCTGGCGCTGGCCCGCCTGGCGCCTGCTCAACCTCGCGCACAGGTGACGCACTGCCAGCTGCCAGCTGCCAGCTGCCAGCCCGTGTTCCTGCTGCACCGCGAGCGCACCCGCACCACCACCACGCGCTGGCCCGCCTGGCGCTGGCCCGCCTGGCGCCTGCTCAACCTCGCGCACAGGTGACGCACTTCCAGCACAGGTCATTGCACTGCATCACCCACTGAACACTACACGGTGCACAGGTCACTGTAACGTCAGCAGCTGCCAGCACGTTGCTCTGCGCGCACCTGGTTAGTTCATTGCCAGTAACGTTGCGTCTGACGCACTATGAAATGTACTACCGGCATGCTGTACTTCGTGCGCTGGTTTTGGCTACTACTGTGGGCCAACAACGGATACTGGCAATAAAGAGAACGCTCAGACAACAAGAAAATTTATAGCATTTAGCCCTTCTCCATATCTACCAGTATCTATCAAAAGTTTTATCTCGAATTCTTTAACGTAAAAGTCATATCAGATAAATTTCAATTTACTAAATAACTTAAAACCTGATAATTTAACATATTATTTGTCTATCCACTTTAGAACGTGGTGTTGGAGCTGGAACATGATGTTTCTACTCGGCGTGATGGTTCCCTGGTATTCACCAATTTCCTTACGAACTCTACTACGGGTCAAACCTTTCGTAACAGACTACGAACTATCACAGGTACTGCAGAATATATCACAAAAATATATAAGTGAATATATATAAAGTTTTAGATTATTAACAGTAATTATTTTTGGCGTAGGTAAATGGAACTCTTTTCCCAAAGCGGAGTAGTGAGACTCAGACGATGTGGTCGCGTTTGCTGAAGCTATGGCGGCACGTTTCTAAAGAGCGTACTCGTTTTGAAACAGAACCTGATACAGGTATGTAAAATAAATGATACATTATTATAATAATAATAATATAATGTTTTAATTTTTTCTTTAATTTTTGTTTTACCTTTTAGGACCGGTTATTGCAAAATTATCTATTTATTCAAAAGCATTTCTGTTTAACTTTCACTTGTTGAATTCAATATTTAATAGATGAAAATATATTGTGGTGTAGGTAGAAAATCAAATTAATTTTATTTTTTAACAATGGAAAGTTATATGTATTATACAATTTAGAAATCTTTTGGCCATCTTTTGAAGTTACTTGCCTACGATTACGATAGTATAGTATGTTTTTTTTTAATGTAGAGTCAAATTTAGGTGATTTTATTTTTTCAACTACGACTAATAGAAACTACGTTAATTTTAACTAACCTAACTCTACCTAGCTAGCCTTCTAATTAGCCACCTTTTGTTGCTTGATTTGTGACTGCGATTATTTAAGACCACGTAAATTAAATTTTATTTTATATTGTTTTTTTCACTAACGTGATAAAAGCACTGTAAAATTGAGATTTGTAGTCACAATACCCAAGACAATACCTAATATGATTTAAGGTGTTGATTTTCCTCATTTTCATAAATTTATAGGTTACAACTGAACTAACTGATATGGATTTTTTTTATTTTTCCCGGTGCTGGTATGACCTCCCCCCCCCCCTCTTTCCGTGCCCGCTTGACGTTCAGTTCCGGGGCACGGTGTATATAATCACTATGGCTAATACTAGGGTTGTTAGGGTGAAGAGGGTAAACTAGAGTATGTGTTAGGAGGTTAGGGCGTTAGGACAGATGCCCTACCATTTCTGTATAGTCAGCTAACTACTATACTAGTACACCTTCGATAGTTTATTCTATATTTGGTCTTTCGAGCAAGATTTTTTTTCATTTTTTCCATCGATCTGTAGACCAACAAAAAAAAAATAACTTAAAGATTTTTGTCAGGTCTACTGGGAAAAGGGCTGAGCAGGCAGGCGCACCGCGCATGGACGTACGGCGTGGTGGGTGGGCTGGGGTCGCTGGCGCTGTTGCTGGCGTTCCCGCTGTGCGTGGTGCTGGGCTGTGCGCTGGCGCTGTGCGGCGCGCTGTGCGTGCCGCTGTGGGCGCCGCCGCTCGCGCTGGCGCTGCACGCCGCCGCCGCGCTGCTCTATGACCTGGACTGCCCGCGCCCGCAGGACAACAGGTATCCGCTCCCGCTGTGCGCGCTGCTGGGCTGCGCGCTGGCGCTATGCGGCGCGCTGTGCGTGCCGCTGTGGGCGCCGCCGCTCGCACTGGCGCTGCACGCCGCCGCCGCGCTGCTCTATGACCTGGACTGCCCGCGCCCGCAGGACAACAGGTATCCGCTCCCGCTGTGCGCGCTGCTGGGCTGCGCGCTGGCGCTATGCGGCGCGCTGTGCGTGCCGCTGTGGGCGCCGCCGCTCGCACTGGCGCTGCACGCCGCCGCCGCGCTGCTCTATGACCTGGACTGCCCGCGCCCGCAGGACAACAGGTATCCGCTCCCGCTGTGCGCGCTGCTGGGCTGCGCGCTGGCGCTATGCGGCGCGCTGTGCGTGCCGCTGTGGGCGCCGCCGCTCGCACTGGCGCTGCACGCCGCCGCCGCGCTGCTCTATGACCTGGACTGCCCGCGCCCGCAGGACAACAGGTATCCGCTCCCGCTGTGCGCGCTGCTGGGCTGCGCGCTGGCGCTATGCGGCGCGCTGTGCGTGCCGCTGTGGGCGCCGCCGCTCGCACTGGCGCTGCACGCCGCCGCCGCGCTGCTCTATGACCTGGACTGCCCGCGCCCGCAGGACAACAGGTATCCGCTCCCGCTGTGCGCGCTGCTGGGCTGCGCGCTGGCGCTATGCGGCGCGCTGTGCGTGCCGCTGTGGGCGCCGCCGCTCGCACTGGCGCTGCACGCCGCCGCCGCGCTGCTCTATGACCTGGACTGCCCGCGCCCGCAGGACAACAGGTATCCGCTCCCGCTGTGCGCGCTGCTGGGCTGCGCGCTGGCGCTATGCGGCGCGCTGTGCGTGCCGCTGTGGGCGCCGCCGCTCGCACTGGCGCTGCACGCCGCCGCCGCGCTGCTCTATGACCTGGACTGCCCGCGCCCGCAGGACAACAGGTATCCGCTCCCGCTGTGCGCGCTGCTGGGCTGCGCGCTGGCGCTATGCGGCGCGCTGTGCGTGCCGCTGTGGGCGCCGCCGCTCGCACTGGCGCTGCACGCCGCCGCCGCGCTGCTCTATGACCTGGACTGCCCGCGCCCGCAGGACAACAGGTGCTGGAGACGATCAGCTCTCACTCGCGCGACTACAGGTTCCCGCTCCCGTTTGCTGCAAACCTAACCTTGACAGAACACGGTTAGCGACCCTTAGTGCTGGTTCTCACTCGCGCGGGAACTGGTTTCCACTCCCATGCCGAGATGGGATAGGAGACGATTAATGACCCTCTAGGTATTTACGTGCGACAATTAATAGAAGACCTACGATCAACGACTCTGCTGTTTATCATCCGCAGCTTACAAGCCCGCTTACCAGTACCACTGTACCAATTTGTACCCATCACAACGGCGACCTGACATAACATCGACTACAGACCCTAACCCGCAGTACGAACCCGATACCAATGACTTCATTTTTCTCTCACCGATACTCACCTAACTTGTAACTTGTATGAACTCAATTTATTAGATGCGTTGCTGGTCGCACGCACATCGCGGATATCTTTATTCTTTATTTGCTGACACTGACGTGACGCAAAGCCAAAAACAACTTGACTCATGTTTACAGCCAGCGGCCATTGAGTTTACTACTGGCCAACGTTATGCCACAATTCTTCCTGTATGTTTTGTTATTTCTTAGACATTCACACGAGTTATGGTATACACTATTAATATATTATTCTTTTTTTAGATATCTGGTGTTATTTCAAATACTCATTTGGCAAATCGGCTTGTTGGGTATTCTGCAGCCGATCATCGCATTTGTCGTGGCCGTGGTGTTCTGTCCGCTCTTTGCATTAATTTTGTTAGTTGGTGAGTAATTCTTTATTAAATGAATGTTGTAAAATTAAATTAAAATTCACTTTCCGGTAATTAATGGATAACCTTGCAATGGCTTATACCAGAACTAATGGCCGCTCTAAAAAAATATTAAAAAATATCCCAAAAAATGTATGAAAGTGAGTGACCAATAATTTTATAATATTATGTGTTAAAAATATATTTTACACGAATTTAAGATTGGTGAAAATGTCTATAGTTATCAATTAATTACCGAAAAAACTGTATTTCGGGATTACAAAGGGAAATGGATTATTTGCAGTAAATGTGCAGGTAATTAAAATTTGTATTAAAGTGCACACTAAGTCATTGGTACCACGCGAGTAAAGTGCGTTGGTGGGACACATGGCGCGCTTTTCTGCATGGTCTCCATATCTATAGGGGCCATGAGACCAGAAAAACGAGCACCCGAAAGCTCCGCTGCTGACCAAGCGATGTGCATTCCTCTTGTACCAAAACATGACTAATATGTCCCGCCCCCTTCTCCCACTTATACATCTAGTTTTTATCTAAGGCCCGTGCCTTATAAGGACCTGATAACGACTTGGCCGTGCACAATTATGATACTTTAGCATTAACTTTTGGTGATATTATCAAAGGTGGTGTGAGTTGGTGGGCAGTGCGTGGCGTGTGGGAGGAGGTGGCGTGGCGAGCAGTGATAGTGCGCTGCGCCCGCGTGCCCGCGCACGACTCCGCCTTCTGCCGCCGCGTGGCCGGCCCCGGCCTGCACACGCGCGCCTGCTACCAGATCACGTGAGTAGCGCTTAACACACACACATACACGCACGCACGCAACACGCACCACGCGCACACGCAAGCACACACTCGTAAGCACGCAACACATTTACACGCTCGCAAAACGCATACGCACGCACTCCTCACTCATAACGCACACAACACATGCACACGCACGCACGCATGCATCTCTCACACACACACGTTTCGCGTTGCACGCAGACTCTAACTTCCTGTCGCCGATCTATCTCAAATCGTAGTACATGTCAATGTATTTATTACGATGTGCTTAGAGCTGCGCAGGCGCTCGCGGCGGTGTGCGCACGCGCGGAGCTGGAGGCGCTGGCGGAGTGGGCCAGCGACATCGAGAACCTCATCGAGCGCCCGCTTCGCGACTACGCGCACTTCGTGGATGCCTGCTTTGGACCCTTCTCCGTGCAGATCGCTAAGGTATAACCACCTTTTTCCCGTCTTCAAATTTCACAATCCACTACTACTACTCTTGTTAGACCCTCCCATGGTCTTCTCAATAATACGGCGTTTCGCAAGCGTTGCTTTAAGACTTTCGATCTTTGTAAAACAGCATAGTACGTATTTAATTTTTTTTTTATATTTATGAATTGCAATTTCGAAAGATGTGAAAAATGTACGCAATCACCAATCTATCAATTCTGTCAAGTAGCCAATATCCATTTTTCCCATCGAGTAGTGCTGAACTAACTAATATCAAACAGCTAGAAGAACTTAACTTAACTAAAATCATAGATCAGGTCGAAGAAGAAAGTCGAAGTCATTTTACATTCGAAAACGAGGGTAAAATTACTACATATGCTTAGAATAGATCTCCAACGAGAAAAAAAAAAGGATTTTCTTGTTCAATTTATGATGTTAATTTATGTTGACTATCTCACACCTTTTGCTGTATGTATCATAAATACCTATAATGCCATTTCGATGCCAATAGGATTTATCTTCATGATTTACACTAATCTATAGTAATAAAATTAATAAAGCATTTGGGGTTTTGGCGGGAACTTGATCGACGACGGATTGCTATTCTTGTATTATTGTTTAAATAATGGTTTGAAGTGGATTTTGATATGTAAAAGTAGTGAGATTTTGTGTATTAAATATCTGTGCATGTAAACTATTAGTGGAAACGCTGAAACAAGTGCTCTGATGGTAATGTAATTCTCAAGATAAGGTGTCTGTCTGCTTAGACGCCGTGAGATACCATCGCCAACTGTCAGCTGTCTGTTGGCTCAAGTTGCCCTCAAAATCTCCCAAGGGCTACACAATGTGACGCATCAACATATTGTGAAGCAGTGTACTATGAAGGATAATTATACATTGTAACTTCAGGCTCAGAAGGGCTAGAACTCAGAGCCGTAAAGTCAGTTATTAAAAAAAACCTTTTTTGTTTTTTCAGACTGGTGCATACAAGCAGCTAGAGAAGGAGTGCAGTGAGCTAGTGATGTCAGTTCGCGAGAAGCTGGCTGCGAGAAGACGTGACCTAGCTCTAGGACTTACAGATGCGGCTCGAGCTCGCATCCGTATGACAGCGCCAGAACTCAGGGTACATCTTTTGTAACTGTCAAATACTCTTTTTAAGAACAAGTTGTAAAGTGAGAAAACAAAATTTATTGAATTTTCGAAGAGCTAATATAAATGACATATTAATATTTTGGCGTCAGTTGGTCCTCCTAAGCCACAAGAATGATTTTTATAAAGAAATCGGCATGCTTATAGGTTATAAGGAGAAGTAGTGCAGAAAGCTAAAATTTATGTATAATACATAAATTTTAGCTTTCTGCACTACTTCTCTTCTTATATATGTGTTATAAAGACATTAAATAAAATAAATTAAAATATTCATTGTTGACGTAGATACTGTCGATAACAAATACATAACGGCCGCTCAGATCCGTCCAACTACAGGCCTATCGCTATCACCTCCTTGTTCTCCAAAGTAATGCAGACCATTATTAACAGCCAGCTCATGCGGTACCTTGAGGATCACCAGCTTATTTGTGACCGCCAGTACGGTTTCCGTCGAGGTCGCACAGCTGGTGATTTTCTAGGTTACCTAACTCATAGATGGGCGGAGGCAGTGGAGTCCAAGAGGGAGGCGTTGGTTGGCCGTTAGTTTGGACATAGCGAAGGCTTTCGATCGGATTTGGCACAAAGCGCTTCTTTCGAAGCTGCCTTCCTATGGACTTCCCGAGAAATTGTGCAATTGGATCACCAGTTTTCTTGCAGATCGGAGCATCAAGGTCGTAGTAGACGGTGCATGTTCCGATTACAAGCAAATTAACGCTGGTGTTCCACAAGGCTCCGTGCTCTCACCAACGCTATTTCTTCTGCATATCAATGATATGTTGCTAACTGGTAACATTCATTGCTATGCGGATGACAGCACTGGTGATGCTCTATACACCGGCCGTGCCAATATTTCTCGGGAAAACGTCGCCGAGTACCGGAACAAACTTGTGTCTGAAGTCGAGTCTTTGCTGAACAAAGTCTCTGATTGGGGACGACTAAATCTAGTCCAGTTTAATCCTCAGAAGACACAAGTTTGCGCGTTTACCGCTAAAAAGAACCCCTTTGTCGTATCTCCTCAGTTTCAAGGCACTCCCCTTGTTGCCTCAGCCAGTATCGGAATCCTCGGTGTCGAAATATCGAGTGACGTGCAGTTTCGTGGTCACTTGGAAGAGAAGGCCAAATTGACCTCTAAAAAGCTTGGCGATCTTAGCAGAGCGGGACAGTATATCATGCCGGCACACCGCTTACAGGCGCACGTTCGGCCTCACATGGAATACTGTTCTCATACTCATTTCTGCGCAGGGGCTCTTCAGTGCCAGCTCCTTCCACTTGACCGCATCCAGTGCAGAGCGGTTCGAATCGTCGACGACCGAGTTCTTTCCGATCGGATTGACTCACTGGCACTGCGTAGAGATGTTGCATCTCTTTGCGTATTTTATCGCATCTATCACGAGGAGTGCTCTGAGGAATTGTTCGGACTAATTCCAGCCGCTCAATTTCACCATCGCACATCGTGACAAAACTCGCGATGCCATCCATACCATCTGGATGATTGGCGGTCCACCACTGTGTGATTTAGAAGAAATTTTCTCCCTCGCACAACTTCCTTGTGAAATCAATTACCACCAGCGATTTTTTCCGGACCGATACGACTTAGGAACCTTCAAGAAAACAGCTCCTTTTTAAAATGCCGGCAACGCATCTGCAATTACTCCCCTGGTGTTGCAGTTGTTCATGGGCGGCGGTAGTCACTTACTATCAGATGAGCCGCATGCACGTTTGCCCCTCTCCTATAAAAAAAACATAATGGCTATGGTCAAACAGTCGCACACAGTAGAGATTGTCACCAAAGATTTTGAAAATGTTACCGTTACCGTTACAGCCTATTAAAGTCCACTGCTGAACATAGGCCTCCCCCATAGATTGCCTCATAGGGAATTTGTTAGACTTGCCACACTTGGCAAGCGGGTTGTCAACCGCAATTTATTTTTTATATTCTCCACACACTTAATACTCCTATGTGGAGTGTATATCAAGGCATTTTTTTATCATTTATTATTGTGCAGTGGAAAGTGAAGTACAGCTTGCTGAAGATACATTTGTCAGCAGTCTTGCCGTATTGCCAACAACTTCTGCAGTTTTTTACAACCACTGTACAGGTGTGAAACGGTACAGTGACATTGATCGCTCGGAATCGCTCGGATCGATAAGGAAACAATTGTTGTATAAGCCTGCTTATTGGCAGAGGAAGAAGAAAGTAAAAAAACCAAGAAAAAGAAGATGATGAATTCACAATATTAATTTAAAAATGCAGTATGAATATTATACTTTATTTCATATATCAGATGATGATGATGAACGATTTTTCGGATATTTTCATTTGGCATACAAGAAATTTCAAGAATTGCTACATATACTAAAATATATTTCAAAACGAAAGTCAAACCACCAGTTTTAGTGGAAAATTTACTAAGTAGGCAACATTAGACAACACTGATTATCAGCACGCGCTGCGTTATTATGATGTCATCAGCATACCTCCTTCAATATTCGGATACCTACCGCATTTTATAAAATACGGCGCGCGTACAGTGTGACTGCAATGTTTCATATGATTTCATACAACCACGAGTAATGGGGGTATAGGGTGCATTCCGATATATACTGTGAACAATGTAAGGTGCGATGTCAATTCAGTATACTGTGAAGCTGTTCCTTTTTAGTTTGCTATACTGGTTACTGTTTAAAACGGAACGCAGTCCAGTATACTGTCATCCCCATTTTTCGACACTGTTTTCAAATTTAAATATTTATTATGTACACGTGTTTCGTCAAAAAGAAAATTATTATTTGAATGTTTTTGCTTTTATAATTTAATGTCCGAGTTTATTTGAATGACAATATAAATTAATAATGACAACAATCATTCGTGGAAGCTATTAAATCTCTAGGCGCTGTTATATTTTTGATCACGTGAGACGTACTGAGAGCACCTTACATCGTAAGCACCAGTGCTTACATTGCAAAAATGGCGGCGATTTCTGACATCATATATTTCCCTAGGGTACTGCGGCAGTACACTGGCAGTTCATAACGGAAGGAATTTTTCACCAGTGAGAGCACTGCTCACAACTCTGTACTCACAACTGTTGCAACACACTCGGTGCACACAGTAGGTTTTGCTGTCAGTTTTACAACAATCACGGTTGTGTTTGACGAATAACCTACCGTGTAATACGGTGATTGACGGTTGCATAAAATTGATTGAAAAATGTCTGGATATTTTGATTTTTACGTCAATCAACTATCAGTCACGCTTTTTGATTGAACGTGTAATGGCATTTTGTTAATCACGCATTATTGCTCCTACCTTTCTTTGGGAGTTATAGCTTTTCGCATACATGTATCTTGTTTTTTTAGGTATGGTGTTACCAAGACCAGTAATTTATCAAAACAAGCCTCTTTCATTTTTTTTTATAGGATAGGGTGACAAACGAGCACACAGTCCACCTGATGGTAAGTGGTTACTGTGACCCATAGACATCTACATCTATCCTCAATAAAGACTGAAGATGCAGATGCGTTGTCGCCCGTGAGGACTAAGATGGAATGCCTCTTTGCCAGTAAAAAGGGTCTCCGGTTCTCTCTACACTCACCATACGAAACACAGCAGCGTTAAGCCGCTATTTTACGCTGGTTTTCTGTGAGAGCGTGGTCCTTCCCCGGTCGAGCCGACCCATTCGTGCTACAATTATACTACTAATATAGCTGCAGCATGGCTCTACCACGTAAAGAAAATCATGCGAAAATAATTTGCATAGTCTTTATCCTCTTTTGAAACCCGTATGTCAATAAGTTAATATGGGTATAGAAAGCCCTTTTTAAAAGCCAGTCTATTACCCAGCGCCTTCTTTTTATACGTTTTTTTACACAAATTTTTTTTATGAATATCCATCCTTTGCCTCTGAAACTTTGGGTTTGACTGACGATCAGTCAGAATATGCGTGTAATGTCGAAATTATTCTATCATTCAAACATCAATCATGATTGATCGAAGTGGTTTACACTTGCGTAGGCGTGTAATGGTCGGGTTTAGTAAGCGGTAATTGTTTGACCCGCAGAAAGCAGTGCAAGCGTGTGCGCAGGAGCTGGCGCGGCAGTGGGGCGGGCGCAGCGACGAGTGGTGGGGCGCGCGCGGCCTCGAGCCCGCCGACTGGCACGCGCTCGCCGCCAACACGCTCGTCGAGGTCACGCACACCGCACTAACGACCTTATTGTTATCACGCTAAATCTTACTTTTGTAACCGTGTAACCACGGTGTAACAATATTCACTAGTCCATATCGTCCCATAGCTGTCTACCACTACACTACCTTACCATCTACCGCTCATTTAGCGCAACAATTATGACATTAAACCCTAAATTACCGCGTGAAGTACTGTGTTTACACTAGACTTTACCTAGATATGACAATGAACTAGACGGAAAAATGTCACGTTGAAGCTGCGGCGGCGTTGTATCTTATGAGTGTCAGTTACTTACATAATCTTTTACATTTTAACAAAGCTAAACCAAGATTGAACAAAAGATGGTGGATGATAAAAATGCACAGAAAGCCGTTCGTTTCCGTTAAGGTCATGTCGCACACTGAACAAACTGTAATGTATCCACTTGACCTAAAAATGACTGCGGTAATCGTTTTTGATATGCGAAAAAGACCGACACCGGAGCCGATTGCCTACCGTCATATGTCATATTGATTGATATTGTAAAATTATGGCCATAAATCGTGGCTACACCTAGGTATTGTTCCAATTATGGCCATTATTACTGTCATATCATGGTAATGTGACCGTAACATAAGAAGCCACAGATGGAACCAAACCAGGAGATGGACAGCAGCGTCTTCCTAATAACAAATAAAAAAAAACTGCAGTTGCCAACCTTACCAAGCGTGGCAACTATGCCAAATATCTTCTCGTGAGTTAATCTATGTTAGAAGCCTGTATTCAATTAATGGACTTTTGATAGGACGGTTCCGTGGTGCAGTGACTTAACAATAAATCGCAGCACTTCGAGCCATGGGTTCGAATCCCGCACGGAACAAGTATTTGTATGGCCTACAAATAATTGCTCCTGATGTTTGTCCTTGTGTAATTTATGTTTGTAAACTGCCTCCACGATACAGCATAAAATCCTAGTGTGGCTATAACGTTTTTAAAATAAGAATGAAATGAGAATGGTAAGGTAAGTGTAACTTTTACAATGGTGATACTATTGCATCGCTCATATCGTGTTCAGAATAAACGTTATCTATCCATTCATCCATCCATTACAACTTATAGGGTGTTTGTGAAACGCTCCCGAAAACGAAGACAGATGATAGTACTAAGGATCCCTTTGATCATGGGTCACAAATAAATTCGATCCTTATGAAAAATAAAATCATCTTTTTACAACATTATATTAGCTTTATTCGCGCGCCATCATGTTAGTACAGCTAAATGAAACGATAATTTCATTGAAAAAAATCATGAAAATACTTAACCATAAAACAAGCAGTGGAATTACTAAATTACAATCAGCTGACTAGGAGTCAAGGTACGCGCAAACGACGAATTCGCCCGGCCCGCAGCTAGCGGATGGTACCACAATACCTAAGAATTTACAACACTTGTCTAAATACCTAACTACTTAACCCACTATTTTGCCACTGTGCTTGTCTCCACCTAGCCACTTTATTCACAGGTTAAATAAACCAAATACCTGGTTCGATTCCCCACTAATAAAAAAAATTACTTAAATGAAATGTTAACAAGGTTAGTCATGCTTTTTATCTATCGTGTAGGTAGATGTTTATTATTTTGATGTATTCAGTTATGTACCTATTCAGATTAGTTCAGTACTAAGATATTTAAAAAAAAAAATAGGTATGAAACAGCTTACCGATCTAAATCTTATGATATTTTCCAAGGCACATTAACATGTTGCTGTATTCACGATCACTATAAACGTACATACACATTAGGCATTATTAAAACAAAACAAGAAAAGTAAAACGTAACAACAAGAATGTTATAAACAAAACGATTAAAATGTCGCTCACGCGCACGTGATTGTCAATACGGAAAAACGCGTAGTGTTTCTATATAGTTTATGCACGGAACTGTCTCAAAAACTAAAATTAATAAGCGCACGAGGCATTCGTCCTTTAAACACATAGCTCTTCCACAGACCGTAAAACCCATACGACATTGCCAACGTTTATTTTATTTATAAGTTTAGTTATCCCTACGACTAGTCTTCATATGGAATTTAGAAGTTATGGTTGTCGTTTTTAATACAATCAATTGTACCCTGACGCAACAAGCAGTTCTTTACTACAAAAATTATATTGAAATTAATAAAAGTACCTAATTGGGTACCCAGTACTCACTTACACAATTATTATAAACACTATTGCATCTTCGATTTTGTATAAGAAAATAGAAATGAAATGTTACCGAATAGTTTAATAGTTAAAATCAATTGCAATTATGATCGACAGTTAATTAATCTATCAGAATTAATGTAAAAAATAATACTTTTACTTTATTTTAATGGACTTTCTGTATTTAACGCGACCAATACTTTGAATTTAAAAAGAGGTATGTCAGTTTTTTTAATACTAGTAACGCTATTAAACATTACTAATATTCCCTTCAACCACTTCTGGTAAGCTTAAAATGCTTGTGTTAGAAGTGGTTCACGACAGTAGTCGAATGGTGGATTCTAACGCACGACCTTTCGAGTTCGGGGTCCGTGCCCTGCCATTAGGCTACTGCCGCTTCAATTATTAAAAATTACTTGCAAGTTTTATAGTGATTGCCGCCTCTAATTCTTATGTCGTCGGCAAACTAATTTTCGGTGCAACATGGCAGCGTTGCCAACACCAAATTGTCAAATTCCCCGAAAATTCATGTCAAATTCCCCAATTTAAGGACAAAACTTCAACAGATTCCCCACAAATTCCCCTCCATTTTATTTTAAGAAATTAATCAATTTTCAACTAATTTTATAAGATTTACTTTTTAACTAATATTTTTTTTCTTTAAAATTAAAAAAATAAAGAAATGAAAAGCCTTAAATGATACACAATAGTTGCCGAAATAAATGCGAAAATTAAATATGGTGCAATGAAGATCATTAAAAAAAGGGAGTCATTAGACATTCATAATTAACCTAACAAAATGTTAAGATAGTTATTAAGATTTCTTGAAAAAAGGTTCTGACTTGGCCCTGACTATCGATTTTCAAAATCTCCGTATTTTCTTCGCATAATACCAATCCCCATAAAATCTCCAACCAACTTTAAATTCCGCGCAATTTTGGGAATTCCCCACATGTTTTCAAAGCTGACATGTGTAAATTCCACAGCGCGAGGCGACACGAGCGACGGAAGCGCGTGTGTGAAAGGGAAGAGTAGAGTGAGTAGGCATTGTTTTGCATCGTCTCCGAGTATATTGACCTGATTGTCAGCTGATTTTATTTTAAGTTTCACTGCTGGTTTTATGTTTAAGTATTTTCATGATTTTTTTTAATGAAATTATCGTTTCATTTAACTGTATTAACATGATGGAGCGTAAATAAAGTCAATGAAACGTTGTGAAAAGATGTTTTTTTTTTCCTCGGGATGGAATTTATTTGTGTCCCATGATCAAAGGTGTCCTTAGTACTACCATCTGTCTGCGTTTTTGGGAGCGTTTCACAAACACCCGGTATAAAAGTATAGTGCTTAACATAGGCGTTCCTCATAGATAAGCTCTCAAAGCGGATATACCGCGAACATACTTGGAAAGTGCAGTTTTATTAATTTTGAGTTGCTATCAAGAAGATGCTGTTGCCCATCCCCTGTTTCAGTATTCCGATATGGCGTAGTGGATATTCTCATACCGCCACTACACGGTAAAGAAGAAATATAACGTGCGGGCATGTTGTGCGTGGTAGGTAGCAATAGTGTGAGTGGTGGTGTGGCGGTGCGCAGGTGTTCGACGCGGAGGTGCTGGCGGCGCTGGCGGAGGGCGAGGCGCGCCTGCCGCTGGAGGGCGGCGACGGCGCGCAGGCCTGGGCCGCGCGCTGCGGCCGCGACCACGCGCCGCCCGACGTGCTCGCCGAGCGCGACGACTGGCGCCACGCCGCGCCCGGTGAGCGTTCACTGCACCACACACGTACGCATGCCGCGCCTGGTGCCAACACACATACACGCACACACGCGGCTGTCGAGAGTGCGCCACGTGCCAACACATGCACACGTATACGCTTTCGCCGCGCGGCGCCCAGCGCGTGCATACACAAGCAACACAGAACAAGTACGAGCGCAAGCACATGTACACACATGTGCACGCATGCACAGACGTGCAAATACAAACACATATTTACTACTCTTTCCTATCTGAGTACAGTAGGTTGTGTTCAGGTTTGAAAGATGCATAGTAAATATGTCCAAAATGATTATGTAGTGTATGCGTTTATTATCCTAATCAACACAAAGGAGCCTATGTGATTCAATATGTCCTTCTTGAGTTGCGTCTTTATGTTGCATGACGTAAGGTATAGTAGCGGCACCGTATCACTGCGAGTACTGGCGGTAATATCACGACGTGTCTAAAGGAGCTTATGTAACTATAATGTGTCTTTATCGAGTTGTATCCGCATGTTATATCACGTAAGATCGGTTATGGTGTGCAGGCGCAGGTACAGTAGCTCAGCGTGTACCAAATTGATATTGCAGTGCATGTGTTTATAACCCTAACCAGCATAAAAGGGCTTATGTGACTGCAATGTTTTAGTCGAGTTGTATCCTTGTATTCTGTGACGTAAGGTTGTTTGTGGCGTGCAGGGCTGTCGGGCGGGTGGGTGGCGTGGGGCGAGTGGGGCGGCACGGCGGCGCCGCGCGTGCGCGCGCCTGCGCTGGAGGTGGGCGCGTTCAGCCCGCGCGCGCCGCTGCAGCCGCCCGTGCCGCACCCCGCCGTCGTCGCGCTCGTGCTGCACAACCGGTCAGTGACCTGCGCGCACGCGCTCTCATTCCACTCACTCACTATTTTTTAAATAAAAGGCAATAACATACTATCACTCAGCCTACCTACCAGACGGTAAAGAGATGTTCTAACTATCTATGAATGAATGAATGTACTTTTACTGTACACCACAAAAGCAAGTAAAGTATACAATTCGGCAGCCTTATCGCTATATAGCTATCTTTTGCAGACAACCAAAGATGTAAAGAAATAAGGGTACAGATACAAGGTAGATGGTGCAATATATAAAGCGTAAAATACAATATAAACATTATTATAATTTGTTGCAAAACAGTGCCGAAGCAGCCCGAGAGATTGACAGTAATTCTCTTTTACAAATGTTTTAATGATATCAATAAATCGCGCCTCACCGATTTTCAAAGGTAGAGCATTCCAGATATTAACAGCCCGGACTGTAAAGAATTTGTAAAAAAGGGCATTACGCGGTGGACACTGAAATTTTTAGAACTGGCCACTTGTAAACGATATAATAAAAAAAATAAGTTATATTTTGAAAATGGTATTCTTTGCCAATATTATTGCGTACCTATGTATTTTATTAATTTGTCATTTGCTTACGATTTGGCGGCAAATTGAAAATTTTACAATGATTTTTTATGACTTTCAATGTCATTTAAGTCAACAAGAAAGTTATGATAGACTTCGATTGGCCTTTCACGATGAAACCCCATCTAGTGCCACTGTTTTAATAACAACTGGTTTAATGTGTTTAAACGTGGTCGCACTGATCTCACCGATGATGACCGTAGTAGGCCGTCCCTCAGGCAGGGACGGCCTACTACGGCGAAGACCTGAAGATAACATCAGAGTTCTGCGGCGTATGATAGAGACTGACAAAAGAATGACTTGTCAGCAGATTTGGACAAGCTTAGGCATCGGTATGAGTCAAGTGCACAAAATCCTCCACGAATATTTAGCGTTCAGGAAGCTTTGTGCCTGGTGGATACCTCATAATTTGACAGAGGACCAAAAACTCCGTCCTGTTGATTGGTGTCGTGAAATGGTTCAAAGATTTAACGGAGGTGACTCAAATGCTGTGTTCGACATATTTACGGGTGACGAAAGCTGGATTTATTGTTATGATCCTGAAACTAAGGCTGAGATCTATAGATCGTACTTTGACTTTGCTCAGACTTAGCTTACGACAAACTTAGCTGAGTATATGCTCAGCATAATCTTTGATTCTGAATTTATAGTTGTATCGGGCTAAGATTAAGCTAAGCTTATGCTAAGGTCCAGACAGTCCAAATATTAATGGATGCTTCATCCAACGCATAATGTTTTTGACTTTACTGTATTAAATTAAATAATATATATATATTAAAAATCAAAATTACTGAAAAAAAGACAAAAATAAGATTTGAAGAAATTTGAAATAACATTGAAATTACGTAAATAGAAAATGGATAAGTGCTATTTAAAATTAGAAGACGACTGAAAACTACCTATTTATTGTTTTAATTAATTAGAGAAACATATAAACAACAATTTAAAATTAATACGGTGGTTTTGAATAATATCCTGAGTTTTACGTAAGTCGTCGATATCGTTGACTTAGGCTTTGCTAAGCGCGCACTCAGCACGACTTCGAAGTTAGCTCTATAAATACCGACATTGTCTTAGCGCGAAAGTAAAGTCTGAGCAAATTCAAAGTACGGTCTATAGATCTCAGCCTTAGAGACAGTCTGCTGTCTGGGTGTTTCCTTCCGAGGAGTTGCCAACTAAAGTAAAGAGAGGTCGAAGCGTGGGAAAAAAGATGGTGGCCTCGTTCTTCGGAGGGACAGGTCATTACGTAACAATTGTTTTAGAGGATCAAAAAACATTTACTGCAGAGTAGTACACTAAAAATTGTTTGCCACTTGTCTTAGAAAAAATGCGGGAGAAATGACCTCGCAGTAGGATTGTCCTTCACCACGACAACGCCTCGTCGCACACCGCCAAGCAAACAATCGACTACTAATCCACGTCTCCACGTCAGACGTGGAATTACTGGGTCACCCGCCCTTCAGCCCCGACCTCGCACCTTGCGATTTTTATTTATTTTCGAAAATAAAAGAAAAACGAGGAAAACGTTTTATGTACGCCGAGGAAGCAGTGGCTCCGTTTCAAAATGCCGTCGAAGAGACCCCTGGATCCCGAGAGGACGAGTGGGTAAAGTGCTTTTCTCAGTGGTTCCATCGAATGTATTAATGTAAATGGACATTATTTTGAAAAGATATAAAAAACTTGCTAGTTTGTTCAGTTTTTGATTTTCTAAAAACTTACAGTGTCACCTTCGTACATTAAATTACTCCTGAAAACTAACTTTTTCGCAGAACGAAAAAGTTAGTTTTCAGGAGTAATTTAATTTTTTCTTCTGGAAGCTCAAAAATTTTAATCTATTCCTTTCAGTAAAAATAAAAGGATGAAATAAAACATTACAGAATGGAAAGGATGTGCAAGTTTCATAAATTTATTATCGAACAAGAATCAAAATTGCATTGTCATGTTTTTGCATGTGGTAGGACTACACTGCAGCTATAATATATTTGTGGCACGTATAGGCCCTCTTGGCCAAGTGTAGGACTATACTTTCAGAGAATACCAGCGTAAAATAGCAGCTATTATATTTAATAAATAAAATATATTTTGACTATTATTATACTGAGCACGAGCGGTGACCGCGACCTGAATGCAGTAACTAACTTTAATATAATTTCGCCGCCGGTGTCTTGAACTTTGCCAACTAGACATGTGTCATTCATTCACTTCTAATAACCTGATCATTCAAGTATTGATTCGTCTTCTCTTACGAACCGGGTTATTCGGGTCGGTCATTCAAATGGATCGTTCCGAGTTTCTGTGATCTGTGAAACCTGCTCGATAATGTCGGTCGTCGGACATTACTACACTCTGATCGTAATTCCAATCAATCTTTGGATCCGAAACGTTCAAAAAATGTAATGGCAATCATCAATACTTTAATGCGACCCAGGTCAAATAAACACAACGATTTACAAATGTCTATTGCTAACATAGTAAAATACTACACATTGTACGGAATCGTACACTTATCATAATGAAAAAATAATTAAAAATTAAAAATTTTGTACAGCCGACTTCAATATAAGTTATTAAGAATAACTCAAAAACAATTGGTCTGACCAGCTATCAAATAAAAAAAGAATCATCGAAATTGGTTCACAAAGTAAAAAGTTATGAGGTAACACATATAAAAAAAACATACAATCGAATTGAGTACCGTCTCCTTTTTGGAAGTCTGCAGAAAAGTTGTGTAGTTTCCAATCTTCATTGATAAATGGTTCTCACCACATTTACACAATCGCACAGCTCATATAGTATAATTTAAATGCTTAAAAATATTTTGTTTACAATCTGTAGCTATGTATATATCGAATATATTTTCCTTTTTACCCGACTGCCCCAAAAGGATGATAATGTTTATCGATTACAGCACGCTGCACGCACGACTAAACGGTTTAATGTATTTTAACATTTGGTGTGTCGTTAGATGCCTCTTAGTTGTAGAAGTGACATAAAGTATAAAATTTCTCACTTTCACTGAACTCTTACGCAGTAGGACTTTTTAATTACTGTTTAAACCTTTTAACTTGTTAATCAGTATGTTTTTCATTTATACTTTCAACAAAACAAACAAATTGACTTTTTTATTATAGAATAAGGGTGACAAACGAGCACATTTATCCTCGATTAAGTGATACTTAAAAACTGAGGACTAAGATGGATAGCCTCTTTGCCAGTAAAAAGGGTCTCCGGTTCTCTACACTCACCATACAAAACATAACAGCTTTCAGCTGCTATTTTACGCTGGTATTGTGTGAGAGCGTGGTCTTTCCCCGGTCGGGCCGACCCATTCGTACTGCAATTATACTCGAATATAGCTGCAGCATGACTCTACCACGTACCAAGTAATGATTGTAACTTGCGTTTATTATTTTTCAGAGATTCGGATAACCCTGTGCCATTAGACTCGGAGCTTTGCGCTGAAATTCTACGCACTTTAGAAGACGCGCCCGACAGTGAGGACAAGCGAGGTATTACATCATGATTCACTTATGCCAGAACATAATAAATAAAATCCCTGCACTTCTTCATTTTATATATCAAATTAATTATTGATTTGAATTATTTATAAAGTTAAAAGTTACAGCGAATATACGTCCCACTGCTGGGCACAGGCCTCCCCTCATTTCTGAGAGGGTCCTTAGGTCAAGGAAGTGTCCGCCGCGCTTCCCCAATGCGTTTCGAAGAACTTCACATGTCTTCGAAATATTTATTTCTCAGACATAAAGGTTTCCTCACGACGTTTTCATTAACAGTCGAACACGTGGGAAATTGACACTTAAAATTGTAATTAATAATTTCATTGGTGCCGGCGGGGATCGAACCCGGCTTGCTCGCGCACTGTCAAATTTACAGCGAGCGCTAACTACCACAAAGAAAGAAAGAGCCGTGGTAGCTCAAGGGCTAAGCGCTCGCTGTAAATTTCAGAGGTCAACCCGGGTTCGATCCCCGCCGGCACCAATTATTTATAATTAAATCATTTTTAACATAAATAATATTTTTTTATTTGATAATAAATCCGCTGCCACAACCTACACGAGTTCTTTACGTCACCCATATGCCAAAATGCTACTTAATTGTACGCGTATTTGATTTACTTCGGCCGGTCGTACTTTGCCGATAGAAGCAAAAAAGATTCCATTAGCACAAGGATTTAGTTAACGAAACTAATAGCAGACCAGAAAATAAGGGATTTTATTTTCTGGTCCGGCTTATAAAAACATGATGTTTATTTAACGTGAAAGCAAAAGTAAAATTTTGTTTGTATCAGCAAAGTACAAGTGTGATTTTTACCGTGTATTAGCGATCTAAGAATATCTACTACCGTATATGTTTCGGGTACTTTACAACACCCATGATCACGGAGTGGGGGGGGGGGTGGTTACTGAGGTGTTTGACGTGGCGATGTCATAATAAATATGCAAAAATTAATATGCAACTTATTTGTTTTACAGATGTTCATACAGTGCCTTCATAATCGAAAAGTTGCGATTTATTTATAAGTTTTTCGGTTTCTAGTGTATGTATATATTGCATAAGACAATGCCTCATTCCTTAATTATTTACATAACTTTACCTTTTTCTTTTAATTATTCTACTTTTAGGAATATCCGTAGTTTGCTTTATTCATTTCTAATTTGTCTAAAATATGA
The DNA here is from genome assembly GCA_963668995.1 of Parnassius mnemosyne. Lineage (NCBI taxonomy): Eukaryota > Metazoa > Arthropoda > Insecta > Lepidoptera > Papilionidae > Parnassius > Parnassius mnemosyne. The sequence goes on from CAVLGL010000093.1 coordinate 10,920,527, forward strand.
CTAATATTTCAAAAAGGAGCATTAATCTCCACATTTTTAAAATTAATTTCCCCTGTTATGAAATATGTCAAATATTTCACATCATTGTTAAGTGGCGCCGCCCTGATGGCAGAGAAAGTGGTGGATTTAACATGATTATGACTGTGGTTGGTACAGAGGGCGTGGAGCGGTACCGCGGCGGCGGCAGCTCGGCCAGCAGCTCGGCCAGCAGCAACGCCTCGCCCGACGACGAGCCGCGCCAGCCGCCCCAGCCGCCCGCCTGCAGGTAGACGCCCCACCGCCTCACCGCCTCACTAGCTCACTAGCACACAACTCACCCCTAGCACTCTAGATCATACCTTACTACTAGTTCACACCATACCAGTAGCTCACTAGCGCACGTCTCACTCCTAACCCACTGATGGTTTACAGTCCGCCAGTGGCGAAGTTAGGGCTCCAAACTAGGGCAAGCCCAAGATATGGTTTTGTTATTTTTAGCAGTTTTATAAAAATACACCAATCTTGATCTGTCTCCACTCTTCAGTTTCATATTCAGTGCTGTCGAGGATCTGCTTAACACACAGAAGGCATACTACTGCTAGATAGATTGTATGACTACGTGCATACATTCGGTGGCTTTGAAAAAAGCCGTTTGGGTTTGCTTGAGCGAAAGAAAAATATATTTACATACAATACAATACATGAACAAAAGAAAAGCATGAACAAAATACAAACAAACTATGTGCAAGATTAAAAAAAAGCCAGATTATTTATATTCTAAACCGAATCGTCTCTCTTTCTAAAAGAAAGATTTTCTCTCTGCGTCTGCGTGAAATGTTGGTGAACGTTTTAATTGTACCGAGTTACCGATAACTGTTTATGTGCATATAAGCTGTTTTTTCTCAACAATGCTTAAAGATTTTACCTTTTCCTCGCCAATTAGCACTTTAACACACTTCAATTCATCACAAGGAACACTATTCCATCCTCCATTTTCACTAAAAATCTTTAAAAAGGGATAAATTCTCAACTCGCAATATTAATTCCATAGATTCGCTCAAGTAAACACACAGAGTAAACATTAAAATGTGAAGTGAAGTTGCAAACGTATCGCCCCGGCGCCCACGCGCTCGACTAACTTCACACCAAAAGCCGGGCTTTTGGTTCCATACTTTTTTTTTATAGGATAAGTGTGACAAACGAGCACACAGTCCACCTGATGGTAAGTGGTTGCTGTGGAACATAGACATCTATTAAGTTATTAAAAAAACTTTGTAGATTCATATTCATTCCTTAATTATGTCTTTAGATAGAAAATTAAATATATTTTATCAGAACGTACGTGGTCTCCTTACTAAATGCCTTGACTTATATAATAATATACTATCGTGCAACTACAACGTTATACTCCTTACAGAAACTTGGTTGCAAGATGATATATTTGATAACGAATTATGTGATGGCAGGTTTGATGTATTCCGTTGCGATAGAGACTTGGTGGCTACGAATAAGAGTTCGGGTGGAGGTGTAATGATTTGTACCCGTCGTGAGCTAGGTGCGACTAAGCGTGTAGACTGGGGTTGTAAATATTTCGAATCTATATTCTATATGTGTCAGCTTGCCAGCCCGATTACTCGGCTCACAATACAACCTAAATATTATACTAGTTTACATACCACCAGATGAAGTTAAATTAGCTGAGTATATTAATGAATTTAGAATCAGTTTTGAGCGTTTTTATCATACGTCACAATCGGACTTCTTTATGATTATTGGTGATTTTAATTTGCCTTGTTTAACATGGAACACTGATGGTTGGTCTTTGATACCGATAGGCAAATCTGAGGTTCAATTAGCTGCTAATACCTTGGCTGAGGATCTGAGCTTTTTAGGTATGAGTCAATTTAATTTTATTCAAAATCGTTGTAATAATGTCCTCGACTTGTGTTTTTCAAACTTATATTTAGAAATAAAAAAATCGGATCCTATTTCCAGATTAGATGATTTTCATCCTCCATTCACGGTTGATGTCACTGATCTTTCCATCAAACCTTTAAAAGAGAAATTTCAACCGAAGTATAATTTCCGGAAATGTAATTACACAATCATCAATGAATTTTTGAATAATGTTGATTGGAATGAGTTGCTGTTGAATACTGCGTCAGTAGATCATGCTGTAGAAAATTTTTATAAAAAATTAAACGAATGCTTTGTGCTATTGCTCTTGTACCCTCTTGTAATAATTATTACCCATGTTGGTACAGCCCTGCATTGATAAAAATTTTACGGGAGAAATCTAAAGTCCATAAAAAATTGAAAAAATGGAAGAATCCTCGTGATTATGAAGAGTTTAAATTGCTTAGAGATAGACAACATCGTATACAAAAGAAATGTTTCGAGCATTTCACGTGTAACACTGAAAAAAATTTAAAAACGTCGCCTAAGTTCTTTTGGAAATATGTTAAATCAAAGAGAGGGACATCCACTTACACTCAAAATTTCTCTTTTAACAATAAGAATTACTCTAATGGGCAGGACATTTGCTCAGCATTTAATAACTATTTCAAAAGCGTATTTACTGATTCTGTTTTACCATCAAGTGAGTTTCATAACCATTCCGATATGAGCATAGATCAGATCTCTAGCATAAATATATCCCGGGAAGCTGTTCTTAAGTATCTTAAACACTTGGATTCAAATAAAGGGGCTGGTTATGATGGAGTGCCTCCTGTGTTCTTGAAGTCCTGCGCCGATAGCTTAAGTTACCCAATTTCTTTACTTTTTAAACTTTCTCTACAACATTCTGTTTTTCCATTGTTATGGAAAAGAGCGCATATAATTCCTATTCATAAAAAAGGCGCCAAATCTAAGATAGAAAATTACCGCCCAATTTCGATTCTTAGCACTGTTGCGAAAATTTTTGAAAAACTAGTATTTAATAAAATTTATCCAATTATTATAAAAGGTATACCTAACTCACAACATGGTTTCTTGAAGAGACGCTCCACCACGTCTAATCTTGCCTGCTTCACTGAGTACGTTCTCAATCATATGGAAAACGGTGGTCAGGTTGACGTGATATACACGGATTTCGAAAAAGCTTTCGACCGTGTTAATCATGTTGTCTTGCTACAAAAGCTCCAGGCGCTCGGAATTCATGGAGATCTGCTTAGATGGGTAAAATCTTATCTAATGAATCGATCTCAGGCAGTTATTCTTGGAGGATACAGGTCAGATTTTATTACTATCCCATCTGGCGTGCCTCAAGGCTCTCATCTTGGCCCCCTATTCTACAACGCATATATATTTGATATACATAAATTTATAAGTAACTACCATCACTTACTGTATGCCGATGATAAGAAAATATTTCTCAGTGTTCGTACTATTGAAGACTGCGAATCTATTCAAAAAGATCTTGCCTCTTTATATAACTTTTACGTAGCTAACGGCATAAATGTAAGCATATCTAAATGTCAGTGTATATCTTTCACCAGGAAATTGAATCCAATAGTATTTCCCTATAATTTTAATGGAATTTTAATTAAGAGGGTCACAGTTGTTCGAGATTTAGGCGTACTCTTTGATGCCGGCATGACCATGCGTGATCATATCAATAGTATATGTAGTAAATCTTTTCGTAATCTTGGATTTGTCATGCGCACATGTCTTCCATTTACGGAATTACTAAGTCTTAAAATAGTTTATTTTTCGTATGTAAGATCCACTCTTGAGTATGCATGCCAGGTTTGGTCACCGCTTTTTAAAATTTACATTAACAATATTGAAAGAATTCAACGTAAATTTATTTCACACCTGAACTATAAATTTAAACATAATAGCTCATCATATTTAGATGACTGCCGACACTATAACCTTCTTACGCTCGAAGAAAGACGAGCACTGTTAGATATGGGATTTCTATATGATATTTTACGCGAAGGTATTGACTGTCCGGATTTACTGAATAATGTCACGTTTAATGTGCAAAAAAAACGTACTAGAATCACCAAGGAAACTATGTTTTGTATTCCTCGTCACTCCACACTTTACGGTAAAAATAGTATCTTAACACGATTGTTATCAAATTATAACAAAACATTTAATACCATCGATCCCTTTATAGGCAGTAAAAGTGATTTTACAAACAAGGTATGTGCATTCATTTTGAACACAGCTTCTGTTGTTTGAATTACCTGTATTTGTAACCATTTATGTAGGATGCAGGTAAGGTACATTATGAAGAACACTTTCTGTAGGTATCTATATTTAAATAATAAGTAAACTATGTAATATTTTAGAATATGTATGTATATGTATGTGTGTGTATGTATGTATGAATATGTATGTATATGTGTATAATTATATGTATATGTATATATATATATATATATATATATATATATATATATATGTATGTGTGTATGTATGTATATATCTATATATATATATATATATATATATGTATGATAGATATAATATAATATGCCATGATATAAATAAATTAATAAAAAAAAATACTCGAGAAGTAAATCGCATATCAATTTATCAGTAAGGCTTAATATGTAAGTGTTAGTAAACCTAAAATTACTTAATTTTTATTACTGTTATTTTATTAAGCTGTTTTAAATTGGTCTAATTTGCATTGTTTTTATTTATTATAATTGTACCTGGCTTACCTTTATATTTAATATGTGGATGACTGTTATTGGCATACTTGAAGTGAAATTGAAAATTGTATTTAGTGATATACGCTGTTGTTATCCTTATTAAAATAAAAATAAAAATAAAATAAAATAAATAAAAATACATCTATCCTCGTTTGCGAATCAAAATGCAGATGCGTTGCCACCCGTGAGGACTAAGATGGAATGCCTCATTTCCAGTAAAAAGGGCCTCCGGCCACCTGCACTCACCAAGCGAAACGCAGAGGTAAACCTCTACTTCACGCTGGTTTTCTGTGAGGTCGTGGTACCACCCCGGTTCGAGCCGGCCCATCCGTGCGACAGCAAAAGCTGCCGCGTGGCTCTACCACTGTGATACTAATTGCTATATAAACAATCGTAGTTATATTTCATTATAGAACATTTTGCCACAGGTTAGAAAGGAAGCGATCGTCTTCTCGAAAACCCGGTAAAAAACCCACGCGTGCGAGAGAGACGACTAATCGCTCAACTCCTTTTTTATAACAGCAGTATCGCGCAGTTAAGCAATCTGCCAAGTGTTGACGTTACATAATAAGGCTACGAGGTCATGACGTGTGTAGAAGAGAGGAGCGCGCGGGAAATTTGAAATAGTTTGAAACAGTTCACGAGTTATTTTATTAGTTGATATTATTGATTGAGCAATTTGTTAGAGCAAGCCCGGCTTCTTGACTTCTATGGAGGCGCCGTCCGCTCTTATATTTTCTTTCGCAATCAGGTAATCAAAAAGTAAAAATTAACCTCGATGCGTCGCCACTATGAAGCAATCTATGGGGGAGGCTTGTATTTGACAGTAGACTTGATAGGCTATTGTTACGCGCCACTATTAATGTCTTGTACATGGCAACACTAGTTACACTAGCGCCCTCTAGTGTCGAGTAGCAGAACTAGGAGAGTCGAGATCCTTCCAGAAATTTCGGGACCGATATGTACTCGAACATTCTAGATGTCGCTACAGTAGAAGGTTCTGGAAATCTGAGGCCCTATATAAGGCCGGTATAGACCACGACCGGGGCAGTATTGAATTGGCGATACAAGAGAATACTTCGAAGCGAAATAACGGCGAACTGTGTTTTATTATTAGTGTGATTTTAAGTTATAATTAATGTTGTGTAATTAAATAGTCAATTTTGGTAATTCAATCGGCAGTTTTTAATTGTCTCGAACCCCAAGCTCGTAATAATTGGTGTCAGAAGTGGGATCAAATATGCCGATTTTACCTAAAGACGACACCGAGGGTATCCGTACCCGAAGTCAACGCCAACAGGAGACGGACCAGAGACGATTTGGTGGTGCAACGTCACAGACGTCGGCAGGCCAGTTGCCGACCACGGAGTCCGGCCCGTCAGCAGCTCCTGCATCTGCAGCACCTGACTTAGGTACTCTGATGATGATGCTGCAGGAACAAGCTCGCCGACAGGAGGAACAGGCCCGCCGACAGGAGGAACAGGCCCGCCGACAGGAGGAACAGGCTTGTCGGTTGGAAGAGCAGCTGCAGCGCGGACAGGAGGAACAGGCCCGCCAACGGGAGGAACAGGGCCGTCGGTTGGAAGAGCAGCTCAAACGCGATAAGGAAGAGCAGATACTTCTCATAAAGGACCTTCACGCTACCTTCGGGAAAGAAATAATTGAGGTGAAGGATAAGGTTGCTCAATATGACAACCGCCTGTCGGAAGCTGAAACCCGAATCGACCAAGTGTACAATCGGGTTGACAATGTGATGGCTGACGTGAAGAAAACGCTGAACGACCTCAAAATTGGGGTTGGAGTTACAGCTCCCGTGGTAGCTACAACACCTTCGCTACGTGGGTTCAAAGTGCCACCGTTCGACGGGACTTCTTCCTGGTCGGCCTACAAAATCCAGTTCGAGGCTGTCATGAAAGCGAACGGCTGGAATAAAAGTCAGGCCATGATTGCTCTCACCCTAGGCCTGCGCGACCAAGCCTTAACTGTTCTGGAAGCTCTCGGTAAGGAAGTGACTTACGAGCAGCTCCTTGAGGCATTGGAGGCGAGATATGGCGACGCTCACCTGGAACACGTCTTTCGTGCGCAGCTCAAAGATCGCGTGCAACGCAGTAACGAAAACCTGCAGCAGTGGGCCCTTGAGGTGGAGAAGCTGGTTCGAAAAGCGTACCAGTCTGTACCTGCGCTTATTGTAGGGAACCTGGTGCAGACATTCATCGACGGCATCCGCGACCTTGAAGTCAGAGCTGCTGTGAGACTCGGGCACCACGAGACGCTTAGGGACGCCTTGACCCATACACTGGAGGTGGAAGCCGTGCGGCAGGATCATCGTTCCCACCGCGTCAGGGAGGTTGCAGCAGCTATAGTTCAGGACCGCAATAAAAGCTACAGCCCTAGGTGCTACGGCTGTGGGGAAAGGGGCCATCTTCGATCCAGCTGCCCTAAGCGAACTGTAGAAAGGGAAGGTGATCGATCTCGAGAGGGTAGTGCGGCTAATAGCACCGCCCAGCAGCAGCAGGGAAACGAGTAAAAGCCAGGACTGCGGGGCGGGTGCTGGCTGATGTTAAAAGAGCCCCAAGGATTTCGATCTCACAAACCCATGATGGGAACAGCCTAATCATCAAGGGCGAAGTCAACGGAACGCCGTGTAAACTGACCATAGACACTGGAGCCTCCCGCACGGTTGTCAGTTCCCAACTTGTAAGTCGGTTCCTTGGGGACTCCGCATACAACCGAGAACGCATTAATTTGGTGACAGCCACTGGTCAGCGCATACCCGTCCATGGAGAGAAGGAGATGGAGTTGAAGCTAGGCAACATGATCTACCTGCATAATGTCATCGTGGCTGATATAATGGACGACTGCATCCTGGGCCTAGACTTTATGAGGAAGAATTGTTGTGAGATCGACGTTAAGCAAGGTGTTTTGAAATGTGGACAAGAGGAACTTTTCGTGGAAGGGGCCTTACCAGGGAATGTGTACAACCTTAAGAAGATTGTTCTTCTGCCGAGATCGGAAACGATTGTGCCGGTTAGACTTCATCGGAATCCTGGGCAAACTCTTCGTTGTGTACTCGTGGAAAGGGTAGACAACGACCTTCCATGGATAGTGGCTCGAACCTTGGTCAGAACCGCCGACATCTCAGGAGTACGTGTGCTGAACCTTTGTGATCAGGAACAGATTATAGAAAAAGGCACATTGGTTGGTACTAGTGAGGAAGTGGATTGGTTGCGTCGGTGTCAATATCTATCGACTGGGACCCTCAGCAAGGATGGACAAACGAGAGTGACCACACTTTTAGAAGACTGTCGCAGCGTTCTCTCCCCGAATGAAATGATCAAGGCGAAGAAGTTGTTACTCAAGTACGCCAATATTTTTCCGTCAAACGAAGCTGACATAGGAAAGACTGGCTTAGTTCAACACAAAATAAACACAGGACAAGAATTGCCTATTCGTCAGCGGCCAAGAAGATTGCCTGTAGCACGTGAAAAGGAAGTGGAAACCATGATTGAGGGAATGGTGAAGGATGGTGTTATTGAACCTTCATCTAGTCCATGATGTTCACCTGTGGTGCTGGTAAAGAAGAAGGACGGCAGCATGCGGTTTTGAGTTGACTACCGCCGCCTGAACGACGTTACGAAGAAGGACAGCTATCCCTTGCCTAGAATTGATGACACGCTGGACATGCTCACAGGCGTAAAGTGGTTTAGTACGCTGGACCTGAAAAGTGGCTACTGGTAGGTTGAAATTGACCCTAAGGACAAGGAGAAAACTGCATTCTCCACAGGAAAGGGTCTGTGGCAATTTAAAGTCATGCCGTTTGGATTGTGCAATGCTCCAGCAACGTTTGAAAGGTTGATGGAGCTTGTACTTAGCGGGCTAATTGGAGATGCCTGTCTGGTCTATTTGGATGACATCATCACCGTAGGCCGTACGTTTGAGGAACACCTTCAAAACCTGGAATGTGTGCTCACAAAGATCCAGAGTGCCAACCTCAAGTTGAGTGCGAAGAAGTGCTCACTATTCAAACGGCAAGTTAGTTTTTTGGGGTATGTAGTGTCGGAAGAAGGTATCCGCACGGATCCAGATAAAGTTGCCGCTGTCAAGGAGTGGCCGATTCCAAAAGACAAGACACAGGTTAGAGCATTTTTGGGTTTGTGCTCTTATTATCGGCGATTTGTGAAGAACTTTGCAGATATAGCCAAACCTCTGCACAAGCTAACCGAGGAGAAGCGACATTTCTGCTGGGATGAAAGTTGCGTTATTGCATTCCATTCAAATCTCATGGCAATGCAGATGCATTGTCAAGAAGACCTTGCCCTGAAGATTGCAAGCATTGTACTAGGCAAGAGGGTAAGGAAGTGGTATCTGTGAGGATGCTCAGGACAGACCAGCTCAGCAATGAGTGGAAGGACAGCCTACAACATGCACAGCAGGAAGATTCGGACATTAAGCCGATTCTGGAATGGATAAAGGCCAGTGCTCCTAAGCCCAAGTGGAGCGACGTCTCAGCAATGAGTTCGATCACGAAAAGCTATTGGGCCCAATGGGACAGCTTGCTGATTCAGGATGGAGTCCTGTGCCGTAAATGGGAAAATGGTCGGGGAGACAGGTGTCATTTGCAAATGGTTGTCCCTAAGGCTAAAGTGCCGGATATTCTACAGCTATACCATAGTGGTTGTTCAGGAGGCCACCTGGGAGTTAAACGAACTCTCCTGAAGACCCGAGAACGGTTTTACTGGGTCCACTGTCGTGACGATGTCGAGGACTGGTGCCGCAAATGTACAAGTTGTGCGGCTGTAAAGGGACCTCAAATTCGTAGTAGAGGCGCATTGAAATTGTACAATGTTGGTGCACCATGGGAGAGGATAGCCATTGACGTTGCGGGGCCGTTTCCAGAAACTGAAAGTGGTAACAAGTATTTCATGGTTGAGATGGATTACTTCACTAAGTGGCCAGAAGTCTTCGCCATTCCAAATCAAGAAGCTTCAACCGTTGCAGATAAACTAGTTCATGAAGTCTTCTGTCGTTTTGGAGTACCCTTAGAGATTCACAGCGATCAAGGAAGGAATTTTGAGTCTCAAATATTCCAGGAAACTTGCCGAGTTATGGGTACTCAGAAAACACGAACAACTTCTTACCACCCACAATCTGATGGAATGGTAGAAAGATTTAATCAGACATTGGAGAGGTACCTAGCAAAAGTTGTGGAAAAACGGCAACGAGACTGGGACAGGCACATACAACCGTTTTTGTTGTCATATCGAAGCGCTGTTCACGAAAGTACATCAGTGACACCAGCTTTCGTCAACTTTGGGAGAGAATTGCGGCTGCCTGCAGACCTGATCACCGGAATACCACCTGATGCCCCACGCAGTATAACCGATTATGCAAATGACTTGCGGAACAAAATGAATGACATTTATGAGCACGTCAGACAGACGGGCCAGCAAACGTCTGAGAAGATGAAAACACGGTATGACCGCAAAATGAACAACAAGGGGTTTGATGAAGGTTCACTAGTGTGGTTACACAACCCAGTTCGCAGCAAAGGGAAATCTCCTAAGCTTTAAGCTAAATGGGACGGACCGTACCGGATTGTGACAAGGATCAATGACGTAACCTACCGGATACAGAAAGGTGTCAGAGGTACTCCTAAGATTGTCCATGTGGATCGACTGGCGCGTTATTATGGGGCCAATAATGCTCGGGACGAGCATGTCTTAGGAGGGGGCAGTGTTACGCGCCACTATTAATGTCTTGTACATGGCAACACTAGTTACACTAGCGCCCTCTAGTGTCGAGTAAAAGAAAGTGTTGCGCGCCACTATTAATGTCTTGTACATGGCAACACTAGTTACACTAACGCCCTCTAGTGTCGAGTAGCAGAACTAGGAGAGTCGAGATCCTTCCAGAAATTTCGGGACTGATATGTACTCGAACATTCTAGATGTCGCTACAGTAGAAGGTTCTGGAAATCTGAGGCCCTATATAAGGCCGGTATAGACCACGACCGGGGCAGTATTGAATTGGCGATACAAGAGAATACTTCGAAGCGAAATAACGGCGAACTGTGTTTTATTATTAGTGTGATTTTAAGTTATAATTAGTGTTGTGTAATTAAATAGTCAATTTTGGTAATTCAATCGGCAGTATTTAATTGTCTCGGACCCCAAACTCGTAACACTATAATGTATTTTCTTCCTAGGAGTCTGTCTACTTACTTCCCTATTTGGCAAGAATTATGACACTGTGTTTTAGGAGGTATTCTATAACAAAAAATCAATTAATACAATATACCGGGTGTTAGTGAAACGTTCCCGAAAATGAAGACAGACTATAGTAGTACTAAGGATACCTTTGATGATGGGTCACAACGAAATTCGATCCCGAGGAAAAATAATAATCTTTTCACAACGTTTTATTAACATTATTCACGCTCCATCATGTTAGTACAGCTAAATGAAACGATAATTTCATTAAAAAAAAAATCATGAAAATACTTAAACATAAAACCAGCAGTCGAATTACAATCAGCTGACTAGGGGTGAATGTACGCGCAGCCGGCGAACTCTTATCTAGCTCGGTGCGAAACAATGCCTACTCACTTTACCCTTCCCATTCACACACGTGCTACCGCCGCCCGGCCGGCTCGTGTCGCCTCGCGCTGTGAAATTTATACATGTCAGCTTTGCCAACATGTGGGGAGTTCCCAAAATTACGGGAATTTAAAGTTGGTTAGGATTTTATGGGGATTGGTATTATGCGGGGAAAATACGGGGATTTTGAAAATCGATAGACAGGGCCAAGTCAGAACCTTTTTTCAAGAAATCTAAATACTTTTCTTAACATTTTGTTAGGTTACTTATGAATATCTAATGACTCCCTTTTTTAATTATCTTCATTGCACCACATTTATTTTTCGGATTTATTTCGGCAACTATTGTGTATCATTTAATGCTTTTCATTTCTTTATTTTTTAATTTGAAAGAAAAAAAAGTTTGTTAAAAAGTAAATCTTATAAAATTACTTGAAAATCGATTCATTTCTTAAAATAAAATTGAGGGGACTTTATGAAGAATCTGTTGAAGTTTTGTCCTTAAATTGGGGAATTTGACTTGAATTTTAGGGGATTTTGACAAATTGGTGTTGGCAACGCTGCCATGTTGCACCGAAATTTAGTTTGCCGGCGACATAAGAATTAAAGGCGGCAATCACTATATAACTTGCAAGAAATTTTTAATAATTTTGACGTACCACTTTTTAAATTCAAAGTATTGATCGGATTAAATACGGTAAGTCAATTAAAATAAAGTAAAAGTATTATTTTTTACATTAATTCTGATAGATTAATTAACTGTCGATCCTAATTGTCATTGATTTTAACTATTAAATTATTCAGTACCATTTCAAGTACAAAATCAAAGATAATGATGAAATAGTGTTTATAATTGCGTAAGTGAGTATTGAGTTCCCAATTAGGTATGTTTATTAATTTAAATATATTTTTGTAGTAATTGTATTAAAAATGACAACCATAACTTCTAAATTCCATATGAAGACTAGTCGTATAACTAAACTTATAAATAAAATAAACGTTGGCAATGTCGTAACGGTTTAACGGTCTGTGGAAATGCTCAGTGCTTCAAGGACGTTACGAATGCCTCGTGCGCATTTGTTTTGGCGGGATTGATTATTAATTTTATTTTTTGAGACAGTTCCGTGTTGACTATCACGTGTGAGCGACAGTTCAATCGTTTTGTTTAATACATTCTTCTTGTTACGTTTTGTTTTTCTTGTTTTGTTTTAGTAATGCCTAACGCGTAGGTAGTAGGTACGTTTATAGTGCTCGTGAATACGGCAACAGTTAATGTGCCTTGGAGAATCTCATAAGGCCACGGGGATTCAGATTGGTAAGCTGTTTAATACCTATTTTTTTAAATAACAGTACTGAACTCATCTGAATAGGTACATAACTGAATACATCAGAATAATAAACATACCTAGTAAGGTCATAAATTCTGTCACATGTTTAATATAAAATAATTGAAACAAGTTTATTCATTATGTAACCATTTATATACCAAAATGAACTTAACAAAACATAGATTCTTATGACACTAAAGTTAATTCAATCTGCGCGGCCAGTCGTCTATCGCAGCACGAACGAGGTCCATGTCAATATCGGCGGCTGCCTTAATCAAGGATGTCTTGAGTGAGTCCAAATTGGGATGAGGCTTTGACCACGCCTTTTCCTCCAAGTGTTGCCATATCTTGTAATCTAACGGATTCAAATCTGGACTGGAGGAGGGCCAGTCTTCGTGCCGGATGAAGTCGATTTCACGCGCCGCCAGCCAGTCTTGTGTGCTCTTCGCTCTATGAGCAAGCGCCGAATCTTGTTGGAATACCCAGTGCCTGTTATTGAACATGGTATGAGAAACAGGTTCCATAAGGTTCGTCAGGACTGTATTTTGATACACAACTGCATTCGTTTTTACACCTTTCTCACAAAAATGTACCTTTTTTAAGCCCCAATAAGACACTCCCAACCATACCATGAGCGAGAATGGAAAATGACCTCATTGGACACGCGGAATACGGTTGCTCGCTTCTTCACTACTGTGTGCGTACACCTTATCATTTTGTTTGTTGTAGCTCTCTTCTACGGTAAAAATTTTTTTATCCGAAAAAAGAATTTCCCGATATTTTTTTCCCGCGTACCGCTTCAACAAAGCGCGGCATCTCTTCAGTCTCAGGTCCATTAGACGAGCATTCAAACGATGTCCTGTTTTTCTTCGATATGCCCGAAGCCCTAAGTCTTCATTTAACACCCTTTTCACCGTGGTTCTGCTTAACCCCATCTGAAGGGCCAACAGTTTCTGCTTACGTTTGGAATTTCTTTGAATTCGCGCCTTCACAGCTTTTATCACTGCTGGAGTCCTAACAGACCGAGGGCGACCACTTCTTGACCTGTCATCTACACTAGAGTCTTCATTGTATCGTTTGATGGTACGATAAACGAATCTTTTGGTTATATTCAAATTTTTCAGTATGTTAAAAATTTGAATTGGCGAGTAACCGCAACGATGCAACGCAATAACTGCAACACGGTCTTCTTTAAGCGTCCACTCCATATTTAAAAATGAGTAAAATTCTAAAAAGTATACAGTTTTATTTTCATGAACAATTCGAAATTCGAATTCAATAAACTTTTTTGTGGCCAGCATTCTAAAAAAAAAGTTTTTACTGTGTGACAATACTTATGACCTGACTAGGTAACGTACACGATGGATAAAAAAGCATGACTCTAACCTTGTTTACATTTCATTTAAGTAATTTTTTTATTAGCGGGGAACCGAAACAGGTATTTGGTTTATTTAACCTGTAAATAAAGTGGCTAGGTGGAGACAAGCACAGTGGCAAAATAGTAGGTTAAGTAGATAAGTTAGGTATTTAGACAAGTGTTGTAAATTATTAGGTATTGTGGTACCATTTCTAGCTGCGGGCCGCGCGAATTCGGCGTCCGCGCGTACATTGACCCGTAGTCAGCTGATTGTAACTGCTAGTTTTATGTTTAAGTATTTTCATGATATTTTTTAATGAAATTATCGTTTCATTTAGCTGTACTAACATGATGGAGCGTGAATAAAGCTAATAAAATGTTGTGAACAGATCTTTTTTTTCCTCGGGATCGAATTTCTTTGTGACCCATCATCAAACGTATCCTTATTACTATCGTCTGTCTTCGTTTTCGGGCGCGTTTCACTAACAGCCTGTATACAGTCGTATATTATATGTCGCAAATCATAAAGCAACTTTGTTACAAATTGTTAATGATATGTTATATTTTTCATAAAGTCATTCGTACATAGGATAAATAATATTTTTTTTTAAATAAATGGATAGATTTTTTTTCAACGTTTTTAGGAATTACAATATATTTTTATGTTGAATAAAACTACTTTTACGGATTCTATGGCGTTTAATTAACTAATTTTTTATTGATCCCGACGTTTCGGGTACTTTACAGCACCCATGGTCACGGAGCACTGAGGTGATTGACGTCCCGATGTCAGAGTTAACCCGGAGTAACCGGGACAGCGTAACTTAATGCAGTGTCACCTCTAGTACGTAGTACATAATAGCTCAATGTTCTGCTCAATGATCATTGAACGCGATAGAATCCGTAAAAGTAGATTTATTCAACGTGTAGTGTTCGCGTAAATATAATAAATCATTATATTTTTATGTACTAAATATCAGGGTCTTGTGTTCGTGATTTTTTACTCTTAAACGGCTTGATTTATGTTGATTAAATTTTTATGGGGTAGTTGAAAGTTTACCTCAATTTACCTGGATGGTTCTTTTGTTGAGATCTAAAATAACTTTCAAATGCCGAGACGAATTGCTAGTTTGATATAAAGAGAATTCTGAATGGGTCAGGTGTATTTAAAGAAAGCTCGTGTAATTTCAGATTGTTAAAGATCTTAGTTCCCAGAGGTTTAATAAATATAGTCTGTTCGCTTGGATACGGTCGCCTTTGAGTCGCGCCGCCTTGGTACGTGTTGCATCTTGTCAAAGGCGCTGCCACAATATCATAAATCTTCGCGTGCGGCGTACATCGGAAGGAGAGCTTTGCATTTTAAAACTAAGCCCCTTAGTGAAAAGTTCTTTGCTACTAAAGTTGTGTTTAATATTTATATTCGTATTTTACTACAATAGCCATAAGATCAAAATAGGATTCTATTTTATTCTTAGAATAGGAAGATATTTATTTAAGAAGCTGTAAAAAATAATAAAATAAAAACAAAATAATAAGTACGCTTCCGGGTGTACCGACATTATCTTAGCGAACAGGCTATACTAATTACCCTACTAACAAAAGTTAAAGTAAGTTATTTAATTGCAGAATATCAGTAGGTGTGGAGGGTGGCGGTGCGGGGGTGGGTGCGGGGGCGGGCGCGGGGCGGAGTGCGTGCCGCTGGACGCTGTCGGGGCGCGGCGTGCGGCTGCGCGCCGACCTGGCCAGCCCCGAAGACGTGTCGCTCGACGCCGACCGCCACGGCACCTCCGTCTGAACCGCGCGCCGACACACCCTCCACTCCCTTCACCCCCACACTCCCACACTCCCGTACTCCCATACGTTCCAAGCTGTCCTTCGCCAACCCATCGACTGCCAAATACTGATGTGCCTAACGTTAATAACTTCATTTATTGGCAACGCGATCGTCGTAATTGATTTGTTCAATATCTCGGCACCTCCGCCTAAAGGCCGATTTACACTTCAATTACAGTAGCGAGTTAACTTGTGTGCATGGTGAGTTAAGTAAAAAATATCGTTTTAACGGCAATCAATGAGTTAAGTAGCAAAATAACAATTAAGTTGAACGGAATAGCCGGCTGGTCTATTTTTCGGCGAGTCAAGTTCGAATATTGTCCTCACGCGCGTCTCCTGCCACCCGCAACTAAACTCGCCGCTCGAGTGAACGCGAGCGAGTTTAGTTCAGTGCATAAATTGACAGAAAACGTGTTCACGTTCTACCCTCAAAATATAAAATTGTACTTTTTTTTAACTAAACTCATCACGAAGATATTTGAACACCACTGCCTACTTAACCGTTTACTGTCAACTGCCCTGTAACTAAAACTCGCTACTGTACTTTTCGAAATATAAATCAGCCATAAGACACGAACACGCCGTTGGACCTCCTCGTTTACGAACTGACCTTCACCGACCCATCGATAACCAAATACTGTATAATGTGTCTAATATTACTGCATCGATCACCAGTGCGATCGTGTAACTGCGGTAGGAATCGTACTTTGCTTTGTTTTGAGGTTTGATGTCGTTGTATGTATATCAGTATCGATTATTAGACGATATCTCTTCTGTCTTTTTCTTCACAGCAAGTGTTGACACTGCTGGACATGAGCATTTCCAGGTGGAAAGAATTTACTATAATCATCACTAGGCAGGCGGATTGACGCCTGTTGCCGGTTCTACTGGTCTATAGTATATAATATATTATATCTATTAAAAACCATAAAATTTTTATGGCATTTTCTTAATTTGTCTCTCACGACACTGCCTTTTTCGTTTTTTTGTTTTATATTAATATTTTATTTTATACTACGAAATATTTTCATAATGAAAATACATAACGTAGTTGTGGAATAACTCCCACCGGCATACAATCATACCAGAGCTACACAATCGCACTGATGCTCTCGCTCGCACCTAGTGTGACGCTTACCTACTTAAAAGATATAACCCTACCGAAATATCTGCGGACCTGGTTAATAATGGTCTTTATAAATATCACTATCACTACAGCCCAACACAAATCCACTTCTGAAGTTAAGCCTCCCCCATAGATTGCCGTAAAGTACCGTGCTAAGCGACTTGTATCCATCCAATTTACATTCACTTACATAGGAATGTTAAATTGCTAAAGAATATAGGTATCCAGTAAAGGTTATATACTGAGATATTAATAAATCTAATTGATATTCACAGTGTTAACCTTCAGTCGTATAATATACTCAATATAATATTATTTTGTTAATAAAATATTAAACCGTGTAGTTGTGGTGTAAGAATATCCACTACCTCATATCGTTCCGTGGGTGTCGGTAAGAAAGAAAGGGAAACTGAAACAGGGTATGAGTAGCAGCATTTTCCTAATATCAACCAAAAATTATAAAATGTGCAACTATGACAAAATACACCCTGCATGATATGAAGCAATCTATGGAGGAGGCCTATGCTCAGTAGTGAATTTTATTTAGACTTAAAAAGTAATAAAAAATGTAACTGACGGCGTGGTGACGAAATAACACTATACAATTAGGCTGAGATCTATAGATCGTACTTTGGCTTTGCTCAGACTTAGCTTACGACAAACTTAGCTGAGTATATGCTCAGCTTAATCTTTAATTCTGAATTTAAAGTTGTATCGGGCTAAGATTAAGCTAAGCTTATGCTAAGGCCCAGGGAGTCCAAATATTAATGGATGCTTCATTCCACGTATTATGTTATAGAAAACAGTCGTATGAGAACGGGAACGGATGAGATGAGTGAAAAAAAAAAATAAAAAGAAAGAAAAAAAATAAGATTTTAAGAAATTTGAAATAAGTTGAAATTACGATAATAGAAAATGGATGAATGCTATTTAAAACTAGAAGACGGCCTAAAACTACCTATTTATTGTTTTAATTAATTAGAGTAACATAAAAACAACAATTAAAAATTAACACGGTGGTTTTGAATAATATCCCGAGTTTTACGTAAGTCTGCTCTTATAGAGAGAGATATACCGACATTGTCTTAGCTCGAAAATAAAGTCTGTGCAAAGTCAAAGTACGGTCTATAGATCTCAGCCTTAGACTCGCAACGTCTTATCACAAAACGTATCTTATAATAAAAAAATATATTACATTTATATGTGTAATATATACTAAGTTTACAACGGGAGAAACGCACTTTCTAGCAAAGTTCGCAAATATTTCGGTCGGCTTGTACTCACATCGTGATTAGTTCCGTTAAGTGAATTGGAACTGTAAGGTTAAAAACAAATAAGGTCCGTATTTGTTTACGAATTGTTGGAAAATGTAAAATATGTTCAAAATGTAAAATAGATTTTTAGATAGATGTTATAAACGCCTTTTAATCGAAAAATTAAAATAAACTTTATGTCGTAGGTAATAAGATTCGCTAAATTACAAATTGAATAAAGCTTAAGCTACATTTGATTTTATAGCAAGCACAAAGAGGAACGTAAACTGTTAAACCCCACGGCATTTTCTAAATCGCTTTAAATCGATTCTAAATAACAAATTAGTTAATAAGAATATTATAATGGATTTATTTATTGTGGCTTGTTGAGGATGATTGATTGTGTGACGATATAAAATGTATCTTACGTTGACGTGTTATAAGGTCTGAAATTGTGATTGCATTAAATTAAAGTATGTTAGAAATGTGGAACTGTTAGTTATAACTCGGAACAAGTGCACTTCTACCCGAGCAACGATTGCGCATATTATTAACTATGTAAGATTAAAATTAGAAATTAGTCTAAGCTAATATTTGTGCGAATACAACAGTTTATCAGTAAATAATTTATAATTACATTTCTAGATTCTTGCAGTATTTTTATTGCTGCTATGGACTGACGTAATATTACACTGAAAACGTGTGAACCGCCTTAGGTCCTACAATTTTGTTTTTCATATGCGATATACACCCTCACATGTATATTGGCACCGATAGTCGGACCTTGTTGTATTTGTGTAAAATTGTAGGACCTTGGGTGCTTCACACGTTTTCAGTGTTACATTACGTCCGGATTTTTTACGTACGTGCGGCTATAATTACGATATATGAGTTTAAATATATTTCTTTCAATTTCCTAAATTCCGAAAGGGGATATGTTTCGAATTTTATTAACTGCAAAAAAAAAAACATTGGCACGTAAGGAATTTTTTTCTTTACGTTAATGTGCAGTAGTTGGTAATGAATTCGCTGTGAATATTTCTGCTCAAAGTTAAATTTATATAATATTAACTGCTGACAAATGAATCCTATGCCAAAGTGCAAACATGTGGCAAGTAGAAGCTAAAATGAAAAAAGCAACATGGCTTAAGGATTGGGTAGTTGACACGAACATTAACAAATGAATGCATCATAGACTTTGTTACTTCATTTTTTTTAATAGAGTGACAAACTAATTTACAGTCCACCTGATGGTAAGTGGCGACTGTAGTCCATGGACACCTGCCGCCAAGGCTCACCTCTCAGGACTTAGATGGAACACAGCCACCAATTACACTGACTCTCTACACTCTTCAAATTACAGTAGTGCATGCACTGCCATCTAGCGGCAGAAGTAAGTAAAAGAGAGCTATCTGCCCAGACAGACTCCTAGGCAGTATAGGAGTCCTATAACGTAGTGTCAGTGACACACCCAGTGTTTGTCAATTATTCGTTTTAATTTAAATTTGTTCCTTTAAAAAATATACGAACAGATGTTTATTTGACATCGAGAAATTGATGTTGTTTACTGCTATTAAAAATAGAATTTTATTATGCAATTCCTATAAAAAAATAATTTTTCACTTTGTAAAAAGAATGTTAGCATGAGTGTCATCTACCCTACGCCAATATATTTTTTAATAGTTATCTTTATAATAAAAAAGTAGTAATCATACATTTACTACATTAATGACTACATCAGTAAAATGCTTCTATGTTATAAAGGTAATCCCCCCCCCCCCCCGTAAAATAATAAAATATAATAAAAACGCCAAAACCACCAAAATTATTGAGATTTATTGATATACTTTCTTTTGTTTTAAGTTATGTAATATTTTTTTAGGTTAAGGATATTATTATCTTTCAACCGTAACGCATTGGTAATTTTTTTAATGTACCCCGCCGCCATGTTGGCAGCTAGTATACATTATGTAAGGGATGATATTATCGCAATATCGCTGTAGACAAAACTGCATATAGAATAGAAAAATTTAGAACTTTAAATATTCCGCCTTTTATTAGAAACAAAAATATCGTAAGAGCTAATTTCACACTCCGACTGATAGTGGTAGCCAATGCTGGTTGTAATTTTTAATGAAATTAAAAAATATATCTTGAATAATTGAAATTTACACAGCTTGCTTTCGAAATAGTTTATTTATTTTATATTTTTTTTAAATCATGTTTTTTAAACGTGAACAAATGTTGCCAAGTATAAAAATATAAATAAAATTCGTCGAAATTAATTTGATTCTATATTTTGTGAAATAAACGAATAAAAACTAGTCGAACTTCTGAATCTCCATATTGCTTAAATTATAAATCGTTATTTAACTGGCAAGTGTAATATTATTTTAATCACCGTAAAATATAGTGATAATAAGGTGACACCTTCTGTTCTTTTTTATGTTTTTTTTTTAATTATCATAATGAGTTATTAAGTATAATATATTTTGGAATGTGTCATACATATTATCAAATTTAAGAACTTCTTATTGGAGACTTAGGAATATAATAATTTAAAAATAATAATCAAATAAGACTTAAATCCACCAAAGGCAAAATGAAAATGTAGTTTAAATTCTAAATGTTAACAACATAGCATCGTCCGCAGCTCCTAGTACTAAAATTGACATAAAAAAGTGAAATATAGCAATAACTATGCGACTACATTTCTGCAACCATGACATTAAGCTTTAGTTAGAATTAATAATAGTAGGCTAGGATTCGTTGAAAAAAATCAATTTTAATCACCTGACGTATACTCGGTCTATAACTATAGATGTATGGAGCGATGTGAATTGTGCACAGTGACAAAATTGACACTTGGGATCACCACAGCTGCTTGCAGTACTAAATGTACCTTCAATTTGTACATAAAAGAATCTTAATAATTTATATTTTGATCCACTGTATTTAATTTTTTTGGTTAAATTTTTTAACTAATTTCATAGCGCACGCACACATTCGTAAGGGTCGGCCGGTGGGCAAAAACGTTATTGCCCATAAATCACATTCAATTTGGCATAATTTCAAATAAAAGTAGAAGCTTTATGTACTTGTATTTTCAAAAACTGCAATGACGATCAACTTAAGTTTAAAATTTTCTACTCTGAAAAATAACCCAGTATCTTAACACTTTCCTATTTGCACATTCAAACATTTCGAGTGAAGCCAGTTTTAAAATCTTTGTCGTCAAAAGGCAATAGACTGATCCCATTGTTATTTTAGTTCTGTAGTAGTATAATATAAAGCAGTTTAAGGTTGAACTCTAGAGTCAGTGCCATTGTATTTTTTGGATTACTTTTAATTTGGCCTGTGTTTGTTAAAATTAATTTTTGCATTTCAGGTTTTATTTTAATTTTAGGAAATTATTACGAGCATAGATATTTTTTTTTCTTATAAAATTATAACCAACTGTGCAACCTATAAACAAGATGAAATGAAATTGAAACTAAGGTTTTTATTAAGTCACGTGAATTACAACGCACAGAACGAGTGTGTTATAAGGTGAAGGTGTGTAATTAAAAACACACACAAATCTAAGTGGAGTGTTATTTACCCGACTAACTGACAAAATAGAAATTATATCGTTTCGTTTTTCCTTATATTCACATTTAAAACCATGCAAATTTTTATCCGCACTTGTGGTTATTTGGTTTCTGTGCGTTATTATTTGACTTGCCATTTATTTAGTGCAATAACAATCAAAAATTGATGGTGATCAAGGTGATCCTGTCTGGTGATTATGCCCCTGTCTAAAGCCAAATACAAATTAGAATATATTTAATTTGATATAACAATGTAAGCTACAATATAATATAATGCAAATAACTTTAGACTTAGTTATTATTTTGTTATCATATTTATTTGGTAATTACTACTTTTGGAAAATACCCACTGAAAATGTCTAATGTGATCCGTAATTGTGGCATTTAATTAATTCATTGGTTATTTAGTTATTAATCTATTCTTATTTGTTTGTCTATCATATTATTTTAGAATAAGTACTACTTTACAGCAAAATAGTCACAAAGTTCTGCAAATATCTGTGTAATCTGCTAGAGAATTTATGGCTTTGAGTTTGGAGGATATTTAGAAGACAACCTAAGAATAAACCAACAGACCAGTCAGACAGTCTTTTTAATTTGTTATATAAGTTTCATCGACTAATTTATACGAAGTAAGTCTATTCATTTTCAAATATTTAATGTGGCCTTAGGTTTCAATTAAATGTGAAATATTTATTTTTAATCTAATTAAATGGATATTACGTTAGTAAATGCATCGGCGTACAATCTAACACGTTTCAAGTTCTAAATTCGTTCACATTTTAATCTTTCGAATTCAATTACTATAAAATCTTTATTAATGGTTTCCATAGAACATGAAATTAGTTTTTGATATGGTATTATAACAGATATTATTAGTTATGAATTTGCATATGACAGTTTCCTCTTATTGGTGCGAACTGCGAATATAGGCCTTATTATTAAATTAAAATGGTTTATGTATAGTTTACATACAATCTACCGGATATTACCATGCTTGTTTATAAATTATTTTCAATTTTTTTTTTTAATAAACTTGTCACTTTTTCTATCTTCTTTGGATCGGCCATTTTACATCCGTCCCCTAAACCATACGCAAAATTTACTTTACTTATATTTTTTTATTGTAAAAATGTTTTATGTAAATTTAATTCTATCTCAACTTGTAACCAAAGTATGCTGTTATTTAACATAATTATGAGTTATTTTTGGTTGTCTGAATGTATTTTTCACGAATTATAAGCAATGCAATATTACACATTAAAGATTTAAAATGCAATTTATTTTATTTTACCCCTTTCAATTAAATGTAGGTAATCGTTTATTACTACATATACAACATGTAACAAAAACCCTGTGGTTCCCGTTAAGTACGTTATCAGTTATATTTTTTTTTATTTAAAAAAAACTTGTATATGGTTTTATTACCTCTGCATTGTCTGGGGAGTAAGAGGATTGTCAAAGATCCTGCTTTACTTAGCTTTAGCATCGGCTAGTGTCAGTAAGAGGTAATAAAACCACATAAAATTAAAAAACAATTTTTTTAATAAAATAAAAAATAAATATGGTCTAGTTTTAAAAAAAAAGTTATTTCTATAGGTTTGAATACTGATCCTGATAACGTACTTAACGGGAACCACAGGGTTTTTGTTACATATTGTATACTGTTTTCCACAGTGTGGTGGTGGCGCGGCTTCAAGAGAATCACTCGCTCCATTTCGTCACGTGAGTACCGACTAAGGTATCGTGTATGTGTATGTATGATATACAGTGTGACTGCCTCGTTTGTCTAGTGGTCACAAACGCGTCTACTGATCGTGAGTTCCGGATCCGAATCCCCGGTCGGGCCAAAAACAAAACTATAAGAATTTTTCTGTCAAGAAATACTCAGTGCCCGGAGTCAGGAAGTCGGTGGTCTTTCATCGCCGTGCCTCCGAAAGCACGTAAATCCGTTGCGCCTGACCTAACGGTACGGACTCCGATGGGACGGTAAACCGTGACTAGTGAGTGAGTGAATAGAGTACGTGTACTTGGAGTGCACTGGAGCACTATAATCCTGTCCTGCGCACATAGCTAGCCTCCGTGACCGAAATTCGGTTTGAAGGACATATTATTATTATTATCATTATACATGCATACAATTTGGGCGCTTTAAAAGCAATAGTGTGTAGATAATTATCGCATGATAAATATCGACACATCGTCATATTTAACGTGATGTAATAGGTGAGGGTAAAAATTTATTACTGGACGTTCGACGAAAAAAATACGGCAGCACATCAATGCTTTCGCTTTTGTAACTTATGTCTATTGGATTAGAAATATAACATTTTTAAAATATATCGAAATTTATACGAATTCGATACTCTAAAATAAATATTGAATATCGGTATATCGCGATTAAAAATATCGACGGTAAATATGGATATTTCTATATTTTTTACCCAAGCCTACAAGAGTGAATAGGCTTTTGTCACGCTAAGACAGTGTGATTTACCATCTAGGGCTTTATCACCAATTACCACTAGGTGGATTCTGTTTAAGTATCGGCTTTTATAATAACAAATAAAAACTTCATCAAGCCCATCACGGACCTTAACCACTGCCATCCATTGACTCAGTGCACTTTTCATCACGCTGGCACTCGGGGATATCAACTCTGTAATATCGTATCGTACATCATCATCATCATTATCATTACGCCTCTATAAAGTTTTCTGCAGACCATAGGCCTTCTCCAAGGAATGCCACAAAGACTACATCAAATCGAAGTTGAGAAATGTACTCGTCATTAATGTTGATTTAGTATCCTTTACATTCCAGTATAGTTGAAAACGTCTTTCAATACAGATATGATGTTTCGGGGATATAAAATGACACTTTTTCACCTCTGCAATTGGATAGGTTACGTATTTTGGTTTTGTACTTGGATAGCCACCGTAGCCTTATTGTAGTACACACACGAGCACTTCTATTTACCGTCAACTTGGCACCGCTGAAGGAACTAAAGCGCTGTCGAAATTTTAGAAGGTAATTCGGTCTATAGTTCTTCAAGTGTTGCCGCCTTTCTTGAAGAACAAGACCACTGCACTTCTGCTACACGGATTAGTGCCACCATGGTGAACGGAATTAAAGAGCTTCTGAAGAACTAGGTACCGGTTTTCCACCCGCTTTCAGAAGCTCTGCTGTAACTCCATTCTCACTAGCCTTTCCGTTTTCAGGTGCTGGAGAGCCATTACAGTTTCAGTCAGGCTGACGTTCGGTATATCATAGGTATTTGTACGTATGATGAGACTTGCTCTTGTATTGTGCGTGTAGCTCCAACGATGATGTCTACAGCTGTCCGTAGAGTCGCAATATCACACAAAATCTCAGATGTCTCGGAAAATGCTGCTTCAGCAGTTGGTTCTATCCAGCAGACAGATCATTGATTAAGACTTGGAGCCTTGATTCCGTTCAATCGCTTCTTCAATAAGAGATACACTGAAATTGCCTAAGTCTCGCCGCACTCGTTTGATGATTAGTTGGTTCAGTTGCCTGTATGCTGAAGAAATACTGCAGCTTTATTTTCTAGACGGGGACTGTAATATATTTCATTCAAATATGTGAGAATCTTACATTGAGTTATAATGTACTACGTACTATAGGAGACGCCTCAACTCCATTGTTTGTATTATGCGTTAGAGCGCGTGCGCTCCAACTCTGTATCAAGCGGTTGCTGCAACGTGAGACGTTTGAGTGAAGAATTTTTTTTTAAATTAATTATACTTGCATAAGTATTGAGATACTGTTCAAACTACTCCAGAAACATAAGTAAAAGACAAAGAGTGACTTTTCACCAGTAAGTTATTATTTTTAAAACACGCTTAATTTAATTATATTTTGTCAACTGCAACAAACGTTAGTTTCTCTATCTGGTCTGTGACTGCAACGTACACGTGAATGTCAAAGATTAAAACATTTTTATGCGCAGACTTGACACTATCGACGTATAATGTTAAGTAATATGACCAGGAAATATTAATATATAATCACGGTAGGAAATGCTAATGCATTAAAACTAATATTTTCGCGGTCGTGTCATGTTCCGTGCATTTAAAAGATAACGACAAATACACCACGAAAACAGTAAGAGTGTACTTAAAGAAATCTGCAGTGCCATCATCATCATCATCATTATTACAGCTGTTCACAAGTCCACTGCCGAACATAGGCCTCCCGCAAGGAATGCCACAAAGCACGATCCCGAACCACCTGCATCCATTGACTTCCTGCATGTCTTACTAGGTCGTCACTCCATCTAGTGGGGGGACGCCCTACACTTTGCCTGCTGGTACGAGGCTGCCAGTCGAGAACCTTTCTTCCCCATCGGTTGTCGGTTCTTCGAGCTATATGCTCGACCCATTTTCACTTCAGCATACTAATTCTTTGGGCTATGTAGGTTACTATGGTTCTACTGCGGATATGTGACAACGTAATTATATTATTTATATACACGAACGATTTTTTGTAATGTTCATCATATTTACGAGACTTGAGAGAGGCTTGACTTCGGCTCGAGTCGTACTAGTATATGGCAGTTTTTTAAAACTGTAACGCTAGAATTTTTACAGGCTTCTCAAATAACTAGTAACTTTTTTTCAGCCAACAAAATGTGGTGAACAGGAAATAGGTATCAGAACCGTTGTCTGAATCAGCAAGCAGTTCAAATTCAATTGTTGATAGTCCGAGAAAAATTGTACTTAAAAATAAATTACGCAAGTGATGTTCCCTAAGCCTAATTCGAGTGATATACATATATACGAAGCCTAACCTTTCAAATATACAACATAATATAACGTAATTAACGCACATCATCAGACACCCCAATTAGTATATTATGTTATAATAATAATAATAATAATTTATAATATAATAATAATAATAATAAGGCGTAGGGAAGTGACGATCCCATCGCCCGCTGACAAAACTGCTAGGTCAGCGCAGTCAGCACCTTGCCAAGAGATGTTAGCGCCGTGCCTCGGCAAAATTGAAGGTGAAAAGGCCCGCTGCCTGGAGGTCGCCAGGGCGCGTCTGGAACTGGCGCTGGACTCGACAGCGTGCGAACCGCCAGCCGAGCGCGAGGTGCTGCACGACCACCCAGCAGCCCCTCGCATCCATCATCCCCACCAGCTAGCTTGGTGTTGGAAGGGTCTTCGCGGGCCCAGCAATCAGCACCCGCCACTGGTGGAGTACGCCGCATGCGTTAGTCAATGCAAATGAATAGAAATGCATAGCGGGCGTATTTTGAAGCGAAAGGGGGAGAAATTGGAGGTTTTGCGTATCGGGCTAGGATGCATCGGCTATTTGCTGAGATGGAGCCGTCTATTACTGTTACCAAGCAAAACCTGGCAGACCGAGTTCGGTACATCATGCGCTCAAAAAAATTTGATGACGCTGAACTCGAACGGCTACGACGTGAGGCTATTCCTTTGTCGAATGAAAATACTACGACAGGAGATGCGGCTCTACGAGTTGCAGAGCAACCCGCACATATAGATACTGCCGTAGATCTCCTTGTGGTTGACTCAGGCGACGATGGAATAGTCGCCCAGGAACAAGAGCTAATGAGGAGCATATTGGAAGAGGCGATTAGGGAAACGAGCAGTACGCCTCTCGAGAATCGACCGCGACTTCCCCGTATACCCCTAAGCAAGCGGAATCGGGCTGTCGTGAGGGCTCTCAACCCAATGCTGGTGACCTATTTGGAAGCCAGCCGGGACCTTTGCGAAACGGACTCAATTCTTTCTAGCGCCGCACTGGCAGTTTGCCGTATTATTGGCGCCAAACTTCCCACGGCTGGACGCGCTACTAGAGAAAGTAGCGCCATCCCAGCCTGGAGAAGAAGGATTGAGGACCGTATCGCAAAGGCTAGGGCCCTCATCGGCAGGCTGATAAGCTTCAGGTGGGGAAATAATAGGCCGAGAATTGTGCGCACCGTCAGGATGGCGTTTGCTGGGACAAACATCAGTTTGTCCCAGCCGGATATAACGCAAGAACTGACGGAGTGCATAGACGACCTGAAGCAGAGAATAGCTGCTTGGGGGAAGCGGATTCGGCGATATACCGAGAGGTCGACACGGTTCAACCAGAATCGTCTCTTCCAGAGTGATCAGAAGAGGCTCTATGAATCATTGGAGCGACCAACGGTACGTGGAATGGGCCCAGCACCGAATCAGGCCGACACTATCGCATTCTGGCGCGGCCTGTGGTCATAGTCCGTAAACCACAGCGAGGGCACTTGGACGGAAGTCAATCAAAAAAGTCATCATAACGCCGGCTGACGTAGCTGAGGCGGTCCGTAGGGCCCCGAACTGGAAAAGTCCGGGACTCGACGGACTGCATCACTACTGGCTGAAGGGGTTCGTGGTGTGTCACGCTGTGCTCGCCCGACAGTTTCAAGAGGCTCTCGACCAAAAGTCGCTCCCGAGCCTCTTCACTACTGGGATCACTCATTTGGTTCCTAAAGACCGGGATTCCACAGACCCGAGCCATAACGTGTCTACCTACTATATACAAGACACTAACATCCATTTTCAACGCGAGAATCACTCGTCACCTGAACTCCAATCAGGTGTAGTCGCGCGCTCAAAATGGATGTCGGGGCGGTGGTCGTGGAACCAAGGAACCACTCCTCATTGACGCGGTCATTGGCAAGGTGGCAAACGCAACCGTCGGAACCTCTCCGCCGCCTGGATAGAATACAAAACAGGCATTCGACTCGGTGCCTCATATATGGCTTAAGAGGATCCTCGAGCTGTACAAGGTTGACTGTACAGTTCGACACTTCCTCGGGCAGTGTATGGGACAGTGGAGTACGATCCTTTGTCATCTAGGCGAGCGGATAATGGTTGCGGAGAACCACATAAGGATAAGAAGGGGTAGGCAGGGCGATTGTTTGAGTCCAATCTGGTTCTGCCTCTCTGTGAACCCTCTTAGTACCTTACTGGAGGGTTCCGGCAGGGGATTTCAGCTTCGGAGAGGCGGTACAAAAGTGACCCACCTTTTCTATATGGATGATCTCAAGTTATTCGCCTCCAGTCGCTCTCATCTTATGGAATTGCTAAACATCACTTGTGATTTTATCAACATAAAGACCCTATCCGAGGCTGAAACATACCAATACTTAATAGAATCAGGCGTTACTTTGCGGAAGTCCATTATATTAAAGTTAAGTCTTAGCGGTTAGCCACCGCAGAGTCTATATCACCTGAGGATGCCTTGGTATGTCACAGAACATAGGTATCGATAAGGCGGACATGAAACAGTCAGTTTGCGGTGTTTTATGCACGCTTGACAAAAGTGCTTAACAGTCTTTTGTCGGGCGTTAATAAGACACATGCATATAACGGTTGGATCATGCCTGTTCTCATGTATACATTTGGCATACTCAGGTGGACTCAGACCGAACTGAGCGTTCTGGATAAAAAAGTCCGCACTATTATAACATCCCACAGGATGCATCATCCGAGGTCGTCAGTAATGAGGCTGTACTTGCCGCGGAAGCATGGTGCACGCGGCTCTTTAAGCGTGCAGCCTCCGTAATTACTTTCTGACGAGAGCGGATGATCCATACTATAGGGACGTTATTTCTTGTGCTAAAGGACTTACCACTCTATCCTTAGTCAACGAGCAATGGCAAGACCCGGCAGTACAGAACATTTGCGACCGGGAGACCGTATGGAATGAGAAGGAGCTCCACGGGAGGTTCTACAAGGCTCTACATGAGCCTTGCGTAGACACAGTCGCCTCCCTCCACTGGCTACGTTTCGGTGACCTCTTTGAGGAAACCGAGGGTTTTGTCTGTGCCATACAGGATCAGGTTATTAAGACCAAAAATTATCGGAAATACATCCTAAAGGATGGCGCCGTCGACATCTGTCGAGCTTGTCGCCATCCTGGTGAGTCACTCAGGCATGTCATCTCCGGTTGTTTTGCCGAAGATTATAATTACTTGCCGGAAGCCGTGCTCGGAAATTACCACGCCAGGCTCTACTGGGACCGGGCCATCATCACAGACAGGATTATTCTTGCGAATAAGCCTGATATTGTGCTGATGGCCCGGGCACAATCAAGGATATTTTGGTCAACATTACCATTCCTTATGAATAGAACCTTGTCAAAGTCGAAACAAATAAGCTGATAAAATATCTGGACCTGGCTCGCGAGGTGACCGGCATGTGGGGTGGTCTGCCGACCGAAATTATTCCTGTGGTCGTTTCTGCGAACGGGCTAATCCCGGTCAGCCTCTCAGGTCATCTAAGACGACTGGGACTCCGTAACGGACCGCTCCAGACTCAAATGCAGAAGGCGGTGCTCCTCGATACCGCCCGCATCGCCCGCCGGTTTCTTTCCCTTTCCCCCTAACCCTCGGCGGTTTGATCTCCCCTGCCGAGGGCTTCCATCTGGTTGGGTTTTTATATACTCGTATTTATGTAATTTTGATGTATTTATTTTATTTTATTGATATTTATGTAAGTTTATCATTTTCATTTTCAATTATGTATTTATACAGCCTAACCAGATGAGAAAACTATACAAATACCCCATAATAATAATAATAATAATATGCCCCCTAATCTCTCCTGCCGAGGGCTTCCATCTGGTTGGGTTTTTTATATATTTATGTATTTTTATGTATTTATTCTATTTTATTGATATTTATGTATGTTTATATATTTCGTTTACAATTATATATTTAAACAGCCCAACCAGATGAGAAAACTGTATAGATAGCCCCCTAAAATCCAGAACGACCAGATCACGTGGGGGGCGGACACACGATGAGAAATTACTGGCGTGGCTAACGTGGCGCTGGTAACCTATTAAAAATGGAGACCAGATCAAAAAGTAAACTGAGAGGGCCGCTTCCCGGGGGCAATCGCCGGGGCACACCTGGAGCTGACGCTGGATATTTCAGTTGAGTTTCGATCCGTCGGCGGTGAGGAGTTGAGCAGGCGAGCTCCCACCGGGGATTCACAACCCGAAAATGCTACAGCCGACAACGCCGGACTGGACAGAAACACGGACACTAGAAGCAATAGCCAATATGAACGTACATTTTAAAACGAAATGTATGAAATTCGTGTCTCCAAATGTCAAACAATTAAATACTAATGTAATTTTAAATGGGCAGAAACTGAGTCTTGTAGATACCACCATTTTTCTTGGAATCACACTAGATGAGAAGCTTCAATGGAGGATTTCAACTTAGTTCTGCAGCATATGCTGTAAAAAAGATTAGAAGTCTAACCAGTGTTGAAACAGCTAGAATAGTTTACTTTAGCTATTTCCATAGCATAATGTCGTATGGTATTTTGCTATGGGGACACGCAGCTGACACTGAAATTATATTTGTTTTGCAGAAAAGGGCCCATAAGAGCAATTTATGATTTAAAGCCTAAAGAGTCACTGCGACAAAAATTTAAGGAAATTAATATATTAACTTTGGCCTCTCAATACATTTATGAAAATGTAATGTACGTACACAAAAATAAAAGTAGTCTTACAAAAATAAGTGATATTCATTCTGTAAATACTAGGAACAGACACAAGCTAGTAGTACCAGTTACTCTACTCCATCGAGTCAGTGATTCATTCTTGGAGCGATGTATACGCTTTTACAACAAAATTCCAGAAAATATACAAAATTTGACCGGCTCAAAGTTCAAAAAATTTATTAAATTAAGTTTGTATAAAACGGGTTATTATAATATTAAGGAATTTATGGATGATAATAACCCCTGGAAATAAGATGATCGCTACCAATCTATTTCTAATTTGTTGTGTTGTCAATGTGTGTGACATACATGATTGTAAGCTGTTATTTAAAAAAAAGTCCCGCTGGGTTTCTTGCTGGTTCGTCCCAGGACAGAGATTTTTTCCGAACCAGTGGTAATTAAACAAAAGAGTGACTTTCAATAAGTATTATTTATAATCTATATTGAATAAAAAAGTAAAAAAAAGAACCTTTTAGCCCGAGTACCGTATCATACAGTCCCTCGGTACAGTCATCACCATCCCCCTCGGGTAATAGGGATTTATCAACTCCAGCCCTGGATGTTGCGCGGGAGGCAAATGCCTTTTTACCTGCGTCCACCAAGGCCGGTAAAACTAGGGTGCGGATGAAATGGAGCAACAAAGTAAATGTATCATACGTACCTATACGTCACAAAACTAGAGACCGATCTAACTGTTCACGCCCGAACGCTGGTTTCGGAATTTGACGCCAGAGGGCGCTCGGCTTGGCGCCATACCGGTTATGACGTTCGGTCGAGCGGTGTGGCGAGGGCGCGCGAACGCAGGAGTCATTTGCCAGCTGTGCTTGGGACAGCACGCTGTCTTTTTTTGTGCGGGAACGCGGAATAGTTTAGGCGCGTCTAGTAAATATACTGTATAGCATTCGTATCGCGCATTCCTTGTTTGAGAGCTTTTCCCGGGATTTCTTGGGTCTAACTCAGAATCTGTATAAGGGTATTCGACAATATTACGTTTATTACTATAAGCAAAAACGTAACACACGTTCGTGCGGTGTGTTACGTTTTTGCTTATAGTAACGGGATTTCGTATAGACCGACATTCTGTATTTGTATTGGGTGTTACGCTTTATAACAAATTAGAGTTAGTGGCTTCTGGAAGTTAGTTAATGGTACGATAAAGTTAAGGACTGTCCTCGTGACGAACGAAGGAAGTGACTGTGGACGACTCCGCGGAAGATTACCACAATTTGGAGCGGTGCTGAAGTCCGAGCTGCTGCCGACGGCAACGGTCTCATAAGGTCTACCACACTCAGTCACACACAGCTACACATCACTGACCCTTACTTCCCATGCACCATACAACCACATGCGACCTGACCGAACCCTGAGGGTCCAGTCGCCTTGGATATAGGTAAGTAAGTTCGGTTTTAATATTCTCCCTGTTGAATGGCAGTAGGATAAAACGCTCCCCCTTATTGCTTATTGTAATTAGAGATTTTCCACTTTGGCTCTAGGAGGCCCGACCTGCATCTGCTTGTGGGATCTTCCTTCATGGGCCGGGAAGATCCTACTCTTGGATAAGCAGCTGCACGCCGTAACACTAACCATATATAGGAAAAAACTGCACGAACGTTTCTTACTAAAATATCCTGATGTGAATGTGTCACAACAAAGAATTTCTGACCAGAAAAGAGTAATAGAACGGAATAAGCTTTTATCTCAAGACGTCCTTGAACGACTAAAAGAACAAGTACGAAAACAACTACAAGAGGAAGAAGAAGTTTACAACACCAACGAAGGACAAGCCACAGTTGAACTGACACCTTCGTCCATCCAATCAATGTTACCCTCACAAACACAACCATTCATTTCAACTAACCAACATTCACAGACCACACATACGTCGACACAAACAGAATCAATAACCCTATTAATAGAAAACGACGTTGAGACATTCGTTAACACCAATAATGCCACCAAAACATATGTCCAACAAATAAAAGACAAATTCAAAACAACTTTAACACTGTACTCAGAAATGGACCCAACAGCTAGGCCGAAATTACCCAAACTGAAATATTGCCCCAAACTTAATGAACTTATATACCTATTTAATCATGATATTCTTAAAGATTACATCTCACCAGACACACAACTAATAGATATACACACCTTAATATATTGCACTGCGATTGTCATCTCGGAGAAATTAAAATACAAAATCACGGAAAACACAGGACGTAAGGAAGAAAATCGACCACCATAGCAACAAAGATTGGAAAAAGATATTACAAAATTGAGAGAAGATATAGGAAAACTTACTCAGTACATCAACAACAATAGATCTAAGAAAGTAGTTGACAGAGTTGAAATTATATTTAGAAACACAACCATACATACAAGACACGAAAATATTAACAGTAAACCTGAAGAGTTCTTGGACACATTAAAACAGAAGTTAGCACTCAAAGCTCACAGACTCAAACGATACAAAAGAGCACAACAAAGGAAGAACGATAATATCATATTTGCCACTAATGAAAAACTGTTTTATAGAAACTTTGGGAACCCAAAGAGTGACGCAGAAATTAGTAATGTAGAAACTCCATTAGCAGAACAGTTAGACGAATTTTGGTCTGGTATATGGGAACAACAGGTACCACATAATGAGAATGCCATCTGTATAACTGAAGAAGAACAGAGATGGAGTACAATAGAAGAAATGGAGTTTACTGAGATAACAGAAGATGAGATCCGAAATATTACAGAAAGATTACATAACTGGAAATCTCCGGGTATCGATAAAGTGCATAACTACTGGTTTAAAAAATTAACATGCCTAAATAAGACTGTAGCCAAAAACCTATCAGACATCATTTTATCTAAACAGAACATACCCGAATTCATTGCTACAGGTATCAGCCGGAGAGGATACCTGCGTCTCGGTCAGAATGATGTTGCAGAAATTCACGGATAATGTGGCAGGGGTCGCCTTGGTATTGTTGCTCAGTTTGCCCCGAGCAGTTATGTTTTTGAGCTGAATTTAACCCCCCCCCCCCCCCCCCCAATATGCGTGGCAGCCTGAGCACCCACGCTCAGGAGTGGATTAACATGGTTGTGGATGCTCAGCGAGGGATTCTCCAGGGTACCCTGCTGGGGTAGTTTATGATGTAATTCCGCTACCATGTTGATGGGGGGAGGGGGGGGGGAATTGGGTCTCCGGTCACCTGCACTCACCAGACGAAACGCGGAAGCAGAGCTTCCACTTCACGCCGATATTCTGTGAGGTCGTGGTACCAACCCGGCTCGAGCCGGCCCATACATGCAACAGCAAAAACTGCCGCGTGGCTCTATCACCGTTAAAAAATGTAAATAAAAGTTGTAAATATGCTGGAGCAAGAAAAAGTATATATAGTGCCCATAGTCATCTCAACCACTGGAGTCGTCCCAAATAATATGTGGAATAATCATCGATCACTAATAGTGATCAATGGCAATAATCTAAATCTTATAGAATTAACAGAAAACACATATATAACCCTACAAAAAGCCGCAATTTTAAATACTTGCAGAATAGTGAGAAAGTTCCTGCAGTTGGAGGAAAATGAAATAGTTTAAAGTCCAACAATCCCTACGGTAAGCTGTTTCATACCTAATTTTTTTTTTAAATAAGCTTTTAATAACTTAGTACTGAACTGATCTGAATAGGTACATAACTGATACATCAGAATAATAAACATACGTACACGATGGATAAAAAGCATGACTCAGTCGTTGTTAAAATTTCACTTTTTCACTAGCGGTGATTTCTTTTATATGGAATGAGGGTGACAAACGAGCACACAGTCCACCAGATGGTAAGTGGTTGCTGTGGCCCATAGACATCTACAATCATCCTCGTTTGCGAATCAAAATGCAGATGCGTTGTCACCCGTAAGGACTAAGATGGAATGCCTCTTTTCCAGTAAACCTCACCATACGAAACACAGCAGTGATAAGCTGCTATTTTACGCGGTATTCTGTGAGAGCGTGGTCCTTCCCCGGTCGAGCTGACCCTTTCGTGCTATAACTATACTACTAATATAGTTACAGCAAGGCTCTACCACGTATATTGAACCAGGTATTTGGTTTATTTAACCTGTGAATTCGAATTAAATTTGCTAGGTCAAGACTAGCACAGTGGCAAAATAGTAGGTTAAGTAGATAAGTTAGGTATTTAGACAAGTGTTGTAAATAATTAGATATTGCAGTATTGCCGCGTGGATTCGGAGTCAATTCCGCGCGACAATAAGGTAAATAACCCTATTGTCAGCTGATTTCATTTAAGTTCCACTTCTGGTTTTATGTTTAAGTATTTTTATGTTTTTTTTTTTTTATATAATTATCGTTTCATTTAGCTGTACTAACATAATGGAGCGTGAATAAAACTGATAAAACGTTGTGAAAAGATGTTTTTTTTTTCCTCGGGATCAATTTTCTTCCTGTCCATGATCAAAGGTATCGTTAGTACTATCGCCTGTCTTTGTTTTCGTTTAAATATTTTATGTCATGACATTTCATTTCATTCATGAAAAGTTTATATGACTTTTTTGGTGTGACGGTAGTCATAATACAATAAAAAACATGCATATTCCCTATTATTGTATCGTAAAGCATTACAAACTTAGTAGCCTTCAACAGCATTATCGACAGTTTGATATCGAAACGGTAACATTCCTAAAACAGGTTTTTACTTTACATTTATTAGCTTCGCCTACTGGGGAATAGCTGATGTTTGTTTGTTTGATGTTTTTCTAATAAATATGTAGCGTAGTTTTGCTATATTTTGCTAGAGGGCGTCATATACACGCAAACTCAAAGTTTTTGTATGCAATTGTTCCATATGTCCGCTCTATAATATACCTATATATTTAAATCTCTTTGTGTAATGCGAATTTACGTAAAGGTGCATGCAGTGTATAATAAATAATGCGTGCTCTGTTTATTATTTTTCATTAAAGATTTATGTAACTCCACAACTTTAAAAACCGCCATTTAATCAAATGTCACTCGATACGTCATTGTTTTGAGAGTTTATAGAAAAATAAAAAATGCCGAAAACCATTAAAAGTGATGCCCTAAACATTATTTTATAAGTATTAAACTTTTGTGAACAAGAAGCTCGAGTGTAAGCACCGATAATGTCTTTCAATCAGGTCTATAAAAGAGTATCAGCTGCTACAAGAAGGATCAAAACATAGCAATACTGACCAGTATTGCTATGTTTTGTTCCTTCCTTTCGTATTTCCGATAAATGGATTGGTTAATGCAATTCATTTCTTTTTCAGATGTTAGTCAAGGATTCATTTCCAAAATAGTTATAGAACCGGAAACCGCATAAACCACAGGAACGCAAATTACAACGCCCGGTAAAAAGGCATAAAGGCATATCATTTAATTAAAGTTTAAATTGTTCAATTATGATATTTTTGTTTCTTCTTGTTCTTGGACATATATCTGTTAAATCTGTGTTCTAGTGTATTATTCCGTGACTAATTTATTACCTTAGTATGTGGAATCTATGTAGGAATATAAGACCCTTAGATGGGAATATTTCCAAACTGGCAACACTTCAGCGCAGAAGCGCCAAGCTGTCAGTTCACAGATAAGTTGGTGGCACTATATTATTTTTATAATGTCAGAATTATTGATTCCGTTACTAAGGTAATCCCGTAGAACTACAACACGTAAAGGGGCGTCTAAACAGGCTATATTTTACGACAATTTGTGGCTGCAATACTGTGGCCGGCAACATTGCTAGCAATACCAGTCACACTATGCAATATTTTAAGGATGGCCTGGCATTATAGCCACATATTTTTTGGTATGTCAAAATGTTTTTATGTGTAGCCGGCGTGTGGCCGAACGATCGCCTCGCAATTGAAAATACTGCAATATATCTGGGCCATCTATATTGTTGTTCTGTTTTACTGTATATGCGCGTCCCTTTCTCCCTGCGACGTGAAGTACTTTGCGTTTCACTTTCTGCGCGACGTGAAGTGTGCTGCGAGTGCTGCGACGTCCATCGTGTATAAATCTGTGGTGTGGCGATATTCTGTGCTGTCAGCAGCTGTCATTCTTGTGTTGTTTAGAAAATAAATTAAAATGACTAATACTTGTTTCCCCTCCCACTCTCCCAGCATCCCAAATAACCTTAATGAACCATTCTCCTTAGAAGAATTAAAGTTCCTCACGGACTCCTCACCTGGCATTGACGGTATTCCCTATTCATTTATGGTTAATATGGGCTCTTCATGTCAACAGATCTTTCTTAACATCATTAATCAGGTTTTTACGACAGGTCCTATCCCAGATGACTGGAAAACCCATATTATTATACCCATTTTAAAGCCTGGAAAAGACCCCTCTTCAGCATTAAATTACCGCCCTATTGCTATCTCATCAACCTTATCTAAAGTCATGGAACATCTCGTAAAGAATCGACTGGAGTGGATATTAGAAAATAGGGGCATTCTGTCAAGGACTCAATTTGGTTTTAGAAAAGGTTTTAGCACAATGGATAGCCTTAGTATCTTAGTATCAGACATAATACTTGCTTTTTCCAACAATGAGTATCTTGTAGGCGTCTTTGTGGATGTTCGTTCGGCCTACGATGATGTTATTCTTCCGCTGCTCAGGCAGAAAATGCAACAGCTGAACATCCCGGAGAGAATCACAAATTTCGTGTCAAACCTGCTTTCGCAGAGGCGCATATTAGTTCGCTCTGAAGGCAAGCTCACATCACCTAGACCTGTCTGGAAGGGATTACCTCAAGGCTCAGTTCTGAGCCCCTTGTTATACAGCCTTTATACATATGAACTTGATAGATCTGTAAACTACTTAGCTAATGTCCTACAGTATGCTGATGACTTAGTCTTATATGCATCCGACATTTCCTTTGACCAAGCAATCTCCCGTCTATCCCAAGCAGTTAAATTCCTCAACTTTTGGCTTATAGAACATTGTTTGTCCATTTCAGCTAGTAAGAGTAACTCAGTAGTATTTACTAGACGAAGGTTTTCCCCAGATGTGCCTATCCATATTGATGACTCTCTTATACCTTCTCAGACTCAAGTGAAATTTTTAGGAGTATTTCTAGACAGTAAAATGACAGGTATCCCACATTTATCCTATGTAGCTGCTAAATGTGAAAAAAATTTAAATGTCATCCGATCTCTATCAGGCTCCTGGTGGGGCTCCCATCCTTATTCCCAAAAGCTTTTATATAATGCATTAATAAGAAGCCATTTCGACTATGGTTGTTTTTTACTGGAGCCATGTAGTAAAATGGCACTTAACATACTGGACAAAATCCAGTCAAAATGTCTCAGAATCATAACAGGAGCAATGAAATCTACTCCTATCCTCGCTCTCCAAGTGGAATGTGTCGAGCCTCCTCTTTTTCTCCGAAGACAGTATTTAT
This sequence comes from Parnassius mnemosyne, assembly GCA_963668995.1. Classification (NCBI taxonomy): domain Eukaryota; kingdom Metazoa; phylum Arthropoda; class Insecta; order Lepidoptera; family Papilionidae; genus Parnassius; species Parnassius mnemosyne. The sequence goes on from CAVLGL010000093.1 coordinate 10,959,238, forward strand.
CAGACAGATTTTTATTTAAAGCTGCCTGTTATTCGCATCATCCTCTCCTATCCAAACTACATTCCCTTAACCAGTTAGTCAAGCGATCCCAATATTGGTCACATAAGGATTTGCCATGCATTATAAAAAGCTATTCCAAACTTGTCAATCTTCCTTCTCCAATCTCCAAGTCACTTAGGAACCCTCTCTACAATATTCCCTATGAGGCCCTAATATATAAGCCAGACATATTTTTAAATATTGGCATTTATAAGGACAGCACTGAACCAAATATTAAATTAAACATGATTCTAGCTGAAAAGTGGGTTGACTGGGTGATTATGTTCACAGATGCCTCAAAGGTCAGCGAAAAAGGTTTAGTAGGATCCGCAGTGTGGATACCTAAATATAAAATTATTTTAAATTTTAATTCCCCTTCTGACTCTTCTGTATTCACAGGTGAGTCATTGGCTATATTAGAGGCAGTTTTGTATGCTGAATCTCACAGCCTGAAAAAAACTCTCATATTATCAGATTCCCTTAGCTGCTTACAAAGTATTGCTTCCAGCCCATTTCAATTAAAAGTAAAATACCCATTAATTTTAAATATCAGAGAGTCTCTATTCAAATGTCATAAAAAGGGACTAAGGATTGTCTTGGCGTGGATACCTGCTCACTGTGGGATTCAGGGCAACGAGGTTGCTGATCGGATAGCTAAGGAAGCAGCTAAATCTGGATTACTACCCAAACACAATATTTACTCATATGACCTCCTGTCGAAGGCTAACTTAAGTTTACACTCCTCGTGGCAAACCATTTGGCATCAGTCAAAACTTATAAAATGTAAAAACTATGCTAATGTCCAAAATAATATCCCCCTAAAACCTTGGTTCTTTAAAACCCGTCACTTTAGTAAAGTGATTACCTCAACTGTTTGCCGTGTCCGATTCGGTCACACCTGCACACCTGTACACCTAGCTAAATTAAGGATTAGGGATACGTCAATCTGTGAATGTGGGTTAGGCGAAGGTACAGTTAACCACCTGTTTTTTGAGTGCCCCAAGGTCTCCTTCTCCTTTTATGATATACTCCCTAACTACATCCCTCGTCCTACTAATTTCTCATACTTACTGTCCCTTGTGTTTACTCCCTTTGTAAATATTTTGTGTGATTATATTATAACTAATAAAATTAAGTTGTAAGATTACTAACATGGTGATGGTTATAAACTTGTGGCGTCTTTTGTTGTAGATTGTGAAGACCTACACAAACAATAATAACTTGTAACTATTGTAAACACTCTCTTGTCACTCCCATGACTTACTTGACATTGGCAGAATTCTAAAAAGAGGGGCCATAAAACTAAGAAAGAAGAAAGAAGACTAATACTTGGTCTAATGAGAAGACTCTTGACTTTATTAATGAAGTGCAATTACATCCTGAAATATGGAATGTGGAAACAGGAATGTATAAAGACAGAAATGCAAAAAAAGATGCATGGTCTATTGTGGCGACTAAGTGTGATATATCAAGTCGCTAAATACCGTAGAGTTATTGCTAATCTTGTAGTCACAGGTATTGCATTCCTCATGTTTGTATCTTGCCTTTGTATGTTTGGTCCAATTCTGTTCACAAGAAATTCGAAGTCGCTCTTAGACATTCTTGTAAATTTTTTAAATAAGTATTTATCCAGCATTAATTCCTTGTCTACGGAACACAAAGTGTCACGCCTACTTAGGTAGGGTCGAATCCACATTCGTGTCCTTTTTTTTCGTTTTTCTGCCAAAACAATGTAAGCGGCTGCGATGAGCGTCATTTCGTCGGCCATTGTTGCTGGATTCTGTGGCTCATTAAAGGGTTCTGAATCAAAGGCCATACTATTGCAGCCATATTGCAACATGTTGCCTGCAATTGATTGCTCAGCCATAAAATGCACTAAAGTGTTTTTTGATGGCTGGGCAATGTTTGCCAATAATTGCAGCCACAAATTGTCGTAAAATATAGCCCGTTTAGACGCCCCATAATATAATTAACGCACATCCTGATATTAGTTCAGAATCGTTTACTGAATCATTTCTATTATTATTAACATAGGTAATTTTTGTCTCAAAAATAATTAAAACTACGTAAATTACAGTCACACTAAACCTGTACAGTCAAAACAAACTGAAATGGACCATAACTCAAGGCAATAAGACTTAAAACTGCAATTTTATTTGTATTACTACAAATTCCGTCCTTCAATACATTAACATTAACACAGAATTATTTAAAAAACTTAGATTAATAATAAGTCATCTCGCGCTCTGACTAGATACCGCCGGCACTCATGTAAAATGCGGCAATTAATACTACGCTGAAATCGGCGTACCCGAGCCAGTCGCGTTGCAGGCAACGTGTGAGGTGGACGTACCGAATGTTTTATTAAATTTTGATCATAATCCGAAGTAAAATACCAGTTTACGTATTGAAACTATGTAAATATAATAGTACAATAAATAAGAAAGACACTGGAATCACATACTAATATTGTCAAAGCACTTCAACCGGCAATCACTATACAATTTACGTAAATTACTTGCCAACGAATCTAAGTTAATCAATCAAAATATTACGACATCGTTATCGCGTGAACGCACTAAAGATAACCAAACATTAGAAGCGAAAACTCCAATATTAATTAAACGCGCTCAAAGACTCTGTGAAAACTGGTCGCGCGAAATCGGTGCAGCGGTCACCAAAATACGCTAATCGACCGCGTTGCTGCTGTCAAGCTACTATCACTAGCCCACGAGGCCGAACGCCGGGAAGCGGCATCCCCCCCCCCCCGGCTGCGCGCACGTCACCTCACACCATCGGACGATGCACTTAGTCAAACGCGATTGGATGGTGTTTCAAATGCTCATGTTTGGGCCTAAACAATAGTAAAAGTTGTTCATATTGACGCTTAGAATAGAAAGCACTATTTTGATTACACCATATATATAACTATTTTTTTAAATAATTTGTGAATATTATTTAAACATGTAAATAAAAAAATTAAACTGATAAAAAGGAGGCCTTATCATTTATATGTCAATTATTCAGAAGAAAAACCGATACATAATATACACAAATATAGTGATACATTCGTTATTAATAAACTTTTTTTATGTATTTCCGGAATAACTATGAACTTAACCTCTAAGCCACAGCATAAAATAAATTTTCCCGTTTATCGGATAATAGTTAAGCTGCTGGCATATACAATTTTTCACGCACACTAGCATCTTGCAAATTGTCTTATACACACTACAATATTAAGATACCGCATTCACGGAGCTGTTACTTTCAGGTAGCGCGGTATCTAGTCAGAACGCGCGATGACTTATCATTAATCTAAGTAAACAAAGTTAATAATTTTAGATTGAGAGATCCCCACAGATTAATATTATAATGGTATACATTCCAAGGTCGGATAAGTATGCAAAAAGTTGCCTTTGTATGGGTGTCAAAATATATAACAAGATTCCTAGAGATATTAAAATGCTCAATATCAATATGTTTAAACACAGGTTGTACAAATGGCTAAGTCAGAATAACTTTTACAGTATAGATTCATTTCTCTGTACCAAAAACTTAACATATATTAATATAGTTATAAATTCTTATTTTATTCAATTTTTATTCGTTGACATATTATTTGGTAATAATTATTATATTAATAGTATGAATTGACATGCAATCTTATTATAATATTCTTAAATCCAATGTATTATTTGCATGCTATTTTCATTATGGCGAAACATATGAGCTCTTTCAAACTTGTACCAGCTTATAATACTGTGTTTCTAAGCAAATAAAGAAATTATTATTATTATAACATAATATACTAATTGGGGTGTCGGAGGATATGCGTTAATTACGTTATATGTTGTATATTTGAAAGGTTAGGCTTCGTATATATGTATATCACTCGAATTAGGCTTAGGGAACATCACTTGCGTAGGTAATTTATTTTTAAGTACAATTTTTCTCGTACTATCAACAATTGAATTTGAACTGCTTGCTGATTCAGACAACGCTTCTGATACCTATTTCCTGTTCACCACATTTTGTCGACTGAAAAAAAGATACTAGTTATTTGAGAAGCCTGTAAAAATTCTAGCGTTACAGTTTTAAAAAACTGCCATATACTAGTACGACTCGCGCGCCGAAGTCAAGCATCTCTCAAGTCTCGTAAATATGCTGAACATTACAAAAAATCGTTCGTGTATATAAATAATATAATTACGTTGTCACATATCCGCAGTAGAACCATAGTAACCTACATAGCCCAAAGAATTAGTATGCTGAAGTGAAAATGGGTCGAGCATATAGCTCGAAGAACCGACAACCGATGGGGAAGAAAGGTTCTCGACTGGCAGCCTCGTACCGGCAGGCAAAGTGTAGGGCGTCCCCCCACTAGATGGAGTGACGACCTAGTAAGACATGCAGGAAGTCAATGGATGCAGGTGGCTCGGGATCGTGGTTTGTGGCATTCCTTGCGGGAGGCCTATGTTCGGCAGTGGACTTGTGAAGAGCTATAATAATGATGATGATGATGATGGTACTGCAGATTTCTTTAAGTACACTCTTACGGTTTTCGTGGTGTATTTGTCGTTATCTTTCAAATGCACGGAACATGACACGACCGAGAAAATATTAATTTTAATGCATTAGCATTTCCTACCGTGATTATATATTAATATTTCCTGTTCATATTACTTAACATTATACGTCGATAGTGTCAAGTCTGCGCATAAAGATGTTTTAATCTTTGACTTTCATGTGTACGTTGCAGTTGACAAAATATAATTAAATTAAGCGTGTTATAAAAACAATAACTTACTAGTGAAAAGTCACTCTTTGTCTTTTACTTATGTTTCTGGAGTTGTTTGAACAGTATCTCAATGCTTATGCAAGCTTAATTAATTTAAAAAAAACCTGTTTAATTTATGTTGGAAACTGAAGCGGGTACCGGAAGACTGGTGCAAAGCCGTTATAGTCCTAATATATAAGGGAAAGGGCTCGCAGCAGGACTGTAAAAACTACCGTGGTATCAGCTTGCTTAGTATTGTTAAACGTAGTGATTATATTCTCTTTGAGTATTGTGGGTAAACTGTATGCTAAGGTGTTAATTGAAAGAGTTATGAAAGAAACTGATGGAAAAGTTTGGGATGTGCAAGCTGGATTTAGAAAGGGGATGGGGTGTACGGATCAAGTCTTTTACATGCGCATGATATCGGAGAAGTTTTTGGCCAAAAACCAGAAAGTTTTTTGTGCGTTCATGGACTTGGAAAAGGCTTATGACAGAGTGGACAGGAATATGTTATGGCAAACACTGAACTCATTTGGGTTGAGCGCTGGCTTGATACAAGCATTAAGGTCTCTTTATAGGGTCTAGTGCTTGTGTCAGGATCAACGGGGTCTACTCGGGCTGGTTTGGCATTCATAAAGGTGTCAGACAGGGATTTGTGGCTTGCCCGTGGCTGTTTAACCTATTTATGGACAGTTAGTTATAGACAGAAAGTTGAAGAATGTGGGTTGAGAATGGGTGAGTCAACCGTCAAATGCCTTTTGTACGCCGATGATCAAGTCATATTTGCATCGTCGGCGGCCGAGTTGCAAATGATTGTTACTTTAATGAACGGGTCATTGAAAGAAAGGGATATGAAAGTGAACGCAAGTAAGACGAAAGTGATGGTTTTTGAAAGAGAAGAAAGTAAAACGTTATGTGAAATAAGAATAGAAGGGGGTTGATTGAGCAAGTGAATGAGTTTGTATATTTGGGATATTTATTTAGCAGGGATGGTAGATATGATAAGGATATAGAACGACGAGTGAACGCAGGAAATAGAGTGAATGGGGCTCTACACGCTATTATGAGGAGTCAGAATGTGTCAAATAAGGCACGTATGGCAATTCATAATGCTGTGTTAGTCCCTACTTTAATGTATGGTAGTGGAAGTTGGGTCTGGCAAAAGAAGCATGAGAGTAGAATAAATGCTGTAGAAATGTGGTTCTTAAGGAGTATGCTAGGGCTGAATCTGAATGACAGGGTGAGAAATAGTGTGATAAGAAAAAAGTGTGGTTTGCAAGATGACGTTGTGACAAGGATTAAGAAAGGAATGCTTTGGTGGTTTGGTCATGTAGAAAGAATGAACGAGGAAAGAGTGACAAAGCAAATTTATGTTGCAGAAGTGAACGGCAGGGTCGGAAAGGGACGCCCTAGACGAAGGTTTATCGACCAAATCGGCGATACATTAAAAATGGGTCAGATTAGGAGTACCCTTAACCGACGAGCGTGTATGCGTAGATATATGGATGTAAAGGAGGCGAGAGAGGTGTGTCAGGATCGCGCCAAATGGAAGTCCGTAGTCTCTGCCTATCCCTCGGGGTGACAGGCGTGAGTGTTTATGTATGTAAAAATTCTTCACTCCAACGTCTCACGTTGCAGCAACCGCTTGACACAGACTTAGTGATAGGACCAAGGAACATACTACTCTCTGGCGAGAGATCTGGATAGGACTGGTCAGTAGTCTATGGGAGCGGTTGTTACAAAACATAACCAGTTATTGAAATTATATATTCATACAATAGCGGGTAGCCGGTTATTGCAGTCCAACGAAACTATCTATTACAGTAGACGTTTTACTCAGTAATACAATTCACGTTTCACGAACGAGCGATCAAAACGAAATGTAACAAATCGTTTATTCGGCTATTTTCGCGACGCATCAGCAACGGTTTCGGCTGTTGAACTACCACTACCACCGGCCATCGTACGAGTGAGCACGGGTACATTTTGTCTCTTTCACACCCACCTACACATACATGGCTCTTGCATTTGACCTATTCATTTGATATATTTTGTTTTGTGGAACAATAATAATATTTGTAGTAAGATATGAAGAGAATACATTTGTATATATGTATTGTTATTTCATTTAAATTTAGCTTAAGTATTAATTGTTACTTAATTAACTCGTCACCGGCTGGTGGCGTGGATAAAGCATGAAGGAAATTTCATTGCAATATAAATCTTAACACTATAATCTGGTTAACAGACATCTTAACGAAACGGGACATCAAACAAACTAAACAAGCTTTCCCTTTGAAACGGCCATCGTTTCATTCGCCACGTTTTTAAGCGAGTCGTGAAACACTGTATTTAGGCCGCTATTAAAATAATGTTTCAAAAGCTGCTATTGATATTTGATAGATAGTTTCGTTTAGTTACTCAAAAAAGTCGCTACTACCCACCGCTACGTTGGAGTTTTAGAGAGTTGGAGCACGCGCGCACTAACGCATGTTACAAACAATCGAGTTGAGATGTCTCCTCTAGTACGTAGTACATTATAACTCAATGATAGGTACAAATATTTTGTAACCTATCCTTGATGGAAGCAGGTGTATCCTTCATAAGGTTTTCAATACAAAACCGTTCTTACGACTTAGGCCACATACACACGGCGACCATTCGATTCGATTTTTTTCACGTATACAGTTCTACCGTATACGATGCAAAGCGATTGGAGCATTGACACGGCATTGGATCATTCACACGGCACGCGCGCGAGTGCGTACGATGCGATTCTCGAATGCGCGAGTAGTGTGAACGAAGCAACATGAACAAGCGTCACTGCGTGTCTTATTCGATACAAACATTTCGAGACGCCGCATTCTAGTAGTAACATCGTACGGTATACGGTAAAAAATGTATCTTGAACACGACATTTTCCCGTATTGACTCCATGTGAACAATTTGACATATTGTCTACTGCCACTACTATGTTCGATAAAATCAAGTGTACGGTATACGGGAAAAAGTATAGCCGTGTGAACGTGGCCTTACAGCGAGCTAGTTTTAATAACCGCAAACGCTCTGCCAGACTCGTGGGACTGGATTCGCCAATTGACGAAATTATATTTTTTTACAATTTCAACTTGCCAAAAGGACCTTCTCAATTCGTCGCCAGCTCTTGGTCTACGTACAGCGAGCTTGTTTTGTATCTCCATGCATTTAGGCCACCCGCGCACTAGGCAGCCGAAATGTTTGAGCAGCCACTTCTAAACAGCCAATGGACGGCCAGTTGTGACCCTTTCTTCGAGGGATATGAACGTGGAAGAACTTGGTAATTTTGTGCGTATTTCGTAAAAAACGCCAAGCTAAAAGACATTGAATTCATCCTTTTTTTCCAGAACGGCACTCAAAAGGCTTATTTCATACCTATTTTAAAGATGTTCGTAAATACCTAGACCGGTTTTTTCAACTACACGAGAATGTCAGTGCAATTATTTGATAACCTTTTGGAAAATATAAGAAATTCATTCCATATTGCTTTACGGTTTTCAATTTTGCGAATAAATTTGTGGCTTTTTGTGGTTTGGGAACACAAAATACGCCTGGCTGCTACGACAAGTGTGCGGTGACTGACGTTCCTGTATATACTTATTATACTTTTCGGACTGACGGCAGCCACATACATTTGCCCTGCTCGCTTTGGCTGCGCGCAGCCAAAGGGCTGCCGTCCAATCGGGAGCGCTTTTATGGCTGCCGCAGCCGGGAGTTCGTGACTTGCTTAGGTGCGCGGGCTCCCGTACACCGTTATATGTTCGACTGGCTGCCGCAGCCAAGCTGCCTAATGCGCGGGGGGCCTTAATGAAAAGGTTCTAAATAACGTGAATGTGAAATAAAACATCAATTATAGAATGGAATTTAAAATTTATTAAACCTACCTACCTAGTATAGTTATAATTTTCACATCTCTGTTAGACTTTTGTATCACATGGATTTAAAAAATGATGATTTTCTTTTCAAAATACCTACTATGATAATATGAGAAGCTTGAATGCCTTATAATAATATTAAAATTGGAAACATAATTCATTTGACCTTACGAGAGTGTGAATGCAAATTGGTTTTCTAATATAACATTATTTATTTCTAATTAACAATTATAATTTGAAAGAATTTGTTGGACCTACCTACCTAACGATTAAATAATTAAAAAAAAATTATATTAAATATATAAACTGTACTAAGTCATAGAACAAAAAATTGGTCCTAAACAATATAAACTAAAATAAAATGCAAACTGTAAAAATTGATTCAAAATGTAGAGTAAAATAATTGCTTAAACAATAATAATCATAAAACAACAACAAGATTGCGCCGCGTCCATCAGTGCTGTGCAATCAGACCAACTTGTACCTGCATTCATATTCTTCAAATCCAATTTATTACACGAGTGATGACGCAATCACATGCGAAAAGTTTATACTAGGCAAATAAAATATTTTCTAGTAAATATGATACTGTTTTTTTGTTTAAAAAAAATAATAACTTATAGGTTAAAACTCTTTAAGAATGTAATTAATTTTAAGACAATTAAAACTTGTATAAAATTTTAAATTACGTCTGAACATATTTCTCATTTATGAATTTGTTTTATTAATCACTTTTCGGATGAAATTGCTCATCGTTATACTAATAACTACACACAACTCTAATCCAATATATAATGTTGCATATATTTAATATTTTAAATAAATTTATCAATGAAAGTATTTTCCATGTGATAAAGATTCTATATAAAAATAATGTAGATCTAATACACATCTAATTTTTAAATTATTAGAAATACAAACGCTAGCAAGCTACTATAGGCGATGACCACACAGGACATTTTGTTTCTTACACAACACCTATTTGCCTTAAAACACAGACTTCACGATAAAATCTCAAAGAAACAAGGAAAAAAGACGCAACGCTGCGCACGTTTTATGTTACGCAAAAACCAAGCCAGATCAATGATCACACACTACCGTACACATTTGCAACCGATTACATGGTTTTAGGCGTCCAGCAGTACTGACATAGAAAGATGAAAGATGTGTGCGTGAGTGTCAAGAAGTTGGGCATGCTCATGGTGTCACGTGAAATTGTACGCAGCGCTCAGTCTATATTTCTTTATGAGTCTGAAGATAGAACACTCTATTTTGTGACTGTTTAGGCTATTTGTCGGACCGCATTGTTTACGAGAGCGAGTGTTTTTGTGGTGGGTCAGACAGGCAATCAAATTCATGTTTGATCACTTCAAATTTCACACATGAATATGTGAACTTTTTTTGGGGTACAGTAATCCTCATATTTTGTGAAATCAAAATCTTTCTTAAGTATAATTAACTTTATTACTTATTGCGTCTGCGAGAGTATACTCCATCAGTAAATAAAAGAAGCTAAACCAGTTAATTCCTCTGTTTGAAAAGACCTTAAGTCACGTTAAATTAAAAACTTATTTTTTTTTTATATTTGTTAAATATTAATTTAGGGATCGAAAAGAGACAGTAACTGTTTCAAATAATAAATAATGCTCATCTATGTCATTGACATATCCGGGAAATTAGTATGTGACTGCAGATTATGAAACAATTAATAGAATCTTAAAGATTTTAAAACTAACGAGGGCTAATAATTTTCTGTTCACCAGATTTTGCTAGTTGACACTGAGGTAAAGTTTTTTGTTACACAATGTCCTTTAATTGAGAAGTAAGTTTTTAATTAAAGTTTATCAATTTCTAGAGTATTTATTATATTAATACACAAAACAATGCATCAGTGGTTTGCTCTTTAATTATTTGCACATTTTTAATTTTTCTACTTTTATGAATATCTGTGGTTTGATTTATTTATTTTTAATCTCATTAAGCGGCCCTGGTGGCAGAAAAAGTCGTGGATGCCCTCATTAGCTAAAATTAATCCGCGTATAATGTGTCTTACTTAGTTTGAAGAGCACCTCTGTATCTCCCTCAGTTGTGCGCGATCACGGCCATCACTGCACTAGGAGCCACATCACCGTCGACAATACGAATAGTATTTTGTCACTAAACAATGCATCATCAGGATAAATAGACTTTGCGATCAGCCTATCGCTGTCTATTTCTCATATCGTATTAATGACGATGGTGTCTTTCCTAGAATACTGGTGTTGGGAATTAGTGATGGCGGTGATGTGCAATTGCGAGAAAAACTAGGTAAGATCCATCATTTTAGTTTAAAGTAAGGTAAGAAAAGGTAGCATTTCATGAAATGCTAGGCATAACCTCGGTTAGATGTTATATCATTATTCTATGATTATGTACGATGGACAGTTATATCATTATTCTATGAGTGTGTACAGACGCATCAAATAAAAAGACACCTTTAAAAGTTGTAGATATGTCACAAAATGTTGGCTATATCAGAATCTACAGTAACATACCATGATCTGCCTGATAATACGATCCACTAATAGCATTTTATAATTTACAGATGAAAAAAGGATTACTGTACTATATCAACTAGATAGAAACTGCTTTTGTCAAATTTGTCAAATCTGTTAAAACTGTAAAAACAAGAGAAAATGTGCTGTGTCGACATTGTGATATATGTATGATCATTTAAGGGCAAAATATTCTACTCTGATTATAATATTCATGTATGGTTCATAAAGATTTTGTTAAATATAGACCACACGGGACATTTGCTCCTCAAATGTGTGGTTTCTGTATAAAGTATTCAATTAGAAAAACTATTAAAGGCGGCTGTAGTCATATTGCTTCCTATTACAAATACACGACGTTGCAACTACACACTTAAAATATAATGTCCATTACAATTTGAAAACGCTACTTACATCTAAGTTAAATTTGTTATCACTAATATAATATGCGGATACAAAACATTTGATTTTTTCAAAATATATAAATAGATTATCATATTAAAATTAAAAATAGAGCCTATAAAAGAATCTCATATAGTATGAATTTGAACATACACAGAATTTGAACACTATTAAAGTTAGTAAATGCTACAAATATATTGACCATAACGGTAGACTTTGCTCAGAGAAAAATACATGTGTACATATCTTGTAAGAACAGTGTCAAGAAATTATAAACAAAGGTAATAAAAGTTACACTCTTGTTATCAAAATAATGTGTCGCCTACACAGAGCTCAAATAAAAAATAAGCCCTTTTAATAACAATGGGAATGTACACACAAAATGCACTAAAATCTAATAAAAAGTACACATCTGGTACTAACAAATTGCAACACTGGGAAACATACATTTCACAAAATCTATAGCATCGCACTGTATAAAATTCGTTTTGATATTGGTCCTTAGTTCACTAACTGCATGCAAGAACAATTGTGCTTGGAAAACAATTAACTAAACTGACAGTTGCACTTCTTAAGTTTTATTTATTAAAAATTGTAAAAAAATAACAAGTAACAACTCCCCCATATACACTGATATAAAGACTGCAAAATGTCACTTTGTCATTCAATCAGTAACTGCATATAAAAATTGTGTTAAATTCTCACCACAAAATTCATTATTACACCATATTATGTAATGATATCAATAATCAAACAGTGTTAAGTATAACAGGCAAAATCTGCTTACTTACAAAACTAAAAACTAACTCTTATAGTTGTTATAATATATAATCTGTATCGTTAAGTTTAATCACAATGCTTTAATCTATCTGTTAAGATTATCATTAAAGAGAAAAAAAAATCACATCAATTGTGTTTGCTGGAAATCGACTGAAAGCATTGCCATAAATGTTAAATTTAGAGTAAAGATTTCATAAAAAACAAGTGTTTATTTTATCAAACAAAGCAACAAGTCCACGAATACACAAATTTAACTTTTAAAAAAATTTTAATATCCAAAGCATAATATTGTATCATTATAAAACACTACTCAGTGAAACCATGCACTAAATATGGAATACTTGATTTATGAAAAATATTTAGTAGATATTAGAATAAAGAATTATAAAAAAGTATTTGTCTTAACAACTTTGGTGTAAAATGTTCAATTACCAAGGGCAATTTTTTTTGCAAACAACTAGTATTTAAGCTTTATAAATGGTTATAATTTGATAATATAACTGTAATTATATAGCATTTGAAAATACTTATCTGCTATTGTATCAAAAAGTGAACTATGTTTGTCTTAATTATTGCTTTCAGTAACCAGCTGAATATCCTACACATAGCCTTTAAATAACTATATCAGTAAATTTGAAAAATCCTAATTCAACATGCTCCTTAATTCCTTTCAATAAATGTATCAGAATAAGTCTTGCTCTTTATGCTTAAATTAAATATCCTATAATAATTATCAAATGATATATCTTACCTGATTCAAGTCTACCCATATATAAAAATATCAATGAGAATGTATCCAATTTTTTTTAAAGGCAGATCAAAAGACAAGGATATTTATGCATTATGTTTTTGAGACAAGATATGAGTAGAGAGCAACTATAAAAAGGAGCTTAATAAATACATACCTACTGCTGCTAGAAACCACTTGCGTTTCACCGTATTCAAGTATGAAATTGAAATTATACACAAACACCACTTTAAAAATCAACTTTTCACAATAACGCAATTGACTTCTTGCAGCTCGAGCAAACAACTACAGCAGCGGACCAACACTAAACATCATGCAAAGCACTCGCCAGCATACTTAGTATCACTGTGTCGTTACTGATGGTGTTGGACCGGCGTCTGACAATAGGGACACTCTTTAGCCGTAGCGGCACAGCTTTCACATAAGACATAATGATTGCACGGAGCGAGTGTCACACTCCGAGGTTGTTCCTCGCACACCATACACTTAGTCGCAGTCTCCAGATACAGAACCTTCTCGATCTCTTCGAGTTCGGCTCTCGCTTGCACTTGCATCGCTTTGAGTGTTGTCAGAGGCAGACCGCGTAGTTCTCGTCGATTGGAGCTTGCACGCGCCGCTTCCAATTCGCGTCGAAGGGTTATCACGTGGGCGAGCGCTTCGTCCCGTTGTCGCTCAGCTAGCGCCGTCTTGCGCTGGGCTTCGTCGGACTCGCGCTGCCAGGCTTCGCACGCCGAACGAGCTTGAGCGATGCGTTCGTCCCAACGCGCGGCGGCCGCTCTCGAAGCGACCACCTCCTCACGTAAACGAGATAACTCCGTCGGGGCCGACGGCGAGGCGGATGCAAACTCGAAGGGTCCCCCTCCGGCAGCGCCGAAGCTACCCGCTTTGATATGCGAATTGAACAGACGCTCCGGTTCATTGGGTGCGTAGCGCAGAAACGGTGGTAGCGGGGATCCGGTCGGAGGCGGGCTGAAGCCGCGAAGCGCCGGCCGGGGGATGTTGACGGGGGCGGAGCCGCCGAGGAGGCCCTCGCTGTCGGAGAGGTCGCGGTCGAGGGAGGCGACGAGGTTGAGGGGGTCGTCGAGGTGCAGGTCGTCGAGGGCGTTGCCGACGACCTCCTGCAGCACGGTGGCATCGAAGGTGTTCCTCGGGTGCCAGGTGAACTTGTCGTCGAAGTGCGGGCGCGGCGCGGTGGAGCCGCCGCTGGAGGTGGAGGCGCACTCGTCGCCGTTGGCGTGCGGCGGCGGCGGCGACGGCGCGCGCTTGTCGGGCAGCGCCGACGACAGCAGCTCCGCCAGATTGGTGCCGCACTCCAGGGGCGCGCTCAGGTCGCGACTATTGCTCAAGTCTTCCGCTACAGTAAACCAACGATTTATGTGAAAACTATCATTCATCATCATTGAGTTCAAAATACATAATACATAACATAAACACTCACGCCTGTCACCCAGAGGGGTAGGCAGAGACTACGGACTTCTATTTGTTGCGATCCTGACACACCTCTCTCGCCTCCTTTACATCCATATATCTACGCATACACGCTCGTCGGTTAAGGGTACACCTAATCTGACCCATTTTTAATGTATCGCCGATTTGGTCGACAAACCTTCAAAATGTTGCAAAAGTATAAAGCATCTTGTATTTTTTTTCTATATCATGACATGGACTTAGGTCTCCATTTTTGGAAGGATTTGTCATAATCAGCAGAAATGCGATCGCAATACCAGATGTCTCAAATGTTATCTTTGACACTGTTTATGCATAATTTAACACCAATCGCCAGAATTACTGGTGTATGAGATCACAATCACAATCTATAGATGATTTAGGGGTGTTTTTGGCTTTACCACTATGTGTAAGATAATAGATAAGTAATCATGAATTCTAAGGGGTAATTAATATTAAAAAATCCTCATTTGAAACGAAATGCTGCATACAAGGTCAAACTATCTATCGAAAATACACACTATTTAAAGTTCTTCAAAACCAAGAGTATGCATCATACTTCCTTTATAGGCCATTAAAAGTCTACTGCTGGACATGGACCCTGACATTGTTTTTAGCTTTTTTAATCTTTTATTTGAATTGTAGTGAGGATATGCCTTTAATCATCACACTTGGCAGGTGAACTGACGAACACAGTGATACATGTCTCGCAACATTGAAGCTGCTAGTGCTAGATATTTATGTGTTATGTAAATAAGATATAAATATCTCATTCACCGCCAGCTATTGCTATCCATAAAATTTTTCTAGCACTTCTCATAGTCGTCGCTTACAACTTGACCCACAGGACAATATGCAGTGATGGATGCTCTTATGTCATATTTACTTATGGTTAATTATAAGCACACTAACAAACTAATACATATACAAATCTGTATCCAACACAACCATGGCCGTTGTGGTCTGCAGAAGATTTTCACCCTGTTAGTTATTTCCGCTGCTAAACAAATCATAATGTTGAGTTCAAGACTACTAAGCTGGGGAGCAGACCATTCATTTAGTAAGCCTGTATGTATGACAATTCATGTGGTCCTGTGGACAGTTTCAACGGAGACTAGATATCTACGTAGGACAAGATTATAAGGTATGAGTGTTCGCGCAAGCATAAGTGCACTCTCTATTCCACCTCTCATAATTTAATGGGATGTGATTTCGACATGATTAGAGTTAATATTGAACCATCGGCTTTACGTGCTTTTCGAGGCACGGGAGTGAAACACCACCAACTTCCTGACTCCAGGGTGCTGCTGGGAATCCCTTGACAGAAAAATCCAATACTTGATTTTGGTCTGACTCGTTAGTATTTAGTATTATTATTAACGTAGTTAGTATTAACAAGTCAGACCAAATCAAGTATTGGATTTTTCTGTCAAGGGATTCCACACTGGACTGTCCACAGGGATCGTAATTTAGAGGCCATTATGTGTTTGCCCAAGATCCTGTTCCTGGATGCGGCAGGAGCTCTTGGGTGATGATTATAATAAATTGATGTAGTCGTATTTCCAAAATAAAAATCTTGACTTTAATTGTATTAATTGTGTATAAATCAAGAACTAAAGGGTGAAAACAGGATTTTTATATTGAAAGATAATTACAAATGTACATAAAAGGTGAGCTACTGTGTTTAGTTAAACTATGATATTGTGTATTGAAGAAGTCTAGAACCATTATTTTAATTCGAATTTATTCTTTCTTTATTTTATATGTCGAATTTATTGACTGGCCCGGGCTATTTGTCATTGTTGCGTTTCTATTTAAAAAGCAACATTATGTATAGACTGGCTTCAGTTGTCTATCGCGCTACGCTTACCGATGCAAGCATGTTTGTCACTGTAAGCATTACAAAAAAGCAAACATTATAGAATCAACTTACGTTCAACATGAGCGAAAGCACAAAATAATCCCCTGGGGCAGTATCCAGCCTGCTGTACGTCGTTACACTTTGTTGATTTGTATATTTCAGGATGGAATTGCTGTTCTGTACGTGTATGACAATATCCACAGGCGTCTCCCGCCTCACAATTACTAGGCTCACCCCACTCTTCGCCATGCTTAACATTAGGACAAGGTGTACTACGATATTTGTATTTTCTTGGTGATCTACGCTTATCCTAAAAAGCAACATGAGTAATTAAGTTATTTTTAAAAATCACTAGGGATTAAACTTAATAATAATCTTTACTTTTGAATGCTATGGAATTCACAACAATCTAACGATTTACTAGTTATCGTAATTTATTTAATATAACATGTTTCTGCTTATTTATTATTAAATTTAAAAGCAGTTGTATGTTGCCAAAAGGAATCCCGCCTCAGTGGTAATCTGTGGGGTAAGCTCTGATTTTGATGTAATAACGGCTTAAAGGACAAGCATTCAAGCCAAAAAAAATATTGGAATAGTTTTATTCTTAAATTGTAAAAGTAATCTACAAATAAGGTAAGCAATAAAGTTTTCCTTATCAAGTTTCTGGCCAGAAATCATTCAATTAAAAAACTGAATTCTACAGTATAAAATAAACACTCACTTTACTATTGTGATATTGTGGGCAAGCATACCCTTGTCTACATAATCTAGGCGGTCTTTTACATGGTTCTGTTTTATATGACGATAACACATAATTGGTATCTGAAACGAAGAACAATAAAGTAAATATGTTACATTAAAAAAAAATAACATCTATATTTCAACCAATAATCATTCTTGATGCATAGATTTAATAAAACTGGAGTGACAGATATAGTCTATCAAATGGTAAGTTGTTACTGGAGCTAAATTTTATTTAAGACTAGCTTATACCCGCGACTTCGTCCATGTAGAACTTAGATCAGATTTTTGGGAAAGTAGTTAATTATCGAAAAATCACTTTTTTTTTTGCTAATATCTCGAAAACTATGTGCAAGAAGGGGGAATTTCCAATTAAATAAAAGAATTTAAAAATGGAAGATCTAATCTAATGAAGTCTATGTATTTCAAGTAAAAAAGTTTTATTACCCTACCCTTTGACACTCATAGTTTGGTTGTAAAATGGAGTTGAAGTAAAAAGAATGTTAAAAATCAATTTTAAATTAAAATTTGAAGATAAAAAAGTGTAAGGACCTTTTTTTGTGTGAAAATGTAAATGAAAAAAGATTTTTTTTATATCTGTGATAGTTTACAAGAAAATCCCCAAAAACCATTTTACCAACTGATAAGTCTTTTGATTTCACAAAAATATTCTGGATGTTTTTCAGATAAGATATAACCTAGATCACAATTTGTTCAGCCATTCCAAATATTAACCTAAACAGACACAAAAATTATGAGAAAATACAATTTATGTGAGTCTAGTAAAAGACAATTAATTTGATAGAGCAGCATAAAACAGCCACTGCAATTTTATTATATGTATAGATACAGAGGTTCAAACATGTAAGATTTGTTTCTATTTATATTATTAGTATTACTAAATAATAATCAAATGTGTTCTAAAACTAACTAGTCTGCTTGTTTTAATCCTTATTTAAGTATTAAACTTGTTAATAATATTTTTATGCAATTTTTAATATATAAATTTTAAATAAATGTTTCACAATTCATATTGAAGTTTTTGAAAAACAAACCTTGCCACTTGGGATCTTCATTCATAAGATTTCGTTCTCTATCAAGTGCATTAGGTGCAGCAGCATCACCATCTGCTCCATCTGGGTTTTCTAAAGCTTGAAGTTCTCTGACATCGAGCACTGGAGGACGGAGGTCTGGTGCTCCATGGGCGAATGCACAATGGGCTCCGTTTTTAGTGCAAAGGCCGCGAGCGTCTGTATCATGCACGCACATACAAGTCTTGTAATACCGAAGGTGGTAACGACGTTCTGTGTCGCCCGCTGTTCTATGAAGATAGGGACATCTGTAGAACAGATCAGAGATTATATTTCCTATAAGTATTTATTTCTATGCCATCTAACATATTATAGAGATTGCAAAGAATTTCCAAATAATATTTTATATAGACATAGTTACAAGATGCAGTAAAGCCTTTACAAAAACATAATATACGTGGTAGAGCCAGCTGCAGCTATATTATGGTTCTAGCACAAATGGGTCGGCTCGACCGGGGAAGGACCACGCTCTCACAGAATACCAGTGTAAAATAGTAGCTTAACGCTGCTGTGTTTCGTATGGTGAGTGTAGAGAACCAGAGACCCTTTTTACTGGAAACGAGGCATTCCATCTTAATCCTCACGGGTGACAACGCATCTGCATTTTGATTCATAATACAAGATAGATGTAGATGTCTATGGGCCACAGCAGCCACTTAACATCAGGTGGACTGTGTGCTCGTTTGTCACCTTTATCCTATAAAAAAAAAATAAAAAAAAATAATAAACAAAATTAATTATCTTAAAATATAATACAATAGATTCACAGCCTCTTACTATTTTGTATCAAAGTTGTATTTAAATATCATTTGCAACAATACAGATCTGTGAACACAATATTTAAAATGTTTTATATAATATGTCAAACTCCACATTGTGATACTGCAAATCTTGTCATAGTAAAGCAACTACACTTTTCTTTTATATATTTTGATAAGTATTTTGTTACTCAATAATGAGAATAAAATAAATAATTTTCATAGCAGGTTCTGAAATATTTGCTTATATTGTAATAAGTGACCTCTGTTGTTAAATATTTTGTATTTACCACTATGGCTACAAATTAGAAATGTTTTTTTATTGATATGTGTTATCAATAATGTTCTTCTTATGAGATAGGTAATTATAATAATGTATACTGTTTTTATGAATTTAAACAACCATTGTCATTTAAACCCCAGTATAGAAAATATGTGTTTTTTCTTTTGTTTATATATTATTTCTGTCAGTAAAGTATGTAGCATGTGAAAAGTGAATAATATGGTTATCATTTACATAAATGGCTTCCATTTGCCAGGAAAATATTTTAATTAGAGCATTTCAGAAAAGAAGATATGTACTGTTTGACTCTCAGTTTACAGTTTCTTTTGCTGTCTGCTTTTTTGTCTTTCAATGATAGTTTTATATTTGAAACCTGTTGTTAAATAACTTTACTATATACTTACAATGCATAAATATTTGCACTTTCTTTTAAGGCCTTTCATTTGATACCCCCATCATATCCATGTATTTTAAAAAAGTACATTTAATAGATAATTTAAAATTATAAATTTTGTACAACCGGCTTCAATATAAATTATTAAGAATAACTCAAAAACTCTTTGTCAGACCTTGCTCAAATTTATATGGGACCACATGTGAAGCACTAGCTTTCAATTAAAAAAAAGATTCATCAAAATCAGTTCACCCAGCAAAAGTTATTAGGTAACACACATAAAAAAAACAGGTGAATTGAGAACCATCTATCGTCAAAATTTATATGGGACTGCCCTTGACATATCCTAATTAATAATAAGAAAAGAATCCTCAAAAATGGACCATTGTGAACCAATTGTGGGTTTATTGTTTTGATTGTTATGTGTGAGTTTCATACTGACAGATGATTGCTTTTGTGTGTGCAGATTTCCCCCCGTGAAAAATGACAGATAGTTCTGTATCGCTATAGACACTCCGTCCAGTCCACCTGTGGCCCTGTGCAGTCTTATAAATAGTAGTTTCAAATTCAAAATGTTGTATTGCTTCTTATGTATTCTTAGACTTGACACCTTATTAACACGTCAGTGTCTGAAAAAGCCTTAGTATCACAGACCAATACATAAAAGTAAAATTACATCATCGATCTTTCCCACTGCTGGACACAGGTCTCTTCTCATTTCTAGGTTTGAGGGCAAGACACATCATACACCTTTAATTTGGTCACAATATGTCAAAAATGATGGCAATATATTGTAATGGTAAAAATGCTGGAGAAATCTTTACACTATGCTCGATGACCTCATTGGTGTCTCCGATGAACAGTTTTTGAACATAAATTGTTAGACTAGGAACAATTTGAATTGACGACTAGTGGTCAATTCAAATAATAACTTAAAGATGCCAATTGGCAGATTAAACTTGGCAGAACAGCAATCAATAAATTACAACACATCTCGACACACACACACAGTGTGCATTACTAGCAATAATGACATTTAGCTCTATATGATCCTTCTTGGCTAGCTGCATCTGGAATCTTAAGACCTTCTATAAGACCAATTTTGTAGAAAAAAGAAAATGTTTGGTTAATTTTCCCATTCTTGATATATTTATACCAAATATAAATCATGAAATCTTATATTTTTATTTTTAAAACAAAAAGCGGATTTTTTATAATCCTGGTCACAGATATAGTTAAGTAGTTACTAAACACAATAAGTAGTAAAACATTTAGGAGAAAAATTAATAAATTGGATTTAAAAACAATTCAATTGAATTGTTAAAATATATTTGAAATTAAAGAAGTCAATTATTATTTGATTGAATAAGTCAATTATTATTGGATGAAGAATGAAAATTCAGAAACTTAGGCTAAATGAAACTTTGAACTTTACAAACAAACAATTACACAAACAACAAGAACAAGTATTTTAAGATGTGATATAGTTGGGAGAATAACTAAAATATTATCAAAATTTGGACAAAATAACTGAAATCCTGCAGCTTTTATCCTGCTGCGGTTTAAAGCAGGTATCTTTATTGCCAACAATATAATTAAATGAAAAAGAAGTGCCGTAAATACAAGCACAACAAAGCAAAGACAAGTAGGCTATAGTACTCACTCATCGCCGTCTTCGCAAATACCCGATGTCTCGTTATATTTGGCACAATAATTATCGGCGCTATAATTAAATGATCCATCTCTTTTTCTGACTGGCCTTCTTCTTCTCTGATTATTAAAATGCCAGTGAAAACATGTAAAAGGTCTATGTTGTGTACATTTATGTTGTAAGAATGATGGACATTGCTCCACTCGGAATTCCTTCAAATATCTGCAACACGACATCACTGAACTCAGTAAAAGATATATTCCCAAAAACTAGATACTTTGCACAATCATTTTTAAACAAAAACAACAACAGAAATAACTATTTACTTATAATGATTTGGTTTTTCTGTTTGAGCTGTCAACAAAGGCTTAGATTCAGACGGCATTTTGGAGAACTATTATGTATTGCGCCTCTCGCGTCGCGCAGGGCACGCTCACCGATGACCAATTAAAATTCAATATATGATCACGTGATACTTTATATTTTAGAAAGCTTCTAAATGTAAATAAAATATTATTTGTAGAAGATTTTCTTCTGATGAATCAAACATTTTAATTCAAATGACCTTGAACTTAAAAGTATTTTGTTATCTCCACCAAGCCACAAAGCAGAACAGCAGAAGTCAGAAAAAAACTATAAATACAAACGCAGTCAACATTGACAGAAATGTCACGTCTCATGTTTTCCATTTATCTCCCTTTATTACAATATCAATCCTTCGTGACAGACAGAGACGAAAAATAGGTCGAATTGTTTTGTTTTTATTGTACCTGGAAGGAGATAAAGAATGGTTATGTAGGCTTCACAACAAAGAAATATGAAAAAGTATTTATGTTCTGCCGTCTATATATATTAAAATCATCAAAGCACATTTTTTTCAATTTAAAAAAAAATATATTTAAACCTAGGTAAGAACGGTTTTTTTTAATAATAAACATTAAATATTAATTTTAACAATAATTCAAGGATTTGCAAGATAACAAAAATGTTTCGAGGTTTTATTAAAAATTAAATAAAAATAGTAGTTGTTATTTTTAATAACAAATTATAAAAAAAATATTTTACTCATTTTGTAAAATAAATATTTTTCATGTTCTAAACTTAGATATTACAAAAATGTTTAATTTTTTTCTCTATCAACACTGAAATGTGGAGTTAACCAATAGCCAAACAAATTATGGAAGCCGTTACGTACATTCACCAATTAGGAAACGTACTTTTTGGGCCAATCATGTTCACGGTCTCTATCAGAGTTTGTCCAATCACCGTCCAGATTATTGGCGTCAGTGTTCGCCCGCCATTCTCCCGACGCCATCTTGAGCATATGATCATTGTAGTGAACCTCGTGAAAAATCTGTATTAAATTTAGTATAACTTTCCTAATTATATTAAAAGGTGTGTAAAAAAGTGTAATATTCCTTATACTATATCTGTAGTAATAAAACTTTGTTTTATAACTTAGAATTTCGATGAATTTAAGCTCTTCAAAAACCATCTGAACTGTTGCAATACTAAATTGTTATTGTGTAGTCTTGAATGTGTTCTGTTCGTATTTCAGTAAAAGATGGCACGTACCAAGCAGACTGCTCGTAAATCCACAGGAGGTAAAGCACCTCGTAAACAGTTGGCCACCAAAGCGGCGCGAAAATCAGCACCTAGCACTGGAGGCGTGAAGAAGCCCCATCGTTATCGCCCGGGTACTGTTGCTCTCCGAGAAATTCGTCGTTATCAGAAATCTACCGAGTTGCTGATCCGCAAACTGCCGTTTCAGCGACTTGTGAGAGAAATTGCTCAAGATTTCAAAACTGATCTTCGTTTCCAGTCTGCTGCCATAGGAGCTTTGCAGGTGAGAATCTTAATTATTACATTGTACGATATCATAATCATAAAAACATAGTTTTTTATTATAACCGTATTCTTTATTTCAGGAAGCCAGTGAGGCTTACCTTGTAGGTCTCTTTGAAGACACCAACCTGTGCGCGATTCACGCGAAACGCGTCACAATCATGCCAAAAGACATCCAACTGGCACGACGAATCCGTGGTGAACGCGCTTAAGTTTAGCTTTAGTGTACCTTATAAATTATTTGTAATTCGAATAGACATAAATTCTATAACATTTTTTTTATTATGTCTCACATTTAATTCATTTAAGTAACATCGTAATCATTATTGTAAGGAGGCAGCAGAACTGAATTTTTTATAAATATGTTCTTATTCTATAAGTTTCTCGTCTTTGCAAGGGATGCTGTTAGGTGCAAAAAATGCATTGTAGCTTACTACAGACCAGTAGCAGCATTCGCTGCATTGATGTAGTCTTATTTTAGTGACTCATGGTTTATCTAAGTAGTGTAATGGGCAATGTCGTTGACCATGTCTGAGAATATTCTGTACTTTAAGTAATTTTATGCACTAATGTAAATGTGTATTGAGAACTTGGTGTTAATAAACAATTAAAATCTATATATGGTTTTATTGGTCTTCCTATAAATTTGTGACAAAAAGCTAAAATCAGACCATCGTAATCATTACAGCCAAACAATTAGATCAAACATTAGATATGTGCCATAGGTTGTATCATGAATGGGTTGGCTCTAGCAGGGTAAGACGACTACACAAAATACCAGTGTCAAATTGCAGCTTAATACTGCTTTGTTTTTTATGGTGAGTAGAGAACTGGAGGCTTTTTATTGGTAACATGGTAATCCATAATATCCCCAGAGGTAAAAATGCATCTGCATTATTCTTAAGAGTAAGTATGGGCCACAGCATCCACTTAATATCAAGTGATATGTGCTTGTTTGTTATTCTATAATAAAAAATAGTCACACTTAGCAAGGAGTTTGACAACTTCCGCTTTTAATAAGGTGTGTCGGTTGTCTGTAAGGTTTTTTTCCCTCTTATCACCCCTTACAGCACCCTAGATATAGTTAATTAGGGTAGTGAGTATTTTTGCACTGCAAATGCACAACTTAATAAATTGATTGATATAAAAGTTCACTTTAGGTGAAGCTCAGTATCAACTACGATGTGCTATTCTGCTTTATAAAATAGCACATTACTTCATAAGCAATCTCAATCCATTGATAAAATGTAGCATACATAGTGTCAAGTGTCCATAAAAATGTATACTGAGTTTAATTGTGCTTCAAAATAGCTTTATCTATTAAAACTTAATTTCTGTTTCTTCGTATTTTAAGCGTTGCCATACCGTTCATCAGATTGCAGTAAAACTTTGTCAACTTATTGTTTGGTGTTTGCACTTGCGTGAAGGTTATGTGCATAGTACAATTAACTTACAGTAGGTGGCGCGCGTATCGCAACAACAAATTATTTGAAAGTTGTATATCATTCAACTCCCAGTGAATGTATTATCAGTCCTAACTAAACAATTCAAATTTTAAAACAATATTTCCACAATTATTTCTTCTGCTTAGGGTACCAGCTAGCTCTATTTAACATTATATTATAGTCTGAAATGAGCTTAAGCTATTTTTTAACATAATGTAATAACTTGTTAGGTATTTATTGAATCATATATAATTTAGTGTAAAATGCAAGTATAACAACTTTGTGGCTAAACCGTTTAAATGAAAACTTGAAAGGGTCACTAGTAATTAAATAATACCCACATATTTTTGCAAGTGAACTCATCGTTTTTAATAAATAGTCAATGTGTAGGTATTTCAAAATATTAAACCATGTTTTGGTAATTACAATAAAACACATAGATGTAAAAAAAACAGCAATATATATATTGGTATTAATTTAATGTTGTAAAACCTACAAATTAACGTGTTTACTTATTATAGTTGCGCTTTTGATTCTTCCTCTTCTATTTCTTTGAGTCTCTTTTCTATGTCTTCCACACTTTTACCATTTTCCTTATTAAATTTGTAGGATAAAAGTAGTTGATGCTTTTCTAAACCTTTGATTCTTTCATAAAGTGTCTTATTGAATTCATTATCAACATCATTTTCTTCTCTTAATATACAGAAATAAATAAGGAATATAGCAACACTGCCCACAACACAGTATGGTTGATACCATGGCATATTATTATTTTTAACAATTTTAATAGGTTGTATAGTCTTCTTTATAGCTGCTCCACTTGTGGAGAATTTTATTGGCTCATTTTCATTAATTTCAATATTACGACTAGAAAATCTCAAGTTATTTCGTCTAAAGCAGGTTCTGGAAAACAGAACAACTTTATTATAATCATTTGCATGTTAGGTAAACATGATGAACAATGAAAAAAATATACCATGTTTTAATGTTATTTATGTATGAATCATAGAAACAAATTATGGTGCAATTAAAAGATGAAGCACCTTAGTTTCCTTAAAATTTAATACCGAAATACTGAATTCTTAGAACAAATAATGGAATAACAATAATAAAATGCAATGATTTAAATATGCCATTTTAATTTGAATTAAAGTGTGCATACAGTGTAAGTGTAGTGAACATTTTTGAATTTTTTAATGAACTAACTATGAATCAAAATGGTTAAAAGGTCGCTCATTTAATAAACATTTGTTGGTTATTAGTGCTACAGACAGTCCTCTGTGCAAAGCTTGTTTGGAGCATGTGGAAATGGTAGCCCACATTCTACCTGATCTGTCCAGCAGTTACCATCTACAGGTTTGTTGGCAATATAAAGCACTTACTAAGATTCCTTGAAGAGCTTGGTAGTTCAAATGTTACTAAATATTTGGCCACAGTAAAAAAAAAACCTTAGAGGTGAAGTCATAGATACAATCCCAACTCAATTGCAACAACTGTGCCTATGTTCAATCTACAACTGAATATGGGTTCAGATTTAGTGTAGTATAACCAGAATGCTTTTAGTGATACTCTAAGTAGCATCCTCACTTAGTGCCCTATTTATAGTGGTCTAATTGGTGTTTTCATAATGTAGCATTTAATATAACTGGCATGTATATGTATATGTGAATACTACTATGTAACTTATTTATTGTACAGGTAAAGGATGTTCTTGCCAATAGATTTAAAAGACTAATTTACACATGGTAGAGCCATGCTGTAGCTATAGTTGTAGCACAAATGGGTCAGCTCAACCGGGGAAGGACCACACTCTCACAGAATACCAGCTTAATGCTTCTGTGTTTCGTATAGTGAGTGTACAGAACCGGAGACACTTTTTTCCTGGAAGAGGCATTCTATCTTAGTCCTCATGGCTGACAACA
This sequence comes from Parnassius mnemosyne, assembly GCA_963668995.1. Taxonomy (NCBI): domain Eukaryota; kingdom Metazoa; phylum Arthropoda; class Insecta; order Lepidoptera; family Papilionidae; genus Parnassius; species Parnassius mnemosyne. The sequence goes on from CAVLGL010000093.1 coordinate 10,985,872, forward strand.
CATCTGCATTTTAATTTGCAAACGAAGATAGATGTAAATGTCACAGCAACCACTTACCATCAGGTGGACTGTGTGCTCGTTTGTCACGTTTGTGCTAAGTGGCATTAAGTCCGCCTATGTAACCTTTATGGTTAGAACAATAGTTTTTAAATAATTAAATAAAATGTAACAGATTTGTACTGGGTTAGGTAATATCCAGTAGCTTTGGTTGTCATTGTCTCCATACATAACACACAAGGCTGACACTTGTATCACTTTATTATGTACTCTTCAAACTAAAGTTAAAATATAAGTATCTAGCATGGGATGAGCAGGACTGAGATCAGTTGGGAAGTTAATGTTGATGTCCTGCTGGTTTTATTACAACTTTAGAACTTCAACTAATGTTCGATCGATATTTGACAATTTATGGAAGCTTTCAAATGGTGCTAGAGATATTATAAGCAGTTGCCTTAACATTTAATAGAATGCGTAATTTACAAGTCTGTTCCCCGCTGGTACTAATGAATTGTAAATTTAATTTTAAACACCAATTTACTAAGTGTTTGGCAATAAATTAAATCATTGTTTATATAATATACACAAATGACTTTGTTTACAACAATCCTAGACCAATAAAAAGTATTTTATTGATCTGACACAAGATAACAAACAAAGAGTTGGGATTTCTTAAAACTTAACAACTAAAATACCTGACTAAAAAGAGACTTCTGTTCATTTTATCAACTTATTTGATTTATTAAGTTATGTAAATGTAAAACGTAAATAATGTGTGATTAGGCATGCGTAAAAAATATCGATATATCGATATTTATTAAAAAATATATCGATATATATCGTCGATATTTATATCACGATATATCGATATTTATTTAAGAGTATCGAATTCGTATCAATTTTGATATATTTTAAAATATTGTTTGTTTAAAACGTCGTCCAACCGTGAGTAGAGAAAATTTTGGACCTTATCTTTACAGCATTCAAATGATGACGATATATCGATATTTATCTCGCGATATATATCGATACTGCTTAAAAATATAGATTCGATATATATCGATATATTTTTTCCCTATGTGTGATCACTTTCTCCCATAGACAATATCTTATCAATCTCAAACAAGAAAATTAAAAATCTGTCAATAGAGGATTGACAGATTTTTAATTTTCTTTAATTTTTAATCTATGTTGTACGCTTTCTCTGGCTTTCTCCAATATATTATTTTTAATTTTTTTTTATAAAAGGCTTTACGGCTCTGGGTTCTAGCCCTTCAGAGCCTGAAGTTACAGTGTAAAACTATAACTATCCTTCATATTACACTGCTTCACAATATGTTGATGCGTCACATAGTGCCGCCCTTGGGAGATTTTGAGGGCAACTTCAATCAGCAGACAGCTGACAATTGGCGATGGAATCTCAAGGCACCTAAGCAGACAGACATCTTATCTTGAGAATCAAATCACCATGACAGAACTTGTTTCACCGTTTCACATACGCAGACACTTAATACACAAAATCGCACCACTTTTACATATCAAAATCCACTTCAAACCATTATTTAAGCAATAATACAGGAGTAGCAAACCACCGCCGGTCAAGTTCCCGCCAAAAGCCAAAACTTCCATTATATTTACATAATTGACAGAACCACAACCACAGAACCATGGAGTATAGAGTAGACTCCATGCACAGAACTAAAACTTCCAGGTAGGTATATATAAAAAGTACTTTGTGACAATAATACTATCGATAGGAGGGAACGATATAGGTATTTCTCTAACATATATAATAATCTAGGCATATATTACTCAAAATATCTAATATATTTGATATTACTTTTTTTCCTCTATAAAAAAACACAGGACCAAGATAGAACAGCATAATCCATCCCACCTTCTTCTATTTTTCCTGCCACTAAGCATTACCTACTAAATGGTGTCCCTCAACATTGACTTTATACTAAGAAGTACTTCTGAAATACAGGAATTAGAAAAGACAAAAAGAAAAATTAAAAGAACAAAACAACTGGAAGTAGATAATAAGAGGGTTAAGACTGAGAATATTAAAAAAAAACCTATAAAAAGAAGTACACTAATATAAAGACCTAAAATGGATTTAAAATTCTTCAGAATTTTGACGATGAGCAGAGAATGGCTAAATATAATGTGTTAGATGTCAAAGATGGGCACATAAAAATTGCACAGGTCCATGTCTGGTGTATGTAATTGTTATACTTGTAAGGAATAATAGGTCGCTTGTAATTATCCTACATGGTTCGCAATTAGGCAAAACTATAGACATCCAGTACTTGCGTACGGTGGTAGGAGCAGGTCCCTCCTTACTGAAAAGTATAGTATATGAGTAATGATTTTTTTGTAAAATCATAACCTCACTTTTTTACACAGGAATATTGAGCCAAAGTTACTTCTGTAACGGCTTCGGCTCTGCGGGGAGTGTAGTTCCTTCACTTTTTCGTAGCATTATGAAGGGCGGGGGCTGCTCTCCCTCCGCGCCTAAGGCTTCCCAAAAACACTCTAAGGGTAGGGCAGACAAGACTACGTTAAGTGTAGGGCAGCAAGTTGTGCTGATTCGGTTTTAGTACAGATTCAACCTATCTTATCTATAAAGTCAGGTTGCTCTAAATTCTGCTATGATAGTGGTAAATGAAACAATGTAATGTAAATTGTTTTAATTTGGTTTTCTGAAAAACCTCTTGACTGCTCTCCACTGCGACTCAATCGTTATGTATTGAGTCCCATCATAGTCTGGGTCCAAGTCATAGATAAATAAACATGTAGCAAACTAGCAGGGTTGCCAATGCCAATGTATGTAATTCCCCAAAATTCCATATGAAATTCCCCAAATTTGGGGACAAAAATCTGCTGATTCCCCACAAATTCCCCTCAATATTATTTTAAACAATGAAACAAGTTTAACCTATTTAAATAATATTTATTTTTTAACCTTTGTTGCACTTTTTCCATACGTTTGATGCAAGCATTTTGTTGGAAGGATTAAACTTGGCACTGCCGCCCAATTTTTTTATACCCTCTCTTGTTGCCATTAAAGACACTACAGTACCTGTATTTAGCCGATTGCGATTTTCTGTTTTTAAACATCGAAGCGCACTAAATTTTCTTTCGACCGACGCGTTTGAAAATGGCAATATGAGCAACAAAGACATAACAATTTTTATGTTTGGAAACATGTATTCTCCCGCAGCATTTTTAAGGCGAAATACTTTACCCCAGTAACTTTCGGCATTGATGTTATCTCCATGAATTTCAAGCCCATGTTGCTCAAAATCTAACAAAGCGTGAGTTCGCCACTCGTCATCTAAGTTTTGTGCGGTCACAAATTTATAAAGCACTGGAAATCGCTTCAGTACAGGCACAAGTGATTTAATTAGAAACTGTTGAGCTTCTGATGGATTTACAGCGGATATAATAGAAAATAGAGGATCCCCAAAATCAAATCGCTTGGTAATATCTGACGTCAATTCAATATAAAACTCCTGGCAGGTTCTACAGAAATCTGCAATAGCAGCACGAGGTACATTTTCGTCATTTTTTAAAATTTCAATACTTTCTCCAGCCTTTAATCCAATATATATTTCGTTTAAACTTAGAAAATGTGTTGGGTTTTTGAAGTCTGCGTTTAAAATATTAGCACAGGACTTGATATAGCTAATTTTCATGAAATTAGAAGACAACGTTTTCAAAAGGTTTTCGACTTCTGGTTTCAATTTGTAAAGAAGGGAAGTTTCTGATTGAAACAAGACATTGAATTTTGTTACCAGTGCAAGTACGTAAGACATGAACTCCAAATATACCACAGTGAATTGGTTGTTCATTGTAATCAGCATTTCTTCGGTAGTCTTCGACGGATCTGAGAAGACTGTTTCTGTCAAGTAGGCTTTTAATGGAGTATACTGCTCTAAGACACGGTCTATACACGCTTTCAGCGAGAGCCATCGAGTTTGAGCTGGTGTGAGAATTTTGTGAATCTCCACTTGAAAGAATTCTTGAAACTCTCTAAATTTTAGTTGTCTTTGTGAACTTCTACTGAAGTGAGCTCCAACAGAACGCAAAAAATCTTCAACGTTTCGAGGCAATTTAAGACAAGCTTTAGATGATGATAGGTGTATCATGTGACAAGAACATTTCACCAGAGCAATGTGAGGCAAATCTTTTTTAAGAAGAGCAAAAACAGAGCAATGTTCTCCAACCATCACGTTTGTGGTATCTGAACTAAACTGTACTGAACTGTTTTCTATCGATATGTTTTTATTTCGAAGCATTTGATGTAAACAGTCATACAGTCCCTTAGCAGTTCCTGATGACAATTCCACCATATCCAGAAACAAATGCTCTACCTTATTGGTGTTCTCATCATAGACAACAGCAGTAAAACAGCATTGTTTTAAAGAGCTCTGATCAGTCGTTTCATCCATTATTAATGAAAAGATTAACAGTGGTAGAGCCACGCGGCAGCTTTTGCTGTCGCACGGATGGGCCGGCTCGAACCGGGGTGGTACCACGACCTCACAGAAAACCAGCGTGAAGTAGAGGCTTATCTCTGCGTTTCGCTTGGTGAGTGCAGGTGGCCGGAGGCCCTTTTTACTGGAAATGAGGCATTCCATCTTAGTCCTCACGGGTGACAACGCATCTACATTTTGATTTGTAATAGAAGATAGATGTAGATGTCTATGGGCCGCAGCAACCACTTACCATCAGGTGGACTGTGTGCTCGTTTGTCACTCTTATCCTAGTAAAAAAAAAAAAAAAAAAAAAAGAAGATTTTTTCTCCGCGTAATTTTTCATATATATCCTCTAAAAATGTGTTTCCTAAAACATTATTTATTATAGCCGTCGCCTTGGTTCTGTGTAAATTCATATTTTTAGCTATAACTGAGTCTGCGAAAATCTCTTTGCAGAGTGGGCCCAAGATGTCGCTAAATGATATTGGTATATTATTTTCAGCCAACGCTCCGGCTAATTTTAGTTCAGCTTTTCGTACATTTATTTCTAAATCCGTCACTGGCAAATAATTTGAAATTTTTGGAATATTCTGTATTTCTAATGATTTTTTCTTATGGCGATCTGAATTCATATGTCGAATCAGATCACTTTTATGCGCTATGATCGACACCGAACAAAGCATACAGTGTGCTAAATCATTTCCATCTTTCATTTTCGAATCTTTGCATAGCCAGCTCAAGAAGTTTGGTTCTTGAAGCCATAAATCGTTAAATTTATTCAGGCGTTTTATTTTTTTAGTTTGTGGATTATTTGACTCACTTGTTGCCAAGCCCACTGAAGTCAAACTGGAACTGGGAATGGGAACAGCATATTCTACTTCTATACTAGAAGTTGAAGCCTCTGATGTTTCCTTTTCGGGTTTCCTTTTACGTTCAAGCTAAAAACCAAAAATTAGGATAGTTATAATCACTGAGTTTCTGACAGACGGTAACCTGCTAATGTTTCATGATCGCACACAAATAAATAAAAAGGCTATTAATTACCTTACCTTAGGATTATATTCTTTGTTTTGGCCTTTCATTAACCATTTATCCATATTTGTACAAGATAGTATCGTTACGGCTCGACAAAATACGTATTATAATATTATAATGTTAAGAAATTCACTATTTCACAAAACGTCAAAAGAAAGGGAATCCCCTAATCATAGTGTCGGTATACTTTCCGATATTTCTAGCTTTCATTCAATTTGGTTTATTGCGACCATAGATCAGAAAAAATATTAAGATTTTTGGCTTGGATGCTTGTCTTTTAAGCGATGTTTTCTTCTCATTCGGGATCTTCATTTTAATAGATATTTTTACTTACAATATGCCGATCCGTCACATTGCGAAGTTTATGTGAGATTTGGACGACAGCTCAGCCCAGTGGAAATTCGATGACGACAGTCACTTAAGTTCATAAGATGCCTAAGTGATCAAAATATCTTGAGGTTTATATCAACATCAAATCACTTGTTTCATCGTTTTCTCTAATAGTTCACATGCGCAGACACTTAATACACAAAATCGCATCACTTTTCCGTATCAGAACCCACTTCAAATCATTATTTAAACGATAAAACAGGAGCAACAAGCAATTGGCGAAAGAAAAAAGATAAGTGCAATAAAGAGTATTGAGTCCTCCGTTATCCATAAGTACCTAAATTAAAAAAAATATGAAAGTATTTGGTATTTTCGAAAAAGTATATTAACGAAGATGTTAAAATCCCCGCATTTTCCCCGCATAATGCCAATCCCCAATAAATCCCCAATCAACTTGAGATTCCCCGCAGTTTGGGGAATTCCCCACAAATCGGCAACACTGCAAACTAGTCCAAGTGATTAACTTTTTTCTGGATGTACCCGTGGTAAATAAAATAAACATTTAAGCGTATCGTTATATGCAATTTTTAGTGAAATTTATTTTTATTGTATTAATTCAAAAACAGTGTAAAAGGTTCAAGTTTAACCCTGAGAAGCCTCCTAAACTGAAAAAATAATTAAAATTAAATAGTCCTGGACGTCTACTACATAAAATTATAGACTAGACATATTTGCGTTTATTGTACACAATTTGTAGTGAGATTTATCTTATCGTAATTAATTCATAACGCATTTCCGACATCCAAAAAAGGTAGAAGAGTAAAAGTTTCAAGCTTAACCCTGACAAACCTCCTAAACTGATAATAATTAAAATCAAGTACCGAGTGTCTATGGCCAAATAGCCAACCCCGCAATTACCTCAACAGGTATCCGTATTTACCCGATATGCACCAAGTAATTACGTACAGTAATTCTTTTTTTAAATATTTAGTAGTAGTTAATTAAAAATAAAAGATTATATTGATTTTATAAGGATACTAGCTGTCCCACCGACCAAGTTTCGGTCGCTGACGGTAGGGAGAGTGGCGCGTCGTAATACCGATGCTCCAATCCTTTTGGTGTGTAATGGCAGTAGGTGGTCTATGTTTTTTTTTATAGATGTCTGCATGTGTCTTAACGTGTGCACGTTCTAATGCATCTCGAAGAATAACCTTGATCTTTATGCGTTTCGTATAGTTCGAGACCTCACCGTGTGATTACTATGCCCATCTGTTTTTAACACAGAAATCGTAATATTGAACAATATCGTTGGTGTTTTTAGAAAATCTAACAATAATATCAAAATAACAGTATATAAAAAACTTAAAAAGTTTGAGTTGCCATTTTTAATTCGACTGCAACCTCTAGGCAACCATGTTTAAGCAGGTGTCTGTCTAGTAAGCACCTTTTAAATTGGTATTGGATACACAAATAAAACAAATTTAATTTTTATTTAAATTGAAATCTTTTTTCAATTACTACGCAGACTCGTTACCTTCTCTATTGAATATTTCAAAGCATTCTTGATGCTGTAAATAAACATTATTAGGAATATCAATCAAATATGTAATAAAAAATAACTTAAGACTTTTAAAGTTGTGTCGGGCAGGGCATCTTAGGATAATCCATCATCCAAATCTCGTAAGGTTAGCGTCGAGTGAGTGTACTGAGAGAAATAAAATGTATTATTAATGACTAGCTGTTCCCCGCGACTTCGCCCGCGCGTAATTTATTAGGATTGGATTTCATGGGTTTTGATTTTTTGCGCGGAACCCTAATTCTTTTTCTCAAATAAAAATAGCCTAACTTACTTTATATAACATCAGCTATCTGCCAGTGAAAGTCCGGTCAAAATCGGTCCAGCCGTTTCGGAGATTAGCCGGAAAAAACAAACAGACAGAAAGAAAGACAGACAGACAAAAATTAAAAAATCGTGTTTTTGTTATAAGTACCGTAAATACTTTCATTTGCATATAGTAAAAAGCTGTTATTTCGACATTACCAACAGACACTTCAATTTTATTTATTTGTAAAGATTAATAGAGTGCATTACGCGCTGGTGCGGCAAGCATTTAGAGTAGAAGGTATTACAAGCCCTGACAGAAATGACAGAAATTTACATTTCTACTTTAACTAGGTGGTAAGGCTCCTTTTCTGCCTAGGAGTCAGTTTGGCTAGGTACCAAAACCTTCTTATCTATTTTTGTCACCAAGCAGCAGCGCCTGTACTTCTGTTTCGCTCTGAAGGCAGTGAGGCATTCCATTTTAATCCTCGAAGGTAAAAACACATCTTTAGTTTTTATTATTTGAATTTCGCTGCAAGTGTCAATGGACTACAGAAGCTAATTACCATCTGGTCATCAGGACAAAAAAGTCACCTCATTATTTATACCCAATTTCTTATACCTAATCCCTTTATTAGTATTTAAGAATATAATTACTATAACGTACGTAAATTGTGGTGATATTAAAGTCGATATACCGTATGAATTCTTCTCCGGTGTCTGGCTCATTCAACAAGCGTTCTCGCTCTGCGAGAGCACTTTCCCTTCTTTGCAGTGCTTCCTTTAGTTTACCTTCGAATTCTAAAGCCTGATGTTGATCATCACTTGACGGGTTATTAATTTGTGGTGAAGGTTCAACAGTTATAGGTTTCATAAGAAGAGCCCAAATATCATAGTTGTCGGACGCATTTTGTACCGCATGACATATGGACGATCGTAGGCACCAAACGCTCGATATACCTTCATCCTATTTAAATACAAAGGTATAATAAATAAAGGTAAAATGTATAAAGTTAAAAAAATACCTAAATAATTGCTGGGCGCCAGCGCTCATTACTTAATATGATAACTGAAAACATTTTAGTAATGCTATGAAATTGACTCTTATTTTTAAGTAAACACTTTGTAAAGATAGAAGCTCAGAATAAGATTTTATGAGTATGATGTTGTCTTAAAATCTTTGCGGGAGTTTTGTCCAGTATGCGGGAACAGGGTTTGCAGGGTTTATTTAATTCCTAAATTTATTAAAACTGCATATTTCGTAATAATTACATAGTCTGTTACTTCATGATTACTTTATGATACAAAACATAGCTTGCTCTAAGCACAAAATTGCGAACTCACCTAAGGAGACAATTTTAATAATCATTTTTAAATTAATGACAATATTTTACCAAAAATAATGTCGTTTAGCGTGTAGCATTGTAAGAATATTCACTGCACTACCTCATATCGTAACGCGGGTGTCGTAAGAGGCGACAGGGGGAAACAAACTAGGAGATAAGCGTCAGCGTCCCAATAACAACTAAAAATAAAAAAAAAACACGGTGGCCAATCCGCCTAACAAGCGTGGCAACTATGTCAAATAGCTCTCCTGTGATGTCATCCTATGGAGGAGGGTTAAGCCGCGTCTCCACCAAAGTTTTGTTGCCAACACAACACTTGGAAACAAAACTTGAAACAATGTCGGGAACCATGTTTCCACTTTCAGCGGCAACATCAAAGGAATACGCTTGTTGCAAACATTTGTTCCCTCGGTGGAGACGCTTGTTGGAAACAGTTGTAAGCAGTTGGAAACATAACTATTGGCAACATTTTTTAACGGATACGCGGCTTTACGTTCAGCAGTGGACTTTTGATAAGCTGTGGTGATGATGTCGATAATACTTTGGACTACAAACTATATAGAAACACTACGCGTTTGCTTTGCTTTGGACATAAATTATGTACTATCGGATCAGGAGAAGGAGCCTGTTCGTTAGTCTATGGTACCCTGTTACTGTAGAAAGAACATATCGCTATTTAATCATGGATTATATTTACCGATTTATTTTTCAACTCTTCCAACTCATTTTTATAGGCGTCAATTTGTGTTAATAAAGCGTCACGACGTATTCTTGCCAATTCCACTTGGCATCGAAGTTTACCGATTCTTTTTGTTAACTCAGATTGTTCCTGTTCTGATTTCTCCACCAGTGTAATGGTTTCACGTAGATTCCTGTTAAGTGACGCTACTGTTGCTTCGACTGCGTAAAACATTTCAAGTAAAAAGCTTGTTGCTTTGTGATCTTATATTAAGCTAGCCCGCCCCGGATTCACATGGATAACATTTATTAATTTAAAAACTTTATTGTTCTAACCAATAAAAAAGTTACAAAGGGCGCACTTAATGCCAGTTAGTATTCTCTGCCAGTCAACCCACGGCGTGGTGAGAAATTAGTGGCAGGTGACTTAAGTAACATCATGGACATATATAAAAATCATCGCTGTCAAGTAATGCGCCGATATTAATTGATGGTAAAGCGTTTAAATTAGTTTATTTTCATTTACTTATTATAATTCAGTCCTCCAAATCGGTTTCCGGTCAGGGCGGTAATGTAAGCAGTAAGAGGGTGGCGAGAGAAAAAAAAATGTCGGAATTGCTAGCACTGGAAAGGGCCACATAGAAGTGTAAATTTGAAAGCCAGCTGGTACAGGTGCCGGCCGGTTGACCCTGCTCTTTGTCGATTGTCAAGACGTAATATAGGCTGAGAACTGAATGAAACAATATATTGAATGAGCCTTTTTTTATACGTCCATGGGTAACATCTATTCATGTGGACTCATTTAAATTTTTAGATTTAATGATATGAGAGTAAGATAATAATCAAATATCAGTTATTTTAACATTTTTGAGATTTACCAAAAAAAAAAATCTTCATTTTTTTCCGGAAACCATATCACTCCTGGCGTTACTAACTGTCCGTGAAATTTCATCACAATCGGTTCGGCCATTCTGAAGATTAGCCCGGACAGACAAACAAAATATTTTTTTAAATGGTTATGTTAATAGCTGGTTAATAACTCCTGAGCTTAAAAGAAGCCAGTTATTTCTATATTACAGACAGACAATTTATTTTATTTATATGTATTTTTTTATAACTGGCTTTACGGCTCTGGTTTCCCTTCTGAGCCTGAAGTTACAATAATTATCCTTCATAGTACACTGCTTCACAATATGTTGATGCGTCACATTGTGCAGCCCTTGGGAGATTTGACGGCAACTTGAGTCAGCAGACAGCTGACAGTTGGCAATGGTATCTCAAGGCGCCTAAGCGTTCACTGTTTCCACTAATAGTTCACATGCGTAGACACAAACTCGCACCACTTTTACATATCAAAGTCCACTTCAAATCATTATTTAAACAATAATACAGGAGCAGCAAATCGCCACCGATCAAGTTCCCGCCAAAACTTTTTATATGTATAGATAAACCATTAAAGTATATTATAATGGTTCACTACCACAGTAGCTATTATGAGATTGTCTGTGGCGCTGCGGGCCGCGAGTTCTAATGCCACAAGTTTGGATCAAGTGTTTATATTGACTACAAACAATGCACTTTAAGCACACTACTACAAAAAAACTGAACGGGTCTGAAAATTTTTGTGCTATTTGTATAGGTAAAATGTCTCCACGCTTCTTGAAAAGATCCCAGTGTGGGATTGGTGGATCCTAACCTTTTTAAATTAATTAAATAATTTAAGCATTAGTGCAATATTCATTTTTTTTTTTATAGGAGAGGGGGCAAACGAGCATGCGGCTCACCTGATGGTAAGTGACTACCGCCGCCCATGAACAACCGCAACAACAGGGGAATTGCAGATGCGTTGCCGGCCTTTTAAAAAGGTGTAGGCTCTTTTCTTGAAGGTCCCTAAGTCGTATCGGTCCTGAAAAATCGCTGGTGGTAAACTATTCCACAAGGAAGTTGTGCGAGGAAGAAAACATCTTCTAAATCGCACAGTGGTGGACCGCCAATCATCCAGATGGTGTGGATGGTATCGGGAGTTCTGCCGCGATGTGCGTTCGTGAAATTTGGCGGCTGGGATTAATCCGAACAATTCCTCAGAGCACTCCCCATGGTAAATGCGAAAGAAAATGCTAAGAGATGCAACATCTCTTCGCAGTGCCAATGAGTCGAGCCGATCGGAAAGGACTCGGTCGTCGACGATTCGAGTCGCTCTGCGCTGGATGCGGTCAAGTGAAAGAAGCTGGCACTGGGGAGCCCCAGCCCAGAGATGGGAACAGTATTCCATGTGAGGCCGAACCTGCGCCTTGTAAAGTTGCAGGCGTTGAGCCGGCATGAAATACTGTCCCGCTCTGCTGAGCACGCCAAGCTTTTTAGAGGCCAATTTGGCCTTCTCTTCCAAGTGACCACGAAACTGCACGCTACTCGATATGTCGACGCCGAGGATTCCGATACTGGCTGAGGCAACAAGGGGAGTACCTTGAAACTGAGGAGATACGACAAAGGGGTTCTTTTTAGCGGTAAACGCGCAAACTTGTGTCTTCTGAGGATTAAACTGGACTAGATTTAGTCGCCCCCAATCCGAGACTTTGTCCAGCAAAGACTCGACTTCAGACAGAAGTTTGTTCCGGTACTCGGTGACGTTTTCCCGAGAAATATTGGCACGGCCGGTGTATAGAGCATCACCAGTGCTGTCATCTGCATAGCAATGAATGCTACCAGCTTGCAACATATCATTGATATGCAGAAGAAACAGCGTTGGTGACAGCACGCAGCCTTGTGGAACACCAGCGTTAATAGGCTTGTAGTCGGAGCATGCACCGTCTACAACGACCTTGATGCTCCGATCTGCAAGAAAGCTGGAATTCATTTATCTATTACAAACTATTAAAAGTCTATTGCTGAACATAAGCAACCACCGTAGATTGCCTCATTTGCCATAGTTGCCACGTTGTTTTTTCTTCAACGAGTATACCTTCCGCTACAAAATGGAGAGAGTAAAGGATAATAATGATGAGATAGTTGTGACCATTGATTTGTTTTTTAATAATAACTAATATGTAATTATAAATAATATATCTTACGTTCTCGCTTTTCTTTTAATTTGGCTTCATTGTTTAGTTCTTGCAGCTTTATTTTCTCAATAGTGGTACCAACGGATTTATCCATTATAAGTTGTTATTATTAAGCGTTGCTTTCACAGACTAACTAGTAGATTCTACCCAAATGTTGCTTTAGCTTATTATATAGTTTTGATTGATTTGATACCAAAATTACCGCCAAATTTACGTTATGTTTTTTTTTTAAATTTATAACATGACCATGGATACAGAGTCCTTCGGTCGAAATTTTAAAAATTGAAGTGTCCGTTGTAAATTTTGCTGATGCGTTACATTGCGAAGTTCTGACGACAACTTAACCCAGAGAACAGTTGATGACGATATTATCTCTAGGCCTTTGAGCTGATAAACCGAACTAAGGTTTATTTTATCATCGAAGCGATTGTTTCCACTAATAGTTCACATGTGCAGACCATTTATGAATAAAAATCCAATTCAAAGTATTCCCATAAACAAGAACAGCAATGAGCCGGCGGTCAAATTCCCACCAAAACCCTGATATGAACAGCATACACTTTCTATTAGTTTGTGACTCCGAGAACAGTGAGAACAGAACAAGATCGCCAGACATTTTGACTGAGGTCGTATGACTCGTGAGTCGTGAGTCGTATGATGCAGGACGGTAAAGTCTAGGCTTGCTAAAAAACTTAGAAAATAAATATTGGTGCAGCCGTTTTTATAAAAATTGACCATCTGTGTTGCGGGTATCCAAAATGATCTTCTCGGATTGTAAGAATAGGTACCCTTGGCGACTTGACAAAGAGTATAGATTCAGAATGATGGGTGTCTAGCACATTACGCTGCACCTGTTAGACGATGCTTGGACAGAATGTATCCTACCAGATGCATTATTCATTTGATACCTGTTTTGTGAGCTGTCAAAAAATAAAACATGGTGAGTATACGAGCCTGTTTAATGCCGGGTTTCCATGCTTGCCAAGCCTCGGCAAACGTCTTCAAGCCCCAAGCGTCCACAAATCTCCTTTGGCGTTTGGAAGTCGTTTTCATGCTTGTGAATGCGTCAGTGTGCTACGTAAACCCAAGCATGGCGGACACCGAACTTGTGTCGGCTATTGCGTTTGAATTAACATACTTTTATTTGAAATACAAGCAAAGTAATACAAAAACAAGGAATTTTTGGCTTTTAATTCTTTTACTGGCTTTCCCGTTAACTAGGCAAGACGACTAAAAGCATTTGCAACTTTATTTTTATGATTAACGTCTTTGGGGTTCCAGATAGACGATTCGCTCTGGTAATATTCCAGAAACGATAAACTCTCTTCGTTCGACCAGTCACTCATTTTAAACAAAGAACTAAACATGCGCATGTCGCGAAATCACAATTTCTACTAAACGCACACCAACGTGTGAATGCGTTGCAAGCGCCCTTTGATCTGTGTCCAAAACCGACACAAGCGTCCACAAGCTCACGCAAGCCAAGCCAAACGCCCTCTTTACACACTTGTGCTTGTGGATGCTTGCCGAGACTTGGCAAGCGTGGAAACCCGGTATTAAAGATCTGTTATAAGATGTCGCAGAGCCTCTTTTGTGTGTGTTGTGAATGGCGTCCTTTCTACTCTTATAAATATCTCTTATAAGAGTAGAAAGGGAGCAGTTTGAACAGCTATTGTTAATTAAAAAATAAAAATTATAATACCTAAATCATCATTTCATTTATTTATGACGCTCCGTAGATACAGCCCCACACATTTAATTAAAAAAAACTCTTGACACATAACCAGAAACAACTTCATAATTTAAAAAACAAACATATGACCTAACTTTTTATGAACTGCACAAGATAGACATATTTTAGTAATTGACCTCCCAAGTTTTTTTTTATAAGATAGAGTGTCAAACGAGCACACAGTCCACCTGATGGTAAGTGGTTGCTGTGGCCCATAGACATCTACATGTATCCTCGCATGCAGATGCGTTATCACCCGTGAGGACTAAGATGGAATGCCTCTTTTCCAGTAAAAAGGGTCTCCAGTTCTCTACACTCACCATAAGAAACACAGCAGTTTTAAGCTGCTATTTTACGCTGGTATTCATTGCCTTACTTTTTCCTTTAAAATCACAGACTTAAGACTGCGGACACATATTATCCCATTTTTTATTTTATTTTTTATTTACATCATTTTTTTAAATAAATAGTGACAAATTGAAAACGAACTTTCAGTCGTCCTGATAGTAATTGGCTACTGTAACCCACCTGTAACCAACTGCAACTATAAAAGGCTAAGTACATAATATGCGTTGTCACTCCTGAGTACTATGATGAAATGTATCACAACCTGTAATTACACCGGCTCTCTATATATACTGGTTTATGATTATGTTTGTGCTGTTAGCCTTATGGATTTTACAGCTTCATTGGACCTCTACACACCGGAATCACCAGAAAGAGATAATATTTCAATTAAAATAAATCGCAGTAGATACACGAAAGAGTGTATAGTCACTACGTTTTACTAGATAGGTACCTTCTTGTTCTCTTGTTGTAATAATCAAAGGGTTTATTAATCAATACGCTTCATAAAATTAGGCATCCACCTATCGGGTCGCATCGTAGCACAGAAAACCGCTTATTACTTAAATAACATAACATAACATAACATAAACACTCACGCCTGTCACCCAGAGGGGTAGGCAGAGATTATGGGCTTCCATTTGGCATGATCCTGACACACCTCTCTCGCTTCCTCCACATCCATATACCTACGCATACACGCTCGTCGGTTAAAGATACTCTTGATATGGCCCATTTTTAATATATCGCCAATTTGGTCGATAAACTTTCGCCTAGGGACTATGCCGTTCACCTCTGCAACATAAATTTGCTTTGTCACTCTTTCCTCATTCATTCTTTCTACATTACTTAAATATTTTGTATGAAACTGCGACCACTGGATAGGGATCGCTCAGTGAACGTTTTTTTTTTCGTCTAAACGGTTATTGTCCATACATTTCTTTCAATGAGGGCTAATAATTTTCCGCTCAATAGATGTCGTTAGTTGTTAGGACTGAGGTGAGGTACTTGTATATAGATAGAGGTCACTGTCCTCTATATATATACAAGTACGCGAGGTTATTTCTCACATTTTGTAAGTTTAATAAGTGTAATAAGTGAAAAGTTGAGTTACAAAGAAAAGTTCCTTTTTTGGTCTCTAGAATCACTATAAACATATATAAAACAATGCCTCAGTGATTTTTTTGCGCACTTCTAACGCTTTTTAATTCTTTAATGTTAGGAATATTCGTACTTTGTTGTGTTAATTTTAACATAACTAATATTCTTTTTTTTTTGATGACCAACGAGCACACAGTCCATCTGATGGTAAGCGGATACTGCAGCGCATAGACATCTACAACAATCCTAGAAGAGGAATCAATATGCAGATGACATTGTCGCCACCAGTCGCCACAAACTATATAGAAACACTACGCGTGATTGTCACCCCTGAGGACTAAGATGAAAGGCATCGTTTCCAGTAAAAATAGCAATTTAATTCCGCTTTATTATTTATTTTTGATAAATTAATCAAATATTTCACCTCATTCCAAAGTGGCGCCGCCCTAGCGGCAGAAAATTAGTGGATTGTTGAGTCCCCATTAATTTATTCATTCAATTTATTGCAACAAAAATCCACCAATTTAAAAACGGAAACAGCAAATACAAAATATACAAAACTGCTCAGGTCTTATTTTAATAACACAAGCATCGCGCATAGATGGGGTTGTAGGATAGAACGGGTATACTTAGATAATGGGATATTTTCCATAATTGCCATGCTAAGGAAGGTTTTTTTTGTTATTATTGAATTTTTAACAAAAAGATGCTTCTGCCCATATTCTTCTAACAGTGGTAGAGCCACGCGGCAGCTTTTGCTGTCGCACGGATGGGCCGGCTCGAACCGGGGTGGTACCACGACCGCACAGAATACCAGCGTGAAGTAGCGGTTTACCTCTGCGTTTCGCTTGGTGAGTGCAGGTGGCCGGAGGCCCTTTTTACTGGAAATGAGGCATTCCATCGTAGTCCTCACGGGTGACAACGCATCTACATTTTGATTTGTAATAGAGGATAGATGTAGATGTCTATGGGCCACAGCAACCACTTACCATCAGGTGGATTGTGTGCTCGTTTGTCACCCTTATCCTATTAAAAAAAAATTCTTCATTACACGCACGGGCACGTTTCTATAATTTTTATTTTTATTATTATCATCTTGAATACCTCTGTATAAATTACAATAATTAAGGAGTCAATCTTTACAATACAATAATTTTGATAAGTACTTAAACCGTCTTTAGCATAGGTTTTTAGTTTTTGTTAAACGTGGTGATACCTATACAAACTCTTTGGTTTCTGAGTAGATTTACGTAAAATGAAACATACTTATGTTATGTTTTTTCGATATCGTTGCCGGGGAAATTTCAAAATAGGTAATATAAAACGTGAGACGTATGTTACGTAAAGATTTTTAGAAATAACTTTTATACTTTTTATAATAATATGGAGAAACCAGATGCAAACGGATATGTAAATATAACTTGGCCTAGTAAAAACATTCCTCATGGCGGCATCTTTCATACGCGCGCCAGTGAATACTCGACTAATCAGCAAGAGTTTCTAAAATGTAATTATTTATTAGTGCAGTCAGATTATTACAATGAAATAAAATATATTTTGTAGTTTTGTTTCATATAAATACTTAATTTTAAATTAATTTATGTATTTGTAAAGTTCCTAAGGTTACATCGTCATCATCAACCTTATTAAAGCTCTTAACATGAAAACAATTTTATTTCCCAAACCCATATAATATTCAATATTTTTACTTTTGGAGTCAGGTACTATGATCATCAATTCGCCTGCTAAACGTGACGGTTCAGGCAAATTTTTCCCACTACGACAAAGAGACCCATGTCCAGCATTGGACTTTTACAGCCTGTTAAACATGAGTAAAGATATTCTTATGTAGCCTATATCTTTAGTTTTTAAAATTGTTTTGTGTATTGTAATATGTCTATTGTTAGTTATTTAGGTTCTGATTATTTTTTAAGCGTTGTGTTTTATACATCATGCCTTTTATGATATTATCGATGTAGGTATAAAGTTTTCGCTGAGCTTAGTCCCTTGCTGGCTTAACCTAGAATGGAGGTTTATTCCGAAGTAATGGTAAAACATGAGTTGTAATAAGTTTATAAGTCTATATAGATTGAATAAGAATTGCTCTATTCTATTTAATTTTTAGTGTTGCTAGAGGAGTCAAGGCTGACTGCTGCACAGCGGCGAAAATCCGAATACTCTTTACGCCAAAATGAAATTAAAGAAACACCTCCAGTAAGGGAAAACGTGAGGTCTTTTCGACCGCGTACGTCTTGTCGTCGTTCACTTTCTGCTATACGTGCTTCTGGTGTTTTTGAGATAGATTCGTAAGTTCCTCTCGTAACATGTACCTACTTCGTGTTTTTTTAGCACTAAAGACTATTAATTATAATCTTCTTTTTTAATGACAAAAGAAATGCCAATTACGTGTTGGAGTTGTCGAGTTGTAGAGGCGTAAGATACAGTTCCGGTTTATCTGCTATATATGTTTAATGTTTTTTTTTTAATTTGCAATACTATTTTAATTACATTGTGATCAATTATTCTTATACAAAATCTGTTATAATAAATTAGATTGTTGGTGATGATTCTTACTCAAACTGATGACGACTAGAATAAATCCTTTATTATTCCTTAAAAGCCAATCTTACCCTTATCCTATAAAAAAAAAATCACTTTCCCAAATATAAACTGACGCTCGACCTTTTTGTTCTTTAGATATAAACCGTTAAATCGTGGCGAAGACCGCGACAAGCTAAAGGAAAGACTTGCAAGCGTCATGGCTTTCGGGGAACAGGGTCTGCAACCGTCAACACTGCCTCGCCTGGTCAAACAGCCGCCTAAGCTGCCCACAAACAAAGAGATGTGGCATGATCGTAAGCAGAAGTTTCATTCAATACCTTTTCTATGTTGTTATTCATCCTTTGAATACCAATATAGAAAAGGTATGGGGATTTAGTGTATTTGAAATAGGTCGTATAAGAAGTAAGAACGCACTGGCACGAAGAGTAGAACTATTTCCAGCATCTTATAAGATAAGGGTGACAAACGAGCACACAGTCCACCTGATTCTGATATGAATGCCTTAGTCCATAGACACCTACATTTAATCTCGATTACGAATCAAAATGCAGATGCATCGTCGCCCTTGAGGACTAAGATGAAATGATTTGGAGACACTCGATACAAGTAAAAAGTTAAAGGTAAAAATATAACAATTATATCAGCAGAAAGGTGGGTAGTATAATTCCAGCTTGTGATTTTTTCACTATATTATGGGCGTTTAGAAAATCTACACAGGAGATATGTTGAGCGTTCACGTTAAAAAAGGTTTCTAATAAAGAATCCACGACGGATCCTCATAATGTGTTCGATTGAGTTTACCTTATAAAGATAAAACAATTTATCTGTTAAGTAGTAACATATGCCGAGTGGTAAGGACATAAAGGCGATTAAGGGAAAAATCTGATTTGAAATGGCAACATAGTGCAACATCAGAGATGCGAGACGTCTGTTCTTCATTAGCTCGTTAATCTCCTGCTGGATATGGTCCTCTCCCGTTATTGGGAGAACATTCATGGTGGATTGACGATCGCAGGACCGGAGATTTCGCATCTTTAACGCCAGCCGTCCAGGTATTTTACGTTGCGCAAAACGAGATTCGAGCAAAAGCTGAGAAAAGGATGATAAAAAACAAATTCTAGTATTATTCATAGTTCTCTTGCGACAATGTATGGTACGAAATCGGATAGATTTTTCTAATAGTATTTATGATAAACGTGCACAATACGCCTGCTAGACACATGCCTTATTACAGCGAATCCTCTGTGCTATGGGAGACGCCCAGTTTTAGTAATTTAGCTTAAACACAGACACAGAACATGAAAAATTTATATTTTATGGTTTCAAACATGAGAACATTATATTGATTGGTTTGCAAGCTGCATAAGAACAAGTGGTAAAATAAAATAAAATTGTACAACTGACTTCATATAAATATAAACTATTAAGGATAACTCAAAAACTACTGGTCAGACCTTGATTAAACTTAGGGCGTGGCTACCAAGGCTCAATCTCGCCTAATCCTTATGACGGCTATCCTCAAGTATTTTGTAAAAACTGTAATAAAATAGTTACATCGTTTATAAGCAGATTTATCGTAACACTAGTAGCATGCTTGCCCTCTTATGTAGCCTACAAAACACATTACAAACATTTATCAACCGACTTCAAAAAGAGGTGGTACTCATTTCGACTGTATATTTTTATGTGTGTTACCTCATAACTTTTTTCTAGGTGAACCGATTTTTTATTTGAAAGCTGGTGCTTCTCGTTTGTTCCAGTAGTTTTTGAGTTATCCTTAATAATGCATATTTAATTGACTTCGAGTACATTGATGAATACATGTGGTCCATGAGAAGCACCAGCTTTCAAATAAAAAAAAGAATCATTAAAACCGCTTCACCTAGAAAAAAGTTATGAGGTAACACATATTTAAAAAAAAGCAGTTGAATTGAGTACCTCCTCCTTTTTGAAGTCGGTAGAAAAGAAAATAAAAACCCGTATCCAAACACTATATTTTCATTAGTGGTTACACAAATTCGCGAACGGGCCGACTGGTTGGCTGAGATGGAAATGCTCGGAGAAGCGGATGCACACCGGGATATGATACAAGACCAAATAGCTGAGCGCATGCGGGCGCTCGACGCTTTGGGGATCGACAGCGAATGCTCTTCAGCAAGGTCCAAAGCCTCGGGGTTCAGTGTACTGGACACGGGGAGGAGAAGCGTCAGAAGCAGAGACAGCGCTCGTAAGACAGGTAATGTATGACTAATATAATCTGACTGATTATAACAAGTAAGTATATCGGATATGAGGGCCTCATACTCCTTCGCCCCGCCACAATGGTGGAATTGTAAAAAAGCTTTAATGTTTGTTAAAAATTTATTTGCAACCGTATTTAAGAGCTATCTTCGGCTCATTTGGTGGAACTCCATAATCACTGAAACTGCTAACGAAGTACAGAATTCAGATAATAAGCGATAACGTCGGAGTTATAATGTTTGTTAAAAATTTATTTGCAACCGTATTTAGGAGCTATCTTCGGCTCATTTGGTGGAACTCCATAATCATTGAAACTGCTAACGAAGTTCAGAATTCAAATAGCGTATGTACATAGTCTTTTTGTCTAAGTCGTTTTTCGTCTACACGACGTTTGCATCGCGAGTCCTACGTCTATAGTTTTGAAATAAGAAACAATAAACTATTTATTATGTTCGAGCTTGGAAGTTTGTTCTCGGTTTTTTGAGATATCCAATATTATTGTATATGCGTTGGTTACAACAGATGCGGGGAAGTTTGGTTCGGCCAAGTGTGTGCCTCTAGGTTGAATTTAGGACCAAGCAATAAGGGCTAAAACCTCGCAGTCGCAACAATATTTTTTTGGTAAAATCGCCCGATGATTACTATACAAAATCATATAATTAAAAGTTAATAAAGACTTTGAACAATTAGCCGTGTAATCGCGTAAATCGTAAGAGAATCCACTACCCCAAGTTGTCCCGTGAACAGAGAGAAAATGAAGTAGGAGATAGAAATAGAAAGACAGAATCATTTTCCTGATAACAACTCAAAATTGTTGGTGGGGGGGGGGGGGGGGGGTCATGTTCAGGAGTGATCTTTCGATAGGCTGTAATGGAACGGCTTCCACATTTTTTGGTTGATTTATTCAAAATCTCTACAACTTCAGTACCTCAGGGCAATTACAAATTTGTGTGCTTCTGTATTAACACGCAATCTTACATTGCGTACATCCATTAGTGTTCGGAACTTGTTAGTGCCAATACGCTTACCTGTTGTAATATATTATCCAGCTTGCTCCAATCAAGCTGCACTCCGTCCATGGGCTATTGGAAAAGATGTACGAAAAGTGTAATTTCAAATAGACGGTTGCATGTTTCAGTGTGTTCCATGCGATCAAGCTCATCTCAAGGAAAGAAAACTCTAAAAGATATACAA
Organism: Parnassius mnemosyne; assembly: GCA_963668995.1. Taxonomy (NCBI): domain Eukaryota; kingdom Metazoa; phylum Arthropoda; class Insecta; order Lepidoptera; family Papilionidae; genus Parnassius; species Parnassius mnemosyne. The sequence continues at coordinate 11,007,798 of CAVLGL010000093.1, forward strand.
CAGAAAAAGGGACTTGAAGAAAATGTAACGGAATATCTTAGGATTTCACCACTACAATACACGCCCCGCCGTCGCGTTTAATAGCGTAATTATTTCAAAGTTTTCTATCTTTAATAGAGTTTTAATTTTAACATAATTGTTTAAATTGGTGGTTGATTACACAATTCAACATAAAATTATTTTCGTTTTTCATTGTAACTACGGACATTAAAAATAATGTTTTTAGAAATAAAACAGCTGTAGCCCATAGGCGTCTATATTTATCCTCAATTAGGAATGAAGATGCGTAATCCCTAGTAACCTCTGAGACTTAGAAAACGAGGCATTCTATGCCTCGTTTTCAGTAAAAAGGGATTCAGATTCTCTCCACTCACCATATGAACAACATCATTAAAATGCTATTACACGCCGGTATTCTGTGAAAGCGTGGTCCTTCCGCTGCTGAGCTGTTCTATTCGTGCTACTATCATATTCATAATATAGTATCACAGCATCACTTCTACCACATGATTAGTCTCAAAGTAATGTGGTGTTACCATATTAAATTCAAACATGGAATAATTAATTTTTTATTAAAGGATAACAAATGCCTTAGCATTGTTCCAAGAGAATACTTAACTTCATTAGACCAGTGATTCCCAACCAGTGGTCTGCGGCCCACAGTTGTCAGCAAGAGCTTAAATACTTATGGTCCGCGAATGAATCATATATTTTACCTACCTAATCGATAACACATTTATTTTCTTGTCACGCGGGCAGTGCAACACCGCGCGTCACGTTAGTACCTACTAGTTTTTACAATAAATAGGTACACAAATAATACTGTTAATGAATGCTTCTTTTTAGTTTATTAGAAAACTATGTTAAAAGTTGTGATTATAATTATTGTGAGAGTTCCTAAATTAATTCAGATCGCATGCGCACTGAACCTACATTCATATTTTTTGCGTTAATTAAGCCAGTTTTTGTATAGGAATCTGAAGTAAATCATCCACCGAGGAAATTTTCGTTACCAAAGTTTTTTCTTTCAGCTTGTGGTCCTGCTAACTACAAAAAATCAAAGTGGTCCCTGGTAAAAAAAAAAAAAGGTTGGGAAACCCTGATTTAGACCGTCCTCATTCCTGAATGTTTCTCCTCGTAGAAATTAATTCTTGTATGAAAATTTCACATCGTGTAGTGTCGTGTAATATCCACTACCCCCAACCCTCGTGCATCTACACGGGAACTATGGCCAATATCTTCCCTATAAGGCTATCTGTTCAGCAGTGGACTTTACTAGGCTGTAATGATAATGATGATAAATTTTCATAACATGATTTTTTGTGGAATGACTACGAGATTTATAGAAGACAAAACGAGAAGAACAAAGAAAATACAATGTATACGTTCAGCTGAAAGGAACAACAGACCACACGGCGGTGTGTCATCCATGTTCGGAAAAGGATAGGGTAAGAAAAGTAACGTCATATTCCCTACCTGATTTTTTTTTAGTATTTAGTTCGTGTCTACTATCTCAAGTGGTGATGCAGCTGAAGATGGTACAGCACATTGACTGAGCATAACAAAGCCTATTCACTCTTGCCTTAAAGATAGGTACCCTCATTATAATCAATACACACTATAAGATGATATCAATTTAAATAAAATGGACAAAAGCGAGTTTAGCCCTAATAAGTTCTTTTCCAGCTAACCATTATTCCACTCCTTTGCTGTACCCATTCTGAACGACGAAGCAAACAGTTTGTATTGTGTTTAACCGGTTCAGTCCGGGTGACACGCCCGGCGTGCCATCGATTAATTTTGAGTGTGACGTATGACACGCGAGTCGTGTCTTTTTAAAAATCGTTATAACTCGCTCAAATTGCTTTTTTGGAAAATTTATCCAGAGCAAAATATTCATTATTTTGCGAGGAGTTCATGCATGCAGCTTCGTTTCTGGATACGAGTATTTTGAAAATTTGAATTTTTAGGGGTTGACAACCTTTTTTTAACGTGTACATGGTACTATTTTTACTTTGTGGGTTTTAAATCATGTTATGGAAAAATTGTCTCATCATCATCATCATCGTCATTACAGCCCTTCACAAGTCCACTGCTGAACATAGGCCTCCCCCAAAGAATGCCACAAAACACGGTCCTGAGCCACCTGCATCCATCGACTTCCTGCATTCCTGCATTTTTGCCGTGTAGTGGCGGTCAAGAATATCCACTACCCCATATCCTCCCGTGGGTGTCGTAAAAGGCGACAAAGGGAAACAGGCAGGAGATGGGCAGCAGCATCTTCCTGATAATAGCCAAATTACAATAAAAAAACTGCGGTTGCCAACCCGCTCGCCAAGCGTGGCAACTATGGCAAATACCCCCCCTATGAATGACAGTAACAAAAAAACGGCCCCCAGTCCCCGGCGGCCCCGCTATTCCTGGCTACGGTGGCGACCATGGTAACGGCGGGGCAGGGGGTGCTAAGAATCTCCGGTGGAGGTTCGGTTGCCACCTTAGACGACTCGACCTGGCAACGTACAACGCACGCACCCTGAGGACTGACGAGAAGATCTTGGAGCTGGAAGAAGAGATAGACAAGTTGCGCTGGCATATTATAGGATTATCCGAAGTCCGAAGAGAGGGGGAGGACACGGTAATCCTCGAATCCGGCAACTTGCTCTATCACCGGGAGGGCAACCATCTGTCCCAAGGAGGTGTCGGATTTATCGTCCACAAGTCTCTCGTTAACAACGTTGTAAAGATCGGGAGTGTGTCGACGAGGGTTGCGTACCTTATACTCAGAATCACCAAACGGTATTCGCTGAAGGTCATACAGGTTTACGCACCAACCTCGGCACACCCCGATGAGGAGGTGGAGGAAATGTATGAGGATATCTCTAGAGCCATGCATTCCTCCAAAACCCAATATACGGTGTTAATGGGAGACTTCAATGCAAAACTAGGCACAAGAGAGAACGGTGAGCTGAAAGTAGGGAAATTTGGAATAGGGCAACGGAACCCAAGGGGCCAACAGCTGGCCGACTTCATGGAGAAAGAGGGACTCTTTATGATGAACTCTTTCTTCCAGAAGCGGCCCCACAGGAAGTGGACCTGGTCGAGCCCCGACGGTTCCACAAAAAATGAGATTGACTTCATTATGACGACCAGACGACAACTGTTCAGTGATGTCTCCGTGATCGCGAGGGTGAAAACTGGTAGCGATCACCGAATGGTTAGAGGCACACTGAACCTAAACGTTAAGTTGGAGAGGTCTCGTCTAATGAAGTCAACGCTCCGTCCCCCTCGTGCTCTGTTCCAAAGTCCCGAAACCTTTCAGCTCGAGTTACAAAACCGTTTTCAGTGCCTGGAAGACTGCAATGAAGTGGACGATATGAATGACAAGCTCGTGGAAACTGTCCATGCGGTCGGAGCTAAGTTCTGCAAGACCCGCCGCAGAAGAACACAAAAACTCTCCGATCACACTCTTAATCTCATGGCTGTTAGACGGGAGATGAAGCTACATTCTTCAACAGACTTGACAGCATACAGGCATCTGAACAGACAGATCTCCAAATGCATGCGGCGGGACTTACGCAACTTCAATACAGCTCGTATTGAAGAAGCGATCGAGCGGAACCAAGGCTCCAAAATCTTTGCCAGAGATCTGTCTGCCAGAAAGAGCCAACTGTCAAAGCTGAAGACAGAATGTGGCAGCATCGTTTTCGGGACACCTGAGATTTTGAGTGAGATTGAGAGGTTTTACGGGCAGCTGTACACATCATCGTTGGAGCCACACGCAAGTGTGAGTAACGATCCAAGAGCGAGTCTCATCCGACACTATTCCGAAGATATCCCGGATGTCAGTTTTAGCGAGATTAGGATGGCTCTCCAGCACCTTAAAAACGGTAAGGCCCCAGGCGAGGATGGAATTACAGCGGAGCTTCTGAAAGCGGGTGGAAGACCGGTACTTGAAGTCCTTCAGAAGCTCTTTAATTCCGTCCTCCATGGTGGCATTACACCGGAGGCGTGGAGCAGAAGTGCGGTGGTCTTGTTCTTCAAGAAAGGTGACAACGCTCTCTTGAAGAACTACAGACCGATTTCCCTTCTGAGCCGCGTCTACGTGCTGTTTTCGAGAGTCATTACGAATCGTCTCGCGCGCAGACTTGACGACTTCCAGCCTCCCGAACAAGCCGGTTTCCGAAAGGACTTTAGCACCATAGACCACATACATACCCTTCGGCAAGTTGTACAGAAGTCCGAAGAGTACAATTTGCCACTATGTCTGGCGTATGTGAAAAATTGTCTAATAAGTAACAAATAATAGCACTCATTGCGATCGCTCACAAACTCAAGTTGTAAATAAATTTCTGGAAAACAAGTCTCCTGTTAAAAAAACAATGCGTTTGTCTTATTGCTTAATTTTGCTTAAAATGGTTGAACTGCCGTCTTATTACTATCATATGGCCGAATAGACCTACGAAGTACCATGTGCTCTTGTGTTATGGTATAAGGTTTATTTTTGCTTGAAACAGTTCGAAACCGTTCATGCATAAAAAGTTCGCTAATAAATAGTCTTTTGTCAATCCGCCGCCGTATAGCGCCGGCGTTTTTTTTCCTTTTGAAAACACTTGTTTTGCTATTCTTACTAATTAGACGTTTTCAGATCGACTTTACGACTTTAAAGAAATTTGTATAACATTAAATAATATTTAACATTTGTAAATATCAATGAATGATATACCTTATTTTTTTCAAATTAAGGTTCTTCATTGTTCGATATTTACAAATGTTATTATTAGGTGAAAATTTAATTTAATAAAAACCAAGGTTTCCAGGGTGATTTACCTGTACCTACTTATGTAAATGATTTTTTTATAACAACAAAAAATAGTACAAAAGGTTTGTAATCTCTTCATAAAAAAAGTCACTTTCTCTCAATTTCAAAGAAAACGCGTAAAAAACAGTGGTTACCCACTAAAAACAAGTATCCTTCCATTTGTAACTTGTCTTTTTTGTCTGTGGCGCTTGACACGCCCGGCGTGTCATGAAATAGTTGTCGCAACGAATCGGTTAAATAAATAAGTAAATAGTCAAGTCAATACGCAAGTACCTAAATAGTTAGGTTACTGGTGAAATAATTAAGCAAGTTAATAGTTAAGCTAATACGCAAGTACTATTTACACATCACATTTTGACTGCGGGTGCTATCGGGCGATCAGCTTGACCAGTTTAGCAAGTAAAGTTTACTCGAAGGTTTTGACACGTAGAATGCAAGAGAAATCGGAAAGATTTCTATGGGAGGCACAATGCGGATTTAGACCTGGAAGAGGATGCACGGATCAAATGTTTTCTCTCCGTATGATCACGGAGAAGCTTCTGGCTGCTAACCAGAAGATTTTCTGTGCTTTTGTGGATCTTGAGAAAGCATTTGATAAGGTTGTAAGGAAGAAAATGTGGGAACTGTTGCCGGGGTATGGTGTGGATGGTCGATTGCTAAGGGCTGTGCAGTCTCTTTACTGTGACTGTAAAGCCTGTGTGCGGGTAGGGCATGACCTGTCACCCATGTTTAACGTCCAAACGGGCGTAAAGCAGGGTTGTGTCATGTCTTCCTGGCTGTTCATACTGTATCTCGACAGCTGTTTACAGAAGCTGAAAGATAGTTGTTTGGGTGTGAAATTGGGTGACATTAAAGTAAATTGTCTGCTGTATGCTGATGATGCAGTGCTTATTGCACCATCAGAGGCAGAACTGCAGGCATTAGTCACGTGTATGAAAGAGGAATGTGAAATTAAAGGTCTCCGTTTGAATGCTAATAAAACTAAGGTTCTGGTATTTGAAAGGGACGAAGAGAGAACGAAGTGTGAAATATGGGTAAATCAGGAATGTCTAGAACAGGTAAATGAAATTGTATACTTGGGGAGTGCTTTTAGCCGGGATGGAAGATGTGATTTAGATGTGGACAGGCGTGTCGCTGCCGGGAACAAAGTCAATGGTGCCCTGACTGCGTTAGTCAAAAGGCAAGGCGTAGCGAAGAGTGCACGCCTTGCAATACATAACGCAGTGTTGGTACCGACTTTGTTATATGGCAGCGAAACCTGGGTATGCCAGAAGAAGCATAAAAGTAAGTTGAATGCAGTGGAGATGCGATCTCTTCGTAAAATGTGCGGCGTTACCATGGCCGACCGAAAGCGAAACGAAGAGATTCGCAATATGGCAGGTTTGAAAGATGACCTTATCACAAAAATTGATAAGGGCGTGCTTCGGTGGTTTGGGCACGTTGAACGAATGAGTGAAGACCGAATGGTGAAGAAAATATATAGCGCGAAAGTTAATATTAAAAGGTGTCGAGGTAGACCGAGACTAACTTTCGAAGACCATGTGAGCAAATTGCTCGAAGAGGGTAGGGTCAAAAGTACTCGGATACCTAGACGTGCATGCATGAAGAAGATAATGAATCTGAAAGAAGCGAAAGAGGTTTGTAAGGATCGTGACACTTGGCGATCTGTTCTCTCTGGCTACCCCGTCAGGGATTGTGCGTGAAGATAAGTAAGTAAGTATTTACTTGCTTATTTACTTGTATATATAGGTACTTGATAATTTTGAAATATTAATCGACTATTTACTCACTTATTTACTAGACTAATTCCCATGCTATGGTTTTTTTTTATAGGATAAGGGTGACAAACGAGCACACAGTCCACTCGATGGTAAGTGGTTGCTGCGGCCCATAGACATCTACATCTATCCTCTATTACAAATCAAAATGTAGATGCGTTGTCACCCGTGAGGACTAAGATTGAATGCCTCATTTCCAGTAAAAAGGGCCTCCGGCCACCTGCACTCACCAAGCGAAACGCAGAGGTAAACCTCTACTTCACGCTGGTTTTCTGTGAGGTCGTGGTACCACTCCGGTTCGAGCCGGCCCATCCGTGCGACAGCGAAAGCTGCCGCGTGACTCTACCACGCTAGTATAAATAAGCAAGTTATTAAAACTAAGGGTAACCGAACCCGCTACTAGTAAACTCGGCCACCTACGCTCCGACTCCAAACGTTACGCAAACCCTCCGGACGCCTCGCAACGTTCTAATCGAACCCCCTGTCCTTACTCTTTACTCTGTGCCCCTGTTCCGCTAGATTCCGACGACCGAAATGTTGCCGGCCAGTCACACAACACAAACACTACACAATCACCTAGTGCCGCAAACATTGTTAGAACAACAACAGATTCCCATCCGTTGTTGTCCTAACAATGTTGCAGCGAGTCCGCAGACGGGCGCGCCGCACACCCCTCCACACCGCGCGCACACCATACACCCGCGTCCTTGGGCGATTCCAACCGCCCATAACATCGAACGATACGAGTTAGCAGTCAGAGCCGGGGCCTGCCACCCCCTGTTAAGGCGGCCTTTAGATAACTCATCCATGTTATGTTAATGTGATCACAGAACTGAACACAGTATTATGCCCCTCCCTAAGTTTATCGATTTTAGTGCAGCATCGCGTTGCACTAAAATAAATAATCTCTCCCCTTTTTTATAGCTTTCAGGCCGCGAGCTCAGAGTTCGATGAAGTTGTAAGAGCCGCATAGGCTAACAGCATTAACATCACAGAAACTACACTAAGTGTAAAACGCGTTTTAACAGGCTAGACGCAGTAATTTGGGGCGCAAATATCAGATTTCCTGATAGGGGCTGGGCTTTATAAAAAGTACTCTGTGAGTTGGGCAAGATCTATATTCGATGTTAGGACTCGACGCGTAAATACGGATTTTATAAAACTAAGTATTTTCAATTTAATGCTTTTGATCACTACCTACTAGTTTTGTCTATATAAACAAGCCAGTAATAGTTTAGCAAGTAGATTGCTGAGTGATTTAAATATTTTAGTATGATTAAATGAAATCAACAATCGTCTATCATTTTCATTAAAACCCTTTAAAAGTTCGCGCTCTACTGATGCTTCCAGATTGTCACGGAGAACCGTGACAATCTGGAAGCATCAGTGTTCACACCTACATCAACTTCCGTCCAGTATAAATACAGGTTTATGAAAGTTCTGTGCAATTGTGCATTCTATCTCAGTCCTCAGAGGTGACAACCCATCCGTAGCCTTATTGTTGAAGTTGGTTGCGGCTGTCCATGGGCTATAATAGCTACTTAACATTAGTTGGACTATCAGCTCCTTTGTCCCTAAATTTTAATGAAAATAGGAATTTAGAACTTACTGCCAGTCAGTGTTGGTTTGGAGTGACAAAATTTTTTCAGTTCGTCCAGAAACTAATGTCAGGTATCGCTACTGCTTCGGAAATATGAGTATTACTGAAGTGTAGGTATCTGATCAGTGTTTTATATGATATTTCGTAGCTGAAAATGGAAAACTTAATCAGGAAACCAGACATTTACGCCCAGGCTAACACATTTCGTTGCATGTAAGAAATTTATGCATGCCAGATGGCAAATTCTTGAAATGATCTATGTTCAGCAATAAACTTTAAATTAGTGAATATTATAGTCCAAGATCCCAGGGCTATCAGACGTCACTTTATGATGAATGAAATGTGTACCTGAGTAGTGTTACTATGTACTATGATCACATGCCTACCTGCTACCTTGGCCAGAGGGCCATTTTCTAGGTATCATGTAATCAAGGTACGTAAAACATTACTCAAATCATGAGGTGAGTACTAAAACTACTCAATCTTACACATTTCGTTCGTCAGAAAATAAGTGACGTCTGGTGGCTCTGGGATCGTGCTCTATTATGTTGCTTTAAATGTTTTAAATTGATTTAGCCAGTAGTAAGATAGTTACTATAATTTGTTACATTTATAGCAATAAATTAAAATGAATATTTATATATGATGCTTAGGATGGTTTCTTTTTGTTTTTTAGTTAGTAAATACAGTGTGATTTTTATTATTTCTATAAAAATTAAAAAAAGGTCAATAATTCAGAGGATTATATTTAATCTTCATCGCTGTCAATTCTTAGTCTTGATTTTTTTATCTTTGATTCACCGCTGGATGAACTGGATCTTTTCATAGATTTCTCTGCTTTTGTGGATATTGTATCTCCATTCAAATGGTCCTTTAAATCAAAACATTTTGGTGCAGGTCTATCCAGCTCAAACTCTGAATATTTTCTAACAGGCATTTTCAGTGTGAAATCATCATCCATTACTGCATCCATATTAGGGCCTTTCTTTATGTAAGAAATTGTAGAGTATGCTGTGAAATGGAAATCTTCCACGAGATATCCTTGAATTAATAAAAATGCTATGACATCTTCACCTAAACTACGAGAAAAATTTGGTTCTTTTCCTTTATGTCTTAAATTAACTGGTCCTTTTAAAAACCATGCATCAAGCAACTTTTGAGCAGTGAGCTTTGTATCACAATTTTCAGCATTGTCGATTATAACTGACAACACCTTACAGTGATTTTCAAGGCTAATTTCTCTTAAAGCAATGTTAGGGTTACAGCAAACATCACACATTTTATTACAGTCTGTATCACCCCAATCTTCATCAAAGTGCTCAGCTATAAGTTGTCTTCTGCACAATCTTCCATTAAGACAGTATTTTATCATACCATACAAATGATCGAGACTACCTATTGAAGAAAATACCATTGTGCTAACTTTAAAAATGTCTTGCATTCTATATAAAGTAACACATTCCGCCCTTAGACCATCCCTTCCTGCTCTACCACTTTCTTGGTAATAATTCTCCATAGATTTGCTTATTGTATGATGTATTATAAACCTAACATCAGATTTATCTATTCCCATACCAAAAGCAACTGTTGCAACAATAGCTTGATAATATTTCTCATGCCATTTATTATGAACCTTTGTTCGTGAGTCAGGATCCATATTTGCATGATAACAGCCCACTTTTAAGCCCCTTTTCCTTAACTCTTCGGCTAAATCTTCAGAGTCCTTAATACTATTTGTATATATAATACCACTTTCACCTTTATATCTATACTTCAAGAGTTTCTCAAGAATAGAAATACATCCTTCTTGTGAAGTAGGCTTTTCTAATATTTTATAGAATAAGTTTGGTCTGTTGAAAGTAGATTTTATAACTAAACAGCCTTGTATGTTTAATATTTTCTGTACATCATTCAAAACATGTGCTGTTGCAGTGGCCGTCAAACCCAGTATTGGTACATTTGGAAACATATTGGATAATATCCCTAGAAATTTATAGTCCGGTCTAAAGTCATGACCCCATTGAGAGCAGCAGTGCACTTCATCTATAGCTATTCTTTGTAACCTACCATCAGCATAGCATTTTTGTAAATTAGCCATAAACCTTTTGCTTTTTGCTAATCGCTCTGGAGTTACGTACACCAATTTTACATGTGTATTTTTATCTTTGAGTATATTCAAAACAGCTGCAGTTTCTTCTTTAGGACTAGTGCTTGTCATTAGTTTTGCAGGAATGTTTTTGATTGTTAAAGATCTCACCTGATCTTCCATTAGCGAAATAAGAGGCGAAATAACAATTGTAATACCTGGTTTGATAAGAGCTGGTAACTGATAACATAAACTTTTACCTGCTCCCGTCGGCATAACCACTAAAGCATGTTGACCTGATAATGTTGAATTAATAGCGTCCAATTGTTTTGGTCTAAATGAATTAATTTTAAATATATTAAAGAGCACTCTGTTCACATCAGCGGACCATTCATAATTTGTTCCAGCCCAATCAACACTAGCTAAGGATTCCGATTTGATTTGGTTAATAGTTTTCTTCAATGAAGTTTTTTTCTCTTGTAGCTCGCGTTGACGATTTTTCAATTTTGCTATTTCAGCATCGACTTTACTTAGCTCGCGGTCAACATTTTTTATTTCCTTCTCAATTTCTTCTATATTCTTCATGTTAATTTGGTACGGTTATTTCATTTTTTTACATCGTAACTGGCGCTCATTTTTATATTCCGTGGGCAGTGGGCACTCTACACCACAGAGAAAGTTATATACTACACTTTATAAAAAGTACTCTGTGCTTTTCTATATAGTTTGTGTTTTTTTTTTATAGGAGAGGGGGCAAACGAGCATGCGGCTCACCTGATGGTAAGTGAGTACCATAGATAAATATATATGTAGCAAGGTGAGTACCGCCGCCCATGAACAACTGCAACACCAGGGAGGGAATTGCAGATGCGTGGCCGACCTTTTAAAAAGGAGTACGCTCTTTTCTTGAAGGTCCCTAAGGTCTGTGCTCTACAGCTACACTACAGGTTGACTACAGGTTTTATCTATACTATACCATTATATTCCTGTATAGAACAATTACTATCCCGCCTAAGGGTATTAGTGTTCTGTGATTACTATACTCTTTGATCTATACCTTATTCCTCAAACTAAACTAAAAAAGTGGGCGTGGGCAAAAAATATCGATATATCGAAATATATATATTTTTAATATTTTAAATCGCGATATATCGATATTTATTTTGGAGTATCGAATTCGTATCAATTTTGATATATTTTAAAATGATGTATTAAATGATGACGATATATCGATTTTTATCGCGCGGTATATTTCAATACTGTTTAAAAATATCGCTTCGATACAATATATCGCTATTTATTTACCCTTGCCCATCCCATCATAAAAAAGTACTTAGTGAACTAAACTATAAATTATCTCCATTCTGTTCTGTATATACTTACTATACTCTTTGTCTATTCTCCACCAAAATCTAAAAAAATCCTTTTGACAGCTGTCACATATATTAGTCTTTAGGCATACCAACTGAACAATTGGTACCAGTAATATTCGTTTCTTAAGAGTTATCGACATCGATTCTTTAGAGGTGATAATCATTCACAATATTCGGCCCGCTACAAACACGGAATTCCGAATGCAGCAAGTCCATATCAAGTCAAGGGCCCGTCACACCCGTACGGTTGTTTTCCGTTCAAAATTTTACTGGCAAAACGGGATTCAGAATTCCCAAACGGAATCCGGAACGGAATTCCGAATGTATGTGTCGCACCTCATCTAGATTAATACCAGAACAGATTAAAAAGAGATAACTCAAAACACAAAATTTATCAGATTTTTCAAATTTATTGCTTACTGCTAATTATATAAAATATAGAGATAAAATTATTTAAATTAAAGACTGCACAAGATTAAATACAAATTTATTTAATCACTTTCACTTTAACTAGTTGAGCTTTCGTCGTCATCATCGTTGTTTACATTAAATATTATTTCACTTTCTATAATGCATTCCAAATAAATGTTTTTTTCATAGTCGTCGATATAAATTTTATTTGTTTTCTCCATCACTTTAGACCAGTCATCCCTTGTGTAGTAGTTGTATTTTCTACAAATCCTCCTCCGGCGGATCCCGCATGGCAAGTTATGACGCGCCCACCTTTTCTACGGGCACATGTCATATTTAGCATGCCGTAGGAAAGGGTGGTTGGCGTTCATCCATGTTTAATCAATAAAAATATAACATTGTCCCAATTGGTTATGTTTTTAATTTCTCGTAAAAATGTTATTTATTGTATTCCTGTCTTTTGCGTTTGTCTTTTTTATTGTATTTGAAGCCAATTCCTTTTCAAATGTTTCTTAAAGACTCTATACTACCATTGTACAGGTCGGAATCTTCTAAACTTAGCTACAGTGGGATTCAAAGAAATAAAAAAAAAATTACACTTGAAGTAAAGACCAGCCTTTCAAGTAAAACTTATTTTATAAAATAAGAATCACTAACTTGGTTCACACTCTGCGAAGATATCGCGTAACATACATACAAAAAACACATTTGAATTGAGAACCTTCTTCTAACCGACTTAAGGTAAAAATATATTTTAGAAAATTTCTCAGATTTATAGACATCGATATGAATATTATCTTAAAATATCGATACGATACATATCGATACTTTTTGGTACTTCCATCTTTATGTCTATATCTTATATCTTTATATCTACATTGTACTCTTAAGCTTGCTTTTCACTATGGGATATATTATATCCCAAAATATAAATTATATCACGCGATTGGCTTTTACACTGTGAGATATATCTCTTAACCAGTGTTCGTTCGTCATTGGATTACACCCTGTACCCCACACACGGTTCCTCGGTGGTGCGGAACGGTGTGCGGGGTACAGGGGGCGAAATATAATATGAAAATATCGCTCGGTCGATCGAAAAATATTTATCGTTTGAGATGTAATATATATTATAGCTCAGTGTAAACAGTTCCATTTAAAAGTATGGTGAGCGATATTAATTTCTATCTCGAGATGTAATATATATTATATTATATCCCATAGTGAAAGCGGGCTTTAAATTCTATATTCTGACCACAGAGTACATTAATATATCGAAATATCTGCACAAAACACCATAGACAAGCTAATAAAATAGGAGAATAAATTATCTCGGAACCACAGAATTATTTACTCCTAGCGGAGATTCGGAACCATAGATAATACACTTAATACACTATATACCAGGGATAGATGCGCCACTCACATTTCAGTTTTCGAATGGGTGTACCGTGTACGCTAGATGCCGCTGTATTCCTTAGTACAACGCGGCTTGCGGTAGTTACCACATGGTTACCAGTAGATGGCATATTTTGTCAATGACTATATTGGTAATTCTGAACTATGCAGTTTTATTAATAATGTTTCTGTTTATGCATTCTACCAGATAATTATTGGATATCTCCAATGATTATCTTAAATCTTCAAATAGTAATTTTGCAGATAACATTAACACTAATAAAACTTAACCTATTTCACATAAGATTTTATTTTAATATTAATATCAAACACTGAATAGAATTTTAATTATGTATTTATTTTCTTTTATGAATGTTATAATATTTTTTTTTGGAGTTTATGGCCTGGCATCTAGACCTTTAGGCCATTTGTTATAATATTTAATAGCTTGAGTGTTGACATTATCATTTTCACAATCACAAATCAGTAGTTAATAATTTTCCATTTAGCAGCCTGTTAACATTGGTGCATAAACTGTGAACAACCACATTTATTGTTAAATTTAGTAAATAATCATAAAGCCTAAATTATGATATTCACGAGGAGAGGAACGAAAAGTTGCAAAATATTTTCGTTTTCTGAATTATCGTATCAATAATATTCGTATTTATTAGAAAGAACTGTCAACCGAGTGTGTCAACCATAACCATAGACCAAAACTGCCATAGATTTAGGTTTTTTTTGGCTTTGGATTCTGGGGTTTTGGCTAAATTAACGCCATCTATACAACGCTGAACAAAACTAGCCTACAAGTTTATGTACCTTGTTCACTAGAGGGCAGAACTTTCAATGCATTTTTGATTCTTGGGCCGGCCACATACATACGGAATTCCGTTTCGAGATTCCGTTTCGATATTCCGATTCGGAATCCCGAACGCAGCAAGTCCATATAAAATCTATGACTCGCCACACACGTACGGTCGTTTTCCGTTCGAAATTTTGCGAGCAAAACGGGATTCCGTATGTGTGTGGCCGACTCGTTCGGAATTCCGAAACGGAATCTCGAAACGGAATTCCGTATGTATATGGCGGGCCTAAGACTTTGCTGATGTACGTGTTGTGTACGCGCATAGAATAATAACTATTATTGGTCTTTACGTAAAATCATATAACTTTTTATTTTACATATAGACTAATACTCTCTGGTAGAGAGTATATATTATAATCTAGACTTTAAGACTATCAAAGAAAAGATATATTTTAAATTGTCTTTTTTTTCTTTCGAAAAAAATCCGTAAGTTTTATGGATGAAGTGTATTCTTGATCACCTGGCATTGCTATTATCTGTTCACGTAGTTTCATTGCAATCGATTAAACCATTTCGACACTGACCTCTTTTCGAAGATTAGCCTGGACAGTCAGACAGAGATTTTTTTTAATGGTTCTCTATGTCAGCATTCAAATAATCGCCTCAGCTTAATGCAGTAAATTATGGCTTAGTGTAAGGCTTACATGTAATGCTTACACTGTAAGCACATGAGTAAAGAAACTATACAGAGGCAAAGCTTCTAAGGAACTGTCAAAATTTTCACCTATTTTGGTAGGGTTGGCACAGGAGGATAAAATTAAATAAACAAAACCTTTATCAGCATTTTAATAGATACTTAAGATATAATATTTTATAATGATTTCTTATATTAGCGAACACTACATATTGAATAAAACCACTTTTACGCATTTTATTGTGTTTAATTATACTTTTTAAGGATGTTTTTTTTTTAAATTTATATAGGGCGAACAAAACGATCCATTAAAACCCTCGTAAAAGAACAGATAGCTGAGATGAAATACCAACGTTCCGGGAAGTCTGCAGTTTGTGTTCATATCCTAGATGGCCCAAGGCTATTAAAATTAAAAAAAAAAACATTCTTATTTCAATAGAGAGGGAGGGTGGCTACTACCACCTGCTTGGGATCCTGTGATTAACAAAATTAAAACTAAACCCAAGCATACCACTGCAAGACTTCAAGACACAGTAAGTTCATTCTGCGTAGGGTGGACCAAAACTAATAATTAAAAAGCTGAAGGTACTCCAGGCTAACTCTGACATCGGGATGTCAATTACCTCAGTCCCCGTGACCAGGGGTGCTGGAAAGCACCCGAAACGTCGGGAATTTAAAAATAAGTATAATTAAACGCAATAAAATCCGTAAAGATGGTTTTATTCAATATAATATTTTTTACAAACTACGTATTCTAAATATTTTACCATTATAATGATTGTTCTTCAACAATTTGTTGTGGATTTTAATTAAATTCTAAATTTAATTTTTTTTTAAATAATCTTTTGGAAAGCACTCGCATTTCATAACAAATATACTCTTGCACACGTTTTAATATTTTACTATCAATATTTACAATGTTTGTTTCGAGTTCAAACTATTTGCGAATTTTCTGCTCACGCAATTCAACAAACGCGATAAAAGTGTCAGGAAGAATTATTAAAAAACCCGGATGGCTAAAAATTATCTTTTCCCATATTTATAGGTTTTTCAGATCTATTAAGGTACATTCTGGTAAATCAAATAATCATTTGTTCCTACTCTTAACACAGGGGCAAAAACATCGTCAGTTTGCGGTGATGGTGTATTAAAATACGACAATCATCTGGTTTCATAAGTAACATATCGAAATCGTATTCACAATTAGTATTTTGAGGCTTTCCTAATGGTTATAAACATATTTTTTTTTATAGAATAAGGGTGACAAACGAGCACACAGTCCACCTGATGGTAAGTGGTTGCTGTGGCCCATAGACATCTACATCTATCTTCGTTTGCGGATTAAAATGCAGATGCGTTGTCAGCCGTGAGGACTAAGATAGATTGCCTCTTTTCCAGTAAAAAAGGGTCTCCGGTTCTCTACACTCACCATACGAAACACAGCAGCTGCTATTTTACGCTGGTATTCTGTGAGAGCGTAGTCCTTCCCCGGTCGAGCCGACCCATTCGTGCTACAACTATACTATTAATATAGCTGCAGCATAGCTCTACCACGTAAAAATGTTGGTTGTATGTTGGTTACTGGCAGTCACCACCCGCATGTCTGACCATTTCAAAGAAATTTTCGAGACAATCTTGATTGAGACGTCTCGTAAATATAAATAAATTTAATTTCTTCTGATTTTAATTAATCATGAAGTTTTATTAAATATTTTATAGATACTTGAAATCCGTGAATGAAATTCATGCTATTTGTAATGTCTTTCTGCCTATCACTTTTTATTGATTTTAAGTTCCTGAAAAATGTTAGCATTTCTTTTAAAAGTATCTATATCATTTATATTTATTAGGAAATCGCAGTGTACTTGTGTGTAAGACGTGAAACAAATGATTAATTTATTTACAAAATCAGCGGTATATCTTGCGGCAAACTAGATGATATTTAAATCTACGTTAGTATTAGTAAACCATATTTACACTTTCTTAAATTTCATTTGATAAAAATTATTATATAAAAAACAAAATTTGACACTTATTATTTTTTAAACAACCCTGAGTTTAAGCACTGGCCGAGCCGTGTTAAAGCAGGTTTTCTCTGTACGTGACTAGCCGCCCGTGCTCACGCATACCCGCGCCTCAAGTTACCTATCACAGCGCGGTTCTATGAAGCTTTGCCGCTGTACGGTACGGTTTCTTTACTAATGTGATGTAAGGCAGTTTTTCGATATTACAGACAGACACTTCATATATAACTTAAATTTTATGTAAAAATTGAAGTAGAAGTGTTTCTTAGGTCAAAATTACTCGATTTGGGGAGGTTTTAAATTTAAGGGATGAACGTAAATTAAAAAAAAAATGGTGGGTAGTAGAAAATTAAGCGAATTTTAATTTTTTAAATTGCTTAATAAATCATATCTTTAATTTTAGGGATACAGATTTTTTTATATTGTTAAAAAAATATAACAATTTTATACCTGTATAAATTCACACTTGCCGAAAAAAATTTTGCGATTTTTTGCGTGTTTAGGAAATTTTACGAGAAATCTAAATATGGCAACAAATATGCAATTCATAAATTTTTAAGCTTTCAAAATTCAATTAAATTTTAAATTGTTATATTTTTTAATCAGTGAAATATTTTTTTTTATAGGATAAGGATGGCAAACGAGCACACAGTCCACCTGATGGTAAGTGGTTGCTGCGGCCCATAGACATACATCTATCCTCTGTTACAAATCAAAATAAAGATGCGTTGTCACCCGTGAGGACTAAGATGGAATGCCTCATTTCCAGTAAAAAGGGCCTCCGGCCACCTGGACTCACCAAGCGAAACGCAGAGGTAAATCTCTACTTCACGCTGGTATTCTGTGAGGACGTGGTACCACCCCGGTTCGAGCCGGCCCATCCGTGCGACAGCAAAAGCTGCCGCGTGGCTCTACCACTGTAAAAAAATAAAAAAATACTATATTTAATTAAATGTGTTTATTACAAATATCTTTTTAAAAGTTAAATAATATAAACATACAGAGTATTTTACAGTACAAAACATATTTTTAAAAGTATTTATACATGAGTAAATATAAAAACAATTTGTGAATATGTACTAGCAAACTTAATGTAATAAAAGTTCAAAAAAAAGTTATCTTACATTAAATATCAATTATTATTCACTTTATTTATTAGAAATAGGTAATGGACTCAGTAGACAGCCTATGACGTAGTTTTGTTTTAATATAATTATTATGCCACGAAGTATATACGCTGAATAATGGCCGAGGATTAGGGTAGTTATAAAATAATAAGATGAAAGTAGACAACAAAAACAAACATTTAATGTCTTCGCTGCATATTATTATGTTATCTGAAATTATCTACCTAAAATAATACTGCGTTCAGGAAATGTTCAGGAAATTCGTTATGCGTAGTATCCTCTTAGTAGTCTGTGGATTCGTTTGAATTTAAAAACGAAAAGGGTTTCTTATCCAGAAATGTAAAATCGGTATAATATATAAAATACAGTAGATTTAGCCTTGTGTTCTCAGAAATTTTGGAAAAAAAAATGTTGGTATTTTGGTAGCAGAGACTCCAAATCGGTTGAATTAAGTACTAAAGATCAGAAGGTTCGAGACCACTGAAAAGAAAAGAAAGTATTTCTGAGGTCGGTTTTCAGAAACAATCTCAAATTTGAACTCAAACTCAACAGCCTTATTTAAGTCTAGTTCATATTCGTATTTTATATACAAATTCAAACATTTTGTTTCAAAGTTTAATTACCTATAATTATAATGTATATATATATATATACATTATAATTATAGGTAATTATAGGTATATATATATGTAGGCAGTGACGATATCCAGTTGCTTTAGAAATCTTGGGATTTTTGATCAAAAAAGCCAGTCCTCTCTTGATGTTAACCTAACACTACCCAAAGAATTCTGAAGAGACCGAAACAGCTGAAAATCTGAGGGTACAACGTCTGACTATATGGTGAATGCAAATACTTCCTAACTAAATTCTCTTAATTTTTGCTGAGTGGCCAAAGATGTGTGTGGTCTGGCGTTATCATGATGAGAGACCTCTCCTTTTCTGTTGATCCATTTCGGCCGTTTGTTCTCAATTTCTTGCTCGAGTCTCATTAGTTGTTGGTAGTAGAGATCCGAATCGATTGTTTTGCCTGGCGGTAAAAGCTTATAATATACGATACCCTTCTAATCCCACCATACTCACAGCATCACCTAATTGCGTCTTAATCCGAGTTTCGCTACAGTCAGTGGAGTTTGACTACCCTTTGACAATGATCTTTTACACATGTTCTTGTCGTAGGTGATTCACTTTTCATCACCAGTGATCAATCTTTTCAAAAATGGTTCGGTTTCATTACTTTTCAATAGAAAATCGCAAATGAGTACACGATTCATTAAGTTTCTTTCAGTGAGCTCGTTGGTATACAAATATCGAGCTTTTCTGTATGGCCAGACTTTTTGAAATGGGTCAAAACAGTTTTGTGGTCAATTCTCAATTCCTCGGCTATATTGTAATTACTAATATGCCAATCTTGCATTACCTTTAAAAAATGGCATCGACTTTATCCGTATGATAAGCTGCATCTTTGACATCAAAACTCCCGGACTGAAAACGCTTGAACTAGCTTGCTACATATTTATTTATCTATGGCTTGAACCAACTTTGTGCTACTTTTACTGAATTTGGTGAATAAATGTCATAATTTTCGTGCCTTGAGTCGCATTTTTCCTTTTTTGTAATATAACATCAGAATGTATTGAATTTCTTCATTAGATTCACTCATTTTGTCGGGCAGAAAACAACTGAAAAATGGCGGGAAAGTGATTTTTACTTTTTATTTATCTTACTTACTTATAAGACATTAAGAAGTCCTATATGTATTGATATTAAAACCAGCCAAATACAAACAGTACAACTAAAGAGATTTTTCTTCAATTTTATACAAACATAATACGGAGAAACTTTTTCCCCGACCTTTGTTTTTACTTCATAAATGTTGATATTGTAGAGATTTAGTTTAAGCACACGGCACAGATTTTTTTATTGATATTTAGGGTTCCGTACCTCAAAAGGAAAAAACGGAACCCTTATAGGAACACTTTGTTGTCCGTCTGTCTGTCTGTCTGTCAAGACCCTTTTTCCCAGGAACGCGTGGAGGTATCAAGCTGAAATTCATATCAAATACTCACTACTGTCCCTTGGAGCTGTGAAAAAATCAAACTTCTAAGCCAACGAAATCAAAAGATACAGCCGTTTATGCCGCAAATTTTCGACTTTCGCAAGGGAATCAAAACCTACAGGGTACTTCCCGTGAACTCAGAATCTTAAAATTTGGTACGAAGCAACGTATTATAGCACAGATAAAGGAAAAAATTGCGAAAAGCATACATTTTTAGTTACATCATAATAAAAAACCTTTGTACCTATGGATTTGTTCGGAATCCTCGGTGCGCGAGTCCGACTCACACTTGGCCGGTATGTTTTTACTGTGTTCCCGCATCCAGCATGATGAATGAAAAAATGAGACTTTTAATAAAAAGTAAAAACCATCTTCAATTAAAATGCTAATACATAGTGTATAGAAGTATTAAAGCCCCGACTTCCGAAGTTATTACGCAGAATGGAAGTCAGCTTTTACTTTTTATTAAAAGTACAATATTTTCACCAATTTGAGTGGACTAGAAATATTAAAAGCTCGAATGTCGTCTAAATAGTTACATTAAAAACTTCACCTGTATTATCCACCTTTTTGGGGTGAATTTTTTTCTCCAAATTTATTGGACTAAATTTTCATGATTTGTGAGCATCTGAAAACGCTTGTTGTAATTAACAAGCCACATTAAATATATATATATTTTTTTAAAATAAATTATGCTTTTGAGAACTACAAAACAACCATAATCGTTTCCCACCGCTTATCGCCATAATATTTTAACACACAAAACACGATATATGTACTAATGGGATAGATTGTAATCCATTTGGAATAGCGGAAGTTACCCATTACGATAGATGAGCGAGGACGGTCCTCGCCAAGTACATTTGTAAATGTACTTATCTTGTGAGGATACCAAAACACGAAACAGTAAATGTTTTAAAGTTAAAATGCGAATAATGGTATTATTGTTCATTTTGTATGTTTCTTTTTGTATACTTAGTATATAAAATTTCTTAAAATAACTTGTTAATTAAAGGATTCATTATAGTTTTAGTTGGATAACATGCAATGAAGATATCGTTGTACTTATTCTAGCCAGAGGTGGTTCCAAAGGAATACCGTTGAAGAATCTGCAGACAGTAGGTGGTTTAAGTTTGGTTGCTCGATCCATTTTAACTGCAAAAAAAGCTGGATTACTGAATATTACTGTTTCCACGGATCATCCACTAATAGCGTTAGAAGCTCTGAAATGTAAGTGTAATATTTGCTATTTATGATTTTCAAGTTATTGGCATTGTTCAAATGTTAAAAAAAAATCTTTGTTAGATGGTGCATCTGTATTTCGTCGCAGTTCTATAACAGCTTCTCATTTTGCGCCTTCTATTTGGGGTGTAGAAGAATTTGCTCATTCTATGCCACTCGCTAAAATTATAGTTTTATTACAAGCTACTTCGCCATTTCTTCAATACTCAGACATACGTGAGGCCTTAAGGAAACTTCAGCATCCGAGACCTTACGATTGTGTGTTTTCAGTTATAAGGTAAGATGCCCATTTTATTTTATTTTTGTTACACTATTCTAATAAGTTATAAAAGTTGTCATGATTTTTGAGTTTAGGCCAATTTTAATGGCAGCTAATTCGGGTAGATTCATTTTGTAACCAATTATCCGATTATGTAATACTACTACTGCCACTGCCACTGTATGATAGCGGCGTATATTAATCCATATCATGCCGTGAATGTCATAAGAAACCACTATTGAATATTATGCTAAAGAGATCTTAGGGCTTCCTACAGATAGCGCAATAATCATCTCGTTTACACTATGCAAAAAATACCCAGACCAGCGACGGCGACAGCGACGATCGTCATTCCGCCTGCCAAGGGCGAAGGTTATGGCAATACCTCTCTATAATGAGAGCATCCACGACTTTTTCTGCCACCAGGGCGGCACCACTTAAAAGTGAGGTACAATATTTGACAGATATCATAGCGGGGAAGTTAATTTGTTCGGAAAATGTAAAAGTCAATGTTTCTTTCTGTGGTATTAGCGATATTTTATATTAATAACATTAAAAATAAATAAATCAAACCATAGATATTCATAAAGGAAGAAAAATTAAAAAAAAAGTTATAAATGTGCAAAAAATTAAACAGCAAACCACAGAGGCATTTTTTTGTTTATTAATATAATACTTTTGAAACTGATAAACTTTTATTAAAAACTAACTTCTCAATTAAATGACATCGTAACAAAAAACTTTAACTCAGTGTCAATACGACTTAGGGACCTTCAAGAAAAGAGCGTACTCCTTTTTAAAAGGCTGGCAACGCATCTGCAATTCCCTCCCTGGTGTTGCAGTTGTTCATGAGCGGCGGTAGTCACTTACCATCAGGTAAGCCGCATGCTCGTTTGCCCCCTCTCCTATAAAAAAAAAAACTAGCAACATCTGGTGAGCAGAAAATTATTGGCCCTCATCGAAGAAACCTATGTCCAACAGTGGCTTTTTATGGACTGGTGATGATAATGTTGATGATGATGTATTTGGAACTCCTACGGTACTTACAGCAATCGCTAACAACTGAATCATTAGCGAACCATCCGAGCAACAGAAAAAAGAAGTCGTAACTGCTGCCCATGTCCTGTTTCATTTCGCTTTGTCGCTTCTTACGAAACCCACGAAATGTTGAGTATTAGATTCTCTTAAGCTGCCGTTACACGGTAGCGTTTACAACATTATATAAGTATGAATAATTTATTATATTATATGACTAGCTGTTACCCGGCAGAATTATCGGAATTAGCGAAATTGCGGAAATATCGTTTTCAAACTGGAAGGATTATATTGTTTAATTGCGAATGATAATAGTAATAAATACATTGAAGTTAAATGATATATAACTTAACTCAAATAAATTTGTCGGTACGATACGCGCGCTACCTACTATAAGTTATTTGTACTATGTCTTATAACCTTCGTGCAAGTGCAAGCAATCAGTTGATAAAGTTTTAGCGCAATCTGATGAACGGTATGGCAGCGCATAAAATACGAACAAATAAAAATTAATTTTTATATATTAGATTACTGGTTGTCGCCAAAATAAGAGGCAAATATTGTAAATTTTAGGAGTTATAAACTTCGTTGGAAATTCATGAATGGGAGCCTAATTCCAATAAATTTTAATTACGACAGCAGACCTCGCAGACAAGATTGGAATGGTGAATTAATAGAAACTGGAGCCTTTTATATATCACGAGTGGAAATAATAAAACAAGGATTGTTGCAAAATAAAAAGTAAGTAGAAGGTAAAAATAGCTTGTATTAATTCTAATTAAATTAAAAAAAAAGATAATGAATTATTATCTTTTTTTATAGGATAGGATGACAAACGAGCACACAGTCTACCTGATGGTAACTGGTTGCTATGACCCATAGACATCTACATCTATCCTCAATAAAGAATCAAAATGCGAATGCGTTGTCACTCGTGAGGACTAAGATGGGATGGCTCTTTTCCAGTAAAAAGGTCTCCTGTTCTCTATTCACCATACGAAATACAGCAGTGTTAAGCTGCTATTTTACGCTGGTATTCTGTGAGAGCGTGTTCCTTACCCGGTCGAGCCGACCCATTCGTGCTACAACTATACTACCAATATAGCTGCAGCATGGTTCTACTATGTATAAATCTAATCTAGTTTTCATACTTTCTATCTTTTACATTGGATTTATTAAGAATGGGTTTATTCAACATGTTAGAACAAGGAATACTATTCTCTGACGGGAGTAGTATTTAGATGTTTCATTACCATTATTCTGACTGCCTCGTTAGTCTTGAGGTGGTAAACGCGACTGCTGATCATGAGGCACTGGGCTTGAATCCCGGGTAGTGTTAAAAAAATCACTTATTGAGTATTTCTGTCAAGAAATTAACAGTAGTAGACCGCAGTTAGGAAGTTGGCTGTGTCTCACACGCGTGCCTCGAAAAGCACGTAAAGCCGTTGGTCCTACGCCTGAACTGCGACTGCGATCGTGTCGGTTTGCCGTCCCATCCGACTATAAAAATGAGAGTAAGGGAACAGAAAGTGCGAATATGGTTGCGCATATATGCAGGCGCTATAATCCTATCGTGTGCAGATGGCTAGTCTCCGATGAGATATGGGGCCGCCTTGTCGGAAGTTTTAACCAAAATGTCAACAAAATAACAAATTTCTATGAGTTTTGGCCGGAACTTGACCGTTACATTTCTGATCTTTCGCAATCGTATAAATAATAGTTATTAATACAAATGCGAAAGATTAACATTAATGGAAAATTATATTAGAAAAGCGAGATAGTATATGTATTGACTCTCTATGTATAATTGTAGATTCCTTTTATGCATACATATGTATTGTATGTTATTATTCTGAGGCCGTTTTTTCAATCTTCAGTTAAAGTTTATTCATAATTGTACACCAATTGAAAATTACAGTTTTATGCATAAGTATAATATTTCAATTGTTAGGTTCTTATATTAGGTCAGGATATAATTTTATCAATGATTAACTTTTACCTCACGTTTAAAAACTGGCCCTTAATACAACTGTCCTAACTTGTTGTGCCAGCCCAAAGAGAGCTACTCAAAGATATATTGTTGTTACAAATCGCCAAATATAGCAGGTTTTTTTTATAGAATAAGGATGACAAATGAGCACACAGTCCACCTGATGGTAATTGGATGCTGTGGCCTAAAGATATCTACATTTATTCTCGATTTAGTATTAAAATGCGGATGTGTTATCACCCCTGAAGACTAAAATGGAATGCCTCTTTTCTAGTAAAAAGGGGCTCCGGTTCTCTAATCTTACCATGCTTGTTTAAGCTGATATTCTGTGAGAGCTTGGTCCTACTCCGGTCGAGCCAAACCATTCATACTACAACCATAACATAACTGAAGCATAGCTCTACTACGTTTAAATGGTAAAGCCGCCTCCACATTCTTGGTTGCCACAAACACCAAGGATCATCAAACACGTGCCAAACACCGACCACAATCACCCAACACAAACACGGCATCCACAGACTTGGCGAACGTGCTAGTATTTTGCGAATGGGCAAACATGGCGGACGACGAGCTTATGGCAGCAATTACTTTCGGGTTGACCTATTTTTATTTAAAAAAGGCAAAATGAAATTAAACAAAAAGAATATATAATATACCAGTACCTAAATACACAATGCCACAGCGTAGGGTATAATAATAATAACCACTAGTAACTTCGTCTGCCACTCGCGCCTACTAAACACGTTCACGTTTGTTGATTGGTGTTTATTGTTTGCTGTTCGGTGTTTGCCGTTGTTTGCCTAGCATGTGGAGGCGGCTTAAGGTAGGTAAATATCTTTGACTATGCAGCCTAACCTGATTTGTATTGGGTTCACGTATCTCTTCACAGCTTGGCTTGGGGAATATTGATGACAGCATAACCCAGTGCACAGTTGATGGATGACAAGGCGAAAAGTAATCTAAGATTTGTATCACCCTCAAAGCAGTTGTTACATCGTATCTACTTATAGTTTACTTCGCACAAATTTTATATAACAAAATCTACTACAAGCCAGTAAATAAGCGATAAAACAGGAGCAGCAATACTTCTTGCCGCCATAACTCTCAGTCCAGTCCCAACCCAGCAACCAAAGAATATATAAAATCCATAGACGTATAAAAATAGAACCACTACATAGAAATGTCGTTTTATAGTGTAAAATGTTGATATTATTACCTACTGCATGGCTTTGACATCTTATACACGGTCCGTCTTACTGTACGCTCCATTTCGGTTTATATCCCTTAAATTGTCACCCCTAGATCCGTTGGGTATTTTACGTTCAAATCTCGGTTTTGGGTTGGAATTGGGATAGAAAAGAAACTTATAACTCAATTTTTTTATGTCCTATAAAAGGGATATTGCCCATTATAAGTGCAATCATGGTATCCAAAGACACGTCACATAGAACGGACATTGCCAATAATGTGTTTACAAACATAAGTGACAATTATCATAACCGAACATAATAAGTTATAGTTAGAAACCATCTAAAATCAGCCTTTAAAAGAGTCACACTCAGAATTATTATAAAACTTTTAAAAAAATCAATAAAAATTAAATTATGGCTATAAAGGGAACAATTTAGTTATGCAACCACAAGACCATAGGGTTGTTAGGGTTTGTACCTAGACTGCATAAGCATTAGGCAGTATCCAGTAACTGTAGAGTCAGCGCTTTTGGTTGCATGAGATATCAGGCAGAGCTCATGGGAGCGGCCACTTCGTTTTGACATCGACTTCTGTCAAGACGTATTAATTAAGTAATTAGAATTATAATTATTGTAATTAGAAATAAATAGATTTTAATTAGTTTTTAAAAAATCATTTTACGTTCCCGTAAACTTGACTGGCGCAGCCGGTAGGATCGTCATACTTCGGTAGTGTTGCGTCCTTCGCGAATTCGATATAAAACTCTGTCGGAATCGGAGGTCCGCGGCGCGAAGAAGAAATCGAGGCGATCCTCGAACCGAATCAAATTCGTCAAGGAAGCGGAACTGATCCTGGACCATGAGAGCAGTTGGTGGCTGGTGAGTAGAACTTTTCACCATCCTTTCCACTACCTCGGCGTTCTGTTATCTTGAGATCGAACTTCTCTCATTTTAACGTATTCTGGTTAAATAGTTAAAAAAAATTGTTATATAATTTAAGTTTTACCTATTTTAATTAGTACCATATACAAGAAATCATAATTTTGCAAAGAAATATTTTTATTAATCATATACATTTTATTCCTTAATATTTTGTGTGACATTTAGTTAGATTTATTTTATATTCTTTTTATATTGTTTGTATGTAAAAAAAAATACATAACTATGGAGAGTATTACACTCATCCCTGGTGAAGTGATTAAAATCATTCCTTTGTTTGATGGTGACAAACGCCACTTAAATCTATTTTTAAGAATGTGTGAATATGTTTTAACTAAATTTAATGGCTCAACGCAACAGAATTTGTACGTGATGAATACAATAACAAGCCGCCTTATCGGTAATGCAGCTGCATTAGTCGGTGAGCGCGATGATATTACAACGTGGGATGAGTTTAAGCAGTTATTAATTCAGCATTTTGGAGATTCACGAAGTGAAGAGTGTTTAAATATCGAACTTGAGACCTTAAGAATTAAACCCGGAGAAAGTTATTTAGATTTTTGTTGTCGAATTTAATCTATGAGATCAATTTTAATGTGTAAAGTGAACCGGTTGTCGGACTCAAATATGCGCAATAGTAAAAAGGCTATCTATGAAAATACGTCATTAAACGTTTTCCTGTATATTTTACCGGAACATTTAGTTAGAGTAGTGCGTCTCAAAGCTCCAAATTCATTAGAGGATGCGCTCTGTACTGTATTAGAAGAAGTTAACTTCCATAGTCAGTACCAAATGAGAAACAAAATGTCTGGATCCAATCTCACATCTTATTCGCAATCGCATAACAATTCGCCATCATTTAAATTCGGTAATAATAACACTCTACCTCAACAGTCTTATAGTTTTAAGCCTATGCAATTGAACCAACCACCTAGATATAATTTTGCCATTCCACCGAATAAGCAGGTACAGACGCCGCTACCGACTCAAGGTCAGCAGCGACAATTTAACAGTTTAGGAAATTATTATCGACCACCACAACCTAATAACAATCAAATGCAATTCGGATACCGTCCACCCCAATTTGGCTATAGACCTGTAGGCCTTCAGCCTTTACCTTCAATGAGTCCTCAACAGTTCGGTATGCAGCAGCGATATAACAACGATAGTAATATATCTCAACATAACCAACCGCGAATTAACACAGATGTGTCGATGCTCGCAGCACCTGTAGCACGACCGCAGCAAGGTTTTAGGTTAAACGAATTAGAGTTAAATGAAAATTATTATAATGATGACATGTATTGCTACGAAAACGCAAATTATTTCGATCAATATCCTAACGACGATCCTTACTATAACCCCGAATATCAATCAGAAAAGACTGTAAACCCGGAAACTGAAACCAAACCGGCTGATACAAATATTAAGACGACGGAAAATATTGAAAATTTTCACATAACCGCTTCAAGCAACGCTGACGCACTATCCCGTAACAAAATGAACGCATTAGGTTCTGACGATGACACAGATTCGTTGCAAGTGAACGTAAACGATAAACACAAAAACCGTGAAACCATAGAACTAAATAATGACACAAATTTAAAATTACCTTATATATATCCCGGAGTTAGATACAAAATTCATGTTAGATACCGGTAGCACGCATTCATTTATAAGCCGAAGCAAGGCACACCAATATTTTCAAAACGAAATTTTTAATGAACCCTTCGAGGTTTTCAGTACACATGCTACAAGTAACCATAATCAGGTCATAGTTATTCCGCTACCACCCACATTTAAAAGCCTCGAATATCACAAGTTCTATATATATAATGTAGATTCGGGTTATGATGGCCTCATAGGTAATGACCTATTAAAACAATTAGAGGCTGTCATCGATTTAAAGCGTCAAATACTTTCAACAAAATCCACAAATATTCCTATTGTACATAATTTTGAAAATCACATTTTTATTTTGCCGCCTAGATCGGAACTACGTGTTAAATTACCAACCGATGTGCATTCAGGCGAATCCATACTAAATTATACGCAGTTTTGTAAAGATATTAGAAAGCCGAGCGCTATAATTGCTTATAGCCACACAGTTCACTCCAATACTAGTTTAACTCCGTTTGAAGTCTGCTTTGGGCATACGGATTCCGGAAAGGTTTTTGATAACGATTTCGATAGGGTCTATACCCAACAGCTATTAAAAGACCATCAAAAGCGCACTAAATATTTATACAAGTACATTTCCGATCGAATGATTGAACAAAAAGAAAAGGCTAGGGAAAGAAAAGGAGGAGAAGCAAATGTAGTACTTAACGAAGGGCAAATAGCGTACGTAAAGGACATCAATATTAGGAAAAGTAAGGACAAAGCTAGGTACAGGAAAGCTGTTGTTCAAGGCCCTGTAGAACGTAATACCGTGCCTGTTAAACTAGGTGAACGGGAGACAAAGGTCCCTATTAAAAATTTCAAACGACCTCCACAGGTGGTGCATGGCCATCCTGACTATGGCTCATATACTTTGGACCCGCAGTCTTCAACTTCAAAAAATTGACAACAACCCGGGCCTGCTTCCTGTAAAAGAAGGCCAAGCTTTTAAGCAAACAAACAGGTGGCTTATAGTCAAAGAAAGTAAATTTATTAGGAATTAAGGAAAATTTAGATTTAAATATTATTAAGTTTAAAGAATTTTGTAGCTTAATTGATACAAATAAATCTTATGTTTATGAATTCCAAGCCATGAAAACCCAAGCCGATTATTCTTGCGATTTAACTATTGAAAAATTTAAACAACTTGTACCATCCAATAGGTTTAAAAGAGGTCTCATAAATCCCCTAGGATCAATCATTAAAACTATCACCGGTAATTTGGATCACGAAGATGCTCTTAGATACGATTCCGTTATATCTAAATCAAAGCGGAATCAATTGAATGTTGACAGTAAACTCACCGTTGTTTCTAAAATGCTGAATAGTTTGGCGAATAGTATAGAAACTTTACATGAAAATGAACTAATATTAGATGAACGCCTAAAAAGAATTGAACGAATAGTGAAATACATAGCTACCAAAGAAAATAATTCAATTTATAATACATATATTTTAGACATGTATAATATGTTTATCAGTAACTTTCGTAGTATTTACCTTAAACTTAGTGAAATAGAAACCGCTTTAGCTTTTAGTAAAGTTTCAGTATTACACCAATCAATTATTAATTCATCTGATCTATTAGTGATACTTAATGATATAGCCAAAGTTGATAACCTAGTATACCCTGTAAATGTAGAGAATTTAATAAAGATTGAAAGAACTGTAGTTGTAAAAACTTACATGAAAGGAAACCAGATTACGTACTTGATGGAAGTTCCACTTACTGATAGTTTTAATTACAATTATTACAAATTCTACCCATTACCTGTATTCGATGCACTTAGAAACAGAACGTCTCTAATAATTCCCAAGTATCCTTACATTTTGGTGAAAGGTTCACAATACTTACCGGTCTCTCGGCCGTGCACCGAAATAGCGGCAGATGAGTTCCTGTGTACGAGCTTCAATATGGTATCCTATCCTAGAAACACATGTGCTGAACAACTGACGAAAATCCAGTCTATCGGCCCTGTGAATTGGATTATATACGCCAACCACAAAATAATATTAACAAACAAATGCCAAGATCACTTTTGGGCACATACATAATAAAAATTAGTGAGGATTGTGAGACCTTCATCGAAAACTATAAATTGTTGCACCGCTTATACTTCGCTAAGGAATTGGGCTACAGAGTGACCCAAGTGATAAGCTTACCAAGACTAGATCACCTGAACCTGACGGATACTGACTACAGTTAACCTGAAAGGCATAGCCTTAGACGACCTGAAACATCTAGCATATCTATCGAATCAAAACCTTAAATTCAGTGGCAGTGAACATAGTGATCAAAGTGATAACAGTGTGATAAGGGTTAAAGGTGTTAGCTTAGCTACTTTATTACTGTATGTCATTTTACCTATTGTTGTAATTTTTAGTGTTTTAAGAAAATGTAAAAGTAATTTAGTTAACAGATGGCGGAATCATCGGACAACAGCTAAAAACACTGAAGCCGATAATTCCGGTCTTAGAGAAGGAGGAGTTATGCAACCACAAGACCATAGGGTTGTTAGGGTTTGTACCTAGAGGGGGCTGCATAAGCATTAGGCAGTATCCAGTAACTGTAGAGTCAGCGCTTTTGGTTGCATGAGATATCAGGCAGAGCTCATGGGAGCGGCCACTACGTTTTGACATCGACTTCTGTCAAGACGTATTAATTAAGTAATTAGAATTATAATTATTGTAATTAGAGATAAATAGATTTTAAATAGTTTTAAAAAAATCATTTTACGTTCCCGTAAACTTGACTATTTTCTCAATATTATTTGAAAATATCAACAAAACAATCAACTTCTGGTTAAAAAGGAACGTAAATTTATAACCAAATTTATAACAAGGTATTAAGATGAGAAGGAATTATTTTCACCTAGTTGAACACAGTCTCTACGATATAATAGCCAGCTAGTGTTAAAGGCGATGTTTAATAGTTGGGTAAATATTGACATGTACCAACGTCTTGTTTCCATACGAATTCTGTACAAAGCAGTCAGCGTGTCGGCAATGTCGACGCCGCCCATATGAGTGTTGTACACTTTTATTACATTTAGACAGGTTACAGGTACTCTCTATTTTTTTTGTTTTTTGTCGTACCGTTCTATAGTACCAACTGGATCTTAGGCACAAAATGAACTTGCTATATAAATCGACTATGCCACCACTTTGTCACGGCTACTCTTTTGGAATTATCACATACTACTTCAAATGTTCTTCGCCCCTTTTTTATCATAGCTTTACAGTTTTCCAATCTACCTTTTCGTACGACTATACCTAAGAATTGTAAGCCTAAAGACAAAATGCCCAATTTCTTACCCAAATAATATATAATTTCAAGTTACGTAAAACAGTTGTCAAAGTATACTGTGTTAATTATTGGATTGGAAATGGTTCTACATAGCCCGAGAACTATTTTACGTCCAACCCCAAGAAAATCTTCTTCCCATTCGCTAAAATTGACACCGTGAAAAGAGATGGTGTTTGGCCCCCATTTATTTGGTTTCTCTGGCATTTATTGCTTTCTGCTGCGGGCCTTTTTACCTTTGTAAGGTCATCAATTGCAAACGACCGTTCTTCTTCTATCTTCAAGCACTGCTGACGAACATAATTCATGACGGGAGTAATTTTATGGTAACGATCATTTTTGTCTACATTTGTGTTATCAAAAAAGTGCCAGTAGCGTTTGATACATCTATATCGTTTAAGTGACATAGCAGATGCAATCTGCTCATACTTCAAATCAGCACTACAGTAATCTTCGACTGCCGGCATGTCTACAATACCCATTATGATTTCTACTCCAATTAATATTTCTATTTCTTTTTGCGTCACACATATGGACTTCTCGCTAGTTTGTACTGAATATAAATTAGTCATTTCAATTATTAAATCTAACAACTCATCGCTGAAGAATTTTGGAAAATATTGCTTAGGAGTAAGGATGTCATGGCATTTTTTGAGCTGGGGGAGCCTGTTGTATTCACAGTTCCGGTACATTTCCTTTTTTTAAATAAAAGTCTCGTTGCTGCTTGCAGAAGCATAGGTGACGTTTCTTTAAGTGTGGTTTGTCTGGTTCGACGTGTTGTCGTGTTTGACATTAGTGTAGGTCTAGAAAAACTTGTGATGGTGTTGCACAAACTATTGGTGAAGGTGTTTTAGGTATATAACATGATACTGGGGCTAGAGACTTAATGGGGAGGGGAAAGGATTCCTCTTGAGCCGTCTCTAGTAGCTGTTCTTCAGTAATGTAATGCAGGCGTGTCACTTTGTAAAAATCTGAGGTATGGAAAATGGTGGCGCGATTTTCAAATTTGTTCGCATTACTCGTGGGGTATTAAGGTTTAAGAGTTTGCAGTGTATATACTCAACTTATTTATTGAACTATAAGATGTGGGGTATTGAGGTTTAAGGGCTTGCGATTTATTTATATGGGGTTTGTAGTAATATGCGATTTATTTCCTAATTTCAGCTATGGAATTCCATACCTTGAAAAACTTGAGGTATGGAGTGCTCCATACCTTCCATAGTGGAAGTGACACCCCTGATGTAATGTTCGATATCGGTACATTTCTGATAATTATTGTCTTCACTGCCACTCAAATCATCTAATAAGTCATATAGTAAGGGAGAAATTGTTGGAATGAAGACGAATCACTATTACCAAAGCGAAAAAACTCACGTCGCTCAAAGTTGACTTCTAAATCGCCATCAGACTCTATATCTAACCCTTCAGAATCTGATGGAGGTATGAGTGATAAGATTTTTTTTGATCTACAAGCCATGTTACTGTAAAATAAAATAAAAATAGTTGAAAATATAATTTCGTAATGAAGACATTGCGAGTGACAACTTATTGGCGACGTCCGTTTCATAAGACAATCAAAAGAAACACTAACAAGTAGGCCCAAATGGCAATGTCCGTTACATGGGACACACAAACAATACCCTAGTTGATAGTTTAAGCTGGCAATGTCCGTTTTATGGGACGATATAAATAAACCAAATTTTTGAAAATAATTACAGTAATGTTTACAAAAAAAATATCATAGTATTACCTTTATTCATATTCTAACTAAAAAACAACGCCATAGACAAAACAACCAAAATATTATTATTATCAAATTTATCAGGATAAATAAGTCCGACCGTTGCACTTTTTTAAATGATTATTGCTCGCGACCGTTTCTTACTGCATCATCGCAACATGCACGAGCGCGAAAGAGATAGCTAGTTCGATGCCGTAACGTATTTTTACAGCACTTATGTGTCTTAAAACAGTATTCGTGTGCGTGTGAACACTATGTCCAAAGAGAATATAATCACTACGTTTAAGAGGCGGGACTTCCATAGTAAAAATAATTGCATGAAATTACGCCAAGTTACTCTACCAACATCAAGATATGATATTTAGTTTTGAGACACAGTGCTGACAACATTGACGAATTACAATAGTGCTGTAAATGTCTATCCTCGAATAATTTTATCGATATAACCTATATCGATATATTGTTTATCGATATTTTTACATAAGAAAAGTTAGATCTCTATACTGAATTATTTATGAGAAATAAACGTGTGGATTGAGTAAAAATTCCGATGAGGATAAGAAATCAATGTATTTTACACACAGCAATTTGTATTTATATATCTATAATTAGGTACAAAAGTATGTATAAAGAAAATATAAAATTAAAAAACGCATTTTTATACTAGTAATTAATTAAGTAAAAAATAAATGACGACTCCGTAGCGCAGTGGCTAAGCGTTTGGCTGCGGCATTGCAGGACCGAGGCTTCCTTCGCGCACTCAACAATTGTTGCTATGCTGTATATATCAATGACAGGTTGAGAACGATACCAAAATAAATTTGCTGTTGTGTAAGTAGTCATCAATGTGAGGCTTAAAAATAGGGCTTGCGACGTGATTATATTATATTTATCGATACTCCACGGAATTAAAAATCGATAGTCAATTCATTGTGGTCTTGCAAGTATAATAATGTCAATTATGTTTTTTCGCATTCTAAGCGAAATATCCGCTATAAAATGAGTTTATTTCATTAGCCAAAAACGATAAATTTTAAATATTTTTCATGTAGTCTTTTGCGAAAACAATTTGTAAAAATTTACAGA
This sequence comes from Parnassius mnemosyne, assembly GCA_963668995.1. Lineage (NCBI taxonomy): Eukaryota > Metazoa > Arthropoda > Insecta > Lepidoptera > Papilionidae > Parnassius > Parnassius mnemosyne. The sequence continues at coordinate 11,042,417 of CAVLGL010000093.1, forward strand.
GACGAGCTTAGGGCCATAGATCATTATTTATTATAAATACGTATTTATTCGCCCCTGAAACAATAGTCTTATTTAATTGAGTGCGTAAATTTTTCTTATCAAACTTTAATAATTTGCATTCATACTTCAGTCTTAAGTCAAAATAAAGTTCGATTATACTTTTCATAAGAAAATATATATGATTATCCAACGGGTCTTGATCAAAAGCATGACATTTTAAATCATTAAACAAGTGTTGGTTATTATGTATAACGTTCAATACGTTTTTGGCGAAAATGGTTTCGTCCATTCTTTTCCTCTTCATATTTTCTCTAAAATAACGTTCAGCACTACAACATAACTTGATAACATCATTAGATGGGTATGTGAGATAGCCGTCATTTTTTTTCGAATAATCTCATTTGATAATTAATGAGTTATGAAAAATTTTCGATGAACTTGACATACAACTTTGTACACAGACATCGCACTTGATTTTTTTATTTATTCTTTTTATAATGTTACCCGAAATATAAGCAACGATCATCATAGATATCTGGGACAAAGAAGTAGTATTATCTACAAGAACATCTACGTCGTCTAAATCATTTTCTTCATTTTCTGAGGAAAAATTACTATGTAACAATTCGTTGAAAATTGTGTTATAGTTCGATGAAGTATTAATTTTATCTATAGACGACATGGTGCTCGTAGAAAATACTGCAATTTTTTCCAATTCCAAGCAATTAGCACTTTCACTTATTTTTATTTCAGTGTGACAGATCAACCTTTTGTAAGCTGATATAAAATTTTTTACGCTAGGATTGTTATTAAAACCTCCTTTTGACCGAATTGCGCTAAAAAAACATTTCTAAATGGTCCTGTGACAATTTGTACGTTGGAAGAAATTTAAGATTATCTTGCTTCTCTACGCAATTAACAACCCTAAACGTTTCGGGGTACTTATCAAAAATCTACCGTCTTCACATCTGAGATTTTGAAAATACTCATATAATTCATCAAGATTCTGAAAAATGTCTGCTTTGTTACTCGGACAAAGCGGCTTTTTGAGACCTAAGTTATTTAAATTCCTCGAGTTAAATATGTCAAAAATGTTGTTGACATTATGAAGAAACTGTACCGGTGCGGATGAATTCTCAAATTCAGAAATGTGAAGATCATTTTCACACACATCTATAGCAATAGCTACTGACCTGCTTAACAATTGTGCAGCTAGACGGACTTTCATTTTTTGGGTCCTGAAATTAATATGTCGTGCAGATAATTTATTTGCAAGATGTAAGCCTTCATTTTTTTGTAAAATGTGTAGCTGATGTACAAACTTAAATTCAATTTTGCGGCCCATATTATCATAAAATACTTTGTGATCCCCAAAATAATTTCTAATCAACTTAATTAGATGGCATGGATCAAACAAAATAATATATTTTCTGTTATGATAAAAAAAATATGGTTTATAAGGTGGCGTCGTAACAGATGCGCCAAGATATTGCATCATATTTAAATTAGATGCAATTCCGTCAAAAGTTATTGCAATAACATTACAATTTGCATCTTTTAATAAATCTAGGCTTATTTTTAATAATCTAGCTTTTTCTGAAGCTGTAAAACTTTTAGCAGGAAAGAAACCAATAGGTAATTTCCAATACCCATTAACAGCAACAACCATAAACACAAGTATTTCTTTTGCGATTTCTACTTCGTCGCCACATAAATCATTCCCTACGTTAACGTGGCCATAATGTTTTTTGCCTATTATTTCGGCCTCTTCTCTTATTTTAATTTAGTCAAAAGTCAGCGCCACAAAAAGCGGCCCTTGTTTGGATAACTCTGACAAAGTATTCAGTGATTCTTTTGTAAACCCGGGCTCGCAATTTAGACGCGAATACCACTTTCGGAGTGTACTTACATGTGGTAAACATAAGTCGAATTTATCCCTCAAGTAACTGTAACTCCTTGGACTGTAAAAATGAACCGTTAAAGCCAATTTTTTGAGTTCTTCGTCGTACTCGGCCGTGTGACTGATTTGTTGCGTTGCTCTTCCGTTCACCTTGTCTACCAATTTTTGCAGTAGATTGTTACCGCACGCTAATTGAACCTCATTTCGGTGATTTTCGAGCCCTGGCCTGTTGTTTAAATTTTCAATAACTTCCTTCAAAGTTAAAATCCGTTTCGTCATCCTTTTAGTTTTTGCTTTTAAATTTCTTAAAACCCTATTCTTTTCTAATATTTTTCTTCTTAAACGCGTGTTTTTTTCCATAAGTTTCTTTTTTCGTGGTGTAAGTAATAGGGTTGAAGAATGACCAGCAGTTGTGTGTGCATACGGTTCTAGTTCTCTAGATGGAACAGTAATGTCTCTATTAACATATGATGACGCCAATCTTCTAGGTTTCAGTTTGATCTGCAATAAATGTAAACATATTTTACCTCACTCATGTACCTACTAAACGAAATGAATATAATAGATAGATTAATAAGGCATTAATAAATAAATTTTCTAAGTATACTTACAGGTACAAATAAAGTAGGTATTGAATCTTTCATTAATACACGTCGGCACTTTCTTTGAATGAAACATTTATCTTCAAAATGTTTGCTGCAGACTGTTGAATTTTTATATGGAGTCCATTGGGGTCTGTTTATTATGCGTATCCATTTTTCACGTAACTCAAGTCCACGGGGAAACCTTAAAGGAGGGCATAATTATTACTTATATTATTAATACTTCTAATAAGTATTTTAACTAAAGAAATGCAGGCATATATACATGCGAGACACGAGTTTCCAATTTTGGAATGTAAAATAAAAAAGTCACGTAATCACAAATAGACTACGCATAATAATTATTAATTATCGTCAGTACAAATTACTTTTTGAAACCATCGACTTGATATACTCGATATGGAAACTTATGACGTCACCATTTGGTCAAGCTCTAGTGTAAGCATGCAATTATATATTTTACATGAAATATTCTCCAATTGTAATCGTACCTAACAAATATATATAATTATAGTAAGGAAATGCAATATTCTATAATATAAAACCGTTTTGAAGATATTAAATAGCAGTAATTTCACACAATAAGGTTTTAAATATTCCAATGAATATATCATAATTACCTGTGAAACGTGTATTTATTTGGGTTATTTCTTCTTGTCACGTCACAATCGTTTACACAACAAGATACCATATCTGTTCAAAACACTATTTACCCTTAATTCTTAAAGATTTTGAAAGAAATTCATAAAATAGACTATCGCACGCAAGCTAGCGGGACGCTATGGCCTCTTACTCGAAAAAACATTGACATAACGGTACTTTGTTGTGCATCTCTTTCCCTCTCACGGAGTGTGCTTAAGGATAATGATGTCTCTTTTCCACGTTTCATTGGTCTTTTAGATGCTAAGTCTATGATATAGATAGCCTAGCATATAAATAGTCCCGCACTAAACAATTGTTGCTATGCTGTATATAAATAGCTGTAAATAAATAGTCTGCATCTGGATTCTTGTTTTCAACGTTAGTTTTTTTAAGAGAAAAAATATTGGGTTTTTAATACTGATTGGATTAAATTGCTTTTATGTGTAACAAATACTATGTACAAATCGCTAGGTTTCTTCACAGAGGCACCTATGTACATACTATTCGCAGAGATCGTTTACTAATTGTCGCTTTCAAAATAGGTGCTCATTATAGCTAATGTTTATTGATGAATAAAATAATGATTTAGTTATATAATCTAATTCTTGCCAAAATGTGACTTTAGAGGGATATTATCTTTTGCTACATGTAAATCAAATCTAATTAACATACACATAAATTGTGGAAGTTTAAAGTAAGTCCACTAAAGAAATAACAGTTCGTTTTAGTTCGGTTCATATGCAATGTTTGTCACAAATATGTCTTAACATGTGAATCTTTTCAATTGGTGCATGTGCCAGCTATTTCACCCATTGCTTGCATCTGAAAAATTAATATAAATAAAATCACATTATTATTGAACAAATAGAATGTTAGCAGTCAGAATTGACTTGTAGTTTCTAAGTATAGTTCGTTTCGGATTGCTAAACCATCGAACTATCAGATTTAGGAAATAGTGTGTTTGTTTTTGTGCACACAATCGTACACTATAAAAACATGTCCTACATAGATGGCTAGTCCAAAAATATACTCGCGTTGAATATCATATTACTATTAAAGTTGAAATCACCACATACCTTTCATCATCTAAGGGAAATATTGTTACGAATGGCCTTTTCTTGTTATCATTTTTTCCGCTTCTTGCACCATTTAATTGGAAAGTTTTATAATGCATATTTAATTTCTTAACAATTCTGTAAATGAACAACGGCTCCTATAGCAAAATTAAAAGCAATCTTAATTAATAAAATATATACAAATATAATTGTTTGATTTGACATTTGAACCTATTTCATTTGACAATGTCGTTAATAGACATATCACGAAAAGCATAAAGAAGAGTAACCGTCATTAAAATTTGACCCCTGTAGTACATATAATTTTTACTATGGAAGTTGCACCAGCCTGACTATGTCCTTTAAAACGGACGAAATCAATTTAAGGGATATAAAGGTAATCTGTGATGCGTTCCACCAAAGTCATGCACGACGTAAGACGCAAAACGACAATGAATAAACTTGACAATCGTAATTGTGTGTGACAATTGTAATCGGAAAAAAATTGTAGTTGAGTTCCCCTTATGCCAAGTGTTTCAAGCTTTCGCAATAGTATAGGGCAATGTCTAAAAAGATCCCAATTGAGTGCATACCATTGTCAAGCTTACTTGTGACATAATCTGTCAATTGGTGCAAGGCATCATTACATGATCTCTTAGGCCTAAAACCAAATTGTCTGTCTGACAGCAAGTTATTAGTTTCCAGGTACTTTATTAACCTTGTATTTATGATATTTTCTAAAATTTTAGATAAACCAGATGTCTAGGCAGGAAAATTTGCAATAAAAACGCAGGATTTAACGCGCGCTTTTGGCCTCGATATCAAGGACACCTTCCCTCTCCCCCGCCCCCCCGGCCGCCCAACGAGTCGGTGTGGCTCTTCTCGCGAGGTAGTAGGATTTTTCTTGCGAACTATACGGACGTATTTTTTCGCGCCTAAACTTGCTAAAGAAACAATCCGCGTAAATCGTTGCAATAACGGTATCGTTATTAGAACGTACTAACTCGGTGAAATTCGCGCGCAACTATCAAAGTGATTTACATCTGAAGGACTACCAGAGTAGCCGTCCCATTTGGTGACAACCCCTTACGAGTGCCTCCAGAAGGGTGAAGTTCCGGGGATACCAGCGCGTGCCTTCTCCCGGACGTCGTCGAGTCATCCAGATCGGTTCCCGTCAACATACCAGCTCACACAATTACACCTACACTCACAACACCGCATACACCAAGCACAACTTCCATCAGCCGGGCCGGTCTAGGAGAACCGTCTGCGCTCCTGAGGCAGGTAAGTGCATTTCTTCTAGTGACCTTTCCCCTCGCGTGTTCATTAGAAACCTTTGACCCTCGGCGTAGGAACGCCCGACCTGCATCTGCCCGTGGCTCCTTCGTCTATGGGCCGCGAAGGATCCAACTCCTGTTTAGGCAGGGCAGCTGTTGGCCGTAACATTTGGTAGCAGAACGCGGTGCTGGGATCGATTCCCGGTCGATCCACCGACCATAGTATTGGATAAAAATTAAATAATTTGGTGGCAGGAGCGTTGGGTGGATTTGTGGCTACAATCACGCCCGTCCGTAATACGTAAAATACCTTTTTATTATTATACGTAATAATAAAATTCCTTCCTTTGTTAGCTTGCTTTACTGTTAGCGGGTAAAATTGAAAGGTCACACCCGGTTCGCGCGCAAGCGGGAGATTGCGTCATGTAGGTAGATGGTTATTTTTACGTAATCGGTTAATTGTCGTTGTCGGATGGTAGTGTGTTACTTATCGAAGGGTTGATTTCCGAGCAAGGCATTTTTGTTGATGTGTATCTTCGTTACATATCTTTCGTATTGTAAATTGTATTTGAACTAAAGAGTGGTAATTTGTATTTACGTAATTTAAATGAACTTGATTTGATCGTACTAGTATTTGTTATTGTTGATTTGATTTACCTTTTCCTTTGTACTAACTTGTGTTTGATTTAATAATAGCTGTTCTTATTTGTGTACATTCTATCCAACTCGATTTGATAGGAACTGCATTAGTTAGCTGTTAATTTTTTTGTATTTTTTATTTGTTATTGTTGTAATTGTGCTCGAGCCGCGTCGTAATTTGAATTTAGTAGTGATGTCCTCGCCCAAGATGCTAATCCGTTGCCTGCGGACTGAGCTGCGCTGGGCTACCAGCGCACACGCGTTGATAGGCCGACCGGACAGGGTCTACAATCTGAGGAAGAGGCTTGAGCAGGTCGATGCTCGAAGGGCGGCCGTGGAGGAGGCTTACTCTGAGCTCGAGGACTTGGAGGTGGAAAAGGGAGTCCTGGAATCTTGCCGCGCGGACTACGAGCAGTTCCTCGCGCTGACGGACGACCTGATCGAGGCGGGGGCCAAGGATGCGGAGAGGGAGCGCGAAGCTCGGCTGAGTAGCCTTCTCGAGTCCCCGCGGAAGCCGTCTGCCCAGCCAGAGCTGCTAGGACGACTTCCGACGCTGGACCTGCCAAGGTTCTCCGGGGTCCTCTCGGAGTGGATGACCTTCGTCGGCCTGTTTGACAGCCTGGTGGACGCCCGGAGGGACCTGACCCCCTGCCAAAAAATGGGGTACCTCCTGGCTTCACTAGAGGGGGAGGCCCTGAGCGTCGTCGGCCACCTTAAGTTGTCGGACGACGCCTACCAAAACGCCAGGGACCTCCTCGCTGGAAGGTACGCCAACGTCCGGCGGATTGCGGACGATCATGTTCGGAGGCTGCTGAACCTCCCGCTGCTGAAGGACCGGACTAGACTACGTGAAGACATAGTGAATCCAGTCGTCGTAGCGTGCAACTCGTTGCGGCGGCTGGATTTACCTGTGGACGAGTGGTCTTTTCTGCTCCTTCATATAGTGCTGTCCCGCCTGCCCCTCGACCTTCGGCTCCATTTTGAGGAGAGGTTCGGAGGGGATGGCGCCTCTTATATGCCCCCCTTTAGGGACCTGCTGCGGTTCCTGGAAGAGCAGTGCAGGCTGCTGGAGAACGCAGCAGGCGCCGTCGAGGGCCCCCCGGCCTCCTCCCGAGCGGTGCCCAGGGAAAGGCGGAGTCAGCCGGCCAAGGCGGCGCCCACCCCCCTGAGGCCGAGTGTAGCCCCCGCGGGAGGGCGCCCCCCCGTACCCTCCTATAGTGGCCTAGCGGCCCGGGAGGCGCCTCCCTGCTCCTATTGTCGAGCATCCGACCACCGGACGGCGTCGTGCCCGAAGTTGTTGCGCAAGCCGGCTAAGGCGAGGCGAACCATCGCCAGGGAGCGCCGCTGGTGCTTCTCGTGCCTGGAGAGGCATTTACAACGAGACTGCCCGCACCAGCGGCCCTGCACGCACTGCCAGGGCAACCACAACGTCCTCTTGTGCCTGGGTGCGCGCGGCTCGTCCTCGCAGGGCCCTGCCAGCCCCCCGACTCCCACGGGCGGGGGCGCCCAGCCACGCCCACTGTCGGGCGACGCTCGGCGCTCACCGGCGGACCGCAGCGCCCCTCCTTCTGAAGGGAGCCCCTCCCCCGATCGGTCGGGGAGTCGTTCCCCCAGGGGCGGGGGGGTCTTCACCCCCCCTCCCCGAGTTGATAGTGGATTCGCGGCCACTCAGCGGTCAGCTAGACCTTTCTCACCCCCGTTGGCTGAGTGGCCGCGACTGGAACGCCGCCCGCCCCCCTTTGGCCGGTGCCGGTACTACCGGGTTCCGGAGACTGCGTATCGGCCCCGAGCCTTGGAGCCGAGGATCCCCGAGTTTCCCTCGGTCGGCCCGTTCGGGGAATTCCAGTCGGGGGTCATCGAGACGCCGTCGGAGTGCCGCGCTCGGGCCCCCCGGTTCGGGTGCCGGCCTAACAGAGGCAGCTCCAGATAGGAGGCTGCCGCCCTAGCTCCCGCCATGGCCGCCTCCACTGAGCCTATAAGTCGTCAGCAGTCCACCTGTCAAACTGTTCTATTGCCGACAGCCTCAGTGAAGGTTTACAACCCGAGCGGCGACCACTTAACGGTTCGAGCTCTATTGGACTCGGGTTCCCAGCGTAGTGTGGCCTCTACTCGGTTGGTGGGAAGACTGGGGCTCCCCTGGAGCTCTGAATCACGTCCGATGGTAGGTATCGGAGGTGCCGAGCCTCCTGCTCCTAGGGGACAATCGGAGTTGGTGTTCAGCCCTGACAGCGAACACCTTCGTATTTTAGTCAAGGTAAATGTCCTCGACGACATTGTAGGGTTCCTCCCTAACGTTCGTATAAATGACAGCGCTGTGCGCTGTGCGTCGGCTTTGAGACCGGCAGACCCTCGGTGGGCCCAACCGGGGCCGATAGATTTGTTACTGGGGGCCGACACGCTGGGTGCCCTCTTGTTAGGTGAGATACGAGCTCTGCAGCCCAATGGCCTGGCAGCCATTTCCACGATATTTGGGCACAGCTTTTTTGGACCGGTTATGTGGTCTCCTCCCTCTCCGACGGCCGACCCTCTCTCCGTCGTGGGCGTGTCCCTATCGGACGCTGTCCAGCGATTCTGGGACATTGAGGAACCACCCCATGCAGCTCGAGTCGACCCTCTGGACCGTGAGTGTGAGTTGTTCTACCAGAACAATACCGGCCGGCGGGTTGACGGTCGGTTCGTCACTCGCTTACCCTTTCTGGACTCCCGCCCCTCTTTGGGTCAATCCCGTGCTCTGGCCGAGAAGAGGTTGCTTTCCATGGAGCGCCGCATGCGGCGTGACCCAGCCTTTCGCGACAAATATGTCAAGTTCATGCGCGAGTATCAGGAGCTGGGTCACATGTCACCGTCCAACTTCGAATGGCGTTCACATGAGCACTACTTCCTCCCTCACCATGCGGTCTTGAGGACCCCTGAGAGTAAGATTCGGGTAGTCTTTGACGGTTCCGCCCCCACATCAAACGGTGTGTCCCTGAATCAGTGTCTTCACTCGGGTCCTAAACTGATCAAGGACATATCCGACATCCTGACCCAATTCCGTCGACACCAAGTGGTTTTTGTCGCGGACATTCGGATGATGTTTTGCCAATCGGTGGTACATCGTGATGACCGCCGATATCAGCTGATATTGTGGCGCGAGAAGCCCAGCGATCCCATACAGGTATTTGAGTTGAACACCACCACTTATGGACTCCGGTCCAGCCCGTATATCGCCATGCGAACCCTCCTTGAACTCGCTGAGAGAGAGCGCCTGAGATACGCTCGGGGAGCTTCTATCTTAGAGACTTCGGTCTACATGGACGACATTTGTACGGGCGCTTCCACCGTCGAGGAGGCTCTGGTCTTGCGAGACGAATTAATTGCCATCCTGAAGTCTGGAGGCTATGAGTTGCGCAAGTGGCTGTCGAACTCCCCACACATTTTGAGGGACCTCCCAGGAGAGGATCAACAAGATCCTCATCTGTTCGAGCACCCTGAGAATCCTAATTTGCTGACTGTGCTGGGCATTCAATATCAGCCTGTTCAGGACACCTTCACGTATAGAGTAAAACTTGACCCACCTCCCAAAGCATGGACCAAGCGCTCCGTGCTGTCTACAGTAGCTCGCACCTTCGACCCAAATGGATGGATCACCCCGGTCATCTTTTTGGCTAAGTGCTTTCTTCAAAAGCTCTGGATGTCGGGGTTGGGTTGGGACGAGCCTATTAGCGGGGTCCTCTTGCGAGAGTGGCTCTCCATGCTCTCCTCCCTTCCGGACATCAACCGGGTTTCCATGCCAAGGTGCTTCCTACCTCCAGGGAAATGCAGGGCTACCCTACATGGGTTTTGCGACGCCTCTGAGAAGGGCTATGCTGCTGTCGTATATTTGCGGACTGTGAGTTCCTCTGGGCATACTGCAGTTCATCTCGTACTCGCCAAAAGCAAGGTTGCTCCCATTAGATCCCGTTTAACTATCCCTAAATTGGAACTGTCCGGAGCCGCTCTTCTCACGCGGCTCCTCAACCACGTTCACTCGTCCTTGAAGCCTGTAATCGACATTACGGACGTCTACGCATGGTCGGACAGTGAGATAGTACTTTGTTGGCTCCGAGCCGCACCTCACAATCTTGAGGTCTTTGTGGCGAACCGCGTGTCTCAAATCCAGAGTTCTGAGACTTCTCTCCACTGGAGACATGTCCCCGGGGAGTTGAATCCCGCCGACTGCGCTTCCCGCGGCTGTGAGGCCCCCGCGCTGGTTGCCCACTCATTGTGGTGGGGTCCCAGTTGGTTATCTGATCCTCAATCCTTCTGGCCCCAGGGTAATTACTCCGAACCTACTGAGTTGCCGGGCCTACGGGCCCGAGTAGGAGTGGGCAAGGATAAGCCCACTCGGGATCTCTCCCTTCTGGAACGGTACAGCTCTCTCGATAAGCTCTTAGGAGTGACTGCTTGGCTGCGCCGCTTTGTCCACAATTCGAGAGATCCGTCCAACCGACTCTCTGATTGCGTTTTGTCCCCTAGCGAGCGTCGGGAAGCCCTGATGCATTGGATCCGTATGGTCCAGACGGAGCATTTTGAGCCCGTTATCGAACACTTGAAGCGTGGCTCCGTTATCAAGGGCGCTCTGGCCCGCCTGAACCTCTTTCTGGACGACGCTGGGATGCTGCGCGTGGGCGGACGTTTGAAAAACTCTCAACTGCCGTGCGGGGCTCGACACCCGTTGCTGCTCCCTAAGGACGGCGCCCTTGTCCGGTTGCTGGTAACCCACCACCATGTTAGGAATGCCCACGCTGGGTGTAACGCCCTGTCGGCTATTTTGCAGCGGGAGTTTTGGATTTTGTCTGGTCGTCGCACCATTCGGAGCGTCATCTTTAAGTGCATCCCCTGTTATAAACTGAAGGCCCCCATATCGCAGCCTCTTATGGGTGACTTGCCGCCCGACCGCGTCAGGGCCATCCGACCATTCGCTGGGGTCGGAACAGACTTCGCTGGCCCCTTCCTCGTCAAGTCCTCTAACCTTCGTAACGCGCGTTCATGTAAGGCCTATCTTTGCGTCTTCGTGTGCCTCTCCACTAAAGCCGTTCACTTGGAACTGGTGAGCGCCCTCAGCACGGAAGCCTTCTTGGCCACGCTTGGCCGTTTCGTGTCGCGGCGCGGCTTGCCGGACTTGATCCGGTCTGACTGCGGGACGAATTATAAGGGCACGGATAGGTATCTCAAGGAGGTTGTCGAATTTCTGTCCAGCCACCGGACTTATTTAGGAAATGCTATGTCGAAAAGGGGCATCCAGTGGAAATTCGACCCTCCGGCGTGTCCCCACTGGGGCGGTATTTTCGAGGCGGTGGTTAAGGTTGCCAAAACGCATCTCCGTCGCGTTATTGGTGAAGCCATTTTGACGTTTGAGGAGCTCGCCACTGTATTCTGTAAAATTGAGGCGGTACTCAACTCTCGGCCCCTCTGTCCCCTCTCCTCTGACCCGAATGATTTGGAGGTTCTAACCCCGGGACACTTCCTGATTGGCCAGCCTCTTAACGCTCTGCCCGAGTATCCCTTCAGGGAAACGAGTGCTTCACGGCTTAGCAGGTTTGCCCTGCTGCAACAGATGACTCAACGCTTTTGGCACCGATGGTCTCTGGAGTACCTACATCTTTTGCAGCAGCGCGTTAAGTGGTCTGACAAGACGGAGCCTCCTCGGGTGGGAGACCTCGTGTTGATTAAAGAACCAAACGCGCTACCTTTGTATTGGCGCCGTGGGCGCATTGTTAAATTGTCGTATGGAACGGATGGGGTGCCTAGAGTGGCCGAGGTTTTGGTCGGAGATTCGGTCTTGCAACGGGCCGTCGCGACCTTGTCCCGTTTGCCAATCTACTCGCGGACTTAATGCCTTATGTCCGGGGCGGGGGGTTGTCTAGGCAGGAAAATTTGCAATAAAAACGCAGGATTTAACGCGCGCTTTTGGCCTCGATATCAAGGACACCTTCCCTCTCCCCCGCCCCCCCGGCCGCCCAACGAGTCGGTGTGGCTCTTCTCGCGAGGTAGTAGGATTTTTCTTGCGAACTATACGGACGTATTTTTTCGCGCCTAAACTTGCTAAAGAAACAATCCGCGTAAATCGTTGCAATAACGGTATCGTTATTAGAACGTACTAACTCGGTGAAATTCGCGCGCAACTATCAAAGTGATTTACATCTGAAGGACTACCAGAGTAGCCGTCCCATTTGGTGACAACCCCTTACGAGTGCCTCCAGAAGGGTGAAGTTCCGGGGATACCAGCGCGTGCCTTCTCCCGGACGTCGTCGAGTCATCCAGATCGGTTCCCGTCAACATACCAGCTCACACAATTACACCTACACTCACAACACCGCATACACCAAGCACAACTTCCATCAGCCGGGCCGGTCTAGGAGAACCGTCTGCGCTCCTGAGGCAGGTAAGTGCATTTCTTCTAGTGACCTTTCCCCTCGCGTGTTCATTAGAAACCTTTGACCCTCGGCGTAGGAACGCCCGACCTGCATCTGCCCGTGGCTCCTTCGTCTATGGGCCGCGAAGGATCCAACTCCTGTTTAGGCAGGGCAGCTGTTGGCCGTAACACCAGATAAAACTGAAATCGGCCTATGATTATTAACTAAGTTTTTAACACCAGCTTTGTAAATAGGAGAAACCACTTCCAAGGGGTCGCTCGACAACTGACGCTGGAGTTGAGCTTATTAAACATATTTTTGTGCATGGGAGAATTCAGGGGATGCTTTGGGTATATTTTGTGACCTTTCCAAGGCCTTCGACTGCGTTCACCATGAGACAATAATCAGGAAGCTACAGTACTATGGTGTCAAGAACACAGCGCTTAAACTTATTATTTCAAACTAGCTGGCCCGGCAAACATTATTCTGCCCTTTCTCTGGTTCTGGTTGGTGGCGCGATGAGTTTATCGCGCCACCAACCAGAAACACACACACACACTTTTCTATAGATCTATACTACGTATAACTAAATACTCTTTAGGACTAATGGAACCATCAGCAGCCATAATGACAATAAACTAAAAATAAAGGCAAACATACAACCTCTTTCGTTTACTCTTCCGTAATCGGATAAAAAGTTGCCTATATGTTATATTCGGTCATTTGCTGTCAAATCTGTCCAGTACTTTTTGCGTGAATCGTGAACACACAATTTTTCTACAGATTTATTATATGTATAGATTGTTACGAGCTTGTGGTTCGAGACAATTATAAACTGCCGATTGAATTACCAAAATTGACTATTTAATTACACAACACTAATTACAATTAAAATCACACTAATAATAAAACACACATCGCCGTTATTTCGCTTCGAAGTATTCTCTTGTATCGCCAATTCGATAATGCCCCGGTCGTGGTCTATACCGGCCTTATATAGGTCCTCAGATAGTTTCTAGAACCTTCTACTGTAGTGACATCTAGAATGTTCGAGTACATATCGGTCCCGAAATTTCTGGAAGGATCTCGACTCTCCTAGTTCTGCTACTCGACACTAGAGGGCGCTAGTGTAACTAGTGTTGCCATGTACAAGACATTAATAGTGGCGCGCAACAATATTTAAGTAATAGAATGCAGATAGTTATTATCAATGGTAAAAGTTCTTTCGGGTCACCTGTACTAATGGGTGTCCCTCAGGGTTCGATTCTCGGTCCATTCCTATTTTTAGTGTATATTAAGGACTTACCTTCTCTTGTAGAGGATAATCATGATATAGTATTATTTGCTGATGATACTTCCTTGATTTTTAAACTTAAACGTCAATCATTTAAATGTGACGAAGTGAAAATCAAAATTAGTGCATTGGTTTAACGTAAATAATCTACATTTAAACGGAAATAAAACTAAATGTATTAAATTTAAAACAACGAATGTTAAAAATCTGAGTACCAATGTGTTTTTAAATGGGGAAGAACTGAGCCCTGCTGAATCCACTGTTTTTCTTGGCATCACTCTCGACGCAAAGCTTCAGTGGGGCCCCCATATATCCAAACTAGCAAGCAGACTAAGTTCTGCAGCCTATGCTGTAAAAAAGATTAGAGGTCTCACTAGTGTCGAGACAGCTAGATTAGTTTATTTCAGTTATTTCCATAGCATAATGTAGCGGTAAAAGAATTAAAAAAATAGTTTAGTGCACAAATTAATTGAATAACTTTAAAAATTAATTGAATTTTTACCATGATAGTTCTTGGGAATAAACATCCGCTCGTGAATGCTTTTGTAGATTTTCATGGTTTGACCAACAAAATTTTAAAATATATCGAAATTGATACGAATTCGATACTCTTAAATAAATATCGATATATCGCGATTAAAACTATCGACGATATATATTACGATATATAATGTTTATTGAGAAAATATCGATATTTCAATATACTGATATTTTTAGCTCAAGCCTAGCTTCCCTAGGAGTAAATTAAGTATTCTGTGATTCTGTGGTGCCAAGTGTCATGATGCCAACCAAAACAATTTTGACAAATGACAACAAGCATCAAGCAACAACAGTTATGCCCATGAGCTACCACCTATCATGAGCCCATGTTGACTAAAGTTAGAAGAATTTTGTTTTATGATTGTGACATATTTTGTATTTATTCCACAGTTGTACTGTTTTAGAAGTAAGTACAGAAGAAAGCTTAGAAGTGGATTCGTACTACGATTTACAACTTGCTAATGCATTACTAACTATTCTAACTTAGTTTCGTCCAAATAATACCTCGACTTCAATTTTTTTGTTGTAAGTATTACTTTAGAGTTTATAAAGAATTATGTATAAAACAGAATAATTGTGAAAAATCAGTGCAGTTATATTTTAAATACAATTCACTTTATACCTTGTGATATTAAGCAAAACAGAGAGTAAGAAAGAAGAATAATTGGTTTATTTTTTAAAATATGGTACGAAAAATTGGTAAATAATATTTAAGTATTAGTAGTATATTCTATGGGTAAAACCAAATGACATAATATAATGTGAAATGATGATGTTCATTGTCATTTTTCCTCCATGTAGCAGCTGTAAAAGAATTCGGTTATGGGCGTCTTATGGGCGACAAAGGGAAATAAAACTGGAGATGGGTGGTAGCATTTTCATAATAACTTATAAATATAAAACAACCTTGGCTAATATCCTATCTTATCCTATGCTTATGAAGCAATATTTAGGGGAGGCTTATTTTCAGCTGTGGGCTGTTAATCCTCTTAAGGAATAATCTTATGTTGTTATTTTTTTTACATCCATGTTCTCTGTGTAGGTTTGTGTAGCTTACAATTGATTTAAAGGTTCAATCTTATGAGGGTGCATCATTTTTTAAACCGACTGTCCCAGAAAGAGGGTAATGTTTTTCGAAAGTTTGTATGTACATAATATTATGTCTATTTCTTTGGCACATATGAGGTGTTGTTAGATTTGTCTTAACCCCTTACTGCATACCAAGCCATATATGAACACAAAAGTTTATGATTTTTTTATAGCCTAATGAAAAAGTAGATCATTAGTCCATGGTAATTGACATTTTGTCAACTATATTTGAGATTATTGGTAACGGGTGTAGCCCGCTGGTGTCAGAAAAACAAGTGCAACTTTTGGGATTGTAAATAAAATACTCAATGGTAAGTAAAATGTATTAAAAAAATATGACTATATGCTTTATACCCTCTAAAATATAAAACTAGTTTGTTTATTTCAATGCCTACCTTTTTTCGCATTCTTGTTTGTCTTTTTTCCAATCTGCCATATTTGGCTTAATATGCGTTACTGAAGAAATTACTGCTGTCATATTTGGCTTCGTATGCGTTCTAGATTATTATTGGAGGTCTATGGCCAACGGTCGAATGGTTAACACGTACTTGTGAGTGCTTTTCGGTATTTGGTTAATTCTCCTTAATTTCCTTATTTTGTGGTGGTGGATTCCTCTGCTGTAAGTCTACGTTTATAAGTTATAGTTATTTCGAACATTAAACCCAATTATGGGTGACGAAACGGGGTCTCCTCGTGAGAAACCCCCTGACCCTCCCGATGAAGACATGTGCTTTGGAGTAAGTGACAATAATGATTGTGGCCGTGGTAAAAAAAGACACGCTGAGACTCGATCATTTGATCCAGTAATATATAAAAAGAATTCTGTAATTGATTTAACAGCGTCAATAAACACAATATATAAACATCCCTGCCTAGAACAAAATCTTAGAATGTATGGTCCAAACGACCAAGGCCCTTTTATTGTCCACATCTCCCGGGCTACGTCAGATCCTAGAATAGGGCTATCACTTCGACCAATTAAAATAGGTTTATGCTTGTCTAAAAATAAAATAGAAAACATCAAAAGAGGGGGAGTCAAAAGCGTTGGCAGAAATCGCATCTCTATTGAATTCTGCTCAGCCGATGAGGCTAACAAATTTCTTAATAATCCAATGCTTGCAAAAGAAAAATTGATTGCAACTATTCCATCCTATAATGTTTCTCGAATGGGTGTCATCCGCGGTATCCCTGTGGATTGGTCAATGGAAGAACTAGCAGAAGCTGTTGAGCTTCCTCCTGGTTGTGGTAAAATCCTAAAAGCTCGCCGTCTTCAGAGAAAGACTTTTGCTGAAGGGTCAACATCCCCAATATGGGTTCCCACTCAATCTATTGTTCTGACATTTGAAGGTCAGTTACTCCCCAAATATATATATGCATTTTACACATCCCTTGCTGTTGAAACTTATCAACTCCCCTCCATCCAGTGCAAACACTGTTGTCGATTTGGCCACATAGCAGATCAATGCCGTTCTAAACCACGCTGCTTCCGTTGTGCCCAAGAGCATACTGGAGCAAGTTGTTCTGTTCCTGAAAGTGAAGCCACTTGTCTGTTATGCTCCAAAAACCATTTTGCTAATAACAAAAACTGTCCGGAACACCAAAGGCAGATTTCTATCAAAGTTATGATGTCAGAACAAAATATATCCTATATAGAAGCTTCAGCCAAAATCCCATCTATCCGATTGAACAATCCTCAAAAACCGTATTCCGAAGTGGCCTCTACTCAGCTTTCACCTACTCCTACTACTTCCTTCAACCTCCCCACCATGTCACAGGCATATAGAAAAACCATCTTCAAACCTCCCCGCCCCATACCTAGAATTCCCATGGGGTATGACCAACAAGCTCATCAAAGAATAGTTGCAGACTGCCCATCCTCTACTCCAAATGGATGCGCTTTATCCAACACGCACAACCAAATATCTCCAAATGAAAATCTTGTTGAATGCCTAATTTCCCTCCTCAATAATTTAATTTTGAAAATGTCAGATTCACTACCGAACAACGTTGCAGAAAAAATCTTTAATTTAGCTAGTTTAATAGATAATATAAATGACTCAAACAAAAGACCTCCATCTCCTTCAATGGAACTGTAGAAGCTTGCAACCTAAAAAATCTGAACTCATCTTCCTAATAAATAAACATTCAATTTCTGTTGCTTCAATTTCAGAAACATGGTTCCTACCTAACTCCAAATTTCGCTTGCAAGGCTTTACTTGCCTCCGTGAAGATAGAAATGATGGTTATGGTGGTTGTTGCTTACTCATAAAAAAATCCCTACCCTTCTCTCAAATTGCACTCCCTCCTCATAGCCAACACATTAATGCCGTAGCTGCAAAAATTGCAGGAATCAACATTATTTCAATATATATCCCTCATCCAAATACCCACTTAATTCAAGAACTATCCTCTCTCTTCTCTTTGTTACCTCCCCCTTTTATTATTACCGGTGATTTTAATTCACATCATGTATCTTGGGGGTCACATTTTTGTGACATATACTCTTCAGAACTTATACAAATTTTTGAAGACATTAATGCTTGCATTATCAACAATGGTTCCCCCACTCATAGAGTATACCCAGGACTAGACCCTAGGTCTGCTGTCGACCTAACAGCTTGTTCTCCTAGTCTAGCCCCTCAGCTTTCTTGGAAAACCCTCAATCAATCATATGGAAGTGATCACTTTCCCATTCTTATTACCAAACCCAATGCGGTTATTCCTTTACCCTTTACTATGCCCCTCCTTAAATATAAGCTCCAAGACGCAGATTGGACTAATTTCACTAAATTTTTAGATACTAAATTTGCGCAAATGCAGGTTGACTTCTCAACCAACCCAATAACTTCGTACTCTCTATTGGTACAATATATAACTGAAGCAGCTGACTTATTTATCCCATCCAAAAAACCCCACAGCAAGAACCTATCCTCCCCTCCATGGTGGGATGCTGAGTGCACCACTATGATTAAAAGGAGAAAAGCTGCAGAAAAGCTTTATAATCACTGTATGACAACCGATAATTTTATACAATTTCAAAAAACCTCCGCTCAAACAAGGAGACTACTTTCCAAAAAGAAAAAAAATGGATGGAAAAAATTCTGTGAATCCTTGTCCCCTAATTCACCAGTAACAATAGTTTGGAAAAATATAAAAAAATTTCGTGGCTCCCTTCTTTCTGATTCCAACATTTCTGATAACTCTTTACCATGGTTAGAAGTCTTCTCTGATATGTTAGCTCCTCCTTTTGTCCCTAATGAATATACAATATGCCCACCCATTCCAGTCCCGTCTTACATCAACAATAATGAGATAATCTTCTCATTGTCCGAATTACAGTCTGTGCTATCTGGCTTAAAATCCTCTTCTCCAGGAGAAGATGGCATACCCTATGCGTGTTTATGTAAATTAAGCCTTAAAGGTAAATTAATTCTTCTCCAAATTCTGAACAATATCTACATATCATCTAATATTCCTCTGTCTTGGTCAAACCAAATTGTTATACCTATCCTTAAACCCGGAAAAGATCCCAAAGAAGCTTCTTCATACCGCCCAATCGCACTCTCATCTACTTTTTGCAAAATTTTAGAACATTTAATTAAAAACAGACTTGAATGGTTTCTGGAACATAATAACATCCTTGCAAAAAGTCAATTTGGTTTTCGTAAAGGTAAAAGCACTTTAGATAGTTTGAGCATCCTAACTACAGATATTAGGTTGGCCTTTTCTAAAAATGAATACTTGGTGGGTTGTTTCCTGGACATATCATCTGCCTATGACAGTGTTCTTCTTCCAGTGCTCAGGCAGAAAATGCTTCATCTGAACATCCCTGCGAAGACTGTACACTTCATTTACAATCTGTTCATGGGACGATCTATCAAAATTCGCAATAAAGGAATGTTAACCTCGCCCAGAACAATCTGGAAGGGTCTACCACAGGGCTCGGTCTTAAGCCCTATTCTTTACAATATCTACACATATGACCTTGAACATTCGATTTCATCTTTCTGTGACATATTACAATATGCAGATGATCTTGCTATCTATGTAACAGCTCCTGATATCCTAACTGCCTCCCATCATCTTAACAGAGGCTTATATTATCTTAATCAATGGCTTACTGACCATGGCCTCTCTCATTCAGCTTCTAAAAGCAAAACAATAACCTTTAGTAGAAAACGTGTTTTCCCTACTATTGATATCTCATATAATGGTGAATCTATTCCAGTTGTTAACAAAGTAAAATTTTTAGGTATTTTCTTAGATTGTCATATGACTGGTACTGCTCACTTTAATTACATCTGTGACAAATGTGAGAAAGGTGTTAATATTCTTAGATCCCTTTCAGGCGTATGGTGGGGTTCTCACCCCATGTGTCAAAAAATCCTATACAATGCCATCATCCGCAGTCACTTCGACTATGGCTCTTTTCTTTTGGAGCCCTGCAACAAATCGGCCCTTAATAGACTTGATGCTATCCAAACAAGATGTTTACGTATTATCACAGGCGCAATGAAATCAACTCCTAAAAATGCTTTACAAGTAGAATGTGCTGATCCCCCTCTCTCTTTACGAAGACAGTTTCTAGCTGATAGATTTCTCTCAAAAACTCTACAACTATCATCTCACCCCTTACATCGTAAACTAGAATCCTTGCTACTATTAGCTGTAAACAACTCCTACTGGTTTAATAAAAGCTGGCCCCCTATTCTTAAATCTCTAAATAGATTAAAAAATATTGGTTATCCTTGTGTAACATCCCTAATTCTACCCTATTTTGAAACCAGCTATGAAGCTATATTAATAAACCCTAAAATCACTCTGAATTTAAACATTAATAAAAATTCCCCCACTGCAAACAGAACTTTCTACAACCTTGTGGCAAAAAAATGGTCTGATTGGCTATATATTTTTACTGATGCTTCCAAATTGTCTCCATTCAAATGTGTCGGTTCCGCAGTCTGGATCCCCAAATACAAAATTGTCCTTAATTATAGATGTCCTCCTCAAGCTTCTGTTTTTACTGGGGAAGCTGTAGCCATATATGAGGCTATTTCCTATATTCTTTCCCATAAAATTCCTAAGTCAGTTATATTTACTGATTCAAAAAGCTGCCTAATGTCATTACAGAGCAATATATTTAAAATGAATTCCATCTCCCCATTAATACTGAAAATTAAGGAACTCATACTAAATTGTAATCTTGATGTGGAGATTGTGTGGATTCCTAGTCATTGTGGTATAGAAGGAAATGAACAGGCTGACTCTTGGGCCAAAGGAGCTGTTGATACTGGCTGTCCTTCTCATTTAATGATTTACTCTCATGATCTAATGTCATTAGCTCAAATTGAATTAAAGAACTCTTGGAACAGAGAATGGAGCACATCCAGACATATTAAAGGTTGTCACTTTGGTAAAATTCAACCCCAAATCCCTCCAAAACCTTGGTTCTTTAAATTTAGCTTTTTGAACAAACAAATCACATCTACAATCTGCCGTTTAAGGCTTGGGCATGCCTGCACTCCTGTATTTCTAGCTAAAATTAGAATCAAAGATCATTCCCTCTGTGAATGTGGACTGGATGAAGGTACCCCAGACCACATTTTCTTTAATTGCCAAAATCACCCAATTTCTTTATATGACATTCTTCCCAACACAATCCCTCGACCAATGAATATCAATTCCCTCTTAACTATCCCCAATTCCATATATGTCAATATGATCTCAAAATATATTCAAATGTATAATATTAAACTCTAATTATCGTGTACTAAATTTAGCTTAAACTAATTCTCTATTCCCTGCCCAGGCTAATTCTCTCCTATAACTAGATGTTTGCTCTATATTGTGTGGTCCATAATTTATGTATTTAGTTGCTTTGTTTTTATCCATATTTTCACCTAATAACCGCTAACTCCTTTTCCACCGAAAAGCCTAAAGACAAGGTGCGACAGACCAAGGACCGGACATTGGCAGAATTATTGTGACATAATCACAATACCAAGGGCCAAATAGACCAAATAATAATAATAATAATAGATTATTATTTGCTTATTTCAAAAAATTATCCTTTTCACTTTTATGGAAGATTCAAGCATGTTAATAAAATTCCTGGTGATGGCAACTTGAGCGACGATGATGTTTCTTCTACCAGTGACGATGATTATGAACCTAACTCTATTCGCTAACCTCAAAAAAGACATATTGATAACAATATGTCTTTTACTAACTCGGAAACTGATTACTGTTACAGACTGTATCTATAATTATGTAAAGATAAGGGGAAAGGCTAAAAAGGAGCGAGTTATTTATATAAAGAGGAAAATGCCCGCTTATGACAAAGCTGACTTTGAGTTCAAAGATAACTCAGAATTACCGAAGATATTGCAGCTAGACACACCAGCAGAGTTTTTTAATTTTTATTCACATCAGAAATTATGGATGTTATTAGTTAGTTTAGTTTACGACAGGCTGATTTCCACAACTCCACGTCTATGCGCGTATTTTGCGTGTGGGCAGGAATAATATGCTTATTCGAGCCATGAGATCTCCCTGAAAAAGCTCAGCAGTCCTTTGATGTTGCCTGCAACTTTGGGGAGTGATCTCGGCGTACCGAGATGTTTAGCCCTGTACGTAGCGACCTCCGGACATTTCAATATCTCATGGGCCGCCGTTTCTTCTTCCCCCATACATGCCCTGCACAGGGAACTATCTGTAACACCTATAGTAAATAAATGCTTGTTAAAGTTGCCGTGTCCTGTGATAGCACTTGTTAATATCATGATATGCGGCTTGTTCAGTCTCATTAGAACTTTGGTAAAACAACTGTTTATTTCAAGCAGGGCCTCCCTAGCTTATCTACAGTCTACTAGATTTTTCCAAAGCTGAGCGTGTAGATTAGTGAAGTGAACCTCATAACTTTTTCTCTGTGGACAGATTTGGATGATTATTTTTTTTATTTGAAAGCTGGTGCTTTTCATGTGGTCCCATATAAATGATCTAGGTCTGACCGTCGTTTTTGAGTTATCCTTAATAATTTATATTGAAGTCTGTTGTCCAAAATTTTTACCACTAGTTGTTTTTTTGTCATTAAAAATAAACACACTCTTGACCTCCATCTGGCCCGAGGGCAAAGATGAGATCTACGATGCAGTGAGATTGCCCAGGAAAGCACTCAGAAAAACAGACGGACGCCAGCGGGGTATTCCACCTCTTGGCTGTGCGCATTATAAAAGATGACTTATGGGGCTTAGTGCGAATATTGGGAATGTCAATTAAGTGTGGATATTAACCTGTAGTACGTCAGGTACTCCAATAGGAAAATGGAGATGATGGTATGAGTTTATGAAGCTCGTAGTAATAGTATAGCTTCCAAGTTAGGCCGGCCAGATACATACGGAATTCCGTTTCGGGATTCCGTTTTGATATTCCAATTCGGGATTCCGAACGCAGCAAGTCCATATAAAATCTATGACCCGCCACACACGTACGTTATTTTTCCGTACGGAATTTCTCCGATTCAAGATTCTGTATGACCGCCTGTGCGTTCGGGATCCCGAACGGAAAAAAGCTGCTCCGAACGCACGTCTTCCATAGATTTTGTACGAGTCGCAACACACATACGTAAATTCCGTACGGAATGCGCTCAGAGTTTGTCGTACGACTGAAGCGAGTAGGTGTATTTATGTATGTTTTTAAATTTAATCTTGTAGGTGTATAGCTTTTCGTAACCTTTCATCTTATTTTATTTAAGAATTCGTCGATAGAATTTACATACATAAATATTTAAAAAATATCTCTGGATAGATAGATCTTTTTACATAGTATGGACTATATTGCAAGCTTAGCTTGTCCATCTAGTATTCTTGAAACACCGACATCAAGCCGTGGTGGCACTCCCATTGTCTTGCCTGATTCTCCAGTACCTACTAAAAGCTTCGAAAGAGTCCTGCTAAACATTAAAAGCTTCCTTTGAATTCAGTACCTCCTGATAGAATTTTCATTTTCCCATTTGGGAGTAAAATAGCCGAAAGATATGCCAGTATTGTAGAAAATATCGTTCTTTCGTTAAATGTGAAATTTGTAATGTTTATTTATGTTATAAGTACAAACGCAATTATTTTAAGGAGTTCCACCAAATATAAAAATATGATTAGACTGCATACGAAGCCATGCATGGCTTCGAGTAATAACTTCTAGTATATAAGTTTATTATTTAATATTTCAATTTGATCTCATTATGTAAGCCTAATTAAACACAATTTCGTAATAAAATAATTTTCATTCCATCTCTTTAATAATTCATGCGGTAAGGGGTTAATTGTGGGAGTGACATAGGGTATAAAATTTTTCTCAAATAAAACCTCTTTCTCAGCACCAACTACAGGCTATGACAAATAGTTCGGAAGAAGTGACATTTGAAGATTTAGAAGCTACAGATGTAATCAGTGTAGAACTTGTCCCAGAACGCAAGGGGTTGATATTGAAACATTGTGAATATTATGTAAGTTCAAGAAGACATGGAACTACTGTCACTAGGAGATATAATGAATTTGTTCAACTGTGTGACGTGTTTTTTGCCAAATATCCATACAGGTAAGAAATGTGAATCTAAATCCAAAAATCTATTGTAAATTGTTTAATTTTATAATATTTATTAAATTACTAAATAATGTAAAAATACTAGCCGATAAAAATTATTTATGCTAAAGGGCATTATTCTGCTTAGGTACATACTGAAACTATAATTGATATCACATTAAATAACCTTGAGCCTTGTTTGTTGATAAAAATGTGTCATCTCAAATTATTTTATTAATATGTTATGTGAATCTGTTTTTATTTCCCAAAACGATAGCAGTTTGTTATATTTAATGCATTAAAACTGTTTCTTGATAAGTTGTTTGCAATTAATTAAATAATGAAACTAAATGTGCAATAAACACTATACATCCTTATTTAAAATCATTCATTATTGCTTACTTAACTTAATGATTAATTATCTCTAGTCTTTTTCTATCCTTATTTATTAGCAAACTTTAAGCTTTGTGTAATGGATTTTTATAAGTAAGGCCGTATATATATATATATATCACTCTATATTAAAATAAATACTCACTAGAAAAATATAGTAACTTATACATTTTTCTGGCCCAGTTTATACCAAATGAAATTTTCATAATGATTTTCGGTTTAATCTGAATAATCCGTTGGACTGTGTTGGTTATTCCGATTCTATTGTGGATATCCTCATTCTTAAATCTGGCATGAGTAGAAACCTAGAGCATAACCCTCTTCATAGCTTGCTGAACGACATTGAGCTTCCTCATACGGCCAGCAGTGAAGGACCATGTCTCAGATCCTTAAGTCATCACTGGCAATACGCACTGGTTGTACAATCTCGTTTTCAAGTTTTGACGTGGTAGAGCCATGCTGCAGCTATATTAGTAATATAGTTGTAGTACGAATGGGTCGGCTCGACCGGGGAAGAACCACGCTCTCACAGAATACCAGCGTAAAATAGCAGCCTAACACTGTTGTGTTTCGTATGGTGAGTGTAGAGAACCGGAGACCCTTTTTACTGGAAACGAGGCATTCCATCTTAGTCCTCACGGGTGACAACGCATCTGCATTTAATTCTTAATCGAGGATAGATGGAGATGTCTATGGGCCACAGTAACCACTTACGATCAGGTGGACTGTGTGCTCGTTTGTCACCCTATCCTATAAAAAAAAGTTTTGAGGTATACCTGCCGGGCTAGCATGGGCAGGAGACAATTTTATCCCCGGGGAAAGGAAAAAATGTTTATCCCCTCGCTTAGTTTTATCCACCCTTCGAGCATGGGCACACCAGTGGACATAATATCCACAGTAGATAAAATGAGAGATAGACTTAGACCTAAATAGATTTTTTGTATGAATTTTATATTAAACTCACCTTCAATGGATAAAATTTTCCCTTTAAAATATAAAAAAAAGCATAATTTTTTATCTTTCATTTGGCTCCATGCTACGGACAGAGGATATATGTGTACTCGTTATGTCAAACGTGAATATACTTCTCCTCGTTTAGCATGAGAACAAAATAATTTTATCCCTTGTCAGTGGATATAATCGGTGGATAAATTTTTTTGTCCCCAGCCCATGCTAGCCGTGCTGATGAGAAGATGTATTATTATTTTTAGAATAGATGTATCATTATTGATTAATATACCAATAATTCTTCTGTCAAGTACTATAAAAGATTGTGACAACCTAGTGTTGTTAGAACCAGACAGGCTCTGAACACTGTCAAAGACGGAATTCGACAAATCCCCATAAGGAAACAAAAAGGATTATTACTGCATCGTTAATGCTGCTGCCCGTCGCCAGTCTGGATATTTTACGTCTGGCATAACTAGATGCTATACCACCATCTAACGGAAGCCATAAGATTTTTGTGGCATTTCCCATAGTCATGTCTTACGACACCCATGGAATTAAATGTGGTGATGGATCCTCAACATGGCACTATTTTTTAATATTATTACCATTAGTATTAAATACACCCTTTTTTCTTGTCTATTATTCTATTTGAAAAAGCTCTGTTATTCTATTTGAAAAAGCTTATTCATGCATAATTTTTTTTTGTTTCCTTATTATAAGCCAGTGCTTGACCACAATCCCACCCGGTGGTAAGTGGTGATCTAGCCTTCGATGGTAAATCACACTTTCTTTGCGTAGCAAACGCCTATTCACTCTTGCCTTAAAGACACCCAGATTGTCGTCTGGATGGACGGAAAGATAGACGCCGGCAAATTATTCCACTCCTTTGCTGTACGCATTACAAAAGACTAAGCAAACCGTTTAGTTCTAATGCGTGGGATATCGACAACATGGTGGAAACGAGAGGGAGGAGTTCTGATGAAATTAATTTCATTCAAGAAATAAATTCAAGACCGATTTTCGTTTTAACCTTTTTGACATGACATAGTCAGTCTTAAAATTGTATTTACTAATGAAAAAGAATGTAATTCATAATTTATAGAGCTGTATGCCGTTTGCCGCCTAAACGGGTCGTAGTTGGCGGTGGTAGTCCAGTGTTTCTTCAGCGACGTCGTGCAGCACTACAGCGCTGGTTGACCCTAGTAGCTAGACATCCAGTACTAGCGCATGACGCGGATTTACGAACATTTCTTTGTGAATCTTCTGCGCGTTTGGAAAAGCCGAAGCACGATGAATTTGTCTTGGCCGGCACACAGGATGATTCTCCTGTAAGTTTTTTTTTTGTTGAATTGCTTGTTTATATGATGCTCATGGTCAATTTGACTTTAAAATGTTACATATCCATTTACCAAAATAGTAATATAGGAAAAACAACATTGTTAATTTTTATTTGATTTTGATTTGCATGTTGGATAAAAGAAATTTACATTACATTAGCGATCCTCCCCAGCTTTGCACGGGTGATTTCCGAATCGGGACAAAAGCGCCACCTACCGGGTCCAATTGTGAACAAACCTTGTCAGGACCTTTTTAAACAAACACAATTTCACCGAAAAACACAAATACAGAAATATTATATATATATATATATAAAGATTTATCTTTTTTATAGAGACAAATGTCGATGGATGAAATGCAGGCAGCTTTCGTATCAGAGCAGGAGCAGCTACGGTTGGTGCAGCTAGGACTAAGCAGATTATTTAAAATATTTGAAAGAGGTTAGTAATTGTTTGGGGAATAGTTTCTTCGTATTTTGTTTGTATAAAATTGAAGAAAAATCTCTTTGGTTGTACTGTTTGTATTTGGTTGGTTTTAATATCAATACACACATATATCTTTTACGTGGTAGAGCCATGCTGCAGCTATATTAGTAGTATGTATAGTTGTCGTACGAATGGGTGGGCTCGACCGAGGAAGGACCACGCTCTCACAGAATACCATTGTAAAATAGCAACTTAACGCTGCTGTGTTTCGTATGGTGAGTGTAGAGAACCGGAGACTGTTTTTACTGGAAAAGAGGCATTCCATCTTAGTCCTCACGGGTAACAACGCCTCTTACTTTTTGATTCGTAATCGAGAATAGCTGTAGATCTCTATGGGCCGCAGCAACCACTTACCATCAGGTGGACTGCGTGCTCGTTTGTCAACTTTATACCATAAAAAAAACATATAGTACATTAAGAAAAATAAAAAGTAAAAAACACTTTCCCGCCATTTTTCAGTAGATTTTCTGTCCCCCAAAATGAGTGAATCTAACGAAGAAATTCGATACATTCTGAAGTTTTATTACAAAAAAAAGGGGGAAAAATGCGACTCAAGCCGAAATAATATTTGTGACGTTCATGGACCTAATGCAGTGTCAGTAAGAGTAGCACAAAGTTGGTTGAAGCGTTTTCAGTCCGGATATTTCGATGTCAAAGATGCAGCTCATATAAATGTGTGTTCATAACATGTTATATAAATAGCGGCAAGAGTATTAGTCACATGACCTACGGAAATGGTGTATCTTTTTTCACACGATTGCGATGTCTAATAGATAAACTTTAGAGTAGGTGTAATTGACTCTCTTATCCTTTATAATTAAACAATGGAACCGAAACATCATTGCTGACATACCTAGATTTGCTTAGGCTCCTAGGCGAAAAATGAGGCCTATCATGTGAACATCAGACCAACAAAGAAAGATAGATGGAGCGCTGTGTACATTTCAAGTGATGCTAAAACCATGCTTAAGTTATTGTAAGAAACGTGCACGCAAGCACACATTTGCATCTGAAATAATTTGAATAACTATAAACATGATTTTAGGTTAAAGTAAGAAAGAAGAAATACGTGCGCGTGAGTGCGTGTCAAATAGTCGAGAATCCTTTTGGCATCACTTGAATTGTACGCGGAGGTCCGTGTGTGTGTGTCTTTCATTGTTGGTCTTAGCTTGAACTTCATCGTCAATTGTTCACAGTGGAGGGTCGGTGTGAAGCGGAACGCGCTGATATCCGAGAGTTGGGGGCTGGTCTCAGTGCTCTCAGCTCGCCCTCGCCAGCGGACTCCCCACGTTGGCTTGCGGTCAGGCAGTCTATGAAGTCCGCAGCCGAGTACGTATTCTTTACTAGGCTATGATAATACCCTAATAATAATGAGAGTATTTTCTTTTTAATAAATGGGATCAGGCCTTACTTTGCGTAAATTCGTCATAATCTTAAACATGTGTGAAGTCAAGACACACGCTCATGCACGTACGCACGCACATAAACAACAATCACGCACGCACGTGACGCGCCCATTTAATTATCGTGTCTGTCTATTAACAATCAACTAGTAAACTATTATTTCTGTGCTAGGTCCTTTTTCAACCACTTTAAAAAGGAGGAAGTATTCAATTCGACCGTATGTTTTTTTATGTGTGTTACCTCATAACTTTTTTCTCTGTGGACAGATTTGGATGATTATTTTTTTATTTGAAAGCTGGTGCTTTGTAAATAATCTAGGTCTGACCAGTAGTAGTTTTTGAGTTATCCTTAATAATTTATATTGAAGTCTGTTATCCAAAATTTTTAATTTTACCACTTGTTGTTTTTTTGTCATTAAAAATAAACACACTCTTGACCTCCATCTGGCCCGAGGGCAAAGATGAGTTCTACGATGCAGTGAGATTGCCCAGGAAAGCACTCGGAAAAACAGACGGACGCCAGCGGGGTATTCCACCTCTTGGTTGTGCGCATTATAAAATATGACTTATAGGGCTTAGTGCGAATATTGGGAATGTCAATTAAGTGTGGATATTAACCTGCAGTACGTCAGGTACTCCAATAGGAAAATGGAGATGATGGTATGAGTTTATGAAGCTCGTAGTAATAGTATAGCTTCCAAGTTAAAATGATCCTCAGCTTTAATTTATTAGTGAAGAATATATTACACATATGAAGATTCCTTTATAAAACTGTCTGCAGATTAGCTACAGCGATGGGGGAATCGTCAGAAGAAGAAGTGGACTATGAAGATGGCGCCGGTGGCAAAGTTCTATTGGCGTTGGACGCATTGGGAGCCTATAGGTATAATACAATATCGTAAATACGAGTGTGTGCGCACGTGAAGCCTATATGTATATTTAAATACGGTGAATAATACTAATTGTTAATTTACGGGCGTATAAGTACAGCTAAATATACTAAAGTACTATCGTATACTACGTAATAATATTGTTATTCTTTATTATATTTACGTATTGGACATTAATGACAGGGAGTTGTGCGGTCGGCTGACGCGTGGGCTGCACGGGGAGCGTGCAGCGGCCGCGGCTGCAGCACCGCACTCCGCCGCCGCGCAGCTGCTGCGTCGCCGTCACGGCTACGCGCTCGCCTGCTCCATAGAGGTGAGTGCGCGCTCTCCGTCTTCGTCGCTCTCACGCCCCGTCTCACTCGCACTCGTGCAGCGCAGCGCTGCACAGCTGCAGCGCATGATTGCTCTCTTGCTTAAGGCAAGATTTCCTACTTTAAAATGCGTTTAGTTTAAAAATATATCCGATAAGAATCTAATTTAACAACAGGCTTTGTTGATATTATCCAAAAATGTTGTATAGTTATCGTTAAAAAAGGTCAAGTCAACTCGATCGTCAAACGTTTTCCCGATGAATAAATTATTACTTTGTATCTCAATTAACATGAAATATTTTAAAAATCCATTAGAGTAAAAATTCAATTGAGTATTTCATTTATACGCATTTGCTTTCCGAGCATGTACTATTTTAAGAAGTATCAATTCTGGTGCGTCGCAAACGTTATCTAAAATGGTATAATTTCGCCCATCGCCTGTGTAGTATGGATGTGGATATGTGTTCGGTGCAGGAGAGCCGCGTGGCGCGCGCGTACTCGCTGGCGGCGCTGCAGTCGCTGCACGCGCTGCTGCGCACGCTGGGCGCCGCGCACGCGCGCACCGCCGCGCTCTGGGCCGACCTGCACGCCGCGCTGCGTCACTAGCCTAGCGCGCGTACTCGCTGGCGGCGCTGCAGTCGCTGCACGCGCTGCTGCGCACGCTGGGCGCCGCGCACGCGCGCACCGCCGCGCTCTGGGCCGACCTGCACGCCGCGCTGCGTCACTAGCCTAGCGCGCGTACTCGCTGGCGGCGCTGCAGTCGCTGCACGCGCTGCTGCGCACGCTGGGCGCCGCGCACGCGCGCACCGCCGCGCTCTGGGCCGACCTGCACGCCGCGCTGCGTCACTAGCCTAGCGCGCGTACTCGCTGGCGGCGCTGCAGTCGCTGCACGCGCTGCTGCGCACGCTGGGCGCCGCGCACGCGCGCACCGCCGCGCTCTGGGCCGACCTGCACGCCGCGCTGCGTCACTAGCCTAGCGCGCGTACTCGCTGGCGGCGCTGCAGTCGCTGCACGCGCTGCTGCGCACGCTGGGCGCCGCGCACGCGCGCACCGCCGCGCTCTGGGCCGACCTGCACGCCGCGCTGCGTCACTAGCCTAGCGCGCGTACTCGCTGGCGGCGCTGCAGTCGCTGCACGCGCTGCTGCGCACGCTGGGCGCCGCGCACGCGCGCACCGCCGCGCTCTGGGCCGACCTGCACGCCGCGCTGCGTCACTAGCCTAGCGCGCGTACTCGCTGGCGGCGCTGCAGTCGCTGCACGCGCTGCTGCGCACGCTGGGCGCCGCGCACGCGCGCACCGCCGCGCTCTGGGCCGACCTGCACGCCGCGCTGCGTCACTAGCCTAGCGCGCGTACTCGCTGGCGGCGCTGCAGTCGCTGCACGCGCTGCTGCGCACGCTGGGCGCCGCGCACGCGCGCACCGCCGCGCTCTGGGCCGACCTGCACGCCGCGCTGCGTCACTAGCCTAGCGCGCGTACTCGCTGGCGGCGCTGCAGTCGCTGCACGCGCTGCTGCGCACGCTGGGCGCCGCGCACGCGCGCACCGCCGCGCTCTGGGCCGACCTGCACGCCGCGCTGCGTCACTAGCCTAGCACGCAGCGAGAAGTGGGGGGGGGGGGGGCGAACTGCACGCCGCGACACGCATTAGCCGCGGAGGGGGGGAGAGGGGGTGTAAGCTGTCGTGAGTTATACTCACGCGGCGCAGCATAAGCATGCCGCTTTTATGCGTTACGCTCTTGCGCCGCGCCTGTGTCGTGGCTTCGCCGTATGCCGCTTCTGTGTAATTTGCGCCTAACAAAAGGAATTCTCGCTTTGAGCCGACCTGCAAGCTGCACTGTGGCACGAGCGCCGCGACACGCAGTAGCCGCAGGGGGTAGGAGGGGAAGGGGGGATAACTATAGGAACTCGCTCGCTCGGCATCGGTAAACAACCACACAGACCACTCGTATCGATGGCAAGTGGCTCATATACACCACATCTGGCCCCGATTGAAAATCAAAATACAGATGTATTGTCACCTTGAGAACTAAGTTGGAACACCTCCATTAAAAATAAAACAGTAAAAAATTAATGATGCGTACATTCAACCAATTTATGTTACATGTAACCAGCCCAGTGACACCAATGGTACAACTTCTATTCTTATAAACTGATTAATTCTTCCTTCTTGTTGTTATTCTTAAATAGTAAACCCCTTGCCCAGAATATGTAGTAGCTACTAGCGATTGGAATAAATATATTTTTAGACACATGGAAGATATTCTCAATGTAACATTTTACAGCAGGTGCTATTAGTAATCTGAGATTTTATACGAAATCACACACACACTCTTAAGATACATACAATTTTTTTTATACAATTTAAAACATATTTTAGGTCTTATAGACTATTGCTTATGTTAAGTAATGACGAAAGTAATAACACATGTGTACATATAATTATATTCTAGCTATTCTTAGGGTGCATTCTCACTGAAGTGGGCAGCTGACGAGACATGTAAGAAAACATCAATTTACATTATTTGTAATCCATATTATTCAGAGAAGAATTGTTTATGATATATAGCGATGCAGAACGAAACTGCCATAAAACGTTGTGAAGCAGGGTAATGCAAATTATAGTGGGAGTGTGGACAACATGCATAACAATCTGATTTATAAAATACAAGCTATCCGCCCCGGCTTCGCACAGATGATTTTTGGATCTCGACAACAGCGCTACCTACCGGGTCCAATTATTAATTTAAACCACACAGTTAGACTCAATTAAGCCACCCAGTTAGACTCAATTATATTATAAACGCGTAACTCTCTCCTCTGCTTTACTCAGCTCCACTCTTGGCTGCCCCACGTCGCTCTGCATCTGTGAAAAGGCACTCTTAAGGCCCTGATCGACGGGTAAGCTTTATCGTTATATTGGTAGCTCGCTCGTAAAGCTGGCTTATATTGTATGAAATGTGACACGTTTCAAACTATAAAATAACCATTGAAGTGTGTACTAAGTGTTAGAACAGACACCGCGTACAAAATCTGGTGCGCCAATGCGAAGCGCGTTGTCAAGAGGCACAGAATACCGTTATGTCACAGACTGTAAGTGAGCACATGGGCTCTAACGCGTGTTGTAAACAACCAAGTCTCGGCGTCTCTTCTAGTACGTAGTAAATATTATTTCAGTGAAAAAACTATGCGAGTGTGTCAGAAACAGACAAACGGCAAGTAAAATCGTGGTTATCTTTACGGCAAGCTTATATGGCTCGCCCGTCAATCAAGGCCTTTAACAGGTAAAATTAAAAAATTTGTACAACCGACTTCAATATAAATAAAATGATAACATCATCAATGTAGTCGAAGTCAATTAAATACTCATTATTAAGGATACCTCAAAAACTGCTTGTCAGATCTTGATTAAATTTATATGGGACCACATGAGAAGCACCAGCTTTTAAATAAAAAAGAATCATCAAAATCGGTTCACCTAGAAAAAAGTTCTGAGGTAACACACATAAAAAAATATTCAATCGAATTGAGAACCTCCTCCTTTTTTTGAAGTCGGTTGAAAATTAATTTGTAATCTTCCTTGTATGTAATATATTGTTATTGTATTATTTAAAATAAGATAAGTTATGACGATTTAAAAAATAGTAAAGTAAGTAATTACCCTACAGTGACATTTATGTAGTAGGATTTAAAAAAACATTCCATTTTTAATTAGAACATTTTTATTTTTAATGCTCAATAGCTGTGCAATATATTTAGGTACAATTATTAGATAGTAAAAGTAGAATTACGCAACTATTTTTTTATGTATATATTTATTATGTTCTTTATTTTTATAATGCAGAATTACGTTTATATGATAATTGTTTGTGTTACAGTTTATGATATACTTGTATTTGACGCAGTATGTCCTCATGCCTAGCTAGATGGTTTAATGTGTTGTACTCTGATTATGTTATACATCAAGTATAATTTGTTATAAATTAAAATAGGTTTTTTTTTTCACCTGTTTGTTCACTCTTACATTGGGTTAATTTATATCTTTAAATATACATAATAAAAGCATAAATGTGTGTCTGTAATATTGAAATAACTACTCTTTATTAAACTTGGGCAGTTATTTGCATGTCATCAAGGCATATGTAAACATTTTTAAAGATGTTGTCTGTCTGTTTGTCTGTCCAGGTTAATCTTTGGAATGGCTGAACCGATTGTAATAATGAAACTTCATAACAGATTGAGAGCAATCTGTTTTGAAGTTTCATTACAATTACAATCAAGCCCATCTTTATGATAAATAAAATATTTAGTATTACGTTCATTAATTATTATTAGCCTTCATTTTAATACTAGGAGATAATTAAGCAGTAATCGAATGGTAAATTTATAGTGTATATATGAGAATAAATAAATAATTTTTACAACGGTATTGGGTCTCGAATATTTTATTGTAAGTTAATTAACTTATTATAATAAATTGTAGACTAAAATAAGGCTGACTTTATAACGATAATAATTATGTGATAAAGAGATGAATGAATAACCGAGTCAATTAAATCTGAGGTAAAATTTCATAATATTACACTGGTAAAGAAGGGTTAAGATGTATTCTTAAAAATATCACTACAGGAGTAGAATTAATCAATATTTTTATTTTGTGCCCAAATAATATTTTGTCATGGTTGATTATGTGTTGGATTTTTGTTATTGCAAAATAATTTATTAAATTGTTGCCATTAATGAAAATATTTTCTGTTTGCAGTAGCATTTACATAAGTAATAAATTATTTTTGCCCTTTTTTAAGTGGATTAAGTGAATTGTTGTGTTTTTTTTTATAGAACCATTCGAAATGATAATAGAAAAAGTACATTAAAATACTCTCTTGAATCTTGAAACGCTAACTGTTAAATATAAGCTGGCAACCTTTGTTAAAGTTATTATTATAATATAGTAATAATACCCAATTGTACTACTAACTACTGTGATATGTCGAAATATCATTATGTGTAATAAAATGCGTAGCACTCATTTGTCAATTGGACAAGAAGCAATATTAAAAATAAAAATAAAGTATGTATTAAAATAAATTTACAAATATATAATATAATCTAAGAATATTTATGTAATGTTAAGATTTTATTAAATAAAGTTTATTAGTTTATTATTAAAGTGTTTCATTATCTGACGAGGCACATAGTTATACCTTTTGCAGGTCGAAAATCAACATAGGTTCCTTCAAGAAACAATGTTATTTCTTTTTAAAAGGCCGACAACTCACCTGCAATTGCCCTGGTGTTACAGTTGTTCATGGGCGGGAGTTGACACCTTTCATCAGGTGAGCCGCAAGCTCGTTTGCCTCCTCTTCTATAAAAAAAAAAGATTCTTCTTTTCAGTATGACTCGACGCACACTCGGAGAGGCTAGGATCCATCACACTAAAGACAGTGAAAATATATTTTTTTAAGAATATGTGTGACGAACGAGCACACAGTTCAGATGATGCTTAGTGGATTTGGTCGCCCATAGACATCTTGCTTCTATCCTCGATTAAGAATCAAAATGCATATACGTAGTTACACCTTAGGACTGAGAAGTTATTAGTAAAATGGGCCTCGGTTCTTCACACTAAGCACGATGTTGTTATTTGCATCCGTGTTGCATAATATTTTATCTTAACTATAAGTCCGAAAATTTTACACAACTTTATGTGGTTTTACTTTTTACGTGGTAGAGCAACGCTGCAGCTAAACTGGTTGTAGCACGAATAGATAGGCTCGACCGGAGTAGGACTACGTTCTCACATAATACCAGCATAAAATAGCAGCTTACTGCTGTTGTGTTTTGTATAGTTTGGTTTGTATAGTGAACCGGAGATTTGGGGTAACAACGCATCTTCATTTTGATTCTTAACCGAGAATGTCTATGGGCCACAGCATCCTCTTACCATCAGGTGGACTGTGTGCTCGTTTGTCACCCTAATTCTATTAAAATGAAAATCGATTAATTAAGTTGTATAACAAATATAAGGTACTACCTATGTCAAACTGATACATACTCTAGTATCATCATCATCAAAACAGACAATCACAAGCCCATAGCTGAACATAGCCCTCCTCCACAGTGCCACAAATCACGATCCTGAGTCACCTGCACCTCTAATTCCATCTAGTGGACGCCGCCCTAGTCTACGCTTACCTGTACGAACCTGCCACTCGAGAACCTTTCTTCCTCCAGAATTAACATTTTCATTTTCTTCGGATATAATATGTGTATTTATATCTAATTTTTAAAATGTAAATCTAAAACGAGAAGGAAAGAAACGGCGATATCTTTTTCTCGTTTTGTTTTTATACGCCCAGCCCACACATAGACAAAATTATGATTGTGTGCAAAAGTCATTGTCACCTAAGCTTGCATGGGCTATGTCAGTTACTCTGGTTCCACTGCGGATCCTCATTATTATTTAAGGAAGAAGTCTGTCCGTAGTTGCTTAATAGAGCGTACAACGTCTTTCTTGAAAAACAAGATCACTGCACTTTTACTCCACACTTACGAAGTAGTGCCACTATGGAGGACGGAATTGAAGCGCTTCTCAAAGACGTAAAGGACCGGTTTTCCACCTGCTTTCCGAAGGTCCGCTGTAATTCTGTTCTCGCTTGGGGTCTTTTTTATCACACTAACGTCCGGAATATCATCGCAATAATGTCGGATAAGACTAGCTCTTGCATGCTTACTCATACTTACGTGTGGCTTCAAAGATGATGTGTATACAGTTGTCCATAGAATCTCATTCTCACTCAAAATCCACAAAAAAAGACATTGCCACAGTCAGCCTTCAACTTCAACAGTTTGCTCTTTCCGGCATACAGATAGCTGGTAAAGACATTGGAGGCTTGGTTCCTCTCAATCACTCCTTCAATACCAAAATACCGCCAGGGCCTGATTTACCCAGAGGCTAATTAAGCTGGAGCCTACTGCGCAAGGTCCGAGGGGACGCTGAGCTTGCCTTTGCAAGCACCACAGAATTTTTCCAAATGCATTTGGAGATCTGTCCGTTCAATTTTCTGTATGGTATCATATCTGTTGCAGACTGCAGCTTCAATTCCTGTATTACAGACATAAGATTAAGAGTGTGATCAGAGAGTTTTTGGGTTCTCTTAGGACCGGTCTTGTATAAATTAGCTCCGGCCACATTAAAAGTTTCCATGAGCTTGGCATTTATATCGTCCACTGTAATGCAATCTTCTAGGCACTGATAACGAATTTGTAATTTGAGCTGAAATTTTTAGGGCTTTGGATTGAAGCACGAGGGGGACGGAGTGTTGACATCATGAGATGTGACCTCTCCAACCTAACGTTAAGGGTCACTGTACCTTTCGCAGCTCTCACCATTCACCCCCGCACTCACTGATATATCATTGAACAGTTGCCGTCTGGTCACCATAATGAATTCAATCTTATTCTTCGTCGAACCGAGCTAGACCTAGTCCACTTTCTGTGGGGCCGCTTCTCGAAGAATGAGTTTATCATATAAAATGAAATTCTTCTCAGCTATATACCCCTTGGGTACCACTGCCCTATTTCAAATTTCCTGCTTCAACACAATTTCATGCTTCTATGTCCTGCGGTCTGCGCGTCATATCAATATTTTTCTTAAACAACTTGCACCCTCGTTTTAAAACCGGGCTGATTTTGAAATAATAAAACAGATATTTTTATTCAGGAGTGTAGGTATGCTTTAATTTTCCTCTGGCGTAAGTTGTTTTTTGAAAAATTGCTTAATCTAAAATCATTTATTCCATTTATCAAGTACCTATAGTAGGTTTCGAGTAAATCGCTCGGTAAAATAAAAAGTTCCATGTATACTGTAACTCCCTATTTCACCCCCTTAGGGGTGGATATTTTTAATAATATAAATAATAATATTTATATGTAAATATTATGCCCCGTATAGAAGAAACGATGAGTGAATACACAAACGAACAACTAAAAACAGATATCGTCCGCAGCGTTGCTATTTCGCTACAACTTGAGTCAACAGATATAATATCACTGATACTGATTTATTATACGGATGATTTTTCAAAATTTCTCGACGAAGGAAGAACTACTAATATGATTTCCTTAAAAGAAAAAACTCGGGGCCTAGAATATAGTCACGGAATTCAAAACATTTATTAGCACGATTCAGCTACCTTTGTATAAACTCGTATCAAAGGGCTTCTGCAATGACGGGTATCGCCTATTAATAATGGTTTTCTTGACGGGTATCGCCTATTAATAATGGTCACAAAGACAAAGACTTTCCAGACTTCATTAGCTACCAATGCATAATTCATCAACAAGTACTGGCCAATAAGAGACTGAACACAAAACATGTGATGAATATTTCTTCAAAGAAATTAAAAGAAATTCCATAAAAGTTTTTGTAAAGATTTCGAGATCCATTGGACGAAATAATAAAATTTTGTGATTAGATGGGGGTGATCACGCAACTGCGTGATTTAGACTGGCAATGTAATTTAGGATTTTTAGCAGTATTTATCGGAAAACTGAACACATTAAACCTGGAACCAAGGCAAGAATAAAACAGTAACAGAAATAATGAGTCTATGATAGTTGACACCGAGAAGAAAAATATTCAACAATTTGTAAACATCAAGAGTCATATGGAAAAACATCCTACCTATAATTTCATTCTTGACAATTACAAGGAAGAAATTAAGGCAGTGGTATCAGACTGCGTAATTCGCTATAGTGGTTTTAAAAAAAAGGGGAGTTAGTGGAATTCATCAGTTATCCGTTTAATAATTCTATGGATCATAGTGACATGGCATGTGATCTATGAAATGGCAAAAAATTTGCAGATATATTTCAAATGGACCACATGATATTTCAAAATGAAATTATTATTCTGCGCTGCGATATATTTCTAAAAGTACGGTTATTCTCTTGTCTAGATTTCTGGGCATTGGCTTCCAACGAATAATATCCCAATTTGAACAAATGTGTTGGACAACTGCATTCGTGTTTTGGTTCAACATATTTATGTATATCAGAATTTTACAACTTAATTTTAAAACAATCAAATGAAACACCGTTCTCGATTGACAGACGCTCATACATTGGTTTCTTTACAACGTTGTTAACGAGAGACTTATGATAAATTATGATGTATGATAAATCCAACATCCAATAACAATATCTTGGGCTATTCCTAGACGGTCGCCCACCCGGCGATTTAATAAGTTGCCAGTTTCAAGGATTACCGTCCCCTTCCCCGTTCTTCATCGTAATCAGGAAGAGTGGGATCGGTGCGGCCGTTTCTTCTCGTTGTTCCTTGGGGCCAATAATAAGCCCACTGCTAAACATAGCTCTCCCCATACTTAGCCTCAGAGGGGAGATATTTCAACATTTGGCAGGCCACCTGGCAACCGCAATTTTTTTTCTAGTTTTTATTAGTAAGACGTTGCTGCCTTTCTCCTGGTTTTTTTTTTGTTTAAATAAAAACTAGTAATGCTATTAAACTTTACTAATATTCCCTTTAACCGCTTCTGGTAAGCTTAAAATGCTTGTGTTAGAAGTGGTTCACGGCAGTAGTCGCATGGCGGATTCTAACCCACGACCATTCGAGTTCGCGGTCCGCGTCCTGCCATTAGGCTACTGACGCTTCAAAAGGTTTGTTTGTAGGAGATATTTTCACCCCGATGCCTCGGAAAGCACGTTGATCCATAGGTTCTGTACCCGATCTCTCTCCAGTAGTGTCAGATTACCAGCCCATCGGACTATGAGACTGAGAGAATATAGGGAGCGCACATGTGCTTGCGCATACACTCGGACACTACAATCCTGTCCTGGGCAGATGGCTAGTCTCCGTTTAGAATGGCCGCCGTGACCGAAATTCAGTCTAGAGGACATTATTTATTTGTTAAGGTTCTTTCTATAGGATATGGTGACAAACGAGCACACAGTCCACATGATGGTAAGTGGTTGCTGTGACCCATAGACATCTACATCTATCCTCAATAAAGAATCAAAATGCAGATGAGTCTTTTCCAGTAAAAAGGGTCTTCGGTTCTCTACACACACCATACGAAACAGCAGAGTTAAGCTGCTATTTTACGCTGGTATTCTGTGAGAGCGTGGTTCTTTCCCGGTCGAGCCGACCCATTCGTGCTACAACTATACTATTAATATAGCTGCAGCATGGCTCTACCACGTTACAAAAGGTGAAAAACCATCGAGTCCGTAGGCCGAACAATTCTTAAAATCGATCGAAGCCTTTATCTCTTACTGATATTATTAGCTAGGCAGGTATCACTAGTTTCACTTTTGTTTGCTCTTATATCGGATCTTAATTTTTAGAAAAAAAAAAATTCAATGATAAAACTTTTAAAATAACAAATTTTGACGTTAGTTTACATATTTTATATTTCTAAATAAACGTAAAAAAGTGGTATTGGAACATACTTTAGTTGATAAATTCTTTTAGAAGTGCCCGGAAGTGCCCAATGAAAAAGAAGATATGTCAATATTTTTCATTTTAATTTTTTTTATCGATGTTGTTATGATTTCACTACCGTGTTAGAAGATACAAGACAGTCATATTGTGTATATTGAAACTCTTTAACATTGCGTAATTGTTTTTCAGTATCAATGATTAGGTAACATTTCTCATCATTCTTATAACTAATGCTTGATTTATAAACATACTATTGTCTTGATTATTTCCTCTTCATATCAAAACATTTCGTCAACGAAAAGGATGATAGTTAGTATCCGTTTGATCTCCAGACCCGATGGAGCTGTACGTGCTGCTCCCGTGGTTGTGCGTTGTGTTTTTAGAACTTACAAGTGGTGTCGCACATGTGGAAGCCCACGTGACACAAAACAAAAATGCCCTCAAGAAGAAGTACAGGCCAATCTACCACATATCGTCTCCAAAAGGATGGGTCAGTGACCCCACCGGCTTCACGTTTTTCAAGAGGCAATATCACATGTTCTTTCAGTATCATCCGTATGATGGTTCATGGGGACACATTAATTGGGGGCATGCTGTTAGTATGAACCTGATAGATTGGACCCATTTCCCACCAGCGATTACGCCAAAGGAGTATTACGAAATGCACGGTTGCCAGTCCGGAACTGCCCTTGTAAATAATAATTACCTTACACTTTTCTACACAGGGACTGTTTTAGCAGACAATGAAACGTTCCAGACACAAAATTTGGCGTTAAGTGCTGATGGAGTTGTATTTCAAAAATATATTTATAACCCAATAATAAGGGAAGCACCGCATGGAGTGGGAGAATTTCGTAACCCCAGAGTTTGGAGGTTCCGTAACACTTGGTACATGATGATAGGAACAACTTCGAGAGAAAGGAATGGAAAGTTAATACTATATACGTCAGGGGATATGTTTAATTGGAAATTGGATGGTACCATAGCGGAGTCAATGGGAGATATGGGATACATGTGGGAAAACCCAGATATGTTTGAAATGGACGGACAGCACATTTTAATTTTTTCCGCTCGTGGTATTAAAAGCGAAGGTTACAGATTTAGGAATCTATATCAGACTGGATACGTGGTCGGGCATTTCGACTACGTGCTTGGTCAGTTCGAAGACTTGGAAATATCAACTGCAACATTCATCGAGTTGGATTATGGTCATGATTTCTATGCAGCGAAAACCATGCTCGCTAGGGATGGGAGAAGGCTGTTAATTGCGTGGCTGGGTATGTGGGAGAGTGACCTTATTGAATCTAAAGATGGATGGGCAAGCATGTTGACTATGGTAAGGGAGTTGCGTCTATCAGATTCTGGTCGCCTTACTATGACACCAGTTCGAGAGATAGTAGATCTTCGGGCGGAAATCTTGGAAGACGCGTGGTACAGACCCGGAGAAATGTTTTACGCAGGGACTAAATCATTCGAGTTGATTGTTAATTCGAGTGCTATAGTATCTTTTGTCGGTTTAGCTTTAGAATGGGGGGCAGAACACAGGTATTCGATAGGATATCACGCGGACCATGGTCATGTTAGCGTGGACCGTGGTGGTACGGACGGTGTCAGAATAGCTGAATGGTCACCCAGTGGCTTCGTACACTGGAGGATATTCGTTGATGGCAGTTCCATAGAAGTGTTCTGCGGCGAGGGCGAAGTAGTATTTTCTAGTCGCATCTACCCCAAAAAAGAAATACGCGTCAGAGTTTCCGGAGACACACAGCTTCATATAATTCAGTACAGACTTCGTCGCAGCATCGGACACAATAATAAAAAACCGACGAAACGAAACAAGAAAAGGACGAAATTGATAAAAAAGTTTAAAATCGATTCTGAACCTAATGTATAATTTAAATAAATGTTTCTCTTAATTATTTGTTTAACGACTTATATTGCGAATTGTATTGATGTACCTACTATGTATTATTTTGGAATATACATACCTATGTTATGTGTTCATGTATAAATAGAAACAATATCGGGGAAATATGTAAAAAAGTATTAATTAGCTATTACCTTCAAAGGATCTCACTACTTAGAGGAGCTTTATAAGTATTTTCAACATTTTGAGAGAATTACGTAAAATAATTACTTGCATCCTTTTTCGAATAGTAGTTTTGTGTGGAAAAGTTACATGTTATGAATAATATTAATTATCCCAAATTATATTGTTCTTACAGAAAGTTTCTATATAGTTAATGTATTTTTATTCAGTATAGTTTTTTTTTTGGTTGTTTTGTCATTCCAGAATATAGTCCAATATTCCATTGCTCTCACAGAAATAGGTATCAATTCATAGATTTTTCTGATAATTTAATATTGCAATACCATTCCAATATAGGTACGATATAAATATAATCTATACATATAATAAATCTGTAGAAAAGTCGTGTCTGTAATTCTAATATATTCTTGAAAAACCAAGTCTAGGGGACTAAATAAAGGGTTCTGAAGCCAAATTAGTGGTTTTTAGAATTTTTGTCTGTCTGTCTTTCTGTCTGTCTGTCTGTCTGTCTGTGTATTCCGGATTCACGCAAAAACTAATGAACCGATTTACATGAAATTTTCTATAGAGGTAGTGAGTAACCTGGGGCAACTTATAGGCTACTTTTTATCCGATTACGGAACTTCAAAAAAGGTAGGTTATGTATTCTATTTCCTTTAGATGTTAATTTTCTATTATATCTTAGTTATAGGCGAGATAACGGGTGTTTTTCAAATAAAAACCATATTTGTAAATAAAGTTTAAAATATAGTTATAAAATCTTGGTAAAATAATTTGAAACTACACCGATTTGGTATTCAAAAAAGGGCCATCTATCATCAAATGGAAGAAGTAGTATATTTTGCTTTCAGTTACTAATAAATGAAAAATAATATAAATATAAATAAAATATAAATAATTAATTAATATGATTAAATGATTAGATTTTTGAAATTATTTAAAAAAATTCTAACGTTTAGTTTTTTAGTATTTTTGTTATTTTATTTTAAAAGTGTAATAATTTCATTAGATAATAGTGACGTCTATCAAAAATATGAAAATTGTTAAGGTATTTATTTCAATTACTAATATATATATATATATATATATATATATATATATATATATATATATATATATATATATATGTAAAGTAATTAAAACTGGTCTGTCCACAATTGTTGCAAAATTTTCATTATCATTATAGTTTTATTAAAGAAATTTTTATGTATGTCGTGGCCAGATCGGATAATTGATAATACATATATCATAAAGTAGTCTATCATTTCGTTAAATGGTGTGGTCATTTCATGATATTTAACACTATTTGTTGACCATGTCATGATATGGCTTGACCAAATCAATTAATAGAAATCGTTTGAAGATATTAACAACTAAACACAACGTTGCTATTTCATAATATGGTTATATGACAATATCATTAAATCATTTTTCACCGCTAGGGGCGCTGATAGCGTATTTTTTAAAAGAAACAGAACTTTTAAGAGAATTGACATCACTTTATTCCTTATTGATATAATAAATAAATGTTAGCTTCTGTTGCTGATATGACTAGATGGTATAGTTTTGGCTTTCATAATTTCATCTAATATTAGCGCTAAATAAACTAAAATGGCAAGTCATCGATAAAATGAAATAATACAATGTTATTGAACGTAAATAATTCGATCATTTACATACATTACATACATCCCGCGTTGGAATCACCGCAGCGAAGACTTTTTTGGTCAAAAACTCTGCGACCTGTGCCCAGTAGTAACATGTATGTAGGTTACTACTTTTTTTACTTTTTTATATTATGCAGTTTTTATTGCATTCGTGTTTTCGGC
Organism: Parnassius mnemosyne; assembly: GCA_963668995.1. Lineage (NCBI taxonomy): Eukaryota > Metazoa > Arthropoda > Insecta > Lepidoptera > Papilionidae > Parnassius > Parnassius mnemosyne. The sequence goes on from CAVLGL010000093.1 coordinate 11,086,516, forward strand.
TATGTTACTTTTTGTTTTCACTCTGCCGTAAATATTAAGGCTTGCAAAGATGTGTAGAACTCATTACCGTCAGCCTATCAAAAGTCCACTGAGATGAACTTAGGCCTCCCGCATAAATTGTCAAGTGGCTGGTTATTTGCTATAGTTGCCACGCTTGGTAGGTAGGTAATAAACATTATATTACTTTGTTAAAACTAAATTAACTTTAACTATGAATAAATGTAAAGAGTAAAATGTAAATAATAATATTACATTTTGATTTCAACTATTTACCTTTCTTATGGATACATCGGAACTCGGAAGACACGCCCGATATAAAAAATAGCAGGTGTTTCTAGACATATGTATATTATATTCACGTGTTTCTGTAGCATGTTACCAATCCTCTACGTCTAATAGTATTTTAGAATGAAAAAAATCTTTGACAGACATAGAGACATAGACACCGAGGTGACTAAATGTGATCGAATTTTTCTAAATTTGGCACGGAACAGCATTTAATGATGTTCCTAAATTCAAGCGCACGCGAGCGAAGCCGCGGGTAAAAGCTAGTATATAATAAAATTGTAAATAAGCGTGCCCACGAAAGTAACCTTATTTTGTAAGTTAACTAAGTACATAACCTAAAGAAGTATTTAAGGATAAAGTGTTTGTACTTAACAGAATTATAGTTTGTTGTTGATTGAGCAATTACAACAGTCAAATAAATATTTGTGTAATTAAAGAAAAATATTAGATAATAACTGAATTTTATTCCTAAAAAAATTTTACCCCTAACATTGAGTTATATGTACTACGTACGTAGTACATATAACTCCTACATATAACCTAATTTTTAATTGAATTCCTACGTGTTAAAGTGTTAATAATTTCTGTACCATGTGATCGCACTATTTTGAAATTGTGTTTTTGACAGCTCATTCTTTCACAAACATTTTGAGCAGAAGTCCAACAGTGTTTCCAGCGAGCTGCTGATGTCTTATGGCCGACTCACACAGTCAGTTACCGTTGACCGTGAGTGTGAAATCTTAAGATGAAATTTATAACTGACAGCAACCCACGGATTTTTCCGGGCACACGGTCAGTTAAACTGATCAGTTGAAAAACTGACCGTGACTTTGAAATAATTTTTACGCGGTACATATAGAACCATGCTGCAGGTATATTAATAGTATAGTTGTAGCATGAATGGGTCGGCTCGAGGGGGGAAGGACCACGCTCTCATAGAATACCAGCTTAATGCTGCTATGTTTCGTATGGTGAATGTAGAGAACCGGAGACCCTTTTACTGGAAAATAGGCATTCTATCTTAGTCCTCACGGCTGACAACGCATCTGCATTTTAATTCGCAAACGAAGATATCTGTAGATGTCTATGAGCCACAGCAACCACTTACCATCAGGTGGACTGTGTGCTCGTTTGTCACCCTTATTCTATAAAAAAACATAAGTTGAAATTTTAAGCTAGTGAGTTGGGAAATAGTTTTGGCTTATATCTGTTTCAACTGATCAGTTATACTGATCAGTCCAACTTATATTCGAGAGCACTTTGCCTTCAGTTGTTAACATGGACGGGCAGGTAAACGTATCACTTTGTGTTGCAGCTTGTGTCGTATTGTGCAGTCTGCCTATAAAGAAATTAAGAGCAAAACTGCGCCTGAAGCCGGAACTAAAAACTGCGCCTGAAGCCGGAACTAATAACTACACCAAAGAATAAAATACATAACTGTCCTCTACATTCCTACTCTACTCTGTGCTGAAGGCAGAGCGCGTGAACAGTCGCAGTTGCGCAGTTGTTTGTAAATGTTTATACTTGTATGAGTTCATCAAAAGAAACATTTTTGCCATGCACTGTCAGTTTGTAGTGTCGCACACTAATGGAAATCTAATAGAATAGCGAATCAAACATTATTTCAACAATACCCAACAGAAAAACAGCTATGTGTGTAATGTAACTATATATAGTATAAAAATCTATGTATGTAACTATGTATGTTTTGCACAAATGTTCGCTCCAGTTAAACAAAACCGTTTGGTTCGTCCTTTAAAATACATAGGTACAACAAAGGAGTGAATTAATTTACCTTTTTATTGCTTTTTTATATTATAAATAATTAACTAGTTGCCCGGGTAGACTTTGTTTTGCCATTTCCGACGACCCTTTTAATAATCTTTAAATTCGCACTAAAATATATTGAGGGTCACTTATCGGGATAAAAACTATCCTATCTCTCAAGTTGGAGCAAGTTTTCAAAAGCAAGTAAAATTTTATTAAAGTCGGTTGAGTGGTTGCGCGTTCATCGCGGATAAACAATGACACGTAATTTTTATTTTATTATATAATATATATAATAAAAAAATCATCATAAAGGCTATTGCACTGAATAGAGCGATTCTTAATTCTCTTCTTTATTACTCTCTACATTTACCAATACCAATACTCTAGGTTACCTTATTCTTTCACTTTTAATACTCATACATAGAAACATTTCCTTATGACTCCATATGAAGTGAGAGTTAAAACTCATAACAAACATGCCTTCTGGGAATTCTTTATTAGTAGGTAGTAGTACCGAAGCTGTGTCCCTGTTTTGACTATAAACAAGTGGTAATATTAAAATTTTTGTACAATCGACTTCAATATAAGTAAATAAAATGAGAGCATCATCAATGTTGTCGAAGTCAATTAAATACGCTTTATTAAGGATATCTCAAAAACTATTGATTAGTTCTTCATGAAATTTATATGGGACCGCAAGAGCACCAGCTTTCAAATAGAGTCATCAAAATCGGTTCACCTAGAAAAAAGTATTGAAGTGACACGCATAAGAAAAAAATAAAAAAATACAGTCGAATTGATAACCTTCTCCATTTTTTTTTATGTCGATTAAAATGAGTGTAATGTTATTAGAAGGGCAATGAAATGTAAACGGATTTGTATCAAGAAAGCAAATTTTACAGAAATGAAAATATTGGAACGTAACAATTTAGAATTTAAATGGAGACATATTTAATATTATATCATTTATATCCTACAGCTAAGGTTGCTTACTCAGTACCTACACCTTTAAATTGACCCGCTGTACAACACTGTGTAAAACACTGTTTTACGCCCTGTGTCTGACGCCCTCATATATGTCGGCAGTTTATAATGGATTCCAATAAGGAGGCGATGCTGATAAGCCTGTTGTTGGACGGGTCTGAGCGGTAGCTTTTTTAGGGATCGGGTGCACTCAAGCTGTCTTCCATAAGTTCAGGATTACGTCTAGGGAGTAGGAGTACCGAAAAAGACGCGTTTGAACCGGTACTAACACCGGAGCACCCGTCTTCAGCACTATAGGGACTCCATTAGGCCCGCTCTACTTGTTGACGTCCAGGGGGAGGAGTGCTTTTGCAAAATGAGCGCTGTGTAAACCGCACATCAAGCATGGAGCAATCACACCGCGGGATGGTGGGCGGTGTGTATCCCAGTCATCGAGAATCGAGTTGGACTCAAAAAGAGGGCCTAAAAATCGACTTTCTCCATTGCGGCATAGCGGAAGTTCCTTTTCCTTTCCTTTTTTCTCTTCCTTTACGCAGTTGGGTTTATTTATTAAAATCAGAGTCCGTGGGGTCAGGACAAACTATCGGCTGCAGCCACTTGCGACGACCTTCTCAGGCCGGCCCTTCACTTCGGGCTAGCCATACGAGTTCCTCTTTCTTCACCATGGGTGACCCATCTACGTCTATTAAGCCCCCCCCCCCCCCCCCCGCCCGCCACGACTAAGCGGGAAACTAACTAACTAACTTACATAATAAGTTGTTGTTATCTATAAATAAATGCATTTTGATTCTTAACCGAGTAGGTATAGCAAATTACCACATATCTAAACAGTGTAGTGTCTATGGGCTAAGGCATCCATCAGGTGGATTGTGTGCTCGTTTGTTATAGTAACTACTATTAAATACCGGTACGCATACCAGTGTAAGCAGTTAGAAAAGTACTTGCAATGTACTGTAAATGTAAGTTTGTAATCATATAATGTACAAATTAATGGAGTTTGGATTGAAAATTTCCCTGGCTGGATGAATATTAAAATCTACCGTCTACCGATACTGATTCCGAAAGTAGTGACTAACCGGTGGCCGTTAATCTAGGAATATAAACAGTCGAGAATATTTTTGTATTTTTGATAATAATATATTCGAAGTTCGAACGTAATATAATGGGAAAATATTGTAAGCAAATGTTTTATTGCTTTATTTGTTTGATAAATAATCAATATCTAACGTAACGTGTATAATAACAGTATCAGAAATACCAGAAAATACTACCAGAAATTGTTTAACAGGAGGATAACATTCGATAATTAAATTAAAGTTTTGATTTGTGATTCGGCATTAGGTATAAATATTTCAATGACGTTATTTTATTACTTACATACGTATTTATTTTTATATATTTACTACTTTTAGAAATAAAAAATAAATACGTAGGTACTTATGTACATATTTATTTTTTATTTCATTAATTTAATGTATGAAGCAGTAGTACCCGAACAATAAAAGTTCGATCCCCACCGGCACCAAAAATACATTCGATAATTAAATTAAAACTCTGATTTGTGATTCGGCAGTATAAATATTTCGATAACGTAGTTTTATTACATATTGTACTTATCATGGAAATACATGTACTTCGTACAATGTACATATTTTTTTATTTCATTAATTTAATATTGAAGTAGTAGTACCCGAACAATCAAAATTCGATCCCCCCGGCACCAATAAAACTCTTATTGCAATTTTAAATGCCACCACATGCTTAGCTGTGCAGGAAAACATCTTGAAGAAATCTATATTTGTGGAATACACAGAACACAATTACTCTTTATCAAGAGGTGGAATAAAAATACCAAAAAAATACTTCGAATATATGTGAAGTCTGTCAACAACACAAACTATATAGAACACAGAACACTAATACCCTTAGGCGGGGAGATAGGATATAGGATAGGATATAGAAATACTACGCGTTGTCAACAAGTAATAGTGCAGTGCGGCGGAATGCCATGTAGTGGAAATGGGGACTATTATCTGTGCTATTATAGAGGCTGTAATTTAAGTATACTTTTACTATTGTAATATTTTGTTTAGTGTTTATTATTATGTACAACCTATTATTTGAGGGATTTTTTTATAGGATAAAGGGATGAAATCCTTTTATAATTTTATTATAAAAGGATTTCATCGCATAAATAATAGATACCTAGGTAGGCTCAAATAATAGGCATTTATGAAATTTAATTTCGGAAGAAATTGCTACAGACGGAGTGAGATGTGACAGCTTCTATGAATAATAAAAAGAGAAATTATGGCTACGTGACTCGGAACTTGTTTGAATATATTTACCCAGGGATTCCCAATCTGTAATCGCAGGGGATGGGGGGAGTTTAATAGCCACAGCTTGGTCACCCATTGTGAACGAAGAGGAACTCGTATGGCTGGCCCGAAGTGAAGGGCCGGCATGAGAATTTTTTCCAAATCTGTTCAGGTGTCTTCGAGTAATCGGTGTACATACATAAAAAAAATATTCCGACTAATAGTCAACCTCTCCTCCTTTTTAAAGTTGGTTGAAAAGTGGTGCGATTTTGTGTAATAGGTAGACACTTAACTTACTCTCCACCAATAGCTCACATGCGCCTCTTCGCATTGATGCAACTATTGGTGGAAACGATATATCTAGTGCCTCAATAGTGACATAAATCTCAGGATTTTTCCCCGCTTAGGGACCTTGAGATGTTATCGTAATAAACTGTCTGTCAAATCTCCAAAGAACTTCACAATTGTGATGCATCAGCATATTTATTGTAAAATATATTTTTTACAAAGTACAAAATGACGAGGCTGTATGACCTGATGCTTTTGCCTGCTTTAAATGCCAAACTAAAACAACAGCAACTATTATGCCCGCTTCTCATTTAGGCACGCGAATCACGTGCGGCGAGAAAAATACGTCGAAAAAAGCAGTGACTCTACACTAGCATTGGTTTCACATAAAATCCGCAAAGTGGTTCGTATGAAGGAGATGAATGTCGAAGTAACAACCATTAATTCTCCTGTTATACGTTTTAGCGTTCTATAATTATAAATCATCGTGAATTCATGTATATGTATTTGTTAGCAAAGGAAATAGTTTATTGTAAGTAAAGATGCACTTTTATTACAATCTATATCTCGGAAATACATCATGACGTTACTTGCAATGCGCAATTAATAGCTTAAAGAGTATAGAGCAATTACAGTTCAACCACACAGTAATTGGATTCCGATGATATTTGTCACAATTACACTGGTGTAACATGTGTGACGTAATTACATGACAACACCGAAAGTATGCAAGCGAATAGCAGCACTGCAGATTTCAGTGTAACACAGAGCAGCCTATCAGCAACACAATCCTCCTTGCCTGCACCATAAGAACTACCACCACGGACAGAGCCACGATACTACTTTATCGCTACTGCTACGTAGAATGACTTAGGCGAAAACGTATTCTGTGGGCGAAATCTTGCGCTCGGCACCTATACTGAACTTTATACCACAAAACACTAATACCCTTACTTTATACTGCACAAACGGGTGGGGGTTAAGGGTAGATCACCCTCAAGGCTTAGCTTTCCATTGACGTCAGTAGAGTTTGGTGTTGATACGTATTTTTACAGAAAGATTACACTATTATAAGCACACACACAAAGTTTTAATATACGGAAACGCAGAATTTTTGAGAAAAGAATAATTGAAAATCAATTATTCTTGCAATGTTTATGTCTAATCTGCTAATAAACTGGCGCCAATTTGTAATGTCATTGTCGACGTCAATAGGGATGTCGATTCTTTCCGAAAAAGGTCGATTTTTAAATCGATTCAAATCGTAAGCTGATGTATCGGTTCGAAAAAATCGATTTCTAAAATATCTATATTTTTTTAATGTTTCTATTTATAATGTAAATATAAACCCATTTTATGAAAAACAAGAAAGATACCATGATAAATGATCTCTTATTGAAATTGGTTTTATTTAACAGTACCTATTAGGGCAGAAAACAAATAAAATAGGTTAGGTTCAACTTATGTCAAAGAACCGAATTGATTGACCCCGTCTCCACCTGGTACGAGTCTGTCCTACCCCTAGAGTGGTTTTATAGAGCCGGAGGCGCGTAGGAGGAGCAGCCTCGGCCTGCTGTAACGGCGAAGCTGCGGAGGCGAGGAGGGATGCCTGCGATTTGTTACGCTAAGGCGTAGAGGTTGCTCTTCCCGCAGCGCCGGAGACGTAGCAGTCTCAAAATAGATACAGAAATCCTTATGAATCAGTCCCCTTATTTTTTTATGATGAAGGGGATTTTTTTCTCATAAAATGGATTTATATTTACATTATAAATGCAAACATGAAAAATATCGATATTTTAGAAATCAATTTTTTGGGAATCGATACATCAGCTTACAATTAGAATCTATTTAAAAAATCGATCTTTTTCGGAAAGAATCCACATCCTTACTGACAATAATAATAAAAATGGCGTCAGTTTCACGGTAGGAATTGACTAAATATTGCAAAATTATTTGATTTACAATATTTTTTCTCAATAAGTACGTGTTTCCGTATATTGAAACTTTGTGTGTGTGCTTATAAAAATGTAATCTTTTTGTAAAAATACGTATCAACACCAAACTCGACTGACTTCAATGGAAAGTCGTACCACCCTCAATTCTACCCCCAGCACCATTGATTTATAGGTTGAGTCACTCTACGTCACTAGTGGAGCGTCATGCTCTCTAGAATGATGCAACCTCTCGCTCACTCTCGATCCATCCGGTATTTTATAGACACCCCCACATTTTAAATGTAAAAAATATAAATCAATAAAGTTCGGAGAAAACAAAAATGTTTGACGACTGGTACACATAGTAATGCGATAAAGGAACTTCCGTTTTTGATAGATATCTTCAAAACAAATATAATGTATATTCATTTTAAATATAATGTAGATATGACTAAAAAAGGGTGACAAACGAGCACACAGTCCACCTGATGGTAAGTGGTTGCTGCGGCCCATAGACATCTACATTTATCCTCTGTTACAAATCAAAATGCAGATGCGTTGTCACCCGTGCGGACTAAAATGGAATGCCTCATCTCAAGTAAAAAAGGCCTCCGGCCACCTGCACTCACCAAGCGAAACGAAGAGGTAAACCTCTACTTCACGCTGGTTTTCTGTGAGGTCGTGGTACCACCCCGGTTCGAGCCGGCCCATACGTGCGACAGCAAAAACTGCCGCGTGGCTCTACCACTGTTAATAGCGTCAAAAACTGAATAAACAATGCGCGAACGAAGCGTGATGATGCGAATCGTTTATTATATTATTCGTAAGGGTATTTTCGCAATTTCACGCGCGATTCGCGGACTAAGTGTGGAGTGGTCATAAGCTGTAGAATAAACTGTCAAGTTGTCAACACACTGTGCTGTCAGGCTAGCTGCCAGCAGCTGCCACTATAATTTTCATTACAATCAAAATCACTATCGCAAAAGTTCCGTAAAGTGTGAACACAGAGTGAGTGTGAGTGTGAAACTGTAAACTGTGAAGTGAACATATGGATGTTGAATGCCATATGCTACCCAAGGCCTAAAAAACAGTGTTTATTTTATTTATATTCAAGTCTAATATACAAAGTTTAAAAACATGGCTAAGATTGTAACTTGCGGAATAATTACTCTATGCATTGTATTTGTAAACACTCACAAACCAGATTTAAAATTTTTTGAAGAGAAGGTGAGTTTTTTTATCACTGAATTAATTTTAGTTTTCTCGCAAAAAGTTTTTATTACTACATTCAATTTTTTTTTCATAAAACCTTTAAAGGTTCAATTAAAAGAAGCTACATATTACATTCATAACTTCAATTGAACTTATTATTTAAGCTAATAAAAATAATGTAATTCACGGAGTAGTGACCTCCGAAGATATTTGTCAACTAATTTTAGTGTATGTAGTGCAACTAAAATATTTTAATTCAATATTAACATATTTGCCTCTGACAATCAACTAAAAAAGGCTTAAGTTAATATGGAAGATTGATGAAGTTAATAAAAGTTAAAGAAATATTTTGTGTTATTTTGCTACACTAATATGTATTAACATGCGTTACTAAAGGTTAACACTATAAACATAATCTTGCATAATTAAAACTTTCACTGTCTGGTTTCCAGACACAATAGTAAGACAATAGCAGTGCCCTATATGTAGTGCACGGGACATCGAAAGGGTTAATTTGGTGACTGTAAAAAAGTATAAATAAGATCTTTAAGCTATATAGAGTTCACTAACTAAATAGTGTTCTCTTCACTGTGGGTTTCACCAAACAACATCCACCTCATAATGTCTTGAAGCTTGTTGTCTTTTAAAACAAGTGGTAGAGCCATGCTGCAGCTATAAGGGGAGGTCAGAAAGATTGTGGAATGAAAGGAAAGCGGATGAAAAGAAATATGAAATTGTTTTTATTAAATATAGAAAGTACCAATGGAGAATATATGTATATTCTCCATTAAAACAGAATTTATGTATTGACTTATAATCATGTATGTTACACAATTAACCACACAAAAAGAAATTTGAAATCGCTTGGTAGCGATCACCTCATTCCCATGGGTTATTTTTTTTTATAGGATAAGGGTGACAAACGAGCACACAGTCCACCTGACGGTAAGTGGTTGCTGTGGCCCATAGACATCTACATATATCTTCATTTGCGAATTAAAATGCAGATGCGTTGTCAGGCGTGAGGACTAAGATAGAATGCCTCTTTTCCAGTAAAAAGGGCATCCAGTTCTCTACATTCACCATACGAAACACTGCAGCATTAAACTGCTATTTTACGCTGATATTCTATGAGAGTGTGGTCCTTCCCCGCTCGAGCCGACCCATTCGTGCTACAACTATACTATTAATAGAGCTGCAGCATGGCTCTACCACGTAAAAAATTTATTATCCTTGGCAGTCTTGAAGGTACCTGTCCATCCTATGGCTGCGCATAGACAGCGACGACCATCCCTGCGTCTACGGGTGATTCTATAGATCCCATAGCAGTAATGCCCATGTCCTACAGACCGACTCATCAACCATGTCCAAATGGCTGCAGACTCTGTGCTACAACAGGTCTGCAGAGATTGTGGTACTCGGTGATTTTAACGCCCACCATGCTGAATGGCTTGGTTCCTGTTTAACCGATCATGCGGGTAGATCTGTCTATGACTTTGCCTTGGCATATGGTCTAACACAACTGGTTACTTCGCCTACGCGGATCCCACATGTGGAGGATCATGTGCCTTCCCTGTTGGACCTTCTGTTGACCTCTCATCCGAACGGATATCAGGTCTCCGTCGATGGCCCTCTGGGCTCTTTGGACCATTGTCAGATCTGCAGCTTGCCCCCGTGTTTAGCACTATAGGTCGGCCGTTTGGGACGGGATGCGCGCGGGTCTGATTCTCGTACTTCAGGGTATGGAACTTTTAATTCCATCCTCTGTAGTGCCCATCGTAGGCAGATCTCAGCCTTGGTTTGGTCGCTCCTGTAAAATAGCATCACGCTATAAGCAGGAGTGCTACCGGGCCTGGGCTGACGCATCAACGTCTCGGGATGTAAACACCAGCGCACTTAAAAAGAAGTACAATTCTGCCTTCAGGTCCTTCAAAAGCGTCATTGCCAAGGCAAGGTCTGAGCACATCGGCAGAATTGGCGAGAAGCTAGTTCGCCTTCCTTCGGGAACCCGTGCATTCTGGTCTCTCGCTAAGGCTGTCCAAGGGAACTTCTGTCAGCCATCTCTTCCATCTCTGCATAGAGAGGTCGACTCACTGGACCATGCCGCAAAGGAGAAAGCCGATCTTTTAAGCTCTCTCTTTGCGTCTAACTCGACTCTAGATGACGGGGGGAATACACCGCCGACTATCCCGCGGTGTGAGCGCTCCATGCCGGATGTGCGACTTACACAGCGCTCGGTTCGTAAATCACTCTTCTCCCTTGACTTCAGCAAGTCGAGTGGGCCTGATGGAGTCCCTCCCATTGTGCTGAAGACGTGTGCTCCGGAGTTGGCACCGGTTTTAACGCGTCTTTTCCGGTACTCCTACTCCCAAGGCGTAGTCCCGAATTCATGGAAGACAGCTTTGGTCCACCCGATCCCTAAAAAAGGCAACCGCTCAGACCCGTCCAACTACAGGCCTATCGCCATAACCTCCTTGTTCTCCAAAATAATGGAATCCATTATAAACTGCCAGCTCATGAAGTACCTTGAGGATCACCAGCTGATTAGTGACCGCCAGTTCGGTTTTCGTCGAGGTCGATCAGCTGGTGATCTTCTGGTCTACCTGACTCATAGATGGGCGGAGGCAGTAGAGTCAAAGGGGGAGGTTTTGGCCGTTAGTTTGGACATAGCGAAGGCCTTCGATCGGGTCTAACACAAAGTGCTTCTTTCGAAGCCTCCTTCCTATGGGCTTCCCGAGAAATTGTGCAATTGTCCTCCTTGCTGATCGGAGCATCAAGGTTCCACAAGGCTGCGTGGTATCACCAACGCTGTTTCTCCTTCATATCAATGATGTGTTGCAAACTAGTAACATTCATTGCTATGCAGACGACAGCACTGGTGGTGACTTATATACCAGCCGTGCCAATATTTCTCGGGAAAACGTCGCCGAGTACCGGGACAAACTTGTGTCTGAAGTCGAGTCTTTGTTGAACAAAGTCTCGGATTGGGGGCGACTAAATCTAGTCCAGTTCAATCCCCAGAAGACACAAGTTTGCGCGTTTACCGCTAAAAAGAACCCCTTTGTCGTATCTCCTCAGTTTCAAGGCACTCCCCTTGCTGCCTCAGCTAGCATCGGAATCCTCGGCGTCGACATATCGAATAGTGTGCAGTTTTGTGGTCACTTGGGAAGGCCAAACTGGCCTCTAAAAAGCTTGGCGTGCTCAGCAGAGCGAGACAGTATTTCATGCCGGCACATCGCTTGCAACTTTACAAAGCGCAAATCCGGCCTCACATGGAATACTGTTCTCATCTCTGGGCCGGGGCACCCCAGTGCCAGCACCTTCCACTTGACCGCATCCAGCGCAAAGCGGTTCGAATCGTCGACGACCGAGTTCTTTCTGATCGGCTCGATACACTGGCACTGTGTAGAGATGTTGCATCTCTTTGCATATTTTATCGCATTTACCACGGGTAGTGCTCTGAGGAATTGTTCGCACTAATTCCAGCCGCTCAATTTCACCATCGCACATCGCGACAAAACTTGCGATACCATCCATACCACCTGGATGATTGGCGGTCCACCACTGTGCGATTTAGAAGATGTTTTCTTCCTCGCACAATTCCGTTGTGGAATCGATTACGACCAGCGATTTTTCCCGACCGATACGACTTCGGGACATTCAAGAAAAGAGCCTACTCCTTTTTAAAAGGCCGGCAACGCATCTGCAATTCTCTTGGTGTTGCGGTTGTTCATGGACGGGGGTAGTCACTTACCATCAGGTGAGCCGCATGCTCGTTTGCCCCCTCTTCAATAAAAAAAAATCATCCATAAATTCCTTAAAATTATAATAACCCTTTTTATACAAACTTTGTTTAACAAAGTGTTTGAACTTTGAGCAGGTCAAATTTTGTATATTTTTTGGGATTTTGTTGTAAAAGCTTATACATCGCCCCAAAAATGAATTACTGACTCGGTGGAGTTTAGTAACTGGTACTATTAGCTTGTGTCTCTTCCGAGTATTTACACAATGCAAATTACTTTAATTTTGTGTACATAAATTACCTAGTATTTACAGAATGAATATCACTTATTTTTGTATAACTTCTTCTATTTTTGTGTATGTACATCACATTTTCATAAATGTATTGAGAGGCCAAAGTTAATATATAAATTTCCTTAAATTTTTGTCGGAGCGACTCGTTAGATAAATCATAGATTGCTCTTATGGCCCTCTTCTGTAAAACAAATTTAATTTCAGTGTCAGTCACGTGTCCCCCATAGCAAAATACCATACGACATTATGCTATGGAAACAGCTAAAGTAAACAAAGTCTAGCTGTTTACACACTGGTAAAATTTCTAATCTTTCTTACAGCATATGCTGCAGAACTAAGTCTGCTTGCTAATTTTGATATATGGGGAATCCATGGAAGCTTCGCGTCTAGTGTTATTCCAAGAAAAATGGTGGTATTGACAAGACTCAGTTCCTCCCCATTTAAAATTACATTAGTATATAATCGTTTGACATTTGGAGTCATGATTTTCATACATTTCGTTCTAGTGCCATTTAAATGCAAGTTATTAACATTAAACCAATTTACTAATTTAGATATAGCATTATTTACTTCGTCATATTTTAATAATTGTCGTTTTAATTTGAAAATTAATGAAGTGTCATCAGCAAATTATACTATAGTATGGTTAGCCCCCACTATGTAAGGTAAGTCATTAATATATACTAGAAACAGAAAGGGGCCATTTTTACATCGTCATGATTAATTAACTACCGTTTGAGTTTGAAAATTAAAGAGGTATCGTCAGCAAATAATACTATATCGTGATTGGCCCCTACAAGATAAGGTAAGTTATTAATATAGATTAAGAACAGGAATGGGCCAAGAATCGAGCTCTGAGGCACGCCCATTGATACTACCGATCCGGACCGATGTACATAATATAGTGTAAGGATTATGAAATTAAGCCATTATAAAAAAATCACTGACCTCTATATATGGACTCGCTATAACCGTGACATAATGAGGCGATTTGATTTTCGCCATTTTGGCGCTGACAGCAGAAGTGAACGTCCAAGGAACTAATAATAGAGATAAGATAGTGTGACTAAACATATCGATAAAAATTTTATACCCAGGCGTACCCGTAAAGTCCATTCTATTTATGAATCATTTTATTATAATGCCATACCATAAATAAATGTATCAATTAATACCTAAGTCTTAGACGCAAGCTTTATACCTCATATAAAACCAAGATTGACGCTGCGTTGGTCTATCTACGTTTTTATTCGTTACTACAGAACGGATTTTGATCCGGGTCACAGATTACTTACAAAACAGATACATCACTCCCATACAAAAGCGAAAATACCTACGCTATAATAGCCTACAAAATCTTAATAATAATATCTGCTGTTCGCAGCGAGAAGAAAATGTACCATAAGTACGCGCGTAAAGGGTCGAGATTGTGTTGACCGCCGTGCGACTCGCGTGCAAGCGCGTCATCGCACGAATGCGGTAGGGTTGTACCTATTGATGATTATTGTCATAAAACGAATCTTGCGAAATAACCATATTTTGTATTTGTTTATCAAATATGTTTCAGTTTTATAAAATAATTAATACATTTCTTTCCTTCTTTGAATTCTCGGTTATTAAATCTTATCGTTGATAATATCCTAAATCGCGTAAATAATTTTAATAAATAATCATGAGGAAAACAGGAGCAAAGCGGGGGAAAATCAATGGTTTGTAAAATTTGTAACACGCTGCTGCCAGGCCGATTCATTATGGTGTTGTCAAAATTATTTAAGACTTATTATATAATTTGGGTGTCCAGGTTGTTACTCACATTATAAATCACAGCACTGTTATGCTGTTGTTTCGATGTAATCTTATAGTTAAGAAAAATATGACAATTTTTCATTCGTTTTTAGAACTGACACCCATCCACTGCACAATAATTACGTGGTTTCGGCATTTCGACGAGTAAGCGCGGAAAACGTGCGCGGTGCAAGCGCTGAGACAGGCGTGCGGCAGCCCAATGTCGGTTGTATCGTGGGCGATACACAGAACGGTAGGCATATAACGCAGGGTTTTGAGCGAGTGACGGAGGCCTGTCAGGGTTTCAAATCAGGAAATGCCTACGCATACCCGCTTCGCGGGGGCAAGAACGGATTATGTCGGACCTAGTAAAACCCCATGGTGTTCCACCTTCGCCGCCACATTGACAGGGCCACGGAAACGCTTTCAAACACATCCGTGGCCCCACCAGTACCAGCCACCCAATAGCGGCCTTTCCTTAGTTGAGGACTTCTCCTCCCTCTTTCCTTCTCAGATAAGGCACACCAGAAATACAAGGCACACTGCCCTTTGCGGCCTCCCAACTCCACCTGCACAACAGACTCCTCCAGTCCTGCCGCAGCCCACTAATACATATCCAAGGGCTTGACAAGCCCACTCAGAGTGGCCACCCTGGGCCAGCCTTTCTCTTCGGGCCCGCCATGTCAGTCGCCCTACGTTTACCATGGGTTACTAAGCTACGGCTACTAACCCCCCGTGAGCCCGTTTAGGGAGGAGCTATTTCTCACCTTAACTCCGCAACCTCACTAAGGACATTAATAATTTTGCAGTTCCATTATATATTCATCCCCTTGATATAATAAATTGGTCATATTTAAACAGATTAAACAAATTTACATCTTGTAAACACAAAGTCATCATAAGGCGACCTTTCTACACTTGGCTATGGCCCTTGAATCTGAGGCAAAATAAGGAGAGAAGAAATAAAAAAAAACATTCGAAATAATAATCTAATACTTATATACTTACTGGTATTGGTACTACCAGAAAATATTGTGGGTATACTGCACTGTTTCAAAGTGGTGCGTTTCTCATGTCTAATAAAACAGTCGACTGTGAAGTATTTAGAACAAACATAATCATTTTGTTTCGGACGCCAATTCACAATTTTTATGCTTTTGTAGCCATAATTTTAGTCTAGGTGCGGTTGGAAACCAGTTAATTAATAAAAATTTGATAATTATCTGTTGTCGGCGACTTTGGTTGTTAACATATATGGGTAGAAAAGAACATCGATAAATATTATAGACAAGGAACTCGGTAATTTAACTTGAATTTTATTGTTTATCAAAACTCGGTAATAAAAATCCAAACATGTTGTTAATTACGATATTAAGATAAGTAAAAAATTTTTAAGTACCTATATTATCAAATAGTTTTAATTTGTTTAATATTAGCTGTAAATTAACTTACTTGTGGAATGTTATCCCACTTTCCTTTTGGTAACGAGTTTTATATATTACACACACTCTCACTATTACTAAAAATAATTCTTAGTATGTACCTAAAATCAAACAATAAAAACCACATAAAATACTTTCATTTTTTAAGTTTAATGTTCAAAATACAGAGATACGATTTAAATAACACAACAGACTTTGACATATTATGTCAATTTTAGTTCCCAGGACGGACAATGAGGGCGCTTCAAATCGACAGAAGCATTTTGTATGGTATAGCCAGTCCAGCGTACTTGTATGTATAGACTATAGAGGTCAGTGAAATAAGGTATTTGTTTTATTTGCATTACAATACAACATTATATCAAAAGAAATTAAAAACTCAGACTCCTTCCACAGTCTATAAATGCATACAGTCGTCCGACGAAGACGTCTAGAAAGGGCAATCGTGCGGGGTGTGAGGGGTGACACGCGGGAAGGACGAGCCCGAGCTGTTCATGCCAATCGTATTAGTAGTTCGGGACACGACTTCCAGGGTTAACGCGCGTTTGCTTTTATAATTTTCAAATTTTGTGTTGATACTTATAATTAAAATGGTAAATACGACGTGTGCTGAGAGAGATTGCAAGTCGTCATCTCGTATAAATAAAGATCTGCGATTTCACCAAATCCCGAAGAAAGGTAAATAAATATTGTTACTATTTTTTACATTATGTATACTTTATCATGTCATGCCAAATTGCCAACGTAAAAAAATGGCGGACGTAAAAATAGGTACTAGTCGCTGGGCATTACTGTTTCGAAGTTTGATTTTTTTTCTTTATCTAAATCGTGTGGTTGGACAGGCTAAGGTTTTAGACTATACTATAGTGCTTCGTCTTCGATTTTTCGAAGTTTTTTATAAAATTATAAGATTTAGGGGTCAATTTTTTATGTTTGTCGGGGTGCTAATTACGAAAATGGTATTTATTTTTAAATTCAAGATGGTGGATGTTTTTTTTTAATGTTATGGATGTCAATTACAAAGTTTCTTGGAATGCTGATTACGAAAACGGCATCAATTTTCATATCCAAGATGGTGGATTTTTTTAATAATACAATATGGATGTTAATTTTAAGGTTTCTGGGGGTGATAATTATGAAAATTTATTAATAAGTATTGTATTTAAAAATTTCAGATGCAAATTATGGATGGAAGTTATTCGAAGACCTGATTTAGTTGGAAGAACTTTCGAAAGCCTAAAGAATCAATTATAAAATAAACTAATAATTCAATGTCTGTAGTCATTGTAACGTTAGTAATAATATGGATTTGATGTCTAGCTAAGAGTATAAGAACGATTTTAGGTAGTGAAATTGAGGTATGGCCACATATCGAGAGTAGAGCACTCCCTCACGTTGTGAGGCGTGCCATTAACGTTTTGAGTACTTTCAGGAAAAATCTAAGAACAAATTGTTACTTATTTTTTATATTAGTAATCATACTGTTGATGACGATGTAGATCTAAAATAAATAATTAAATTAGTAAAAGTTGTTTTTTTGTGACAACCCTAACCTCCATACGCTGTCTAGACGTTGTCGGCATTTACTATGAGATTAAAGGCGTCGTCCTACTGTATGTTTATTAGACTGTGCTCCTTCAATACATGTTTTTCACACCATAAACTTTTTAATATCTACCACCTTTTACGCGGCAAAACAAAAAGCGATTAAAACATCGAAAATGTTCAATTCGAAAACGTTTGAAAATGTTACATTACGGCCTTTTCTTTAATCTATGTTGTTCAAAGATTAAAACAGCGTTTTATCTTTGAACAACATAGATTAAAGACAAGGCGTGTTTAATTGCCAAATGGGCACACGGGGAGGGCTGGCAGGGACTAACATCATCCATAAATTCCTTAATATTATGATAACCCTTTTAATACAAACTTTGTTTAATAACATTTTTGAGCTTTGTGGAGGTCAAATTTTGTATGTTGTGTTGTAATCGCCCCAATAATGAATTACTGACTCGGTGCAGTCGAGTAACTGGTACTACTAGCTTGTGTCTCTTCCGAGTATTTACACAATACAAATTACTTTAATTTTGTGTACATAAATTACATCTGAGCTGTGGTGGCTCAGATGATTAGTGCTTGCTGCAAGTTTCACAGTACGCGACCAACCCGGGTTCGAGCCCCGCCGGGACCAAAGAAATCGTTAATTGCAATTTTAAGTGCTGATTTAGCATGTGCTCGGCGGTAAAGGAAAACATCGTGAGGAAACCTGTATGACTGAGAAAGATGAAAAAAAATATTTCGAAGACATGTGAAGTTCGCCAAAACGCATTGGGGCAGCGCGGCGGACATTTCCTTGTCCTAAAACTCTCTCAAAAATGAGAAGATCTGTGCCCAGCAGTGGGACCTATATAAGCTGTAACTTTAAATTAAATTTTCATAAATGTATTGAGAGGTCAAATTTTATATATTAATTTCCTTAAATTTTAGTCTGAGGGACTATGTTTTAAATTATAGATTGCTTATGGCCCTATTCTGTAAAATAAATATAATTTAAGTGTCAGTCATGTATTATTACCATAGCAAAATACCATACAACATTATGCTATGTAAATAGCTAAAGTAAACAAGCCTAGCTGTTTCCACACTGGTAACACTGGCTACTCACTAACCCTCCTAATACACTACTCAGACTATTTAAACTATGTACTTATTTATACCCTCAAAAAATGTTTTGTCGAGGCCCTCAAAATAGGCAGAAATTGCTCACTTCAATTCTTCGTCATCTGTAAATATCTTTCCCCGAGGCAATTTTTTCATATCTGGGAATAAATAATAATCCGAAAAAACCAAATCTGGACTATAGGGAGGATGCTTTATTGTTTCAGAATTTCCATGAAGCAAATGATTTGACAGATGATGAAGTTAAAGACATAGCAAAAATGTCAGATCAGACACATTTTAAAAAAGTATTAAATAAAATACTGATACCAAGAGTTGTGGGTACACCAAACCATGAGAGAGTCGGCAACTATATTGTAAAACAAATGACAGATCTGGGCTGGCAAGTCACCGAAGATGTGTTTCCAGATGAAACACCAATGTTTGGAACACTTAACTTTAGAAATATTATCGCCAAGCTAAATCCTGATGCGGATAGATACCTTGTGTTGGCTTGTCACTATGACAGTAAATATACAAGAGAGCATGTCTTTGTGGGTGAGTTAGATGTATAAATAAGTTTTTTCGTTATTTAAAAAGAAAAACGTTACCACCGCACTAGGATTTTCTCCTGTATTGTGGAGGTAGTTTACAAACAAATTGCACAAAGACAAACTTCAAGATCCGGAACGACTATTTGTAGGTCATACAAATACTTGTTCCGTGCGGTATTCGAACCCGCGATCCCTCCGCGCAGCAACTCGTTGTTAAGCCACTACGCCACGGAGCCGTCAAGTTATTTTGCCATGTGATAGTGGCATAAGAGAGTCTATCACCCATCATTAAATCATAGTACATCATGTTTGCCATAGTGGCAACGCTTGGCAGGTGGTTTGACAACCACAGATTTTATTATTTTAAGTTGTTATCAGAAAGATGCTGCTGTTCATCTCCTGTTTCATTACCCTGTGTCAACTGATACAATACCCACAGAATGGTATGGGTTAGTACTACTAACTTAGTAGATCCCCTTATGCTGCTACAACAATGCTATTTGTATATGATATGTGTAACTAGCTTTTACCTTTATCTTTGTTTATGGTAGTCTAAGAATATGCATTATGCCATCTCCAGAGCTGATGCTGAGAATGTATCTCTTTGCTGTAATAAGAGTAGACAAAGGGAAAAAACTAAGATTTCAATTCTGTTATATTTTTCTTTATAGGATAAGAGTGACAAACGAGCACACAGTCCACCTGATGGTAAGTGGTTGCTGTGGTCCATAGACATCTACATTTATCCTTGATTACAAATTAAAATGCAGTTGCATTGTCACCTATCAGGACTAAGATGGAATGCCTCGTTTCCATTAAAAAGGGTCTCCGGTTCTCTACACTCACCATATGAAACACAGTGGCGTTCAGCTCCTATTTTTACGCTGCTATTTTACGCTGGTATTCTGTGAGAGCGTGGTCCTTCCCCGGTCGAGCCGACCCATTCGTGTTACAACTATACCAGAAATATAGCTGCAGCATGGCTCTACCACGTAAAAAATTTTAAGTGCTGATTTACCACGTGCTGCTGTTATTCTGTAAGTGCGTGGTCCTTCCCCGTTCGATCCGACCCATTCGTGCTACAACTATCCCACTTATATAGCTGCAGCAGGGCTCTCCCACGTTAAAATCAATTCTGCCAAGTAAGACCCTGTATGACCAGTAGTGTATTGTTTTGGTTAGTGATAATAATCGATTATAAATGAGATTTCAAATTATTTTTGTATTTTAAAATCTCATGTATGTCTTTATTTTTGATACAAAGAGGATTTGCTGCAGTAATTTAAATTTTTTTCTTTATATACTTACCCTGTGTAGGATTCGACAGTGCCATTTTGGTGTTTTATAAACATAAGTTATGTATGGACATGTGGCCGTAGAAGGAAAAGGGGAGATCTCCTGCCGGGCAATGTGTTCAGGCCGGGGAGCGGTCAACGCTCCGAGTGGTAGTTCAGAGATATTCTATATATACTGCTTTCATTTCGGAACTTTGATAGCGGGATTTAGGCTTAGATGTATTTTGGCTTGTGGCGCGACGACAGTGCTGCCACAGACAAATGAAAACAAATTCGAAATCCATACCTCATTCAAATACTTTGCCGTATAGTGGCGACGATTTTTTCACGTGGTAGAGCCATGCTACAGCTATATTAATAGTATAGTTGTAGCACGAATGGGTCGGCTCGACCGGGGAATGACCACGCTCTCACAAAATACCAACATAAAATAGCAACTTAAAGCTGCTGTGTTTCGTATGGGGAGTGTAGAGAACTGGAAACTGGAAGAGAGGCATTCCATCTTAGTCCTCACGACTGACAACGTCATCTGCATTTTGAGTCGCAAACGAGGATAGATGTAGATGTCTTCTCTGAGGTCTCTTTCATATGAAATTGCGGTTTCCAATCCACCTGCCAAGCGTGGTATCTATGGCAAATGTCGTCTCTAAGGCAATACTTTGAGGATTCCTATGTTCAGCTGTGGACATTGATAGGCTGTAATAATGATGACGACGTCAAATACTTCTAATGGGGCCTATACACCATCCGCCATGATGGACGAATTCTAGCAATCACGATCGTGTAGAGGGCAAAATCCCCTATAACTGCCCATGATCGAGCGTAATGGCCGCTCTGTCGGTTTTTCGAACAAACATCAAAGGAAAATCGGCCATGATCGTCTGAACGTGTACATGATTGCCGAACGCCGATGCTCTATAAACTTACCTTGTTCTATTTCGGTATATAGTTAACATCCACCTTCTTTTCTTCCTTTTTTGTCACCACTCTTGTATGCTGTTCATTTATATAATAGTTATATCATAAACTAATTAAATAAATTGCGGCAGCTGCTACTGTTTCAACGTCCATCTCGGACAGATGACATTCTCTCCACCATCCCACGGTCCTTCCCGCCTTAGGGCATACGGGCCGAATAACGGGAGACGTACACGGTACTTGGTCTGGGCTCTTTCCCACGTGCACTTGCTTGACTCCCTACAAATCTCTCTGTTCCGTTCCTTTTCTCTACATTTCACTTTTCCCCCTTCTGTGGCGTGACTCCACAGCGACGACACTTCGCGTTCGCAGCTATCTGGTCGTATTTTTCAGTCCGCATACTGTTTCCTCTTGTGATACCATGCATGCGCAAATCTCCTTAAATCCCGGAAGTATACTGGTCCTATTTCTGTTCTTTGTAGGCTGTCCAATAATGCGTTCCTCTCTTCGATGTACAGATCGCAATGCCAGAGAGCATGGTCACGATTCTCCAGTGCTGAGTCACAGGGGTATAAACCAGAGCTCCTAAGGTTGAATTTCAGGAGACGCTCTTTGAAACACCCGTGACCAACCAGAATCTGCGATACTGCATAATCGGGCTCGACCCACCTGAAGATTAGACGCTCTGCGATGTCCGGGAAAATCTTGTAAAGATCCCTGCCATCTTGGCTTGGATCCCACCGGTCCTGCCAAATGGCAACGACAGCTGCCATCATCTCCCTCTTTTTCTTCCTGCGCTCCTTGTCGACCAAACCCGTCCCCTCCTCGTCGACTCGTCCCGCACGAAAAACTTCCAGGTCGGCAGGCAATACGCCCGCCAACACCGGTAGCGCTGTGTTGCTAGCCGTCCTGTTAGCCTTCGTGAGAAGAACCAAAGCTGATATTTGCGTCCTCATCAGTACGCTTCTGATAACATAGAGGGACGAGCGTTGGTACCATATGGCAGCAGCATAATATGTCAACGTTGCCACATATGTCCCTGAATAGAGGACTCTAAGGGCGTGAAATCTTATGCCCCAGGTCGATGAAGACAATCGCGACATCTTCCCGAAGCAAGCAGCGGCTTTCTCGCCGATATATAATGCATGCTGCAGATAGGACTTAGCCTCGTAAAAAATTATTCCTAGGGCTCTTGCCTGTGAAACACTCGTGATCGTTGCACAGTCCATCTTAATAATTGGTCCACGTTTAACTTGCCTTTTTAGGTCATCGTTTGTGACTTCCCAGTAGAAAACTCTAGTCTGTTACTAATACCCACCTCGGACACGGCAGCGATCATAGCTGCCGCTTTGCGCTCTATTGCGGAACGAAACGATGCTTCGACCACGATCGTCACATCGTCGGCGTAAGCAAGGAAGTGTACTCCTTCGGGTTTTGGCAGCTTCAGGAGGTCATCGAGTAGGAGGTTCCATAGGGTTGGTCCCAGCACCGATCCCCGAAGACAGCCCATCGTGGAGACCTTCCACACTACCCGGTTTCCAGCAAACAGTCCCACACTACTTTATAAATCGCCATAAAGTAACTCGTTAAAATACGGTATATGTTCGGTGGAACGCCACATTGCTTTGCCTTGAGTCCAAATGCCACCAGGCATTGTCGAAGGCTCCAGATGTGTCCAGAAGGATCAGTTGCGCGTAATTCTCGGTTGATCCGTTGGCAATTCGGTTGATGGTACTAAGGACGGTCGCTGTGGATCACTCCGACGCACAACATGGCCACGCGTGAAGCCATGTTGTGCGTTGGAGATTCCGCGGTAGAGACATGGAGCGCAGAAAATCATCACGAGCTCCAGAATATTTCCCAATATGGGCAGCAAAGTTATCGGGCGGTAGGCCTTAGGGTCAGTGAGCGGCCTGTCGCCACCCTTTGGCAGAACAACGAGTTTGCCCATCTTCCACAGATCTGGAAAAACGCCCTCGACTATGCACGCCCTAAACATTTGCCAGATCTCGTCACCAGTCACCCGCCATGCCTGTCTAACAATCGGACAGATGACAATACAAATAAGTAGAATGCACGATTGTGTGGACAGGCGCGCAATGATTGTGACAATCATGCCCCGTTCTGTGGTTGTCAATCATGGCCGATGGTGTATAGGCCCAAGCTGGATGCGATTGTTGATTGATAAACGCCTGTGTAAAATCTAAATAATTTATATTATTTTAAATTACCAAAAAAATAGGTGCAACCGACTCCGCAGTCCCGTGCGCGATGATGATCAACCTAGCGAAAGTGATGGCCAAGCAGCTGGATGCTCTGAAACGTAACCGCTTGAGCCTCATGTTCATATTCTTCGACGGCGAGGAAGCCTTCAGACAGTGGGGACCGCGTGACTCCATTTACGGAGCACGGCATCTTGCTCAACATTGGGAGACAACGCCATATAAGGACGGGGCCAATCATTTGCAGAGGATGGTAAGTACCACACTATAGTGCTATTCTATTTTACAGCTACAGCATAACAAAGTTTTTCATCTATCCATATACCTTAATGTCTTTAAAAAAATCTATTATGTATTAAAAAAAATAGAACCCAATAGCAGTGATCTAACTAAGATAAGGTCTATTCTATTTCATGTACAAGTAATGTTATAGTTCCGATATATTTGGAATATATTCATTAATCAGTCTCCTTAGGCTAGAGGTAATTGCTGATCATCGGATCCCGAGTTCGAATTCCGGGTCAAAGTCAGTTTATTGGGATTTTCGGTCACGAAATTATCAGTAGCAGAGGAGTTAGCGATGTTTCACACCCGTGCCTCGGAAATCACGTAGACGTTGATCCTGAGTATTTAAATAATACGGACGTGACACTGAAATTGAATCACACTAGGTCCTGTAATTTTATTTGTGTGTGTGCGTGCGTGCGGTGTATCTCGCGCATAACGCATAACTTTTTCAATGTATGTTTATGTATGTCCACCATATTTACCTTATTTCGACGTCATAAATAACATCATAGACCAGGCGCAATCATAGTGAATCGGTTGAGAATTTTTTTTTACATTTGTCAAAATTAAAGAGTTACGTGCGCACAGACGGACATATATACTTATAAGTCAAAAATATTACCTTAGATTTGGGCTTCGCCGTAGTCGGGTAAAAATTAATAGCATTTGATTATTCATTTATAATTCGGTTCAGTGACCGGACTTACTGCCTGTTTAAAAGAAGAAAGCGAGTATTTTCGAGATATGCACGTATCCGAGCCGTTTCGGAATATTATGTTATAATGTATACAGCTGGCCCTTTCTAGTCGGCGGTGAAACTCATTTCACTTCTAATTCATACCAGATTTTTTTTACAGTGTAAATATAATTTATTAATAACTCGATCATAGGTACATGATATGTGTAGGTAGGGATCCATCGGGTCCAGATTTTGTATTGTAAATAATATGCCGTGGTAGCTAAGATGGTTAGGGCTCGCTGCAAATTTCACAGTACCGGCGAGGATCGAACCCGGGTTCAATGAAATTGTTAATTGTAATTTTAAGTACTGATTTATCACGTGCTCGGCGGTGAAGGAAAACATCGTGAGGAAACCTGCATGTCTGAGAAATAAGTAAAAAAATATTCGAAGACATGTGAAGTTCGCCAACACGCATTGGGGCATCGCGGCGGACATTTCCTTGCCCTAAACCCTCTCAGAAATGAGGGGAGGCCTGTGCTCATCAAGGGGACGTATATAGGCTGTAACTTTAAATAATATGAGTCATTTTGGGCAATAAATACAGAATTTGTTAAGAACTTGTGTATAGCGCTATGCTACAAACCATAGTCTCGACCAAACAAATATAGTATGACACAATATATGTACATATAGTTTAATATAAGAACCGTGGTAGCGCAGGGGTTAAGCGCTCGCTGGATTTTCACAGTACGTGAGCAATCCGGGTTCGATCTCCGCCGAAAGCAATGAAATTGTTAATTGCAATTTTAAGTGCTGATTTACCACGTGCTCGGCGGTGAAGGAATATAAACATCTTGCATGTCGGAGAAATAAGAAAAAATAATATATTACGAAGACATGTGAGGTCCGCCAACACGCATTAAGGCAGCGCGGCGGATATTTCGTTGCCCTAAAACCCTCCCAGATATGAGAGGAGGCCTGTGCCCAGCTGTGAGACGTATATTATAGGCTGTAACTTTAACTTATATAACATATATTTGGTTTTTTCAGTTTTGCTCTCCAACTTTAGTCTTTAATAATGTGACTAAAATCTGAAAATAAGTGAATAACTCTTTATAACAAAGTCTGTAGTATTTAAACTTAATGAAATACGGAACTAATCCCGATTTGTTCCAATTCGATATATCAGGATCGTTCGAAACATCATCATTTGAACTGCATAACGGATTTTATTTGTATTAATGAAATCAGTTCTTCAATAGGCTTTTCCGATAGTAGTGAAAACCCAAAAGATGTTGTTAATAATGAGGGTTTGCTGCGTCAAAAATCTAACAAAACATGTATAATAAACATGTTCTTATTTCAGCTAAAACGAGTAATTTGGACGAAGAAAATGTACATACTCAAAGTTTTCAAAGTTCTTTTAATTTTTTTGTACCTATTTTAAGCCAGTGCTGGACTGTTCTTCCAAATGTAAGTGGTCATGTAGCCGAAAATGGTAAATCATAGCATACTGCTTTAGTTAGACAAAGACCTATTTGCTCTTGCCTTTATCATAAATTGTAATAGAAAGCAAAAACAGGCCACCTGTGCTGGAGACTAGCAAAATTAGCTTGAACCAAATAGAAGTCGTCAATAAAAATCATAGCACGCCTCTCTGCTGGAGTCCGAAGATGCTAGGTGGCACCGGTACGACCTGACTTGCCCTTTGTATAATATATAATGTATGTATAATAATGCCCCGGCGACAATACCGTTGCATATTTGCAAGGACACCTTACTACCTTTGGGCTGCTTTGGCTTGGCTTTGGCTTTTGACTTTATCAACTCCAAAGTTGAGGTTCGATAATATTCGATAATCTTAACAACTGAAGGTAATTGGTAGGGAAGAGAAGGGTTCGAGGAGAGACATGCTTGTGTTGTGGAGGTTTAGAATCTGACAAGATTCACAATCATAAACGCACATCGTGACACAACTCACGATACCATCCACACATTCTGGATGCTTGGTGGTCCATCACTGTGCAATTTACTAGGAGTTTTCTTCCCCGCACGACTCCGGCGTTTCCGGCGTCGTTCAAGAAACGAGCTTACTCCTTTCTTAAAAGGCCGACAACGCATCTGCAATTCCCCTGGTGTTGCAGTTGTTCATGGGCGCCAGTTGACACTTACCATCAGGTAAGCCGCATGCTCGTTTGCCTCACGTCTATAAAAAAGATTCGCCTTCGGTCGTGAAAGGAGATCTCCCACCGGGCAAGAGGTGTTCAGCCCGGTGAGTGGTCAATGCTCGATATGATAGTTCGGAACTATTCTATATATACTCGCTGTACTTCGGAACTTTGATAGCGTGATTTAGGCTTCGGTTCGTTTCGCTTGTGGCGCGACTACAGCGCAGCCATATAACCCCCCTGTTCAGACCGGTGGTCTATAGCGCAGTCTAGATGTCGACGATTGAGCAAGTACCTACCAGGGAATTGCCTTGTAGTCAGCGCCGAGTCAAGAAGGTAATTAATCTGCGAGAGTGCCGTGAAGCAGAGGCGAGCAGTAAGGGTCAGAGCCATGCCGAACACTGTAGCGTAGAGAATAGCTTGAAGGAACAGGAAGTATTATTCCAGTGCTGCGATGAACCTTGTAAATCTAGATGGCTTCTGGATCAGGATCTGAAGCCTGCAGACAATATCTGCTCGGTAGCGAATGGATGGGGTACTTAAGGACGATGACGAAAGCTTGAAGTTGAGGTTTCCGAATGTTGCATGTTGCGTGTTCATATCAAGTCTGGGTCAGCAGCAGTTTAGCTGTGAAAGGAAAAGAGGAGATCTCCCGACCGGTAAGGTGTTTAGCCTGGGAAGCGGCCACCGCTCCGTGTGTTAGTTCGGAACTATTCTATATATACTAGCTGTACTTCGGAACTTTGATAGCGTGATTTAGGCTTCGGTTCGTTTCGAGACTACCTAGCTGAAAGGCTCGCGTGCTGACTATAAGAAAAAAGAAACCGATATTGAGTTACACCCTATACAGAGCAAAGTACTTTGTCTGTTCGGTACAAATTTTGTAATCGATTTTAAACTATTTTCTCTTTCTCTCTCTCTCTCTCTCTTTCTCTCTCTCTCAATTAATATTTAAGTAGAACGTGCAATATCGATTTATATTGAAATTTTCGTTGTGGCGAAGGAGACAACTATCTGACGTTTGTGTTTTATTCGTGACCAACTTTGGAATAAATATACCCGTCGCATATGAATGAATATCTCTCGTCTCGAATAACTTTATATGTGTTACATTATAACCACGTTCAATTATGTAAAAACATATAAATGTTTTTTTATTTAAAACTAGCTGATACCCGCAACTGAGTCCGCGTGGCTTAAACATATCACTGAACATAATAACTTTATATTAAATGAAGATAACGCAATATTTTTTTTTTAGATAAGTCAAGCCAAGTGTCCAAGAAATGGAACTTAGAAAGTCTAATTGAAATCTATCCAGTACTTTTTCCGTGATGCGCGCACAACTGCAAACCTCTATAATTTTATCTATATAACAGAAGAGCGAGGAACAAGCACACAGTCCACTTGCTGGTAAGCGGATGCTGTGCCCCATTGACAGCTCTACATTTCCACGATAACCGATTTTCTTTGTCGAACTAACCCATTTGTGCTACAACCATAATATAGCTGCAGCATGGCTTTACCACGTAAAAAGTATGTATTAAATGAAAAACACACGTGAGTGTCGTGGAAAACTCGGTGGGAACGGAGTTCCTTTCGTGGTATATTATTTAGATTATTTCATTGATAAACGTATTATATTATTGATTGACAAATACAAATAAATGAATTACTAGCGTCTATTAAAATGAAGCATCATTTAAAATAAAATAATATTTCTTTCATGGCAAGATAAGAAAAAGTGCGAGAGAGATGGATATTATTCCATCTCGCTTCCTTATAGCCGCCAAGGCCGTCTATACTACGTCAGAAGGGGTCGTGACGGAAAAATCTTACACTTTTTCTCGCCTAGCCCCCTTCCGCCAAATCCGTACCGTCCGATAAAGAACTTCGTTCCAAAAATACTCGTAGTAAACTTGGTGTGAGGCAGTCTTTATAAGCCGAATTGGCGTTAGATAGTTCCAAGCTTAGGGCTTTTATCGAAACTTAGGCCTTCTTAATACTGGATGTTTAACGTTAAAATATATACAAGTAGTAAAATTAAAAATTCAACAAGTACAACCGACTTCAATATAAAGTATTAAGGATAACGCAAAAACTACTGGTCAGACCTTGATCAAATTTGAACCACATGAGAAGCACCAGATTTCAAATAAAAAAAGTATAATCAGAATCGGTTCACCTAGAAATAAGTTATGAGGTAACACACACAAAAATATACAGTCGAATTGATTACCTCCTTCTTTTTGAAGTCTGTTGATAAATGTTTGTAATGTGTTTTGTAGGCTACATAAGAGGGAAAACATACTAATAGTGTTACGATAAATCTGCTTATAAGGCTGGCTTTTCACTATGGGATATAATATATATTGTATCCCGAAATATAAATTATATCCCGCGATTGGCTTTCACACTGTGAGATATATCTTTTAACCAGTGTGCGTTCGTCATTGGTCATTGGATTACCCCCCTTTACCCCGTACACCGTTCTGCGGGGGCGCGGTACAGTGTGCGGGGTACAGGGGGCGAAATATAATATGAAAATATAGCTCGGTTAACCGAAAAAATATTTATAGCTTGAGATGTAATATATATTATAGCTCAGTGTAAACGGTTCCGTATGAAATGTATGGTGAGCGATATTATTTTATATCTCAAGATGTAATATATATTATATTATATCCCATAGTGAAAAGCGGGCTTCAACAATGTAAACTGTTTTATTACAGTTTTAACAATGTACTTGAGGATAGCCGTGATAGGGATTAGGCGAGATTGAGCTTTATTAGCCACGCCATAAGTTTCTCAACTTGTTCCATATGCCTGTGCCCAGCAGTGAAATGTATATAGATTGTAATTTAACTCGAGGACCGTTTCGTAACCTCGCTTTTCATTGACAAGTAAACAATAGGCAGGAAAAAACGTGATTAAGTCTGGTCATAGCATCGCGGTGAGCCCACTATCCTTTCATAAACAAAATTATTTTTGATACGTGCAAGGTTATAGATAATTTACTATTACAAATTTACTTTTTAAAAACCAACGATTCACCCCAGCTTTAAACGCGTAACATGTGCAGGCGGATGACCTGTGGTAGGGATGACCGACTATTTTGTTTTGAATTGATCTACTGGATCGTAATGGATCGTAACCTCGTGAATCAATTAACGCTTTAATCATATTGCATTGAATCGATCTTATTCGATCTCGGAAAATCGCATCGTAATTATATAAAAATAAAGAAAAGCACAGTATGCATGCAAATTTATTTATTTTAACAATGCCTATTACGGTATCCAGTGAGTATTTCCAAATTATTATTTTTGAAAAGTATAAAACAAGTTTTACATTATAAATTCCAGCTATCTACATTTAAACTCTTCAAAAAAATAATTTTGATATCCGCACTGGATCTAGTTTATTACGGCTATTTTTTTTTTCTAAAATAAAAGAAAGTCCCGTCAAAATCAGCTCATCCGTTTTTGAGATTAGTCGGAACAAACAGACAGACAGACAGACAGACACACAGACAGACAGGCAGACAGACAGACAGACAGACAAAAATTTTGAATACTTATTTTTGTTATTAGTACCGTATACTATGATATGTATTTAGTAACAAGCTGTTATTTTTACATTACAAACAGACTTCAATTTTATTTATTTGTATTGAAGATTTTTACTTCCTTCACTTTTGCTTACCTCAGAATAAGTGTATATGATGACGTCTGATATTATTTTTTTAATTGATAGTATTTGCACTAGTTTTAACCATCTGTTTACACATTTTACATTGTTCACCCATGTCACTCGCTCACAGAACAGCTCACCTTTTCGTATCGCAATAATACAAAGAACGAAAGATCATAGAACACTAACATAGGTATCCGATAATAAAATAAACAAAATATTATCTATCATACCTACCTTCATATTTCATACATTACCGCTTTTCATGTAACTCGAAGCTACTCTCATTCAATGTGTAAGTAGTTAATCTTACTTGGTTTTAGTTATTCTGTCCACTCCCCGGCAATACGATAGGTATGTAAAGATCGGTCCGTACGTTAGTACGTTACGGTTCGGTTGATGTTTAGGCTTTAGTTGATACGATTTTTTCATACGATCTTGTAGTCATACCCTTTGCATTTTCTTTCGCATTTACCACGGGGAGTGCTCTGAGGAATTGTTCGGATTAATTCCAGCCGCCAAATTACACGAACGCACATCGCGGCCATACTCCCGATACCATCCACACCATCTGGATGATTGGCGGTCCACCACTGTGCGATTTAGAAGATGTTTTCTTCCTCGCACAACTTCCTTGTGAAATCGATTACCATCAGCGATTTTTTCGGACCGATACGCTTAGGGACCTTCAAGAAAAGAGCCTACTCCTTTTTAAAAGGCCGACAACGCATCTGCACTTCGCATGGTTCCCCTGGTGTTGCAGTTGTTCATGGGCGGCGGTAGTCACTTACCATCAGGTGAGCCGCATGTTCGTTTCCCCCATAAAATATATCTCCTACAAAAAGTATATTTAATCTAGTGATTCGCCCCAGCTTCGCACGGGTGATTTCTGGATCTCGACAACAAATGTCAAAAGACGAAGACTCATTTTATTCAGCATGTTCTTCTCTTAACATCACTTTAGCCACTGACGATTCTTTCGTTGATGTGGGTAATTTTTTGCACACGAAATTCGCTTGTACTAATTGCTTAAATATATGCCATATAAATGCGCAAAGTATCCCTGCACATTATTCAGATTTGCTTAATACATTTTCCTCGCCGTACATCCATGCTCTACTTATTTCCGAATCCTGGCTAAAACCCTCCCGTTCCTCCACATTGTACAGTCTTCCTGGATTTGTACTTATACGCTCTGATCACACCGGCAAGGGTGGTGGTGGCGTAGCCATTTACTTGCGATCGGAATATGCATATAATGTCATTGCAATATCGTCATCGGAGTATAGAGGATCTGTTGAGTATCTATTTCTAGAAGTAGATATCAAGGGTTTGAGGATCGTGCTTGGAGTTGTTTACTGCCCTCCTTCAACTGATTATTTTTCCCATATTGAATCTGTGATCGACTCCATCAGCACAATTAACAAACATATTATAATAATGGGTGACTTCAACACTAACTTACTAAAGGATTCCCCTCAGAGTAGCAAACTCAAAGCTATCATGGACTCAGCAGATCTCTATATTCTTTCATCTGGTCCAACTCACCACAACGTGGACACCGAAGATTCATGGCTAGACATCATATGCACTAGTTCAGCGGGTCATGATCAGCTGGCCGTTCCAGCATTTTCCCTACACGATCTTCTGGTCATTTCGTATAAATTAAAGATCCCCAAGCCAAGACCAGTAATTGTGTATTTACGTAATTTTAATAATATTGACACTATTCAACTAGACCGCGATGCTAAGAATATAATGGGGCCCATTGCTGGAGGCAAATAATATTGACGACAAAATTGATCATTTGAACACCCAAATTCTCAACTTATTCAATAGGCACGCACCAGTTCGAGCAGTCAGGTTACGTCGATCTCCTGCACCGTGGATAACTGATGAAGTGCGTAGAGCAATGGTAAAAACAGATCGAGCTTTTCACATTTAAAAAAAAATCGGAATAGTCTCACCTTTCAACACTATAAGCGAGCACGAAACCGCTGTCATCAGGTGGTAAGAACTGCCAAACGCTGCTACATCCACAATAGTATTTTAAACTCCTCTTCTGCAACCATATCGAAGTTCCTTGATTCCCTGGGATTTGGAAAATCACATTCCAATTCTCTAATTCCAAATATTTCACTCAATGACTTAAACATACACTTCTCTTCTGCTTCGCATCTGCATTATTCCACTAAAATTACGACTCTCCAGGAACTTAAGTCCATGCCATTGCTATCGAGTAATTCTTTCAACTTCAGTTCAGTGACTGATGAGGATACTAGAAAAGCCATACTTTCAATAAAATCTTCCGCAACGTGAGTAGATCTATGATACTTCTCATACTCGATATCATTACTCCAATTCTCACTCACATCATCAATTTCTCACTTTCTAATGGTGTTTTCCCCAAGTTATGGCTAAAAGCTTTTGTCTTGCCACTTGCTAAAGTACCAAATCCATCGCTTCCTTCCCATTTTAGACCTATTTCTATATTGCCGTTTCTTTCGAAAGCACTTGAATCACTGGTACTAAAACAAGTCACCACTTTCATTTCAAAATGCAATTTCCTTAGTACATATCAATCTGGCTTCTGCCCGGAACACAGTACAACCACAGCATTACTTCAAGTTACATAAGACTTTAGAGATGGCATGGAGAGGTCATCTTTGACTGTTCTTATTCTTATTGACTTTTCAAACGCATTCAATTGTGACGATCACGACTTACTCCTTGAATTACTTTCACGACCAAATTTCGCCTCGTCAGCACTGAACTGGTTTTTATCTTCGTGGTCGCCAGCAGGCTGTTCGGTCTGGTCAAGATTTTTCCGACTGGTGTGACCTGTCTTGTACCGCAAGGCGGCATTCTTTCTCCTCTCTTGTTTTCGGTGTTTATCAATCTTCTAACTACCCACCTTCAACGTTCTTACCACCTCTATGCTGACGATCTCCAGTTATACTCACAAGCGTCCTTGGCTGAAATTGATTCTGCTATCGCAGCTATTAATCGTGACTTACAACGTATATCACATTGGTCACAGTGCTTCGGTATAACGGTAAATCAGAAGAAATGCCAGGTTATCGTCATTGTTAGTCGTCGATGGGTGTCACAACTTAACATATCTGAACTACCATCCATTTACTGTGAAAAGTTTATACCCTTCAGAAATAGTGTCAAGGATCTAGGTTTAATTATCGACCCGTCTCTTAGTTGGATATCACAGGTGTCCGTGGTTTGTCGTAAAGTCACAGGCATACTTCGTTCCTTCTATCGCCTTAAGTTCTTTCTGCCTCCTTCAACTAAACGTCTTCTCATCCAATCTCTAATTCTTCGATTATTTGACTATGCCGATGTTTGTCTAACTAATATTTCTCAGGAGCTGCTAAACAAGTTCGACAGGTTACTTAACAACTGTATTCGATTCATCTTTGGCCTGCGCAAATATGATCACGTTTCAGAATTTCGCTCTCAGTTAAAGTGGTTGACTACACGCCAGCGCAGAGATTTCCGAATCCTGTCCACTCTGTTTTCAATTCTTAATGATCCTTCGTCACCCCTTTATCTAAAAGAAAGATTTCAATTCCTTAGTGACACTCATTCTCTCAATCTCCGCTCTTCACAAAGTTTATTCCTGTCCACTCCTCTCCACCATTCTGGGTCTATGTCAAACTCTTTCAAAATTACTTCCATTACCCTCTGGAACAAATTGCCTGTTGACCTGCAAACAATACCTGCCAAAAATGTTTTTAAAAGAAAACTATATGAGCATATCTGTAGCCTACAAAGTTGTTATTTATATATACATTTATTGAGATATATATGTATTAATGTGTGTATTTATTTATGTATGTATATGTATATATATATATATATATATATATATATATATATATATATATGTGTGTGTGTGTGTATATTTTATGTATGTGTTGCATAACTGCCCAAACTCACTCTGTTCTACCCAAGGTTAGCTGGTAGAGAATGCCATATAGCATTAAGCTCGCCTTTTGTACAAATATTTATATTTGGTGCAATAAAGAATTAATAAATAAATAAATAAAACAGCGTCACCTACACTTTTCCAATTTCATCTCATCTCATCAAAATCGGTCCAGCCATTTTCTAATTTTAGCGAGGCTAACGGATATCAATTGATTTTTATATATAGAGATAAAATTCCGAGACTAATCATAAAAACATTTATAATATAATTGAATTACGCACAATATCCGACACTATTCCGGTGATATCCCGGACGTCAGTCTGAGCGAG
This sequence comes from Parnassius mnemosyne, assembly GCA_963668995.1. NCBI lineage: Eukaryota > Metazoa > Arthropoda > Insecta > Lepidoptera > Papilionidae > Parnassius > Parnassius mnemosyne. The sequence continues at coordinate 11,121,322 of CAVLGL010000093.1, forward strand.
ATCAGAATGGCTCTCCAGCACCTTAAAAACGGCAGGGCCCCAGGTGAGGATGAATTCCGTCGAAATTTTGGCAGTGCTGCAGTCCCTTCAGGGGTGCCAAGTTGATTGACAGTATATCGAAATGCTGAAGTGTTTGTACAGTAGGGCTACGATGGCTATCCGAGTACAGAACCAGAGTACGAAACCTATCCAACCGGAGAGAGGTGTAAGACGGTGTCGTAATATTCCCGAAACTCTTCATCGCTGTATTGGAAGACGTTTTCAAGCTACTGGACTGGAAAGGATACGGTATTACATCAATGGCGAGTACATCACTCACCTTCGATTTGCCGACGATATAGTTCAGACAGCGTTCGGAAGAATTTTGGAAGAGAGATCTCGAGTTGATCTCGAATGCGGAAGTGTTAGCTTCTGATATAGATACTAGAAAATAATAAAATGTAAAAAGATATTACGATAATGTAGGCATTGTTATATTATTTGAGGCTCAGTAGCGGGTTTTAAGCCAGTGTTGGGGTTCAGAATACAGAACAATGCCCTGCTGTTTTAATTATCTGCACATTAGCTAATTAATTGTACAAAATATTCATAAATTATCCTTCCTCGTGACTCTGTCTGGTGAAAACCGAATAAAAATCCCCACAATGATTTCTCAGTCCAGCGCGGTCGTACAGAAGGGCATACGCTCTCAGGGAATTCCATAAATATGTATAGGTACCCATAGAATATAGACAGATAGATGTCAGAAACAGGCCACGTATAAAACTGAATCATTGAAAACAGCAACACTGTTCGTTGACCTTCTTTGTCAGACTTACAATGTAACAAGATTTAAAAGTTTACGAGATTTTAAGTATATCTGTGATTGTTTTCTTTTAAATATATTTTATGAAATTTATATTTCAGATTGTTTTAGGTTTTTAATGGGGTTTTCGGTCTCTTAAGATATTTGGTCCCGAATTGCATATGCTAAATGCGTATAGGTAATTCTCTAATTACGGCGTTAATTCATATTTTAGCCTTTTTCCCAATCGTGCATATTTCGTTTAGTAGCGGGAGGTACGAACTGTCTGACTGAACTGACTGGCCAAATTTTAAATTTTGTTCAATGACTTCAGTTGATGCAGAGAGGTCGTTTTCGGCGTACAAATTGATATCGTGTGACAAACGTCACAAATTTCAGCTCGAAAATTTGGTAAAATACTTAATTGTATATTGTCATAAAAATAATGCATAGTTTTAAGAACATTTCGCTGTTTTTGTACCGTCATTAATTAAAATAAAATAAAAATGTATTTTTAATTTTCCATTGTGCTTTTTTTGGGCATATCAACAGTTAAGTCCATATTTCGGCCTTTTTAGTGCATACATATTTGCATGCATATTTTCGCACTTTGTTAGTGCATATAATCCGATATCTATTCATTACAATCAATTCAGCCATTCAAAGACAATTTTTTTAATGGTTACACATGGCATACAAATAACAGCTTAGCCAAAGATGTTTTATAGGTCAAAACATCTTTGACCTTAGCTTAATAAAATACAGTTAATTAGATATTACAGACAGATACATCACTTTTATTTACATGTATAAATATATAGATGAGGACTGATAGTGAAAACACAGTAGGAGATAATTAAATACTACTGATAATCAATTTTGTTTTATTAAACAATTGTTATCATACAAAATTTACGTAAATATAATCACATTTTGTAGCAGTGTTAAGTACCTAAGAACTATCTATAAAATGAGATTATAATCACTTCCAGTTCTTAAATTGTATTGTAATATCCTTGGTAACAAGTTGTAGAGTAAAACAACTTTTTTCAAATAAAATCTCAGTGTCTCTATTTAACAAACGTTAAAAACAATTGGGTGGGGCTGTATCGTAAGAGTCGCTTTTATTGTTAGAAAGGATAGAGAGCGCCGGTTTTGGTTACATGGTACGTTACCTGATGCAAACTCAAGGTCGTAACAGCGACCTGACTAGTTAAATATTGTCACTTCACTTAGGTCTCAGAAACGAATAGTTATGTTATTATAAAGGCAAGACGATACAGACATTTTCGTGACTTTTCTGACCTGGTACTTATCGGTATGATTTTAAAGACGTTTCGTAAAAACTATCCAGGACATCCCAGGACACTACAAAAACTAGGATATGTCCTGGGAAAACAGGACGGTTGGCAACCCTAACTTAGATAATAAGTGCTAATAAAACTAAGCGCGTTTTTCAATTCATGTGACAAATGATATCTTAACGTATTAAAAAATATCCCACTGTAAAATACGCTCGTTCAGTCTCAACACTAGTAGGAGTAAAATAGAAAGATATTTCCTTTGTCCCCACCATTTTCATGTAAATCTTTTTTTCATTATTGTTACTAGTGACCCGCCCCCGCTTTGCTTGGATTTATTAGTATGCCGATATTTAAATTTCAAATTTCAAAAATATTAGCAATTTTTTTTTAAATAAATTACAATTTTTTGAATAGAATATAACCTAGATTATTATTATTATTTGTGGCATTTCTTGGGGGAGGCCTATGTTCAGCAGTGGACATGTGAAGGGCTGTAATGATAATGATGATATTATTATTGCTATTAATATTATTATTGGTATTGCTGTCTCTATCTGTTAGTAAAATTTCATTACAATTGGTTCAAAAAATCAGAAGATTAACCCGGACAGACCCGGTCTCTTATGTCCTATGCACAAAACCCCTGAGCTTAATAGAAGCCAGTTATTTCAATATTACAGACATACACTTTAATTTTAAATATAATTATACTAGCTGGTAGTCGCGTTGCAGACGCAGAAGAAATGATTGTGGAAATATCGTATTAAATTTGGAAGACTTTGGAAGTTAAATGACATAACTTTCAAATAAATTTGTTGGTACGGTGACTTCTGTAAATTTATTGTAATATGCCTATAACATTCGTGCAAGTGCAAGCAATATGTTGACAAAGTTTTACCGCAATCTGATGAATGGTATGGCAGCGCTTAAAAAAATGCGAACAAACAAACAATATTTTTTATATATTAGATGCATAGATTTATTGTCGTTAGACTGTCACCTCTTCGGCACCGTCTCGACGTCAAAAGTGGCGACACTCGAGATATCAAGATCCGAGACCCCCTGCTCGAAAGCCCTTGTTTATAAGGTTACCTAATAAATATTCTAAATAAAAGATTTCCTAAATAATTATAATGCCGATGGCGTTCGGAAGTAACAAGATTTTTGGGACTTTCCTTAAGTCGCCTCTTGCGACATCCACGAAATCGATTGTGCTGTACAATACTTCTGGTACCTACTGGCGTAGTGATTACGTCATATCCTTGCTATAAAACAGAAGCTCATGATCAGCAGCGCAATGTTAATAGTAAGAAGAATAGGAAGATATGTCAGGCCCTTCTGTAATTACTGGCAGGTTTTAGACACGTTAGAGAAGGACCATGTACGTATAGAAATACTACCGTAAAACACAGGGTTATTTTTCAAAGAGTAGCCAAATTTTAAACATGAATTCAAATATATAAATAACTTTAATATTAAAGATTTATGGGCAACAACTTCGCGAACGCGCGCTTCTCTGTGTGCGATTCAATTTAATTTCAATTCAGTTTTTGCCGACCGATCGACTCTTACGAATGTGTGCGTGGGTAATAAAATAGTAGGCGTTAGATATTTTATAAATAACAATAAATTAAATTAATGCATTATCACTAATTTTGAATTTAAAAGATAAAAAAGATTTTTGAGATTTTTTTAAATTAATTTTTCTTCACCAATTGCCTATACTACTTATTTTGGCCGGATATTACAAAATAACCCGGTATAAACTAACGAACTGTCTTTAGTGTGGCGAGTTATGAGAATCTGAGACCGGCAAAGCGTCGATCCATTCTAATCCTCAGCAGTGACCTTGGAGACTTGTAACGAGGCGTTCCATTCTAATCCGCAGCGTGACCTTACTGTAATTTATGAAAGCCTTTTTAATTAACTACAGGATATAGATGTAACATTAAAGTGCGCTCCGAGAATGAGGAAAATAGTTTTCTTGAAAGTTCTTTGTACCCTGCCGTAGAAAAGCTTTTAGGCAACCTTACAGTTTTGAAAGAATACTTTTTGTCACTCGGAGAAAATTGCCCTGTCGCATTACTGAGATATTTTGATAATGACAATATTGAAAAACAACTGAATGCTATCTTGGCTTTTTTTACAATACGCTACGAATGTTTCAAGGTTCCATATTGCATTTAGAGAAGAATGAATTGCTATGTTTCGAAACTTTTGACATTATAATTGGCTTACGCAATAAAATAAAACAATGGATTGACGATGAATTAGTTGCATTTACTTGTTCTAATACAATGAACAATTTAGAATTAGAAGATAAAGAGTCAGCAACAAAAATCTTATGATGTTCTACAAAAACGTTTTGAAATATTTAGAAGATCATTTTAAGTTCTCGGACAGATATCACCTGTCAGTTTTTTTTATAGGATAGGGTGACAAACGAGCACACAGTCCATCTGATAGTAAGTGGTTACTGTGACCCATAGACATCTACATCTATCCTCAATAAAGACTCAAGATGTAGATGCGTTGTCACTCGTGAGGACTAAGATGGAATGCCTCTTAGCCAGTAAAAGGGGTCTCCGTGTCTCTACACTCACCATACGAAACACAGCAGCGTTAAGCTGCTATTTTACGCTGGTTTTCTGTGAGAGTGTGGTCCTTCCCCGGTCGAGCCGACCCGTTCGTGCTACAACTATACTACTAATATAGCTGCAGCATGGCTCTACCACGTAAAACGTCAGTATTAAGAATATTCTCATTAAAATCGATGTTTAGTTTTTCGGAACTCACAGAGGCTGCAAACAAGTTAAAACTGATTGATCTATTGGATATGGATAAACTTTACGATGAGTATTAAGTTATTAAGGATATGTTAATCAGCCCCTGAAAAAGTATTGGGTGCTTATGAACAATGACACAAATTTATATCCATGAAAGAGTCACCTGGCTTTCTACATATCTTTCAGATGGTAGCTTCGATACCACCTTCAAATGCATGCGACTACATTGATGATGTTCTCATTTCATTTATTTTTTGAAGTCGGTTGTACAAAATTTTTAATTTTTGCACTTGTTCCAAATTGGTTCCAAATAACCACCCTTAAAGGAATACATAATTTAAAAAACTTTATATAAAATTATTATGCTTAATATTACTCTGTACAATTCTATAGAGGAAATCATTTCTCCAGAAATTAGAGCCGTCATAATACTATTACAAAAACTAACATGCCTTAAATTGTATTTAGTTTTTGTCATTGTTTTCAATTTCATGGCATCACTCCGGCCACATTCCATGTGTGTGTGTAAAGTCGGTTGGGCGAGTTTTGATAAATAATAAATATAACAAGTGGTAAAATTATAATTAAAAATTAAAAATTTTGTACAGCCGACTTCAATATAAGTTGTTAAGAATAACTCAAAAGCTATTGGTCTGACCTTGATCAAATTCATATGGGACCACACGAGAAGTACCAGCTTTAAAATAAAAAAAGAATCATCGAAATCGGTTCACCCAGTAAAAAGTTATAAGGTAACACACATTAAAAAAAACATACAATCGAATTGAGTACCGTCTCCTTTTTGGAAGTCGACAGAAAATTTCGTGCAACCGATTTCAATATAAATGAAATGACCAGATGGAAGTTAGCGTAGAACATTCTTTTTTTTAACTAAACTGTATGCCAATTAATTGCTCCATAAATGCTCCAGCAGAATCTGAAATTGCTCCACCTCTATTGTAATTAGTTAATTTATAATTAATTTTTAAATAATTTTAGTATCGACAATTCAATTTTGCTATAAAACATAAAATATCTAATTTTTAAAATTAAACTGTATGCCAATTATTTGCTCCTTAAATGCTCCAGCAGAATCCGAATTTGCTCCACCTCTATTGCTATTAGTTAATTTATAAATAATTTTTAAAAAATTTAAGTATCGAAAATTTAATTTTGCTATAAAACAGAAAATATATAGTTTTTAAAAATAAACTGTATGCCAATTATTTGCTCTTTAAATGCTCCAGCAGAATCCTAAATTGCTCCTCCTCTATTGCTATTAGTTAACTCATAATTAATTTTTAAGAAAAAATAAGTATCGAAAATTCAATTTTGCTATAAAACAGAAAATATCTACTCTGTACGCCAGTTATTTGCTCCTTAAATGCTCCAGCTGAATCCGTAATTGCTATACCTCTATTGCTATTAGTTAATATATAATTAATTTAAAAAAAAGTTAAGTATCGAAAATTTAATTTTGCTATAAAACATAAAATATCTGCTTTTTAAAATTAAACTAAATGCCAATTAATTGCTCCTTAAATGCTCCAGCAGAATCCGAAATTGCTATACATCTATTGCTATTAGTTAATTTATAATTAATTAAAAAAAAATTAAGTATCGAAAACTTTTATTTTGCTATATAACATAAAATATCTAATTTTTAAAATTAAACTATATGCCAATTGATTGCGCCTTAAATGCTTCAACAGAATCCGAAATTGTTCCACCTCTATTGCTATTAGTTGATTTATAATTAATTTAAGAAAAAAAAGAATCGAAAATTTAATTTTGCTATAAAACTTAAAATATCTGCTTTTTAAAATTAAACTAAATGCCAATTAATTGCTCCTTAAATGCTCCAGTAGGAACCGAAATTGCTCCACCTCTATTGTTATTAGTTAATTTATAATTAATTTTAAAATAAATTAAGTATCGAAAATTTAATTTTGCTATAAAACAAAATATTATAGCCAGATTCATGTGGAATAGTATAGGCTATCTGACATTAAGCTATATCACTCAGCTAGCCTAAAATATGGATATTTGTAAAGCAAGTCAGAAGAAAACGCACTCTCGAAATGATTTATCCGCGTACGCTGGTGTTATCGTTAGGGATACGTAAATACAATGTTCTAGAAAAATATAGATCTTTACTCCGTCTAAAAAAAAGTCCGCGATACCATATGTCTATTTCTTATACATAAGCCATAATTAGGTGTTTTATGACAAAAAATATTGAAAATTAATAAAGTGATTTATGAGCGTTATTATTAGGCATGGCCTATTTATCCTTACGAACGAAAGTTACTTCATCATCAAGACAATTTTACGAAGATAAACCTTGTTCTTTATACCATGTTATTTGGACTAATAGTTTAAGAGATAATGTAAAATTAAAATAATTCAATACTTGGCTGGGCGCGCGAACGGCACATAAACCTTAGCCGCCCGGTGAGAACTGCGAGAACTGCTCAACCGGGAGGGGGAGGGAAAGTGGATAAAACTTAACTTCGCTCTACATCATACATAATATGCCGACAGATGAAAGTACTCCATTAATTATGCCAAATTTTCCATCCATTGCTATCAAATAAAATATTTAATTGCAATTATAAAATGCTTGAACTAGGTCATGTCGCGAGCCTCCAACATGTGATGACGCGGGTGAAACCGCGGGGCACAGCTAGTTACTTATATAAATATATTACAAAAGCGTTACAAAAAACAGTGTGTGTCGTGAAGACACACGACAGAAGTGAAACTTTTGTATTACAGGGAAACATTTCAATTATTCATCAATGACTTTTGAATAACATAGATGGTGTGTATCATTCATTTGTTTACATAAAATTATATACAGATGTGTCACAGTGCATCATCTTCTTCGATCTTAAAAAGAGGCATATCTGTTTTGTTTGTTAATTAGGTAATTACTATCTATTATATACGTATTTTTTTTAATAGCACCATCTATTTCTTTCTTTCTATAAGTAGTCATTTTATCAAATCAAAATTGGTTAACTCTCATGGTGGTACGTAGAAAAGACGCTAGATGGCACTAACACAAAAAATTATAAGATGGTTGTCTAATCCATTCCTAAGAATCCATAATTTCAAAACTCACCCATCAATATTATTTTTTTGGGTTTATGCCATTTAGCATCTATTATACGTACCACTTTTGAGAGTCAATCAATTTTTATTCGATAAAATGACTTTTACTATAGAATGTTACTACATTCTATTGATGATGGTGCTATTACTCAAATGGGATCACGCTTTCTCAAAATTAATTATAAATTAACGAATAGCAATAGAGGTGGAGCAATTTCGGTTCCTACTGGAGCATTTAAGGAGCAATTAATTGGCATTTAGTTTAATTTTAAAAAGCAGATATTTTAAGTTTTATAGCAAAATTAAATTTTCGATACTTAACTTTTTTTTAAATTAATTATATATTAACTAATAGCTACAAAGGTATAGCAATTACGGATTCAGCTGGAGCATTTAGGGAGCAAATAACTGGCGTACAGTTTAATTTTAAAAGTAGATATTTTCTGTTTTATAGCAAAATTAAATTTTCGATACTTATTTTTTCTTAAAAATTAATTATAAATTAACTAATAGCAATAGAGGTGGAGCAAATTCGGATTCTGCTGGAGCATTTAAGGAGCAAATAATTGGCATACAATTTAATTTAAAAAAATAATGTTCTACGCTAACTTCCTTCTGGTTATTTTTTTAAAAATGAATTATAAATTAACTAATAGCAATAGAGGTGGAGCAATTTCGGATTCTGCTGGAGCATTTAAAGAGCAAATAATTGGCATACAGTTTATTTTTAAAAACTATATATTTTCTGTTTTATAGCAAAATTAAATTTTCGATACTTGAATTTTTTAAAAATTATTTATAAATTAACTAATAGCAATAGAGGTGGAGCAAATTCGGATTCTGCTGGAGCATTTAAGGAGCAAATAATTGGCATACAGTTTAATTTTAAAACGTAGATATTTTATGTTTTATAGCAAAATTGAATTGTCGATACTTAAAGTTTTTAAAAATTAATTATAAATTAACTAATTACAATAGAGGTGGAACAATTTCGGATTCTGAGCATTTAAGGAACAATTAATTGGCATACAGTTTAATTTAAAAAAAGTAGATATTTTATACTTTATAGCAAAATTAAATTTTTGATAGTTAATTTTTTTTTAATTAATTATAAAATAACTAATAACAATAGAGGTGGAGCAATTTCGGATTCTGCTGGAGCATTTATGGAGCAATTAATTGGCATATAGTTTAGTTAAAAAAAAGAATGTTCTACGCTAACTTCCATCTGGTAATGAAATGAGAACATCATCAATGTAGTCGAAGTCAATTAAATACACATTATTAATGATAACTCAAAAACTACTGCTCATATCTTGATATGGAACCACATGAGAACCAGCTTTCAAATAAAAAAAGAATCATCAAAATCGGTTCACCTAGAAAACCACATAAAAATACAATCTAATTGAGAACCTCCTCCTTTTTTGAAGTCGGTTGAAAGCGTCTCGCATTAGCGACTGTCGCTTAAGGTAGAAGCTCCCGGGTGGCCCGCTTTTTCTGGAAAAACTCATTCAAAGGGCTAATATGAACTTACAGGGTTGTATTGGTGATTTTAATGATAATAATTCTGTTAACACAAGTTACACTGTAACACTGTAAGTACTTAACAGTGTTACTTGTACACTGTAAGTGTACAAGTAACACTGTTAAGTAAGTAAGCGATTTACTTACTTATCTTCACGCACAATCCCTGACGAGGTAGCCAGAGAGAACAGATCGCCAAGTGTCACGATCCTTACATACCTCTTTCGCTTCTTTCAGATTCATTATCTTCTTCATACATGCACGTCTAGGTATCCGAGTACTCTTGACCCTCCCCTCTTCGAGCAATTTGCTCACATGGTCTTCGAAAGTTAGTCTCGGTCTACCTCGACACCTTTTAATATTTACTTTCGCGCTATATATTTTCTTCACCATTCGGTCTTCACTCATTCGCTCAACGTGCCCAAACCATCGAAGCACGCCCTTATCAAGTTTTGTGATAAGGTCATCTTTCAAACCTGCCATATTGCGAATCTCTTCGTTTCGCTTTTGGTCGGCCATGGTAACGCCGCACATGTTAAGAAGAGATCGCATTTCCACTGCATTCAACTTGCTTTTATGCTTCTTCTGGCATACCCAGGTTTCGCTGCCATATAACAAAGTCGGTACCAACACTGCGTTATGTATTGCAAGGCGTGCACTCTTCACTACGCCTTGCCCTTTGACTAACGCAGTCAGGGCACCATTGAATTTGTTCCCGGCAGCGATACGCCTGTCCACATCTAAATCACATCTTCCATCCCGGCTAAAAGCACTCCCCAAGTATACAATTTCATTTACCTGTTCTAGATATTCCTGATTTACCCATATTTCACACTTCGTTCTCTCTTCGTCCCTTTCAAATACCAGAACCTTAGTTTTATTAGCATTGAAACGGAGACATTTAATTTCACATTCCTCTTTCATACACGTGACTAATGCCTGTAGTTCTGCCTCTGATGGTGCAATAAGCACTGCATCATCAACATACAGCAGACAATTTACTTTAATGTCACCCAATTTCACACCCAAACAGCTATCTTTCAGCTTCTGTAAACATTTGTCAAGATACAGTATGAACAGCCAGGAAGACATGACACAACCCTGTTTTACGCATGTTTGGACGCTAGACATGGGTGACAGGTCATGCCCTACCCGCACACAGGCTTTACAGTCACAGTAAAGTGACTGCACAGCCCTTAGCAATCGACCATCCACACCATACCCCGGCAGCAGTTCCCACATTTTCTTCCTTACAACCTTATCAAATGCTTTCTCAAGATCCACAAAAGCACAGAAAATCTTCTGGTTAGCAGCCAGAAGCTTCTCCGTGATCATGCGGAGAGAAAACATTTGATCCGTGCATCCACTTCCAGGTCTAAATCCGCATTGTGCCTCCCATAGAAATCTTTCAGATTTCTCTTGCATCCTACGTGTCAAAACCTTCGAGTAGACTTTACTTGCTAAACTGGTCAAGCTGATCGCCCGATAGCACCCGCAGTCAAAATGTGAACCTTTACCTTTATATAAAGGCACAATGACTGCGGATCGCCAATCATCTGGGACATCCCCCGTACGCCAGCACAAATTGCACAGCATATGAAAGCTGTCCCATATGCGAGGCCCAACATACTTGACCATTTCAGCAGTAACTGTCTAGTCCCGCAGCCTTACCACATTTCAAACTTCGAATCGCACGTTCAATCTCTTTCATACTGATGACCTCATTGTCATCGAGGTCCGAGTCTGGCGTACCAGTCACGGCGTCACCCCCGGAACTCTCACTAAGATCATACATTTCTCTATAAAATTCGCTCCATCGCTGCATGACGTCCGATTTTTCTGAGAGGACGTCATTGGTTCTCGAAAGCACTTTGTTCATTCCTAAGGCCGTCGCACCACTTCGGGTCCTTCCAACCTCTTTCCAGAAGAGTTTGGAGTTCTCTTTAAAGTTGTGCGACGATCTTTCGTCCGCTTCCATTCTACACCTTTCACGCACTTCCTCAATCAATGTTTTCGTATGAACTTTCTGCAGCTTATATCTTTCTTTCATCTTCTCTCTCATATCCTTATCATTACTAGAGACCAAGTAGTCTAACTATGCTTTCTTCTTCTTCTTTACAGCTTCTTTCACTTCATCATTCCACCATGCATCTCTTCTTTTACTACTACCTCTTTTTATCGTTCCACACACTTCTTCCGCTGCACTTATCATTCCATCCCTAAGGTTCTGCCATGTTCTTTCCACACATTCTTTTCTGCTGTCAAACTTTTCGGCTACCCTCGCATGATGTTTGTCCCTAGTATCCGCATCCTGAAGCTTCCAGCTTCGGATGCGACAGACCGACTGTGGTTCTGTCACTGCCGTCCGGTAGCGCCAACCCGCGAACAGACCCTTAAATCTAGTAATCACTAGATAGTGATCCGTTCCCAGGTCAGCACCCCTGGACATTCGCGTATCCATCACCTGTTTTTGCAGTCGGTCATCCACTAGGAATAAATCGATCATACTTCTCTCATTCTTTCTTTCTCTCGTATACACATGGATTTTCTTGTGATTAAACATAGTGTTTGTCACAAGAAGACCCTTTTCCTTGCATACAGACAGTATAAGCTTGCCAGCATCATTAACCCTTTTATCGCCAATCTTTCCAAGTACCGACTCGTACCCTGGTCGAGCGGTACCAACCCATCCATTCAAATCACCACATACAACAATTCTTTCGTTTCCCCTAACCAAATCTAGATCTTCTCTTACATTCTCCCAAAACTCCTCCAGCTGTTGGCCGTTGACAGCTTCAGCCTCCAGCTTCGCCTGGACGACGAAGCTACCGGCGCATAAACAGTTAAAAGGAATAACTTCGTCAGTCCCAATTTAAAGCGAACCCAGAGAAGTCTTGAGTTCACAACCTTATATTCAGTCATAACATCGACCAACCGAGACGACAGCAGCACCCACACTCCCTGGCAGGCGCTCCCGCTCTCCGGGACTCCGGACCATAGAGCTAACGTCCCGCCAGGGAGCTCTTCAGTACCACTGCCCTTTCATTTGGTCTCCGATAAACACACGACATCTAATTCTCTTTCTTTCATTATTTCGATCAGCTCATTCGTCTTATCTCTCATGCCTCCTCATAACATTCTACGTGCCAACTCTGCACTCTGTCCTCCACCTTCCGCCGTGTCGGGCTGTGCGTGACGGGTGGCGGTCCCCATCGCCGCTTTGCGCGCTGCATTCCACACCAAAAGGGACGAGCTGGTGTGCGTCGCCTTGGGGGGACGCCCTAACCCTCGTTGGCATGGGTGCGCAGCTGTGTAGAATTGCAGCCCTGAAAACGGCTGGCAGGAGTCGCGACGAGCACGCTTCTACAATTACACAATCGCTACGGTCGTGAATCATATTTTGTTAAATATAAAACCTAATCCTGACCTGCAAATTCCAAAAAACGCAAGAAAATTTGAATTTCGCGGGCAACCCTGGAGCTTCCACCTTAAGTGTTGTGTGTGTTAAGTGTGTGTTGTTAAGTGTCGCAATCTGTTTTAGGGGCGTACTGTTAGGGGCAGTGGGGTAGCGTGCCTTAGAGGGGCCCTGTATCAAAATTTGTGGGGGGGACCAAATGAAGGGTAAAGATTTTTCACAAACGGAACAATAACTCTCGCATTGAATTAAAATAATTATATATCGATTATAAGTTATTACTTACAATTAATACTCCTAGGAACTAAGCAAGTCAAACAATTTAAACCAACATCCTGTCCTATAGAAGTCCTTACAGTTTTTGCTTACATACGTTCGGGGCCTCTGTAGCCCGGGCGCCCTGTATCATTGATACGGCTGATACAGCGATAACTACGCCCCTGGTTAGGCGCATCGCTTATCGCCGCAAGTGCAGTTTTTTCTTTACTCATGTGGTTTTGTCGTACGAGGTACAAAGCTGTTCTCATGCGCGGCTCGGGACGGACGAGCTGACTGCTTTTTTATTATCTATCAGTAAAAATAATTAGCGGGCCGCAATTTGTAAAAAGTGTAGGAACCCTGCTTTTTATCAACTTTCGCGGAACAGACTTTAATGTTTATAAAAAACACTTTCGTAATCATTTTATCAGTACCCATGTAGACGTGTCATGACACATGACCTATGTTAATCTATAGGAACTATTATTATAAGAAATGTTATTTCATTGACCTAATAAACTACGTGCATTTGTAACGTGAACAACCGTTATTGTGTAATTTTATTTTATGTTATTTGTAACGAAATTTTGATGGAAATTCATATGGAACAATGTACCAAATTTCATCATATTATGTAATTATCACCTATGTTAAAGTATCCTGCAGCTTAAATATTGCAGTAGTAATAAGTTGCAGTACGAATGGGTTGTCTCGACCGGAGTAAAACCAAGCATTACCTATACGTGGTAGAGCCATGCTGCAGCTATATTAAATGTATAGTTGTAGCACGAATGGGTCGGCTCGATCGGGTAAGGACCTCGTTTCACAGAATACCAGCGTAAAATAGCAGCTTATAGCGGCTGCTGTGTTTCGTATGGTGAGTGTAGAGAAACGGAGACCTTTTTACTGGGGAAAAGAGCCATTCCGTCTTAGTCCTCCCGGCTGACAACGCATCCGCATTTTGACAAACGAGAATAGATGATTTGCGGTGGTAGAGCCACGCAGCAGCTTTTGCTATTGCACGTATGGCCCGGCTCGAGCCGGGTTGGTACCACGACCTCACAGAATACCGGCGTGAAGTAGAAGCTCTGCTTCTGTGTTTCGTCTGGTGAGTGCAGGTGGCCGGAGGCCCAATTCCCCCCCCCCCCCATTAGCATGGTAGCGGAATTACACGAAAGACTACCCCAGGAGGTTACCAGTATCTCTGGAGAATCCCTCGCTGAGCATTCAGGACCATGTTATTCCAATCCTGAGCATGGGCAAAATTCCGCTTAAAAACATAACTGCTCGGGGCAAACTGAGCAACAATACCAAGGCGACCCCTGCCACGCCATCCGTGAATTTCTGCAACATCAGGGGACTTCACTCTAAGCTAAACGCCGTCCACTACCATCTCGAGACGGAGAAGCCAGCCTTGCTCTTTCTGACCGAGACGCAGGTTTCCCCTCCGGCTGATATTTCGTATCTCTCCTGCCCGGGGTACAAATTGGAGCACTCCTTTGTGCCTCGGGCCCCAGCGGTGGATCTGGTCTATGGCTTCACCGCCCACCAAGATTCAGCTGGGGAGTGTAGGGAGAGCGGTGCCTCGCAATACCGATACTCTTCTCCTCCCGTAGCCCCAACACCAGCGAATCAACAGTGTAGCCCCGTCATAGTGGTGAAGGATAAGGCGAGTGGCGCATTACCATACCAACATTCCCTTTCCTCCGCGACTCAACCTTGGCTGCAGCGGTAGGGGTAGAGTACACCACTCTCGCCGTAGCCCACCAACACATGTCGATCCTATCCTTTGTTCACTGCGGGTGACCAAGCTGCGGCTGCTAAGTCCCCCCGCCACGACAAGACGAAAACCCTTGCTGTGGCCTAAAGATAACTTTATCTATCCTCGATTAAGAATCAAAATGCGTTATCACCCCTGACAACTGCTAGCTGAGCTGCTATTATATGCTGGTATTTTGTGAGAGCGTGGTTCTCCTTTGTGCCTCGGGCTGGAGTTTGCGTGTATGTCAGAGAGGACATCTTTTCTCGACGCCTCGGCAGTCTAGAAGGTTCGGACCTGTCCATCCTTTGGCTACGCGTAGACAGCGACGACCATCTGCGCGTCTACGGGTGCCTCTATAGGTCCCATAGCGGTAATGTCGAAACAGACCGACTCATCGACCACGTCCAAATGGCTACAGATTCCTTGCTACAACAGGTCCCATCCGCAGAGATCGTGATCCTTGGCGATTTTAACGCCCACCACGCCGAATGGCTCGGTTCACGTTTAACCGATCATGCGGGGAGATCTGTTTATGACTTTGCCTTGACATATGGTCTGACACAACTGATTACTTCGCCTACGCGAATTCCACATGTGGAGGATCATACACCTTCCCTGTTGGACCTTCTGCTGACCTTTCATCCGGACGGATATCAGGTTTCCGTCGATGCCCCTCTCGGCTCTTCGGACTTCCGACTTTGTCTGATCCGGAGTATGGTGCCACTCACGCTCCCCTCGCGGTTGGCGGTACATAAAATATGAATATTGTTATTATTTAAGAACAACTCAATTTCTAGCTCTTTGCCTATTATGCCTTGTATATTTTGATGCAACAGGTGTAAACATTATTCAACAGGCATTACAGGTCGGCGGATTGGGAAGGAATGCGGTCGATGTGGTGCTACAGGGAATGGAACTATTTATTCCATCATCTGTGGTACACATCGGAGGCAGACCTCAGCCTTGGTTTGGTCGCTCCTGTAAGACTGCATTACGCAGTAAGCAGGAGTGTTATCAAGCCTGGGCTGCGGCTTCGGCGACTCAGGATGTAAACACCAGCACACTTAAAAAGAAGTATAACTTCGCCTCCAGGTCCTTCAAAAGAGTTATTGCCAAGGAGCACATAGGCAGAATTGGCGAGAAACTAGTTCGTCTCCCTTCGGGAACCCGTGCATTCTGGTCTCTCGCCAAGGCTGTCCAAGGGAATTTCTGTAAGTCATCACTACCATCTCTGCACAGGGAGGACGACTCACTGGCCCATGCCGCAAAAGACAAAGCCGACCTTTTAGGCTCCCTTTTTCCAACTCGACTCTTGATGACGGGGGGAAAACACCGCCGACCATCCCGCGGTGTGAGTGCTCCATGCCGGATGTGCTGTTCTCACAGCGCTCGGTTCGCAAAGCACTCCTCTCCCTGGACATTCAGAAGTCGAGTGGGCCTGACGGAATCCCCCCAATTGTCTGAGGACATGTGCTCCCAAGTTGGCACCGGTCCTAACTCGTCTTTTCCGGTACTCCTACTCCCAAGGCGTAGTCCCGAATTCATGGAAGACAGCTTTTGTCCACCCGATCCCTAAAAAAGGTGACTGCTCTGACCCGTCCAACAATAGGCCTATCGCGATCACGTCCTTGTTCTCCAAAATAATGGAATCCATTATTAACTGCCAGCTCATGCGGTACCTTGAGGATCACCAGCTGATTAGTGACCGCCAATACGGTTTTCGTCGGGGTCGATGAGCTGGTGATCTTCTGTTCTACCTGACCCATAGATGGGCGGAGGCAGTAGATTCCAAGGGGGAGGCGTTGGCCGTTAGTTTGGACATTGCGAAGGCCTTCGATCGGGTTTGGCACAAAGCGCTTCTTTTGAAGTTCCCTTCCTATGGGCTTCCCGAGAAATTGTGCAATTGGATCACCAGCTTCCTTGCAGATCGAAGCATCAAGGTCGTTGTAGATGGTGCATGCTCCGACTACAAGCCTATTAACGCTGGTGTTCCACAAGGCTGTGTGCTATCACCAACACTGTTTCTTCTGCATATCAATGATATGTTTCTAACTGGTAACATTCATTGCTATGCGGATGACAGCACTGGTGATGCTCTATACACCGGCCGTGCCAATATTTCTCAGGAAAACGTCGCCGAGTACCGGAACAAACTTGTGTCTGAAGTCGAGTCTTTGCTGAACAAAGTCTCGGATTGGGGGCGACTAAATCTAGTCCAGTTTAATCCTCAGAAGACACAAGCTTGCGCGTTTACCGCTAAAAAGAACCCCTTTGTCGTATCTCCTCAGTTTCAAGGCACTCCCCTTCTTGCCTCAGCCAGTATCAGAATCCTTGGAGTCGACATATCAAGTGACGTGCAGTTTCGTGGTCACTTGGAAGAGAAGGCCAAATTGGCCTCTAAAAAGCTTGGCGTGCTCAGCAGAGCGGGACAGTATTTCATGTCGGCACAGCGCCTGCAACTTTACAAGGCGCAGGTTCGGTCTCACATGGAATACTGTTCTCATCTCTGGGCAGGGGCTCCCCAGTGCCAGCTCCTTCCACTGGACATCATCCAGCGCAGAGCGGCTCGAATCGTCGACGACCGAGTCCTTTCCGATCGGCTCGATTCATTGGCACTGCGAAGAGATGTTGCATCCCTTTGCATTTTCTTTCGCATCTGCCATGGGGAGTGCTCTGAGGAATTGTTCGGATTAATCCCAGCCGCCAAATTTCACGAACGCACATCGCGGCAGAACTCCCGATACCATCCACACCATCTGGATGATTGGCGGTCCACCACTGTGCGATTTAGAAGATGTTTTCTTCCTCGCACGACTTCCTTGTGGAATCGATTACCATCAGCGATTTTTCCGGACCGATACGACTTTGGGATCTTCAAGAAAAGAGCGTACTCCTTTTTAAAAGGCCGGCAACGCATCTGCAATTCCCTCCCTGGTGTTGCAGTTGTTCATGGGCGGCGGTAGTCACTTACCATCAGGTGAGCCGCATGCTCGTTTGCCCCTCTCCTATAAAAAAATGTCTATGGGCCACAGCAACCACTCACCATCGGGTGGACTGTGTGTTCACCTGTCACCCTTATCATATAAGAAAGGCCCCCACAGAATACAATCGTGAAAGTATGGTTTGTGTACAGAACCGGAGACTATTTTCCGGATCCGTGTCAAACTTCCACATCAGGACTCCGTGCTCGCGTATTTACCTTATATATATCTTTATATATAAAAATTGCGTGTCACATTGTTTGTCCGCAATGAACTCCTATACTACTGAACTGATTTCAGTGAAATTTTCTGAATATTCGCACACTGTGTGCAGTTTGGCCCAACTTGAGAGATAGGATACTTTTTATCCCGATAAGTGACCTTCAATATTTTTTATTGCGAATTTAAGGATTTTTTATAGAAAGGGTCGTCGGAAAAGGCAGAACAACGTCTGCCTGGCCAGCTAGTATATATATATATATATATATATATATATATATATATATATATATACACACATATATATATATATATAATTTCAAGTCTCTACGCCTTATGATTCCAGATATATATAGAGACTTGAAATTTGGTAGGAAAAATTTTGCAGTGGGGTTGTTAGTTTACGGCTTGCAGTCCACCTCATTAACACAAACCCTTAAATACTAAGAGGAATTACGAGTACATCGTAGTCTATAATTATGCTTATTTCTCTATCCTTCAATCCGAAACATTAGTACTGCTATAAATTGTATTTTATCAGTTGAAATAACTGCTTAACAAGTGGTACAATAAAAAACAATTGTACAACCGACTTCAATACAAATAAAATGAGAAAATCATTTATGTAGTCGTCGTCAATTAAATACGCATTATTAAGGATAACTCAAAAACTACTGGAACACATAAAAAACACCAGCTTTCGAATAAAAAATCGGTTCACCTAGAAAAAAATTCTGAAGTAACACACATAAAAATATACAATCGAATTGAGTACCTCCTCTTTTTTTTGAAGTCTGTTAAAAATTGAGTCCTATTTCAACGCTCAGAGTTAATTCCTTTCTTTATTTCACTCCATATTTTATTCGAATCAGTTCTTAGTACTATGCGTATCACGTTCACTCTTGTTCCAGGACGTCCTAGTGCTCCTAGATCTACTTGGCTGTCCTGACCCAGTATTCTACAGTTACTTCCAAGCAACCGAAAAGTGGTATGTCCGGTTGGCCAGCGCTGAACAGAGGCTCGCAGAACTTGGACAGTTGAACGCGTACTCTGTTGGCAAGGAGGAGCAGACATACTTCAGGCTCAGGAGTTCCGGGTCGTTCATTGAAGACGACCATATACCATTTTTAAGGAGAAGTAAGTATTTTTTTATATAATACTGATGTGACTAACGAACTTATTTATGCTTATAATAATTAAACGCTGTTCAATTTTAAGACGCCGCGCCGTTAAGTCTCGTGCTGTCTCTATCACTTTCTATCAAAGTGACTGTGAGACCACGAGACTTACGACGTCTTAAAATTGAGTAGCGTATGAGTATTTGGCCATTAGTCCATCTGATGATAAATGGGTACTGCAGTCCATGCAGCCAATTTCAAACAAAAAACACCACAGATGCGTACTCACCTCTGAGAACTAAGATGGAATTCATCACAGCATGTAATTATACTGACTCTCTATACGTTCAGACCTGGACACAACGGTGCAAACACTGTTGATTACCGGCAGAAACAAGTGAGAGGCTGGTACTTACCCAGACGGACTCCCTATGTAGGAAACGGGTCCTACAATTAGACAGAGTTCATTTTATTCATAACTAGCTATTCCTCGCGACTTCGCCCGCGTGTTATTTGGGGTTTTAATTTGTTTGCGCAGAACCCTAATTCTTTTTCTAAAATAAAATTAGCCTAAGTTACTCCTTGTGACATCAGCTATCTGCCAGTGAAAATCCCGTCAAAATCGGTCCAGCCGTTTCGGAGATTAGCCGGAACAAACAGACAGACAGACAAAAATATTTAAGAAATGTATTTTTGTTATAAGTACCGTTTATAATTTCATATGCATTTAGTAATAAGCTGTAATTTTGACATTACAAACAGACACTTCAATTTTATTTATTTTTATAGATTATAGATTTAGGTCAAACGCCAATTTGAGCTCTTTAACAGATTGTTGAGACGTGATAGCTCAGGAGCTCAGCGCTCGCTGTAAATTTCACAGTACGCGAGCAACCCCGGTTTAATCCCCGCCGGCACTAATGAAATTTTTAATTGCAATTTTAAGTGCTGATTTACCACGTAGGACGTGAAGGAAAACATCGTGAGAAAACCTGCATCTCTGAGAAATACGAAAAAAATATTTCGAAGACATGTGAAGTTTGAAGGGCAGCGCACCGGACATTTCTTTGCCCTAAAACCATTGAGTTATATGTACTACAAACTAGAGAAACTATTCCAAACAAAAATTGTGCGTTACTCTGTCTTCGCTCATGCGCGGGAGATAGTAGAGTCGCGTATGCGCGAAAACTTTAACTTAATATAAAATAAGTTATTAATATAAAATAAATATAAGAATTTAATATAAAATACTCTTATTTTGATCTAAATAAACATATTTCTAAATAAAATGTAATAATTATTATCTTATGGAATTCACAAATCTTCAATTTACGCAATACATATTTAGTTTAGTGTACGGATTGCAAAACAGTTTAGTTGAACATAGTCAATGTTCGGAATGCGAAATCTAGTGCGTAGTACATAAGTATATACATAAAAAACATAAATAAACACTCACGCCTGTCACCCAGAGGGGTAGGCAGAGATTATGGACTTCCATTTGGCACGATCCTGACACACCTCTCTCGCTTCCTCCACATCCATATACCTACGCATACACGCTCGTCGGTTAAAGGTACTCTTGATTTGGCCCATTTTTAATGTATCGCCAATTTGGTCGATAAACTTTCGCCTAGGGCGACCCTTCCCGACTATGCCGTTCACCTCTGCAACATAAATTTGCTTTGTCACTCTTTCCTCATTCATTCTTTCTACATGGCCAAACCACCGAAGCATTCCTTTCTTAATCCTGGTCACAACATCATCTTGCAAACCACACTCTTCTCTTATTAAACAATTTCTCACTCTGTCATTCAGCTTCATCCCTAACATACTCCTTAATGACCGCATTTCTACAGCATTTATTCTACTCTCATGCTTCTTCTGCCACACCCAACTTTCACTACCATACATTAAAGTAGGTACTAACACAGCATTGTGAATTGCCATACGTGCCTTTTTGGACACATTCTGACTTTTCACAATAGAGTGTAGAGCCCCATTCACTCTATTTCCTGCATTCACTCGTCGTTCTATATCCTTATCATATCTACCATCCCTGCTAAACACACATCCCAAATATACAAACTCATCTACTTGCTCTACCAACTCCCCTTCTATTCTTATTTCACATATCGTTTTACTTTCTTCTCTTTCAAAAACCATAACTTTCGTCTTACTTGCGTTCACTTTCATTCCCTTTTCTTTTAATGTCCTATTCATTAATGTAACCATCATTTGCAACTCGGCTGCCGACGACGCAAGTATGACTTGATCATCGGCGTACAAAAGGCATTTGACGGTTAACTCACCCATTCTTAACCCGCATTCTTCTACTTTCAAATTTTCCAAACAACTGTCCATAAACAGGTTGAACAACCACGGGGAAGCCACACAGCCCTGTCTGACACCTTTATGGATGTCAAACCAGTCCGAGTAGGCCCCGTTGATCCTGACACAAGCACTAGAGTCCCTATATAGAGACTTCAATGCCTGTATCAGACCAGCGCTCAACCCAAATGAGTTCAGTGTTTGCCATAACACATCCCTGTCCACTCTGTCATAAGCCTTATAAGTATATATCGATGCCTAAAACTCTCTCAGAAATGAGAGGAGGCCTGTGCCCAGCAGAGGCTGTAAGTTTAACTTTAACAGATTGTTTGTCATGTGCGTGCAGGGGTAAGAGACTACATCGCCCCATTTCGTCCCGTGGGTGTCGTTTGATTGCTTCGTTGGTCAAGTGGTCGTAAGCACGCCCGCTGATCATGTAGTGTCGGGCCAGGCTTAATATCAGTTATTGGGCTTTTCGTCGTGCCTCGGAAAATACCTAAAGCCTTTGGTTCTGCGTCTGATCTCTCTCCGATCGTGTATGATGGCCGTCTCTTTGGACTTTGAGAGTTACTGAATATATAATGCACCTATGCTTTTTTTACGCATACACGCGTACACTATAATCCTGACATGCGCAGATGGCTAGTCTCCATTAAGACTCGCTGCCGTGATTGAATTTAGATCTGGAGGAAGATATTATTATTATTTCGTTTACGGCAAACGTATAATACCCATACCGTAGACGGACAGCAGCGTCGAATCTATCATAAATACATCTATTCTTGATTAAGAATTAAAATGCAGAAGCTTTGTCACCCTGAGTACTAAGATAGAATGCCTCATTTCCAGTAAAAAGGGTCTCCGGTACTCTACATTCACCATACGAAACACAGCAGAATTGAGCTGCTATTTCAGCCCTGGTATTCCGTGAGAGCGGGGTCCTTTCCCGGTCAAGTCGACCCATATGTGCTACAATCATAATATAGCTGTAGTAGAGTTCTACCACGTATAAAATATCTCCAGTGGAAGGTAGGATTTGCTTTGATCGTCACGCTTGGCAGGCGGATATATTGAATGTATTTTTTTACTTTTATAACTGTTCATAGAACCTTCCATCCTGGGTGTGGTACAAGTAAGAAACCCAACGGGTCTTATTGTTTTTGTACAAATTAATTATCCCGCCCGGAATGCCCCAAAAATTGGTTAATTAATTATAATTGGCGAGAAGGCCCAGCTATAGTTCTTCTGATGCTGGCGAAGGGCCAAAAATGGAGTGTTGATTAAAATGACCAACTGCTGGTTCAAAATTATTAAAAGGATGATTTTGCGTAAATTAATGGACTGTATGAATTTAGTATTTCGCGATACTGCAAATGCTCCTAAATTCTGGCTACAGGAAGGATGTGAAGGAATGCTTGTGCACTCACCTGAACTTCTACTCTTCCTCGTGTCTCAAGGGCTGCGGCCAAGACGGTTAGATGTCGACAGATCATCGCGAAATATCGCGTTATAGCAAATGTCTATATACTTTACTATATTTTTGTATAGTTTAATATCTAAATTACACAACGGCGGGAGCGATGACGTGAGTTATAGGCGGTGCGGTTGGTTGCGTGTCTTCTGACTTCTGAGCTTGTGAGAACCCCGTTAACATAAGAGTGCACATGCTAGGCATAAAAGGCGGTAGATAGGAAACCCTGAAACGGGCTTTGCAGTACTTTCATTGGATAATAATCAACGAATCTCATAAGCGTTAGGCGGTACGAGTAGTGCGAAGTGGCGCGAACGAATCTCATAAGCGTTAGGCGGTACGAGTAGTGCGAAGTGGCGCGAACGAATCTCATAAGCGTTAGGCGGTACGAGTAGTGCGAAGTGGCGCGAACGAATCTCATAAGCGTTAGGCGGTACGAGTAGTGCGAAGTGGCGCGAACGAATCTCATAAGCGTTAGGCGGTACGAGTAGTGCGAAGTGGCGCGAACGAATCTCATAAGCGTTAGGCGGTACGAGTAGTGCGAAGTGGCGCGAACGAATCTCATAAGCGTTAGGCGGTACGAGTAGTGCGAAGTGGCGCGAACGAATCTCATAAGCGTTAGGCGGCAGTGCGAAGTGGTGCGAACAGTTTTAAAATAACACTAGATGACGTGTCTCCTCATTCTAAGTCAGGATATCAAGATATTTAAAAAAAACACCTTTTTTCGTATGCTTTTGTACATCATAGTTGGGCGCATATCTTCTTTAACGAAACCAACGCAACGAAACGGGGTGATGGATTTGTTAACGCTACCATCACACGGCTTTATATCCTGTTATCATAGAATTATTACGCATAGAAACGCAGTCCAGTACAAAACACGAGCGTTAAAATGATGCAAAGTCATTATGTTAGTGGGCGCGAGTCGAATGTGCCTACGCTCGTCACACGCACACATACACGCCATTCAGTGATACCAGTGTCTGGCGTTTGCAATCAAATTGTGCAAATCAATATTTTTTGATTAATTTAAAAAAATCGATATAATAAAGATTACGTATTACGTACGAAGATATATTTTATGAGAATATAAAATGGAATAAAATAAACACGATAATGATGGTACTAATATAACTTAATTATACATATTTTAATGGTACAAAAATACAGACGTAATAAAATTTAAGAATATTATTAAACACAATTAATTTGCTCGAATACAATAAGCACATCGTGTAATATTTAATTTTAACCGACTTCAAAACAGGAGGAGATTTTCAATTCGGTGTATTTATTTAAAATGTTTTTTACCTCAGCATTCTACAATTTGATTTGATTGATCCAATATACACGCTAAAATTTTAATGGTTGTTTTCCCGATGTCAAATTATTTTGTCTTGGTAATAATTATTTTATTAAAATTAGGATGCGAGAATGGCAGATTTACAATCGAGAAAACAAAACTCGAATGCGATCTCAAAACAATAGCAATATCTCGCAAGTAGGTCGGGCGTGCAGGTTAGCTTATACCGTATTACTATAAACTGAAAATAATTTCGCTGGATGTAACTTAGTGTTACGTCTATCGCACGCGCTACCGCGCGCTGCCTACACAGTGAAGGGCCACTAATAAATGTTCAGAACATGAACTCTCAAGCGTAGTGATATGACATAAACTAGTAAATATAGAATTGTCTTAGAAATCAGTGTACATACATATTGATAACGTCTCCTTTTTGGGAGTCGGTTAAAATAGACTATGTTTGGGTCTAAAATAACATCTGGTTAATGTTTGGGTGTAAAGTGACATCTGGTTAGTTAAGGCGTTCTTATTAATAATATCTTGATGTTGTAAATAGAAAAGTTTTTATTCTATACTCTAAAACGTAGACTTAGTCAATAAACAAAGCAATTAAAATAGTTGCGTTAAAATAGCGTCGGCGTATCGTGATTAGCTGATCACTCCGTATTAGTTTTAAATAGGCACCCATTATTAATATAATGTTAACACTCAGAGAAGTAGGTATCTATATATAAACATTTGAGTTTTACACAGAGCGTTGCGATTAAACGTTTTAAACACAAATAGAAAATAAATATTTTTAAAAGAAAATTGTGATTTTTTTCCCACAACTAGCAACATTTGTATTAGGATAGCTTAGGTAAGTATTTTTTTAGTTTTACGTAGTTATAATGAATTAAATATATAAATTTGTATGTGAAATGCAGTACCATCACTTCTTTTATGTTTATCATCACTGTTGTGACAATCTTTTACAACAAAAACGGTCATTTTTACAATTTTTCCCGAGCTCTTCTCCGTAAGACATGACGTTGCGCACTGACGCGTCGCTGAGTGAACTAACGCGGTTTCGCGTTAGTTTAACTTGCTTCACTTTCCGTGCGCGTACTAGTATTCTATGCGTAATAATTCTATGCCTGTTATATTATGTGATAAAATTTAGAACGACATCAAATGTGTTTTATGTAATGATAGCTTGCCACAAAGGCATGGCGATTGCGGCAATTTCACTCTATTAACTAGCGAGGCCCATTTCCACCGGTAATTATTGAATAAACCCAGCTGGGGATAAAAAAAAACTGAACAGTTCGACGATAATTATACTACTTTTTGACGATAATGATACTACAATTACCTACTTCAATCGTTCACTGATCACCGCTTTTGTATATTATTTATAACTAGCTGGTACCCGGCGCATTGCTGCCGCAGAAGAAATAATTGTGGAAATATCGTTTTAAATTTGGAAGGGTTATATTGTTTACTTAGGAATACATTTATTGAAATATAATGTTATATAAGATTCATATAAGTTTTTCGGTACGATACGCGCGCCACCTACTGTAGTGTAATTGTGCTATGTCTATAACCTTTCCGCAAGTGCAAGCAAGCAGTGAGTTGACAAAGTTTTAGCGCAATCTGATGAACGGTATGGCAGCGCATAAAATACGAACAAACAAACATTAATTTTCATTTATTAGATAAACATTCAAAGTAGATCGTTCGAAAAAAGCCCTGTAAAAATTCGACGAGATGTCAAATATAGGTATTACAATTATAGATAAGAAGATTGATACGATGTTTTAAAAGAAATTCCTTACTTTCTTAACTAGACTCGAAATTTCTATTGCTGATAGGTAATCAGTGGAAGAAGTAAGTTATGTAACGTGTTTGTTCGGCATATTTTCGCTGTGTGTGGTTAAGTAATAAAAAAAAACAAATAGTTTCAAATTAGTGTACTTTGCACATCGAATTAATTTTCGATAGTTATCGATAGACATAAGCTATCGATAACATTAATTGCTCAATAAAACCGGAATAAATAATTAGAATGAATCAAAATTGAAATTCTCTCTTCCACAAAGATTTGACGAACATCTCGCTACTATATATATATTAGCTGTACCCCGCGACTTCGCTCGCGTGTTAGGGTTTTTATTTTGGGACACTTTGCTTACTCCTTATGACATCTGCCAGTGAAAGTCCCGTCAAAATCGGTCCAGCCGTTTCGGAGATTAGCCGGAACAAACAGACAGACAGACAAAAATTTTAAAAATTGTATTTTAGTTATAAGTACCGTATATACTTTCATATGCATTTAGTAAACAGCTGTTATTTTGACATTACAAACAGACACTTCAATTTTATTTATTTGTATAGATAATATATAAGTAAGGTCTATGTTCAGTAGTGGACTTGTGAAGGGCTGTAATGATGATGATGATTATGATATTTAAAGAGTTTGACGCCTCCGTGGCGCAGTGGCTTAGCAATCAGTTGTTGCGCTGGGGGCCGCGGGTTCGAATCCCGCACGGAACAAGTATTTGTATGGCCTACAAATAATTGTTCCGGGTCTGGATGTTTGTCATTGTGCAATTTATGTTTGTAAACTGCCTCCACGACACAGGAGAAAATCCTAGTGTTGGGGTAAGGTTTTTTTAAAAAAAAAAGTGCGAGACGTTTTATACCATAGTATACACTAATATTTCATACTACCATCGTCAAGCTTGCCCGCCTGTCAAACGTTTCCCTTATCTCTGTTATAGATGGGAGAATTCGAACCAATGATGATAATTAAGTGCCTCAACAAACTTCGTACATGAATGTAAAATTAAAAAATACCTGGATTTGACAATTGTTATAATTTTCAATAGTTTTTTGGATACGAAACAATGTATGAAATACTTTACGCAACAGTCACTTATACTAGTGAATCTCTTATTCTAGTCTAGAGTATAAAATCTTCTAGATATTATTGATAATAATTAAAACCATTTTTGAAATGTAGTAATAATTATATTATATTTTTGTTCACTAACATCTAAAATTTAAAAAAAAAAACACCAACTTTAAATCACTAGCATCAAAATCAGGCAGTAGTTATCAGTCAAAATCGGGGAGTTAG
The DNA here is from genome assembly GCA_963668995.1 of Parnassius mnemosyne. Taxonomy (NCBI): domain Eukaryota; kingdom Metazoa; phylum Arthropoda; class Insecta; order Lepidoptera; family Papilionidae; genus Parnassius; species Parnassius mnemosyne. Next base: position 11,148,822 of record CAVLGL010000093.1, read on the forward strand.
TTTTGAATGATGTATATATTTCTATATGTATTCCACTCTTGTGTCTGTGTGTGTCTGTGCGAGAGAGAGAAAGAAAAAGAGAGGGATTTTGCTCTTTGTTCTTAATTATCAATTCTCATTCTTTTTTATCAGTGAAAGTAGCATGTTTAATTTAGTACCGTGGACATTGATTACGCATTACTGCGTGTAAAAGTATTACCGTTGTAAAAACATTGCAGCACGTGTGCCTTTATTAAAGCTATAAAAATATTACGATATACGTACTAAAATAAACAATAAAAAGTTGGGTAATTAGATCCTCAAAGTAAATTAATAATGAAACAACTCGGAAGATAATAGATACCTTAAATTATTTTTTTTAATTTAAGTCACGTACGAGGGCGACAATGAAAGTTTTTTGAAACTGGCCACTTGTGAACGATATAAAAAAAAATAAGTTCATATTTTGAAAATGGAACTCTTTGCCAATATTATTGTGCATGTATTTTATTAATTTGTGTTTGTGTTTACGATTTGACAGCAAATAGAAAATTGTCTGTGTCACGTCAGCATGAATTTAACACGAGAAAATTTTCGTACAATGATTTTGTATTACTTTCGATGTCATTTAAGTCAACAAGAAAATTATAATAGACTTTTTATAATTTATATATAATTATATATATAATTATAATAGAATTGGCCTTTCACGATAAAGCCCCATCTCGTGCCACTGTTTACAACTGGTTTAATGAGTTTAAACGTGGTCACACTAATCTCACCGATGATCTGCGTGAGGGACGGCTTTCTACGGCGACGACTGAATATAACATCAGAGTTGTGCGGCGTATGATAGAGACTGACAAAAGAGTAACTTATCAGCAGATTCGGACAAGCTTATAATGCATCGGTATGAGTGTAGCGCACAAAATCCTCCACTAATATTTAGCGTCGGGAAGCTTTGTGCCCGATGGATATCTCGTAATTTGACAGACGCCCAAAAACTCCGTCGTGTTGATTGGTATCGTGAAATGGTTCAAAGATTTAACGGAGGTGACTCGAATGCTGTGTTCGACATAATCACGGGTGACGAAAGCTGGATTTATTATTATGATCCAGAAACTATGAAGCAGTCTGCTGTCTGGGTGGTTCCTTCCGAGGAGTTGCCAACTAAAGTGAAGAGAGGTCGAAGCGTGGGAAAAAAGATGGTGGCCTCGTTCTTCGGTAGGACAGGTCATTACGCAACAATTGTTTTAGAGGATCGAAAAATAGTTACTGCAGAGTGGTACACTAACAATTGTTTGCCACTTGTCTTGGAAAAAGTTCGGGAGAAACGACCTCGCAGTAGGATCCTCCTTCACCACGACAACGCTTCACGTCAGACATGGAATTACTGGGTCACCCGCCCTATAGCCTCGACCTCGCACCTTGCGATTTCTATTTATTTCCGAAAATAAAAGAAAAACTTTGAGGAAAACGTTTTATGGACGCCGAGGAAGCAGTGGCTGCGTTTCAAAATGCCGTCGAAGAGACCCCTAAGGACGAGTGGGCAAAGTGATTTTCTCAATGGTTCCATCGGATGCAGCGATGATTGATGTAAATGGACACTATTTTGAAAAGATACAATAAAAGTAATAACTTGCTAGTTTTTTCAGTTTTGGATTTTCCAAGAACTTTCAGTGTCACCCTCGTATTATATATGTAATATTAAAAGACAACCTTGTCTTTTTCTGGTCCTTATTTTTTTTATTAACCAGTATTTTCATGTGGTTATTCCAAAAAGCGAATGTCTAATTATTTAGTTTCGTATACAAGTAACTTTTGACGTGGTCTTTATTTTAATAATCCTACACTTTTTATTTTGGCCGTGGTAGCTCAGGCGTTAAGCGCTCGCTGTAAATTTCAGAGTACGCGACCAACACGAGTTCGATCCCCGCCGGCACCAATGAAATAGTTAATTACAATTTTAAGTGCTGATTTGCCACGTGCTTTTCGGTGAAGGAAAACATCGTGAGGAAACCAACATGTCTGAGAAATACGAAAAAAATATTTCGAAGACATGTGAAGTTCGCCAACACACGCATTGGGGCAGCGCGGCGGACATTTCCTTGTCCTATAACGCTCTCAGAAATGAGAAAACTTTCTATTTATAATACATAAGTATATGTTTGGGAACTAAAACAACAGTACATAGAACAGTTCAACACAACTTGAAAAATTTTTCTAAAAATAAAAATAAAACACAAACGATTCCAAATCACTAGTGGCTTCAGGGAAAGAAAACCCATTTTCTAAGGGCAATATGTATTTTAATCTAACTGTGCGTAGTATAACATTGACTTTGCTTATTGGTTTTTTGTTCCAATTTTACTTAGTCTAGTTCTGCTTCTGAAACTGGAAAAAGTGTCGCAATTATAGTTTAGTTAAAGTGGTTTAAGAAAGATTATAAATTATAACTACTTATTTTGCAAAATAAACTAAACTATAAGTATTATAATCTATACAAATAAATAAAAATTAAGTGTCTGTTTGTAATGTCAAGATAACATCTTTTTACTAATTGCTTATGAAAGTATATGCGGTACTTGTAACAAAAACACAATTTAAATTTTTTTTTCTGTCTGGCTGTTTGTCCCGGCTAATCTCCGAAACAGCTAGACCGATTTTGACGGAACTTTCAGAGTGAGTCAGGGTCTTAGAGTACATATAAGCAAGTAAGATGAGGGCGATGTAGGAGTAGGTATACAAGTAGACGGGGCGCGCTTTGAAAGCTTTAATTCCTGTAGACAGTATAATTTTTTATTTTCTACTAGCTATTCTCCGCGACCTCGCCCGCGTGTAATTTAGGGTTTTAATTTTCTTGTGCGGAACCCTAATTATTTTTCTAAAATATAAGTAGCCTAAGTTACTCTTTATAAAATGAGCTATCTACCTACCAGTGAGAGTCCCGTCAAATCGGTCCGGCAGTTTCGGAGATTAGTCGTAACAAACAGACAGATAAAAAATTTAATAATTGTGTTTTTGTTATAAGTACCGTATATACTTTCATATGCATTTAGTAAAAAGCTGACATTACAAACGGAGACTTCAGTTTTATTTATTTGTATAGATAAGTACGTAGGTACTTTCGTTTTCATTTAAAAACTTCTGCGTACACCCCTTTCTAACCTTATGCCCGTAATCACTTGCCTAGTTTGCCTTTAGGACAATCCGCCACTGATAGAATTAGAGCGCAAATCAAGTGCATGTGCAAGCACAAAGTATACTCGCTATTCCCTCACTCACATCTCTCATAGTCGACGGTATGGCAAACCGACACAAGCGGAGAGACATCAGGCGCAGGGCCAACGGCTTTGCGTGCTTTCCGAGGCACGGGGGTGAGACACCACCAACTTCCAGACCTGCGGGCTGTTAACGAGAATTTCTTGACAGGAAAACGCAGTAGCTGATTTTTGGTTCGCCCCGGAATTCGAACCTTAGGACCACATGATCGGCAGTCGAATTTATGACCACTAGACCAAAAAAGCAATCAAGTATTTTGTAAAAGGAAAAACGTATTTGTAAATATCTATTAAAACAAAGGTCTCCTAAATTTAAAGTTTTTTTTTTTTAATTATTTTCATCGTTTACACTTCGTGAACAGTCTTGGAAAGTAAGGGCGCGTTCCGACGACACGCACCCGCTACGCGCACGCCACGCGCGTCATCAACCGCGTCTAACTCGCTTTGAAATTTGTTGCATATAATTTAAGTCTTATGACAAATCAATAAATCTGAAATTGCATTTACCGACGTTCAACCGCACCCGTCTCGCACACGCCACGCGCCCGCCTCGTTCGCGGGCGCTCGGGTTTCTCATGGAATAAATTACATTTTTGAGCTCGAAGAGTGAGAAGTTCCAGGAATGGCCTGTAGAGTCAACCGTATTTTTTTAAAAGAATAAGAGTGACAAACGAGCACAAATTCCACCTGATTGTAAATGAATGCTGTGGTTACACTTTTACACCTACATCTACAATTACCCTCCGTTACGATTTAAAATGAAGATACCTAGTCGCCCTTGAGGACCATGAAATGCTTCGTTTCTAGTAAAAAGGTTCTCCGATTCTCTACACTCACCATACGAAACACAGCAACATTGAGCTACGTTTACGCTGGTATTCTGTTAGAGCGTGGCCCATCCGTTTCCTGGTCGAGCTGAACAATTCGTGCTACAACCGTAATATAGCTGCAGCACGGCTCTACCACGTATTGAATTTGATAAACATATGCTAGCATACATTTTGAGCAACTGTCATAATGTGCGTGTTTGTTAGGAACGCTTTCCACTGAGGATTAAACCAGGAATCCACCAAAACGGAGACAAGCGGAGAGGAGAGATGTGTCTTAAGCAATTACCTAATAGAACTGTATAATTCATCCGTCTCTTCTCTTAGCTTTTAATCGGCAAGAGCCCTTGCATCATTGTTGCAAGGTCTCTTGCCGGTTAATTTTGTCCAATCAAATTCTACAATTTGTAGACACCCCTTCTTCGTTCCACAGTAACGTGGCTGTATTTGGCCTAAAGGTTCACATAATTTTAAACCCTGATGGCACTCATTCCTTGGCACGGCCTCACCTTGACTTGGTAGATACGTTTCAAACGAGGAGAGATGTCACATATTTGTAAGTTTACAAGTGGTAAATTTAAAGAATTTGTACAACCGACTTCAATATTAATTATTAAGAATAACTCTAAAACTACTGGGTCAGACCTCTATCAAATTTGTATGGGACCACATGAGAAGCACCAGCATGTTGAATCATCAAAATCGGTTAACATAGAAAAAAGCTATAAGGTAACACACATAAAAAACATACAGTCGAATTGAGTACCTCCTCCTTTTTGAAGTCGGTAAAAATAGCTGACAATACAAATGCAGTGGTAATCTATTGATGGACCTTTCCTCGCGCACCACATTTTTACCTAAAGTTAACTAAGTCGGCTTTCCACAAACGCTTACGCCTTAAAAAACTATAAAAATGAATGAGAATGACATATTATTATAACAACAAAAAATCACGTGCAGTGCCGGATTATCCTTATGGTAAACTTGGGCGCACGCGAAGTGTTTAAAAGGAAATATGTACCTGCTAACGAGTATGTACTTATATATAAAAAATCATACTTTTTATAGAGATGTAGATCTTCCTACATCGCCCTCACTTTCTCATCACATTTTTCAACAACGCCCACCTGTTAATGGTATACACGTGTCCTAATTATTTTACAACAAAATATGTTATAAATAATGATATAATAAGTTTATATGCAAAATAAGTACCGTGAAATGGGGTGAATAGAAATCGCGGGATGAATAGAAACAAGTCTGGTTATTTGATAAAGTTGTCTCTAGGTTTGTCTACTGCTCGGGGACGTTAAATAGTAAAATATTATATATATATATATATATATATATATATATATATATATATATATATATATATATATATATATATATATAATATATGGTATTTTTTCCTTGAATTCGAAGTTAATAGATATGACTGAGGACTGAATAAGAACGCTTTTGGGGTTAATAGAAGAAAGGGGTTATTGGAAACGTAAAAGAGGTTAATAGAAACATGATTTTAGGGTTGTCAAAAACTGTTTGCACTATTTATTTACTTCATAAGTTAATTTAGGAAGCTAATTAAAACTAAAATAACAAACGTTTTAACTAAATTAAAGGCATTTAAAAGCCTATTTCTATTATAAATGTTAAATCTGGATATATGTTTTACATTAAAATTTCAAATAATTGAGATTTTACCGTTACACCAGATAGAATTACCTGCAGTAAATATACTCAGTGTGCTCATATGAATTAGTTCTGTCTAGTAGGTAAATATATCATTAATTATAATTGTAATTTATTGTTTAACAGAGCGGTGCGGAATAGGTGTGACGCAAGTTATCAGCCCCAAATCCCGCAATTATGTCCCGCATTAAAGATAATATTAAATACTGTACTCTCGCAGGTATAATGCTATAGATGTATATGTTTGTCTCTTTTTACTGTTTCTTTTTCGTTTCATCGAGTTTCAAATCACAACGATTCTAAAGATGTTTTCACTTCAAAAATATAAATAAATAAAATAATGAATCTCGACACGGCTTATTTGATAGCATTCGCTTTGGTTATTAATTAAAACCATGCGATGTCGGACTTTCTACTATTTTTAACGCTATAGAAAACTAAATGAATAAAATCAACGTTAAGTCACGTTATCAGAGGCGGATTAAATTTCGACAGCACCCTAGGCGCCGATGATGTGCTAGACATCATCGGCGCCTTTCTGGCGGCCATATAATATTATAAATTATTACTGCCGTAAAATGGAGTGAATTGGACACAACTTTCAACTTCTACACTGTTTTTCTTACATATCTTCTTGCAGTTTATTAAATACTATTGCTTCAGACGTGTAAATACATGTAAATTCTTTCTATTTTAGAAAAAAGTACACGGTTTCTATTTACCGGCAATTCGGAAAATTAATAGATACCACAGAGGGGTGAATAGAGAAAAAATGCAAGGGTTGGCAAATTTGCTTTTGTTGTAGTATGTAGGTCGCGAGGTTAATAAAAGAAAACATAACTATATCAAAATTGTCATTATAAAAAATAATTAGTTAATAAATACATATTATATAACTTAAAAATATCAGAGTAATGTAATTTAAATGCTTTGCAGCGTAAGCATTTCCGACGTAAAGCCATTAAATAAATAGGCAACTGTTTACATAGGTATCAACATATTTATTTTTTTAAATAACAAAAATAAATAAAAAGTTCCAAACTTTGTTAAATTATATAACATTAATTATAATACTACGCGTTTTGGTTATTTTAGGAAGTAACCTTTGGTTATTTTATGACGTAGGTAACAAGGCGTGATAAAATATGTCTATTACTTATTTATGAAATTATGTATGCACTAAACATAAAAGGTAATTAACATAATTGCGGGATTTGGGGCTGATAACTTGCGTCACACCTATTCCGCATCGCTCTGTTAAACAATAATTTAAAATTTAAATTTTGTACAGCCGACTTCAATAATTAAGTTATTAAGAATAACTCAAAAATTATCGGTCTGACCTTGATCAAATTCATATGGGACGACACGAGAAGTACCAACTTTCAAATAAAATAATATAAAAATTATAAAAAAAATATCATATGAGCGCACTAAGTGTATTTACTGGAGGAAATTCTATCTGGTGTAATGGTAAAACCTCAAGTATTTGAAATTTTAATGTAAACTCTTTAACAGTGGTAGAGTCACGCGGCAGCTTTTGCTGTCGCACGGATGGGCCGACTCGAACCGGGGTGGTACCACGACCTCACAGAAAACCAGCGTGAAGTAGAGATTTACCTCTGCGTTTCGCTTGGTTAGTGTAGGTGGCCGGAGGCCCTTTTTACTGGAAATGAGGCATTCCATCTTAGTCCTCACGGGTGACAACGCATCTACATTTTGATTTGTAATAGAGGATAGATGTAGATGTCTATGGGCCGCAGCAACCACTTACCATCAGGTGGACTGTGTGCTCGTTTGTCACCCTTATTCTATAAAAAAAAAAAAACATACATCCAGATTTAACATTTATAATAGAAATAGGCTTTTAAATACTTTTAATTATATGTATTAATATATAATGTGTAATATTATTTTTAAACTTGGTAACAATATGATAAATAAACACTACAATTGTCCTACTCCTGATGCAGAGTGCATTAGTCTCATTTTCTCGAAGTTTAGCTTTCTGAAGGTTTCACTTCTACCGCGTTTGACCTGAACACATGTTTTTTTTATTTGAGGCAACAAATACATATAATACATAAACACTCACGCATGTCACCCAGAGGGGTAGGCAGAGACTACGGACTTCCATTTGGCGCGATCCTGACACACCTCTCTCGCCTCTTTTACATCCATATATCTACGCATACACGCTCGTCGGTTAAGGGTACTCCTAATCTGGCCCATTTTTAATGTATCGCCGATTTGGTCGATAAACCTTCGTCTAGGGCGTCCCTTTCCGACCCTGCCGTTCACTTCCGCAACATAAATTTGCTTTGTCACTCTTTCCTCGTTCATTCTTTCTACATGACCAAACCACCGAAGCATTCCTTTCTTAATCCTTGTCACAACGTCATCTTGCAAACCACACTTTTCTCTTATCACACTATTTCTCACCCTGTCATTCAGATTCAGCCCTAGCATACTCCTTAAGGAACGCATTTCTACAGCATTTATTCTACTCTCATGCTTCTTCTGCCAGACCCAACTTTCACTACCATACATTAAAGTAGGTACTAACACAGCATTATGAATTGCCATACGTGCCTTAGTTGACACATTCTGACTCCTCATAATAGCGTGTAGAGCCCCATTCACTCTATTTCCTGCGTTCACTCGTCGTTCTATATCCTTATCATATCTACCATCCCTGCTAAATAAACATCCCAAATATACAAACTCATCCACTTGCTCAATCAACTCCCCTTCTATTCTTATTTCACATAAAGTTTTACTTTCTTCTCTTTCAAAAACCATCACTTTCGTCTTACTTGCGTTCACTTTCATACCCCTTTCTTTCAATGACCAATTCATTAAAGTAACCATCATTTGCAACTCGGCCGCCGACGATGCAAAAATGACTTGATCATCGGCGTACAAAAGGCATTTGACGGTTGACTCACCCATTCTCAACCCACATTCTTCAACTTTCAAAGTTTGCAAACAACTGTCCATAAATAGGTTAAACAGCCACGGGGAAGCCACACATCCCTGTCTGACACCTTTATGAATGCCAAACCAGTCCGAGTAGACCCCGTTGATCCTGACACAAGCACTAGAGTCCCTATAAAGAGATTTTAATGCCTGTATCAAGCCAGCGCTCAACCCAAATGAGTTCAGTGTTTGCCATAACACATTCCTGTCCACTCTGTCATAAGCCTTTTCCAAGTCCATGAACGCACAAAAAACTTTCTGGTTTTTAGTCAAAAACTTCTCCGCTATCATGCGCATGGAAAAGACTTGATCCGAACACCCCATCCCCTTTCTAAATCCAGCTTGCACATCCCAAATTTTTCCATCAGTTTCTTCCATAACTCTTTCAATTAACACCTTAGCATACAGTTTACCCACAATGCTAAGCAAGCTGATACCACGGTAGTTTTTACAGTCCTGCTGCGACCCCTTTCCCTTATATATTGGGACTATAACGGCTTTGCACCAGTCTTCCGGTACCCGTTTCAGTTCCCAACATAAATTAAACAAGGTGTGCAGCAGGCCCGTAACCACACCCTCACCAGCCCTCAGCATTTCGAGTGATACTCTATCATATCCAGCTGCCTTACCTGCTTTCATGCTTTTCATTGCTTTCATTATTTCATCTACACTTATCTCCCTACCTCTCTCCACTTCTTCGGGAATTTCTATTTCACTTATTCCAGACGACTCTTCACTCTTAAACACGCTTTCAAAGTATTCTTTCCATCTCTTTAAATTCGAAACTTCATCATTCAGCATACAGCCATTCTCGTCTCGTATAACATTTATTCTAGGCTGTTTTGAATTTCCCCTGGCGGTTCTTACAAGCTTCCAGAACATTTTAATATTTGCCTGGAAGTTATCAGATATCCTTCTATCATTCTTATCTATCCTTTCTTGCTTTTTCCTTTCAACAACTTCTTTTACTCTCTTATTTATACGTCTAAAGTCTGCCTTTTTTCTTTCAATCTCATCATTCATACCGCCAGAATTAACAGCTTTAGTTGCTAGTAAATCTAGCCATGCTCTCTTTTTTGCTTCAACTTCCATCCGTACCTCATCATCCCACCACAACGTATTACTTTTCCTTTCATTCGTTCTCTTACTTACACCGCATACTTCGGTGGCTGCATCCACCAAAACTTTCTTAATATTATTCCATACATTCTTCAATTCTAAATCATTCATACATAATTCATTCAACCCACTTATATTTTCCCTCAATCTGCATTTATACTTCTCTTTCACACCTTCATCTTGTAACCTCTCTATTCTTATACGCTGTAACGCAGTGGTAGACACCGATGTCCGATGCCGCCAACGTCTGAATAGACCATTAATTCGGCATAAGACCAAGTAATGATCCGTCCCTACGTTGGACCCCCGGTAAACCCTTGTATCTACCACTGCGCTCCTCATTCTTTCATCCACAATTATAAAATCTATCATGCTTCTATCATCCCCTCTTTCCCATGTATACATGTGAATCCTCTTATGGCGAAAGAAAGTGTTCGCCACAAAAAGATTCTTTTCCACACATACGGTGAGGAGGTCTTCACCATTCTCATTTATTCTTTCATCGCCAAACGTTCCTAATATCCTTTCATAACCAGACCTCTTCACCCCAACCCTTCCATTAAAATCTCCTAACATAATAATATTTTCATTTTCCTTACATTTCATCAACACCAGCCTTACCAACAAATAATAGTACTATAAGTATTAAAAAGAATAATTTAAATAAAAAAAAAAACGAATGGCTAATAATCAACTACGTTATCCACGTAATGTCCATGTTCATCTTATGACCTATCCGTTAGGAGGCACTATTGAGGTCGTTGAGCATAGTGCTTTGGTCCTCCTGAGATTCTGCCATAAGGATTATATCGTACCGTATCCTTTCCAGTCCAGTAGCTTGAAAACGTCTTCTAATGCAGCGGTGAAGAGTTTCGGGGATATAACGTCACCCTGTTTTACACCTCTCTGCAGTTGAATAGGTTTCGTACTCTAGTTCTGTACTCGGATAGCCATCGTTGCTCTACTGTATGCGGCACAGAAGGGAAATCGGTCTGTAGTTCTTCAAGAGGGCGTTGTCGCCTTTCTTGAAGAACAAGACTTGTTTAGTTCAAACAAAAATAAACTTATACATACAATATATCTATTAACTATTGATGCATATGCTCATATATATTACAATACAACTATCATCACAGACTTACTTAATTTAATAGTGTAGTCTACCTTATATTAGAGTTTATAGCGTAACATAAACAAACTGGTTTATTTGAATTCTTTTTAATAAAATACTAATAATGTTATAAAACATTACTAATATTCCCTTTAAGGCGCAGGTTGAGTAAAATGTTGCGCTAGTCGTTATTTGTGCGGTTTTTAGGAGCTATCTACTTTTTATTTAAAAGATATATCAACAAATAAAAAACACATTATATTTCTAAATAATCTTGATTCCATAAGAGCTATATCCAATTTTTTTTAAAGGAATAAATATTAATATAATCGCCTTACAACGAAACCATATAAATGTGAAATAATTATTGATAACATGCATCTCCTCGTAAAGTAAGTATTATTTTATTTTGCGATTTACACCAATGGATAGGCAATTTATTAATGAACATTTCTATTATAAATTTTTTTTCAAAAGGCCAAAATTTGATTTTATTAAGAAATTATTTTAAAATCTGGGCGTATTCACTGCCCACGGGCTTGCTGGAGTCAGTGAGCGCTGAGCGCTGAGCTCTTGAACGTGAAACCCGTGTCGTTAGTCAGAGCGTCGGCCAGCGCACACGCTCACGTTATCTTATCAGTCGATAATATTATTACTTATTAGGTTATTTATAGGTAGTATTATTTGTTTGTTTTGGGTATAATTTTTCGTATTAGTTATACATATATTTGTTGTGTTTTTTACTGTGCGAAGAAGCTTTTTGCGTGTATTTTCTTTGAAGTAAATGCAAATATAACAATTAAGCACCATTGCAGCATGTAAGGTTTGGTTTGAATTGGGCGTTTAATTTGGTCTATGGTCGTCTAATAAGGCCCCGTCGGGTAAGTCGGCCTATAGGCGACTAATTCGGCCTGGGCGTCTAAGTTGGCCTATCTGCGGCATTGCGGGTTATTACTCGACTCTCTAACTAAACTGACCATTTATTTTTTAACTCAAAACGGGACATGGGTTTATTTATACTCTAAAGACTAACTTTATACAATTAGTGTTCACTATAAAATTATATTCGGTATAGACGGTAATTATTAAATGCAACATATTTTTTTAATTATTAATTACATTTGTCAGTGGATTAAATTTGCTTTAATAAAGTTGGTGATGATTTTAAATAAGAATAAAATTCTGGGCAAGTTTTTTTTATTGTTACCTTTGTTAACAACATCGCCTTTAGAACTGGAACCGTAAGTGCTTTTTTTCAGACGTCCACAATTTATTCAAAATAGAAAAATATTCTTTCTACTGGAGCATTTGTACCAGGTAGACATAAAATATATTCGATTAAAAAAATTATGTTGAAGATTGTTGACTTTGAATACTTCCATCCAACGAGTTACGGGACAATTTTGTGTCCCGGAGCTTTATTTGGGGATAATGGGACAGGTGACCGAGAAAAGGGACAGTCCCGTTCAAAACGGGACGTATGGTCACTTTACCTATAACCCGTCGACGGCTCCGTGGCGCAGTGGCTTAGCATTCAGTTGTTGCGCTAGGGGCCGCGGGTTCGAATCCCGCACGAAACAAGTATTTGTAAGGCCTACAAATAATTGTTCCGGGTCTGGATGTTTGTCCTTGTGCAATTTATGTTTGTAAACTGCCTCCACGACTCTTATTCTATATAACTCTCACTCTGCGAAACATCCTATTTATTTATTTATTCTTTATTGCACCAAATATTTGTACAAAAGGCGAGCTATCTATCTATTTACCTATAGTGAGTAGGTATCTTTTAAACTCACAATTTTCAATGCTTCATTTTTAATATATAATTAATTATAAAATTTCATAATTAGATAATATATGAGAATACATAATTCTAATATAATGCAACTAATGTACCGAATAAAAAAATTAAAATACATTTATCGTTGTACGCTGTGTGTATTTCCATAAAATAGTTTATTGATGTTGAAAAAATACTACGTTCGTACAGTAGGTGGCGTCTTACATATTTCTTAAACGATATATTGTAGCGAGTCGGCGCGGCACACCAAATGCTCAAGGTCGTTCGCATGGACCCCTTAACCACCTCTGGCAAACTTAAAATGCTTGTATTAGAAGTGGTTCACGACAGTAGTCGCAAGGCGGATCCGAACCCATAACCTTTCGAGTTCACGGTTCGCGCCCTGCCATTAGGCTATTAACGCTTCAATTGTGCCCTTACCATGAGAATAAATAAATTTTCTTGGCAACTAACGATAAATATGGCACGTAAGTATGTAGTTGTATTTTCATTTTCAAATACGAAACGAACATACTGATCTGAAATAAACTTCAACTCACGTTGACAAAGTGTGCATATAAATTTTGATAGCGTTTTCTTAGTCACATTAAACAAAGTGTAACGGTTCCATTGCGCAGTGGCTTAGCTATTAACTGGCGCTGCTGTGGCGCTGAGGGCCGCGAGTTTGAATCCCGCACGGAACAAGTTTATGGCCTACAAATAATTGGACCTGGTCGGGATGTTTGTGTATGTAAACTGCCTCCACGATACATGAGACTAATCATAATGTGGAGGTAACGGTTTTTAAAAATATCTAAAAAAAGATCAGTGTTAGATTGTCGATAACAACATTCGCGGTTTACAAAACAAAGAAGTAGTCTTCTCGCCCGCTTGTATTCAACTAAAGGAGTTACGGAGAATTGACCGTAACTTAGTTCGCAATGTATTATAGCCTAGACCCTAGACGCTCCAATATATCTGGACTCGTAAATTTACGCACATCCACTCACTCACTCACACAATATTGTATTGTTTACTTGTAAAAATGTTCAATATTTTATAGTTGAGCTGTTTGGCCAGGAACTTTTGCAATTTATACTAATGTCAATGTCATATCAGGACTAGACTGAATTAGATGAATATAATACATCAAACGAAAATCTGAACTTTAAACTGTTAAATATGTGTGTTCAATATAATTTAGTTTCTATTTAAATCTATTCCAAATACGTCATCTTCTATACATATAATAAAACTGTAAATAGCAGATGTCTGTACATTTTATATTTTTGTAATAAAAGTGATTGAGGGGTACTAAAAATAAGTAATTAAATACATTTCTACCATTTTTAGAATTTTCTGTCTGTCTGTCTGTCTGTCTGTTTGTTTGTTAACGTATCACGTAGAAAGTACTAATTTATATCATAAGAATTGTTAAGGAAATTATAAAGTGTATTTTCGGGTTACATTTAGTCTTTATTTCATTAAAATCAGTTCATTCCATCAAAAGTTATGATAAATATTCTGAAGTATGGGTAGGGAAGTATAGGTACGAATTTGCTCAACGGTGGCTTTGTTTGAGTCATCAAGTGCATTTTAAACTAATATCATATCATAAATCATAGTTAAATTATGTAAAATAATGATATAATTATGTATATCTAAAACGCAGTAAACAAAAGTATTAAAGAACGTATTAAATATATTATACAAAAATATATTAACATTATTAACTAAATCTGAAGCACAATAGTTAACCCATTTCTTCGATAGATGGTGGTGTTGTGAAAATGTAATGCAATTGTAATGTGGTTTCTTCCTGTAGATGAGTTTTCATATTTACTGCTAATCTTTATTATATTACTCGCTGCCCTACTGCGTGTTGACAAACTCAATTTATTCTTTACCGCCGAGTACTCTATGTGGTAAATCAAATTTTAAAAGAGCTATTAACAATTGCGTTGGTTTTGGCGAGAGTCAAACTTTATTTTTTGCTTACTGTACAGGCACTGATTTATAAGTTCTCTTACGTTTTATATAATGTATCAATCGCGTCAATTAATCTCTTTTATTTTTAGAATTGATGTTAGCAGCGCCATCTCTCTTTAAATATATACATATAATAAAAATGATGATAACATGTTGTATCTCTTTCTGTACATTGTATATATATTTTGGTGGCTAAAATCATTATGGGGAACTGAAAATAATTAAATAAGAACATTTTATAAGTTTTAGAATTGTCTGTCTGTCTATTTGTCTGTTATTATATGAACGCATCACGTCTAAAGTAAACATCTTTTATTTTCAAAGAAATCGTTAAGAAAATCATAAAGCGTATCTTCGAGTTACATTTAATCTTTGTTTTATTAAAATTGGTTAATTCTATCGAAAGTAATGATTATTATTTTGAAATGTGGGTTCGGATTTGTTCAATGGCGCCATAAAATCTCAGAAATAGTAATAAAAAGATTTGTGTTAAAAAAAAAACGTTCCATAATAATTAATATATTTATACTTAAAACACAAAAAGAGATTTAAAAAGGATGTTTTCTCACACAAAGAACGTAATGGATGGAGTTGTACAAATTACAAACTTTTCCGAATTGCTGTGTTGAGATTTTTCGCCGATGAATCGTATTGAGACTTACTGAAGAAATTTGTATCCATCGAAGCCATACAACGGAACCCGACCAAAAATAAAAATTTTGCAACGAAATGTCGTGATATTGTATTGTTACGAGCTTGGGGTTCGAGACAATTAAAAACTGCCGATTGATTTACCAAAATTGACACTTTAATTACACAACACTAATTACAATCTTAAATCACACTAATAATAAAACACAGTTCGCCGTTATTTCGCTTCGAAGTATTCTCTTGTATCGCCAATTCAATACTGCCCCGGTCGTGGTCTATACCGGCCTTATATAGGGCCTCAGATAGTTTCCAGAACCTTCTACTGTAGCGACATCGAGAATGTTCGAGTACATATCGGTCCCGAAATTTCTGGAAGGATCTCGACTCTCCTAGTTCTGCTACTCGACACTAGAGGGCGCTAGTGTGACTAGTGTTGCCATGTACAAGACATTAATAGTGGCGCGCAATACTTTCATTTACTCGACACTAGGGGGCGCTAGTGTAACTAGTGTTGCCATGTACAAGACATTAATAGTGGCGCGTAACACTGCCCCCTCCTAAGACATGCTCGTCCCGAGCATTATTGGCCCCATAATAACGCGCCAGTCGATCCACATGGACAATCTTAGGAGTACCTCTGGCACCTTTCTGTATCCGGTAGGTTACATCATTGATCCTTGTCACAATCCGGTACGGTCCGTCCCATTTAGCTTGAAGCTTAGGAGATTTCCCTTTGCTGCGAACTGGATTGTGTAACCACACTAGTGAACCTTCATCAAAGCCCTTGTTGTTCATTTTGCGGTCATACCGTGTTTTCATCTTCTCAGACGTTTGCTGGCCCGTCTGTCTGACGTGCTCATAAATGTCATTCATTTTGTTCCGCAAGTCATTTGCATAATCGGTTATACTGCGTGGGGCATCAGGTGGTATTCCGGTGATCAGGTCTGCAGGCAGCCGCAATTCTCTCCCAAAGTTTGCGAAAGCTGGTGTCACTGATGTACTTTCGTGAACAGCGCTTCGATATGACAACAAAAACGGTTGTATGTGCCTGTCCCAGTCTCGTTGCCGTTTTTCCACAACTTTTGCTAGGTACCTCTCCAATGTCTGATTAAATCTTTCTACCATTCCATCAGATTGTGGGTGGTAAGAAGTTGTTCGTGTTTTCTGAGTACCCATAACTCGGCAAGTTTCCTGGAATATTTGAGACTCAAAATTCCTTCCTTGATCGCTGTGAATCTCTAAAGGTACTCCAAAACGACAGAAGACTTCATGAACTAGTTTATCTGCAACTGTTGAAGCTTCTTGATTTGGAATGGCGAAGACTTCTGGCCACTTAGTGAAGTAATCCATCACTACCATGAAATACTTGTTACCACTTTCAGTTTCTGGAAACGGCCCCGCAACGTCAATGGCTATCCTCTCCCATGGTGCACCAACATTGTACAATTTCAATGCGCCTCTACTACGAATTTGAGGTCCCTTTACAGCCGCACAACTTGTACATTTGCGGCACCAGTCCTCGACATCGTCACGACAGTGGACCCAGTAAAACCGTTCTCGGATCTTCAGGAGAGTTCGTTTAACTCCCAGGTGGCCTCCTGAACAACCACTATGGTACAGCTGTAGAATATCCGGCACTTTAGCCTTAGGGACAACCATTTGCATATGACACCTGTCTCCCCGACCATTTTCCCATTTACGGCACAGGACTCCATCCTGAATCAGCAAGCTGTCCCATTGGGCCCAATAGCTTTTCGTGGTCGAACTCATTGCTGAGACGTCGCTCCACTTGGGCTTAGGAGCACTGGCCTTCATCCATTCCAGAATCGGCTTAATGTCCGAATCTTCCTGCTGTGCATGTTGTAGGCTGTCCTTCCACTCATTGCTGAGCTGGTCTGTCCTGAGCATTCTCACAGATACCACTTCCTTACCCTCTTGCCTAGTACAATGCTTGCAATCTTCAGGGCAAGGTCTTCTTGACAATGCATCTGCATTGCCATGAGATTTCCCGCTGCGATGTTCGATCACAAAGTCGTATTCCTGCAGTAGTTTTATCCATCTCGCAACTTGTCCTTCCGGATTTTTGAACTGCAATAGCCATTTCAGTGCAGCATGGTCAGTTCGTAAGTGGAATTTCCGCCCTAGAAGATATTTGCTAAAATGCTGCAAGGACTTTACCACAGCAAGCAATTCCCGTCTTGTGACACAATAGTTCCTTTCCGGCTTTGACAACGACTTGCTGAAGTACGCTATCACAATCTCTTGATCACCATTCCGTTGAGACAACACACCGCCAAGTCCTAT
This sequence comes from Parnassius mnemosyne, assembly GCA_963668995.1. Lineage (NCBI taxonomy): Eukaryota > Metazoa > Arthropoda > Insecta > Lepidoptera > Papilionidae > Parnassius > Parnassius mnemosyne. The sequence goes on from CAVLGL010000093.1 coordinate 11,166,534, forward strand.
ATCACTTGCGTCTGTGTCAACTATGAATTCCTTGCCCGCATCAGGGTACCCCAAAATAGGTGTTTTGCACAGGCGGTTCTTGAGCTCCTGGAATGCAATATCGCAACTTTCATCCCAGCAGAATTGTCGCTTCTCCTCGGTTAGCTTGTGCAGAGGTTTGGCTATATCTGCAAAGTTCTTCACAAATCGCCGATAATAAGAGCACAAACCCAAAAATGCTCTAACCTGTGTCTTGTCTTTTGGGACCGGCCACTCCTTGACAGCAGCAATTTTCTCTGGATCCGTGCGGATACCTTCTTCCGACACTACATACCCCAAAAAACTAACTTGCCGTTTGAATAGTGAGCACTTCTTTGGACTCAACTTGAGGTTGGCACTCTGGATCTTCATGAGCACGCGTTCCAGGTTTTGAAGGTGTTCCTCAAACGTACGGCCTACGATGATGATGTCATCCAAATAGACCAGACAGGCATCTCCAATTAGCCCGGTAAGTACAAGCTCCATCAATCTTTCAAACGTTGCTGGAGCATTGCACAATCCAAACGGCATGACTTTAAATTGCCACAGACCCTTTCCTGTGGAGAATGCAGTTTTCTCCTTGTCCTTAGGGTCAATTTCAACCTGCCAGTAGCCACTTTTCAGGTCCAGCGTACTAAACCACTTTACGCCTGTGAGCATGTCCAGCGTGTCATCAATTCTAGGCAAGGGATAGCTGTCCTTCTTCGTAACGTCGTTCAGGCGGCGGTAGTCAACACAAAACCGCATGCTGCCGTCCTTCTTCTTTACCAGCACCACAGGTGAACACCATGGACTAGATGAAGGTTCAATAACACCATCCTTCACCATTCCCTCAATCATGGTTTCCACTTCCTTTTCACGTGCTACAGGCAATCTTCTTGGCCGCTGACGAATAGGCAATACTTGTCCTGTGTTTATTTTGTGTTGAACTAAGCCAGTCTTTCCTATGTCAGCTTCGTTTGACGAGAAAATATTGGCGTACTTGAGTAACAACTTCTTCGCCTTGACCATTTCATTCGGGGAGAGAACGCTGCGACAGTCTTCTAAAAGTGTGGTCACTCTCGTTTGTCCATCCTTGCTAAGGGTCCCAGTCGATAAATATTCGCATCGACGCAACCAATCCACTTCCTCACTAGTACCAACCAATGTGCCTTTTTCTATAATCTGTTCCTGATCACAAAGGTTCAACACACGTACTCCTGAGATGTCGGTGGTTCTGACCAAGGTTCGAGCCACTTTCCATGGAAGGTCATTGTCTACCCTTTCCACGAGTACACAACGATGAGCTTGCCCAGGACTCCGAGGAAGACTAACCGGCACAATCGTTTCCGATCTCGGCGGAAGAACAATCTTCTTAAGGCTGTACACATTCCCTGGTAACGCCCCTTCCACGAAAAGTTCTTCTTGTCCACATTTCAAAACACCTTGCTTAACGTCGATCTCACAACAATTCTTCCTCATAAAGTCTAGGCCCAGGATGCAGTCGTCCATTATATCAGCCACGATGACATTATGCAGGTAGATCATGTTGCCTAGCTTCAACTCCATCTCCTTCTCTCCACGGACGGGTATGCGCTGACCGGTGGCTGTCACCAAATTAATGCGTTCTCGGTTGTATGCGGAGTCACCAAGGAACCGACTTATAAGTTGGGAACTGACAACCGTGCGAGAGGCTCCAGTGTCTATGGTCAGTTTACATGGCGTTCCGTTGACTTCACCCTTGATGATTAGGCTGTTCCCATCATGAGTTTGTGAGATCGAAATCCTTGGGGCTCTTTTAACATCAGCCAGCACCCGCCAGTTTCCCTGCTGCTGCTGGGCGGTGCTATTATCCACACTACCCTCTCGAGATCGATCACCTTCCCTTTTTACAGTTCGCTTAGGGCAGCTGGATCGAAGATGGCCCCTTTCTCCACAGCCGTAGCACCTAGGGCTGTAGCTTTTATTGCGGTCCTGAACTTTAGCTGCTGCAACCTCCCTGACGCGGTGGGAACGATGATCCTGCCGCACGGCTTCCACCTCCAGTGCATGGGTCAAGGCGTCCTTAAGCGTCTCGTGGTGCCCGAGCCTCACAGCAGCTCTGACTTCAAGGTCGCGGATGCCGTCGATGAATGTCTGCACCAGGTTCCCTACAATAAGCGCAGGTACAGACTGGTACGCTTTTCGAACCAGCTTCTCCACCTCAAGGGCCCACTGCTGCAGGTTTTCGTTACTGCGTTGCACGCGATCTTTGAGCTGCGCACGAAAGACGTGTTCCAGGTGAGCGTCGCCATATCTCGCCTCCAATGCCTCAAGGAGCTGCTCGTAAGTCACTTCCTTACCGAGAGCTTCCAGAACAGTTAATGCCTGGTCGCGCAGGCCTAGGGTGAGAGCAGTCATGGCCTGACTTTTATTCCAGCCGTTCGCTTTCATGACAGCCTCGAACTGGATTTTATAGGCCGACCAGGAAGAAGTCCTGTCGAACGGTGGCACTTTGAATCCACGTAGCGAAGGTGTTGTAGCTACCACGGGAGCTGTAGCTCCATCCCTAAGTTTGAGGTCGTCCAGCGTTTTCTTCACATCAGCCATCACGTTGTCAACCCGATTGTTCACTTGGTCGATTCGGGTTTCAGCTTCCGACAGGCGGTTGTCATGTTGAGCAACCCTATCCTTCACCTCCTTTATCTCTTTCCCGAAGGTAGCGTGAAGGTCCTTCCTGAGGAGCATCTGTTCTTCCATACCGCGCTGCAGCTGCTCTTCCAGCCGACGGGTCTGTTCCTCCTGTCGGCGGGCCTGTTCCTCCTGTCGGCGGGCCTGATCCTGCAGCATCATCATCAGAGCACCTAAGTCAGGTGCTGCAGATGCAGGAGCTGCTGACGGGCCAGCCTCCGTGGTTAGCAACTGGCCCTCCGACGTTTGCGGCGTTGCATTACCAAATCGTCTCTGGTCCGTCTCCTGTTGGCGTTGACTTCGGGTACGGATACCCTCCGTGTCGTCTTTAGGTAAAATCGGCATATTTGATCCCACTTCTGACACCAATTGTTACGAGCTTGGGGTTCGAGACAATTAAAAACTGCCGATTGATTTACCAAAATTGACACTTTAATTACACAACACTAATTACAATCTTAAATCACACTAATAATAAAACACAGTTCGCCGTTATTTCGCTTCGAAGTATTCTCTTGTATCGCCAATTCAATACTGCCCCGGTCGTGGTCTATACCGGCCTTATATAGGGCCTCGGATAGTTTCCAGAACCTTCTACTGTAGCGACATCGAGAATGTTCGAGTACATATCGGTCCCGAAATTTCTGGAAGGATCTCGACTCTCCTAGTTCTGCTACTCGACACTAGAGGGCGCTAGTGTGACTAGTGTTGCCATGTACAAGACATTAATAGTGGCGCGCAATACTTTCATTTACTCGACACTAGGGGGCGCTAGTGTAACTAGTGTTGCCATGTACAAGACATTAATAGTGGCGCCTAACAGTATTTATAATATACGCAAAACCAGTACTGTTATTTTAGCGCTTTGGGAACTAGATTTAGCGCTTTTTTGGATGTATAGCGCGCATTTCGAAATTTTAGCACCTAGCGCTTAATCCAGCGCTTTTTGGTGTATTTAGCACACATTTCAAAATTGTAGCGACTAGCGGTCTATCTAACTCTTTTATAGCAGCTCTGTTAGTCCACATTACCGATAATAATAATAATGACCTTTATTATTTTTCCCACAAATAGTACATTGCAGTTTATCTTTTTCAAACATATTTTTTCCACAAAACAAAGAGCGTGGGAGACGAGTCCAAACTAGGATACCCTGTGCTATGGATCTCCTGGCTTCCCCTTTAGGATGATCAACTTGATTTTTTTACCGACGACTATAAGCGGGGAAATCCCCTTTATTAAAGTTTTCGTTCATGGTTTTGGCAACGCATTTATTTTGCTTTATTCAGTTTCAGTCAGTTGCTTAGAGCACAGCTAAGTTAAAAGTTACTTAGAAGTTATAACACAAATAAACTGTGTAGCAACCACAATCAGATGCTGACATCTGAAACTAAGTTGCGAAATACATTGCACTTTAAAACAATTAATGACATTTTTATTGTTCGTACAGTACTAACTACTGTTGACAGCAATTGCCATAAATATAAGTCGATGTCCTGCGAAGTATTGATACATCAAAAAAATATTGCCAGAAAAAAAAACTTAATGTGTTTTCTTTATTATGATTATATAAAAAAAAAAACACAAACTTTGTTTGTAGTTAATTTAGCGCGAAATCTAGGGCTTTTTTAAAGCGCTGTTTTCATGAAATCTAGCGCTTTTTGTGTTGTCCTAGAGCTGAATAAGTTTTTTTATCTGGCAGCACTGCCCAAAAACCCTCTATTAAGAAATAACTTTCCTTTCAGTTTTAAGCGCGTTCAGTTCCCAGTTACAGTGAGCGTGTGTTATGCGATGACCGTAAATAAAGCGCAAGGTCAAACTTTACGCGTTGTAGGAGTGTACCTCAGTACTGACTGTTTTGCACATGGCCAACTCTATGTTGCTTTTTCCCGCGTTAGTAGCCCCCGTAACCTTTTTGTGTACACCCCGGCTAAGCCTACTTCTAACGTCGTTTACACAGAAGCTCTATCATAAACGACTTAGAACTTTGATGATAATGATTTATTTAGTTACCACTTATTGATACAGTAATGAAATAAATCGTTTTATATTCTCTTACCTAAACGACAAATTCTTTATGTAAAACCTGTATACGCGAGCTACGCCGCGGGCACAGCTAGTACATAAATATTTATACAATGCGGAGATGCAGTCAATAGAATAGTGTTAAAATATGCAATGCAATTGTTTCATTTATTGGCATGCTAAAACGAACAAAGTATATGAGGGTATTAGCTTCGTCATTTATCGTTGCTATGAATTATTTATCTTAACTGAATTTCTATGACTGAATGTCAAGGAGCATCATATAATCACTACGTTTACCGAATGTTGACGCCTGGTCTTAAAATCTTACAGCTTTAGGATTTTTATAGCTCATCCAATCCACCCCGCACCTCGCTGTTGTTTATGAGTTAAAAGCCAGGCGTATATAGATAAACAAATTATGGTGCCAAATTCTTTAATTTTCAACCGACTTCAAAAAAAACCGGCCAAGTGCGAGTCGGACTCGCGCATGTAAGGTTCCGTACATCGTACAAGATTTAATACTATGTAGGTAAAAAAACATGTTTCTAATAGGGGAGCCCCTTTTAATTTTTGTTGTTATAGCGGCTGTTGTATTCTGTGAAGATTTCAACTGTCTACCTATTACAGATCATGAGATACGGTCCGCTGACAGACAGACGGATGGACGTACAGCGGAGGCTTATTAATAGGGTCCCGTAGGTTACGCAACTCCTATTTTAGTAGTCCTGTCGGGTGGTGGTCCTCAATTCGACTATATTTTTTTATATGTGTAATTATCAAATATAAAAATACTATACCCTAGTTGAACCGATTTTGATGATTCTTTTTTTATTTGAAAGCTGGTTGGTGGAAAGGTGTTTTCATGTGGTCCCATATAAATTTGGTCAAGATCTGACCAGTAGTTTTTGAGTTCTCATTTTATTTATCGGAGATGTCGGTTGTACAAAATTTTTAATTTTACCACTTGCAGATATAACATAATCTCGGGAATTAAACGTTTTATTTTGGGTTCTCAAAATAGTTGTCCCTTGAATATAAACAGATAGCAGTAGGCCAATTTAACAATCGTACAAAGTAAAAAGAACTTAAGCTGTGCTGATCTTTGTAAAATCTAGGTCGTCAAAATCATAGTCACTATTCAGAATTTATTGTACCTATTGTCATTAATGTTTATAATACGTCCGCAAATTTTAGACTACCTAGTGGAGCCTTTTTTTTAACTTGAAGCGGAAATGATTTCATATATTTACGCGAACACTACACATTGAATTACACAGAAACTAATTCTTTTTTTTTTTTTCTAAGTAGTCACTAATATTATATTTCCTTACTCTCAAAGTCCGATGGGACGGTAAACCGACACGATCGGAGAGAGATCAGGCGCAGGACCAACGGCTTTACGTGCTTTCCGAGACAGGAAACACCGCCAACTCCCTGACTCAGAACTGCTACTGAGAATTTCTTGAAAGAAAAACTTTTTGGCCCGACTCAGGATTCGAAACCGATAATTTAGCACGGTAGCGTAAAGATATAGTTACACCGTTATCTGTCAGAAGCCTTAAGATCTTTTACTGTATTGTATATTATACTACTGCTTCTTGAGATAATAGGAAGAATACAGCGGATCATTATTGTTTATTATTTTTTTAGTTACAGCCTATATAAGCCCGTCTGCTGGGCACATGCCGCTTCTCAATTCTGAAAGGGTTTTAGGAAAAGGAAATGCCCGCCGCGTTGCTCCAATGCGTGTTGGCGAACTTCACATATTTTCGAAATATTTTTTAGGGTTCCGTACCTCATAAGGAAAAACGGAACCCTTATAGGATCACTTTGTTGTCCGTCTGTCTGTCAAGACCCTTTTTCTCAGGAACGCGTGGAGGTATCAAGCTGAAATTCATATCAAATACTCAAGTCTACTGTCCCTTGAAGCTGTGAAAAAATTAAACTTCTAAGCCAACGTAATCAAAAGATACAGCCGATTATGCCGCAAATTTTCGACATTCACAAGGGAATCAAAACCTACAGGGTACTTTCCGTGAAATCAGAATCTTAAATTTGGTACGAAGCAACATTTTATAGCACAGATAAAGGAAAAATTGCGAAAAACATAAATTTTTAGTTACATCATATAATAAAAATATTTTTAATAATTTTAAACTTATATACCTACGGATTTGTTCGGAACCCTCGGGGTGCGCGAGTCCGACTCGCACTTGGCCGGTTTTTTTTTATTTCTCAGACATACAGGTTTCCACCTGAAGGAAGTTAGCGTAGAATTTTGTTTTTAATTAAACTGTATGCCAATTAGATAGAATTTAATTTTGCTCTAAAACATAAAATATCTACTTTTAAAATTAAACTGTATGCCAATTAATTGCTCATTAAATGCTCCAGTAGACTCCGCAATTGTTCCACCTCTATTGCTATTAGTTAATTTATAATTAATTTAAAAAAAATAATTATCGAAAATTTAATTTTGCTATAAAACAAAATATCTAAGCATACAGTTTAATTTAAAAAAAATAATGTTCTACGCTAACTTCCTTCTCGTCAGGTTTCCTCACGATGTTTTCTTTCACCGCTGAGCAAGTGGTAAATCAGCACTTAAAATTGCAATGAACAATCTCATTGGTGCAGGCGAAAATCGAACCCGGGTTGCTAGCGTACTGTGAATTTTATTAAAAACAAACCAACGCTTAGCCCCTGAGCTGCACCCTTTTTTATTAAATAAAAAAAATAAAAAAGGCTATTTTTTACATTAAATTAAATTATATTGTATATCAGTCTCAAGGTTACAACGCTCTTAAACAATATTAGGAGAGTGGTAATTATCTCGATAGAGCATATCATAGGCAACCAGTGTCGGTAGGGTAACCACTGGCGCTGCCACACAATATTTTTATATATATATAACTTTTTTTATATAGGATAGGGTGACAAACGAGCACACAGTCCACCTGATTGTAAGTGGTTGCTGTGACCCATAGACATCTACATCTATCCTCAATAAAGAATAAAAATGCCGATGCGTTGTCACCCGTGAGGACTAAGATTGAATACGGAACACACCAGTGTTATGCTGCTATTTTACGCTGGTGTTCTGTGAGAGCGTGATCCTTCCCGGTCGATTAAGTACTAGTGTAGCTGCAGCATGTTTCCACCACATATAGTATTCGAGCCGTCATTCCATTATCATCCATTACTACTTATAAAACTCCACTACTAAACATAGGCCTATAGGTTGCCTCATTTGAAGGGATTATGCCATAGTTGCCACGCTTGCAAACCGCAGTTTTTTTAATAATTTTGACTTGTTATAAGGAAGATGCTATACTGGCCATCTGTTTCAGTTTGCTTTTGTCGCCTCTTACAACAGCCACGAGACGATATAAGCAATCATTAATTATTATTATTACATGCGTATGGCGCCGTCCTATTGCCATCGCTCGCGCGATGACGCGATGCGATTTCATCGTCCGATGAGTCCGCTCGCACGTTTATAAATCGTGTGTCCTATTTTGGAGCGATGCGATCACTCTCCAAATGGCTCTTAACAGAGTTACACAGTTTTTGCTGTCGAGCAATATTTCTTTAATAGTGAACAACATTAAAAAAAATAAACGTAAACGTGGTACCCCACCCTTGCCTCCGCCTCTTGGTCGCGCGAGCGCCATTAGGACATTCAGTACCGATTAGTATGTTTGATCGGACAATCGTCCGATCTATACGATGCGTCGATAATCGCACGACGAAAATTAGACAATTCGATCGCATCGCATGATCGTACGACCTTCAATAGGACATTCCGCAGATATGAGTATGTTTAAACGTACGGTCGCACTATCATTTTCCTCGGACGCACGCTTGATCGCGCGAGCGATGGCAATAGGACGGCGCTTATATGTAGTCGCAATTTGAAACTTCCCATAGTCGCCTCTAACGACGCCAACAGAACTAAGTGGGGTCAGCACCGGCTTTAGGGGGGCAACCCGAACCGCCGCCCAGGGCGTCACACGCGGCAGCTTAATTTCGCCACTATAATTTTAATAACTATCTCTAACAATCTAAATCAAATTTAAAATAAATTTTTAATTATAATCAAACTAGGGACCCGTCCCGTGACTTCGCCCACGTAATCAGTATAAGATAATTATACAATATCGTTATATATAGTCTATGTTATTCTCATGTATAGGCTAAGGCTATATTACTGTAAAGTTTCATCAAAATCCGTTCTGTTGTTTTTGCTTGGGAGAGTAACAAACATCCATCGGTACATCCTAACATACCTTACAAACTCACGTTTATAACATCAGTAGGGTATAAAAGGGCGCCAAAGAAATCACTCGCACGGGGCGCTTAGGTGGTTAGGGCCGGCCCTGAATGGGGTGATTCCCTATATAGGTACCTGAAATTAGCCCCACTTGGGTTTTTTATTTTTGATTTTATAGTTTTTTTTTAAATTAACTGTTCGTCGTTTGTTGGTTATTGTTCAAACATAAAAATTGTTTTTTCGTCTTTTAATTATTTATAATTAATTAAACAAATTTCATCCTTAAGTTGGTGCCCCTTGTAAATTTTAACTTTTATCCTTTAAATTAATAAATTTTTACTAAATTTCGTTTGTTCGATCGCCATTGATGATTGTTCGATCATAAAGGTACCATTCTGTAGCCGACCGCAGACAGCAGCAGCAGGCGACGTGTCGTCGCGACACTACTGGTTTCTATGTAGTTCTATGAAATACCTTCTGTAGCTAGCGTGTCGCCCGACCGCAGATCAGTAGTGTCGCCAACGCCCGAGCAACACGTTGAATTTTTCTCAAAAAATGAGTTTCACCGATTCCGTGAAAGAGAAACTGATAAACCAGGTGGCCCAATATCCCGCACTGTACGATGCATCTCACAATAATTATTTAAACAGTGTGACAAAAGATAATATTTGAAAAAATATAGGAAAGGAGTTAAATAAAAACTTACCGTTTTTATAGGTACCAAAATAGGTACCTACTATATGTATAGGGGTATATACATATAGTACCTATTTTGTTTATATCAATAGAGTACCCACAGAACATTCGGAAGAGATTGGAACACGGGCTGCTGCCGCCTGCAGTCGGGTTCGGAATCATGACTGCAGCGACATGACGCGACGACATGTCGCCTGCTGCTGCTGTCTGCGGCTACGGAATTATACCTTAAATACAACTTAATTGTTAATTATTCAATATTTTTAAGTAGTCGACGAAGCCCCGCATAGCGGGGCTCCTATTACTGGGTGGTTTATAAAAAACACCACATAGAGGATTGCGGGCTCTGTTCGCTCGCTTCGCTCTCTCACTCGACCCCGCCAACCCGCCATTCCCTTCTAACCTAACCTGTCCGAGTCGGGGTGCCCCAAGTCCCGAACTTAGCTCGCTTTTATGGTCAATTATTAACAATTAAGTTGTGTTTATGATCGAACAATCATCAATAGCGATCGATCAAAAGATATTTAGTAAAAATTAATTAATTTAAGAGATAAAAGTTAAAATTTACAATTCTCTAACGCCGCATCCACACGAAATCAAATCTCTATTCGATTACTTAATAATATTTTTTATTGATTTTGCAGACGTCGACGTAGTCCATGTGATCCCGAACCCGTTCCCGGACGTGTGGCACACCGCAGACGACAATATGTCCGCGCTGGACTTTAACACAATCGACAATTTGAATAAAATCTTCCGTGTGTTTGTTGCGGAATATCTGCACTTACGTCCTTAGCGCTCTGTACATAACCACACAATAAATAATAGTACACATAACATCGTCCCGCCGAAAAAATGACAAAGCTTATGCAATTGTGTTGTACAGATACCTACCTCACTTTTTTTTTAAAGTGATTCACACACGGCAAAGGACACTAGGTGCTTTATTTATTTATGAATTGTGTTTATTAAAACGTAGAGCAAAACCTACTTAAATGGCCCAAGAATACAATGATATCGCTAAATGATTATGAAGTATAAATTGATGTATTAAAAATAATACTCATACTGTTAAAATCAAGAAAAAATCTGACTTTTAGCTTGAATTTTATCTCATAACGACCATACGATGTTTGAGTATTCTTTAAAAGTTGCAATTTAATATAATTATATGTTTTTATTATTATGAATCGTGATGGATTCTCCCCCACACGGCAATGATGATATTATGTTAAATTATATAAATTTTATTTATGTTTACTATAAGTGTCTTCTATATTTGTAATACCTTATATATTTTTTTACAAAGGATTCTACAGAATTTGTACTTACATTTAAAAAATGAGATAAATCGAAATAGTCTTTATATAAATGATGGAGTGGAGTATACTTTAATATTCCATTATTAAAAAATATATATATATATGAATTTATTTTGTGAAGGACCCATTATCACATTTATCATTAATGAATTATATTTCTATTTTTTTTCGACCACTTTAAGTGTTATTTAAAATGACTACTAGTTAACAATTTTTTATATTATTAAGGTATTGTAAAATAAAAAAGTGGATAATGTAACGTTTAACATGTGATCCACAATTAAACCCGACTGGCCCGGACACTTGGTTGGTCCACAACTGTGCTGTCGTCTGCATACCCACAGATACTGGGAATGAGCAGATCAAAACTGTGTACTTATATTATTGTGTTATTTTAAACATGTACTTAAAATGTATTTTAAAAAAGGAAATTATTATATTTTTATTACTGGAACTGCATGTTGTATGTAAATCAATGTTGTTAATAGTTCGTAATCAAATGCTTTCTGAACTAAGTTTGTTCGGGCTTAAATAGCTACAGTATCATTGCCTTTGCATTAAAAAAAATATTTTAATTCAGTTCTAATGTATGTCTTAAATATTATATGATTGTGAGATTAGTTAAGAATAAAAACGAATTATTTAATACGAATTTAGCTTTACAAATATTATATTTGATAATAATGCCTCAATGTCACATTAGGCCTCGGTACAGTCACGAGCACTAACTTGTTATACATTATTCATAATTGAATTTTAGTGCACGCGACTGTACATTGTTATTTAGTATAAATATTGTTGTTATACACAGATATAATATATTATATTGTTACAATATTTGTTCCTGCTCTGGTTGTGTGATGTGTTACGATGACAACTGATCTATATGCTTTATATAAACTGCTATTGCTTAAATTAACTTACTATTTTTAGCTTCTTTATAACGAGTAAATATTTAAGTGTTCATTATAATGATATTATTCCCCTGCGGATGTCGGCAACAGTTGCAATTTACAAAACCTGTCGAAAGTTATAAATTTAGATAGCATTACTAATACAAAGTTTACTAACCTACCTGTGCCTTGAAATAACGCGAAAGAACGTAGGTAGGTAAGACTTAAAAACTTTACATTACTTATGTCCTGTAACAATTCTATAGAATAGAATAGTTTTTATTCAATATAGATTACAAGAATACTTATTCTTTAAAAAAAAACACGTTACCCCCCACACTAGGGTTTTCTCCTGTATCGTGCGGGCAGTTTATAAACATAAATTACACAAGGACAAACATCCAGACCCGGAACAATTACTTGTAGGCCATAAAAATACTTGTTCCGTGCGGGATTCGAACCCGCGACCCCCAGCGCAACAGCTCATTGCTAAGCCACTGCGCCACGGAGCCAAAAAAAGTTATTTCTATAGGTTTGAATACTGATCCTGATAACGTACTTAACGGGAACCACAGGGTTTTTGTTACATGTTGTATATTATAATAAGTTATATGTACAATTAAATATGTAAACATAAACAGCATGGCAGGCATCATCTCATTCCCAGGGGTTATTATGTACTCTTTAGCACTATAATAACTCTCATTTATAAATTTTTGCTTAGAAAACATTTTAAACTTTTAGATAAATAGATCCTGCATAGTATCGGGGACTTTGTTGTAAAAGCAGCAAAAGTAGACGGAGACTGATTACGAATTCATGTTCAGATTCACATGCCCTAAATTATTAGGCAACTTATTAAGGTAACATAAACTCTCGTTACTTGACTCCAGAGTCAATAATTCCTTTATTGGACAATGTATACGCTTTTACAACAAAGTCCCAGAAAATATGTAGACCTTATCTATCAGAAAGCTTAAAAATATTTATTAAGCAAAAATTGTTTAGTAAGGGTTATAATACTACTAAAGAGTACACGATTGATAATAACCCCAGGGAATGAGGTGATTGCTAACATGCTGTTTCTAATGTATTCGTGCCAATTGTATAAAATATATTGTAAATTGATTTCATTTAAAAAAATGAGCCGCTAGGTTTCTTGCTGGTTCTTCCCAGGACAGAGGTTTTTTGCGAACCAGTGGTAAAAGTAAAAAATGACTTTCAATTGGTATTCTTGTATAAAATTATTATATAAAATAATTCTATTCTATTCCACAGATTACAGTAACTTAAACAATCGTGTTATATACACAAATACTGGGCTCTGTTAGTAGGAGCACTGATGCTATGCAGCTATGCGAGTTTTAATTGATATTAACATGAAATTTGCTTACCCGCGTATTATGATATGATTTTCGCTATCACCAATAGTATTTCTTGGGGTAGGTATATATGGATGCATGCATATTTTATGTTCATGCATCCATAATTCTCACTCACACGCAACCGTGGAGAGTCGGAGCGAGTCACTAGCCAGAATTGATTGATAAATAGTGACTGCATACATTTTCATAAAAACAGTTGTTGTTTATTAGTCTAATTGCAGTTTCTTTTTTTAATTAAACTACCAGGCATTATTTACGCCTATTTTATTTGTAGGATATTTTTCTTTAGGGTCACATAATAAAGCGACTTTGCAGTAGCTCAATAAAAATCATATACATGGTTACGGTAATATTACATTGTATCCATGACTGATGCCGCTAATGTATGGGAGACAACGTATAAAAATGAACTTCGCACTCTTTGATGTATACTTGGGTAAAATATATCGATGTTGATATTTTCTCATGAAAATATCGATATTTTTAATCGCGATATATCGATATTCGATGTTTATTTTAGAGTATCGAATTCGTATCAATTTCGATATATTTTAAAATGGATTAATACATAAAGACAAAACATTAAGCAACAAAAGCAGCTATACAAAAGCTTTCATGTGCTGTTGTCGCTTAAATCGATATATTTTTTCACTTGCGCATCCCTACTTTGATGCGTGTTTAAAAATACTTCCTTTAACTTGTAATTTGTACTTGTGTACACTTCTGAGCGACATCAACCAAAAAAGTTTTAGGACAATTATACTACAACTACAATGCAAAATAAATGTCTTTTAGTATGTACGCAAATCTAAGGCAAATTGCATATTATAAAAGCATTACCATGTTTAAAGATATTTGTATTTTATTATAAATTATAAATAATTGGTACACCATTTTATTAACTGTTTATAAACACTTTTTAAATTAATATTAAATTACTTAATGTACATACCATCAACTTTTATAATATTAACAGCAAATAAAACTAGCAATCCATTGCAGAATAACACAATATTTTATTTTCATATTAAATCAACAAATAAATAAAATGCTGGGCTATATTTATAAAGAAAAACTAGGATTCTCCTATTATTCTTAAGTAATGTATAACATTCCTATATACAATGTTTTATAGGTAAAATATACATGAAAATAAATTCTTAAATGTTGACAATTATTTTGTGACTTTCATTTCATGGCTGCATAACATAAATGATATAAAATCCCCAGAAGTTCATTTTAATTTTATAGTATTATATTATATATATATATATTCACAGATTTTTATCACAATAACTAGAAGTTGAAGAGAGAGCGTCTAATGTGAACACAAATTTTCTAGTAAAATTTACGGTTTCCGCCAATTTATTTGCAGGGTTAGTAAAAATATTATATACAGCATCACCCAATATTATACTTCAAAGTTTTGACCAAGATAGTTGATATACAATAAATAAGGAAGACTTACTAAAAAGAATCTTAAACACCAACGAAACCTATATTATTTAAGTTCCTAGCTAATATATAGCCTAATTTAATTCATAACATTCATCAAAAAGTTTAGTTTATGCTTAAAATAAACTGTCCAATATGGAACCCTTAAACTTTTTCATGGCTTTCTCCTCCATTTCGGATATTTTAGAATCTAGATCATTCCTTGTTTTTTCTTTCTTTTGGTGCTCAATTTCTGATTTGTTATTTGGTGATTTCGGTATTGTGGCGTCATTTTTACTATTACTATTACTATCAATGTCTATTTCAACTTTTATATTTGTTTTATTATTTGTAACATTATTTGGGGATACTGCTATTAGCACAGACCTGTTTTCGATACTTTCATTCTTAATAATATTAATATCAATGGGTATTATTTCACTTTTTATATTATCACTATCCTCATTTTCTTGCAAAACTTGTATTTCAGCCGTCTTATTAAAATTACTAAAGTCTCCATTCGATTTACTCTGTCCCCCAATGTCATTCAATATTCTCTCATTCTCATTATCAATAATGTCATTAACGGCTTCAGCAAAACTTATGTCTTCGCCATTAGTGTCTATCAAGTTTGTATCATTTATAAATTCGAAATCCTTATGCACTAATATATCTTTATCACGGTTAAACTTCTCTACATCTTTTTCATCTTCATCTCCTTTCTTCTTAAACCTATTATTACTATTAGAATATGTATCTATCTTGAAATCGTCTATAAAATCCTGGGTATCCATTACCATATTAGAAACGCCTAAATCGTACTTAGAGTTAGTATTGATATTGGTATATTCAGTTTTATTATGCATAGCATTGTCTTCTTCTACTTTCCGTTTTGTGCGTTTTATTTTAGTACCAGTTGCATCTTTGTTTTTCTTTGATATTTTTGGTAAAATATATATTTCATCTTCTGGTGAAACCTAAAATATAAATTTTTAAATTTATGTTAATATTATATTAGAAAGGTACTTACTGGTATTATTACTAGACCACAACACAGATTGGTTAAAGAAACTAATCTGTGGTCGCATTAAAATACGTTCAATATCTGTGAAAACAGTTTCAATTACAAACTCTGTACTTAACAAATTGCTTAAGATAAAACAAAACGTGCCGAAATTTGCTGAAACGGCATTTTATTTTATAAATGGGATTTCTTCTACACTCAAGTACTGTAACATTTTTTTTTATCACACAGTCCACCTGATGGTAAGTGGTTGCTGCGGCCCATAGACATCTACATCTATCCTCTGTTACAAATCAAAATGTAGATGCGTTGTCACCCGTGAGGACTAAGATGGAATGCCTCATTTCCAGTAAAAAGGGCCTCCGGCCACCTGTACTCACCAAGCGAAACGCAGAGGTAAACCTCTACTTCACGCTGGTTTTCTGTGAGGTCGTGGTACTACCCAGGTTCGAGCCGGCCCATCCGTGCGACAGCAAAAGCTACCGCGTGGCTCTACCACTGTTAAAACATTCATTATAATAGACAAGAAAACTTTTTTTAAACTATACTGGGCTTCATAAATTACAATCATCTTAATATTAATCTTAAGCAATATGTTAAGTAAAGAGTTTGTAATTGAAACTGTTTTCACAGATACTAAAACGGTTTTTTTTAACGTGTACAATACACAAGAGGCGAAACATTTCTTGAATATAGGACCCAGATATTTACTTACGGTCACAAAGATCTAATTGTATATTGTAAATGTGTATTTATATAAGACTATCAGTCTCAGACACTTTATTCCACCTTTTGGTCTATTTTATTACTCTCCTCATAATGCGAAGCGTTATTAGGTAATGTATTACTCTCGACACGTCAAGGTCAAGCAGTTTTTCAAAACTTTGTGGTCTTAAAATGCCTCTATCATAACCATATTGCACTTAAACGCTGAGTAGCCGTATATCAAGAAAACACTAATTAATCTATCTTATACATTTCTAAAAATCATTTTATATTGCTACTTTGATAAAAAACGGATCGAAAAAAAATTTTCGTGCACGTCTAGATGTTGATTTTGTATGTGGTCACGATAACTCCCGAAAAAATTGACGTATCGAGACCGGGTTTTTTTTCATTAGCTTCAGAATTACGTCAACTTGTTCCTTATTTCATACCAAAGGTTTATAAATTTTATGGCTAATTTAATGGTGATTTCATTTTCTTCTTTAGCCAACTAAAGGACAACTGTACAGCTACTATACAGCCTATATCGATTTTATACTTTGTGTAATCCATTTATTTTGGTAATTTATTTTTTTCATCAAAATTAAATGAAACGTTCATGAGGCGTGTTCTTTTAGATTTTCCAAACTATTTTATTCTATTTTACATAAGTGCATTTGGGCACGGACCGGAAGGTCGAACAAGAATTTGTATGGCTTACAAACTTTTACATCGGGTCTTGATGATTGTCCATTAAAATTTTTATATTTAATATGCATGCATAACAAGAGACAAATTCGAAGTTTATTTTTAATAAAATTAAATTGATTGTGGGTAACATACACTAGGATAAGTTGTTGAATATGCATATAATAAATAAATTATCAAATTAAAATATAAAATCGAGAGACAAAATTCTAATTTCACCTCATCAGTCTTAAAAGGCGTTATGAAATCATTTCTTGCTATAACAATGTCTTCTAGGAATGCGTCCAGCACTAGCAATTTATTTAATGATCCTTCATAATTTGTTTTTGATGCCAGGTAATTTTCTACATTGAATTTTTTCTCTGAATACAGCCAGCCATAAATTGCATTCAGCATTTGAATGTCTTTCTGAAATAAAAAAAATGATAAATTTTTTAATAATTGAAAAAAAAAACATGTTAAGAAAACAAAATATATTGAGGACATATGAACAAACGAATTAGATAACTGAATCGACAATAAGCTGGACGAAATTCGATGCAGAAATAACCATTGTTGAATTAGACGTGTCTAATAATGGAAATAGTATAAACAAACTTTCGTAAGTTTTGTGGCATTCCTTGGGAGAGACCTATGTTCAGCAGTGGACTTGTGAAGGGCGGTAATGGTTATGATGATGATGATAAACAAACTTGTGTAAAGTTTGTTTATACTATTTATGGTAGACGCTTAGTACCGGCAAAACGTAGTGTTGGGTGCCCGAAATTAGATTTAGCAACATAGTTCAAAGGCACGTAAAATCAACTAGCTTTGCATTAAACCAATTATCACTAATCTTAAGTGGCAGGCCTTGTAAAAGTTGGAACATGTTAAGCAGTTGACTCTCCCTGATCTGAAAATACTGATATTAAAAACTGAATAATCCGCTATCAGAATTAGTTAGGCGATCAATAATAGGATTTACGAGAAAAAGATTTCTCAGTTACAATTTATTTTTTGTGTACTTTTTCTGATGATCTATTATATAATTTTTATTAATGATTTCCATGACTAGAAGATACTGAAACAACATTTATGATGCATGGCAAATAGTTGTTTTCAAATTTTAACCTCTTTTCAACCGACTTAAAAAAAGAGAGGTTCTTTCGGAATCTTTTTTTTTTATGCATGTTCAACGATTACTCCAAGACGCATGAACCAATTTGGAAAATTTTTCTTTCGTTTCAAAGGGTGTACTTCCCAGGTGATCCCAGTTAAATTTGATCAAGGTCTGATCAGTGGTTTTTGAGTTATCCTTAATAATTAATATTGAAATCGGTTGTACAATTTTTTTTTTTAATTTTACTACTTGTGGTTTTCTTTTTCACCGAAAATACTGTTTGATTGTAGGGTTTTACTTTCTTTTTTTATCAAAATATAAATGTCCACTTGGGCCATGGGCCTCTCCCGTTCGCCATATTCGCTATGTTTGACAAAATAATGTCTCTCACCTTTCTGATTACTGTCATTGGTTTGCTTATTTTACGTGTGACGTAATCGAGATAGTTATATTGAAAAATATCTGAACTGTGAAGATCGTTTTAGAATTTCTCACAGTTCATTCATATTCAGATGTCGTTTTCGAAATGAGCCAGGAGACAGTAATATAACTCAGTTATAATGGTCTCTATATTAAAATTATTAGGGGCCCTTTTTCAGAAAATATAAGAGCTGGAAATCCAATATACCTTTATTGGATCTCTGAATCTCAGGCACTGTATCTTTATAAATAAAATGATTGAAGTTTGCAGTTGTTCCGCATCACAGAAAAGCTTCTGGATAGATTTAAATTAGGTTTTCTAAGTTTTATTTCTTAGACATTTGCCCCCTTATCTAAAAAAAAATTATTTTGATATCTTCACTTAATATAAAGTTATTAAAGTTTTAAGAAATAACGAATTTTATAATCATTACGTGTTCGGTGATGTGTAAGGTAAGCAACGCGAAGTTGTTAATAAAACATATATTCTTTTAAACTATTATAAGCCAGTGCTTCTCTACTATCTAACCTGATGGTAAGCGGTAGCTTAACCAAACCTACCAAAGCCTATTCACTCTTGCCACATTATAATCGGGATAGAAAGACAGACGCTGGCAAATTGTTCCACTCCTTTGCTCCACGCATTATGAACATGTTTCCGAAGCAAACGATTTGTTTCGAATGCGTGGTATGTCGACAAAAAAGGGGTGGATCCAGCCGAGCGAAAATACATAACATAATGAGACCTACACCCCTCTTATGAGACTATCATCTTAATTCAAAAAAAGAAATCTAATAAAAAAAAAGAAAAATAACCAATAGGGTGATTATTCTTACTCGCATATCGATAGTGGTCAGCCATACTTTGTAGGCAGTGTTGAAGGGCACTTTTAACAAGTCCTTTTGCACTAAGTCGTTCTTCACCACAACCACGCTCCAATCGCGCCGGGAATACGCCGCTGTTTCCGTTGCATTCTTGATGAATATAGACTTCTTCACGAAGATATTGGTAGGATCAACTGCTATATCGTCTGAAATAAAAAAAAATCAATCAAAGGAAAATGAGCCGTATTACGGGCTGAATGCTTAGTTTAAATTACAAAATAGGCGATCAACCCGAACTCAATTTCCGGAGGTATTGATCTCAATCCGGATGTGGCGTAATATTTGCATAAAAACCTCTTTGACCTCCCCCCAAGGAATGCCACAAAGCACGGTCATGAGCCACCTGCTTCCATCTACTTCTTGCCTGTCGTGTAGGGGTCGCGCTACACTACGCCTACCGATGTGAGGCTGCTACTCGAGAACCTTTTTTCCTCATTGGTCTTCGGTCCTTCGATCTATATGGCCGGCCCATTGCCAATTCAGCTTACTAATCCGTTGGTCTATGAGGGTCACTCTGGTTATACTGCGGATATCCTCATTTCTAAGTCTATCACCCAGAGAAACCCTAAGTCATTTATATCTAAACAAATAAATAAAATTGAAGTGTCTGTTTGTAATGTCGTAATAACAGATTTTTACTATATGGATATGAAAGTATATATGGTACTTATAACAAAAACATGATTTTTAAAATTGTTATCTGTCTGTCTGTTTGTTCCGGCTAATCTCCGAAACGGCTGGACCGATATTGACCGGACTTTCACTGGCAGATCGCTGTTGTTATAAAAAGTAACATAGGCTAATTATATTTTAGAAAAAGAATTAGGGTTCCGCACAAAAAAATTAAAACCCATGAAATCCAATCGTAATAAATTACGCGCGGGCGAAGTCGCAAGGAACTGCTAGTCTATACAAATAAATAAAATTGAAGTATCTGTTTGTAATTTCAAAATTACATCTTTTTATAAAAATGGTTGAACTGCCGTCTCATTACTATCATATGGCCGAATAGACCTACGAAGTACCATGTGCTCTTGTGATATGGTATAAGGTTTATTTTTGTTTGAAACAGTTCAAAGCCATTCATGCATAAAAAAAGTTAGCTAATAAATTGTCTTGTCAATCCGCCGCCGTATAGCGCCGGCGTTTTTATCCTTTTGAAAACACTTGTTTTGCTATTCTTACTAATTAGACGTTTTCAGATCGACTTTACTTTTACATTTGTATAACATTAAATAATATTTAACATTTGTAAATATCAATGAGTCATAAACCTTATTTTTTTCCAAATTAAGGTTCTTGATTGTTTGATATTTACAAATGTTATTATTAGGTGAAAATTTAAATTAATAAAAACCAAACTTTCCAGGGTGATTAGCTGTACCTACTTATATAAATAATTCTTTTATAAAACAAAAAATAGTACAAAAGGTTTGTAATCTTTGCATAAAAAAGTTACTTACTCTCAATTTCAAAGAAAACACGTAGAAAAACACGTAGTTACCCACTAAAAATAAGTAACCTTCCGTTTTGTAACTGATGTTTGATGTCAACTAAACTTAATTAGGTCTAAACAAGTGAAAAAAGCATAAAAAAGAACATTACTTTTACACATGGCTGATGGCACAATAGGCGTGTCACCAACTTGACACGACACAATATTTCATCAGCATTCAGCTAAATCGTCTGCATATTGAAGGAAGAAGTGAAAAAGTTCTAAATCATGTGTATATAAAGAATAAAGGAGAGGACTAAGCACTGAGCCTTGTGGAAGTCCTTTCCATATAGTTTTGGGAGGAAGCAGGAAATTTTGAACATTTATAAATATGGATCTAGAAGAGAGAAAGTTAGAGACATAATTGACTATCCTCACTGGAATGCTCAGATTAAGCATTTTCTGCCTGAGCACAGGAAGAAGCACATTATCATATGCAGACAAAATATCCAAGAAAACTCCTATGAGCATTAAGTTATATGTACTACGTTCTAGAGAAGCCATTCCGAACATTGACTATGTTCAACTGAACTGTACTGCAATCCGTACAAACTAAATATTGCGTAAATTGAAGATTTGTGAATTCCATAAAATAATTGTTATTACATTTTATTTAGAAATATGTCTGTTTAGATTAAATTAAGATATTTGATATTAAATTCTTATATTTATTTTATACTAGCTGTTCCCCGCGACTTCGCCCGCGTGGAGTTATTTGACAAATGTTGACATTCATATTTATACGATACTAACGTCACTCAATTGTTTTACCTTCCCGGAACCCTCCACTAAAACTTAAACTTTATGATATCAAAGATCAAATTGACTTTTAAGTATTATTACGAATCTTTTGTATGGGAATATTACTTTTTAATAATAATAGATAATAGACTTTTTCAGGATCTTTTTTTAATTTTTCTCTCCATAAGTACCATCTTCGAACTTCAAGGAATATTATAAAAAAAGAATTAGGGAAATCGGTGCAGCTGCTTTCGAGATTAGCGCTTAGCAACACATTCAGCCATTCATTTTTATATTATAGATTAATATCTTATTTTATATCAAAGTCTTCGCGCATGCGCGACTACTACTCCCGAAAACATAGAGTAGGACACAATTTTTGTTTGGAATGGCTTCTCTAGTACGTAGTACATATAACTCAATGCCTATGACCAATACATGTCTTGAAAAAGCAATACGAATATCTGTGACCAAAGTACTAAGGCTATCCATGATACTTAAGCCTTTACGGACACCGAATTGGCTTTTAGGTAAGACATTATTCCTTTCCAAAAACCATTCCAAGCGATTTTTTATTAGGTGTGCCAAGATTGTCAGAGTACATGAAAGGGTTAGGTAACTGGAAGGGTCATTGCTAGACTTACCTGGTTTGAGGATGGGCAAAATGATTTAGGATTTCCATTCAGCAGGAGGAGCACCAGTAATATAAATATGATTTAAAATGGATAGTAAGACAGATCAATACCTGGTGAGGATTCTTCAAACAATTCCTGAGAAGAAAAGGGAGAATCAAATTTATCATGTATTTTTACAGAAGCAGAATTAAAAACTAGGCATTCATCATAAGATGGGACTGTTTGTGGTGCAAGTTTATTGGAGAATTCGTCTATCTATGGGGAAGGATCATAAGAAATTACATTTTGACAGAAAACTGCACAGCAATACTTTTTAACATTTCTTCCGACCAAAGATGAGAGAGTCCGAGGTGACAGTGACACAGAATTTAAACCAGCCAGTTCGCTTTTTGTCTGACAATAATTTTTAAGGCTTCTGCTGCAATTTTTTTTATAAGAGAAATAATTTTGTGCAGTCATAGAACGGGAGTTATATTATATTTATTATATATTTATATTAGGATATTAATTCGACTTCTTTTCTTCTCCTACAAGATGCTGAACAATCTTCGTCCCACCAAGGAGGGGAAAGATAATTATTTTTGAATGGTTTTTTAAAGGGTTTGACTTATTAGCAGCAGAAATAATTGAATTTCTGTACTCTATATATACTGGAACAATGTTATCCTTGTTAATTGGAGGAAGAGTTGAAACCTCTTGTTCTAAAACTGAAGAATATAATTGCCAATTAGCTTTGCATAGATTATGCTTTAGTCTGGGGCAAAATGGGAAATTTATTCTAGAGGGTGTAGGAGGAGTGATGAATAGGAAAATGGTCACTGCCATGGCTAGAAGGTAATATCTGCCACAAGAGAAGGAAAGCAATATCTGGGGAACGGAGAGCTAGGTCAACGGCACTTCTAACATTTTGTAATGAGGATACTCTACGAGTAGGAGACCCGTCATTTAGAATACAGAGATTAAAATTATCAATAAGATCTAAAAATAAGGGAGCCAGTGACTCACAAAGATGGGAGCCCTTAACAGTATGATGTATATTAAAAACTCCTACAATAACCATAGGAGGTGACAAACAAGAAATGTGTTCCAAGTTCTGTTAAGACATTTACATCAGGATTAGGAATGTATACAGCGAGAATATAGATGGACCTTAATAGCAATAGCGTTTATTGCGGGACTATGAGAAGGGAGAGAATTTTGTGAAAATGTAACTGTTCTTGAGATGAAAATAGAGGTACCAGAGCGACCGTCACTCCTATCATCCCGGAGGCACGCGTAGTCTGAAACCCTAAAATGATACTCAGGCCTAAGCCACATCTCCTGGATGGCAAGAATGAAGGGACAAAATTTATTAATGAGGTAAATGGGTACATTCTTTTATTTCTAATGCTCCGACAATTCCATTGAAGAATTGGTAGGACTGCGTATTTTATGGGCTAAAGAGAAATTTCAGTAAGTTTCTGATGTAAATTACATGGAAGTTCAGTATCACTAAAACGGGATAACATACTAATAAGCATGAAAATTAATAGCTCAAAAAGGTTATCATTTGGGGAAATGGAATTTTTCTCTGTTAAGGCACATTCATTAGATAAAGAAGAGGCAGAGGTTTCAGTAATTGCATGATGAGCAGATTTGTCATATCCAATACCGGATGCTGGGTTTGGAGAATGTCTGGGAATTAATATAGTTTTTCTATGGGAGGAGATTTGGAATGAGAAAGGTAATGATGTAGTTGGATCTGTGGCGGCGCTGTCGTCGCGCCACAAGCGACACACATTGAAGCCTAAATCGCGCTAACAAAGTTCCGAAATTAAAGCAGTATATATAGAATAGCTCCGAATCACCACTAGGAGCGTTTTTCGCTCCCCGGGCCGAACACCTTGCCCGGCGGGAGATCTCCCCTTTTCCATCTACCCGCCACAGTGGTGACCCCGACGTGATATGAACACGCAACCAACAACCTTCGAAAACTACAACTTCAAAACCTTCGTCATCAGCCTCAAGTACCCCATTCATTCGCTTCCGAGCAGATATTGTCTGCAGTCTTCACATTCTGCAAACCATCTAGCTTTACTAAAGTTCATCACAGCACTGGAATAATAATGCTTTCTGTTCCTTCAAGCTACTCTCTGCGCTACAGTGTTCGGCACGGCTCTGAGCCTTGCTGCTTGCCTCTGCTTCACGGCACTCTCGCAGATTACTTGCCTTCTTCTCGACTCACCGCAGACTACAAGGCAATCCCTGGCACTTGCTCCGGCTCATTGTTCTCACCGGCATCACTTGCAAGTGCGTATTATGGCATGCATTACACACCGGCATATCGTTCGCACTGCCGTCACTTGCTCTTAAGCACACAGCATGCATTCCCCACCGGCATTAAGGACGCACCGGCAATCGAACTGCACTATCGACCTCCGGTCTGAACAGGAGAGTGATGTGGCGGCGCTGTCGTCGCACTAGCGACACACATCGAAGCCTAAATCGCGCTAACAAAGTTCCGAAATGAAATCAGTATTATATAGAATAGCTCCAAACTACCACTCGGAGCGTTGCCCGCTCCCCGAGCAGAACACCTTGCCCGGCGGGAGATCTCCCCTTTTCCTTCCACCCGCCACAGATACTTGGTACAGTATGGGAGATTTATTGGGTAATATTAAGAGCTCTTGTGGTGTCTGCAAAAGATCTTTTCACTGGAGGGAATCTTGCTGAGGCTTCCAAGTAAGAAATATTTTCTTGAGACATTACTAATTTTAGAGTTTTTTGTCTGGAGTGTTTAGGGCAAGAAGGCTCTTTTGCTGAATGGGATTCAGAACAAAATAAGCAAATAGGACTTAGGCGAGAACAAGATACTCCTTCATGGTTTTGAGCGCATATAAAACAGCGAGGGGAAGACCTACACTGGGAAGTTACATGTCCAAATCGACAGCATTTATGGGCTGTATGATATATTGATGTATAAAAGCAGTAATATAAGTTGGTAATATTTGTCCTGAGATAGTCAAAACAACAGTCTGAGTGGGGATCCAAACTGGATTATTGCTCTCGTTAACAGATCGCCTATTCAGACGGCGTGCTCTGATAACTCTACCAAAACCAGAGGGGACTTTAATGGAAGTGATTAATTCTTCTAATGTCCACTCTACAGGAACCTGTTTAACTATTCCCATTCGAGTGACATTATATGAGGGTATCATATTTGGCTGTCGAAAGGACTGGATGATCGATAAAAGTATTAGCGTCAGCTGGCTTTTAAATTCAAGATATTCTGTTGCGTCCTACTCGCTTGACGCCATCGCAAACAAAATTTTTGATATTATTGTGAAAAAGGAAGTGGCCAAATTGAATAGGTTTAACACTGTTCCAGATGATAATTCATTCACTATTTTACTCAAACGAATTATAACAGGTGAACCATCTTCATCAGAGTATTTAGACTTTTTTTTTTTTCAATATAATCAGGGTGGGTATATAGAGATTGGATCGATGGTAAAGGTTGTGCTGAGTTTATTATCAACCTTTTTTGAGGGCTAATTGTATCACTACTGCTTTGCGGTCGTTTGCGATTAATTTGCTCAATGTTACTGTTACGGCCTACGGCTGCTTCCACAAAGGTTCTATCCTCTGGGGCCCATTCAGCAGAAGACTTCACGAGCAGACGTAGGTCGGGCCGCAATATGGCCGCGTGGAATTTCCTATCACAATAAACTATATGGGAGAAAGCTAGAAACACATAGTACTTACCATTATCCGAAGCTAACTTCGCCCCAAGGCTTGGGCAGGCCGTGAGTGTGTGTAATAGTGGGTGGCGAGTAGTGTACAGTGAGGTGTAAATGTCTGCGACCTGAGCAAGCTTAGGCGATCAGCAGCGGCCGAGTTCCTGGCTGCCTCAAAATGCTGCATCGCTACAGCAGGCTTCAGCACCGGACCACTTCTTTCTTCACTGTCAATACTCAGTCTCTCAGCTTCATCGTACATTTAACTAACTTCAATTCGCCTAATTACACACTCATCACAGAATCGAACACGTGATATCCGACACGGCAAGGACAATAGCACAAAAATCGACATTGAATGTCCCGGATTCCCTTATCACAAATTATAAATTCGGCACCAGAATAACACGTCGCGCCAGAGTCAAAATACGCCTCGTTGAAACGCAAATTAATCTAACTAGGCAACCAAAACACAAAAGGGGCACTAAACGCGCCGACACAATTATAATGATATCTTGACAATTAACCGGGAGAAGCTCTCAAATAGGAATGCGCGGGTCGAATCCTAGACCGTATATCTACTAGACGCGCGTATACTATTCCGCACTCTCGCCCGAGTTAAATATCGCACAATTCACATATCTACGTGACGAAGAAGCACGTACTTCATCTAGCTATCTAGATCCACTCACCGCCTCGTGGCTGGCGGGGCACCGACGTTTTGCCCACGCGTCGAGCTCGGTCGCCCCACCTCGGCGCTTATCTCACCTACATACCATCGGGTGAGGCGCCAGCTTGAACGCAATTGGTTGGCGTTAAACATGACCAAATTCGGGCATAAACAGTTACTCTTATCCACTGATATGGGAGGACAAGTATTACCGGGATTACCATCTGGATTGGGAAGATCCTCCTCCATTTTATTTAAGGAATACATATAAATCTAAACTACTAATAAACACTTACTTTTAAGGCTGGCCACATACATTCGGAATCCCGTTTAGCCCGCAAATTTTCGAACGGAAAACTACTGTATGTGTGTGAGGGTTCATAGATTTTATATGAACTTGCTGCGTTCGTAATCCCGAATCGGAATTCTGTATGTATGTGGCAGGTCTAAAACCACAACCAACACAAATTAAGATTATTTAAAGCAAATGCAATTAAAAAGAAAAACGCCTAAAATAGCACGAAACTTGTTATCTCACTCGACTCCCAGTCCCTCTATAGTAGATTTGATGTGAGTTTTATCCATCTTGAAAAGTTATTCATCAATTCAAAACAAATAATTTTAAACCACAAACAAAAATAAGTTGTTGTTTCATTATAAGTATAAAAACACGAAAATATTTCTTGAAAGGAAAAAGTGTAAGGTAACATACCCTCAGTATATTTTGTCCACATCTTAAAAATGTTGATCCATTTATTCACTTCCTTGTCATCTTTACACAGAATTAACACAGGATTCTTCAATATCCTACGGACAGCATTTAAGAACAGTGCCACTTGCACAGTTTTCCCATAACCCTCAGGATTGTTCAGTATTATACCCGGTTTTTTCTGTTAATAAAAGAATACAAGAATTTCAATTAGCATATTAAAGTAAATTAAAAAAGCAAAAAATTAAAAATGGTGCAAGAAGTCTCACATCAGCAAACTGAACATGAATGAACCTCCTGAAGCCACAGTTCAGTATAAAGTAAGATTTTAAGAGTAGGCTTATGCTTAGACTTATGACATGGATTGTTAATGTGGTGGTGATGATTATGATGAAATAATACAGTGGATACAACAGTGTTATTTTCTCTTATGCATATACTTTGTTGCATTATTTTTAGAGGTACAAGTAGGCTTGCCAACTCCAAAAAAAGGCATTTCCGGGATTACCCAGATCGACATCCGGGACTTGGGTATATAACGCGGGACACAACGTACCACATACAAATTGGTTAGAAAAAAACCACATTGGTTATAAAATTCACTGCATTTTGAATCAAAATTAATGTTAATTTGTAGTTCAGCCTTGCCGTGGTCAACAAACAGCTTATTTCTGCTGTCTGTCCATGCATTTACACAGAGAGAAAACACTCTCTCTGCTGATGCATTTGAAAGTGGTATAGAAGCTACGGTTAAGGTGTAGTTGGTACGAGATAGATAATAATATCATATAATCATTGATTTCCGGGACAAAAGGCGTCCCGCAAGGTGTTACGGCTGGACGGTCCAAAATCAACACAGAAGCGGGACGTCCCAGAAAATCCGGGACAGTTGGCAAGCCTAGGTACAAGACCACTGCTGAACATATGCCTCATAGTAGCTTTAGTATCCTAAGGCACAAGGAAGATGTAGAAGCATTTTGAAAATTTTATATTAAAAATCAGTTTCCAGACTTAGTAGATTTAGATAAGAGGGTTGAGGAAGGAGCGAGAGGAAGAATGGGTGTAACCTCCCCACAAATTTCCTCCGAATCGTGTTATAGGACACTAAGTAATGCCTTAAAATTCTTCTTCTTCCGCTGTTGCATTCATCGGTAACCTAAAGTTCTTTCTCTCTTCACTCGTTGTTGCATTTAAGGTTTATAACTATGTTAAGACGCAACATAGCTAGCTTACGTATAAGAGTGGATTTCATTCATGCATCCATTACTGCCTTGAATATGTTTACAGCTGAACATAGATTACCTCCTAGACAGCAGATATTCGCCATAGTTGCGATGCTTGGCAGACAAGTTGGCAGTGGTTTTTTTTTTATAGAATAAGGATGACAAATGTGCACACAGTCCACCTGATGGTAAGTGGTTGCTGCGGCCCATAGACATCTACATCTATCTTCGTTTGTGAATCAAAATGCAGATGCATTGTCAGTCGTAAGGACTACAATAGAATGCCTCTTTTCCAGTAAAAAGGGTCTCCGGTACTCTACACTCACCATACGAAACACAGCAGCATTAAGCTATTTTACGCAGGTATTCTGTGAGAGCGTGGTCCTTCCCCTGTAGAGCCGACCCATTCGTGCTACAACTATACTATTAATATAGCTGCAGCATGGCTCTACCACGTATAAGAACGTAGTAGTTCTTTATTACTTTATAGTTGTTATCAGAATAATGCTGCTGCCTATCTCCTGCTTCATTTCACTCTGTCACCTCTTACAACACCCATAGAATGATATGAATCAGTAGATTTTCTAAATGCTACCATTACACGACAAATTAACTTTTGTTTAATAATGCCATTAAACACTAAGCTAGTATAAACTTTTGTAAATGTTTTATATTATGTCTATCTAATGGTGCACACACATAACATTCCATTCTCACATTCCACATTAACATTCTCATACATATTATGTTACATATTACTTTCACTTGTTTGATGTTACATAATATGCTCTGACACCAGTAAAAACTTTCTAACATGTTGGATAACACTGTGTAATATTTGATTACCAATAGATCATATTGATTTTTAAAGAGCTTGTATAAAAAAAGTACTTTAACTGAATGAACTTAACAATGAATGCTGGAAAAAGTACAGTACAACAGAATACCTAAATTATTTAAATATTAATGCCCAGATAAATTTAATGAAAGTGATAATTTGATGTGTTTCAATTTGTTATATATCATCAGTCATCACATAACAATATTTGTGAAATAATTTTACAAAGCATTGTGATTTTTTTTTATAGAATAAGGGTGACAAACCAGCACACAGTCCACCTGATGCCTGAAGGCAAGTGGATGCTGTGGCCCATAGACATCTACATTTATTCTCAATTAAGAATCAAAATACAGATGCGTCACCACCACTGAGGACTAAGATGGAATGCCTCCTTCCAGTAAAAAGGGTCTCCGGTACTCTACATTCACCATATGAAACAGCAGCATTAAGCTAAGCATTTTATGCTGATATTCTATTAGAGTGTGATCCTACCCCAGCCGAGCCGACCCATTTGTGCTACAACGATAATGTAGCTGCAGCAAGGTCTACCACATAAAAAACATGATAAAATGTAAACTAACAAATGTTTTACAACCTTATTTAACTACTGTGTGGGACCACCAAAAAGTGCAGTTTTTAATATGCAAGTACCTAAGCCTTAATATAAGAAACATAATAAAAGTTTCATAGTTACATTTTTAAATTGTCTAAACAAAAACCTTATGCCATCAATTTGATGCTGAGGAAGTGGACATGTATCAATATAAACTTCTTCATTTCTCCTTTTATCAAGATATAACCTCTCAATATAATGATTATTTACACCAATCATTTTAAATAGTATCTGAAAAAAAAATGTTATGTGTGCTAATATACTAAAACTACAAGTATTCCAAAAAATATAACAAACACAACATCCTTTTGCAATGAGTCATAACCATTCACTGAGATTGTTTAGAATTTGGATTAATAGTATTATTTTAGAAGTTCAAATAAGATTTATCATAGATCATAAAATATCTCCAATAAACTATAATACTCACAGTAGTTCAAAAAAATGTTTTAAAAAGACAAGTTTTGATTCAGCCTGTTCAAAATTGAGAGCGTCATGATTAATATATACAACATTTCGAGATAGAAAAGCGCTACAAAAACCGATACACTTGTTTTGTGTATTTCTATATCTTCAAACTCCTGCATAATATGCCTGTTACGGTAAACATGATCCCAAAACATGGGAACTGTTATTTTCTCCTTTTTGAATGATAATTTTTAGCCTATTTTTAATTTTTTTCTTAATACTTCTTGTTTGCGTAACACATTCTTGTAAATTAAAACTTTTGTACCTAAATCAACTAACAATAACTGTAGTTTTGTGAAGAGAAATTAACACGCCATAATACTGTCCTTTTATGTTTATTATATCACAATTCATGCAAAAAAGGAATGGAGTGATTACTAATAGTCACAGAGTACTTTATATAAAAATAAAAATATACTTTATTATTGTTTTATAGGTATCTAAATAAATTTCTGATATTACTTCGTAAAATCTATTGCACTCGGCACTTTGACTCGGCACTCGACAAACAAAATGACGTTTACAGTTGAATTGACATAACATGACAGATGACAGTTGTTTGTTGTTGTTGTTGTTGTTTTTTATTTAAAGACAGAAGGATCAATGCCTATACTGCCTAGTATGACGTGTTTTAACGTTAATATAGTAATGGCATATCATTTTCTTATCATCACATTACATTAACTTCATTACTTAATTCATCACCTTAACTTAACTCACTTAGCGGAAAGTCGAGGACAACTCAAAGCGCCGTAGAAGATAAAACAACCTGAGGTTTATCGTAAAACTAGCTTAATGGTTTTCACTAATAACATGAGCAGACATTGACCACGTACATATACATACTTATTACATAATATTACATTACATAAGATAACATTTATAAATAAATCTCATCACATTTTCGTAAAAGGCGGCCAACCTTGTAAAAATCAATATGGCTTGCGATGGAAGATGCTTGTATCTACTTAAACTAAGCAGTATAAAAACGTTCGATCAACAATACGAACTAGATAACAGATCACGTACAGAATCTATACTAAATGTTGTCCGCGTAAATATACACATACATCTCCATTTGTTTACAAACAACCGAGATAAAAAAATTAAAACTGTTTTAAGTTCAACCTAATTACGACTGACTGCGGCAAGTGCAACTTAATCTCGCACATCTATAGATCCGCGCAGCTATTACTTAACCACGAGTTCCTGTTCTCTACGACTAACGCTGTAGGCGATGAACCACGCTATTTAAGCCCTCGGCATAATGTCGTCGGCTATCAAGCATGTATCGGCCATCGAGCGTTGTGAGTATCAAATATTATGGAATTTATACTATCGCGTCTCATGCGCGGGCATCTAGTGGCGCTTCAGGAGCATTACTAAATATATATACCTAACTACGCTAAAATTTTTATCAGTGTGACTTGGGAATATATTCCGAATCTCCGCTCAACCCCTTGGGGGAAATAGCGTGATGCTATGAATATTGTACTAGTGTGACCGCGAGTCTATTCGGTTGGTTAAGTAAGGTTATACATTTGTTTTGGTTGATGAATAGATACTTAGTTGGGTTCATAATGGCTTAAGGAGGATAATCTCAATATTTTTTTATCTTTAATGTGCTATAGTTTGATAATGTGTAAAAATCTGTCTCTATTTTTTTCTAAAGTTTTGAAAGTTACACTTTTGAAGTCTGATTATAACAACTTTATACTTATTGGTACAAATAATGTAGAAATGACTCCTTCTAATTAAATTGTTTTTATTCTACTTCTTCTTTTATATTTCTCAAGAAAATGTTTGCTGAAAATTGTTTAGTTCTTCTTTGGATTTCAACCAACCCGTCCAATTAACCTTAACCATTGTTTCTAATTATAGAATCCAGAGGGAATCTGTTTAACAAAAGGCAAAATAAAATTACATTTTAGAACGCAAACCAAGGATTGATTTTCTTGTTGTGTGGGTAAGTTTTTCAATATAAACATTCAAGATAAATATCGACATTCATTTTGATATAGTTGAGTCAATCCCTAGCGTACAAGTAAAATATTTTGTATAAAATGTATGTACCAAATTCATGCAAATTATCAACAAAGTGACTTTTTCTCTGCAAAATATCAAAATTAATAAAACAATTGAAAACTTTCTATATTTTAAACAGTATATAACATAAATTTTGACCAAAAACAAACGCGTCATAACATTGACGACGTCTTGAGAATTTACCTGTGAAATGTGCAATTATCAGGATTATTTCTATTACTAACAACACATTCACTCACAGAACAAGTAATAATTTTGGAAAAAAGTTACTTACTAAAAATAACCACTATTACCTACACTCTAAAAACTTACAAAATATCTAGGAGCTTATATCTTGCGTGCCAACTTTTGCCGACCTGTCATTCAAAATCTGTTAGAGAACACAAGTTAGAGGGTCATGAGATTTGATATCCTTTTCTATCTTGCATTTATGCCATAAGGAATTTTCTTCTCCCTTGCACACTATGTTGGTCTATACGCCAGTATATTCTAAGTCTATGGGTATTGTTGATCGAAGTAAAAAAACCTATATAGCATTTAGTAGCTGCATATTTGAAACTACTGCGGAATGCTGGCGTTGTGTATTTTGGTATCGAAAGGCCATTTGATTTTGTTCGAATGTCCTTAAAATTATCGTCCTTGCGCCATTTTAATTTTACTAACAGATACCCGGCCTTTTTGTTTTGAAACACACAAAACATTAGTGTTGCCAAATGTAGCGCTCTTAATTTGACTTTCTTAATAACTTTGATTTGTTTAAATAGTGACTGACGTGAGCAAAGAGGACGTGAGTTCGTGAGGGAATGTGGTGTATATATCTGGCGCAAGCATTTTGACATCTGAATTATTCGGTCAGTTTTCAAAAGTATCTTGTCCATATACCGCATCGGTATAGTTTAGCCTGGAGATTACAAGGGAGTTGCAGAGCTTCACTCAAAACGTCATGTATTTGGTATAATAATTTTAGTCTGTAAAAATAGTTAGCACGTGTCTCTCAAAGCGAAGATTGTCATCCATCAGCAAACCCAGATTCATGGCTTCAGTCAGACCATTTACCTTCTCCCCGACCACACACAAATCAGGATTATTTGCAACTATTCGATTTATCTGTTACTTTGATCCCAATACTATGTATTTTGATTTTGCTGAATTGAGTACAAGAGTATTGGCTTCTGACCACTAGGCGATTTTCATTAGATTTCTATTTTACTTATTAACTACCCACTTAATTTGACTTGGAACAAAGGACATATATACCTGCAAGTGTATTAACATCTGCAATATACAATATGAATAGAAGAATATGATGGCCCAGTGTGGATCCTTAGGGAATTGATTGGATTTGACAGAGAATGTGTACCATCTTTTTTAGTTATTTTAAATAACTGCATGCGGTCATTTAGATAACAGGAGAACCACTTGATTGCGGTCGGATCGAATCCATAATAAGATAGCTTGGACAATAATAATTCGATGTTAAGTCAATAAAAAGCCCGTGACAAATGAAGTAGTGCCATAATGGATCCTTCACCTTTATCTTCAGATGCCAAAATATTATCAACTACGTCTAATAGTGCTGTCATCGTGCTATGATGCTTTCTAAAACCAAACTACAGTTTCGGTACTACTCTCTCTATTACTAATACTACTCTCTCCAGAATTTTCGACAGACGGTAGGATTAGTGATAGGGCGCAGGTCCTTGAAATTTATAATGCTATTGGTTTTTGGAATTGGTATAACTAAAGCGGTTTTCTAGACGTCAGGGAAATAAGACGTGGTTATCGACCTGTTTACTGTCGCGGTGATTACTTTTAGCGTGTAAGAAAGTATTGAAAGAACCATATCCATGTATATGCCGTCAGCACCGAATGCGTTTGACTTAAGTGATTTAATTATTTTGGCTATTGTGTTTTCGTTTGTAACACTTAACTTAAATGTTGAAGAGCAGAATCGATGGGAGTTAAAGAAAATATTTTCAGGAACGGGAGCTAAATTGTTTCAGGCTATAGAGCAAAAGTGAGAATTAATCAAATTCGAATCGTTTAGACTTTAGATGGTCAGGAATTACATAGTCTCTAAATTTTTCTGACATTTTTATTGTCCGTTAAAGATTGTTCCAAAGAGCTTGGGAATTAGTTAAGTTACGGTTTATATGCAGATTAAAATAAATAAGGCTTGTTTTTCGCGATATAACGCTGTTTACAGCATGTTTAAGTTCTTTGTAATAAATTTTAAGCTTCTCTAGCCTAGTTAAGCGAATACGATTGTGTGCTTCGTTTCGCAGTCTCATCATTTCGCGAATAGTAATTAGTAAAGGTAATCCATGGATATCTACGCTTCTTTACTTGCTTAAGCTTTAGTGGCGCGAATTTGTCGAACAGGCTTAACACTGTTAAAATAAAATGAGAAACTATAACATTTAAATGAGGTAATTGAGCCATAGAATCCCAGTCGATCCTTTCCATTTCCAAATTAAAAGTATCACGATTTATGTCTGGACGATGCACGAACTGAATTGGTTGACATTTTGGCTTATTGATTTTACAGTTACATGTTAAGGCCTTAACAGTGGTTGAAATGCCTAAATCTTGGATATTTAAGTAAAAAATCTCAATAACTGTTCATTTAATCCACAAAGAAAAAATACAGGGTAACAGAAGAGGATTTGGTAAATGTTTTGAATTGAACAAAATTGTATTTTTGTTAACCCCTTATTAGAAAAAAAATCCCTCTTTCTCATATTTTGCAAAATTTCTCCAAAACGGCACAAGCTTTTTAAATAGTTCTTACACTTAAAAAAGGTCTTAAAAATATGTATTTTTAAGACCTTCTTTAAAATATTAAAATATTTTTAATTGAGAGTTTTATTTTTATTCCCCGTTTTATAAGAGAATATATCATTTTTCCCTGAAATTGATTATATTTACGCGAGCGCGCATGCTCCGTCGCCCTGTCGCAGTCCGTTTTCGGACATCGTCGAGGGTGGACTGCGCGTCGGTGTTAGAGCGACTTCGTTCAAATATATATTAGTTTTTTAAAAGTTTATACTCAATTATAAATATTTGTATGACTAGAAATACTTAATTTAGTTAATATCTGTACACTGGTAACTGTAAATATTATTTTATAAATAAATTAATTTTTAAAGTGCCCAAAGAAGAAGAAATTTTCGCGGCGACGTTATTAGTGAAATTGAAAAATGCATTTTATATAATTTAGATGTGGAACGACGAACATGCTCTCGTTACTTAGATTTCGTTAGTTTTTAATACCTAATTATGTAATTTTATTGTTGCATATTTTTATAAATTAGTTGATACTGAATTTAATAATTATGTATTGCAATAAATTTAGTTTTAATGAGTATGACTTTATAAAATATTATTGGGGACGGAAATATAGATACAGATACTTACATTTAGGTACACTGTTATCAAATTAAATCAAACAATTTAAATAAATACAAAAAAATGGTGCTTCCCTAAGTATAAATAACTACATAAAGACATTCTTGGGTTTATGGTTTTTTTATGTTAGACAAACTATCATCTAAAAAATGTAAAAAATTTAAATTGGAGAGGGGTTTCTCTACGTGATAAAGTTAGAAATGAAGATATTCTCAGTAGAACCAGAGTAACTGACATAGCCCAACGGAATATTACAGGGAAATGGCAATGGGCTGGCTATATAACTTGGAAAACAGATAAAAAATAGGTAGAAAGGTTCTCAAGTGGCAACCTCGTACAGTTAACCGAAGTAGTACTCAACACACACACACACACACACACACACACACACACACACACACACGCACACGCACACGCACACGCACACGCACACGCACACACACACACACACACACAAATAGGTCGCAAATAATACTTACCTAGTACTATTAGGCAAGAGTGAATAGGTTTTTGTTAAGTCAGTGCAATTCACCATCTTAGGCTACATAACCACTAACCGATGAGATTGTAGTTGCTTTACTACTTGCTGGGTAAAAATAGTAAAAAAAAAATTACCTTGTGAAAGTTTGCATTTAGATATAATTTTTCTAACCAACCATAAAATATGATGAGAATATGTATAAAGGTTACCTCACACGGGACAGTAATAATATAATATTATATCTTTCATTATCTACGCATGAAAACTTTTAAAATCTCTGAATCCCGAGGTATGTTCATATTAAGAGGCTGAATAGAGCCACATTGATATGCATGGGGACGGTTTTGTAATTTCACGTTGTCGAAAAAAAATTGTACGTATTTCAGGTGGCGGTTTACAAAACACAATTTCACAAAAATTCACTCAATAGAAAATAATTGCAAAGTTGCTTCTGAAAATACTTAAATTTTCAACGCCAATCTTTTCTTGGTAGAGCCATGGCTCTATCTCATGCAGCATGCTGCAGCTATATTAGTAGTAGGTATAGTTGTTGCATCAATGGGTCGGCTCAACCGGAGAAGGGCCGCGCTCTCACGGAATAACATGTAAAATAGCAGTTTAATCCTGCTGTGTCGTATGTTGAGTGTAGAGAACCGAAGAACCTTTTTACTGGAAACGAGGCATTACATCTTAGTCCTCACGGGTGACAACGCATCTACATTTTGATACGTAATCGAGAATAGATGTAGATGTCTATGGGCCGTAGCAACCACTTACCATCAGGTGGACTGTGTGCTCGTTTGTCACCCTTATTCTATTTTAAAAAAAAATCTTTCTGAGATTTCAGTAAAATAATGTTAAGTATTATAAGCACTCGTACAATTATGTGTATCATGTTAATAAAACTATTGGGCTATTTTGATTTCTAATAAAGTGATTTTACTTTATAGGTTAAATAATTTATTTACCCTTCTATATCAAGAATCGTTTTTCTGTCACTCCTATTGAATTTGACAGTGCTTGCTGAAATTTAGCATCTTTTGATGGATCAGAATCACGCGCTGATCCAGCTGTTAGATATTGCAAAAATAATGGAAAATATATATTTTTATTTTAATGCCGAAGACTACCTTGTTTTATTTTATTACGGTCAAATAATATTTATTAGGTTATAAAGCAAGTATTTACAAATTATTTTGTTATTCTATTTTTTACAGTTACTATCACGTCTTAGCTTTACACCAAGAATTACATTAGAAATTCTTGATGGGATGCGATGTAACGCGCATACTTTATTTTCATCAAGAACTATAATATATATATTTTTTTACCAGTAGAGTTTCAACACAATCTTTAAAAACTTCGATGAATTAAAAAAATGCCGATAATTATATAATTTTAAGTCAGTTTTTTACATTTAAAGATCAGTTATAAAGAGCCAAAGTTCTTATGTTCATTTTGATTAATTTAATTCGGGACTAAAATAAATGTGAAAGGGATTTTATCTGCAATAATAATTTTCATCAAAAATAACATAGGACTTATAAAAGTCATATATACGGTCAATCATACTGAAGATTATCAATTGTACTACAAAAATATTTAATAAAGACTATTTCGAGTATAATGACCCGAATATCATCATTAATGTTTGACTGGCACAATTAAAAATTTTATCACATGGCTAAATGATTGACTATTATATTATGATAAGGTCATGCTTTTCTATAAAAAGTTGCAAGAAATTTTAAATCACGGACCTATTGGTTTGTTTTACTTTTTACTTAATTACTGAAAAACAAGATGGACTGATCTAAAAGTTTACTTTCTTGTGTAAAAAGTGCTATTTAGAATTTTATGCAAATGATAATTAAAGTTTCTATGTAAATAAGTGTAACATAGCGGGTATTATACATATATTCAATGGTAGCGGCCATCCATATTTGCAAAGCTGGCATCATTTTCTGTACAGAAACCGGCAAAGTGTTACTCAAAGCACTATAAACAAAGCAGCTGATAAAATGTTACACTCATAACTGTTAACAAAAACTGTTTCTGCAAATGGTCTTATAGATAATAATAACAATTCCGCCGTGTTAGGTGCAGGAGCTATTATTAGAAGGAGAAGAGGTAAAATTTTGATTTAGAAATGCGCAATCAATATTGTTTTGTCTGCAATTGAGCATAAAATAAAAAATAACTTCAGCCAAAGAGCATAACTGGCATTATACTCAGGCCCATCAATTGGTATGGAAAAAAATAATTTTACTAGATTTCAAAAAATCAATCAAAATTCAAAAAACATAAATATTAAAATCAAAAAATGTATATATGTATGTCTATACATACATATAATGATTCATGGCCGCTTAGTAAGTGTCGGTGATTCAGTATAACATCCTACAGTCACGCCGAAACTAAGAGGAGAGGATCAATGTAAAAAAGGTAATAATTTATTGCGGAAATTTTGTGATAAAATAAAAAAAATTACAAACTTATCCAAGTTAATCTAACTTAGTCTAACTTATCCTTATGCGTTACAAAAAAAAACAAATAATAAAATAGTGAGATGGCGTCAGTTTTTAAGAAGATATAACAAAAATAAACAAAAAACTAAATTTCAAAAAATTTCAGTATTTAATTGATTATATACCGCTGACACTTAATCACGCTTTTCGAAACCACGCCAGTTGTAAACAATACTTGCGTGAAAAGACAGTCTTCTTTTCAAATTTCCGCCGAGTTGTAAGTAGAAGGCCAAATAGGTCATGTGTCAATTTTAATTAAATATATTTTATATGAAGTGATCTTGACTACGTTTCGTCAATTAACCATTGGTAAAAATGAAAACAGGAATTTTACAATTGTGTTTACAAGAAACATTATTAGTTGAACCTTGCAGCTTGTTCATTATTTTTATTATAAATACCTATAAATGTATATACTATTAATAAATAGTTCCAATAATATTTTGGATTATTTTTTATTTTGCCCTATCTGCAATGTTCTACGCTCTATAGAAAATGTGGCGTATGACATGACTGACAATCTTTCGAACGTTTTATCTAGGTACAAAGATGTTTTATGTTTTCGTCGCCTCCATATGATATTTTTGTCAGCATAAGGTACCCTTCTGTATCTGAAACGAATATAAATATTGCTACAAAGTAAAGTAATAGGCTATACAAGTCCCTCTATTGGGTACAGAACTCTTTTTTTTATTTCTGAGAGGGTTTTAGGGCAAGGAAATGCCCGCCGCGCTGCCCCAATGCGTGTTGACGAAAATTGCAATTACAAATTTCATTCGTGCTGTCGGGGATCAAACCCGGGAAAAATTTACAGCGAACGCTTTGACCCAGATCTACTAATACGATACAAATAAATACGATTTAACATTTATAATAAAAAACTCTTACGTACTTGAAACTTGAACACTTGATAGCTCGTGACGCCTACCGGACAAAGCTACAGCACAATGTAATTGAAGATGCGTAACCGCGACATAAATCTCAGTGATGCGCAAGCATAACAGGCAGTATGTCACTTATATAATTGTCATCTCTGCAGTCTATTAATCTTTGCACTTTTATAAGTAATACAGAACGTAGTTGCTAGACGGTGTTGACGTCGGCTAAAATTTCTGCGATCGCCGTTTCGTCAAGGTCATTCAGGCTAGTTAAAGCCTTAAGAAAGCATGATTACTTAGAGTAGATATGTAGTCGACGGTTACGTTAGAACATATATGGACAACAACCAGCCCGCGGGCCGGATCCAGCCCGCTGTAAGATATGATCCAGCCCACGAGACATTTTGAAAAAACCCAATTAAAAAAATATTACATTAGGTACTTATACTCACGGGAGTGACAGTGAGACGGCAAACATCAAATTCGATGATGTTTGCCGCCTCACACTTTGATAATCACCGCCACTCGGCTTGCTCGATCAAATTCTTTATGGTGTGCCGCCTCACGAGCGACACATCAAAAGATTTATTGCTTCTCAATTATTCTAAACTAGTTTATTCCAGATTATCCCGAACGTTAGTTCAGTTCTATTTGAGCTACCGAGGTGATAACTTGGACAAGCGATATCCTAGCGAACTGCTCGAGCCATCAACTTGCTTTGTGACTTTGTGTGCATCTTGAGTGGTTAGTAACTATAGTTTGTTATTAAGTTTATTGAACGAAAAGTAAACAAAAATGATGTCTGGTGAAAAGAAACGAAAACTAGATACAGAGGGTCGCCAGTTTCA
Source organism: Parnassius mnemosyne (assembly GCA_963668995.1). Taxonomy (NCBI): domain Eukaryota; kingdom Metazoa; phylum Arthropoda; class Insecta; order Lepidoptera; family Papilionidae; genus Parnassius; species Parnassius mnemosyne. The sequence goes on from CAVLGL010000093.1 coordinate 11,207,373, forward strand.
AGAAAAATGGACTGAAGAATTCTTTTTTATCTTACACAATGGTAAGCCTATTTGTTTGCTGTGTAATGAATCCATTTCAGTAATTAAAGAATTCAATATAAAGAGGCATTACTCAACTAAGCATGCTACGCTGCACTCACTCACAGGACAATTAGGAACAGAAAAATCCAGAAGCTTACCGCAAATTTGGAAAAACAGCAACAAATGTATCATAAACAAAGAACACAACTTGATAATGTTGTGAAAGCTAGTTTTATACTTAGCTCAAAATTGGCAAAGGCATTAAAACCATTTGCCGAAGGAGAATTTATCAAGGAGTGTATGTTAGAAGTTTGCGGTATTTTGTGTCCTGAAAAGAAAAATGAATTTGAAAAAATTAGTTTGTTAAGACGAACTGTTGTTCGACGTATAGAAATGATGGCTAATGATATAAAAACAACATTGACTGACCGTATGGCTGGTTTTGAATCATTTTCCATAGCATTAGAAGAGAGCATCGATTTGCCTGACACAGCTCAACTGTCTATATTTACTCGAGGTGTTACGATTCGATTACGATAAGGAATTCACTTTTACTGAGGAATTGCTTGTGCTTGATTTACAGCCGCTAAAAGGAACCACTACAAGAGAGGATATTTTTAATGAAGTTCAAAAGGTATTCACAAGTTTTGGCTTGCCATGGTTAAAATTAATTGGAGTACCTATGCACTGATGGTGCACCTTCTATGGTCGGCTTAGGTAAAGGTTTCATCGGAATTTTGAATGAAAAAGCAACAGAATTAAATGTACAAAAAGATGATTTGATAGTCCTTCATTGCATTATTTACCAACAGAACTTGTGTTCTAAGTCCATTCGACTCCAGAATGTTATGAATGTGGTAGTAAAAATCATCAACTTTATTCGATACCGAGGGCTTAACCATCGCCAGTTCAAGGCGTTTTTGGATGAAATATCAGCTGAATATAACGACGTAGCATATTATTGTGAAGTTAGATGGCTGAGCAAAAGAAAAATGTTGAAACGATTTTACCACAGAATACTTTTATATATACGGTTTTACGAGCTTATAAATGAGATAGCAGACTTTATGAAAATAAAAGATAAACCTCTACTATCTGAATTAAGTGACCCAAAATGGATATGTGACTTGACACTTCTGGTCGATCTTACAGGCTATTTGAATGATTTAAATTTGAAAGTTCAAAAACAAGGACAGTTTGTAAATGATTTGTACAGCCATTTGAAAGCGTTTCAGATCAAACTACGCTTGTAGGGGTCACAGATGCTGTCTGGTAACAGTTACCATTTCAACACGCTCTCTGCGTATGAAAATATTGCTTATGCTCAACATGCTGAAGAACTCGGAACAATTTTCGAACAGATTTGGCGACTTCAAAAACATGGAAGACTGTTTCAGTTTATTTGCTACTCCTACAAAATATAATGTACAAAGTGCTCCAATACACTTACAAATGGAGTTGAACGAGATTCAAGAAAACTCACTCCTAAAATCCAAATTTGAAGACGTAGAGTTGTGCGATTTCTACAAAAAATACATAGAAGAAGAAAATTTTCCGCAGCTTAGAAAATTCGCAAGAAGATTGGTTTGTGCGTTTGGCAGTACTTATAAATGCTTACAGTTCTTTTCATTGATAAAAGTTAATAAATCAACACATCGTACAAGACTGACTGACGATAATTTGGAAAATTCTTTACGTCTTTGTATCAGTGGAATTAATCCAAACATCGATGGATTAGTTTCCCAAATTCGAGCTCAAGTGTCTCATTGATTTCGGTGTATTTAACTTTCGTAGTTTGTAACAATTGCAAATTTAATGATTTAATTATAATGTACCATTTTATTAAATTTCATTTTGTTATGTTAATAAATTGTACTATAATAACATTGTCGTATTATTTCATGTCTAATATCTATCGCAAAAAATATTAACACTACTTTAAAATGCACTAAGTACTTTTAAACGCGGCCCGCGAACGTATTTGCACGCTAAAGTTTGGTCCTCAACATGTCAAAGATTGCCCATACCTGCGTTAGAGATTGGTAGGTCGGCGCATATTAAATCAATTAATGTAGCACTGTAAGGAGTAAAATAATGTGTAGCTTCCTTTACATATTAGTATAATTTAGCCATTTTGTAAAATTGACAAATTTTGTGAGTATTGTTGTCAGTTACCATTAAACTAATATTTAAGTCGCACAAGAGCACAATATCATCGCGAAGGCAGAAGATGATACTGAATCAGTAAGTGCGTAAAAAATATGTCTACGTCAAGCCATGGCGGTCGGTAAGCAGCACCTATTATGAGCTTTATGCCGTTAACTGTTAAATTAAGCCACATTTGTTCAACTGATGTTGCGGCTAGGGTTGCCATCTGTCTGGCTTTAGCCGGACATGTTTGGCTTTTTCGGGTTGTGTCCGGCCAAATTTTTATGTGTCTGGCCTGTCCGGCTTTTGTTAGGCTTTTTGTTAGTGTAACGCGTTGCACACATCGCTTGCAGAATAAATAAATAAGTAACGTATACACTTGAAACTGTGCAGTAATTAATAAACAATTAACGTATGTAACGGAGTATTTTAGTTTTTTTTCTCGGGGGGGTTGGAGTTAGTGAGTTTTTTGGCTTGCATGGCCTCAGAAAGGTATGTTTGGCTAAAAATTACTATCCGGTTTTTAGGACCGAAAGTCCGGCTTTTTGGGGCGCCGAGTCCGGCTTTTTCATTTTAGGAGATGGCAACCCTAGTTGCGGCAGGAAATACATATTACATAATATGTTTTGACGACGAGATCATGACGTACATACATAGAATCCAACCCCACCGCTACGTGCACACCACAGAATACATGTACCCTGACGGGTGCACACGTGGTAATTGAACGGGGAATACTAGAATATGACGCAAGCGGCAACCGGGGATAGATGGCGCGCGACCTTGTTCTTTTCTCTATGTTAGAAGAAGGATTACAAATCATAATTACCTTCCTTACGGGACAGTGTGGTGCCCAGGTGGTAACAGGTTGGCCGCTTTATTAGCGTATTAAAATCAACTTCATACCATTTTCGGTGGTTAAGTTCGCGCCAAAACTATCTTACACCTATTTAAACTATAAAAACAAGGACTGTAATGGTGCGGTGCATAGAGTATAGGTGCAGTGCAGAGCAATGACTGTCCTAAACAGGAATTCGGACTTTAGATAATTCTATAATATCCCAACGCATCTTGTCTATTCCTTTTTCCAGCTCCAGAATTTTCTCGTGAGTCCATAGTGGGTGTGTGTACGTTAAATGTGCCAGGTTGAGTCGTCGAAGATGGCAACTGATAAGCCCCTGGCCTGCAGTTACTATGCTTGCAACTAGACATGGACAGTCGTTATTTTGCTATCACCGTGACTGTCATTCCGGATACAAAAAAGTAATAGCGAAAAATCTTCATGACTTTGTCACGTTGATAACGTCGGATATTCGGAACATTAGAACGGCATATCGTGACTTTATATATGCATTTTGATTTAATAGGTTTTATTTCAGTAGTCGTTTTTATTACCTTCCTCATTGAGTTATACAAGACTAGAGGAGCAAACCACATTACCGCGCGTCGAAAAAATTGAAGCCACTATCTAACCGCGAGGACGTAGCTTTGAAACCACTAAACCTTTTTAAGTAAACATATATCTGTCTCACTTACACAAGTCGCGAAAACAATACCGTCGCTAAGATTAGATAAAGATAGACACACAAATATGCAGTGACGGGTTGGTATTGCCTACTATATGAAATTTTACCCAAAAATAAGCAATAAAAAGAAGTTTTTTTTTAAGCTGCAGTTATTTATTTTTATTTTAAATATGTATCTTTGCTTATCCGATGAATAGAAGTATAACTAATGAAATGAAAGATTTTTTTTTCGAAGTATCTTTTATTGTACTGATAAATCAAATAAAAAAACAAATCAAGTAAAAAAAGAAACAATTTTGGGTATCTTAACCAAGAAGATCTGAGTTTGAAATATGCATCAATTGTGAAAGCATCGGCAAGTCTTTGTCTCCTAAATTTGTTCTCATGACATTAGCTACAAAAACTGTGGTTATTAATAATTTTTTAAGGTAATACTAAATGGTGTTAATCCGTAGTACTAATCCTCTTAAATAAACATGGTCGCCATCACCCTTTGGTCCTAGTTTGTCTTGATCCCGGAAGTGCTTGGAACTAATGAGAGTAAATTTCGAAGGCACCTAGTGAGTCTCCTTTCTCAGAAATCGTATTATTTCCACCCACTTCTTACGGTGTGCTGCATCTTTAGGTACTATGCAAAATTATTAATATAAAATAGGTAATAAAATATAATTAATAGATCTATAGATCTCTAGAATATTCTAAAATAAGAATAATTAATTCCTTTGTATAAAGGTTGAAACATAGTTTTTATTACAATTTCCAAAATATTTAAAATCAGGTCTAACAAGTTAACTTATTCCATATATTATATACTCGTAGTAGTGTAATGTGGGAAAATTGCAAAGGCAGAAAAGTGGCAACATTGAACCTAAATTGCAATATTCGATATTTTATTTCATTTTTTTGTGTTTTTTACGTTAATATGAAAACATAAACTAAAACTTACGTGTGGAAAGTGATTCCGCTTGATTAATTATGTTTTTGTGACCTTGAATCGCATTCTTTCACTACGGATTTACCCATTTTTTTGTCGTGAATCGTTCGGCTCAACTCGGTCGGCGTCGCATTGAACACTGAACCGACGTTAGCTCTGCATATGGCTGTGGCCATATGTGAAGTGGCAACGCTTTGGCGCAGCAATTACTTATCTAGTGTAACATATAAATCAATGACCTTCCTTCCTTCCTTCCTACGCGTACCTGACATATAAGCACCATTCTAAATTTTTGAAGTGAAAACTTCTTTAGTATCGTTGTGATTTGAAACTAAAAGATAATCTGTGAAGTAATGTAAGGAAAGAGCGACACTATTAGGCCGGCCACACACATACGGAATTCCGTTTCGAGATTCCGTTTCGATATTCCGATTCGGAATCCCGAACGCAGCAAGTCCATATAAAATCTATGACCCGTCACACACGTACGGTAATTTGCCGTTCGATATTTTGCGGGCAAAACGGGATTCCGTTTGTGTGTGGCCGACCGTTCGGAATTCTGAAACGGAATCTCGAAACGGAATTCCGTATGTATGTGGCGAGCCTAATGAGACAAAAATATAAAATAGGAGAGAATGAGATAGAATCTACATTTACTCATATAATAAGGCGTAATAGGTTTTTTGATTGTTTAAATACGCTAACCTCTGGAACTACCAGTCCGATTTGAGAAATTATTTTTGTATATGATAGGCAGATTCAGGAGGAATAGTATAGGTTGTCTAGCTTTAGGCTACACGTCTGAGTTAGCCTTATATATTGATTTTTGTTAATTAAGTCGGAAGAAAAAACAGGATTACAGATTCATTGGAATCTTGGCATAAAATAATTTAAAACGAAGTTAAAAGACAAACATCAGATAGTTATGTTTTTGGAATGCTTGCAAAAAAACGCGCAATTCTTCGCCTTGTAATTTATTTTCTACAAGGTACATACGTATGTTGTAGAAAATAAATTTAGAAAACGATTTCAATTGTACTTTTAAAGTAACGAATTCATCCAGGATATCAAATTATGTCTACTCAATAATGAAATTAGTGTTAGTAATTGCCTGGACATATTGCGGAATTAATAAATTACGTAATGATATTACATATTTAAAACGAGGAAGTTTAATTGATTTAAATGCAATACCTACGTAACGCATGGACTTAAGTCTGTAACAAAATGGCAATACGTAATATGTTTTTTAATTAAGTTTGTGGTTAGGTATTAAAAGTCAATAATTAAAGTGCATGTTGTGTTGAACTATACTTGGGGTGAAAAGTCGGAAAAACAAATAAAAGTGAATTCCGATTGTTTAGGCCAAACAATTAACATTTGAAATTTGCATTCAACACTCGTGTCCTCCCGCTGACTTTATAAAGGTCACCGTCGTCCCACTCCCGTGTGGGTCGCTCGGTAGAGGGCGCGAGCGCAGGACGCGAGTGTGAAGTCAGTAGCTTGACAGCAGCGGTTCTGTCTACTAGCGTATTTTTTTGTGACCGCTGCTTCGGTTTCGCGCGGCCAGTTTTTGGTTTTAGTGGTCTAGAATTTGAGTATTTGTGCGCGTTTAATTTACTATTGAATATCTGTGTTTCGTGTAGACCGCCTCGAATTAGTTGTCTAAGTTGTACGTTTCGTGACAAGAGGCTTGTATTGAATTTGGGTGATTAATTTCGTTGCAAGTAATTACGTCAATTTGTATAGTGATTGCATGTTGAAGTGCATTTTGCAATATTTAACTTGCTTGTGTGATGTGGAACCTTGCGCGCACGCCGAGTGACAGACGGTCTGAAATTTGATGCTCGCATTCCATTTCGAGGGCGTGGCCCGGTTAATTGTTTTTGGAAGTTAATGTTTAATTGTACCGTCGCGTTAAGTGCCTTTTTGTGTATTGACTATTTAGTTAGTTTTGCGTGTCAGCGAGGCTGATTTTGAGTTCTTATTGCGGGCATAGTATTTAATATCGTACGAAAGAATCTAGCTTGCCGTGCGGAACGCTAACTTTGTGACTCAAGAAGAGACTGCGTTCGTTCCCGTGTTTGTGGTTCTGTGCTGGGTGAACCCGGAACCTTGAATATTGAACTTTGATCGACCGTTCATTAGTTGTGCCGTGTGTCACGTGTTTGATTTCGATGAACGTTGAATTGGTAGAATTTGAAATTAATTATATGTACAATAAAGTTGATAGACTGAAATAGTGAAAGAAGTCAGCAGTTTTCCATTGGTGACGTCCGCTGGAGTGATACCACATCGTGGGGCAGCATCGGACGAGACCGCTGTCCGATCACCTCAGTTAGGTCAGGTCACACATACACACCTTCTAACACACTACTTACATGCATCTACCTACCGCCTGACCGAGCCTTGGGGCAGTCTTAGCTTCGGAACCAGGTACGTGCTATTTCTTTACCTAGCCTTATATCTATTGTGTAGAATAATAAGTCCCAATAGGCCGTTGGGCCCCACCCTTAGTTGTCCGTCGAATCTACAGCTGTATGGGCCCCTGTGTGGTCGACCATAGCTGCCCCAACAAAGTTGGGGCAGCTAGGGGCGTGTACACTGATTATCCACACCGCTTGGGGTGGATAATAATCTAAGGTGAATTTTTTAACCCCTCAAAAAGTTTGACGATGTATTTACCGACCGTGGCCGATATCAATCGTGATACAGGTGACATATTCTTGGTGAACGCTATGATAAGCTAAATGTGTAAATAAAAAACAATCATGAAAAATAGAATGTATATTGGCAGTTTGACATCATAATAAAAGATATAAAATTGTATAACAAATTGCACTTAATCTTACATCTCTAAAAATTTTAATTTACAAAAAAACATTTGTAAGAATATATAAGTTGAGCTTATTCATTCTTGAAGTTAGGGGATCTCTTCTCGACAAATGCTGACATTCCTTCTTTGCGGTCCTCCTAAAATGGAAGGAAATCCAAAAATATATAAAGATTGTTGTTAAAATAATAACTAGTCATGTTTTGATTGCTGCAAAAATAAGGAATAGCAATAACATGTTACAGAAATGTTGGGGAGTGGTCTAAATAAAAACGCCACAGTACACAAATTCCACAGTATAGTAACATATATCACAGATGTAGGAAAGAAAATCTACTTAAATATTAAAAATGCGTCATTGTAGATATGGTCGATTGTGATTTTTTTGCATGAAACAAAAACTTAAGGAACGTCGTTGCTAAGATAGACTACGTTTACCATCCATAATAATACGTGAAAATTGATAGAAAAACAAATGTGTTTACTGAATTATAAGGATGAATACAAAAATAATTCCACATTCAATGATCATGGATGGAGAGCTATTGACAATTAAGATCAATGTTATCATTGGTTTTTTTTTTTTATAAAATAAGGGTGACCGACGAGCACACAGTCCACCTGATGGTAAGTGATTGCTGTGGCCCATAGACATCTACATATATTTTCATTTGCGAATTAAAATGCAGATGCGTTGTCAGCCTTGAGAACTAATATAGAATGCCTCTTTTCCAGTAAAATGGGTCTCCGGTTCTCTACACTCACCATACGAAACACAGCAGCATCAAGCTGCTATTTTACGCTGGTATTCTGTGAGAGCGTGGTCCTGCCCCGGTCGAGCCGACCCATTCGTGCTACAACTATATCTACTACTAATATAACTGCAGCATGGCTCTACCATGTGCAAAATGGTGTTTTTGCAACATGGATTGCCTCTACACGGGACTGTGTTTTATTAAATTAATTGGAGCAGCAAATCCATCCTGAGTATTATTTTTCTTCATCATCAACAGTCTGTAAATTCCATTGCTGGAAAAGGATCCTCTCCCATTAAGAGAATTTGCCTTATTCCTCACAATTAGCAGGCGGATTGGAGAGTGCAGTACCAGATCTTTCACACTTTTCACGCTGCTGCCCGTGTCAACAGTCTGCTTATTTTACCGCCTAGCGTAAAAAGATGTTTATAACACTATCTATCGGAGGCCTTAAGATCTTTGAGGCATATTTCATAGTTGCTGCCCGTGTCAACAGTCTGCTTATTTTACCGCCTAGCGTAAAAAGATGTTTATAACACTATCTATCGGAGGCCTTAAGATCTTTGAGGTATATTTCATAGTTATCTTTTATGATACATAAGAAATGGGGTAATGGATACTCTTACGCTGTTATCACACAAGTAAGGCCGGCCACACACATTCAGAATCCCGTTTTGCCCGCAAAATTTCGAACAGAAAACTACCGTACGTGTGTGATGGGTCCTTATATTTTATTTTGTCTTGCTGTGTTCGGAATTCCGAAACGATGTATGTTGTAAGTTGTATTATTAGATTATTACTAACGAATTTTTTACGACTTAGAACATGGCACACACCAGAGCAATATTGCTAATTGTGATTTTTTTTTTAAGAAATGTGTAATATCCGGAATCCCGTGGGGCATTTTGAGAGCTAATTGGCAATTTGTACACCGTAATGCGAAAACTGCTAATGCGGAGCCATTCTGCAACATCTTGGACGGTTGGGCGTCTAACTACTTTGATTATAGTGGTAACAAAATTATTAGGTACCGTGTAGTGGCGTTGTAAGAATATCCACTACCCCATATCGTTCCGTTGGTATCGTAAGAGCCGATAGAGCAGCGGAGAGGGCAGCAGTCTTTCTATTAACAACTAAAAAATAATACACAGTGGTTACCAGTCCACTTGCCAAGTATCGCAAATATGGCAAATATGCGGCCCTATGACGCAAACTATGGGGGAGGCCTAGGTTCAGTAGTGGACTTTTCGCATTGCACGAGAATGTTCCCGACGATGGGTAATAAAATGTGTAGTCATAAAAATAGATACAGCACGGACTATTAATGCAAGCAAAAAGCAACCTTGTGTCTACGTATATAAAGCCTTTTCTACTTTGGATATTGTTATCGACGTAGTTGCGACTGTTCTGGTACTTTCCGGTCGTAAGAGTGGAACGACCTGGAATGGCTTAGAAAGTTCAATATTCATTTAATCGAGTATAAAAGCGTGTGCCGGCGAACGGAGAGTTAGTTATTTCGGGAACGCGAAAGTGAATTCTACTCCGGGAAGCGACTACGAGAATTCGATCTACGGCATCTGCAATTATTAAGGACCTCATCGAAGAAGCTAAGCAATTTAGGACGACTTAGTTATAGGGAAAAGTACATAGTTTTTCACCCTAATCGTCATTTTTACTCGTAACAATATTCTTTAATGGTAAAGTTGTTAGGTTGTACCTGATGGCTGTAAAAGTAATTAAGTATTAAAATCAGAGTTTATTCTACTTACCGTGGCAAAAGTGCCATAGAATATAGATTTCTCGTAAAGTAGACCTGACTTAAGCGTGGTCTCATATGCCTGGTTGACAGCCTGCTTGGCCATTTTGACGATGAGAGGAGAGTGAGTACCGATCCTCTCTGCTAGCTTGATAGTTTCCTCTAACAATTTCTCTACTGGGAAGACCTTGCTTACAAGACCTGCAAAACATGTACGGGTTCTTAATTAAAGTATTATAACTTTTAACTTTAATCAGAACAGCTGAACACAGGCCAGCATTTGACGAATCTGATCCTGCTGATAAAGATGAAAGAAGTGATCACTATTATATTTTTTTTACTTATTCGATTCGATTTCGTCCACGGCTCGAACATCTGAATACTTATGGAAATTATCAATTGCGTCGTGCGTATCTTTTTCGTTTTCATCAGCCCTTAAAAGTAAATGGCTGGAAACTGGAAATGGGTATCTCTCGTTGTAGGGAGGATTTACCTTTAGGCGATACCCCGACCAAAACCTTGCGATAGTGCGTTTTTCTTCGTTATTCAGAGACTATTATCTCATTAGTTATGAGAAATAAACTACATCTAAAAGCACATTATTAATGATCGATATCCTATCATCACATTCTAATTTGTTTTTATGTGTTATAAATACATTTAAAATCTACTTTTAAAAAATGACTAAAGTTACTAATTACATGCATCTGTTGCTAATGGCAACGCTCTAATCATTTGAGGATTACACTAATGGATAGATAATTTAAAAATCTATATTATTCACGTTTTATTTAATTTTAAAGTTAGCTTTTCTTTTTTAAATAAAATTAATTCCAAAAATTGTGTGAATTATATGATAAATGGGCGTACGCAGATTGCGGGCGGCAGTGCACTGCATGCTCAAGGTTATTTGGTCAGGGAAACGCCTTAACCGATTCGTTGCGGCACCAATTTTCGACAACTTTTAGCTGTGGCGGCGAACAAATATTTCATGACACGCCAAGCGTGTCACGCGCGCATAAAAAAAGAACATTACTTTTACACATGGATGATGGCACAATAGGCGTGTCATCATCCATGTGTAAAAGTAATGTTCTTTTTTATGTTTTTTTTACTTGTTTAGACTTAATTAAGTTTATTTGACATCAAACATCAGTTACAAACGGAAGGACACTTGGGTTTTAGTGGGTAACTACGTGTTTTCTTTGAAATTGAGTGACTTTTTTATGCAGAGATTACAAACCTTTTGTACTATTTTTTTGTTTTATAAAAAAATCATTTATATAAGTAGGTACAGCTAAATTACCCTGAAAAACCTTGGTCTTTATTAAATTAAATTTTCACCTAATAATAATATTTGTAAATATGAAACAATCAAGATCCTCAATTTGGAAAAAAATAAGGTTCATGATTCATTGATATTTACAAATGTTAAATATTATTTAATGTTATACAAATGTAAAAGTAAAGTCGATCTGAAAACGTCTAATTAGTAAGAATAGCAAAACAAGTGTTTTCAAAAGGAAATAAACGCCGGCGCTATACGGCGGCGGATTGACAAAAGACTATTTATTAGCGAACTTTTTTTATGCATGAACGGTTTCAAACTGTTTCAAGCAAAAATAAACCTTATACCATATCACAAGAGCACATGGTACTTCGTAGGTCTATTCGGTCATATGATAGTAATAAGACGGCAGTTCAACCATTTTAAGCAAAATTAAACGATAAGACAAACGCATTGTTTTTTTTTTTAACAGGAGACTTGTTTTCCAGAAATTTATTTACAACTTGAGTTTGTGAGCGATCGCAATGAGTGTTATTATTTGTTACTTATTAGACTATTTTCCAACAACATGATTGAAAACCCACAAAGTAAAAAGAGTGCCATGTACAAGTTAAAAAATGTTGTCAACCCCTAAAAAATTCAAATTTTCAAAATATCCAGAAACGAAGCCGCAGGCATAAACTACTTGCAAAATAATGAATATTTTGTTCTGGATTAATTTTCCAAAAAAGCAATTTCAGCGAGTTATAACGATTTTTAAAGACACGACTCGCGTGTCATACGCCACACACAAAAGTATGATATATCGATGGCACGCCTGGCGTGCCATCCGCACTAAACCGGTTAATCGTTACGCTTGGCGGATTGACAATGGCAATACCAGACGTCTCGCACCTTCGACGCAGCTGCATATTGTCGGTCTGGGTATTTATGTCTGGCGTAAGCGAGATAGATATACCACCGTCTATGGAAAGCCATGATACTTCGGATATTTCCCATAGTCGTCTGTTACGTCATACTCTTACACCGAAATTATATTAACAAATCTCTCACCCATTTTCTCAGCTTCCTGAGCATCAATGAAGTTTCCAGTGAGTACGATTTCCATGGCCTTGGACTTGCCGACGTAGCGAGGCAGACGCTGGGTGCCACCGGCCCCGGGAATTGTACCGATGTTGATCTCCGGCTGTCCGAACTTAGCCTTCTCGCCCGCGTATATAATATCACACAGCATCGCCAACTCGCAGCCACCTCCAAGCTAAAAAATTATGTTTATATATTGCAGACAGAGTCAAAGGGAGCATGCTTCACAGCATCTCGCTGTCTTCTTCATGAACCTGTAAATCCACTGCTAGAGATTAAACTGCCGTGCCCATTTCATCTTATGGGTTTCAGTTAGCGGCGTCTACTGCATATATCAGAAAAACCTTATAGTTGGCGTTAGAAAATACGCAAACCGGCGGTAGACAGCAGCGTTCTCCCGTTTGGTACTGCGACTTCAATCAGCTTAACGTGTTAGTGACGATTAGAACAGTAGAGACCCATGTCTAGCAGAGACTTTTACTAGGTGATGAAGAATACATAATTTACCGCCATCTAAAATATCCTAATAAATCATACCATGTAGTGGCAGTTTAAGAATATCCACTACCACATATCATCCGTGGGTATCGTAAGAGGCGACAGAGGGAAACAAATCAAGAGATGGGCAGCAGCGTATTTCTAATAACGACTAAAAATAAAAATAAACTGTGGTTTGGCCCGCTTGCTAAGCGTGGCAACTATGGCAAATATCCCCCCTATAAGACAATATACAGGGGAGGTCCATGTTTAGCATTAGATTGTAATAGGCTGTAACAGTAATGGTTACGAAGAAGAAAAATATCCTAAAGGTTACTAGAATGACAAAATAAAGAAAGCTACACATACAGCCCATATTCGCCTACCGATACGAGGCTGCCACTCGAGAACTTTTTCCCCCATCGATTATTAGTGATTCGAGCTATATGGCCGGCCCATTGCCTCTTCAGCTTACTAATCCGTCGGGCTATGCTGGTCACTATGTAGGTAAAGTGTGGGACGAGAAGTGTGGACTTGTCAAGGGCTGTAATTATGATTATTATGATGACAGCCCATATTTTTGAGAATCCGATAATCTTAACATTCTAAGCAAACTATTATTTAGTTATAAAGTCAAAGGATTAAAAAACAAGATAGTACATTTGAATAATTAATATGTATCATATGTAGCATTCTTAATAAAATGAATTATTTTATTTCGGTATCAAAATACCAACATTTATATTCATAACAGAGGACGCAAGGTCACGTCGGTAAAAAGTGATAAAACAAGTTTCTTCAAAATCAACAGTGGATTAAATATTCGAAGACATTTGAATATTATACAGAAAGACGTTTAAATAAATACATACTTTTAATACGGTTAAATAAATACTATTTATCGTAGCTTAATAGATACATTGTTGTTTATTGTAAAATTCGTCTTATATTCTCGAAGGCGAACTTGTCGCAATAAATCCAATGAGCCCTATATTCCAGCAGGTAAAAGTGGATAGATATAATAGTGGTTGAAGAAATGACGGCTAACAGAGAAGACAGAAAGAGGAAGGACTTGCTACGCCCATCCTAAATAACTTGGGATAAGGGCAGGAAGATTTTTTTGTATAGGACAAGGGTGACAAACGAGCACACAGTCCACCTGATGGTAAGTGGTTGCTGTAGCCCATAGACATCTACATCTATTCTCGATTATGAAATCGAAATGCAGATGCGTTGTCACCAATAAGGACTAAGATGGAATGCCTCGTTTCCAGTAAAAAGCGTTTCCGGTTCTCTACACTCACCATACGAAACACATCAACGTTAAGCTGCTATTTTACGCTGGTATTCTGTGAGACCGTGGCCCTTCCCCGGTTGAGCCGACCCATTTGTGGTACAAATGTAGCTGCGGCATGGCTCAAACACGTAAAAAAATGCGCCGTAATATTTTACTGTCACCAGAACAGCATATAGCGTCGTGAGAGTCAACCATATCGTCTCAAAGTTGTATAGTCATTTCAAACAAACTTGTAAGAGTCAATCGCCCCATATCGTCTGGTAAGTATCGTACAAGGCGACTAAAACATCTAATGGTTTCTGAAAAATGGCGGTAAATCCATCTGAAGATATCAGATAACCCCCCCCCCCCCCCCCCGCCGCTTGACACGAAACGTCGGGAATATAAAATAAGTTAATATAGGCGATAAAATCCGTAAACTTCGTTTTATTTAAATGTGTAGTGTTCGCGTAAATATAAGAAATCATTAATCATGATCAAATTGAGAGAACTTGTCTAACAGTGGACTATTACTAGGTGATAAGGGAGAAAATATATAATAAAATCATCACGACAGATACGTAAAAATTAAAATCTACTTCCTAGTTATGTTTACATAGTTACATAGGGAGTTGGTAAAAGTACAGGAGAAATCATGACCCTTTCCCATCCCAAGATGTCAAAAAAGGTGACTGAAGGTTCGCAAAATCTGATTGCCACCAACAGATGACAGTGTAGTCGTCTTGTATTAGTAGAATACTCAGACCGGCGGCAGGAAACCAAAGGTGCTGCTAGGCCGCTGCTGCTGCCTGCTTGGTAATTATCACAAATCCTTCGTTCACTATAGAAGAATTCCATGTGAAGTACTTAATTGTTTGAAGATTGTTGAGAAAGGAGATTTACATGACACCATGAGGGGGTTTCAAGCTAGAAAAAAAAAACAACAGAAGTTTGGAAAACTATGGAATGACAGAAGCTGGTAAGTGATTGGTACCTCCACTTGTAGACAGTGAAAACTCTACCATTTATACTAGTAAGTAATAAAGTTAACAATACTAACGGCGAATCCATTTACAGCGGCAATAATTGGTTTTCCGCAGTTGGAGATATCCTCCCACTCCTGCAGGAATCCTTCCTTAGTGTTGGAGCTGTAAGTATTGTATTGCATTTCCTTAATATCTGCACCAGCGGCGAAGGCTTTTTCATTGCCTGCATTAGCAAGGAAAAAATAATAATCACAATCATATTGTTGACCTCTTGTTACAAAGAACTGTATAAGCTTAACCAAACTTGAATATTAGAAAACCCATCCATCCAAACATATATGATAACTAGCTGACCCGGCAGACATTACTCTGCCCTTGCTGGTTGGTGTCACGATAGGTTTCATTTTAACACACACACACTTATCTGTGAATAATAATATCAACCATCAGCAGCAATAATGACATTGAACTTAAAAAAAAGGAAAACAAACTTTTTTACTCTAAGTGGATAAAAAGTTGCTTTTATACAAGATTTCATGGAAATTCGTTAGGTATATTTTTTGTTAGGTATACTATAGATTCCGACTGCAGGCACTTTTTAAATGTTGACGTAATATTAAGATTTACATCATCATTACAACAAGGAATGCCACATAGTGCACTCCTGCCTGAGCCACTTGCATCCATTAAATTTGTCGGTTACTCTGGTTGATGGTTGTAATATTAAAATTTAATCTTTAGAAAGTCAGAAGCTATTGACTTAATATCAGCAATGCGATTGTAACTCTCGTGGAAATTGTGTGAGGTTTTGTTGTATTATATAAATGTAGATATCAATAATGATTATAACTTGATATCTTATATATTTATTTGATTCTCGATATATTATATATTTTATTAATGTATTATTTTAGGTTACCAATTATAATAATGAAAAACATAAGTCCCATGTTGAACTGGGAGTTATAAGTCCCATGTTTGTGCATTATGTGGGACTGTGCCGTAAAAGGTGACTAATAAGTAAGACTTCTTTCAAAAATTTCCAACCAAACATTGCTATTTGGACTCTGCCTATTGTCTTGGGGATTGGTGATTCCACCGGCAATCGATCTTACCCATCAGGCTGCATGTGTCATTCATTCATTCATCAATCACAATTTTATTTGTTTATTTACCACATTATCGACGGTGAAGAGAAACATCATGAAAAAAAGCTCCACGACTGAAAAGGTTAAAAATATTTCCAAGACGCCAAATGTTTCCTAGCGGAAAGCGCGCGCTAACTATGCCCAGTATTATGTTGTGTGGTATATGCCTGTGCCCAGTGGATGGTTGTCCTCATGTAATTTATGTTTGTAAACTGCCTCCACGAGACAGGAGAAAATCCTAGTGTGGGGGTAACGTTTTTATATATATAAAAATAATCACTTATGTAAACATTTTTGTGACCACTGCAACTATCTTAAAACAAAGAGGGCTGTGACACTGTTTAAGGTCTGAGATCGGAAAGAAAATACTGGATCAAGATCTAGTTGTTTGGATACTTTAAAATTCAGAGCAATCCCAGTACTCAGTGGTTGATTGGGCATGAGTTAAAAATACACAAGAATTAATAAGCCAAAAGTAAATTTAAAATAAGCATTTATCTTTATATAAAAATAGTTAAAGTTACAGCCTATATACGTCCTACAGCTGGGCACAGGCCTCCTCTCATTTCTGAGAGGGTTCCAGAGCAATCGGCACTTAAAATTTTTTTTTTTTAAAAAAACGTTACCCCCACATTAGGATTTTCTCCTGTGTCGTGGAGGCAGTTTACAAACATAAAGTGCACAAGGACAAACATCCAGACCCGGAACAATTATTTGTAGGCCATACAAATACTTGTTCCGTGCGGGATTCGAACCCGCGGCCCCCAGCGCAATAACTGATTGCTAAGCCACTGCGCCACGGAGCCGTCAAAAAATATTTTGCATTTAACATTTTCATTGGTGCCGGCGGGGATCAAAACCGGGTTGCTGGCGTACTGTGAAACTTACTACTTAATAATATCTTTATATTGTCGAGTATTTAGTTTTATGTCAATTTAATTGTCTACTAGAGATTCTCTATAACATAAAATATTAATTTCCTTAGAAATGACGCTTGAATTTTGAAAAATATTGACATATGAGCTAGAGTAAGAAATGATGGTCAGATGTTTGCTAAAATAGATTGAGTTTATAAAAAAATATAATACATTCCATGAAAATACTTCAAAGGATGAAACTTGAATAACTTGACAGGAAATAAATGTATTTTTACAAAAAGCACAATTTGATAAAAAATATAACAAATGATAGTGGATTAACATAAGATAACAGTCTCAAATATTACAATTACTTGTGTAAATTTAACTCTGCGTCGGTAGAGCTCTTTGCATAGTATTGGGACAAAAAAGATGTTCCATTTAATATTCCAACAAAATCTACTCATGCTCACATCTGGTAGATTTCAATGAAATCTAGTAAGATAATTTTAGCTGGATTGAATAACAAACACCCAAACAAACTTTATTAGTAAAATTTGGTTATTAAATTGATGAAGCTTTTTGGTCATTTACACAATATAATACAAACCTGTAATAATGATTGCTGCAATTTTCTCGTCGGCGTCAAAGTCCTTAACAGCCTTGCCAAGTTCAACAAAAAGTGGTTTACATAATGCATTGAGTGCTTTGGGTCGGTTCAATTGAATGAGTCCCACATTCTTTTTAGTTCCAACTACTTCAGTCTTAATGTTTTCATACTGGGGTGCTAAAAAGTAAATCATAAAATCATCTTTTAGGTTCATTAAATAACTACTAATCTAATAACATATGGTTTTCAGTCATGGACGTAGATCAGCATTTTTCTTAGGTAGGCCCAAAGAAACACAAATTCAATAATGGATTTGTAAAAGACTGTAATGATGATTATGATGTGGATAAAACACACATACACTCCATGGAGCAAAAGGCTCAAAAATAAAAAATAAATCTTTCTCTTTATATATATTCTTCTGTCCATGTGTATGTGACTGAACTCCTCCCTAAACGGTTGGACTGATTTTAATGAAATTTTTTGTGTGTGATTAAGTTGAATTGGGAATGGTTTAGATTCACAATTGGACGCGGTAGGTGGCGCTGTTGACAAGATCCTTAAATCACCCGTGTGAAGCTGGGCAGATAACTAGTATTTAATTTTATAAAAAAAATAATAATTATGTATTAGGCTGTCTGTCCTTTTTTAATTTATGTATATGTGTGCCTCTATGGTTTCAGACCAATAAAAAGTTTCTTTCTAAATTATAATATCAAATCTTTTTAAATTATAATATCATACCTGTAAATAGTAATTCACTGGCAAATATTAACTAAAGTTGGAATAATTCACAATAGTTATGGTGGACAAATTCGTAGTGTAGAGATGGCGTAAAGATTACCCCTTGTTTTGTAACTTCAAATAATAAAAACTGTAGTTGTAAAGCCACTTGCAAACCTGCTTGCCAAGAGTGGGAAGTATGGCGTATATCTCCTCTAAGAAGTAATTTAAGGGGAAGGCCTATGTTCAGCAGTGAACTTTTGACAGGCTGTAATGAAAAAATTAAGAAAAAATGGCGAGCACATTAGCAACTGCTATTCCAAATATGTGACAGTAAAAGACGCTGCTTTCTAACCAGCAATCCTATATTTTACGCTTGTTATGAGATATATATTTTGTCATTATTTAAAGACTGAGAATTTTCTGGCATATTCCCAAACTGATTCTCCCTCTCCATCAACTGAAGGTGAAACAAAGCTGGTGATATGCAGTATAATGTAATTTAAATAGTGGGTAGACATTTTATTTAAAAATATGTATTTATACTCAGAGGGCAGATTAAATGTCTACTGAGCCTAGCACCTTATCTGCGCCCCTCTGGTGGTCATCTATATCAATACAAATATAGAAAAATGAAGTGTCTGTTTGTAATGTCAAATTAACACCTTTTTACTACATGCATATGAAAGTATATATGGTACTTATAACAAAAACACAATTTTAAAAATTTTTGTTTGTTCAGGCTAATCTCCAAAATGGCTGGACCGATTTTGACAGGATTTTCACTGACAAATAGATGATGTTATAAGGAGTGACTTAGGCTACTTTTATTTTCGAAAAAGAATTAGGGTTCTGTGCAAAAAAAATTAAAACCTATATTAAAATAAATAGCACACGGGTGAAGTCGCGGGGAACAGCTAGTATATTATAAAATATAACTACTTATTTTGCAATAAACCTTAACTTAGTTTATAATATAGTTTAGTTGCAAAATAATTAGGACACGTAACAGGTGAGCGTGAACGGAAACTGTGATGACAGAACTGTGATGTAAGATTATAGAAAGTCTTTATTTTATGTAAGTACTAAATAGGTACTAAATGTAATTTTTAAAAGTCCCTTTGTAACCTTGCGCCTCTAGGCACGTGCCTTAAGGATAATCCGATTTTGTTTATGTTGTTTTAGGGCTATAGTTCATTTAAAACTAGCTGCTATATGAAATGCTTTACAAATTTTATATTTATTGTAATATTATTTCAAGATTCAAACTATGTGTGACTGTTTGCATCATTTACACATAAGATAAGTGATAAGAAACAGTCATATTTAAAGAAGTCAAGGTTCATACATTATCTTACTATTTGTGATATTACATAATACTAGTCAACAAAATATGAAGCAATAGTAATGGTTATAACAGTAATTTTAATTTTATTAAAAAAATAATTTAAAATTAAAAATGTTTGTACAGCCGACTTGAATATAAGTTATTAAGAATAACTCAAAAACTATTGGTCTGACCTTGATCAAATTCATATAGGACCACACGAGAAGTACCAGCTATCAAATAAAAAAAAATCATCGAAATCGGTTCACCAGTTAAAAGTTATGCAGTAACACACATAAATAAAAACATAAGTCGAATTGAGTACTGTCTCCTTTTTGAAAGTCGGCAGAAAATACACAACTGCATTAAAGTTTACCAAAAGAAACCTTACCCTCCCTCTTTTTTGTATTTGTATTTGCAGATGCAATATACAAATTTTATATGGCCTATGTCACTCCTACAATTAAGATGCAGATAACACCTGATATGTTAAAATCCATCCAGCAGTTTAGCCTTCAGTATGCCAAATAAATAAGACATATATACATACATACTCTCGGAAAACATTAACCTCCTTCTGAGGCAGTCCAGTATTAATTACCAGGACCCATTGTACTTTTTGCTACTATGACCATGAAATTAATTTAGCTTTTAGGTACCATTACAATAATAAAATTAGCTGAGTTCTAAAATTTAAACTTAAATTAAAATAAAACACTTTGAAATAATTATAAGCACCTTATTAGAACAACATCAAAAAGTAGTAATTTGTAAAACAATTAAGTATATATCCCATGTTAATTTACTTTAAGGAAGAAACTAGCATTTTAGATACAGGCTTGGCCTAGTTTAAAAGCTAGCAATTCTTATCTTTTAGTGTACGCTTTTCGTTCCAAATTACAAAATATTAAAATTTAATTAAATAAAATTTCAATTATCTGTATAATTAAATACAAAACATAAATTACATTCTAAGAAATGTTCACAGTCATAATGGTGAAACTTGCTTTTTGTTCGAATGAAACAACATCTTATGCATTCAAGTATCTATTGATTAAAAAAAAAATTCTTCCCGAAACTTTAATCTTAAGGATAAGATAATAAGTGTGTACCATATTTTGTTTTATAAACAACATCATTATTATTATTACAGCCTATTAAAGTCCACTGCTGAACCAGACCCCTCCAATAGATTGCCTCATAATATTAATTTGCCATAGTTGCCATGCTTGGTAAGTGTGGTTTTTATTTTTAGTTGTTATTAGGAAGATGCTGCTGACCATTTCCTGATTTGTTTCCCTCACCCTCAGTCACCTCTTACAACACCCATGGAGTGATATGGGGTAGTGGATATTCTTACACTGACTCTGAGTGACAGGTGTGAGTGTTTATGTATAATTATTAAGGGTTATTATACTACTACAGAGTACATGATAATAGCCCCTGAAAATGAGATAATGACTGCTTTTAAATATCTTCATATTTAATTGTATAAAATATTATATTGTACATAAATGTTTTAAAAAAGTCCAGAAAGGTGTCTTGCTGGTACTTCCCAACAAAAAGGTTGTATCCGAACCAGCTGTCAAAATTTTCTTACCTCTATTAAATGAAAATAATTCTATTCTATTCTTTCTCTTTTGGGTAGTAAGTGATATTTATTATAAAGTTAAAATACCGCTGCATCTGTGGTCCTAATCTCACAAACAAGTACCACATGCAGTTGGGTTTTGCTGATTCTATTATCTAACAATTTTTGAACCTAATCCATTCCATTTACGGATGGCAGATTAAATTTAATAAAACCCAACTGCAACATCTTTGACATAGTGCTTTTTAAACAATGCACAACAGCTCTCATCCTTTTCATAAACCAATCATGGTGATTGGGTGATTCGTGAGTGCGTGCAATTTCACACTAGTAATGCATACTGCTCACCATCACTAGTCTGTGAATTTTGGGTTCGGCATTCATGTATGCATTTTTTTAATATTTTTGATATAGCAGAGTGCACCATATGAAGATTAGGAAGTGACAAAGTAAATAGATTATAACATTCACTTTTTTAAGAGAACACCGAGCTGCTAACACAATCAAATAGGTTTTCTAACCATATAATAAAAAAACGTAATGCATGTACCTGTGCTGTAAAATTTAATAAATCCGGTATTTCTAATTGTAGACACCCGGCCGGTATTTATGACATTTTTGCATAAAGCACGAGTTATTACCCCTACTGACGCCATTTACTCTGATTATTTTTGTAAATCAGGTAAAAATTTAAATATTCGTTGAAATACTTTAAAACACTCAAATGCAAAATTTAATGAAAAAACGGACAAAAAAAATTCGCTTTTGCGTGAAACTCAAATGTGAATTGCAGTGAATTGTGAACTTTGACTTTGACTTTGACCTAGGGATGTGATAAAATAATCGATTTCCATATTAATCGATTATTTTTTCTTATAATCGATTTTTCAAAGTCGATTTTTTTTTATAATAAAAATCGATTATGTAAGTTACGCTTTTTAATCGATTTTTGTAATCAGAGTCATCATCATCATCATCATCATCATTACAGCCCTTCACAAGTCCACTGCTGAACATAGGCCTCCCCCAAAGAATGCCACAAAACACGGTCCTGAGCCACCTGCATCCATCGACTTCCTGCATGTCTTACCAGGTCGTCACTCCATCTCGTGGGGGGACGCCCTACACTTCGCCTACCGGTACGAGGCTGCCACTCGAGAACCTTTCTTCCCCATCGGTTGTCGGTTCTTCGAGCTATATGGCCGGCCCACTGCCACTTCAGCTTACTAATCCGTACGGATTAGTAATCAGAGTCATGTGTGCAAAAACATGGTCAAACACAAGTCATGGATGTAAAAACGTGAAGTAAGTTCAATAACAGAATAGAATAGAATTATTTTTTAATCAATATACATTACATGTGCAATTCTTATTGAAAGTCATTTTTTACTTTACCACTGGTTCGAAAAAAAAAACCCTCTGTTCTGGGAAGAACCAGCAAGAAACATGAATAAGTCAATTAAAAGAACAGCGTCATCTGTGCGACAGATGAAAAAATGTGAAGTAAGTTCACTAACATGAACAAGTAGATCAAAAGACGGCGCCACCTTTATGTATCTCCATGTATGTAAAACAGTTTCGCCTTTCGTATGTTTTCAACAGTTTTTTCCTCCGCTAGGAGTAAAAGTATTCTGTGGTTTTCTTTCTTTCTTTAGTTAGTGTAAACAATTATATATAACAATAAAAATGTCTTGTAAAACGCCTAAAACTGACTGGCAGAAGTATTTTTTCATTTAAAAATATAATAGACAAAAATACTGAACTGGATCTATATATTGTGGCAACACTATCAAATCTCAAGGCAGATGCCCTCAACATATGGAGAAGCTCTGAAGAAACTTTCCCTAAACTAACCGAATTGGCTCTTAAACACCTCCCTGTGATGGACAGTTCCGCGCCAGCCGGACGATTATTTTTGAAAGCGGGAAATAATGTCAGGAAAAAACGAAACCGTATTTTGGGAAAGGGACGAAGAAGAATTTTTGTGAAATGATTGTTTTAAAACTCTTTAACTGAAAATTCATGGTAATAATATTTTTCACTTTTTTTGTTTACACAAGTTTAAAAAAAGATTTGTCTTGTATTTTAGTTTTGAGACCAAAAGGTCGTTTGATTAGTTATAATTATATTTTTATTTTATTTTGAAAGAAAGAAAGAAAGAAAATAAGTTTATTTAGTAACACATTTTAGAAGTTTGCTAACCATAATAACATATTAAGATAAACGGTTACTAAAAAGGTACCCAACTCAGCATAGTCTTGGTACTAACCGATAACATTTAACAAAAACAAAACTTAACAATATTCATTATTATACAATGTTTAGTCAATATGCAAATACAGTATATTTAAATCATATACACGATTATACTAATAATAATAAGTAATAAAACACACATAAGTACTTATAATAAATTAATATAATATAAATAGCAATTACTTAAATAAGATTAAAAGGAAACGAATAAACGGAATAGCAAAGTATGTAAGACACAGTAAATAATTTTCAATAAATTGACTTTTGAATATTGAGTAAGTATTTTTTGTAGTTATATTTAAACAAACCGATTGAAGCTAGATTTCTAATTGGTGGTGGAATGTTGTTCCAGCATTTCGTGGCAGAATAACGAAAGCTACCTCGAAATGCCGATGTACTGTGTCTTGGACATACTAAACGAGTTGCTATTCTAACCTGTCGCCGTGAAAAGTCTAATTTGTTATAAAGATACTGTGGTGTGTGTGTCATTACGATACCAAACAATAAACTGGAAAAATGAAGAGAACGTCGAGACTGCATATTCATTAAATTACTGTTGTTGAGATATGGTGTTACATGGGTCCGCTTCGGTATGTTAAAACAAAAACGTGAACAAGCGTTTTGCACCCTTTGTATAACTTTCTTTGTATGAGAGAGGAGACATTCGCCTATAACCGCATCAGCGTAATTAAGCTTAGAAAGAATTAGTGACTCACAAAAGTATATCCTAAGGTCTAAGCTTAAATATTTACGTACTTGGTATAAAATTTTTAGCCTAAAATAACAATTTTTAACAACTTCTAGGACATGATTATGAAATTTTAATTTGCTGTCCATTAGTACACCCAGGTTTCTAGCCTCTGTCACTTGTTCAATATGTTTATTCTGTATTTTTAGCTCTAAAGTAAACCTATTAATCCTATCTACTTGATTTTTGGACCCTAGCACAAGAAATTTAGACTTTTGAGGATTTAGCACTAAGCTGTTTTTATTAGACCATTCAACTACGTGTGCTAAATCCTGATTAATTTTTGTCACTGCTAATAAAGTTTCTGAAAGTCTAAAAGAATAGTAAAGCTGCAAGTCATCAGCATAAGCATGAAATTTGCAATATTTAATGCATGAAGCGATATCTGCACTATACAGAATAAAAAGGAGTGGACCCAGTATTGAACCCTGTGGTACACCTTGACTGACAATTGAAATATCTGAGAGTCTTTTAGTATTTGTTTTGCTAATTACTTCAACTCTTTGAGAGCGTCCGTACAAAAAACTTGAAAACCATTTTAATGTGATACTATCAAATCCATAATATGAGAGTTTTGACATAAGCAAATCGTGGTTTATTGTGTCAAAAGCACGGGAAAAGTCCAGCAGTACCAATATTGTTCCATTTCCAGAATCAGCTTCGGATAGTACGTCATCCACTACATCTAATAAAGCAGTGGTCGTGCTATGACCGTTTCTGAAACCAGACTGTTTTTGAGGTAAGATGTTGTTGACATTCAGAAACTCCAAAAGTTGCTGAGATACAACTTTTTCAACTATCTTAGACATAAAGGGAAGAATACTAATGGGACGGAGATCCTTTAACTCGTTCGGATTGCTTTTCTTTGGTATTGGTTTGACCAGAGCTCTTTTCCAAATGTCAGGGAAAACGCCTGTTTTGATGGACTGATTAACAATGGCAGTAATGATCGCTAATGTACGAGGTAATGTCAACTGGATCATATCACGCGTAATGCCATCAGCTCCTTGAGCATTACTCGCAATATTAGAAGTTATTTTAGAAATTTCTGTTTCATCCACAGTTTTAAGACTAAATATTGCAGAGGTACACCGATTCGACTTAAAATAGGTAAGTTCCGAAATGCTAATGTTATGATTTACGTCTATATTAAGAAAATGGTTGTTGATAAGATTAGGATCATTGATATTTTCAGGTAAATCGTATTGTTTGTTTTTCAAATTAGCGACATTTAACTTGAAATTTTTCCATAATTCTTTGGGGTTTTTTGATTGTTCATTGATATTATATCGGAAGTATGCTGCTTTTTCGTTGAATAAGGCTTGATTAACGACACGTTTTAGATCTTTGTAATATGTTTTGTCCGATTCAACTTTTGAGGTACGACTCCTTGCGTAGGCTTGATCCCTTAGTTTCATCATACATTTGATAGTTGGTGTTATCCAGGGGTAGATTTGTTTTTTAATGTAGGATTTCTTAATAGGTGCATGTACTTCATAAATAAGATTGATATAGGCATTAAAAGACATTAAAAAAACGTTTACATCTTCATGAAAAAGTCGTTCCCAATTAATACTATCAACTAAGATATTAAATTCCTCAATATTTATATTTCTTAATGGTCTGTAACTTATATATTTAGGAACTGATCTAGGTTTTTTTATATACAATTCACATGAAACAAGAGCATGACTACTTAGGTCTGGGATATGATCAACTGAGACATTGAATACCTTAGATGTGCTGAATATTAAGTCTAATAACGTTTCAGAATGGTCTGTGAAGTGAGTTGGTTTTTTTACATATTGCTGTAAATTCATGATTTTCAGTGAAGATAATAATTTATTTGTGTTGGGCTCGTTAACTGCAAGTAGATTGATATTAAAATCACCTAATAGTACTATATGATCAAAAGAAGAAAATGAACAATCGATTCAGTCAATGCGTCAATAAATCTGTCAATATTTAGCCAACATTTTCATTCTACTCCAATGTAAATGATACTGAACATTAGTGGCAATAATTATTTAAGGTTTTTTTGTTTAAACTTAAAGTTTAAAAAAGATTTATTTTAGTTTTGAGACCAAAATGTTGCCATTTGACTATTTAAATTTATAGTTTTATTTTATTTTCATTCTAATCCAATGTAAATGGTAATGAACATTTGTGGCATAATGATATTTAAACTTTTTGTTTGTTCAAACTTAGTTTGAAAAAACTATCGTTTACTAAGCTTATCGTTTCTTAATGGTTTCTTATATTTACGCGAAGACTACACATTAAATGAAACTAATTTTTACGGATTTTATCGCGCTTAATTTAACTTTTTAATTCCCAACGTTTCGGATGTTTCACAGCACCCATGGTCACGGGGGGTACTGTGGTGTTTGACGTCCCGATGTCATAGTTAGCCTGGCTACCTTGAGTTTTAGAATATTAATTTTTGGTCCGATCTACGCAGAATGAGCTTACAGTATCTTGAAGCTTACAGTGGTATGCTTGGGTTGGACTTAATTTTATTAATTATAGGATCCCAAGCAGATGGCAGCACCCATCCATCTTCTCTCTTGAAATTATTTCACTAACCTCGCGAATCATCCTTGGTATGAATCGGTGTTCTTTTGCGAGGATTTGTGGTTCAACTATAACAGGGACGTCAAACACCTCAGTCCCCCCTGTGACCACGGTTTAAAGCACCCGAAATGTCGGCAATTAAAAAGTTAAATTAAACGCGATAAAATCTGTAAAAATTAGTTTCTTTATCGTTTCTTTTTAATAAATTGTTAAATGGCTCTGAACATTTGTGGCAGTAATTATTTTTAGTTTTTTATTCTTTAAAGTTAAAGGTTAAAAAAATTGTTGTGTAGTTTAGTTTTAAAACCAGAAGATTGTCGTTTTGATTATGTTTTATATTTATCATTTTATTTGATTTTTATTCTGATAAATTGTTGATACTATACTCAAAACTACGAAGTTTTATTAATATATAGGAAAGAAGGCATTTTTTCGAATAAAATAATTTTTTTCGCAAAAATCGATTATTTTTTTAATAAAATCGATTTTTCCTAAATCGATTAATATCACAAAGCAAAAAATCAATTTTTTAATAATCGATTTTTTTCACTCAATGTCACATCCGTACTTTGACCACATAGCACCAGAGCAGTGTTTCCATTATCAGGTTTTAATTTTGCTCTACATGTTTTTGACAATTGCCCTAAACACCCCAAATTAGTCTCCGAAAATCTTTGATTTAGGGCATAATGTTTAAAGAGTTAGAAATAAAACAAAAACATTTTTTTTAATAAAGCAATTTTCTACTACCATAAATAGCTTATTACTTATTTAGTAAGCAATTAATCAAGAGAAGAAGTAGACGGTACCGGAAAACCGTATATCTTTAGTTTCATTTCTAAAACCTTATTAGTACTTAAGAACAATGACTTACATTTTGATATAATGGCTTCTTTTTACCGCCATTTTTTGTATACTGCTTCGAAGCTTAATTCCGAAATTGTCGAAATACTTAAAATTGTCTCGTTCAGTTACAAAAAACTTGCAAGAAGAGTGATCAAACCTGCGGTAGAAGCCTGAATTTATACATTCACTTTGTTTGTTATTTCCAAAAAACAATCCACACAACAATCATTACCAATGTTTCAAGTTTTCCTAAATTCAAAAGTATTCCCGTTGCTTCATTTTGCCTTACAGGCTTTTTGTTATAATCATTTATTGATTGATTCCAAAGTTTTAAGAACTTCATGCTAAGAATTTCTTAAACTTTTATCTGCATTCTCTTTAGCTGAGCAACGTGTCAGATTTATTCTCTTTCGCGTTTTCTCTTTCCCTATTTCATTCAATAATTTTTGCCAGCGTTGTTTTGAACTTACAAAAATACATAGATTTTTTTTAAGCAATATGAAGAAGCGACAAGCTTCTTTGTAAGATACAGCAGGCGCAGTTGCCACTAAATTTAAAAAGTGGGCAGAGCAAGGAACGAAGAAAGCAAAAGGTGGTCGGCTTTGAATTTTAGCCAGTAGTAAGCCATTGTACTCACCAGACATGTTCGCGACATCCATACTAATATTATAAATGCGAAAGTGTGTTTGTTTGTTTGTCCTTCTTTTACGTCGCAACAGAGCGTCTGCATGGCATGATTTTTTGTAAGGGGATAGTTCGGTGGCTGTAGAGTGACGTAGGTTACTTTTTTCCGCGGAAAAACATCTCATTCCCGTGGGCAAATAGAATATGTTGCAAAAGTTTGTCCTTCTTTCACGTCGCAACAGAGCATCGGCATGGCATGAATTTTGGTATGGGGATAGTTCGGTGGCTGTAGAGTGACATAGGTTACTTTTTTCCGCGGAAAAACATCTCATTCCCGTGGGAAAATCGAATATGTTGCAAAATTTAATTCAGCTAGGTGGCGCCACCGTGATTCTACAAGACGGACGACGGTACAATGGACGAACACAGAAGGTCAGAATATCTGGATTATTATGTCTTTTTACCAAAATTAAGATAAAAAATGTATGGATCTGTATTTTTCCACGCAGGACCGGGAATAGAGCGATAAAATACATAAAATTCACCAGCTGATTTTCTTCAAACGTTTTGGTGCATTGTAATTCACAGAATAGGCGATAACCTCGCAGACGATATTAAGTAATCCGTTGATGCTCTGCCTACCCCGCAAGGGTTACAGGCGTGATTATAAGTATGGATCAGAAATACTATCACCACCTGACACGCTTTCACCCTTAACTATTACTTAACTGTGGTAGAAACAGTTCTTAGTAAGCCTTATTAATATTTATTGAACGGAAATGAATACAGTTCTTATACAAATTCTTATATGTGGTTATGAATGAATCGGTATTACAATAAGAAAAATTGTGCAAAATTATAAGAAAAATATTTTAGAGAGTTCTTATTAACTAACGTATACATAGTTTAAATTGATTCCGCTAGATGTCGTTACTAGGTTTTTAAAATGCGGTAACGAAATGTTTCCTGACATGTACTTAACTCCCGCCGTTGAGCCGCGCGTGAACTTATAGTGCATACGGTACCTATACGCTTAAATTGTTTCTATTTCGTAGCTTATTCGACTACCTGCTTTCGATTTCGGTTGTTTGTTATTTGCTTTGTGATTTGGTTAAGGTTGAATGGATTTATATTGGCTTTCATTTTCGGATCTGTGTATTTTCTTGGATCGGTTTTGTTGATTTGGTTGGTATTCCTTTCCTTTATACATATTTAGACTCTGGCTTTGATTTTGGATTTTGTTTATTTAGAATCGTGAATTGGTTTTCGTTGTTTTAGGTTGTTTAACAATATTTCAAAGGAATATTAATAGTATAGATAGTGTATACGGTACCTGTACACTTACTTCTTTTTTCGTTGGTTATATTTATATTGACGATTTTTTTTGGCTATCGTTTTCGTATTCGTGTTGTGTCTTGAATTGGTTTTATTGTTTTGATTTTAAAAGTAAATTTAATTGCTTTTAGGTATTTTAACGTTTTTTTATAAATAGGTTTTTTGTTAGTTCATAATGCCTCGTAAACGTAAGTCCAGCCTTTCAAGAGTATCTTCTCAAAGACAAGCGAAAAGATTAGCTCGATCGCTAGAATCTTTAGAAGATGCTGAACTGAGAAGGCGAGAACAAGCAGAGCGTCAGGCTGCTTTTAGAGCATCTGAGATACCTTCTCAACGTCAGCAAAGGCGTCTTGAACAGACAGAGCGTCAGGCTGCTTTAAGAGCTTCCGAAACACCTTCTCAAAGTCAGGAAAGGCGTCTTGAACAGGCAGAGCGTCAAGCTACTTTAAGAGCTTCTGAAACACCTTCTCAAAGTCAGCGAAGGCGTCTTGAACAGGCAGAGCGTCAAGCTACTTTAAGAGCTACTGAAACACCTGCTCAAAGTCAGCAAAGGCTATTCGAACAAGCGGAACGTCAGGCCGCCTTAAGAGCCGCGGACATCTGATGAAATTCAACACAGACTCATTGAGCAAGCTGAACGTCAATCTACTATAAGGGCATCTGAAACACCAGAACAGACATAGGCGAGAAGAGATGCAAATGCACAGCTCCAAGCTGAACGTCGACAAAATTTTCAAAGAAACAATTGGTCGGTTTTTAATGACGCAGCATTCAATTATGATCCGTTGATTGATTATAAAAATCACAGGTTAGTTGTTATCGGATTGATGGACAAGGCGTGTCGATTTTGCAGCGCTTTAAAATGGAAAGATGAGACCGCAGGCATGTGCTGTTCCAATGGCAAAGTGTCTCTTCCGTTACTTGGGGAACCAGAAGAACCTTTGAAAACTCTCTTTTTATATGATGCTAATGAGTCACGGCGCTTTTTAAACAGGATCCGGAAATATAACTCATGCTTTCAAATGATGTCCTTCGGAGTTGACCGGGAAATAATAATGCCGGGATTTTCGCCTACATTTACGGTACAAGGGCAAATTTATCATAGAATAGGTTCAATTTTTCCAGCTGAAAACGAACAGCATAAATTTTTACAAGTATATTTTATGGGTGACGAAGAAATTGAGGTAGACCGTCGCTGCCAATTTATCCAGGGAGTTGAGAGAGGCACAGTGTTCAAAATTCAAAGATTCTTGCATGAACGTAACATTTTAGTCAAAACATTTAAAACTGATTTAGAAAACCTACCTGAAGAGGATTATAAAGTCGTCATTCACGCAGATCGGACCCCTCGAGGAGAGCATGAAAGGCGCTACAATGCACCTTTGATAAACGAAATAGCAGCCGTAATTAGTGGCGATCAATTTTCTTCACGAGACATTGTCTTGCGAGCACGTGATGATACGTTGCAACGGGTAGCCGATACACACAAGTTTTATGACGCTCTGCAATACCCATTGATTTATTATTTTTATCATTTTCAAATTCCACTCATTAACCCGGTCACAAAGCAGCCTATTCCGAACAAAAAAGTATCATGTATGGATTTTTATGGTATCATATGATGTTGCGAGAAAATGATTTGAACCTCTTAGCCCGGTGTAGACAATTATTTCATCAATTTTTAGTAGACATGTATGTGAAGGTAGAAAGTGAACGTCTCCGTTATATATCTTTAAATCAAAAAAAGCTGCGCGTTGAGAATTATATACATTTACAAGATGCAGTTTCTAGCGACGCCAATGTAAACCCCACAGATTTAGGTAAAATGGTAATTCTGCCCTCATCATTCGTTAACAGTCCCCGCTACCTACATGAGTACACACAAGACGCATTCGCCTATGTACGAACTTACGGAAGACCTGATCTTTTTGTTACTTTTACTTTTTTTTTTATAGAATAAGGGTGAAAAAAGCATACAGTCCACCTGATGGTAAGGGGTTGCTGCGGCCCATAGACATCTACATCTATCTTCGTTTGCGAATCAAAATGCAGATGCGTTGTCACCCGTGAGGACTAAGATGGAATGCCTCTTTTCCAGTAAAATGGGTCTCCGGTTCTCTACACTCACCATACGAAACACAGCAGCATTAAGCTGCTATTTTACGCTGGTATTCTGTGAGAGCGTGGTCCTTCCCCGGTCGAGCCGACCCATTCGTGCTACAACTATACTATTAATATAGCTGCAGCATGGCTCTACCACATAATAAAACTTGCAATCCCACATGGAAAGAAATAACCGAGGAGCTAATGCCGGGCCAAAAAAGTACTGACAGACACGATTTAGTTGCTAGAGTATTTAGATTAAAAGTACAAAAATTAATGTATGTAATTAACAAAGGGAAAATTTTCGGAGAGGTGCAGTGCTTCATGTATTCAATTGAATGGCAAAAAAGAGGACTACCGCATGCCCACATTCTAATATGGCTTAAAGAGAAGTTGCGGCCCAGCCAAATAGACGACATAATAAGCGCCGATTCCCGATCCCAGTATTTAGAGTTCCGTAATAGTGGCAGAAAACACTTTTTCAGCGTTATGCCCCACTGAGAGCAAAGACTTGAGAAATCTTTCACAGGGTTCGTCTGTTTCCAAAACGTAAATTCTAAAAAGTAAGTTGGTCCACATGTGCTATATCTGGTGTTGAATCGATGATAAGGAAAAAAAAAATATTTCGCTTTTCTTATCTCGTCTCCAATCTGTTTTAAAACTTTGTGACCCATCAACAGAATAAACTCATCGGAAACGGTTTTTGATAAATAATTAGTACTTCCAGATTCTTGATTCCCAAATTGTTCAATAAGACTAGCTAAAAAAAGAATCAAATTCAGCTAACAGTTCCAAAATTATACAATAATTTTCGTTGTACAGATCACTGAACTTTTCATTTTTTCCTCTGAAAGTGAGGCCCACCTTGTGTCACTTGTGCACAAGTGCTGCAATGTAATTAATGATTCTATATAAAATAAAAATTGTAAAGTGCAAATAAAGGGCAAGCTTAAAGCACTTTTAATTTATCGCCGTCTGTTGGGCAAAGCACTGCGCAATAATGAGTAGCACATCTATCTCTACTATATATACAGTAATCTATTCCTAGTATACTCTTTGGGCAGTGTTTTCACTTTTAGGGATTTCGCCCTTTGTTAGGGCGAAACCGCTCATTTAAAATATGGTTTAGGGCTATTTTATATTTTAAGGGGTTTAGGGTAATTTGGGGGGTGTTAACACTATTTTAACATAGACTTCGCCGTTCTGAAGTTCCTAACACATTATTAATCGACAAATTACTTTAAGTAAATGAATTAATTAATTTATTTTGTCATCTTCTCTTCTCAAATCTTCTCACACAGACAAAGTACCATCAATTAAAGAAAAAAATACGTGCAAAAATTAAGATTTAATAGTTGAAGAATCCAGATTTCAAGAATTGGCTGAAACGATCGGATAAAAGTGAAACCAAAGCCTATTGTTAACTCTGCGATTGCCACCTTACTTGTAATTTGTCTAAATTATTAAGACATCAAAATGCCAAAGATTTTTCACGATTCATCGGCTGCAGTACTTAGACACTACCCACATCAATAAAAATTGTTATTTTAAGTTTTTACCTTATTTTCTAACTCAGGCTTAACCTACAATTTCTTGCATTTAATATCTTTAACAGTACAAATTGTTTTTAATGTAACAAACCTATAGCCCTCTCCTATCACTGTAAGCCAGGATCTATAATGGTTTTGTCCTTGAAAACCACCAGACAATGAAGCCTGGTATCTAAAAGAGAAGACTTGCTGTATTACTAAAAATCAACACAACAAGTATCCTCAGCATGCTCATAAGCAACACAGAAAATCTCATCAGTATGCCTAAAATTATAAAAATAAATTCCCACCCTTGCTCCACATAAAGTAGGCTACTTAGCATAATTAGTATATGCTACTCATTTTTGTTGTTATGGGTACAGTATCGTTGACTGTTTTACCTCCTTAAATATTGTAAAGGATTAAATCGGCATCCTGTATATTTTTTTATCGATAACTCCAATCGATAACGTCGTCAATTACTAACTTTTACATTCGTAACTAAATAGTGACGTTTACTGGATAACAGAGGGCGCTTATTACAATAAAAATAAATGTTCTAGAACAATCTTCTAGAAATAATAAAATTTTTAGATTATTCGGTAAATATATGTTATACTTACGATAATAAATCGAAATCACGTTCATTTTTTGCTCCATATCGTGAATTACAATATCTTAATGCACAACTTGGCATATTTTCTTTAAAAATGTTTTTTAAATATATGAAACGAATGCGTCTTGAGTCTTGACTTTTTGACGATGTCACTAAGACTAAATTACAAACAGAAACAGAAACAGAAACAGAAACAGAAACTTTTTTATTCAATATAGATTATAAATAATACTTATTGAAAGTCACTATTTTGTTTGATTACCACTGGTTCGGAAAAAACCTCTGTCCTGAGAAAAACCAGCAAGAAACCCAGCGGGACTTTTTTTTAAATAACAGCTTACAATCATGGTGTTACACAAATTAACAACACAACAAATTAGAAATAGCTTGGTAGCGATCACCTCATTTCCAGGGGTTATTATCATCCATAAATTCCTTAATATTATAATAACCCTTTTTATACAAACTTAGTTTAATAAAGTTTTTGAACTTTGAGCAGGTCAAACTTTGTATATTTTCTGGAATTTTGTTGTAAAAGCGTATACATCGCCCCAAGAATGAATTACTGACTCGATGGAGTCGAGTAACTGGTACTACTAGCTTGTATCTGTTCCTAGTATTTACAGAATAAATATCACTTATTTTTGTAAAACTACTTTTATTTTTGTGTACGTACATTACATTTTCATAAATGTATTGAGAGGCCAAAGTTAATATATTAATTTCCTTAAATTTTTGTTGCAGCGACTCTTTAGGCTTTAAATTATAAATTGCTCTTATGGCCCTCTTCTGTAAAACAAATATAATTTCAGTGTCAGCTGCGTGTCCCCATAGCAAAATACCATACGACATTATGCTATTGAAATAGCTAAAGTAAACTAGTCTAGCTGTTTCAACACTGGTTAGACTTCTAATCTTTTTTACAGCATATGCTGCAGAACTAAGTCTGCATGCTAGTTTTGAAACAAAAATCGGAGATATATCCTCTACGACAAAAGTTACAGACGACAATTTTGCTGCTGATGTCCGGTCTATTACTACTACTACTTAAATGTCTTTGGAAGCAATACAACTGCGAACTAAAGTGATTAGTAGTACAATTGTGTTTCATTACTAGTGTGGTTTTAAGTTATAATTAGTGTTCTGTAATAAAAATGTCAGTTTTGGTAATTCAATCGGCAGTTTTTTTTAATTGTCTCGAACCCCAAGCTTGTAATAATTGGTGTTAGAAGTGGCATCAAATATGCCGATTTGACCTAAAGACGACACGAAGGGTATCCGTACCCGAAGTCAACGCCAGTTGGAGACGGACCAGAGACTATTTGGTGGTGCAACGTCGCAGATATCGGAGGGCCAGCTGCCGACCACGGAGGCCAGCCCGTCAGCACCTCCTGCATCTGCAGCACCTGACTTAGGTGCTCTGATGATGATGTTGCAGGAGCAGGCCCGCAGACAGGAGGAACTGGCCCGTCGGTTGGAAGAGCAGCTGCAGCGCGGCATGGAAGAGCAGATGCTCCTCAGGAAGGACCTTCACGCTATCTTCAGGAAAGAGATAAGGAAGGTGAAGGATAGAGTTGCTTAACATTACATTCGCCTTCGCATTTGAGCCGCCTGTCGAAAGCTGAAAACTGAATCGACCAAGTGAACAATCGGGTTGACAACGTGATGGCTGACGTGAAGAAAACGCTGGACGACCTCAAACTTGGGGATGGAATTACAGCTCCCGTGGTAGCTACAACACCTTCGCTACGTGGATTCAAAGTGCCGCCGTTCGACGGGACTTCTTCGTGGTCGGCCTACAAAAGTCCGGTTCGAGGCTGTTATGAAGGCGAACGACTGGAATAAAAGTAAGGCCATGAGTGCTCTCACCCTAGGCCTGCGCGACCAGGCCTTAACTGTTCTGGAAGCTCTCGGTAAGGAAGTGGCTTACGAGCAGCTCGTTGAGGCACTGGAGGCGAGATATGGCGACGCTCACCTGGAACACGTCTTTCGTGCGCAGCTAAAAGATCGCGTGCAACGCAGCAACGAAATCCTGCAGCAGTGGGCCCTTGAGGTGGAGGAGCTGGTTCGGAAAGCATACCAGTCTGTACCTGCGCTCATTGTGGGGAACCTGGTGCAGACATTCATCGACGGCATCTGCGACCTTGAAGTCTGAGCTGCTGTGAGGTTTAGGCACCACGAGAAGATTAAGGACGCGTTGGCCCACGCACAAGAGGTGGAAGCCGTGCGGCAGGATCATCGTTCCCATCACGTCAGGGAGGTTTCAACGGCTACAGTTTGCAACCGCAATAAAGGATACAGCCCTTGGTGCTACGGCTGTGGCGAAAGGTGCCATCTTCGATCCAGCTGCCCAAAGCAAACTGTAGAAATGGGAGGTGACCGATCTCGAGAGGGTAGTGCGCCTAACAGCTAGAAGCGGGCTTTGAAGGTAAAAGTGACATTTGATTAGGATTATAAAATGATCGTCTTCTTTGTGCTATACATTTTTTTTGGTAAAAATGATTTGCTTTTTATATAATTACTAGCATTATATGCAGTTTTAGGTTAAATAAAATGAAAATAAAAATAAACTAAGCACATGCTTGCAAAACTGGATATATTATAATAGGCAATGTAAAAATTTCTTGCCAAAAGTCGTTAATTTAGTTAATAACAATGCATATTTAATATGTTTATAATTTATCACTGCCAAGTGGTAGTATTAATTATAATTAACTAATCTCGTAATCATAATAGCTTTGATACAGGACGTCCTTGAACGTCCTTTAGTAAAAGCGGAACGTTAGCTTTAGTCTGAACCGGTTGCAAACGCCCTAAAATCAGCCTCATGTTCGCCATTTGTTCGCCTTTCAACTCCAAAGCATCTTCCAGCTTCTTCTCGAACAGGTATTTTACTATTTTTCTCACGGTTTGCTTTTATACTGGAGAACATTTACTACACGATTCTTTTACAATTTCTGGAAGTATTTCTGAAAAGTAAAATATATAATGAAAAGAAGAATAAGGTAAAGATACTTACGTAGTATCATATTAGTGTGTGGTCTGTGCTACTCGCGAAGTAACTTTGACGAAGTGCTCGTCGAAGTCAATCGCAGTCCGAAGAAAGTGACCACACACTCGTGCTCCTTATTTTTTTTATAGGATAAGGGTAACAAACGAGCACACAGTCCACCTGATAGTAAGTGGTTGCTGCGGCCCATAGACATCTACTTCTATCCTCTATTACAAATCAAAATGTAGATGCGTTGTCATCCGTGAGGACTAACATGGAATGCCTCATTTCCAGTAAAAAGGGCCTCCGGCCACCTGCACTCACCAAGCGAAACGCAGAGGTAAACCTCTACTTCACGCTGGTTTTCTGTAAGGTCGTGGTACCACCGGTTTAGCGTAAAATAGCAGCTTAACGCTGCTGTGTTTCGTATGGTGAGTGTAGAGAACTGGAGACCCTTTTTACTGGAAATGAGGCATTCCATCTTCCTCACGGGTAACAACGCATCTGCATTTTGATTCGTAATCGAAGATAGATGTAGATGTCTATGGGCCACAGCAACCACTTACCATCAGGTGGACTGTGTGCTCGTTTGTTACCCATATCCTATAAAAAAAACCTCGGTTCAAGCCGGAACATCCGTGCGGCAGCAAAAGCTGACGCGTGGCTCTACCACTGTTAATAGCTGTGCTGGTACTTGAAAAAACTAGACTTCGACTTCGCGAAGTGCTCAGTCGTCTTGAGTCTCCCGCACCCTTAACATGATTGACGTCCAAAAGGCAGTTGCTATAGGTACATAATTGTGTGAACAATACGACGTCATTGCGTTAACTAAATAAATAAGTATGTAGAAAGCTATATATTTAATATTTACATATAAAAAAAAACATATTCAAAACTATCGTAAGCCGAGTAGTGTAGTGAGACGCTTCTTGTAACTTCGGGGTACTTCGCGAAGTCCTTTGACTCTGGCGCAAAAAACCGACAGCGGTCGGAAGT
Source organism: Parnassius mnemosyne (assembly GCA_963668995.1). Taxonomy (NCBI): domain Eukaryota; kingdom Metazoa; phylum Arthropoda; class Insecta; order Lepidoptera; family Papilionidae; genus Parnassius; species Parnassius mnemosyne. Next base: position 11,245,331 of record CAVLGL010000093.1, read on the forward strand.
CGCCCGAGGCGAAGCGAGGTTGCACAAAGCGAATCGAAGTACCTACCATGAAGCAAATACAAAGAGGAGGTGGGTGTTGAAATAAGATTTCACTATGTAACAACGCGTGACAATTTACGAGGTGAGGGGATGTTAAGCACCGCCCAATTTACACTATCTACATCTACCGGTAAATAGTAAAACTACTCGAATCGTTCCATATCTATGTTGCAATGTAGTTTAGCTACCTTGACGATAGATGGCGGCCTGTTCACAAAATGATCATAAACTAAAAAAATAATATTTTGGCGATTAAAATTTCTTTGTCTGAATGCAAAACAAATTTCAGCACCTTCGTATGATTATTTTACCAATACTGTGTAGGTAAGGATGGGCAAAATTGATATATATCGAATCGATATTTTTAAACAGTATCGATATATATCGCGTGATAAATATCGATATATCGTCTCATTTGCACGATGTAATAACAATGGAACAAAATGGACAACGAAAAGAAATAAAAACGACAGCCAACCACACATGAATACTTTTGTACCTCCTTTTGTTGTTACATGTTTTGTCATTAATACAACATATTAAAATATATCGAAATTGATACGAATTCGATACTCTAAAATATATATCGATATATGGATATATCGCGATGAGATGGAAATATCGATATTTTTTGCCCAAGCCTACTTGACAGAATAACAAAGCAAACAAATTAACAAATATTGGCTAAAATAAAAACATTAAAAAAATTAAAATAATTATATATTATAGTTTTTGTGCACGTGTATAATGAAGTGATTTTTAATTTTTAAATTGTGGGGTGCAATTGCAATGGCACAAAATAAAATATTTTTTATTCTTACTGGGGAACCTGGTTAGGCATTACTTTCAAAATACGCGGTTAATTCTAATAAAATACATATTTTACCAAATAAGTGGTTTTAGGTGTCGGAAAAACAACATTAGCGAAAAAGATATCTTCAGCACTTTCCAGCAAAGGCGTCAATGTTATAGGGCTTTACACAGAAGAAGTTAGAAACAATCGGGTTAGGGAAGGCTTTGATGTTCTCACTCTTGAAGGAGCAAGAGGCAGGTTGGCTAGGGATCAGACTCTTTTAGATGGGCCTGTAAAATATAAAGTTGGAAAATATGGTGTTCTGGTAGAGGAATTTGAAGATGTTGCTTTGCCATCACTAATAAAGGTAAATATTATTTTTTATTTTAAATAATATGACATTTTAAAATGAAGAACTTGTTTTAGTTTTAGTTCATGTGATGGTAAGTGAATACCTTTGTCCACAGACATGCACATTATCCTCAATTAAGAATCAGTATGTAGGTGCGTTGTCACCCCTAAGGACTGAACTGGAATGCCTCGTATTCAGTTAAAAGGATCTCAGGTCCTCTACACTAACCATACGAAATTTTATTTTAACATTAACCTGCTATTTTACGCTGGTAATTAGTGAGTGTGTGGTCCTTCCCCTTTTGAAGCAACCCATTTGTGCTACAACCATAATATAGCTGAAGCATGGTTCTACCATGTACTACATTAATTTCATATTCCATCTTTTACATTGATAGAAATACCATGATAGTATTTTTTAATTTAAAAACTTGTGGTTTTTTATTTAAGTTTATTTTGTGCTTGTAAGAACAAACCATTTTTTTAGTACTTCAAAGTAATGACAGCTATAATCGGGGCATTTTTTGTTTTATTGCTTGATCAAGAATAACTTAAAAACTGTGCAATGTTACGGCCATATTCATAATATCACTTAAAATAGTATTATTACATACTAGTTGATACCCGAGAGTTCGTCCGCGTTGCTTGATATATTAACAAAGAAAACACACATCACTAAACACTGAGTGGTTATAAAAATCGTTATTTCTTAAAACTTTAATAACTTTATATTAAATGAAGATATTGCAGTAATTTTTTTTTGATAACCGCCAAGTGTCTAAGAAATAAAACTTAGAAAACCTAATTGAAATCTATCCAGTAGTTTTTCCTTGATGCGTGTACAACTGCAAACCTCTATCATTTTATTTATAAACATAACATAACATAAACACTCACGCCTGTCACCCAGAGGGGTAGGCAGAGATTATGGACTTCCATTTTATTTATATAGATATAATATTACTATTTTTCTGTAGTGAAGATGGTTTTATTGTTATAGGGTTAGGGTAACAAATCACCTGATGGTAAGTGGTTGCTATGGCCATAGACATCTACATCTATCTCCGATTACAAATCAGAAAGCAGATGTGTTGTCCTGTGAAAAACCTGTGAGGACTAAGATGGAATGCCTCATATCCCAGTAAAAAGGGTCTCCGGTTCTATACACTCACCATCTGGTACACAGTAGCATTAAGCTGCTATTTTACACTGCTATTCTGTGAGAGTGTGGTCCTTCCCTGGTCAAGCAGACCCATTTGTGCTACAACTATACTAATAATAGCTGCAGCATGGTTCTACAACATATACACATGGTATTTGTTTAGTTGTATGAGTTTTCATATTTTTTTTATTGACAGAATCATTATTGTTTAAAAATATTGCAATAAAAACCAGAGTTGGTCTTGTTTCACTATAGGATTAAGCATTATTGTCCTTTAAATATGCACTTAGCCATGAAGTTGTGGAAACCAGTCTGTGTAACACTAATGCTAATGTTATGTTTATCACTACAGCCCATCCATGTCTACTGCTTAACATAGGTCTCACCTATATATTGCCTCAATGTATGGTCCCGAGCCACCTGCATCCACAGATTACCTGCTTGTTTCATCAGGTGTCACTCCGTTCAGTGGGAAGTCGCCCAACACTGAGCTTGCCTGTACGAGGCTGCCACTCAAGAACCTTTTTTCTCCATCGGTTGTCAGTTCTTTAAGGTATAGCCAGCCCATTGCCACTTCAGCTTACTGATCCACTGGGCTGTCTGTTATTCTTGTTCTTCTGTGGATATCCTCATTACAGATTTCATCCCACAGAGAAATATTAACAGATAAATATTTAAATTCCAATATAGATTAAACTAAGAATGCTACAGCCAGAGTATGATGTTATTTAGACGATTTACCTATACCTACACTACTGATTAATGAGCACAGAACCACTACCCTCACACTAGTAATGTTGTGAACTTGATGTTTTGCCATCAATTGGGGTCTCTAGTCTCTGTCAATTAGTAAAGTGCATTGTGTGCATGTGAATTACATCATTTACATGAAAAGATCACATACTCCTCTTTACATAATAAATTTAAATGGACTATAGAAATATGTAAAAAAAAAAAGTTAGTCCTAAGGACTGCCGACACAAGTGAAAACTTAATGTTATATGCGTATAGGCCCCTATACTACGCAAGCTAAACTAGCGACGCGTAGTATAGTAGACATCATGCTTGTGACGCATTGCACGCAAGCCTAATACGTCACGAGCATGTCGAGGTCATCGGTGAAGCAAACCCATAAGTTTTACCCCTACCAAAAATTGCTCAATAGCCTAAAGAAGTTTTCAGTTCAAAAAATTATTTTTATAAAATAAGAGTGATAAACAACACAAACAATTCACCTAAGGGTAGGTAGTCACCTATGTCTATCTTGAATAAGACACTGTAACTACCTAATTTAACTAATTATATAATATAAATGATGTTCTGATGCAGTTGATGTGCATTACTATGTTATTATTGTCTATTTCATAATTTACACCTGAGGATTTAGTTGGAATGTCTTCTTACTGGTAAAACAATTAACCATTGTTTGAAATTGATGTTGTAAGTGTGGTCCTTGTGTAGTTAAGGCTAAGCATTTGTGCTGTCATAACAAATTCTCAGCCTTGCTTAACATTAATTATGAATGCAGCACAAATGCACAAACCTACAATACAAGCTTTCATATGGCTCATCTCATATTCCATGTGAATCATGTCAAGATTTGTTCTTTGAGTGTAACTCATTTATTTCCTTATTTCAGCCTGCAGAGAATGGGACATGTATCTTAATAGATGAGATTGGAAAAATGGAATTCTTCAGTGATAGATTCAAAACAAAGATAAAAGAAATTTTCAGCCCTAATTCAAATGATGTAGTACTAGCTACTATACCGATTAGGAAAAGTGACAATCTCATAGAGTCCATACGAAATAATAGCAGGTCTAAAGTGTGGGTGGTAAGTTAAAAATTTTCATGTAAAAATACCCAGTGAGAGGACCTGTTAAAGTTATTATAAATGAGTTGACTGCCTCATCGTTTTAATGGTCATAAACGCAACTACTGATCATGAGGTTCTAGGTCGAGCCAAAAAAGAATCAGTTATTGAGATTTTCTATCAAGTAATTCTCAGTAGCTACCCGGAATCAAAAGCACATATAAAACTGGTAGTTCTGCACCTAATCTCTCCGACCTAACCAAAATTTGGTCTGTAGGACTATGATATATTGTAAATGAAGAATCTAAATGTTATAAAAATTGAAATTGTTTTATTATCTATACAAATAATAAAATTGAAGTGTCTGTTTGTAATGTCAAAATACCGGCTTTTTACTAAATACATATGAAAGTATATATGGTACTTATAACAAAAACACTATTTTTTAAAATTTTTGTCTGTTTGTTCCGGCTAATCTCCGAAACGGCTGGACTGATTTTGACGGGACTTTCACTGGCACATAGCTGATTTCATAAGGAGTAACTTAGGCTACTTTTATTTTAGAAAAAGAATTAGGGTTCCGCGCAAAAACATAAAAACCCTAACACGCGAGCGAAGTCGCGAGGAACAGCTAGTGTAAAAATAAAATTTACCACGTCTTTTATATATTTTATTATGTAAAACAAGTTTTTTTAGTATTAGTATTCAAATGGGTCTCAATAGAATACTAAAAATCAAGGTTAAAACATTAATATATACCACTACCCCATACAATCCTGTGGGTGTTATAAGAGGTGACATAGGATAATCAAATCTGAACTCGGGTTACTAAAAAAATACAGTTGCAAATCTGCCGAGTGGCAACTATTACAAAGTTCTCATTATGAGCCAACCTATGTGGGGAGCCTTCTATGTTTAGCAGTGGACCTTCTTTACTGAAATATGAATAAATTTCTTAAAACTTGTTCAATGTAATAATGATAATTGATATATGATCATTTATTAGGTGGTAAGATTCCTTTTCTGCCTTGGAGTTTATCTTGGTAGGTACCAACTTCTTACGTATTTCTACCGCCAAATAGCAGTGCGTACACTGCTGTGTTCTGGTGTGAAGGGTAAAGAGAGCCATTATAATTACAGACAGTAAGGCATTCCATCTTTAGAGGTGACAATGCATCTGTAACTGTAGCCTTCTTTATTTGATGTTCTTGCAGGTTTCCTTTGGCTGCAGTAGCCCATTTATTTACTTAAAGGTGTCAAAAATTTATTTGCTCAGTTCCATGCGATAAAATAAAATGATGTATCTCACCTAGTTTGAAGAGCACCCATCGCCCTTCATCAATGAGGGCATCCACAAATTTTTCGCCACCAGGTCGGCGCCATTAGAAAGTGAGATATAATGCTTGACAGATTTCATAGTGGGGAAGTTAATTTGTTCGGAAAATGTAAAGGTTATTTTTTCTTTCTGTACTATTAGCTATATTTTATATTAATAAGATGAAAAAATAAATTAACCAAACCACATATATTCATAAAAGTAGAAAAATTAAAAAAAAAAGTTTAAAATGTTCAAAAAATTATAGAGCAAACCATTGACGCATTGTTTTGTGTATTAATATAATAAATACTCTAGAAACTGATAAACTTTTATTAAAAACCAACTTTTCAATTAAATTACATTGTGTAACAAAAAACTTTACCTCAGTGTCAACTAGCGACATCTGGTGAGCAGAAAATTATTAGCCCTCATTGCGTGCACTATCTCCGTGCCCACCAATCCCAGCACCACCACTCCCAACAACACACTAGGACACACCACCCTCGATAATGCGACACGTGTTTCGCCTCTACACAAGGCATCCGCGGGTGAAGTAAACTGTTGTAGGGTGGCCGCTAAGAGCGGTAGATTAGATTGTTGGTGACGGGGATAGTGCACGCAATTAAGGGAGGACGGGAAGTGCTTTTCAAGCTTGGTGAGACACATTATTTTATTTTATTCTGCAGTACTGAGCCAAATAAATTTTTGACACCTTTTTTTTTTTATAGGATAAGGGTGACAAACGAGCAGACAGTCCACCTGATGGTAAGTGGTTGCTGCGGCCCATAGACATCTACATCTATCCTCTGTTACAAATCAAAATGTAGATGCGCTGTCACCCGTGAGGACTAAGATGGAATGCCTCATTTCCAGTAAAAAAGGCCTCCGGCCACCTGCACTCACCAAGCGAAACGCAGAGGTAAACCTCTACTTCACGCTGGTTTTCTGTGAGGTCGTGGTACCACCCCGGTTCGAGCGGGCCCATCCGTGCGACAGCAAAAGCTGCCGCGTGGCTCTACCACTGTTAAAACAACCTTTGATATAATGGATGGACAAAGTAACACCTGATTATATTAATTTACTTACTTATTTATTCACACTTAATAGTACAAAACATCTTAACAGAAAAGTTTACAAAGAGTGGACATAATGCCTTTTGGTTTTCTCTCTCAGTCAACCTGGTATGTGTGGAAATAAAGTGATATGTGTCAAAAATAAAAAAAGAGCATTTAGGCAAATTAGAGAAAACAACGATATAAACAACACTTACTATCAGACTGAAAGTTTATTTATCACTTCACATTTATATAAAAAAAAAATCTATAAGCAAATGTTATAAAATTATTTGTCTGTTTGTTTGACTTAAGTTTCATGTAATAATGACTAGCTTGTATTTTAAATTGGTGAGTTTTAAAAATAATGATAATTAAAATTATCATTATCATCATTACAGCCCTTCACATGTCCACTCCTGAACATAGGCCTACCCCAAGGAACATACAAGGTTGATTTATACAAGTACACAAGACATTGTTCTCTGGCACTTGTATACATTAACTTTTTGTTGCATGTTTTATGTGATTGTCACTCCATCTCGTGGGGACGAATCTCATTAAAATATTTTGTATAATTACAGGTAACCAGAGATAACAGGAACACAATTCATGATGACATTATAATGGAAATGCAAAAGGCTTTAAAGTTCTAACAGAATTTATTGTATGAAATATTGCTTTATTACTTAGTTTTAATACTTAATGTTAATAACAATCATAAGTGATAAAACATCATTTAGTAGCAAATCAATAAGGCATTCATTGAAGTTTATTAGTGATTTATTTGATCTTAATAGCATGCAATTGCATAACACAATCCCCATCATGTAAACTAAGCTAGTTGTAGTAAAATATATAAAATCAGTTTCCTGATTCTTTATTGTTGTCTAGCGATCCACCCCGGCATTTCTGGATCTCGACAACAGCGCCACCTACAGAGTCCAACTGAGTTTTTAAATCATCCAGGGATGCACTCAAATACACACAAAAAAAAGCTCAAAATCAGTCAATCCATTTTTGAGTTTTTGCGAGACTAACGGCCAGCAATTGATTTTTATATGTAGAGATTTATCACAGCAAGTATAAAGCCAGTAATACAAAAAGACTAACGTTCTGAAAATTAAATTTAGAAAAATTATTCCCACACAGATTGTTAATATTTAAAAACTTGCTGTTATTTATGCTAATTAAAAATATTTATATACTTTTTTATTTTATTAATTATTTTCACTATTATGCCAAAATTATCTGTCAGGACTCACATTATGCAAGAATGGACAAGATAGAAATATAAAAATATATACATACATGAAATTTTATAATTTGTAAATGTGGGCACTGGTGCAGGGTAGACATAAATTTTAAACAGTTTATTTTAACACATTGTTTCATAATGTATAAAGGTCTTATCTATATAAATTTCTCTATATAGCCAGTAATTATTATTCAAATTTCAGAAAAATAATTAAATAATAGTAAAAAATAAAGGTTTGCATAATGGATGGTTTCTATTTCTATTGAAATACATATTATAACATAGACTTATGCAAAATACTATTGTATCACAATTGAATTGGATGAAACAACTTATATTTACCAATTTAATTAATTGTAGTAGCAAGTAAGAGAATATATTGTCAGGTAGTTGTAAGGTAAAGAACGAGCCAAGATCTCGAGGCCTCAAACAGAGATTTCATATTCACTATAGGTACTTAAAATACTCAGACTATTGACAGGGTGCAGTGACAGTAGTGTCAAGGATGGTTGAGGTTTATGAAATTTGCTAAGGATTATGTTTACTACAGTTGTTTAGTCTTATGGATTCAACTTAGAGCTAATTAATAAAACAGAGGACAATTAATTAACAGTCAGCTGTCATCATCTGAATAATCATCAAACTGACCATCAGACTCGTATTGAATCTGTGGGTTACACAATTTTTCATACTTTACTTTTTCGGCAATTGAGACCATATGCATGTCCATAGGACAAAAATTTCCTTCCTCCATTTTACGCTTTACAAAATAAAGCCAAGGTGATTGAGGTGGAGTGACGGTTTTGAAATAATGTGGTACCCAATAGTCATCCGAATCCCAATCTTCAGGAGAACTTGGTCGGTCACCATTAGCACTATTGTCTGAAATTTAAAAGAATTAAAAAAAAATACAAGTAATGTTATTAACCCGTGCCCAACTTTTTTTTTCTTGTAAATACTGGTATTGTTTTGTTTTATTCTAAGTCCAATTAGCATAAAAATAAGGTTTTCTGAAAATTAAATAATAAAAAAAAAACCATTTTGGACATTTTCACCGCTCCAATTTTGGGGCGCTGAGCACGGTAGACCACGTCCATAACAATTCCTTAAATTTTTTAATTTCAATTAATTTAAAGAGTAATATTAATATAATAAGTATTATAGAGGTTGTAAAGAGATTTTTATTATATTTCAAGAATATTTATTATATAATAGTGCTTATTTTATCAGTATTTATCATATATTTAAGAGTGGAAAATTTAAAAACAATTAGTATGACAGCCGACATTACATTTTTGGCATTTTTTCGTAGTATTTTTATGGCATTCGGCACAACGTATCTGAGTTGCACTAGAAATAATTAAATGGTCAGCCCCGTCTAGACGTACATCGTCTGGCACCCTCCTTTTCCTAGACGGCTTCATAGGACGGTCTAAAGAGCGAGCCGACGCATATCTTCGTAGATAAGTTGTAACCACAGACCTGATAAAGGCTAGGAAATGAAGATGCCCTTCTCTTGCCCAGTTGGTGAGAGTCTGTACAACTGAAAAGCGTTATTCATTGAAGCGTTCAAGGGCCACATCAGAAGTTGCCAATACCATTTTTTTTTATTTATGTTAATGCGGTAGCAGCCTATGTTTTGATCTAGACGATCTACTCCGCCCATATATTGATTATACATTTGAACACAAAAGGGCTGTTGAATCGAGATTTGTTTTCTTTCAGCACTTGACCATCGCTGTGCGGATCCAACTGGAGAAAAACCATCACAGGTAGAAGCTATGGTAACAACGTTATTGTCGTTGTATCGCACTAGAGACTAGGTTTCAATGCTGTGCACGGGCATTATTCATCTGCGTACTCAACCGTAAAAGAATGGGCGAAACAATTTTGTGTGGGAAGAGAATCAATTGATGATGAACCGCGCCCAGGACCAACATCCGAGGTCATTACGGATGAAAACATTATATTTGTGGAGAAGACAGTACTGGAAGACAGACGGCTAAAGACTAAAGAGTTAGCAGTTATGACGAGACTTTTAAAAACAACAATGCTTAGAATCCTACATAAACATTTGGGTGTGACTAAGTTCAGTGCTAGGTGTGTCCCAAAACTTCTTTCTGATGTTCAAACACAGGAATGAGGAAAGTGCTGTACTCAGTTTTTATCCCTTTATGAAGGCCAAGGCCGACAGAAAGAAGTTTTGGATTCAATTGTGACGGGTGATGAAACCATGGTTTTTTATCATGATCCTCTGTCAAAAAATGAATCGATGAAGTGGCGTCGTCCGAGCTCACCGCGGCGGAAAAAACCAAAGGTGACTCAATTTCAGAAAAAGATAATGGCTACAATCTTTTGGGATTCTGAAGGAAATTTACTGGTGGATTTTAAAGCACGTACCACAACAGTAACAGGCGATTACTATGCTTCCTTGCTACATCAATTGCAAGATGCTATTAAAGACAATCGTCGAGGGAAATTGTCGCAAGGAGTGTTGTTGCTTCATGACAATGCCCAAGTCCACACATCGGGTGTTTTTCTCTGAGCTCGAACATAGCACCGACTTGGCCCCAAGTGGCTATTATTTATTCTCAAAATTGAAATACTACTTATGAGCAAAAAATTAACACTAATGATGAGGTGAAGTCAGCAGTATTGCCACATTTTGTGTGCAAAAATTCAGATTATTTTTTAAAGGGTATAGAAAAGTTAGTAAAGCACTGTGGAAAGTGTATTAAAATAAAGGGAGATTATATCGCAAAATAATAATTGTGGTTTGAGATTTATCCTTAATTTTATAGTTTAAGCCAGAAACTTTTGGACCTTACTACGTACATAATCACACTACAGATGCTCCAAAGAATTATGTGGCCCATAGCAACACTTGGAAAGACCAACGCAATGTCTAGCAATACACCCAACACAACAAGGTGATTTAAACTTAAATGAAAGATCAATTTAGTTAATTTGGAAAGTATTAAGGTTACCATTTTTAGTATAACTGTCAAAATGTAATTCATCATAACTTTCATCGTCAGATGTCCTTGAAGAATGTGAACTCTCAGGTTTATTGTTTTCATATTTTCTGGAAAGAAAAATATTTATTGATTGAAATAAAATTTTGGATACACTGCATATGTATATATTACAATGCTTATTCTGATGATGTAGATAACATAATGAGAAATGTCAAGTCAACAAGTCATGAGTTTGTATCTGCAAATGAACTGTTATTGTCAAAGAGTGTGGCATGGAAATAGCGAGGGAAGGAGGCAGAAACGTAGTGTGGCTACAATACTCGTCATGCCGCACGTCATGCTCCTCGTCATGCTCATCGCTCCTTGTTTTGTCGGTTTTTTGGGCGCGAGTCAAAGGACTGACAGTATGAGCGCGAGTGGCTGGCCACACACTCGCCGCAAACGCATAACGCAGTCAGCAGGCCTTATCTTTACAGGGTTATGACTTACCTAAAAATTCCGATTTTTAATGACCAAGATATGAGTGTACTGAAGGAGTATGCAAAGGTTATATACTTATAGATATTTTAAATTAACATCAAATTTTTCCATATCATGTCATTTATGTTATTAATATCTACTCATTTACTTCAGGTTATGGTACCTGTCGCTAATGCCCTCGATCGTATTGAAGGAGAAGCTCATGCATATCTCGGGGTCACTGCTACCGACAATTGCAGCAACTGTCTTTAAATAAAAAAATATAAAGTCTAAGGGCCTAGTAAATTGCACAGCTTTAGCCAATGCCTTATTAAATGATATAGAGAAAAGGTTTGGACCGCTTCTGGACGACGAACAGTGTCAACTTGCCGTGGCTTTTCACCCGAAGTTCTGGTTGATATGGCTGGGAACGTATGACAACAGTGGAGTGGATGCAGTAGAAAAAGGGTTGTAAAAAAGGGGTAGAAAAGGCGTTACGACAAGAAGCTTCCAAAAGTTCGAAGGACAGAGATAGTTTAAATGGCGGAGGTAGCAACGCGAATAAGAACTGATGAAGAAGACTAAAGCTCTTAAAAAGTTACTTCGCAAACATCCGCTCGATAAAATAAAATGATATGTCTTACCTAGTATGAAGAGCACCTCCCGCCCTCCCTCAATTGCGTGCACTATCCCCGTCACCACTAATCCCAGCACCACTACTCCCAACACCACTACACTAGGAGCGACACACCACTGACTGACTGACTGGCATCCTCAGGTGAGTAGACTCTGTGGTGGCTAACCGTTAAGTGCAGTGAGCCAAAACAACTGCCATTTATACAGACCGCTGATGCAACCGCTCCCTGCTTAAGGAGCGAGCGACCGCGTCATGCGATAAAACATGCGACCAATCACCGCCGGACTTACGCAGCCGTTTGTAAAATTAAAAACAAACCGCCGCGCAACACCCGCCTACCCTCACACCACGCAACCAATCGCCGATCACCGTGAGGGTGACAAACGATCATATTGCGAGGCTGTCTGTTATTAGAGAGCAGGCTTCAAGATATTTAAGAGAGGTGTTCTAATTATAGGAAGAAGACTTTCAATTATGTCACACGTCAAAAGAAAATCTTAACAGCCACAAATCTTTAAGGAATAAAGCTCAAAATCTCATCAAAATGTGGCTAGACATGAAATCAAAAGACTCATTCAACTATGAGGCATTACCCGAAGAACAGATATTCATAAATCTGTTTATTAAATATAATACTGCTATACCCTCAAGCGCTGCAGTTGAACATTTTTTTTCCATGGGCATGATATTTTAACGCCAAAGCCAGATGAGAACTTCAACATAATGTTCATAAAGAGCAAAATCAACATTATGCCAAGTGATTAAATTATACACTCCAATTACACACATCTTTTTTTTGTTCCTCACCTGTTAACTTCTAGAACCCATACCAACAGTTTTTATAAGTAGATCATTAGCACAACAATATAAAAAATGCAATTTTAATCACATGTTAACAGATTAACAATTAATGTTATCTGGCGTTAAATCTTTTGAAATGTGACACTTTAAAGTTTAACAAAGTTAACTTCTTTAGTAACAGATTAGTGATAAACGAAGTTAATTATGTGCCCAGCTATGATAATTATTATTATTATACACATCTTGCAGGAAAAAGTACACATGTAGAATTTGCATCAACTAAAACACCACATTGTTCCACTTTTACCATCACATCATATCAACAGGAAAGAAGAAATTCAGGTAGAGAGCTGACAACTCCTCAGAAGAGCTCATCAAAGTCAAATTCATAATATTTTCTATTCTTCAGACCAAACCCGTTAACCATTTACCGGTTAAATTATAGACATCCGGTACTCGCGTACAGGGGTGGGAGGGGGAGGGGGGAGGGTTCAGGGGAAGCCTCCTCTTACCATTTACCATTTAAATTGACTATAAAAGTTGGAATCTATAACCATAATAGTCAGTTAGAAAAATCCTTGGTTTGAATTCCTACTATAATCATTATTTGTATATAAACACAAATTGTTGGTAGAGGGTCTGAGGCAGTGATTGTCCTTACAATTATTATGACACTACAACTTAGCCTACATCTGATATTATTGCATATCTGTAACATTAGCTTTCGACAGGATTGGAATATAATTATCATCCATTCTAAGCATTCACATGCAACTATGAATTTGAATTCAGCACAGAACAATGTTTCGTGATCTGAATATTTCAATTTATGTATGGGAAATGCCTCCACAATACTGGAGAAATTCATTTGTGTGTGGGATGTGTTTGTAAAAAAAATTACCTGCCATTAAGTCTCCCAACAATATTATGTCTCAATCTCTCTTTTTTAGTTAAGTAGTTTTCATCAACAGGTTCTTCTAAATAGTTTTGTGCCATATCAATTTCTTGTATTTGTTTTATATCAACAGGTACATCATACAGATGATTATCATAAAGGTCTACTTTCTTAAGATTAGGTAAACTCCAAATATTGTCAGGTAATACACAAAGTACATTACTGTCAATACAAAGTGTAATTAATTTCTTTAATTTTATTATATCCTCTGGTAGATACAAAATGCGATTGAATGACAAGATGCATACTTCTAAGCATTCCAAGTTACAAAATTCATTCGGTAAGCTGCTAATTTCATTTTGTGATAAATTAATTTCTATAAGGTTTTTGTAGATATCTATATGAGGATTGATATTAAAAACTAAAGTAAAGCTTAAATTAAGTCTTGTTATATCACAGCAATTTACAAGACCTTCACAAGGGATATCAGTAAAGGAGTTTGCACTTAAGTAGCTTATTTCATTTGTACCAGCTTCAAGGGATTTGGCTTCGGGGAATGTTCCCAAAAACTGTTTGAAATTTCGCAGTCCACAGTTATATATTTTAATATCCTTTATAGAAGTTTTACACTGTATTATTTCTTCAAAGTACCCTTGTTGGAAACAGTTTGTTATGTCTATATTACAGCTAATATCCAATTTTGACAACTTCTCTGGAGATTCAAACCAAATCCACGCTGGAGGTGCGCGAAGTTTGTTGTTGGATATATTTAAGTTTTCTATGTTATGGCAAAAGCTTGGAGTGTCATCGAAATATTGAATATTATTATATGAAATATCTAATAGTGCAAGACTTTTCAAATTCATAACTGTTTCTGGAATGTTTTCCAATTTATTATGTGAAATATTTAATTCTGCCAAATTGGTCGGTAATTTTACACTTTTACAGATATTTTTAATGTTTCTGTGACTTAAATCAAGGGTAGTGATGTTATCTTGTACTATACCAATGTTTAAGGCATTAAGATTTTGTAACGGTTTCTCTTCACTTTCCTCCATTTGTATAATTTTGGAATTGCACTAGTTAAATATAATATTTAGATATTCTCATAATGTTTATTTAATAACACAAAGAAAAACTAAAGTAAAATAACCTAAAAAAAGAAGCAAAAAGTGTCTCAGGCTGCATGATTTCGACAAGACATTGACATTTGACAATTATTGTTTGTCGTTTGTAGTTGTTGTTTTTATTATTCCGTCGAGAGAGCAGGCAAAAGAACTAAGCCATACAGCCTTGTCTTTTTTATATTATCCTTCATAATTCACTGCTTCACAATATGTTGATGCGTCACATTGTGCAGCCCTTGGGAGATTTTGACGGCAACTAGAGCCAGCAGACGTTGACGATGGTATCTAAAAGCGCCTATCTAGACAAACAGCTTATCTTGAGAATCCATCACCATCAGAGCACTTGTTTCACCGTTTCCACTAATAGTTCACATGCGTAGACAGTTAATACATAAAATTGCATCACTTTTAGATATCAAAATCCACTTCAAACTATTATTTAAATTATAATACAGGAGCAGCAAAAATTCCCGCCAAAACTCTGTTTGTCGTTTGACATTGACATTCATAAAGTATTTTTTAAGTTATTTTAAGGCAACGGAATATATATATATCTATATGCCTAGTTTGACGTACATATTTTTCATCTCGTCAAGAGGCGTCTGATACTACTTTTGCCTAGACGCGAACTCCACTATATGACGTCCGGTTGTCACTTCTGCGACATATGAGACCAGACCATTGTTACTTCAGTTTACAAACAGGGAAGCCTGTCAGTGATCTTAATTTTTCGGCAGATTTCTTCGTCTTCATGAACAGTTTCAACTTCATCATCCGAATGTGCCGAGTTCGAGGCATAAAATTGTATGATGTTCAGAGAGTGTCTCTTTGGTAACTTCAGTACAAGGCAATTTTACCCGTGTCGACGACACTGGGTATTGGACAAACCTGCTTCGCTTTGGGAAAGGCCCGTCTCTCTACCGAAAGTAGAACAGGTGGTCGGATTGCAGGGTGAGTGTGTCCTCCCTCTCTCTTCGGACTTTATTTAACCATCGCATATTTTCCAGTGCAGTTTTCAGTTCGTAAATGTTTCAGTCTTGCCGCAGAGTCCGTCCGTTACGTATAACGAAGTCCAGTATCACCAAGTCCAGTTTTTGGTTGTAAATGTAATTTTTTTCTTTTTTCGCACCTTCTGCTTCATAGTTGCCATGTCCGCCATCACTCCCAGGAATAACGGGGTGACAGGGAACTGGGGTAGTGTTTTGTGGTGCTGCACATGGGAGGATTTAGCCTTAATCGTAACGCTGGGCAAGTAGTTTGACGATCGAAGTGCCAGGCACATCGCACCTGTAACGCTGTTGCTCATTACAGGCCTGTGCATTTTTAGTCTGATCAAGACTGGGATGGTTATGCCCATAGAACATATATAACCCTAAACCGCCATTCGTTGGAAGCCTAAAGGTATCCTTTATTTTTTCTGACATTTCCCTCAGTTGGCTCGTACGATATCCATGGGAGAGAGTGGCAGTATTCTAGGCCGCTGTCACACAGCAATTCTATAATTCTATTTATTGATTATATACATATATTATGATTATATACGTTTCGTTATTTGCGTACTGCACTTATTATTCAAGGCGGGCCGGACCGGCGGGTTCTTGTCGACAGTCTCTAACTGTGTTCAAAGGAAGTCTAAAAATTATTTTATTTAATATCTTGTTTGAAGATATTGATTTCATAATATATGTAAGAAAATAAAATTTGTAGTGAATTTCATCACTTTTTCTTTGACCTGAAATATGATCCGATATAATTCTTTGAATATTTTCGCATGTCTTACGAATATTTTTAAGAATTACATACTATACTACATGAAGATCTACATAGACAAACTACCTACTTATTAATTTTCTTGGTATTGCATAAAATCAGTTAGAGCGGTGATCGTGTTGTGTTTCGCGTCTGCAGAGACGGAGCGGGGCGGTCCGTGTGATTGCATCTCAGTAATTGTGTAATCGTAGTAATTGAAAATATATGGTCGCTGAGCGATCCGTCCACAGATTTCTTTCGTCGCGCCTCAGCCACCCCGCCCTTATTAGACGCAGATTCGTACAAAATATTGTTGAATGTTAGGCAATAAAACCTCTTTCATTGTTGACATATTATTGTTTTGAGGATTGAAACTTGTACGATCGTCTTATATTGTATTTTATTCTTTCAATAAAACTCTTATTACTCCTGAAATTAGTATTTTCACTAATATAATATATTCTCGCAATAGGTTACGGGCCCAGCACGTTTCTAATGCGGACGGCGTTTGGTATTAGGAAAAAACTTCTTTTTAAAATTTAGAGAAATGTTAGATTTAATGTAATTTTCCTTTGTTTTTTTTTTATAGGAATAGGGCGACAAGCGAGCGCACAGTCCATCTGATCGTAAGTGGTTGCTGTGGCCCTTAGACATCTACAGCTATCCTCGTTTGCGAATCAAAATGCAGATGCGTTGTCACCCGTGAGGACTAAGATGAAATGCCTCTTTTCCAGTAAACAGGGTCTCCGGTTCTCTACACTCACCATACGAAACACAGCAGCATGAAGTTGCTATTTTACGTTGGTATTCTGTGACAGCGTGGTCCTTCCCCGGTCGAGCCGACCCATTCGTGCTACAACTATACAATTAATATAGCTGCAGCATGGCTCTACCACGTATAAAACATGTCTGTTAAGATAAATATAAGTTTAATTTGTTTTAAAAAAGGGAAGGAGAGAGTTGAATACAAATAATTTATTTTAAAATTTAGGAAAATTCATTGTAATTTTTCATAAATCTTAAGTTAGCTATAACTGTGTCAAGAGGTTTTCATTGAAGAATGGTGTTGAATCTTAAGCAATGAAACCTCTTTCATTGTTGACATATTATTATTTTGTCTTCTTTTTTCTTTTCCTTTTTGTTCTTTCAATAAAACTATTATTACTCCTGAACAAAGAGATTTAAATATATAGGTATAGTATAGAGCGGACATAGAGAACAGTTTTCGTACAAAAACTGAGTTCGCGCGTGTGTGACGCACTCTAGCTAAACATAGCAAAACTACGCAGAATATTTATTAGGAAAACATTTTAGCTATTCCCCAGTAGGTGACGCTACTAAATGTAGGGTAAAAACCCGCTTTAGGAATGATTCCGTTTCGACATCAAAGTTTGTAACGCTCTACGAAATAATAATAGGAAATATGCATGCTTTTTTATTGAATAAATCTATTTACTATGACTCCCATCACACCAAAAAAATTGATTTAAACGTTTTAAGTTATGAATAACATCATGAATGAAATGAAATGTCATGAAATATAATATTTAATTTCCAATAACTAAGAATCAATTCAAACAGCAGTCACATTGGTAGCATCTTGGATGGCATCACTAGGTCTATTAGACGCTATAATAATAGCATATGATTGGTCGGTCGGCGTCGAAGGCACGTCGCGAAACGTCAAATCCAATAAGAGAGCGCCTCCATGTTTTTCAAGTTCGTTTCTTTTACAAAAATACACTTTAAGTCTAACATATTTTAGGAAAGCATTGAACTTAAAGGTCGTTACGAAATAAATTATTATACAAATTCACAAGTTTGCGCGTTTACCGTCAAAAACAACTTCTTTGTCGTATCTCCTCAATTTCAGAGCACTTCCCTTGTTGCAGTAGCCCATAGCGGGATCTTCGGCGTCGACATATCGAATGACCTGCAGTAGCATGGTCACTTGAAAGAGAAATCTAAATTGGCTTCTAAATAGCTTGGCTTATTCAGTAGAGCGGGAACAAAAAATGATGAACAAAAAACCGACCGTTTGCAACTTTACAAGCGCAGGCTCAGCCTCAAATGGAATACTTTTCTCATCTCTGGGCCGGGGCTCTCCAGTGCGAACTCCTTTCACTTGACTGCAGAGCAGAGCGGCTCGAATAGCGACGGCCGAGTTCTCTTTGATTGTCTCGATTTCTATCGTATTTAACACGGGGAGTGCTCAGGAATTGGTCGGATTAATTCCAGCCACCAAATTTCACCAACACACATCGTAACAAAACTTACGTTACCATCCACATCATTTGGATGCTTGGGGGTCACTACCATGCGATTTATTAGGAGTTTTCTTAGGAATCGCTTACCAACGGCAAATTTTATGTACCCATATGACTTAGGGACCTTCAAGAAACGAGCTTACTCCTTTTTAAAAGGCCGGCTACGCACATTCAATTCTCCTGGTGTTGTAGAATTATATTAAAATTAAAAAGGCCATCTTGTTGACTGGTTGTACTGGTTGTGCTGGCTGACATAGATGTTTCATGTTAAAACCAACGACCGTGTGCCCCGACACAGGCCCAGCCGATTTCTTTATTGGTACCGGTACAGTATCGTTTACTGTTTCACCTCCATAAATATTGTAGACTAGCTGTGCCCCGCGGTTTCACCCGCGTCATCACGTGTCCGAGGTGCGTGACATGACCTAGTTCAAGCATTTTATAACGGCTAGGGTTTAAGCGTCGTTCGCGCGTCCAGACAAGTATTGAATTATTTTAATTTTACATTATCTCTTAAACTATGCGTGCAAATAACATGGTATAAAGAACAAAGTTTATCTTCATAAAATTGTCTTGATGATGAAGTAACTTTCGTTCGTAAGGATAAATAGGCCATGCCTAATAATAACGCTCATAAATCACTTTTAAATTTTCAATATTTTTTTGTCACAAATTACCAAATTATGGCTTATGTATAAGAAATAGACATATGGTATCGTGGACTTTTTTTTAGACAGAGTAAAGGTCTATATTTTTCTAGAACATTGTATTTACGTATCCCTAACGATAACACCAGCGTACGCGGATAAATCATTTCGGGAGTGCTTTTTCTTCTGACTTGCTTAACAAATATCCATATTTAAGGTTAACTGAGTAATATAGCTTAGTGCTAGATAGCGTAGACTATTCCTAATATTATTATAATATACAAAAAGAATTTTTCAAATCGGACTGGTAGTTCCAGGGATTAGCGCGTTTAAACAAACAAAAAAACAAAAATACTCTTCCGCTTTATTATATTAGTATATATGATTAAATCGGCATTCGGTATAATATTTTTATCGATAACAATAATCAATAAACGTTGTCAATCACTAACTCTATGGTAAATAAATCATGCCGTTACTGGATAACAGAGGGCGTTTATTACAATAACGATAAATGTTCTAGAACAATCTACCAGAAATAATAAAATTTAAAAATTATTGGGTAAATATACATTATTCTTGAGATAATAAATCGAAAACACATTCAGTTTTTGCTCCATATCGGGACTTACAATACCTTAATGCACAATCTGGCATATTTTTTTTTTTATAAAAAAATATTTTTTAAACTTAGGAAAGGAATGCGTCTTGAGCTTTTGACGATGTCACTAAGACACAAATCCGAAGTATATCCTATAGGACATTAGTAAGAGGTGACAATTTTGTTGCTGATGTCCGGTCTATTACTACTACTTAAATGTCTTTGCTCCTGAAATTTGTATTTCACGGTTAAACTATAGACATCCGGTACTCTCGTACAGGGGCGGGAGGGGGAGGGGGAGGAGGAGGGATCAGGGGAAGCCTCCCCTACCCTTCCCCCGTTGCGGAAATGTATAGTTTATGAGTAATAATTTTTTTTGTAAAATCATAACCTCACTTTTTTACACAGGAATATTGACACAAAGTTACTTCTGCAACGGCTTCGGCGCTGTGGGAAGTGCAGCCCCTTCGCCCTTGCGTAGCAAATCACAGGCACCCATGCTCACCTCCGCAGCTTCGGCTTATTGGTCGCCTTCGGCGACCAGCCTCAGCCGCTACGGCTCACACAGGGGCCTGCGATTTGCTACAGCGGGCGGGAGCTGCTCTCCCTCCGCGCCTACGGCTTACAAAAACACTCTAGGGGTAGGGCAGACAACACTACGTGGAGTCGGGGTGTTCTGATTAAGTTTTTTTTTATCTACGTGGTAGAGCCATGCTGTAGCTATATTATGGTTGTAGCACGAATGGGTCGCCTCGAACGGGGAAGGACCACGCCCTCAAAGAAAACCAGCGTAAAATAGCAGCTTAACGCTGCTGTGTTTCGTATGGTGAGTGTAGAGAACCGGAGACTTACCATCAGGTGGACTGTGTGCTCGTTTGTCACCAGATCCTATAAAAAAAAAAGTTTTAGTACAAATTCGAACTATCTTATCTATAAAGTTAGGTTTCCCTAAACTCTGCTATGACAGTGGTAAATGAAACAATATGATTTTAAACCAAATAAGTTCAAAAACTGAGCAGAAGTCGTTGAAAAAACAGGGAAAACACAGCACTAAGCACAAGAGAGAACATTCGTGTGACCACTAGAGAAACGGAATGACAATTGACATTTGACATCATAAATAATATATTATAGTTGGCAATTACGGTTGCGCAAATTATGGCCGTCAACACCGTCCCGTTTCACACTTTTTTACATCGATTATTGACATCTAATCTCATAACACTATACAAAATGTCATATTTGCGTTTCGTTATACGGAGTTTTTGGTGAAATTTATTTTTATCGTAATTAATTCAAAACTCATTTCCGACATTCAAAAACAGTGTAAGAGGTTCATGCTTAGCCCAGACAAGCCTCTTAAACTGAAAACATAATTAAAATCAAGTACCGGATATCTATTGCCAACCCCTTGACTGAATAAAACTACTTTTACGTTTTTTATCGTGTATAATTAAGTTATTTTATATTCCCGACGTTTCGGTTGATTTCCAGCAACCGTGTTCACGGGGGACTGAGGTGATTGACGTCCCGATGTCAAAGTTAACCCGGAGTACCTTCAGCTTTTTAATTATTAATTTTGGTCCGATCTACGCAGAATGAACTAACTGTGTCTTGAAGTCTTGCAGTGGTATGCTTGGGTTTAGTTTTAATTTTATGAATTACAGGACCCCAAGCAGGTGGTAGTACCCAGCCTCCCTCTCTATTGAAATTAGGATGTTTTTTAATTTCAATAGCCTCACGTATCATCCTTGGCAGGAATTGATGTTCTTTCGCGAGAACTTGTGGTTTATCAAATCTAATGTAATGGCGGGGGCCATATAATTTCAATAGAGAGGGAGGCTGGGCGAATCTAAACCATCTAGGGACCCATTCAAAGACACACAAAAAAACTCATTAAAATTGGTCGAGCCGTTTTTGAGCTTTAGCGAGACTAACGGACAGCAATTGATTTTTATTTAGAGAGACTATAATTTTAAGAAAATTAAAATAAAAAGCCTACCTAATAATTTCCTAATATAACGCGAATACTACACATTAAATAAAAATTATTTTGCTTTTTGTTTCGACCACTTTAAAGCACCCATGGCCATGGAGTCACGGGGGGGGGGGGGCACTGAAGTGATTTACGTCAGGAGGATGTCGGCTGATTATCAAAATTATTTCATCAACTCTGATTAATAATATGGTAGATTTATCTTGTGGTAATCTACAAGTATAATTTATTTATTTATTTATTTATTTAGAAAACCAACAGCGTATATAGAAAATATTAACATTAATGTAACAAACTTAAAGTATGGCCAATAACAGGTTTCCCTTATATTGTTTGATGGTAGGTGTATTGTTGTTAGAAGAAAAGAAAAAAGAACAATCTAATAGATAAATTATAAGCAAAATTATAAGCAATTCAATGTAATGAAGGTGGTCATAAGTTTACAGATCAGGAGAGATAGTCAGGTAGAATGATATATTACGTTACCTTTATATATATATAAATATATATATATATATATATATATATATATATATATATATATATATAAACATATAAGATATATATATACATACATATATATTATTTACTTATGTATATATACATATTAAATGTTTAAATATATAAACATAATACAAATAATTAATTATAATATATATTAAATAAAATAACTTAAGTACTTATATTTATATTAGTAGCCTCAAAAATACATATAGAAGAAATAGATGAGAGAATATATGATTGTATGTGATTTTAACTTCAACTGCTCTATTTCGTAATAGTTTTCTTGATGTAATCTTTAAACGTAAGTTTAGATTTCGCAAAGAGGTCAATGTGTCCAAATTGTTCATTATATGTACGAGCAAGCCGCGAAAGAACAGCGTTTCGACAGTAGTTTGAATGATGCCAGGGAGTCTGTAACAATGTAGTATTGCGGGTACGGAATTTTGGAGTACGAAAGGTGATTCTTGAGACAAGATATGGACAGTCAATATTACTGTTTATTATATCATATAACAAAGCCATGTCAAGCAAAATGCGCCTGTGTTCCAGAGATAAGAGATTGTGCTCAGTGCAACTGTCTGTGTAAGTATCGATTTTATAATTAATTAATAACATTAAGAATAAAAAACTTGGGTTACCTGTGGCAAATGCTAGTCTGATCTCATGGTCCCATATAAATATATCATCGTAGCCATCTCAAAGCGTAAAATAAGTGGCTCGGAGTCGGAGAATTTCATCACAGTTAAGCTAGTGCGTTCTATCATCGCCGACTACATCACCTTACCGTCAGGTACAACCAAGCATTGGCTTATAGTATAAGGTAAAAAAAGATGCAAGAAGTTTGGTACTGCGACCGCAAAGTATGACAATTTCGGCGAATATTTCCTAGGTTTCGCTCATGCCCATGTGAACATACGGGTTGATAAAGAAAAGGAATGATAATATGTAGATGGAGTAAACACCACAAGTATTACTAGACTCATTAGGCACAATACTACATTATTATCTAAAGTATGTTGTACTATTGACTAAATCCCTCAGCTACGCTGATACAGAAAAGTTAGTAGAAAATATTACTTCCTAATACGGGTATTTACTTAAAAGAAATGTTATCAAAATGTGTTGGTAAATATAAATATACCAGGTTATGTTGCAGAAGTAAAGCATTTTTTGATTTTTTTTTTGATTGACTTGTAATCATTGATTTTAAAATAATGTAAAGCACCGTTTTCTAAAATCTTAAAAACATCTCTAAACACTATTCTTGAAAATTGACGTTAATCTAAGATTATACAGCTTTCATTGAATTTATAAACAAGCAAACGTGACTGAACTATTTCCTATTACGGTTATTAGTCAACTAATGTTTTGTAAACTTGCCGAGAGAAATGCGAAGTGCCTATTATTCCTCAGTCTCTAGTCGTAACTGCTGTACTAATTTACGTATAAAATATGATTCTAGATGTGTATATTCGTCTTGTTTTTACGTTGACATGTCTTGCTAGTTTAGGGGAAAGTAAAAGTTCCGATGAATATAAACCAGATATAGCAAGAGTTGGTAAAACAAAAAGAGCGAAAATGGGTATGTTTTAATATTACATTCTATATTTAAACACCTTTACTTACCAAAATTTAAAAATATATAAGTATATAATCATAAAACAGCAGAGAGCTTGTTTTCAAAGTCAAACTTCTTAAATATTATGTTGAGTTGGATTTTTTTAATATATCTTATTCAACTAATGTAACATGTTTTATTACAATATTAAACTATTTCAATGATAACCCAAAAACGAAGCCGGAGACCGGTTAATGACGATGTTATTATAAGTATATTGTTTGGTGTAACTGATGGAAAAATTTGGGATGTGCAAGCGGGATTTATAAAGGGGACGAGGGGTCCAGATCTGAGTTTTTTCTATGCACATGATAACAAAGAAGTTTTTGACCAAAAACTTTGGCATCCATAAAGGTGTCAGACAGAGTTACGTAGCGTCCCCGTTACTATTCAATATGTTCATGTCATTTATTTACATACTTTGAAAGTCGAAAAAAGTAGGTTCGCCGTTAAATGTGTTTTTTACGCTGACGATCAAGTCACATTTTTCAAAGAAAGAGTAAAATTAATAATTTGGAATGTCTTAATTTTATTCTTGCACGTTAGTTTGTTTTAAATTTTTTACTCTAATATTCACAGCTCAAAATACAGCAACAGGCACATTCACTAACGTAATCACGCAAATTCAAAACTTACCGACAATGGAACTTGGAAGGAGATTCAGAACTCCCTGTAAGACTGGTAACAAATGCGGAAAGGTAATTGTTGTCCAAGTTACAGTTCTAAAAAATATATATTTTTTAAATTGTAAGCCACACAAAGCGTACATTCTAAGTTACTTAAACTTAGCTTTCAATGATTTAATTTATTTGCTTTAATGTCATCTTTAATGTCAATCAAAGTTACAAGAAATTTTTATATTTTTGTTTACAAAACAGGTCATAAAAAGACTTATGGTGCCGAAACTAGCGCAGCTAGAGAATACAATAATGGGCATAATGAAAGAGCTGTCTAAAATGCCACCAGGTGCCCGTTTGCCTGACAAGTATACCAAAACAGAGCCAATAAAGTTGTTACTGGATCAGAATTATAAGTATGATTTTCTTATATAACATTATGTTTGTAATTATCATCTACATGAATGTCAAATAAAAAAGAATTAGGACTGTGTTATTATATAATATCGTGTAGTGGCGGTGTAAGAATATCGACTACTCCATATCATACCTTGGGTGTCGTATGAAGGGACAGAGGGAAACAAATCAGGTGATAGGCAGCAGCATCTTCCTAATAAAAACTAACTTACTTAACTTAAAACTTAACAAAAATGCGGTTGCAAAATCGGTTGCCAAGCGTCGTAACAATGTAAAATATCCATATAATAAGGCAATCTATATGGGATTCTTTTTTTCTTGACTTTAAAAGGCTGTAGCAGTAATGGTAACGGTTTTTTTAAAAAAAAAAACGTTACCCCCACACTAGGATTTTCTCCTGTATCGTGGAGGCAGTTTACAAACATAAATTGCACGAGGACAAACATCCAGACCTGGAACAATTATTTGAAGGCCAAGGCCAAGTATTTGTATACTTGCTCCGTGCGAGATTTTAACCCGCCTGTTTTTTAACTATTGACGTCACACACGGGGCAAAGTGGGTTCTTTTTATAAATTAGATGTTCTTTTTTTTAGGGAGGACGTGTGTATGGACAAATTGGAATCTTGTTTAAAGGAAGACAAACGACGCAAGAGAATTTTGAAAAAACTATTCTTTAAAAAATATAATGCAATGCGGCAGGAACTGATCGGATATGGCGGACGAAGATTGTGGGGTGGAGAAGGAAACCTGTTCTATAAACGATAGATTTTAATAAATAATATTTTGTAATTGAATTCTGTTTTACTTTTTATCTTCCTATACATAGTAAATTCATAAATAAAACATAAATTAATCTCTAACTTTGCTGAAAATTGGTCGGTTCGGTTTCTTATTAAATTACACAAGCATGTTAAGAGAGACAGAGAGAGAGAGAGAGGGGCTAGGCCTCCGACCACCTGCACGCTGGTTATCTGTAAGGTCGTGGTACCTTTTCGGTTCGAGCCTTGATAAAATAAAATATAAATTGCTGTTAAAAACCATTAAACACAAACTAAGTACATAAATATATATGTTACTAGCTGGCCAGGCAGACGTTGTTCTGCCCTTTTCGAAGACCTTTCATATAAAAAATCCTTAAATTCGTAATAAAAAAAATATTGAGTGTCACTTATCAGGATAAAAACTATCCTACCTCTCAAGTTGGACCGAACTTCACAGAGTGTGCAAACTTTCATTGAAATCAGTTCAGTAGTTTAGGAGTTCATCGCGGACAAACAACGTGACACCTAATTTTTATATATAAAGATATAATAATTTATTAAATAGTTCTTAATTGAGTATTACATTTTAATGTTATCAATCATCATCATCAATCAATCAGTCATACACAGTAAAACTTGGTTGAGTGGGACCTGGATAAGTGAAAAACATCCATAGCTGGAACTCATGCTTAATTCCCGATACTTTAGCTCTGAATTACCTCTGTTAATGGGACGAAACAAACCTCTATATCTGGGATTAGTTCTTTCGATTTTATTTGTCATAATTACCTCTATAATTGAGACAGCGAGTATGTTTTACCTCTTTTAGTGAGACTATGTTTTGTATACCGTTTTGTTTCGTCCGGATGTCTATATATTATGTTTACAAAATACGTTATTTAATTTAATAATTCCACATCTATAACTGAAATAACCTCTATTCTCACCTCCATTAATGGAACCCACTGTAAATGAGACATATATTTATTTATACCTGGATATCTGAGACACTGGGTAAGTGGAATACCTCTATAAGTGAGACAAATTTGCAGGACCCTTAAGGTTCCAGTTATCCAGGTTTCACTGTATATACCTAGTCAGGTCATAAATTCTGTCACATGTTTAATATAAAATAATTGAAACAAGTTTATTCATTATGTAACCATTTATATACCTAAATGAACTTAACAAAACATAGATTCTTATGACACTAAAGTTTATTCAAAATGACTTCCGTGATTTTGAATACAGGCCTTCAATCTGCGCGGCCAGTCGTCTATCGCAGCACGAACGAGGTCCATGTCAATATCGGCGGCTGCCTTAATCAAGGATGTCTTGAGTGACTCCAAATTGGGATGAGGCTTTGAGCACGCCTTTTCCTCCAAGTGTTGCCATATCTTGTAATCTAACGGATTCCAATCTGCCCTGGATGATCGCCAGTCTTCGTGCCGGATGAAGTCGAATTCACGCGCCGCCAGCCAGTCTTGTGTGCTCTTCGCTCTATGAGCTGGCGCCGAATCTTGTTGGAATACCCAGTGCCTGTTATTGAACATGGTATGAGAAACAGGTTCCACAAGGTTCGTCAGGACTGTATTTTGATACACAACTGCATTCGTTTTTACACCTTTCTCACAAAAATGTACCTCTGTTAAGCCCCAATAAGAAACTCCCAACCATACCATGAGCGAGGATAGAAAATGACCTCGTTGGACACGCGGAATACGGTTGCTCGCTTCTTCACTACTGTGTGCGTACACCTTCTCATTTTGTTTGTTGTAGCTCTCTTCTACGGTAAAAAATTATTCATCCGAAAAATGAATTTCCCGATATTTTTTTCCCGCGTACCGCTTCAACAAAGCGCGGCATCTCTTCAGTCTCAGGTCCATTAGACGAGCATTCAAACGATGTCCTGTTTTTCTTCGATATGCCCGAAGCCCTAAGTCTTCATTTAACACTCTTTTCACCGTGGTTCTGCTTAACCCCATCTGAAGGGCCAACAGTTTTTGCTTACGTTTGGGATTTCTTTGAATTCGCGCCTTCACAGCTTTTATCACTGCTGGAGTCCTAACAGACCGAGGGCGACCACTTTTTGACCTGTCATCTACACTAGAGTCTTCATTGTATCGTTTGATGGTACGATAAACGAATCTTTTGGTTATATTCAAATTTTTCAGTATGTCAAAAATTTGAATTGGCGCGTAAACGCAACAATGCAACGCAATAACTGCAACACGGTCTTTTTTAAGCGTCCACTCTATATTTAAAAATGAGTAAAATTCTAAAAAGTATACAGTTTTATTTTCATGAACAATTCGAAATTCGAATTCCATAAACTTTTTTATGGCCAGCATTCTAAAAGAAAAGTTTTTACTGTGTGACAATACTTATGACCTGACTAGGTAATTATCATCCTGATGGATGCTGGCCTATTCTAACGGCCCTGGGAATGTCCACTTGTTGCATGCCAGATCCGATATTTATTCGGTAGCCAGTGTTCAAACTAGTCAGATGTCCGATTGAAGCTCAATCCATTTTCACATTCTTTACGTGGTACAGCTATGCTGCAGCTGTATTATAGTAATAACACAAATGGATCGGCTTGACTGTGGAAGGACTCGATCTCACAGAATACCAGCGTGATATAGCAGCTTGTTGTAGTGTTTCGCATGGTGAGTGTAGAGAACCGGGGACCCTTTTTACTGGATACGGGGCATTCCATCTTAGTCCTCAAGAATGACAACGCATATGCGTTTTGGTTCTTAATCGAGGATAATATCTGTGGGCCACGATATCCACTTACCATCAGGTAGAATGTGTGCTCGTTTATCATTATTCTATTAAAAAAAAATTAAACCCACCTAACATCGATATTTCTCAGATAAAAACAGATTTAATGTTGCAACTGGGTCAATTCTTTTTATAAACCTGAAGTGAAAAACAAATTCACAGTTAAACTGGTGGTAAGTAGCTACAACTTTCTACAGACACCTGAAGCCAACTTGTTTAAAGTTGACTGAGATAGAATGCCTGATAGCCTGTAATTATATTGACTCTATATACTCTTCAAACTGGAATACGGCAGTGCTATATCACGACAGAAATAGGTAAAAGGGTTGTACATAAGCAGACGGAGGACGACTTCTACACAGGAAAGGACCGCCTACTAAAAATAAATACAATAAAATAGTAAACAGAATAGTGATGGTCTTAATTTTCTACCGACTTAAAAAGGAGACTGTGCTCAATTCGACTGTATGTTTTTTTTATGTGTGTTACCACATAACTTTTTTCTGGGTGAACCGATTTTGATGATTCTTTTTTTATATGAAAGTTGGTGCTTTAGATCAAAGTCTAACCAGTAGTTTTTAAGTTATCCTTAATAATTTATATTGTAGTCGGTTGTACAAAGTTTTAATTTTACCTCTTGTTTTAAATTGTTTTATTTTGATTGTCCTTACACTAGAATATTATCCTATATTGTGGCGGCGTTCTACATAGATACGTTACTTTAACGTGGACAGACATATAGACTCGAAACAAAGAATCAGCTAGGTTATAAAAATATTTGTTCCATGCGGGATTCGAAGCCACGGGCCTCCACCTGTGAAGCCGCTTTGCGACTGTGCTACGGAGCCGTCAAATATTAATGATTCATTGCATGATTACTTATTATAAGCCAGTGCTTTAGTAAAATAGTAAACTGCACTGTCTTAGCGTAACAAAACCCTGTTCACTCTTGCCTTGAAGAAACTCAGATTGTAATTGGACGGAAAGACAGACGCTAGTAGAATACCCTACTTCTCTGCTTTACGCATTACAAAAGACGAAGCAAGTCGATTACATAGAATGCTTGGGATATTGGCAACAAAGGGGTGAAGATATGCCGACCGTCTCGTTGTTAATTCACAATTTTTGTTTGAATAAGACTAACTGTATAAACTTTACTCTTATTTAAAAAAAAAAAAAACTAGTAAGAATCCATTCCATATTAGACTTCAAGGATCACAACGGATCTGTATTTTGATTCATAATGGAGGACAGTGTACTGGCTTGTCATCTTTATTCTATGGAATAAAAAATACTGCTGCGACTAATGTTTAAAATGATTGGATGAAAAATAAAGGCAAAGATTTAATTATTTTCAAGAAATCACACGCTTACTTTTACTTATAGTAAAAAATAAAAACTACAAATAGAATCCAGTTATTAACGATATATGATAACGAGATTAACGACAAAATTCGATGTAACGCATGTGTTCTTTGATTTGGGTTTGCATATAGAACCTACGATAAGATAAATCGTCCTAAGGATAAACGAAAATTCCAAACTATTTTTGATATCGATTTTGATGATGATTTATTTGAAGACTGCAGATATAATTTTTTATATAAAATAGGGTGACAAAAGAATACTCAGTCCACCTGATGGTAAGTGCATGCTGTGACCCATAAACATCTACGTTTATGCTTAATTAAGAATCAAAATGCAGATGTGTTAAAATGGAATGCTTCTTATCCAGTAAAAAGGGTCTCCGGTTCTCTACACACACCATACGAAACACAGCAGTGTTAAGCTGACTACGCTGCTATTTTACGCTGGTATTCTGTGAGTGCGTGGTCCTACCTCGGTCGAGCTGACCCATTTGTGCTGCAACCACAATACAGCTGCAGCGTACCTCTACATATACATACGAAATAATATTTTATAACTTAGAAACATTTTACATAAAATTTATATCTCAAAATTATATATAATATACTAGTTAAAAACAACAATTAAATAATATTTAGTCATTTATTATCATACTTCCATATCTAAATCGTATTTTGTTCACAATTTCATTGGCTTATTTTTTTTTGCGCTGAAACCTAATTACTTTTCTAAAATAAAATTACCCTAAGTTACTTCTTATTACATCAGCTATCTGCCAGTGTAAGTCCCGTCCAAATCAGTCCAATTGCCCTATATAGTATATTATCTATGAGTCCAACCGTTTTGGAGATTAGCCGGAACAAACAGATAGACGAAAATTTTAAAAATTATTTTTTTTGTAATAAGTACCGTATATACTTTCATATATATTCAGTAAAAAGCTGTTATTTTCATATTACAAACGGACACTTTAATAGAATATAATATTAAATGCAATATATTTTTTTAATAACAATTTGTCATACGATATTTTACACAAGACATAATATTTTTCATTGGTTTTAAATATGTGTAGAATATTTCAAAATAATAGTATTTTAACAGTTTAGTTTCGTAAAAACTGACCTGAAATATGCTTTATTAATATTGACAAAAAAGAAATAAAACAAAATATTTAATCTGTTAAAATACAAAATGTTTTC
The DNA here is from genome assembly GCA_963668995.1 of Parnassius mnemosyne. Taxonomy (NCBI): domain Eukaryota; kingdom Metazoa; phylum Arthropoda; class Insecta; order Lepidoptera; family Papilionidae; genus Parnassius; species Parnassius mnemosyne. The sequence continues at coordinate 11,276,549 of CAVLGL010000093.1, forward strand.
ATAAGTCGTGATTCCCAAGTCACGTGTTTATCGGTTACACCATAATATTGTTCTTCAAATCAAGATTTGCCGCGAAACTGAAACAATAGTTTCGTTTTAATAAACAGAACCGTATTTTTCAAACTTTGAATACAACGGAAGTTGTAATTTTTGAATCAGACTAAAATACCACCAATAGCTCAACTCTCAGAAATTTCACCCAAGCTCAAATCTCCTACACAATTATGACCTAATAGTACTGACAATAATTTTTAAGAAAAAAGTATTATTCAAATTAAATTTCTATTGTAAGCAGTCATTATTGTACAGTTTAATATTTTTGTAAGATGTGCGAAAACCAATTGAAATTACAAGTAGTGATAATAATATTGTGTATATTTTTTAAAGGATTTTACGCAGTTGACGATAGTAAGTATTATCTACTTTATAATACCTTTTTTTTTATAGGATCGGGTGACAAACGAGCACACAGTCCACCTGATGGTAAGTGATTACTGTGACCCATAGACATCTATATCTATCTCAATAAAGACTCAAGATGCAGATGCGTTGTCAACCGTGAGGACTAAGATAGAATGCCTCTTTGCCAGTAAAAAGGGTCTCCGGTTCTCTACACTCACCATACGAAACACAGCAGCGTTAAGCTGCTATTTTACGCTGGTTTTCTGTGAGAGCGTGGTCCTTCCCCGGTCGAGCCGACCCATTCTTGCTACAACCATAATATAGCTGCATCATGGCTCTACCACGTAGCAAAACCTACGTTTTATTCTTATCGTTTAGGCGCCACCTAAGACTTCAAAAAGGAGGATGTTCTCAATTTGCCATTTTTTTAAATGTATGTTCACCGATTACTCGAAGACACCTGAACCGATTTGGAACATTTCTTTTTTGTTTCAAGGGGTATACTTCCCAGGTGGTCCCATATAAATTTGATCAAGATCTGACCAGTAATCTTTGAGTTATCCTTACGTGGTAGAGCCATGCTGCAGCTATATTAGTAGTAGGTATATTTGTAGCACGAATGGGTCGGCTCGACCGGGGTAGGACCATGCTCTCACAGAATACCAACGTAAAATAGCAGCTTAATGCTGCTGTGTTTCGTATGGTGAGTGTAGAGAACCGGAGACCCTTTTTTACTGGAAGCGAGGCATTCCATCTTAGTCCTCAGGGGTGACAACATATCTACATTTTGATTCTTAATTGAGCATAAATGTAGATGTCTATGGGCCGCAGCAACCACTTACCATCAGGTGGACTGTGCGCTCGTTTGTCACCCTTATCCTATAAAAAAATTATATTGAAGTCGGTTGTAAAAATTTGTTAATTTTATTTCTTTTATAAATAAAAAGATATAAGACATTGCAAGGTACTGAGGAATAATAATACTTGTTGTGTGTGTTTTTTTTATAGAAGTTAGGATGATAAAGAGTACTTACACAGTCCACCTAATGGTTAATAATCTTACGCTCACCCGATGTCGCTTGTTGGGACTAAGGTAAAATTATTTCTTACGCAGATGTTCACACAGTGAGACTGTGTCATCATCATTGATAAGTTGTGATTTAATTATAAGTTAAACTTCTTTTTATTCTACTTTTAGGAATATCCGAAGTTTGCTTTATTCATTTATAATCTAATTAATATAAAATATAACTAATACTTCAGAGATAAATTTATACGTGGTAGAGCCATGCTGCAGCTATATTTCTGGTATAGTTGTAACACGAATGGGTCGGCTCGACCGGGGTAGGACCATGCTCTCACAGAATACCAACGTAAAATAGCAGCTTAATGCTGCTGTGTTTCGTATGGTAAGTGTAGAGAACCGAAGACCCCTTTTTACTTGAAGCGAGGCATTCCATCTTAGTCCTCAGGGGTGACAACATATCTGCATTTTAATTCTTAATTAAGCATAAACGTAGATGTCTATGGGCCACAGCAACCACTTACCATCAGGTGGACTGTGTGCTCGTTTGTCACCCTATACTATAAAAAAAAGGACAGAGGTGGAATGCCTCGTTACCAGTAAAAAGGTTTTTCGCTTCTCGTCACACGAAACACACGAAACACAGCATTATGTTGGTGCTGCAGGCTGGTATTCTGTGCGAGCGTGTACTCTAATTAATACGCTAAGCGAAACTAAAAATTTACAACTTCTAAAAATTTACAACTTAGTATATGAGTTGAATTTACAACTTAGTAGCTCCGTGTAGTGGCGGTGTGAGAATATCCACTACCCCATATCGTCCCGTGGGTGTCGTAAGAGGCGACACAGGGAAACTGAAATTGGAGATAGGCAGCAGCATCTGTCTAAAACACTGCGGTTGCCATCACGCTTCCCATGCGTGGCAACTATGGCAAAATCTCCCCCATGAGGTAATCTATGAAGGAGGCCTGTGTTAAGCAGTGGACTTTTATAGGTTGTAATGGAATGGAATGCGAGTCTACTACTGCTGTACCTTTGTGTATTGAGTATGGTACTACATATTAATATATCGTATTACTGATGGTCACATCGTTTCCTTATTCGCAACATCTTGAACGTGTTTCAGAAATTTGATCGTGTTTGCCCTCGAGCTACTATGAGCCTGCTCGTACCAATAACACGCAAAGATTTTGTTCACGCGTAAACCACATAAATAATGATTGTTTCTTGTAGTTATCTTCCAAGGAAACAAAATATATTGCGTGTAATTTACTTGCGAGTGTTGTTTGACAAACACGCGGACTAACTTGTTGGCTGTGTAATCATAGATATGTTTTTATTTTTCCAGGCCTTCTATTTACTGTTACGAGGGCACCACGCTATTTCGGCATTTTGCAAGACCATCGGGGTCAGCCACAATCGGTAGAGATATCTGAAGAGTATATGGACCAAGATTATATCGCAACCAACAGGTATTTAATAGTTACCGTTGCAGCCTATTTAAGTTTGCCGTTGAAGCTAAGCCTCCCCTATAGATTGCCTCATAGGGGGCAGATATTTGTTATAGTTGCCACGCTTGGCAAGCGAGTTGGCAACCGCAGTTTTTTATTATTAGTCGTTATTAGGAAGACGTTGCTGCCCATCTCCTGATTAGTTTCCCTCTGTCGCCTCTTACGAAACTCACAGGATATGGGGTAGTGGATATTCCTATATCGCCACTACACGGTAAAATTAATTCAGTAAAATTGACAACCATTTGTGGTTTTGTGGGTGTCACATCTGTCATAGTAATTAATTTTGGTTTCGAAGTACGTGTTCGTTTTTTTTTTATAGGATAAGGATGACAAACGAGCACGCAGTCCACCTGATGGTAAGTGGTTGCTGCGGCCCATAGACATCTACATCTATCCTCTATTACAAATCAAAATGCAGATGCGTTGTCACCCGTGAGGACTAAGATGGAATGCCTCATTTCTAGTAAAAAGGGTCTCCGGCCACCTGCACTCACCACGCGAAACGCAGAGGTAAATCTCTACTTCACGCTGGTTTTCTGTGAGGTCGTGGTACTACCCCGGTTCGAGCCGGCCCATCCGTGCGGCAGCAAAAGCTGCCGCGTGGCTCTACCATTGTTAAACTAACAGTTATGTTAATATCATTGCTGTGACGACTTTATCAAGCCACAAGCGCAGTGGCTAAGCGTATGGACGCTGTGGAACACGGGTTGGATATCCACCAAGAACTACGAGTAGAAAAAATGTTTCGGATTTGGATATTTGTACATATCCAATAATTATATGTAAAATGCTTCCACAATAAAAGATAATAGATGTAGATGTCTATGGGTAATAGATGTAGATGTCTATGGGTCTCAGTAATCACTTACCATCAGGTGGACTGTGTGCTCGTGTGTCACCCTATCCTATAAAAAATAAATAAAAGATAAATTCCTGTGACATCTTTTGAATTGCATGTTGTATATCATTAATTTTAATATTTACATTGATTTTAAAAACGTTTTTAATTTATTTTCAGGAGACGACATAAGATTGACTGGAATAAGTAAGTAGTATTCTTTATTTGTATATAGTCCTGATATTAAACGAGTTTGAAAAATGAAGTTAAAAATACGGATGCAATGTTACACCGAAAATGTGTAAAGTACCTTAGGTGTTACAATTTTACACACACAAATATATCAAGGTTCGACAACCAGCGCCAGTATACAATGTGCGACCGGGCGCGGGCTCCAAATATTGTATTATTTATCCAAAAATTGCAGATCCTTCAAGTTGGAATCCTTCCCAAAGTTATTCTGAATTTTATTATGCTAATAATTAGTAAGGAATCATTGGTCACTAAAACTTGACACATATTTCACAGGGAAAGACATAGGCGTTCTGAAGATATTCTATAATATATAATCTTCAAGCCAGAATCCTGTATAAGACATATGAATAAATCCGATTTCGTTGGAGCGATATGTTTCTAACTCCGTATGACAATACCGGAGTTTTCGAGGGGAGGCTACTATAATATATAGCTACTATAATATATAATAGCTAAAATGCTCCTAAATAAAAGGCTATATATTCGAAAGTATTAAGTCACTAATTATTCAAATAATAAAATTAAGGATATCGTTGGGGAGGATTCCAACTTGTAGGACGCAAAATTGCGTCCTACAAGCTGTGACTGCTTAACAAGTTTTTGAGACTATTTTTTTTGTATGGAGAATGGGCCCACCACGAATTGTGGCGTAACTTAATGAAATATATATCGCTTTATTTTTTATAACCTATAGATAACAAAAGTAATATTCGTTTTACAGTATCTAACGGGAATACTGAGAAATTAACAATTAATGTAAATAGGCATCGGTATAAATAATAAATGTCAGCTGTGACACCATCTTTTTAATAAAATGTGTAAAAATATTGGGGAAAATAGTGCTTTTAATGACTGTGAGATGGAGCTAGTATCAACGTAAAAGTCTGCCTTATTAATTCAATTTTTATATTTATTGACTTCTAGGAATCCTTTAGACATGGATGATTTTGAAGATGATGACACCGATGAGGCATTCGATGAGAAAGATAAAGATGTAAAATTGCCAAACAACCTTCAAGCTGGTCCTGTTTAGACAATAAGGAACTGATTTGTTTAAGGATTTGTGATATGAGATATTTATGGAATCGTATTTAGTAGTAGGAAGTAAAATAATTTAAAATAGAATCAGTACGTTAATGTTATTGGACTTTTTATTTAAAATCCTAAGTATTCTTCTTTAGAAATGTGTTTTCTTTAATTTAAGAGATAATTCATAGTTTATGACTTCGGCGATGCTTTCAGCAATTATGATTGAATCTAAGCTCGGGTTTGTATATATTGTGAATCTAGCAAGAAGGTTAAGTTCTTATTTGCTTGACTTGTGCATAAAATCAGACGGTTAACAGGGACTGGAATAACTCATTTAGTATACTTCGCTTACTTTCATCGTATTATTTACTTTCTATTTCGTTTAGATATTTACTCTGAGAATCTGTTCTTTGTTTTGAAACTATATCCTTACTACGTTAAGGGGCTTTACGAGCTCTTTCTAATGTGTAACCTTGAGAAAAAACGAGGAAATTATTTCAAGAAAAAGCTATTTTGATAAAACTAGGTAGAGTTGGTAAAAAATTACTTCGCGTACATCCGCTCGATAAAACAAAATGATGTGTCTTACCTAGTTTGAAGAGCACCTCCCGCCCTCCCTCAATAGCGTGCACTATCAATAATCCCAGCACCACTACTCTCAACACCACTACACTAGGAAAGACACACCACTGACGACAATACGACACGTGTTTCGCCTCTACAAACTAGCTAACTCTTTAAACTAGCGAGCTCTTCAAACTACGTATGACACATCATTTTATTTTATCGAGCGGATGTTCGCGAAGTATTTTTTTACCATCTTTAATATAATGGACTTCCGCAAAGTAACGCCTGACTCTATTAATTATATTAAAACTAGGTAGATATTTTCAGCCGTGTAGTGGCGGTGTAAGAATATCTTCTACTCCACACTAAACTGAAACAGGAAGGAGATGGGCAGAATGGTGGCATATTTCTGATAACTCAAAATAATAAAGGACTGCAGTTGCCAACCCGCCTGCTAAGCGTGGGAACTGTGGCAAAATCCTATCAGAAAATCTACACGGGGGGCCTACGTTCAGCGTTAGACTTTTACAGGCTGTAATGGATGGATGGATCAAAACTTATTATACGCAACTAAAGTTTGGATGCTAGCGTCTAAGGACCGAACCCTGTAGCAATATTCTTCTTTTATGGATCTATTCAACAAGATAAGCTAAATAATTACTTTATAGCGCCACTAATAGGATTAAATATTATCGTTTTAAAGGCTTAGTGTAAGTACAACAAGATAAAAAATAAAAATTTATTCCAATAAGAAAATACAAAAGTATCAAAACTCTTCATGTTACTCCAATTCGCTGTACATGTTTTCCAATCGCTTTTCAGCAGACGCTGGCGGTACACCTCCAGGGAATAGCGGCATCCTCGCCATCTCCAATGACTCTTCAGAGTAGTCCGTCGACTCATCGGAGTACAGGGTTTCTAGATGATCCTGATAAATCTTTTCACATTCGCTGGGGTGATCGCTTTTGATCGTGCTTGGGTGGTAGCCAAGAGCTTCAATGTGTCCCACCGTAAGGTAGGGTACTTGTGATGTCACTTCGAAATGCTTGTCTGGAATAGTTTTCTTTTATGAAATTAATGTGAAGAAATAAACTTACATTTCACCTGTTGGTAAGTGGCTACTGAAACCAATGAGCTTCTGCTACCAACTTCAAAGAAAGAAGGCTAATGTTGAGTTGTCACCTATGAGGACTAAGTTGAAAGGTCTAACAGCATGTGGTTGTACTGGCTCCCTACCTACCCAGATACACACTTAGGCAGAAAAGAAGTCTTGTCACGTAGTGAATAAAAACAAAACAAACATGCGTGGGTGTCATGGAACACTCGGTTGGAACGAAGTTCCTTTCGTAGTATATTATTATTGATAAACGTATTATATTATTGATTTACAAATACAAATAAATGAATTACTAGCGTCTATTAAAATGAAGCGTCATTTAAAATAATATTTCTTTCATGGCAAGATAAGAAAAAGTGCGAGGGAGATGGATATTATTCCATTTCACCGCTGTAGCCGCTAAGGCCGTCTATACTACGTCAGAAGGGGTCGCGGCGGAAAAATCTTACACTTTTTTCGTCTAGCTCCCATCCGCCAAATTTGTACTGTCCGATAAGGAACTTCGTTCTAAAAAGTGTTTTTGAGGCAAATTCCTTTGTTCATGATCATTGCGAAGGCAGAATATTATATAGGATGATGGGGATATTATTCGTTGGAAGGAACATGAAAGTACTCCTAGATGGAACATAATATCAGTTATTGCAACTTTGACATTGGAAAGAATACTTTAACGAAAGACCATAAGGCATAAAATCATTAACTGAAAGTATGCAACAAATTATGATGACTCTTAGACTGCGTTCTGAGCACATTCTACTGGATAAGTTTGATTTTTAATGAAGAAAAACCCCTGTTTATGAGTATCATGTTAAAAACAGGCCAATGACTAACATTTTTAATGGAGTGTGCCAGATGAGGCATCTATATGTATGAAATAAATTAATTGTAGAAGAATTCAACTCAAGATAGTAATTTTTTTATTTGCATTTATTTAATAAATATAAGGGTACGGTGGATTATGTATTTGAAAGTTTCTAAATGGAATTAGTATAAAAAACGTGTGTGTGTACTTATGTACGCACGTAAGAAGTTATACTTCTTTAGCCTTTAACCTTAAATATAGTTATTAGTTCCCACGAAAACTTGAGAGAGAGTTACCCAATGAAATTGTCGCTTTGAGGTGTCAGTGTGCACGCGCATCGTAACAACTTCCTGGTGTCGTTTTTAACTGTCGGTGTGCGCACGCATTCTAAAAAATTCACTTTCACAATTTTCCCAAACGCCCCAAAAGAAGAATAACTTCAAAAATCAGTTTGTAGGCATCATAGAAAAAGATTTTTCGCCGCCATCATTTTGTAATCTTAGTTAACCTGCTTACATTAACGAACAAATACATCTTTCAAGTTTAAAGGATTTTTCGCAGTCACCACGGCTGACAGGCAAAATAGCGACCGCAGTGCCAGCCTCTTAGGCAACTTACCCGTTGATCCTATAGTTTGTCTTCATGACTCACTAGATAACATAGGGCGATGAACATCATATTATGTTGGCACCAGTCGGCTATTTTTTACATAAACTTGTAATGTCAGTTACTTGATTTCACAGAATTAATAATTCGTTTATAGGTAAATGCTATATACGCTTTTACAACCTAAACAATAAATAAATTTAAAAAGATCATTTTTACGAAATCTGTATGAAAAGCGTGTATAATATAACAATAATGTAACAATGTCCTTCAGATCAAATTTCGGTCACGGCGGCTAGGCTCAAAGAAGACTTGCCATCTGCGCAGGACAGGATTATAGTGTTCTCTCATTAGTTACCTCACTTTCCTTTCGGGAAACGGAAATGGGACGGCAATCTAATACAACCGGAGAGAGATCGGGCGCAGAACCAAAGACTTTTCGAGGTACAAGAGTGAAACACTGCCATAGAGCCATGCTGCAGCTATATTAGTAGTATAGTTGTAGCACGAATGGGTCGGCTCGACAGGGGAAGGACCACGCTCTCACAGAATACCAGCTTAAGATAGCAGCTTAACGCTGCTGTATTTCATATGGTTAGTGTAGAGAACCGGAGACCCTTTTTACTGGAAAAAAGGCATTTCATCTTAGTCCTCACGGGTGACAACGCATCTGCATTTTGGTTCGTAATCGAGGATAGATGTAGATGTCTAAGGGCCACAGCACACACAGCTCGTTTGTCGTCCTTATCCTATAAAAAAAAACTTTCTGATGCCAGGCTGCTACTGAGATCTTTTTTGCAGAAAAACGCAAGATTCAAGCCTGGGACTATATGATCAGTAGTCGGGACTAAGCAAACGAGGCAGAGTTTACAATAATAGGGTATTCTTGAATGAAAATAGCCCCTGGCACTGGAAATGATTTGATCGCTATCAAACTGTTTCTATAATAACTCAAATAAATAATTGTATAATATTATTGTATTTTTTATATAATAATATCAGCCACTTAGAACCAGAAGTAAATAAAAAATGACTATTTAACATTTAATAATCTATATTGAACACTAAAAATATTTTATTCCATTCATACGTAAATATTTGTAGTACTTAACATCAATAGATTTTACGTTCACTGCTAGACAGAGTTTTTATAGGAAAATACCAGTCGGTATTATCTGGGAGATTTGCCCATACTTAAGACACTGGGCAGGCGAAACCCTCGCATGAATAAAACTGCTGTACCTCACTAGTTAGGGGAGTTTGTGTTCGCCTGCGTGCAGTACATTCTGGTAGACGAATATTTGGTAAAAATCCTTTTACCAACATTTGGTAAAATACTTGGTGTATTTCCCCTTACACTAAATTTACTTATCTAGTTAAGAAAATGATATTATGGTTGAAGTAACTTTCGTTACTCAATTTTGGTGTTGTAAATAATTAATTTTAATAATTACGATTATAAGATACATAAAAATTAAAGAAACATGGTTCTTCAAATAAGACAACTTACGATCGATGTGATCTGGTATGATCACCGTGGCCACGGTCTTTGCCCCTCCGTCATCGTAGTAATCGCCAAATAATTCTACTCGGGGTCCATCGTGCACTTCTTTTCCTGTTGGCTTCTTAGTACACTCGTTTTCCATATGCCGCCGACCGGACGCTCCATGAATGTGTGGTGGTGGAATCTCCGTTAGAGGTACGAAGCTTCTTTGTATATTGCTGCCTACTGGTTTTACCTTGATAAGTCTATGTAAGTGTAAAACGTGTTACATAATTAGCCCATTTCGAAACTGGATGACTGGCGGTCCACCACTGTACGATTTAAAAGAAGTTTTCTTTCTAGCACAACTTCCTTGTGGAATCGACTACCGCCAGAGATTTTTCCGGACCGATACGACTTAGGGATCTTCAAGAAAAGAGCGTACTCCTTTTAAAAAGACCGATAACGCATCTGCAATTCCCCTGGTGTTGCAGTTGTTCATGGGTGGCGGTAGTCACATACCATCAGGTGAGCCGTAATGCTTGTTCGCCCCCCCCTCCTATAAAAAAGAAGGTTCTCAATTCAATCCCGCGGTACACACATAAGATGGTGAGCGAAATCAAGTGTTAACAATAATTATAACTTTTAACAAAAATTAAAAACCGACTTCAAATTGCTAAAAAAGAAATTGTTTATTTGCTACTCTTAGGAGTGGAGTTTTAAAACTATTAAAAGGTTAGTTTAATTTAATGCTGGTGCTTAATTAATGACCTTGTCGTCTAATTGACGGGCTTATTATACCGTCAGGTAACGACAAGCATCTCGAGTCGCGATATTAATATGAGACACTTATACCACTGTCAGCATTAGTGGACGCAAGATGTATCGAGTGATTCCATTAAGTAAAATGAGTAGATTGAATAAACACGAATAACATTTTTGTTTCTTTTTATAGATAAATGTGCAAATGAGTATGCACAAGAACGAAACTGGCTGATGGTAAGTGACTACCGGAGCAACAGCTGTAATACCAGGGGAATTGCAGGGGCGTAATCGGCTTTTTTAAAAGGGAAAGGATCTTTTCTTAAAGGTCTCTCAGTCGTATCGGCCCGTAAAAATTGCTTCTGGTAGTCGATTTCACAAAGAAGTTGTGCGAAGAGGAAAAATTCTGGTAAATCGGACAGTTGTGGATCGGCAAGAATTCAGATCCTATGAATTGTATCTCGAATTTAGTCACGATGTAAGATGGCAAAGTTAGGTAAAATTTTATTTTAGTTGGAATCACTTACTTGTTGACCATCACACTGTCTCTTATTTCGGGGTTCACATATCGATAGAGTAAGCAACTGACGAGGCCGACTAGTACCTTCATTTTTATTAAACACCTGGCATATCTACTGTACTAAATAAGACAAAACTGTGATTTGGACTGATCTTTTAAACCTCATTCATGTGTATAATATCTCGATTAGCAACAATGCAAGAAACGTGCATTGTTGTTTGCACAATGAAACAGGTGGTCCGAAGTCTTTTTATTGCAGTTCGTGGAACGTCACGAATTCCCGCCGCTGATTGTTGTCTCAAAATGCTAAACGCAAAAGTGTGTTAGGTGTTTTTAGAGTTCTAATCCGTAAATGTCTAAATTTCGTCGTTGAAAATTAATGTTACGCTTGTTTCGTAATTTGATTCAATTCGTTTCTGTTTGTTAATAACTTGACTGCATAGTATTTTAAAGGTAAAGTTTTGCGGTTTTAAAAATTTAGTTAAATGTGCTTATACTTATAATCATCATCTTCCTGTTGTAAGTCCACTGCTGAACATAGGCCTCCCTCAAAGATGCATAGGTATGTCTTGAACGCTATGCTTTCATCGAGTCCTTAAATATTTCATCAGGTCGTCACTATCTAATGGGGATCGTCCAAAACTATGTTCGTATGTATTATCTGTGCTACGTGTAATAATGTAATATACCCTAACAATTGTGTATATAACTTTTATCATCACTCTCTTTTGTAGAATAAGGATAGCAAATGAGCACACAGTCCACCTGATGGTAAGTGGATGCCGTTGCCCATAAACATCAATATATATTCCGACTAATTTCATACCTGGGTCTACCACGTATAACTTTATCTCTCTCCACTCCAAACTTTTTGGGGAACTGTTAATTTACAATGTGTGTAAGCTATTACTGTTGATTGCACTAAATTTATTTATCTATTCATGAGTTTATGGACGCGATTTTGTCTGTGTAAAATGAATTCGTTTAGCCTTATCTAATATCCATCTACGAGTACATAATTGTAGAGCAATCGTATAAACATTTCAATCATTGCAGTCAAGCACTGACTAATAATAAGAAAAATATATGAAATACGGTTGACCCTGCAGGTCATCTTTCGAATTTCCCGCTTAAGGCTTTAACTAGCCTGAATGACCTTGACGAAACGGCGATCGCAGAGATTTTAGCCGATGTCAACACCGTCTAGCAACTACGTTCTGTATTACTTATAAAAGTGCAAAGATTAATAGAATGCAGAGATGACAATTATATAAGTGACATACTGCTTGCGCATCACTTAGAATTATGTCGCGGTTACGAATCTTCAATTACATTGTGCTGTAGCTTTGTCCGGTAGGCGTCACGAGCTATCAAGTGTTCAAGTTTCAAGTACGTAAGAGTTTTTTATTATATATGTTAAATCGTATTTATTTGTATCGTATTAATAAATCTGGGTCAAAGCGTTCGCTGTAAATTTTCCCGGGTTTGATCCCCGACAGCACAAATGAAATTTGTAATTGCAATTTTCGTCAACACGCATTGGGGAAGCACGGCGGGAATTTCCTTGCCCTAAAACCCTCTCAGAAATTAAAAAAAGAGTCCTGTGCCCAGAAGAGGGACTTGTATAGCATATTACTTTACTTTGTAGCAATATTTATATTCGTTTCAGATATAGAAGGGTACCTTATGCTGACAAAAATATCACGTGGAGGCGACGAAAACGTAAAACATCTTTGTACCTAGATAAACGTTCGAAAGATTGTCAGTCATGTCATACGCCACATTTTCTATAGAGCCTAGAACATTGCAGATAGGGCAAAATAAAAAATTATCCAAAATATTACGGGAACTATTTATTAATAATATATAAATTTATAGGTATTTATAATAAACATAATGAACAAGCTGCAAGGTTCAACTAATAATGTTTTTTGTAAACACAATCGTAAAATTCCTGTTTCATTTTTTACCAATGGTTAATTGATGAAACATAGTCAAGATCACTTCATATAAAATATCATCATCATCATCATTCTCTAAACCATTTCCCATTATCTGGGGTCGGCGCAGTAAATCTTTTTGTTCCATTCCTCTCTATCAGCCGTCATTTCCATACTTACTCCTTTCATTCTCATATCACTCTTCACACAATCGATCCATCTTTTATTCGGCCTTCCTCTGCCCGTGTGTCCCTCCACATTCATATTCAACACTCGTTTTGTGACATGACTTTCATTCCTCCGCATCACATGCCCAAACCATGCCAATCTGCTTCCTCTCACCTTTTCTACCACTGGCGCTACTTTCAGGCTTCCTCTTATATACTCATTCCTTATCTTATCCATCCTTGTCACACCACACATCCATCGTAACATTCTCATTTCATTCGCATGCAGTCTATTTTCATCCTTCTTCTTGACGGCCCAGCATTCACTTCCATACATGACGACAGGTCGGATGATCGATTTGTAAATTTTCCCCTTCAGCCTTATTGGCATTCGGGGATCGCACGTTGTGGCTGTGACCTGTCGCCATTTCATCCACCCTGCGTTAATCCTATGCTGCACAGCTCTATCTATTCCGCCGTCGCCTTGAATGAGGGAACCGAGGTACTTGACATCTGAGCAGATAGGCAGTATAGCGCCATCCAACGACATGGGTACAGGACTGGAAAGACCGCCGAAATCACAGCACAGATATTAGGTTTTGGATCTGCTGATCTTCAAGCCAACACTTTCCAGCCTCCGTTGCCACCCCGTCAGTCTGCTCTGTACCTCGATGCCTTCTTCCCCGACAAGCACGATGTCATCGGCAAAGAGCATGCACCAGGGTGCCTCATCCTGCAGGTCCGACGTCAAAGCGTCCATAATCAGTAGGAAGAGGTAAGGGCTCAGTGCCGACCCTTGGTGCAGCCCTACCGCCACATCGATACTGCCCGTAGTTCCCGCGGCAGATCGTACACATGTACGGGATGCTCTGTACATAGCACGGACCAACCTCACATACTTCCCAGGCATACCTTTCATCTTCAACGCCCACCACAAGACCTCACGGGGAACCCGATCGTACGCCTTTTCAAGGTCGACAAAAACCATGTGCAGATCTTTATGCACGCGCTTGTACTTTTCGCACAATTGGCGTAATGCGAAAATGGCATCTGTCGTACTTCGACCGGGCATGAATCCGAACTGGTTTTGTGTTATCTCACACTCTTCTCTCATTCTTCTCTCTATTATTCTTTCCCAGACTTTCATCGTATGTGACATGAGCTTTATTCCCCGGTAACTGCTGCAGTTTTGAACGTCTCTTTTGTTTTTAAAAATGGGAACCAGTATACTACTGCACCATTCCTCAGGTATTTGTTCTTCCTGCAACAATTTACCGAAAAATAAACTCAACCACTTCCATCCATCCGCCCTCAGCAACTTCCACACTTCTACTGGTATTCCATCTGGGCCGACCGCCTTCCCATTCTTCATAACCCTAACAGCCATTTTTACTTCTTCCACACTAATTTCTCTCACTAAGCCCATATTCACTGGTGGGTTTTCAAGCATACCATTCCATTCATTCTCCTCATTCATCAATTTCTCAAAATACTCCTTCCATCGCTTCTTTATACTTTCATCGTCAGTCAAAATCCTTCCAGAATCATCTTTTATACATTTTACATGTGAAACATCTCTTCCATTCCTTTCTCTCGCTCTTGCAATTTGAAAAAGTCGTTTTTGACCTTCGGGGCTTTCAAGGGACCGATATAATTTATCGTGCGCCTCTGCCCTACAAATAGCAACTTCCTTCTTCGCTCTCTTCTTACATTCTTTATACACCCCTCTCTTACTTTCTTTTATGGATTCATTCTGGTCTTCTACGCTCTGCCATTCTTTGAAGGCATTTTTCTTTTCTCTCAAAACTTCTCTAATACTTTCACTCCACCACCACCCATCCTTATCTATCATACGCTTCCCTTTTGTTTCTCCTAACACCTTCCTTGCCACACTTCGGATACAATCAGCCATTTCCTTCCAGCACTCATTCACACTCATTCCTTCCATATCACCCATCTCTATCATCTTGTTTACAACTAGCTCTCTAAATTCACTTGCATACCCCTCCTTATACAACAAATGCCACTTTATTTTGGGTGGGGGACGATCCTTATGTTTGTTGAGGCGAACAGTTAAGCAGATGTCAGCCAGCAGGATTCGGTGCTGGGATACTAAGTCTTCACCTGGAAGCACTTTGCAGTTTTTTACACTCTTGATTTGGTTCCGTCTTATCAGAAGATAGTCGATCTGTGTCGCGTGGTGGCCACTTTTATAAGTAACAAGATGCTGATCTCGTTTTTGGAACCACGTGTTTACTACAACCAGGTCGAAAGCACATGCTGCTTGCAGAAGAACTTCCCCCTCACGGTTCCGCACTCCGTACCCCTATCCACCGTGTACTCTTTCATACCCGTCATTCACTCTCCCTACATGTCCATTAAAATCTCCTCCCATATAAACATCCTCACGCTCAGGTATTCCCATCATCATACAATCAAATTCCTCCCAAAACTTCTCTTTCACACTCTCTTCACAGCCTGTTTGCGGAGCGTACACACTTACAACATTCACTACTTTGTTTTCAATCATTAATTTAACAACTATCATTCTGTCATTTACTCTTTTCACATCTGCCACTCGTTCTTTCATTCCACTATCTAACACAACTCCTACTCCATTTCGCTTCCCATCACTTCCACAATAATAAAACTTGTATCCCACCCCAATCTCTCTTGCTTTATTGCCCTTCCATTTTGTTTCCTGCAAACAGGCAACATTCACTCTTCGTCGTTTCAAAACATCTGCTAACTCTCTTCCTCTTCCAGTCATCGTACCTATATTCCAGCTTGCAAACCTCACTCTGACATTCTTCTCTCTCCGGGCTCGCCTCTTACGTCGCACCCGCTCCGTAAGGTGCGACAACCCTTGCCCACTTCCCACAGGAGCCGGGTGCTGCCCCTGCGCGTCGCCTGCGGGGTACGCCCTAGCCCTGTCATATGTCCCACAACTCATACTATTCATTTACTGCATGGGATTTGGCAAAAGTTTTACAGTCGGCCGCCTGCCTGACACCAACCCTCTTTGGGTATGCTATTGCTGGTAGAGGAAGCTACCATTTTGGGAAAAGGAAAAAGAAGTTTGGGGGTAGGAGCATAGGTGTAAGGATACTGTTATCTCGGCAGGAAAGGTATGAGAATAACAGTAGCTCGGGGAGCCGGGGTCGCGTACCCGTATTCCATAACAGGATCACCGGAAAGGTAGGCCAGCATGAAAACCCCCTGACATGCACTTCATATAAAATATATTTAATTAAAATTGACACGTGACCTATTTGGCCTTCTACTTAAAACTCGGCGGAAATTTGAAAAGAAGATTTTGTCTTTTCACACAAGTATTGTTTACAACTGGCTTGGTTTCCAAAAGCGTGATTAAGTGTCAGCGGTATATAATCAATTGAATACTGAACTTTTTTGAAATTTATTTTTTTGTTTATTTTTGTTATATCTTCTTAAAAACTGACGCCATCTCACTATTTTATTATTTTTGTAACGCATAAAGATAAGTTAGACTATGTTAAATTAACTTGGATAAGTTTGTAATTTTTTTAATTTTATCACAAAATTTCCGCAATAAATTATTACCTTTCATACAGTGATTCTCTCCTCTTAGTTTCGGCGTGACTGTAGGATGTTATAGTGAGTCACCGTCAGTTACTAAGCGGCCATAAATCATTATATGTATGTATAGACATACATATATACATTTTTTGATTTTAATATTTATGTTTTTTTGATATTTGATTGATTTTTGAAACCTGGTAAAATTATTTTTTTCCATACCAATTGATGGGCCCGAGTATAATGCCAGTTATGCTCTTTGGCTGAAGTTATTTTTTATTTTATGCTCAATTGCAGACAAAACAATATTGATTGCGCATTTCTAAAACAAAATTTTACCTCTTCTCCTTCTAATAATAGCTCCTGCACCTAACACGGCGGAATAGATATTATTATCTATAAGACCATTTGCGGAAACAGTTGTTGTTAACAATTATGAGTGTAACATTTTATCAGCTGCTTTGTTTATAGTGCCTTGAGCAACACTTTGCTGGTTTCTGTACAGAAAATGATGCTGGCTTTGCAAATATGGATGGCCGCTACCATTGAATATAATACCCGCTATGTTACACTTATTTATATAGAAACTTTAATTATCATTTGCATAAAATTCTAAATAGCACTTTTTACACAAGAAAGTAAACTTTTAGATCAGTCCATCTTGTTTTTCACTAATTAAGTGAAAAGTGAAACAAACCAATAGGTCCGTGATTTAAAATTTATTGCAACTTTTTATAGAAAAGCATCATCATCATCATTACAGCCCTTCACAAGTCCACTGCTGAACATAGGCCTCCCCCAAAGAATGCCACAAAGCACGGTCCTGAGCCACCTGCATCCATCGACTTCCTGCAAATCTTACCAGGTCGTCACTCCATCTAGTGGGGGGACGCCCTACACTTCGCCTGCCGGTACGAGGCTGCCACTCGAGAACCTTTCTTCCCCATCGGTTGTCGGTTCTTCGAGCTATATGGCCGGCCCATTGCCACTTCAGCTTACTAATCCGTTGGGCTATGTCGGTCACTCTGGTTCTACTGCGGATATCCTCATTTCTGAGTTTATCACGCAGAGAAACTCCGAGCATAGCCCTCTCCATAGCTCGCTGAGCGACCTTGAGCTTCCTCATCCGGCCAGCAGTGAAGGACCACGTCTCAGTTCCGTATGTCATCACTGGCAACACGCACTGGGTGTACAGTCTCGTTTTCAAGTTTTGAGGTATACCTGACGAGAAGATGTGCCGTAATTTCCCGAACGCTGCCCAACCGAGTTGAATCCGTCGATTGACCTCTCGGTCGAAGTTGGACTTACCTAGTCGGACTATTTGTCCCAGGTAAACATACTCGTCAACAACTTCGAGCTTAGTGTTCCCAACAACTACCGGCATAGGTGTGACATGGACATTAAACACGATCTTTGTTTTGTCCATGTTCATCTTAAGACCTATCCGTTGGGAAACACTATTGAGGTCATTGAGCATAGTGCTTAGGTCCTCCAGCGATTCTGCCATAAGGACTATATCGTCGGCAAATCGAAGGTGAGTGATGTACTCGCCATTGATGTTGATACCGTATCCTTTCCAGTCCAGAAGCTTGAAAACATCTTCCAATGCAGCGGTGAAGAGTTTCGGGGATATGACGTCACCCTGTCTTACACCTCTCTGCAATTGGATAGGTTTCGTACTCTGGTTCTGTACTCGGATAGCCATCGTAGCCCTACTGTACAAGCACTTCAACACTTCGATATACCGACAGTCAACTTGGCATCGCTGAAGGGACTGCAGCACCGCCCAAATTTCGACGAAATCAAAGGCTTTCTCATAGTCCACATACGCCAGACATAGTGGCAAATTGTACTCCTCGGACTTCTGTACAATTTGCCGAAGGGTATGTATGTGGTCTATGGTGCTAAAGCCTTTTCGGAATCCGGCTTGTTCGGGAGGCTGGAAGTCGTCAAGTCTGCGCGCGAGACGATTCGTAATGACTCTCGAAAACAGCACGTAGACGCGGCTCAGAAGGGAAATCGGTCTGTAGTTCTTCAAGAGAGCGTTGTCGCCTTTCTTGAAGAACAAGACCACCGCACTTCTGCTCCACGCCTCCGGTGTAATGCCATACCATGGAGGACGGAATTAAAGAGCTTCTGAAGGACTTCAAGTACCGGTTTTCCACCAGCTTTCAGAAGCTCCGCTGTAATTCCATCC
The DNA here is from genome assembly GCA_963668995.1 of Parnassius mnemosyne. NCBI lineage: Eukaryota > Metazoa > Arthropoda > Insecta > Lepidoptera > Papilionidae > Parnassius > Parnassius mnemosyne. Next base: position 11,295,330 of record CAVLGL010000093.1, read on the forward strand.
TGGCCTGGGGCCTTGCCTTTTTTTTTAAGGTGCTGGAGGGCCATTCTAATCTCGCTCAGACTGACGTCCGGGATATCATCGGAATAATGTCGGATAAGACTCGCTCTTGGATCGTTACTCACACTTGCGTGTGGCTCCAACGATGACGTGTACAGCTGCCCATAGAACCTCTCAATCTCACTCAAAATCTCAGGTGCCCCGGAAACGATGCTGCCACATTCGGTCTTCAGCTTTGACAGTTGGCTCTTTCTGGCAGACAGATCTCTGGCAAAGACTTTGGAGCCTTGGTTCCGCTCGATCGCTTCTTCAATACGAGCTGTATTGAAGTTGCGTAAGTCCCGCCGCATGCATTTGGAGATCTGTCTGTTCAGTTGCCTGTATGCTGTCAAATCTGTTGAAGAATGTAGCCTCATCTCTCGTCTAACAGCCATGAGATTAAGAGTGTGATCGGAGAGTTTTTGTGTTCTTCTGCGGCGGGTCTTGCAGAACTTAGCTCCGACCGCATGGACAGTTTCCACGAGCTTGTCATTCAAATCGTCCACTTCATTGCAGTCTTCTAGGCACTGAAAACGGTTTTGCAACTCGAGCTGAAAGGTTTCGGGACTTTGGATTAGAGCACGAGGGGGACGGAGCGTTGACTTCATTAGACGAGACCTCTCCAACTTAACGTTTAGGTTCAGTGTGCCTCTAACCATTCGGTGATCGCTGCCGGTTTTCACCCTCGCGATCACTGAGACATCACTGAACAGTTGTCGTCTGGTCGTCATAATGAAGTCAATCTCATTTTTTGTCGAACCGTCGGGGCTCGACCAGGTCCACTTCCTGTGGGGCCGCTTCTGGAAGAAAGAGTTCATCATAAAGAGTCCCTCTTTCTCCATGAAGTCGGCCAACTGCTGGCCCCTTGGGTTCCGTTGCCCTATTCCAAATTTCCCCACTTTCACCTCACCGTTCTCTCTTGTGCCTAGTTTTGCATTGAAGTCTCCCATTAACACCGTATATTGGGTTTTGGAGGAATGCATGGCTCTAGAGATATCCTCATACATTTCCTCCACCTCCTGATCGGGGTGTGCCGAGGTTGGTGCGTAAACCTGTATGACCTTCAGCGAATACCGTTTGGTGATTCTGAGTATAAGGTACGCAACCCTCGTCGACACACTCTCAATCTTTACAACGTTGTTAAAGAGAGACTTGTGGACGATAAATCCGACACCTCCTTGGGACAGATGGTCGCCCTCCCGGTGATAGAGCAAGTTGCCGGATTCGAGGATTACCGTGTCCTCCCCCTCTCTTCGGACTTCGGATAATCCTATAATATGCCAGCGTAACTTGTCTCTTCTTCCAGCTCCACAATTTTCTCGTCAGTCCTCAGGGTGCGTGCGTTGTATGTTGCCAGGTCGAGTCGTTGTAGGTGGCAACCGAACCTCCACCGGAGATTCTTAGCACCCCCTGCCCCGCCGTTACCATGGTCGCCACCGTAGCCAGGAATAGCGGGGCCGCCGGGGACTGGGGGCCGTCTCTTCGTAACTTTCATTATGGGGGGTATATTGCCATAGTTGCCACGCTTGGCGAGCGGGTTGGCAACCGCAATTTTTTATTGTATTTTGTCGTTACCAGGAAGATGCTGCTGCCCATCTCCTGCCTGTTTCCCTTTGTCGCCTTTTACGACACCCACGGGAAGATATGGGGTAGTGGATATTCTTAACCGCCACTACACGGCAATTAACATTAAATATCAACTTATTTTCCTTAAAATACAAATCTTACAATGGCGGTATGATATGACGATGACATGCATTATGACGTTAAGAAAGTGAAGTTTACTAATAATCTTTTCAACCACTCCTGGTAACCGGAGTTTTATCCGAAGCTGAATGTTTCTAGCAAGCGGCGAAATTGATCGAACCGTTGCGAACGAGCGAGAGCGCAATGGACGTGACGAAGTAATATCTATCTAATATAATATAGAAAAGCATGACCTTATCATAATATAATAGTCAATCATTTAGCCATGGGATAAAACTTTTAAGTGTGCCAGTCAAACATTAGTGATGATATTCGGGTCATTATACTGGAGATAGTCTTTTAAATATTTTGTAGTACAATCGATAATCTTCAGTATGATTGACCGTGTATATGACTTTTATAAGTCTATGTTATTTTTGATGAAAATTATTATTGCAGATAAAAGCCCTTTCACATTTATTTTAGTCTCGAATTAAATTAATCCAAATGAATATGAGAACTTTGGCACTTTGTAACTGATCTTTAAATGTAAAACACTAACTTGAAATTATATAATTATCAGCAGTTTTTAATTCATTGAACTTTTTAAGATTGTATTGAAACTCTACTGGTAAAAAAAAACAAATATACATATATATTATAGTTCTTGATGAAAATAAATTATGCGCGTTACATCGTATCCCATCAAGAATTTCTAATGTAATTCTTGGTGTAAAGCTAAGGCGTGATAATAACTGTGAACAATAGAATAACAAAATAGTGTAAACATTTGTTTATATTATTTTGCTTTATAACCTAATAAATATTATTTGACCGTAATAAAATAAAACAAGGTAGTCTTCGGCATGAAAGTAAAAATAAATATTTTCGATTATTTTTGCAATATCTAACAGCTGGATCAGCGCGCGATTCTGATCCATCTAAAGATACTAAATTTCAGCAAACACTGTCAAATTCAATAGGAGTACAAGAAAAAAACGGTTCTTGATATAAAAGGGTAAATAAATTATTTAACCTATAAAGTAAAATCACTTTATTAAAAATCAAAATAGCCCAATAGCTTTATTAACATGAGACACATAATTGTACGATTGCTAACAATACTTAACATTATTTTACTGAAATCTCAGAAAGTTTTTTTTAATAGAATAAGGGTGACAAACGAACACACAGTCGACCTGATGGTAAGTGGTTGCTACGGCCCATAGACATCTACATCTATTCTCGATTACGTATCAAAATGTAGATGCGTTGTCACCCGTGAGGACTAAGATGTAATGCCTCGTTTCCAGTAAAAAGGTTTTCCGGTTCTCTACACTCACCATACGAAACACAGCAGGGTTAAACTGCTATTTTACATGGTATTCTGTGAAAGCGTGGCCCTTCCCCGGTCGAGCCGACTCATTCGTGCTACAACTATACCTACTACTAATATAGCCGCAGCATGGCTCTACCACGTAAGAAAAAATTGACGTTGAAAATTTAAGTATTTTCAGAAGCAACTTTGTAATTATTTTCTATTGAGTGAATTTTTGTGGAATCGTGTTTTACAAACCGCCTCCTGAAATACGTACAATTTTTTTCGATAACGACGTGAAATTACAAAACGATCCCTATGCATATCAATGTGGCTCTATTCAGCCTCTTAAGGCCTTAACAGTGGTTGAAATGCCTAAATCTAGGATATTTAAGTAAAAAAATCTCAATAACTGTTCATTTAAGCCACAAAGAAAAAATACAGGGTAATAGAAGAAGATTTAGTAAATGTTTTTAATTTAACAAAATTGTATGTTTGTCAACCCCTTATTAGAAAAAAAATCCCCAAAGAGTACCTATCTTTGTCATATTTTGCAAAATTTCTCCAAAACGGCACAAGCTTTTTAAATAGTCCTTACACTAAAAAAAAGGTCTTTAAAATATTAATATTTTTAATTGAGAGTTTTATTTTTATTATCCGTTTTATAAGAGAATATATCATTTTTTCCTGAAATTGAATATATTTACGCGAGCGCGCATGCTCCGTCGCCATGTAAGCTCTGTCACAGTCCGTTTTCGGACATCTTCGAGGGTGGACCGCACGTCGGTGTTGGAGCGACTTCGTTCAAATATATATTAGTTTTTTAAAAGTTTATACTCAATTATAAATATTTTTATGACTAGAAATACTTAATTTAGTTAATATCTATACACTGGTAACTGTAAATATTATTTTCTAAATAAATGAATTTTTAAAGTGCCCAAAGAAGAAGAAATTTTTGCGGCGACGTTGATTAGTGAAATTGAAAAATGCATTTTTATATAATTTAGATGTGGAACGACGAACATGCTCTCGTTACTTAGATTGCGATAGATTTTAATACCTATGTAATTTTATTGTTGCATATTTTTATTAATTAGTTGATAATGAATTTTATAATTATGCATTATAATAAAACGCTGTTTTTATAAGTATGACTTTATAAAATATTATTGGGGAGAGAAATAAATATACGGATACTTACATTTAGGTACACTGTTATCAAATTAAATCAAACAATTTAAATAACTAAAAGAATGGTGCTTACCTAAGTATAAATAACTATATAAAGACATTCTTGGGTTTATGGTTTTTTTTTGTTAGACAAACTATCATCTAAAAAATGTAAAAATTTTAAATTGGAGAGGGGTTTCTCTACATGTAAAGTTAGAAATTGTGCCGGACGGGCGTAACTCTCCGGAGTAAATGTTGTCGAAGATACTCCGCGAGCCGCTCACGTCCTACACCTATAGGTTCCGGTGGATACTTTCACTACCGCCTTTGTGTATGCTGTTGGAGAACTGTGGACTGAGGTTCAGAATTAAAAATGCACGATTTATAAATTAAAATAGCAAGGGAGTGGCCAGCGGTTCAACTGATTAATTAGTTGCGAAATATTATAACTTATTTATTTATTTAACACTGTTTTTCAACTATGATTGTTCACTATATATTTTAAAACACAGATTTAATTAAACACACAGTAATATTAAAATTTCTATTGGTTTTTTAAAATTTCTATTCGTATTTTCAAAATATCTGTTGGTAATATCAAATTTCTATTGGCAGTAACAAGTTTCTATTGGTATTCTCTACTATTTCTATTGGTAATTTTAAATATCTATTGAAAGTAACAAATTTCTATTGGTAGTATCCAAAATTTCTATTGGTAGCAGCTGGTTTTCTAACACTACTGACTAGCAGCTATTAATCAACTAAATTTAGTTGAATTTAACACTTTTGTAACTGCGAATATCAGTTACCACTTTTTCCGTCTAGCTAACACTTTTCACTATATGTAACGGCGAAATTTCCGTTACCACTTTTTTCAGCTAGCCAACACTTTTTCACTATATGTAACTGCGAATATCAGTTACCACTATTTTTGGCTAGCTGACACTATTTTACTATATGCAACTGAGAATTTTCAGTTGCCACTTTTTCCGACTATGTGTAACTGCGATTTTTCAGTTACGACCTTTTTCGGCTAGCTAAACTTTTTCTATTTCACTTTAACTTTTCACTGTGTTCTGCTACTAGTCACTTCAGCTACTACCGGATACTACTGCTTGTTACTGGTAGTTCTTCCTACTACAATGTTACTGTGATTTGCCCCCATAAGGTAGACTTCGGCTATACTCTATAGAGAGCCGCTTGCCAATTTCCGGTTTTGCCCTTTTATTATCAAACATTTTCATTACGTAATTTGCACAAATCGCAATTTTTCTATATAATGCTAATTTTTACATTAACACGCTATACACTATAAAATAGGCATTTTGGTCCTTTATCATTATGTGATAAGGGTTACTTGATATATTTACATTCAAAAAAGTTATTAATCAAAATGTACCTAATTTACATAACAAAGGTGCACATTAAATCTTTAATTTTACTATATTTCTCAAATGCGTTTATTTACATAAATTATCTATTTACTTATTTCAATCTATATACCATATGCTAACTAAATATCGTATTTACAATTCTTTCAGAACATAAAAATATTCTCATTATTTTCATATAAACTATTGCGCAGTTAATTAACTTCTAGAAAGTTCCACGATATGCTGCGCTGTGATTGGTCGAAATTTTATATAATGTTTAAAGTCGTTTATATCAACTTATCATTAAAACGATACTTTATACAAATATATTACGAGTTGTAAACATACTGTAAAACTATATTAAAACACAATTTGTTCGATTTTGTCGCTAATTTCACTTTTTAAAACACTTTAATATTCTTTAATCACTTTTTGCTTAAAGTCTTTAAACCGTCGCGAACATCTCTCCCGCCGTGCAGCGTCGCGAAGATCTCATCGTAGTGGCGCTGCATCCATTTCGGTGAGCGACGTTGCTTCTACTTCGGCAGTGGTACGAGTTTCTTGGTTGGCCTTTTGATTAGGCCGTTCGCGGTTCGTACCTCCACAGTGCGGATCTGTCCGTCCGCACCGGGGAAACAGCTTCCACCCTGGAGATGGGGCCTCGTCCACGGGCCTCCCGCCGGTTTTGAAGTTCCGGTCTATGTGATTCTGTAATGGTGAGGCATTTTTCCTCACCGGTGGGTTCGGATAACGTGGGTCTTTCGGTTGGCCATGCTGACGGTTCTTTGTACAGAAACGATGGGCCGCTGTACCACTCATGATTTGAGTCGAAGTTCGGTGGTACGTCCCTCGTGGCGGTGTCAGCTATGTTTAGTTTAGTAGGTACCCAGCGCCAGTCATCTGCTTTACAATTGTCCTCGATTGCTGCTATTCGGTGCGCAACAAAAGGTTTATAAGTTCTGGACCCCTTTTGTATCCATGTGAGGACAGTCTTGCTGTCAGTCCAATATGTGACAGCTTCGGGCTTTACGCGATGCTCCTGGATGACGGCAGCAGCTACGCGACTTCCCATCACGGCGGCTTGTAACTCAAGGCGAGGTATGGATGTTACTTTGAGTGGGGCTACCTTCGCCTTGGCCATGACGAGGCTCACGTGTACCTTCCCATCAGGTGTCATTGCTCTCCAGTAGACTGCCGTTGCGTAGGCGCTTTCACTGGCATCGGTAAACACGTGGACTTGTAGTGAACATGCGTCGCTGAATCCTGGGTAGCATCTTGGTATGCTCACCAATTTAAGTCGTTTCAGGTGTTGGATCCACGCGGACCACTGTTCAGTTAGGTCTTCGTCCAACTCCTGGTCCCAGTCTGTTCCTCGTCTCCATGCTTCCTGCAGTATTTGCTTTGCTCGAATTGTAACTGGGGAGGCGAGGCCGAGCGGGTCATACAGCGACATCACTATTTTCAGTGCTTCCCTCTTGGTTGGTTTTTTATGGAGCACATCGATCGGAAGTCGAGCGAGCTTTAGATTGAAGCTCAGCTGATCGGTACTCGGTTTCCAGATTAGTCCGAGTATTTTTTCTTCGTTTTCCTTGTTGCTCAGGTCAACTGACTCAGTTGCCTTGCGGTCAGGTTCCAATTCTTTCACAATTTCGGGCGCGTTGGAAACCCATTTTCTTAAGGTGAAGTGCGCGTTTTTGTGTATATCGCGTACTTCCTTTGATATTCTCATCGCATCTTCTACTGACTGGAAACTGTCAAGATAGTCATCCATGTAATGATTTTGGATGATCGCTTCTACGGCTTCTGGGTATTTTTCAACATATTTTTAGCATTCCAGTTTTTTGCGTATATGGCTGTGCAGGGTGAACTAGCTGCACCGAAAATAATTGACGTCATTCGGTATTCTTGCGGTTCTTCATCACGTCGATTCCCTCTCCAGAGATATCTTAAGGCATCTCTGTCTTCGGGTCTAACTTTTACCTGCATAAACATTTCGGCTATGTCCGCCGAGACAGCGATGTTATGGCGACGAAAACGCATCATGACCCCTGGTAGCGACTGCAGTAGGTCTGGACCCGTGAGCAGGAAGTCGTTCAATGCCACCCCCTTTGTTTTGGCTGCGGCATCATGCACTATTCTGAACTTCTCTGGCTTCATCGGGTTGTGAACGTCAAAATGGGGTAGGTACCATGTCCTTCCTGGTGTATTGGTTTTTGGTGCTATCTCGGCGTATCCCTTTTGTACTAGGGAGTTCATATGTTCGTTATATTTCTGTTTTAGATTTTCGTCTCGATCTAATTTTTTCTCGATTGAAACGAGCCTTTTTATGGCTGTTTCATAATTGCCAGGCATTTCGGCATCTTTCTTCTTCCAGAGAAGCGCCGTCTCTATGTGCCCGTCTTCCAACTGACGGGTGCTGTTATTTAGTATGTCTTCGGCTTTCTTCTCTGGATCAGAGTCTGGTCTTCTTGGATTGATTACGAGAGACTCCAGCGCGAAATAGTCGCGGAGTTGGTCATTTATGGACTCCTCGCTCTTGTGCAGCTCATTGGCCGCGTGGACGCGCTGATACGGGGCTTTAGTGTGTGCCCCGTGTAGCACCCATCCTAATTCTGTGAGCGAGGCGATTGGTAGGTGCGGCGGACCTCTGCGAATTTGAGTGGCTATCAAGAGTCTCCAATTATCTTGTCCTATTAAGATCCTCGGGTTGCCGGAGTCGTATATTAATTGCTCCTTAAGGTCTTTTAAATGTCTACACTTTTCTATATCTACTGCACGCACAGTCTGTGGCCCCAAGTTTAGGCTGGCGACCGTGCGTGCTCTGAATTGCACCCTTTTCCTGTGGAGACTCTTGAGCGAAACTTTGACTCGTCGGGAGTTCGGCGAATCAAGGGTATTGTTCCCGATGGCGGTGATCTTAAAGGGGTCCAACCGCCCTGTTGCTCCAATTTGATTGGCTATTTCCTCATCCATTAATGAGACTGTCGACCCGTCATCCAGCAGGGCGTGTGTATTTACAGCTCCCGCCGGTCCAATTACTCGGACTGGTATTATTTTTAAATAGGCGTGATGCTTTGACACGGCGAATGAATTTGCAACCGTTTCCTGAGGTTCTATTTGTGTGACCTCCGTTTTCTCCTTTTTATAATGGTGGAGAAGTCTATTGTGTGTCGCGGTGCATCCTTTTACTCCACACTTCGTGGTTTTACATTGGTGTGTTTGGTTTTTGTATCGCAAACACCGGAAACATAAATTATATTGTTTTGCGAGTTCCCATCTTTGTCGGTATCCGCTTCTTTAAATTTTCTGCAGTCGGATCCGTGGTGGCCTTCCTTTTGGCACACTCTGCACTTCGGAGATGGCTTAGTGGTAGCCGTGTGTGTCCTATGTACTGGACGATTGTTCTGCGCCCCGTTTATGATTTCGGGAGGCGCAAATGCACTACAGTAGCGAGCTTGTTCGGTGATAAACTCGCTGAAAGAACCGAGGTCTGGCCTAGAGTCGTATTTTTCGGTATAAACTTTATACCACTGTGCCCGTATAGAATTGGGCAATTTGTCTGTGAGGTGTCGTAGCAGCTCTGCGTTGATGAGATAGTGGTCTCGTTTGAGTGCCCGTAGAGTGACGACACTTCCCCTCACTTTGCTTGCGAATGTGCAAATATCCCTAGGCGCTTCTGTACAGCGTGGTAATCCTCGTAACTTCTCGGTCTCAGCTTGTGCAATTGAGTCTGGACGCCCAAATTGTAGCTCCAGTTCTCGCATGATCTCATCCGGCTTAGCATGCCCGATGAGTTCCGAACTAACTGTCTCCAAGGCTCTTCCCTGTAGACTTCTTCGTAGTCTTGCCGTATTTTCGATATCGTTGAAGTAGCCTCGGGTTGTTTCATAAATGGCACGGAACGATAGCCATTCAGTATGTGCTCCGCTAAAGCACGGCAGTGTCATTATAGCTTTCGACGCTGCGAAAGTATGCGACGATGCACTCTCTGGTTTTGGTTTGTCAGCGAGTGCGGCTATAGCGGATGTGAGCTCCGATATAAACGGTCGGAGCCCTCTGTCTTCATTTGTGACAGATGCCTGGTCAGGCTTCGTTGGCAGGGGATTCTTCGTTACGTCTGCCGGATAGGGATCCTGGTAGGTGAGCTCTGATACAGCTGGTAGGAGCTCCCTGTTTTCATCAACCTTCGATTCCTGGCTAATTTTTAGTGGCACAGGATTCTTGGGTACTTCTTCCGGATCGTGGTCCTGGTAGGTGGGCTCTGATACGATTGGTAGGAGCCCCCTTTCTTCATCAACCCTCGAACCATTGTTTGTGAGCTTCTTTTGTGGCTCACTGAGGTCGACAACCTCCGGGGGTGGCCTTGTGACGGTTTTGTTTAGTGGGGCCTCCCCTCCGGTGGCGACGCCATGAGTTGGCTTTTGCTTGGCTACGCTATTTTCGAGCCAAGATCGGACGTACTCGCTTTTAGAGTGACCATCTTCATCATAGTCGTCCGAATCATCTTCTTCCTCAGCCATTTGCAAGGAAATTTGTGCGAGTTCCAATTTAATTCTCAGCACTTCTTCACGAGCCTTCAAAACTTTTCTATTGGGCCGAATAGTCCCTTTTGACTTTATACTTTTATTTCGGTGGCCCCTGGGTGGCTCTTCGGTGCGGGAATCTTCCCGGACTGTTGGCGGTGATGCACATCGAATGTCATCGTTGCCCTCTATATGTTTCTTCTGCTTCGGTGTACCGGTTGTAGCGGCCGGCCCGGGCAGGAGTACCCCCCCATCGCGGGGGCAAGGTGGCGCCTCAACGCCCTCTGTGGTCGATGGTGAGCGTGGTGGCATCTGGTGGCGGACGGCGTCGGTATTGTCCGACGGGCCTCCTTCCAGACCGACGGTCCACGCCATGGCTCCCCTTCCTTGCGAACGAGTGATCGGCATCTTGATTCTGAAAATACTGTTGACTTTAATACGGTAGTGTCTATGTATCCGGCTCCGAAATACAAACGGATGAGGGATCCGGCTCGAAGGACCAACGAATGTGCCGGACGGGCGTAACTCTCCGGAGTAAATGTTGTCGAAGATACTCCGCGAGCCGCTCACGTCCTACACCTATAGGTTCCGGTGGATACTTTCACTACCGCCTTTGTGTATGCTGTTGGAGAACTGTGGACTGAGGTTCAGAATTAAAAATGCACGATTTATAAATTAAAATAGCAAGGGAGTGGCCAGCGGTTCAACTGATTAATTAGTTGCGAAATATTATAACTTATTTATTTATTTAACACTGTTTTTCAACTATGATTGTTCACTATATATTTTAAAACACAGATTTAATTAAACACACAGTAATATTAAAATTTCTATTGGTTTTTTAAAATTTCTATTCGTATTTTCAAAATATCTGTTGGTAATATCAAATTTCTATTGGCAGTAACAAGTTTCTATTGGTATTCTCTACTATTTCTATTGGTAATTTTAAATATCTATTGAAAGTAACAAATTTCTATTGGTAGTATCCAAAATTTCTATTGGTAGCAGCTGGTTTTCTAACACTACTGACTAGCAGCTATTAATCAACTAAATTTAGTTGAATTTAACACTTTTGTAACTGCGAATATCAGTTACCACTTTTTCCGTCTAGCTAACACTTTTCACTATATGTAACGGCGAAATTTCCGTTACCACTTTTTTCAGCTAGCCAACACTTTTTCACTATATGTAACTGCGAATATCAGTTACCACTATTTTTGGCTAGCTGACACTATTTTACTATATGCAACTGAGAATTTTCAGTTGCCACTTTTTCCGACTATGTGTAACTGCGATTTTTCAGTTACGACCTTTTTCGGCTAGCTAAACTTTTTCTATTTCACTTTAACTTTTCACTGTGTTCTGCTACTAGTCACTTCAGCTACTACCGGATACTACTGCTTGTTACTGGTAGTTCTTCCTACTACAATGTTACTGTGATTTGCCCCCATAAGGTAGACTTCGGCTATACTCTATAGAGAGCCGCTTGCCAATTTCCGGTTTTGCCCTTTTATTATCAAACATTTTCATTACGTAATTTGCACAAATCGCAATTTTTCTATATAATGCTAATTTTTACATTAACACGCTATACACTATAAAATAGGCATTTTGGTCCTTTATCATTATGTGATAAGGGTTACTTGATATATTTACATTCAAAAAAGTTATTAATCAAAATGTACCTAATTTACATAACAAAGGTGCACATTAAATCTTTAATTTTACTATATTTCTCAAATGCGTTTATTTACATAAATTATCTATTTACTTATTTCAATCTATATACCATATGCTAACTAAATATCGTATTTACAATTCTTTCAGAACATAAAAATATTCTCATTATTTTCATATAAACTATTGCGCAGTTAATTAACTTCTAGAAAGTTCCACGATATGCTGCGCTGTGATTGGTCGAAATTTTATATAATGTTTAAAGTCGTTTATATCAACTTATCATTAAAACGATACTTTATACAAATATATTACGAGTTGTAAACATACTGTAAAACTATATTAAAACACAATTTGTTCGATTTTGTCGCTAATTTCACTTTTTAAAACACTTTAATATTCTTTAATCACTTTTTGCTTAAAGTCTTTAAACCGTCGCGAACAGAAATGAAGGTATTTGCATTAGAACCAGAGTAATTGACATAGCTCAACGAAATATTACAGTGAAATAGCAATGGGCTAGCTACGAGTATATAACTTGGAAAACATATAAAAAATAGGAAGAGTCCTCGAGTGGCAACCTCGTACAGGTAAGCGAATTAGTACTCAACCTTTATTCCTCTTCACGTATTCTCATACGCTTTTATTCACACACACACACACACACACACACACACACACACACACACACACACACACACACACACACACACACACACACACACACACACACACACACACACACACACACACACACACACACACACACACACACACACACACACACACACACACACACACACAAACACACACGCACACGCGCGCAAGCACGCACGCGCACATTCACACACACACACACACACACACACACACACAAATAGGTCGCAAATAATACTTACCTAGTACTATTAGGCAAGAGTGAATAGGTTTTTGTTAAGTCAGTGCAATTCACCATCTTAGACTACATAACCACTTACCGATGGGATTGTAGTTGCTTGCTGGGTAAAAATAGTAAAAAAAAAATTACCCTGTGAAAGTTTGCATTTAGATATAATTTTTCTAACCAACCATAAAAATATGATGAGAATATTTATATAAGTATAAAGATTGCCTCACACGGAACAGTAATAATATAATATTATATCTTCCATTATCTCTGAAATCCGAGGTATGTTCATATTAAGAGGCTGAATAGAGCCACATTGAAATGCATGGGGATGGTTTTGTAATTTCACGTCATTATCGAAAAAAATTGTACATATTTCAGGTGGCGGTTTGCAAAACACGATTCCACAAAAATTAACTCAATAGAAAATAATTGCAAAGTTGCTTCTAAAAATACTTAAATTTTCAACGTCAATTTTTTTTTTACGTGGTAGAGCCATGCTACAACTGTATTTATTAGATATAGTTGTAGCACGAATGGGTCGGCTCGACTGGGGAAGGGCCACGCTCTCACGGAATAACATGTAAAATAGCAGTTTAACCCTGCTGTGTTTCCTATGGTGAGTGTAGAGAACCGGATGACCTTTTTACTGGAAACGAGGCATTACATCTTAGTCTTCACGGGTGACAACGCATCTACATTTTGATACGTAATCGAGGATAGATTAGATGTGTATGCGCCGTAGCAACCACTTACCATCAGGTGGATTGTGTGCTTGTTTGTCACCCTTATTCTATTTAAAAAAAAAACTTTCTAAGATTTCAGTAAAATAATGTTAAGTATTGTAAGCACTCGTACAATTATGTCTCATGTTAATAAAGCTATTGGGCTATTGGATATGAATTTGTAATAAAGTGATTTTACTTTATAGGTTAAATAATTTGTTTACCTTTCTATATCAAGAACCGTTTTTCTGTCACTCCTACTGAATTTGACAGTGCTTGCTGAAATTTAGCATCTTTAGATGGATCAGAATCGCCCGCTGATCCGGCTGTTAGATATTGCAAAAATAATCGAAAATATTTATTTTTACTTTCATGCCCAAGACTACTTTGTTTTATTTTATTACGGTCAAATAATATTTATAAGGTTATAAAGCAAGTATTTTTGTAAATGTTTTGTAGGTAAATGTAAATGTTTTCATTATTTTGTTATTCTATTGTTTACAGTTATTTTCACGTCTTAGCTTTACACCAAGAATTACATTAGAAATTCTTGATGGGATGCGATGTAACGCGCATACATTATTTTCACCAAGAACTATAATATATATATATATATATATATATATATATATATATATATATATATATATATATATATATTTACCAGTAGAGTTTCAACAAAATCTTAAAAAAGTTCAATGAATTAAAAAAATGCCAATAATTATATAATTTCAAGTCAGTGTTTTGCATTTAAAGATCAGTTATAAAGAGCCAATGTTATTATTTTCATTTTGATTAATTTAATTCGAGACTAAAATAAATGTGAAAGGGCTTTTATCTGTAATAATAATTTTCATCAAAAATAACATAGACTTATAAAAGTCATATACACGGTCAATCATACTGAAGATTATCGATTGTACTACAAAATATTTAAAAGACTATTTCCAGTATAATGACCCGAATATCATCATTAATGTTTGACTGGCACACTTAAAAGTTTTATCACATGGCTTATTGATTGACTTTTAATTATGATAAGGTCTTGCTTTTCTATAAAAAGTTGCAATAAATTTTAATTCCCGGCCCTATTAGTTTGTTTTACTTTTTACTTAATTAGTGAAAAACAAAATGGACTGATCTAAAAGTTTACTTTCTTGTGTAAAAAGTACTATTTAGAATTTTATACAAATGATAGTTAAAGTTTCTATGTAAATAAGTGTAACATAGCGGGAATTATATTCAATGGTAGCGGCCATCCGTATTTGCAAAGCCAGCATCATTTTCTGTACAGAAACCGGCAAAGTGTTGCTCAAGGCACTATAAACAAAGCAGCTGATAAAATGTTACACTCATAACTGTTAACAAAAACTGTTTTCCCAAATGGTCTTATAGATAATAATAACTATTCCGCCGTGTTAGGTGCAGGAGCTATTATTAGAAGGAGAAGAGGTAAAATTTTGTTTTAGAAATGCGCAGTCAATATTGTTTTGTCTGCAATTGAGCATAAAATAAAAAATAACTTCAGCCAAAGAGCATAACTGGCATTATACTCAGGCCCATCAATTGGTATGGAAAAAAATAATTTTACCAGGTTTCAAAATATCAATCAAAATTCAAAAAACATAAATATTAAAATCAAAAAATGTATATATGTATGTCTATACATACATATAATGATTTATGGCCGCTTAGTAACTGACGGTGACTCATTATAATATCCTACAGTCACGCCGAAACTAAGAGGAGAGAATCACTGTAGAAAAGGTAATAATTTATTGCGGAAATTTTGTGATAAAATTAAAAAAAATATAAACTTATCCAAGTTAATCTAACTTAGTCTAATTTATCCTTATGCGTACAAAAAAAACAAATAATAAAAGAGTGAGATGGCGTCAGTTTTTAAGAAGATATAACAAAATAAATAAAAAAATAAATTTCAATAAAGTTCAGTATTTAATTGATTATATACCGCTGACAATTAACCACGCTTTTCGAAACCACGCCAGTTGTAAACAATACTTGTGTGAAAAGACAAAATCTTCTTTTCAAATTTCCGCCGAGTTGTAAGTAGAAGGCCAAATAGGTCACGTGTCAATTTTAATTAAATATATTTTATATGAAGTGATCTTGACTACGTTTCATCAATTAACCATTGGTAAAAATTAAAACAGGAATTTTACGATTGTGTTTACAAAAAAACATTATTAGTTGAACCTTGCAGCTTGTTCATTACTTTTATTATAAATACCTATAAATGTATATATTATTAATAAATAGTTCCCATAATATATTGGATTATTTTTTATTTTGCCCTATCTGCAATGTTCTACGCTCTATAGAAAATGTGGCGCATGACATGACTGACAATCTTTCGAACGTTTTATCTAGGTATAAAGATGTTTTACGTTTTCGTCGCCTCCACATGATATTTTTGTCAGCATAAGGTACCCTTCTATATCTGAAACGAATATAAATATTGCTACAAAGTAAAGTAATAGGCTATATAATGTCCCTCTACTGGGCACAGGACTCTTTTTTTATTTCTGAGAGGGTTTTAGGGCAAGGAAATTCCCGCCGTGCTTCCCCAATGCGTGTTGACGAAAATTGCAATTACAAATTTCATTCTTGCTGTCGGGGATCAAACCCGGGAAAATTTACAGCGAACGCTTTGACGACATATTTTTAATACGACACAAATAAATACGATTTAACATATATAATAAAAATTCTTACGTACTTGAAACTTGAACACTTGATAGCTCGTGATGCCTACCGGACAAAGCTACAGCACCACACCGTGCAATGTAATTGAAGATGCGTAACCGCGACATAATTCTCAGTGATGCGCAAGCATAACAGGCAGTATGTCACTTATATAATTGTCATCTCTGCAGTCTATTAATCTTTGCACTTTTATAAGTAATACAGAACGTAGTTGCTAGACGGTGTTGACACCGGCTAAAATCTCTGCGATCGCCGTTTCGTCAAGGTCATTCAGGCTAGTTAAAGCCTTAATATGCACATAACTCGGGATTGAGAGATTTTAAAAGTTTTCATGCGTAGATAATGGAAGATATAATATTATATTATTACTGTCCCGTGTGAGGAAACCTTTATACTTATATACATATTCTTATCATATTTTTATGGTTGGTTAGAAAAGTTATATCTAAATGCAAACTTTCACAGGGTAATTTTTTTTTTACTATTTTTACCCAGCAAGTAGTAAAGCAACTACAATCCCATCGCTGGTTATGTAGCCTAAGATGGTGAATTGCACTGACTTAACAAAAACCTATTCAGTCTTGCCTAATACTCGTAGTACTAGGTAAGTATTATTTGCAACCTATTTGTGACCTATTTGTGTGTGTGTGTGTGTGTTTGTGTGTGTGAAGAAAAGCGTATAAGAATACGTGAAGAGGAATAAAGGTTGAGTACTACTTCGCTTACCTATACGAGGTTGCCACTCGAGAACCTTTCTTCCTATTTTTTATCGGTTTTCCAAGTTATATAGCCAGCCCATTGCCATTTCACTTTAATATTCCGTTGGGCTATGTCAGTTACTCTGGTTCTACTGCGAATATCTTCATTTCTAACTTTATCACGTAGAGAAACCCCTCTCCAATTTAAAATTTTTACATTTTTAGATGATAGTTTGTGTAACATAAAAAAAAACCATAAACCCAAGAATGTCTTTATATAGTTATTTATACTTAGGGAAGCACCATTTTTATTATTTATTTAAATTGTTTGATTTAATTTGATAAGAGTGTACCTAAATGTAAGTATCTGTATCTATATTTCCCTCCCCAACAATATTTTATAAAGTCATACTCATAAAAACAGCGTTTTATTGTTATACATAATTATAAAATTCAGTATCAACTAATTAATAAAAATATGCAAGAATAAAATTACATAGGTATTAAAAACTATCGAAATCTAAGTAACGAGAGCATGTTCGTCGTTCCACATCTAAATTATATAAATATGCATTTTTCAATTTCACTAATCAAATTCGCCGCAAAAATTTCTTCTTCTTTGGGCACTTTAAAAATTCATTTATTTAGAAAATAATATTTACAGTTACCAGTGTACAGATATTAACTAAATTAAGTATTTATAGTCATAAAAATATTTATAGTTGGGTATAAACTTATAAAAAACTAATATATATTTGAACGAAGTCGCTCCAACACCGACGTGCGGTCCACCCTCGACGATGTCCGAAAACGGACTGTGACAGAGCTTACATGGCGACGGAGCATGCGCGCTCGCGTAAATGTATTCAATTTCAGGGAAAAATGATATATTCTCTTATAAAACGGGTAATAAAAATAAAACTCTCAATTAAAAAGATTAATATTTTTAAGACCTTTTTTTTAGTGTAAGAACTATTTAAAAAGCTTGTGCCGTTTTGGAGAAATTTTGCAAAATATGACAAAGATAGGTACTCTTTGGGGATTTTTTTTTCTAATAAGGGGTTGACAAAAATACAATTTTGTTAAATTAAAAACATTTACCAAATCCTCTTCTATTACCCTGTATTTTTTCTTTGTGGATTAAATGAACAGTTATTGAGATTTTTTTACTTAAATATCCTAGATTTAGGCATTTCAACCACTGTTAAGGCCTTAATTTCGAGCGCAATGCTCGTAACGTTTAACGTATCGTTTATTTGGCTTTAATTTTTTGGAAATCATTGAAACGGCTCGACGATAAGTCAATTTTAGAAACCTAATTAGCTCGAAGTCTAAATGAACACTTTCGAACGTTGTGCATGAAGGCGTCGGCTTCTCGTAAGAACTTTAATGTAGAAGTATAACCCTTTTTTATAGAAGAGGGGGCAAACGAGCATGCAGCTCACCCGATGGTAATTGACTACCGCCGCCCGTGTAGAACTGCAACACCAGGGGACCAGGGGAATTGCAGATGCCTTTAAACGGCCTTTTAAAAAGGAGTAGGCTCTTTTCTTGAAGGTCCCTTAGTCGTATCGGTCCGGAAAAATCGCTGATGGTAATTGATTCCACAAGGAAGTTGTGCGAGGGAGAAAACTTCTTTTAAATCGCACAGTGGTGGACCGCCAATCATCCAGATGGTATGGATGGTATCGCGAGTTTTGTCGCGATGTGCGATGGTGAAATTGAGTAGCTGGAATTAGTCCGAACAATTCCTCAGAGCACTCCCCGTGATAGATGCGATAAAATACGCAAAGAGATGCAACATCTCTACGCAGCGCCAGTGTATCGAGTCGATCAGAAGAAACTTGGTCGTCGACGATTCGAACCGCTCTGCGCTGGATGCGGTCAAGTGGAAGGAGCTGGCACTGGGGTGCCCCGGCCCAGAGATGAGAACAGTATTCCATGTGAGGCCGACTTGCGCTTTGTAAAGTTGCAAGCGATGTGCCGGCATGAAATACTGTCTCGCTCTGCTGAGCACGTCAAGCTTTTTAGAGGCCAATTTGGCCTTCCCTTTCAAGTGACCACGAAGTTGCACACTATTCGATATTTCATAATAACCCTGTTGAATCTTGTCCGTTGAGTGACGAAAACCAGGGAGCCATTTACTGGTGACGAGGTATTCCATTTGATGAATGACACACGAACTTACAGTCTACTAGATGGTTAGTGATTAATGCAACCCATGTATTGCTGCAACGAACTCCAAACATCTAAGGACTAACTAGCTCCCTATACCACCCTATACCCTTCAGATTGGAACGCAGCAGTGCACGTTTATACGCGATAGAGCCATGCTGCAGCTATATTATTGTTGTACCAAGCTCTCACAGAATACCAGTGGAACGTAGCAGCTTCATGCTGCTGTGTTTCGTACTTTCGTATGATGAGTGTAGCGAACCGGTAACCCTTTTTTACTGGAAATGAGGCTTTCCATCTTAGTCCTCAGGGGTGACAACGCATCTGCATTATAATTCTTAATCGAGCATAAATGTAGATGTCTATGGGCCACAGCATCCACCTACCATCAGGTGAACTGTGTGCTCGTTTGTCACCCTTCTTCCTAAAAAAAACGTGCGTGAGTGTCGTGGGACACTCGGTTGGAACTAAGTTCCTTTCGTAGTAATTTTTTTAAATACTAGTAATGTTCTATATACTATATATTCTGGTAAACTTAAAATGCTTGTGTTAGAAGTGGTTCACGACAGTAGTCGAATGACGGTTCAAACCCACAACCTTTTGAGTTCGCGGTCCGCGCCCTGCCTATTGATGTACGTACTATATTATTAATTAACAAATACAAATAAATGAATTAATAGCGTCTATTAAAATGAAGCGTCATTAAAAATAAAATAATATTTCTTTTATGACAAGATAAGAAAAAGTGCGAGGGAGATGGATATTATTCCATCTCGCTTCCTTATAGCCACCAAAGCCATCTACACTACGTCAGAAGTGGTCGTGATGGAAAAATCTTACACTTTTTCTCGCCTCGCCCCCATTTACCGTACCGTCCGATAAGAAACTTCGTTCCAAAAACGTACTTCTGCTTGGTGGCAGAAATTAGTAAGAATGTAGTACCTATCAAGACGGACTTATAGGCTCTCACCGACATGTTACGATACAAAAAAGTTGTGAAATAGGGTGATGAATTTTTCACGTCATCATTACACTCAACCATCACTACCACCCAAGGGAGATAGCAGTCAATGTAAATAAAATACTAAAGCGTGTATTGATCATTATAATTGCCAATATCTATTAAAAAAATCTGTTCTTCTTTTTTTTGTACACTACTGGATCTAGGTGCCAGGTCTGGTTGCCGCCGCAGGATATCAGGGTGTAACAACCCCCATATACGATAGGCGGGTCAGTGTCTGGGACACAGATGTTGTCCTGGCAGAACGTTGCAGTACCTGAGCAATTAAGATATGACACATTAATATTTATATACCTTTTTAATCGTTAATCTTTGTCACCCACAGAGTCCATTGCTTGAACTTCGCCTCAAGTACCTAACGAGGGTTTAATTTAATCGGCACTCTTGTTAGGTGGGTTGGCGTATAGACTTAATAGTATATGAAGCTTCACACACATGTCGTTGCTGTCGTGTCGGGATATTGGATCTGCCGTATACTGGAAGTCCTGAGATCTTATGTAAATATACCAAAACTCTGCCCCAGTTTCGCACGGGTGATATCTATGATTCTACAATAGCGCCACATACCGGGTCCAACTATGCCTGTAACCTTCGCGGAAGTGCAAGCAATATCTTGACAAAGTTTTACCGCAATCTGGTGAACGGTGGTGCAGACTTTTCTTCAATTAGCGACCTCGCAGAAATTCGTAAAATCCGTTCTTAGCTGACCTCTACTCGGCGAAAGGAATATTCCTACCAAATTTCAAGTGTCTAGGCCTTGTGGTTCCAGAGATCTCGTGATGAGTCAGTACATAGGTGGAAATCTCTTATATATATAAAATAAAACGTGAACATAAGAAATCATAATGCAAGTTTTTATATGTGGTAGAGCTACATTGCAGCTATATTGTGGTTGTAGTCGGCATGATCGGGAAAGAACCACACTCTCACAGAATCATACGTAACACAGCAGCTTAATGCTGTGTTTCGTATGGTGAGTGACGCTGATCAGGGACTCTTTTTACTGGAAATAAGGCATTACATCTTAGTCCTCAGGGGTGACAACGCATCCAGCATTTTGATTTTTAACCGAGGATAGATGTGAGACCATCAAGTAGAGTGGGTGCTCCGTTTTCATTCGTATTCTATAAAAAATACAATTGCCTTATTTGTATAAACCTGCCAATTTAAATTTTACTCTTCACTATTGAAACATTCAACTGTCGTTTAAATTTAAAAAAAATCACTCACCAACATATCCAGTGGGACGCGCCTGTCTTTTATTTTTTACATAGTCTACTACAGCCTTGGACAAAGCGTAGAAATGTTTGCTAGCTTTATACCGCATCTTCGCCAAAGCCGCATCGCAGTCACTCTTGTCAGCTCTGCAGTGGTACACGAGGTTCCGTGTGTTAGTCTTTATCATCTCCTCTCTCAGCACTTGGTACTTCGTATCGGTGTAGAGCAGCTGGGCGAAGCGGACATTCACTGCGACATGAGCATATTTTACGATTTCAAAATTCGAACGTTATGAAAGTCAAGTGGTCAAATTAAAAAATTTGTACAACCGATTACAATATAAATAATATGAGTACATCATCAATGTAGACGAAATAAATTAAATACGCATTATTAAGGATAACTCAAGCTACTGTTTAGATTTTGATCAAATTTATATAGGACTACATGAGAAGCACCAGCTTTCAAATAAAAGAAGATTCATCAAAATCGTTTCACCTGCAAAAATTTACATAACACACATAAAAAAAAAACAGTCGAATTGAGTACGGCTTTTGGAAGTCGGTTAAAAAGTAAAAATGCAAATAAAATTTTATTATATAGATAGTATTTAGGTTTTATGGTTGTAAAACGACTTCATGACACAGAATAAAATCTAAAGTTATCCAAATCATTTTGTTAGAAAATACAGCGCAGCTTTAAAAATTGATTCTAACAAAGTTTTATAGGTAAGGGTTAATTATTTTTAAAGGCTTTTTATATAATTTTTTATAGGATAACGGTGACAAACGAGCACATAGTCCACCTGGTTCAATCCTCGTTAACGAATTAAAAGCAGATGCGTTGTCGCCCGTGAGGACTAAGATGGAATGCCTCTTTTTCAGTAAAAAGGATATCCAGTTCTCTACACTCACTATACGCAAAACAGCAGCATTAAGCTGCTATGTTATGTATTTTAGGTATTCTGGGGGAACGTGGTCCTTCATCGGTCGAGCCGATCCATTCGTGCTCCAACTATACTACTAATATAGCTGCAGCAAGGTTACCACTTACAACGTAAAACACTTTTGGACATGATTAAATAATGCAAAATTTTTCAGTTTTATTGCAACACTAATAATACTTGGTTATTTATTACTATATTAAAGTTACAATTTGGAAGGAAGCTTTGTTAGTAAGAAACACAATCACTCTTAAATTAATATTTTGTAACAATGCAATATAGTATCATCATCATCTAATAGATGTTCTATGCTGGGTTAGGCATCTTCCAAGACATGCCATTAAGCCCTAAGGCTTCACGCAGCCGCCTTGCGCAGAGTAGCGCTCCATCTAGTTAGTGCGTCTCATCTTACGTTTGCCTAAAAAGTTCTTTACTCCATGACGTACATGGCCAACTCATACAGTTTACACTAGCACATATTACATAGAATAATGACATCACAATCATCAACAATTTAAAATTTTGTACAAACGACTTCAATATAAATTATTAAGAATAACTTAAAAACTATTGGTCAGACCTTAATCAAATTTATATGGGACCACATAAGAAGCACCAATTTCAATAAAAAAAAGAATTATCGAAATCAGTTCACCCTGAATAATTTTTTGAGGTAACAGATATAACAACATGCAGTGAAATTGAGTACCTCCTTCTTTTTGAAGTCGGTAGAAAAAATCAATTGCCACGCGTTAGTCTTGCAAGAATTCGAAAATAGCTCAACCGATTTTCATGAAATTTTCTATGTTTGAGTGGGGCCTTAGATGGTTTAGATCAGTGATTCCCAACCAGTGGTCCACAAAAGCTTAAATATGGTCCGCGATAGATTTAAATATTTTACCTAATTTTATTATTTTCTCGTCACGTGGACAGTGCAATAAATACAAAAATAATACTTTTAATGAATGCTTCTCATCAGTTTATTGTATAATTATGTTAAAAGTTGTGATTTATTGTTAGATTAACACAGTTTTTTTCTTTCACCTTCACCTATCAAGGACCACCCCTGTTAACTACAAAAAAATCAAATTGTTCCCTTGTCAAAAAAGGTTGGGAAACCCTGGTTTAGATTTACAACTGTGGCGCTGTTGTTGAGATTTAAAAATCACCCGAGCGGTGCCGGGGTAGATCGCTAGTGACATATAATTATAATACGTGAATTTATGAATTTTATGTTTGGTTATCGCATGGAGAATACTTAATTCAGGTGTTCTATATGTTAAAAATACCTAGACCGCTAAATAGACGTATGTCAAAGGACGTATGTCGTACGTAACAATTTCTGCAAATTCGACGCTGGCAAAAGGACAATTTGAAAGATAAAGAAAAAAGACAAATTTATGTAAACTTACGGCCAGCGCCAACTAAATATCCTGTTGTAAATCCAGCATTTTTAATCAATACAACTAACATGTAAATATAAACTATCGATCTCATGTTTACACTTGGCTTGTATAAGTGTTATAATAAAAATAGTTAACATTTTTCAAAGTGTTGAATTATATGGTCCAATTAATTGCAAACAAATTGGCTATAAAAATTTTACTGTGAAACTGCGAACTTATCCATATAAGTTTATCGATGAAAAAGCAATGTCAATTATGGAGCTCAGTACGGAGTGAGATGAATGTCATTTAAATAAACATGTAAAGAAAATAAAAAGAAACTTTATTATAAAGAGTATATTAAAACTTCGTTCGTTTTTTAAATATTTTAATAGCACGAGAATAGCACGCAGTTATTGGAGTGTTGCTATTATTCCGTTCAAAAAGATGTTCTGTTTAACTGTCAGGAATTTTAAAGCCACGTCGTACAAAACGAGCATACTATGTAGTCAAAACTGGACATTTACGGGGTTCTATTAGATACTGAATGTTAAATTACCGCCTGCTCCTGACAAGATATTAGATAAGCTTGCATTGTACGGACATTTTACACTTCAACTTTAATCAGCCCTTTAAGGTGACAGGGCTTTCGTTCAAGTGTTAATAATATTTTAGAAAGGAGCTTACTATCAGGCGATCTGTAAGTTTGTTTGTAATTTCAATTTTATAAAAAATGCAAAGATTATGAAGTACAGGTTAGTATCATAGCATCATATAATTAATCTTTTGGTCTTATCGTTAGGATAAATTATGTGATTACGTATTTATTGTATTTATAAGCTTTATATTATTGTTTGAGGAATTTTGTAATATATATATATATATATATATATTTGGGTAGATATGTAAGTTTGTTTATATATTTGTATATATATATGTGTATATTACATGTTTTATATTATCTTTTATTATGTATTAGTTATTTATATGTTATTTTATTGCAAGTATATGTATATCGTATGTTTTGATATTATATTATGTATATTTATATTACACCACCTACCTAGTATTCATAGTTTTATTCCTTTACACCTTTGGCTGCTGGAAGTGATCACTCTGTAGCGAAAAGATCGCCAAATTGTACATACGAGTGTGACACTGAAAGTTCTTAGAAAATCAAAAACTGAACAAACTAACAAGTTATTCGTTTTATTATATATCTTTTCAAAATAGTGTCCATTTACATCAATACATCGCTGCACCCGATGGAACCACAGAGAAAAGTACTTTGCCCACTCGTCCTTAGGGGTCTCTTAGACGGCATTTTGAAACACAGCCACTGCTTCCTCGGCATCCATAAAACGTTTTCCTCGAAGTTTTTCTTTTATTTTCTGAAAAAAAATCGCAAGGTGCGAGGTCGGGGCTATAGGGCGGGTGACCCAGTAATTCCAAGTTTGACGACGCCAAGTAGTCGATTGTTTGGTTGGCGGTGTGTGACGAGGCGTTGTCGTGATGAAGGAGGATCCTACTGCGAGGTCGTTTCTCCCGAACTTTTTCCAAGACAAGTGGCAAACAATTGTTAGTGTACCATTCTGCAGTAACTGTTTTTCGATCCTCTAAAACAATTGTTGCGTAATGACCTGTCCTTCCGAAAAACGAGGCCACCCTCTTTTTTCCCACGCTTCGACCACTCTTCACTTTAGTTGGCAACTACTCGGAAGGAAACACCCAGACAGCAGACTGTCTCTTAGTTTCAGGATCATAACAATTAATCCAGCTTCCGTCACTCGTAAGTATGTTGAATACAGCATTTGAGTCACCTCCGTTAAATCTTTGGACTATTTCACGACACCAATCAACACGACAGAGTTTTTGGGCATCTGTCAAATTATGAGGTATCTACCGGGCACAAAGCTTCCTGACCGCTAAATGTTCATGGAGGATTTTGTCCACTTGACTCATACCTATGCCTAAGCTTGTCCAAGTCTGCTGATAAGTCACTCTTTTGTCAGTCTCTATCATACGCCGCACAACACTGATGTTATCTTTAGTCGTCGCCGTAGAAGGCCGTCCCTCACGCAGATCATCGGTGAGATTAGTGCGACCACGTTTAAACTCATTACACCAGTTGTAAATAGTGGCACGAGATAAGGCTTCATCTTGAAAGGCCAATCGAAGTCTATGATAATTTCCTTATTGATTTAAATGACATCAAAAGTCACAAAAAACCATTGCACGAAAATTTTCTCGCATTAAATTCATGCTGATGTGACACAGACAATTTTCAATTTGCCGCCAAATCGTAAACAAATGACAACAATATTGGCAAAGAATTCCATTTTCAAAATTAGAAATTATTTTTTTATTATGTCGTTTACAAGTGGCCAGTTCTAAAAACTTTCAGTGTCGCCCTCGTATAATCTGCTTTTTGTTATTTGTACATTTGCTTGTGGTGTAGGTACAATAAAGTAAGATTTTTACTGTCATCCAATAGTCAGTTATTAAAAATGACCACAATATAACTACGTGACCATCATTATTATAATATTTACGGCCCCTTACAAGTCATCTACTGACCAATCAATGCCACGAATCATGGTCATGATCTAGGCTACCTACCTGCAACCATAGACTTCCTGCATATCTTTTCCAGCGGAGGGCTGCTCTATACTTCGCTTACTGACACGAGGTTGTCACTTGAAAACCAATTTGGTCACTTTCTTCTCCATCGGTTGTCGATTCTTCTAGCTATATGGCAGATTAATTTGTATTGGTCATACTCAATTTGAATTAATCTGTGGTCTAGTGGTTAGACTACTAGGTTAGGAGAGAGTTAGACGGTGTGAGTGCCTCTGTGTTACACAAACTAGTGATGTGATACCGAGCCACCTATGCTGCCACATATGTTGTCACTAAGGTTTTTTTATAGGATAAGATTGACAGACGAGCACACAGTTCACCTGATGGTAAGTGGATGCTGTCTATATTTATCCTATATTAACAATCAAAATGCAGATGCGTTGTCACTTCTGAAAACTAAGTTGGGTTGTCTCGTTTTCGGTAAAAATGGTCTCCAGTTCTCTACACTTATCATACTGCTGCTATTTTACACTAATATTAATAGTAGTGTAAAATAGAGAGTGTTGTCCTACCCCGGACCCATTCGTGTTGCAACCATAATATAGCTGCAGCGTGGCTCTGACCAGGATGTGTCAAATTAAATATAGAACTCAATATATAAGATTACTTCTTATTAAATGATATTGGTAGCTTTATTTTTATTTTAAACTGTAGTGAAAAGTTGATTAAATACCATAATGTTGTTTCTTTAAGTTTGATATTTGCCTGAACGTAATATTATCTACGCAGTTAATCGTATGCTCTAAATAGGCACCTATTTACCACAAGATTATTCGTATTTATTTGTATTTTATTTAGCTTTCGAATTGTACTGTTTTATTTAATTATGCCTTTTTTCAGAAAATAAGAAAAGATACTTTCAGTCAGTTATATAGTAGGTATTATTAATAAATAAGTATTTTAAAATTATTGTATTAGACAAACCATTTCATATATTATAATATTTCTTTAGAGTGGCAAAAACTAAATAACAAATTATTCTATATATTACTACGTGAAGGGTTTGTAACTCTTTTTAAACAAAATACGCCCACGGAAGAGTATGAGATTTGGCATAGTTAAAGTTTATATAGAGAAGTAGTGCAGAAAGTTAAAATGTATATACATTTTAGCTTTACTGATTCAATTGAAGGTCCAGGAAATCCTGAAGATACTGGAGCTGGAAGAAGAGATAGACAAGTTGCTCTTAGATATTATAGAATTATCTGAGTTCTGAAAACAGGCGGAGGACACGGTAATCGTCGCATCCTTGTCGGATTGTTCTATCACCGGGAGGGCGACCATCTACCCCAAGAAGGTATCAAATTTATCGTCCACAAGTCTCTCATTAACAAAGCTGTAAAGATTGTGGGTCGACGAGGGTTGCGTACCTTATACTCAGATTCACTAAACTTTATTCGTTAAAGGTCATAGACATTTACGCACCTACCTCGGCACATCCCGATAAGGAGGTGGAGGAAATATATGAGGATATCTTTAAAGACATGCATTCATCCAAAACCCAGTATACGGTGTTAATGGGAGACTTCAACGCAAAAATAGGCACAAGAGAACGGTGAGCTGAAGGTAGGGAAATTTGGAATAGGGCAATGAAACCCATGTGGACAGCAGCTGGCTGACTTCATGTAGAAAGACAAGAGCCCCTCTTTCTCCATGAAGATATGATAATGATATGATGAACTCTTTCTTCCAGAAGCGATCCTACAGGAAGTAGATCTGGTCAAGCCTCGATGGTTCGACAAAAAATGAGACTGATGACTAGACGCCAACTGTTCAGTGATGTCTCAGTGATCGCAAGGGTGAAAACTGGCAGCGATCACTGAATGGTTAGAGGCATACTGAACCTAAACATTAAGTTGGAGACGTCACATCTAATGAAGTCAACGCTCCGTCCCCCTCGTGCTATAATCCAAAGTCCTGAAAACTTTCATCTTGAGTTACAAAACCGTTTTCAGTGATTAGAAGACTGTGTTATAATAATCTAACACAGTCTGTGTTAGACTATTACAGGCAGTGGGATGGTAGGTAATTTCATAACTGGTTTGTAAACTACCTTACCAAATAACGGTAACTGTGGAAAGTTTGTCAATTTTTTTTTGAATCAAACCGTATTATAAAATCAGAACAATTTTAGGGGAAACAAATATGACCTGTACCTTTAAGTAGGCCAAGGCCTCGGTTAAGATGATAACTACATTTGTGCTAAATGAAAAAATGGAGCTCAGTCACCAATACCAAATAAGCCTCAGAGAAAAGGGTTATAAAGATTTTTTCTATAGTATAATTAAAAATTAATAATTTTGTACGACCCACTTCAATATAAATTATTAAGAATAACTCAAAAACTATTGGTCAGACCTTGATTAAATTTGTATGAGACCGCATGTGAAGCACCGACTTACAAATAAAAAAGAATCATTGAAATAGTTTCACCCAGAAAAAAGTTATAAGGTAACACACATAAAAAAACGTACAATCGAATTGAGTACCTCCTCCTGTTTGAAGTCGGTAGAAAAAGCAAACAGGCAAACAGTTCACTTGATGGTAAGTGGCTGCTGTGTTCCGTATATAATAACTTCATCTACCCTTGATTAAGAAACAAAATGTAGATGCGTCATCACCCTCGAGTACTAAAGACAATGCCTCATTACCAGTAAAAGGATCTTTGGTTTTTAACACTGGTTATACCGACATTTAGCAGACGTCGTAAAATTTTTCTGGCTTTACGTATTCTTTTGCGACACTCACGGAAAGAAATGATATAATAGATTCGCTTACGCCTCCGCGCGGTAACAGTCAATCCTTATCTATCAATTATTTTACTTAATAGCGTTTAGTGTGGTGTTACATCACTGTTAAAATAACAACTAACAATGTTTCGTGTTGCAAAAAAATTCCTCCACTGTTGCAATAGTTTTCATCTAACTAATAATCTTTTCAAAAAAGAAATCTAAGTATATGGAAATTTCTAATAACTTGGACATCGCACCAAATTGCACACATTGCTGAATCGCACGCACTAATTGTCTAACGAAATAATACATCATCGGCTTATCGCCAGTATCGCCTCTGTTGAATTGCAAAGATATAGCAGCGCCTATTACAAATAACCGATTCAACCGCACTGTGGCATTTGTCGGTTCAAGCCAAGCCGCTGTATTGTTGTCAGATTTCAAAGGATAATATTGATTTATCGTAATGCGGACAGCATACTTTCAATAAATTCAATTTATTTATTATAATTTGCGGGACCGGCAGACGTTGTCCTGCCCTATACGAGCTAGCGAGCTAACGCGAAGAGTTTCACTCCGGACTTTTTTTGTGCGTATAAGTACACAATTAATAAAACTCGACTACAGTACCATCTATCGGGCCAATATTTTGTAAATTTTTAGCACTACGCCATATCTTCTTAATATATAAAAATTAATTTTTATTTGTTCGTATTTTATGCGCTGCCATACCGTTCATCAGATTACGCTAAAACTTTGTCAACTTATTGCTTACACTTATGCGAAGGTTACAGACATATTACAATTAACTTACAGTAGGTAGCCCGCGTATCGTTTCGACAAATTTATTTGAAAGTTATAAATTATAGTATATTATTCAATTTCAATTAATGTATTATCATCATTCCTAATTACACAATATAACTTTCCAAATTTCAAATGATATTTCCACAATTCCACAATTATATCTTATGCGGCACTATATATAACGCGTCGAGTACCAGTTAGTAATAAATAAATAAATATATTTACCCTCTATTTTTTCCTTTCTTTTTTCTTAAAAAAATCCACGCCCACATCAGCTATTATATCTAATAGTGTGAAGGCGTTTTATACTGGGTGGCGCTTAGGTTATTACGTTAAATAGCACAGCAGTTTATACAAGTCGATATGTCTGTTAAAATAATAAAATAAACAATAATAAAAGAAAATAAAAAAATACATTTTTCAAACAAAATAAATAGAGTAAAAAATTGACAAGAAATAAATTATCCTTGATAATATTAGTTTACTGACTAAAACCGGCAACAGCGCTCAGTGCTTACGTAATATCGACATAGGTAATTATAATACCTACACTTGACCATACATAGGTAATTAGGCACGCGTAGGGCGATGTTAATCCGATGTTATCAACGAATCATAATTTTCATGGTATTGTCATTATCCAAATAATCACTTTAATCTTAAAATCACTCAAGTTTAATAATCAAAACAAATCAAATTTTGAAAAAAAAAATCATGTCGGTGTATTCTGACGACGTGAAATTGTGATACAAAGCATCTTAAAATTTAAAAAAGTTAAGACGTTAAAAAAATTAAAGCGTGCAATTGCGCACGGGCTGTCACACCACTAAGTTATTAAATATGATTATCTAGCGTATTATTAACGTGTCCTATCACAAACAAATTAAGAAACTTATTAAAATGTTCACAAAACCAAAAAAAAAAACAACAATTAAAACTTAAAGGACGTGTACGCGAAAAACGAAAATTAGGTCAAGCGACTCATGAACCATCGCCAAAGACTAAGTGACGTACTTTCTTACTAATCGTCGTACGCGCTAGAGGTAAATATGAATTTCGACCATGAAGCAAATAAAAAGAGGAGGTGTTGTAATTAGATTTCACTATGTAACAACGCGTGACAATTTGCGGGGCGAGGGGATGCAAAGCCCCGCCCACTTTACACTATCTACATCTACCGATAAATAGTAAAACTACTCTAATCGTTTCATATCTGTGTTGCAATGTAGTTTAGCTACCTTGATGATAGATGGCGGCCTGTTCACAAAATGATTATAAACAATAAAAATAATATTTTGGCGATTAAAATTTCTTCATGTCTGAATACAAAACAAATTTCAGCACCTTCGTATGGTTATTTTACCAATATTGAGCTCTACTTACCTTTATATTTTTAGTTCACATGACACAAAGTGTCGCCATCTAGTGTCGAATATATTTAATTAAATTTGAAAGCCGAAGCAGAGATTTTTCTAGAAGTATTTTAATAAATTAGGTTTAAAATTACTTACAAATGAAATGTGATGCCATCCATAGCATCAGAGCGTCTATTTGAGTAGTTTTTACACGATGAAACACAACACTACATCCTTTTCTTCTTAAAACTACGAAAATACACCGATTTGCGATTTTCAACACATAAGAGCACAGGACGAATGCTGACAGTATACTAACTAAAGCCACGCCCACTATGATGACGTCAGGACCTACTTAGAATGTAATGTCGGAACTCGGAAGGTGCTGAATGAAGGAGACGTGTTGCTTGTACAAGAACTTTAATTATACTGTTCTCTATTCTATACTTAATACTAATTTTATAAATGTATATTGTCGGAGGTAAAGGGGAGTCTACAGGGCACTACACCTCCCACCGACCAAAAAAAAAAAAAATTAATGATTACATTGTTTTTTTTTTTATAAACTCTAAAAAATATTTTCTTATATTTTGTTTTACATTTCAAGATACTTTTATTTAATTCACTTTTTTATTAACTTTATATATTTACTTTATTCTTCGGTAACTATTATTTATTTTTCATTTTACTGCATGGCATTAAATATCATTAATAATAATATTCATCAAATAATTGTGTCTTTTCTTTCACGTACACAGCTCGCGTATACATCATTAAGAACATGGCCAATGTATATAGTCCTTTCTATGATTCTTATTTCAGTTAATAAAATAGTTACGTACGAGTAACTTAACTTAGTCATAAAAATTATATGTCATTTGAGAGAAGAATTATTTTCTTTACATATACATATTTTTAAGAATCGAGGCTCACAATATGGGTACAACAAATTTTAAATTAATTACTTAATTGTCTACATAACAAAATGAGTTTCAAAATCGTATTAAGCGAAGTAAATATTTTCATGGTCTAAACAAATACGTACTATTTTCCAAGAATTTAATAAATTATAATAGTTTAAAATTTTACGATTTAAAAGTTTTAACATGAAACCGAAAACAAATTATTACATTTCATATTAAGATGAACAGAACAAAGAAGTCAAAGCAACGTAATCATTTTCAATAACAATAACATAATCACATAACAAAAGACAGATCAAAATACAAATTGCGATCCCAGCTGCGTAAGCGATTTGTGACACTTTTGTTTTCAATTCCAAAGTACGTTTATGGGAAAGTTTGCGATTACATCGTATGATGTTATTATTACATACATATATGGATACGTGTAAAATAATAGATTTATTTTTATGATTCTTATTTATACATAATTTTAGATAGTTACTTTAATTTTACATCCATCAAAAAAATGCGTTATTAATTACAATTTCTGGGAGTATGATATTTACTATATCGTTTACAGAAAATAATTGAATAATCACTGTAACACATATCAACTTTACGCAACAAAACATTAAAATTTTAAACATTCAAAAGAACACTTTTAGTTTTTAAGTAGGTTATTACATAAGTTTAAGGTCCTTGCTTTTATAAAAGAAAAGAAAAGCTAACCCTTATAATTAATACTTAATTGCTTTAACTCTTTTCAAATTGAATCTTACATTTAAATAAAATTTACTATAGGAAAAAACATGTGATATAGAGATATAAGGAAATGTGTCAATGAGAAGGACACGTTTTGCTTACTCGGTTCAATAGTTTAGCTTGATTTATTTTTTATTTTTACATTTAGTTAACTATTAGGTATTTATTTAACTTCTTTATCAGATATTCTTTATTACAAAATTTTACCATAACTTTCAAAATGTTTTATTATGAATACACTTAAAATGTATCTGAAAATTCTGGTATAATAATAAACACTTTTTAATTTACGTATTAAATATTTTACATTGCATTTTGTCGTAATAAATTTACATACATTACCAAGTATTTATTATTAAAAATTTATCATTAAAACTCGTAAACGCATTAATACCTTTTTAAGATTACATGACTCCTAAGAAATGTGTTTATCTCATTTGAAATATAGATTTATGAAAACATAGGTTATTACACAAATATAAGTTTATATAGCAAAATATATGTTGTATAGTATTTTTGGTATATAATAACATAATATTTGGTTTTATTGTCTATAAAAGAAAAAAATATTACATTATGAAACTTATATAAGTAATAGCGGATCGATACTGTTTCGACTTGATTTTAAAAACAATATATTAACCAAATTTAATTGAAAATTGTTCAACTTTTACATAAACAAAAAAACATAATATAAAATATAAAATTCAAGGTTAAATTATTATTTTAAGGAAAAAAATCTTGTAAATTCATATAAAATATACGCGAAATATATGCGCGAAAATGTTTTTTTTTTCATATTTAATTATTGATGTTTTTGTGTACATGCGGTAGTGTGTCTATAATTCATCATCATCATCATTACAGCCCTTCACAAGTCCACTGCTGAACATAGGCCTCCCCCAAAGAATGCCACAAAACACGGTCCTGAGCCACCTGCATCCATCGACTTCCTGCATGTCTTACCAGGTCGTCACTCCATCTCGTGGGGGGACGCCCTACACTTCGCCTACCGGTACGAGGCTGCCACTCGAGAACCTTTCTTCCCCATCGGTTGTCGGTTCTTCGAGCTATATGGCCGGCCCACTGCCACTTCAGCTTACTAATCCGTTGGGCTATGTCGGTCACTCTGGTTCTACTGCGGATATCCTCATTCCTAAGTTTATCACGCAGAGAAACTCCGAGCATAGCCCTCTCCATAGCTCGCTGAGCGACCTTGAGCTTCCTCATACGGCCAGCAGTGAAGGACCACGTCTCAGTTCCGTAAGTCATCACTGGCAACACGCACTGGTTGTACAATTTCGTTTTAAGGTTTTGAGGTATGTCTGACGAGAAGATGTGTCGTAGCTTCCCGAACGCTGCCCAGCCGAGTTGAATCCGTCGATTGACCTCTCGGTCGAAGTTGGATTTACCCAGTCGGACTATTTGTCCCAGGTAAACATACTCGTCAACAACTTCGAGCTTAGTGTTCCCAACAACTACCGGCATAGGTGTGACATGGACATTAAACATGATCTTAGTTTTGTCCATGTTCATCTTAAGACCTATCCGTTGGGAAACACTATTGAGGTCATTGAGCATAGTGCTTAGGTCCTCCAGCGATTCTGCCATAAGGACTATATCGTCGGCAAATCGAAGGTGAGTGATGTACTCGCCATTGATGTTGATACCTCTCTATAATTACAACATGTTTAATTTGTGAGTATTAAATAATTGTTAGTTGGCTGAAATGTGCGCCATGCACTGTACTTTATTGTATAAATATAATATTTATACTCTACTCTGATTACGTTCGTATCTCTAATTTATTTCAACATCTCCTTCCTATTTTTTTTTTTAATTTATTATGTTGAATTTTGAACTTTGATTAATTGATTCTATATAATACGAAACAATCTTTTATAACTATTCATTATTTTTATAACGTAATTATTATTATTACGTGTATAATATGTACCTATTGCAATAATAATTTATATTATGATTTTATTTTATTTTAAGCCCTATACTCTAAATTATTGCGATTATGGATAAAGTATATTATTTGCTATATGATTATAACACGTGTATTATATTAGGTATTTATTTAATTATACATGCAGTTATGTGGATCGATCCCATAGGTACTACATGTGCAACTAGTATGTAGCATTTTGGGTAGCATCCTAGTAAAGAAATGCAAATAACTACCTATCTCACTTTATAGATTTGGTCGGGGATCCCCTTAATACCTTGTATGTAACACATTTTATTTTTTGTCATGTCCTTTTATGATTTAAAATTTTCTCATTTCATTGTACTTAATTTCATACCAGAACGACTACTCCTATTTACTTTGTTTAAATTATTAGGCCTTAAGTTATACATATATGTTTTTATATTTTCTTTTATAATTCTCGTATGTACATACTTTCTTTCCTTTCATAATAATTTATTCCTTTTGACCTTTTAGCTAGCTTAATTGTTTTCGTAATTCTATTCACTTATATATTTATTTATTTATTAGATATCGGGAATCGGAGTATTAATTCACTTCATTTATATTTTATTTCGTGATATTTATCACGCAGGTACTTTATAAATATGGGCCCCCCATTTACTTGGGTATTATTTTACATTTTCATAACATTCATTTCATTTTATTGGTACATTAACTTTTTTTTATCATACTATCTCAAGGTAGAACTGTACCTTGGGTTGTGCGCACAACCTTGAGGTCAACTTTTAAGTCATTTTAAAAGGACTCCAACAATTGTCACGGAGGAAAACTAAGTTCACACTATGATCCAATGAAGGATGTGACCCCTATGTACCATTATTAAGGGTAACAAATTTAAGACTTCTCTGGTCCCCAACAGTACTAATATGAGTAAACTCGTTCACATCTCATTTGTACTGAAGGTATTGTTCCCTAGTACCCGTTACTTCCGATTTTATCATCCAATCATGGAAACATACCCTGCTCGAGGACTATATGCTTTACCAGTGATGGACGTTCCCGTATCTCTCCATGATTTATTTATCAAGGTCATTATAATATGTTTTTCTATTCTCTTAATAAACCATTTTGCTTCTTTATTAATACATGACCGTGTTTTTTTTTTTTTACATCTTAATATCTGTTTGGGTGTATCGGGTATTTTTATTCACTTGCATGCTCCACTTCCATATACTAATTTGCATTATTCTCGCTCATAATGAGTTCCATACCAAGAGTTTAAGCATTCATCAATATTTGGGTGATCAGTCCAATATTGAGGAAACTTAGCAACTCGATCATTCGTATTCACACTTTCGAACATTCTTTTCTTCCATTCCTCATATCTTTTAATTACATACATTCTAATTTTGTACAAATTGGATAACATTTTTGTCAGTCTATTTTTTTTTGTCGTTTTTAACTGTTAGGGAACATTATTATTAAACCTCTTAATTATTTTTATTTTATTTTACAGTATTTCATTATTTTCATATTTATGTTACACGTTATTATTATTTATATTTATTATTATCCACGTGTTTACAGGTCATTTCTTATTTATTTTTTGATATTTTATTTTCGTCTTTATTAGAATGTTGTTATGATTTATTTTTATGCACCTGTTCATATATCGCATGTTGCTCTCTACTGTTTTAAGATAAGCTCATTGCATAACATGTCATATTTATAGATATATCATTCATAAGAAAAGTTTAGCATACTTATTATATTCACTGTGTAAAGATTGTTACATTTGAATTTTGAATTGAAATTGAATTTAACTTATCTAGATTAGTTTGGGGTCGTTAAAAGAAAAAGTGTTATTTTACTATAAAATATGAAAAAATTAATTTATGATGAACTATAGTAAATTTAAGGACATAAAAATGTAATAAATCACATTATTTCATTATTTTTTGCACGACACAGTTATAAAATAATATAAGACAATAACTGAAAAAAGGGAATATAAAATCGTCTTGTACCTTAATAAAACATGCCACAGAAGTGCATACATAACTTAATTTATAATTATTGCTTTTTAATTATTTTTTCAGATACAGTAATAAAATATTAAAAAATCAATTGAATCGTAAATTATCTGATAATTACTTTCAATTTAAACATAGGTGTATTAAATATAGAATATTTAATACTTAAATTCATAAAATATAATAGCAAAAAGAACATAAAACAATCACAAATTGATAAATAAAGTTTTAGATGGAGATAAAATCACAAAGGTGGGAAGTTACCTCTTAATATCTTCTTTGTACTTTCTGACTCAAATTTCACATTCTTCTGGGCTAAGCTTCCTAGGGTACAACTGCTGTTCCTTTCTTCATTATACTTCTCATAATTATCAATATTAAGTATTTTATTCTTCATATTACCTTTGAAATTTTCATAAAGTTTATCTTTTTAAGTTGATCTTCATTAGTTTATTAAATACTTTCTGTAATTTTCTTTAAAAAAATAGTAATATCAGTCCTTTTCTTATATTCTTATTATTTTTCGTCACGTCCGGTATTGCCGTTAATATTTTTTCATAATTTAATTTAGATTTCTTATAATATTTTTTTTTTCTTTTAAGTAATAGGCCGCGGCGGTGCGCGTGCATTGTCGCAGCGCACCGCCTGGCAGGGTCGCCATGTAATGTCGGAACTCGGAAGGTGCTGAATGAAGGAGACGTGTTGCTTGTACAAGAACTTTAATTATACTGTTCTCTATTCTATACTTAATACTAATTTTATAAATGTATATTGTCGGAGGTAAAGGGGAGTCTACAGGGCACTACAAGAATCACAGTGCACAGTTGCTTATGCCGTCTCCTCTTTGTATTTGCTTCATGATTTCGACACTCCGTCCCATTTCTTGTCACTTCGCGCAAAGAGAATTATGCCTTAAGTCCTTTATTTTAAGTAAACTTATCGCTTGAATTTGTTTTCACACACTCGCAGCGCGCGGTCATTTTGTTTTTAATTTCGCGCATAAAATTATGCCAATGTGTAATTATGTTATATGTTTTTTTAGTTGTGTATGTTTAAAGAAATTTATGTAGGATACGTCTTATCATTTAATGTGATAACTTTGTCGTCACTCGGTATATATAAATTGTAGAATACCAGTAATAATTAAGTTTTCCTTATTAATTGTTTTATACCTTCTCTTTCTGTTATACCTATATCAGTCTGTTTTATATGATCATGTCCTGGGCATCTGCCCAGCCATCTGGCTAGGCTCCGTCGAGACTGACCGTAACTGAAATTCGGTCACGGTGACATTTTCCAAATAATCTGGTCTTCTAGCAAATATAGTAAAAGTTATAAAAATATTTATTAATCGTTTTGAAAACGAAAAAATTAATTATTCAATGCAAAGTTGTGTCAAATGTTTTTATATTTTGTAAGAGTATCATGGATTTTTCAGATTTAATTCGAAATATGTTAATGTGTATCTGTAATTTATATTAAAATCTAGTCTAAAATAAATGAAGAGGATAGACGAGACTTGGTAACTCTGGCACTGACCAAAAAGCCTTAAAAATAGAATTTTAATATTTTAACGGTCGCCGCGCTCGACACGGCTCGCGGCGGGAGGTATAAAAAGGCGGGGGGTCCGAGTGCGAGCTTTATACAATATTTGGCTGTTGATGCGAATAGACGTTCAGAGTGTTCGACCTTATTGACAGACAATTGATTT
Organism: Parnassius mnemosyne; assembly: GCA_963668995.1. Taxonomy (NCBI): domain Eukaryota; kingdom Metazoa; phylum Arthropoda; class Insecta; order Lepidoptera; family Papilionidae; genus Parnassius; species Parnassius mnemosyne. The sequence goes on from CAVLGL010000093.1 coordinate 11,333,778, forward strand.
TAACAAACCGTGCTTATCAGCGCGAATTTTAGTCTACTCTTACGTTTAATAATTTATTTTTAGATTTCTTTGGTTGTTATTTTATAAAAGAGGTATTAGTTATTTTGGTAGTGTTTAAATATTTCTTAGTATTAGCTTAATTATAAATTAATTTTTTTTTATTTAGCTGTAGTTTTAAATAGGTACCTAGGTATCAAATAGGTTATTTCATTCAATTAGACGTAGTTTAGGTACCTACTTATATATTTTTAAGAATTTAATTTTGGATTTAAGGATTTATTTAGGATCCGTTTTATTATTCAAGTAGGCATTTAGATTTTTTTAAGTGTATGGTAGCTATAGTTAGGACCTCTAACGTAGATTATTTTATTAGGTAACTGAATGCCGTCGATTAAAAATAAAATACACAATGCCACCTAAAAAACGATTATCTTTATCTCGAAATTCGAGAGAAGCTAAGAGAATGAGAAATATGCGTTCTCAAGAATCGGCAGAGGAAAGAGCACATCGGTTAAACTCTATGAGAGTTAGTGCCTCAACTTCTCGAGCCAATGAAAGCTATCCAGAAAAAGAGATGCGATTAGCAGCTGACAGAGCGAGACGAGCTACATCACGGGCGTCTCAAAGTTCTTCTCAACGAGAGCTAAGGCTTACCATTGACCGAGAACAACATGTGTTATCCCGAGAAGCTGAAACTGCTTCACAACGAGAATTGCGGCTCACAGCTGACCGCGAACGGCATACATTATCTCGCGAGTCCAAAACCTACACTGAGAGGGAATTACGTCTCACAGCTGACCGCGAAGGGCATACATTATCTCGCGAGTCCGAAACCTACACTGAGAGGAAATTACGTCTCACACAAAGATGTTTTATAGGTCCAGATACTGTGTACGCGCGCCTAAAACGCTTCCATTTCAAAGGCGCCAATATTGGCGTATTCGTTCGATCGTTCCGCCATTACGCCAGCGATGATCGCTGTAAACATACGTCACGCACCGGTGTTTTTAATTTCGCAAAATGACTGTTTGTGCTGTGAAATCATTTAAAAATTACTCTTGGAAAAAAGATAAGGATAAGAACATCACTTTTCATAAGTAACTATACAATTTTATGGTGTATTTCTTTGTAAAAGAATACTAAAGCTAAATGTCAATACAAGTAATAATACTGCGCAATAATATTCGAGTGTTGCCAAGTCTATGAAATGTTTTTACCATTTTTTAATGTCATGATCAACCACAAAGGTTATCTGTATAGGGGTTTTAAACAGTCTAATTTTACAGATTTTACCCAACCAATAGAGTTAAACCGTTTTAAGGGTTAGGGTTGAACTACATCTGGCAGCATGAAATTGCACTTTCCTGTGCTTCTATCCTTTTTGGTCACTCAGAACCGTTATAGTAGTAACCGGTATAGTTCCACCCTCAAAAAGCCGATTGTAAACCGGTTTTAAAAGTTTATCTGTCATTCTTGATAATTCATACTAATATAATATTATAAATGTGAAAGTGAGATTTTTTTTCAGTGAACGGAGGAATTTAAAAAAAATAAACATTTTGCTATCTCTTGGCTGAAGTTTACGCTTAACCAAACTTACTTTTTTTCGTCATTTTACTTAGGATTGAAAAATAATTTAATGTCTTCGTAAAAAGCGGCAATATTTTGTGTTCTAGAGTACAAAAGTTTAGTACTCTGTATATATTTAGTAATAATAGATTATAAATATATGTTACATACATAAATATCTACTGTGGTTTTTTATTTATTTTAACTGTTACATTAATTATAGGTTTTATTACATATCTTCAATATTTTAGTGCGATGTTCGTACCTACATAAAACATACATAAGCAACCATATCCCCATACACACACACACACAAATGCACACGCCACACACACACATTTTATACTCTTAGAATCAATAGGTACGTCAATAGGAATGAAACATAAAATCTCCCACATTTTTTGGGTAATCGATTCGCACTGTTATTACCGAAGTCACGCACATTAATGCAGCCATGATGCATAAGATATGCGCGTCACGTGGTACTCACGTACATATGAATCAAAGACTGTCTTCACTATGAACGTTGCGGTGTGTTAGCAACACGGTATCTGGACCTATAAAACATCTTTGGTCTCACAGCTAACCGCGAACGGCATACATTATCTCGCGAGTCCGAAACCTACACTGAGAGGGAATTACGTCTCACAGCTGATCGCGAACGTCATATTTTATCTCGAGAATCTGAAACTTTTACTCAATATGAAGACCGTTTGACAAATGATAGGGTTCACCATAATATTATTCGATCTCTTGATGATGAACATGAGCATGAACAACGACTAGAGTCGGGACGCGAATATTACAATTCTTTGAGACAAGAACGATTAATAAGTTTGTCTAATGAAAGATTAAGAATTGAAAATATTCGGTCTCTTGAAACGGACGAACAGCGAGAGGCCCGTCTTACTGCAGACAGATTTCGACATAGTCTTAATGACTTAGATGTACACATAGAAGAAAACAGGCGGAGGACACGGTAATCGCCGAATCCTTGTCGGAATGTTCTATCACCGGGAGGGCGACCATCTGCCCCAAGAAGGTGTCGAATTTATCGTCAACAAGTCTCTCGTTAACAAAGCTGTAAAGATTGTGTGTCGACGAGGGTTGCGTACCTTATACTCAGATTCACCAAACTTTATTCGTTGAAGGTCATAGACATTTACGCAACTACCTCGGCACATCCCGATGAGGAGGTGGACGAAATATATGAGGATATCTTTAAAGACATGCATTCCTCCAAAACCCAGTATACGGTGTTAATGGGAGACTTCAACGCAAAACTAGGCACAAGAGAACGGTGAGCTGAAGGTAGGGAAATTTGGAATAGGGCAATAAAACCCATGTGGACAGCAGCTAGCTGACTTCATGTAGAAAGACAAGAGCCCCTCTTTCTCCATGAAGATATGATAATGATATGATGAACTCTTTCTTCCAGAAGCGATCCTACAGGAAGTAGATCTGGTCAAGCCTCGATGGTTCGACAAAAAATGAGACTGATGACTAGACGCCAACTGTTCAGTGATGTCTCAGTGATCGCAAGGGTGAAAACTGGCAACGATCACTGAATAGTTATACTGAACCTAAACATTAAGTTGGAGACGTCACATCTAATGAAGTCAACGCTCCGTCCCCCTCGTGGTATAATCCAAAGTCCTGAAAACTTTCATCTTGAGTTACAAAACCGTTTTCAGTGATTAGAAGACTGTGTTATAATAATCTAACACAGTCTGTGTTAGACTATTACAGGCAGTGGGATGGTAGGTAATTTCATAACTGGTTTGTAAACTACCTTACCAAATAACGGTAACTGTGGAAAGTTTGTCAATTTTTTGTGAATCAAACCTTATTATAAAATCAGAACAATTTTCCGGGAAACAAATTTGACCTGTACCTTTAAGTAGGCCAAGGCCTCGGTTAAGATGAAAACTACATTTGTGCTAAATGAAAAAATGGAGCTCAGTCACCAATACCAAATAAGCCTCAGAGAAAAAGGTTTAAAAGATTTTTTCTATAGTATAATTAAACATTAAAAAATTTGTACATCCCACTTTAATATAAATTATTATGAATAACTCACAAACTATTGGTCAGACCATGATCAAATTTATATGAGGCCACATGTGAAGCACCTACTTTCAAATAAAAAAGAATCATTGAAATCGGTTCACCCAGAAAAAAGTTATGCGGTAACACAAATAAAAAAAACATACAGTCTAATTGAGTATCTCCTCTTGTTTGAAGTCGGTAGTAAAAGCAAACAGGCACACAGTTCACTTGATGGTAAGTGGATGCTGTGTTCCGTATATAATAACTTCATCTACTCTCGATTAAGAAACAAAATGTAGATGCGTTGTCACCCTCGAGGACTAAAGCACATACAATGCCTCATTACCAGTAAAAAGGATCTCTGGTTTTTACACTGGTTATACCGCCATCTAGCAGACGTCGTAAAATTTTTCTGGGTTTCGTATATTTTTGCGACACGAAAGAAAGATGTAATGGATTCGCTTACGCCTCCACGCGGTAACAGTCAACTATTATCTATCAATTATTTTGGCGTTTGGTGTTACATCACTGTGAAAATAATAATTAACAATGTATCCTGTTGCAAAAAAAATTCCTTCATTGTTGCAATAGTTTTCATTAGCAGATGAAAACTATTGCAACAATGAAGGAATTTTACAATGAAAATACCTTACTAGTTCAAAGAATTTTCTAAATACAATGAAAACTTCTGATAACTTAGACATCGCACCAAATTGCACACATTGCTGAATCGCACGCATTAATTGTCTAACGAAATAATACATCATCGGCTTATCGCCAGTATCGCCTCTGTTGAATTGCAAAGATATAGCAGCACCAATTACAAATAACCGATTCAACCGCACTGTGGCATTTGTCGGTTCAAGCCAAGCCGCTGTATTATTGTCAGATTTCAAAGGATAATATTGATTTATCGTAATGCGGACAGCATACTTTCAATAAATTCAATTTATTTATTATAATTTGCGGGACCGGCAGACGTTGTCCTGCCCCATACGAGCTAGCGAGCTAACGCGAAGAGTTTCACTCCGGACTTTTTAGTGTGCGTATAAGTACACAATTAATAAAACTCGACCACAGTACCATCTATCGGGCCCATATTTTGTAAATTTTTGGCATTAAGCCATATCTTCTTAATATATAAAAATAAATTTGTGTTTGTTCGTATTTTATGCGCTGCCATATCGTTCATTAGATTGCGCTAAAACTATGTCAACTTATTGCCTGCACTTACGGGAAGGTTATAGACATATTACAATTAACTTACAGTAGGTAGCCCGCCTATCGTCCCGACAAATTTATTTGAAAGTTATAAATTATAGTATATTATTCAATTTCAAGTAATGTATTATCATCATTCCTAATTACACAATATAACTGTTCAAAATTTCAATTAATATTTCCACAATTCCACAATTATATCTTATGCGGCACTATATAACGCGCCGAGTACCAGCTAGTAATAAATAAATAAATATATTTACCTTCTATTTTTTCCTTTCTTTTTTCTTAAAAAAATCCACGCCCACATCAGCTATTATATCTAATAGTGTGATGGCGTTTTATACTGGGTGGCGCTTAGGTTATCAAGTTAAATAGCACAGCAGTTTATACAAGTTGATATTATGTCTGTTAAAATAATAAAATAAACAATAATAAAAGAAAATAAAAAAATACATTTTTCAAACAAAATAAATAGAGTAAAAAATTGACAAGAAATAAATTATCCTTGATAATGTTAGTTTACTGACTAAAACCGGCAACAGCGCTCAGTGCTTACGTAATATCGACATAGGTAATTATAATACCTACACTTGACCATACATAGGTAATGCGTAAGGCGATGCTAATCCGATGTTATCAACGAATCATAATTTTCATGGTATTGTCATTATCCAAATAATCACTTTAATCTTAAAATCACTCAAGTTTCATAATCAAAACAAATCATATTTTGAAAAAAAAATCATGTCGGTGTATGCTGACGACGTGAAATTGTGATACAAAGCATCTTAAAATTTAAAAAAGTTAAGACGTTAAAAAAATAAAAGCGTGCAATTGCGCACGGGCTGTCACACCACTAAGTTATTAAATATGATTATCTAGCGTATTATTAACGTGTCCTATCACAAACAAATTAAGTAACTTATTAAAATGTTCACAAAACCAAAAAAAAAAACAACAATTAAAACTTAAAGGACGTGTACGCGAAAAACGAAAATTAGGTCAAGCGACTCATGAACCATCGCCAAAGACTAAGTGACGTACTTTCTTACTAATCGTCGTACGCGCTAGAGGTAAATATGAATTTCGACCATGAAGCAAATAAAAAGAGGAGGTGTTGTAATTAGATTTCACTATGTAACAACGCGTGACAATTTGCGGCGTGAGGGGATGTTAAGCCCCGCCCACTTTACACTATCTACATCTACCGATAAATAGTAAAACTACTCGAATCGTTCCATATCGGTGTTGCAATGTAGTTTAGCTACCTTGATGATAGATAGCGGCCTGTTCACAAAATGATTATAAACAATAAAAATAATATTTTGGCGATTAAAATTTCTTTATGTCTGAATACAAAACAAATTTCAGCATATTGTATGGTTATTTTTTTTTATAGGAGAGGGGGCAAACGAGCATGCGGCTCACCTGATGGTAAGTGAATACCGCCGTCCATGAACAACCGCAACACCAGGGGAATTGCAGATGCGTTGCCGGCCTTTTAAAAAGGAGTAGGCTCTTTTCTTGAAGGTCCCTAAGTCGTATCGGTCCGGAAAAATCGCTGGTGGTAAACTATTCCACAAGGAAGTTGTGCGAGGAAGGAAACACCTTCTAAATCGCACAGTGGTGGACCGCCAATCACCCAGATGGTGTGGGTGGTATCGGGAGTTCTGCCGCGATGTGCGTTCGTGAAATTTGGCGGCTGGGATTAATCCGAACAATTCCTCAGAGCACTCTCCATGGTAAATGCGAAAGAAAATGCAAAGATATGCAACATCTCTACGCAGTGCCAATGAGTCGAGCCGATCGGAAAGGACTCGGTCGTCGACGATTCGAGCTGCTCTGCGCTGGATGCGGTCAAGTGGAAGGAGCTGGCACTGGGGAGCCCCAGCCCAGAGATGGGAACAGTATTCCATGTGAGGCCGAACCTGCGCCTTGTAAAGTTGCAGGCGTTGAGCTGGCATGAAATACTGTCCCGCTCTGCTGAGCACGCCAAGCTTTTTAGAGGCCAATTTGGCCTTCTCTTCCAAGTGACCACGAAACCGCACGTCACTCGATATGTCGACGCCGAGGATTCTGATACTGGCTGAGGCAACAATGGGAGTACCTTGAAACTGAAGAGATACGACAAAGGGGTTCTTTTTAGCGGTAAACGCGCAAACTTGTGTCTTCTGAGGATTAAACTGGACTAGATTTAGTCGCCCCCAATCCGAGACTTTGTCCAGCAAAGACTCGACTTCAGACACAAGTTTGTTCCGGTACTCGGTGACTTTTTCCCGAGAAATATTGGCACGGCCGGTGTATAGAGCATCACCAGTGCTGTCATCCGCATAGCAATGAATGCTGCCGGCTTGCAACATATCATTGATATGCAAAAGAAACAGCGTTGGTGATAGCACGCAGCCTTGTGGAACACCAGCGTTAATAGGCTTGTAGTCGGAGCATGCACCGTCTACAACGACCTTGATGCTCCGATCTGCAAGAAAGCTGGTGATCCAATTGCATAATTTCTCGGGAAGCCCATAGGAAGGGAGCTTCGAAAGAAGCGCTTTGTGCTAAACCCGATCGAAGGCCTTCGCAATGTCCAAACTAACGGCCAATGCCTCCCCCTTGGACTCTACTGCCTCCGCCTATTTATGGGTCAGGTAGACCAGAAGATCACCAGCTGATCGACCCCGACGAAAACCGTATTGGCGGTCGCTAATCAGCTGGTGATCCTCAAGGTACCGGATGAGCTGGCAGTTAATAATGGATTCCATTATTTTGGAGAACAAGGGGGTGTTGGTGATAGGCCTGTAGTTGGACGGCTCTGAGTGGTCGCCTTTTTTAGGGATCGGGTGGACAAAAGCTATCTTCCATGATTTAGTGACTACGCCTAGGGAGTAGGAGTACCGGAAAAGACGCGTTAAAACCGGTGCCAACTCCAGAGCACACGTCCTCAGCACAATTGAAGGGATTCCGTCAGGCACACTCGACTTGTGGATGTTAAGGGAGAGGAGTGCTCTGCGAACCGAGCGCTGTGAGAACCACACATCCGGCATGGAGCACTCACACCACGGGATGGTCGGCGGTGTGTACCCCCCGTCATCAACAGTCGAGTTGGACGCAAAAAGGAAGCCTAAAAGGTTGGCTTTCTCTTTTGCGTCGTGGGCCAGTGAGTCGTCCTCCCTGTGCAGAGATGGTAATGATGGCTTACAGAAATTTCCTTGGACAGCCTTGGCGAGAGACCCGAATGCACGGGTTCCCGAAGGAAGGCGAACTAGAGTCTCGCCAATTCTGTCTATGTGCTCTGACTTTGCCTTGGCAATAACTCTTTTGAAGGACCTGGAGGCGAAGTTATACTTCTTTTTAAGTGTGCTGGTGTTTACATCCCGAGTCGCCAAAGCCGCAGCCCAGGCTTGATAACACTCCTGCTTACTGCGTAATGCAGTCTTACAGGAGCGACCAGACCAAGGCTGAGATCTGCCTCCGATGGGTACCACAGATGATGGAATAAATAGTTCCATTCCCTGTAGCACCACGTCAGTGACAGAGTCAGCAACAGCGCTGGGATCATCCGGCGAGAAGCAAACCCGCCCCTATGGGTAGGAAGCAAAGAAAGACCGCATTCCGTCCCAATCCGCCGACCTGTAATGCCAAACACGACGGCAACCTGCAGAACGCAACCGCGAGGGGAGCGTGAGTGGCACCACACTCCGGATCAGACAATGGTCCGAAGAGCCAAGAGGGGCATCGACGGAAACCTGATATCCGTCCGGATGAGAGGTCAGCAGAAGGTCCAACAAGGAAGGTGTATGATCCTCAACATCTGGAGTCCACGTAGATGATGTAACCAGTTGTGTCAGACCATATGCCAAGGCAAAGTCATAAACAGATCTCCCCGTATGATCGGTTAAACGTGAACCGAGCCATTCGGCGTGGTGGGCGTTAAAATCGCCAAGAATCACGATCTCTGCGGATGGGACCTGTTGTAGCAAGGAATCTGTAGCCATTTGGACGTGGTCGATGAGTCGGTCTGTTTCGGCATTAATTTTGCCCCCCCCCCCCCCCAGAATACGCGGGGCAGCCTGAGCACCCACGCTCAGGAGTGGAATAGCATGATCGTGGATGCTCAGCGAGGGATTCTCCAGGGGTACTGGTACCCTCCTGGGGTAGTTTATGATGTAATTCCGCTACCATGTTGATGGGGGGGGGGGGGAATTGGGCCTCCGATCACCTGCACTCACCAGACGAAACGCGGAAGCAGAGCTTCCACTTCACGCCGGTATTCTGTGAGGTCGTGGTACTAACCCGGCTCGAGCCGGCCCATACGTGCAACAGCAAAGGCTGCTGCGTGGCTCTACCACCGTCACCAATATTGAGCTCTACTTACCTTTATATTTTTAGTTAACATGACAGAAAGTGTCGCCATCTAGTGTCGAATTTATTTAATTATATTTGAAAGCCGAAGCAGAGATTTTTCTAGAACTATTTTAATAAATTAGGTTAAAAATTTACTTACTTACAAATGAAATGTGATGCCATCCACAGCATCAGAGCGTCTATTTGAGTAGTTTTTACACGATGAAACACAACACTTCATCCTTTTCTTCTTAAACTACGAAAATACACCGATTTGCGATTTTCAACACATAAGAGCACAGGACGAATGCTGACAGTATACTAACTAAAGCCACGCCCACTATGATGAAGTCAGGACCTACTTAGAATCACAGTGCACAGTTGCTTATGCCATCTCCTCTTTGTATTTGCTTCCTGATTTCGACACTCCGTCCCATTTCTTGTCACTCCGCGCATAGAGAATTATGCCTTAAGTCCTTTATTTTAAGTAAACTTATCGCTTGAATTTGTTTTCACACACCCGCAGCGCGCGGTCATTTTGTTTTTAATTTCACGCATAAAATTATGCCAATGTGTAATTATGTTATATGTTTTTTTTAATTGTGTATCTTTAAAGAAATTTATGTAGGATACGTCTTATCATCTAATGTGATAACTTTGTCGTCACTCGGTATATATAAATTGCAGAAGGATAAAACATCCAGACTTGGAATAATTATTTGTAGACCATAATAGTAATAATTAAGTTTTCCTTATTAATTGTTTTATACCTTCTCTTTCTGTTATACCTATATCAGTCTGTTTTATATGATCATGTCCTGGGCATCTGCCCAGCCATCTGGCTAGGCTCCGTCGAGACTGACCGTCACTGAAATTCGGTCACGGTGACATTTTCTAAATAATCTGGTCTTCTAGCAAATATAGTAAAAGTTATAAAAACAGTTATTAATCGTTTTGAACACAAAAAAATTAATTATTCAATGCAAAGTTGTGTCAAATGTTTTTATATTTTGTAAGAGTATCATTGATTTTTCAGATTTAATTCGAAATATGTTTTTGTGTATCTGTAATTTATATTATAATCTAGCCTAAAATAAAGGAAGAGTATAGACGAGACTTGGTAACTCTGGCACTGACCAAAAAGCCTTAAAAATAGAATTTTAAGAATTGTTTCATCATCATCATGCAGCATTACAGCCTACACTGTTGAACATAGGCCTTCCGCAAAGAATGCCACAAAGCACTTTACTGAGGAATTATTCTGCCAGTTTCATCATCACCATTATCATTACAGCCCTTTACAAGTCTACTGCTGAACATAGGCCTCCCCCAAGGAATGCCACAAAGCACGGTGCTGAGCCACCTGCATCCATCGACGTCCTGCATATCTTACCAGGTCGTCACTCCATCTAGTGGGGGGACTCCCTACACTTTGTCCGCCGATATAAGGCCACCACTCAAGAACCTTTTTCTCCATCGGTTGTCGGTTTTTAAAGCTATATGGCCGGCCCATTGCTACTTCACGTTAGTAATCTGTTGGGCTATGTCGGTCACTCTGGTTCTACTGCGGATATCCTCATTTCTAAGTTTATCACGCAGAAAAACTCCGTGCATTCACAGAAGCGATCCTACAGGAAGTAGATCTGGTCAAGCCTCGATGGTTCGACAAAAAATGAGACTGATGACTAGACGCCAACTGTTCAGTGATGTCTCAGTGATCGCAAGGGTGAAAACTGGCAACGATCACTGAATAGTTATACTGAACCTAAACATTAAGTTGGAGACGTCACATCTAATGAAGTCAACGCTCCGTCCCCCTCGTGGTATAATCCAAAGTCCTGAAAACTTTCATCTTGAGTTACAAAACCGTTTTCAGTGATTAGAAGACTGTGTTATAATAATCTAACACAGTCTGTGTTAGACTATTACAGGCAGTGGGATGGTAGGTAATTTCATAACTGGTTTGTAAACTACCTTACCAAATAACGGTAACTGTGGAAAGTTTGTCAATTTTTTGTGAATCAAACCTTATTATAAAATCAGAACAATTTTCCGGGAAACAAATTTGACCTGTACCTTTAAGTAGGCCAAGGCCTCGGTTAAGATGAAAACTACATTTGTGCTAAATGAAAAAATGGAGCTCAGTCACCAATACCAAATAAGCCTCAGAGAAAAAGGTTTAAAAGATTTTTTCTATAGTATAATTAAACATTAAAAAATTTGTACATCCCACTTTAATATAAATTATTATGAATAACTCACAAACTATTGGTCAGACCATGATCAAATTTATATGAGGCCACATGTGAAGCACCTACTTTCAAATAAAAAAGAATCATTGAAATCGGTTCACCCAGAAAAAAGTTATGCGGTAACACAAATAAAAAAAACATACAGTCTAATTGAGTATCTCCTCTTGTTTGAAGTCGGTAGTAAAAGCAAACAGGCACACAGTTCACTTGATGGTAAGTGGATGCTGTGTTCCGTATATAATAACTTCATCTACTCTCGATTAAGAAACAAAATGTAGATGCGTTGTCACCCTCGAGGACTAAAGCACATACAATGCCTCATTACCAGTAAAAAGGATCTCTGGTTTTTACACTGGTTATACCGCCATCTAGCAGACGTCGTAAAATTTTTCTGGGTTTCGTATATTTTTGCGACACGAAAGAAAGATGTAATGGATTCGCTTACGCCTCCACGCGGTAACAGTCAACTATTATCTATCAATTATTTTGGCGTTTGGTGTTACATCACTGTGAAAATAATAATTAACAATGTATCCTGTTGCAAAAAAAATTCCTTCATTGTTGCAATAGTTTTCATTAGCAGATGAAAACTATTGCAACAATGAAGGAATTTTACAATGAAAATACCTTACTAGTTCAAAGAATTTTCTAAATACAATGAAAACTTCTGATAACTTAGACATCGCACCAAATTGCACACATTGCTGAATCGCACGCATTAATTGTCTAACGAAATAATACATCATCGGCTTATCGCCAGTATCGCCTCTGTTGAATTGCAAAGATATAGCAGCACCAATTACAAATAACCGATTCAACCGCACTGTGGCATTTGTCGGTTCAAGCCAAGCCGCTGTATTATTGTCAGATTTCAAAGGATAATATTGATTTATCGTAATGCGGACAGCATACTTTCAATAAATTCAATTTATTTATTATAATTTGCGGGACCGGCAGACGTTGTCCTGCCCCATACGAGCTAGCGAGCTAACGCGAAGAGTTTCACTCCGGACTTTTTAGTGTGCGTATAAGTACACAATTAATAAAACTCGACCACAGTACCATCTATCGGGCCCATATTTTGTAAATTTTTGGCATTAAGCCATATCTTCTTAATATATAAAAATAAATTTGTGTTTGTTCGTATTTTATGCGCTGCCATATCGTTCATTAGATTGCGCTAAAACTATGTCAACTTATTGCCTGCACTTACGGGAAGGTTATAGACATATTACAATTAACTTACAGTAGGTAGCCCGCCTATCGTCCCGACAAATTTATTTGAAAGTTATAAATTATAGTATATTATTCAATTTCAAGTAATGTATTATCATCATTCCTAATTACACAATATAACTGTTCAAAATTTCAATTAATATTTCCACAATTCCACAATTATATCTTATGCGGCACTATATAACGCGCCGAGTACCAGCTAGTAATAAATAAATAAATATATTTACCTTCTATTTTTTCCTTTCTTTTTTCTTAAAAAAATCCACGCCCACATCAGCTATTATATCTAATAGTGTGATGGCGTTTTATACTGGGTGGCGCTTAGGTTATCAAGTTAAATAGCACAGCAGTTTATACAAGTTGATATTATGTCTGTTAAAATAATAAAATAAACAATAATAAAAGAAAATAAAAAAATACATTTTTCAAACAAAATAAATAGAGTAAAAAATTGACAAGAAATAAATTATCCTTGATAATGTTAGTTTACTGACTAAAACCGGCAACAGCGCTCAGTGCTTACGTAATATCGACATAGGTAATTATAATACCTACACTCGACCATACATAGGTAATGCGTAAGGCGATGCTAATCCGATGTTATCAACGAATCATAATTTTCATGGTATTGTCATTATCCAAATAATCACTTTAATCTTAAAATCACTCAAGTTTCATAATCAAAACAAATCATATTTTGAAAAAAAAATCATGTCGGTGTATGCTGACGACGTGAAATTGTGATACAAAGCATCTTAAAATTTAAAAAAGTTAAGACGTTAAAAAAATAAAAGCGTGCAATTGCGCACGGGCTGTCACACCACTAAGTTATTAAATATGATTATCTAGCGTATTATTAACGTGTCCTATCACAAACAAATTAAGTAACTTATTAAAATGTTCACAAAACCAAAAAAAAAACAACAATTAAAACTTAAAGGACGTGTACGCGAAAAACGAAAATTAGGTCAAGCGACTCATGAACCATCGCCAAAGACTAAGTGACGTACTTTCTTACTAATCGTCGTACGCGCTAGAGGTAAATATGAATTTCGACCATGAAGCAAATAAAAAGAGGAGGTGTTGTAATTAGATTTCACTATGTAACAACGCGTGACAATTTGCGGCGTGAGGGGATGTTAAGCCCCGCCCACTTTACACTATCTACATCTACCGATAAATAGTAAAACTACTCGAATCGTTCCATATCGGTGTTGCAATGTAGTTTAGCTACCTTGATGATAGATAGCGGCCTGTTCACAAAATGATTATAAACAATAAAAATAATATTTTGGCGATTAAAATTTCTTTATGTCTGAATACAAAACAAATTTCAGCATATTGTATGGTTATTTTTTTTTATAGGAGAGGGGGCAAACGAGCATGTGGCTCACCTGATGGTAAGTGAATACCGCCGTCCATGAACAACCGCAACACCAGGGGAATTGCAGATGCGTTGCCGGCCTTTTAAAAAGGAGTAGGCTCTTTTCTTGAAGGTCCCTAAGTCGTATCGGTCCGGAAAAATCGCTGGTGGTAAACTATTCCACAAGGAAGTTGTGCGAGGAAGGAAACACCTTCTAAATCGCACAGTGGTGGACCGCCAATCACCCAGATGGTGTGGGTGGTATCGGGAGTTCTGCCGCGATGTGCGTTCGTGAAATTTGGCGGCTGGGATTAATCCGAACAATTCCTCAGAGCACTCTCCATGGTAAATGCGAAAGAAAATGCAAAGATATGCAACATCTCTACGCAGTGCCAATGAGTCGAGCCGATCGGAAAGGACTCGGTCGTCGACGATTCGAGCTGCTCTGCGCTGGATGCGGTCAAGTGGAAGGAGCTGGCACTGGGGAGCCCCAGCCCAGAGATGGGAACAGTATTCCATGTGAGGCCGAACCTGCGCCTTGTAAAGTTGCAGGCGTTGAGCTGGCATGAAATACTGTCCCGCTCTGCTGAGCACGCCAAGCTTTTTAGAGGCCAATTTGGCCTTCTCTTCCAAGTGACCACGAAACCGCACGTCACTCGATATGTCGACGCCGAGGATTCTGATACTGGCTGAGGCAACAATGGGAGTACCTTGAAACTGAAGAGATACGACAAAGGGGTTCTTTTTAGCGGTAAACGCGCAAACTTGTGTCTTCTGAGGATTAAACTGGACTAGATTTAGTCGCCCCCAATCCGAGACTTTGTCCAGCAAAGACTCGACTTCAGACACAAGTTTGTTCCGGTACTCGGTGACTTTTTCCCGAGAAATATTGGCACGGCCGGTGTATAGAGCATCACCAGTGCTGTCATCCGCATAGCAATGAATGCTGCCGGCTTGCAACATATCATTGATATGCAAAAGAAACAGCGTTGGTGATAGCACGCAGCCTTGTGGAACACCAGCGTTAATAGGCTTGTAGTCGGAGCATGCACCGTCTACAACGACCTTGATGCTCCGATCTGCAAGAAAGCTGGTGATCCAATTGCATAATTTCTCGGGAAGCCCATAGGAAGGGAGCTTCGAAAGAAGCGCTTTGTGCTAAACCCGATCGAAGGCCTTCGCAATGTCCAAACTAACGGCCAATGCCTCCCCCTTGGACTCTACTGCCTCCGCCTATTTATGGGTCAGGTAGACCAGAAGATCACCAGCTGATCGACCCCGACGAAAACCGTATTGGCGGTCGCTAATCAGCTGGTGATCCTCAAGGTACCGGATGAGCTGGCAGTTAATAATGGATTCCATTATTTTGGAGAACAAGGGGGTGTTGGTGATAGGCCTGTAGTTGGACGGCTCTGAGTGGTCGCCTTTTTTAGGGATCGGGTGGACAAAAGCTATCTTCCATGATTTAGTGACTACGCCTAGGGAGTAGGAGTACCGGAAAAGACGCGTTAAAACCGGTGCCAACTCCAGAGCACACGTCCTCAGCACAATTGAAGGGATTCCGTCAGGCACACTCGACTTGTGGATGTTAAGGGAGAGGAGTGCTCTGCGAACCGAGCGCTGTGAGAACCACACATCCGGCATGGAGCACTCACACCACGGGATGGTCGGCGGTGTGTACCCCCCGTCATCAACAGTCGAGTTGGACGCAAAAAGGAAGCCTAAAAGGTTGGCTTTCTCTTTTGCGTCGTGGGCCAGTGAGTCGTCCTCCCTGTGCAGAGATGGTAATGATGGCTTACAGAAATTTCCTTGGACAGCCTTGGCGAGAGACCCGAATGCACGGGTTCCCGAAGGAAGGCGAACTAGAGTCTCGCCAATTCTGTCTATGTGCTCTGACTTTGCCTTGGCAATAACTCTTTTGAAGGACCTGGAGGCGAAGTTATACTTCTTTTTAAGTGTGCTGGTGTTTACATCCCGAGTCGCCAAAGCCGCAGCCCAGGCTTGATAACACTCCTGCTTACTGCGTAATGCAGTCTTACAGGAGCGACCAGACCAAGGCTGAGATCTGCCTCCGATGGGTACCACAGATGATGGAATAAATAGTTCCATTCCCTGTAGCACCACGTCAGTGACAGAGTCAGCAACAGCGCTGGGATCATCCGGCGAGAAGCAAACCCGCCCCTATGGGTAGGAAGCAAAGAAAGACCGCATTCCGTCCCAATCCGCCGACCTGTAATGCCAAACACGACGGCAACCTGCAGAACGCAACCGCGAGGGGAGCGTGAGTGGCACCACACTCCGGATCAGACAATGGTCCGAAGAGCCAAGAGGGGCATCGACGGAAACCTGATATCCGTCCGGATGAGAGGTCAGCAGAAGGTCCAACAAGGAAGGTGTATGATCCTCAACATCTGGAGTCCACGTAGATGATGTAACCAGTTGTGTCAGACCATATGCCAAGGCAAAGTCATAAACAGATCTCCCCGTATGATCGGTTAAACGTGAACCGAGCCATTCGGCGTGGTGGGCGTTAAAATCGCCAAGAATCACGATCTCTGCGGATGGGACCTGTTGTAGCAAGGAATCTGTAGCCATTTGGACGTGGTCGATGAGTCGGTCTGTTTCGGCATTAATTTTGCCCCCCCCCCCCCCCCAGAATACGCGGGGCAGCCTGAGCACCCACGCTCAGGAGTGGAATAGCATGATCGTGGATGCTCAGCGAGGGATTCTCCAGGGGTACTGGTACCCTCCTGGGGTAGTTTATGATGTAATTCCGCTACCATGTTGATGGGGGGGGGGGGGAATTGGGCCTCCGATCACCTGCACTCACCAGACGAAACGCGGAAGCAGAGCTTCCACTTCACGCCGGTATTCTGTGAGGTCGTGGTACTAACCCGGCTCGAGCCGGCCCATACGTGCAACAGCAAAGGCTGCTGCGTGGCTCTACCACCGTCACCAATATTGAGCTCTACTTACCTTTATATTTTTAGTTAACATGACAGAAAGTGTCGCCATCTAGTGTCGAATTTATTTAATTATATTTGAAAGCCGAAGCAGAGATTTTTCTAGAACTATTTTAATAAATTAGGTTAAAAATTTACTTACTTACAAATGAAATGTGATGCCATCCACAGCATCAGAGCGTCTATTTGAGTAGTTTTTACACGATGAAACACAACACTTCATCCTTTTCTTCTTAAACTACGAAAATACACCGATTTGCGATTTTCAACACATAAGAGCACAGGACGAATGCTGACAGTATACTAACTAAAGCCACGCCCACTATGATGAAGTCAGGACCTACTTAGAATCACAGTGCACAGTTGCTTATGCCATCTCCTCTTTGTATTTGCTTCCTGATTTCGACACTCCGTCCCATTTCTTGTCACTCCGCGCATAGAGAATTATGCCTTAAGTCCTTTATTTTAAGTAAACTTATCGCTTGAATTTGTTTTCACACACCCGCAGCGCGCGGTCATTTTGTTTTTAATTTCACGCATAAAATTATGCCAATGTGTAATTATGTTATATGTTTTTTTTAATTGTGTATCTTTAAAGAAATTTATGTAGGATACGTCTTATCATCTAATGTGATAACTTTGTCGTCACTCGGTATATATAAATTGCAGAAGGATAAAACATCCAGACTTGGAATAATTATTTGTAGACCATAATAGTAATAATTAAGTTTTCCTTATTAATTGTTTTATACCTTCTCTTTCTGTTATACCTATATCAGTCTGTTTTATATGATCATGTCCTGGGCATCTGCCCAGCCATCTGGCTAGGCTCCGTCGAGACTGACCGTCACTGAAATTCGGTCACGGTGACATTTTCTAAATAATCTGGTCTTCTAGCAAATATAGTAAAAGTTATAAAAACAGTTATTAATCGTTTTGAACACAAAAAAATTAATTATTCAATGCAAAGTTGTGTCAAATGTTTTTATATTTTGTAAGAGTATCATTGATTTTTCAGATTTAATTCGAAATATGTTTTTGTGTATCTGTAATTTATATTATAATCTAGCCTAAAATAAAGGAAGAGTATAGACGAGACTTGGTAACTCTGGCACTGACCAAAAAGCCTTAAAAATAGAATTTTAAGAATTGTTTCATCATCATCATGCAGCATTACAGCCTACACTGTTGAACATAGGCCTTCCGCAAAGAATGCCACAAAGCACTTTACTGAGGAATTATTCTGCCAGTTTCATCATCACCATTATCATTACAGCCCTTTACAAGTCTACTGCTGAACATAGGCCTCCCCCAAGGAATGCCACAAAGCACGGTGCTGAGCCACCTGCATCCATCGACGTCCTGCATATCTTACCAGGTCGTCACTCCATCTAGTGGGGGGACTCCCTACACTTTGTCCGCCGATATAAGGCCACCACTCAAGAACCTTTTTCTCCATCGGTTGTCGGTTTTTAAAGCTATATGGCCGGCCCATTGCTACTTCACGTTAGTAATCTGTTGGGCTATGTCGGTCACTCTGGTTCTACTGCGGATATCCTCATTTCTAAGTTTATCACGCAGAAAAACTCCGTGCATTCCCCTCTCCATAGCTCGCTGAGTGCCCTTGAGCTTCCTCATCCGGCCAGCAGTGAAGTGAAGTGAAACGTCTCAGTTCCATAGGTCATCACTGGCAATATGCACTGGTTGTACAGTTTCGTTTTCAAGTTTTGAGGTATACCTGATGAGAAGAGTTCCGTAATTTCCCGAATGCTGCCCAACTGAGTTGAATCCGTCGATTGACCTCTCGGTCGAAGTTAGGCTTACCTAGTCGGACTATTTGGCCCAGGTAAACATACTCTTCAACAACTTTGAGCTTAGTGCTCCCAACAACTACCCGCGTATGTGTGACATGGACATTAAACATGATCTTTGTTTTGTCCATATTCATCTTAAGACCTATCCGTTCGGAAACACTATTGAGGTCATTGAGCATGGTGCTTAGGTCCTCCATCGATTCTGCCATAAGGACTATATCGTCGGCAAATCGAAGGTGAGTGATGTACTCGCCATTAATGTTAATACCGTATCCTTTCCAGTCCAGAAGCTTGAAAAAAGTGCTAAAGTCTTTTCGGAAACCGGCTTGTTCGGGAGGCTGAAAGTCGTCAAGTCTGCGCGCGAGACGATTTGTAATGACTCTCGAAGACAGTAAGAAGACGTGGCTCAGAAGGGAAATCGGTCTGTAGTTCTTCAAGAGAACGTTGTCACCTTTCTTGAAGAACAAGGCTACCTACCGCACTGCCCCACGCCTCCGGTGTAACGCCACCATGGAGGATGGAGCAACCATGGAGGATAGAAGCTCCACTGTAATTCCATTCTCGCCTGGACCTTGTCGTTCTTAAGGTTCTGGAGAGCCATTCTAATCTCGCTCAGACTGACGTCCGGGATATCATCGGAATAGGGTCGGATAAGTCTCGCTCTTGGATCGTTACTCACACTTGCGTGTGGCTCCAACGATTATGTGAACAACTGCCCATAGAACCTCTCAATCTCACTCAAAATCTCATGTGTCCCGGAAACGACGCTGCCACACTCGGTCTTCAGCTTCGACAGTTGGCTCTTTCTGGCAGACAGATCTCTAGCAAAGACTTTGGAGCCCTGGTTCCGCTCGATCGCTTCTTTAATACGAGCAGTATTAAAGTTGCGTAAGTCCCGCCGCATGCATTTTGAAAACTGTCTGTTCAATTGACTGTACGGAGCGTTGACTTCATTAGACGTGACCTCTCCAACTTAACGATTAGGTTCAGTGTGCCTCTCACCATTCGGTGATCGCTACCGGTTTTCACCCTCGCTCATCACTGAGACATCACTGAACAGTTGTCGTCATCTCATTTTTTGTCGAACCGTGGGGGCTCCATTTCCTGTGCGGCCACTTCTGGAAGAAAGAGTTCATCATAAAGAGTCCCTCTTTCTCCATGAATTCGGCCAGCTGCTGGCCCCTTGGGTTCCGTTGCCCTATTCCAAATTTTCCCACTTTCAGCTCACCGTTCTCTCTTGTGCCTAGTTTTACGTTGAAGTCTCCCGTTAACACCCTATAGTTCCGTATTAGTAGACGATTACCGTGTTCTCCCCCTCTCTTCGGACTTCGGATAATCCTATAATATGCCAGCGCAACTTGTCTGTCTCTTCTTCCAGCTCCACGATCTTCTCGTCAGTCCACAGGGTGCGTGCGTTGTACGTTGCCAGGTCGAGTCGTCTAAGGTGGCATAAAATAAGAAATAAGTTAGAAAATCTATTGTAGTGTATTATTTATGAAAACAAAACGATTAACATAAAGAATACGCTAGTGAAATTTTCGTTTTTGAACGTTATCTTCCAATAGAGGACTTCTTATTTTGAAACTTGAGAGTTCAAACTTCAAACTATTTTCTTAAACAGTAAAAGAGAGATTTTCGATTAGATTTGAAACGAGTGCAGTATAACCGATTCTCTATTAAATTGAGCATTTTAATATCTTTAAAAAAAGAAAAAAGAAACTTTTTTAACGTGGTAGAGCCATGCTGCAGCTATATTACTGGTATAGTTGTAGCATGAATGGGTCGGCTCGACCGGGGAAGGACCACGCTCTCACAGTATGTCAGCGTAAAATAGCAGCATAACGCTGTTATGTTTCGTATAGTGAGTGTAGAGAACCGGAGATCCTTTTTTACTGGACTAAGATGGAATGCCTCGTGCATTCCATCTTAGTCCTCACGGGTGACAACGCATCTGAATTTTGATTCGTAATCGAGGATAGATGTAGATGTCTATGGGCCGCAGCTTCCACTTACCATCAGGTGGACTGTGTGCTCGTTTGTAACCCTAATTCTATAAAAAAAACTTGACAGTTCAAACTTCAAACTATTTTCTTAAAAAGAAAAAGAGAGATTTTCGATTCCATTTGAAACGAGCGCAGTATAATCGATACTCGATTAAATTGAGCATTTTAATATCTATTTTCGATTATTTTTCTATGTTAATTAGGGAGACAAAAAATGCGTACATATCTACAAAAAATAATAAAAAATACGAAATACCAAAATTCCAACAAGTGAAAGTTACAATAACAATTTAACTAATGGATCTCAGATCGATATCCCTAACATTCACTTCACATAGTTGTTGTTGTTTCAACTTCCATTAATCGTTTCACCATTTCGTTTCATTATTAACCACAGCTTTTTGGTGATTTTATAATGATCCTGCTTTAATATATTTGAGTAATTATAGTGAAAAATAGCCCGTTACAGTGTAATAACAGTAAAAATCACCTGTTACAGTGTACGTAATAGATAATCTCGCTTTTACTTATTCTACAATAACTCGGCTCCTAGATTGACAGATCTTGCAAGATTTTCAGCTATGAATTGTTTATATATACGCTTTCATCTTGTTAACACTTGGGCCCATGAATGTATGGGGACGTCTCCTTCTCCTTTCTACACTTCTTCTCCATATAAACTTCAACTATGACAAATCCCACTCTACTCCGTGCGCGTATTTTACTTAAAAAGGAGTACAAAGCTTCCCCTTCGTGTATTAATAGTATATAGAATAAGCTCTAATTGATTTAGTTTTTGCCTATCTAAATAAATATTATAATGTATCAAAAGGTTTTTATATAAAAAACAATTTTAAAATACTAATTTATTAATAATACTTACTATATATAGATATCTTCCGGAGATTAAGACACATCTTCTCGTCAGGCATACCTCAAAACAAGATTTGTAATTTAAAATTAAAGAGTTTTGCACCTATTATAACTTTGGCTTTTTGGTATATTTACGTAAATTTTATGTACAAAGTTTGAGTAAAAAAGTGATATACACTCTGTAAACACTAGGAACAAACACAAGCTAGTGATACCAGTTTCTCGACTCCACAGAGTCAGTAATTCGTTCTTGGGGGCAATGTATACTATACTGTACACTATTTCAACAAAGTCCCAGAAACTATACTAGGTCTCTCTTTTACAAAGTTTAAATATTTTATTTAACAACAACTATAAAAGAATTAGTATTATATAGATGAATACATGGTTGATTACAACCCCGGGAATGAGGCGGCCGCTTCCATGCTGTTTCTAAAATAAATTTTGTAAATAGATTGTACCTTTCATGTAAAATTTACTTTAAAAAAAAGACCCGCTGGGTTTCTTGCAAGTTCTTCCCAGGACAGAGGTTTTTTTTCCGAACCAGTGGTAAAATTGAACAAAAAATATTCTATTCTATTCTATTGTTAAACGTAACTTTATTACTATAAACTAAATATAGTAAAAAGAAGGTCAGCTTATTTACGTCCTATCGGCCTTCTCTCATTCGAGAGAGTTACCCGTTCTGTGAAATTTACGGCAACTGCTTAGACTCTGAGTTATTACAGTAAAATCGTAGTATTGCTTTTTATTAGAGTTGGTTTTTATTGTAAGGGAAAAACGAGCACACAGTCCACCTGATACTAAGTGGATACTCTGGCTCATAAACATACACATATATCCTCGATTAAGAATCAAAATGCAAATGCGTTGTCACCCATGAGCACTAAGATGGAATGCCTTATTACCTCGTTAAAATGTCTCGGAATGTAAATACCCTTATTATCCAACTCGTCAATGAATCTAATAAAAACTTTACATCACTGGTATCGATAATTAGGATAATTACCAAGCTTCATTAAAGTAATCAGCTGTTGTGTAGGCGCCATATTTATACTACGATAAGTGTATTACTTTAGGCAAAAATTAAAATGTCAATTAAGATATAAGAATATGGAAATTCAACGATATTGTCATGACAATAGAGTCGTTGGTGAAATAAAACTTTTGACTATTCTTAGGGTTGGGCTTCAGAAGTACATAATATGTACGAGTATAATGATATAATATTTATTAAAAGGCGTGATCCATTTCGAGGTTCCCTAATTTTTTAAAGAAAAAAACACAGAATATTCAAATTTAATGGAGAATGTTTATTATCATTTGAAAGAACATTCTTTGGCATTTATTTTTTGAAGATTATGTTTATCAAATGTTGGCCGTTGCTACGTCGCAGATGGTCCATCCGTTGAGTCCAATTTTCGATGACTCGTTCGAGCATTTCGACTGGTAACTGGCGAATGACACGCGTGATGTTTTCCTCCAAGGTCTGAATCGAAGCGGGTTTGTCCGCATTAACTTTAGACTTTACATATCCCCACAGAAAAAAGTCTAACGGTGTGATATCACACGGTCTTGGTAGCCAATCGACCGGCCCAAAACGTGAAATTATGTGCTCACCGAAATGTTCTTTGATTGATGCGATGTGTGGGAAGTGGCACCGTCTTGCTGAAACCAAATAGCGCCGAGATAACGAGCTTCAATTTCAGGTATCAAATAGTCGGTTATCATGGCACGATAACGGTCGCCATTGATGGATACGTTTGCACTGGCATCATTTTTAAAGAAATATGGACCGATGATTCCACCAGCCCACAAACCACACCAAACCGTTGTTTTTTCTGGATGAAGTGGCAGTTCTTGAATCTCTTTAGGTTGTTCTTCGTCCCAAATGCAGCAATTTTATTTGTTTACATACCCATTGAGCCAGAAATGGGCCTCATCGCTAAACAAAATTTGCCTCGAAAACGTCGGATCTTCTTGGAACTTTTCAAGAGCCCATAGAGCGAAGCGATATCGCTTGGGAAGGTCGAGCGGCTTCAGTTGTTACACAAACTGTATTTTGTACGCTTTCAATTTAAGATCTCGACGTAAATGCGCCAAGTCGTTCCATACGTTAGTCCGAGTTGCTGCGAACGGTGCCGAATCGACTCTCCACGGTCTTCGTGTACACTCTCAGCTACGGCCGCTATATTTTCTTCACAGCGTGCTGGACGTGGTCTCTTCGGTGGAATATTAGCCAATAATGAATGCTGGGTCTCAAAATGGGTGATGGTGTTACGAATAGTACGCTCAGTAGGCCAATTATGTTGACTATATGTTGAGCGAAGTGCACGAAACACATTCCTCACAGAACGTGAATTTTCGTAATAAAGTTGAACGATTTATAAACGTTGTTCAGGCGTAAGTCTTTCCATTATGAAATGCCAAACAATACTAAACAAAAATAACATGACAACATGACACGACTCACACGTGATCTGTAAAAAAAGGCTATTGAAAAAAGTATCTCTGCTTGAATCACCCAGTATAAAAATACATATCGCTACATATATTATACTAGCTGACCAAACAGACGTTGTTCTGCTCTTTCCGACGACCCTTTCTATGAAAAATCCTTAAGTTCGCAATAAAAAAATATTGAAGGTCACTATCCATAATAAAAAATAACCATTATAAAAAATATGGCTGTCTGTCTGTCATTACGTCTGGCCGGGCTAATCTTTGGAATAACTGAATCGATTGTGATGGAACTTTACAAATGTATAGAAAGCAATGCCATAGGCTGTATATTATTGGAAAATCATGAAGAAATAAAAAAAAGATAAAACGAAAAATTGGTAAGATAAATGGTCTTTGATTATCTTAAATCTAAGTATACGTGGTAGAGCCATGTTGCTGCTATGTTAGTAGTATAGTTGTAGCACGAATGGGTCGGCTTGACCGGGGAAGGATCACGCTCTCACAGAACACCAGCGTCAAATAGTAGCTTAACATTACTGTGTTTCGTATGGTGAGTGTAGAGACCCTTTTTACTGGAAAAGAGGCATACCACCTTAGTCCTCACGGGTGAGAACGCATCTGCATTTTGATTCTTTATTGAGGATAGATGTAGATGTCTATGGGTCACAACAAGCACTTACCATCAAGTGGACTGTGTGCTCGTTTGTCAACCTATCCTATAAAAAAAGTACCTACCTAGGCGAAGCCGGGACGTGTCGCTAGTTAATAATAAAATTTAATAAAACTTTATTGTATAAAGCGTCTTTATAGTCTTATAATACATACAAAGTAATATTTTATTCAGAACACAGTTGTAGATTATTCGAAGCGACCCGCAATCTCAGTGGGTGTCCTGCAGAATTTGATGGATGAACAACCAGACGTACTGTAGTTGTTACAGGTGAATTTATAGCTAGGATATCTATTAAACTTGTTATCTTATGTTATGTCTTAACAATTTTATTTGCACTAACAAAACCTAATTACTAACAAATATGTATCTTAAGCCAACTATTTAAGAATGTATTATTTGTGTGCCGTTGTTGATATTAAGTTGGGAATTACTTCAGTATCTGTGTGGAGGTCGCATCTTAATGCAATTTTATAAAGGTTGCTAAGGGATGTATATTACGAACCGATAACAAGTTAAAATGATAAGGCGTTGAAATTAATATAATATGCTTCCATTAAGTTGCGCCGTGTGTCCGCTGTAAGTCTGACTAGGGTATGACGTTCTAATTAGTATCTTAGATATTAAGGAATTACTATAATATGAAAAATATAATACACCTATGTTGAGCCGATACATTAATGTTATCTTTGGTAAAGATAAACTAATCTTATTAGTATAATGATTTCTTATATTTACGCGAATACTACACATGGAATAAAACTAATTTTACGGATTTTATCGCGTTCAATTTTAACTTTTAGAACGAAGTTTTTTATCGGAGGGTACGAATTTGGCGGATGGGGGATAGGCGAGAAAAATTGTAAGGCTTTTCCCTCATGACCCCTTCTGACGTAGTGTAGATGGCCTTGGCGGCTATAAGGAAGCGAGATGGAAAAATATCCGTCTCCCTCGCACTTTTTCTTATCTTGTCATATTCATATTCATTCATATTCATTTATTTGCATAATACAGGTATAAAAGGTGTTACAGAAAATTATAATATGTACATTGTATTATTACCTTATGAGGTGTGCAAATACAATAAATGTTTTGTCTTAGAGACATACAAATATAATTGAGTGTTCTTTTGAAAAAATAATGCCATAAGATAAAATAGAATAGAAATAATTGAAATTGGCATACTAATGAAAATTCTACATTTATAAAATTAAATTGATTACAATAACAAAAAATGATAATATTCAATAAAAATTACTAGTCAAAATTATCATTCAAGAACTCATCAATTTTATAGTAACATTTGTTTATTAATAAGTCATTTAGCACCTTTTTAAATTTAAATAAGGTCATATTTTTTATTGAATCAGGTAGTTTATTATAAATTTGTGGGGCAATACCAAAGAAGCTTTTTTTCATTAATGATGTTTTACATTTTATGTAACATAACCTATTTATGTAGTGGGTACGTATTGGATTCTTTCTAATATCAGATATTTTTTGGAAAAGAAATGGATGCTTTTTTACAAAAATAGCTGTTTCCAGTATATACAATGACGGCAGTGTTAGGATTTTTAAGTATTTAAAATAAGGAAAACAGCTATCTGTTACTTTGAGACCACACATTGATCTTACACATCGTTTTTGCATCCTAAATACAAGCTCCCTATCAGAAGACTGTCCCCAGAAAATGATGCCATATCGTAAAGCGGAAGCAACTAGTCCATGGTATGCTATCAAAAGAGCCTGGCTGTTAACCTTTTTTGAAAGTTGAGAAAGCGCATATGCGGATTTGCTGAGTCGTTTGCATAGATCCTCAACATGAGGCTTCCAAGTGAGATGATTATCAATCACTATACCTAAAAACTTCGCCATATTTGCTTCTTCAATATTAAAGCCTTGGTAGGAAATGTTAATGTTTGGGTTTTCACGGCGTTGATGGAAGTGCATAACTTTTGTTTTATTTAAATTTATTTTTAAATTATTATTATTAAGCCACTCTATAATTTTGCGTAAACAGGTATTTATATCACTTTCATAATTAATTTCATTTGCACACTTTATTATAGCTGTACTGTCATCTGCAAAGAGAACCATTTTGTGTGACGTTATTTTTGGTAGATCGTTTATATATATTAAAAAGAGTAGTGGCCCTAGTATGCTACCTTGTGGAACCCCGTATTTGATGTGCCTTGGTTTCGATAAATATGTATTTTCTAATTTACTCTTTGGACATATTCTAGAAATTTCTGTGCATTGGATTCTATTACTTAGGTACGATTCTAAGAGCTGAAGAATATTTCCTCTTATACCATAACCATGTAATTTGTTTAACAAGATCTTGTGGTCCACATAATCAAAAGCCTTGGTCATGTCAGTATAAATGGCACAGACTGGATTTCTCTTATCTACAGATGTCATAATATTAGCTAGTAAGTCATACAGTGCCACATTGATATTAGTTTCATGTCATGAAAGAAATATTATTTTATTTTTAATGACGCTTCATTTTAACAGACGCTAGTAATTCATTCATTTGTATTTGTTAATCAATAATATAATACGTTTATCAATAATAATATAGTACGAAAGTAACTTCGTTCTAACCGAATGTTTCACGATACGCACGCATATTTTTTCAATTCCAGACGTTTCGGGCACTTTTCAGTGCCCATGGTCAAGATGTTCAGGATCGTCCCGACCATTATATTAGATTTGATAAACCAAAAATCCTCGCAAAATAACACCGATTCCTACCAAGGATGATTCGTAAGTTTATTGAAATTAAAAAAAAAAAACAACATCCCAATTTCGATAGAGAAGATGGCTGAGTGCTACCCTCTGCATGGGATCTCATAACTAATAAAATTAAATTCAAACCTAAGCATACTACTACAAGACTTCAAGATATACTGTAAGCTCGTTCTGCGTAGATCGGACCAAAAAATTAATAATCTTGTTAATATTTTAAAATAGACGATATTTCAAATTCGTTCTATTAATCTATTTTAAAGTTCTTTTTTTATCGTTTAAGTTATTTCTGTATAACTGGATCAATATTTATTATTTACAATGCAATGTTTAAAAATAAAGCGAAGTATCCACGCATACATAATGTAGCTATATTATGATTGTAGCACGAATAAGTCGGCTCGACCGGGGACCACGCTCTCACAGAATACGTAGTAGTATTATATAATTGTTCTAAATATTGTATATTATATGTATGGAAAGCCAGTATAATTACAGCCCGGTCTAAAGTGTCTAGAGACCAAGTATAATAATATAACAAGTTGTGAAGCTTTCCATCTTTGTCCTCAGGGGTGGAGAACACATCTGTTGCCTTCTTTATTTGACGTTGGTTGCAGATATCCATAGATATCCATATATATCCATAGATGTCCATAAATATCCATAGATATCCATAGATTTCCATAGATATCCATAGATATCCATATGTATCCATAGATATCCATAGATGTCCATAGATACCCATAGTTATCCATAGATATCCATAGATATCCATATGTATCCATAGATATCCATAGATGTCCATAGATACCCATAGTTATCCATAGATATCCATAGACTGCAGTAGCCACTTATTATTAAGAGTTAAATTACTCTTACCACTGGGTCTGTTTCAACTTACAAGCTTCTTTTGTCATTTTATAACGAATATATACCATGTAGTGGCGGTGTAAGAATATCCACTACCCCATATCATCCCGTGGGTGTCGTAAGAAGTGACAGAGAGAAACAAATCAGGAGATGGGCAGCAGCATCTTCATAATAACGACTAAAAAAATGCTGTTGCCAATCCGCTTGCCAAGCCTGGCAACAATGGCAAATATCCAACTTGTGAGGCAATCTATGGGGGAGTCCTATGTTACAGCAGTGGATTTTAATAGGCTGTAACGGTATATGTATGTATACAGATCTTTATGATATTATCCTTAAATGAGCATATAAATGCAAACTTAAATTAACAATCGAGCGGACTTATCTCGTAGTTTATCTCTTACCGCTTAGAAGATATCCATCTGTCTATCTATCTATTCATATTTTTTATTAATCGTTACCCTCCACACTAGGAAGTTCTCCTGTATAGTGGGGGCAGTTTACATACATAAATTTCACAAGGATAAACGTCCAAATCTGGAACAATTATTTGTAGGCCATACAAATATTTGTTCCGTGCGAAATTCAAACCCCGGGACTTCAGCGCTGCATCGCATTGCTAAGCCTCTGCACCACGGAGCCGTTAAAATCTGTCGATCCATTACAGACTATCAAAAGCCTAATGCTGTTAAATGCCTCACCCATAGATTGCCTGTGAGTTTACCATAGTTGGCATGCCTGGCCGGCGGGGTACCCATTGCCTCTTTCATTTCTCTCGGTCACTCCTTACATCGCCTATGAGATGATATTATGGATATCATACGCTGCTACTAAATGGAAAGGATCTCCATATAATATTACAATTAATTGAAGATTCTAGAGTGAATAATTTCTTCGACATCGAGAGCACTTCCAAGTTACTTTCTATAGTTTTTTTTTTGTATAGAAAACGTTATCACCACATTAGGAATTTCTCCTGTACCGTGGTGGCAGTTTACATACTCGTATATAAATTACACAAGGACAAACATTAGTAAGCTGAAGTGGCAAACATTAGTAACCTGAGAAGAAACAGCGCATGAAACTGTACAGATAATTTCGGATTCGCATTTTAAAAATTAATATTATAACAGTATTGTACTTATATCCATTTTCTTTAAAAAAAAAAACGTTACCTCCACACTAAGATTTTCTCGTGTACCGTGGGAGCAGTTTACATACATAAATTTCACAAGGACAAACATCCAGACCCGGAAAAATTATTTGTAGACCATACATATATTTGTTCCGTGCGGGATTTGAACCCGCGACCCTTAACGCTGCAACTCATTGCTAAGCCATTGCGACACGAAGCCGTCGATGTGTGTGATACGAAATGGAAGACGATAACAAACCCATCGGCAACTGAAGTATATTTTATAATGTACTTAAAAAAAAAAACTGTTAAAATTTGGAGCTGACAGTGCAAACCGAACCCGAACAAACGTGCCCCCACAAGCAGCACCTGATCACCAGTATGACGCA
This sequence comes from Parnassius mnemosyne, assembly GCA_963668995.1. Classification (NCBI taxonomy): domain Eukaryota; kingdom Metazoa; phylum Arthropoda; class Insecta; order Lepidoptera; family Papilionidae; genus Parnassius; species Parnassius mnemosyne. Next base: position 11,363,743 of record CAVLGL010000093.1, read on the forward strand.
CGTGGCAGCGATGTCCTACTCGACATTTTATAAGAAAAGTGAACGACCCATCGTTAATTCCTACGCAAATAGTCAAGTAATGTATAGTACCTACTGGAATTTAAGCTACAATCAGTTTCGTGCCGGTGTAATGGGGTGAGACGGTTATCTGCACCCATTGTACTGCTAATAGTAGATACACGCCGTTCTATAACGTTGTTTCCACCAATCGTTTCAGCAAGGACTTGCGTTTTCGACCGTAATGGTTGTATAGAACAGTATTATGGACGCATGCATAACGTGGCGGCCATTTTCAGTATATTAGTATTCAAGTGTTTATTTGCTTAAACTTGGTAAGTATTTGTTTACTTATTTAATATGGTAACTATTCTGCGAACGTATTCTGGCAGGCTAATCGAGATATTCTCCGTGATAATAGAACATTAGACCAGCTGTATTCGTGCTTCCTTCTTTCTATCGATTGGAAACACTTGACGGGATCTAACTAGGGTGTCCAAGCAGTAGCAGTTTGAAAAAACGTTTCCACTAATCATATTATCAGTGTGCAACTCACAACTTACATTATCAACATGCACGGCGAGATCTGAGTTCAATGCCAGCCATAGGCAACATTTGTGCAAAAATACAAATGTGTTTATCACACCAAATTCTAGCGTACTTCTCAGCTCTTTTTATAGAAGTCGGGGTGACAATACGAGCACTCAGTTCACCTGATGGAAAATGAATGCTGAGGGTCATATCCATCTTCTATCCTCGACTAAGAATCAAAATGTAGTTGCGTTGTCACCACTGAGGAATAATAAGAAATGCCTCGTTACCCGTTAAAAGGGAGACCCTTTTAAAGGTTCTTGTCATTTACCATGTAAAATACAGCAGCCTTATGCTGCTATTACTTTTTTGACGGTTCTGTGGTAGAGTAGCTTAGAATTGAGTTACGGTGTTGAGGGTCGGGAGTTTAATGCCGTACTTAACAAGTATTTGCATGGCCTACACTATCTCTAAAGTAACGTACTCAACATACTATAAAACAAAAGTCGCTTCCCGCCGTCTGTACGTTTAGATCCACGCAACCGATTTTCATGATTTCATAAAGAGGAAGGTTTATAGGTATTACTACATGCATATATGTACATGTATATTATATAAGTTTTCTGGCCGCGTGTATGTGACTGAACTCCTCCTAAACGGCTGGACCGGTTTTGATGAAATTTTGTATGTGTGATTAAGTTGATTAGAGAATGGTTTAGATCCACAATTGGACCGTTGCGTGGTGGCGTTGTTGTCGATATTCAGAATTCAAACATGCGAAGCCGGGGCGGATCGCTAGTTTATGTATAAAAACTTCCTCCACAATACAGGAGAAAATCCTTGTGTGAGTGGAGTTTAACGTTTCTCGATATAAAAATAGGATAAGACAAGACATTAATATAATTTTATAATTGAAGTGGTAAGGAGCGGGTCATATAGCACGAAAAATGGACAATTGATTTCGAAGAAAGGTTCTCGAATTTCTCCCTTTAATTATATGGAGCGACGACCTGGTAAGGCAAATAAGAAGTCTAGATTTAAGTGATCTCTGATTGTCAGAACCGGTTTTGTAGCATTTTTGAACGTGGTAGAGCCACGCTGCAGCTGTATTATGGTTGCAGCACGAATAAACAGCAGCATTAAGCTGCTATTTTACGCTGTTATTCTGTGAGAACGTGGTCCTTACCCGGTCGAGCCGACCTATTCGTGCTACAACTATACCACTAATATAGCTGCAGTATGGCTCTACCACGTACAAAATGTTATGTTGTCTTTATTTATTTAATGGGTTTATATACAATTAATTAATTTAATGGTATGAGATTACTTCACACATGTCATACAAATTTTTATAGCTATGGGGCGAAATGAGGTAATAAAACGAGTGTAAGTTTTTTCGATATTTATCTAGAATGTCCCTGAATAGTGGAACATAATATGGTTTCACCTTAATCTAAAAAGCTTTGTTTACTCAGTAAACGCAGCAGACCGAAGCTTTGTGTTACGTTTATGGCTTTATGGCCAATAAATAACGTCTAAAATGGCAAAGCAGCGAAATACAATTAATTAGTCTTATCACCATCTATCGCGGTTATAATGTACGCATACTATCGAGTGTGCTTCACAATACTTTAATTGGTCAATGTTTTGCATACTATTAAAAAAAAAAACTAAAAGCTAAAATTATAATAGCTCTCCTCGGGTATAATGTCAAGAACGTTAGTTGTTTTTCCTCGTAAGTTTGGTCTTGTGTTATACGCCAGAACTCTTATCAATTAACTCTTATCAATTTGAAAGGCAAGCAAGGAAGCAGGTGGTGTGTGATGATCAGAGCCAGAAGCGAAAGGAAATACCAGTGACTTGAGTTGAATTTAATGACTTTAATAGGCATTTTGTGTCACAGTTTTTAATTTTGTGAACAATAGTAATTTTTTTTAGAATAACGGTACAAACAAGCACACAGTCCACCTGATGGTAAGTGAATGCTGTGACCCATAGACGTCTAAATTTATCCTCGATTAAGAATCAAAATGCAGATGCATTGTCATCCCTGAGGACTAAGATGAATTGCAAAAGATGAGCTGCCGTTTTACGCTGGTATTCTACAAAAATAATATAGCTGTAGCTTGGCTCTACCACGTAAACATTCTTGCAGGTTGGTTTAAACAATGACATGTTTAGATTACTATACGTGTAGAGCCACCTTGCAGCTATGTTATGGTGGTAGCACAAATGAGTCGGCTTGACCTGATATGGGTACTTCTTAGTATTGCGGTTTGTTTTTACTGTGGACTTTTATTTACGCCTTATACGTATATTATAACTATTTTAAAAACCTATACTTTGCCATTAGGCTAGAAAATCACGTTTAAATATCGCTTATAAATCTTCTTATCAGTGGCGATACAGCTTTCCAGATACGATTTCTTTAAAAACTTCACCTCGCGTAAACGCAGCAAACGTAGCAACGGAGCGATAATCTGCCAACGGAGCGATAATCTGCCCCAATAAGTCAGAATCTTCCCCAACAATATTCCCAACAGCAAATTACATAACATGCATAAAAGTACTTGAAGAAGAGATATTTGTGCCATAATTTATAATATTTACTCACTTCATGCACGGTACCCTTAACACTTGCAATATTAAAACGTACTATCGACAAAAACAAAATAAAACGTGTCGGAGAAAATTTAATCTTTCAGTAGTACCTAATTCGATATTCGTTCAACACTTGAATAAATATGTTTTTAACTTTTGAAAATTTTCTTAAAGGGCGGAACTGGTCAATAATAAATCAAATATAAACATTAATAATTAAAAATTAAAAATGTTGTACAACCGTCTATAATATAAATTAAAAAGTATAACTCAAAAACAATTGGTTGGACTTTGATCAAATTGATCGTCGATGAATCGTCGAAATCGGTGTCCCCCAGTAAAAATTTATGAGGTAACACACATAAAAAAGCATACAGTCGAATTGAGTACCATCTCCTTTTTGAAGTCGGTAGAAAAAAGCATGATATGAAGAAGTACCCTTATTTGACTTTTCTTTTGAAATAAACACTGGAATACCACCAAGAGACAATAAGCGCAATTCTAAAAGTTTTCAAATGGTTACAAGTATGTTGCCGGTAAGAATATTGTGTGTCATGTGTTGTAAGAGAATTGTAAGATATCTTCACCCCATTTCGTCCCGTGAATGTCTTAATAGGTTGCTTTGGGATATGCCAAAGACCTTATGGTTTCTCATAAAGACGGTACAACTATCTCATTTAAGCTAGGTGTAAAATACCCACACTAGCGACGGGCTGCAGCGTCAGAAACAAAAAAACAAACAAAAGAATAAGAGTCTGGTGCTGCGGTCGTCAATCTCAAAAGTAAGTTTATTTATAAAAAAAATATAGGCTAGATTATTCCTGGCATTGCTTTCTAGCTGATCGAAATCGAGATCTGAATGATTGTTATTTACTTTTTTTTAAAGTAAAAACTAATAATATGGACATACGCGTGCATATTATTATTTTTACTTTTGTTTTGTTAACTTTGTTCTGATTTGTAATGAGTCATTTTGTAATTATAACTTTGTGGATATGGGAAAGAACTGAATTCCAAAAAACAGCTAATGCTAGATCGGGAGTTAGGGCTTCAACTTTGTTGTTTCAATATGGTTTTATTCAATAAATAAATTTATTATTATTATTATTTGAATGAATAACTGGCTGAATTTTCCAGATGTGCAGGTTTTATTCATAAATACTTCTTTTACTATTAAGAACGTAAAGAATTTCATTGGTGCCGGCACGGTTATGTAACGTTGGTTTATTACAAATTATAAAATTTAGATAAACAGGCAGACCTTGAACTGTAATGCCAAAAACGTTGATTTATATAACCATTTAAATAATAACAGAAAAGAATAAACAAGAAATTGTGGTACACTTTGCATTAGAATTAGAATTAATTTCAATGCAACAAATACATAAATACACCATTGATTGTTTAATTATTACACTATGACTGGTTTTTTCTGCCGACTTCCAAACAGGAGACGGTACTCAATTCGACTGTATGTTTTTTTTATTAGTGTGTTACCTCATAACTTTTTACTGGTTGAACCGATTTTGATTATTCTTTTTTTATTTGAAAGCTGGTACTTCCCGTGTGGTCCCATATGAATTTGATCAAGGTCAGACCAATAGTTTTTGAGTTATTCTTAATAATTTATATTGAAGTCGGCTGTACAAAACTTTTAATTTTTAATTATTATATGATATAAATGTGATAGTAATAATAATTATGGTTATAGTGAAAATGACATTATGGTAAATGATAATATACATTTAATAAGAGGATAATGTTTCCAGCATGTTAAAAACTCAAGCCATTTCTAACTGCATGGCTGTATGTTAGGTATTTATTGTTTATGTCGGACTTCCACTGGAAATTTTACGTATGGAATTTGGCAATTCGAATATCGCCTCCGGCAACTGTCAGCCACATATGAATAATATCTGAATCTCTCAATCCACGGTATCGAGTACTTTCATATCGAGCATCTGTCCGGGTCAAGCCGCGGGTTCAGCCAGACAACATCGCTATTCAGCCAGACAACATCGCTACATTTAAATTCCCCGGAGGCTGAATGTAAACAGCCGTTATCTGATTAAAGGCTCGTGTCTCGATATCACTATCGTGGCCCTTATCATCGATTTTCGACTCCTTTGTTTAATGCATTTTATTCGTGATCATTTTGAATTTGTGGTATTCGAGTTTAACATGAGTATGTTAGGGAACAAGAAACTTATTTTTAGGACAAACGAGCACACAGTCCAGCTGATTGTTCAACGTGGCATCCATTTTATTATACTTTTATTATATTGCATTTACATGTGGTTTTGTGTGGCACATTACAGCACATGCACCCAGCAAGGGTATAACAACATCAAATAAAGCAAGCCTTAATTTGTAATACCTTAATTCTAATACTAATATTTATACATTTTTATATATTACAGGTATTATTGTAGTATTTAGTATAAGTTATATTGCTATATTTATTTATTTATTTCTATTTTACATAATATGCATCTAATTTATAGTAACATTTCTTAATCAAAAAGCTATTTAGTGCTATCACAAATTTCTTATATTCTTCCATCTCTCTTATATCTGTGTATATATAAGGTATTATATAATTTAACTGCCATGGAAAATGGCCATTTGCCATGGCCCGTAGGCGTTTACATATTCTATTAAGAATTAAATAAATAAGTAGCACATGTAGTAATAACTATAATAACTAGCTTTTAAACACGACTTCGTTCGTGTAGAATTTAAACAAAAAAGCCTGCAGATCTATAATAGTGGTCTTTGGGTAAGGTAGCCGATTGTTGAAAAATCACTTTGATCTCAATTTTTTTGCTATTCTATCGAAAACTATGAGCAAATGGTTAAAGTTTAAAATATAAATTGAAGATCTATTAATTTTACGTAAGAAATATATTGTAAGTGAGCCGTGGTAGTTCAGGGGCTAAAAGCTCGCTGTAAATGTCACAGTAAGCGAGCAACCCGGGTTCCAACCCCAGCGGCACCAATGAAATTGTTAATTGCAATTTTAAGTGTTGATTTACTACATGCTCAGTGGTGAAGGTGAAACATCGTGAGGAAACCTGCATGTCTATGAAATAAGAAAAAAATATTTTTGAAGACTTTTGTCGAGACATTTTTGAAGTTTGCCAACACGCATTGGAGCAGCGCGGCGGACATTTTCTTGGCCTGAAACCCTCTCAGAAATGAGAGGAGGCCTTTGACCAGCAGTAGGACGTATGCAGACTGTAACTTTAGCTTACTAACTTTAAGAAAGGTGTTATCACTATCAACTTTAATACTCATAATTTTGTTGTAAAATGGTGTTGAAGGAAAATTCAATTTTGTATTAAAATTTGAAAAGTTAGAAGATAAAAAAATGTGAGGACGTTATTTTGTGTAAAAATGCAAATAAAAAAGTTTTATTTTAAGCTTTTCTTATCTCTTATTGTTTTTGAGATGATCATCAAGTACGATTTCTTTTATCAGTTTCTTAATTTTACAAAAAAAATACTCTATGGTTTTGTAATACAATATAGCCTAAATCATTCATGGCATTACTGTTACTGAAGTTTCATCACAATAGGTTCAGTTATTAGCCAGGACATACGGAAAGATAGAGAAATAAAAAAATTTAAAAATTATTATTAATCATTTTGAAATCACAGATTGACACTTATCTTATTTATATAGTAAGGGCATAAATTAAATAAGATATATTTAATTATTTTAATCATTTTAATTTTACGCTTCATTTATTATAAATGAATCTTTTTGGGAATTGTTAATTGTTTTCACTGATATGAAAAAATTATGAAATTATTGATGTTACAGTAGTCAAAGCAGTAAAAATAAAATAGCTTATTCCTAGGGGGACTTGTAAAGGGCTGTACGGACGGTGATGATGATAATGAGCAATAAATCATTAAAAAATATAATATTTTTGTAATGTTGCCAAAGATGTTTTATATTCAATACACATTTTGATTATTAGTGAGTAAGAGTAACTTTTGAAATATAAAAATCAATAAAGTTGTAATATAAGTGAATTAACATTTGCGAGAATTGATCTAGAACACATGGTTGTGGCAAAAAATTACGACAACCTATGCAATCTCATCTGTCGTCTGTAACGAACGACCTCACATCTGTTTGTTTAATATTATATTAGCGACCGCACTACTCCATTATACAATAGTTCATCGGAATTATCAGCTTATAAGGTCGTCTTCATTCAGGGGCAAAACTTTTATCGTAAATTTTATATTACGTTTGCAACCTAAGAAATTTTAAGTAATGATTTTCTACGTGTTTGTATTAATGTGAGATAGCGAAAATAAGAGTCGCAAAAATGTCTTTAATCAATTTTAAGCCACTGGGTAATAAATTGTATAACTTAATTCCACCTTCTAACGTTCATCATCGGATAACCAGAGGTTCGGACAATCACCAACCAACCTTTCGTTGTTGATTTACCACGCATTCAAACCAAATGGTTTGCTAAATCGTTCGTCATGCGTACAGCAAAGGAGTGTTACCAGCATATAAATAAGTTACCAGCATCTGTCTTTCCATCCGATTACATTGTGAGTCTCTTTAAGGCAAGAGTGAATAGGCTTTTGTTAAGTGAGAACACTTCACCATCTAAGGCTACATTACCACTTAAAATCAGGTGGGATTGTAATTAAGTGCTGGCTTAGAGTAGTAAAAAAAAGATACGAGCTAGGTACAGCCATGCTGTAGCTATATTAGTAGTATAGTTGTAGCAGAAATTGGTCGGCTCGACCACGGAAGCACCACGCTCTAACAGCGTAAAATAGCAACTTAAAGTTGCTGTTTCGTATGGTGAGTGTAGAGAACCGGAGACCCTTTTTACTGGAAACGAGGCATTCCATCTTAGTCTTCACGGGTGACAACGCATCTGCATTTTGATTCGCACACGTGGATAGATATAGATGTCAATGTGCCACAGCAACCACTTACCATCAGGTGGACTGTGTGCTCGTTTGTCACCTTTATACTATAAAAAAATCCCGTGCGCGAATGTGAGAGCTGCACTTTTTTTTTAAAGGACATAGTTTGATAATTAAACATTAAATGTAAATAATAAGTAATATTTTTTTTAAAACTTTACCCCCACAGTAGGATTTTCTCCTGTGTCGTGGAAGCAGTTTACAAACATAAATTGCACAAGGACCAACATCCAGACCCGGAACAATTATTTGTAGGCCATACAAATACTTGTTCCGTGCGGGATACGAACCCGCGGCCCCCAGCGCAACAACTGATTGCTAAGCCACTGCGCCACGGAGCCGTCAAATAAATAAATAAGTTGTATTTTTTCTGTTCTTTAAACAAAGGCATATATGTACGTATTTTTAGTCAAGAGCAGACGAAATTGAACATTTACAGCTATGTGACCAAACGATTTATATCGACATGCATGGCAGCTAACTCACATGGCGGGAGGAGATGTCATTTATATTAACCGTTACCGTTGCCTTGTCGTGGCAACGTAAGTTAATCCACTGCCCTATATCCTCCCGTGAGTATCGCAAGAAAAGAGAAGGAAAGGAGAAGGACAGCACCATTTTCCTGATATTAACTCAAAATCAGAAATAATTCAGTTGCCAACCTGGTCAAAAGGAGTGGCGACTATGGAAACTAAAAAAAAAAACCAAAAAAAAACCATGAGTGTCGTGGAACACTCGGTTGGAACGAATTCATTTCGTAGTATATTATTATTGATAAACGTATTATATTATTGATTAACAAATACAAATAAATGAATTACCAACGTCTATTAAAATGAAGAGTCATTTTTAAAATAATATTTCTTTCATGGCAAGATAAGAAAAAGTGCGAAGGAGATGGATATTATTCCATTTCGCTCGCAATATAGAAAGAGAGTTGTGACGGAAAAATATTACACTTTTTCCCGCCTAGTCCCCATCCGTCAAATTCGTACCGTGCGATAAGGAACTTTGTTCCAAAAAACTGTTACATAATAGTCCACAGATGTACAAGAATCTCTCCCATTGATTGCCTCTTAGGCGAGATATTTTCCTCCGTCATGCTACTGGATAGGCAACTGAATTTTTTCTTATTGAAACGAAGAAGTTCCTTATCTAATGTTACGAATTTGGCGAATGGGGGCTGTGCGAGAAAAAGTGTAAGATTTTCCCGCCACGATCCCTTCTGACTTAGTGACGGCCAGACGGGCTTGGCACCCTAGCACTTTTTGTTATCTTGCCATAAAAGAAATATTATTTTATTTTTAAATGACGCTTGATTTTAATAGACGCTAGTAATTAATTTATTTGTATTTGTTAATCAATAATATAATATATTTATCAATAATAATATACTACGAAAGGAACTTCGTTCCAACCGAGTGTTCCACGACACTGACGCAGGCTTTTTTATTCATTACAGCTCATCAACATCTGTAAGCAACCAGTGAATGAAAACTATCGACGCCCTGTTATTAAGTCCGGCTACTTAAACGCGATAATCTTGATTGTCCGCTTGACATTTGCTGTAATTATAATTATCTATACATACATACAAATAAATAAAATTGAAGTGTCTGTTTGTTATGTCAAAATTACAGATTTTTACTAAATGCATATGAAAGTATATACGGTACTAATAACAAAAATACAATTTTTAAAGTTTTTGTCTGTCTGTCTGTCTGTCTGTCTGTCTGTCTGTCTGTCTGTCTGTCCGTCTATCTGTCTGTCTGTTTATTCCGGCTAATCTCCGAAACGGCTGGACCGATTTTGACGGGATTTTCACTGGCAGATAGCTGATGTCACAAGGAGTAACTTAGGCTACTTTTATTTTAGAAAAAGAATTAGAGTTCCGCGCAAAAAATTAAAACCCCAAATTCGACCGCCGGCGAAGTCGCGGGTAACAGCTAGTTAGGAAATAATTATATATATATTATTTTAATTATATAATAAAATAATTACATATATATTATATTCGTTAATTTATCATATTATGATGCTAGTGCTAAGTTTGCAAGATATTACCATTATTCTTCACTGTATAGCTTTGATAGAACGGGATCTCGCATGAAACAAGAGTTTGTATGGCTTACAAATAACTGTTCCGGGTGTGGATGTGTAATTTTATATACGTGACGAGTAATGTCAGAAGAACTGGTAAGCCTAGGTTCACTTAGTGCTTTTTGTATAGTAGTCCTTAGCAGGGGCAATTTATCTGCATTTTTAATTTAAATTCTATCAAACGTGGTAGAGCCTTTCCGCAGCTATATTAATTATATAGTTGTTGCAAGAATGGGTTGGCTCGACCAGGGAAGGACCACGCTCAAACAGAATACCAGTGTAAAGTAGCGGCTTAATACTGCTATGTTTCATATGGTGAGTATAGAGAAACGGGGACCCTTTTTACTGTAAAATAGGCATTCCATCTTAGTCCTCACGGCTGTCAACGCATCTGCATTTTGTTTCGCAAGCGAAGATAAATGTAAATGTCTATGTGGCCACAGCATCCACTGAAAATCAGGTAAACTGTGTGAAAATATTAAGAAAAGATGTAGCTGTCTAAGATGCTGTATAACCTCTGTCTCTTTGATTAGTCTGTGTGCTTGTTTGTAACTCTTACTTCTAAAAAAACTCGGGTCTTTCTGGTGCACCGATAAAGTTAATTAATCCTGAGTTTAATTACTCGCTTAACCACTAGGCTATTCTTGGTTTTAGCATTGTAGGAATATAGCAATTACATTGTAATTAAACTGTAGTGGCATCGTAGGTTATATGAACCGTTAGTGGCGGTGTAACATAGAGTCCCGTGGGTGTCGTAAGGGGCGACAGAAGATAACTAAATTTAAAAATTTTCAAAACCCCTAAAAGAGCTGATGACTTTCAAACAGGTGAACAAATTTTCTTGATATATAGCTAAGGACACTATCGATTAAGGCTCCGTTCAAACAAAAAAAAACTTAATCAAAATCGGTTCAGCCGTTCATAAGCTATGGTGTCACAGACAGACACGCAGATACACAGATATACATATACACAGATACACATTACAAACATATCAGTTTTCGTCGGGGGTAATAAAGACCAGGGGATAGGCAGCATCTTCTTGTAATAAGAATTAAAAAATAAGTAACTGCGTTTGCCAACCCGCCTAACAAACATGGCAACGATGGTGAAAGGCCTATGTTCAACAGTGAAAATTCGATAGGTTATAACGGTATTATAGGTTATATATACATTTCCTATATATAAAGATATGTATTCTATTGTAATAGATGTTGCATCTGTTAGTGATCGTGTAACTTCTGAACGACTTTACCGATTGAGATCACGTTCACACAAAATAATATTTCTTTTGTCAAAACGATGTTTCATAGATATGCTAGGATTTGATAGGTGGCGCTGTAACCGAGCTATAAATATCATACTTTCATTGACTCTGTAAAAAATCAGAGAACGCGGACAAAAACCGGAAAGGTCATATCAATATCTGCCGAGCCAGCTAGTATTAAATAATTTTAAACATTATAACGTAGACTTCAGAGGTGACAATGCATCTGTAGCCTTCTTTATTTGACGTTGGTTGCGGGTGTTCATGGGCTGCAGTAGCAACTTTCCATGAGGTGGACTGTAAGTTTGTTTGTCTCTTCAATTTTATAAAAAAGAAGTGACAACGTATCTGTAGCCATCTTTGTTAGAAGTTGGCTGCAGGTGTTCATGGACTGCAGTAGTAGAGACAAGCAAACTTAAAGTCCACTTACCAGTAAAAGGGCTGTCATTTGTCGTTGATGTGAGTTATTAGTACGCAATATTCTATGTAAGAAAAAGACAAATGAGTCTTTTTCTTACATAGAATATTGTGAAATAAATGATAGCTAGATAACCCATAGCCTATATAATCACAAACCCAATATCCGTTGAAAAGAGAGAGAAGAAAAATCCTCTTTTCCCACAAAAGCATGACACCTATGGTCTCAGACCAATATTGGACAGTTTTCGTAAGTACTCAACAGTAATAAAAATAAGGCTGTATTTGTCGAATGAAGTTATCTTTATTTACCTAACAATGCAACCTATCTAAAATATTACAAGATAATCTAGGGCATCGGAGGCAGTAACTAGATCTTAATGGTGTTTTTACATTTTCTCTGACACTTAAGAAATAAGTTTCACCGGTCTTTTATGGCTTAGAAAGATAAAGATAGTTTAAAATATCCTTTAGTACTTACATTTATGAATGAATATATAAATAAATAGAGTAAGAAATCTTATATTTTAAGCGAGAAATTCTTGTATATAATTTGGATAAATTATTGGTTTCCTGGACCGTTCTAACGATTTAATTGAAATTTTATATTTAGATAATGTTTTACTTTCGAAGGCTGTCTAGGTGTCGAATAATATTTTTAATGACGGGAAAAACTCGGTCATACAAGTACTAATTTAATAAAAGGTGCAATAAGGCTTATCAAATGAACGTTTTCTTTAGACATTAATGGATTCCAAAAAGGCTCGCCTTTTATTATTTTTTATAGTTATACGTGGCAGAGGCACCCTGCATTTTAGGATGAATGCAGTACGAATCAGCAGCAGCAGCAGTCGATCGGCTCCATCAACGAAGACCCTCACTCATATAATAAGTAATAAAGTATTATGTATAGTAATTGATCTTTTTATCGAGAATAAATGTAATATAGTGTATATGTGTCTATGGGTTATAGCATCCATTTACCATGCGGTGGACTGTGTGCTCGTTTTTATCAGCTGTATGGTGGGGGTGCAAGAGAAACATTAACGGTGGTAGAGCCACGCAGCAGCTTTTGCTGTTGCACGTATGGGCCAGCTCGAGCCGGGTTAGTACCTCGACCTTCGTCTGGTGAGTGCAGGTGACGGGAGGCCCAATTCCCCCCCCCCCCCCCATCCCCATCAACATGGTGGAGGAATTACGTCATAAACTACCCCAGGAGGGTACCAGTACCCCTGAAGAATCCCTCGCTGAGCATCCACGACCATGCTATTCTACTCCTGAGCGTGGGTGCTCAGGCTGCCCCGCGTATTCTTGGGGGGGGAGGGAGGCAAAATTCCGCCTAACACAATAACTGCTCGGGGCAAACTGAGAAACAAGACCAAGGCGACCCCTGCCACGCTATCCGTGAATTTCTGCAACATCTGGGGACTTCACTCGAACCTAAACGCCGTCCACTACCATCTCGAGACGGCGAAGCCGGCCTTGCTCTATCTGACCGAGACGCAGGTGTCCTCTCCGGCTGATACTTCGTATCTCTCCTACCCGGGGTACAAATTGGAGCACTCCTTTGTGCCTCGGGTTGGAGTTTGCGTGTATGTCAGAGAGGACATCTGTTCTCGACGCCTCGGCAGTCTTGAAGGTTCGGACCTGTCCATCCTTTGGCTACGCGTAGACAGCGACGACCATCCGCGCGTCTACGTGTGCCTCTATAGGTCCCATAGCGGTAATGCCGAAACAGACCGACTCATCGACCACGTCCAAATGGCTACAGATTCCTTGCTACAACAGGTTCCATCCGCAGAGATCGTTATCCTTGGCGATTTTAACGCCCACCACGCCGAATAGCTCGGTTCACGTTTAACCGATCATGCGTGGAGATGTGTTTATGACTTTGCCTTGGCATATGGTCTGACACAACTGGTTACATCGCCTACGCGGATTCCAGATGTTGAAGATCATACACCTTCCATGTTGGACCTTCTGCTGACCTCTCATCTGGACGGATATCAGGTTTCCGTCGATGCCCCTCTTGGCTCTTCGGACCATTGTCTGATCCGGAGTGTGGTGCCACTCACGCTCCCCTTGCGGTTGCGTTCTGCAGGTTGCCGCCGTGTTTGGCATTACAGGTCGGCGGATTGGGACGGAATGCGGTCTTTCTTTGCTTCCTACCCATGGAGTTGCTTCTCGCCGGATGATCCCAGCGCTGCTGCTGACTCTGTCACTGGTGTGGTGCTACAGGGAATGGAACTATTTATTCCATCATCTGTGGTACCCATCGGAGGCAAATCTCAGCCTTGGTTTGCTCGTTCCTGTAAGACTGTTTTACGCAGTAAACAGGAGTGTTATCAAGCCTGGGGTGCGGCTTTGGCGACTCGGGATGTAAACACCAGCATACTTAAAAAGAAGTATAACTTCGCCTTCAGGTCCTTCAAAAGAGTTATTGCCAAGGCAAAGTCAGAGCACATAAGCAGAATTGGCGAGAAACTAGTTCGCCTTTCTTCGGGAACCCGTGCATTCTGGTCTCTCGTCAAGGCTGTTCAAGGGAATTTCTGTAAGCCATCACTACCATCTCTGCACAAGGAGGACGACTCACTGGCCCAAGACGCAAAAGACAAAGCTGACCTTTTAGGCTCCCTTTTTGCGTCCAACTTGACTCTTGATGACGGGAGGAAAACACCGCCGACCATCCCGCGGTGTGAGTGCTCCATGCTGGATGTGCGGTTCTCACAGCGCTCGGTTCGCAGAGCGCTCCTCTCCCTTGACATCCACAAGTCGAGTGGGCCTGACGGAATCCCACCAATTGTGCTGAGGACGTGTGCTCCGGAGTTGGCACCGGTTCTAACGCGTCTTTTCCGGTACTCCTACTCCCTAGGCGTAGTCCCGAAATCATGGAAGACAGCTTTTGTCCACCCGATCCCTATAAAAGGCGACCGCTCAGACCTATCGCCATCACCCCCTTGTTCTCCAAAATAATGGAATCCGTTATAAACTGCCACCTCATGCGGTACCTTGAGGATCACCAGCTGATTAGTGACCGCCAGTACGGTTTTCGTCGGGGTCGATCAGCTGGTGATCTTCTGGTCTACTTAACTCATAGATGGGCGGAGGCAGTAGAGTCTAAGGGGGAGGCATTTGCCTTTAGTTTGGACATTGCGAAGGCCTTCGATCGGATTTGGCACAAAGCGCTTCTTTTGAAGCTCCCTTCCTATGGGCTTCCCGAGAAATTATACAATTGGATCACCAGTTTTCTTGCAGATCGGAGCATCAAGGTCGTTGTAGACGGTGCATGCTCCGACTACAAGCCTATTAACGCTGGTGTTCCACAATCCTGCGTGCTATCACCAACGCTGTTTCTTCTGCATATCAATGATATGTTGCAAGCCGGTAGCATTCATTGCTATGCGGATGACAGCACTGGTGATGCTCTATACACCGGCCGTGCCAATATTTCTCGGGAAAACGTCGCTGAGTACCGGAACAAACTTGTCTTGTCGAGTCTTTGCTGGACAAAGTCTTGGATTGGGGGCGACTAAATCTAGTCCAGTTTAATCCTCAGAAGACCCAAGTTTGCGCGTTTACCGCTAAAAAGAACCCCTTTGTCGTATCTCCTCAGTTTCAAGGTACTCTCCTTGTTGTCTCAGCCAGTATCGGAATCCTCGGCGTCGACATATCGAGTGACGTGCAGTTTCGTGGTCACTTAGAAGAAAAGGCCAATTTGGCCTCTAAAAAGCTTGGCGTGCTCAGCAGAGCGGGACAGTATTTCATGCCAGCTCAACGCCCGCAACTTTACAAGGCGCAGGTTCGGCCTCACATGGAATACTGTTCCCATCTCTGGGCTGGTGCTTCCCAGTGCCAGCTACTTCCACTTGACCGCATCCAGCGCAGAGCAGCTCGAATTGTCGGCGACCGAGTCCTTTCCGATCGGCTCGACTCATTGGCACTGCGAAGAGATGTTGCATCTCTTTGCATTTTCTTTCGCATTTACCATGGGGAGTGTTCTGAGGAATTGTTCGGATTAATCCCAGCCGCCAAATTTCACGAACGCACATCGCGGCAGAACTCCCGATACCATCCACACCATCTGGATGATTGGCGGTCCACCACTGTGCGATTTAGAAGATGTTTTCTTCCTCGCGCAACTTCCTTGTGGAATAGTTTACCACCAGCGATTTTTCCGGACCGATACGACTTAGGGACCTTCAAGAAAAGAGCCTACTCCTTTTTAAAAGGCCGGCAATGCATCTGCAATTCCCCTGGTGTTGCGGTTGTTCATGGGCGGCGTTAGTCACTTACCATCAGGTGAGCCGCATGCTCGTTTGCCCCCTCTCCTATAAAAAAAAAAACAATCAGCCCATTTCATCCCACGTCTATTGTAAGAGCCGATTATGAGAATCTATAACACGCTGATAACAAAGAAGTAGAAGAATCGTTTAGATATGATGTGAATCAAAATGTTACAATTTAAAATTAACATTTTGTGCAACCGACTTCAATATAAATTATTAAGTATAACTCAAAAATTACTAAACGGATCTTAGTCAAATTTATATGAGACTACAAAAAAGCACCAGCTTCCAAATTAAAAAAAATATACATCGAAATCGGTTCACCAAGAAAAAAGTTATGAGGTAACACACATAAAAAACATACAGTCGAATTGATTACCATCTCCTGTTTGAAGCCGGTAGAAAATTAAATCATTGTTACAACCGACTTCAATATCAATAAAATGAGAACATCATCAACGCAGTCGAAGTTAATAAAATACGCATTATTAAGGATAACTCAAAAACTACTGATCAGATCTTGATCAAATTTATATGGGACTACTAAAAAAAGAATAATTAAAAATCGGTTCTCCTAGAAAAAAGTTCTGAGGTAACACACATAAAAAAGACAGTCGAATTGACAACCTTCTTTTTTTGAAGTCGATTGAAAAACCCGTTCAAACTGCTTTATCTAAATATATATAGTGTTAGCTTTAATGCCGTGCTCAAAGAGGCGGCAAATCGCGTGCGACAGTATCCGTAACTAATTTATAATCGCGGTTTCACCCGATATTAACTTAAAACATACGTGAGTATTCTCTGTGTAATAAAGTTAGTAATGAGGTTTTCCGCTGAAGCTGTTAAGATTCAAGATTCCTAAAAGGTGTTAGCTGAAGTGGTAATAGACTTCCATATAGCTCGGAGAGCTGGCAAACGTCGGGGGAGAAAGGTTTTTGAGTGGCCCCTCTTAATGGCAAGCAACGTCTAGGGCGGCTACTCACTAGATGGAGTGACTCACAGAATACCAGCATAAAATAGCAGCTTAATGCTGCTGTGTTTCGTGTGGTGAGTGTAGATAACTAGATACACTTTTTACTGGAAAAGAGGCATTCCATCTTATCCCTCACGGCTGACAACGCATCTGTGCCTGTGTGAGTATTGTGTACTGCGGTGGATTGATGGATGATGTAACGTATATATTTGCTCTGTGGTCGCGGCGGAAGTAAAGCCTCCCTAACGGAAGTCCTTGTTCTACATTGGACTTTTACAAATCAATGAAAAAGCTGAAGAAGTAGTATGCTCCTCAACTATATACCATAGTTGATTAAAACAAGCAATATTTTTATTGAGGATTTAAGGAATATCTCCTCTCCGCTTTCGGTTCAAGCAAAGATTACGATCTCTGCTTGTAGCCAACCCTCTATCGCTTTACTTCTTTAGCACGTCCCAGCCATCCCGGCTACACCGCGATATTCTCGCAGTGAAAGAAAATTTCGTTCTTCAGAGAATCGTATTACTGGGCGTTTAGAGACACCATTTTGACATCCCTTTTTACTGGAAACGAGGTATTCCATCTTAGTCCTTAGGGGCGACTTCGTATTTGCATTTTGATTCCTAATTGAGGATAGATGTTAATGTCTGTGGGTCACAGCATCCACTTGCCATCAGGTGGACTATGTGCTGGTTTTTCACCCTTTTCTATAAAATAAATAATAATTTCCCTACCAGCGACCAGCAGGCTTTCGTTCTTACTAAAGGCCACACTCATCAAGGGGTCCTGCTTTGGATAATGGCAACCTTTGTAGTACAATGAAGGTCTTTGTTTAGCCTGCATTGCGATTGTGTTGCTCTTGTGGGAATCATTGCTAGTGGGAAATATTCCACAACTACGTAAGGTTCTTTCATTATGAAAAAAAAATAAAAGAAAAAAAGAAAACACGCTTATTCCAGTTAAAGCAAGCAGCACAAGATATTAAAAAGTTATAAATAGAAAAAGACTAGAACTTAGACTGAAGTATTAACCACATAATTAATATAAGTAAATACACTAACACATTAAAAGTACATCGACTGCAGTATAAAACTATAAAATGGGCCGGTTCCAGTGATAGCTCTGGATTTCAGTACGGCATATAGCCCGGGGCAACCGGGGTATCACAATCTTATAAACTTATTCAATAAAATATTATAATTAAGGAACCACTTACATTACAACATGAAACAGAAATATTCTAATAGAAAGTAGTTGAGATATATAAACCAAAAGTTAGCAATGGTCAAAACTTTCATTGTTTCATTACTAACGTGTATTGTAATGTTATATTTGGACTAGACAAAGTATTGCCTAGATAATATAGTAGAAATCTGTCAAATTATTTTTACGTAAGTACTTGTAAAAGGAATTCTACAAGATTGAATTACAAATAATAACTTAGTTTAGTTCTATAATGAACATGGCAACCTTTTATACGTATAAAATATTTTGTTCTTATCACGAAAAATAGTTAGGTATATACATTGAGTTATATGTACTACGTACTAGAGAAGCCATTTCAAACAAAAACTGTGTCCTACTCTATGTTTTCGCGCATGCGCGGGGTAGTTTTCGCGCATGCGCGAAGACTTTAATTTGATATAAAATAAGATATTAATATAAAATAAATACAAGAATTTAATATAAAATATCTTAATTTCATCTAAACAAACAGGTTATATTTCTAAATAAAATGTAATAATAATTATTTTATAGAATTCACAAATCTTCAATTTACGCAATATTTAGTTTGTAGGGATTGCACTACAGTTCAGTTGAACATAGTCAATGTTTGGAATGGCTTCTCTAGTACGTAGTACATATAACTCAATGGGTACATAAATATATTTTACCACTAGCATATTAAAACGGCACTGTAGACTACAAACACCTTTGGCAGCGACGTTTCTAGAAAAAAAAAAACAGTTACACCAATTTATTCCATGCTCTCATACACATGACTTCTCTATTTATGCTCATAAAAATCACAGAACTTTGCCAATAAAGAAACATTTGTTATTTGACAAATACACAAAAGGAATATGATCCCTTGCAAGAAGATTTAGTTTCAAGTGGTTCATTTAAGCATATTTCCATTTACTGAAGGTGAAATGATGATATCTCCAGCATTCCACCTATTTCTGGTGACTAGTACTGGCGTTTTTGGTTTCAGTGTCTCAGTCATTTTGATCCGAACCCTTCCCATATCTAGCGAATATACGGGCACACACACTCGGGATGGATCCAAAAAATCCAAAAAAGGTGTAGTTGTTTCGATTAGTTTTTCTGTGTTATCTTCATATTATGGAATAATAAATACAGAATATGAAGATAACTTTCCTTCACAGATTCCTCTATAGGATCATCGGTGGTATCCAAGTTGTTAATGGGAATTATTTTTATGTGGCTACCAAATTCGCATACACTTTATGACCCTGAATTAGTCTAATTATATCACTCATAGTCGTACTTTCACTTTCACCAGAGCCTTCGATATTATTCGAAGGTGATGATGTTATTATGTGACCTACTTTCATAAACTGTTCGTTATCATCATCTTATTACACTAGCGCTCTCTAGTGTCGAGTAGCAGAACTAGGAGAGTCAAGATCCTTCCAGAAATTTCGGGACCGATATGTACTCGAACATTCTAGATGTCGCTACAGTAGAAGGTTCTAGAAACTATCTGAGGCCCTATATAAGGCCGGTATAGACCACGACCGGGGCAGTATTGAATTGGCGATACAAGAGAATACTTCGAAGCGAAATAACGGCGAACTGTGTTTTATTATTAGTGTGATTTTAGATTGTAATTAGTGTTGTGTAATTAAAGTGTCAATTTTGGTAATTCAATCGGCAGTTTTTAATTGTCTCGAACCCTAAGCTCGTAACAATTGGTGTCAGAAGTGGGATCAAATATGCCGATTTTACCTAAAGACGACACGGAGGGTATCCGTACCCGAAGTCAACGCCAACAGGAGACGGACCAGAGACGATTTGGTAATGCAACGACGTAAACGTCGGAGGGCCAGCTGCTAACTACGGAGGCCGGCCCGTCAGCAGCTCCTGCATCTGCAGCACCTGACTTAGGTGCTCTGATGATGAGCTCAAAGATCGCGTGCAACGCAGTAACGAAAACCTGCAGCAGTGGGCCCTTGAGGCGGAGAAGCTGGTTCGAAAAGCGTACCAGTCTGTATCTGCGCTCATTGTAGGGAACCTGGTGCAGACATTCATCGACGGCATCCGCGACCTTGAAGTCAGAGCTGCTGTGAGGCTCGGGCACCACGAGACGCTTAAGGACGCATTGGCCCTTGCACTGGAATTGGAAGCCGTGCGGCAGGATCATCGTTCCCACCGCGTCAGGGAGGTTGCAGCAGCTACAGTTCAGGACCGCAATAAAAGCTACAGCCCTAGGTGCTACGGCTGTGGGGAAAGGGGCCATCTTCGATCCAGCTGCCCTAAACGAACTGTAGAAAGGAAAGGTGATCAATATCGAGAGGGTAGTGTGGCTGACAGCACCGCCCAGCAGCAGCAGGGAAACTGGCGGGTGCTGGCTGATGTTAAAAGAGCCCCAAGGATTTCGATCTCACAAACCCGTGATGGAAACAGCCTGATCATCAAGGGCGAGGTCAACGGAAAGCCGTGTAAACTGACCATAGACACTGGAGCCTCTCGCACGGTTGTCAGTTCCCAACTTATAAATTAGTTTCTTGGGGACTCCGCATCCAACCGCGAACGCATTAATTTGGTGACAGCTACCGGTCAGTGCATACTCGTCCGTGGAGAGAAGGAGACGGAGTTGAAGCTAGGCAACATGATCTACCTGCATAATGTCATCGTGGCTGATATAATGGACGACTGCATCCTGGGCCTAGACTTTATGAGGAAGAATTGTTGTGAGATCGACGTTAAGCAAGGTGTTTTGAAATGTGGACAAGAGAAACTTTTCGTGGAAGGGGCGTTACCAGGGAATGTGTACAGCCTTAAGAAGATTGTTCTTCCGCCGAGATCGGAAACGATTGTGCCGGTTAGTCCTGGGCAAGCTCATCGTTGTGTACTCGTGGAAAGGGTAGACAATGACCTTCCATGGAAAGTGGCTCGAACCTTGGTCAGAACCACCGACATCTCAGGAGTACGTGTGATCAGGAACAGATTATAGAAAAAGGCACATTGGTTGGTACTAGTGAGGAAGTGGATTGGTTGCGTCGGTGCGAATATCTATCGACCGGGACCCCCAGCAAGGATGGACAAACGAGAGTGACCACACTTTTAGAAGACTGTCGCAGCGTTCTTTCCCCGAATGAAATGGTCAAGGTGAAGAAGTTGTTACTCAAGTACGCCAATGTTTTCTCGTCAAACGAAGCTGACATAGGAAAGACTGGCTTCGTTCAACACAAAATAAACACAGGACAAGAATTGCCTATTCGTCAGCGGCCAAGAAGATTGCCTGTAGCACGTGAAAAGGAAGTGGAAACCATGATTGAGGGAATGGTGAAGGATGGTGTTATTGAACCTTCATCTAGTCCATGGTGTTCACCTGTGGTGCTGGTAAAGAAGAAGGACGGCAGCATGCGGTTTTGTGTTGACTACCGCCGCCTGAACGACGTTACAAAGAAGGACAGCTATCCCTTGCCAAGAATTGATGACACGTTGGACATGCTTACAGGCGTAAAGTGGTTTAGTATGCTGGATTTGAAAAGTGGCTACTGGCAGGTTGAAATTGACCCTAAGGACAAAGAAAAAACTGCATTCTGCACAGGAAAGGGTCTGTGGCAATTTAAAGTCATGCCGTTTGGATTGTGCAATGCTCCAGCAACGTTTGAAAGGTTGATGGAGCTTGTACTTACCGGGCTAATTGGAGATGCCTGTCTGGTCTATTTGGATGACATCATCATCGTAGGCCGTACGTTTGAGGAACACCTTCAAAACCTGGAACGTGTGCTCACAAAGATCCAGAGTGCCAACCTCAAATTGAGTCCGAAGAAGTGCTCACTATTCAAACGGCAAGTTAGTTTTTTGGGGTATGTAGTGTCGGAAGAAGGTATCCGCACGGATCCAGAGAAAATTGCCGCTGTCAAGGAGTGGCCGGTTCCAAAAGACTTTTGGGTTTGTGCTCTTATTATCGGCGATTTGTGAAGAACTTTGCAGATATAGCCAAACCTCTGCACAAGCTAACCGAGGAGAAGCGATATTTCTGCTGGGATGAAAGTTGCGATATTGCATTCCAGGAGCTCAAGAACCGTCGGTGCAAAACACCTATTTTGGGGTACCCTGATGCGGGCAAGGAATTCATAGTTGACACAGACGCAAGTGATATAGTAATTGGCGGTGTGTTGTCTCAACGGAATGGTGATCAAGAGATTGTGATAGCGTACTTCAGCAAGTCGTTGTCAAAGCCGGAAAGGAACTATTGTGTCACAAGACGGGAATTGCTTGCTGTGGTAAAGTCCTTGCAGCATTTTAGCAAATATCTCCTGGGGCGGAAATTCTACTTACGAACTGACCATGCTGCACTGAAATGGCTATTGCAGTTCAAAAATCCGGAAGGACAAGTTGCGAGATGGATTGAACTACTGCAGGAATACGACTTTGTGATCGAACATCGCAGCGGGAAATCTCATGGCAATGCAGATGCATTGTCAAGAAGACCTTACCCTGAAGATTGCAAGCATTGTACTAGGCAAGAGGGTAAGGAAGTGGTATCTGTGAGGATGCTCAGAACAGACCAGCTCAGCAATGAGTGGAAGGACAGCCTACAACATGCACAGCAGGAAGATTCGGACATTAAGCCGATTCTGGAATGGATGAAGGCCAGTGCTCCTAAGCCCAAGTAGAGCGACGTCTCAGCAATGAGTTCGACACGGAAAGCTATTGGGCCCAATGGGACAGCTTGCTGATTCAGGATGGAGTCCTGTGCCGAAAATGGGAAAATATTCGGGGAGACAGTTGTCATTTGCAAATGGTTGTCCCTAAGGCTAATAAAGTACCGGATGTTCTACAGCTGTACCATAGTGGTTATTCAGGAGGCCACCTGGGAGTTAAACGAACTCTACTGAAGATCCGAGAACGGTTTTACTGGGTCCACTGTCGTGACGATGTCGAGGACTGTAGCCGCAAATGTATAAGTTGTGCGGCTGTAAAGGGACCTCAAATTCGTAGTAGAGGCGTATTGAAATTGTACAATGTTGGTGCACCATGGGAGAGGATAGCCATTGACATTGCGGGGCCATTTCCGGAAAGTGAAAGTGGTAACAAGTATTTCATGGTTGTGATGGATTACTTCACTAAGTGGCCAGAAGTCTTCGCCATTCCAAATCAAGAAGCTTCAACAGTTGCAGATAAACTAGTTCATGAAGTCTTCTGTCGTTTTGGAGTACCCTTAGAGATTCACAATGATCAAGGAAGGAGTTTCGAGTCTCAAATATTCCAGGAAACTTGCAGAGTTATGGGTACTCATAAAACACGAACAACTTCTTACCACCCACAATCTGATGGTAGAATGATTTAATCAGACATTGGAAAGGTACCTGGCAAAATTTGTGGAAAAACGGCAACGAAACTGGGACAGGCACATACAACCGTTTTTGTTGTCATATCGAAGCACTGTTCACGAAAGTACATCAAGTGACGCCAGCTTTCGCAAACTTTGGGAGAGAATTACGGCTGCCTGCAGACCTGATCACCGGAATACCACCTGATGCCCCACGCAGTATAACCGATTATGCAAGTGACTTGCGGAACAAAATGAATGACATTTATGAGCACGTCAGACAGACGGGCCAGCAAACGTCTTAGAAGATGAAAACACGGTATGACCGCAAAATGAACAACAAGGGGTTTGATGAATATGTTAATATGTTTTATACGTAGTATTGCCATGCTGCACTAATATTATGGTTGTAGCCCGAAAGGGGAAGGACCACGCTCTTACAGAATATCAGCATAAAATATCAACTTTATGCTAGTTTGTTTCGTATGGTGAGTGTAGTGTACCCATCTTAGTCGTTAAAAATGAAATTCTTCTGCATTTTGATTCTTAATCAAGGAAAGTTGTAGATGTTTATTGGCCACATCATTAATTTATGAGGTCGTGTTCTCGTTTGTCACTCTTAATCTATAAAAAATGTAGTTGTACTAATAATACCATAATAACATTTTCACAATATATTATTCACAAGTCCACTTCTGAACATAGGCCTTTCGCAAGGAATGTCATAAAGGACAGTCCTGAACCACCTGCATCCGACTCATCGAGTTCCTGCATGTTTTTCCAGGCCGTACAACACCTCCACTTGAGTACCTCTCTTCCTCAGTGGTCGATAGCAGTTAATTACCTGCAATAAGATATTAAGTCTTCGGTTCATTATCAATTTTAATACATTTACTTAATACGAAATCAAACGTCAAATGTCAAAACGAAGCTAACCATGACTCCAAGAAGAGTACTTACCACAATCGAAATACGGCAGTACCCAATGCATCGTTAACTTAAGCACTATTTATTATATAATAATATAATAATAAAATAATAAAATATTTATTTGCATAAAACATGGTACATTTTTAGGTCTTATAATATAGTGTGAACATGCATGTTTTACCGATTTATCAGTGTGCAAATATTAAGTCGACATGCAATAATTGAATAATTAAAATTACAAAATTACAATAACGTTTCATATCAAAATTTAATAAAGCAATATAATGTCAATAAATTTATTATGTAAAAAGAGAAAAAAAATAATAAAAAATATACAGGCATGGTCATGTCATAATGCATTTATTATCTTTCGTCAAAGAGTGTTTGATTTCAAAGAGTGACCAAATTTTAAACTTAAGTTCAAATATATAAATAATGATATATAGTTATTGCAGTTTTGAAAATACGAGTACATAAATAAGGCTTCTACTTTTATTTGAAATAATCCCAAATTGAATGTGATTTATGGGCAACAGCGTTTTTGCCTACCAATCGACCCTTACGAATATGTGTGCAGTAAAATCAGTTAAAATAATTCATTACCACGCATTTTGAATTTTAAAAGATAAAAAGGACAGAATTATTGAGGTTTTTTTTTAAATTAATTTCTCTTAACCATTTGCCTATATTACTTATTCTCAATCTTCTCTGCAAATTTGGCCGGTTATTGCATAACCCAGTATAAAATGGTTATTTCGGCATTTGTAACCACAATACATTTTTGGCTTTTCCTTAGTCAATTTTTTACGGATTTATTATATCTTATATTCAGGTAGCAAATTCAAGATGTGTCAGCGGGCGCATTAGAAATTTACTCCCGTATGTTTAAGACAAATGTCTTATTTAGGTGTAGCCCCCGGGCACAGGTTGGAGGGCGTGCGTTACTAATACGATAATAACAGCTTTTGATTTTCAAATGCTACCATTATTTATATTAGGGATATTAATTTAAGAAAGTTCTCGCCACAAAATATTAGTACCTAAATGTAAAGTTTTTGTACATTTAAGTAATTAAACAAATAAATAAAATTTAAGTGTCTGTTTGTAATGTCAAAATAACCTCTTTTTACTAATTTCATATGAAAGTATATCACATAAACACAATTTTTAAGATTTTTGTCTGTCTGTCTGTCTGTTTGTCTAACTAATCTCCGAAATGGCTGGACCGATTTTGACGTGACTTTCACTGGTACATAGCTCATGTTATAAGGAGTAACTTAGGCTACTTATACTTTCCACTTTTTCAGGGTCCACGCAACAAAATTAAAACCCTATATTACACCCGGATGAAGTAGCGGGGAAAAGTTAGTTTAAATATATAATAATGGTCGTTAAAAGAAATATTCAAACGAAACTTCCAATTACGAATAAAGAAGAAAGTTGAAGAAAGAAAAGAAGAAAGTCGCCACGTACTACCAACTCTAACTTACGGATATCTAACTTGGGTATGTGATCAATGCAGAAATAAAAAGAAAAATAAGATCATTCCAAAGAGCCACAAAAAGAAGTATGTTAAAAAACTACGAAGTCGAATCAAAAGTAGCAAAATTGATGTAAAAAAAATCGCAGATGATATTTACGACGATAGCGAGGCTTAAATGGAAATGGGTGGGACACGTCATAAGATCCAGAGACGGTAGATGGAGCGAGCGCGTCTTACATTGGTTCTCTCGCGATGAAGGAGAGAACGTCGGCAACACCTTAGAAGATGGATGACGATATAGAGGCAATAACTGGAAGCCTGTGGCCACGTAGAGATAGAGACAAATGGCATGAGCTGGAGGAGGCCTTTATCCAACAGTATATGATCTTTGAATAGAAGATGACACGCACACACACACGCAGGCCTTATTCAGTTATTTAACGAATTAAATATACAGAAATTCGGTGCGTCATATACAATTGACTTAAAATTCTAGCCGAAACCACAATTTTAATCGACGATTTCCAATATTTGCGACAGTAAACTTTCCAACGAATTCTCTAAGAAAAAACATACGCTTTGAAGGTAGGACCTCTTCATTTTTTCCTGTAATTTTTGAAAAAATGATGTTCGCCCCTCTGCGGCGTCAGCTCTATAAAAGCGGGTTAAAACTAAGGAAAAATAATTTAAATAATATACATTACACTGAAAAGATCTACTAAAGATAAACATCGAATACTATTAAGTACTTTTTCTTTGATTTGGAAGAGCAACGCTGCAGCTATTTTATGGTTGCAGCATGAATGGGTTAGCTCGACCGAGCAAGGACCACGTACTTATAGAATGCGTTATTGTTAATGTAGTGAGACCTTTTTTACTAGAAATGAGGCATTCCATGTTAGTCCTCAGGGTTGACAATGCATCTGTATTTTGATTATTTATTGAGGGTAGATGTAAATATCTATGGGCCACGGGATCCCCTTACCATTTAATTGACTGTGTGCTCATTTGTTACCTTTATTATATTTATTAAAGCTATATAGCTGACCCAATGCCGCTTCAGTCTACTGATCTACTGGGCTAGGCAGTTGCTTACGTTACGGATTTTATTACACTGGAAAATCTCAACCATAGTCCTCTTCATAGCATGTATAAAGTAAATAAGCATCTTCACGTGTCAAGCAGTGAAGAACTATGTCTCGGTTTCATGTTGATTTAAGATTTTGAAGTAAATGTTGTTGGGATCTCTTCGTGAAGAATATTTTTTTAAAGGACATAGAAAAAGGCTGCCTACTATCTCCTAGTTTGCATGCATACTACAAAATTTCTACCGACTTCAAAAAGGAGACGGTACTCAATTCGACTGTATGTTTTTTTCTTTTTTTATGTGTTACCTCATAACTTTTTTCTGGGTGAACCGATTTCGATGACTCTTTTTTTATTTGAAAGCTGGTGCTTCTCATGTGATAAGGTCTGACTAATACTTTTTGAGTTATTCTTAATAATTTATATTGGAGTCGGTTGTACAAACTTAATAATTTTTAATTATTATAGAAACTTTTGGGTGTTCCTACTGTTGTCCCACAGCTGCCACGGGTAATTTGGCAAATATCTAATTACGTTATAAGTGGTATAATTTGGGTGAACAAATTATAAAGTATCTTCACTTATTACCCACTAGTGCAATCCACATTTATGTTGGCATGTACAAAAGTTAAAACATCCATTAAATATTAATATTCGCGGAAGGAAACTGAATCCGTTTCATATAATAAAATAAATAACGTTCGAGTAAGTCTAAGTGTGTTGTTAATGTAAATAACAAATAATCATTTAACAATCGAGTAGTGGCAGAGGCTATAAAATTCAGATAGATTCACAGTCATGTTTTGAAATTATAACATAAATCCTTCTATCGTTTAATGGCGACCGCAAAGTGAACCATGCGGTAGGTTGTGAGAAAGCCTTTTAGGCTTATAAAATAGAATTGAAAGTGAATAAAAATACTGTTCTTTATTATTTTTTTTTATAAGATAAGGGGGACAAACGAGTACACAGTCCACCTGATGGTAAATGGTTGCTGTGGTCCATAGACATCTACATCTATCCTCGTTTGCAAATCAAAATACAGATGCCTTGTCAGCCATGAGGACTAAGATCAAATGCCTTTTTTTCAGTAAAAAGGGTCTTCGGCTTTCTACACTCACCATACGAAACACAGCAGCATTAAGCTGCTATTTTACGCTGGTATTCTGTGAGAGCGTGGTCCTTCCTCGGTCGAGCCGACCTATTCGTGCTACAACTATACAATTAATATAGCTGTAGCATGGCTCTACCACGTTAAATACTTTACATTTATACTTTATTATCTTAAGCTACCTCAAGCTAGTATCGGAATCCTTGGCGTCGACAAATCGAATAGTGTGCAGTTTCGTGGTCACTTGGAAGGGAAGGCCAAATTGGCCTCTAAAAAGCTTGGCGTGCTCAGCAGAGCGAGACAGTATTTCATGCCGGCACATCGCTTGCAACTTTACAAAGCGCAAGTTCGGCCCCACATGGAATACTGTTCTCATCTCTGGGCCGGGGCACCCCAGTGCCAGCTCCTTCCACTTGACCGCATCCAGCGCAGAGCGGTTCGAATCGTCGACGACCGAGTTCTTTCTGATCGGCTCGATACACTGGCACTGCGTAGAGATGTGGCATCTCTTTGCGTATTTTATCGCATCTATCACGGGTAGTGCTCTGAGGAATTGTTCGGACTAATTCCAGCCGTTCAATTTCACCATCGCACATCGCGAGAAAACTTGCGTTACCATTCATACCATCTGGATAATTGGCGGTTCAGCACTGTGCGATTTAGAAGAAGTTTTCTCCCTCGCACAACTTCCTTGTGGAATCAATTACCACCAGCGAATTTTCCGGACCGATACGACTTAGGAACCTTCAAGTAAAGAGCTTACACCTTTCTAAAAGGCCGGCAACGCATTTGCAATTCCCCTGGTGTTGCAGTTGTTCATGGGCGGCGGTAGTCACTTACCATCAGGTGAGCCGCATGCTCGTTTGCCCCCTCTTCTATAAAAAAAAACCTATATTAAAAGGATTACAGAAAGCAGATTTTTAGGCATTCTCTCGTAGTTAATTAGGGGGCAGTGAGATAACAGTACGTTAGTAGGTAATAATCGTTGGGTATTATCTATATATTATTACATAATAGCTGTGCCCCGCGATTTCAACCCTGTAATCACATGTCTGAGGCGTGCGATATGACATGGATAGAAAAATTGGCAAAATTAATGTACAGAAAGTGTCCCGATATTTGCTGAAAAAATGTTCATACTTCGTACCAGATTGCGCGGAAACTATAAGTTATATCGCTTTTATGTGTGGAAGAGATTGATAGCAAATTTATCAAGAACCATTTTGTACTTACACACTTTTCATGTAAAACGTACACGATGTACGGTTTACTTTAAAACTGAAAAAAAAACTGCGCTTAGGGATACTTTGTGATACTAGTGACGCTCACTCCTCCCCGCACCCTAGAAAAAAAAAATAAAAGTATTCCAGTAATTTTGACAATTTTTTAGTTATAATGATAGAACTAACCTCGCTCGTAGAAGTATTCACTGCTGGTTTCTTTCGGTTCTCATAGGGCAGCTAGGGTTTATGCGTCGTTCAAGTGTTGTATTATTTTAATTTTATAGTATCTCTTAAAATATGCGTTCAAATAACATGCTACTAAGAGCAAAGTTTATCTTAATAAAATTGTCTTGACGATGAAGCTTCTGCTCTTAAGAATTAATATGTCGTGCCTAATAATAACGCTCATAAATCACTTTTTGTCACAAAATACCTAATTGTGGCTTATGTATAGGAAAGAGGCATATGCGGAGATTTTTAAATGAAAATAAGATCTATATTTTTGTAGAACATTGTATTTACGTTTCACTAACTATAACACCAGCGCACGCGGATAAATAATTTCGGAAGCGTTTTTTCTTCTGAAATGCTTAACAAAAATCGATATTTAAGGCTAGCTGAGAGGTGTAGCTTAATGCCAGATAGCTGCATAAATTTGGGAATAATATACAAAAATAATTTTTTAAATCGGACTGGTAGTTCCAGAGATTAGAGCGTTTAAACAAACAAAACAAACTTTTCCTATATTAGTACGAGTATATATTATAATCAATTGCTGTCCGTCAATCTCGCAAAAACTCTAAAATGGTTGGACCGATTTTGATGAAATGTTTTGTGTGTTTGAGTTGTTGTCCCTGGATGGCTTAGATTCACAATTGGACCCGGTAAGTAGCGCTGTTGACGAGTTCCAGAAATCACTCGTGTGAAGTCGGGGCGGAACGCTAGTTAACTATATATTTAATAAGTTTATAAGAGATATATTTAGTAAACATAAATAAATAATAATATGTTTTATACGTCAAAGAACAAATTAAAAAGATATACCTACGACTTCAATAAATGTATTATCAATTACATCGTAATTCTTCCAAATTTCAAACGATATTTTCACAATTATTTCTTCTGCGGCAGCAACGCGCCGTGTACCAGCTAGTCTAAAATAAAAAAGCATATAAACATAAAGATGATATAAAGTGGGAACTATCGTAATCTGTATAAAATAAAACGAGTTGTTCCTGACTCCTATTACTGACCCACCTTATCAACCACCATCTGTTTGCGGGTGGCTCACTGCAACAATAAAATACTATTCATAAAAATGAACATTCTTACGTCTTAAACCGTAAGAATCAAAATCCTTTAACACTCTTGAATTGTCTTCATGACTATTTAGATCTGAAAGCAATGATTCATACGAAATAATAGCATAATGGCTATTAGACATGTCAAACGATTGAGGGATCCCCGCAGCTGTAAGCTTATTTCGCTGTGAACGTTTCTGTAAATGTTACAGTGGAAATATTAGCGAAAGTTAGTACGAAGCAGGGGATAATAGTCTTTATGTGTTAAAACGAGTTGCAGATAGGATGTGTTCGACTAACGAAGTGGCGATAGGTGGTTAATGGACGGGCTTCACACCAGAGATGTCATCGCGCGACAAAGTGCTATTGGCTCTTCCTCTTCTTATATTTATTACATCAAAATTCAATATGTCTGTTATAATAAATGGCAACCGTGAAATTCTTCTCAAACATAGAAAATAACATTGTTCATTGTCGAAAAAATAGTTATTGTTATTTTATTTAAGAGGTTATAGTTAATTTGGGGATTGCGAGATGTTAGTATTGGAAAAAGAAATACTACTCAACAGAAGGTTCTTTTGTTTTCGTCTTTTTAATAATAATTTAAAAAACTACCAAAATTTGTAATAATTTGCTTGTCCGTTAAAATAATAATGTCCTCCAGACTGAATTTTGGTCACGGCGGGCAGTCTCAACGGAGACTAGCCATCTGCGCAGGACAGAATTAAGGTTACATTCGACCAAGGTATGACATTCGCGAGACACATTCACTATGTCCGCAACCGTGTAAAATTCGTCACTAGTGGCGTCCACCCGCTAGTCAACAGCAAGAGCAAACTGTTCTTAAGACACAAGCTCCATCTTTACAAATCGTGTGTAAGATCTATCATGTCTTACGCAAGCGTAGTTTTCGCGCACGTAAACCATAGTCATTTGTACGACATAGCCACCAGATCTTGGTGGTACCAGCAAAACTCCGACTTACACAGAGACTGTCAACTTCTGCCGATCTCTGAATATTTCAAGGATATTCCTCTCGAAATAGCGCCGAGACACATTCCAACCCGCTAGTGGTAAACGCAGCCACCTTCGCTCCTACTCCGAACGTTATGCAAACCCTCCGTAGGCCCCGCGACGTTTTAATCGGACCCCATATTTACCGTTAGATTCCGACGACCGAAATGTCGCCGGCCAGTCACACACAAACACTACACAATCACCTAGTACCACAAACATTGTTAGAACAACAACGGATGGGACGCAGCGAGTCCGCAGACGGGCGTGCCACACACCGCGTACACACCGTACACCCGCGTCCCTGGGCGGTTCTTACCGCCCAGAACATCGAAAGATACGAGTTAGCCGTCAGCGCTGGGGACCGTCAACCCCTGTTCGGACGTCCGTTAGATAACTCATCCATGTTATGTTAATGTGATCACAGAACTGAACACAAAATTATCCCCTCCAAGGTTATCCATTTAGTGCAACGTTACGTCCGCAATGTTGCACTAAAATAAATAATCTCGCGCCCTTTTTTTATAGCCTGAAAGGCCGCGAGTCCTGAGTCCGATGAAGCTATAAGGGCCGCATAGGCTAAAAGCATTAACATCACAGAAACGAGAATGAAAGGATTATGTAATCGAGTGCACAGTGCACGTTCTAGTCCCTCGCTCTGATATTCTGACGGGAAGAAAATCCGGAGACCAGAGGAGACCGGAGAGAGACCAGGCGCAGGACCAAAGGCTCTACGTGTTTTCCGGCGCACTAGACCAACGAGGCAGTCAATTCTTCCGATATAATCCGAAAAGTCCGATATATTTATTTATTTTTATTTATTTATTTTTATTTATACTCTTTATTGCACATAAAACACTACACGACATAGCAAACTTAAATTTATCAACGAATGTACAATTAGGTGGCCTTATCGCTAAACAGCGATCTCTTCTAGGCAAACCCTGGCGAAGGAGACAATTTTCATTTAAATATATAGAAGTGTGCATAAATAGTAGATAAACAAGCTTATATTAAAAATAATATTATATATACCTATACACATAAAAAAATATATAGTAAAAGGTCGGGGGAAAAGTTTCTTCGTATTTAATATACAAACTGAAGAAAAGTTTAATTACGTTTAATTATAATATATATGTGCCATTTTGTTCGATAACTTGGTGCATCTTGTAGGTAGTGACATAATCCCGATGCTGTAGAAATCTTGGGATTTTTGATGAAACAAATGTAACAAATAATTTTGACAGTCCTCCAAGAAACCGAAACAGGTGAAAATCTGAGGGTCCAAGGTCAGCACTATATGAGGAATGCATTAACACTTCCCAACCAAGCTCTCTCAATTTTTGCTGAGTGGCTAAAGATGTGTATGGTCTGACGTTATCATGATGAAAGACCACTCCTTTTCTCTTGATCTATTCCGGCCGTTTGTTCTCAGTTTCTTCCTTGAGCCTCATTAGATGTTGGTAGTAGAGATTAATAAATAAATGATGCCATTCCAATCCCTCTATACACACAGCCTCACCTTATTGCGAGCTAATCCGGGTTTCGCTACAGTCTGTCGAGCTTGACTACCCTATGACCATGATCTTTTTCGCACGTTCTTGCCGCAGGTGATCCACTTTTCATCACCAGTGATCAATCTTTTCAAAAATGGATCAGTTTCATTACGTTTCAATAGAGAATCGCAAATAAGTACACGATTCATTAGGTTTCTTTCAATGAACTCGTGTGGTAGCCAGACTTTTATAAAAGGGTCAAAACTGTTTAGTGGTCAATTCTCAATTCCTCGGCTATGTTGTAACTACTAATATGCCGATCTTGCTCCGCGGTTTTAAAAATGACATCGACTTTATCCGTACGAGGGCGACCAGAGCGAGCTGCATCTTTGACATCAAGATTCCTGGACTGCAAACGCTTGAACCAACTTTGTGCTACTCTTACTGACACTGACAAATTTTTATCGCGGCTTAAGTCGTATTTTTCTCTTTTTTGTAATAAAACTTCAGAGTGTATCGAATTTCTTCATTAGATTAACTTATTTTAGCCGACAGAAAAACAATTGAAAAATGGCGGGAAAATGTTTTTTACTTTTTATTTTACTTTTCCTTAATGCCCTATATTAATATTAAAACCAGTCAGATGCAAACAGTACAACCAAAGATATTTTTCTTCATTTTCCTCGACCTAATATTATAATAATGTCCGTCAGAACAGCGATTCTCAATGATTAAATAAATAAAATGACTTGACAACACTATTGTTCTAGAAATCAGTAGCAGTCAATAGCGGCGGAAAGGTTCCTCCGCGAGTTCATTACGCCGCTCACCCCGGCTTACAAATTGCGGCTATCTTCGCTTTATCGCGCTTATCTGTCAAATGCGCGAGTATCAATCCTGGAGGTTGTAGCACCGATGTAGTGAGTTTACACGTTGATAAAACAATCGTTGTCCGTGTAATTTAACATATTACAGGCATAAACAATGTTAAATAGCGATTATAACTGTAGATAGTAAATTTAAATATTTTCCCGATTTAATAATAGATAGAATTAGAATTTCTAAAGCTAATGGGTAAAAAACAAATTAAATTAATTTTATTTTCTTAACTGTTAGCTGTCCGTCAGCACCATACACCATACGTCGTGAGGGAAACCTACATATTTTCGAGAGATTAAATTTTTTGATTACGAGAGAAATCCGCGAGTACCGCGAGGGACTTATTGATTTACAAAACTTTAATTTTTGCGTACATTATGTATACATTTTATACATACACAAAAGGTCAAAATAATTCACTTTTGGTGCTAGTCATTACTCACTCTACGACACGGGACGGTTTTTTCAAATTTATTGAAAAAAAAAAAAAAAACTCTTCTTACGATAGGAATTATATAACTACGGTTTTCTTGTCAGAAAATTTGACGATTTAAATTTGAAAAATTTGTTCAAAATTTATAGTCGAGCAAAATAGTTAAATATATTTAAATAAAACTAGTGTTACGGATTTTATCGCGTATATTAACTTATTTTATATTCCCGACGTTTCGAATACTTTAGAGCACCGATTGTCACGGGGGGGGGGGGGGGGGGGACTGAGGTGTATGAGGTCCCATTGTCATAGTTAACCACGGCTTGATCGAGATTAAAAATTATTAATTTTTGTTCCGATCTAGGCAAATAATTATAAAAAAAAATATATTGCAAAAAGTCATTTATGGCGCGGTTGGTAATCCGTCTATCGAGCAAAAGTCATTTTTTAAGAAAGTTGTACATCCAGCGAAACAATAAATAGGGACACTTCGAAAAATCAACTTAAAAAAAACTAACAAGGGTAGTGCCCTATACTAAAATCGACTAAAATCTTTACTATAATATCAACTGTCAAAATGGCGTCGATAAAGCTGTGCCTTTTGACCATTTATTATTTGAATGACTGATGAAGAGCTATCGTATCACAAAGCCGTCTATGCAAATAATACTGTAGTTTTTGAGTTATAAGAAAGTGACCATACTAACCGGATGATCATATTACCCTCACGTACTATATAAGTATATTTCGATCAAATCTACAAAGACCATTTTTTACGTGGTAGAGCCATACTGCAGCTGTATTATGGTTGTAGCACAAATGGTCGGGAAGGACCACGCTCTCATAGAATACCAGCGTGTAATAGCAGCTTAATACTGCTGTGTTTCACATGGTGAGTGCCTTTTTACTAGAAACGAGGCATTCCGTCTTAGTCCTCAGTGGTGACAATGCATCTGCATTTTGATTCTTAATCGATGATAGATCTTTGACCTACATCGTCCACTTAGTATCAGGTGGACTTTTATAGAATATGGGTGCCAAAGGTGCACACGGTTCTTTGGCACCCATATTCTATAAAAGGGAATTCAACCGTAGATGAGAATTCCCTTCGACTAAACCAACTATACGCGGCAACATGAGTTATTTATAGATAATTGTATGTTGGAAACTAAAATATGGCTTTGTTTACATTGTGTTTAATAAGTAGGTACATAAATATGGAACTAATAATTATATGAGTCCCGTCGGTTATTTTATCGAGTAATTTTGTTGGCGTAATTAACGATGTTGACATTTCGGATAATACAAAAGTCTCGGGTGTAACTATAAGCATACGAGTATGCATGTTGTTGTTACTCTAAGACAGTCGTATATTCACAGAGTGCATTCTGCAGGGTTATTTTTCAAAGGGTAGCCAAATTTTAAACTTAAGTTCACATATATAAATAATGATATACCGTTACTCCAGTTTTTGAAAATTCGAGTAAATAAGGCTTCTAATTTTATTTGAAATTATCTCAAATTGAATGTCACTTATGGGCAACAACGTTTTTGCTTACCTATTGACCCTTAAGGCCTTAACAGTGGTTGAAATGCCTAAATCTAGGATATTTAAGTAAAAAAATCTCAATAACTGTTCATTTAATCCACAAAGAAAAAATACAGTGTAACAGAGGAAGATTTGGTAAATGTTTTTAATTTAACAAAATTGTATTTTTGTCAACCCCTTATTAGAAAAAAAATCCCCAAAGAGTACCTCATCATCATCATCATCATCATTACAGCCCTTCACAAGTCCACTGCTGAACATAGGCCTCCCCCAAAGAATGCCACAAAACACGGTCCTGAGCCACCTGCATCCATCGACTTCCTGCATGTCTTACCAGGTCGTCACTCCATCTCGTGGGGGGACGCCCTACACTTCGCCTGCCGGTACGAGGCTGCCATTCGAGAACCTTTCTTCCCCATCGGTTGTCGGTTCTTCGAGCTATATGGCCGGCCCACTGCCACTTCAGCTTACTAATCCGTTGGGCTATGTCGGTCACTCTGGTTCTACTGCGGATATCCTCATTCCTAAGTTTATCACGCAGAGAAACTCCGAGCATAGCCCTCTCCATAGCTCGCTGAGCGACCTTGAGCTTCCTCATACGGCCAGCAGTGAAGGACCACGTCTCAGTTCCATAAGTCATCACTGGCAACACGCACTGGTTGTACAATTTCGTTTTAAGGTTTTGAGGTATGTCTGACGAGAAGATGTGTCGTAGCTTCCCGAACGCTGCCCAGCCGAGTTGAATCCGTCGATTGACCTCTCGGTCGAAGTTGGACTTACCCAGTCGGACTATTTGTCCCAGGTAAACATACTCGTCAACAACTTCGAGCTT
Organism: Parnassius mnemosyne; assembly: GCA_963668995.1. Taxonomy (NCBI): domain Eukaryota; kingdom Metazoa; phylum Arthropoda; class Insecta; order Lepidoptera; family Papilionidae; genus Parnassius; species Parnassius mnemosyne. Next base: position 11,400,751 of record CAVLGL010000093.1, read on the forward strand.
AGTGTTCCCAACAACTACCGGCATAGGTGTGACATGGACATTAAACATGATCTTAGTTTTGTCCATGTTCATCTTAAGACCTATCCGTTGGGAAACACTATTGAGGTCATTGAGCATAGTGCTTAGGTCCTCCAGCGATTCTGCCATAAGGACTATATCGTCGGCAAATCGAAGGTGAGTCATGTACTCGCCATTGATGTTGATACCGTATCCTTTCCAGTCCAGAAGCTTGAAAACGTCTTCCAATGCAGCGGTGAAGAGTTTCGGGGATATGACGTCACCCTGTCTTACACCTCTCTGCAATTGGATAGGTTTCGTACTCTGGTTCTGTACTCGGATAGCCATCGTAGCCCTACTGTACAAGCACTTCAACACTTCGATATACCGACAGTCAACTTGGCACCGCTGAAGGGACTGCAGCACCGCCCAAATTTCGACGGAATCAAAGGCTTTCTCATAGTCCACATACGCCAGACATAGTGGCAAATTGTACTCTTCGGACTTCTGTACAACTTGCCGAAGGGTATGTATGTGGTCTATGGTGCTAAAGCCCTTTCGAAAACCGGCTTGTTCGGGAGGCTGGAAGTCGTCAAGTCTGCGCGCGAGACGATTCGTAATGACTCTCGAAAACAGCACGTAGACGCGGCTCAGAAGGGAAATCGGTCTGTAGTTCTTCAAGAGAGCGTTGTCACCTTTCTTGAAGAACAAGACCACCGCACTTCTGCTCCACGCCTCCGGTGTAATGCCACCATGGAGGACGGAATTAAAGAGCTTCTGAAGGACTTCAAGTACCGGTCTTCCACCCGCTTTCAGAAGCTCCGCTGAGAAGAGTACCTATCTTTGTCATATTTTGCAAAATTTCTCCAAAACGGCACAAGCTTTTTAAATAGTTCTTACACTAAAAAAAAAGGTCTTAAAAATATTAATATTTTTAATTGAGAGTTTTATTTTTATTACCCGTTTTATAAGAGAATATATCATTTTTCCCTGAAATTGAATATATTTACGCGAGCGCGCATGCTCCGTCGCCATGTAAGCTCTATCACAGTCCGTTTTCGGACATCGTCGAGAGTGGACCGCACGTCGGTGTTAGAGCGACTTCGTTCAAATATATATTAGTTTTTTAAAAGTTTATACTCAATTATAAATATTTTTATGACTAGAAATACTTAATTTAGTTAATATCTGTACACTGGTAACTGTAAATATTATTTTCTAAATAAATGAATTTTTAAAGTGGCCAAAGAAGAAGAAATTTTCTCGGCGACGTTGATTAGTGAAATTGAAAAATGCATTTTTATATAATTTAGATGTGGAACGACGAATATGCTCTCGTTACTTAGATTTCGATAGTTTTTATTACCTATGTAATTTTATTGTTGCATATTTTTATTAATTAGTTGATAATGAATTTTATAATTATGTATTACAAAAAAACGCTGTTTTTATGAGTATGACTATAAAATATTATTGGGGAGGGAAATAAAGAGGGAAAAAATTTAAATAAATAAAAGAATAATGCTTACCTAAGTATAAATAACTATATAAAGACATTCTTGGTTTTATGGTTTTTTTTATGTTAGACAAACTATCATCTAAAAAATGTAAAAATTTTAAATTGGAGAGGGGTTTCTCTACGTGATAAAGTTAGAAATGAAGATATTTGCATTAGAACCAGAGTAACTGACATAATCTAACGGAATATTACAGTGAAATGGCAATAGGCTAGCTATATAACTTGGAAAACAGATAAAAAATAGGAAGAAAGGTCCTCGAGTGGCAACCTCGTAAAGGTAAGCGAAGTAGTACTCAACCTTTATTCCTCTTCACGTATTCTCATACGCTTTTCTTCACACATAAACACACAGACAAATAATACTTACCTAGTATTATAAGGCAAGAGTGAATAGGCTTTTGTTAAGTCAGTGCAATTCACCATCATAGACTACATAACCACTTACCGATGGAATTGTAGTTGCTTTACTACCTGCTGGGTAAAAATAGTAAAAAAAAAAATACTCTGTGAAAGTTTGCATTAAGATATAATTTTTCTAACCAACCATAAAAATATGATGAGAATATGTATATAAGTATAAAGGTTGCCTCACACGGGACACTAATAATATAATATTATATCTTCCATTATCTACGCATGAAAACTTTTAAAATCTCTGAAACCCGAGGTGTGTTCATATTAAGAGGCTGAATAGAGCCACATTGAAATGCATGGGGATCGTTTTGTAATTTCACGTCATTATCGAAAAAAATTGTACGTATTTCAGGTGGCGGTTTGCAAAACACGATTCCACAAAAATTAACTCAATAGAAAATAATTGCAAAGTTGCTTCTAAAAATACTTAAATTTTCAACGTCAATTTTTTCTTACGTAGTAGAGCTATGCTGCAGCTATATTAGTAGTAGGTATAGTTGTAGCACGAATGGGTCGGCTCGACCGGGGAAGGGCCACGCTCTCACGGAATAACATGTAAAATAGCAGTTTAACCCTGCTGTGTTTTGTATGGTGAGTGTAGAGAACCGGAGAACCTTTTTACTGGGAACGAGGCATTACATCTTAGTCCTCACGGGAGACAACGCATCTACATTTTGATACGTAATCGAGAATAGATGTAGATGTGTATGGGCCGTAGCAACCACTTAACATCAGGTGGACTGTGTGCTCGTTTGTCACCCTTATTCTATTAAAAAAAGCTTTCTGAGATTTCAGTAAAATAATGTTAAATATTGTAAGCATTCGTATAATTATGTCTCATGTTAATAAAGCTATTTTGAATTGTAATAAAGTTATTTTACTTTATAGGTTAAATAATTTATTTACCTATCTATATCAAGAACCGCTTTTCTGTCACTCCTATTGAATTTGACAGTGCTTGCTGAAATTTAGCATCTTTAGATAGATCAGAATCGCCCGCTGATCCGGCTGTTAGATATTGCAAAAATAATCGAAACTATTTATTTTTACTTTCATGCCGAAAACTACCTTGTTTTATTTTATTACGGTCAAATAATATTTATTAGGTTATAAAGCAACTATTTTTGTAAATGTTTTGTACGTAAATGTAAATGTTTTCATTATTTTGTTATTCTATTGTTTACAGTTATTATCACGTCTTAGCTTTACACCAAGAATTACATTAGAAATTCTTGATGGGATGCGATGTAACGCGCATACATTATTTTCATCAAGAACTATAATATATATATTTGTTTTTTTTTTTACCAGTAGAGTTTCAACAAAATCTTAAAAAAGTTCAATGAATTAAAAAAATGCCAATAATTATATAATTTCAAGTCAGTGTTATACATTTAAAGATCAGTTATAAAGAGCCAATGTTATTATTTTCATTTTGATTAATTTAATTCGAGACTAAAATAAATGTGAAAAGGCTTTTATCTGCAATAATAATTTTCATCAAAAATAACATAGACTTATAAAAGTCATATACACGGTCAATCATACTGAAGATTATCAATTGTACTACAAAATATTTAAAAGACTATTTCCAGTATAATGACCCGAATATCATCATTAATGTTTGACTGGAATACTTAAAAGTTTTATCACATGGCTAAATGATTGACTTTTATATTATGATAAGGTCATGCTTTTCTATAAAAAGTTGCAAGAAATTTTAAATCACGGCCCTATTGGTTTGTTTTACTTTTTACTTAATTGGTGAAAAACAAAATGGACTGATCTAAAAGTTTACTTTCTTGTGTAAAAAGTGGTATTTAGAATTTTATGCAAATGATAATTAAAGTTTCTATGTAAATAAGTGTAACATAGCGGGTATTATATTCAATGGTAGCGGCCATCCATATTTGCAAAGCCAGCATGATATTCTGTACAGAAACCGGCAAAGTGTTGCTCAAGGCACTATAAACAAAGCAGCTGATAAAATGTTACACTCATAACTGCTAACATAAACTGTTTCCGCAAATGGTCTTATAGATAATAATAACTATTCCGCCGTGTTAGGTGCAGGAGCTATTATTAGAAGGAGAAGAGGTAAAATTTTGTTTTAGAAATGCGCAATCAATATTGTTTTATCTGCAATGGAGCATAAAATAAAAAATAACTTCAGCCAAAGAGCATAACTGGTTTTATACTCAGGCCCATCAATTGGTATGGAAAAAAATAATTTTACCAGGTTTCAAAAAATCAATCAAAATTCAAGAAACATAAATATTAAAATCAAAAATGTATATATGTATGTCTATACATACATATAATGATTTATGGCCGCTTAGTAACTGACTGTGACTCACTATAACATCCTACAGTCACGCCGAAACTAAGAGGAGAGAATCACTGTAGAAAAGGTAATAATTTATTGCGGAAATTTTGTGATAAAATTAAAAAAATTATAAACTTATCCAAGTTAATCTAACTTAGTCTAACTTATCCTTAATCGTTACAAAAAAAAACAAATAATAAAATAGTGAGATGGCGTCAGTTTTTAAGAAGATATAACAAAAATAATCAAAAAAATAAATTTCAATAAAGTTCAGTATTTAATTGATTATATACCGCTGGCACTTAATCACGCTTTTCGAAACCACGCCAGTTGTAAACAATACTTGTGTGAAAAGACAAAATCTTCTTTTCAAATTTCCGCCGAGTTGTAAGTAGAAGGCCAAATAGGTCACGTGTCAATTTTAATTAAATATATTTTATATGAAGTGATCTTGACTACGTTTCATCAATTAACCATTGGTAAAAATTAAAACAGGAATTTTACGATTGTGTTTACAAAAAATATTATTAGTTGAACCTTGCAGCTTGTTCATTATTTTTATTATAAATACCTATAAATGTATATATTATTAATGAATATGGCGTGTAGGTAGTCGGTGGTTACGAGGATAAACGTTGTAAAGAGGCGAAGCAGTTTTATTAAAGATTTTGTGTTTAATTCGACCATTCTTTTCTTCGACGATCCCACATGTATATATTATTAATAAATAGTTCCCATAATATATTGGATTATTTTTTATTTTGCCCTATCTGCAATGTTCTACGCTCTATAGAAAATGTGGCGTATGACATGACTGACAATCTATCGAACATTTTATCTAGATACAAAGATGTTTTACGTTTTCGTCGCCTCCACATGATATTTTTGTCAGCATGAGGTACCCTTTTATATCTGAAACGAATATAAATATTGCTACAAAGTAAAGTAATAGGCTATAGAAGTCCCTCTACTGGGCACAGGACTCTTTTTTTATTTCTGAGAGGGTTTTAGGGCAAGTAAATGCCCGCCGTGCTTCCCCAATGCGTGTCGACGAAAATTGCAATTACAAATTTCATTCGTGCTGTCGGGGATCAAACCCGGGAAAATTTACAGCAAACGCTTTGACGACATATTTTTAATACGAAACAAATAAATACGATTTAACATATATAATAAAAATTCTTACGTACTCGAAACATGAATACTTGATAGCTCGTGATGCCTACCGGACAAAGCTACAGCACCACACCGTGCAATGTAATTGAAGATGCGTAACCACGACATAATTCTCAGTGATGCGCAAGCATAACAGGCAGTATGTCACTTATATAATTGTCATCTCTGCAGTCTATTAATCTTTGCACTTTTATAAGTAATACAGAACGTAGTTGCTAGACGGTGTTGACATCGGCTAAAATCTCTGCGATCGCCGTTTCGTTAAGGTCATTCAAGCTAGTTAAAGCCTTAAGGCGTGTTTTCACTTTGATTAGTGCGAGTGCAGGTGATTAGTAATTGCGGGTGATTAGTGCAGGTGTGTAGTCTGAGTAGTGTCCAATTCTGTTTAGTGGCTGTGTTTAGTAAATTAAGTTTTTAGCCGTCGACCAGTAAGTATGGACACGAATGTAGTCCTCAAGTTTCTTATTTTAGTACAAACTTCTTTACTTCCAAATCCCGGTATATATATATTATATATATACCGGGTTCATAGCTTCACTTATAAGTATAAATCAGGCTCCTTTAATTTTGCACTTAGGATGTTTACTATTTTAAAGACATTCACGTTTTAGTACTCCTGCCTAAATTTATAGGTATATGTCTTCGGTCTACTTTGCCATTTTTTAAAACACAAGCGAGCGTATTTTTTATAGGATAGGGTGATAAACGTGCACACAGTCTACTGTCAGTACTAATCAAAATACAGATGCGTTGTCACCCGTGAGGACTAAGATGGAATGCCTCTTTTCCACTAAAAAGGGGCTCCGGTTCTCTACACTCACCATACGAAACACAGCAGTGTTAAGCTGCTATTTTACGCTGGTATTCTGTGAGAGCGTGGTCCGACGCTAAAGGCTAAACAGTTAACATTGCTGTCCAGACGTGTTTTACTAAACAACTACTACACTACTACTCGCAGCATGCCTACTACTGTAGGCATGCTGCGAGTGAGAGGGAAGGGAGGGTGCATGGGGCGTGGAACTCACAATCCACTCGCAAAAAAATAGAACACGCTTCTAATCATTTTACTACACAGATTAGTAATCAATTGCACTAATCAGTCGCTGTCCACACGTGTTTACTCCTAATCACTTAACACCTGCACTAATCACTAATAAAAGTGAACACAGGCCTTTACGCATAGTAAAATCAGTTAAAATAATGCATTACCACGCATTTTGAATTCAAGAGATAAAAAGAACAGAATGTATTTTTTAATTAATTTTTCGTCACCATTTGCCTGTATTACTTATTCCGAACCTTCTCTGCAAATTTGGCCGGTTATTGCAATATAACCCTGTATATACCTGACATATAGCGTCGAAAATAGTAAATATGTCGATAAATTATGCATTTAAAATGGTTTAAAAAATTAAATCAGGTCAATAAAAATTTAGAGCCGTTAACTGGTAGAAAAAGAGATCTCTATTAAAAAGACTTTATATGCAAAGACATAAGACTCATATCTTTTCTTACTTGTGAGCTGTCAATAAAGGGCAATTTAGCTGAGCATAAAAAATGACACAGCACACATAGTAATTACGTACATAGTATGAATCGAAGAGTATAATAAGTACATACAGAAAAAAAGAGCCCTCTGACGATATTTTATTGCAGACAAAATTGAACTACTAGCGTCTCCTACAAATTGAATCTTTTTTTTTTGCGCCCAGAAGCAATTGGAAAGGGCTACCCCGATTGCGCAGGGAAGTGGAGAATGCTTTATGCATACCACGACAGTCGGTCTGTCGTGGTTATGTGGGACTCACTGTGACTACCTACTGGGAACCTAAGTGATACCCACTAAACTCCACTTTGGGGACTGACAATTGGCCAATTAAGCCGCTTTGTCGGATTGGAAGCGACCCTCTTTTGGGAGACGAGGGCGCAGGCGGCTACAAAGAGCCGCTGAGGAAGAGCCTACTTAAAAAGAATCGCCTGAGCTGCCAGAAGGCAGTTCAGGTCGGTTGAAATTTTATTTGGCGGGTCCAAGAGAGAGTTTTTCGGCCTGCGGACTCGATAGCGAGAGGGGGTGGGGGTTGCATAAGTAGCTGCCTCACGAATAAGATGATAGGAATGCGACTCTGAGGCTTTGAAGAAGTTCTCAGAGAGTTTTTTAAGAAATTGTTGAATTGTAGGGAGCTCTAGGTCCCGATGAAGGTCGGCATTACGAACGTACCAAGGTGCGTTCGCAGCTCGACGACAGAAAAGGTTTTGAACTATTTGGAGTTCATTAATAATTTTAGGGTCAGCGTGGGCAAAAATGGAGCCCGCGTGACTGGTCGTATACAGACCTTATAAAGAGTACGCTTGTTTCTGAGGGACATTTTACTCTGTCGGCCCAACATACTGTTGAGCCTACTCAGGTAAAAACATGCGTGACGGGTTACTCTTTTGACGTGGGGTCTGAAAGTGAGCCTTGTGTCTAGGGTCTAGGCCTAGGGTCTAGGGACACCTAAAGATTTGGCAGACGTATGCCAGGGGACCGGGGTCCCTAGCATACGTATTGGGGGAGTGTTTTTGAGACGGCGTCGTTTATAATCGAAGTGAACGGCGGAGCTCTTCTCCAGGTTCACATCGATGCGCCATTTTTTGAACCAAGCTCCTAGCTCATCAACTGACTTTTGGATATTGTTCTGTATGAAAGATACCTTTACAGTATAGGGCGAGATACCTTTACAGTATAGGGCAGTGTCACCTGCGAAGAGGGAGAGCTGAACACCTTTCGACGGGATGGGAATGTCGTTGGTGAACAGAATGTACAGGAGAGGAGCAAGTACTGAGCCCTGAGGGACACCAGCTTTGATGGGGCGCTGAGAAGATAGCGTGACTTCGTGTCTAAAACGAAAGGTGCGATGCTTTAGATAAGAGGCCACGAGACGTACTAGACTATCGGGGAGACCTATTTTGTATAATTTGTATATAAGGCCTTCATGCCACTCTATCAAAGGCTTTGGCTATGTCGAAAAAGACCGCGATGGTCTTATGACGACGAGGATAAATACCGCTGAGGATATATTCCACAATACGGTGAACTTGTTGGGGACAAGAGTGTTTCGCTCGGAAACCAAATTTATGGGGGATGACAAGAGGGTCACCGTCTGTGGGAAACAGATGGAGCCTCATGCGAGTAAGAATGACTCTTTCGAAGAGCTTGCCCATGGGCTTGAGGAGGCTAATGGGGTGACGACTGGAGGGGAGGTTGAGAGGCTTACCTGGCTTGGGAATACCAATCACAGTTGCCTCTTTCCACGTAGTGGGAAAATAACTAACACCTGCTCAGTAAAGTGTTTAAGGGCTTGGTTGGAGATGCCATCCGCGCCCGGAGCCTTTTTGGGCTTAAGTCCTTTGATGAGGGATGAAATCTCATCATTGAACACAGAGATAGGTTTAGAGACTGTAGGGGGTGAGTTCCGGCGGCGGACCTCATCCTCGGGTTGAGAGCTAGGAGAGCATTGAGCGGCAATGCTGTCTGCAAAGCACTCAGCCTTTTCCTCGTCCTCGAAGGCTACCGTACCGTCGGGACGGGAGAGAGGGGTGTGTGGGTGACAGCGTCTATACGGAGGGCTCTTGCCATCTGATAGTACGCTGTATGAGAGGGAGATATTCTCCATGAGCTTACTCTTTTCGAGGTCTTGAAATTCAGAGAGGCGGAAACGGAGTTCTCGTTGAAGACGATTGGCCGTGCGCCTATATTCGGGCGTGGGATATTTTGCTGCTCTCCGGAAAGCAGCTTTCTTGGCTTTTAATAGGTTGCTAATATGTAGGGGAAGCCCCTATTATTAGCAACCGGGACGACCCTTTCATTCTCCTTAAGGGAGGATTTAATAAGGGTGGAGAGTGAATCGACCGCGGTGTCCATTTTTTCGGGACTGTCTAAGTCCGACGATAGGGAGATGGGGGAGTCCTGTGAGTCCAGAGCTTTCGCTAGGGACTCTTTGAAGCCCTTCCAATTTGTGAAGGTTTTAGTAGAGGGTGTTGAGGGGGGTGGCTGATTGCCAAGAATGAGAGAGACCGGTCGGTGGTCGGATCCTAGATCGTCTAGTGTCTCGATTGCCCTGAGTTTGAGGGAAACACTTTTGAATAGTGCAAAATCTAGCACGTCGGGAGCGTAGTCGGTGACATCGGGATAGTTAGTAGCACCGACGGGACTGTGGACGGTAAGGTCAAGAGACTGCGTGATATCGAGCAGTATCCTGCCACTACGGGAAGTAGTACGGCATGTCCATTCAATATGCTTGGAGTTAAAATCTCCAAACATAATGACTGAATTGCCTAAAGATAAAATAGTCTCAAAATCTTTTTTGAGGGGAAGGGTTCCAGAGGGGATGTAACAGGAGGCTATGAAGATGGACTGATGTCCAGTCATAGCTAGCCTGCATACCGTGGCTTCCATGTTGGTAAGCTGCGGAGTAGAAATGGGAGAGCAGTGAAGTGTCATCTTGTAATAAATGGCCGTACCGCCACCTCGGCGGTCGGGTCTGTCATTACGAAGAAGAGAAAAGTTTTTAATGGAAAGGCCTTTAGTGTCCTTAGTTTTGAGATTAGTTTCCTGTAGGAGGAGGAAATCGGCTTCACGATTTCGAAGAAAGAGCTTAAGCTCTGGGAGGTTATTTCGCAACCCGCGAATATTAAAGGATACAAGCGATAAACCCTTAGGTTTGATACGACCGTGAGACTTTGGTAGAGCAGACTGCTCTGTCATTGTAAAGTTAAGTTAATTAAGTTAACTTAACTTACAACGAGCACAAAAGATTATGATGCTCTGCAAGAGCGAGGAGACGGTCCTGAGGGGACCTCGCAGCGCGCAATTTGCGTGCTAACACAGCTATTTCCCCAACGCTGATGTTCTTTATAGCGAAATACACCGTTTTTAGGTCATCAGCCATTGAGGGCTGTGATTGTTGTGGGGCGGAGGATGTCCGCGGTGGGTCTGCCTTTTTGGGGCCCCAGGGAAAAACTGGAGGCTGCATAGGTTGAGAGAAGCCCGGAGGGGGCCGAATGGTGCCCTGAGGGGGCCTAGGGGGACCCTGAGAAGCCCAGGAGGGGCTGAGAAAGGCCCTGATGGGGCATTCGTTGATAGAGTGCCGGATATGAACGGTCATTGACCAGCGGTGGAGCTTGCCTACTGGGGCGAGAATGAGGTGCGCAGGGGCAGCCTCTGTAGTTTGCCGCGTGGCCTGTTTGTTTACACAGGACGCATGCGGGTGGGGATTTGGCGTCTTTGGGCCGAAGGCACTCTTTTGTATTGTGGGGTTCAAGGCACTTAACGCACCTGGGCGGGGCGGAGCAGTTGGCCGCCGCATGGCCATATAGCTGGCAGTGGTGGCACTGCGCCGGGAACCCGTGCCTATGTGGGGGCTCAACCCTCACTCTCGATAGGCCACACACTGTGCGTACCTGCCGGAAGATGGCTTTCGCCTCGGGCACGTTGGTTAAAATTACTAGGGCAAGAGAGAACCTCTGGCCCGTTCTGATGTACATTTTGTGCACTGCTTTTACGGGGAAACCTTGGGACTTAAGGTCCTCAAGGATTTCCTCGTTGGAAAATTCGAAGGGGATGCCGCGGATGACGGCCCTGATTTTACGCTCTTCCGGAAGAGCGTATGAATGGTAAGATACACGTTTGGCTGTGAATAGCCTGGTGAGACGACGGAAGTCATCGATTGAATTGGGGATGATTTTAATAGTCTCCCCGAGGTTGATTGCATGGTCATACTTAATGCCTGCGTCGTAGCAGTTTTTTGACAGTATGGTGAATCTTGCCTTGTCTCTTAAGAAGACGGGACTTGCTTCTTAGCAAGTGTCGGCGGGAAGCTGGCTTAGACGGTGGGGCGATGTCAACGACATTAGGGGAGCCTTAGCAGCGGCGGGGGCTACGGGGACAGAGACGGCAGCGGGAGCTGCGGGGTTTGAGGTTGCGGCGGGGGCTGCGGAGGTTGAAGGAGCGGCTTCTTTATTATAATACTAGCTGTTCCCCGCGACTTCGTTCGCGTGTTAGGATTTTTATGTTTCTGCGCGGAACCCTGATTATTTTTCTAAAATAAAAGTAGCCTAAGTTACTCCTTATGAAATCAGCTACCTGCCAGTGAAAGTCCTGTCAAAATCGGTCCAGCCGTTTCGGAGATTACCCGGAACAAACAGACTGACAGACAAAAATTTTAAAAATTGTATTTTAGTTATAGGTATCGTATTTACTTTCATATGCATTTAGTAAAAAACTGTAATTTTGACATTACAAACAGACACTTCAATTTTATTTATTTTTATAGATTATGCTGGTTGCCAGTATCATAATTATCATATTTATCGATTGATTCGGTAATTATTACGTATTTTTATCTCTGAATACACAGTATTAGTCATGCTGCCAACTTAACGCTTTTTCCATTAGAAAAAAAAATTGAAGTGAGAAACGAACATAAAGACCAGTTTTCAATTTAAAACATTTGTCATTAAAATGTAAATATCTTTTAAACCAAACAAATTACGCAATAAAATGAAATTTACACATGCAATTGAAATTTAAATCCGTTTTCTTGTTAAAGCATTATCACTAAATATAAAATGTTCTTTGAAACAGTTGGAAAGTGAGACTAATTAAAATAACTTACAAAGTGCACTTAGCGACAGTCATAATGTGCTCGAATAAACTGAACAACGAATAAAATGAAAACTTTATCATCTGTGAGTCGTTGCAGTTACAATTTTCGATTGAAAAGATTTTTTCTATTATTTAATAGGTTTTTTATAAATCTAACAAAAGAAATAGTTCGAGATTTGTATGTACTCGTATATACATATACAGGGCTATTTTGCAATAACCCGCCAAATTTTCAAAGAAGGTTCAGAATAAGTAATATAGGCAAATGGTGAAGAAAAATTAATTTAAAAAAATCTCCAACATTCTGTCCTTTTTATCTTTTAAATTTCAAACGCGTGGTAATGCATTATTTTAACACATTCGTAAGGGTCCATCGGTAGGCAAAACATTGTTGCCCATAAATCACATTCAATATTTATAATTAAAATAATATTATTCTTTATTCGTGGTAGAACCATGCTGCAGCTGTATTAATAGTATATGTAGTTGTAGCACGAATATGTCGGCTCGACCGGGAAGGACCACGCTGCTACGCTCTCACAGAATACCAGCGTAAAATAGTAACTCAATGCTGCTGTGTATCCTATGGCGAGTGTAGAGAACCGGAAACCCTTTTTACTGGAAAAGAGGCATTCCATCTTAGTCCTCACGGGTGACAACGCATCTGCATTTTGGTTCGTAATCGAGGATAGATGTAGATGTCTGTGGGCCGCAGCAACCACTTACAATCAGGTAGACTGTGTGCTCGTTTGTCGCCCTTATCGTATGAAAAAATCATGTAGTGGCGGTGTAAAGGCAACAGTCACTCCCCATATCGTTCCGTGGGTGTCGTAAAAGTCGATAGAGAAAAACAAACCAGGAGTTGGGCAGCGGCATCTTCCTCATAACAACTAAATTATAATTAAACTGTGGTTATCAAACTCCTTGCCAAGCGTGGCAACTATGGCAAATATACCCCAGCCTATGAGGCAATCTATTAGGATTATGAATGGAAATTTCATTTATGCCTCCATTCATTCATCTCTCATTCATTCATCGGCTTGGCATAGGTATCGATTTTTTTGACGTTATGCTGTTTATTTGAATTATGATACTACAGTTTAGGCACAGTAATTAGAATGGGATTTAGGTATTATAGATCACCTGTAGGGTGTAACGTAGACAATCAAATAACTTTCGACGATGTGGACTGGACAGCTCGGTGATGCAGTGGCATCGCGCAGCACAGGGTTGTGATTTTGAATCCCGCACGGAACAAGTATTTGTATGGGCTACAAAAAATTGTTCCGGGTCTGAATGTTTGTCCTAGTGCAATTTATCTATGTAAACTGTCTCCACGATACAAAAGAAAATCCTAGTGGGGGTAAAGTTATTTAAAAAAATGGCCAAGTGTGTGTCGGGCCACTCACAATGTAGAGGTAGGGTTCCATAGTTGCCCTTCACAATACGTGGGCTTTCTGAATAATAAGCATAATAAGTGAGCTCGCGGTTTGGCCGCTATAACGACTAAAAAGAGGCCCAAATAGGAAGATGGTAACTGTATTAAAAAAAAGATTAAAAAAACTTTTCGATTTTGCTTAAAATCATTCACTGTCATTCACAATCATTGTATGAATACTTTGAATGAGGCCTACAATAACCACCAATTAAAAAATAAGTGAAAGTAGTAAGTAAGAAAGATCCTCCCTGCCAATCCCGCAAATGAAAAAGTAAAGCTACAGTAGTAATGCATATGTTGTTTTCTTCATAAAATATTTATTTGTTTACATGACAAAGGTAATGCAGCTAGTTTTAGGTCATTTTCTATGGAGTTGTAACGAGGTTTTTACTTATCCAAGTGCATTTTATAAGTTGGTCGACTATTACTCGTTAACTTATTAATTCAACTTAGCTGTGATAGGTTTACTTTTAATTTCACTATATATACTAGTATCGTGTATACTTTTCTCATTTCCAAAAACAGCAGTTTAGTTGGTAAAGGGAGGCGGGGGGGGGGGGGGGAGAGTAAAAAATCATGGTACATTTACTTGCATGAGAGGTACCCAAAATAAAAATGTTTTCCAAGATTTTATTTCACACTTTTGTAGGCATGATTAATATCTATGACTATGCCAAATAACAGATTTGTCGAACCTATGGTCTCTCAGTAAAACCGCGGACGGACGGATGGACGAACGGTTGTGTAACTACGCATAACTCTAAAAAGAAAGAAAAGGTGTCCGTTGGCCTAATGTGTACGCGGCATAAACGATAAAACTGTGTCCGCTGAACTAAAATCTATACAATATGAGGAACGGCATCACTGCGGCTTCTTTACGAGCTACCTTTCGATATACGAGTTATACGTTGTATTTATTCACCGACGTTTAATCTACCGCGCTATGAATTAGAATCAGGTGATGTTGGACCGACCGCCGCGAAGATATTATTCATTTATACGGTTGACAGTTGATAGAGGAAACAAGTATTCCTGCTACAATATTTTAATGATTGTCATAGCGAGATTCCTTAATGAAGAAATTTAAATTGCGCGACCCACTTGAATTCTATTGTTTTTAACATCGTGTACTTTCTTATTTAAAAGGGCAAAGCGAACATGTGCATTATTTTATAGTAAAAGGGTGACAAACGATCACACAGTCCACCTGATGGTAAGTGGATGTTGTGGCCCATAGACATCTACATTTATCCTCGATTAAGAATCAAAAGTAGATGCATTGTCACCCCTGAGAACTAAGATAAATGCCTCGTTTCCAGTAAAAAAAGGTCTCCGGTTCTCTATACTCACCATATGAAACATAGCAACATTAAGCTTCTATTTTATGCTGGTATCCTGTGCGAGTGTGGTGCTAACCTGGCCGAGCCGCACATTTCACGCTATAAGCATAATATAACTGTAGCGTGGCCCTACCATGTAATACATAATAAGCTATTGGGGACTTCAATAGTTCCCAATAGCTGATGGGAAAGGGAGATGGTGATATGACTTCTTTTCTATCTAGACATGCACCTGGGTGGATACTACCGATTTTTGGCGTCAAGCAGCAGTGCGTGCACTGTTTTACTCCGTGTTTCTATATTTAAAAACGTTTCTTTTTTTTACGAGCCGTTCTGTAGTAAATAAAGAGCATAAAAATCATCTTTTTAGAGGCAAAATACCAGTGTGACTATTTATGAACCGTTTTAATTTTTTTCATTTCAAGTCATCCTAAGTTTTTAAATTAAGAGTTTGTAATATAAACTGTTTTACGTGCACCTCGTATGTAATAAAAGGGATCGTTACGGAGGACGAAACGTCTCTTGAATATTCGGGCAGTAATGATACAGATTCATTATAGTTAGCAGCTGTGAAGTATATGATCTTGGAACTGTATATTTCTTTGAAGTTGCTTGGGTGTCATCGTCGGCAAGTAAACTGTAAGTTTTTTTGTTCCTCAGTTTTATTATAAGGTCAGGGAAAAAGTTTCTTTGTATTTTGTATCTGGCTGGTTTTCATATAATTAAATACAGGACATTAAGAAAAAGAAAAATAAAATGTAAAAAATACTTTCCCACCATTTCTCAATTGTTTCATGTCCGCCAAAATGAGCGAATCTAACGAAGAAATTCAATACATTCTGAAGTTTTATTACAAAAAAGGGAAAAATGCGACTCAAGCTGCGAAATAAATTTATGACGTTTATGGACCTAATGCAGTATCATTAAGAGTAGCACAAAGTTGGTTCTAACGTTATCAGTTCAAGAATTTTTGAAAAAGTGGAGCAAGATCGGCTTATTAGCAGTTACGACATAGCAGAGGAATTGAGGATTAATCACAAAATAGTTTAAAAAAAGTCTGGCTATACAAAAACGCTCGATATTTGGGTACCACACGAGCTCACCGAAAGAAACCTAATGAGTCGTGTACTTATTTGCGATTCTCTATCGAAACATAATGAAACCGAAGCATTTTTGAAAATATTGATTACTGGTGATAAAAAGTCGATCACTTACGACAAGAACGTGCGAAAAAGCTCATGGGTCATGATCCTGATAATTATTTTATTTTATCTTAGTAATCTTGATAAAGGTATTAGTATTAAATTATTATATTGTCATCGGTCCAAAGCAAAAGTAAATTTTCAAGTCAATCGGCCGTCTACAAGTTGGTAAATATTACGCGAACCTAATAAAAACGTATTAATAAAATTAAACACAAAGTAATATTCACGTAATAAAATAAATTTCTCCTAACGTTTCTCTCTGTGCACTGGTAGAAACATAAATCCAGTAAATCAAGCAATATCAGTGTTGCTGACGTTACGCGCTATTGGACACCAATTAGTACAATTCACGAGGTATTTGGTTCAGTCATGGAGCTATTGAAAGCTGTGAGTTATAAGCTTCGTGAGCTATAGCTGATTCGAGCAAGTCTATTTGTTAATAGGAAGTTTTATTGTATTATTGGTAATGTATGTAATATATTTATAATAAGTGTTACATTGTAATTAAAGTAAGTAAAAACAGTTGACGATAATTCCTCTAAATTAGACTTGCAACAAATATTCGGCTATTACTATTCGGTATTCGGTCTATTCGGCTACTTTTATCCTATTTGGTCGAATACCGAATATCTAGGTACTATTAGGCAGAATACCGGACACTTAAGTAAGAGGTTTTTATGTAGTCAGATTGGTAAAATTAAAATATTTATTTATTTTATAATTATTATAATTTATAATTTTTCTTGTAATCATTAAAGTAGTCGTGGGTACATAATCAACTTCCATATTATAAATTTTTTTAAAAGAATTATCAGATAAATGTCTATACTCGTACACTCGAATTATCGCAATTAAAGGCGGCAGATAATGCTGCAGAAAGACTAATTTTTCTTCATTTTCAGGCAATAGTTCACTCCTTTTCTTCTCGTAGACAATCTCAGCTGCAGAGACTATTCTCTTAGCGTCTATACGCTAAGAAGAATAAACACTACTTCATTACCGGCCGGATACTTTTTGAATACTGAATATTCGACTATTCGGCCAGGAAGTCCGCAGAAGATACGGCGGTATTCGGCGTGCGGCCGAATATACTATTCGTTGTCTACTTTAAATACTTTTTGGTTTTAACTTACCTAAATAATCCTTTAAAATGTTATTTGACCGTCTTTACGAATGAATTTTAGAAATCCTAAACACATGAAGAAGTACTCTTAAAAATACTACAATCCAATATAAGCTCAGGAACCATTTTATACATTGAAATTTGTTTCTCTTTTGAAGAAAAGGCGAACAAGCATACGGCTCATTCAATGATAAGTGATTATCTGTCTAACATTGTAAGTGATCATATAATCGTATATTTATGAAAAATAAGTTACAAATTTATTTTATAAAATAGAGTAATAAATGGTTTATTCCAGTTTTTCCCACCAAATGTCCCACTGGTGGGACAAAGTGGACTCATTGAAATGAGTTTGTCTACTTTTCAAGGAATACTGAGGTAAGATGAACTACGAGATAAGGTTAATAAAGGACACAGTCCATCTGATGGTAAGTAGATTATGCTGTGATTCATTGACACACACACACACACACACACACACACACACACACACACACACACACACACACACACACACACACACACACACACACATACATACACACACACACACACACACACGCACGCACGCACGTACGCACGCACGCACGCACGCACACACACACACACACACACCCACACAGTGCTTTGGTTTTTTATAGGATAGGGTGACAAACGAGCACACAGTCCACCTGATGGTAAGTGGTTGCTGTGGCCCATAGAAATCTACATCTTCGTTTGCGAATCAAAATGCAGATGCGTTGTCACCCGCGAGGGCTAAACTGGAATGCCTCTTTTCCAGTAAAAAGGATCTCCAGTTATCTGCACTCATCATACGAAACACAGCAGTGTTAAGCTGCTATTTTACGCTGGTATTCTGTGAGAGCGTGGTCTTTCCCCGGTCGAGCATTCGTGCTACCAGCTATACTACTAATATAGCTGCAGCATAGCTCTACCACGTATAAAATACTTTAATACGCTGTAATCGAAGAACGCTCTGGCTTTCGATTACTTACAGTTTTTACATGGTAGAGCCCTGTTGCAGCTATATTGGTAGTATAGTTGTAGATAGAATGGGTCAGCTCGATCGGGGAAGGGCCACGCACTCACAGAATACCAACGTAAATTAGGCATTTAAAATGGTTTAAAAAATTAAATGAGGTCTAATTTACGCGTATATAATACTCTCAACTAACCATAACTAAACTAGGAGATAGCCAACTTAAATAAGTCAAATTATTGTAACCTTTTACGGAACTATAAATTCATTATAGCATTCCGCACGACATAACCTTGTGAAGGGCCAACATTTTAATTCACTAAGAATATCTAGCAATTCATGCTTCATTATTGTTGCACAATGCAGCTGTGCGTCCATACACGGTTACTGTCATTGGGTGCGCTCGCCTAACACCTCAAATAAGCTGTACCGCGCACCAACATCACATCGCCGATGCTCTTGTCAATTAGCTACTTTTAGCCTATGAATACTCAATTAAGATTGCCTTAAAGGGCTTCAGCGCGAAATGCCCAATTACGTGTAGGCAATAGTTCTAACAATGACTTGTGGAGGCATTTCGATGTCGCGCTATGAGAATGTTTAAAGTTTATTCTTGTATAGTAAAATACTACCTTTTTTTAATTTTTTATCAATGAATTTTAGTTGAATTGGATTAAAGTTGGGTGTGGGTGCAATCCAGATCCAAATATTTAACACTCCGTTAATGTTCGTTGTTTTGTATGTTTTATATAGGACGTGTAGGACGTCACCCCACGATGGAGTAACGATCTGGTAAGACATGCAGGAAGTCGATGGATGCAGGTGGCTCAGGACTGTGCTTTATCACATTCCTTGGGGGAAGCCTATGTTTAATAATCATACTTTATTTTATAAATACTCGTATCAATATTTTTATAAATGTCTATAATAGAAATAAAATTACTTTTAACTTAATTAAAAAACGTCCTCATACGTAAAAACTATCAAAAATCAACTTATTATAAATAAGATAAAAAGACACCACTTACACTTAAGGATACACATCGTAACATAAGACGAACAACAATATTTTACGGCGGCTTTTGAGCTACGGTTATCGGTATCAGCATAGAGATCCTGAGATCTCCATTTGGAAAGTAATCAGAGCCCCTCTATCGCTTTGCATAATTAGCACGTCCTGGGGGAAGTACTTACTACCCATAGCACCCTTCGATTCATCGGTCTCCACGAAGACTTACTTTTAGTGATGGCGACCGAAGAGATCCCGTTACTGGTAGAGTAACGCTATCATTAGAAGAAGGATCACGACAAACGCCCGGCTGCGTCGTCTCCTAACAGAATCTGTCCTCTCCCGATCCCGTTTAGCAGCTTCCGTCTAAACTAAAACGGACACACAGACGGTGGCTAAGACCGTCTACACTGGCAAGACTGCTGGCAGTCCGCTTCCGTTTCCACTTTAAGTACACCGTGAGAGTGCTGGCTGCGTAGTCCCGGTCCCCCTCATAGCAATGAAAGTAGTTTGACACAATTTTGCGTCCGATCTTACGTAAAATAATCAAAGCACCCACCCATGTTAATATATTTTATTGATTTCATAATAAAGAAAAGAGGAAATTTTTCCTACTTAGATCATCAAAGTTATTTTTTAAGATGGTGATTCCGAGAATATGATTATATAAGTGCACCTAAATTTTCTGTCTAATCCTTTTACAAATTTATATAATGACGAATAAGGGAAAATATACTTCGTGTGTAGAAAATATTGACCAAAATATTTAATAACGATGCTTAAGTTGACACATACTGCAATTTTTAAGTTTTGTATCACATTTTTTATAGCAAAATTTTACTCATTTGGGAGTTTCCATGTCCTGTTAATGAATATTCGTTAATGCAATAATGGTTCACATGCAACCTTACCCTGTACACTAATAATCAAAGCTCGCTCTATTTCTGGACGTTTATTACACTGTATTGTGACGTATGCGCCTTATTTGGTATAAGATGGCGGGCCGCCGAGCCGAGTTGAAAATATTATTGTTTGATTGTGTTCGGAGAGCTGTAAAGAAAACTTATCTTGAATTTTATATTGCAGAATTATACTAGAGCTTTATTGTAATGCAATGATAATGTTTCTCTCTTTGTTAGCTTACAACAATTAGTTCAATAAGCAATAAAGGTCCTTAATGGGAAATGTGCTCAAGGTTTTGTGATAAGAAAATGATTTCAAAGGGTACCTTTCGTTTTTCTTAGTCGCATTGCATCTTATTTTTGACTAGCTGTTCCCCGCGACTTCACTCGCGTGTAATTTATGGTTTTAATTTTTCTGCGCGGAACTAAAATAAAAGCAGCCTAAGTTACTCTTTATAACACCAGCTATCTGCTAGTGAAAGTCCCGTCAAAATTAGTTCAGCCATTTCGGAGATTAGCCATAACAAACAGACAAACAGACAAAAATTTTAAAAATTTTGTTTTTTTTTTGTTTTAAGTACCGTATATATTTTCATAATATGCTTTTTACTAAAAGCTGTTATTTTGACATTACAAACAGACAATTCAATTTTAATTATATATATGTATGTATGTATGGATGTATAGATATAGATTATTTATTTGTCTTTTCCATGCTGTTCTTACTCCATAGCGAAGGAATAGTGTCTTATTTTAAGAACAGATTATTAAGAGATTAATCGATTCTTTATCAGCATATTAACAGGTTATAGTGTCATCCCTTTTCATCAAGTGGGTGATGGATGATGGTTTTTACTACACCGCCACCATACAGCAAGAAGCATGAGTTAGTTGATAGCTTTGCTCGTACATACATCTTACATGGTAGAGCCATGCTGCAGATAAATTAGTAGTATATAGTTGTGGCACGAATCTCTCACAAATTACAAAATAGAAGCCCAAATTTGCTGTTTCCACAGTGACCGCACATCAACCACACATCAACCACTTAGCAGCAGGTGACTGTGTGCTCATTTGTCACCTTTATTATATAAAAAAAAAATACATACTTTTTACCACTTTGGATTTTTGGTTTATTCACACTTGCCATTTACCATTTTGGATTATTAGATTAACTTATACTCACCACTTATCACGTTGAATTGGGAAGTAGACAGGCGATACCGTCGCACCCTTACTGCTATTTCAAATGGACATTGCACAATTTCTCGGTTATCAGAGCCTCATTTGTTAATTAGTCCAGGGCACCAGGAGCAGTTGTGGTTGGTACTTAGAAAAGGTTTTACTTTTAATTTATACATAACTACACAGTCCACTGCTGAACGTACTCGCAGATCTCCTATAAATTTTAAGAACTTTACAGTTATCGCCACACTTGGTTAGTAAATTGAAGATCGCAAACACTTTATACTCTGCACTTTATTATCTTAATCATTATGGTTTATCTAAGTTCATTGCTAAATATTGACTTCTTCCATAAATTGCCTTATAAGGTAGATATTTGGCTTAGTTACGCTTGGCAGGCGCGTTGACATCCGCAGTTTATTTTGAGTTGTTATTAGCGGTGCTGTAACTAGTGTGGTGCCCAGGCTCGGGATGTAGAAGTGTGGTGGGGAGCAGAAATTACCTCACCAGGACCAATTGTTGGCATGCATACCTACATTTTCTATTATTTATCGCGTGGTACGGGTGTTAAGGCATCCTGCTGTCAGCAGTGTATACAGCTGATTTATTACATATTATATTCTCACACAAATCAGGCACAGGCACAAAAAATTTCAAATTTGAAGAAACCGATGATGGACTATTAATATAAGTATCATGAGCTACAGAATCTGAGATTTTGTCTTGTTGCAAAAATATTATTTAAAAGAGTATGGATTTGATACTAGATTGCAAAGTGCGTTGTAACAGGTTGTCAGATATGGTTGGACGGTTTTTGATATTGAAATCATGTGTTTTGAAAGCTGTATTTGATTTAAAATTAAATATGAATTTCACAAATAAAGAAATCCAAGACCTATATATTAGGTCCTTACATATGAAATTGGCGTTATGTATGGGAGGAATATAAAGTTGGTTGATTGGTTGGTTTGGTTGGTTCTGAAGGTCGAAATTTCCAGAACGAAAACGTTGAAACCAAAAACGTATCGTGCTTTCTTTTGCGACATCAGCGCCGTACACATCATTAATCCTTCGAGCTGTTTCTGCAGCACTGATGCCACGATAGAACTCGTACTCGTAAATATACCCATATTTCATGGTTTCCATTTTGCGGTAATAAGCGACGCCAAAGAAAACAATAATAAGGTAAAAAACAAATGAATGACTTTTCAAAACTCAAATGTACCAGCTAAATGAATTTATAAATTTGAATTTGGAATTCTTAACCAAAGAGGAGATATTTCAGTCAAAGTGGTCAGTACGACAAAACGCTAATTTCATATGTAAGGACCTAATATTATAACATGCATCGTAGCTTAGATATAAAAAACATACTTTAATGACATTATGTCGCCGTGATTCAAAATTGTTAACAGCAGATGATCCGCTTCAGCTTATCTATAAACACAAAATTTGATGTGTCTGTGTGTAATATAGAAATAACTGTCTTTTATTGAGCTGAGATGCTTATTTGCATGTTATTATGACATTATTAGGTAAACTTATTTAAAAAATTCTCTCTTTCTCGTTGTTTGTCCGGGCTGATCTTCGGAATAGCTGAACCTATTGTAATGAAATTTACGTACAGAGTTCAATGCCAGGTGTGATCTAGTCTGTATTTCATCCGAAATCTTGGAAAATATTTTTTTGATACCAAAAAACCTGATAAATAAATTGTCTTTGATTATTACTTAAATCTAAATAATGCCACATTAATTAATTCCACCGAGGGAAGCCGATGCGGATGCTAGTGCTAAATAAACTTGATGCTTAGTTTGACGACCACAGTTACATACATACATACATATAATCACGCCTCTTTCCCGTAGGGGGGTAGGCAGAGACCATTTCTTTCCACTTGCTACGATCATTACATACTTGTTTTGCTTCGTCCACTTTCATTATTCCCTTCATACATGCTCTACGGTTTAGGGTACTCTTGACCTGGCCTTTTTTCAAGACGTCCCTGATTTGGTCTAGAAATGTCCGCCTAGGTCTACCCCTTCCAACACTTTCATTCACACTCGCCTTATACACTTTTTTCGTCAATCGTACTTCATTCATTCTCTCGACATGGCCAAACCATCTCAGCATACCTTTCTCAATTTTTGTCACTACATCTTCTTTCAGACCACAACGTTTCCTTATCTCACTATTTCTTATCCTGTCACTCAGTTTAACTCCTATCATACTTCTTAATGCTCTCATCTCAACTGCATTTATTCTGCTTTCATGTTTCTTCTGCCATACCCAAGTTTCACTTCCGTACATGAGTGTCGGAATCAACACCCCCTCATGCACAGCCAAACGAGCCTTGTTAGACACCTTCCGACTGCTCATAAAGGAGTGCAAAGCTCCATTCACCATGTTTCCTGCATTCACTCTTCTTTCGATATCACTCTCACACTTTCCATCTCTTGTAAACTTTGAACCCAGATACACAAACTCTTTCACCTGTTCAATTTGTTCATCTTCAATCACAATATTACAGTCTGTCACTGCCTCATCTTTTTCAAACACCATCACTTTCGTCTTCCTTACATTCATCTTCATTCCCTTTCTAACAAAAGCTCCACTCATAACAGTTACCATCTCCTGCAACTCCTCGGCCGAAGACGCAAGTAATACTTGGTCATCAGCATAGAGAAAACATTTGACGAGTAACTCATTCATTCTCAACCCACTTTCATTCTCTTTTAAATCTGTCAAACAATTGTCCATGAACAGATTAAACAGCCACGGTGACGCTACACATCCCTGTCTAACACCTTTTTCGATATTAAACCATTCAGTGTATGCCCCGTTTATCCTTACACAAGCACTAGAATCCCTATAAAGAGATTGCATTGCTCGTATGAGGATACTGCTCACACCTTTCACAGACAGTGCTGACCACAATTCATTCCTCACCACTCTATCATAGGCCTTTTCTAGATCTACGAACGCACAGTAGACTTTCTTGTTTTTAGCCAAATACTTTTCGGCTATGCACCGCAAGGAAAAGACCTGATCCGTACATCCCATTCCCTTTCTAAATCCCGCTTGTGCATCCCATACTTTCTCGTCTGTTTCATTCACAACCCTTTCAATCAACACTTTCGCATACAATTTACCGACGACGCTGAGAAGGCTTATACCGCGGTAATTTATGCAGTCCTGCCACAGTTAATAATATAAAATTTAAAATTTTGTACAACCGACTTCAATATAAATTATTAAGAATAACTTATAAACTATTGGTTGGAACTTGATCAAATTTATACGCAACCAAATGAGAAGCACTAGCTTTCAAATACAAAAATCATCGAAATCGGTTCACCCTGAAAAAAGTTATGAGGTAACAATCATAAAAAAACATACAGGCGAATGGAGTACCTCTTCCTTTTTGAAGTCGATAGAAAACTCGCTGATTGACTCGCTCTCTATTATTCTTATAATAATAGGGGGGCGATCGAACGTGTTTGATGTTTTGGAGTATTTACGTAACAATAAAGAATTTTCAGGGCCACAGTAACAGAAACTTTTACAACACCGACCGACATCGAAATATATACGATCATATTTACAAACTTATTAGAAATGCTGAAATTTACAACATTTGCATGTTTTTTTTATGGGATAAGAACGAGCACTATCCTCTATTACAAATCAAAATGCAGATGCGTTGTCACCCGTGAGGACTAAGATGGAATGCCTCATTTCCAGTAAAAAGGGCCTCCGGCCACCTGCACTCACCAAGCGAAACGCAGAGGTAAACCTCTACTTCACGCTGGTATTCTGTGAGGTCGTGGTACCACCGGTTCGAGCCAGCCCATCCGTGCGACAGCAAAAGCCGCCACGTGGCTCTACCACTGTCTAAAATTACTTTGTAATAATTGTACACAAATAAGCCCTATAACAAGTAGATGACAGTGATAATGGTGATGAATTTTGTGCAGAGCCAACTGTTGCACGGCAACTGGATAAAGAAATTAAAAAAAATTGGCAAAGTAAACAAATTTAGTGTAAACACAGATTTTGAATCGATAATAAGAGTGGAAATGTGCAACTACGAGAACGCTGACTGTGGTCGTGAAGATTCATCCTACAATTATTTAATCTCGATAGCGCTCATCTAGTGAGTAATTTAGTTTCAAATTTAATTGATTAGTTTGTGGAGGCTCAATATTTAGTTGTCATTATATATTTATTTAATTTAAAAAATCTTAGTTCTTTGAACATGTTTAAATTTTTACTTATGTCTTTTTCGACATAAATTCGAAGAAAATATAGTTTCTCAAAATTCAAAACTAGTTATGTAATTAATTAATTGATCCATCCATCCATTACAGCCTTTTACAAGTCCACTGCTGAACGTAGCCCTAATTGGAGCATAAAAATGAGTATTTCAATTAAACTGGTTTTTACGGATTTTATCGCGTATATTAACTTATTTTATATTCCTGACGTTTTTAATCTGGAGGTGGCCGTGGTTAACGTGTCCATGGGTGCTGTAAAGTGCTCGTTTAATATACGCGATAAAATCTGTAAAAACTAGTTTTATTTAAATGTGTAGTGTTCGCGTAAATATAAGAAATAATTATAAAAATGAGTAAGCTATTACGTAATTAGCAAATCTGTAATTTTAGAAGCTATAGTTAGATTAGAACAATTTTCAAGGGCGTCGTTATAGAAACTCGATTTGGGAACATAAAAGGCTAGTTGCGGCACAGGTTAATAGGAGGATGCTTCTGCTCATTCCTGTTTTAGTTTTCCTCTGTGGCCTCTTACGATACTCACTGAATATTGGATTCTTTTACGTCGCCACTATACGGCGATAAAATAATCACAGATAATTACGCAGTCCACCGCTAGGAGATCTCTTACAAATTGAAAAGATTTATAGTTATCGCCACAATTGGAAGGCGAATGTATGAATCAGTTGTGGACTTTGATAGGCTTTAATGGTTGGATAGATTTACCACTTGCTCAGTGGTAATAGAAAACGTCGTAAAGAAACCTGAATGACTGAGAAGTAAAAATACCCGCCATCCGTCCGTAATGAAGTATTTCGAAAACGATTCTGGAGCAAGTTCGGAGAAGGCTGGTGCTAAGCAGTGGGACGTTATAGGCGGTAACTTTATTGAATTTTTTTTAAAGTCTCCTTTTTTCTTGGAGTTTATGGCCTGGTATCTAGCCTACCTACCTTTAGGCCAAAAAAGTCTCCTTTCTGATATCCGTCAGTTGCCATGTTAGCTTATTTTGTTATATTTAAACTCTTTCTACTACTCCTAAAAGAAAAAAAATTGTGAGATGCCGATTGTGTCACACATTAACACTCGGCAAAAATTTTAGCGTTATTAATATGTTAAATTGTCTTGATTTTATTTAGGCCCGCTTATTTGTGACATTATTTAAGTTTCAATTTGCTCTGTCTTTATTTATTTACTTATATTTAAAATTTAAGTGTCTGTCTGTTTACATGCCATTAAGATGTGAATAACTATTTCCAAAAAAAATCTGTCTGTCTGTTTGTCCAGGCTAATCTTCGAAATATCTAAATCGAATGTGATGAAACTTCACAAGCAGATAGAAAGCAATGTCAGAAGTAATTTATGTGACATTTTATACGAAAAACGAAGAGATTTTTTGTGTAATTGAAAAATGTAAAATATATATTTATTGAATAATAGCTGGTACGCGGCGCTTTGCTTCCGCA
The DNA here is from genome assembly GCA_963668995.1 of Parnassius mnemosyne. Classification (NCBI taxonomy): domain Eukaryota; kingdom Metazoa; phylum Arthropoda; class Insecta; order Lepidoptera; family Papilionidae; genus Parnassius; species Parnassius mnemosyne. Next base: position 11,427,744 of record CAVLGL010000093.1, read on the forward strand.
GAAGAAATAATGGTGGAAATGTCGTTTTTTTGGAAGAGTTATATTGTTTAAATAGGAATGATAATACAGTCATTGAAATTGAATGACGTATACATTTCAAATAAATTTGTCGGTACGATACGCACGCCACCTACTGAAATTTAATTATACTATGTTATAAACATTCCTATAATACAAACCTTCGTGGAAGTGCAAGCAATATGTTGACAAAGTTTTACTGCAATCTGATGAACGGTATCATCATCATCATCATTACAGCCTTTTATAAGTCCACTGCTGAACATATGTCTCCCCCAAGGAATGCCACAAAGCACGGTCCTGAGCCACCTGCATCCATCGACTTCCTGCATGTCTTACCAGGTCGTCACTCCATCTCGTAGGGGGTCGCTCTACACTTCGCCTACCGGTACGAAGCTGCCACTCAAGAACCTTTTTTCCCCATCGGTTGTCCGTTCTTCGAGCTAACTGAAATTTAATTATACTATGTTATAAACATTCCTATAATACAAACCTTCATGGAAGTGCAAGCAATATGTTGACAAAGTTTTACTGCTATCTGATGAACGGTATCATCATCATCATCATTACAGCCTTTCATAAGTCCACTGCTGAACATAGGCCTCTCCCAAGAAATGCCACAAAGCACAGTCCTGAGCCACCTGCATCCATCGACTTCCTGCATGTCTTACCAGATCGTCACTCCATCTCGTGGGGGGTCGCCCTACACTTCGCCTACCGGTACGAGGCTGCCACTCAAGAACCTTTTTTCCCCATCGTTTGTCGGTTCTTCGAGCTATATGGCCGGCCCACTGCCACTTCAGCTTACTAATCCGTTGGGCTATGTCGGTCATTCTGGTTCTACTGCGGATATCTTTATTTCTAAGTTTATCACGCAGAGAAATTCCGAGCATAGCTCTCTCCATAGCTCGCTGAGCGAACTTGAGCTTCCTCATACGGCCAGCAGTGAAGAACCACGTCTCAGAACCGTAAGTCATCACTGGCAACACGCACTGGTTGTATAATTTCGTTTTAAGGTTTTGAGGAATGTCTGACGAGAAGATGTGTCGTAGTTTCCCGAACGCTGCCCAGCCGAGTTGAATCCGTCGATTGATGATGAACGGTATGGCAGTGCATAAAATACGAACAAACACAAATGAATTTTTATATATTAGATATAATAAATATAATATATGTACCTAAGTAAAATAAATAGTGATATATAAAATTCTATTAAATTCTGTTCTGAAATACGAACTGCTATGTATATGTAGACGTATGTCTAACAGAATGTAATAAAGGTCACTTTGAGGTCATTAACGCTCCCGTATACCATATATCTCGATTTGATGTATTCGTAACTGCTTATTTAGCGAACGGTTAATTAACATGTCCTATACGTTACAGACCATATAAAGCTGTTCAGTAACTATTTAATTAAGAGATTATTATGATATGTAGGTCCAAATTTATGTTGCCCTTATATTATTTATGTCATTATTTGATATTAATTTCATTATTTTATATGCCGCGAATAATTAGAAAGTGGTTGTTCAGTAAGGAAAACTAATGAAACAAGCTTAATTCGGTTCGGTAGTGCAATGGTTTTGTTTGTTGCAGCACTCCAAAGCCGAGGGTTCAAATCTCGCATAGAATAGAAAGATTGTATGGCCTGCAAATAGTTGTTGCTGGTTTGGATGTTTGTCTATAAGTCTTGGTAGTGCCACCTATGGTGCCCTCTAGTAAGTTTGCGGTCAAAATACTTACAGTTATATTTTCAAACGAAAATTCGGGTGCAAATGGTGCAATTCTAAATCATGTTGGAAAGCAATTGGTACACGAGTAATAAATATTTTTTAGGGAGGAAACGATTACAATAATAATAAAGCACAACTTTGTATTTATTTCAAAAACATTTAATATAAAGGGGGTCATTGTAGAAGCGTGCTCGTCGCGACCCCTGCCAGCCCTTTTCAGGGCTGCAATTCTACTCAGCTGCGCACCCATGTCAACGAGGGTTAGGGCGTCCCCCCAAGGCGACGCACACCAGCTCGTCCCCGTTGGTGTGGAATGCAGCGCGCAAAGCGGCGATGGGGACCGCCACCCGTCACGCACAGCCCGACACGGCGGAAGGTGGAGGACGGAGTGCAGAGTTGGCACGTGGAATGTTAGAGGAGGCATGAGAGATAAGACGAATGAGTTGATCGAAATAATGAAAGAAAGAGAATTAGATGTCGTGTGTATGTCGGAGACCAAACGGAAGGGCAGTGGTACTGAAGAGCTCCCTGGCGGGGCGTTAGCTCTATGGTCCGGAGTCCCGGAGAGCGAGAGCGCCTGCCAGGGAGTGGGGGTGCTGCTGTCTTCTCGGTTGGTCGATGTTATGACTGAATATAAGTTTGTGAACTCAAGACTTCTCTGGGTTCGCTTTAAATTGGGACTGACGAAGTTATTCCTTTTGGCTGTTTATGCGCCGGTGGCTTCGTCGTCCAGGGCTGAGCTGGAGGAGTTTTGGGAGAATGTAAGAGAAGTTCTAGATTTGGCTAGGGGAAACGAAAGGATTGTTGTATGTGGTGATTTGAATGGATGGGTTGGTACCGCTCGACCAGGGTACGAGTCGGTACTTGGAAAGTTTGGCGATAAAAGGGTTAATGATGCTGGCAAGCTTATACTGGCGGTATGCAAGGAAAAGGGTCTTCTTGTGACAAACACTATGTTTAATCACAAGAAAATCCATATGTATACTAGAGAAAGAAAGAATGAGAGAAGTATGATCGATTTGTTCCTGGTGGATGACCGACTGCGAAAACAGGTTATGGATACGCGAGTGTTCAGGGGTGCTGACCTGGGAACGGATCACTATCTAGTGATTACTAGATTTAGGGGTCTGTTCGCGGGTTGGCGCTACCGGACGACAGTGACAGAACCACAGTCGGTCTGTCGCATCCGAAGCTGGAAGCTTCAGGAAGCGGATACTAGGGACAAATATCATGCGAGGGTAGCCGAAAAGCTTGACACCATCGATGGCAGAAACGAATGTGTAGAAAGAACATGGCAGAACCTTAGGGATGGAATGGTAAGTGCAGCGGAAGAAGTGTGTGGAACAATAAAAAGAGGCAGTAGTAAAAGAAGAGACGCATGGTGGAATGATGAAGTGAAAGAAGCTGTAAAGAAGAAGAAGAAAGCATGGTTAGACTACTTGGCCTCTAGTAATGATAAGGATATGAGAGAGAAGATGAAAGAAAGATATAAGCTGCAGAAAGTTCACACGAAAGCATTGATTGAGGAAGTGCGTGAAAGGTGTAGAATGGAAGCGGATGAAAGGTTGTCGCACAACTTTAAGGAGAACTCCAAACTCTTCTGGAAAGAGGTTGGAAGGACCCGAAGTGGTGCGACGGCCTTAAGAATGAACAAAGTGCTTTCGAGAACTAATGACGTCCTCTCAGAAAAATCGGACGTCATGCAGCGATGGAGCGAATTTTATAGAGAAATGTATGCGTGTGATGATCTTAGTGAGGGATCCGGGGATGATGCCGTGACTGGCACGCCAGACCCGGACCTCGATGACACCGAGGTCATCAGTATGAAAGAGATTGAACGTGCGATTCGAAGTTTGAAATGTGGTAAGGCTGCGGGACTAGACAGAGTTACTGCTGAAATGGTCAAGTATGGTGGGCCTCGCGTCTGGGACAGCTTTCATCTGCTGTGCAATTTGTGCTGGCGGACGGGGGATGTCCCGGATGATTGGCGATCCGCAGTCATTGTGCCTTTATATAAAGGTAAAGGTTCACATTTTGACTGCGGGTGCTATCGGGCGATCAGCTTGACCAGTTTAGCAAGTAAAGTTTACTCGAAGGTTTTGACACGTAGAATGCAAGAGAAATCGGAAAGATTTCTATGGGAGGCACAATGCGGATTTAGACCTGGAAGAGGATGCACGGATCAAATGTTTTCTCTCCGTATGATCACGGAAAAGCTTCTGGCTGTTAACCAGAAGATTTTCTGTGCTTTTGTGGATCTTGAGAAAGCATTTGATAAGGTTGTAAGGAAGAAAATGTGGGAACTGTTGCCGGGGTATGGTGTGGATGGCCGATTGCTAAGGGCTGTGCAGTCTCTTTACTGTGACTGTAAAGCCTGTGTGCGGGTAGGGCATGACCTGTCACCCATGTTTAGCGTCCAAACGGGCGTAAAACAGGGTTGTGTCATGTCTTCCTGGCTGTTCATACTGTATCTCGACAGCTGTTTACAAAAGCTGAAAGATAGCTGTTTGGGTGTGAAATTGGGTGACATAAAAGTAAACTGTCTGCTGTATGCTGATGATGCAGTGCTTATTGCACCATCAGAGGCAGAACTGCAGGCATTAGTCACGTGTATGAAAGAGGAATGTGAAATTAAAGGTCTCCGTTTGAATGCTAATAAAACTAAGGTTCTGGTATTTGAAAGGGACGAAGAGAGAACGAAGTGTGAAATATGGGTAAATCAGGAATGTCTAGAACAGGTAAATGAAATTGTATACTTGGGGAGTGCTTTTAGCCGGGATGGAAGATGTGATTTAGATGTGGACAGGCGTGTCGCTGCCGGGAACAAAGTCAATGGTGCCCTGACTGCGTTAGTCAAAAGGCAAGGCGTAGCGAAGAGTGCACGCCTTGCAATACATAACGCAGTGTTGGTACCGACTTTGTTATATGGCAGCGAAACCTGGGTATGCCAGAAGAAGCATAAAAGTAAGTTGAATGCAGTGGAGATGCGATCTCTTCGTAAAATGTGCGGCGTTACTATGGCCGACCGAAAGCGAAACGAAGAGATTCGCAATATGGCAGGTTTGAAAGATGACCTTATCACAAAAATTGATAAGGGCGTGCTTCGGTGGTTTGGGCACGTTGAGCGAATGAGTGAAGACCGAATGGTGAAGAAAATATATAGCGCGAAAGTTAATATTAAAAGGTGTCGAGGTAGACCGAGACTAACTTTCGAAGACCATGTGAGCAAATTGCTCGAAGAGGGTAGGGTCAAGAGTACTCGGATACCTAGACGTGCATGTATGAAGAAGATAATGAATCTGAAAGAAGCGAAAGAGATATGTAAGGATCGTGACACTTGGCGATCTGTTCTCTCTGGCTACCCCGTCAGGGATTGTGCGTGAAGATAAGTAAGTAAGTAATTTAATATAAAAACTACTTACACTACAGGACACTCGTAACAGAATACAAATATATTTACAAAAAGTTACTTTTCGTGCTTTCGCATTAGCAAAATCTTTAACAATGTCACCGACTTCAATTTTGATGACATGTTCAATACTTATTAACGGTCAATCTACTTTGCGACAATTGTTGATCCAAGATAGTTTTTAATTATTTTTAGCATAGAAGATAATCATTTACTGTGTGCTACAGTGACTGGCAAATTGAGATAAATTCTTTTCTATAAAGTATCAATCGCGACGAAATGTTTGACTTTTATTTTTAATAACTGGTGATAATTTCACCATCTCTCTTTAAACACTAAATAATGTGATATTTTCGTTTAATGAGGGTATCCACAAACTTTTCTGCCACCACGGCGGCGCCACTGTGGAATGAAGTGAAAAATATTTGACAGATTTCATAGCGGGAAAGTTAATTTGTTATAAAAATTGTTAATGTTTCTTTCTGATAGGATAAATTTTATATTATTTAGATTAGAAATTAACAAACCAACTTAAACAACAGAAAAATTATAAAAATAGTTAAAAATGTGCAAAATAATAAAGAGCCCACCACTAAGGCATTGTTTTGTGTAATATTTTAATACTCTAGAAACTGATAAATATTTATTTTAAACTAACTTCTCAATGAAATGACATTTTGTAACAAAAAACTTCACCTCAGTCCCAAGTAGCGACATCTTTTTTTTATGGGAGAGGGGGCAAACGAGCATGCGGCTCACCTGATGGTAAGTGACTACCGCCACCCATGAACAACTGCAACACCAGGGTATATAGTTGTAGAAAGTGTTATGATTGTTAATTTTTTGTTTAAATTTTTATAAATCGTCCTGTTCCTGATTATAACAAACTAACTTAATGGAATTCCGGTTTTGAATGATACTTTTATATTGCTTATACATAAGTTACATTGAAATTTTTGACTTTCATTATAAAATTAAAAGAGTTTAATTTTTTTACTTTCCGAACGTTACTTAGTTTAAAAGAAATTGTTACGATATTGTACTTTATTAATATCATATCATAAGCACTCACGCCTGACACACATGATTCTGACACACCTCTCCCGCCTCCTTTTTACATCCATGTACCTACGCATACATCGTTGGTTAATCTGGCTCATCTTCAAAATATCGCCAATTTGGTCGATAAACTTTCGTCTAGGGTGTCCCTTCCCGTATCTGCCGTTCACTTCTGCAAGATAGATTTGTTTTTTCACTCTATCTTTGTTCATTATTTTATCTTAATTTTATATTATTAAATTTTATAGCAAATATCCCCACTATGAGGTAATCTAAGGGCCTACGTCCAGCAGTAGACTTTAATAGGCTATAATGGTAACGGTAGTCCGCCGCGTTATTCCAAGGTGTGTTGGTAGATTTCACATACTCTCGAAATATATTGTTAACTAGCGATCTGCCCTTGCTTTGTCTGCATAGAATCATTCATTCATTCATTACAGCTCTTCACAAGTCCACTGCTGAACATAGGCCTCCCCCAAGGAATCCCACAAACACGATCCTGAGCTACCTGTATCCATCGACTTCCTGCATGTCTTACCAGGTCGTCACTTCATCTAGTGGGGGGACGCCCTACACTTCACCTGCCAGTACGAGGCTGCCACTCGAGAACCTTTCTTCCCCATCTGTTGTCGGTTCTTCGAGCTATATGGCCTGCCCATTCATTGGCACTTCAGCTTACGAATCCGTTGGGCTATGTCAGTCACTCTGGTTATACTGTGGATATCCTCATTTTTAAGTTTATCTCGCAGAGAAACCCCGAGCATAGCCTTCTCCATAGCTCGCTGAGTGACCTTGAGCGCCCTCATACGGCCAGCAGTGAAGGACCACGTCTCAGATCTATACGTCATCACTGGCGACACGCACTGGTTGTACAATCTCATTTTCAAGTTTTAAAGTATACCTGACGTGAAGATGTGTCGTATTATCCCGAACGCTCCCCAGCCGAGTTGAATCCGTCGACTGACCTCTCGATCGAAGTTGGACTTACCTTGTCGGACTATTTGGCCCAGGCACTCGTAACAACTTCAAGCTTAGTGCTCCCAACAACGACCAGCATAGGTGTGACATGAAAGTTACACATGATCTTTGTTTTGTCCATGTTCATCTTAAGACCTATCCGTTGGGAGGCACTATTGAGGTCATTGAACATAGTGCTTAGGTCCTCCAGAGATTCTGCCATAAGGACTATATCGTCAGCAAATTGAAGGTGAGTGATGTACTCGCCATTGATGTTGATACTATAGAATCATTAATGGATCCTATAAGTCAAAGCAAGTAGTCAACTTATTTGATCAAAATATAGCCTAGATTCCACTTGGCATATCTCTCTCACTGTTCGTAAAGTTTCATCATAGTCGGTTTGGCTATTTCGAAGCTTAGCCCGGACAAACGGACAGACAGATAGACAAATTTGTCTACACATCATTGTTCTTTCATCTTTCATTCGTTCATTTCATTCTTTCATCATCATATTCAAAAATGTCTATTCATGACTTCATACCATGCAAAGAACCAACTCAGCCTCATACAAAACAGCTATTTCGATATTACAGACATAAACCTCTATTTTATTTATATTTACACATTAGACATTTTTAAGATCATATATTTTTAACCGTGGTAGAGCCATGCTGCAACTATATTAATAGTATAATTGTTTCACAGAATACCAGCGTAAAATAGAAGCCTAATGCTGCTGTGTTTCGAATGGTGAGTGTAGAGAACCAGAGAACCTACAACTATAACGACATATTTCGGTATTTTCTTTCGGAGATTTGTAATTTTAGATTATTAAAATTTGTATTACCTTTAAAACTACTAAATTTGTTTTATACATAGTAATTGAAGGTTATAAACACTTTATGTGTTTAATATGACGAGGTCATGTAGTGTATGAAAAACATAAGAACAAAGATAAATACAATTTTGCATTTTATTTATTTGTAATTGTATCTGTGGTTCGGAAGTATTGCCAGATATTTAACTAAAAGAAAACAGATCGATATTAGGGGCGTGCGTAAGTAATACGTAATTTGCAAGGACAAGCACCCTTCGAGGCGTAAGACTTACGATCGATCAGTGTTCAACTTGTATCTGTTTATTCTATTTAAATTATGGCCCAAGTGATGAGCGATTACTTAAGAGGATTGTGACGCCGTAAACTTTCATACAAAAACCGATAACCTTTTTTCTTTTTATATTTATTTTTTATTTATTATTTAAAAACCGTTACCCTCACACTAGTATTTTCTCCTGTATCGTGTTTACAAACACAAATTGCACAAGGACAAACATCGAGACCCGGAACAATTATTTGTAGGCCATACAAACACTTGTTCCGTGCGGGATTCGAACCCGCGGCCTTCAGCGCAGCAATTCATTACTAAGCTACTGCGCCACGGAGCCGTTTTTCTCCTTAAACATAGTCTAACTCTCATAATTTTTATAAAACTAGGTCCATAGGTTTTTATTTTAATATATTATGTACAATGTAAGTTATTATCATCTAAATATAAATATTTTTGACTTAAAAACTTTCTCAAGGGTTTTTTTTTTAAATTAATCTGAACTGAATTACTAAAAAAGGAAACGAACAGATCTAAACTGAAGTGTACTGAATGTAATGAGACTAAAATTTCCTCATTTTGTAAAGATTTAGGGGAGTGAAAACGTTATCTCCCGAAACAATATTTCAAAAAGGAAATGTAGGCAATAGCTTCCAAGGCTTGCAACTCACCCTATCGCACGATACGGCAATACGGAGCGAGCGGTATGAAAGAGATAGCAGTTTTAAAAAAACCTACTCGAACCGCGTATTGGCACTTCACAATCTTCTTAAGCGTTCTTTATATAACGTTTTTTTTATTCATAGTAATACTATTGAGGTTATGACATTACTAGTATACTTGTCAAATATTCAACATTTCATCATCATTACAGCTTATCAAAAGTCCACCGCTGACCATAGGCTTTCCACATAGACTGTCTGATACTCTAATAAGAGGGATATTTGCTATAGTTGCCATTCTTGGCAAGCGAGTTAGCAACCACAGCTTATTATTTCCATTCAGCTGTTATTAGGAATATGCTGCTCATCCCCTGGGTTAGTTTCCTTCTGTCGCCAATTACGATTCCCAAGAAATGTGGTAGTGGATATTCCTACATTGCCACTATACGGTTAAAGAAAACAAAGAAGGAAGAACATTGTTTAAAGTATTATGATTCAACATGATCAAATTCATTTTACACAGGTGGAATTAAACTGTAACATCCATATTAACATTTCGCTTGTAACTTACACTAACGCTGTAGTCAATGTTGTTCGTGTTATCAAATATCGATAATAAATTAGAATTATATCAGAATTGAGGGAGATGGATATCTTGAGAAACGACGCGAGATATCGCGGTGACTGATCATGAAAATAAATCGAACACATTAACGAGATCTCAAGCAAGTGCAAGGAACGTACTCTTAACTGAGTGCATTGTTTGAACTATTAGGAGTTGGATTAATACATAAAACTGATTAATAAAGATATACACACTGTAAGGCACTAAGAAAAAGGAAGATCTCCCGCTGTGCAACATGTTCAGCCCGGTGAATGGCCAATGCTCCGAGTGGTATTTTTTTGAAAGTGTATAGATGGACTTGCGGCCTTTACAATTTCGCAGGAATAAATATTTTACAACGTTTTTATTAAGTCACTTTCTTGTTTGTCTATCTGTGTGTCCTAAATTAGTAATTGATTTTAAGCTAACTTCCCGATGAACTGGAAACTTGAAATTTTGAATATAGCTGAAATTCGGATGACAATGCAAGAATATGATAAAAAACGTGTTACATTAAACTTTTTTAATAAGAAACTTTTAAAAATTTCACTTGTTATCGCTTCTATATAGCTTGTCTTTAACCCAAGTACAATTATAAAAAAGCGAAAATATTTCCCGGTTTACCGGTATCACTAAAATTTTGTTACATCCCTAGTGCTGTTGTTTTTACACATCAATATTTTAAAGACTAAGTATGACAATTGAACATACAATTACATCTGATTTTAAGTGGATGCTGCGGCCCATAGATATCTACATCTATCCTGGATTGAGAATCAAAATGCAGTTGTGTTTCACCCCTGAGGACCGACTTCATAATTGAGAACCTTGTCTATTTAAACAAGTTATCGTTACCGATAAAGACTATCAACTTTCACTGCTTATTACATATGCTTATAAGGCGATATTTGCCATAGTTGCCATGCTTCACTGGTACCCACCAGTTGGTGTACGCAGTTTTTGTATTTTTAATTGTTACTAGCGATCCGCCCTCGCTTTGCACGCGTGATTTCTGAATTTCGACAATAGTGCCACCTACCGCACCCAACTGAGTTTTCAAATGATCCAGGGACCCACTCAAATACACACAAAAAGTTTTATCAAAATCGGTCGAAACGTTTTCGAGTTTTAACTAACGGACAACAATTGGTTTTTATTTAAAGAGATTAGAAAGACGCTGCTGCCCGTCTCCTGGTTTGTTTACCTCTGTCACCTCTTACGACACCCACAATACGATATGTGGTAGTGAATATTCTTATACCGCAACTGCACGGTTAACACCAATAAAACAAGTATTGCCACATTATGCATTAGTTGAACAAAGTTCCTTATCGGACGGTACGAATGGGGGCTAGGTAAAAAAATGTAAGATTTTTCCGTCACAACCCATTCTGACGTAGTGTAGACGGCCTTGCCGTCTATAAGGAAGCGAGATGGAATAATATCCATCACCCTCGCACTTTTCTTATCTTGCCATGAAAGGAATATTATTTTATTTTAAATGACGCTTCATTTTAATAGACGCTACTAATTCATTTATTTGTATTTGTTAATCAATAATAATATACTATGAAAGGAACTTCGCTCCAACCATGTGTTCCACGACACTCACGCATTTAAAAAAATTGTATATGCAATGTTAGAGCTTATCTCTGCTATGTATAATAGTTTCAGCGTACCTGCGCGAAATTAAAATAGACACCTGGACAAGTGCCCTGCCAAGCATGGCAACTATTGCAAAATTCCATTTATTAAGCAATTTAAGAGGAGGCCTATGTTTGGCAGTGGTCTTTTGAAAGGCTGTAATAATGATGCTGATGTCATCTGCTTCTTATCATGAAATTAATAAGATTAGATCTAAGTTGAAACATATAAAAAAGATAACCTAAATTAAACAAAAAATGAATAAGTCAGTTATTCTTAATTTTGTTGGGTACTTTAGAGTTGGATAAAAACAATATTGTCCACGTCATGGGCTGCAGTAGCCACTTACCATCAGGTGGATTGTAAGTTGGTTTGTCACTTAAGTTTTATATCGTTACCATTAAAGCCTATTAAAGTCACTGCTGAATATAGGCCTTCTCATAAATTGTCTAATGGAGAATGTTTGCCATAGTTTTTCCGCTAGGCAAGCGGGTTGGCAACCGCAGTTTTTTTTTATTTTTACTCGTTGTTAGGAGGACGCTGCCGCCCATCTCCTGCAGGACTAGCATGGGCTGGTGACAAAAAATGTATCCTCCGATTATATCCATTGACTAGAGATAAAATTATCTTGTCCCTATGCCAAAGCACGGCAACGGGGAGAAGTATATCCCCGTTTGACATAACGAGTAGACATTCATATATCCTCCGTCCGTATCATGGAGCCAAATGAAAGATAAAATATTATACTTTTTTGACATTTGAAAGGGTCAATTTTATCCTAGTTCATTGGACGTGAGTTTAAGTTTATATTCATACAAAAATCTATTTAAGTATGAGTCTATCTCCCATTTTATCTACTGTGGATATCATATCCACCGGTGTGCCCATGCTCGAAAGGTGGATAAAACTAAGCGAGGGGATAAACATTTTCTCCTTTCCCGGGGATAAAATTGTCTCCTGCCCATGCTAGCTAGATAGTTTCCCTTTGTCACCTCTTACGACACCCACGGGATGATATGGGCTAGTGGATATTCTTACTCCGCCACTACACGATAAGACTTAAATTTTATTTTACATTTAAATATTTATTAAGTATCCACTGATTTAGGACATATTTGTACCATTATTGAATGTTAATGTTATTATATTTTATAATATCAGATTAATCCCGAGGCATGTTGGGTTTGCCTGAGATTGATTTACCTGCGGAATATTACAACACTGTAAAGATAAAGCCACTGAGCTTATTCAGTCGTGACTAGTTATAAACAACATCGATAACAGAGTAGTTTGAATTAAATGTGGAAATAACATTGTTTAATAATTTTTCATTTGCAGTTTTGGTAATATATTTTTGCCACGAGTGTAAAAAAGTAAATATAACTGTAAACTTTATATTAATACCAGCGATCTGTCCCGGCTACGCACGGTTAATTTCTGGATCTCGACATCAACGCGTCCATTTGTGAATTTAAACCATTCTCTAATCAACTCAATCACACAATCAAGATTTCATCAAAATTAGTCCAAAATTGGTAAAAATTACCTCGCGTACATCCGCTCGATAAAATAAAATGATGTGTCTTACCTAGTTTGAAGAGCACCTCCCACCCTCCCTCAATTGCGTGCACTATCCCCGTCACCACCAATCCCAGTACCAATACTTCCAACACCACCACAACAGGAAAGACACACCATTTACACAATACGACACGTGTTTCGCCTATACACGAGGCATCGTCAGGTGATGTGACTCTGCGGTGGTTGATCGCGCGGTCTACTAGTCTACATCACTTGAACGCCTGATTCTATTAAAATTAATTCAGCCGTTTAGGGGGAGTTCAGTCACATACACACGGTTAAAAGAATTATGTAATATATAATATACACGTTTTATATATATATATATAAACTTTTCTGTTAAATCATTCTATATATTAATGAAAATTAGATTATACTATGTAGAGATTTCAGATGATGAAAAAACAATCATTGCTTACTTTTTTAATACAGTTACTTATTAAAAATAATATTTTAGCACAGGATTTTCATACTACGGAGCGCAACCGAGTTGGATTCTTACATAGCTTTTTAAATATATTCAGGCTTTTATAATTAAACGCAATTTACTTTACTGTTGTACTTTATAAGAGTATTTAAAACAAAAAAATTGTATTAAAAAAAAACATGATAATATTATTTTGCTATATTTTAATAGAATTTTATTTAAATTTAATAGTATTTAATCTATCTATACTATAATAAAACTCTAACACGACGTCTGTCTAAACTCTCATCCACGCAAAAACCTGTGAACCGATTTTGATGGGACTTTCACTGGAAGATAGCTGATGTTTTATACGTGTAACTTAGGCTACTTTTATTTTAGGGTTCCATGCAAAACAATTCCACGCAGGTGAAGTCGCGGGGAACAGCTAGTACTATAATAAAACTCTACCACGACGTCTGTTCGAACAAGCACCACGCAAAAACCTGTGAACCCATTTGGATGGGACTTTCACTGACAGATAGCTGATGTTATAAGGAGTAATTAGGCTACTTTTATTTTAGGGTTGCGCGCAGAAAAAAAATTACACGCGGATGAAGTCGGAGGGAACAGCTAGTTTAAAATAAAAATCGACTAAATTTGAAAACATTACTAAGTAGCAAATTTAAATTATATTATCTAGAGATTTATTAATGGTTGTGTCAACTACATAGCTTTCATATAATCACGTCTACGTAACGTTACTGTTTCTCCTTTAGTGCATTAACACAGTAGCATGTTGCCAGTTCAGTTACGGACAGATTATGCAAATGTGTAAATGATTTGTCATCTTATTAATGTTTATAAATGCGTCATACATTAGAGGTAGGGCTGAGTATGAGATATGAATATTGCACTACGAGATATTCGATAGTTAGGTTCCCTTTGAATCCTGTTACCGGTATAACTTCTGATTAATTAATTTAAGATACAATCAATGAAATCATTATCGTCATCCCTTTTTAAAGTTTACAACTGGACATATGTATTTCTTGATGGAGTTGTTCATACTCACTTCGCTGGGCGAACGAACTTTACGTGGTAGAGCTACGCTGCAGCTATATTATGGTTGTAGCACGAATGGGTCGACTCGACCAGGGTAGATTCACGCTCTGACAGAATACTAGCGTAAAATAGCAGGTTAATGCTGCTGTGTTTCGTATGGTGAGTGTAGAGAACCGGAGACCCTTTTTATCTGCATTTTGATTCTTAATCGAAGATAAATGTAGATGTCTATGGGCCACAGCTACTAGACTGTCTACCAGTTTGTCAACCCCAACTATTTATAAAAAGAAAAAAACGAAACTCTTAAATTGATAAATATGTTATCCATCTCCAGTATTTGCGACTTGGGTTCGCTTTTCGGTTTATTTTACCATAGAAGTTGATTCACAATAAATTTGTCTCTCAAACAGCATTTGTAGAAAATGTTGTCGTATACCCTATTAGACCACATTTTTTTTATTAAGTACGTTCAAAAAGATAATGCTTACGTAGATTAAAAGTAGTCGATTTTCAAAAAAGTACGGGATACTGACATTTAATGTAGCGTAGGAGTCATTTATGACTGTCTTCTTTTTGTTCTTATCATAAGTCTGTGTTTGAATACAATCCCAACTGGTGGCAAATGGTGTTAAATCCCTAGATAGTTAATCACATCTTGGAGTAAAAAAATGATATTTACTCTTGCCTTGAAGATGCTCAGATTGTAATCGGATCAAGAACAAGTGGTAAAATTAAACATTTTGAACAACTGACTTCAATATAAATTATTAAGAATAATTCAAAAACTACTAGTCAGACTTTAGTCAAATTTATATCGAACCACATGAGAAGCACCAGTTTTCAAATAAAAAAAGAATCATCGAAATCTGTTTACGTCTAAAAAAGTCATGAGATAACACACATAAAAAAACATACAGTCGTGACCAAAGTGGTGACGACCCGGCGAACGCCTTAATACACTTTGTGTAGACTTGTGCCCGGTAGTGGGGCGTATTAAAGATATAATTTAATATTTTACTTTTATCTGAGTTTGCTCTGTGATGGCGGCGGAATTGAAAAGCGAATCTATAAGCTCATTTTCTCCCGTGAGTGTCGTAAGAGGCGACTTTAGGATTCATTATTCATTACAGCCCTTCACAAGTCCACTGCTGAACATAGGCCTCCCCCCCAAGGAATTCCATAAAGCTCGGTCCTGAGTCACCAGCCACAGTCCTTCACTGCTGGTCATATGAGAAAGCTCAAGGTCGCTCAGCGAGGTATCGAGAGTGATATGCTCGGGGTTTCTCTGCGTAATAGACTTAACGAGGATATCCGCAGTAGAACCAGAGTAACCGACATAGCCCAACGGATAGCAAGCTGAAGTGGCAATGGGCCGGCCATATAGCTCGAAGAATCGACAACCGATGGGGAAGAAAGGTTATCGAGTGGTAGCTTCATACTGGTAGGCGAAGTGTAGGGCGGCCCGCCATTAGATGGAAAGAGGGTCTGGTAAGATATGCAGGAAGACCAGGTAATGCCTAAAAACATTATGAATGACTTCTGATAGATACCACCTCGCTCATAAAGTTAAACGTAAATACCAAAACAGTTGACGGGCGTCAAAGGTGCGGTCAAGTCCATCGTCAATATACCCTGCAAGCGTGACGGTAATGCCAAATCCTCTTTCCCATGGAAGATGGCCATGTTTAGCAGTGGACTTATACTTATTATGAGGAAGAGGTCACGCTGCTTTCTTGAAAACCGGGCTGCTACAAAAATTTTCTAGAACAAAAGGTCGGCAACGCATCAGAAATTCCCCTGGAGTCGCAGTTCTTTATGGGCGCCGGTGGTCACTTACCACCAGGTGAGCTCTGCTTTAAAAAAATCACGCGGTCTTCACGTGTCCTGGAAATATTTTGAGTCAAGCATGTGATACGCATATATGCTATAATTCTTACAGAAATATTTAAATTACAAACGTTATATAACGTAATGATAATAATTCCTGCTGTGGTGTGGACTTCATAAATTTTAAATAACAGGTGCTTGCACTTTAAAGGTGAACGTACACTTATACAAGCCGAATCTTGATTATCATGAGGAGCCATTCAGTAATTACGTAAGGATGATTTTGGCGATGTTTGACGCCCCATGTAAGCCTCCCCCTCGCTTTCTTACGTAGTCACGGTTTGACGTAAATCAAAGATTTTTATTTTTTGACAGATAATTTATGTCTCTTATTTATTGTTATCAGATATAGATTAAAGAGAGTGGGGTTAAAGCCACCAGTTTTTGAACTACATTGAAACTAAACGAGATTTTTAAAGTTATGAAATAATGTTAGTTTCAGTAAAATAATATGCTATTGTGACCGAAATTATTATTGGATAAAAAAAAATTATCAGTCAATACTATTGATCAATACGCGGGACTGAATTAGAATGTACTATAATTATTATTTATAACATTGAAAATGGATAAAAATGATCAGAATTAAAATTTTAAAATTTTAATAAACAACAAAAATTTGTAAAGTAATATGTAAATCGAAGTGTACATTATAGAATTGAACTAGATTTCTGATATTAAATTTTGACATACAAAATATTACGTAAGAATGAGTTTTACCCCTCAAGATGATCATGTAAAGAATTTTTTTGAACCTCCCTCCCCTCAGGACCTGACGACGTCTTTATTGTCAGTGCTTTATTAACAGAAGATGAAGAAATTAATAATTAAATTAAATTAGAATCACTCATCTTTTTTAAACGAAGAAGTAGTAATCGCACGCTGCTATGTTGCACGTAGTTGCGTGTGCAACTGTCAGAAAGCGAGCCCAACAGTCGATTCGACCCCATGGGTGAATTCAACCGCATGCCCCGTGCCAAATCTGATAACGTCATCCCAATTCTTTTAGGATTTCTGGGGTTCTTCCAGATTCGGACGATTCGATGCAGGTGTGCAAGATTTCATACATAGAATTTTAAAATTCGTTTCGTTCGAGCGTTCGGTTCGGATAGTGTGCTTTCACCTTAAGTAATAAGTGCCATAAAAAGCAAAAATACTGTCGTTAAAAAGTTAACGCATCGAGACTTATTCTTAATTTAATTGGGAGCTATAGCTACGTCGCGCTCCGGTGTCTGAAAAGCTATTACCTCTCACTTGGTATTTAATTAAAAGTTAATGTAAGAAATACATCATGAGGAACAAACTTAAATAAAATTTATGCCGCCATGATGTTCAAGGTTATAGATTGTGCCAGAGATTAATTTTTTTTATGTTTAATCATTTTAAAATTAACAATTTACTATA
The DNA here is from genome assembly GCA_963668995.1 of Parnassius mnemosyne. Taxonomy (NCBI): domain Eukaryota; kingdom Metazoa; phylum Arthropoda; class Insecta; order Lepidoptera; family Papilionidae; genus Parnassius; species Parnassius mnemosyne. The sequence continues at coordinate 11,445,285 of CAVLGL010000093.1, forward strand.
ATCATATTTGTTTAGATTAAGTGTGCGGGTAAACGTAGTGATTATATATTTGTGTGTGGGGGTTTTGGCGGGAACCAAAGAGTATATAATTCACAAGTGGGAACTTGGCCGCCGGCGAAGTGTTGCATTTGTTTTATCATTTAAATAATGGTTTGAAGTGGATTTCGAACGCAGGTCTAGAGTTGTATGCCGATGGTTTTACAGCTAAATAAGCTTATACGCGCTGAGAGGCAGTAGCGTAACAGTATTCATTCCTTCCTTCTATATCATGACTGTCGAAGGAGGCGATTGTATTAAAAGGCAGAAAGACCTCTTGGTACTCGATAGATGGCTGAGTACCATCGTATATGCGGATATAGAATATAATAGAAAGCACATGACTGGCTGGAGAGTTATCTGACTGGTCGTGAACAGTACATAGAGTTTGCTAAAATTCAAAAGGGCAATAAAATTACAAGCAGATCTCGGTTGCAAAATAATAAATACGGTCTCCCACAGGGAAGTGTGTTAGGTCCCTTTTTATTTCTTATATATATAATATATAAAAATTGAAGAAGTCAACTGTACTAAATTTTTAGGATTCATGGTTGACAGATACTGTGACTGGAATAATCATACAGAGTACAAATGCGATAAACTGGAGAGATTTGCTTATGCTATAAAACAGCTGCGGTTGACAGTGTCTAATGAAGCGGCACTGAGCGCTTAACATGGCTATGTCTACTCAGTGCTTTCACACATTCTCTTGTTGTGGGGCATCTCGGTTCAAAAGAAGTGTGTAAGGGCCATTTGTGGAGCTTGGTCTTTAGATAGTTGTAAAACTTTATTTCACAAATTTCACATACTGCCTCTATTTTCTATGTACATACGGGAACTTTGTGTTTTTGTCAAACAGCATCCACATTATTTCACCATTAACTCAAGTTTAATCAGTAGAAGTACCATGCCAAGAAATAAATTTAAGCTCCATCTGCCTCTATGCAATCTTGATATATATTAAAGAAATGTATTTATAAATGCTATTAGAGTTTACAATAAATTGCCAAACACTTTTAAAGACCTCCCTTTCGTAATTTTTAAAAGAAAACTCACAGAATGGCTGGCAACAAAATGTTTTTATAGGTTAGAAGAATATATGAATTATAAAGAGATGTAAAATAATGGTGAAATATTGAAAAACTTATAAATTTTTTTAACATTTAATATTTATTTTATTTTATTTTATTTGAAATTTATGAATTTCTTTTAAGATACTATACATTTATATATAATCAATTACCTAATTAATTCAATTTTTGACATATGTTTCTTGTAATATGAAAACTTGACGCTAAAATATTTTTAAATAATATATAAATATTTTACCTCGTTAAATTGTAATAATAATATTTTTTGTATATTGTAGATATTGTACGCCATTATCATGGTAGAATGTAAGGTCTCATTAATAAATAACAACATCATAATATTATGTACTACATTCTGGCAATAAATAAATTTGAATTTGAATTGAATTTGAATTAGAATGTAATCATTTTTATTCAATATTGATTACATGTAAATCTTATTGAAATTCATTTTTAACTTTTACCACTTGTTCGGAAAAAAGACCTCTGTCCTGGGAAGAGCAAGCAAGAAATCCAGCAGGACGTTTTTTTAAAGCATAACTTACGATATCTTATTTATACAAATTTTAGACGCAATAAATTTAACGGTAATCCCCTATAGATCTGCTGTTTTCTTAATATTTCCCAGTTAACAGTTTTCTAAAATGTTTTTCTTTTTAAGGTGGGGGGGGGAGGCCTTGTCTCTTACAAGTACTTAAGGTAATTGTTTTCATGAATTATGTTATGATAATTATATAATAAAAAGTATATAATAATTAATTTATGATAAAGTTGAAGAAGAAGAATATACACGAATAAAAGTAAATTTGATGAGTACGATAAGTTTACAAACTAACATTGTACATTGTAAAACTTAAAGAGTACGTACCCCTGAAGAGATGCCTTTTCCAAACTTTGGGTAGCCATCGTAGTGCCACTCGCATAATTATGATTATGCGAGTGAGCTGCCCTTCAAACTAATTAACATTTGTTCTTTTATTATTGCACGTAGATCTTTGCTCTCTGCTGAACATAGGCCTCCCCCAAGTAACGCAGCAAATAATTGTACTGATCCACCTCATCAATCGACTTTCTGCACCTCTTATGTGGTGCACCTGCATCTAGCGGCGACCCAATCTGCATTTCGCTCACCGGTAAATGGTTGCAATTCAAGAACCTTTCTTCCCCATCGGTTGTCAGTTCTTTGAGCTATAATATCTGGCTCATACCTACTTCAGGAATGTTAACTAATCTATTATTTATCCATTATGTATACTATATGTATACTATACTATACGTATGGCAATTAATAATGCTTTTTTTATAGTATCGGGTGACAAACGAGCACACAGTCCACCTGATGGTAAGTGGTTACTGTGACCCATAGACATCTACATCTATCCTCAATAAAGACTCAAGATGCAGATGCGTTGTCACCCGTGAGGGCTAAGACGTAATGCCTCTTTGCCATTAAAAAGGGTCTCCGGTTCTCTACACTCACCATACGAAACACAGTAGCGTTAAGCTGCTATTTTACGCTGGTTTTCTGTGAGAGCGTGGTCCTTCCCCGGTCGAGCCGACCCATTTGTGCAACAACCATAATATAGCTGCAGCATGGCTCTACCACGTAGAATGCTGTGTTAGTTCCTGCTTTAATGTATGGTAGTGAAAGTTGGGTCTGGCATAAGAAGCCCGAGAGTAGAAAAAATGCTGTTGAAAGCAGTCATTATATGTATGGTATACTAGGGCCGAATCTGAATGACAGGATGAGTAATTGTGTTATAAGAGAAAAGTGTGGTTTGCAAGATGACGTTGTGACCAGGATTAAGAAAGAAATGCTTCGGTCGTTTGGTCATGTAGAAATAATGAACGAAGAAAGAGTGACAAAGCAAATTTATGTTGCAGAGGTGAACAGCTGAGTCAGGTAGGGACGCCCTAGACGAAGGTTTGTTGATCGATATATTGAAAATGGGCCAGATTAGAAGTGCCCTTAACCGACAGATATATGGATGTAAAGGAGGCGAGAGAGGTGTGTCAGGATCGTGCCAAATGGAAGTACGTAGTCTCTGCCTACCTCTCTGGGTGACAGGCGTGAGTGTTTATGTATGTATGTATAACAGTTGATTCTCGTTCGCTTCATTTTCACAGATCAATGTAAGCTCCAGGCATGACTGCATTATTTAGAAAAGTATTGTATTTTTTTTTACGTCAAAGGTTTCTACTTTTTAATCCTCTTTAAATGATATAATTCTATAATCGTCCCATGGTAACGACAATTTATTAAAAAAAACTTATTTAAAGTAATGATAGAAGCTAATATTTTATTAATTATAGACATATGGAACTTAAAAAATAATTGGACTTCATTATAACATTTCTAGACATACTTAAGTGTTAAAGTTGGCACATGTTTTATCATAAGCTAGCTAACGTTAGATCAATTTAAAAATATAAACACTTCTTCATGCCGTACATTAGTCATTCCGCATTTGCTGCTACTTTTTGCACAATAAAAGCCAATTAACGTAAATTAGCGAATTTAAACTCGATTCTTGATCGGCTTTTGTGGAATTCTAACAAAATACGATGCGATCTTTATAACGAAGGCAGTTTCTTGACGGCTTACAAATGGCACAGGCCAGTAATAATGACAGCTAGTTTTTCAACACATTTGCTGAACGTACAGTTTTGTACGTTACATTTTGTTTTGTTATTAATCGTCAACAATCAAGGTAATTAAACTATTTTAATATTGGTTTCAATTTAAACGATTTATCTTTGGTTATATAGACGGATATTCACTAATAGTAAATTATATTTAAGATGTAAATATGGTGCAATTATTTTAATGTTTTAGATGTTTCTCAACTTCTACACTAACTTACCCATTTCTCAATTTGACGAGTTGGTAATCGTCCCATAAGGTGACTCTACAATACCATACGGTTAATTCCGATACGGGATATGCTACTGTACCGCTAACGTTCGTTCACTGGTACGTAGACACTTCACTAATCAACACGCTCAGATTTGGAAAAATCTAGTAGACTGTAGACAAGCTAGGGCTGTTTTATTTCAGGCAGGGCCTGCCTGAAATAAAACAGTCGTTTACCCAAAGTCGTGACTGAACAAGCCGCAGATCAGGATAGTAACAAGTGCTATCACAGGATACGGTATCTCTAACAAACATTTATTTACTATAGGTGTTACAGACAGTCCTCTGTGCAGGGCATGTATGGGGGAGGAAGAAACGGCAGCCCACGTGCTACTGGAATATCCGGAGGTCGCTATACACAGGGCTAAACATCTTGGCACGCCAGTATTACTCCCCGAAGTTGCATGCAACATCAAAGAACAGTTGAGCTTCTTCGGGGAGATCTCATGGCTAAAATAATCATATTATTCCTGCCCACATGCAAAATACGCGCATAGACGTGGAGTTGCGGAAAATAGCCCGTCTTAAACTACACTAAACTAAACTATGCTACCGTTCCGCTACATTCACTTTGTTATAGTCTCATTACTACTAGAGTTTAAAGTCTCATGAAGCAGACGTGGTAGAGCCATGCTGCAGCTATATTAGTAGTATAGTTATAGCACGAATGGGTTGGCTCGACCGGGGAAGGACTACACTCTCACAGATTACCAGTGTAAAATAGCAGCTTAATACTGCTATGTTTCGTATGGTGAGTGTAGAGAACCGGAGACCCTTTTTACTGGCAAAGAGGCATTCCATCTTAGTCTACACGGGTGACAACGCATCTGCATCTGTCTTTATTAAGGATAGATGTAGATGTCTATGGGTTACAGTAACCACTTACCATCAGGTGGACTGTGTGCTCGTTTGTCACCCTATACTATAAAAAAAATGTTTATGGGTATGCGATCGTAAATTCGTCTGCTAAGCGTGAGAACAGCAACATTTCGAAAATTAGCAGAAACTTACGTATCCTTGTGATTCTAATTCCGTCATTGCTAAAACTAACGACTTAATTTAGACTTAAATTAGTACCCCTTTTCCGTATCGGATTCCGTCTAGGTAAGTAACACTTTCTTACCTATTTCTACCACTAAATAGCAGAGCTTGCACTGCTGTGTACTGATCTGAAGAGTGTAAGAGGGCCCGTATAGTTACAGGATGTGAGGTATTTCTTTTTTTTATAGGCTAAGGGTGACAAACGAGCACACAACCCACCTGATGGTAAGTGGTTGCTGTGGCCTATAGATATCTACATGTATCCTCGATTACGAATCAAAATGCAGATGCGTTGTCACCCGTGAGGACAAAGATGGAATGCCTCGGTTTCCAGTAAAAAGGGTCTCCGGTTCTCTACACTCACCATACGAAACACAGCAGTGTTGAGCTGCTATTTTACGCTGGTATTCTGTGAGAACGTGGTCCTTCCCCGGTCGAGCCGACCCATTCGTGTTACAACTATGCCAGAAATATAGCTGCAGCGTGGCTCTACCACGTACGAATTCTTCTTAGTTCTGATATTCAGAGCCCAGTCAGATCCTAAGTCAGAGGTAACAACGCATTCGTAACCGTTTTCTTTTGCAGATGGCTGTGACCATCAGGTGGACTGTGAGTTTGTTTGTCACAGCAGTTTAATATAAAAAAGCTTTTTTTAATTTTTTGTTTGCTAACGATCTGCTAATTAGTAAGGATGAATAATAGGTTGTTAATTGCTTAACTCTTGTACTTTATTTTGCTACGCACGCATACTTGCGCCATCCATTATGAGTGCATCCGAGGATGTTATTCATTCGGCTTTATTTTGAAAAATACTACTAAGTTGGAGAAAAATTCTACCCTTAAAGATGAAAAAATAAGGGGTGAAATTTTTATCTATTTAAATGACATTCTAATATTTACCTTGAGCTTCACTGAAAAGGATTAAAAAGAAAACTTTCTTGTAAAGTAAAAGCCGACTTTAAGGAAATAAAATGATTTATTTTCCGAGGTCGATGCTTTGTTTATTTTAAGCTCTATTGCCTAAATATTAACGCTACTCAATTTTAAGATGCCGTTAAGTCTCGTGCTGTCTCTATCACTTTCTGTCGAAGTGACTGTGACACCACGAGACTTAACAACCTCTTAAAATTGAGTAACGTTTAAGTATTTAGACATAATATGTCTAATATTTTTAATTTTAAGTAGTCGGATTAAACTTTTTTTAAAGATTATTTCTTCCTTACGTCCTTAATAACTAGCTAATAAGTTAAAGGTACCGCCTATACACGGTCCAGGACTTGGCATAGACCACTCATTCCCGTGAAGTTGGGTATAGAGCAATTAGTTCATCTAACTGTTTCACAGTGTGTCTGTGAACTTCAAATGTTAGTTGTGCAATTTTATGTGCTGTTTACCACGAGTTTTATTAATATATGCAGACACAAAATATTTTCAAGGGCTGAATCTGAATCACATGATGAGAAATTGTGTGATAACAGAGAAGTGTGATTTGTATGATGATTTTCGGACCAGGAGTTAAAAAGGAATACCACTGGAATAACCACCGAAGGTTTGGTCATGTAGAAAAAATGAATGAGGAGAGAGTGATAAAGCAAATTAATGTTGCAGAAATGAACGGCAGAGTCGGCAAGGGACGCCCTAGACGAAAGTTTATCGACCAAATTGGCGATATATTGAAGATGAGCCAAATTAAGAGTACCCTTAACCTACGAGCAGAAATGCAATGCGAGTAAAGGAGGCGAGAGAGGTATGTCAGGATCTTGTTAAATGGAAGCCCGTCTTGGTTTACCCCTCTGGGTGACAGGCGTGAGTGTTTATGGTTATGATTATGAAAAATTTTCATTTTTGTGTCTTTGCTATTCCCTTCCTGTCTTTGGTCAATCTTATTTTATACTAGCGCATTTCACATATTAAACGCATAGCGCAAATACGTATTCTTAGAGAATGTAACGGAAGTCATTCGCCGTGGAGAGGCAGCTTTAGAAAATGCAATACAACGTATTATCCCGTGGGTATCGTAAGAGACGACAGAGGGAAACTTAAATAGGATATGGAAAGCAGCAAGTTCCTTAATACAAATTTAAAATAAATAAAATAAAAATACGGCTGCAAGCCCGTTTGCCAATCGTGGCATCTACGATCCCATTATGGAGGCCTATGTTCAGTAGTGGAATTTCGATAGGCTGTGAATTAATGAATGAAAAAATAAAACTTATGACATTATTCAAATGATGTCGCCTTGGTCGAAATTAACCAGAAGAGTAGGTAGTAGTATTTCTGTAATTCGGTAAATTAAAAACCAAAACTATTTACCCTTCAGTACATGCAATCGCCACAAAACATCATCCGAAATCGTGAGCCGATTTAGCAACAGTTTCGACTCGTAAATACTTACCGAGCTACGAGAAATTATATTGCATTGTCTACCAATCGGGGAGTTAAGTTGTTTAACTAAATTACGATCTCTTATGTGTAAATGAGAAGCGGTTTTATAAATCCTCGGCCGGCGAACTAACGCGGTGTTGGGAAGTAATAATGGTTATTATCCACAGCGGAATTTAATGTATATCGCGTACACTACGAGAATAAAATGCAATCATTATTTTTTATTAGTTGAATGTGGTATTTAGGGATAGATTAAGGTATAAGTTTATCTTTGGAGAGTGTTCGCAGGAATTGCATGATTTAATTTCTCTCCCTCCCTTCTACCATGACAATCACGCCCGAACAGTTGTCGACATACCACGCGTTTGAATCACACGTTTTGTTTCGTCGTTCCTAATGCGACCAGCAAAAGAGAAGAATTATTTGTCAGTGTCATTCAAAGCAACAGTGAATAGGCCTTTGTAAAGCTAAGTCACTACGCTTTACTATGTTTTTTTTTTATAGCAGACAGGGCAAACGAGCATGCGGCTCAACTAATGGTAAGTGACTACCGCCCATAAACAACTGTAACACTAAGGGAATTGCAGATCCGTTGCCGGCCTTTTAAAAAAAAGAAGGCTCTTTTCTTGAAGTTCCCTAAATAAGTAAAAATCTTTGGTGGTAGAGGAAGTTGTGCGAGGAAGAAAACTTCTTCTAAATCGCACAGTGGTGGACCGCCAATCATCCAGATGATATGGATGGAACTCGGTCGTCGACGATTCGAGCTGCTCTGCGCTGGATGCGGTCAAGTGGACTTACATCGTCGACATCCTCACTTACCATCAGGTCAGATAGTAGCCAAGGTTTATAATAGTTAAAATGGATATGTCCTCCTTTTTTATATAAAACTTTAGTGATAATTGGACTTCCCGTCTACTATCAGGTAGTAAGTGACTATTGCAGCCCATAGACGTCTGTCAACTTCAAACAAAGGCTACTCTTGTAGCCTTAGCGTTGTCAACTCTGGGGACTAAGATGGAATGCATCACAGCCTTTAATTAAACTAGCTCTGTACACCCTTCAAACTAGACAAAAGCAATCCAAGAACTACTATTTGGAGGTAGAAATAAGTTAGAGGGTTGTACCTAACCGGACTGTCTCTTAGACAGAAAAGCACTATTACCACCTCATAATAGTAGCTTTTTACCTAAGTAAGAGTGGAATACGGGGACACTATCCACATGGTAAGTGGATGCTGTCCACAATAGACATATATATCTATCCTCAACTGAGAATTTAAATGCTAATAAGTTGTTACCCTTGAGGACTAAGGTCGAACTTGGCTTGGCAGCATAGTTAAAGTCTCTCTTCTTATATAGCTTTTCGGTCTCGTGCAATACCCAGTATAAATACGCCATATGCTTGTGTTTTTCAGCACGAGCGCACACGGCGTAAAACCATTGGCGAGCTTTACCAGCAATGAGCACGTCAGCAAAGGGTATGAAATACTCTAGTATCACATCGTTAATAGCATCCGGGCAGCTCGATGGATCTTCAGATGAAAAGCAGACTTGCCACTAAGGATAATATGCAAAGCTTGGAATGCTTTGTTATAAGAAAAATGTTCTCCTGTCAGAAGTGAAAGTGTAAATGTTTTTTTCCTGTGTCGTGGAGGCAGTTTACAAACATAAATTGCACAAGGACAAACATCCAGACCCGGAACAATTATTTGTAGGCCATACAAATACTTGCTCCGTGCGGGATTCGAACCCGCGGCCCCCAGCGCAACAACTGATTACTAAGCCACTGCGCCACGGAGCTGTCGAATATTTTATGCTGGTATAATGCGATAGAGTCTTCTACCATCGAGCAGATCCGTTCGTGCTGCAGCAATACAGACGCGGCGTGACTCTACCGCGTACGAACATATACCCATAGCGTTACGACTCAAGATTGGTTCTAACAAGCATATGTAACAAGATGTGTCGTTAGACAGATAAGGTTAATGGGCTAATCGTGTGCCAACTGTTCGACGGACCACCGACGGAGACATCGTCGATATGAGCTACTTGATATGTAAACTGCTGTGTGCAAATGAAATTTGCTATCTGTAAATGGACGCTAGTAGTTCGATTCGGTGTTTTAGAATAAAAAGTAAACAGTTTTATTCGATGATTTAAAGTGGAAAGTTAAGATTTGTTCTTAAATGATTTCTTATATTTACACAAATAAGATATATTTAATAAAACTAATTTTACAGCCATCTTCTCTATGAAAATTTGGATGTTTTTAAATTTCGATCGGTGTTCTGTTGCGAGAATTTTTGGTTTATTATATCTGATGTGATGGCGGGGATGATCTTGAACATGTTCACAGGCTGAAGACTTCTGTTGCATGGCTGGGTGCTACTCTGCTTTGCATCCTATAATAAAAAAACCCAAATCCTAATAAAAACTTAAGATACTGTAAACTCATTCTGTTTAGATCGAAACACAAATTAATATTCAGTAGCTGACGTAACCCGGTTTAACTATGGGATCAGGATATCCAACAACTCAGTTCCCACCGTGACCAAGGATGCTGTAATACACCCAATACAACAAAGTAGAAAATAAGTATAAAGTCAAATTAAACGCGATGAAGTCCGTAAAATTATAATTTAATGTAAATCAATAATTTTAAATAAATAATTTGATTAAGTGTTAAATAAATAATTATTTAGATTTCTTAAGTTTATTCGTTGTAATTTACATAAATAAAGAACTATGAATACTAAATCAGAATCATTGGTATTTTGTCATGGCAAAACAATTGGTCTGATTGTTTTTTTACACGTGCATTCCCACTGGGATGACTATCACGCAATAACAAGCTACGCACGTGAATACGCAGGACCGTATCAGGTCAGATAGAGGCGGCAATTTAACGTTCAGGGTTCCTATTCCTTTTTCCAACTTGCTTATTCAAAACAACTGAAGTGACATACAAACATACAGTCCCCTGATGGCAAGTGGCTACTGTCGTTCATGAAAACCTGTATCTAATTTCAAACACAAAACCTTACAGAAGCGTTGTCAAGTCTAAGGACTAAGATGGAATCTCTCACAGTCTGTAACTATACTGACTCTCTATACTACTCACACCAGAACACATACAGTGCATATACTACTACTATTGTACTTATATATACTTACTATACTGCTCAATAGCAGCATAATTGGTGAAAGTGTTGATACCTACCCCGTCTGAGTCCTAGGCAGAAAAGAAGTTTTACCATCAAGTACCTGATAGAGCCATGCTGCAACTATATTAATAATATAGTTGTAGCACGAATGGGTCGGCTCGACCGGGGACGGACCACGCTCTCACAGAATACCAGCGTAAAATAGCAGCTTAACACTGCTGTGTTTCTTGTGGTAAGTGTAGAGAACCGGAGATCCTTTTTACTTGAAAAGAAGCATTTTATCTTATTCCTCACGTCTGACAACGCATCTACATTTTAGATGTCTATGGGCCGCAGAAACCACTTACGATCAGGTGGACTGTGTGCTCGTTTGTCACCCTTATTCTATAAAAATTAAGGGACACAAGCATTACGTCAGCGAATCCAGATATATATAGCTCTTACACGAATAACTCGGGTTCGATCCCCGCCGGCTACCAATGTAATTGTTAAATGCAATTTTAATTGCTGATTTATCACATGCGCTCGACTCTGCTCTTCGTGAGTGATAAACATTTGGTATCCTAGCAAATGGTGAGAAAGGCCAAATCCAGAATGTTAAAGTGGAATCGGACCCTCAAGAAGAACAACAGAAGTAGTTACCTGGACCATGTCAGACTTTAACCTCAGACAAATACTAGATTGAAATTATTTTTAACTTTTTATAAAATAAGGGTGACAAACGCGCACACAGTTTACTTGATGGTAAGTGTTTGCTGTGCCCATACACATCTAAGTATATCCGCAATCAAAAATCATAATGCAGATGCGTTGTCACCTCTGAGGACTGAGATGGAATGCCTCCTTTCCAGTAAAAAGGGTCTCCAGTTCTCTACACTCATCACACGAAACACAGCAGCGTTAAGTGGCTATTTTACGCCAGTATTCTGAGAGCATGGTCCTATCCCGATCGAGCCGAACCATTCGTGCTACAACCATAATATAGATGCAGCGTGTCTTTTCCGTTTAGACATGTAAGTTCCAGCAGCAATTTACTCGTGAGATTTAAACAGTGTTTTAATATACGTATTTTTGTCTACTTTCCGTGGTTGTTTCTAGAAAATTCATAAATGTATAAAGAATATAAAGGAGCACTCATTCCATCTGACGGTAGGTGGATGCTGTGGTCTATAGACATAGCATAGTATATACGTGGTCCCCTGAGGACTAACACGAAATCCTTTGTTACTTGTAAAAAAAAAAAACGAATATAATACCAAGTACATATTAAGTGTTGTTCTTAAGAACTAATACAGAATGCCAAAATTGTTTCTGATTGCAGTCTTTGCATATATGAGTGAAAGAGATAGTTCAGAAATGGGCTGTTTAAAAGTCCATCAACATGCTTTAGATTAGCGCGAAAGATTAACACAGAAATGATAACAGGTCTGTGCGTAATATAGGAGTTGTTTTTTACATTACCAGTAATCAATTTATAAAATAATTGGATTTCCTCCTGTAATTTTAGCACCGATCAGCTTCGTAGCTGAGCTATGCTGGGTACGTCAGAAAAAATACCTTATCTGTGACAATTACGTGTTCCATTTTGACATGTTGGCATTACTGACAGCTATCAATTGATTTATCTTTCTAATAATTGATTGGTGTATACATCTGAAAGCGCTATAGTACGAGATAAAATGTCGTTTATGTGGATTGATTTACTACATTGATCAGTGCATAGTTTGAATTCAATTTAAAAGCTAAATTAGGTAGGAACCGGTTATATGTAGGGTTCCTAGTAACTACTGTGTTGACGATAGGCAATAAGGAAAACTTTTTTACTCTGTGGTCTGTTTCGCACTTAAATAAACCAATTAAGGGTCGTAATAGTGGAGAGTATTACTATCTTGATCGGTTATAGCAGAGGTTCTTAACATTTTAATGATGAGGGACCACTAGGGACCATACGAATGATTTTTTACGTGTCATAGATCACCATCTTTTAGACATAATTATGGTAAGATTGATTTTAAATTGGTTCTATAAATTTTATATGTGGTAGAGACACCCTGCAGCTATATTATGATTGTAGCCCGAATGGGTCGGCTCGACCGGGGTAGGACCACACACTCACAGAATACCGGCGTAAAATAGCAGCTTAATGCTGCTGTTTTTCGTATGGTGAGTGTAGAGAACCGGAGACCCTTTTTACTGGAAACGAGGAGTTCCATCTTAGTCCTCAAGGGTGACAACGCATCTTCATTTTGATTATTAATTGATAGTGACTTCTTATTGTATATTAGTTAAAATATTATTAATAACTAGCTGGTACCTTACGCGTTGCTGCCGCAGAAAAAATAATTGTGGAAATATCGTTTCAAATTTGGATGATTTTATATTGTTTAATTAGGAATGATAATACATTTATTGAAGTTGAGTGATAAATTACTTTCAAATAAATTTTTCGGTGCGATACGTGCGCCACCTACTGTAAGTTAATTGTACTATGCCTATAACCTTCGCGGAAGTGATAGCTATAAGTTGACAAAGCTTTACTTACCTCAATCTGATGAACAGTATAGCAGCGCATAAAATACGAACAAACAAAAATTAATTTTTATATATTAGATTGTAAAAAAATAATACTACTTTTATTTTTTTATTGTGTTTTGTAAACTTATTATCCTTATACTAAAGGTTAATCCTCATAAGTTTAAATTTCATGATAAATAATTCAAAGATTTCCTTGATGGTATTTAACAAAATAAAAAGATTATGTTTAAAGTTACATTTTACATTGACCATATAATCCAGGGGTACTTTAACCCTTGTCTTTGAACTAGGTGAGGCTCCTAAAGGCATCCGAAGTGGTCTTACATTTTTGGAGATGACGGTCGGTGTGGAGATATTGCCGATATAGTTTACAATACTAGTCCATGCTACATTAAAATAGGGGGCGTTCGATGACGGTACACATTAATATTTGTTTTGTTTTATATTTTAATAGATTTTTTTATTAAAAGAGGGTGACATACGAGCACACAGTACACCTGATGTTAAGTGGTTGCTGTGGCCCATAGACATCTACATCTATCCTCGTTGGCGAATCAAAATGCAGATGCGTTGTCACCCGTAAAGACTAAGATGGAATGCCTTGTTTCCAACAAAAAGGGTCTCCGGTTCTCTACAATCACCATACGACACACAGCAGCGTTAAGCTGCTATTTTACGCTGGTATTCTGTGAGAGTATGGTCCTTCCCTGGTCGAGCCGACCCATTCGTGATACAACTATATTACTAACGTAGTTGCAGTATGGCTTTACCATGGAAAGGGTTACTAGGATTTGACTCACGCACCAAATTATTAACCACAATTTCACGTATGTATTAAATTACGTTTTTTATATAGAATTTGGTGACCAATGAACACACAGTCCACCTGATGTTAATGTGGCCCATAGACATTCACATTTAGCCTTGCACAAGAATCAAAATGTCTAAAAAAAATGGAAGAACTCGTTTTCTTTTTAGTCTAGGTTTCCAGTAAATAGGGTGTCCAATTATCTATAATTACTATACGAACACAGCCGCATTAATTTGCTAATTTAAGCTGGTATTCTGTGAGAGCGTGGTCCTTCCCCGGTCGAGCCAACCTATAGCATCACCCATTTCAGCTACAACCATAATATACTCGTGAGTTCAAGATGGCTATTCCACGTATACTTATAATGTGAGAAATTGAAGATATTTCACATAGCGTTTTCGTCGACTTTAAGTGGAGATTTTTAAAATTTCATCTATGACATGTTATCAAAAAATCGGAAAATATTAAATATATAAACATACCGTACCTTCAAGTTTTACGATCATAGATTGAATAGAATTTAGATGGGTACATCAATCCAATATTCAGCAAACACAAAGGCAGTGCAGTAAGTAACTTATCGACAAAATTAATTGAATAGTTTGTGCTTTAAAACATTATCATCAGTGCCTGTCAAGTCTGCCCACGCCACATTGAAGCTTGTATCAGATTTGTGCACGCGATTTCGTATATAAACTAAATCAATACGGCGGTCTAAAAAGACCAGGTTAATCTGAACTCTCTAATAATCTAAATATAATGATCTTAGACTGGTGGTAGTAGTATTTACATAAAGCGGTTGTTATAGTGGCCTTGTTTATTTGGACAAACTGAAATATTGTCTTAAAAGTTAATTTATTTCATTTAAAAAGGATATCTCATATACCCAGCCATTTTTTAAATAAACTTGACGTCTTGCTTTCGTTGTCATCACCATTTTTTTCTATTTATTGATCATACAAAGTACTATCCATTGAGTGTACTAACTATTCATTGAATCGGAAGCAGTAATTTCCACACAAAACCCTAATAGAGTAAAATATTTCAAAACATTGATTTATGTATGCACGGAGGGACGTGTAAGAATATCCACTACCCCATATCACCCCGTGTGTGTCGTAAGACGCAACAGGAGGAAACATCTTCCTAAAAACGACTAGAAATAAAAAACTACGGTCCTCTTGACCCTCTTGAAAA
This sequence comes from Parnassius mnemosyne, assembly GCA_963668995.1. Taxonomy (NCBI): domain Eukaryota; kingdom Metazoa; phylum Arthropoda; class Insecta; order Lepidoptera; family Papilionidae; genus Parnassius; species Parnassius mnemosyne. Next base: position 11,460,458 of record CAVLGL010000093.1, read on the forward strand.
ATAAAACCCTCTTGCCAAGCGTGGCAACTATGGCAAATATAGCCCCTAAGAGGTAATCCATGGGTGGGGCCTATGTTCAGCAGTGGACTTTAATAGTCTGTAACGGTAAGGGAGGGACGACATTAACAAAATAATATGTTGATTAAATAGTGCGTAAGTTTTAGAAATAAAATGCCGAAATTTTGTTAATTTAAAAAGCAAGCAGTAAGAATTAAAATTAAAACCATAATAACAGCAGCTGATTGAATCAGTATACCTCTTTTGTATGTCATGATTTTTATTGCACAGTAATTAAATAAATCGACCGTTAGTTTCAATTCCGTTAGCTCGCGAAAAATGTTAAAAAATGGTTAATTAGGCATTCTATCTTATTTCTCAGGAGTAACAACTCATCTGCATTTTGTACTTAATCGAGGAAAAATGTACAACAACATTCACTTACCATTAGGTGGACTGTGTGCTTGTTTGTTACCTTTATTTTATACAAATAAAATCAAAACCCGGGCTTAAAAGTGGTGAAGTGGTAAAGGGAGGCCGAGAGATTGACGAATACATCTCTTTCAAGTAGAACCTGGAACCTCTTTAAATGACGCAAAATTTATATACATACATAAACATTCACGCGGTCACTTCGAGGGGCTGGCAAGAGACTACGGACTTCCATTTGGCACAATTCTGACACACCTCACTCGCCCTCTCTATATCATATATTTACGCATCTCGTCATTTAAGGGTGCTATTAATTTGGCACATTCTAAAATACCATCAATTTGGTAGATAATAATCCGTCTTGGCCGACTCTGCCACTCACTTCTGCACTATAAATTTGTTTTATCACTCTTTTCTCGTTCGTTTTTTCTGCACGCCCAAACCGTAGAAACATTTATTTCTTAATTCTGATTTTTTTTTTAAATAAATAAAACGCTACCACCAGATTAACTCGTGTATTTTGGAGGTAGATTACGTAAATAAATTTCACAATTACAAACATTCAGACCCGGAACACTCGCCTATAGATTGTCCCATAGGAGCATATCTGCCAAAGTTGCCACGCTGTGGACAGGTTGGCAATAATACTTTTCTGTTATATTGAGTTGTTATCAAAAAGATAATGCTGCCCAGATCTTGTTTCATTACCTACTTCCTACTACCACTGCTACTACACGGCAAGCCTCTTAATTGTAATTAACAATTTCAATGCTATTGGCAGAAATCGAGCTGGATCTTGAATCCAATGCCAAACACCGTATCTCCAAGCAAAGTTTAAACATTTGTAAGCAAATATGTAAACAACGTTTTTATCACTGCTGACAGCAGTAACGGAATAAAGCTAACTAAAGGAACCTGAATTGATGGACAATCTACTCAAATTTCTAATAAACATTAATAATTGGCCCATAATTTTAGCAACGTTCAGCAAAAGCAATTCAACGTTAGATAAAATTAATTAATAAGATGTATGATTAATTTTAGCTGTCAAATCAGGTGATATAATTTAATTGCGCACTGTTGTAGCGCTCATTTATTGTCTGCCAATAATATTTCGTTGATAGAAAACAGTGATTGCAATAAATTATTATATTTCGTAATTATTAAGTGCTTGACTATTATAGAATCTATACTATTAAATTTACTTGTTTTCTGATGCTTGCTAATTAATTTTATATTAGAGAGAGTCTACTGGCATAGATTTCAATATAAACGTGGATAGTGTTAGACGGTCATAGCGAGCAAGGGAGAAGAAAATTCCTTATGGCAATATAGCAAGATAGAAAAGGATAGCAAATCCCATGACTCTGTGACTGATTTTTAATGACAGTTTGACAAGTCGGCACGCAAGGAATGAGCTCCTCAGTATTTTGGTTTTTTTTTTAGTTTAATCATGGTTATTTTCTAGTAAATAAAATACAAAATACAATTGTCTTTAACAACAGTTAATCTTCTGTGAGTGGCTTCGGCGTTAGTAAGAGAAATACGAGTAATCCCGATAACTGCACATTTCACAGGTCAATTCTCAGGACGTCATCACGGCTATGATGCGTTATACTATTTAAAATGTCAAATAATTTCAATAACTTTGATAATTATATTTTGCAAAGAAAAAAGTCACGATGTTGATAATTTGCATGATTTTGGTGGATATAGGCGGCACTGAAAATTTCGGGAATCAAGGAAGTGACACAACATTACTATTTAAAAATATATTTATTGCTTTTCGAAGTATTCTCCGCGAAATTTGACACATTTTTCCATACGATGGAACCAATCATTGAAGCAACCATTCCATTCGGAAGTTGGGGTCTCCAAAATGGCCGTTTTGTAGGCGTCCACAGCTTCTTTAGGTGATGAAAATCTCTGTCCACGCAATTTATTCTTTATTTTAGGGAAAGTATAGAAATCATTAGGGCTTAGGTCGGGGCTGTACGGCGGATGGTCTAATAATTCTATGTTTTCTTGCTCTAAAAACTCTTGTTCTGTGTGCGGTGTGAGAACTCGCATTGTCGTGATGGAGGATGATGCGGCGGTTGCAGTTCTCTTTACGGAGTTCAGAAACGACCTGTGGCAAACAAATGCTAGCATACCATTCTGCATTAACCGTTCTTTGTCCCTCAAGAGGAATAGTCGTAACATGGCCGGTTTTGGAGACAAACGTGGCCACCATTTTTTTGCAACACTGGCTTTAACTCATTTTCGAACACCCAAACTCGTGACTGGTTTTTTGTTTTTGGTTTCTTACGGGTATATGGATATACCCGTAAGAATCATAAATCATCGTATCAGGTGAACACTCCTGGAGGATTCGTCACCTGATACGATGTTGTATACAGCATTTGAGGATCCTGCGTGGAATCTTTCGAGAGTTCTGACGCACCAAGTAGCGCGAGCCACTTTTTGCTCTTCACAGAGCAAATGCGGTATCCATCAGGAAAACAACTTTTTTATACCTAATTGTTCATGCAAGATTATTTGTATTTGACTCATATCAATGTCTAAAGTTGTCTGAATTTCGCGGTATGTCACATGTCGATCTTCCTCAATCAGCTTACGCGCAGCATCAACGTTTTCTTGGGTGACTGCAGTTTTTGGACGACCTTGACGGGGATCATCACTGAGCTTGACACGTCCACGTTGAAATTCAGCAAACCAGCGATAAATTGTGGTTTTGGATGGGGCTTCATCACTAAATGCAGAAATCATCCGGTCAACACACTGTTTTTGTTGACTTATTATGACTTTCGAGGTGGTTTAAGACCTCGAAAGTCATAATAAGTCATCGCTCTTGAATTTTCTCGAGTCAACTCCATTTTCTCAACGACTAAACAAGTTTGACAAAACCTTGTGACAAGACCGAGAATCTTTTTTTAAATAAATAAATGGTATTCGATTTTTAAAACCAAGGAGTTTTCAATTAAAAAGATTTTAATATGACAGGAACAGTGGAAATATTCCATTCCCGATACATTTAGTGCAGCCTATGTATTTTTCATCAAACTATTTTACATTTACGCTAGGGATAGACTCAACTTTATCGTAATAATTGTCGATATTTATCTTGAATGTTTATAATGAATCGATTGACTTGCAGCCCACACAAGAAGAAATTCTCTTCTTGTTGTGTGGGCTGCAAGTCCACGGAAAACAAATATTAGACTTGCGTTGTAAAAACGTAAATTTGCTTTGTTTTTAGGGTTCTGTACCCAAAGGTTAACCAACGGGATGCTATTACTTATTAAGTCTCCGTCCGCTGTCCGTCCATCCGACCGTCCGTCCGTCTGTCAGTCACCGGGCTGTATCTCATGAGCTGTAATAGGTAGACAGTCGAAATATTCACAGTATGTGTATTTCTGTTGCCGCTATAACAAATAATTAAAAAAAATTAAAATAAATTAAGAATTAAAAGGGGCTCACTAGAAACGTTTATAAGAATGTTACGGAACCCTTCATGTGCGAGCCCGACTCGCACTTGTCCGGTTTTTTACTTTTAATTTTACTTTACTATAATTTTGACTTGTTTTTGCGTTTCGCTGCGCCACAATTTGGACCACAATGTTTTATGTGGTCATAGATATATTCAATAATTAAATACGATATAAAAATTCACTTTGACATTCGGCTTAAATTTGAATGTAAAATTTAAGTTAAGAAACTTGTAGGTAAAAGTAAAATCAGATAGTTTTGTTTAAAGGTCAAAAATTAATTGTAATTAATTGGTTTAAAAAATATACTTTTGAAATGTTTACTGGGCAAATAAAACATAAGGATATGGAGTACATAAAAATTGTTTTATTTTTCATATAAGTAGCCACTTGTTTATATTTTGTTAACATGATGTTAAAAAGAAATTTCCAGGGAAACTGTCGATGACAGTATACATTTTTATCCGAGAGTCATGGCTCGAAAATACAGCTTTGCGAGTTGTTTCTTAGGAAAAAATGTTTAATTATATGGCTAAACTTGCCTCTTCAGAGATTACGTTCCACTTATTCCCGTTAACAAGTTTTTTGAATAAATAAAAATTATTAATATTTTATAACTATTATGGAAAAAAAAATCAGTTAATTTTTGAAATTTTTGACTTTCGTGTACTATAGTAATTTTGTTAAACCTTTTAACTGCTTTCTTAGCACTATCAATTGCAGTGTTGTGGTTGCACTGCAATCATTTATCGATAGTCTTTATAGGTAAAATACACATCACTAGCTAACGCTCACAATGACAAATCAAAACTATTACTACAGATTTTCCTTTTTAAATTGTAATTTGTTCCGGTATTGAAAACATTAACCCCTATAACCAATATTACTATAGACTATTCATAGCTCAGCGTAGGATGGATAAATCTTCCACGTAATGCGAGCTTGCGGGGGAGTTTTGTAGGTTATTGTACAAAAATGTATTTAAAAAGACTACGAATGAGATGTGCGATTTATTAAACAATCAAGCCGCACAAGTGTTTCTCTATATGATGTTATATTTATGACACGATAATGTCGTTTAAATGGTATATAGATTTATTTAACTTTAAACATATAGCTACCTATAGCATTTTTACTTTAATTTTGATGTCGGACTGATTTTGATCAACTTTCGAATGTTAAAGTTACCAACTGCAAATTAAGGAGTCACTCTCATCTTACCTACTTCTATCTTATCTATTGTAAAGCTTGTGCAATTCAATTAGACGTACACAACAGAAGGACCAAACATAAATGCTTTTGCACCATTGATGATCTCTGCTGGAAAAAATAATCAGTATTAAATGATAGTATGACAAGCAATGCAACCCGAGAGACCCAGGTTCGACACCCGCCTGCATCAATGAAATTGTTAATTGCAATTTTAAGTGCATATTTACCACGTGCTCGGCGGTAAAGGATAACATGGTGAGGAAACCTGCATGTCTGAGAAATAAGAAAAAAAATATCTAAGACATGTGAAGTTCGCCAACATGCATTGGGGCAGCGCGGCGGACATTTCCTTGCCCTATAACCCTCTCAGAAATGAGGGGAGGCCTGTGCCCAGCAGTGGGTCGTATAAATTTTTAACTCCTTTTAAGCAATGCAAGTTTCCATAAGCTATAAAATAAAAATAAATATAAATAAAAATAACATCAAAACACAGAAAATTTTCGACTTAAAATAATATCAGTATAAAAATGGTGGCCAGCACGGCAAACATTTCACCAAACAGTGATAGTTAATTGCTCCAGCTCCGATTGTTAGCCGCAGCAAAAATACTCTCATCAATCAGAAAAAACACAAGAGTACAAATAAAGTATTCATACCATTTTGCCAATGAGATAAAGATCTACATCTTGATGACCATAAAACTATGGATAGCTAGTGTTTAGATAGTTATGTTAGTGATTAACTTTGTCAAAACTAACCAAACTAACTTTAAATTGGTCCAGTCACTGTTCACGTGCTTACCAATTAAAACTGCATCTCAATTATTATAACTAAGAAGCTAGAAAATTATGACAGAATACTAGGTATTACTCAGTAATTGTTTCATATCTATTTTTCTTAAAAATATTCCTAGCAGTACTATTAACACTACTTATATTACCAAACAATCTATTCTTTATTTTAGTCCAAATTCATCGTCATCATCATCATTACAGCCCTTCACAAGTCCACTGTTGAACGTAGGCCTTCCCCAAGGAATGCCACAAAGCACGGTCCTGAGCCACCTGCATCCATCGACTTCCTGCATGTCTTACCAGGTCGTCACTCCATCTAGTTGGGGGACGCCCTACACTTCGTCCGCCGGGACGAAGCCGCCACTCGACAATCTTTTTTCCCCATCGGTTGTCGGTACTTCGAGTTATATGGCTGGTCCATTGCCACTTTAGCTTACTAATCCGCTGGGCTATGTCAGTCACTCTGGTTCTACTGCGGATATCTTTCTAAGTTTATTACGGAGAGAAACTCCAAGCATAGCCCTGTCCATAGCTCGCTGAGCAACTTTGAGCTTCCTCATTCGGCTAGCAGTGAAGGACCACGTCTCAGTTTCATAGGTTATCACTGGCAACATGCAATAGTTGTACAGTCTCGTTTTCAAGTTTTGAGGTATACCTGAAGAGAAGATGTGCCGTGATTTCCCGAACGCTGCCCAACCGAGTTGAATCCGTCGAATGGCCTCTCGGTCGAAGTTGGACTTACCTAGTCGGAATATTTGTCCCAGGTAAACATACAACAACTACCGGCATAGGTGTGACATGGAGATTAATTATGATCTTTGTTTTGTCCATGTTCATCTTAAGACCTATCCGTTGGGAAACACTATTGAGGTCATTGAGCATAGTGCTTAGGTCCTCCAGCGATTCTGCCATAAGGACAATATCGTCGGCAAATATACAGTCCAAATTACGTATTATTAATCCAACGAAAAAATAAAATAAGAACACCTAATTAATATTTGGTTAGCCGGTATTGCTGTGTAGTGGCGGCGTAAATGAAATCCTATAGGTGTCTTAAGAAACGACAGAGAGAACTGGAACAGGAGATGGGAATCAGCATCTTCCTGATAACAGCTTAAAATAAAAAATAAAAACTGTGGTTGTCAACCTACCTACAAAACGTATCAATTATGGCAGATTCCTCCCAATGAAGCAATCTATTGGGTAAGCTTATGTTCAGCTGTGGACTGTTGTGATAGTGATGATGATGAATGAGTAGGGTTTGGCATAATTAGAAACTTCAAAAAGGTTACAAAGAACTCGAAACCAGCAGTCTAACCACTGAGCCTTCCTCTATATTCACAAAAATGTATCAGATCCGAAAAACATAATTTAGACACATGCCGGTATTCTAAGTTTAAATTAAAAATAGAAAACAGTAAAGCGAAAACTTAAGAAGAAACGTTGGCATGACATGGTCATGTTTTTTTATATAAATAGAAGGGTAAAACTTTTTTCAAAAATTAATGATACCACACTGGAAACATAAATGTGAAAGGGGCACCAATTTCGAAACAAACGACGTTCAGGGTTGTCGCTTTCCCCGATAAAAGAGTTGAGATCAGAACGGATGCCAAGTTCCATAGGAGTTTCAATGTTATATTTTATGGTTAATGGAGTTTGGCGCCCGTGAATAATAACAAAGTGATTGTTTTACCTGACAGTGTCGTGGCGGTGTAAAAATATCTCCTTTTTACACATTAATAGATACCAATTAGTAGACATAGTATTGTCATAACGCCAACAATTGCTCCCCGTAGTTTATATTGCATGAAAGTAACTGTTGTTTTTAATTAATTTTCTGTCTTACTCGGATCAGATAGAGACGCTTGTTAAACAACAGGTTATTCTATCATTACAAGCAATTAAGGTTAAAGTATTAGAATCGTGATTTAGATCAATATACATGACACAACGTCATGTTAAATTTATAATTGGTTTTTTTTAGTTGTGTAGGATATTTTAGATATATATTTTGTAAATATAAAGTCATGCTAGCTTAGGGGCTAGACGGTCGTCGTAAATTTCATAGTAAAGCAACGCGAGTTCGATTCCGGCCGGCACCAATAAAATTAATTGCAGTTTTAAGTGCTGATTTACCACGGGCTCGGTGATGAAGAAAATACACCGTGAGAAACCTGCATATCTAACGTCCGCCAACAGGCACTGGAGCATCATGACAGACAAATTCCTTCACGCTTATTACTGCACCTATATTATGGTTGTAGCACGAATGGGTCGACTTGACCGGGGTAATACCATAGTCTCACAGAATACCAGTGTAAAATATAGCTTAATGCTGCTGTGTTTCGTATGACGAGTGTAAAGAACCGGAAACCCTTTTTAACGAGGCATATAATCTGTCTTCAAACGTGACAACAAATCTGCATTTGGATTCCTAATTGAGGATTAATGTTGTCTTGTTTTCTCTTGTTATTGTTGTCCCAAAAATGTCTATGGGTCACAGCATCCAATTACCATCACGTCGACTGTGTACTCGTTTGTTACCCATATCCTATAAAAATATATTTAATTCAAATTGAAAAGGAAATCAAATTATGTTCTATTATAAAGTTACACAACAAAGAAAAATGGAAAATTACAGCTAATAAATGTGTTGCAAATCTGAACAGACCATTAATGTTAGAAATTAATTTGCTCATATCTACATAATGTAAAATAAAATGATGTATCTTAACGTAAAATAAATAAAATGATGTATCTTACCTAGTTTGAAGAGCTTCTCCCGTACTCCCTCAATTGCGTTCACTGTCGCCGTTACCACTAATCCCAACACTACTACACTAGGAAAGACACAACACCGTTAATAATACGACACGTGTTTCGTCTCTACACGAGGCATACTCAGGTGACGTAGACTCTGCCAGCATCTGATCAAATTCAGTTCTAACATTAATATAATGGGATTTCCGCAAAAGAACGCCTGATACTATTAACCGAGCAGACCAGTTCACAACACCTGGTAACAAAGTGTATGGTATGAGGCTTATCCTCGATGAGTTACCTTGAACCTTTATGAAAAAAAAAAAACAATCGAATTATAAGCAATGGTCAGAAGCTACTAAGAACATCCCAGAATAAGCATTCTATGCATTCGTAATTGCAACCAGAGTGTACAACCTCAGTTGGTATCACTTACACGTGCATTATAATTCTGCTTTACACCGGTTTGTAGTTAAAAAATTACCTATAAAAAGTAGTGTCTAGGCTATTGACACCATTTTTTGGGGATACCGGGCAAAAAGTTTACAATATGTTATTATAATAGAGATGTGAAACGATTATTCAGCAATGCGATATTCGATTCATTGTTACGTCCTCGTCGTATCGGTTTCGTTTTTTTTTTTGTTTTATTGTTCATGGCACCGACTTGACGCTTGTGTTTAATGTGGCATAACAAGAAGTGATTTTGAAATATTGCATTTTAAAGCGGATAACTTTGTAGCGCGTAGTTATAGATATTATAAAACTTTGATATCGTTTGAATAAGTGGTTCCAGTACGTGTCTTTTTTTTAAGTCCATAAAATGTATACTGCTTGAATTAAACTTAATAATTTCTTATATTCATACGAGTACTAGACATTGAACAAAACTAATTTTAAGGACTTTTTCGCGTTTACGTGGTAGAGCCACGCTGCAGCTATATTGTGGTTGCAGCACGAATGGGTCGGCTCGACCGGGAAAGGACCACGCTCTCACAGAATACTAGCGTAAAATAGCAGCTTAATGCTGCTATGTTTTGTATGATCAGTGTAGAGAAACGTAGGCTCATTTTACTGGAAACGAGGCATTTCATCTCAGTTGGTCCTGCTGATGCGTTGTCACCCCTGAGAGCTGTTTTCTCTGTGATACTTAATTGAGGATAAATGTAGATGTCTATGGGCTACAGCATCCACTTACCATCAGGTGAACTGTGTGCTCGTTTGTCACACTTATTATATTAAAAAGTTTAATAGAAATTATTTTACTTATTTTTATTCCAGACGCCGAAAGAAATATAACTACACGATAAAATCCGTAAAATTAGTTTATTGTAAACGAAATAAGCTTCTAGATCATTCCCATATCTTCCATATGTATACTCGTACTAGTAAGAAGTGACCGTGGTCCTTTCCCAATCGAGGAATCAGTTTTTGGTACTCTACGTGATAGGATCACCGAGGCAGAGACTGAGGTAGGAACACGCTTTCACAAAATATCAGCGTAAAATAGCAGCTCAATGCTTACGAAACGTATGGTGAGTGTAGAGAACCGGATACCCATATTACTGGAAATTATGCATTCCATCTCAGTCCTAAGGGGTGACAACGCATCTGCATTTTGATTCGTAATTGAGGATAAATGTAGATGTCTATGAGCCACAGCATCAACTTAGCATCTGGTGGACTATGTGCTCGTTTGTCACCTTTATTTAATAAAAAAAATGAGTAGAACTTATTGCGTTGCAGCGTGTTTTGTTAACTACCAATTGGTTGAGCTGTATAGTAAATATAAAGTGGTTTTAATAAAAAGTGATATATATTATGTAAACGGTGTAAGCACGTAACACGGCCAGTAATTCTTTATGAGGCACAGTTACCCTTAACGTTACAGCCTATTAAATTCCACTGCTGACATAGACCTCCCCCATAGATTGCCTTTTTTAAGTTGATTACTTTTTTATTATTTATTAATATATACAATATTAAAAAGTACTTATATTATGGGGATATTTGCCATAGCTGCCACGCCTGGCAAGCGGGTTAGCAAACGCAGTGTTTGGAACGAAGTTCTTTATCGGACAGTACGGATTTGACGGATGGGGGCTAGGCGAGAAAAAGTGTAAGATTTTTCCGTCACGTAGTGTAGAAGTCAGGTCACTTCTGACGTAGTGTAGACGGTCTTGGCGGCTCAGTATAAAGAAGCGAGATGAAATTATATCCATCTCCCTCGCATTTTTTTATCTTGCCATGAAAAAAATATTATTTTATTTTAAATGACACTTCATTTTAAAAGACGCTAGTAATTCATTTATTTGTATTTGTTAATCAATAATATAATACGTTTATCAATAATAATATACTATGAAAGGATCTTCGTTCCAAGCGAGTGTTCCACGACTCTCAGGTATGTTTTCTGCCAACTTCCAAAAAGGAGACGGTACTCAATTCGACGATTGCCGTGTAGTAGCGGTTAAGAATATCCACTACCCCATATCTTCCCGTGAGTGTCGTAAAAGGCGACAAAGGGAAACAGGCAGGAGATGGGCAGCAGCATCTTCCTGATAACAACAAAATTACAATAAAAAAACTGCGGTTGCCAACCCGCTCGCCAAGCGTGGCAACTATGGCAAATACCCCCCTATGATAAGAGTAACAAAGAAACGGCCCCCAGTCCCCGGCGGCCCCGCTATTCCTGACTACGGTGGCGACCATAGTAACGGCGGGGCAGGGCGTGATTCGGAACCGGAGATTCTTAGATCTCCGGTGGAGGTTCGGTTGCCACCTAAGACGATTCGACTTGGCAACATACAACGCACGCACCCTGAGGACTGACGAGAAGATCGAGGAGCTGGAAGAAGAGATAGACAAGTTACGCTGGCATATTATAGGGTTATCCGAAGTCCGAAGAGAGGGGGAGGACACGGTAATCCTCGAATCCGGCAACTTGCACTATCACTGGGAGGGCGACCATCTGTCCCAAGAAGGTGTCGGATTTATCGTCCACAAGTCTCTCGTTAACAATGTTGTAAAGATCGAGAGTTTGTCGACGAGGGTTGCGTACCTTATACTCAGAATCACCAAACGGTATTCGCTGAAGGTCATACAGGTTTACGCACCAACCTCGGCACACCCCAATGAGGAGGTGGAGGAAATGTATGAGGATATCTCTAGAGCCATGCATTCCTCCAAAACCAAATATACGGTGTTAATGGGAGACTTCAATGCAAAACTAGGCACAAGAGAGAACGGTGAGCTGAAAGTAGGGAAATTTGGAATAGGGCAACGGAATCCAAGGGGCCAGCAGCTGGCCGACCTCATGGAGAAAGAAGGACTCTTTATGATAAACTCTTTCTTCCAGAAGCGGCCCCACAGGAAGTGGACCTGGTCGAGCCCCGACGGTTCCACGAAAAATGAGATTGACTTCATTATGACGACCAGACGACAACTGTTCAGTGATGTCTCTGTGATCGCGAGGGTGAAAACTGGTAGCGATCAACGAATGTTTAGAGGTACACTGAAACTAAACGTTAAGTTGGAGAGGTCTCGTCTGATGAAGTCAACGCTCCGTCCCCTTCGTGCTCTGTTCCAAAGTCCCAAAACCTTTCAGCTCGAGTTACAAAACCGTTTTCAGTGCCTAGAAGACTGCAATGAAGTGGACGATATGAATGACAAGCTCGTGGAAACTGTCCATGCGATCGGAGCTAAGTTCTGCAAGACACGCCGCAGAAGAACACAAAAACTCTCCAATCACACTCTCAATCTTATGGCTGTTAGACGGGAGATGAAGCTACATTCTTCAACAGATTTGACAGCATACAGGCAACTGAACACACATATCTCCAAATGCATACGGCGGGACTTACGCAACTTCAATACAGCTTGTATTGAAGAAGCGATCGAGCGGAACCAAGGCTCCAAAGTCTTTACCAGAGATCCGTCTGCCAGAAAGAGCCAACTGTCGAAGCTGAAGACAGAATGTGGCAGCATCGTTTCCGGGGCACCTGAGATTTTGAGTGACATTGATAGGTTCTATGGGCAGCTGTACATGTCATCGTTGGAGCCACACGTAAGTGTGAGTAACGATCCAAGAGCGAGTCTTATCCGACACTATTCCGAAGATATCCCGGACATTAGTCTGAGCGAGATAAGAATGGCTTTCCACCTTAAAAACGGCAAGGCCCCAGGCGAGGATGGAATTACAGCGGAGCTTCTGAAAGCGGGTGGAAGACCGGTACTTGAAGTCTTTCAAAAGCTCTTTAATTCCGTCCTCCATGGTGACATTACACCGGAGGCGTGGAGCAGTAGTGCGGTGATCTTGTTCTTCAAGAAAGGTGACAACGTTCTCTTGATGAACTACAGACCGATATCCTTTCTGAGCCGCGTCTACGTGCTGTTTTCGAGAGTCATTACGAAACGTCTCGCGCGCAGACTTGACGACTTCCAGCCTCCTGAACAAGCCGGTTTCCGAAAGGGCTTTAGCACTATAGACCACATACATACCCTTCGGCAAATTGTACAGAAGTCCGAAGAGTACAATTTTCCAATATGTCTGGCATATGTGGACTATGAGAAAGCCTTTGATTCCGTCGAAATTTGGGCGGTGAAAAAAGGGACTGCATCCCTTCAGCGGTGCCAAGTTGACTCTCGGTATATCGAAGTGCTGAAGTGTTTATACAGTAGAGCTATGATGGCTATCCGAGTACAGAACAGGAGTACGAAACCTATTCAATTGCAGAGAGGTGTAAGACAAGGTGATGTTATATCTCCGAAACTCTTCACCGCTGCATTGGAAGACGTTTTTAAGCTTCTGGACTGGAAAGGATAGGGTATTAACATCAATGGCGAGTAAATCACTCACCTTCGATTTGCCGACGATATAGTCCTTATGGCAGAATCGCTGGAGGACCTAAGCACCATGCTCAATAACCTCAATAGTGTCTCCCAACGAATAGGTCTTAGGATGAACATGGACAAAACAAAGATCATGTTTAATGTTCATGTCACACCTATGCCGGTAGTTGTTGGGAGCACTAAGCTAGAAGTTGTTGACGAGTATGTTTACCTGGGACAAATAGTCCGACTAGGTAAGTCCAACTTCGACCGAGAGGTCAATCGACGGATTCAACTCGGCTGGGCAGCGTTAAGGAAACTACGACACATCTTCTCGTCAGACATACCTCAAAACCTTAAAACGAAATTGTACAACCAGTGCGTGTTGCCAGTGATGACTTACGGAACTGAGACGTGGTCCTTCACTGCTGGCCGTATGAGGAAGCTCAAGGTCGCTCAGCGAGCTATGGAGAGGGCTATGCTCGGGGTTTCTCTGCGTGATAAACTTAGAAATGAGTATATCCGCAGTAGAACCCGAGTAACCGACATAGCCCAACGGATTAATAAGCTGAAGTGGCAGTGGGCCGGCCATGTAGCTCGAAGAACCGACAACCGATGGGGAAGAAAGGTTCTGGAGTGGCAGTCTCGTACCGGTAGGCGAAGGTAGGGCAACCCCCCACGAGATGGAGTGACGACCTGGTAAGACATGCAGGAAGTCGATGGATGCAGGTGGCTCAGGACCGTGCTTTGTGGCATTTCTTGGGGGAGGCCTATGTTCAGCAAACGACTTCTGAAAGGCTGTAATGATGATGATGATGATGATGACTCAATTCGACTCTATGTTTTTTTAATGTGTGTTACCTCATAATTTTTTACTGGGTGAACCGATTTCGATGATGCTTTTTTATTTAAAAGCTGGTACTTCTCGTGTGGTCCGTTTATCAAGGTCAGACCAATAGTTTTTGAGTTATTCTTAATAACTTATATTGAAGTCGGCTGTACAATTTTTTTAATTTCAAATTATTTTATTTTTAATCGTTATTAGAATGACGCTCCTGCCCATCTCCTGATTTGTTTCCCTCTGTCACTTCTTACTACGCCCACGGGATGATAAGGAATGATGGTGGATATTCTTCCACCGTCACTACATGGTAATTACACATATTATGGTATTAATTTATGACTTAATGTATACGTTACGTATGTATCACTATACAATATATACGCTTATATATGCGCTAATATACACGCTAATATATACGCTTTTACAACAAAGTCACTGAAAATATACATACCTAGTCTCCCTGTTACCAAGTTTAGCTTTTTTTACTAAACATAGACTATATAAAAAAGGTTATTATAATATTAATGAATACGTGGTTTTTAATAACCCCTGAGAATTAGATGATCGCTTTTAAGCAGTTTCATTAATAATTTTTATATGTAGATGTACAAATCGTAACGATTTATTATTATAACTTTCCTTAGAAAAATAAAATTCCGTTGGTTGTCTAGTTGGCTTTTCCCAGAACAGAGGTTATTTCCGAACAAATGTTTTTTTTAACACTGAAGTGACAAACAAACTTACAGTCCACCGAGTCGAAAGTGTCTACTGCAGTTCAGTTGTCAACTCTGAGGACTAAGACCTGTAAAACGTAAAAAATGAGAGTATTTTTTTTTTACGTTTTAAAGGCTGTAAGGATTATATGTAATCTATAAAGAAAATAAATATTTTATTTCATTCTTTTATTAGAGTTCCGTACCTCAAAAAGAAAAAATGAAACCCTTATAGGATCACTTTGTTGTCTGTCTGTCTGTCTGTCTGTCTGTCTGTCAAGGACAGACAGACAGACAGACAGACAGACAGACCTCCTTCCTGTTCTCAGGAATGCGTGGAGGTATCAAGCTGAAATTCATATAAAATACTGAAGACTACTGTCCCTTAGGGCTGTGAAAAAATCTATCTTCTAAGCCAACGCAATCAAAAGATACAGCCGTTTATGCCGAAAAATTTTCGACATAAACGGCTAAATTTTCGACATTCGCAAGGAAATCAAAACCTACAGGGTACTTCCCGTGAACTCAGAATCTTGAAATTTGGTACGAAGCAACGTTTTATAGCACAGATAAAGGAAAAATTAGGGAAAGCATAAATTTTTAGTTACATCATATAATAAAAATATTTTTAATAATTTTAAACTTACCTACAGATTTGTTCGGAACTCTCGGTGCGAGAGTCCGACTCGCACTTTGCCGGTTTTTTTAGGCGCAATCGAATTCGTAGACTTTTTATAAATTAAATAGAGACGGAATTATAGGACAGCGGATTAATTTATAAATGTAATAAAAAAAATCAAAGTGAAAGAAAAGTGAAAGAAATTATACGGAGTGCTCGTTTTCGTTTGTGTGACGCATAAATACGCTACCTACAAGCTTTGTCTGCACATAAATTTTTTATATGCACTGTGCACATACGAACCTTGGAATTCTTTGCCGCTGTTAGATTTGCCAGACCAGTCCAACGTTGGACTTTTTAAGGTAAGACAAGAGACAATAGGATTTTTAAACTAACGTGACCATCATCTTAAGTCACAGTTAAAATTGCTGTGATGCCGGCAAGAGTCGAGCTCTGCCTGCTTTGAAACAATGAAATTTTAAGGCAATCGGTTATCCACTATCTTTTACTTATCACGGTACCTTCGAGCAAGGAAATCAAAAACGCTAACATCGTTTTTTTTTCAAACTTTTTAAATAATTGTCTAGCCATTACTAGGAAGTTGTGCGAGGAAGAAAACTTCTTCTAAATCGCACAGTGGTGGACCGCCAATCATCCAGATGGTGTGGATGGTATCGGGAGTTCTGCCGCGATGTGCGTTCGTGAAATTTGGCGGCTGGGATTAATCCGAACAATTCCTCAGAGCACTCCCCATGGTAGATGCGAAAGAAAATGCAAAGAGATGCAACATCTCTTCGCAGTGCCAATGAATCGAGCCGATCGGAAAGGGCTCGGTCGTCGACGATTCGAGCCGCTCTGCGCTGGATGCGGTCAAGTGGAAGGAGCTGGCACTGGGGAGCCCCTGCCCAGAGATGGGAACAGTATTCCATGTGAGGCCGAACCTGCGCCTTGTAAAGTTGCAGGCGGTGTGCCGGCATGAAATACTGTCCCGCTCTGCTGAGCACGCCAAGCTTTTTAGAGGCCAATTTGGCCTTCTCTTCCAAGTGACCACGAAACTGCACGTCACTCGATATGTCGACTCCGAGGATACCGATACTGGCTGAGGCAAGAAGGGGAGTGCCTTGAAACTGAGGAGATACGACAAAGGGGTTCTTTTTAGCGGTAAACGCGCAAACTTGTGTCTTCTGAGGATTAAACTGGACTAGATTTAGTCGCCCCCAATCCGAGACTTTGTCCAGCAAAGACTCAACTTCAGACACAAGTTTGTTCCGGTACTCGGCGACGTTTTCCCGAGAAATATTGGCCCGGCCGGTGTATAGAGCATCACCAGTGCTGTCATCCGCATAGCAATGAATGTTACCAGTTAGCAACATATCATTGATATGCAGAAGAAACAGCGTTGGTGATAGCACACAGCCTTGTGGAACACCAGCGTTAATAGGCTTGTAGTCAGAACATGCACCGTCTACAACGACCTTGATGCTCCGATCTGCAAGAAAGCTGGTGATCCAATTGCACAATTTCTCGGGAAGCCCATAGGAAGGCAGCTTCGAAAGAAGCGCTTTGTGCCAAACCCGATCAAAGGCCTTCGCAATGTCCAGACTAACGGCCAACGCCTCCCCCTTGGACTCTACTGCCTTCGCCCATCTATGGGTCAGGTAGACCAGAAGATCACCAGCTGATCGACACCGACGAAAACCGTATTGGCGGTCACTAATCAGCTGGTGATCCTCAAGGTACCGGATGAGCTGGCAGTTAATAATGGATTCCATTATTTTGGAGAACAAGGAGGTGATCGCGATAGGCCTATAGTTGGACGGGTCTGAGCGGTCGCCTTTTTTAGGGATCGGGTGGACAAAAGCTGTCTTCCATGAATTCGGGACTACGCCTTGGGAGTAGGAGTACCGGAAAAGACGCGTTAGGACCGGTGCCAACTCCGGAGCACACGTCCTCAGCACAATTGGGGGGATTCCGTCAGGCCCACTCGACTTCTGGATGTCCAGGGAGAGAAGTGCTTTGAGAACTGAGCGCTGTGAGAATAGCACATCCGGTATGGAGCACTCACACCGCGGGATGGTCGGCGGTATTTTCCCCCCGTCATCAAGAGTCGAGTTGGACGCAAAAAGGGAGCCTAAAAGGTCGGCTTTGTCTTTTGCGTCTTGGGCCAGTGAGTCGTCCTCCCTGTGCAGAGATGGTAGTGATGGCTTATTGAAATTCCCTTGGACAGCCTTGGCGAGAGACCAGAATGCACGGGTTCCCGAAGGAAGGCGAACTAGTTTCTCGCCAATTCTGCCTATGTGCTCTGACTTTGCCTTGGCAATAACTCTTTTGAAGGACCTGGAGGCGAAGTTATACTTCTTTTTAAGTGTGCTGGTGTTTACATCCCGAGTCACCGAAGCCGCAGCCCAGGCTTGATAACACTCCTGCTTACTGTGCAATGCAGTCTTACAGGAGCGACCAAACCAAGGCTGAGATCTGCCTCCGATGGGTACCACAGATGATGGAATAAATAGTTCCATTCCCTGTAGCACCACATGAGTGACAGAGTCAGCAACAGCACTGTGATCATCCGGCGAGAAGCAAACCCGCCCACATGGGTAGGATGCAAAGAAAGACCGCATTCCGTCCCAATCCGCCGACCTGTAATGCCAAACACGGCGGCAACCTGCAGAACGCAACCGCGAAGGGAGCGTGAGTGGCACCATACTCCGGATCAGACAATGGTCCGAAGAGCCGAGAGGGGCATCGACGGAAACCTGATATCCGTCCGGATGAGAGGTCAGCAGAAGGTCCAACAGGGAAGGTGTATGATCCTCCACATCTGGAATCCGCGTAGGCGAAGTAACCAGTTGTGTCAGACCATATGCCAAGGCAAAGTCATAAATAGATCTCCCCGCATGATCGGTTAAACGTGAACCGAGCCATTCGGCATGGTGGGCGTTAAAATCGCCAAGGATCACGATCTCTGCGGATGGGACCTGTTGTAGCAAGGAATCTGTAGCCATTTGGACGTCGATGAGTCGGTCTGTTTCGGCATTACCGCTATGGGACCTATAGAGGCACCCGTAGACGCGCGGATGGTCGTCGCTGTCTACGCGTAGCCAAAGGATGGACAGGTCCGAACCTTCAAGACTGCCGAGGCGTCGAGAACAGATGTCCTCTCTAACATACACGCAAACTCCAGCCCGAGGCACAAAGGAGTGCTCCAATTTGTACCCCGGGTAGGAGAGATACGAAATATCAGTCGGAGAGGAAACCTGCGTCTCGGTCAAAAAGAGCAAGGCCGGCTTCGCCGTCTCGAGATGGTAGTGGACGGCGTTTAGGTTAGAGTGAAGTCCCCTGATGTTGCAGAAATTCACGGATAGCGTGGCAGGGGTCGCCTTGGTATTGTTGCTCAGCTTGCCCCGAGCAGTTTTGTTTTTGAGCGGAATTTTGCCCCCCCCCAGAATACGCGGGGCAGCCTGAGCACCCACGCTCAGGATTGGAATAACATGGTCGTGGATGCTCAGCGAGGGATTCTCCAGGGGTACTGGTACCCTCCTGGGGTAGTCTATTGTCTAATTCCGCTACCATGTTGATGGGGGGGGGGGGGGGAATTGGGCCTCCGGCCACCTGCACTCACCAGACGAAACGCAGAAGCAGAGCCTCTACTTCACGCCGGTATTCTGTGAGGTCGTGGTACCAACCCGGCTCGAGCCGGCCCATACGTGCAACAGCAAAAAACTGCTGCAGGGCTCTACCACCGTTGAAATAATTGGCATAAAATATCTATTACCAATAACCACTAAAATATATAATTGAAAATATGAAATATTTCAAAAGCTGCAACCGTACCTACATGAACTCCATAGATGCATGTCGCTAATTATAATAAAAACGTCGAAGTCTCTCGCTGGCCAGTTACATAAATTGCCATTCATACTTTATCGCTCGATCGCCAATAAAAGCTATGCAGACCATGCGACAGAAGCTAACAATGCCTAACAATATATTTTAATAGGCATTTATTAAGTTGATCATATAATATCTGTGGTAGCGCGGCGGGTGGTTAAGATTATCTGTGCCATGCGCGCGCACCTCCGAGATGGGTATCAACGGCTAGTGATGCTAAATTTTATATTTTCAATGGATTTTTCGAATTAAAATTGAAAACATTCAAAATATAGGTACTATTAAAAAATAAAAAGAAAAACAATTTGTATAACTATGTTATGTTCCATGTTCCGTGGACTCGTGATGTGATGTAACTACAATGAAGATGATCGAGGGGGTGAACGAAGAGCAAAAATGGAAATGTATGGTTATTATGTAAATATTTCATGTACGTTTTTGTGCTTTTGATGGTATGTACCTACTTGCAATTAAATAAAAAGAAAGAATCCGCAGAGTAATAATGACCCCGAAGACAAAGTCGGAATGCTCCACAGCATACAATTACCCTCAAAACTGAAACACAGTAGAGGGCACCAATGAAAATAAAACCGGCCAAGTGCGAGTCGTACTCGCGCACTGAGGGTTCCGAACAAATCCGTAGGTAAAATTATTAAAAATATTTTTATTATATGATGTAACGAAAAATGTATACTTTTCGCAATTTTTCCTTTATCTGTGCTATAATACATTTCTTCGTTCCAAATTTCAAGATTCTGAGTTCACGGGAAATACCCTGTAGGTTTTGATTCCCTTGAGAATGTCGAAAATTTGCGGCATAGAGACAGTAGACTTGAGTATTCGATATGAATTTTAGCTTAATGCCTTCACGTGTTCCTGAGAAAAAGGGTCTTGACAGACAAACAGACTGACAACAAAGTGATCCTATAAGGGTTCCGTTTTTTCCTTTTGAGGTACGGAACCCTAAAACCAAAGCAGCAATATTGGTACGTGTATTTACAAATGAAAATGTGGTACTAACCCAAACGGAGTTTTCAAAAAAAAAAGGTTCTAGTTTAAAATAGAAGTTTCTTTGCCATTAAATAAACTTTTACTTCTATTTTCATAAGGTAGTAATTAAGTAGCTGAAGTATGTATGTTACAACAAAATATATATATATATATATATTTAAAACAGATACTTAAAGAAGAGAACGAAAAGAAATAATGAAAGCGCTAAAAGGAAAGGATTGTTGTAAATCTCTATATATTTTTCAACTGGTATAAATGTTTATGGGTAATGTTGGTTAATGTGGTTCTCATGTTTTTTCAAATTTGATCAAGATCTGACCAACAGTTTTTGAGTTATGCTTAATAGTAGATATTGAAGTCGGTTGTATGAAATTTTTAATTTTACCACTTCTTTCATTATCAGCCAGCATTGTAATAGTTCTTCTGGACATAAGCCTTTTGCGTTGTATCGAGTATTTGACATACATAAACTTAACATAGGTTACGAATAAATTAGTAACCTATGTTAAGTTTATGTATAAAAAAAATATTTCGACGACATGTGAATTTCGCCAACACGCATTGGGGCAGCGCGGCGGAGGCCTGTGCCCAGCAGTGGGACGTATATAAATAGTAACTTTAACTTTCTATGTTCAGCAGTGGAGCACACAGTTCACTTAATGGTAAGTGGTTGAGTGTACATATATATGTACACACATATATATGTACACCTACCTATATCTATCTTTGATTAAGATTAAAAATATAAATGTCACCCCTGAGGACAGATAGACTCGTTACCAGCAAAATAGGTCTCCGGTTCTCTACACTTACCAGCTGATAATTTACGCTGGTATTCTTTAAGAGCGTGATCCTTACCCGGTCGGGCAGAGCTACAGACAGAACGAGTTACAGACAGAATACGAATATAGCTTCAGCGTGACTCTACCACGTTAAAGTCCAGACAGGGTCGCTACGTAATGACGTTATTAAATGAGACGAACTTTATGTTCGAAGTCCTGTTTATTACTGACTTAAATTTATAATAGGTATTACATTGGTGGATACCGTGAGCTACACTACAAGTGGGTTGCTATGTAGCATGTGTAAATAAAATGTATATTATAATATTGATCTAAACTATTTTTAATGATAGGCTATTACTGTTTTGTATTTTATCTTGTACATAAAAATGACCAAATTTAATGAGAGTGGGTAGCGTAACCTTCCCCCCCGAACGGGTTCCCGCCTTGTCGTGGCGGGGGGGCTTAGTAGCCGTGGCTTGGTCACCCACGGTGAACAAAGAGGAACCCCTTGGCTGGCCCGTGGTGTAGGGCCGGCCCGAGGTGGCCACTCCGAGTGGGCTTGGGAAGCCCACTTCGGATGTGTGTCGGGGGGCTGCGGTGAGAGGGGAGTCCGCACCCTCTACCGCTGCAGCCGAGGTGGAGTCGCGGAGGAAGAGGAGTGTTGGTATGGCGATGCGCCACTCGCCCTATCCTCCGCGACTCAAACGGGGCCGCACCGTTGATGCGGTGGTGGTGGGGCCGCGGGGGGAGAGGAGTGTCGGTATTGCGAGGCGCCGCTCTCCCTACCCTCCGCGGCCGAAACTTGGTTGGCGGCGGAGCCCGAGACCAGATCCGCCGCTGGGGCCAGGAAGGCCGGTGCTTCTGAGTGCTAGTTTTTCCTGGCCCCATGGCCTTCGCGCATCGGACACGGGGGCGTCTGTTGCGCATTAGAAATTGGAGGCCGAGGAGGAGGGCGCACCATGTGTTCTGGTGCGCCTTACCTGAGAAGGAGATGGGGGAGGAGTGTTCCTCTCCCGAGGAGGGGCCGCCATGGGGCGGCCAGCGCAGGTGGGGCCGCGGAAGTGTGCGAAAGCGTTCCCGTGGCCCTGCCAATATGCGACGAGGGTGGAACACCATGGGGTTTTAGTCGGTGCGAGTCCGACATAACCCGTCCTTGCCCTTGCGAGGCGGGTATGCGTAGGCATTTCCCCATGTAAAAAAAAAAAAAAAAAAAAAAAAAAAAAAGGGTAGCGTAACCTTGTCAAATCGATAACAAATCCTATCCTCTCTCACTTCGCGTTCGAGGTGTGCAATAATAAATTTAGGGCGCTGACAAGTCCTAAATAGGCTTTTTTGCAGCTATATAAGCCAACTTATACAAGTTTTGGTAGCGAAAATAATATATTAATCTTGAAAATATATTTTGAGAAAACTATTGTTTCCAAAACACCTTTTTGAAAAAATTTCTTCAAATAAAAAAAAAATGGTAAAAAATGACCTTCGTGAAAAAATAAATGTATACCATATCCACGGTCTTTGATAAAGTTACTAACGATATCGTATCATATTTGAAATCAGAATATAATTGTTTTTGGAATGAAGTTCCTTATCGGAAAGTACAAATTTGGCTACAAATCAATGAGCGTTAGGTGAGAAAAGTGTAAGATTTTTCCGTCACGACCCCTTCTGACGTAGTGTAGACGGCCTTAGTGGCTATGATGGAAAAAAATACATCTCCCTCGCACTTGCCATGAAAGAAATATTATTTTATTTTAAATGGTTACCTCATTATAATAGACGCTAGTAATTCATTTATTAATATGTTTATCAATATATTTAATAATATACTACGAAAGTAACTTCGTTCCAATTGAGTATTCCACCACACTCATGCATGTTTTTTTTTCAATATTTGTTTATAATTGTATTTGGTTTCGTAATAAGTAATTTAAAAGCGTCGCATCATTGCGTTTCTCTTTCTTTTCTATGCAATCCTACAGTTTACAACTTAATTATCTATTTTCAGCGTTCTAAAACGAGCGTCCATAACTGTTCCGTTTACTGTTTTGAAAGATGTATAAAAAACATCTAGTTCAAAAAAATTGTTCTAAATTTATTTAATATTTGCTCTGAACGCAGAATGTCTCGGGACTTGTAGGGTAATTGGAAATACTAACGGGTACAAGTCGGATGGTATCGGGTATGATGACAATAGTCCAGCAAATGCGATCACGTCTTCTCGTGTTCAGTGTAAGTTATCATTTTCATTGCTTGCCTTGTGTCTGTCTGTATCTGAATAAAAGGAACTTCACATAGCCTCGTGTCTATACCTCAATACAAGAATGGGCACTTCACTTAGTTTTTTTTATTTTTTATTTTCTTTGATCAATTTCACCTTTACTATGTTATCGTAATTACATTATTATATTAAACTAGCGATCCGCCCCGGCTATGCATGGATGATATTTGGATCTCGACAACAGCGCCACGTACTAGATCCAATCGATTTTTTAAGCCATCCAGGGTACTATTAAAACACACAAAAATGTTATCGAAATCGGTCGAGCCGTTTTTGTGTTTTAGCGAGACCAACGGTCAGCAATTGATTTTTATATAGAGAGATTGAAGTGAAAAGAATTTACAATCCACATAATTGTAGCTTACTAAGTAATGGCTACTGCTGTCAACGGATCCACAACCAACTTAAAAAAACAGGTTATAGATGCCTCGAATAAGGTGTTACCCCTGAGGACTAAGACGGAACGCCTCTCAGCCTGTAACTATGCTGACTCTCTATACCTTTTAGATCGGTACGAGACTGAGATAACTGCCTCGTTGGTTGAATAGTCTAAGGTCCGAATTAATAAACGTTACACAACGACGAACTCAAGTACGTAATTATTTTGATCATTACGATATCAGCATCTCTAATTAATAAACACATAAAAACAGTATCTCAAAACGCTGTAATTAGGAATACTGTATTGTTACTTGCACTAAAGTACACACACTTGGGAGTCGAGTTTCGTTTATTAATCAGTGTGACACTCAGCTGATATCGTAAACCTAAACAGCATCTTGAGATATGTTTATTAATAAGATCATAACCTCAATATTGTACTCAAGTGCGTGCACTTGAGCTGGGTAACGTTTATTAATACGGGCCTTAAATGCGTTTCTTGATTATGAGGTCCCGGGCTGGGTCAAAAAATCAGTTATTGAGCTTTTCTATCAAGAAAACGTGGTAGAGGCACGCTGCAGCTTCATTATGATTGTAGCACGAATTCCATCTTAGACCTCAGGGGTGACGACGTATCTGTGTTTTGATTCTTAATCGAGGATAAATGTAGATGTCTATGGGCCACAGAGCATATCCAGACATATGTCTAGGCCCTGCCTCTATAACTACATAATTAAAAAGTAACTGGTATCAGCTTTAGGTAGCACATTCATTATTATTAGGAACTAGTGAACCTAAAATACTAAAAAAAATATTGAATGAAAAGCGCTGACCTCTTGATTAGATACTTAGTTGTATTTGTCCTTGACCATAAAGGTATTTGACAAAATAATGTATATAGATATAATGGCTAAAATGGACTTGACGAAACACGTCGACGTAAAATTGGTTTGCCGAAATTAGTTTTAATCATGCGTTTTTTTTTATAAACACAAAAATTGTAAATGACGTTTTAATATTTAAAAAATCATCTACAC
The DNA here is from genome assembly GCA_963668995.1 of Parnassius mnemosyne. Classification (NCBI taxonomy): domain Eukaryota; kingdom Metazoa; phylum Arthropoda; class Insecta; order Lepidoptera; family Papilionidae; genus Parnassius; species Parnassius mnemosyne. The sequence continues at coordinate 11,485,533 of CAVLGL010000093.1, forward strand.
AAATAAATAAAATTGAAGTGTCTGTTTGTAATGTCAAAATAACAGCTTTTTAGTAAATACATATGAACGTATATACGGTACTTATAACAAAAACGTATTTTTTTAAATTTTTGTCTGTCTATCTGTCCGTCTGTCCGTCCGTCTGTCTGTCCGTCTGTCTGTTTGTTCCGACTAATCTCCAAAATGGCTGGACCGATTTCCATGGGACTTTCACTGGCAGATAGCTCATGTTATAAGGAGTAACATAAAAGTGCAACAAAAATAAAACCCTAAATTACACGCGGGTGAAGTCGCGGGGAACAGCTAGTTTGAAATTAAAGTAATTTTATATATTTTTTTAAGAATTGCAATATCAAAAGTTATATATATATATATATATATATTTAAGTTTATATAGCTTAAATTTTCTCGTTGCCCGATCATAATGTTCGTAAGGCAGTGATAAATGTTCGCCTTTGTATTGCAGTCTTCGATTTAATTCGATAAATCTTGCATTATTCCAGAATCGTTAAATGGCAGCAATTCATAAAGACTCGGTTTGATTCCACAATATATAAATATTTATCCCATAATAAGATACTCGTCAGGTTTTTGATTTGTAAGGCTTTTTAAACTATTTTTAATTGGCAAACAAGCACACTGTCAATCCGATGGCTATATCTATGTGCCGTGGCGCATAGACATCCACATTTGTCTTCAATTAGGAATCAAAATGCAGATGCGTTGCTACCCCTGAGGACGGATATCGAATGCCTCGTTTCCAGTAAAAAGGCTTTTCAGTTCTCTACACTCACCATACGAAACACTAAGCTCCTATTTTACACTGATATTTTGTGTGAGCATGGTCCCACCCCGTTCTAGTCGACCCATTCGGGCCACAGCCATAATATAGCTGCAGCGTGGCTCTTCCACATAATATGAAGTATAAAATACTTAAAAAAACTAAGTTAAAGTTATTTACAAAAAGTAGTAGATGTTTGTGGTACTATCGTCGTGAGATTGTTGACCCCGTATTTATATTACAAATCTCATCTGATAGACTGTTAACTATCCTGATCTGCAATCACAAATACCGCTGAGAACGCTTGCGGTGAACCTCAGAATAAATGCAACTGCAACTAGTCTATTTATGGCTATACCTACTAATTATGAAAAAAATACTTTCTTATAGCGGGCAAGTAATAACTTTAACAATTTGTGCAAACAACACGACTTTGTTTAATACTGCTTTGTGTCGACAAGGCGAACATTAAGTCGTGATTACTTTGTCATAATAATAAATAATCATTATATTATTATGTAGTAGTGTACATAAATTTCATACTCAACTTTTTACTGGGTGAACCGATTTCGATGATTATTTTTTATTTGAAAGCTGTTGCTTCACATGTGGTCCCATATAAATTTAATCAAGGTCTTGCCAATAGTTTTTGAGTTATTCTTAATAATTTATATTGAAGTCGGCTGTACAAAATTTTAAATTTTAAATTATTTATGTTGAAGTCGGGAGTACAAAATTTTCAATTTTACCACTTGTTTAAAATCATTAGAACAGCGTGTTCGAGTACTTGACCACTGAGTCTGAAAGTTCGGGCTCGAACACTAGTCGAGTACATATTATGTATATAGAAACAAAACTCATTCTTTTTGTGATAGAAACAAAACTCATTCTTCTTGTATTTGCCTTGGGATTTGTCCTGGATATATATTATAATACAATTTCGCGCAAGGGGTTTAATAATGGATCTGATATTTTAACGACTTTAATGAAGAAGGAGGTTAGTAAGTTTTTTTTTTATATATTAAATATTTCAGGGGTGACGCCATATAAATTTGAAGTAAAATCTTTACTCCTACGGGATAGTAAGAGTATTCCTAGTTGTCCTAACAAGTGATCTTACTAGTAAGATTTTTTTTATAGAATAAGGGTGACAGATGAACACACAGTCCCCCTGATGGTAAGTGGTTGCTGTGACCTATAGACATATAGATCTATCTTCGATTACGAATTAAAATGCAGATGCGTTGTCACCCGTGAGGACTAAGATGGAATGCCTCGTTTCCAGTAAAAAAGGGTCTCCGGTTCTCTTCACTCACCATACGAAACACAGCAGCGTTATGCTGCTATTTTACGCTGGTATTCTGTGAGAGCGTGGTCCTTCCCCGGTCGAGCCGACCCATTTGTGCTGCAACCATAATATAGCTGCAGCATGGCTCTACCACATAGAATGCTGTGTTAGTTCCTGCTTTAATGTATGGTAGTGAAAGTTGGGTCTGGCATAAGAAGCCCGAGAGTAGAAAAAATGCTGTTGAAAGTCATTATATGTATGGTATACTAGGGCCGAATCTGAATGACAGGGTGAGTAATTGTGTTATAAGAGAAAAGTGTGGTTTGCAAGATGACGTTGTGACCAGGATTAAGAAAGGAATGCTTAGGTCGTTTGGTCATGTAAAAAAAATGAACGAAGAAAGAGTGACAAAGCAAATTTATGTTGCAGAAGGGAACAGCAGAGTCAGGTAGGGACGCCCTAGACGAAGGTTTGTTGATCAATATATCGAAAATGGGCCAGATTAGAAGTGCCCTTAACCGACGAGCGTGTATGCGTAGCTGCAGCGTGGGTTTACCACGTATAAAAACTAAGACTACTTGTTAAGACTACTAGGGATATTCTTGCAAAATAGGGGATGAAATTTTAATGGAACTATTTAGACGACAATGACTTTGTGATATTCGTCAGTCCACTCAAAACGGTAAAAAATATCTTTTTTATAATGTAAAGTAATTTTTACCAAAAAAATAAAAACCGAAAAAAAATTAAATATAATAATTATTGATTGCTAAGCAAAGAAGAAATTTATAAGAGAAACATATACAATTATTGTTATTTACAATTAAACTACATTTACAACACCTAACTATTTATTTTTGGAGTCGGTGCTCTTATAATTGTCAATTTATTATAAGTTAATTAAATTTTAATGATAACGTCTAAATAAAATCTCCTTATTTAGACGTTATCGTATCTCTTTATTTACCAAGTGGTACGACCTCCTATCTCTATATCCTTTTGTAATATCTCCCTCTTATCCATTTCTTCCGTAAAATAACAGTGCTTAAACCGCTGTGTAGTCTGTGAGGCATTCCATATTAGCGTTTAGAGATGAAACGCCTCCGTAGCCTTCTTTGTATGAAATCGGTTGCAGGTGTCTATGGGCTGTTGTTACCAATTACAATCAGGTGGTATATTCATTCATTTGTCACTTCAGTTTTATAATAAAAAGTTTCTTCGTTTACACCTCTGTTATAGAACTTCCAGTAATAGATTTTGATGAATTCTTTGTAGCAAGTTGAAATTTTGGTCTTGCGTAACCTTTGGGTTGGCAAACTCAAACAGAGGGTCTGGGCGTCCACGAAGTGAAATGCGGGTGATGGTGATGGCGATTCTTCCGCCTCACTAGGGCAAAAGCTTATTATTATATACAAAAGAAAAACAGATATATTATTAGTTTAATGCTCAGTAATGTCTAAGTTACATATTCGCAATCAAAGTATAACAACCTAAGTTCCCATTCGTGGGCACGGGCCTTCCCTCGTTTTTGAGAGGGTTTTAGGGCAAAGATGTGTCTACCGCACTGCCCAGTGCATGTGCAGCGGACTTTATATGCCTTTGTTTTTTTTTCAGATATGATGGTTTACTCACGAAGTTTTCCTTCACCGCCGAGTACGTGGTAATTGAAATTACAATATAAAAAAATTAAAACTGAAATAAAATTTAAAAGTTACTATTGTATATTTCAACATGAATAAGTAGTTATTGTGACATAACTGTAATAGTTAAACATATGGTATCGCAAACTTTTTTGTAGATATTGATGTCGTCTATAAACTGTCGTACATCACTTTGCTCTATTGTCAATAGTTTCCGCAGCGTACGCGATATAAGGAATTTACGGCGTTACTATTGCATATTTTAACATCAAAAAGTGGTTATCGTAACATAACTGTAATAGTTAAATATATGGTATCGCGGACGTTATTGTAAACTTTGATGTCCTGTATGAAACTGTAGTACATCACTTTGCTATATTGTCATTAGTTTCCGCAGCGTAAGCGATATAAGGATTCTTTTCGGTATTTTTTCACACCTTGGATTACATTAACGAAGTTTTTTATACGGATCCCTAACTTTTTTGAAAATACTCTATCACCTATGTTCATCAGGGACAATGTAGGATTCTAATGGTGAAAGATTTTTTCAAATCGGTCCAATAGTTTCGGAGCCTATTCAATTCAAACACACAAACAAACGTATACACTAATAATTAAAATTGAGGTGTCTCTCTTTAATGTTATTTGTATAATATTAAGCCATACATAATAATTTTGAATTTTTTTTCTGTGTCTGTTTGTCTGTTTAGGCTTATCTTAGGAATGGCTGAATTGACTGTGATGAAACTTTAGAAACAGATGGAGACCAATGCTGGGCGGCAAGGTCTAGGCTTAATTTAACCTAAAATGCTTGAAGAGACCGGTAGAGAATGCCTTATGGTATTAAGTTCGTCCTTTGTATTCTCTCTTGTAATAAGGAATGCAATAAAGAAGAAATAATAATAATTCCTCCTTCGAAAAAAAGAAAACTTGATAAAATTAATGGTTTTTGATTATCTTGAATGAAAATAATAATTATAATAACCAAGTGAAGGCGGGGCGGGACGCTAGTCTGTAATAAAATCGCTTATTCTTGTGGCTTGAGCAATAAATTTAGGTCTATTTTGATCCACAGAACGTAATTCAAGAGCACGCCCTAACTGCCCGGTGTGGCTCGGTGCTCACCGTATAACTCAAGGGCACAAAGCCTGATCTGTGATATATTAAGGCAATGTTAATTTACACTATGCCTTTTAGGTAAGTGCATCATAAGTTATATCTCTCGTAATTTGTGAAAATACATATTATTACTTTATGAAATCTAGTCAGTTAAATCAAACGGATTGTCATTTATTTTTGTATTTTTAATAAAGGTGAGTCAAACATTGTTATCTAAAAATTATGAAGAACACACATTACTTCGTCTATCATCGGTTAATAATTAAAATGAAGATTTTGAATCAAAATGCAGATGCGTCGATACTCCTGAGGACTAAGATGAATGCCTCATTTCCAGAAAAAATCTCTGGTTCTTAGGTTACAAAGAGCTTCAGCTTGGCTCTACCGTGTTACATGAATACATTATGAAATTAAGTACGGTTTGCTATTTGTTTTTTTTTAATATGTTAGCTATATTAGCATGGGTCGGCTCGATCGGGGTAGCACCACGCTCTTACAGATTACCAGCGTGAAACAGCAGAATCATGCTGATGTATTTCGTATGGTGAATTAGAAACCGGAGACCCTTTTTACTGGTAAAGATTCATTTCATCTTAGTCGTCAGGGGTGACACCTGCGTTTTGATTTTTAATGGGTGATAGATGTAGATGACTATGGGCTATATTTGTATCCACTTACCATCAGGTGGACTATATGTTCTATTGTCATCCTTATTCTATAAAAAGAAACTTAAACTAAAAGCTTAAATTATCATACGGTTCTACTTCGCGCGGTATAATGCCAAGAACGTTGCCTGCGTTTCTTCGCTGAATGGCTGTACATAGCATTTGAGCGAGGAAAGAACCAGGCCCCTTGTTACCAGCGGCGATCACAAGTCGTGGGTACAGATTCTTACAAACTTTACCGCACGTATACCCCACGGACTGATAGTATCTTTTTTTATAGGATAGGCTGTTAAACAAGCACACAGTTCACCTGATGGTAAGTGGTTGCTGTGGCCCATAGACATCTACATCTACCATCGTTTTTAAATCAAAATGCAGGTGCGTTGTCACCCGTGAGGACTAAGATGGAATGCCTCTTTTCCAGTAAAAAAGGGTCTCCGGTTCTCTACACTCACCATAAGAAACACAGCAGTGTTAAGCTGCTATTTTACGCTGGTATTCTGTGAGAGCGTGGTCATACCCCGGTCGAGCCGACCCATTCGTGCTACAACTATACTACCGATATAGCTGCAGCACGGCTCTACCACGTATAACTACAGCAAATCGCACAAATAAGCCATTCTTGCGGCACTTTCTCAGTTTATTACTGATAAATGTGTAAGATAAAGTAATATATTACGGGTTTTTAAATAAAAAAACGCCAATTGTGCCTTGTGGAGAAAAAAATGTAACCGCAATCTATTCGTTCCGATGGTGGCAAATCGTCAGCTTTCTGGTGATTACTCCGCTGTAATAGGGACGTTGATTATGTACAGTAACAGGCTTTAGCAATCGGTTGTTTTGCTCAAGTAGCGAATTATAACTATATTAAATTAAACGGATTTTATCGCCTTTTTTATTAACTTATGTTATATTCCCGACGTTTCGAGTACTTTACACCACCCAAGGTAGTTGATTACGGCTACCTTCAGTTTAAACTTATAACTTACACATGGTAGAGCCATGCTGCAGTTATATTAGTAGTATAGTTGTAGCACGAATGGGTCGGCTCTAACGAGGAAGGACCACGGTCTCACAGAATACCAGCGTAAATTGCAGCTTAACTCTGTTGTGTTTCGTTTGTTGAGTGTAGAGAACCGGAGACCCTTTTTACTGGAAACGAGGCATTCCATCTTAGTCCTCACGGGTGACAGCGCATCTGCATTTTGATTCGTTATCGAAGATTTGTTATATTAGTAGTATAGTTGTAGCACGAATGGGTCGGCTCGAATGAGGAAGGACCACGGTCTCACAGAATACCAGCGTAAATTGCAGCTTAACTCTGTTGTGTTTCGTTTGTTGAGTGTAGAAAATCGGAGACCCTTTTTACAGGAAAAGAGGCATTCCATCGTTTTCCACACGGGTGACAACGCATCTGCATTTTGATTTTTTATGAGGATAGATGTAGATGTCTATGGGTTGCAGCTACAACTTAACATCAGGTGAACTGTGTGCTCGTTTGTCACCCTATCCTATAAAAAATGTGGTATTCAAAACGTCGAGAATATAAAATAAGATAGGAAAGCTCACATAAAAAAATTAAAAAAAATCAGTTTTATTTAATGTGTAGTGTTCTCGTAAGCGGAAATCATTATATAAACATATTGAGTTTGTATCCTTCAGTTAAAAACTTATTACCTACTTTTCTGCCTATAACAGTTCACTGTAGGCCCTGAACCCTCACGTATTGTACCAAAACTTATTGGGAGAAATAAAGAAAAATGTTGCTACGAACTGGCGCCGGTCTGGTGTGTGCAGGCTCGACTAAAAAAAGACGTGCGGTGGCCAAGCGTTAAATAAGCAAAGATTAGCCTCAAGCAATCGTTTAGTTTCCGATATACATATAAATAAGTAAAAATATCCACTACTCTATGAATTTTTTATACGTGGTGAAGCCATGTTGCAGCTATATTATAGTTGTAGCACCGGACCGGGGAAGGACCACGCTCTCACAGAATACCAGCGTAAAATAGCAGCTTAACGCAGCTGTGTTTCGTATGGTGAGTGTAGAGAACCGGAGACCCTTTTTACTGGAAACGAGGCACTCCATCTTAGTCCTCACGGGTGACAACGCATCTGCATTTTGATTCGCAACGAGGATAGATGTAGATGTCTGTGGGCCACAGCAACCACTTACCATCAGGTGGACTGTGTGCTCGTTTGTCATCCTTGTCCTATAAAAAAAATTGCATAACTCCATATCGCATCGTGAGTGTGATACGAGGTGACACGGGAAAATAAACCATGAGATGGGCAGCAGCGTCTTGCTAATATCAGCTAAAAATAAAAAAGAAACTGTGGCTACCGACCCGTCTGTCAAGCCTGGTAACTAGGCAAATATACTGTGAATATATTGCAATCAAAGGCGAAATCCCCTCTATTTCAGTAAAGGACTTATCATAGGCTGTAACAGTGGCGATATCGGTTGCGCGATTTATCCTACGGAAATTTGTATTGTTTCATTACATACATTCACCTTTTCTAGCTCTTAAAATCATTACTTTTTTTTTATTCATTAACGTATGCAGAACACCTTATACGGCACACTCCCTAGGCTTTCGGATTAGATGCTGTATTAATAATTAAGACATGTTGGCAGTGCCGGATTATGTTACTAATACCCTTCGTAAAGAGATTGCCTATTCTTATTTTCTGAAGGAAGTGAGTTTTACTTTTACTTATTTAAAAATTGTTTGCCATTGTTATATTTTTGTAGTTATATATTAGTTAGTTTGAAGACAAAATGTAAAATTAACTTTCTAAAAAAAAAAGAAGAAAGTACTATTCGGAATAACGTTGCATTACTTCTTTTTATAACTTTTTTTATATATGGGCTCGGGCCAGTTGCCTACGAGTATTTTTATTAATACAGTTCTGGATATAGAAAAATTCACAACATATCCAAACTCAAAACAACGTTTTCAAAAGCCTTCAGTTCATAAATAATGGTTCTTCATTGGTTCATCAATATCCATTGCTGGATATGATGATCCTCTCTTTTTTGAGAACTTTTATTTTGAATCATGATGCATTCTAAAACATATAAATCAACAAGCTGGCCAGGCAGACGTTGTCCTCTTCGACGACCCTGTGTCCTATAAAAAATCTTAAATTCGTAATAAAAAATATTGAGGGTCACTTATAGTGATAAAAACTATCCTATCTCTCAAGTTGGACCAGTTAGACAAGTTAGACAGTTTAGTAGTAGACACGTAATTTTATTATATAAAGATAATATGGTGCCTCAAGGTGATGATATCTTATTATAGAATAATGGTGACAAACGAGCACAGAGTCCATCTGATGGTAAGTGGATGCTGTAGACCATATACATCTTTAGCTATCCTCAATTAAGAATCAAAATGCAATTCGTCGCCACTCGTGAGAACTAAGATGGAATGTCTCATTTCCAGTTAAAAGGGTCTCCGGTTTTTTTATAGGAGAGGTGGCAAACGAGCATACGGCTCACCTGATGGTTAAGAAATACAGCAGCATCGAGATGCTATTTCACACTGGTAATCTCCAAAAGCGTGGTCCTTCCCCAGTCGAGCGAACCCATTCGTGCTACAACCATAATATAGTTACGACATACTCTACCACGTAAAATGATTCACCAAGATGAACTAAACAATTTATTTTTTGCACATATGTTGATTTTACTGGGGTTTTAGAATCTAAGACGTGATAGGCACACTACTATCATATTTTATTTCTCACTACGATCCCTTAACAAAATTATAAATATCAATTGCTCACAAAAACTGCTGACTTTCTCTTTTGAGCCATTTGCTTCGAATGCCGTTTGCGCCGCGGGACTTCAACACGAGACCGGCCATTTCAGAGAATTAGATTTGCGACGATACATTAATTGGTAAGATGCATGCTTCGATTTCCAACTAGATTACACTGGGTACCGTTGAAATTGCTTGTCTTGTTACCGGACCTAATAGATACTGTAACCTGCAACTATAGAATTGATATAGCGGGAGTAACACTCGTTAAGTCTAGTTTTATAACACTAAATGCAGCACGCCTTTATATCTGGAAATGCGTGATAAGATACAATAACTATGAATCGCCAACTGGAAATTGAACTGGAAATATTGCTGGTATACTTCTGACTGGCTCTTTGGTATAGTGGTCATAAACCTCGGTTGCTAATCATGAGGTCTCGGGTTCAAATCCCGGGTCGAGTCCAAATCAGTTATTTATTTATTTATTTTTGCTTTATTTGCACACTAAGTACAGAAAGGCGGACTTAATGAGACAGGGCATTTTCTACCAGTCTACCTACAGACTTAGCAGAGAAGATATTGTGGATGCAAAGTGCAAGCAGCTAAGTTAAAAATATCTATATTTTTTATAGAATATGCGTGACAAACGAGCACACAGTGCACCTGATGGTAATTCGTTGCCGTGATTACTCAGAGTCTATCTGTAATACATATCTGTAATACACATACACATCTATCATAGATTAAGAATCAAAATGCAGATACTTTGTCACCTTTGAATCCTAAGACGTGATGCCTCGTAAAGGGACCTCCGATTCTCTATACCTTTTATTATATTACCTTACAAAACACATTAGTGATACAATTATACAAGTAATATAGCTGCAGCATGGCTCTACTACTAACAAAATAATAATGCGTGCGAATCGCTCACTGCAGACGGTCTCCGAATGGGGCGATACCAATCTCGTGAGATTCAACGCCTCCAAAACGCAAGTGTGTCTTTTCACCGCTAAAAGGAGCCCTTGGTTTCTACTTTCCGAAATGTATTTTTGGAGTACACTGACCGTCTTCAGTAGACATAAAACGCTGCATTGCTACATATAAAACTCTTTTTTAAGAGATAGTTTAATTAATAAATTATAAATTGTATTTCGAATTCGAAATGCGAAACTTATCAAAAACGGTAAAAAGTGAGTTGCCGCCTAATGAGGGAAATGATGATAAAAGGAACATTGCTGTTCTCAACAGATGATGAAACAATCACCCATTTATTACCAAAATTAAAATTTCAAAGGCAGTTAGAGGGAGCTACAGTCAATTTTTGTGGTGTTTGGTACTAAAAAAGTCACTGTATCTAATGATTTCTAATATTTAAACGAATACTACACAACTTTGGCTACCTTGAGTTTTTGGCTATTGATTTTTATCCAACCCTGCGTAAAAGAACGTAATTAATAATGCTTTCAAAAATATTTGTACATTGCATTGCGCAATGTGTTAGGTCATTGGGCAACGGTCGAAACCTATAATTTAAATTTGTGTAAAATCTCTTAGTAGTTTTACATTACTGAAAAAACCTAATCTGCAATTTGTTGCAGCAGCTAACATTTCTATTATCGACGATTCGTCCCACTGTTGGACACCGGCCTCCTAAAACTGTGCTGCTAAAACTGGTTTCGAGTAAAAATAAATCTTTAATATATTCGGTTTTTATTTTTATAATAACTAAACTCTTTTTCTTTATATAGAAGAGGGGGCAATCGAGCATGCGGCTCACCTGATGGTAAGTGACTACCGCCGCCCATGAACCACTGCAACACCAGGGGAATTGCAGATGCGTTGCCGGCCTTTTAGAAAGGTGTAAGCTCTTTTCTTGAAGGTTCCTAAGTCGTATCGGTCCGGAAAATTCGCTGGTAGTAATTGATTCCACAAGAAAGTTGTGCGAGGGAGAAAACTTCTTCTAAATCGCAGAGTGGTGAATCGCCAATTATCCAGATGGTATGGATGGTAACGCAAGTAAATTTGTCGCCATGTGCAATGGTGAAATTGAGCGGCTGGAGTGATAGATGCGGTAAAATACGCAAAGAGATGCAACATCTCTACGCAGTGCCAGTGTATCGAGCCGATCAGAAAGAACTCGGTCGTCGACGATTCGAACCGCTCTGCGCTGTATGCGGTCAATTGGAAGGAGCTGGCACTGGGGTGCCCCGGCCCAGAGATGAGAACAGTATTCCATGTGGGGCCGAACTTGCGCTTTATAAAGTGCGCTTTGCAAGCGATGTGCCGGCATGAAATACTGTCTCGCTCTGCTGAGCACGCCAAGTTTTTTAGAGGCCAATTTGGCCTTCCCTTCCAAGTGACCACGAAACTGCACACTATTCGATATGTCGACGCTAAGGATTCCGATACTAGCTGAAGCAGCAAGGGGAGTGCCTTGAAACTGATGAGGTACTACAAAGGGGTTCTTTTTAGCGGTAAACGCGCATACTTGTGTCTTCTGGGGATTGAACTGGACTAGATTTAGTCACCCCCAATCCGTGACTTTGTTCAGTAAAGACTCGACTTCAGACACAAGTTTGACCCGGTACTGGGCGACGTTTTCCCGAGAAATGTTTGCACGGCCGGTATATATGGCATCACCAGTGCTGTCGTCCGCATAGCAATGAATGCTACCAGTTAGCAACATATCATTGATATGCAGGAGAAACAGCGTTGGTGATAGCACGCAGCCTTGTGGAACACCAGCGTTGATAGGATTGAAATCAGAGCATGCACCGTCTACTACGACCTGGATGCTCCGATCAGCAAGGAAACTGGTGATCCATTTGCACAATTTCTCGGAAAGCCCATAGGAAGGGAGCTTCGAAAGAAGCGCTATGTGCCGGACCCGATCGAAGGCCTTTGCTATGTCCAAACTAACGGCCAATGCCTCCCTCTTGGACTCTACTGCCTCCGCCCATATATGAGTCAGATAGACTAGAAGATCACGAGCTGGTCGACCCCGACGAAAACCGTACTGGCGGTCGCTAATCAGCTGGTGATTCTCAAGGTACCTCATGAGCTGGCAGTTTATAATGGATTCCATTATTTTGGAGAACAAGGAGGTGATGGCGATAGGCCTGTAGTTGGACGGGTCTGAGCGGTCGCCTTTTTTAGGTATCCGGTGGACCAAAGCTGTCTTCCATGAATTCGGGACTACGCCTTGGGAGTAGGAGTACCGGAAAAGACGCGTTAAAACCGGTGCCAACTCCGGAGCACACGTCTTTAGCACAATGGGAGGGACTCCATCGGGCCCACTCAACTTGCTGATGTCCAGGGAGAAGAGTACTTTGCGAACCGAGCGCTGTATAAACCGCACATCCGGCATAGAGCACGCACATCGCGGTATGGTCGGCGGTGTGTTCCCCCCGTCATCTAGAGTCGAGTTGGACGCAAAGAGAGAGCTCAACTTTCTCCTTTGCAGCATGGGCTAGTAAGTCGTCCTCTCTGTGCAGAGATGGAAGAGATGGCTGACAGAAGTTCCCTTGGACAGCCTTGGCGAGAGACCAGAATGCACGGGTTCCCGAAGGAAGGCGAACTAGCTTCTCGCCAATTCTGCCGATGTGCTCAGACCTTGCCTTGGCAATAACGCTTTTGAAGGACCTGGAGGTGGAATTATACTTCCTTTTAAGTGCGCTGGTGTTTACATCCCGAGACGTTGATGCGTCAGCCCAGGCTCAGTAGCACTCCTGCTTATAGCGTGATGCTATTTTACAGGAGCGACCAAGCCATGGCTGGGATCAGCCTCCGATGGGCACCACAGAGGATGAATAAAAAGTTCCATACCCTGAAGTACCACATCAGCAACAGAATCGGCAACAACGCTGTGATCTTCCGGCGAGAAGCAAACCCGCATCCCATCCTAATCAGATGACCTATAGTGGCAAACACGGCGGCAAGCTGCAGATCGCGGAGCGTGAGTGGCACCGTACTCCAGATCAGACAATGGTCCGAAGAGCCCAGAGGGGCATTGACGGAGACCTGATATCCGTTCGGATGAGAGGTCAGCAGAAGGGCCAACAGGGAAGGTACATGGTCTTCCACATCTGGGATCCGCATAGGCGAAGTAACCAGTTGTGTTAGACCATATGCCAAAGTAAAGTCATAGACAGATCTATCCGTATGATCGGTTAAACGAGAACCAACCCATTCAGCGTGGTGGGCGTTAAAATCACCGAGTATCACGATCTCTGCAGATGGGACCTGTTGTAGCACGGAGTCTGCAGCCATTTGGACGTGGTCGATGAGTCGGTCTGTGTCGGCATTACCGTTAAGGGACCTATAGAGGCACCCGTAGACGCGCGGATGGTCGTCGCTGTCTACGCGCAGCCATAGGATGGACAGGTCCGTACCTTCAAGACTGCCGAGGCGTCGAAAACAGATGTCCTCTCTGACGTATACGCAAACTCCAGCCCGGGGCTCAAAGGAGTGTTCCAATTTGTACCCCGGATAGGAAACTCTCGGAATAAATCTGTACCTATTTCAGATGTATATAAATTATTGAATTAAACTACTTTTACGAATTATATTGCCTTTAATTTTACTTGCCCTTACTTCTTCTAATGCACCTCAGGCCACCCGTAGCCACGGGTTCTGCAAAGCACTTGAAACATTCGAATTAAAAAAGTAGTATTATTTAATGTGTAATGTTCGCGTAAATATAAGAAATTATAATGAATTACAAAGCGTGCAGTGGCGGTGTAAGAATATCCGCTACTCCATATCGTCCCGTGGGTGTCGTAAGAGGCGACACAGGGTAACTGAAATAGGAGATGATGAAACAAAGGGGAGCGCGATAAGAATTTAAATAATAAAAAATTGCGGTTCCCAACCTGCCTCGCAAGCGTGGCAACTATGGCAAAATCCTTATAGGAAGGATTTTGATAGGAGAGGCCTATGTGCAACAGTGGACTATTATAGGTTGAAATGGATGGACGGATTTTTATTATATGTATAGTTCTAAATGTAAAATATGTTATTTCATTATAAGAGCATAAAAATTTCGATTCGAGTCGACAGACACTAATCAAATCGCAAGTCCCCAGGTTCTTTTCTAGGCTAAGCTTGTTCCTATCGTTCCGCAAGGCTGTTGTCTTGTAAATCCGACTTGACCTGTCAAGTCATGCTCATATACCGGCGGGTAATAAGACGATAAAGCACCGGTAGATCGGTATGTAACGAACGATACAATGTATCCGTATCGTAGACCGCATTTCGCTTTGTGATGCCGCGCATTATTCGATACGGAGCATGGTCTGTTGTTTTTAAAGATATAACGACGATTAGAATCGTCACATTTGCTTCTGTTACGCTCATTTCTTATTTTTTTTTTTTACAATTAAATATTTCTGGTGCTAATTTGAATGTCATGTATATATTTATGATTATGAACAATTTCTTTTATAAAGGATAGAATTATAGGTTTCTCCTGTAAGTCAAATTATGAATAATAATATATGTTTCAATTTAATTATTGACTTAATTAGGAAGATGTCGAAAACTTAGAAAATATATTTTAAAACCCCTAAAATAATAGACAATGCTAGAAAAAATGTCATAAATACCATGTTTATAAATTTACAGTAAATATTAAAAAAAAATCTAATATACCAAACGATGATCTAAAATGATGAAGATTTAAAAAACATGCTTTCAGATTCCCTTTTAAAAATTACCCTAAAGACAATAATTCGAATTCTTAACTCTACATTGGCTTATCAAATTTTGTAACTATGGTTAATTATTTATTATTAATATTATATCTTGCTACATTAAGGTGAATCTGTACGTGTTCTGTTTTGCTGAACTTGGCCCAGAAAAATAAAAAATAACTTTATAAGAACATTTAAATGGCTACCGTTCCTTCTAGAACATATATTCACTTGGAACTCTAAGTTGCAAAGACAACGATGCTGATATTGTTATATATCTATACTATAAATAATTATATATCGTAGTACACGCACAACAATTAAATTATCATAGCGAAGTCACTGCACGCGACCGCTGAGTTATTGAGACGAGACCGATATGGAGGGTCATGTCGGTGAAATATCCACAACCTTTTTAAATTATTTTCATTATATTCTAGTTTCTACTGTGATAGTCCTTATATTTTTATTTCTGCTACTGTGTTGGGCATGCACGTCACATTAAAATTGTTTTTAATAGTGTTTATAGGAAGGTATTCAGAAAAAGTTTCTAGGTTCGAAATCGACCACGATAAGAAAACATCAGCGCCTTCATGATCATAATTTTATTTTCATATCGTTTTCTTTGATTATTGACAATTTTAAGGTAAACTAAAAAAGAAAGTTGGATAGCATATACTTCGACAAAAATTTTCACTTCAGATATCCTTAAATTTAGTTAAGTAAATTTGCTCTTATTTAATTCTTCATACATGCAGGTATTCTTACTATATTTTTATTTATCGCCGAGTACATGGTAAAACTGCAGTTAATGCATTGGTGTCGGCGAGAATCCAATCCTGTATTTTACTGTGTTTGCTGGGTACTATGAAATTTATGGCAATGTCTTAGCCACTGAGTCACCACGGCTCTTTACACACCGTTGCATAGTGCTCAATACAGGTATATAAATTTAGTTATTTTAAATCGACCATTAAAGTGACAAACGACTGACTATAATTAACTTAATTTATAGTATATTTTTGGGAAGTATCTTTTTACATACATACATAAACACTCACGCCTGTCACCCAGAGGGGTAGGCAGAGATCCCGACACACCTCTCTCGCCTCCTTTACATTCATATATCTACGCATACATGCTCGCCGGTTAAGTGTACTCCTAATCCGGCCCATTTTCAATATATTGCCGATTTGATCGATAAAACTTTGTCTTCCCGACTCTGCCGTCTTTTGATATTTTAAATTATTACAAATATTTATACATAATTGTTTCAAAATTCTTTCTGAGTTATGTCCTTTTCCCATCGACAGCCTCGTTGGGTGGCTTACGTCAATTATGAGAGTTATTGCAAGGACAGATCGTGAGCCGCGGCTATGTCGTCCATAGAATGTATGTAAGGTGCACGTCAGTCGAAACATCGAAGAGCAAGCGAATGCAGCATCGATGTTTGCTACAGAATTGAGAGCTCCGCTTTGAGGGACACACTATCGACTAGATGGTCAAAATCGTTTGCAACGTTACGCGTACCCAGCAGATTCGTTTGCAAGTCCAATGTTTCCGGATTGTTAGAAGTGCTTTTTGTCTACACTATATGAAGAAGATAAGGTCTTTATCTCTTGTATTTTCTTTGATGTGCACCTCTTGATATAGTTTCAATTTTTGTGATCTGCATGACTTGACTTATTTAATTTTTCTGCACTTTACCCCACATTGTATGGTATCCGAAGATGTCAGCCTATAGTCGAAAGGTGTCTTTCGACTCTATCAGCAGTATATCTTACAATCGAATAAACTCAGCAGAACGATTAGTTATTCTACCTTCATCTTTCACGGTTGGGTCCCATACTTACTTGAAATATTACGGAACGAAATGACTCCGCCTTATGGAATTAAATTGGCCAAAGGGATATGATATGGTGAATAGAATATTCCAAATTAGAATATAGAGTATCCCAGAAAATGTAAAAAAATCAATAAATAAGTTTAAATGTTTTATTACAGAAAAATTGTCCAAAAAGGGTTATTATAATATCAAAGAATACATAAGTGAAAATAATCATGAACACGTAAGATGATCAAATACTAAATAAAATTACAAAAAAAAAACCTTATACGTAGGAGGGCTGGCTTATACGTGTGTTTACGCGGTAGAGCCATGGCCATGCTGCAGCTATATTAAGGTTGTAGCACGAATGGGTCGGCTCGACCGGTGAAAGACCACGCTCTCACAGAATACCAGCAAAATTAGCAGCTTAAGGCGTGGGTAATCGAAGCACTCTATCTTAGCCCTCAGAGATCAGAACAAATCCGC
Organism: Parnassius mnemosyne; assembly: GCA_963668995.1. Lineage (NCBI taxonomy): Eukaryota > Metazoa > Arthropoda > Insecta > Lepidoptera > Papilionidae > Parnassius > Parnassius mnemosyne. The sequence continues at coordinate 11,502,806 of CAVLGL010000093.1, forward strand.
ATTTTGATTCTTAATCAAGAAGAGATGTAGATGTCTATGCTAGTCCACAGCATCCACTTACCATCAGGTGGACTGTGTTCTCTTTTGTCAATATTATTATATAAAAAAAGAAAACGGATGTTCTAAATATCGTCGATGGTTGTCCGAAGAAGGTGGACCAGATGCTACTCATGAAATTGACGACGGATGGGTTGACGCGATTGTCAATTTCATGATTTCGCTAGTATAACTCATACTTCTAGCTTGAAGCCTCGAAACTTCAAACAACTTCTGATACTTATCAACATCGAGCTCTGCTATTCAGTATTATTTTTTTTATAGAATAATGGTGACAAACGAACACATAGTTCACCTGATATGTTGAGTAGATTCTGTGGCCCTTAGATGTCTACATCTATCTTCAATTAAGAATCCAAATGCAGATGCGTTGTTACCCTTGAGGACTAATGGAATCCCTCATTTCCTGTAATAAAGGTCTCCGGTTCCAGTAATAAAGTCAATGCAATATATTCCTATAATAGTAGAGTGCCGTAATAGCTCAGGGCAAAACACTCTCCGTAAATATATGCATAGATGCGAGCAGCTCGGTCTTAATCTCCGTCGCCACCAATAAAAGCGTTAATTGTAATTTTAAGCGCTGATTTAACACGTGATCGGTGGTAAAGGAAAATATCGTGGAAAAAGTTGCTTATCTAAGGAATTTAAAATAAAGAAGGAAGAGAGAGAGAATATAAGAAAGGAGGAATTAAAAATATTTTAGACATGTGAAGGCCGTCCGTCAACACCATCAAAAATATCTCAGAAAGGAGAGGAAGCCTATGCCAGCAGTGGGACGTATATAAGCTATAATTTCACATTACTGAACATATCATTAAAGGACGCGATAACGCTATATTCAGCATACGAGTACAATAACTAAACGAAGTTGAGAATTATCGGACGCGAAGCAAAATGTGGTATTCGGCATAATTATAAATATATTGTCCTATATAACCAGCTATTTATGAGAAGAGATACCATCTGGTCGAAGCCGGGACGGGTTGCTAGCATATATTTATTATTTGAACGTTGTTGCGTCTATTCTAATCGTGTAACTACTGAACAACTTGATCGATTGAGGTTATATTCACACAAAATATTTTTTTTCTTTTGTCGAGTAGTATATTACGATCCAATAGATGGCGCTGTGGTCGAGTTATGAATAAATTCTATATTTATGGACCAAACTGACTAATGTTCTCAATATGTGTTAGTTTAGCGCCCAAGAAGAATATTACAAAATCTGGATTCGATACACGAAATTATTTAATGACATCACAATTTTTTTTAAATTGCGTTTGTCAACTAGCCTGTTAAGCTGCCATCTATGGCGCAATCTGTTGGGACATCCATCATGCTTAGCCTACAAAATAAACATTGGGACTTGCGATTTGATTAGTAGTCAACTCAAATTGATATTTGTTATACTAGTATAATGAAATGACTAATACATTCATAACTATACACAAAATAATGATCCATCCATCAATTACAGCCTATGAAAGTCTGGACTGACTGTGTGAAGACTGCTGAACATAGCCCTGTCCCATAGATTGTCTCAAATGGGGGATTTTGTCAAGTTGCCACGCTTGGCAGGCCTATAGAAAACTACGATTGCCAATGTATTTTTGTATAATTTTGAATTGATGTCAGGAAGATGAGTTTAGATGCAGTTTTTATTGTTATTTTTCTAATCAGGAAGATGCTGCTGTTCACCTAGTGTGGATATTCTTACACCGCCATTACACAGCAACAAATAAATGCGGTTACTGACAAAGAAAATATTTGTGTGTTTGTTTGTTCGTTTTTCATTTATTTCTATACTAGCTCTTCCCCGCGACTTCGCCCGCGCGTAGCTTATTACGATTGGATTTCATGGGTTTTAATTTTTTTGCGCGGAACCCTAATTCTTTTTCGAAAATAAATGTACCCTAAGTTACTTCTTATAACATTAGCTATCTGCCAGTAAAAGTCCGGTCAAAATCGGTCCAACCGTTTCGGATATTAGCCGGAACAAACAGACAGACAGAAAGACAGACAGATAAAAATTTTAAAAATCGACATTACAAACAGACACTTCAATTTTATTTATTTGTATAGATATTGTAGGGTAAATGTTTCGGAATAAAATGTCATTGAAACGCATACCGGAAGCAACTACTCGTAGTGTACAATAAATTAAAGTTTTTTAATTTAATAAAGTTTTTTATTCAGTGTTTTCAATTTACTCCCTGTCTTTTCTTATTTATTTCGGAAATTTATAAATTTTCTTTAAAAACGGTAATGTAATTTTGTGGTTTTTGTGAGCATTGTTCAAATATCTATTTTAGTTGAAATTGTACGTATAAACGGGCAACATTTCTTTCTTTTACCTATTTATTTACTTTAATTCATTAATATGTAATTTAAGTCAAAACTTCTTTAGTCGCGTTGAGCGATTTTTGGTAGGGGAGAAACTAATGGGTTCGCGTCACCGATGACCTCGACATGCTCGTGACATGCTTGCGCGCAATACGTCACGACTCACGAGCATGTCTACTACGCGTAGTATAGCGGTTTGTGTACATGTATACGCATTTATCATTGAGTTTTCACTTCTGTCGCCAGTCCTTATAGTTGCCTGTTTTTTTTTGTATATTGAACAAAATGTCTTTGGGTACAGTTACCTAGAAATTTTTCAATTTTTTGTAAAACTTCTTTCAGAGATATATCTCGACGAAACTAGTGGTAGAGGTTTTCACCTCATTTTCTGTTTACGCATTGCTAGCTTGATAATAACAACTCAATAGAAGCCGGTACTGTGCAGGTAGATGTGTTATTTGCGGGAGAATTCACAGGCCATGCATGGAACCGCCCACTAGGCACGCTTAACAGTTGCAAAAACCATTATGGAGTGCTTTGTTTAATCTGGTTCCATGCACTGGACACAGATAACTGCAATTTTTTTAATAGACTAAACGTGCTCAAAGTTTAAGTGTGTTGGATGATGATCCAGAGTTTTCGTGAACTCTAGGAATAACTTTTAACATCTTCTGGAGTATTGCTAACGGGGCATTTTATCTTAGTCCCCTCCCTACTACTCTTACTTTATTCTGCTAATTCTGACAAATTTAGAAGTAGTAAGCGAATGAACGACCTGGAGTTCTGAAATACAGGGATACCCTAGTTTATAGTCGCAATAACATCACAACATTCCTGTTAAGTTTGTTAGTAGATCTATTTTAATTTGTGTTTGTGACGGAGAAATAAATATAATTTTTTTTTCAATATTCAGTCTTCGGGGGTGGAAATGCATCTGCATTTTTATTCATAATCGATGATAAATGTAGATATCTATATGTCACAGCATACACTTGCTCTACGTGGTAGAGCCATGCTGCAGCTATATTATGGTTGTAGCACGAATGGGTCGGCTTGACCGGGGAAGGACCACGCTCTCACAGAAAACCAGCGTAAAATAGCAGCTTAACGCTGCTGTGTTTCGTATGGTGAGTGTAGAGTACCGGAGACCCTTTTTACTGGCAAAGAGGTATTCCATCTTAGTCCTCACGGGTGACAACGCATCTGCATCTTGAATTTTTATTGAGGATAGATGTAGATGTCTATGGGTCACAGCAACCATTTACCATCAGGTGGACTATGTGCTCGTTTGTCAACCGATCCTATAAAAAAAAAAACACTACCAGGTGAATTGCGTGTCGGTTTGTCACCCTTATTCTATAAAAAAAGAAGTACGTTTTAAAAATATATAATTGGCATATAATGTATATATATATATATATATATAGTGTGTGTGTTTTCTGCAATCTGGTTCTTAGTTTTTGGTAATAATGAACTTGTTTTATTACTTTATTTGCTTACTTGTTAAAAATGAAAAAGAAAAAAAAAACTTGGATGAATGTTATAATGTAACCTAGTTTTTTTTTTTGGGTGGAAACAACAACAACCAGTGTTCTTGGCACAGTACCACGGGAAATAGGATTGTATGATAATTTAAGTTTTTATTTTTAGGTTTTTATTATTGTAATAAATATTATATATTTTAATGTTTCGTAAATAAAAAAAGTGAAAATCCATTAAACTTTAAGATCAATCCTAGTCCGCTTCAAATTACTAACAATCATTACTACAATTACTGGAACACCAAACTTTTTTCTAATGTCATCAAAGTCTTCAATTTACCTTTTATTTATTCTGTGATATTACTAATAGCTGGCGATTATTTACATAGAAGTATATTATGGAACATCGCATTTGACGACGACAGTTAAGTTTAAAAAGTAGTACCAAATGATTTTGCCTTGCTTTTTGCGATATCATCAGTCAAAAAAGTTGTTGACTTGTTAATTTAAACTTTAAATTTTTGCGGGTACATTTTTTAATAAAGACAGTTCTATAGTTACGCGAATACTACACATCGAATAAGATTAACTTTACGAATTTTATTGCGTTTAGTTTTAATTTTTTTAATTCCCGACATTTCGGACACTCAACAAAAAAAAAAAAAGAAAAAAAAATTAAACGCGATAAAATCACTAAAATTAGTTTTATTCCCGTTCTATTATATTACGTTACCCTTTAAGTTATACTACCTTTCGGCGTTGTGTAGACGCCTTCGCTCAGTTATCGTTCGAATGCGGATCTATCGTGTTGCTTTAGGCTGTCGACGGCTATCGTTTATCTTTATTGTTATAACAGTTGAACATTACGATGTCGAAACAACTTTGCATCTTTATTACGTTTTGACATCAGTGATCGCTGTTACTAAATGATACTAACTGTTGCTTCCCGATCGCTTCAGTGATATTAAAAACAAGGCGGGAAGGGAAATAACTTTCAAATAGTATAATAATTGAAAGTTCATTTCATTTTAAATGAAACTAATTTTTACTGATTTCATCGCGTTTAATTTAACTTTTAAATGCCTCATAACTGTTAAATTAACTCATAAAAGTTAAATTAAACGCGATAAAATCCATAAAAATTAGTTTCATTTTATGTGTAATCTTTGCGAAAATATAAGAAATCATTAAGTTCACTTCATTATTTATTTATTATATAATTATAACATAATTACAGTTCTATTAGAGTCGTGCTAGCTCAGATGGTTAGTGCTCGATGTAAATTTCATAGTACGGGAGCGACCCGGGTTCGATCCCCGCTGGCACCAATGAAATTGTTAATTGCAATTTTAAGTGCTGATTTACCACGTGCTCGGCGGTAAAGGAAAACATCGCGAGGAAACCTGCATGACTGAGAAATATGAAAAAAAAATGTTTTTAAGACATGTAAAGTTCGCCAACGACATTTAATTGTCCTAAAACCCTCTCAGAAATAAGGGGAGGCCTGTGCCCAGCAGTGGGACGTATATAGGCTGTAACTTTTTTAAACTTTTTAACTTACAGTTCTTTTAATCAATGCGATGCTATAACTAACCTATACGTAAGAAAACTATTAATTATTAAATAATGAATATAAAATAAAATATTAACTGATTGAATAAATAAAAATTTTCAACGCATTGGTATGCTACAATTATGAATTTCGTCTGACTGCATGTAAATATGGCAATATCCTGTGAAATAATGTTAGCATGGCGTATAATGAATGGTGCATTCTGAAGCAGGTTCATCCTAGCAGCGGGCTCGAGGAGTAACGGGGGACGGCGCTGACCTGTTTTCAATGAGAGAACTGTTCGAGGTGGCGTCTCAGTGAGCTGGGAGCCTTTTACAAGTGCGATTTTTGGTATTGTGATGGGCCACTCGTCCTATACTACACGACTCAGTGGTCGCACTGCTGATGTGGATGTGGTTGATTGATAGGCGGAGGGACAGGAGTAAACTGTGTGCGGTTAAACCTTCTGACTAACAAACAAGGCTTTTTAGAAATCGGACTATATCGCATTTTATTAATAAAATATACGAGTCTCAGATAACCGGAGTAAGTAAACCTTCCACAGCTTCAAAGGGAGTTAAAAAGTATTTACAAAATTTTTACCATCGGTGTTTTTTCGGACCAATACCGCTAAGGAACCCTCAAGAAAGGAGCCTACTCCTTTTTAAAAGGGCGGCAACGCACCTGCCATTCCCAAGGTGTTGAAGTTTTCCATGGGCGGCGGTTGACGCCTACCATCAGGTGAGCCGCATGCTCTTTGACCCCTTTTCTATAAAAAAATTAGCTAGATGGACCGATATCAGAATATAAGTACGTTGAAATTGTTATTGTTTATATTTTATTTATATTTAGAGACACAAAATCAACCGCAACGAATAGACCATTTAATGCTTGAATAATTAGCCGATAGCAATAGTCGTGCTCATTAAAAGGTCATCTGATTATACAAACAAACTGAACGGTTGCTATGCCGGTGTGAATAATTATCGATTAAATGTTTTCTAGAAACATCTTAAAGTATATAACAACACAAACGGTTTGCTTCATCGTTCGTTGTTACAGCAAAGGAATAAGTTGCCAGCATCTGTTTTTCCTTCCGATTACAATGTGAGTGTCTTTGGTCAGGTACTGATTTAAGTTAACAGCACACTGGCGCTTCAACATCTTCGGCTATATCACTACTTACCATCAGGTGGGATAGTAGTTAAGCGCTGGCTTAGAATAGTAAAAAAAATACAAGCAAAGAAGAAGCTGTTAAATAATGAGTTTTTACATTAAAATTACTAGAATAGTGATTAAAAAATGAAATTGCCATTTTATATTGAAAATTTCAAACATCTATATTTCTACCCATATTTCAAGTATTTTTTATTTTACCAATTTGTTGCAAATTAGTCCAATACTGTGGGTAGCGTCATACCATGACGCTAATTCATTGATTGTTTTTTAAAGTTCGTTTACACAATTGCTTTTAATATATCGTTATTTACCTTAGTGTATGATCTTCCTCGTGACTCATTCTTTAAACCGAAGTTTCCATTACGAAAGCGATCAAACCAAAACGTACATTGCGTTCGTTAGTCGTGTCCTTTTTTTACGTGGTAGAGCCATGTTGCAGCTATATTAATAGTATAGTTGTAGCACGAATGGGTCGGCTCGACCGGGGAAGGACTACGCTCTCACAGAATACCAACGTAAAATAGAAGCTTAATGCTGCTGTATTTCGTATGGTGAGTGTAGAGAACCGGAGACCTATTTTACTGGAAAAGAGGCATTCTATCTTAGTCCTCACGGTTGCAATGCATCTGCATTTTAATTCTATATAATTTTATGCTATATTGTTGTTGCAGCACGAATGAGTCGGCACGTCCGGGGTAGGACCACGCTTACACTGAATACCAGCGTAAAGTAGCAGCTTAATGCAGCTGTTTGGCATGGCGAGTGTAGAGAAACGGAGACCCTTTTTACTGGAAACGAGGCATTTCATCTCAGTCCTCAGGGCGGACAACGCATCTGCATTTTGATTCTTAATTGAGGATAGATGTGGATGTCTGTGGGCCACAACATCGACTTACCATCAGGTGGACTTTGTGCTCCTTTTTAACTCTTATTCTATAAAATAAATGAGAGAGAAATGTAGATAATTCTAATTATAAATGCACTATTTAATTTCGGCTGTCACAAGGACATAAAAAAGTTATTTATTTATTTGATAATTTTTTGGGGTTTCAACTAACACAAATGAAACATTTATACTACAGAAACGTATTACTGTTCGCGTATCATATACTGTAAAATAAATAGAAGAAGACTGATGAATTTATTTAAAGAAAAACGTTTTTAACTTTAAGTTTTTTTACCCATAAAATTCTACAATTATTATTACACATTAAACTCAGCGCGAGACACTGAGGTTTAGTTGCTGTGCTTGAGTTAGTTATGATAAAAAAAGTATACCTATTCAAATAACTATGCGAACTTTGGTATATAAAGAACTTACTAGAAACATATTTAGTTTGTTTTTTATATATTTTCATTAATAGAGTTCCTTAATTCAGGGTCGAATTTATTTATTGTTCTAGGAATTGTATGTTACAGTTGTGCCCATTTTTATTCAAAATAATGACGATTTATTCGAACAGAAACTTTGCGAAATTGAGCATATCTGCTACCAAAATTATTTCTATCTACCTAAAATAAAAAATAAATTGTTTGCGAAAAATTCATAACAGCAATTTACGCATGCAATCACTTGCCAAAACAATAAAAGGAACCAATTTCAAATACAAATTAAAATGCTGGTTGGTGAAACGTACATTTGATGTGCTAAAGGAATTTTATGATTTTAAGAGTTGATACCGTCTTGTTTTTTTATAGGATAGGGTGATAAACGAGCACACAGTCCACCTGATGGTAAGTGGTTACTGCGACCCTTAGACATCTACATTTATCCTTAGTAAAGAATCAAAATGCAGATGCATCGTCACCCTTGACGACTAAGATGGCCTCTTTTCCAGTAAAATGGGTCTCCGGTTCTCTACACTCACCGTACGAAACACAGCAGTATTAAGTTGCTATTTTACGCTGGTATTCTGTGAGAGCGTGGTTCTACCCCGGACGAGCCGACCCATTTGTGCTACAACATCGTAGGAAAACATTGTGAGAAAACCTTCATGTCTGAGAAACAAGAAAAAAATATTTCGAAGACATGCGAAGTTCGCCAACACGCATTGCGACAGCGCAGCAGACATTCCCTTACCCTAAAACCCTCTCAGAAATGAGAGGAGGCCGGTTTCTAGCAGTTGGACGTATAGATAAACTGTAACTTTAACGTTTATTGTGCCCAGCAGGGGAACGAACAAACTAACTTATTATAAAGTTTTTAACGCCTTACTGGATTACATAACAAATCTTAAAGATTAACCTGATTCTTATTTTCATTACAGTAGATTAGCTTACAACTTAAACTTTCCTTACTAATACTCTGCATTACGCAAGGTTCCGTGGCGCAGTGGCTTAGCAATGAGTTACTGCGCTGAGGGCCGCACATTCGACTCCCGCACGGAACAAGTATTTGTATGACCTGCAAGTAATTGTTCCGGGTCTGGATGTTTGTCCTTGTGCAAGTTGTGTTTGTAAACTGCCTCCACAATACAAGAGAAAATCCTAGTGTGGGGGTAACGTTTTAAAAAAAATTAAAAATTAGGTTCAAAGTCATTCGTTCGTTGTAAACAAAAATAATATAATATTCGAGTAAAATTTAAAATTTAACAAGTGGAATTATACAATTTTGTACTATTAGGGATAACTCAAAAACTACTGGTTAGATCTTCAAACCGGGACCACACGAGAAGTTTTAAAAAAAAACCATCAAAATCGGTTCACCTAGAAATAAGTTCTGAGGTAACACACATAAAAATTGAGTCGAATTGAGAAACTCTTCCTTATTTTGAAGTTGGTTGAAAAATACCACGCAATCGAAGAGGAGGGAATTCGCTAATAATATATAAGACAAATATTTTCCCGCTGCTCTACCGTACTTTGAAGCCAATATTCAATCTCAGATAAACGTTTAGTGTTGCCAATGATTGAACTCCCGCCCCCAATACCGGAGCCCACAATTTGAGACTATAAAACAGAAGGTCGTACTCATCAGATTGTAACCTACATTATGTTGTTACAAAAGAGTTAAAACCAACTAGATCGATGCACCAGAGACTAGCATTACCTTTTCTGTATTATCAAAGATATATTTAGTGAAATCAAACGCGATGAATGGATTTTTATCTTAGTTATACAAAAGTTTAAATGTAAAATAAATATCAATCAAAAGTTATTTTAGTAAGGATGAAATAAAATTCAAATTCCTTAATTGTGGATTGCGAAGTTACTGAAATTTTAGTCGAGAGTTTTGCATAATTTGTTTTAGGGAACAAACGAGCATACGGTTCACCTGATGGTAAGTGATTACCGCCGTCCATGAACAACTGCAACACCAGGGGAGTTGACGTACCTGACGTTGCCGGCTTTTTAAGTTATAGATTTGGTGGTAGGACCTCTCTTTTACTTAGGAGTCCTTTTGGATTGCTACTGGCCTCTCTGCTGGTTCTGGAACATAGCAAAGAGGATGGTGCTAACCAAGAATTCTGAAGAGTAATAGTTTAAGCAGGCTCTGAGGCATTTATAAGTCTGTAGAAGTGACAACGTATTTTTTTTACATGGTAGAGCCATGCTGCATCTATATTAGTAGTATAGTTGTAGCACGAATGGGTCGGCTCGTCGGGGGTAGGACCGCGCTCTCACAGAATACCAGCGTATAGTAGCAGCTTAATGCAGCTGTTTCGCATGGCAAGTGTAGAGAAACGGAGACCCTTTTTACTGGAAAGGAGGCATTTCATCTCAGTCCTCAGGGGTGACAACGCATCTGCAATTCGATTCTTGATTGAGGATAAATGGATAAATCTATAGGCCACAGCATTCACTTACCATCTGGTGGACTGTGTTCTCGTTTGTCTGCCTTATTCTATAAAAAATAAATATATCAGTCGTCAGTATTTTTTGTTTAAAGTTGGCTGCAGGTGTTCATGAGCTGGTAGTTACTTGCCATAAGACTGTTCGCCACTTCAGTTATATAAAAGTGCTTTAAGAGTATTAGAAAGTACGTTTTTACGTGGTAGAGCCGCTAGATGGTGGCTATATGGTGTGACGAACTGCACAAGGCGGTTTACAGCAACTGGAACAAGATTTGGAAGAGACATATTTCCAGCAGCGGACTTTCGGATACAGCGGCTGATGATGCGCCATCATTAGCAGCCGTAACGACTCACATCATGTCTTAATAGTAACCTACTCTTGCTTTACTTAGGAGAATGTCCTAAAACTTCAGGGGCCTCCAAAAAGTGATCGTATAACCACGCCATATTTACACAAAATATAATATAATGATTTCTTTTATTTACACGAACACTACACATTTAAATAAAACTAGTACTTATAGGTTTTATCGCTTATATGAACTTATTGCACGCCTCATCTCAATTTCGCTACAATATAATATCGTTCTTATATTTTTAGCTATACATCAAATCTATATAAATATTAACGTTACAATAAGAACAGACATTGAATTATAAGATTAGTTGATTTTCTAATTGATTCAATGTAGATCACATGACAAAAATGTATTTAATTGTAACAATATATGGACCGTCCGTTGGTCTGTGCGTCGGTTAGTCTTCTCGCTTACTAGAAATGTAAACAATAGATTGAGATACTCGTATATTGTATTAAATAAGATTGCATATATTATAAGGAGAATCCCTATTGATTTATGTTATTGAACTCTGACTCTCTGGTTTTTTTTTCTTGTAAAAACTATCGCCACTGTTTTTATTTTCTTTCATCAAAATTAAATGAAACGCTCATGAGGCGGGTATATCTGGGTTTCCCAAACTATTTTATATTCCCGATGTTTCGGGGTGTTTAACGTCCCAATGTCATAGTCAACTACGGCTACCTCTAGATTAAAATTATTAATTTTTATAATGATTTCTTACATTTACGAGACAACTACACATTAAATAAAACTACTTTAATAGATTCTATCGCGTTTAATTAACTTGTTTTTTATTGATTTCCGACGTTTCGGGTACTTTAATTATAATTTTAATTATAATTTCCGATACTAGATTGTATGTATTTTATTTGGTATAGTATGTATTTTTGTTTATATGTATATATAAATTTATATATATGTATATATGTGTGTAATGAAGTCTAAATTTGTATAAAGTAACATATTTATATTATATAATATTATTGAATAATACGTGAAATTAAGTCAGTTTTTCCCCTCTGTTGCGGCTCTACCCATAGCTCTCACCACACTACCAAAGGTTAGCTGGCAGAGAATGCCTTTTTGGCATTAAGTTCGCCTTTGTACCAAATGTTTGTCTGTTTGAGTGCAATAAAGAATTTTCTATCTATCTATCTATCTACTTTACAGCACCCATGGTCACGGGGGACTGAGTTGATTGACGTCCCGATGTCAGAGTTAGCCCGGAGTACCTTCAGCTTTTTTAATTATTAATTTTGTTCCGATTAGAAGTCTTGCAGACCACTGCAAGACTTCTAATCGAAATTAAAAATAAACCCAAGCATACTAATGCTTGAGTTTAATTTTAATTTTATTAATTACAGGATCCCAAGTAGGTGGTAGTACTCAGCCTCCCTCTTTATTGAAAGTAGGATATTTTTTTTTTTAATTTCAATAGCTTCACGTATCATCCTTGGCAGGAATCGATGTCCTTTCGCGAGAATTTTTGGTTTATCAAACCCAATCGGCCAATCAATCTTATTTAAATCTAGACGGCCCTCGCCATTACATTAGAGAGACTACATTCATAATCAAATTCAATATCAAATTGTCAAAATCAAATTGTCTTGCAAAACTTGCTTGACGTGTTGGAGCTCGGCGGTCAGGTGTTTACTGTCACAGATCCCTCGTGCTCTTTGAAACAAAGATTTACCCATGGTAGCTAACTGTGAAGGTTGGTGATGAGAATCGCCGTTTAAATATCTATTTGTATGGGTCTTTTTCCTATACACAGTGTAGCTCAAGGTGTTATCAGGATTCCGAATTACTAACACATATAGAAAAGCTAAAGAATTATTTGAACTGAATTTTAGAATTTATGGAGTTAAAATGGTCTAAAAATGCAGTTACTTTATGTGAAGGTAGAATTGTGAAAGTGTAGTCTACGTACCGCTTGTAGAATCTTGGATTTACGGGAGAAGTAAGCAGAGCCTCCTCCTTGAAGTCTTCCATGAATATATCGGCGACAATGGGAGATACAAGTGAGCCCATCGCCACACTTTCTACTTGCTTGTAGAATTCTACTTCCACAATAGGTAGGTAAAATAGAAATGCTTATGAGGAGTGCACTTTTGAATTTACCAATTTTTTATTATTTATCTTTAATTTACTTACACATGCATAATTAGTTATAGTAAAAAAAAGTATTATAATTAATTAATAGAAACAGGGGTTAATTTGCGGAAATCAATTATATTAAAGTTGGTAAAAATTATTTTGCTTATATCTGCTTAGTGAAATAAAATTACCAAATGACCTGTCACCACTAATCCCACGGAGTACCAATAGTACTGGATTTAGTAGTGACGGGGACAGTTCACCCAATTGAGGGAGGGTGGGAGATGCTCTTCAAACTAGGCATGAGACATCATTTTTTTTTCACTAAGCGGATATAAGCTACGTAATTTTTACCAACTTTAGTATTACAGTTAGTCAAGTCAATAAACATCAAATCATTTACTTCCAAATGGGATATTAAGAAGTTAAGAACACATGACAGTATTTCACTTTATAATACTTTACGTAAATTGTAGAATAGCACTGGAACATTCTGATGAATGGATCGTTTTTATCAAGACTTTCAACGTTATTCCACCACTACTCCATTGAGTCGTCAGCGCCGCCTGCCACCGACATTGCAATAAGCGCCTGGCTAATTTATACCCTCATTGTGATCGTGGCCGAACACCATGCGTCAGCGCCTTTAATAACCAGTAACATTTGCCTCGTGGCTGTATTCTAATGTTTTAAAAAATAAACACACTTTTTATACAATAAATATTTACCTTTTATATAATTATTCAGTTTATTGTTTGTCCACGATGAACTCCTAAACTACTAAACTGATTGCAATGAAATTTTGACCACTGTGTGCAGTTTGGTCCAGCTTGAGAGATAGGATAGTTTTTATCCCTATAAGTGACCCTCAATATTCTTTATTACGAATTTAATAATTTTTATAGGACACGGGGTCATCGAAGAGCGCAGAACAACGTTTGCCTGGCCAGCTAGTAATTACATAATATAATATATAGCAATTTTTTGACGGTGTATACAACTCTTTATCTACATTACTGTGTCGTTGACAAGGGAGTGTTGGTGTTACTAATATTTAATACAGGTTTCATATCAGTGTGTAAAATCAAAGTGAGCTAGTCGACGTTATGTACCTACTGGCTGGCACTTGAATTCGATTTCAGAACAACCGCTAGACAGAGTGGTAAGAGATGCAAAAAGTCAACGGTTTCAAGGGAGTTACGACCGTTTTTTGCGGCCATTCATTAAAGGAAGACTATGTTCAGCAACTTATGATGGGCCGTAATGATGATGATGAAGCCTTAATTGACTGTGGTTTTTTTCTTACTATCTAAGTTAAACAACCATAAAGAAATGTTTCATAAAGATTAATTTTTTCCATTTTCTAACTTTAGTTATCACTAGCTGTTTCCCACGACTTCGCCCGCTTGGAATTTGTTACGATTGGATTTCATGGGTTTCGATTAATTATATATATATATATATATATATACATTGATATTACATTGAGTGTAATTGTAAAAATAATATTGTCAGTTCAATGCAAAAGTGAGAGGAAGTGGAAATGGGCTGGCTATATAGCTTAAAGAACCGACACCGAAGTGAAAGAAAGGTTCTCGAGTGGCAGCCTTATACCGATAAGCGAAGAGTTGGATGGCACTAGATAGAATGTCGTCCTGGTAACACGTGCATGGCGTCGAGGAATGCAGCTGGCTCTTGTAGCAACACATAGGAGAGACCTATGTTCAGCAGTGGATTTGTGAAGGGCTGTAATGATGATGATGGTTATGATAAAACTGAGTCATAATCTTTCTTTGAAATTTTTTTACCTCAAATCCACCCCTGTGCAAATATCACAAAACTTTAAAAGGAAAGCATAGTCTAAAGTTAATATGTGTTGATTTAAGATAACCGACAATTTTAAAATTTCGTTCGCGAGTACCACTACTTCAAGTAGTGCGAAGAGTTAGTTAATCAATATGTTTATTATGGCCCGTTTTCACTTTGATTAGTGATTAGTGCAGGTGATTAGTGCAGGTGCTTAGTGTTTAGGAGTAAACACGTGTGGACAGCGATTGATTAGTGCAAGTGATTAATAACCTGTGTAGTAAAGTGATTAGAAGCGTGTTCTATTTTTTTGCGAGTGGACTGCGAGTGTCACGCCCCGCGCGCTCTTCTTTTCCCCTCACTCGCAGCATGCCTGCTGCCACTAAACACGTTTGGACAGCAGTGCTAAGTGTTTAGCGTTTAGCGTCGGACGCTCGCTTCTGTTAAAAAAATGTCCATACTTCCTGGTCGACTGCTAACAACTGAATTTACTAAACACAGCCACTAAACATAATTGAACACTACTTACACTATACACCTGCACTAATCAACCGCAATTACTAATCACCTGCACTCGCACTAATTAAAGTGAAAACAGGCCTTTATTTATGATGTTTTTACACATGTTCGACGCGTCACCGTCCATAGCTGTGTGGTAAACAATGCGGTAAACAAAATTTCTTAACTTACATATTCAAACTAATAGTTATTACTAGTTTGTACAAATGATTGAAATACCGAAGTCATTGATCGAGTTTTTTTGATCAATGACATAACCCAGGTATCTAAACGACCACGTATTGTGCATTGTCAGTTTTTGTAAGTTTTACCGGTCGCTTGACTATTTATTTAATGTGAAACTATAGTAAACATAATTATAAAAACCAAGTCAAGGTACAAATCTAGATGGTTTTATTTCATTACTTAGCCTGTATCAATTAACTCAGTTCAATTCAGGGGTTCTCAAACTTTTTTTCACTAACAGATTTAGTATTTTGTCTCATCCCTAGATAGTCGAAATAGAGTAAAATAATACAAGGTAGAGTTTTTGAAAATAGAAGGCAACTTTGTCGATATGACCTGTGACCTTGGTGATCTCCACACTTTTTTTCAAAGCATGGGATGAGGCTTCACACCGCTACTCTCATTTCTTGACGCAAATTGATACACTCAAAATCCCGTTTATTTGTACCCGCGAATACATAAGTTTAGTTTTCGGAGAGTGGTTAACAGGAACGACTCACGGTGCGGCGGCCCTCTTTACTCTGTACGGCGTACAAATGCGCCGCAAAGCACACTTTGGGTACCCCTGCACTACAACATTGTTTACACGTCCTAATAGGAGTTTCAAGAACAGCATTTATTGATTCAGAGTATTTCGCTCTGCGGGAATTGACTTTTCTACATTAACACTTAAATAGTAGACAGCCCTATGCTATAAAGGCAGATGTTTTTTTAAACTGCTGTCTGTCTTGCTGGATCAGCCAAGTTGATTTTCGAGACAAAAATTCTTGCTAGATTTCTTATTGGTTCTTCCCAGGACAGATGGTTTCTCTGAACCAATGGTAAAAATAAAGAATAACTTTAAATAATAATTACTTGTCATTTATATTGAATAAACGATTATATTATTCTATCCCATTATTTCTACAATCTCCAATGATTATAGAAAATTCTAAAAACGAATCTAAGTGACATCAAAGTAACCGTCGCATTCATTTTTACCACGTTTTTATTAACTAGCTTTCTAGGTTTTTCGGTAGAATATTTCGCAATTGACCTTAATGTAACTTCCCGATGAGTTAGAAACTAAACTTAAAGTTTAGTTTCTAACTCATCGGTCATTGCATTGTCATAGCTCAGAGCTGGATGACAATGCAATGCAAAACTCACTTTCTTGTCTGTCTGTACGTTTGTCTGTTGAGTACAAATTTAGCAATCGATTTTAAGCTGGATTCCCGATGAGTGAGAGATTTTAAACTTAAAAAATATGGCAATAATGGTTGCCTTTTTAAATTATTATGTTTCCTATTATTTTATAATTATTATGATCTGTATTAGCAATAGTGATTGCAGAACTACAGCTTAGCTAGTCCTGCTGGATAGTATTTATTTATCTATACCTTATTGTACACCTTAATAAAATGGTTAAAAAGCAAAAATGCATTTTGGCATTCTCTCATGGACAACCTAAAAATAAAAACATAAAAAAATAAAAACATAGTAAGCGCACTAGCTAAAATTCTGTTTTTTCTTTTAATTTTGCTTGTGGTTCACCTGATGAAAAATGACTACCACCGCCCATGAACAACTGCAACACCAGAGGAGTTGCACGTGCATTGTGTAAGGTCTTAGACAGATATAGACATAGGTAGATGACAGTATAATTATAGGCTATAATGTGTTCTAGCTCAGACCTCAGAGGTGACAATACATCGACAGCCCTCTTTGTTTGAAGTTGGCTATAAGTATCCATGGGCTGCAATAACTAATTAACTTTAGTTTGACTGTAAGTTCACTCGGCTCTTCAGTTTTATAAAAGTTTGGAGCTTGCGGCAGCCCTAGCCGAATTTACTGCTTATTAATCAGGCGAAGGAATAATAATGTTTGGACTGTAATATAAGAATAACAACTCCTGCCGGTACTTCTGAAATTATAATTATGTACTCGAAGATCAAATGGTCATCTTGAGGTATTACTTAAATCATGTTATATAATTTTTTAACGAATTATTAATACCCTATTTGTACGTGGTAGAGCCATGCTACAGCTATATTAATTATGTAGTTGTAGCATGAACGGGTCGGCTCAACCGGGAAAAGACCACGCTCTCACAGAATACCAGCGTGAAATAGCAGCTTAATGCAGCATTTGTGTTTCGTATGGTAAGTGGCATTCTTAGGCCATCTTAGTACTCACGGCTGACAACGCATCTGCATTTTGATTCGTAAACGAGGATAGATGTAGATGTCTATGGTCCACAGCAACCACTTACCATCAGGTGAAATGTGTGCTCACTTGTCACCCTTATCCTATAAAAAAATGCTATGGTACAAATTAAGTTGCTTTGGTAGGAAATGTCAACAGAGAAGTTCCGAAATAATTTAATTTAAGGTTTCATTTAATATTTAGTAAAAATTCAATAACGATCTATATACAAATTTCATTTAAAGGAGCAGTTGTAAAATTTTTAATAAATATTTTTATCAGCTGAAAATTTAATTTCCAACACATAAAACCTGCACCAAACGGATTAAAATTACATGCAATAACAATTCTATAGAATTCCTTAATTAAGAATAATTTATCTCAATGAATAACCATTACTTGTTTCATCAAGATAGACGGGAATAGCGAAGAATTTTTTGCATTTAGTTTTCTTTTTCATTTTATTATCTTCTGGAAGAAAGTTCCAAATTATCAAGTCTTCTCCCGACGTCGCCGTCGCTGTAAGTTTGAATACAGATGTTCAATACATATTAGGTACAAAATTCATCTAGCTGTTCAATAACCTATGAGACTTTAGGCATAACATAATAGAGGAACAGGGGAATGGTCTTTAAAAGAGCAAGTTCCTGGATTTTGTAAAGATAGAAACATTAACGCATATAATTAGTATTATTAAGTGCGTGGTTGTGGACTATATCGCACTTAATTTAAAATTATTATATATCTGCTTATTTTCAATTACTTTACAATACTGTGATAACGTGCGGACATATGTTTAAAGTTTATACATAATCGATCAATTATTATACTTTTAATTACATACATACAATAACAGTGGTAGAGCCACGCGGCAGCTTTTGCTGTCGCACGGATGGGCCGGCTCGAACCGGGGTGGTACCACGACCTCACAGAATACCAGCGTGAAGTAGAGGTTTACCTCTGCGTTTCGCTTGGTGAGTGCAGGTGGCCGGAGGCCCTTTTTACTGGAAATGAGGCATTCCATCTTAGTCCTCACGGGTGACAACGCATCTACATATTGATTTGTAACAGAGGATAGATGTAGATGTCTATGGGCCGCAGCAACCACTTACCATCAGGTGGACTGTGTGCTCGTTTGTCACCCTTATCCTATAAAAAAATAATACTAATGCTTTCCTGTTGTCATTAAATAATTTCCACGATAAGAATAAGACAGTGATCATTCCTAATTAGACAATATGTAACTGTACCAAATTTAAAACGATATTTCAACAACTATTTCTTCTGCGGCTGCAACGCGCCGGGTACTAGCTAGTTAAAAATAAAATTTAAAACGACATCATGACAGTCGAGGATAAATATGATAGATAAAAAAAAGAAAACATGCAATATTAGAGTTCAGTTACAAAACAGTTGGAATAAAAATAACATACTGTAAATGTACAATATGTAATGTATGTAAACATGTATGCATGTTTCTCAAAAGTTTTAACAAATCTTTAAAATAACATAATACTATATTAAATTACTAAACTAAGAAATTAGTAAATAATAGTCATCCCGTGGGTGTAGTAAGAGTCGATAGAGGGAAGTGAAACAGAACATGGGCAGCGCCATCTACCAGATAACAACTAAAAATAACAAAAAACAGCGATTATATATCCGCCTGCCAAGCGAGGATCCTATGGCAAATATTCTCTTAATGAGCCAAATCTATGGGGGAAGCCTATGTTCAGCTGTAAACTTTTGATAGGTTGTAGTAGATAGGTGGGTTTGGATACTTGTTAGATTTTAATCGAAATCTGTTCAACGGCCATTTTAAATGAAATTTCATTACTAGACAAAAACTATTAAAATTGCTCTAAAGAGTGGCAAAACCCGAAATGTCGTCTTATCCGGTTTACATCATCCGGTAATAAAAACGGCGTATAGTTAACGCCATAGTTCTAGTAATTTAATCGTTACTAGCTGCTGGACCCTGTTAAGAGTAAATCGAATTGATTCTAGAAACTCGAATGTTTTAGCAACTTCTTAGATTAGGTACACTACACTTTTTATAAGATGTTTATACTATTGCATACCTTATGCGCGTAGGTATGTTCAACCAGCGCTTAAAAATCAAGATTCTAACGTTTTGTCGCATGAAATCGTATCTAACACTCACGTTGAACATATAAATGATATAAAAAGCACATTGTCAGAAAGATAAATTATTATTGAACTAATAATTTTTTTTAAATAGATTAGTTGCTATTTTTATATACCTATAAAAAGTGGTTGTAAATTTATCAAGTCCGTATGGAGGGGTAAACACGATAATTTTTAAAAATATCAATTGTTTAACTGAATCTATTTTTTAATCTCTTCACCTATCATGTGGAAAGCCATAGAATGTAGATGGCATTTTAGTTTTTTTTTCGGCTGAGAAATTTCGAAATTTTCAGTGTTTTCAGTAGCCTTGTAATAATTTTATTTTACTAAATACACTTTGCCTCACAGCTCACTCGCAATTCGGGCTAGACCTCCGTTGAACTATATCGTTTGCTTACAGTAGCGGTAATAGGCAGCAAAAATATCGAACGCTGTAGAAATAGAAAATATCCTAAAAATCAAAGATAGTGAGGCTGGTGATAGCGAGGATGACACTGAAAGTTCTTAGAAAATCAAAATCTTAACAAACTAGCAAGTTATAAGTTTTATTATATCTTTTCAAAACAGTGTCCATTTACAACAATACATCGCTGCATCCGATGGAACCACTGAGAAAAGCACTTTGCCCACTCGTCCTTAGGGGTCTCTTCGGCGGTGTTTTGAAATGTAGCCACTGCTTCCTCGGCGTCCATAAAATAATATATAAAACGTTTTCTTTGAAGATTTTTATTTTTTATTTTCGGAAATAAATAAAAATCGCAAGGTGCGAGGTCGGGACTATAGGGTGGGTGAACCAGAAATTCCACGTCTGACGTCGCCAAGTAGTCGAATGTTTACTAGGCGGTGTGCTACGAGGAATTGTCGTGGTGAAGGAGGATTCTACTGCAAGATCGTTTCTACCGAACTTTTTTCAAGACAAATGGCAAACAATTGTTTGTGTACCACTCTGCAGTAACTGTTTTTCGATCCTCTAAAACAATTGTTGCGTAATGATCTGTCCTTCCGAAGAACGAGGCCACCATCTTTTTTACCACGATTCGACCTATCTTCATTTTAGTTGGCAACTCGTCGGAAGGAAACACTGAGACAGCAGACTGTCTCTTAGTTTCAGGATCATAAGAATCATTTGAGTCACCTCCGTTAAATTTTTGAACCATTTCACGACACAAATCAACACGAAGGAGTTTTTGGTCCTCTGTCAAATTATGAGGTATCCAACGGGCACAAAGCTTCCTGAACGCTAAATTTTCATGGTGCATTTTGTACACTTGACTCATACCGATGCCTATGCTTGTCCAAATCTGCTGATAAGTTACTCTTTTGTCAGTCTCTATCATATGCTGCACAACACTGATGTTATCTTCAGTTGTCGCCGTAGATGGCCGTCCCTCACGCAAATCATCGGTGAGTAATCATAATAATCATCGTAATCGTCGTAAATCGTAATAAGAGTAATGTGCGACCACGTTTAAACTCATTAAACTAGTCGTAAATGGTGCCACGAGATGAGGCTTCATCTTGAAAGGCCAATCGAAGTCTACATCATATCTTTCTTGTTGATTTAAATGACATCGAAAGTCATAAAAAATCATTGTGTGAAAATTTTCTCGCGTTAAATTCATGCTGACGTGACACAGAAAATTTTAAATTTGCTTTCAAATCGTAAACAAATGACAAATTAATAAAATACATACACAATAATATTGGCAAAGAGTTCCATTCTGAAAATTTCATCTTATTTTTTATTATATCGTTTAATAGTGGCCAGTTCTAAAAACTTTCAGTGTCGCCCTCGTACATATTTTACCAAGGTTATTATTTTAAATTTTTATAATCATAGATTTTTATTACAATACCTTGTTTCGCTAAAATTACGTAGTATTTATATATGTTTTTATAGGAGACGGGCCAAACAAGCATGTGGCTCACCTGATTGTAAGTGACTACCGCCGCCCATAAACAACTGCATCACCAGGGGAATTGCAGATGCATATCCGGCCTTTTTAAAAAGAAAAGGCACTTGAAGGTCCCTTATTCGTATCGGTCTGGAAAATCGCTGGTGGTAATCGATTCCACAAGGAAGTTGTGCAAGGAAGAAAACACCTTCTAAATCGCACAGTGGTGGACCGCCAATTATCTAGATGGTATGGTGAAATTGAGCGTCTGGAATTACTCCAAACAGTTTCTCAGAGCGCTCTCCGTGCTAGATGCGATAAGATATGCAAAAAGATGCAACATATCTACGCAGCGCCAGTGAATCTGAAAGAACTCGCTCGTCTAGGTGCTCCTCTAGGTACCGCATGAGCTTGCAGTTAATAATGGACTCCATTATTTTCGAGAACAAGGAGGTGATGGCGATAGGCCTGTAGTTGGACGGATCTGAGCGGTTTGTGTTTTTTTTGCGTCCCTTTAAAAAAAAGGATACAATGGGCGGACATAATGCCTAAAGGCATTTTCTACCAGTCAACCCATGGAGTGGTGAGAGTTTGTCATAGGTGTAGCAATTAAAAGAAAAAAAAATAGAAACTAAAATTAATATACATTATATACTATAACAAAACAGATGATGATATAATATTATAAGCCAATGCATATACATCTTTATATATAAAAATTACGTGTCACGTTGTTTGTCCGCGATGGATTCCTAAACTACTGGACAGATTTCAATGAAATTTTGCACACTGTGTGCATTTTGGTTTGCAAATTTTATTCCGCTAAATGACCCTCAAAATTTTTTATTGTAAGATTAAGGATTTTTATAGGAAGAGTCGTTGAAAAGGGCAGAACAACGTCTGCCTGGCGAGCTAGTATACACACACACACACACACACACACACACACACACACACACGTATATATCATCATCATCATCATTACAGCCCTTCACAAGTCCACTGCTGAACATAAGCCTCCCCCAAAGAGCATTAATTATTTATTACATTTATTAACACATATTCATAATATAACAATATTTATATGCTAATAAACAAATATAAAAAATACACATATATGGATATATAATATATATAAATATAAAGTTAATACATACATATAAATACGACTAATTAACAATATTGTAATTCTAATGATTCTTCAGTAAATGCTCGCGTACCTTCTTTTTATAGGAGTATGTGTTAGGTGCTTTTCTGATATCATCACGCAAGAAATTCCAAAGACGTGCAGCCTGAACAGTGAAGGAACCATAGAACTCGGTTAGATGAGTAGGAATATAAATCTTGTTATTAGAGGAAGATCGAAGAACCCTATCATGAAAAGAAGAGAGATATTGACAACGTCCTTTGAGGTAAGAAGGTAAATATGGATCATTTACAATTGAAAAAAGAATAAGTATTATTCTGGAGTTGCGCCTTTGCCTTATGGTAAGCCACTTAAGCTGAGATCTATAATGAGAAATATGGTCATACTTACGCAGACCAAAAATAAATCTAATACAGTTGTTGAACAGGCGCTCCAGCTTGTTAAGAAGTTCTTGGGACAAGTCTGGGTAGCACACAACCAAAGATAGGTAAAATAAGAGTTTGGACAAGCATGAGCTTAGACTTAGTAGGAAGGAAGTATTTGAGACGATAAAGGGAACGTAAGGTGGACGTAAGACTTTCCGACTTAAGTCGGTGACCTGCACTTTCCAGTTCAGAGAGCTATCAATATACAGGCCAAGGTTTTTAATAGACTCACTAAATGGAATAATAATACAATCATAACAAGTAGGAGGTAAGTCTGCTTGATTAACCCTAGCCAGCATCTTTTTACTTCACACTAAAATCGCTTGGCATTTTACTGGATTCACAAAGACTCCATAGGGCGTTGACCAATCTGTAATTGTGTTTAAATTATGGTTTAATTTGTGAATTCCATTATGTTGTTCTTCAACGCCACAATGCACATATAGCTGCAGATCATCGGCGTACAAATGATACGAGCAAACAAGATTATGAGTGATCAAGTTTAGAAAAACTGAGAAGATGATAGGAGAGAGTATACCGCCTTTCGGTTACCTTTTTAGGGATCGGGTGCACGAAAGCTCTTTTCCATGAATTCGGGACAACGCCTAGAAAGTAGGAGTATGGAAAAAGACGCGTTAGAACCAGTGCCAACTTGCAACAACTAGACTTGTGTATGTCCATGGAGAAGAGTGCTTTGCCTACTAAGCACTGTGTGAATCGCACATCAGGCAGAGAGCACTCACAGTGCGGGATGGTCGGCGGTGTGTTCCCACCGTCGTCGAGAGTCGAGTTGGATGCAAAGAGAGCGTCTAACAGACCGGCTTTCTCCTTTGCAGCGTGGGCCAGTGAGTCATCCTCCCTGTGCAAAGATGGTAGTGATGGCTTACAGAAATGTCCTTGAACAGCCTTGGCGAGAGACCAGGATGTACGGGTTCTCGAAGTAAGGCAAACTAATTTCTCGCCAATTCTGCCAATGTGCTCATTCTTTGCCTTAACTATTACTCTTTTGAAGGACCTGGAGGCGAAGTTATACTTCTTTTTAAACATGCTGGTGTTTACATCCAGAGCCGACGAAGCCTCAACCCAGTCCCGATAATACTCCTGCTTACTGCGTAATGCAGTCTTACAGGAGCGACCAAACCAAGGCTGAGATCTGCCTCCGATGGGTACCACGGATGATGGAGTAAATAGTTCTATTCCCTGTAGCACCACATCAGTGACAGAGTCAGCACCAGCGCTGGGATCATTTGGCAAAAATCAAACCCGTCCCCATGAAAAGGATGCAAATCCGCAAAAAAGACCGCATTCTGTCCCAATCCGCCGACCTGTAATGCCAAATACGGCGGCAGCCTGCAGAACACAACCACGAGGGGAGCGTGAGTGGCACAACACTCCGGAACAGACAATGGGCCGAAGATTCGAGAGAGGTATCGACAGAAACCTGATATCCATCCGGATGAGAGGTCAGCAAGAAGATATATAAATATACTTATACGTTTTGGACTTTATGTAGTGACCTAGAGGTGCACTTCAGTGAATGTTACTGGCACTCCTCGAATACTAGAATTAGGTGTGCCGTGTTTGGCTTCATTTTGTTAGTTATGATGAGACTTTACCTCCGGACTTGATAGAGTAACCTGAAGGTGTACTTCGGTGAATGATACTGGAACTCCTCGAAGAGTAGAACTAGATACGCCGAGTTTGGCCTCGTTATGTTAGTTATGATAAAACCTTACCTCCGGACTGGATAGAGTGACCTGTAAGTGTACTTTGGTGACTGCTCCTGGAAGTTTTCGAAGAGTAGAACTAGGTGTGCCAAGTTTGGCCTCGTTTTTGTTATTTATGATGAGAACTGACCTCCGAACCTTATAGAGTGACCTGAAAGTGTACTTCAGTGAATGCTACTGGAACTCCTTGAAGAATAGATCTAGATGTGCCAAGTTGGCCTCGTTTTGTTACTTATGATGACACCTTACCTTACCTCCGTACTTGATGGAATGACCTGAAAGTGTACTTCGGTCAACGATACTGGATTTCCTCGAAGAGTAGAACTAAGTGTACTGAGTTCGGCCTCGTTTTGTTAGTTATGATGAGGCCTTACCTCCGGATTCGATAGAGTGATCTGAAGGTGTACTTCGGTGAGTGCTACTGGAACTCCTCAAAGATTAGAACTAGGTGTGCCGAGTTTGGCCTCGTTTTGTTAGTTATGATGTAATCTTACCTCCGAGTTTGATAGAGTGACCTGAAGATGTACTTCGGGGAATGCTACTGGAATCCCTCGAATAGTAATAGTATTAGTTATGATGAGACCTTACCTCCGGATAATAATATAATATACAAAGATAGTAATAATTATAAGGCGTTTAGTGAAAACTTGTGTAATTAAACTACTTACTTAACTACTTAATTACTTAAAACCATGTTATGCGTAAATTTTTAAAGTAGTTTAAAATTGCGTATTGTGCATATCTTAAGCGCATTAAACATTTTTAATGCGCTTAAGGCATGCACATTTAAATTTACCTGTAGTTTTATTGTAATTTTATTTAGTACTGGTACCTGGCGCGTTGCTACCGCAAAAGAAATAATTGTGGAAATATTGTTTTAAATTTGGAAGAGTTTAATATTTTAAATACGAATGACAATACGTTCATTGAAATTGACTTTCAAATAAATTTTTATGTACTTAACGCGCGCCATCTATTGTAAGTTAATTGTACTATACCTATAACCTTCACCAAGTGCAAGCAATAAGTTGACTAAGTTTTACAGCAATCTCATGAACGGTGTGGCAGTGCATAAATACGAATAAGCAAATATTAATTTTATAATTAGATTATAATAATAGGATATGAGATGCAAAAAGTAAAATTAAATTTTAATTATTTTAACCAAAAAATTATTATTCACCCACAGAAATATAAGAAGACAAATATAATAAATGCAAAGGTATTTCAACTACATATAAGAATTTTAAATCTCTGTTGGGAAAATAATAGCAAATAGTAAGTGAAGCGAATTTCTTTAACGGCAGTTTTTAGGTCCCATTACTAAAGAATCGTGAGACTTGGCTTGAGGCAAGATTTCCCCTTCAGAAATAAATTTCCAAATAATCTAACCTTACACATACTGCGTAGGCTTTATTAGAGAGAACTGTAGCATGATGCGTCGCAATTTAGATGCATTGTTATAAGGCCACAATTTTATCAGCAGAAGCCTAAAGAAAGTGTGACTGTGTCTGTGTGTATGAGACTGTTCTAATATAACACATTCCTAATATATCAAGTAAAGAAGTCTTTAATTTGAAACGATTACAATTCCCATTAAAAGCAGCATTTTCAATGAAATCAAATCCCACAAACCTTGAAAGTACGACTTAGGGACCTACAAGAAAAGAGCCTACTCATTTTTAAAAGGCCGGCAACGCATCTGCAATTACCCTGGTTTTGCAGTTGTTCATGGGCAACAACTGCAAACTGATGTTAACATCAGGTGAGCCGCATGCTGGTTTGCCCCTTCTCCTATAAAATAAAGTAACAGGATTACGTTTGGGTACGGTATGATTCACCATGGTCTCTCATTTCTAGGGCTCGAAGTGTGCACGTTTTCGTTGAATGAAGTTATTTAAAAATCAAATCATTTAAGGTAGTCTAGAAGTATATTACAGTTTGTGTTGCATTTATTAGTAAAATTTAGTAAAAATAATTTCAGTTATAAAAAATTTGTCGGCTTTTGAATAAAATCGAGCGGAGCCGCGGGCAAAAGTTAGTATGGTATAAAAAAAACTTTACCTAATTTTGTCCCATCTGGACTGAAGACCATGGTCCTGACACGATCCAAATGTGTTTGACCCTCACCCCACTGGTCCACAGCTGTATCAGGATCGCTCATCACCACCAGTTGTGAATTAGTTCCCGGATCTAATAATGAAAAAATAGATTTTATATGATATAGAGTTTAAAATTTTTAATTTAAAACGACAAAATAATCGTCAAAATTTTCGGTATAAGCGTATATTTTGAATGCTTTATTTCGATGCAATATTATTTTTATTACTATAGACATAATGTGGCATTATTAGGTTTCCGCTGTAATTTAGACAACTCTTGTAATTTCTACGTATCTTATACGTCTCACAGTGTTATAACTTCTATTAATAATTTTTGAGTGATTTTTATTTAAGTTTTCAGTTTCCCATTATATATTTTCTTAGTGACAGGATTTTATTAGTACTGTGTTGTGAATACTATATTGAGATACAATTGGAAATTTTGAGTGAATTTTGAAAGAGTTTTGTTCTTTTTTTGAAAATAAGCATGGTTATATAACATTGAAAAATATAGAATATCAAAAATAATATAAAATAAAAAAACTAAAACTAATACTTCTAATTAGCATACAGTCCAATACTCATGCTTTTGTACCTAGATGGGGTTTAATTAATCACATGTTGCTGATACAATCTGAGCCTATTTCAGACACCGGTATAGAAGAATGTACATTTGTTGTAAAATAAGATTATTTTAACTATGTGATAGCGAGGTAAGAGGTGTAAGGTGGTGCTCTAAGGGAGATTATGAGCAATGTCAAGAAGATTTTATGACATCCAATAGATAGTGATGTAATTCTTAAACGCCAGGTGTAAAATACCAGCGAAGGGCTGCAGCGTTGAAGGTACAAGACGTTTGGTATTGCGATCGTCAATTCGCATGGATTAAGACAAATCCTCTCTAAAACGGGAGAGCAGCACAGGCAGTGGAATTTTACTATATAATAATGATGATGAAGAAGAGTATTATGAATATATTTATTTACTAGTTGTTCCCCGCGACTTCACCCATGTGTAATTTAAGGTTTTAATTTTTTGCGAGGAACCCTAATTCTTTTTCTAAACTAAAAGTAGCCTAAGTTACTCGTATTTATAACATCAGCTGCCAGTGAAAGTTCCGTCAAATCGGTCTAGCTATTTTGGAGATTAGCTGGAACAGACAGAAAGACAAAATAAAGTTGGTAAAAAAATTACTTCGCGTACATCCGCTCGATAAAATAAAATAAAATGATGTGTCTTACCTAGTTTGAAGAGCACCTCCCGCCCTCCCTCAATTGCGTGCATTGTGTATTGTCGTCAGTGGTGTGTCTTCCCTAGTGTAGTGGTGTTGGGAGTAGTGGTGACGGGGATAGTGCATATATATATATATATATATGTATATATAAAATAAAATGATGTGTCTTACCTAGTTTGAAGAGAACCTCCCGCCCTCCCTCAATTGCGTGCATTGTGTATTGTCGTCAGTGATGTGTCTTTTCTAGTGTAGTGGTGTTGGGAGTAGTGGTGACGGGGATAGTGCATATATATATATATATATATATATATATATATATATATATGTGTATTATCTATATATGGAAAAAGCTACAACGAATTGAACCGTAACCAGTATACTAAATCCGAATATTATCTGACACTTAGACCACTAGTTAATGAATTTAATCAATGAGAGGTCAATGCCCGTTAATGCAAATGTCGCTTTAATTAAGATAGATTCGTAGTTTCAGTTGATTGTATATTGATCAGGTGTTTTATCTGATGTTTCGTGCTGTCCACCAGAGCTAATGTTGATTGAAGTCGATCAGCGCGCACTGCTAGTAGTCACGCTATCCTATACCTGGATGTGAATAGCTTATTAAACCACTTTTTAACGTGTAGCGTTTATGCTGACATTTTTTGTCTTAACTAACGTACACGCCATGCAATGTCAATTGTTTTCTGCATATGTGCATGATTGATTCTAATTACTACTTTCATTAGAGCCGTGGTAGCTCATGGGTCAAGCGCCCGCTGTAAATTTCACAGCACGCGAGCAACCCGGCTTTGATTCCCACGGGCACGACGAAATTATTAATTGCAATTTTAAGTTTTGCACTCCAGCAGTAGGACGAATAAAGGTTGTAGATTTACTTTTCTTTTTGCTAGTTTCATTATTAATGACTATAATACGAATGTGTTGGCCTCACACAATCAGGTTTTCATTTTTTATAATATTTATTTCCAGTTTTGGCGGGAACTTGACCAGCGACGGTTTGCTACTCCTGTATTATTGTTTAAATAATGGATTGAAGTGGACTTTGATATGTAAAAGTGGTGCGATTTTGTGTATTAAGTGTCTACGCATGTGAACTATTAGTGGAAACGGTGAAACAAGTGCTCTAATGGTGATGTGATTCTCAAGATAAGGTGTCTGCTTGGCACCTTGAGATACCATCGCCAACTGTCTGCTGGCTCAAGTTGCCGTCAAAATCTCCCAAGGACTTCACAATGTGACGCATCAACATATTGTGAAGCAGTGTACTAAGAAGGATACATTTGTACTATGAAGGATAATTATACATTGAAAAATGGAAGACATGGCTGACGCACAAACCGTGCAGGCCAAAAAATGAAAGAAAAAAATATTATTTCAAAAATTAATATAGTATAATAAACAATATAAGAGTTACGTGAACGGATTCTTTTGAATACTTCTTAAACTCCGTGATGTTAAATCAATATATTTTTAATTCAACTTCGTTTACCCGATAACAGTAATCGATATAATCTTATATTGAGTACTGTTACCGTTACCTTTACGTCCTTTTAAAGTCTACTGTTGAACATTAGGCCTCCCCCATAAATTGCCTCATAGGGGGATATTAGCCATAGTTGCCACGCTTGACAAGCGGGTTGGCAACCGCAGGTTTTTATTTTTAGTCGTTATTAGGAAGACACTGCCGCCCATCTCCTAGTTTATTTTCTTCTGTCGCCTCTTACGACACCTACGGGATGATACGGGGTAGTGGTTATTCTTACATCGCATTTACACATTATATTACCGGTTACATTATGATGTTTCTTTCATTTTTTGTATTTTTTATAGGAGAGGGGGCAAACGAGCAGCATACGGCTCACCTGATGGTAAGTGACTACCGCCGCCCATGAACAACTGCAACACCAGGGGGATTGCAAGGGCGTTGCCGGCCTTTTAAAAATAGTAAGTTCTTTTCTTAAAGGTCCCTAAGTCGTATCAGTCCGGAAATATTGCCGGTGGTAAATTACTTCACAGACCACTCTACGCGGAAGAAAACTCTTAGTGAAACGTACAGTGGTGGACGGCCAAGCATCCAGATGGTGTGGATGGTATCGAGAGTTTTGCACGCACATCGCGGCGTTCTTGAAATTTGGTAGCTGGGATTAATCCGAACAATTCCTTAAAGCACTCCCCGTGGTAAATGTGAAAGAAAATGCAAAGGGATGCAACATCTCTTCCCAGCGCCAGTGAATCGAGCCGATCGGAAAGGACTCGGTCGTCAACGATTCGAGCCGCTCTGCGCTGGATGCGGTTAAGTGGAAGGAGCTGACACTGGGGAGTCCCAGCCCATAGATGGGAACATTATTCCATGAGAGACCGAACCTGCACCTTGTAAAGTTGCAAGTGGTTTGCCGGTATGAAATATTGTCCCGCTCTGCTGGGTATGCCAAGTTTTTTAGAGGCCAATTTAGCCTCCTCTTCCAAGTGACCACGAAAGTGCATGTCACTCGATATGCCGACGCTGAGGATTCCGATACTGGCTGAGGCGACAAGATACTCCTTGAAACTAAGGAGGTACGACAAAGGGGTTCTTTTAGCTGTAAATGCGCAAACTTGTGTCTTCTGAGGATTAAACTGGACTAGATTTAGTCGTACCCAATCCGAGATTTGTTCAGCAAAGACTCCACTTCAGACATAAGTTTGTTCCGGTACTCGGCTACGTTATCCACAGGAATATTGGCACGGTCGGTGTATAGAGCATCACCCGTGTTATCATCCGCAGAGCAATGAATGTTACCGCTTCGCAACATATCATTGATATGCAGAAGAAACAGCGTAGGTGATACACGCAGCCTTGTGGTATACCAGCATTAATAGGCTTGTATTCGGAGCATGCACCGTCTACAACGACCTTGACACTCCGATCTCCAAGAAAGCTGGTGATCCAATTGCACAATTTCTCGGGAAGCCCATAAAAAGGAGCTTCGAAATAAGCGCTTTGTAAAAAATCCGATTGAAGGCCTTCGCAATATCCAAACTAACGGCCAATACCTTCCCCTTGGACTCTACTGCTTCCACCCATCTATGAGCCAGGTAGACCAGGTGATCACCAGCTGATCGACCCCGACGAAAACTGTATTGGCGGTCACTAATCAGCTGGTGATCCTCAAGGTACCGCATTAGCTGGCAGTTTATAATGGATTCATTTCGTTTAGAGAACAAGGAGGTAATGGCGATAGGCCTGTAGTTGGACGGGTCTGAGCTGTCACATTTTTTAGGGATCGTGTGGACAAAAGTCATCTTCCATGGTTTCGGGACTACTCCTAGGGAGTAGTAGTACCGAAAAAGACACGTTAGAACCGGTGCCAAATCTGGAGGCACACGTGATCAGCACGATTGGGGTGATTCCGTCAGGCTCACGATGTCCAGGGAGAGGAGTGCTTTGAATATGAGCGCTGTGTGAACAGGACATCCAGCATGGACCACTCATACCGCGGGATGGTCGGCGGTGTGTTCTCCCAGTCATCGAGAGTCAAGTTGGACGCAAAGAAAGACCCTAGCAGATCTGCATTCTCCTCTGCGGCATGGGCCAGTGAGCCGTCCTCCCTTTGCAGAGATGGAAAAGATTGCTGACAGAAGTTCCCTTGGACAGCCTTGGCGAGAGACCAGAATACACGGGTTCCCGAAGTAAGGCGAACTAATTTCTCGCCGATTCTGCCTATGTGCTCTGACTTTGCCTTGGAAATGACTCTTTCGAAGGACCTGGAGGCGGAATTATACATCTTTATAAATTAAAATCACGGATATTTATAAATTACATTAATATATGTTGCACAATAACCTATTGTCGCTGATATTACACTTGATATGTGCATTCGTATTTTGATAAAGTTAACATTATATTTGTAAATTGTTTCAGTAACACAGATAATAGTCTTATGAATTTGTAGAGATCACTGACTCGACTGACGAGTCTTTTTACAATTTGCCTTGGGCATTTCACAAATCAGCGAGCGATTGAAAGCAGATGGCGCCGTTTATTTGAAGTATCTGCAGGCATAGTATGTAATTACTATAAGGAGGTATCATACAACTTGCCGACGACGTAAATAACATGTACGAAAGACAATGTCATTTCTTAAAACTTACATTATCAGCTGGCCAAGCAGACGTTGTTCTGACCTTTCCGAAAACCCTTGCCATAAGAAATCCTTAAATTCGCAATAAAAAATATTGAGTCACATAATGGGATAAAAACTATCCTATCTCTCAAGTTGGACCAATCTGCATACAGCGTGCAAAATTTCATTCAAATCTGTTCAGTAGTTTCATTGAGATATTATGTACTCTTTAGTACATAATAGTTCAATAAGTAGTTTAGAAGTTCACAACAATGTAACATGTAATTTTTATATATAAAGATTTTCAAAATTTTGTCAAGGATAGTTTGAATAAAATGTCGTATTTTAGATACCATTTTGTATTGCGAGAATTGATAGTTATTATCAGATTATGTGGTCGGAAAAATATCCGCACATATGAAATACTGAATTAAATTCTTAATCTAATCTAATATATTTATAAAATATTTTATATAAATCGAGATACAAAAATTATGATTTAATTGCAGGGAAAAAACTTTGACCCTAAATTTCTCGTGTTTTAAGCGTTATTTGTACGTTATAGCATATCATTTTTTTTTCTATGATATGAAAGGCATTCATTGAACTAGATTCTTCATGGGCTACATTTCTATTAAAATAATTTATTTCCGGATAATAAGTTAAAAAGTTTCAATAAAGTAAATTTTTGTCCACCGAATGTCGCACGCTTTCTCTAGTAAAGTAAAGTAAAGTTGCAGCCTATTTACGTCCCACTGATGGGCTCGGGCCTCCTCTCATTTCTGAGAAGGGCAAGGAATAGTCTTCGAAATATTTTTTTTCTTATTTCTCCGACATGCAGGTTTCATCACGATGTTTTCCTTCACCGCCGAGCACGTGGTAAATCAGCACTTAAAATTGCAATTAACAATTTCAGTGGTGCCGGTGGGGATCGAACCCGGGTTGCTCGAGTACTGTGAAGCTTACAGCGAGCGCTAACCATCTGAGCTACCACGGCTCTCTCTATGCTGGACAAATATGCATGCAGCGGAGAAGGGAGGAAATGCTCGCCTGTATTATAAAAATTACAATTTAAAGCAAGAGGGCTGGTTTTTTTTTCTCTCAAAGGCAAAGTATATCCATTCAGTATAGTCAGATAAAGATATAAAAGCCTAAAGTTAATAGCACTGACATCTCAGAATAAAGATATTAGCCATTAAGCGAGGAGACTCAACCAGCGTTCATGGCACTATCCTGAGGCGAGTAGAACTGTATGATGATTTAAGTTTTTGGTTTTAGTTGTTTTATTTTTATGTTATATAAATAAATTTATATAAAAGTGATACCAGAGTTCCACAAGCTGACAACCAGTTCACCAGTTCTATGGCTGAAAAGCATTGCGTCGAGGTAGTAGTGCTTATGACTGAGATTGTATTCCCTGAACCTCGCTGCAGGGGCATCCCATAACCCGATTTGTGCGTAAATATTGTTAGTGACTGCCCCTACGGCGAGCAATGCACTGCGCCACGGATGCCAGGTTATAGACTGAAAAAAGACATTAATTATTATTAATTACTACACTACTCAATTAATCACTACTACTATTGCTATTTTATGTAATTAATTCACTTATTAATTAATATTGTTTTAGCACGGTGACAACATTCTTTTGCCGAGATAAAAAAAACTTGGTAACAAGAAGTACTACACTATTATCTTGTCAAAGGAAAAGACTGGTCACAGCTTTATTTTTTGTTTGATCTTGTCGGTACAAGCTGTTTATTATATAATGTTTATTTTTCTTACAACAGAGCTGGTTGAAATTGTAATTCTTTATTTTTTCGGATTAAAAGCCGGAGTAATGCGAAAGCGTTCATCAATCGTAGTTTGGCGGTTGGAGCAATTTTTTTCGGCTTGGGAAATATTTCTTCGCCATAGCTTCGTCAATTGTGAATTGATTTTTCTTTTTTAATTAAATAGGTTATACTACAGGAGTAATTGTGATGTGCCGATATGAAATAGTGTCCCGCTTTGCTGAACACGCCAAGCTTCTTAAAGGCCAATTTGGCCTTCCCTTCCAAGTGATCACGAAACTGCACACTATTCGATATGTCGACGCCAAGGATTCCGATGCTAGATGAGGCAGCAGGGGAGTGCCTTTAAACTGAGGAGATACCACAAAGGGATTCTTTTTAGCGGTAAACGCGCAAACTTGTGTCTTCTAAGGATTGAACTGTACTAGATTTAGCCGCCCTCAATCCTAGACTTTGTTCAGCAAGGACTTGACTTCAGACACACGTTAGTTCCGGTACTCGGCGACGTTTTCAGCTTAACCAGTGCTGACGTCCG
Source organism: Parnassius mnemosyne (assembly GCA_963668995.1). NCBI lineage: Eukaryota > Metazoa > Arthropoda > Insecta > Lepidoptera > Papilionidae > Parnassius > Parnassius mnemosyne. The sequence goes on from CAVLGL010000093.1 coordinate 11,537,538, forward strand.
CACAGCAATGAATGTTACCAGTTTGCGAGATGTCATTGATATGCAGAAGAAACAGCGTTGGTGATAGCATGAAGCCTTGTGAAATACCAGCGTTAATAGGCTTCTAATTAGAGCATGCATCGTCTACTATTGATCCAATTCAACAATTTCTTGGGTGCCCATAAGAAGGGAGCTTTGAAAGAAGCGCTTTGTGCCAGACCCGATCGACGGCCTTCGCTATATCCAAACTAACGGCCAATGCCTCCTCTATGGACTCTACTGCCTCCACCCATCTATAAGTTAGGTAGACCAGCGTGTGGTATATGAGAGCGTAATCCTACCCCGGTCGAGCCGACCCATCATTCTATAACTAGTATAGCTGCACCGTGGCTCTACCACGTGCTAAAGGGTATGTAGTTTTGAATGGGCCTATTTAGACGACATTGAGATTGTAATTTTTTTCTTGTTTAAGAAAACGTTCCCCCACACTAGGATTTTCTCGTGGTGACAGTTTACAAACACAGTTTACAAAGACAAGCATACAGACCCGGAACAATTATTTGTAGGCCATACAAATACTAGTTCCGTGCGGGATTCGAACCCGCGGCCGTCAGCGCAGTAACTCATTACTAAGCAACTGCGCCACGGAGCCGTCAATTATATATTCCATTTAGTCCACTCAAAATGGTAAAAAATAACCTTTAATAAAAAGTAAAAGATAACTTCAAACTACTAAAAAAATAATAATTTCATATTCTGAAGAAAAAATTAAAGACCCCTACTTTAATTTTTCTATACAATTATGTCTTAACAAATATTGATATATCAGAATGGGGAATCACTTAATTCTATTTTTAGTTGTTTGAAGTTCGCTTCTACATTTTATTAAAAATTATTTTTTTACTTTAAAAATATTACTTTCTTTTTTATTAGACCACGCTACTTATTTCATCAAAAATGGGAATTTGCATATTATACCTTAATAGTCCAATTACTTGAATCCAGAACAGAATAAGGCTCAAGTGAAGGCCAGCAGAGTAAATGTAAAGCGTCCGAATTAACTGCGGCGACGGCTATATATCGAGCGTCAGGTGATACTCTTAGAAACAATATAGCATTACGGGCTACTCTTCTCCAGCGTATTGGTTCACTATTGCGACTGTAGGAGGTTGTCATCCCTCGAGAGCATCCTCTGAAAACGTATTTATAAAATATAGCAGATATTGATAATAGCAGCTTAAGTCATGGCTGATATATTGATGGATGGAGGTGGTTTAAAACCATTTGTTTATCATTATTTGGGAAAGGCGTATGTACAGCAGTGGATTTGTAAAGGACTGTAATGATGGTGATGGTAAATAACGATAAATAATTTCTGCCACTCGGGTATTTCTGCCCATGGTTATGTGCTCTAGTAAAGTGAGTCTATTGATATATTTAGATTAGCTGCGTCTTGTTAAGGGTAGTGATATTTGTATCTATGAGCCACAATATCGATCGCAAAAATAGTTCTAGGCCATCAGAATTTGATAGGAGGAAAAGATTTGAAAAATGAGCATATTACAAAACCGATTAGGAATTCTGTATTTTTAAGTATAGTTAGTAAATACTTAGTTTTCTTTTTTATAATTTAAAGATATTTTTACACTTAATGGCCACTTATTCCACACTTTATGGCCGACATGTGCTATTAAGTGTGCAATATGATATCGTTCAAATTCCCGCCTCAGCTTCTTACAGTGGCACGGATCCGAGTGGTCCAATTTTCAATGACTCTTCTGCATAGATCCGACTGAATTTGAGCGATGGCCTGTGTTATGTTCACCTTTAGGGTATCGGTTGATTGTAGTTTGTTTGCGTAGACCTGCAACTTCAAGAAACCCCACAAGAAAAAGTCTAGCGGGGTCAAATCGCATGCCCTTGGTGGCTAATTCACATCAGCCTTGCGAGAGATAAGCTTACCCTCAAATCGCTCATGGAGAGTGCCAATCGTGGCGTCCGCTGTGCGGCATGTAGCGCCGTCCTGCTGAAACTCATGTCATCTAGGTCCAAATGGTTCAACTTGAACCATAAGAAATTGGTAATCTTCGTTCTGTAGCGCTTGCCGTTGACGGTCACCGCCTCACTAGCGTCGCTTTCGAAAAATACGAACCAATGAAGCCTAAAATCTACACCAAACGGTAATTTTTTGTGGAGGAGGTTTTATCACCTGGTGAACCTCGCGAGGGTTGGTGTCGTCCCATATACGAAAATTTACGGCTTGTTAAACAGCCACTCATCTAAAAATGCATCTCGTGGCTAAAAATCATTTTCGTCCAAAATTGGGGTCCTCTTCCAAACGATTCGATGCCCAGTCAACGAACAAACAGCGTTGTCTATGGTCATGAACTTTCTTGTCTGCGAAAGCAGAGTGCTTGTGCATGGCGAGGAATCGACTGATGGTTCTCGGCCGATCTTGCGTTTCTTGAACGTACGGGTATTGCTTAATTGTTTACCGAACCGGTCGTTTCAAATTTGGCCACCAAATGTTGGTGTCGATTGTGAAGGGCCACCACGTTTACCGTAAAATGAGCACAATACACGCAACGTTTGCACTAACGAACACTCATTTTGATAATAAAGTTTTATCATTTGAACGTGCTGTTCAATCGTGTAACTTGCCATGGTGATTTGGCATAAGTAACTGAATAATAAACAGAAGATTTGATAGATGTCACCAAAACAAAATGGCTGCCACGGGCTGCCAAAATCTACCCGCGCCAATTGAAAAACCCTTTACTTTACGCCGGTATTCTGTGAGAGGGTGGTCAGCCGACCTATTTGTGCTACAATTGGACATATTTACGCAAAAAGGAACCAACGTAATTTGTGTCAAAAATCTTCAGATGAAAAAAAATGTTTGTGGTCTATACTATTATGTGATGCAAAAATTTTGCTAAAGTAACACAAATAAGAAGAAAAATTACAAACACAGACACACACCACATAGATCCATTCTTCAAATTTCATAACCTCAAATTAGCTTTCTTTTTAGGGTTGGATCCTTTTTGCATAACCACGTCCAATTATAATATAGCTACAGCGTGACTCTACGAAGTATAAAATATTCTGTAAAATTCTTTCCGTAATAATGTGACAACAATAGGCTTAAGTTTTTATTAAATGTTTTGTAAATGGTATTGGTAGAGAAAACGCACTTACATAACATAAGAGTTTCCCGTCGGGCTCCATTCCACAGCTGTGACGGAGCAGGTGAGGATATCTCCTTGGGAGCATTCGCAGCTGCTATAACCAACACATTTACTTAGCATGTTATCGTGGATCTCGGCTGTTCTGTCTTGTGTTCCTAGCTGAAAATATGTTATATTTTTATTCATTGTTAAGCGTTTTGCTGATTTTTAAAAAGCTTTCCTTTGAAATTTGACCACGGATTTTTTCCCCTGATACATATATCTTGTTCTTCATCAGAGCTTGATTATGGGCCTTTCACATTATAGGGATGATTTGCCATAATCCACACCAACGCTTGGCAGGCTGATCAACGATCGCAGTTCCAGACGTTTCTGACCTTTGACCCTGATTCTCGTCTGTGTATTTTAGGCCGGGCATTAACTAGATGATTATGCTGTCATATGTCGGAAGCCGTAAGAACTTTTTGGTACTCGTATGTCCTATAGTCGCCTCTTGATATGCTATACGGACTTTTTCACACTACCACTAACTGGTAGATCAGCTCTTTACAGTTCATTTCTGGACAAGGTGGCGGATATAATAAGAATGTATTGCCGTAACTGCCACGATTCACAGTGTAGGAGAGCGCAGAGCTAGATGTATCGCCTTACACGCTGTGCCCCGATGCTACTTTCACATCTGGAATATACGAGATGATTTTAAGTTGATGTTTATACTGCCATCTGTCAGAAGCCAGGAGATCTTTCTTGCCTTTTTCATCGACAGCCTACAACATACACAAGAGGAAACGAGGTGATGAATTATGTTATGTCGTTACCATACGGATAATGATATTATAACTCAATAAGCACCGCTTCTAAAAAAATTGTGTAGAGAATTGATTAATGATGCACTAATTGCCTTGCGGTACTGCTGTCACCGGTTTGAATATTTTTGGCCTGTCTCATCTAGAAAGATTTTGACGTAACCTAACAGATTAATCGGGCAACTTGCTCTATCACCGAGAGGGCGACCATCCGTCCCAAGGAGGTGTCGGATTTATCGTCCACAAGTCTCTCGTTAACAACGTTGTAAAGATTGAGAGTGTGTCGACGAGGGTTGCGTACCTTATACTCAGAATCACCAAACGGTATTTGCTAAAGGTCATACAGGTTTAAGCACCAACCTCAGCACACCCCGATGAGGAGGTGAAGGAAATGTATGAGGATATCTCTAGAGCCATGCATTCCTCCAAACCCACTATACAGTGTTAATGGGAGACTTCAATGCAAAACTAGGCACAAGAGAGAACGGTGAGCTGAAAGAAGGGAAATTTGGAATAGGGCAACGGAACCCAAGGGGCCAGCAGCTGGCCGACTTCATGGAGAAAGAGGGACTCTCTATGATGAACTCTTTCTTCCAGAAGCGGCCCCACAGGAAGTGGACCTGGTCGAACCCCGACGGTTCCACAAAAAATGAGATTGACTTTATTATGACGATTAGACGATAACTGTTCAGTGATGTCTCCCTGATCGCGAGGGTGAAAACTGGTAGCGATCACTGAATGGTTAGAAGCATACTGAACCTAAACGTTACGTTGGATAGGTCTCGTCTGATGAAGTCAACGCTCCGTCCCCCTCGTGCTCTGTTCCAAAGTCTCGAAACCTTTCAGCTCGAGTCACAAAACCGTTTTCAGTGCCTAGAAGACTGCAATGAAGTGGACGATATGAATGACAAGCTCGTGCAAACTGTCCATGCGGTCGGAGTTAAGTTCTGCAAGACCCGCCGCAGAAGAACACAAAAACTCTCCGATCACACTCTCAATCTCATGGCTGTTAGACGGGAGATGAAGCTGCATTCTTCAACAGATTTGACAGCATACAGGCAACTGAACAGACAGATCTCCAAATGCATGCGGCGGGAATTACGCAACTTCAATACAGCTCGTATTGTAGAAGCGATCGAGCGGAACCAAGGCTCCAAAGTCTTTGCCAGAGATCTGTCTGCCAGAAAGAGCCAACTGTCGAAGCTGAAGACCGAGTATGGCAGCATCGTTTCCGGGGCACCTGAGATTTTGAGTGAGATTGAGAGGTTCTACGGGCAGCTGTACACGTCATCGTTGGAGCCACACCCAAGTGTGAGTGACGATCCAAGAGCGAATCTTATCCGACACTATTCCGAAGATATCCCGGACGTCAGTCTGAGAGAGATTAGAATGGCTCTCCAGCACCTTAAAAACGGCAAGGCCGCAGGCGAGGATGGAATTACAGCGGAGCTTCTGAAAGCGGGTGGAAGACCAGTACTTGAAGTCCTTCAGAAGCTCTTTAATTTCGTCCTCCATGGTCCGGCATTACACCGGAGGCGTGAAGCAGAAGTACGGTGGTCTTGTTCTTCAAGAGAGGTGACAACGCTCTCTTGTAGAACTACAGACCGATTTCCCTTCTGAGTCGCGTCTACATGCTGTTTTCGAGTGTCATTACGAATCGTCTCGTGCGCAGACTTGACGACTTCCAGCCTCCCGAACAAGCCGGTTTCCGAAAGGGCTTTAGCACCATAGACCACATACATACCCTTCGGCAAATTGTACAGAAGTCCGAAGTGTACAATTTGCCACTATGTCTGGCGTATGTGGACTATGAGAAAGCCTTTGATTCCGTCGAAATTTGGGCGGTGCTGCAGTCCCTTTAGCGGTGCCAAGTTGACTGTCGGTATATCGAAGTGCTGAAGTATTTGTACAGTAGAGCTACAATGGCTATCTGAGTACAGAACCAGAGTATAAAACCTATCCAATTGCAGAGAGGTGTAAGACAGGGTGAAGTTATATCCCCGAAACTCTTCACCGCTGCATTGGAATACGTTTCCAAACTTCTGGACTGGAAAGGATACGGTATTAACATCAATGGCAAGTACATCACTCACCTTCGATTTACCGACGATATAGTCCTTATGGCAGAATCGCTGGAGGACCTAAGCACCATGCTCAATGACCTCAATAGTGTCTCCCAACGAATAGGTCTTAGGATGAACATGGACAAAACAAAGATCATGTTAAATGTCCATGTCACACCTATGCCGGTAGTTGTTGGGAGTACTAAGCTCGAAGTTGTTGAAGAGTATGTTTACCTGGGACAAATAGTCCGACTAGGTAAGTCCAACTTCGACCGAGAGGTCAATTGACGTATTCAACTCGGCTGGGCAGCGTTCGGGAAACTACTACATATCTTCTCGTCAGACATACCTCAAAACCTTAAAACGAAATTGTACAACCAGTGCGTGTTGCCAGTGATGACCTACGGATCTGAGACGTGGTCCTTCACTGCTGGCCGTGCTGCTACGTGATAGATTTAGAAATGAGTATATCCGCAGTAGAACCAGAATAACCGATATAGCCCAACGGATTAGTAAGCTGAAATGGCAGTGGGCCGGCCATATAGCTCGAAGAACCGACAACCGATGAGGAAGAAAGGTTCTTGAGTGGCAGCCTCGTGCGGGTAGGCGAAGTGTAGGGTGACCCCCCACGAGATGGAGTGACGACATGGTAAGACATGCAGGAAGTCGATGGATGTAGGTGGCTCAGGACCGTGCTCTGTGACATTCTTTGGGGGAGGTCTATGTTCAGCAGTGGACTTATGAAAGGCTGTATTGATGATGATGATGATGATAACAAATTAGTGAGCTGAAATGACAATTGGTCGGCCAAGCAGCTCTAAGAGTCGACATCGATGAAGAATGAAGTTTCTCTTGTCAGCAAATGGAAAGCGTAGTATAGGCGACCCCCTAATAGATCGAGTGGCAACTTGATGAGACGTGTAGGAAGTCCATATATGAAGATGACACGGGACAGTGCTTAATGGTAATTGATAGAGGAGGCCTATATCCAGCGTGGACTTGTGAAAACCTGTTATCCACTCAAGCGCAAGATCAGCGTTGCCAACTTTCGGCTAACCGCCAGCGACCGCGAGGCTAATACAATGTTATTTGATCACTTCCGACCTTGGCGATAAAAACACTTGTCGTTCGCAAACTACAAGTGATATATCGAAATTAAAAATAAAGTTATAAGGCTGAATAATTAAGAAACCTAACTATCTAAAAGTCTAGAAGTATAATTTTAATTTGAAACTCTAAAAAAAAAGTTAAACTTGAAAAACAGTAATGAAAAATTTTACTATCTTTATAAAAATACTTATTTGATGAAAATCCCTTAATTTTATATTCATTTTAATAATATTTAAATAAACAAGATTAAATTAATTTTCTAACAATACCATAATAATTAAACTTATTCCTATGATTCATTCTGTGCTTATTCTAAACCGACACACACTGCACGATCACAGATTGTTAACTAATTTGTCAATTTTTTTAGTTAACCTTCTGCATGAGTATTGCTACTAACATTATATATCGTTGAATAATTTCATAGAAATGAACTTTATGTAAATATTTTCATAGATAAGACGCGCTAGTCGATTTTTTTGGCATTTTATTAGACTATATCGTGAGGGGCACCCGGTGGCAGACAACTCGTTTTTTGTTTTGGGTACCATGGTCCCCCGGGGCGCTTGAGTGCTTAAAATATATGTCAGATTACATACAGATAACATATTCAGACAACATAACTGTTCAAGTGATGGTAAATACCTATTGCAGCCCGTGGACACCTGTAACTAACTTTAAACAAAGAAGGCTGTAAACACATTATTACTTCTGAGAACTAAGATGGAATGCGTTTAGACGCATAATATATGATAGATATATCAGAGTCAGTATGATAATAGGGTTAGCCCTATTGATACAGATGTTTGGCAGCAAAAACAAGTAACCTATCTAACTAACCATAGTCAACTCTTTTATTATATATGACGTAAGATTCAATGTTGAATTCTTTGGCATACAGAATGAAAATTTTTAAGTTTGGTACTTTATTTTTTCCATTTATTTACTTACAGCTAACATTTCTCCTCTGGGGTGAAACTTACAGCAAAAGATTTCCTTCTTCGTTACACCTTGGTTAATAGGTCCTTGGGTGCGCCAACTCCATTTGTGGTATTTACGTCCCAGAGCTGCCACCAGAATGTTATCGTTGCTCCAGTCAAGAAGTTCTGGAACTTATAATCATGTTCTACTCTTTACAAGCGCCCAGGCTTTGGGCTATCACAGCTCTAATATAAATCATGCTTTAAGTTTAATTTAAAATTATTGTAATTTTTTTTTTATAGAATGAGGCTGACAAATTAGCGCACAGTCTGCTCATAGACATCTACATTTATCTTCGATTAAGAATCAAAATGCAAATGCGTTGTTACCCCTGAGGAGTAAGATGGAATGCCTCGTTTCCAGTAAAAAAAGATCCTCGGTTCTCTACACTTACCATAAAAAACATAGCAATATTAAGCTGCTATTTTACGCCGGTATTTTTTGTGAGTGTGGTCCTACCCCGTCGAGTCCACCCGTTCATGCTACAACTGTAGCTCTACCACGAAAAACTTAATTTATAAACAAATACTTACAAGCGGCTAGGCTGTATCTAGGTAAATCTAGGATGCTGTCTGCCGATGACAATAATTTTCTATCTCGCGGTATACAAGGCCAGGGTCGCAAGTAAGCCTCCTCTTGGTTTCGAGCTGGGCATAAACGAGAGTGTTGTTGAGTGTGATGGTTTTGAATATTCAGCGGTTCCAGTCCAAACGCTTCGTCTAAAAACATTGTATATTTCTTCTGTTGCAAGTATTTTGAATACTGAAAAGATATGGTTATGTAAAATTGCTTGATATTAGGTACTGAATATATCATCATCATTATATTCATTAATAAAATAATATATTACAGCCTATGAAAACCCTCCTGCTGAACATAGGCCTCCCCCATAGATTGCATCATATAGGCCCTATATTATAGGGGATATTAGTGATAGCTGCCACAATTGACAGACGAGTTGTCAACTATGTACAATACGTGCTCGTGCCACGTTGCAGCTATATTTTGGTTGTAGCAGGAATATGTGGCTCGATTGGGGTAGGACCACGCTCTCACAGAATACCGGCGTAAAATAGCAGCTTAATGCTACTGTGTTTCATATGGTGAGTGTAGAGAACCGGAGACACTTTTAACTGGAAACGAGGCATTCCATCTCAGTTCTCTAGGGTGACAACGCATGAGCGTTTTGATTCTTAATTAAGGATAGATGTAGCAGGTTTGTTATCAGGAAGATGCTGCTGCCCATTTTCTGTTTCACATACCTCTGTTGCCTTTTACAACACCCATGGGTGTTGTAAGCTGATGTTATGCGGCAGTGGATTCCCTTACGTGCCATTACACGCCGCCGTTGCGTTTAGCATTGTCATAAAGGCAGGTAAAACAAAGTGACCATACACATATTGTATATTCAATTGTGTCTAGACGCTATTTTGGTACAAAAATCAGGTGAACTGTGCGCAGTGGCAGATGAATGCGGTGAAGGCTGCTATGAAAAATAACATATAAATATATAAAGAAGATATCAATTTCGAAGACGTTCATGTTGAGCTCTGGACCATTTAGTGGCTGGTAATGATAAATAAAAAGTAGTACCCAAACATCGACGTTGTTACAGGTCACAGGCGACGATTTGCGCCTGCGCATTGCGTCTATTGACTCGCGTGGTGGCACGAACCTATCCGTTCTCTGTCTGTGTGTGTTAGTCTGTAAAACAGATATTTTAAAGTTAGATATATGTGTTATAATCCTTATAACGACAATATATTATATTGTTTTCTTTTAGAATTTTCATGGCACCATGTTTTCCATTAGTATTTACATAGTGTAATGTAGTAAATTATACAAGTACTTTTTTTAAATGTTATTTTGTTTAAAAGTTTAATTATATTTTATTTAAATTTAATATTTATTAGGATATAGTAAATTTCAAAAACACATTTATGGTAGACTAAGAGTACGAATTGTCAAACTAAAAGGGAAATCGTCATGAATTCCTTGGTTAGTCGTCTTTACTTGATATTCCAGTTATTTAATTATTTTTGGTGTCCAAAACCCAATAATATTGTTAACCAGGAAGTGTATATTGTAATATTTTTAGGTGCTTATCATTATTATTTATTATCTTGATAAAGAAAAAATATTTTTTTTCTACAACTGACTACATCTTTTGGACTTTGGGAGGTAGTACTTAAGCTGGTATGTGTTTATTTATGCATGTCTGTTTTTATCCGTAACTCTTAAATCATTCGAGAAATTACGAAAAATTATATGTCAATTAGTCATAACTACACGGGTAACATAAACTATATTTAAATAAATATGGCATTAATATGTGAACTATCAAAAACTTACGACCTAAAAAATTGTTGGATCGTGTAAAGTATCATATCACAAGTAATAAAAAAATATTAGAGTTACATGAAACGAGTTTTTTGTTTTAAATAAAAAAATTACTTGCTGACGATATAATTCATTTAATATAGAACGTTTATCAACTAATGTGCTTCTTGGGGCGATTAAGTTAAAGTCATGATCACTGAAAGTTATAATAGTTCATATTTATCATAACTTTACTGCATCGTTTTGCACACGATACTACTGTAGGTGGTGAAGTTGCGGGAGATAAATGAGCGGTAACCCTTTTGCCCTTTCGTGTAATAATTCTTTAGTACAATATAAATTATATCATTTCGCGAGTAATAACTATATAAAAGTAGCAGGAAAATTCGAATTTAATTTCCTTGTTATTTATTTTAAACTTCGTCTTCTTTTGTACCTTTTTGTCCGCGACATAAACTATGTCGACATCTTTTTTTAATGTTTTTGCGTGGCGTATTTAATACTAGCTGTTCCCCGCGACTTGACCCGCGTGTAATTTAGGGTTTTAATTTTACTGCGCGGAACCTTAATTCTTTTTCTAAAATATAAGTAGCTTAAGTTACTTCTTATAACATCAGCTATCTACCAGTGAAAGTACGGTCAAAATCTGTTCAGCCGTTTTGGAGATTAGTTGGAACAAACAGACAGACAGACAGAAAGACAGACAGACAAAAATTTTTAAAAACGTGTTTTTTGTTCTGGATCAAATCAGGATCTGAATCAGATGTCTTGGATCTGGATTGCCTTATAATGCGACACTGGACCAGGCACCAGGCAGAGCACTCCGGATTTAAACCTAAATTTAGATTACGTTAGAGCTGTGTATCTGTTTTGTTGTGTTTGTGTACGTAGGTCTCTCAATAAGCTTTGAGATGCTCGAAATTTAAAAATGGAACGCACTCGTGTTATATGTTTCTACAAAGCAAATTTATTTAAAAAGAGTACTCCATAAGCCAATTGCTCAATATTAAAAAAAAAACAAAGTTCTATTAGTTTTCCTGCAACGCTTCCCGCGCTTTTCATTTAAAACGATGGATCTTAACCGTGAACATTTGCGCGCTATGATATATTATGATTTTAAATTTGGTTTAACCGATCAATTAAGTTTACAACGGTTATAATCAGCATTAGGGGACTCAGCTCAATCACGCGCAACAACTTTTAAGTGGTTTGCTGAATTCAAAACGAGTAAAATTATTCTTAAAGATGACCAAAGAACCGGGGCCCCGCTAACAGCAGTAATGGCAGAAAATGTATGGACTACTGAAATGTTGGTGCGAGAAGACCCACAAATTACATATACGGACATCGAAAAGATTGTAGGAATTAGTTCAGGGAGTATTCATACCATCCTACATCAACATCTTGGAGTGAGGAAGCTTTGTTGTCGATGGATCCCTCGTTTGCTCTCCGAAAGCGAAAAACAGACACGTGGATTGGTGCCATGAAATGCGTCTACGTTTTGAAAACGGGGCATGTTTCATACAAAAATATAGCCTATATCCTATGCTGGTTGGTTATCTATAATGTTGTAAAATTTAATCAAAATCCCTTCAGTAGATGAACCATAAACATCTAAACAAACTTTCACATTAAAATATTATGGTAGGATTGTAGGGAGGGATGATAATAATGAGTTCGATCTTTGGATCCGTTGGATCTATTTAGGCTCTTCCATAGTCATCGCTTTCGATACTCAAGAATAGGGTGATAAATTTAATTACACCGTCACTACGCGGCAAGGTTAAACATGTCTTAACATGCATTGTTATTAAGTAAAGTTTACTACAGACATCTTTAAATGTATACGTAATTATTACAATCAAATTACCGGTTACATTAATGCTTTATATGTAAATGGAGAATGGATGACTTGCAAACGCGTTGGATGAAATTAAGCTCTTGTAAAAATAATTATGCATGACAAAGAAGTTATTATAATGTTGTATTGTAATTAGGAATATTTTCTACAGGGTAATGTATATTTCAAAAAATAATTTGTATTTCCCTCAACTAATTACAAAAAATATTTCATGGGTTGAGTTTGAGCTCATTGTTGTGAACGTCCGTCCAGATCCCCATGAGAACATGAAGAACATGGGGAATGGGGTACTTGAGGATGATGACCAAGATTTGAAGTTCTAGTTTCCGAAGGTTGTTGGTTGCGTGTTCATATCACGTCGGGTGGTAACCACTGTGGCGGGCTGGCGGGTAGAAGGAAAAGGGGAGATCTCCCGCCGAGCAAGGTGTTCTGCCCGGGGAGCGGCCAACGCTCCGAGTGGTAGGTAGTTCAAAGCTATGCTATATATACTGCTCCAACTTCGGAACTTTGTTAGCGCGATTTAGTCTTCGATTTGTTTTAGTTACTTTCATAGCGTAATGTCTTATGAAATTTTGCTATGGGGTAATACGACTGATATTGAAGCTATATTTGTTTTGCAACAGAGAGCGAGAGAGAGGCGATTTATAACCTAAATTGTAAAGAGTACCTCAGAGAAAAATTTAAAGAAATAAACATATTAAATTTGGCATCTCAATATATTTATGAAAATGTAATGTATGTACATAAAAACATAAATAGCTTTAATAAGAATAAGGATGTTCATACCTTAAACACTAGGAACAATAGAAGCTTGTAATGCCAGTTACTAGACTCCACAGAATTAGTAATTCATTTATGGGGCAATGTATACGCTTTTACAACACAATCCCAGAACATGTTCAAAGTTTGTCAATAAACAAGTTTAAAAGTTTTATTAAAGAAAAACTGTACAAAAAGGGTTATTATAATATCAAGGAATACATGAATGAAAATAACCCCTGGGAATAAGGTGATCGCCACTATGCTGGTTTTATGGTTTTTGAGAAACATTTTACTGATGTTCCTTTTTTTACAACTAAATCATTAAATTCTTCTCCTACTGTCGCCGAATCATTGCTTAAACAAAATGTAAAGGCTTTTAACAAAAATAAGTAATATTTATTCTGTAAATACTGGGAATAGATACTACCTAGTAGTACTAGTTATTCACTTCCACCGAGTCAGTAATTCATTCTTGGGGTGATGTATACGCTTTTACAACCAAACCCCAGAAAATATACAAAATTTGACCTGCTCAAAGTTCAAAAACTTTATTAAACTAAGTTTGTATAGAAAGGTTTATTATAATGTTAAGGAATTTATGGATGATAATAACCACTGGGAATGAGGTGATCGATACCAAGCTATTTCGAATATGTTTTGAGTTGTTAACATACATGACTGTAAGCTGTTATTTTAAAAAAGTCCCAAAAAAGTGTTTTTGAACCAGTAGTAACTAAACAAAAGAGTGACATTAAATAAGTATTATTTATAATCAATATTGAATAAAAAAAGTTTTTGTTTGTTTCCATTAATTTAAAATAGAATACTAGTTCCATTTTAAATTAATATTTTTCCCTTTTGTTTACTAAGTATATCCATTCAGCGAGGAAACTTGTTCATGAAACACACCGCGGAGAATACTGTATGATCAACTTAGTTTAGTTTTTATTTTATTACTGTAATGTAATAAATATTATATACAAGTATAATAAAATCGAAACAGAATATTTGCTATGCGATTGCATAATATTTATTAAATATTACATAAAGGTAGCCTTTTATAACCGCTTCTAGTTTTTCTAAGTCTAAAAAGGTCAATTTAATTAGCAGTAATAAATACGTTACTTGATTTTGTTTGCTGTAATACAAATAACAAAGCTATTAAGGTTTGTTCCCTTTATGCGTTCTTTGATAATTTAAGAACCCAATTATAAGAATGTATTTCTCTGTATTAATAAGTTTCGAAATATAAATTAACCTTAAGAATATACATTAACAGAATTATACCATATTATTTTTTTTATCGTTGATATCTTATCTCCTATTCCGGAACGTTGTTAAATTAGGCCGTTGTAATATAATGTATTTCTGCGCGTGATGACTGTATAATGACTGTAGATGCGTTATACAGTCATCACACTCAGATTTTTTTTAACTATATCTTCTCCTGTGTAAGGTGTAACAGTGGAAGGGCGATAATATTTTATTGAAGGGGCGTGAACCACATTAACCTAAGTTCAAAATAATGATATGATTATAGAATTATGATGATTGTGTTGATAATAACTGTGGAAGACTGATTCTTAAAAGTCCTGTCCTTTTAATGAGTAGCTATTAAAATATTGCATTAGATGTCTATACTGGTGTCTACCAAAACGTGTTAGGACTGAACAATATGATTTAAAGCAAAAACAATTAAGTAAAAATAAATTCATAAGGAATTTCAATTTAAAATCTTAGTGTTTAGTAATTTAGCATAATCCCCTGTTTTTTGCCGACTTCAGAAAGGAGACGGTACTCAATTAGACTGTATGTTTTTTTATGTGTGTTACCTCATAACTTTACTGGGTGAACCGATTTCGATGGTTCTTTTTTTATTTGAAAGCTGGTACTTCACTTGTGATCCCATATGAATTTGATCAAGGTCAGACCAATAGTTTTTGAGTTATTCTTAATAATGTATATTGAAGTCGGCTGTACAAAATTAAAAATTTTGTACAGCCGACTTAAATATACCGATTTTGTATGTACCTATATAAAATAATACACTGAAAGTATAATAGAATTGAGAAACTTCTTTTTTTTATAAAACTCAAGTGCCAAGCTAACATTTCATTTGATGGTATGTGGCTACTGATGCCCATTCAAACAAAGTAGGCTGCAGATGCGTTGTCAATTCTGAATATTGAGGAATGCACACATTCTGTAATTATATATAGATCAAGGACGTGACTACGTCGATGCGCGCTTACGATGTAGTGATTTTAAGCACACAAAGTCCTGGTTTTGTATCCCTGGTCGTGCCAAAACCTGTTGTTGGGTTGTTCTATCAAGAAATTCTCAGTAATTGCCCAGAGTAAAGCTGTTGGTCCTGCGTCTGATCTGTCACCAGTTGTATGAGATTGCCGTCAGATAGAACGATGGGTGTGAGGGAATGGAGTGTGCTTGCGCACATACTCGTGCACCATAATCCTGTACTGCGCAAATGTCCCCGTTGGGACTGGCCGCCGTGACTTGGGATAGCAGCCAATTGGGTTATAATGGATATAAAAATAAGAAATAAAATGAAGTTAACCACAAAATGGAACAAATAAGCAACAACAATAAGTATGTATATATCATTAGTACAAACATAATGACTGTCAGCACGTAATAGGTAAAGCTATTCTAGTTTTATATCTTTACAAGATATTCTTCCTGCCTTTTGACATAACATTATTGATATTTGATATATAAGTTGTTTGTATTAAAAACTTTTTATGTTTAATTTAAAAAAAAATATTAAATTAAATATTGATATTGAAAAATTATAGTTGTCTAACTTTAACATAATTTTTTTAAAACGGAATACGAAAAACCACAACGCTAATTTTCAGTGATGACCAAGAAGTTTTTTTTTCAATTCATATGTCAAATAAACAGTTACGTTTAAAGATCTTTATAGGTAAATAAAACTTTAAGAGTACTATTAAAAAAAAAGTTCGGAATGCAAATGAATACTTTACAAAGTGTAATTTTCGTTTAATCTAGTGACAAACATACTTACGGTTTTTTTCCTTAAAGCTGATCTGTCCATAGTAATAATTTGTTCCCGATCAATTCAGTCACTTTGTTGAATAATAAACATTAGTTTGTGTACTAACCAAGAGTTTATGCGACATTTTAATATAGTTTTCAAAATACCCTCTTTTATAAATATACGTATTAACGTTAGCTGGCATGCAATAAAATGTCTAATGTCTATGAATCCTATCTATGAAATAAGCTACGGCACGTGTATTAAATTAAAACTATTATGTGCTCATACGAAATAGTAATATATTATTAATTTTTCCTGATATTTAAAAAATATAGAAGTCACGCTTAATAATCGGAGAAAAAGGTTCTAAAAGTACGGTTTGGGTCCTTTGGTGACTCTTCGTAATTTTAGTTGTCTCGAGTCCCGGGATTTTCGGATCGAGACTCGAGACGAGACAATTTTGTCGAAATTATTATGTAATCATTTTATTTTCAAATAATTGAAGGAGCCTAGCGCCATGTGTTAGTTTAATGAATAATTACTTGGTCTACTACGTAACTACTGAGTACGCAACACAATAAATTAAACAAAGTTATTAAAGAAGTTATTAAGAATTAGTATGATTTTTAACTAAGTTCGTTTCATAACGATAAGATTTTACTGTTTAGAGGTGCATCTGTGTGTAACTAAAAGAAATAAACAAAGCAATTATTAAGACTGAAATTAACGTTAAAGTTATTTGATTTTTTGTTTAATTGTTTAATAAATGTTGATTTTTATAAAAAAAATGCCTCTTTTTAATACGTTTCACCAGAAATTAACTCAATTAAAATTCTTCAAAAAAGGCTTACCCATCATAAAAAAAACAAAAATTTTTTTCTTACAAGTCTCGAAGTCCCAGGAATTTCCGGGACTTTGATTATAGGCTATCCCATATCCCGGGACTATGAAATTGTCGATGATTCCCAAACCATAAAAAGGAGGGGTTTCTTGGTGAGTATGTATTGTTAACGTTACCTTCTTATTTATAGGATGGGGTGACAAACGAGCACACAGTCCACCTGATGGTAAGTAGTTTCTGTGACCCGTAGACATCTACATTTATGCTTAATAAAGATGAAATGCTTCTTTTCCAGTAAAATGGGTCTCCGGTTCTCTACACTCAGCATACGAAACACAGCAGTGTCAAGCTGCCATTTTACGCTGGTATTCTATGAGAGCGTGGTCCTTCCTCGGTCGAGCCGACCCATTCGTGCTACAACTATACCAGAAATATAGCTACAGAATGGCTCTACTACGTTTACAGCCTATCAAAAGCCCACATGAACCATGAACATAGGCCTCCCCATATATTGCCTCATAAAAGGGATACTTGTCATATTTGTCACGCTAGGTAGGTGGGTTGACAAGTTTTTATTTTTAGTAGTTACTAGCTTATTTTATTTAGTACTGGCTGGTACCAGGCGCGTTTCCGACGCAGAAGAAATAATTGTAGAAATATCGTTTTTAAATTTGGAAGAGATATATTGTTTAATTAGGACTGACAATACATTCATTGAAATTAAATGATATACATGTATATTTCAAATTAGCTGTGCCCCGCGGTTTCATCCGCATATATCACGCGTCTACGCCTTGCGACATGCGAACATCGAGCGAGACATCATGACGGACGGTTGCTGAATTAACAAAGATTTAAAAAGTGAAATGTTACTAAAATTACATGATTAACGTAATTGGTGGTTATGCATGGTACAGGTACTGATACGAATAATGTGGCCTAGTTTGTACCAGCGTTACTATAAAAAGTAGTTATTGTGACATAACTGTAATAGTTAAACATATGGTATCGCAGGCTTTTATGTAGATATTGATATCCTCTATAAAACTGAAGCACATTACTTTGCTCTATTATCAATAGTTTCCGCAGCGTTCGCAATATAAGGATTCCTTTTGGTATTTTTTTCACACCTTGGGTTACATTAACGAAGTTTTCATACGGATCACTAACTTTTTGAAAATATTATATAGCCTATGTTCATCAATGATAATGTAGGATTCTAATGGTGAAAGAATTTTTCAAATCAGTCCAGTAGTTTCGCAGCCTATTCAATTCAAACAAACAAACAAACAAATCTTTGAAATTTTTTATATTATTATTTCAATATTTCAAATAAATTTGCCGGTGCAGTTAGTAGGATACGCGTGCCACCTATTGTAAGTTAATTGTACTATGCCTATAACCTACACGTAAGTACAACTCTTTAAGTTGACAAAGTTTTTCTGCTATCTTATGAATGGTATTGCAGCGCATGAAATACGAACAAACAAAAATTATTTTTTATATTGATAGAATCAGGCGTTACTTTGCGGAAATCCGTTATAATGGGATTGTTATAAACTAATTTGCTTAATTCCGCGTAAAGAAAGAAAATGATGTGTCCTGCCCAGTTTTAAGGGGAGCTCCCACCCTCCCTGAATCGCGCGCTATACCCGTAAAATAACTTGGAGAAATTAGAAGATCCACAATAACATTTCTCCTTTTTTTTTTAAGAATATAGTATTAAAAAATATGAATAATACTTTATTTCTGATGTCACTTTCGTTGTAATCAATAATACACTTTAACAACTTGTAAATAGGATTTCTTTAAGATGCTTGCCGCATTCAGCAAATTAATCGCAGTACCAAATAACATGCACCAAAACTGTAACTCCTGTCATTGCCGATTTATATATCTAGGCATTTATTAGCTACTAGCGATCCGCCCCGGCTTTGCACGGGTGATTTTTTTTGCATCTCTACAACAGCGCCACCTGTCGGGTTCAATTGAGTTTTTAAACTATCCAGGAAATCCTTGGATGCTTAAAAACTCAAATGCACACAAAAAATTCATCAAAATCGATCGAGCCATTTTCGAGTTTTTGCGAGACTAACGGACAGTAATTGATTTTTATATATAGAGATTAGTTCGTTGTCAGTGCAAATTAGTAAAAAGTTTTAGATCCATAATAAATTTGTATATTCATTCTTAGTTACCGCATGAATATGTAATACAATTATTCTATGATAGTACTATATATAATTATTGGATTTGACGGCCGTATGCTCGTTTGCCCCCTCTCTTATAAAAAAATAATTTAGTTGTAATCTCATGAATTATATAATATAATTATCTTCGAGCATTAATGTTCAATCCGGCAGGATTTCCAACGCAGAACTGTAACTTTTTAGTCAAGAATTCTAACCACAACGCAAATCGAAAGGAAGTAAATAACACTATAAAATGGTCAATTATTTTATCAATTTTCAACGTGTTAGAACCAAGCTGCAACTTTATTACGGTTGTAGCACGAATGGGTCGGCTTGACCAGAAGTAGAACACGCTCTCCCAGAATACCAGCCTAAAATAGCAGCTTGATGCTGCTGTGTTTCGTATAGTGAGTGTAGAGAACCTGAGACCCTTTTACTAGAAACGACGCATTCAATCTTACTATCCACTTATCATCAGGTGAACTGTGTGCTCGTTTGTCACCCTTTTTATATTTATATATCTTAAATGTACGAATTAGCTAATTAAGATTTATTTATTTTGAAATTAGGAAAATAACCTATAAAAAATATGTACTCGTAGCATTCTGACTAAAGCAAAAGATCAGATGGAACATTCTATGATTTTTGTTGATTGGGGTATAGTATACTAATTTTATGTACTTCTTTCGTCTTTAACGTCCTTTTTTTATCTACTGCTGAATTTAGACAATTTAAGAATTAACTAACTGAACTGCTTCATAATGATTTCTTATATTTACGCAAATACATACACATATTCGTATCATGTAATAAAGCTAATTTTAAGAATTTGATCGCGTTTACTTTAAAATTTTTGATTCCCTACGTTTCAGGTACTTTACATTATTACTGGGTATTGAGGTGTATAACGTCCTGATGCCCTAGTTAACCAAGCCTACTTTCAACTTTTAATTTTTAAGTTTGGGTCCGATCTACGCAGAACGAGCTTACAGTATCTTGAAGTCTTACAATAAAATTAAATCCAAGCCCAAGCATACTCCTTGGGCTTGGATTTAATTTTAATAACTATGGTATCCCAAGTAGATGGTAGCATTTGCCTTAATGAAAGTAGGAAGTTTTTTTTTTATTTCAATATCCTCGCCAATAAAATATAAATAAATAATAATATATAATAAATAAATAAAATAAAAAAAAATAAAAATATAAATAAAAAAAATAAAATAAAAAAAAATAATAAATGGCTCTACCATGTATAAAAACTAAGAGAGTTATTATTTAAGTTAATATCATTGACAATGTTTTTATTTGAACAAAGTTAAATTCGAAGTATGAACTTTTATAGCTTTTATAGCTTTATAAATGCTGATGATTGTAATTGAAGTTTAATTTTTTTTCTCATTTGACTTCATGTCATTTAATACTTGTAGTAACTGCACGACCGAGTTTTGCTCGGTAGAACGTTATCAAACTACAAAATTATTAAATCCAAATCATTAGAATGTTTCCAAGAAACCAATTAAATATCATATACAAAAACATAATATAATGTTCAAGAATTGCTCGTTTAAAGTAAAGTAAGTAAAGTACAGAATTAATAATTAAGTTCGCTCCATATAATTCAATTTACTGGCAAAGACAAATTAACAGTCAGTGTGATGACGATATTATGCGATAGATGTTTAATAATTGTCCTACAATAATGGCTAACGGATATGGTTTTAGTTAAGATTATAGTTACAGTTATTCATCCAGCCCACTATTACACTTAATTAGATGGCTCCAGGGCGCAGTGGCTTAGCAATGAATTATGAAGTTAAAGGCCAGGGGGTTCGAATCCCGCACGAAACAAGTATTTGTGTGACCTATAAGAAATTAGTCCGAGTCTGGATGTTTATCCTTGTGAAATTTATATTTATAAACTGCCTCTATGAAAAGAAGATCCTAGTGTCAGAGTTTTTTTATAGGATAGGGTGACAAACGAACACACAGTCCACCTGATGGTAAGTGGTTGCTGTGTCCCATTGACATTCTACATCTATCCTCGTTTCGTGACGACTAAGATGGAACGCCTCTTTTCCAGTAAAAAGGGTCTCCGGTTATTCAGTTTGGGGTTATCATATTTAAAAGAATTAAAGACTGTAAAGCATTTTATTTTAAACTTTAGAAGAGACGTTGTTACAGACAGCACGAGGGATCTGTGACAGCAAACACCTGGCCGCCGAGCTTCAGCACGTCAAGCAGGTTCTGCACGACAACAAGCTTCGGGTTCCGCGCCTACGTTACAGTGACCGAGTGAAGCCGGCCACAGTCGAGCGTGTGCCTGCTGTACTACCGTATGTCAGAGGTGTCACAGACAAGATTGGCTACATCTTGAATCGAGCTTCTATTAGAACATTCTTCAAGCCGCCGAAGAAGATTAGTCAGTTCTTACCATCCGTCAAGTGCAATATTCCTCTACTAGATGCAGGAGTGTACAAGCTTGTTTATGAGTGTAGTCTCTCATATATAGGGCAAACAAAACGATCTATGAAAACCCGCGTAAAAGAACACATAGCTGATGTGAAGCACCAACGTTCCGGGAAGTCTGCAGTTTGTGATCATATCCTAGACGGCCCCCGCCATTACATTAGATTTGATAAACCACAAATTCTCGTGAAAGAATATCGATTCCTGCCAAGGATGATACGTGAGGCTATTGAAATTAAGAAACATCCTAATTTCAATAGAGAGGGAGGCTGGGTACTACCACCTGCTTGGGATCCTGTAATTCATAAAATTAAAACTAAACCCAAGCATACCACTGCAAGACTTCAAGACACAGTTAGTTCATTCTGCGTAGATCGGACCAAAATTAATAATTAAAAAGCTGAAGGTACTCCGGGTTAACTTTGACATCGGGACGTCAATCACCTCAGTCCCCCGTGACCACGGTTGCTGCAAAGCAACCGAAACGTCGGGAATATAAAATAAGTTAATTAAACGCGATAAAATCCGTAAAAATAGTTTTATTCAATGAGTAGTGTTCGCGTAAATATAAGAAATCATTTAGAAGAGATATCACATTTGTGGCCTTTCCTTTTCGTATTCGGTTATAGATGTCTATAGGCGGCAGTAGTCAATTATTCGGCGGCCTCACTTTGCTTTTTATCACTATCTTTTAATTTTTGATAACATTATGTACGTGCAGTAAAAAGGAATTTATTTCATTATTTAAAAAATAACCATCTTATTTATGGTACCATGCAATAATTCCTTCTTGTTTGTTGATAAGAAGTAAAGGAAACATCAATTTTTTTTCTCTGTCTGTTACTTTAGTGTACTTATCTTATATCATGTCTCTGGCTGTGACGGTATTTATACAATGCGCCCGGAATTACTTTCTGCTTACATTTTTGCTATATATCTGTCATTGGCAAAAGACACTTTACAAAGATGAGGGGTGTTATTGTGTCACTCACTTTTATGGCACAGTGACCCCGAAATGATTTTTGACCTCCGACACAAGAACTTGCTACTTGTTCTTGTGTGTTATCTTACACCAGTTATTAACAGATGAAAACGCGCGTAGGTCAACGTCTACCCGGTCTCGTCGGCGACATTAGCGCCACCCAAAATACATAGAGTTAAAACACTTGAATCATGTTTATCATGAGATTTCAATAGCAAATCTTTATGTCAAATAAAACATTCCGACCTCGATAATGTTCGTCATATCCCAACTAAGCCAGAAAATTAACCGATAGGTTAATAATAAAACTTTGTATAACATACAGCCACGGGCCTCCTCTTATTTCACGTTGTTTTCGTTCAACGCCGAACACTTGGTAAATCAGCACTTAAACTACAATTAATAATTTCATTGGTGCCGGCGGGGATCGATCCCGGGTTGTTTATGTACTGTGAAATTTACAGCAAGCGCTTAGCCCCTGAGCTACCACGGCTTAGAGTAGGGAGGACAGGTTGCCCCCCGAACAGGTTCCCGCCTTGTCGTGGCGGGGTTGGGGGGGCTTAGAAGCTCTGGCTTGGTCACCCGCGGTGAACAAATAGGAACCCCGTGGCTGGCCCGTGGTGTAGGGCCGGTCCGAGGTGGCCACCCCGAGTGGGCTTGGCGAGCCCACTTCGGATGTGTGTCGGTGGGCTGCGGTGAGAGGGGTGTCCTCTTCCCCTACCGCTGCAGCTGAGGTGGAGTCGCGGAGGAAGAGGAGTGTTGGTATGGCGATGCGCCACTCGCCCTATCCTCCGCGACTCAGATGGGACCGCACCGTTGCGTTGATGCGGTGGTGGTGGTGCCGCGAGGTGAGAGGAGTGACGGTATTGTGACGCGCCGCTCTCCCTAATCTCCGCGGCCGAAACTTGGTTGGCGGCGGAGCCAGAGACCAGATCGGACTCGGGGGGGTACGATACACAGGTGGAGTAAGAGGCCATGGAGGGGGGCGTGCCTTGAGTTCCTGGTGCGCCTTGCCTGAGAAGGAGAATAGGGAGGAGAGGTCCTCCCCCGAGAAGGGGCTGCTATGGGGCGGCCGGCGCTGGTGGGGCCTCGGATGTGTGCGAAAACGTTCCTGTGGCCCTGCCAATGTGCGGCGAAGGGGAACACCATGGGGTTTTAGTCGGTGCGAGTCCAACATAACCTGTCCATATCCCCGCAAGGCGGGTATGCGTAGGCATTTCTCCATGTAAAAAAAGGGAGGACAGGTAGAATTCGTTCCTAAGTTTACTGGTTTTTCGTAGCGTTATCATTATAACATACATTATATATCAATTATTTTCTATAAACGATGACTCGCTGTGTTTTAAATGTTATAGATTAAGTACTACAGTTGACATAAGTTGTTTATTTATGATTATTTTAAATAGTGATTTCTTCGATTAGAAGTCATACTTGTTTTTATTCTTCTCCAACTTTGGATATTACTAACCACATTACAGAGAGTTCATACCTTAGATAGGCTCACAGATTGTTATCTAAATAGTACTCAAGATGTCCTTAAAGAGCTGTCATTAGTCGATACAATGTATGTAACATTAGAAACGAGATCCTTAAAAGATAATGCTACAAAATAGAATATATTTGAACAAGTTATTTTTTTGAAATATTCATTGACTTTTAAATCTAGTTTAGCAGTGCTTATAATTATATCTATATATTAATACATGAAGAGAAAACTTTGTAGCCTTTTTAAGCATATTGAGTTCAGGAGAAGTGTGAGATTTGGTATTGTAAAATTTTTTAAAGAGAAAGGAGTGAAAAAAAACTAATAGTTATATTAATAATGTGTGTTATAAATAAATGAAATAAAATGAAATAAAACATTTATTGTTTACGTTAGTACAGTCAATTTTAAAAACTTACTAATATATCGTTTCTTTACGTTTATAGTACCAAGGTTTATAATAATGTGTTGTCAAACAGTTGCACACAGCAAAAACGTATCATTGGTAAGTAGTAATCGTAATTGAGTAGTAATTGGTAACTAGAGCAAAGAGTATTCACTACGTTTTATCACAGAGGATTTTAAAATTTTGCCAACAAATAATCGCACCTGCACCTGCAATCCCTGGTGTTAAATCAACTTTGATCGACTACGGCATCAGTGAAATTATTCATTAAAAATGTTAAGTGCTGATATACATCCTAAGGGTAGAATGCAACGATAGTAAGGAAACTTGCATGTGTGAGCGGTAAATTTTATTTAGAAAATTGTTTCTTTTTCTAAATAAACATTAATATTTTCTTCTTTATCATAGAGGACAATCATCCGGCTCGAAGTAATTATTTGTAGTAAACTATACAAACCTCTCCTAACGGGGCGATACCAATCTTGTGAAATTCAACGCCTTCCAAACACAAGCGTGTCTCTTCACTGAAAAAAGGAGCCAACTCATCTTGGCTCCTTCATTCCGAAATTTATCACTGAAATACACTGTCCGCCTTCATTTCATTAAGTTCAAGGCCAGAGCAGCTGCAAGGAAGCTTGGAATCCTTGCAAACGTGCGGCGATTCTTCACGCCGGAACAGCACATAAAACACAAAGCGCAAGTCCAGTCATGCATGGCGTATTGCTGCCATATATGGGCTGGTGCTGCAAAATGCCACCTAGTAGCTTTAAAACCTCAGGTTAAAACCAATCTTACCAGCCTCGAACACAGGCGCAAAGTAGGCAGCCTTTCGGTTTTTTACAGGATGCATTTCGGAGAGTGTGCGCAGGAATTGCATAATTTAATTCCTCCCTCTCCCTTCCACCATCGGAATACCAGACGTTCCGCCAGTCTCCGTCCTTTCGCTGTTGACTTACCACGCATTTGAACAAAACACTTTGCTGCGTCCTTCATCATGCGCACAGCAAAGGAGTGGAATAAGTTGCAAGCATCTGTCTTTCCATCCGATTGCTGTGTGGGTGTCTGCAAGGCAAGAGTCTTTTGAATAGGCTTTTGTTAAGTCAGTGCACTTCACCACTTACCATCTAGTGGGATTGTAGTTACGCGCTGGCTCAGTATAATATAAAAAAAGCTTTGTTACTTTCAATATTCGAACCCGCAGACCCACAGCGCCGTAACCAAACCGTCAATCGAACTATGAATTTGTGTAGTCCACCAGAACGTACTAAGCAACGATAGGTACCGTACTGGTTTATAAACTGCATAAAAATTTCGAGCATTGTTGAATTTCACCTTAGTCCTCAGCGATGATTGAAGCATCAATAGCTTATTTTTTTTTAAATTGTGTGACTATTACCTGTAGTAACAATAATAATAAACTTCTAGACCAAATAAAAAAGCAAAGGACAGGCTTATAGTACACACGTAGTGTGTACACAATCTATTTTCTCACTCTCATTCTTCACACATGACTGGATAGAAGTTAGGAGTATGACTAACGGCTTTACGTGCTTATCGAGGGCTTAACACCGTCAACTTTCTGACTCTGTGCTGCTACTGAGAGTTTTTTGACGGACAACCTAGAAATTGACCTTGGCCCAGGATTCAAACTCGAGATCAAATTAACGTCAGCTGACCTTACGACACCTAGACTAACGAGGCAGTCAGCCTTGCAGTTTCAGATTTAGCCTAATTCCTTTTACAGTTTGTTATTCTATTATAATGACAAAAAATTGTTACTAGGATATTTTAAGACTGTAATTTAAATGGATTTTATATTGTTGGGCCTAGCAATTTTCTCCTCTTTATCCGTCTATAAACGGTAAGCTGTTGGACATGGGATCCATACATGGGGAGATTTCTTGTAATCGTCTCACTTAGCAGGCGGTTCGACGATTGCATAACTAAATACCTCGCACCTTTGTCGCTGTATCTAGACGAGATTATTAAACCACGCTCTCACAGAATACCAGCGTAAAATATCAGCTTAATGCTGCTTTGTTTTGTATGGTGAGTGTAGAGAACCGGAGACCCGTTTTACTGGAAAAGAGACATTCTATCTTAGTCCTCACGGCTGACAACGCATCTGCATTTTGATTAACAAACGAGGATAGATGTAGATGTCTATGGGCTACAGCAACCACTTATCATCAGGTAGACTGTGTGCTCGCTTATTACCCTTATCCTGTTAAAAAACTGTCATTTACGTCGGTTAGCTAGATTTTTGAGCATTTTACTTAGTCAACTCTTATTACACCCACAGGATGAGCGATGTAGTGGTTTTTTTACATAGCCACCAAACGGCATAATGTTTCCTATAAGAGGCATTAACCTCCAGTAGAAAACATTGCATCATTGCTATTATATATTAAGGTTACTTGAGGTTAATAGAATTTTTCAGTTATTTCATGATTATCTTTCATGGCCTATTTTTCCACTCACCACCTATTAAAGTTTAAATTTATCTCCAAGTTTTTATAACTAAAGTGTCAATAATCTGATAAAAAAAATAATTATAAGGTTTACGAGGCTATCGTATGTCCTACAGCTACTACTTACAAAAAGAGAACATAAAGTCGAATTGAGAACCACTTATTTGAGAGAGTATGCTAAAATGATCTTGTTTATTTCGTAGTTATGACAAAATCTATTTATAAGTTTCACTGTGATGTTAAACTTTATTGTAAATGATTGAATAAAATTTTATTTACAAAAACCATCATCGGTAACTTTTGACGTAGTAAAAGACATCAACGCGCACAAACAAGAGCTAACGCTTTAATAAAATATTTAAAATATTCGAACACTTTGAAACAAAAAAGAAACAAGAAACGTACGATAATAAGTATGACGATTAAAAAAACCTTAAAATTATAGATGTATTGATTCATTTCCATCGACATTATCATTACAATCCTTCACAAGTCCACTGTTAAAAATAGGCCTCCAGAGCCACCTTCATTCATATCCTGCATTGATTGCAGTCATAAAATTTAATAGAGACAAAGTTTATAGTATATATTTAAAGGCTTTTCTTTATCTTTTCCTTAATGTTTTATACGTGGTAGAGCCATGCTGCAGCTATATTTCTGGTATAATTTTAACACGAATGTGTCGGCTCGACCGGGGAAGGACCACGCTCTCACAGAATACACGCGTAAAATAGAAGCTTAATGCTGCTGTGTTTCGTATGGTGAGTATAGAGAACCGGAGACCCTTTTTACTGGAAACGAGGTATTCCATCTTGGTCCTCACGGGTGACAACACATCTGCATTTTGATTCGTAGTCGAGGATGGATGTGTATGTATATAGGCCACAGCAACCACTTACCGTCAGGTGGACTGTGTGCTCGCTTGTCACCCAATCCTATAAAAAATGTTAATAATTCGTGGTGATATTGAACCAACGGCATCAAGGATTCAAGGATTCTAAGACATACTCTTAGTGTATGGAAGAATTAAAGCTCCGACTTCAGAGCTTCATTACATTCTATTATAAGTCCACTGCTGAACATAAGACATATAAGCCAGCCCCATAGATATCCTAATGTGCGGGATATCTGCCATAGTTGTCACGCTTGGCAAGCGGGTCAAACCGCAGTTTTATTTTTATTCAGCTGTTATGATGAAGATGCTGCTGTTCAGCTCCTGGTTCAGTTTCCCTCTATCGCTTCTTACTACACCCATGGGATGTTATGGGGTAGTGGATATACTTACACTGCCACAACATGTTAATCACACGGTAACAGAAGCTATTATGTAGACATTATTTTATACTTTTAAGTTCTTTGAATTTGGCTTCTACTTTTTACCAAATGTTTTCTTTTATAGGATAGGGTGACAAACGAGCACACAGTCCACCTGATGGTAAGTGGTTACTGTGACCCATAGACATCTACATTTATCCTCAATAAAATCTCAAGATGCAGATGCGTCACCCGTGAGGACTAAGATGGAATGCCTCTTTGCCAGTTAAAAGGGTCTCCGGTTCTTTACACTCACCATACGAAACACAGCAGCGTAAAGCTGCTATTTTACGTTGGTATTCTGTGAGAGTGTGGTGCTACCCCGGTCGAGCCGACCATTCGTGCTACAACTATACTACTAATATAGCTGCAGCATGGCTCTACCACGTAAGAAATTCATATTATATCATGTCATAGTATATTGTTCTATTCTGAACAATATATTATGACATGATGACTTTCAAAAAAATGACAAAAAGTGACGATACGAGTAGCTGCAGAATTTATTTCGCCGATTCTATCCGGTCAGACAAACCTAACTTTGAAACGGAAGCAGATTTGGTATGTTGAAAAAAGTGACATTTGTCAAACGAAATTTATGTTCTACTGTCGAAGAAATCCAGATTTTTCATTAAATTTTTATTACAAACTTAATTTTTACACATATGGCCTACAAATAATAGATACGAGTCTAAATGTTGTCCATTTGCAATTTATGTATAGAAATCGCCACGTTATTTAAAAAAAAATTAAATACTTCACTAAATTTTTAATTGTAAAACATTATTTCTAACATTTATTTCGAAAAAAATGCAACTAGGTTGCTAGCTGATTTTTTGTTCTTTCTGGATTTCATTCGGTTTAATTTTAAAAGTAAAAAAATATTTATAGGCGACTTCAACAAAAGTAGATGATTCTCGAATTGGCTGTTTGTTCCTTTTTTGAACGTCCGTCATGCTATATCTTTGTCAATTTCGAAACTAACTTCTGAAGCTATTACGTGGAAATTATTTTACTCTTATTAGTTTTTTTTTTAAATTAGCTTTTACTTTTCATTAAAAAGTAAATTTTTCAATAAGTACAATTTATGATCTATTTATATTAATTGAATAAAACTACTTTTACGGATTTTATCGCGTTTAATTAACTTACTTTTCTTATTCTTATTAATTCCTGACGTTTCGGGTGCTTTCCAGCACCCATGGTTACGGAGGACCCGCAAAAGCAGTTTCATTCAATGTGTAGTGTTCGCTTAAATATAAGAAATCACTATTTATATTGAATAAAAAATGTACTATTTTATCCTGTAACATTGGAAAACATAGAACACTAACCGGTGAAACTGCTTTTTAAAAGATATATCAATCCCATAAGAGGGTGATAAAGTGTTAGAAATTGTTTAAAAATATAGCAAGACTGACGCAAAAGGATTATAAAAGACGTTGTGTAGGTCCGAGGGAAATGCAGTTAGTGTTTTTATGGTTATATACATTTATAACTTCTCATTTTGACGGACTGTCGAAACGTCATAATATCAATCATTAATCTTTTAGAAAAGGGTTTGGCTACTTATTTTTCCCCTTATTAAGTAGTTGGAATATATTGAAAATTATGTGACTCAGTAGATAACCTACTTGACTCTCGATCTTCGCCTTTGGGATCTAGATATTACTATTATATTATCTTCGATCAGTAACTTCCTATACCCACAGTGTCACATTTAAGCAGCCAAAAATTAAAAGTTATTTGTATAGAAATAAGAGAAACAATCGCATACACAATCTGTTTAATAGTAAGTGTATGGTGTGAAGGTATGAAGACACCTTCATCTTTCCTCAAATAGTTTTGTCACCTCTAAGAATCAATATGGAATGCCTCGTTCCAACTAAGTCTCCGGTTCGTATCACACACAGGTATTACGCTGCTATTTTAGGCTGGTATTATATGCGAGCGTGGCCTTTCCTTGATCGAACAAACCCACACGTGCTGGAGCTATAATACGCCGCAGTGTAGCTCTATCACGTATAAAAGATCTATTTGATGAAATCGAAGGAAATAATTGATATTCTGATTGATTTAAAGAAGGTTGTATACGATTTGCCTGAAATCATTAGAGGCATTATCTTAGACGCCACCTTTCGCAGTTGATATTTTCAGTATCAAAAAATGTTTTAATTGTAGGCTATCTTTCTTATTCTTTCGTAAGAATGCGCAATTCATTCACCACACCTTTGGATTGACAGGATTGCAAAAGGAAAAAATGTGTGGTTTGGTGATGCAGGCATAAAATATTTATAAATATAATAATATACCTAATATAAAGAAATAAATAACATATAAATACATGAAAATACGAATGTATACATTTAAATTATATTATATTCCGTGAGTACCTTCAGAGGCGACAGAGGGAAGCATCTTTCTGTTAAAAAATCAAAATAATTAAAAAAAAATGCGGTTGTCAACACGTCTGCTAAGCGAGGCTACTGCGGCAACTATCCCCTTTTTGAAGGCCTACGTTCAGCAATCCACTTTAAAAGGGCTGTAATTGTAATAGTGTTTTATTAAGCTTTAAAAAGTGCACGTTGAAAGTTGTTTTTGACTAGCATCCTTTATAAGTTCCGAACCAAGCACAAGTTCGCCTGGATGCGCTGCAACAATTCGTGTTGGCAGACTTTATACGACGTTGAAATATTATTTTAAATTTATTAGAAAGATAGG
Organism: Parnassius mnemosyne; assembly: GCA_963668995.1. Classification (NCBI taxonomy): domain Eukaryota; kingdom Metazoa; phylum Arthropoda; class Insecta; order Lepidoptera; family Papilionidae; genus Parnassius; species Parnassius mnemosyne. The sequence continues at coordinate 11,568,526 of CAVLGL010000093.1, forward strand.
CAGGTTTTTGATATTATTTTTAGTTACCGTCATGTACTTCTTCGCTGACGTACTGTAACTTAGAATTAATATGTCTTAATATGTATCTTATGTAGTAAAGCTATACGTAAATAGCGGCATAAATATCTACTTACACTATGTGTAGCAGGAAAAGAATCTATATAATGTACATGTCGTCTCAATTTTTATTGAAGGACTTTACAAGTCTCGAAATATTGTTTTAATATCTTCGGACATAATAATCCTGTTAATGTAGTTTTCACAACCTAGCACCTGTTACACTTTGTATACCGGAGCTGTAATAGCAGCCCCTATGGCTGCTGTAGGTTCATTCATAGTTCAATTAATTTCTTTATATTTACCCTTTAAAATAGGTATTATAATAAGTACCTATTTTCTTGAATTTAAACATTTATACTTTTACTGCGTAATAAACTGTAAATAGAGTTCAGTATCAAAGTTAACTTTTTTTTCGTTAAGTATGATATATATTCAATGCTAGTTATCTTCTGTCATCTCATTACATACCATTTTGATTTTAATTTAAGATATCAATTTATTATCTCGGTAGTGAGCGAGGAGGAAACTTTGAGATACCAGTTAATTAATACCGATTTCGTGCCTAAACCGATAACCCCACTTCCGCTGTCCCACACCGGCGCACTTGTCTTAGAAAACGCACACTTGCGCCAGCGCAGAAAAGGATTAGAGAAAAGATGTTTGAAATAGTTCTTAGTCTCCTCATTCGCTCCAGCGACATCGAACTGAACGCGCGCGTTGATCCTAAGCAAAAAAAGAGAAATAAATACATACGATAGCAGTTCATTCACGGTCCGCGAGCTTTTTGGGTGCAACGACCTCCGTCACGCAGTCTTTTTTTTTTGAACGAACGTCCTTGCGTCGGAACAGATGTCGAACGATTTTTATGACACCTTAATTCTTTTAGAATTTTAATTAACTAGGTGAAGACGAAAATTGTGTATGCGTAGTATGGTGTTGGTGTTTTTTTTTTAAATTAGATGTGAGTAGTGTGGTGCGTCTGTGTTTATCCGTCATTTATCGTCGCAATCCGCAAGTAAGTCTTAGTTTTTATAACCAATGGTTTTATGAACTTAAGATGAGCGTTTAATGTAAATATTAAACACTTTTTAGATTTTTAATATTTATGCTTTTACTGCGTTACCTTATAAATGCTTAGTCAGACTTCGTCGGCTTCCTTTTAATCGGTTTTTAAATGGTTTTTACCTTTTCTTCAATTACTCAGTGGCCTATAATGATAAGTGTAAAAATAATAATTTAGGGTGTATAAAATAATCAACAATGTATTGGTAATGACTAAGTCTATACGCTTCTAAATCGATATGAATGAATAATTATGTATGGAATTATGTTTTGTTTAAAATAACAAATATCTCATGTCCTAGGTAATCAAAAATTTATCTAATGAATTACGTCGTGTGTAATTCCTATGCTAATATTATTTGCAAATTTTTGTATTTTTTCTACATTTTGTTATCTATTTTACTGTTTTTTTTTATTTCAGATCTCTGTTTTTATTTTATTTTTTATATTGCGTTCAAAAGATATAAACAGGCTTTAAAATTTTACGCTTTGTCACAGTTAAATAATGGAAAAAATAGATTTGTACAATGGCAATTTAAAAAAAAATATTAAACCCTCTCGAATTTCCCTCCAACGTTAAAATGTTTTTGATACGTTTAATTTTCGCACGTAAAACGTATATTAGGGAAACCAAAATTGGAAATAGGCAGCAGCATCTACCTGATAATAACTGAAAATATTAAAAAACTGAGGTTGCCAACCCACCTGTCAAGCGTGGCAACTATGGCCAAATACTCCCTATAATATAATATATGGGGTTCCTATGTTGAGCAGTGGACTTTTATAGGCTATTATAAAAACGTATGTTATATTTCTTCGATTTTTTCTTAAATAAAACTTTTTCGAATTCCGTTCTAATGTTCTAAAATGTCTGGCATATAAGCATACACTTTTTATATATATAAAAAAAAAAACATTTTATTTTACCTTCAAGGAGTTGTGAATCTGAGATCATAAAGATATTTTATCTTAAATTTTGTGCTTAAGCAGTAATGTAGTTGTAATATTACAAAACCAATTGATATTGATAATAAGCGACCAAGACAAAAAAAAACATTCCAGAACTCTAAAAATTTTCACTTATGATTAAACACTTTTAAATATTTGGGAACTAATGACATATTCATTAAGTGAAAGTGTGAAAGTGTCTGAGCATGTCACAAACAAATCTGCTCATAAGAGAATTGTCAACAACATTTTATAGTATTAAATGACATAAGCATGTTCAAATTATTCACATATCAAATTTAATTTAATAGAACACAAATTAAACACTCGAATGCAACATATTTAATGCATTGAAAAATCCTTCAAAAACAGTCTTCGTAAATAAAAACTATCGTCAATATTCTGATGATTACTTTGATGCATAACATTAACCACTGAAATCTAGACTTTTTAAGGTTATAAAACATGCAATGCACAAGAGAAAAAGTTAAATTTTTTGTACAGCCGACTTCAATATAAATTATTAAGGATAACTCGTAAACTACGGGTCAGACCTTGATCAAATTTATATGGGACCAAATGAAAAGCACCAGCTTGCAAATAAAAAAAAATCATCAAAACCGGTTCACTTACAAAAAAGTTACGAGGTAACACGCATAAATAAAAAAATACAGTCGCATTATAATTATTATATTATTTTTAACCGACTTCAAAAAGGAGAGGTACTCACCTCTCCTTTTTGAAGTCGGTTAAAAATGGGGCAGCTTAGGAAAATTCGAAACAACGTTGTCGTGAAGCCAAAAATTTAAATTACGTATAATTTTATTATTTCTGTACGTTGACAGAATAACCATTTCAATAATTGCAAAATTAATAATATTATAGCTGGTGTTAGTCAGCAGCGTCTAAAGATGAAAGACAGCTGATACCGACCGATTGTGAAAAAAATCTCTTTACTATTATTATACCATTACTGCCTATTAAAAGTCTGCCGCTGAACACCGGCCTCCCCATATATACCTCAAAGGAGAAATATTTGTCACAGTTGCATCGCTTGTTGGCTAAGCAGGATGGCAACCGCAGTTTGCTATTTTTAATCAGCTCTTATCATAAAGATGTTGCTGCCTATCATCTGGTCAAGTTTCCATCTATAGCCTCTTATTACACCCACGGGTTGATAAAGGATAGTGGATATTCTTACACCGTTACCACACTCCTTACTATGGAAAAGGTTATTCACGAGCTACTAAGAATGAGGCGGTAGAACCTCAAAATAAAATAATAAATAATACAAATCAAATGATAGTAAATATTATAACAAAGATGTCTTATATATTAAAGTAGCAACCTAAACGGCGCCAACAGTTAGGCAGCAGGCAAGATGCATCCCTACGATCCATGTGAGCAGTATTTCGAGAATATTATATGAAGTTGTTATTTCTTCGTAAAATTTTGTTAATTATTTAGATACGTCAATTACCTTACAATGTTTTTCTTTACCACCAAGCACAGATACGTGTACTATATATGTCAAAGATTATTTATTTTACGTTAGATTTTGGGTGTGTATATTTTCTTTTTCGATAATATGTCATTAAAACTGCACGGCACAATTTATCATTTTCTAGTATAAACTCACAAATTTTGTTGCAGTACATATATCGTGTTAATAAATTACATACCATAAGGACAAGAACATTTTTGATACAAAATGTATTTTAGTTACATGGGGGGCGGGATGAAAGTGTTTGGTTGGCACAGCCACATTTGAATGTATTTTTCTCCGAAAATGCAGAAAAAGAAAGCAGTACAACTTACTCCAAAAGTCGAGTAGGTACATTAAATTAGATATGTTCTCTACAACACTGTACTGTATGGGTTCGAAAGTCATACAAAAAGAAAGCCATCATAATTTTAGATCGGAACTTAAAATTGCAATTAATAAGATTAATACCGTAGAGTTATTTTAAGCTTCTATTTTAAGTCAGAAGTTTCGAGAATGCGGTCCTTCTCCGGTTAAGCCGACATAGCAACTGCATCCATTACGTGGCAGGACCAGATGCAGTGTGGACCTTCCACGGAAATATAATTGATTCCGAGCTTAAATACCGTTAATAAGCTTAAATATCTGCAATGTTTGAGGCGCGTAAACTTATTTAAAAGAGCTTAATTTGTAGACGGTATTCTTTTTATTATTCGGAACAGGTTATTCAGAAACAATATTCTTAAACTAAAAATGATCTTTGAGCATTACACCTATATAATACAGTAAACGTCCTCAATGGTCATAAAGAGAGTTAAACTTCCGTCTTGTTATGCTTATGAAATCATAGTGTACTTTTGTTCATATGAATTTACGTTCTTGTAAAAAAATGTAATACGAAGAAGCTAATAAAGAAGAAGTAAGCGCCACTATGAACTTTGTAGTTAGGTTAGGGCCCGATTTTTCAAGCGTCACTCAGTTATCTATCAAATAAATAAAAAAAGTGAATCAATTTGGATATTTTGTTCATAAAATTGTAATATATATGTATTTTCTACGTGGTAGAGCCATGCTGCAGCTATATTATGGTTGTAGCACGAATGGGTCGGCTCGACCGGGGAAGGACCACGCTCTCACAGAAAACCAGCGTAAAATAGCAGCTTAACACTGCTGTGTTTCGTATGGTGAGTGTAGAGAACCGGAGACTCTTTTTACTGGCAAAGAGGCATTCCATCTTAGTCCTCACGGGTGACAACGCATCTGCATCTTGAGTCTTTATTGAGGATAGATGTAGATGTCTATGGGTCACAGTAACCACTTACCATCAGGTGGACTGTGTGCTCGTTTGTCACCCGATCCTATAAAAAAATATTTTAATTTGCTTATGTTCTATTTTATCCTATGAATAAATTTGATTAATCAATAGTATTGATGATTATACATTTCAAAATAACACATAAAACAATAAGATTTTTCAATAGAATAACATTGAAAAATTGGTCTTTAGTCATATAAATTGTAACTTAAAAATTTGAGATGTCTTTTTGAATAAAAATTTTCCATGTAAGTGCGGCTTTAGAAAATCCATCACTCAAATTCGTCTCGTGGGTGTAGTAAGACGCGACTATGGGAAATTCCATAAAGATATAATCATCTTGTTACCAAGACTTAGATGTAAAAACTGAAACTTAAATTGAAAAATTTAAAAACTCCCGAAACAAATAGAGCTGATGATCTGCAAACGGTTGAACCGATTTTGATATAACATGTCTAAGAACCACCGCTAGAAAACTTAAAAACCGCACCTGAATCGGTTCTCCCGTTTAGTAGTTTAGAGCTCCGGTGCCATAAAAAGACAGAAAGGCAAACACACATAGCGGTCAAACTTATAACACCCCTCTTTATGCATCGGGGGTTATAATACTGAGACTGGTGACGGGCGGCATTGTCAAAGGTGCTGTCTGTCTAAAACTGCGATCACGAATCCGTCGGCCAAGCATGGCGGTTAAAGTAAATCCTACTAAGGGAGAAAAAGCCTAGGTATGGCTAGCGGTGGAATTTAAACAGCTGGTAAAGAAGAAGAAGAACAAAAATTAAAAGTGTTAAGCAAATACAGAATGATTAATTAAAAAAAAATATAAAAAAAATTAAACAAACTTCAAAGAAATAAAAAAAATAATTGCACATACTGAAATCGGGGCTAAGACAGTGTTTTCGTTACCGTTACAGCCTATTAAAGTCCACTGTTGGAAACAGGTCTCGACAATAGATTGTCTCATAAGGGGGATATTTGCCTTAGATTTTATTTTTAGTCGTTATTAGGATGACGCTGCTGCTCATCTCCTGATTTGTTTTACTCTGTCGCTTCTTACTACACCCACGGGATGATATGGGGTAGTGGATATTCTTACACCGCCACTACTATTATTAAAAAAAAATTAAAAAATTAAAAAAAAAATTCCACCGTTAGGTGCGGAATATTTTTCTCTAAATTTATATGCGACAGCCCTTGAAGTATAATTTAAGTAATAATAAAATAATTATTAAAATTGGTTCACAATAAATGGAGATCCCCAAATCAATCAGCGAATTTAAACTGCTTTTGAATTTGATTTGATTATAATCCTCAAAATTGACATCGCATCTGTAGACTTTTTTGCTTGAAATTTGTTGCAGGTCTCCACGAGCTGCAATAGTCACTAGGTCGTAAGAAAACCTGTAAGCTCGTTTTCTACTTAAATTTTATATAAAACATCCCATAGATTTATTTATTTATTTATTCTTTATTGCATTCCTTAATCTAAAAGAATACAAAGGGCGGACTTAATGCCTTGTGGCATTCTCTACCAGTCAACCCATGGAGTGGAGAGAATTTGAAGTAGGTGTAGCAATATAGAATAAAAAGAAAATAGAAATGTATAATTAATTACGTTATATATACATTTTACTATTATATACAATAAATAAACTATAAAAATATATCCTATTTATACATGTATACAAATATATACGTACATACATAAGCATACATATATTCATACCAACATACAAATACAAATAATACATATAAATAACTATAAATATATACGTCTAAAATATAAATGGCGTGGATGATTCATCTAAGAAGCGTTGTCTTTAACAGATGATTACGCACCAACTTTTTAAAAGCAAACTTATTGGGAGCTTTTCTGATGTCGTCAGGCAAGGAGTTCCAAAGGCGTGCAGCCTGAACTGTAAAGGAGTTACCATAGAACTCGGTGAAGTGAACTGGAATGCATATTTTGTTGTTAGAAGACGAACGTAGAACCCTATCATGAGACGAGGAGAGATAGTGAAATTTACTCTTAAGATAAGAAGGCGAAAATGGGTCATTTAATATGGAAAAAAGAACAAGTAATATTCTGGAATTGCGCCTCTGACGGATTGTAAGCCAATTTAGCTTAGATCTATATTGCGAAATATGGTCATACTTACGAAGCCCGAAAATAAATCTTATACAGTTATTGAGAAGGCGTTCCAGCTTGTTCAGAAGATCCTGGGACAGATCCGGGTAACACACATCTGCATAATCAATTATGGGTAATATGAGTGATTGGACAAGCATGATCTTAGACTTTGTGGGGAGAAAATGTTTTAAACGATACAGAGTACGTAACGTAGCAGTGACTTTACGACTGACTTCAGAAATCTGAGTTCTCCAATTCAGCGTGCTGTCAATGTGTAGGCTAAGATTTTTTACAGACTTACTGAAAAGCACTTTCTTTAGCCATCTACATCCATCGATCCCGTTTATATCATATTTGGTCCTCATTCTATCTATTATTTCTATTCTTTATCGTTAGCTTTTTGTTTGTTATAGCTTCATCTGGCTCAGGTAGGGCAACTGTATGAAATAAAAGGTTATGATAATAATTGTCCTCATGGTGATGATTTGGTGAATGATCAGTTTGGTTAATGATCAGTTGTCAGATCACTACAAATGGACCCATCTCTTTGTTTAACTCGTATCGGTCTATCTTTTGGGCGTTAAGAACCGCCTAAAGACGCAGGTGTAGGGTATGTACGAGGCTTACGCCTCGCAGATGGACGCACGCTCCCACAGGCGTACGTCCATCTGCGAAGTGCGACGCGTCCCATCCGTAGTCCTAATTGTGTTTGTGACATATTTGCACGTATAGTTTGTTGTGTGAGGAGCCTACGATGTTTGGGTCGTAGGAAATGAGTGAAAGCGAATGGTTCGATAAGTAAGTTGTGGGGTCTACGGAGGCTGAGTGCAACGTTAGTTACGTTTGCCACTAACGGGTTAGGATGGATTTTGGCGGATTCTAAGTAACGTTTTATCAATTAGGATCACCCCAAGCTGCGCTTCCCAGTACAAGATTAACACATTTTTGGCCGGCCCATTCCTTCTTTAGTTTTATTGAGAAAATTTGTGCACTTTGTGTTTTGATTTTAATTAATAGTGGAGTTACAGTAACTACCACCATATACCACATGCCTCGCCTGCTCCCATGAGTGTTTAGGGCAAAAAAGTGTCCGTCCCTCGGCTTTAATTTTGCAGACTTCAAATGTCGTCATTTTTATTTTTTATATCATTTTAAAAACTTAGTTTCTCCGGTTTTGTATTAATGATTAAATATTAAAAATGTTTACACGTCACCAAATAATTTTACCGGAAATGTATATGATAATCATAAAAAGCAAACAAAAAACAAATAGATCACAATGTTTCACAAATATAATATACCAATATAAATTTTAATGATAGGATTTTTATTACTTTTATATCAAATCACTATTATTGTTGAGGTAACGTTCTACTTACGTGACATTTGTGGTTGTTTAACTGATTAGAATGTTGCAAAACTTGGCCAAGTTACGCCTTTGAATGTGACAGTTATAACTTATTGACAGATTTTGCTTTACATCTAACCAATGACATCGTATTAGACGAACAACCACGCCGCCATTTTAGTAGGTGTAACCCAACGTTATAAGGAAACTAGGAACGGAATCGATGGAATAGAAAGTTTTAACGCTTCACGATTGGACGTTTGTAAATGACTCGCGATTGGCTGATAATGTGCAATATGCAACTAAGCTAAGTAGATACAATTTAACGCATCACAAAACACATGTATAAGCTATACATATGTTTTTTGTTAGAACTACTTAGGTAGTCCAGGTAGGTGAGGCAAACGGCTAGTGAATTAAATCAATTCTGTAATTATGACACAAAAGCCATTAACTACATTTGCCCGTTGATGTTGTAATCAGCTAAGTACTTATTAGATAGCGACAAAACAAATTTAGATTTCTAAATTGGCAAAAGAAAAATCTAAACATGAAATTATAAACCTGTATTCTGTTTTTTTTTTTATTACCTTTATACCACATTACTATTTGCATTGTTTTGCTGTGAAATAATAAAGCAATCATCACAAACCCATGGATGTGGTTTAATTCCACTGTATCTCATTGACCAATGGACTTAGAAATAATTACGATGATGATGATGATGAATCTTTTTTAATAAGTTTTAAAATATCGTTACTTACATACAGTTTATATAGATATTCTAAGAAACACCAGGCGTATTGTAACCGTTTCAAATGATAGCGAAAGAAACGTCGGTTAAATCTATTTGATATATTATTGTTTAAATCATTTGATACACTAGCAAATTATATCAAATTCCGAGAGTAAAGGCTACAATTATGTTGTGAACAAACATTTTAGCGCTGATATTTATTTATTGGCTGTTCAAAGCACGTGTTTCAAGGAATTTTGTCAGAAACATTTGCGGATGCGAGTATTTACACTCAGTAAACTTCCATCGTAATCTGTTAAATGGTATAGGACGCACAAAAAATTAATAAGAAAAAATTTTTGGAACGCCTTATCGGACGGTACGAATTTGGCGGCTCGGGGCTAGGTGAGAAAAAGTGTAAGATTTTTCCATCACTTTCTACAGTGCGAGCGAGATGGAATAATATCCATCTCCCTCCCACTTTTTCTTATCTTGCCATGAAAGATATATTATTTGAACTGACGTTTCATTTTAATAGACACTAGAAATTCAGTTTTTTGTATTCGTTAATTAAAAATATAATACATTTATCAATAATAATATACTACGAAAGGAACTTCGTTCCAACCGAGTGTTCCACGACACTCACTCATGTTTTGTTAAAACCTTCACACATAGCAAGAATCCCAAAAGTTTCATCATTATTTTTCATTATTTGATTCATTAATTAATTTAAGATACATGAGCATTATTTATTTATTTATGGATGACCCAACGTCGGCCGTAGTTCCGTGCCTGAATCAGAGAGGCTCTTTCCATGCACAAGTGTATGCTATTTAAAAAGTGTGTTTGTTAAACGTTGCGTTTACGTAGAAAACCTATTTTGAACTTTATCTCTCTCAGAAATAGCAACGAATAGTGGCAGACGTTCAACACAAAGATGTCTCCGTAGCGCCGTGGTGGCGGATAGGTTCAGCACTGAGTTCCGACACTGTTCCAATTTCTCCCGTAACGAGCATTTGCTTGGCCTATAAGTAATTGATCCTAGTCTGGATATTTGTCCTTGTATAATTTATGCATGTGTGCATGTGTCTCCACGATACAGGAAAAAATACTAGCGTGGGCGTACGTTTAAAAAAAAAACAAGTAACCCGCTGTAGATCTAATTTACAGTTCACAGAAATACTAAGCCAATACACTACTTATTCTAGATTTTCTGTACGAGATATTAAACATTATCCTTCGCTATTAGGAGCGTGTAGAGCGATTAAAGACCTGTCGTTGACCACAAACATGCAAATTGCTATGTACAGTGGGGCAACACAGAGATGCATTAGAAATTGTTTAATATTTTTCTAGTTTTAATATTTTACAAGGTAGAATTGCAACTAATAGGAAAAAAATACTTTACGAGATTCTTGCCACTTCTTCAATCAAGGTGTCCCACAGTAGAGACTAGTTGAGATGTTGGCGTAATTTTTTTACTTTCAAAACGTGCTTTGTAAAGGTCAAATTTTAATAAAGAATTTTACTTTAAAGTTTACTACCGTGACCTTGATATTTTTTTATGGATCTACGGATATGGTGACAAAGGGGAACCAATCTCTAAAAACTTTTATAACAACAAGGAAAAAGGAGATGGGCAGCAGAGTCTCCCAAATAACAACTAAAAAAAACCCATCTTATGAGACAAATGAAATATCTACGAACTTTATCGCGTTTAATTTACTTTATATTATATATATATTAATTTATTTACAGTTTGTTAATATATAAATTGTTTGTAATTTTTATGCTTAAATGAATTAATGTTAATCTAGAAATAAAAGATATCCAAAAGTTGGATTTGATTATTATGTCCGCATCATTAGACGCACGGTAATTACTGCATTACGTTACGTTTTCGGTTGTATTTGGAATATCGTGTTTATATTGCTATCTCGAGGCTTTTTACATCTATGGTTCAAAATAAAACGCAAGTTTATACAGAATTTTTTATGTTAATTTTTAGTAACTTAAAACAGACAGGAACACGATAGATGCAGGTGACTCAGGATCGTGCTTTGTGGTCCCTCTGGGAGGTCTTTTAAAATTCAGTTAGATTTAAAATACTTCAAAATACGTGAAATCTAATAATTACTATTTATGCTGAAACTCTTTCCTTTATTATTATTTTGTTTATTTATTTTGGCAACAAACAGTCGTATACAAAAGAAAATAAAATACAAACAACTTATCTCTTAAAAATTGAACTACAGTGCCGAAAATTTAAACACAATTTAAAAGAAAGTTACGTGGTGACACTACATAGCGACTATTTACATAACACACTACCTTTTTTAAATTAGTTTTTAATGTCTGTTTTAAGGTATTGAGAGATGTGTTAAAAAGGTTGATATTAGTAAATTATTGCTCATTATACGAGTATATATCAGTGGAATGGTATAAGAATGAGTTACGAGTATATCTTTTATGTGACCGCGGAAGAGCAAACAGTGGCATTTTACGTGAGGATCGCACTGGAAGACGAGCACGAGCAATAAATGATACCTTTGAGAGAAATAGAGAAGAGTCAATAAAATTATTCAAAAAAAAAAAAAAGAAAAGAAAGATTATATCAAACAATTTGTTGATATAATTATATGGGATATATGGATATTTCTATTGTTCTCTTGTCTGATTGGTTTATACTCGTAATATAATACTTTTAAAAACGTATAAACATAATTTACTCAAACATAGATACGATAAAATAAAATTATATACTTGTTAGAATAATTATTATTATTACTGTATCATTCTCGGGGAACGTATTGTTGGTTTATATATATATATAATATCTTTTTAAATAAAACTAATTTTACGGATTCTATCGCGTATATTAACTTATTTTTATATATTCCCGACGTTTCGGGTGCTTTCCAGCACCCGTGGTCACGGGGGACTGAGTTGTTTGACGTCCTGCTGTCATAGTTAGCCCGGCTACCTTCAGTTTTTTAATATTAATTTTTGGTTCGATTTACGCAGAATGAGCTTACAGTATCTTGAAGTCTAGCAGTGGTATACTTGGGTTTGGATTTGATTTTATGAATAATGGGATCCCAAGCAGATGGCAGCACCCATCCATCTTCTCTATTGAAATTAGGATGTTTTTTAATTTCAATAGCCTCGCGAATCATCCTTGGGAGGAATCGGTGTTCTTTTGCGAGGATTTGTGGTCTATCAAATCTAATGTAATGGCGGGGACGATCTTGAACATGTTCACAAACTGCAGACTTCCCGATACGTCGGTGCTTCACGTCAGCTATATGTTCTTTAACGCGGGTTTTAATAGATCTTTTTGTTTGTCCTATGTACGAGAGACCACATTCACAATCCAGCTTGTACACTCCTGCATCTTGTAGAGGGATTTGACACTTGACGGATGGTAAAAATTGACTAATCTTCTTCAGCGGCTTGAAGTACGTTTTAATGGAAGCTCGCTTCAAGATGTAGCCAACCTTGTCTGTGACTCCTCTGACATAGGGTAGTACAGCAGGCACACGCTCGACTGTGGCTGGCTTCACTCGGTCACTGTGACGTAGGCGCGGGACCCGAAGCTTGTTGTCTTGCAGTACTTGCTCGACGTGCTGAAGCTCGGCGGCCAGATGTTTTCTGTCACAGATCCCTCGTGCTCTCTGAAACAAAGATTTTCCCACGGTAGCTAACTGTGAAGGATGATGGTGAGATTCACCATTTAAATATCGGTTGGTATGGGTATTTTTTCTGTACACAGTATGACCAATAGTGTTATCAGGATTTCGGATGACTAAAACATCTAGAAAAGCTAAAGTATTGTTTGCCTCTAACTCCATTGTGAATTGTATTTTAGGGTTTATGGAATTAAGGTGGTTTAAAAATGCAGTTACTTTGTCAGATGGTAAAATTGTGAAAGTATCGTCTACGTACCGCTTGTAGAATCTTGGATTTACAGGAGCAGTAAGAAGTGCTTTCTCCTCAAAGTCCTCCATGAATATGTCGGCGACTACGGGAGATACAGGTGAGCCCATTGCCACTCCGTCTACTTGCATGTAGAACTCTTCTTTCCACAATAAATAGCCAGATGTGAGGCAGTGTTTGAGTAATACTGCATATTCTGTAGGCATGTTGTTATCTTCTAGCTTTCTAGTAACAATTGAGATGCAGTCTTCAATAGGTAGGCATGTGAATAGTGACTGAACATCAAAACTGACCATAGTTTCATTGTCAGCGAGATGTAGGTCTTTAATCTCACTAACAAAAAGCACCCGAAACGTCGGGAATATATAAAAATAAGTTAATATACGCGATAGAATCCGTAAAATTAGTTTTATTTAAAATGTGTAGTGTTCGCGTAAATATAAGAAATCATTATATAATATCTTGTTTTAGCTTCTTATATAAAAAATTCCATTTATTTTATTTCGTTTTCCAATCATATAATCCGGCCCTGTTCCATCTTGACGCGCAAATGCCTGCCTGTACAAATTTTCTGGCATCGCTGCTACCAGTTTGCCAACGTGTGAGTTGCAGGCGTAATTAAGTAGTGCGCTATTCACATTGACGGAATATAATTTAATAATGTTACCAATACAATAAAGTACTTTTGTGTCACAGCAAGAATGCAGTTCGCTTCTTCATTTCTCTTTTAGCATCTTGATATTATATTTTTCGAAGGAACGATATAAGGGACTAATGTGAATAGGAAAAAGGCTTTCAGTTTCGTTTAGAACTGGGAATAGATTGAATTTAGTAGCTAAAAATTTACGTAATGCTGAAGAAATTGCGGCTAGCGATAGATGACCCTTCAATATTTAACATGAATGACGAGACCACTGGCGGAGATCAAGCAGGAAGTTTATTAAGTGTTACTACTACTGTACTACTACTATAAATAAAATATACACTTATTAGTATTTTTTAAGAACTATCTATAAATTGATTATTCAATTCTGGCTGGAAAGGAGTCACAAGTATATTCATGTAAAATTAACTCTAGTAAATAATTAGAGATCTCGCGTAAGGTAAGCTTAAGATACGATAGCATTAAAAGATGCCGTTAAAGTTAAAATAATAAGAAGATGAAGCAGTTAAAACGCGCGAAGAAAAGCGGTTGAATGTTAAGTTAAGTTGTTTATTGCATATAAAATTGTCTATAAGAAAGTTAATCTAGGGACGGTCGTTTATTTGTATCAATTAAAAACGAAGCGTCATTTGCATAATTAGTGCTATGTAAAAAATATGCCAACAGAAGCAGTTCACTCCGAGTTCAGATAATGGCGGAAAGTTATAATTTACTTTGTTTTGTAATTTAATTTTTAATAAAGTTTTATGTCTTGTTTTATGCTTGAGGTGTAGCTTTAATGTAAATAACAACAATGTACAATAACTCGACGATGGCGTGCAATAGGTCTATTCCTTTTCTCTTATTATTAACTTCTAGTGTTTCATTGGCTATAAAAATCATAAAAAGGAGTATGAATTCGTTGTTTTTTTTTTTACCCGATTGCCCCAGAAAGAGAGAAATGTTTTTCAAGTGTATATATTTATGTATGACCATACCTTTGGCATGATCAGCAGTGTGAACGGCTTGATGGATTTTGACATATGAGGTTTTCATAGATTCGTCTTACTTGTGGAAACGACATAGGGTATATATTTTACGTAATCGGGCTTTTTAGTACTGTTTTAATCATTGGGATTGTCTGTCGTGTCTACATTTTTAAGCGGTTATAGATATAATAATTTTTTTTAAATAAATGTGAATGTTATAGCGAGTTCACAGTGCATCTGATGGTAAGTGGATACTGTGGCCCATAAACCCCTACAATACTACAGGAACACTATAGGAAATACAGCAGAATTCCGCTGCTTCTCCACATTATGTCAAATTGTGGTCCATTTTCTGTCGCACCAGCCTGGCCTATTTTTGCTGCAGCCAATAATGTGGTGACACGTGATTTTACAACGTAAAATTCCATCTCACTTCAAAAGTAAAAATATTAATTTAATTTAATTTTAGTACCTTTTTAGGGTTCCGTACCCCAAAAGGAAAGAACGGAACCCTTATAGGATCACTTTATTGGCCGTCTGTCTGTCTGTCAAGACTCTTTTTCTCAGGAACGCGTGGAGGTATCAAGCTGAAATTCATATCAAATACTCATCAAGTCTACTGTCCTTTAGAGCTGTGAAAAAATCAAACTTCTAAGCCAACGCAATCAAGAGATATAGCCGTTTATGCCGCAAATTTCCCGTGAACTTAGAATCTTAAACTTTGGTACGAATCAATTTATTATAGCACAGATAAAGGAAAAATTGCGAAAAGCATAAATTTTTAGTTACATCGCATAATAAAAATATTTTTAATAATTTTAAACTTATATACCTACGGATTTGTTAGAAACCCTCGGTGCGCGAGTCCGACTCGCACTTGGCCGGTCTTTTTTTTTCTTCAAGTGCTAACGTCACCTGCGTGTGTTGCAGTGTTAGCGTGGGTATGGATCACCATTAGCTGATGGGGTGGATGACGCTTAATAAAAGTGTCGGCTCTTTTATAACCATTCTGTCTGCCCAGTGTGGTCAAAAATTTTGTAAATGTAAATGAAGAATCAGCTTTTATGCGTTCCAATGTTGGACAACAGCTCCCTCTAATTTTTGGAGGATGGAGCAGTTAATCAAATACTTTATTAAATAAAAAATATATAAAAAAGTGTTATTATAATATTAAACAATTTATGGATGCTAAATATACCAAATTTCTAATTTGTTTTGTGTAGTAAATTATGTACCACAATATATAATTGTTCTTCTTCAAAAAAGTCCCGCTAGATATCTTGCTGATTCCACCCAGGACATAGGTATTTCCAAAACAAACGTAAATAAAACATAACAATAGTGTTCAATAAGTATGTATATGTATTTTTTTGTTAGTTTGTTTGTTTCTAATCTATTCTAATCCCCCGCGCTGATTCAGTCCGTGCTGGCGGACATCACATTGTCACCCTATTTCTATATAAAAAAAAACATGCCCTCAAGATAGTTTTATATCTCAGAATGCAGCTTTCCTCACGATGTTGTTTGCTGCATTAAAAATTACCGTGAACGCTTATCCCTTGAATTGTATTAAATAGGCTTATTCTAAATGCTAAAAAAATATTCTAAAGAAGAAATAAAGTGTCTACCTCATTTCCAATGAAAATTATTTACTTTTTTACATAAGAAAGGGCAAACGAACACGCCTGATGGTAAGTAACTATCGCCGCTCATGAACAACTGCAAAACCAATACTTACTTTTAAGATGTAGAAAACACTATTAATGATCCATATCATCCATCTATTATCGCCTATAAAAGTCCACTGCTGAACATATGGCTCCCCCATAGAGTGCCTCATAGAGGGATTTTGCCACAGCTGCCACACTTGCCAGGCGAGTTGACAACTGCAGTTTTAAAAAAAATCAGTTACCCTCTGACGCCTCTTACGACATCGACGGGATGATATGGGGTAGTGGATATCTTCCGCGGCCACTAAACAGTTTACTATCAATGAATTTCTTTATAATTATACGTACAACTACCGTGGCAACGAGAAAATCCACTCGTTTCGGAACAACCAATGATTTCCCTATGTTAGATATCACTCGCCGGTGTGGTGCCACAAATCAACATAACTTTGCCGCGTTATCCACCGGATGGTAATAGATTTATCCCTAAGCACTACGGATTTTTTTAAAGAAAGTGTGACAAACGAGCACACAGAACTTCATTCATCATCATCATTACAGCCTTTCACTAGTCCACTGCTGAATATAGGCCTCCCCCAAGGAATTCCACAAAGTAGGGTCTGAGCCACCTGCATCCATTGACTTCCTGCATATCATACCAGGTCGTCACTCCATCTAGTGAGGGGACGCCCTACAATTCGTCCGCCGGTACGAGGCCGTCACTCGAGATCCTTTTTTCCCCATCGGTTGTCGGTTTTTCGAGCTATATGGCCAGTCTATTGCCACTTCAGCTTACTAATCCGTTGGGCTATGTTAGTCACTCTGGTTCTACTGCGGATATCCTCATTTCTAAGTTTATCACGCAGAGAAACTCCGATCATAGCCCTCTCCATAGCTCGCTGAGCGACCTTGAGCTTCCTCATCCGGCGAGCAGTGAATAACCAGGTCTCAGTTCCATAGGTCATCACTGGCAACACGCACTGGTTGTACAGTCTCGTTTTCAAGTTTTGAGGTATACCTGACGAGAAGATGTGCCGTAATTTCCCAAACGCTGCCCAACCGAGTTGAATCCATCGATTGACCTCTCGGTCGAAGTTGGACTTACCTAGTCGGACTTTTTGTCCCAAGTAAACATACTCGTCGACAACTTCAAGCTTAGAGTTCCCAACAACTACAAGCATAGGTGTGACATGGACATTAAACATGATCTTTGTTTTGTCCATGTTCATCTTAAAACCTATCCGTTGGGAAACACTATTGAGGTCATTGAGCATAGTGCTTAGGTCCTCCAGCGATTCTGCCATAAAGACTATATTGTCGACAAATCGAAGGTGAGTGACGTACTCGCTATTGATGTTAATACCGTATCCTTTCCAGTCCAGAAGCTTGAAAACGTCTCCCAATGCAGCGGTGAAGAGTTTCGGGGATATAACGTTACCCTGTCTTACACCTCTCTGCAATTGGATAGTTTTAGTACTTTGGTTCTGTACTCGGATAGCCATCGTAGCCCTACTGTACAAGCACTTCAGCACTTCGATATACCGACAGTCAACTTGGCACCGCTGAAGGGACTGCAGCACCGCCCAAATTTCGACGGAATCATAGGCTTTCTCATAGTCCACATACGCCAGACATAATGGCAAATTGTACTCCTCGGACTTCTGTACAATTTGCCGAAGGGTATGTTTGTGGTCTATGGTGCTAAAGCCTTTTCGTAAACCGGCTTGTTCCGGAGGCTAGAAGTCGTCAAGTCTGCGCGCGAGACGATTCGAAATGACTCTCGAAAACAGCACGTAGACGCGGCTCAGAAGGGAAATCGGTCTGTAGTTCTTCAAGAGAGCGTTGTCACCTTTCTTGAAGAATAAGACTACCGCACTTCTACTCCACGCCTCTGGTGTAATACCACCATGGAGAACGGAATTAAAGAACTTCTGAAGGGCTTCAAGTACCGGTTTCCCACCCGTTTTCAAAAGCTCCGCTGTAGTTCCATCCTCGCCTGGGGACTTGCCGTTTTTAAGGTGCTGGAGAGCCATTCTTATCTCGCTCAGACTGACGTCCAGGATATCATCGGAATAGTGTCGGATAAGACTCGCTCTAGGATTGTTACTCACACTTACGTGTGGCTCCAACGATGATGTTTACAGCTGCCCATAGAACCACTCAATCTCACTCAAAATCTCAGGTGTCCTGGAAACGACGCTGCCACACTCGGTCTTCAGCTTCGACAGTTGGCTCTTTCTGGCAGACAGATCTCTAGCAAAGACTTTGGAGCCCTGGTTCCGCTCGATCGCTTCTTCAATACAAGCAGTATTAAAGTTGCGTAAGTCCCGCCGCATGCATTTGGATATCTGTCTGTTCAGTTGCTTGTATGCTGTCAAATCTACTGAAGACTGCAGCTTCATATCTCGCCTAACAGGCATGAGATTAAGAGTGTGATCGGAGAGTTTTTGTGTTCTTCTGCGGTCGGTCTTGCAAAACTTAGCTCCTACCGCATGGACAGTTTCCACGAGCTTGTCATTCATATCGTCTACTGCATTGCAACTTAACTTTTTTTTTTTATAGGTTAAGGGTGACAAACGAGCACATAGTCCACCTGATGGTAAGTGGTTGCTGCGGCCCATAGACATCTACATCTATCCTCGTTTGCAAATCAAAATGCAGATGCGTTGTCACCCGTGAGGACTAAGATGGAATGTCTCATTTCCAGTAAAAAGGGCCTCCGGCCACCTGCACTCACCAAGCGAAACGCAGAGGTAAACCTCTACTTCACGCTTGTATTCTGTGAGGTCGTGGTACCACCCCGGTTCGAGCCGGCCCATCCGTGCGACAGCAAAAGCTGCCGCGTGGCTCTACCACTGTTTAAATAAATCTTCTAGGTACTGAAAACGGTTTCGTAGCTCGAGCTGAAAGGTTTCGGGACTTTGTATTAGAGCACGAGGAGAACGGAGTGTTGGCTTCATTAGACGTGACCTCTCCAACTTAACGTATAGGCACAGAATAAATAAGTAGTTTAGGTTCAGTGTGCCTCTCACCATTCTGTGATCGCTGCCAGTTTTCACCCTCGCGATCACTGGAACAGAGTAAAATAGCAGCTTTATGCTGCTGTATTTCGTATGGTGAGTGAGAGCCGGAGACATTTGCATTTTGATTCTGATTAATTTAGATGTCTATCGGCCATTCACTTACTATCACGTGGACTGTATGCTCGTTTGTCATCCTTATTATATATAAAAAAGCACAGTTCACTAGTTGGTAAGTATATACCGTGGCTTATAGACATCTTTAATATTGAAAATGCAAACGCATAATCGATAAAAAAATTGTCACGATACGACGCTTAACAATATAATGTTGACGTTTTACGCTGGTATTCTGTGAAAGCGTGGTGAAAATCATTAATTATCATTCGTGCAGAATATACGTCGTGCGACGTATATGGCATAATATACGTACTGTTACAATTACAGTCTGGCTCGGCTACAAAACGCAAAAAAACTACATAAAAGCGCTTGACATAGCATTAGAACCAGACTTGTCATATCATGAATTTTTATAGGTAAAATCACCGCTCACATAACGCGTCGCCGCCGCACAGCTGTAGAAAAATATCGTACGGCTTCTACGGCTCTAAACCGTGTTTCATGCATAATTAAAATAAAATAAACATGTAAACAGATGAAACTTCTTGTCTGGAATATTTAGTTTATATGTAAAATATTCACACCTTACGGCAGCTTCCGGGTTTTATGATTATCTCACAGTTTGAAGCCTAACGACAACAGTGATTATGAAATACGGAAAATATTGGTTTATCACAGTAATTAAAGGCCATTATAAGTCCTGTTCTACATGATACATTTCGACGTATGCGCAGAAATTATATATGATTATATATAAACTTCTCCATCCCTTTTCCATCATCGGAAAACCAGACCGTCGGTTCTAGTTTACGATGATGTTAGTGCTGTTAGCCTTTTGGCTCTTACAGCTTCATCGGACTAAAGCTTCATCGGCCATAGTCTTCGCCTATTCGTGGTTGATAATCCACGCATTCGCGTTAAACGGTTTGCTTCATCTTTCGTAATGCGAACAGCTAAGGTATGTAATTTGCTGACATATTTCTTTCCGTCCTATTACAATAAAGATGCTTTCAAGGGAAGAGCGGATAAGTTTTTCTTGTACTAAGACAATGCAGTTTTCCATGTAACCATTTATCACTAGGTGTAGTGAGGCACTGACTAAAAAGCTAAAAACCAAAAATAAATAAAAAAAAGTCCTTCGTGAATAAGCCTCTCTTCCTAACCACCAAGACTGCCACTGCCACGACGGCTTGCATCATCAGATTGCCTCTCCGTCTAGAAGTGTTGCATACAATTTCAATAGAATGTTAAACTATTGGTTCTTTCCCTACTCCTTCTTTTCTAGCACGTAAAAAGTCCAAGTCTAAGGGTCTGTCGCACAATAGGAAAGATTTTCTGCCAGCTAGCTTGGCTAAGGCGGTTTGCCGTTAGTAGCAGACATTTTATACCACTGAAGCTATTTCCAATCGCCGGTTAAGTATTTAAAATATATAGTTATTTCGCTATCTATCGGAAATCATAACAACTTGCGAATGCCTTTTGGTTTTTACAGCTACATCGGACTCTAAGCACGGAATTTAGACGTGGGCAAAGTCGCATCAGCGAGGCCCCTTTTCTTTCATTCCCAAGAGCTACCCAATAGATCTATCCTACCAAACATGCTTTGACACGATATACCTATTAATTCCTGACAAGTTTACGAGACTTTCGTCAATCTAACGTTCACGTTCTTTGAAGGTTACAATGGCCTCGCAGTCGCACTTAAGAGGACTTCTTGCGAGGCCCCTTGAATTGCGAGGCCGTGGGCGAGGGCCCACTTTGCCCACGCCTAGCTACGCCACTGATCGGACTCAAAACCAGCATTCTATTTAAGCCGTCCCCAATGAAATTTTTAATTGCGATTTTAGTGATTTACTACGTGAACGACGGTAAATTAAAATATCTCGAGGAAACCTGCATGACTGAGAAATATACATATCGAGGCATGTGAAGTCCGTTAACAGGCACTGGAGCAGCGTGATAGACTACTTGTTCCATATCCCCCTCAGATATGAGAGAAGGTCTTTTCACATCAGTGGGAAATATTAAAATAAAATTTTACATTTTATTTTGACACCAATCTATTTTTTAATGATAAATTTAAGACTAGATGCGGCGATAGAATATCTTAAGTCACCGCCACACGCTTAATTTAAATTTATACGTGGTAGAGTTATGCTGCAGCTATATTAGTATTGTAGCATGAATGGGTCGGCTCGACGAAGGGACATGCTCACACAGAATACCAGCGTAAAATAGCAGCTTGATGCTACTGTATATCGTATGGTGAGTATTTTGATTCTTATTCGAGGATAAATTTAGATGTTTATGGGCTAAAACATCAACTTGCGGTCTGTGTGCTCGCTTATCACTCTTATTTTTTTTTAAATAAATAAGTGAAGATGTTTGTTACTTAATTACTTATCGATTGATCAAACGAATTTTGATCTTCGTAACTCTAATGAATTACTTTACACTACAAAGAATAAAAATTACTGCGGGTCGATGTGCATAAAGCTGTTTCTGTTTTCACCCGACCGTAGTCCCGGGAAAGGCGTGGTAGCTCAGGGGCTACGCGCTCACTGTAAATTTCAAAGTGCGCGAGCAACCCGTGTTCGATCCCCACCCGCATCAATGAAATTGTTAATTGCAAATTTAGTGCTGATTTACCACGTGCTCGGTGGTGAAGGTAAACATCGTGATGAAACATGCATGTCAGAGAAATAAGAAAAAATATCTCGAAGAGATGTGAAGTTAGCGCGGCAGACATTTTCTTGTCCTAAAATCCTCTCAGAAAAAGAGGAGGCCTGTACCCCGCATTAAATAAAAGCTTATTATTTCCAACATATTCTTAAATCAATACAAGTTTGAGGACTTCTTTTAAGTATAAAGATACTTGTGGTAGAAGGTCATCGCATATTATAAGCTGTAAATTTAGCCCTGGGATAAAGTATGTATATTTAAAAAGATAAAATAATAATGTGACTATGTGAGTGTCTGATATATTTTCACGTGGTAGAGCCATGCTGCAGCTATATTACTATTATAGTTGTAGCACGAATGGGTCGGCTCGACCGGGGAAAGACCATGCTCTCACAGAATACCAGCGTAAAATGGCAGCTTGATACTGCTGTGTTATGTATGGTGAATGTAGAAAAAATGCATTCCATCTTAGTCCTCACGGGTGACGACGCATCTGCATTTTCATTCTTTATTGAGGATAAATGTGGATGTCTATGGGCCGCAGCAACCACTTACCATCAGGTGGACTGTGTACTCGTTTGTCACCCCATCCTATAAAAAAAATTGTTGGCGCTACTAACGTATTAGTCGAATAGTGGATTCGAAGAGTACTTTATTCTCAAGACTCTGAGCTGGTATCCTAAGCAAGTTAGGTTATTTAGAATATTATATGCATATTTGTTTTTGTAGTAGGACCCTTTCCTGATTAGGATTTCGTCTGGGTGAGTACGTACCACTCTCTTACCTATTTTTTCCGCCAAATTGCCGTGTCTGTACTGGTTTGTTCTCGTTTATTGGGTGATGGATGGTAAAGTCAGTATAAATACAGACTGTGAGCCATTCCACCTCAGTCCTCAGAGGTGACAACGCACCTGTTATAGCCTTCTTTGTTTGAAGTTGGCCGCAGGTGTCCATTGGATACAGTCATACAGTAGCCGCTTGAAATCAGGTTTATTTAAAAAGTCAAAAATTATAAAAAAAGCGATATAAATCTTTGACTATTCTGACTTTAGCCATACATAATGTGCTTGATAAATATATAAACGTCATACATTTTTATACGTGGTAGAGCCATGCTGCAGCTACATTAGTAGTGTAGTTGTAGTATGAATGGGTAGGCTCAACCGGGGAAGGACCACACTCTCACAGAATACGAGGCACTGAAAATTTCGGGAATCAAGGAAGTGACACAACATTTCTATTTAAAAATGAATTTATTGCTTTTCGAAGTATTCTCCGCGAAATTTGACACATTTTTCCATACGATGGAACCAATAATTGAAGCAACCATTCCATTCGGAAGTTGGGGTCTCCAAAATGGCCGTTTTGTAGGCGTCCACAGCTTCTTCAGGTGATGAAAATCTCTGTCCACACAATTTATTCTTTATTTTAGGGAAAGTATAGAAATCATTTGGGCTTAGGTCGGGGCTGTATGGCGGATGGTCTAATAATTCTATGTTTTCTTGCTCTAAAAACTCTTTTGTTCTGTGTGCGGTGTAACAACTCGCATTGTCGTGATGGAGGATGATGCGGAGGTTGCAGTTATCTTTATGGAGTTCAGAAACGACCTGTGGCAAACAAATGCTAGCATACCATTCTGCATTAACCGTTCTTTGTGCCTCAAGAGGAATAGTCGTAACATGGCCGGTTTTGGAGACAAACGTGGCCACCATTTTTTTTGCAACACTCCGTGAACGAACAATTTTTGTTGGCTTTAACTCATTTTCGAACACCCAAACTCGTGACTGGTTTTTTGTTTCGGGTTCGTACGCAAATATCCTTGATTCGTCACCTGATACGTATACAGCATTTTAGGATCCTGCGTGGAATCTTTCGAGAGTTCTGACGCACCAAGTAACGCGAGCCGCTTTTTGCTCTTCACAGAGCGAATGCGGTATCCATCGGGAAAACAACATTTTTACACCTAATTGTTCATGCAAGATTATTTATATTTGAGTCATGCCAATGTCTAAAGTTGCCTGAATTTTGCAGTATGTCACATGTCGATCTTCCTTAATCAGCTTACGCACAGCATCAACGTTTTCTTGGGTGACTGCAGTTTTTGGACGACCTTGACGGGGATCATAACTGAGCTTGACACGTCCACGTTGAAATTCAGCAAACCAGCGATAAATTGTGGTTTTGGATGGGGATTCATCACCAAATGCAGAAATCATCCGGTCAACACACTGTGTTTGTGTTAAACCACTTCGAAAGTCATAATAAATCATCGCTCTTGAATTTTCTCGAGTCAATTCCATTTTCTCAACGACTAAACAAGTATGACGAAACCTTGTGACAAGACCGAGAATCTTTTTTTAAATAAATAAATGGTATTCTATTTTTAAAACCAAGGACTTTTCAATTAAAAAGATTTTAATATGACAGGAACAGTGGAAATATTCCATTCCCGATACTTTTAGTGCAGCTTATGTACAAGCGTAAAATGACAGCTTGACACTGCTGTGTTTCGTATGGTGAGTGTAGAGAACCGGATACCCTTATTACTGGAAAAGAGGCATTCCATCTTAATCCTCACGGGTGACGACGCATTTGCATTTTGATTCTTTATTGAGGATAAACGTAGATGTCTATGGGTCACAGTAACCACTTACCATCAGGTGGACTGTGTGCTCGTTTGTCACCCTATCCTATGATAAAAACATAACACATTTTTCATATTCTTCTCTATTATTTGTTTGTACTTGCCAAAAGTGTTTATTTAGAATAGAGAAATTATATTTTTCGACATTTGAATAGAGTGTGTTTCTAACACTGTATTTAATTAATTAATTCATTCATATAAATATTTCATCGCATAAATGACGGATATGATAGGTGCGCGCGCATCTGCGTCCACAGACTCCTAAGTCTATGTAATATATCCTGTCCAGATGACGGCATCCGGTATTTATAAAAGGCGATGTCGCGATACAAAAGACGTGGGAAATATTACAGCTTTTATCAATTTATTTCTTCAAAAAATAGGAATAAAATAAAAGGTTGTATTAGTTTTAAGCTTTAAAGTCGTATTTTGGTGCCCTCACCTTTTTCAAAAAGTATATGCCTGCTGGGGCATTCATGAATATCCAGCTGTGGTTCAATGGGATGTTAAGTTCATAAAGTTGAAATGGGTAAGATAATACTTAATAACAAATGTAATATTCCTTCCGGTGGACTGTAGCCTGAACTAGGATATGCCTGTATTTCAGAACTTCTTGTA
This sequence comes from Parnassius mnemosyne, assembly GCA_963668995.1. Lineage (NCBI taxonomy): Eukaryota > Metazoa > Arthropoda > Insecta > Lepidoptera > Papilionidae > Parnassius > Parnassius mnemosyne. The sequence continues at coordinate 11,593,934 of CAVLGL010000093.1, forward strand.
TTATAGTTAAAGTTACAGCCTATATACGTCCCACTGCTGGGCACAGGCTTAGTCTAATTTCTGAAAGGGTTTTAGTGCAAGGAAATGTCCGCCGCGCTGCCCCAATGCGTGTTGGCCTTCTTGTGTGCGTACAGAATATTACTCTGGCATATTAATTCTTAAGCTAGATTGTTTGTATATCGTATATTGGAGATTACAAGACTTTCAGAGCTTTATTCTTCGTTGCCTGTTAACTACAAACGTAATAATATGCGGTAATGATATTGTAAAACGTTATTGTAGATTTTTTTAAAGTTATGTATTGAATACGCATTCATAAACGTGAAATAATTTAGGCTTATAATTCTTCTTGTTATATGATAGAACAAGATTGCACCTATATCGTGGCTGCCGCAAGAAAAAGTTGGCTCGATCGAGGTAAGACCACGCTCTCAGAGCGCGTGACGCTGCTGAATTTCGTACAGTGAGTGTAAAGAACCGGAGGCCCTTTTTAAAGGTAATAAGGCATTCCATTTAAGTTTTTTAGAGTTGAGAATGCATCCGCATTATGTATCTAGAACAGATGTAAATGTCTATGGGCCATAGCATCCACTTAATATCATTTAGACTGTCAGCTCGTCTGTCACTCTTATTCTATAAGAAACTAGCGATCAAGAGTGCCACCTATCGGGCCTATTGTGAATCATTTAGATCATCTAGGGATCCATTTAAACACACACAAAAAATGCATCAAAATCGGGCCACCCATTATTGAGTTTTGCGAGACTAACGGAGAGCAATTGATTTTTATATATAGAGATAAACTTTATTTTACATAAACTATTTAAAAGTTACAGACTGGATGACTTCTATTTCTTGATATTAAATGCAAAACATAGTATATTCGAATTATATTTCTGCAAAAATGCGACATGTTTGTAATGTAAGCGTATATCATTCTTTATATAAAAATATAAAAAACATTTTACTGTAGGCCCCGGCGAGATTCGAACTCGCGATCTCCTGTTTACTAGACAGGCGCTTTAACCAACTAAGCCACGGCGCCTTGCATGAGATATTCTGAAATTTCAAAGTTAAAGTTTTAAGATACAGAACCAACGCTACGGGATTTCATGTTTTTTGAAATGAGCATACGTAATAAACTGCACCCAAACTGCACATTAGGTTTTTTATATGAAACTAAAGTGATTAACATAGTTATAGTCGACATAATGGAAAGTGGCGACTGCAGTGCATGAAAATCTGCAGTGAACTTAAAGCAAAAATCTCATGTCATTTCTTAGGACAACGATGTAATATCTCACTGCCTGTAAATATAATAAATAAATATATAAAGGCTAATGTAGGCCTTAAGGTCAATGGATCACCTCTCTCTGACGCTCTCGTATTTTTATGTCTGTCCTGTTTTATTCAACAGTGTAAATAATGAAACCGATTTAAAAATTATGAAGTATGGACGGAAACTAAACGTTGAAAGTAGACTCTAGCGACGAGGGGTGGAAACAAAGTGGGAATTTTGATATGTTCATAATTGAAAACAAAATAATATGAACTAATATCACAAAAATTAAAATTATTATTTTAATTAAGAATAATATTTTTTATTACATAAATAATCGTGAAATCATACTAGCACATTAAGAAATGTGGAGCATTTACACTTACAAGTGTTAGTTTAAAGTTTTAGCGTAATGGAATAGCTTGAATAACCCTGTTACTGTCAACAAGTATTCAGGATAATAACCGTTTAATGTACAGGAAGTGCTGCCACCTAGCGCCATAACCACAACAATAATAATATAATATACGATGCAAAATAACCGTGAAACACTGTTTATTTTTATTATGTTTGTTACAACACTATAAAACGCTTTGTAATGTTTCTATTGATTCAATTATGTTTTGATTTTGCACTTATAATTAACGTTTGCAATACAGTAAATAATAAGTTCTGAAGGATTTATGAGTTATTTCAGGTTTCGTACAATTAATTCGAATCACTTCTGGTTTTACATCCTTTTATATAATGACCGATGATTGATACTTAAGTAAGATTTATATGCATCATTTATCAGATGTAATTTAATTAAATTGAATTATAATATGATAAGAGTAAATATGAATTTGCTTCAAGATAGAAATTTATACAAGTATAAGTAATACTTCTTCAACTAACACGTTGAGAAATGTTTCTACAAAATCTGTAAATGACTGATCATTGTGATAATGTACTTTCAAATAGTATTGAATGCTGTCAATAATGCAGGAGATACTATGTCATATGAGTTCACGATACGAGGATCCTGATTCCGATACAGCGTACCCTTGTCAATGTAAGACCGACACTAAACTTAAGTTATTATATTTGTTAGAAAAATAGAAACAGCCGTACAAATAGAAAAGGCCCCGTGGTTATTATTGTGGAACACTAGAACCAATACAAACTATTAAAAGTCCGCTGCTGAACATAGGCCTTCCCTATAGATTGCCTTATTGCCAAGATACCTCGCTTGACAAGTGGGTTGGAACCTTCTGGTTTAGTATCTCTCTGTCGCCTCTTATAATACCTACAGGATGATATAGGGACGGTGAATATTCATACACCGCCATTACATCGTTAATTTATTTTTTCCAAAAAATTATACTCGGAAATATTTTTAAAACGGTATTTTCCATAATGATTTCTTATATTTACGCGAACACTACACATTTAAATAAAACTAATTTTACGGATTTTATCGCGTATATTAACTTATTTTACATTCCCGACGTTTCAAGCACTTTACAGCACCCATGGTCACGGGGGGGGGGGGGGACTGAGGTGTATGATGTCCCAATGTCATAGTTAACCGCGGCTACCTCCAGATTAAAAATTATTAATTTTTGTTCCGATCTACGCAGTATGAACTTACAGTATCATGAAGTCTTGCAGTTGTATGCTTGGGTTGGGATTTAATTTTATTAATTATGGGATCCCAAGCAGATGGTAGCACCCAGCCATCTTCTCTATTGAAATTAGGATGTTTCTTGATTTCAATAGCCTCGCGAATCATCCTTGGAAGGAATCGGTGTTCTTTAGCGAGGATTTGTGGTCTATGAAATCTAATGTAGTGATGGAGGCGATCCTGTACGTTTTTGTGTCCCTCCCGTGACAAGCACTTTACAGCACCCATGAAACGTCGGGAATGTAAAATAAGTTAATACACGCGATAAAATCCGTAAAATTAGTTTTATTTAAACGGTATTTTCCACTTTGAATTCGTTAGAACATTCCCTAATATTTTAAATCTTAAACTAGATTACTGATAACTAGAATTTTCTTTTTATTAGGTACACTGACCTTCACGATTTACATTGATATGCCTGTCTGTTACTATAGTAGAATTCGAAGCCTATATTGCTTCAAATTTTGGTATCATATAATCTGATGTGTCTGTGGACTTCCCTACAACAAATTAATAACTTAAGTAGCTTATAGTTGTCGGAATCACCAAACCGACAGATCCACTGTCGTAGAGGTTATTGAATCATTCTATTGGACCGGTGTCAAAGACATCTGTCGAGATTCTAGTCAGGAGAGGAACGGCTGTTCGTGCATGACGTGCCATTACGTTTTTTCTTTATTGTTTTTTTTTTTCTTGTTGGAATATCGATTCTCGGCCTTCTTTCACTTGAATCGAAACAGACAGCTTGTACTACATACTGCAAACCAGTTTCTATAATCGTAAAATGTTGTATTATTTTTCGGAAGAATGAGTGATGGTGATGTCCTAGATAATGCTTATGTGTGCATGAATCATCGCGATAATTCTGTAGCGTGAATTTAAAATCATTGAAGCCTGATAATTAAATATAAATAGATTTTTTTTATTATTATAAATCATAGATAATACCAACCAAAGTAAAATTAATTTAACTAAAGTAATTAAAGTTTAAATTACTACTGGTTTATAATTTATACATCAATCCTGAAAAGAACTTTTTTTTTTATAGGATCGGGTGACAAATGAGCACACAGTCCACCTGACGGTAAGTGGTTACTGTGACCCAAAGACATCTACATCTATCCTCAATAAAGACTCAAGATGCAGATGCGTTGTCACCCGTGAGGACTAAGATGGAATGCCTCTTTGCCAGTAAAAAGGGTCTCCGGTTCTCTACACTCACCATACGAAACACAGCAGCGTTAAGCTGCTATTTTACGCTCGTTTTCTGTGAGAGCGTGGTCCTTCCCCGGTCGAGTCGACCCATTCGTGCTACAGCCATAATATAGCTGCAGCATGGCTCTACCACGTAGAATAACTAATAATAAAGCCAGAGGGACTGTTTTAAAAAACAGTTCACAATTATGTATTGTTGTAAAATGTAATTGTGTGTAAAATGAAGTAAGAATATAAATCAAATTTACCTCACTCCTTGAGGTGATTATCATCAGTACTGATACTCACTCTAATAATTTCTATATAGTCTTTGTCTTTGTGTATACACATAAATAAATACTATTAAATGTGTATTAAATACTTGACCGCGTTGTGGTGTTGTGAAAATATCTACTACCCCATGTCGCCACGTGGGAATCGCTAGAGGCGATACAGGGAAACAAACCAGGAGATGGGCAGTAGCTTGTTTCTAATAACAACTAAAAAATTAAAGAGCTGCGGGTACCAACCCACCTGTCAAGCGTGATAACTATGCCATATATTATCTATACAGCTATACAAATAAATAAAATTGAAGTGTCTGTTTGTAATATTAAAATAACAGCTTTTTACTAATTAACAAAAAAAAATTAACAAAAACACAATTTTTAAAATTTTTGTCTGTCTGTCTGTCGGTCTGTCTGTCTGTTTGTTCCGGCTAATCTCCGAAACAGCTGGACTGATTTCGACGGGACTTTCACTGGCAGATAGCTGATGTTTTAAGGAGTAACTTAGGCTACTTATATTTTCGAAAGAGAATTAGGGTTCCGTACAAAAAAAAATTAAACCTAAATTACACGCGGGCGAAGTCGCGGGTACAGCTAATCTATGATGTAGAGATGTATAGATATCTATACAAATAAATAAAACTGAAGTGTCTGTTTGTAGTGTCAAAATAATAGGTTTTCAATAAATGCATATGAAAGTATATACGATACTTAAAACAAAAACACAATTTTTTAAATTTTTGTCTGTCTGTCTGTCTGTTTGTTCCAGCTAATATCGGAAACGGCTGGACCGATTTAAATGGAACTTTCACTAGTAGATAGTTGATGATATAAGGAGTAACTTAGGCTACTTTTATTTTAGAAAAAGAATTAGGGTTCCGCACAAAAACTTAAAACCCTTAATTGACCGCGGGCGAAGTCGCGGGGAACAGCTAGTATATATATATATATATATATATATATATATATATATATATATATATATATAAGCATATATATTCCCCTATTGAGAAGACAGTGTTGGATGGCTATGTTCAGCAGTGGACTTTTGATAAGCTATAACACTAACTATAATTACTCAAAATGTAAATTCTAATCGTAGGAGTTGATAAGGAAAAATAACAACAAAATTAAAATACAAATTTTAATTAAAAAAAAACATGCAACACATTAAAATATCGATCGTAAATTCGGTATTAAGTTAAAAGGATAATAGGATCACTAATTGAATTTCTTAGCGTAATAAAGGCTTCATGTCTGTGCTTTCAATGTCTTTCTTGTTTGACGTGGAATTAGTGTAAGCAATATATAAGCTTTGCCCATTTTACAAATTTGTGTAATATAGCTATTACAATATGAAGTCTGTACTGACGAGAATGGTGATTTGTCCGGTGATGGATTGAACTTTCTTCTTCTTTCTTCATCAGTCCAGCGTTGTAGAAAGGAGTTTTCCATCGACATTATCAGGCGTTTTGACGTTTCTCATATCCAGACGTCTCGCACCTCTGAGGCTAGCTCCAGTCAATTTCTGTCATATTTTAAAGTTGTCACTTAAGACAGCCACGGGATGAATGGAATTGAATACAGTACGTATTAACCAATTATACTTATCCCTTAAGCTTAAGTTCGTCAATCCGCGCACGTGGTGGAACCACGCTGCTGCTATATTATGGTTGCACGTGGGAGAGTCACGCTGCAGCTATATTATGGTTGTAGTACGAATGGGTCGGCTCGGCCGGGGTAGGACCACGCTCTCACAGAATACTAGCATAAAATAGCAGCATAATGTTGCTGTGTTTCGAATGGTAACTGTAGAAAAACGGAGACCCTTTTTACTGGAAACGAGGCATTCCACCTTAGTCCTTAGGGGAGACAACGCATCTGCATTTTGATTCTTAATAGAGAATAAAATGTAGATGTCTATGGGCCCCAGCATTCACTTACCATCAGGTGGATTGTGTGCTTATTACTTACTTATCTTCACGCACAATCCCTGACGGGGTAGCCAGAGAGAACAGATCGCCAAGTGTCACGATCCTTACATACCTCTTTCGCTTCTTTCAGATTCATTATCTTCTTCATACATGCACGTCTAGGTATCCGAGTACTCTTGACCCTCCCCTCTTCGAGCAATTTGCTCACATGGTCTTCGAAAGCTAGCCTAATATGACTGTGTGCTTATTCTATATAAAAAAACCAATATATTCTCTATCAATTAAAAAAATTAAATAAAGTTAAGTTTGTATTAATTAAATTGCAATTTTGAAACTTGTTTCAAAGTTAAAGTTTTTATACCACGAAATATAAGAAAAAATATTCACAGTGACAGTGGCAATATAATTATATTTATATTGAAATGTTAATAAGGGTTAAAGTACAAGTACTATTTGATGTCACTTATTCCTGATAATGTAGTTTATTAGGGAAGTTATGCGAAAACTTACATTATTTTTAATAAGTAAGATTACATAACAATTGAAAAGTTTTTCCTAATATTTCGATTTTATAAAGGGGGAATAAAAAGTAATTACTAATTGCAAGTTATTTGATGTTGCTATTCAAACTCCCTCCTCAACAATATGTTTTGATTCGGCGGCGTATGAGAACATGTCCCATATCATGTCGTAGTTGTCGTTAAAAAAATGAAACAGGAGATATGCAACGGCGTCTTCCTGATCAACTCAAAATAGGTAACATATAAAACTGCGGTTGCCGACCCGCCCGTCAATCGTGGCAACTTTGGTAAATATCTATAAAAATAAATAAAATCGAAGTGTTTGTTTATAATGTGAACGTAACAGCTTTTTACTTAATGCTTATGAAAGTTTATACTGTACTTATAATAAAAAAAATATTTAAAATTTTTGTTTTTCTATCTCTCTGTTTGTCTGTTTGTTCCGGCTAATCTCCGAAATCCGATTTTGATGGGACTTTCACGGTCAGATAGCAGACGTTATATGAAGTAACTTAGGCGCTGCGCAAACCTAGACCCTTTTGTGTGTAGTGTAGGATACAAGCTACGAACGAATATTTTATTTTCATGTAATCAATATAAAATCAGCCATTCCTTGCGCATGCGCTGACACTTTCTGTGTTCAGTTGCGTCCACTTGACACATACCGACCGCCAATCAAAAAGTGTTTGGTGTAGGTAACTGAAAACTTTAAGTCGTCAGTTGAAGACACAATTAACAGAAAGCAAATTTCCTTACAATTATACGGCGCTGACATTGACGTGGTTGATTTGCCTGTAAATATTGACGGCGATGACGTCTACGTCACCAAAACAAGCAAAGGTAATGTTCCTCCATCGACATCCATGGGGAAACTGACTGAAAACAAGCAAGGAATTGTTACCAGTGTCATGACGTATCAATCGGCGACTGTGTCGCCGCTACCGGACACAGCGACTACGGCTTCCTGTGATGGTGTGCCGTGTCGGTAACAAAAAGTCTCCACGTTTGCGCAGCGCCTTAGGCTACTTTTATTTTAGAAAAATACGGAGACGAAGTCGCGGGAAACAGCTAGTCTTTCTTACCTACGAGTCAGTCTATAGGAGAGGACTATGTATAACAATGAACTTTTATCAAATGAATTAATTAAAGAAATATTATTATTCCAAATTAAATATCAAATAACTACATTATTTGTAACCACGTCGTGGCGGCATAAGTACATCTACTACTCCATATCGCCCCACGGGTATCGTAAGGGGTGACAGAGGGAAACAAACCAGAAGGTGGGCAGCAGCGTGTTCCTGATAACAACTATAAAATAAAAATAAACTTCTGCGGTTGTCAACCTGCGTGCCAAGCGTGGCAGCTACGACCAGTGTCCTCCTTACGAGGGAAACCTATGTTTTAGCAGTGGACTTGTAATGTCACTTTTTGTATTGAATCTCTGTTTTGCCTATATCATCTGTTACATAATTCAAACATTTAGTTATTTATGATTAGGAATAATTCCTTTTTTTTACAAAATTCTGATAAAAACTAATATAAAAAATTCAACTTTTAATAAAAATAATCGGCTTTTACTATTTGTTAAAAGTACCTATATATAGAAAAATTAAAGCTCTGACTGCCAATTGCCATTTCAGCTTACTGATCCGTTGAGCTACATCGGTTACTCTAGTTCTACTGAAGACATCCTCATTACTATGTCTATCCTGCAGAGAAACTCCCAACATAGCTCTCTCTATAGATAGGACTTCCTCATACGGTTAGCAGTAAAGGAATCTCTGGTCGCATATTTTATACAAGGAAGAGTGATACTCGTGCACACGGTAGATGAAATTTCTGGTATTATTGGACGCTGTAGACACCTTTGTACATCTATCCTTGATTAAGAATCAAAATGCAAATGCGTTGTCACATTTAGCTAAATTACAATACCTCGCCATCCGTGAAAGGGTCTCCATTAATAAAATTTCACTACATTTTGTGGTATCCCATCTGTGTCTTAGATTTAATAAATGTTCTTTATAAAAAAAAAACCGCTTCTGTTAAAACTATTCCATATACAAATATACCTACCACATATACAGACTTATAAAATGTTATAAATGCAAATAAATCATACGCGTTTATTATAAACTAATGTCGTAGTCAGAAAACGACCTGGTTTCAGCTGTCCAAACAGTACAAAGACAAAGTTTTAAAAAAAAAAATTGTTTCAAAGAATTAAGGCTATTAAGGTTATTAGAAGCTATTAAATTATGTGTAAATTAATGGTCCGGACATCAGTCTGAGCGAGGTTAGAATGGCTCTCCAGCATCTTAAAAACGGCAAGTCCTCGGGCGAGGATGGAATTACAGGGGAGCTTCCTTGGAAAACCGGTACTTGTCCTTCCGAAGTCCTTCTGAAGCTCTTTTTCCCATCCGGTGTTCTTGTTCTTCAAGTCTATCACGCAGAGGCGACAATTCTCTCTTGAAGAACTACGGACCGATTTCCCTTCTGAGCCGCGTCTACGTGCTGTTTTCGAGAGTCATTACGAATCGTCTCGCCTGCAGACTCGACCACTTCCAGCCTCCCGAACAATCCGTTTTGCACCATAGGACACATATATACCCTTCTGCAAATTGTACAGAAGACCGATCTGCCATTTTGCCTTGCGTGTGTGGACTGTGAGAAAGCCTTTAATTCCGTCGAAATTTGGGCGATGCTGAAGTCCCTTCAGCGGTGCCAAGTTGACTATCAGTATATCGAAGTCCTGAAGTGTTGGTACAGTGGGGCTACAATGGCTATCCGAATACAGAACCAGAGTACGAAACCTATCCAACTGCAGAGAGGTGTAAGACAGGATGATGTTATATCCCCGAAACTCTTCACCACTAAATTGGAAGACGTTTTCAAGCTACTGGACTGCATTGAAGGCACCTGGACTGGAGACACCTTAGATTTACCGACGATATAGTCCTTATGGCAGAATCGCTGGAGGACCTAAGCACTATGCTCAATGACCTCAATAGTGTCTCCCAACTGATAGGTCTTAAGATGAACATGGACAAAACCAAAGTCATGTGTATCACGTCACGCTTATGCCAGTAGTTGTTGGGAGCACTAAGCACGAAGTTGTTGGCGAGTATATTTACCTAGGACAAATAAACCGACTTGGTAAGTCCAACTTCGACCGAGAGGTCAATAGACGAATTCAACTCGGCTGGGCAGCGTTCGAGGGATTACGGCACATCTTCTCATCAGACTTACCTCAAAACAAGACCAGTGTGTTTTTTCAGTGATGACATATGGATCTGAAGCGTTGTCCTTTACGTTTTGTTTACGTTGTGTTTTTGCTGGTCGTATGAGGAAGCTCAAGGTTGCTCAGTGAGCTATGGAGAGGGCTATGCTTCTATGCGTGATAGACTTAAAACGAGAATATCCAGAGTAAAACCAGAGTAACTGACATTGCACAACGGATTAGTAAGTTGAAGTGGCAGTGGGCCAGCCATATAGCTCTAAGAACCGACAACCGATGGGGAATAAAGGTTCTCGAGTGGCAGCCTCGTACCAGCATGCAAAGTGTAGGGAGTCCCCCCACTAGATGTAGTGATGACCTGGTAAGACATGCAGGAAGTCAATGGATGCAGGTGGCTCGGGACCGTGCTTTGTGGCATTCCTTGAGGGAGATCTATGTTCAGCAGTAGACTTGTGATGGACTGTAATGAAAATAATGAATGAAAATTATTGGTTGCGCATAAGCTCTCTTGGACCGTATCGGATTGCGATTTGATGATTGTGAGGGAATAGAGAGTGCACCTGAGTTTGCGCATACATTCGGAAACTATAATTCTATACTGTGCAGATAGGCTAGTCTCCGTTGAGACTGACCGCTGTAACAGAAATTCGGTTGGAAGGACACTCAACACAACAATCAACCCATTACTCACTCAACTCAACGTTACACTCAACTCGAGACACAACCGACGCACTGACTGATAATCACGAGGAGTCAGTTTGTTCATCATTATACTAACGACTTTAAGTATTGTTAGGTGAAACAATTTTTTTTGAATTTTAAGTGTTAATTGCAAAATTCATGTGGTTATTGATTACAAATATTGAATATATTACGCATAGTTTGATTATTTGAGTTCGATAAAGCAGGTAGCTCTTATTATTCTACCATAGTCAAATAAGGCCTGTTAGCAAGGTTTTTAGCCTTATAACCCGCAGATATCTTACTTTATTTAAAACTATATTTTTGGTATATTGTTGATGCATAAAGTTTTTATCTTTGCAACTGAGTGGAAATTACCATATAGAAGCCATTAAAATAATAATAAAATTATATTTGTATATGCGGGTGTTGAACTAAACTTTATGTTTCTGTTTAAGCGTTTGTGTGTGAGTATATGTATGTGTGAGTATATATGTGTCTGTATGAGAGTGCACATGTAATTTAGACAGGAGAATATATTTGTTTCATAAACATTTTGAAAGGTTTAGCTTTCTAACATTTTTTACAAAAAAGCATTTTGTTGCATTCATTTTATGTTAAAACTAGCTGTTCCCCGCGACTCCGCCCGCTTGGAATTTATTACGATTGGATTTCATGGGTTTACATTTTCTTGCGTGGAACCCTAATTATTATTCTAAAATAAAATAAGCCTAAGTTACTCCTGATAACATCAGATATCTGCCAGTGAAAGTCCCTTCAAAATCGGTCCAGCCATTTTGGAGATTACTCGAAACAAACAGACAGACATTTTTTTAAAATTGTAATTTTATTATAAGTACTGTATACATTTTTATATGCATTTAGTAAAAAGATGTTATTTTGACATTACAAACAGACACTTCAATTTTATTTATTTGTATAGATTGTATAGGTTTTATTGGAAGTCAGCCAAAAGCAGGTTCATAATTAAGTAGTTTGGACTTTTTCGATGTATTTAATAAGTTATTTATTTAATGGCGTCTCCTGCACCTTATAAGGTTAGGTTTCAAAATTTATATCTTAGCATTTCTATTCAAATAATCTGTTCACTTCCAAAACGAGTTGCGAGTCTGATGGGCGAAAGTGTCCATTATGTTTTTGATGACAGAATTTTATGGCGAAAGCTTAATGATGTTTATTTAAGTATGCGAATATGTTTACTTGTGTGCATTTGTAAAACTTATACTTTTGTATAATATACAAATAAATATTGCAACTGATTTTAAGTAGGTGTTGTCTAAACCAAATTCTATGTAGAAAATACGGACACGTTCTCAACCCAGAGGACTATTGTGCAAGCCTTTCTAATAATGAAGGGTGGTTCTCATCACTTATCACGTGAAACACAGCCGCATTGTGCTCACTTTACGCTTGTAATCTGTGCAGATGTAATCCGTTCTTGGTCGAGCAAAGTTCGTATCTCTTTTTATAGAATAGTGGGCAAATAGGCGTGCATCTCACCTGATGTTAAAGTCGATCGCCACTTATGAAAACTGCAACACCAGGGCATGCAAAATCTTTAAAAAACAATCACACAAACATGTTTCATGTCGGCAATTTTATCATAAGGTAAAAGTAAGTTAAGATACTATATATATATATATATTTACCTACGTATTTTTGCACGAAACGTTGGCTTAGCTAGAATCCGAAACTAGGACACGTAGTATCATCATAAAATGGCGATCGTACATAGACGAGGCGAGAGATTCAGGTATTTATATTTTTTATTAAAGTAGCCCATATGCATAATATATCTATATATCGATTAAAAATCAACGCCGACTTATTCGTGCTGCAGCCACAGCTGCAAAGTATTAAATCTGTAACCATATAAAAATAAATATATACAGTTTTTTTTTTTAAATATTTAAGAGATGCTTTTAGATATAAATCCAATTTTTTATCTGGAGTACTATACAAGTTAATTTTAAACGCTGAAATTGTTAGTCGATAATAATAATTATTCTATCAAATGGTGTATATTTGTCCGTCTGTTACAACGTCTGTGGTGGTACCTGTAATTAACACGTACTCGACGAGTCATTAGCGACAATCGCGGTCTCATGAATATGAATTGAGGGACCAATTAAAGTGGATGCAAAATTGGCCCCAGGCGTAGGAGTTGGGTGTCTTTGATTTTATTAGATTTATTCAAGTTATCAGGACGATGTTACTGTTTGCATACAAATCTTCCATCTATGCTTATCGGATGTATCCAATCTGAATTTTATTGAATAATTGTTGAATTAATTTGCTGTTATGTTCAAACACCTGAGAGATATTAGTCAGGTATCTTTATTTTTTTTTACATTGTAAATTGTCTTTTTATGACTTACCCCGAATGACATTTAGGATTTTGGAAAAATTTATATAATAGTTTGTACATTTATTTACTAAGGATACGCCAACACAAGTACACTGCTGAATAAAAGACCTTCTGCTTCGAAAAGTTGCCACTAAGTATGGCCCTGAGCCACCTGCATCTATCCGAGTGATTTCGACAGTTTCTTGACGCCGAGGATTCCGACGCTGGCTGTGGCGCAAGGAGAGTGTCTTGAAACTGAGCAGAAACGACAAAATCTGATCTGCGAGGAAACTGGTGACCTAGTTGTATAATTTCTCGGGAAGCCCATATAAATTTAGCTTCTGTTTTATCTGGTCGTAACTCTATCTTAGCTTGACAGTACGAGATTGCTACTCGAAAATCTTTCTTGTCCTTTAATTTCGAGCCTGTTTCAAGATAAAAGTTCAGTGTAAACTATGCAAACTGAAATATGATGAACATGATGAATGATGATGTGAGGAATTTGACGTGGTAGAGCCATGCTGCTTGACCGGGGAAGAACCACGCTCTCACAGAATACAAAAGTAAAATAGCAACTCAATGGACCCTTTTTTACTGGAAACGAGGCATTCCATCTTAGTCCTCAGGGATGGGAAAGAATATGCATTTTGATTGATAATCAAGGATAGATGTAGATGTCTATGGGCCAAAGCATCCACGTACCACCAGGTGGCCTATGTGTTTGAGACCCTTATTCTATTCAAAAAACGAATTTCGCGAAGACGGTGGTGCCATGGCTAAAGGACTTCTTTCGTGGCAAAGATACGTCTAGATAACCGAAATTGCCAAAAATCCACGTTTTGTAATGGAACCTAATATGTCTAAATACGTTGCGGGCTAAGCTTAATGGTTCATAGTTGTGGTTCACAAACATGTCGTACTCAGCTGTTTTGTATCACAAAAGATCAAGATTCCAAGACTTTTAAGTCTTGGAATCTTGATTTTAATAGATATTCTTAGCTTACGATTTATTTTTCTTAGTTTCACGATAAATAACGTCACTTAAAAAGAGACATACTTGGTTCTCTACTTATATGTGATTAAAGTAGCTTATAATTATATTAACATTAATACTAACATTGTAATTTCTTTTATAGAAAACAGATAAATTTAGCTTCTACTTACAACTTGACACGTAAAGAGCGTTTAAATACTTGATTCGACAGGTTGGAATTATAACATTTCATAGAGAAAATGCGTTTAAATATTTTCTAAAGCGACAACATTGTAATATGCTATAAAAAGCAAATTTTTCTTCGTAACAATAAAAGTGGGAATATACTACATATTAGTGATTTTATGGGAAGTAAATGTATATTTCTGAGGCTATTAGCCTCAGAAATATTTATACATTATCATATTATTTATATAATATGTATTACATTGATGACAGAAAATAGGGCAATTAGTAAACGAAGTTTAACATACAATGTTCCGACGCAACCGCAACTCCTCAACGCCGCGCAGCGTCTACTGACTCATATCAACGTCGCGACGGCAGTGCAACGACATTTGATAATAAAAATACGGAAGAATCACTGAGTGACTCGTCTCTGTAAGCAAATACGCCTTATCACCGTAACGTATAAGTTACTTCTGACGTTTTAATGGCGCGTCTGGTAACATTTTCTGGGGGCACGGCAGTGCCCCCGCCAAGTCGAGCAAAAAAAACGGCATGGCCGTACCATCCTTTTCTCGAAGCAGTTCAGGCCATTTTCGACCCCCTATAACTTCGTTGTGGATAAAACTAGAAGCCTGAATTTTGTAACTAAATTTGTAACCAAACAGGCATTGTATAAACACGGTATATTTTAAATTTCATTCAATTTGAACCAGTAGTTTAAGAATTATAACTAGTCAAAGTTTCTTAATTTTGTCAATTGTCACTCACTGACTGACCGATCATAAAAATTCTAAGGCACTTCTAGCAGACATAGAAGCTTCAAATTTAGAACACAAAAAGTATTTAGTGTAAAAATCAAGGAAAAACTAAAATATTTTGCAATTTTGGTCCAGTTTTCTAGATACATCAACTGCATAATTAACTTTGTAATTCCATATAAATATATAGAATTATAAAGTTACATTTGCAGTGAATAAATCAGTGTACCTGTATATGTATAACATAATAGAATAATAGGTGCAGATAGACACCTAGATATAACTATCGACAAAAAGAAATGAGATGCCGTCAAAAACATAACTTGTAAAAAAACCAAGGTAAGTAGTGACCATATCAATATTAAAAGTCTTTTATGTTTTAAATAAATAGATTGACTTGGCAATCGGACTAAACAAGCTAACTTAATATAATATGTATTACTTGTGAGATAAATTGTGTTTTCATGCGATGGCCAAGATAATCTATTTATTTAAGACATAAAAGATTTTTAATATTGATATGGTCACTATAAGATGTTGTTAGGTTAGCTAATTACGTAATAACTTAAGACAGAAGGACCCTTAAGTAGGGACTGAATAAATGAACCGACTTGGTATTTCATGGATCTCACAACTTTTTACGGTAGAAGTTGCGAGACTTGGTTTTTTTACAAGTTATGTTTTTGACGGCTTAATATAATATATTCGAAACCCTAAAATTTTTCTGGAGTTTGGTTATGTGATGGATTCTTTTACCATACGTGTTTCAGTTTTAGATTTTGTAAGATACTACTATTATAAAAGTCAGTTTGGCGAAGATTAAAACGTTATTTAATATAAAGTATACGATTGGGCACGAGAATCGGACATGTCTGACTTTTTATTGCATTTGCACTACCAACCGCTTCTTGCGTAAGTCTTCGTTATTTTGATTATGCTGTTTTGAACGAATACGTGATGCAATTTGATAATAATTAATATCTCATAATATTAACGCTTTATTTAGTTTCGGAATTACCGTACTTATTAGCATTTACGGTACTAAAATAAAGTAAAAATTTATAAAAAAGTGTAGGTAGAAAAGAAGTAGAGATAGTAGAGGAATATTTTTTATTTACTAAGGATAAATTTTCTGTTAAATTATATTTTTCTGCCGAAAATTTGAAATAACTTAATTTTTATGTTGTGGTTATTAGCTTAGTTAATATTTCAGTTAAAATATTTTAACTGAAATATTAACTAAGTTACTGAACTTCCATGTTAGTCCTCACGGGTGACAACGCATCTGCATTTTGATTCTTTATTGAGGATAAATGTAGATGTCTATGGGTCACCGCAACCACTTACCATCAGGTGGACTGTGTATTCGTTTGTCACCCTATCCTATAAAAAATGTAGGTTTTCTCAGGATGTTTTTACAAATAGTTCTTATATTCATTCATTAAAACTTTTCAAAGTTCACTTGTAAATGGGTAGCGTTAGCGGTTAGCGAAAGTATAGAGTAGCCCACACGACACGTTGTGGTATTTTACGTAATTGTCTGACTAAGCATTTTGTCATGTAGAAAAAATTAACGAGGAAAGAGTGAAGCAAAACAGAAATCAGAAGTGAACGGCAGTGTCAGGAGTCACGCCCTAGGCGAATGATTGTCGACCAGACTGACGATATATTGAAAAAAATGGGCCAAATTAAGAGTACCCTTAACTGACGAGCATTTAGGTATATGGTTGCAAAGGAGGCGAGAGAGGTGTGTCAGGATCGTGCCAAATGGAAGTCCGTAATCTGTGCCTATCCCACTAGTTGACAGGCGTAAGGTTTATGTATTTATGTTTATATATGTCTAAATAAGCACTTAATACCAGATGCACGTCTATCATATGACACCTATATTACATGGCGACCCTATCAAGATACACGTTCTATACATTCCATACATTATAGCCTATAAAAGTCCACTACTGAATATGGTTCTTCCCCATAGATTGCCTTAATGGGGGGATTTTGTCATAGTTGTAACGCTGGAAAGGAAGGTTAGTAACCGCAGTGTTTTTTATAATTTTGCGTTGTTATCAGGATATGTTCGAAGGGGGCAACGGTTGCCACATGCGTCCTATTTGTAAACAAATGCTGCTTGTGGGAGGTAGTGTGCTAGCAAAAAGCTCTAATTTTTAGGGTCCTTTTTGAGTAAACATGCGTCAGTTAAATTTATAGGATGTACAACGTTTAGTGTGTAACGTGTCTATCTTTTTAATACGTCTTTGAGAGTAAGCGGATTGTTGTTTAGCAGCAGAAATACCTATCAATACGGACTCCCAGATAGAAAAAGAGTCCAACCATCTAGTGAAGTTGGACACAGTTCATACTGCACACAAACAAAGGCACACAAAAGATTATATGAAATAATGAGCATCGCCTTATACCTACTAGCAGTGGCAAAAAATGTACTATACAGGGGTTGATAGTAGGGTTGTTTTGCTATGTGGCACAGGAAGTTATATATTTTAATGACCATTATAATAGAGCCTCATTAAACTCTTGTTATCGCTTAAACTAACTTTTATTTGTTTTGTAATTGAGGACGGTTTGTTTTGAATTACAGATGAACTTGTTATCTAACAAAACACTCAATGGTTCGTTTAATACAGCTGTTGTTGACGATTTCAATAATCTTTTTAAGTATTTGAATATTTAGAGGGTAATGGAGCAGAGACTAAAAATACTTTATATAATTAATAGAATCAGGCGTTACTTTGCGGAAATCAATTATATTAAATATGTTAAAAATGTGTTAGCTAAGATTAGCCTCATAAAATAAAATGATGTGTCTTACCTAGTTTGAAAAGCCCTACCTCAATTGCGTGCACTATCCCCATCATCACTAATCCCAACACTACTACTCCATTTACCATTTAGATACACTAGGAAAAACACACTACACTCGATATTATGATACGTGTTTCGCTTCTAAACGGGGTATTCTCGACTACTATCAAATTACCACTTACATTTTACCACTTTATATGCATGCTTATATATTATCGAAATCACCAAGCCTTAAATTTTAGTGATTATATAAAAAAAATACTTATAGAATAAGGGTGACAAACGAGCACACATTCCACCTGATGGTAAGCGGTTACTGTGGCTCATAGACATCTACACCTATCCTCAATTAAGAATCAAAATGCTGATGCGTTGTCAACCCTGAGGATTGAGATGGTATGTCTCGTTTCCAGTAAAAACGGTCTACGGTTCTCTACACTCACCGTACGAAACACAAGCTGCTATTTACGCTGGTATTCTGTGAGGGCGTGGTCCTACCCCGAACGAGCCGACCCATTCATGCTGCAACAATAATATAGCTGCAGCATGGCTCTACCTCGTAAAACAATCTAATTCACTTTTCCTTCTAATCGAGGATAGATGTACGTATGTGGCCAAGCATTAACTTACCACTGTGTGCTCGTTTGTTACCCTTGTTTTATAAAATAAATGATGAAAAAGAGAGAAAACTTGAATTACGTGCTAGGACCCCATATACTCGTAATTTACAAATTAATTTTATGACACACGCGATAAATTAAATTAATGGAGATACACTTCTGCAATTATTTGTCATCGTTGTTACGCTAATTAAAACAAAAAGTAACATACGAAAGTAAATTGACTAAAACCGATCGTGCTTTTTAAATGATCTCTTTTTCTTTAAGAATAAGGTATCATTTTGTGTAATTCAATTTTACGTTTTATTGCTATATCCTAAATATTTATAAGATGCGTTTTTACTCGAGCTATTTGTCAAGATTCTATAAAATACAATGTACTTTTTTCTTCACTTAAAAATAATGTAATTCTGTATTCGAGTGTTAACACGCAACTAATTAGAAAACATCTGAAATGTTTGTGATCACGAGTATGATACCATAAAAGGTCGTAAAATAGCTATTTGCTATATTATAATGTAGATAGCTATTTGCTTAAAAGCTATTTATATTTGGTGGTTAGTTAGTTACATTTAGTATAATTATATTTAAGAATTTTTTGTAACTACCAGGGCGGCATAATCGCATCAGCGACAAAGCCCTTTATATAGGAATAAAAAAAAACATTTAGTATTTTCAGTGTAGGCTTGTCTTTCTTGTGATAAATACTAGTTTTTTCTTTTTGCTATAGTAATGTAAAATTACGTTTCTATTTATATCGTATTATAAGAGACATTAAATTAAGTACGTTCATCAGTTCGTTAAAGCCCATCGCTGAACATTGATCTTTCCCGTTAAAGAGGATTTGTCCTAATCGCCACGCTAGGTTAGTGGAGTGGCGATCACATTACCAGACGTCTTGTGATGCTGCTCCTGATAATTATATCGGTATCTATTAGTAGATCATCAGTTCGCCATTTATTAGTATATGATTTTTCTCCTATTTCCCATAGTGGCCCACGGGACATAATGTGACCTTTAATGTTGCCTTTACACGTTAGTTTATCAATGCGCTTATACCATAACTTAAATTTTAAAACCCCCAAAACAAAAGAGCTGATGATGTTTGTTTAAACTAGCTATGTTAGAAGAAAATCTACAGTAAACAAACAGTTGAATAGATTTTCTTCTAACATAGCTAAGATCACTTTCGATTAAGATGCCTTTCAAACGAAAAAAAAACTAAATCAAAATCGGTTCACTCGTTCAGGAGCTATGACGCCACAGACAGACACACAGATACATATATAGACAAATACACACTACAAAAAACATATAACACCCGACTCTTTTCGTCGGGGGTTAAAAATACACTTGTTCTTTATATATGTATTTATTTTGCAGATTTCGCATATAACCTTTTACACTTACAGCGTGGTTATAATACTTTTTATCTTTTTGACGTCTGTCATCTAATTTTCGTAAAAAAATTGTAATAAAATAATATACAGATGGGGGGAGTGTGGAAGAAAGGATGAATCATAATTGACTCGAGAAGAATTATAAAGGTGATTTGAACGCATACCTTGCGGAGTTTCGGTAATGAAGCCGTGTAACCGTTAACGTCACAGCCTGTTAATGTCCACTGCTTAACATAGGCCTTGTCACATAGGTTGGAGAGTTGGATTGGAGCAAGCCGGTTGGCAATCGCAGTTTTATATTACCATTATATTCTTATCAAGAAGATTCTTCTACTCATCTCCTATTTCAACTTTAATCTGTTGAAACTGCAAAAATAAAAAACTGCAACCGCAGTTTTCTATTTTTAGTCATTACTAGGAAAACGCTGGTGCCTATTTCCTGATTTGTTTCTCTCTGTCGCCTCTTACGACACCCACGAGATGATATGGGGTAGTGGATATACTTATACTGCTAATACACCATAACAAAACCGTGACAACTTTATATTAAATAAAAACAGTTATTATTTTTGGGAAAAATAATGTTTATTTCATTAGTAATTTTTATTTCTATCGTTATCTTTCATCATCCTGGCCAGTACCCGATGTTGGTTGTTTTTAATAATTCTAAGGTTGTTAGTAATTCTCTCCGCTTTAATACCAATAAGTCGGGGAAAAAGTTTCTTCGTATTTTATATACAAATTCAAAACATTTTTTTCAAAGTTGAATTACATTTAATTAAAATATATATGTATGTGCCATTTTGTTCGATCGATGTTCGATTGCCATCTTGTATGTAGTGACATAATCCTGTTGCTGTAGGAATCTTGAGATTTTTGATAAAAAAATGAGACAAGTAGTTTTAACAGTCCTCTCTTGATCTTAACCTAACACTAGCCAAAGAATTAGGAAGAGACCGAAACATGTAAATATCGGAAGGTGCAAAACCAGAACTATATTTTTTTTTATTTTTTTTTTTTTTATAGGAGAGGGGGCAAACGAGCATGCGGCTCACCTGATGGTAAGTGACTACCGCCGCCCATGAACAACCGCAACACCAGGGGAATTGCAGATGCGTTGCCGGCCTTTTAAAAAGGAGTAGGCTCTTTTCTTGAAGGTCCCTAAGTCGTATCAATTATATACATATATGTTATATGTATTAACACTTTCCAACCAAGCTTTCTCAATTTTTACTGAGTAGCCAAATATGTGTGTGGTTTGGCGTTACCATGATGAAAAACCACTCCTTTTCTGTTGATTGATTCTCAATATTCTCAATTTCTTGCTTGAATGTTATTAGTTATTGTTATTAGTTATTGGAGAATCGATGATTTTGCCCGGCGGTATAAGCTCATAATAAACGATGCCCTTCCAATTCCACCATACACACAATATTACTTATTGCGTGTTAATCTCATGTCTGTGGAGCTTGACTACCCTTTGACCATGATCTTTTTCGCACCTTCTTGTCGTAGGTGATCCACTTTTCAACACCAGTGATCAATCTTTTCAAAAATGGTTCGGTTTCATTAAAGAATCGCAAATGAGTACACGATTCATTAGGTTTCTTACAGTGAGCTCGTGTGGTACCCAAATATCGAGATTTTTGTGCAGCTAGACTTTATCAAATGGGTTAACACTGTTTTGTGGTTAATTTTTCAAAAATACTACTCTTACTGACATTGCATTAGATCCGTAAACGTCACAATTTTTTTTCGCGGCTTGGGTCGAATTTTTTCTTTTTTTAATATAAAATTACAGAATGTATCGAATTTCTTCGTTATATTCACTCATTTTGGCCGCCAGAAAAACAACTGAAGAATGGCGGGAAAGGGTTTTTACTTTTTATTTTTCTTATTCTTAATATCCTATATGTATTGATATCAAAACCAGCCAGATACAAACAGTACAACCAAAGAGATTTTACTTCAATTTTATACAAACAAAATTCGATGAAACTTTTTCCCCGACCTGTTAGTACTTGAACGAGTACTATGAGAGTACGAGAGAGTACTGTACTCGGGAGAGAGAGAGAGAGAGAGAGAGAGAGAGAGAGAGATAGAGGGAGTCAGGTAACTCTAAAGAGGTAAAGTTTTTATACCTACACACCGTACAATAAGAGGGTCTTAAGTGCTGTTAATTTGAAAAGTATTTTTTTAATTATTCGCCATAAAATATATATTTTATTATATTACTGTTTGATGAAGATATTCTGTAGTACAACCACAAACCTTTGAGTAAAACTTGATATTCCAATTTATCGCCCTCTTAATATTATATGGCTTATTAAAACTATTTTAATGTTACTACAGCTCAGTGGTAACAAGATCTCCGTGACTGTGTCAGTAAGAAATATGTGAACGGTTCATATTAACAACGCAGTGAACGCATAAAGTTCGCATTCTTCGATTTCTCGTATCTTAAAGTTAAGGACGGTTTTATGCAAAACATGCGAATAGAGTTAACATAAATATGTTGCTTTTAACTATACATTTCAAAACAGATTTTTTACATCTAGGCGAAATAATGTGAAAACTTTTTAAGTAATTAATTATTATAATACGTAAGTGGTTCCTAGTTACCATAAAATATTATTTGGTGAATTAAAGAAGGAATATTTCAACTACACTTATAGGTTACGTAGTTTTATTTTGAAAAATTTAACAACACACGCTTATACACGTTTATACGCGGTACGTTCTAGTAGTTAATGAACGGGACCTCAGCGACCAAATAATGGATTGCCATAATTATTGGATTGACATAGAGGGAATGTATTGATATTCCTAACGCCCAGGTATATGTTATGTGTATATTTATTGATATAATTCTTCAAGGTCAAGGTTTCAAGGTCAAACGAATGTCATTTACATACTGACTTACATGCGAAATTCTAGCTTTAGCGATGGCGAAATATTATTCCAAACCCAAATTCAAAAAAACTATTTATATATTACGTCGAATAAAATCTTTAGCGCGAGGGTATCCAGGCGTTAAGCTCACCAACTTACCTGCATAGGGTGGTGAGTATTGAGCAAACCTTTAAACCATGCAGTAGCACATTCTCGAAAAGAATCCATTGGATTAAAAGCTGCAGTTAAAAAAATCTGATAAGAAAAATCATAAACGTTAAATGTCATCCACTTTCTGTTAAGTGGACTGTGTAATCGTCGTACCCTTCTACAAAAAAATTAAAATATACTTTGTTACCTAAAATAATAGGTATTGTAAATTAAAATAACTGTAAAATACAAATAATTATTCCAAACTATTAAAGTGTTTGGTCAACTTCTAAAGTTCTTGTGTTCTAAGTACAGATTTAATACGTGCATCAATGACTCGGTAAATTGTGCAAATCACGTGAGTTCCTGGCATTTCACACAATCAAGTTAAGCGCGTTTCCAAGTAACATATTAGTGCAACACCTTCATTAAACCGAACACTTCCACTGCATAGCAAACCAAGAATCGCCAATTAACTCACAGCTATAAGATACTTTTGCTTATGTATAAAATAAATTGAGACGAGCGCGAGATGTTTGTGTTTACTCCTCACTAATGGGACGATACGCTCATCATTTAGGTGGCTTCTCGATGCAACACTTCTGATTTACTATAAAATGTCAATAAGTATTTACATCTCTTGCACGTAAATTACATTCTCATCAATTCCATTAACAAGGCGTAGCTTTAGCCTAACGCGAATAATTTTTCAAGGAAAGCTCGTAAAAACGTCACAGCTCGCGTTATTAAGTCGAGATTCCTGCTGGTCTGTCGAGCATTTAAAGCCTTGTCGCCATTCCGTTCCAGAATACACACAGATAAGTTGAACAGTAAATAAGTTATTTCATTAGATTTTTTTAAAATTAAAGCTAAATGTATATCAAAAATAAATATAAATATTTATATCAAAAACTTTAGTCGAGTATTTTGTTTTGTGATTCACTATATATTGACAGCATTTAAATTATAACAGATTTTAGGACAAAAATATCTGGCAATCAAAGAGTCATCAAAATCGCCTCTGTTAAAATATCTGCCATATTTTTTGATGTTATATAATAAATTAAGTACCAGTTACTCGACTCTAAAGTGTCAGTAATTCCATCATGTGGCAATGTATACGCTTATACAACAAAGTCACAGAAAATATGCAGACTTTATCTATCAAAAGATTTAAAATATTCATTAAGAAAAAATTATCTAGTAAGGGTTATTATACTGTTAAAGAATAAATAACTGATAATGACCCCTGGGAATGTGGTGATCACTACCATGCTGTTTCTAAATGCTTTCATAACAATTGTATAAAATATTATATTGTAAATTGTGCTTTTAAAAAAACGCCGCTGGGTTTCTTGCTGGTTCTTCCCAGGAAAGGGTTTTTTGCGAACCAGTGGTAAAAGTAAAAAATGACTTTCAATAAGTATTACTGTAATCTATATTGAATAAAATGATTCTATTCTAATATTGTAAACTCTTAAAAATAAACCATAACTATAGAAGCAACAGCTAAACATCAGAAAAATCGCTACAAAGAGCTCTTAATGTATACTTTCAATAAAATTGTATCATTTAGAGTCGTGCTAGCTCAGGGACTGAGCGCTCTCTGTATATTTCACAGTACGCGGGCAACCTTGGTTTGATCCCCTCCGATACCAATTAAATTTTTAATAGCAATCTTAAGTGTTCATTTACCACATACTCGGCGTTGAAGGAAAATATCATGAGGAAACCTGCATGTATGAGAAATTAATCTATCTAAAGATATTATTATATAATATATATAATAATATCTTTATATTAAAACTCTGTCAGATTATGAGAGATTTTTTACGTGGTAGAGCCACCCTGCAGCTATATTACTGGTATAGTTGTAACACGAATGAGTCGGCTCGACCGGGGAAGGATCACGCTCTTACAGAATACCAGCGTGAAATAGCAGCTTAACGCTGCTGTGTTTCGTAAGGCTAGTGTAAAGAACCGGAAACCATTTCTACTGGAAACGAGGCATTCCATCTTTGTCCTCACGGGTGACAATGCATCTGCATTTTGATTCGTAATTGAGGATAGATGTAGATGTCTGTGGGCCGCAGCAAACACTTACTATCAGGTGGACTGTGTGCTCGCTTGTCACTTTTATCCTATAAAAAAGGACTGAAACTGTCCTTTGAACTTTAAAGAATATTTAAAAAAATATGTTATACATTTTTTTATCAACTATATGTTTATCTCCAATCGTACACTTATTTTAATGCTGAAGAAAAACATCGTGCGGAAACCTGCACGTCTGAGAAATAATAAAATATTATATATTATATTATATAATATTTCAAGGACATTTGAAGTTTCGAAGCATTAAGCGCGGATGACTTTTCCTTGCATTCCCTGGCTGTGCTCAGCAGTGGGACGTATATAGGCTGTAACTTTAACTTTAACTATACACTTATTTTGCAATATTGTAACAATAATTCGTATGGAGTTTATTACTAACATTGCACCATTGTCATAAAATCTGCTTAGTTAAATGCCCGTGTGTCACGTGAAGTCCGTTGTCGATATGTGGTCTAGAGGTGTGCTGTGTGTAAGTAATGTACGGGAACGGGTTCAGAGTATCGTGAACGTTGAATTCGATGCATTGGTCATGAGAAATGTGACAATATTAAGAAACACTTATAATCGATAAGTTTTTTCTACAATCACGACCGATTTTATTACTTCCCTTCGATGGTATCGATATCATAATGGCATCCTTTCATCTATATTAGTTAAGAAAGCAAGTTCTTTGGCTAGGTTCGCACTGCTTGACGGAGGAGTTCTCTGTATTTTGTTTTATGTTGTATAATATATACTGTAATTTAAATTCGTATAGTATTTTATTTTCAGCCATAAATTATCTAAATAAAAAAAAAGGTTGGCGGTATACTTAAAAATTTACTCGTCATTTTAAGGACAATATAAACCAGAGATCGGCCGTTGATTATATTTAATAAAACACCAGTCCCTAAACAACTATTTATATTCGGTTACAATTATACAATATTCTTAGTTTTAATACCTTAGATAATAATTATTGGGTGCTTTTAATTTAATAATAATCAAAGTAATTTCGTAAAGATATTGCTCATTAATATCATCGTTGACATGTTAATAAAGTTAGATGTGAGCATTATGCTAAATGTAAATTTTAATTTAAAAACATACATATAAGATTATTTGCAAACACGATTCTTAATAAAAATAATTACTTTATAAATTTTTACTTCATGTTTATTTGTACATTTAAAATCATGGCGTATCAAATACGCTATTATTATACAAGTGGCTATCTAGATATTTTATTAATTAAACAGTTTTAGTTTCTTTAAACTTCCTTGTGGAATCGCTTACCACCAGCTATTTTCCGGACCGATACGACTTAGGGACTTTCAAGAAAAGAGTCTACTCCTTTTAAAAGGCCGGCAAAGCATCTGCAATTCTCCTGGTGTTGTGGGCGGCGTTCATAGGCGGCGGTAGTCACTTACCATCAGGTGAGCCGCATGCTCGTCCGACACCTCTCCTATAAAAAAAGGTTTTGCAAACTACTACGGCTTGCAAAACCGCTTAAAAAGTGTACTCAAATATTATGCTAAATTTTTATTCATGAAATGAAAAAATTATAAGTAATATTTTTTTTAATATATGGAAAATTCCAGGAGTCCGGCTCAATGGACCATAAATTATATTAAAGAAACTATGTGATTATACATTACAATATTTATTGATAATAATAATTGTTTTAATTAAATATATAAATTTCGCTCTTATTTCATTAACATGTGATTGTTTCAGTTTCAAACTATAAATTTAAGTGATAGCCCTATAAAAATATAGAAATGTTACGCATTTACAGAATTTGCTGTCTGGTGTCTGTAATTAGAACTCACTATTTACGAGCACGTAATTCCTTTGAGATATTAGTTAGTGTTAGTTAGCAAATGTTTATGTCTTCATTACCTCTCGCGTTTCTTAGATCTATGACCGAACTTACGTTAGCAGAACATAATGTTTATGGTTATTGTTATCTATTTATTGAATGTTACACCAATGCTTGGGAATAGCTATTTTCCACTTAAGTTAAAAGTACACTTTGAATATTTGTACAGCTTTAGGGTGTTTAAGAAACCCATTTTGGAATCCATAATGCTTTGACCCATTCTTTAACAATTTCTTGTAAATTTGTTCAAATCTATTTATTATCAGTTCAAAAAAGACCACCAAACATAAGTTAAACAGTGGTAGAGCCACGCGGCAGCTTTTGCTGTCGCACGGATGGGCCGGCTCGAACCGGGGTGGTACCACGACCTCACAGAAAACCAGCGTGAAGTAGAGGTTTACCTCTGCGTTTCGCTTGGCGAGTGCAGGTGGCCGGAGGCCCTTTTTACTGGAAATGAGGCGTTCCATCTTAGTCCTCACGGGTGACAACGCATCTACATTTTGATTTGTAATAGAGGATAGATGTAGATGTCTATGGGCCGCAGCAACCACTTACCATCAGGTGGACTGTGTGCTCGTTTGTCACCCTTATACTATAAAATAAAAGTTCGTGGCATTGGATTAGTTATCTTATTAGATCTATTACAAATGACAATGCTTCCAGCGTGCTGACCTGCCCACCGTATAGCAAATGTTTCTAGAAACTTGGCAGATTCTTGAAGAGGCTTATGCCAAACGGCGAGCTCAGAAGGCAGTGTTTGTAAAGGTAGGGTAAGGCTAGAAAAGAAGGTCATTACTTGTGGTAGGACTCCTTCCTTTCCTTGCAGTCCATTTGATAGATACCAAACTTTGACCTATTTCTGTCAGCAAATAACAATGTTTGCATTGTTGTGTACAGGTGTGATAATATAAAGAATCGGTATGATTACAGCTGTGAGGCATTCTCTCTCAGTCCTCAGAAGTGACAATGAATCTGTAGTCTTATTTATTTGAAGTTGTCTATAACTGTCGATGGAGTAGCTACTTATCATCAGGTGCACTGTTAATTCGTCCGTGACTTTAGTCTTTTAATAAAAAAAGGTAATCAATGAAGAGGTTGACAGAGGGAACAAGATTTATCTAGGATTATCTAATAGCTCGATGGAATCTTTTTTAACGCAACACTGATTTAACATTTATACGGTATTCAAATATTTAAAAATATACAACCATAAGGTAGGAGTTAATCGCTTTCGCGTTTATATGGTGGGTAATGACAGTTGAAGTCAATTAACATCACATAGGAATTCAACAACATTTCTCAGAGGATGCAATACAAGATGATGTTCTGACCAGTATTAAGAAAGGAATGCTTTGGTGGTTTGGTCACGTAAAAAGAATGAATGAGGAAACAGTGACAATAAAAATAATTAACAGTGGTAGAGCCACTCGGCAGCTTTTGCTGTCGCACGGATGGGCCTGCTCGAACCGGGGTGGTACCACGACCTCACAGAAAACCAGCGTGAAGTAGAGGTTTACCTCTGCGTTTCGCTTGGTGAGTGCAGGTGGCCGGAGGCCTTTTTTACTGGAAATGAGGCATTCCATCTTAGTCCTCACGGGTGACAAAGCATCTACATTTTGATTTGTAATAGAGGATAGATGTAGATGTCTATGGGCCGCAGCAACCACTTACCATCAGGTGGACTGTGTGCTCGTTTGTCACCCTTATCCTATAAAAAAATATTTATGTTGCAGAAGTGAATGGCAGAATCAGGAAGGGACGCCCTAGGCTAAAGTTTATCGACCGAATTGGCGATATATTGAAATAGATCCAAATTAAGAGTACCCTTAACCAATGAGCATGTATGCGTCGGTATATGAATGTGGACGATGCGATAGAGGTATGCCAAATGGTGCCTAATGGAAGTCCGTAGTCTCTGCCTACCCCTCTGGGTGATAAGCGTGAGTGTTTATGTATTATATATATTATGTACAAATGCTATGTATATTAAAACTAGAGGGTCAAATTTAAGAAAACTATCCCACTTCCCTTTGTATAATCTGCCAAAATGTAACAATGAATGTGGGAGGAGGGTGTGGGATACATTTTGCCTAACATTATAAATAATATCCTAATAGATCTTATATATAAAATCAAAGGAAGAAACCCAAACAAGTTCAATTAATTAAAAAAAATTACTTTATGAAGAGTATGAGTGTGCCCTCAAACTTTTTTAGCCAGAATACCTTGAAATTCGACGTGATGTCATATGTCTTAAACATGCAAGAGCAACGAACTCAGAGTTGCACACAAACCCGAAAGAGATTATGTAACTTTCTCTTTTAAATAAAAAAAATAAAATAAACAGTTTAAAAATGTGTGGATCTGTAGATATCGGTAAAAGCCATGACAATTAAGTTGTCATATTTGACGCAACTGAAATTCTGCCCAACAATCAAACTGTTGTCTTTCATGTAAGCAAAAATATACGTAGTAATTTTGCTTAGCGTTCGATTAAAAGCTACGGCTTAGACAATTTGTCAGAGTTAACAATGTCATGTGGAATATCAATAATAATAAGACATCACATGCGAGTCGACGAGAACCAGGAACGTTATTATCATAAAACATCTTTATGTCAATTTAGTCTGTAATTTGAACAGTTGCACATTCTGTCACACAATTTGCTCGCCTAAGGCATAATTTGGTCCATTTTTACTAGTTTTTATATATAGATAGACAAACGGCATTGAATTTAATTATACACAACCATCTAACACCAGTTGGGAATGAACGTTTAAACTTTTTTAATGTACAGGACTGGAGTTAAACAGAAATTATCTAAAGGTCAGTTAATCATTTATATTACTAGTGAAAAATTAATAATTTACATTATTATCAGCAATGATAAAGTACTAAGAAAAAAACCTTTATTATATTAGCAAACATAATGTCACTATTTTATGCCTACCCTATGATTATCATTCATCATCATTACAGCTCCTCACAAGTACTCTACTGAACATAGACCCCAGAGAATGCCAGTAAACACTGTCCTGAGCCACCCGCATCCATTGACTTCTTGCATGTCTTACCAGGTCGTTACTTCGTCTGCCGATACGAGGTTTTCACTTGAGAACCTTGCTTCCCCATTGGTCGTCGGTTCATCGAGTTACATGGCCGGCTCATTGCCACTTCAGCTTACTAATCTCGAAACTTAAAAACAAAATTGTTCGACCAGTGTGTTATGGCAATGGTGACTTATGAATCTGAGACGCGTTCTTCACTGCTGGCCTTACGAGGAAAGTCAAGGTCTCTCAACGTGTTATGGAGAGGATATCCGCAGTAGAATCAGACTGACCGATATAGCCCAACGGATTAGTAAGCTGATATGGCAATGGGTTGGCCACATTACATAAAGAACCGACAACCGATAGAGAAAAAGGTTCTCGAGTGGCAGCCTCGTACCGGTAGGCGTGTAGGGCGACTCCTCACTAGATGGAGTGACATCCTGGTAAAACATGTAGGAAGTTGATGGAAGCAGGTGGCTTAGGACCGTGCTTTGTGACATTCCTTGGGGGAGGTCTATGTTCAGCAGTGGATTTGTAAAGGGCTGTAATGATGATGATTATTATTAATATCATCATCATTTTTATTAAAACAGGGCCCATGTACAGATTATTAATATAGTAACCAAACTTTTATTTTGTTATCAAGTTACTGTGCGTGATGAACTTGTAAATGAGGATATCCGCAATAGAACCAGAGTAACCGATATGATCCTACCCTATGATGTGAGAAAAGAAAGTGACAGGACTCTTTTTATGACTAGAAGTCCGTCTGGGTAGGTACTAATGGTTTTAATACTTGATAGAGCCATGGTCCAGCTATATTGGTAGTATAGTTGTAGCACGAATGGGTCGGCTCGACCGGGGAAGGGCCACGCTCTCACAGAATACCACTGTAAAATAGCAGCTTAACACTGCGTTTTGTATGGTGAGTGTAGAGAACCGGAGATCCTTTATACTGGAAAGGAGGCATTCCATCTTAGTCCTCACGGGTGACAACGCATCTGCATTTTGATTCGCAAACGAGGATGGATGTAGATGTCTATGGGCCACAGCAACCACTTACCATCAGGTGCACTGTGTGCTCGTTTGTCACCCTATCCTATAAAAAAAACTATCTTCTTGCTTATTACACCTACCAAACAGTGGTGCTTGAACAACTCTGTGTTGCTGTGTCCCGATCCGAAGTGTATTATGAGCCATCATAATTACAGGCTCTAAGGCATTCCATTACATCTCAGAGCTGACAAGGCATCTGTAGACTTCCTTGACTGTACTTGTTTGCAGGTCCATGGACTGCAGTAGCCACTTACCATGGCTCTACCACGTATAATATGTCTATACTTTTGTATTTAAAATGTATTTATTTATCGATTATATAATTATAATGAATGTCGTGTGTATTTTCCAATAACCTACGTACACCCTTACCATTTCTCATAGGTCACTTTATCTTCTGCAATGGTTGCCTGGTAGAGATTGCTTCTAAGCGATAAGGCCGCCAATTGTACCTTTAAATAATTAATGCTTTTTTTTCTCTCTCATATGTATTTCTGGTTTACAATTAAGTATATTTCGTGGTTAGTGGATGCTGTAGCCCATAAAAATGTACTCCTCGATTTATCCTCGACTAGGAATCGATATGCAGATGTGCTGTCACTCCTGAATACTGAGATGAAATTACTCGTTTCCAGTTAAAAACTTGCTTTTTTACGCTGGTACTTTGTGAGGAGGGTCAATCTACCCATACGTATTACGACCATAATAAGGCTGTATCGTGACTCTACCACGTAAAGTGCCACACTTTTGCCATGTTTAGTACGTATATATACCGCACAGTTAATAACCAGTGATCTCAGGTGATAGAGCTACTTTTCTGCCTGGGCTTACAATTCTGTTGGCTGTTCCTAAAATCATATTTATAAGAATGTACAAAGGTCTTAGAAATGCTGTAGAGCTTTTCATCTGTTCAAATCTTAACTATTTTATCGGTGAGCTAACAACGCTGAACATCGTTTGTGCTAAATTTTACCTGCATTTGACATATTTATTAATATGTTATATTAATAATAAAAAAAGAGGATCTTTTTAGTAAGAATTATCATACAAGTACAATAAATGCAAAATAAGTACAGTGTATGTAAGTATGCCTGTAGGAAAATGGATCTACGTGAGAGTTAACATGCGTGTAATTACTAATTCCCTTTGATAATACATAACAAGCTAGTAGCGTGGCTACCCTACATTTTCCTCTAGGCACACCTTTATAGTGAAATCGACCAGCATCTTTATCGATGTAAACTATCAAACGGTGCCTTGAACCAATTATAGGAGATAATAACATCGTCGTTTTATATAAGGTACAGGGGTTTATCGGTTAATTTTGTTTAAAGTTATAAGAGAGCCCTTGGCTTTATCTGAGTCAGAGTTATGTTTAAGAATTTGAAGTGATAAGTATAGAAATCTATATGTGATCTTTCATGCATATCTTTTTCGGTTTCCATTCATTACAGCTTTAGAAGTCCACTGATGACCATAGGCCTCCCCAATAGGCCAAGCTCATAGTAGCAGGTGGGTTGGTAAACTCAGTTTTTTATGATTTTGTTATCAAGAGAATGCTGCTGCCTATCTTCTGTTTCAGTCACTTCTTTCATCTCTTACGACATCCACGGGACGATAATAATACTCATATAATATATTATGTCATCCAAAAAATAATAATTATTATAATTTAACAAAAAGTATATATAATTTAAAAATAATTGAGATTATATTTTAACAGAATCTGAAAAAATTTACCTGTGAATGATAATTAACAGAATCGGGCGTTACTTTGTAAACGTAGAAGTAGACTCTGCGCAGGCTGCCAGCCTCCGCAGAGTCTACTTAACCTGAGGATGCCTGTATGCATGTAGAGGCGAAACACGTGTCGAATTTTCGAGAGTGGTGGATCGTGCCTAGTGTGGTGGTGCTGGGGATGATAGTATTGGGATTGACAGTGACGGGTATAGTGCGCGCGATTGAGGTAGGTAGGTCCCCTTAAAATTGGGCAGGACACATCATTTTCTTTCGTTACGCGGAATTAAGCAAATTAGTTTATAACAACCCCATTACCTGTGAATGATCCTAAAAATTGAAATAGGTAAGTTAATTTTATCAAGTGAAAACCTGTTATAAATTTATATTACCTCACCATCATCATCTTCATCATTACAACCAATCATAAGTCCACTGCTGTACACGCGTACATAGGCCTTCTCCAAGGAATGACAAAACACCTGTATTCGTTGACTACCTGCATCTCTTAACAGGTTGTCATTCCATCTAGAGTCTTGAAAAATATAAGAGGATATTTAGAGTTGATCCTATAACTAAACTAGCTGGCCAGGCAGACGTTGTTCTGCCCTTTCCGACGACCCTTCCCATAAAAAATCCTTAAATTCGTAATAAAAAATAGTGAAGGTCACTTATTGGGATAAAAAGTATCCTGTCTCTCTCAAATCAGTTCTGTAGTTTAGGAGTTCATCGCGGAAAAACAACGTGACACGTAATTTTTTATATATAGATAAATAAACACTGGCACCCATCTGGGGCCTTACAATACGATTAATTTCGAGTATTGTAGCGAAGGCATTTATTCGACGTTTTAAATTGTTAATAACACATAATTGTCAA
Source organism: Parnassius mnemosyne (assembly GCA_963668995.1). NCBI lineage: Eukaryota > Metazoa > Arthropoda > Insecta > Lepidoptera > Papilionidae > Parnassius > Parnassius mnemosyne. The sequence goes on from CAVLGL010000093.1 coordinate 11,627,605, forward strand.
AATATTGTCAACATTTACCGGCTATTCCGATAATAATGGGAAATAATAATTACAATACTTCTTTAGCATGTGTGGGCAAAACTTTTTTCGTTCGCAAACTGGAAAAGGAGTTTAATGAACCACATATTATAAAAATACCACAATTCTTGTGAAACTCATCGTTTCACATTGATGCACATGAAAACAACGAGACAAAGTTTGTACTGTTTACGTTTTTTGTTACGTACTTAAGGGTAAGGGGATGTTTATACACTAATTAGTCTTAGTCATCTATATCTAGGAATGACGCGACTTGAATACAGTGGACATAGGCGTTTTTTCTCAAGCTCACCTTTCGTTAATGGTTTGATTATTGTTACTTGGAATTATTAACGACGAAAAATCGCTTAAATGGTAGCGGTTCGTCGTTTTAAATGTTGTTAACTCGACGAGGTAATGAGGTGCTGTTTTTATGGCACCTATTAGAAAGGTATTATGCGGTGCGCTTAATTGTTTTTTTTTTATATTTCATTTGGTTTCTATAAAAGATATGTCGTCCATGAGGTATAGTTTTTTTTTAATGATGCGAATCCTAATACAAACTGTAGTGTAAAATTTTTTATGCTTCAGCTTAGTATTTCATTTATATTTACTTTAAGTGATTTTTTTTTATATGATAAGGGTGACAAACGAGCACACAGTCCACCTGATGGTAAGTGGTTGCTGCGGCCCATAGACATCTACATCTATCCTCTATTACAAATCAAAATGTAGATGCGTTGTCACCCGTGAGGACTAAGATGGAATGCCTCATTTCCAGTAAAAAGGGCCTCCGGCCACCTGCACTCACCAAGCGAAACGCAGAGGTAAACCTCTACTTCACGCTGGTTTTCTGTGAGGTCGTGGTACCACCCCGGTCGAGCCGGCCCATCCGTGCGACAGCAAAAGCTGCCGCGTGGCTCTACCACTGTTAAATTTTAAGTGATATTTTATTTTTAATGTATCATCAAACGAATGTTTAAATGTACATATATTAAAGAAAGACATACATTCAAATTATTCAGATTAAATCAGCTCCACCAAATGAAAATAAAACAAATACGCTAACGTTGAGAAGACATTAGTATTAAGTTGATTATGATTAAAGTTTCTTTTTTATAAAATAAGGGTTACAAACGAGCAGATATTCCACCCATATGATGCCTCTGGCCCATAGACATTTGTATACATCTATCCTTGATTAAGGATCAAAATGCAGATGCGTAGACTCCCCTGAGGACTAAGATGGAATGCTTTGTTGAATTTTGGGTAGGATTTGTTTAACTTGGATGATAGCGATAACGATATTAAAATTAAAATAAAATATAAAACAATTTAGGATAAAATCATAAACCCAATAAAAGTTACATAAATACTCAATAAAATATCAACCTATTCTAGTATTAAAGTTAGTAAAAATTACCTCGCGTACATCCGCTCGATACTAACTTTTTACTAATTTTAATATAATGGATTTCCGCAAAGTAACGTCTGATTCTATTAATTAACCTATTCTAGATTGTATAATAATGTGATAAAGCAAACTATATAAGGTTAGTTTAACAATTAACAGATAAAACATACACAACAAATAAATTATAAACCTGAACGGTTAAAAGAGTAAAGCAATAACTCAATTAATACAAAAATAACTCCCTTTCCCTTCCATCATCGGACACCCAGACTCTGGCCAGTCTCCACACTTTCACGTGGATGGCCTTAGGCCGGCCACATACATACGGAATTCCTTTACGGAATTCTGAACGGGTCGGCCACAAACATACGAAATTCCGTTTAGCCCGCAAAATTTCGAACGGAAAACTACCGTACGTGTGTGACGGATCATAGATTTTATATGAACTTGTTGTGTTCGTAATCTCGAATCGGAATTCCAAAGCGGAATCCCGAAACGGAATTCCGTATGTATTTTGCGGGCCTAAGGCAAGAGTGAATAGGTTCTTATTAAACTAAGTCAGTGCGCTTTAGGCCGGCCACATACGAACGGAATGTTTTTTATGATTCCGTTTCGGGATTCCGTGAATACATCACACTCATACGTTTATTTCCGTTCAGAATAGCTAAGGTCAGTTGAGAGATGTTAGCCATTGAGTCTAGACATTCTGCCAGCGAATAATGACGACGATTTTCTGATTGCGATTCCATTGTTGTTGTATCATTCTTACTAGGTGCATCCCCTTATCACCCTAAGCTGCAAGTCAATATTATGTAAAAAGATCTATCTATCCAGAGATATTTTTTAAATATGGATGTCTGTAAACTCTTTCGATGAATTATTAAACAAAATAAGATGAAAGGTCACGAAAAGCTATACACATATAAGATTAAATGTAAAAATATACATAAACACACCTACTCGCTTCGGTCGTGCAACGAGCTCTGAGCGCGTTCCGTACGGAATTCACGAATGTGTGTTGCGACTCATACAAAATCTATGGAAGACTTGCGTTCGGAGCGGCTTTTTTCAGTTCGGGATTCTGAACGCACAGGCGGTCATACGGAATCTCGAATCGGAGAAAATTCCGTACGGAGAATTACCGTATGCGTGTGGTCATAGATTTTATATGGACTTGCTGCGTTCCGAATTTCGAATCGGAATATCGAAACGGAATCCCGAAACGGAATTCCGTATGTATGTGGCCGGCCTTACCGGCTCCGGTTACATCTCCACTTAGGTCGGCCACATACATACGGAATTCCGTTTCGGAGTTCCGAACGCGTCGGCCACACACATACGGAATTCCGTTTAGCCCGCAACATTTCGAACGGAAAACTACCAAACGTGTGTGATGGGTCATAGATTTTATATGAACTTGCTGCGTTCGTAATCTCGAATCGGAATTCCAAAACAGAATCCCGTAACGGAATTCCATATGTATGTGGCGGGCCTCACTATCGGGTGGGGTAGTCGTTAGGCACTGACTTAAATATTTAATTCATATGACAAATTTTTAACTTATGTTGTATTTTTTTTTAATTTAATGTGATGATTGAAAATCAGCATTACGATATATACTAAGTATTATCTTACGAGTATGTAATGTTGGTTACTATGTTTTATATTATATTGTATTATGTATATATTATGTATGCTGTTTCATATCACATGGTAATTGTTAATCGAAAGACTCTCTTAGATCTTGTAGTCTTTGATGACTTTCATCTTTTCCATGGAATATTATCAGATATATGTATTATTTTCACAGTATCCACTTATCAAGTGAACTGTGTGCTCAGTTGTCACCCCCATTCTAAAAATAAAAAAAAATATAATACACCAATTTTGATATTGCATTCTTTATTTAGTAATATTTTAACGATAAAATTAAACGGCCTTTCACCATCATCTTAATAAATCGACACATTAAGCGATAATAACTTATTTTCGAAATTTCTTTTTTCACAATCATCGTTTGGAAAATGTATTGGTTGTGTGGACTTGTTACTTACATCGTGATGTTTACAATACATATTGTTTCAGCTTCACTTCCTTTATAAAGCCAATGTATGAAATAAATATTTATGACCCGTTTCAGATAATCTAACCATCGATGTAATGAAGATATCAAACTATTGATCATGCTTTCTTTTTTAAACTCGTTATCGGAATGCGTGTTATATACTTGTATTGTATAAGGAGCTTTTGAAATTAATACTGTTCATTTTGTGTCTTACTTTTATATAACAACGTACGTAATCGTGGTAGAGCCATGCTGCAGCTATATTAGTAATATGTTTGTTGCACGAATGGGTCGGCTTGACCGGGGAAGGACCACGCTCTCACAGAATACCAGCGTCAAATAGCAGCTTCTTGCTGCTGTGCTTCGTATGGTGAGTGTAGAGAAGCGGAGACCCTTTTTACTGGAAAGGAGGCATTCTATCTTAGTCCTCACGGGTGACAACGCATCCGCATTTTGATTCGCAAACGAGGATAAATGTAGATGTCTATGGGCCACAGCATCCACTTACCATCAGGTGGACTGTGTGCTCGTTTGTCACCCTATCCTATAAAAAAAACACGTAGTTTACGGTAGTCTTTCTTTATATCTCTATACATACAAAATCAATTGCTGTCTGTTAGTCTCGCTAAAACTAGAAACTGGCTCGAACGATCATGATGAAAATTTTTGTGCGTGTTTTAGTGGGCCCCCAGATGGTTTGAATTCACAATTGTACCTGATAGGTGGAGCTGTTGTCGAGATCCAAAAAACATCCGTGCGAAGCCGGGGTGGCTAGCTAGTTTTCATAAATGTAAAATGATGGGCAAGACAAGTCACAACGTTAATACACTTCATTAAAACTAGCTATATTCTGTGTATGGCTAATAGTTTTTTCTATTGTTTTATTGTAATCTAGTAAAACTTAGTAGTTTTACTTCTGTAAAACTACTAAGTTGTACTATATGCTTTATTTATTTACATTACCTTGTAATTTTTAGACGTAATTTGAAAATTCATAATAAAATTTCATTGATGCGTTTAAAAAACTGAAAAAGGGAAATTTAAAACTTAAACATAAACACTCACGCCTGTCACCCAGAGGGGTAGGCAGAGATTATGGACTTCCATTTGGTACGATCCTGACACACCTCTCTCGCTTCCTCCACATCCATATACCTACGCATACACGCTCGTCGGTTAAAGGTACTCTTGATTTGGCCCATTTTTAATATATCGCCAATTTGGTCGATAAACTTTCGCCTAGGGCGACCCTTCCCGACTATGCCGTTCACCTCTGCAACATAAATTTGCTTTGTCACTCTTTAAATTTAAAACTTAACCCAAATAAACGTCATTTAAAAAAAGCATTATTAAACTTAGGACATGCTGTATCTTCAAATGGAATTTCACCCGACCCGGAAAAAATAAAAGTAGTTCAGATATATCCAACATCCACCAATTCTGACGAAGTCAGATGCTTTGTCGCAGTTTGTAATTAGTATAGGAAATTTATACATGATTTTGTCATAAAGGCATAACTTTCGAATGGTCACTAAGATATCGAATCAAAATTCACTGGAGTTTCTACTCCAGTGAATTTTGATTCGATACCACAGAAAAATACTATAACTTTACAACTCATCATAAAGCAACACGGGCCACCAATACGAGTATAATAGCAATGGAATTGTCCTTAAAATTGACATTATATTTTAGCAATTAAGCAAATGGTGTTTATAAAAACTGTTTGAATTTGAAATTTCCTGTGATATCGCATATTTATTTTAATAACACTGAAAGATAATAATGAATAGAACATTTTTGGAACATTTTTTGTGTCAGTCACTAAAACGAAGTAAAAACAATAATAAAGTATATCTATCTAAATCAACATTTAATAACAGATTTTAGCCAGCAATTTATTTTATTTTAAAGCAAGAAATGTTTATCCGCCGGTACATATGTCACTGTCCTTATCTTCATTATATTTGCCATGCTAATACGAAATATAAGAAGTGCAACAAAATACATTTGTTGATGTTATGATGTTAATTACGGAAAAGTAGACGTAAAAAAGTCGGCCCCTTTAAGAATATCGGCCCCTATAAAAATATCGGCATGTGTTGCCATTTTCGGAATCCATTTGCATTGAGATTTCAAATGCAAGACCATCAAATGATACAATTACGTTTATGATATGCACCGACAATCATTAATAAGCCGCAAGCTAATGAGGAATTTACATTAATTAATTATTTTAGACACGTTGATCATAAGCGGAGCCGGCTTTGATGTGAGCCGCCTTATTCTAAAGACACACACCCCTTTACAGCTAAAAATGGTATTTTTGCGCTCAACCACCGGCATGGAAAAGGACCAATTTTGCCGGCGATCTATGAATTATACATAGAGCACACTGTTTTGTAACGTCTTTCGTTAATTACGTACATTAAGTAGCCGACAGGAAAAAGTTTGTAGAGCATCAATAAATTGAGAAATTGCAGTTTTAATAGTATTATATGATATGGCGGAACCTTTAGAATTTACGTTAAGGTGTTTAATAAGTCATTTGAAGTCACCGCAGTACGGTTATGACATTTTGTAATTTTTTTATATAAATTATTACTAGAATATGTACGTGTTCGTATGGTGAGCGTAGAGAACCGACGAGATATTTTACTGGAAACAAGGCATTCCATCTCAGTCCTCAGGGGTGACAACGCATCAGTATTTTGATGCTTTATCATCAACTTACCTTTAGGTGGGTTGTGTGTGTGTTTGTCATCATTATTCTATAAAAAAATGAAGTATTAGAATTTATTCATTTATTCATTACAGCCTATCAAATGTCTACAACTTATTTTAAGCCTCCCATATAGAATAGCCTTATTGGAAGGATATTTGTCATAGTTGGTACGCTTGGCAGCCGAGTTGGCAACGGCAGCTTTTTATTTCATTTTATTCCCCTCTGTTACCTCTTCTTAAACCACGGGATGATATTATAGGCCAGTGAATTGTTATACGCCGTCACTACACAGTAGCCGCCATTACGTGGTAGAACTAACATCACCAGCCTTTATGTATAGAAGAAAGGGTGATAAGAGAGCACACAGTACTAATGATATGTAAATGCTGCTATCCATAGACCCTAAATTACTTCTCAATTAAAAATTAAAATGTAGATGCTTTGACACCTGTGTGTCACAGTGGCTCGGGTTCTTGTCTTTGACCTAGCTATATTAGTAGTATAGTTGTAGCACGAATGGGTCGGCTCGACTCGGGAAGGACCACGCTTTCACAGAATATTAGCATAAGATAGCAGCTTAACACAGCTGTTACGTATGGTGAGTGTAGAGAACCGGAGACCCTTTTACTGGAAATGAGGCATTCCATTTGAGTCCTCATGGGTGACAACGCATCTGCATTTTGATTTGTAATAGAGGATAGATGTAAATGTCTATGGGCCGCAGCAACCACTTACCATCAGGTGGACTGTGTGCTCGTTTGTCATCCTATCCTATAAAAAAATGGACTAGAAACTTGTGTCTTCTGGGGATTGAACTGGACTAGATTTAGTCGGCCCCAATCCGAGACTTTATTCAGCAAAGACTCGACTTCAGACACAAAATTGTTCCGGTACTCGGCGACGTTCTCTCGAGAAATATTGGCACGGCCGGTGTATGGAGCATCACCAATGCTGTCATCCGCATAGCACTGAATGTTACCGGTTTGCAACATATCATTCATATGCAGAAGAAACAGTGTTGGTGATAGCATGTAGCCTTGTGGAACACCAGCGTTTATAGGCTTATAAACGGAGTATGTACCGTCTATTACGACCTTGATGCTCCGATCAACCAGAAAACTTGTGATTGGCACAATTTCTCGGGAAGCCCTTAGGAAGGAAGCTTCGAAAGAAGCGCTTTGTGCCAGACCCGATCGAAGGCCTTCGCTATGTCCAAAGTAACGGCAAATGCCTCCCCCTTGGACTCGATCACTTGCGCCTATAGGGTAAACAAGAAGATTACCAGCTGAGTGACCCCGACAGAAACCGTACTGATGGTCACTAATCAGCTGGTGCTCCTCTAGATACCGCATGAGCTGGCAGTTAATAATGGACTCTATTATTTTCGAGAACAAGGAGGTGATGGCGATAGGCCTGTAGTTGGACGGATCAGAGTGGTTTGTTTTTTTTTGCGTCCCTTTAGAAAAAAAGGATACAATGGGCGGACATATTGCCCAAAGGCATTCTCTACCAGTCAACCCAGGGAGTGGTGAGAGTTTGTCGTAGGTGTAGCAATTAAAAGAAAAAAAAAATAGAAACTAAAATTAATACACATTATATACTATAACAAAACAGATTATGATATAATATTATAAGTCAATGCATATACATCTTTATATATAAAAATTACATGTCACGTTGTTTGTCCGCGATGGGTTCCTAAGCTACTGAACAGATTTCAATGAAATTTTGCACACTGTGTGCATTTTGGTTCAACTTGAGAGATAGGATAGCTTTTATTCCGATAAATGATCCTCAAAATTTTTTATTGCGAATTTAAGGATTTTTATAGGAAGGGTCGTTGAAAAGGGCAGAACGTCTGCCTATTCCCCTACATGTTCTTTTTCTCAAGCTAGTATAATGTATGAATGTGGCCCTTACCTGTCAAGCTGACACATTTATTTACTTAATTCAAAAACTCTTGTGGCTTACAGAATGCAAACAAATGTTCATGCAAAAAAATGCATCTATTAAATAATTATAATATAATAGCAATATAAATCTCGCAGCTTTTAGCAGCCCGTATCAAGAAATTAAAATAGTAATAAAGCCAATCGAAACAATAAAATACAATATTAAAAAAAAGAGAAAAGCAATTATACAATGTCAGGCTATGATATTTTGTCAAATCAATTATTAATACAATGTCAATGAAAGCTAATTACAATCCTAATATGATCATAATTAAAATTACATCTTAGATACAAATTAATTGTACATAGTTAAGGAAATTAAAATGTCAATTATTAATTGTAATGTCATCATTGATATATAAAAAAGTAACGCCGAAATTAAGCCAAAAAGATGCTCAACATATTGTCAGAACACGCTTATACTATATGCACCTAAAATCAACGCATATAAATGCAACCAATGACGAGGTTTAGATGCATTTGTCTGTGTCCAATAAGTCTACACTTTTACGAACTGTTAATGATGTTTTTTTGTATATCAATGCATGACATCGATATTTTATAGAAAAGAGTCAGCAAACATGTCACATACGTTATAACAGTCATAATACCCTTCAGTGTATTATGGCAAGATACTAACCCGGAATTTCGCGTAGAAGAGCCTTCTGCGCGAAATTACGGGTTAGGGTTTTTTATGGTCATAATAAAAATATTTAATTACTAAATTATTAGATAATTTGAGTGAGATTGAGACGTTTACGGATGGTGGAAGAGTCTCATCATCATCATCATTACAGCCCTGCACAAGTCCACTACTGAACATAGGCCTCCCCCAAGGAAATATACAACGTATGGTCCTAAGCCACTTGCATCCATCGACTTCCTGCAAAAAAGAAGACGAGTGTGGAAGGGTCCGATCCGACGCTATCCCGATGATTTTCCGGCACAAGCCGGTTAAAAAGTTAAAGTTACAGCCTATATACACGTCCCACTGCTGGGCACAGGCCTCCTCTCATTTTTGAGAGGGTTGCCCTAAGCAAGGAAATGTCCGCCGCGCCGCCCCGATGCGTGTTGGCAAATTTGACGTCTTCGAAAAATTTTTTTTTATTGCTCAGACACGCAGGTTTCCTCACGATGTTTCCTTCACCGTCGAGAACGTCGTAAATCAGCACTTAAAATTGCAATTAACAATTTCATTGGTTCCGGCAGGGATCGAACCCGGGTTGCTCACGTACTGTGAAAGCGCGCGCTTAGACCTTGAACTTCCACGGCTATTCATTTTAATTCGCCTCTAAAATGCCTTTATAGCACCTTAAAAACGGTAAAGGGGTTAAATGGAAGCTTCTGAAAGCAAGCGGAAAACCTGCACTTAAAGTCCTTCATAAGCTCAGAAGCAGAAGTACTAGCAACTGCTACAGCTGTTTTTGATAGTTATTACGAGTCGACTCACACACAGACTTGACGATTTTCAGATTTCCAAAAGGCCACCCAAACCATTTACACATCCTTCGGCAAATTGTGGAGAAAATTGAAGAATATAATCTACAACTTCCTCTTGCGTATGAGGACTATGATAAAGCCTTTGACTTCAACAAAAAATGGGCGATGCTACAGTCTCTTCAGCGGTGCCAAGTAGACTATCCGTATAACGAAGTGCAGAAGTATTTTTTACAGTAGGTTTATGATGGATATCCGAGTTTAAAACCAGAGCACGAAAGCTATCCAACTGCAGAGAGGTATACAAGATGACATTATATACCCAAAACTCAGTTTTACAAGAGATTTTCAAGCCACTAGACTGGAAAGGACACGGTATAAATATCAATAACAAGTACATCACTCATAGCATCCACTTACCATTAGGTGGAATTTGTGCTCGTTGGTCACCCTTATTCTATAAAAAAATCTGTATTAGATGAACATGGCTATGTATCAAATGGCTGAATTACGGTCTCTTAGTATTTGGTAACTCCTGCGATATAAACAATAAGTAGTAACTTAACTTAGTAATAACTTCAAAACAAAAGCCCCGTTGTTTTTCTTGCTAGTCCTTTGCAGGACAGAGGATTTTTCCGAACTAGTGGTAAAAGTAAGAAATTACTTCCAATAAGTCGTTATTCTTGAAATCTATAGTGAATAAAAATTATTCTAAATTATTATTAGTATGGATTGGCTCACTTAAAATCTTGTAGACCAACTTTGAACGTGCTAAATTTATTATGCGTCGCCGTCTTACTTAAATGTCTGTCGGATGAAAAATTTAAGCCCACCCTGAAATAATAGCTATTTGTAGACTAATTACCATTATTGCTTTAATTTTTTTATAGAAGAGGGGGCAAACGAGCATGCGGCTCACCTGATGGTAAGTGACTACCGCCGCCCATGAACAACCGCAACACCAGGGGAATTGCAGATGCGTTGCCGGCCTTTTAGAAAGGTGTAAGCTCTTTTCTTGAACGTCCCTAAGTTGTATTGGTTCGGGAAAATTGCCGGTGGTAAACAAGTCCACAGAGAAGTTGTACGAGGAAGAAAGCTCCAAGTAAAACGAACAGTCAGGATGGTATCGTGAATTTTGACGTGATGTGCGTTCGTGAAATTTGACGGCTGGAATTAATCCGAACAATTCCCCAGAGCACTCCCCGTGGTAAATTCGATAACGATAACGTCACAGATGATATTAGACAAGGTATGGAAGAAAAAAAGTTAACGGTACTGGTACTAGATTTCTCAAATGCTTTTAACACAGTTGATCGCTGTCAAGAAGTTTTCCTTGTTGCTAGTGCAAAATTATTTATGAGAATTAATAAGTCTAAAAACATGAAGCCTTAACGATTCTAATTGTAATAAATATGATTTACAACGGAGCTCTTGCGATCGATAAATCTTTCCTTTTACCACAACTTTCAAGCAACATAATTTCTATTTTAGAAATTATTGTTTCTGCGTTGTATAACGTGAAACGCAATGTTGTGTTTTTATATACACATAAATAAACATTTTTACAAGAAATTATTTACATGTCAGCTATTTCATAACGCGAAAAATATCGTTCGTGTACCGAAGCAAATCGAAGTGGATCAGCGCGAAAACCAACCAATTGGTTTGCCTCATTTTCACTTATACGTGTTCGCGCTTCAGTAAACAGTGGCGTAGTTGATTGCCATTATGTTGTGTACTATTGCTTATATAGTAGAGCATAATCATAATTTACAATGTTTTCACTAGCAGTGTCGTTTTCTACTCAGTACTCAACAACAACGCATCGCTCCATCATAAACATGCCGCCATATAAGCTGACACCATTGATGGGCAAATGTATGTATAATCTCAAAATACTAGATAGTTATAGTTATAGTAGTTATAAATATGCGTAAGACATATTTATTATATTAATAGCGTATTAAGCTCTTTTGCTTATTGTAATTCAGTTGAATACAATCCCACCTTGATAATGATAAGAGAAAAGTGTGATTTCTTCGGTGTCGGAATGAAGATTTTTCTGTTGTCTGTACATATTACTTGTCTAGTATATATAGAATTTTTGTCTTTTTAAAATATTTTGCTAGCTACCAATTTATTATGCTCCAAATTTTACGTGGACTTCTTCACGTTGAATAAAATACATAAATAAATTATTTGAACCACTGCACTAGAGATATTAGTAAAATTAAAATACTGAAAGAACGATTTAATTAGTGACATATTACTATAAGTAAGCGGTGTTTTAATCGTCTTCAAAAAGTGGAGTAGGTACACAATTCAACTGCATTTTTTATGTAGTTACCTCAGAGTTTTTTTTAGGTGAATCGATTTCATGATTTTTTATAAGAAAACTAGTGTTTCTCATGTGAACCCATATACATTTGATCAAGATCTGACCAGTAGTTTTTGAGATATCCGTATGCGTATCTAATTGACTTCAACTACATTGATTATGTTCTCAATATAATTATATTGAAGTCGGTTGAATAAAGTTTTTAATTTAGCACTTGTTTTAATAAAAGAGGGGCAAACGAGCACGCAGATCACCTAATGAAAAGTGTCGACAGCCGCGCCGCCCACGAACAACTGGAACACTAGGGGACAGGAGCGTGTTTATGTCGATAGATTAATACTTTTCAATTTACACTGTTATAAACCTGATAAGCCTGATTCAAATTTCTAGGTATCGGGAAATCGAAAGACTTCTATATATCGAAAAGATCCCCTTGTAAAACAATATTTTATGGATTTTATCGCGTTTAATTTTAACATTTTTAATTCCCGACGTTTCGAGTACTTTAAAACACCCATGATCACGGAGGATCAGTGCAAACGAACTTCTTTCTACACGAAATGGTAGTGTAATTGCTTTATTGTGAATGTGGTTCTTTTTACAAGCATTTATTTAACTTGCAATGTATTCGTAATTGTGTTTGTTCGGATGGAATCATGCAACTCAATTTTGAAGCAGATATCTTTAACCGATTGAGCTGAAATTTTGTATACGCGTTAAGTTTGGATGACAATGAATGGTTAGCAATGTGACGTCATTCTAAATCCAACATGGCAGAACACCCAAGATGGCGGATTAGTTAATTTTTATTGCACTCCTACAATATGGGTATCAAATGAAAGGACTTGCTGAGAATACGAATGCGAGTAAAAAAGAATAAGATCGTGATCATAAACCCCGTTGCTCCAATCCGTCTGAAATTTTGGTGTACTGGGGTTTTTGGAGTCCTCGATAATAATATTGAGCTCGAATTGTTCGAGCCGGAAGCATCGGTTGGCAAACTTTTACTGTCCAAAGGTCTGGTGAATGGTGCCATAATACATATTACAGAAATCATATAGTCCTGCTTCCGGAGAGCACAAATGTATGATACTGACATACCATCCGTCCGTATAGACTTCGGTAAAGACGGTGTTGATTTCATTCAACCCAAGACTGTGCAATTTCCAACAAAATATAGTTACGGCACTGCAGAACGAATAATGCTGCCAATAATATTATGTTTGACTTGCACAGTACACAAAATGCAGGGTAGTACTGTCGGCCATGCCTTTGTATACTTAGACTCTTCGCTGCTGGTCAAGCATACGTGGCCTTAAGTAGGGTAAAATCATTAAAAGGTCTCCTTATTGAAGAGCTAGACTGTTCGAAATTAACCGACAAATGACCTTGCAACAATGATGCGTTCAATGAACAGACTGAGAAACCTGTACAGCGATATCTAAAAAGTAAAAAAGTAAATTAAAAGTAAAAAAACTTTTTAACAAGCTTTTATTTAGATGCGCTAAAAATTATAAAATAAACTTTCCCTTTAAAGCTTTTACTATCAACTTATAATGTCATTACACAATTTAATTGATATATAAATTGTGTAATGACGTTATAACTTGATTATATAATAGTATATCTATCGACATAAACACGCTCCTATCTATCCCCTGGCGTACCAGTTGTTCGCGGGTGGTGGTCGACACTTTCCATCAGTTGATCGGCATGCTCGTTTGCCCCCGTTCTATAAAAAAAAAATAAACACCAGTTGTTTAAAGTAATATGAAACTAAAATAAAATTAGTTCTATTCCCTGTATAGTATTCACCTAAATGTAAGTAATCATTATGTAATCCAATTTAACCTAATAATTAGTAAACATTCTTTAGAAAAATTATTACGGTTTATTGATGCTATTATCATTTTTAAAAATAGGTTTATGTCCAGCTAAACATTATGTTACTAATAAAAAGATGTTCAATATTTGCAATACTTGTCCAGTACGTCTGTTTATTATTGCTGTATACTGTAATTATAATAGATCGTTATCTACAAAAGAATTTAAGAGACCAGTAAAACCTTTTACTACTTATAGAAGCCATATTAAAAGTGTGCCATTTAAAGACATCCCTACAGCAATGTACAATATTGAACTAATTGTATATTTGGCCCATGATAATAACAAGCTGAATTCTAGTAAAGCAGTACTAATTAAATAGCAACCTAACGTTGTTATTCCTACCATAATTGTCTGTAGCGAAATCTTCAACGCATAACATAATTGTAATAGAGAACAGATGTACACACTCGTTTTTACCATATTGCTAATCTAAAATTTAAATCAGCGCGTGCACGCAAGTTAGCTAGTGCGAGTATTCTGCGTGCTATCGCCAACGCAGTCTGTCTTGGTTTTAACGATTCCATTCAACTGATAGATAAACGCTTGGTGTAATAAAAAACGGACATTACTTTAAACGGTTATTTACTCTAAATTCTTTAAATCTTAATTACAAGAGTGACTTTATAGCTATAAAGTTAACGCCCTGGCACTTGTTATTTATATTAAATCTTATTGTACATTTGTGAAGCATAAATACTTTTTTTAATAGTAAGTGTTTACTGTGACCCATAGATATCTACATCTATCTTCGTTTGCGAATTAAAATGCAGATGCGTTGTCAGCCGTGAGGACTGAGATGGAATGCTCCTTTTCCAGTAGAAAGTCTCCGGTTCTCTACACTCACCATACGAAACACAGCAGCATTAAGCTACTATTTTACGCTAGTATTCTGTGAGAGCGTGGTCCTTCCCGGTCGAGCTGACCCATTCGTGCTACAACTATACTATTAATATAGCTGCAGCATGGCTCTACCACGTATACATAACTACTATGATGTACCAAGTGCTCTTCTTGTATTACTTGAAACATTTTACCTTATCAATCAATTCAATCCCTATTTTTTCCCACTCTTTTCTTTTTTTTCACAAATTTATATAGGAATAACCTAGGAATCCAACCCGGCCTCACGCGGTTGATTTCTGGATCTCTATAACAACGCCACCTACTGGGTGTAATAAATCTAAAACATTCTCTAATCGACTTATTATATACAAAAAAAATCATTAAAATAGGTCCAGCCCTTTAATAGGAGTTCAGTCCCGTACACACGAACAGAAGAATTATACAATATATAATATGTATGGTTATACCCTTATCCTATAAAAAAAAAACCTACATTTAAACCTCCCTCTTGATTCATTCGATCTGTTGATAAAAATTAAATTGCTGTATGATAATGTTATTTTAAGATATGTGCTTTGCTTTTAAACTATATTATACCCTTACCGTTACAGCCTGTTGTACATAGGGGAGATATTTGATATAGTTGTCAAGCTTAGCAAGCAGGTTGGCAACCGCAGTTTATTTTATTTTTAGTCGTTATTAGGAACTCGCTGCTGCACATCTTCTGATTTGTTTCCCTCAGTCCCCTCTTACCATAACCACGGGGTATAAGAATATCTACTACCCATGTAGTAGTATTGGTACATGGGTAGTAGATATTCTTATACATGTCATCTTTTATAATTAATATCTCTTCGCATTCATCGCCTCGTGTCTATCTGCGGATTGACTCCTGGTGTAATTATATTAGTGCGGGCGTGTACTGCAATTATTTATGTAGACACATCGACGTACACTGAATAATTAAGATGTGATACAATCAATGATCGGTTGAAATTCTTCAGTGTACGTTGAACTTGTTAGGTTTTTTCCTGTATCAATCCAGTAACAAGCCGGAATGTAAATCAAAGTTGCTCCAGGATCTGCATATCTCCGTGGGTGCATTCGTTACATCGGCGACTGGTGGTTTTAAAATATCCAATCAACTTTAACATCTATATTCTGTACGACGTTGGCGGTTGCATGCAGTTATTTAGGTAGTATTTAGATTCTAGAACATTCCAGCACGTTTTTAAACATAGAATAAGGGTCACAAACGAGCACACAGTCCACCTGATGGTAAGTGGATGCTATGGTCCATAGACATCTACATTTTTTAATCAATTTAGAATCAAATGGACTAAGATGGCATGCCTTGTTTCTGGTAAAAGTGGTCTCCAGTTCTCCACACTCACCATAGGAAACACAGCAGCAATATGCTGTTATTTTAGGCTGGTATTCTGTGAGAGCGTGGTCCTACCCCGGTCGAGCCGACCCATTTATGCGACAACCATAATATAGCTGGAGCGTGGCTCTAGCACGAGTAAAAATTTCATGTTCAATTTTTTTTTTATTTTTGACCGTTGCAGGTTTTTAAAAGTCTATTATTTAAAAGATATTTGTCATAGTTGATAATTTTAGCAGGCGGGTAGGCAACAGCTGTATTTTTTGTTTTTTTAGTTGATATTAGTACGACGCTGATCTCCTGGTTTGTTTCACGTTGTCATCACATTATACCCATGGGATGATATGGGGTTGAGTATATTCTTACACTGTCACAGAACGATTAATCAGTCATTTATTTATGCCAAATCCATTTATTCATATTTGTCTCAATCAAAAGCGCGTTGTGTGAGTTAGCCTGTATAATTACAGGCATTCAATCTTATTAATTAGATATGACAACACATTTGAACGAAGAAGGATATTCTTCGTTTGAAGTTGGTTGCAATGTTCATGGATTGAAGTAGCCACTTACCATTAGTGGGCCGTAAGTCACTGCCGAAGCCTGGCGGTAAAGACTGATCTTGTTTATTGTATATATGAGTTAAATAAATTTGTAATTTTTTGTTGTTAATATCTTTTCTTGTTTTATAAATCTAAAGAATTTTTTTTTTGTATAATAGACACTTGCTTATTACTTTATGCACGTTGCACGTTAACAACGCCAAGGCACTAGAATATATTATACTGTATAATAATTAGGGTATAAATTATAACCATGCCAAGTTTCTTCGAAATCCATCCAGTAATACCAGAGTCTATTGTGTTAAAAAAGACAGATAGACATACAGACATATATATACATACAGATAAAAAATAAAAAGTTTTGGGCTCCAAATCAATAAAGAAGTATAACGTAATTAAACTTTAAAAAAAAAAGTATTTAATGTACAAATTTGACCTGGGAACAGATTTATAAAAGTATAGTATAACTAGACAGTCATTCATATATTTTTTTATTTTTTTATTATATTATAGATAAGTACAACCCAATTCTATGGCATTTATTAAGATAAATGTAGTATAAGAATTTGAATATATATATATATATATATATATATATATATATATATATATTCTTTCTATTCGAAAAAAAACTCCATCACATCACATCTATAATTATAGAAAACCGCTGAAATGATCGTTTAAAAAGACGTTATTTGTTCCAGCTGAATATATCAATGTGGTATATTTTATGTTTTAATGTGGTTAAAAACTGTTGAAGTCTATAAGCCTATTAATCTTTATATATAAAAATTACGTGTCACGTTGTTTGTCCGCGATGAACTCCTAAACTATTGAACTGATTTTAATGAAATTTTGCACACTGTGTGCAGTTTCATCCAACTTGAGAGATAGGATAGTTTTTATCCCGATAAGTGACCCTCAAAAAATTTTATTGCGAATTTACGCATTTTTTATAGGACAAAGAGTCGTCGGAAAGGGCAAAACAACGTCTGCCTGGCCAGTATAATATAATAACATTTATGAATGTCTCATTTTCATGTAAATTACATTAATTTTATCGTCATGTTACTTCAACAGTTTTGCTTAAAAATGTTATTAGTGTAACTCCATCGGAACATGTTATCGAGAACTTATTTCCTATCTTAAATATATTACGGTAATAAATAACGCTTTAAAGAGCAGTATTAAGACATTAAGGTACTTGTCGTAACCAAAAAAGGGAATATACCAACAAGCGCGGCGTAAGTTAAGACATCATGCAACACTAAACTCGTTTAATTATATTCATAGTTGCTATCAAATAATAAAATTGAGATGGACAGTGAACAATTAACCTTTAAAATAATAATTCATTTCTTTGTTCCACCTGTTACAAATTTGTTATATAATCGCTTGTTTGAGCTCTGAATTAACTTGTTGTCTTATTATCCTATTAATATAGAATAACCTAACCTTCTATGAACTCACTGCATACGAATACTTCAACATTTACAAAATTATTATGATTGGTCTTTACATATGACATTGCCGTTCTGCAGTACTGGCCATTTCAAATTAAAATAATTTTTGTTTCGTTACATAGGAATTCTAATTTCAAATTAATATTCCATCTGTATGCAATGTCGTAATAACTGCTCCTTATTTTGAATTTAGAGTATTATTTTTAATTCTGTTTGTGGGCTATCCTTCGGAATGGCTGAACCAATTGTTATAAAAATTAATGAACAGATAGAGAGCAATATCAGGGGTGATCTTGGTTATATTCTAATCGAAAAACTTGGATATGTTTTTTGTAAAAAGGTAATTTTTTTTTGATTTTCTTAAAAGTTTTAAAATATTAAATGCACGACTTTAACAAATTTCACCCAGGCAAAGCCAAGCGGGTTTGCTTATTAATTATAAACATTCTAAGCAATCGTAACAGAAAACAATCGAATGCGGACAGTACTTCGTTTTCACGTAGCATTATTATTAGGGGTATAAAAAGCAAATCTAAAAATTTTGAGGGCCCACTACGGATGTAAACGTTGTAATTGAAAAAGGATTAAATACTTTTTTTTGGAGTGAAAACGTTTAGCAACGTTCTCATTTGATATTGGATGGAACGAAAAAGTGACACTAAAAAGAGGCAAACATATACATCTATTTTTGGGGGAGGCCTATGTTCAGCAGTGGACTTGTGAAGGGCTGTAATGATGATGAATGATGATGATGATATACATCTATAGGATTTAGCTAATACAGTGTAGTAAGCGATAGTAGCCTAGCAGGGTGCGGATCGCGGACTCAAAAGGCTGTGAGTGCGAAACCGCAATTCAGTAGTGGTTATAGAGAATATTAATAATGTTAATAGAATTGTTGGTATTTTTTTTAAATCAATTAATTGTTCCTAATACATTTTAACTGTTATAAAAAGCAATATGAAAATGAAACAAATTTGTTAAATAAGTAAAATGAACCGTATTGAATAAAATTATCATATTATACCAATTCATTCATAACAACCCACGATTTCATAACTGCAGGTCATCTAGTGTCTATTTTATGTTCCTTGAGAGTCAATAAATTTTTGTTCGATAAAATGACTTTACCCATTGAAGTAGATGGCGCTATTACAAAGCAATACTACTGAAAAGAAAATATCCTTTTGATTAATTTCACATAAATTAAATTTAAAAATAATTATTGTAACATTTATTTACTATAAAATTAAATTTTTATCTTATATTTTATGTCGTACTTGTGATTAAAAATTATCTTATTAAATAAATCATTTGCCATGAAATATTATTATTTCATTTCACTTCAAGGTTTCACTTGTACCGTTACGCACGTACGTACGCTGAACACATATTTTTTTTAAACTAAAATGAAGTAACGAAATATAAAAAAAGTGTTTTAAAAAGAGTTGATTTGTCACTAGGTATGCCATATTGTAAAGAACTACATAATTATGATTTCCTTAGTCCTTCCTAACTTTGTACACCTATTTGTTTATAGTAGCGATAGGCGCACCAATAATATCAAATTAAGGTACTACACATATTCATCTACTTAATAATAACAAACCCAAAAAAACCGCCGCACTGTTATACCGCCATAAATTGGCAGCCACAAGATGTTTCTGGCGTTGATATTCTTTGCGTTATAGCATGGTGCGGGTGACAGCTTACACTTTTGGCGTGTCTAGACATTGTTAAATCGATTTAAAAAAGGCGATTAACGATACACAAAGCTAAGCAAAAACTATCGATTAACTATCGATATAAAAATTAAGACCGAAACATATATTTCTTTATAAACTACAATGCATGTAAAATTAAGTTAAAGTTTAATACAAATTATGATATAATCGTTACATAATAGCTGTTCCCGGACCTATTTATTACGATTGGATTTCATGGGTTTTAATTTTTTTACGCGGAATCCTAATTTTTTTTCTAAAATAAAATTAGCCTGTGTTACTCTTTATAACATCAGCTATCTGTTAGTGCCAGCCACAAGCCGGAACAAACAGAGAGTAAGATAAACATTTTAAAAAATTGTTTTTGTCTTGTTGTTATAAATACCGTATATACTTTCATATGTATTTAGTAAAAGGCTGTTATTTTGATATTACAAACAGACACTTCAATGTATAGAATATACTATGTATTAATAAAAAAATAAAAATCATCTTCCATTTCATGTTGCGTGCAACAATTCATATTGACATTTAAACAAGAAAATGGCTGCTAGCATCTGTAATTTCCAGTACGATGTAGACTGCACCGGCAGCTTTTCAAAGTACGAGTGCTAGCGCCTTTTGCTATATGTGTATTAGTTGTGCCAGGTCCAATGGGCCAAATATCGGGATGGAACGTAAAAATAATAGAGAATTTGGTTTAAAAATCTAATGAAAAAAAAAATAAAAAATAGCTTTTTGTAGCCATTTTGGCCACCATGAGTTATAATAAAGTTTTTTGGCACAATGCGTGATTTGCTTTGTAATTAATTTTTTGCCTGAGCTGACCAACGAATAAGTTATCGTCCATGCATCGTAAACACTGTATATTCGTCTATGTGAGTTTGTTTCCTTAAATATGAATTTGTTGAAAGATTAGTTTTTTTTTTAAATAAGAGTGACAAACGATCACACAGGCCATCTGATGGTAAGTGCTTGCTGTGGCCCATAGACATCTACATCTATCATAGCTTGCGAATTAAAATGCAGATGCGTTGTCAGCCGTGAGGACTAAGATAGAATGCCTCTTTTCCAGTAAAATAGGTCTCCGGTTCACTACACTCATCATACGAAACACAGCAGCATTAAGCTGCTATTTTACACTGGTATTCTGTGAGAGCGTGGTCCTTCCCCGGTCGAGCCGACCCATTCGTGCTCAACTATTAAATAATAAGCAAGTAAAATATTTATATTAAAGTAACGACGCGCCCCTCTCCAAGTACTCAAAACTCTCCAAGTATTGCTTTCTATATATTCGTCAAGCTTTATTACAATTGGTGCAGCCATTCCGAAAATAAGCCCGGAGAGATAGACAGACAGATATATTTTTTTTAATTGTTACTCAAATCTCAATGGAATTATTATTAATATTAACATCTGCATTTTGATTCGCAAACAAGGATAGATATAGATGTCTATGGGCCACAGCAACTACTTACCATCAGGTGGACTGTGTGCTCTCTTGTCAATCTTATCCTATAAACAAATGCATGTAACTTCCTTCAGTCTCCAGTTATTTGGATATTACAGACAGACACGTTTTTATTTATACCTATCAAAAATCAATAAACTTTACATAGGACTAAATATAGGCCTCCTCCATACATTGCTTGATAGGAGGGAAAATTGCCGCTTGGTGAGCAGGCAGCCGCAGTTTTTTATTATTTTGATTTGATACGAGAAAGATTCTGCTGCCGACCTTGGGTTTCATTTCCGTCTGTCGTGTCTAACGACGCTACGGGATGATATGGGGCAGTAGATTATTTTACGCCGACATTATATTAAATTACTCACTGAAAAGAAATAAACAAATTTAATTTAATTTAAACCTAATAACGCAAGAGGAATCTGCTTGTTCTTTAACAAGAAATTGTCGTGCTTTTTGAAAACACCGTTAGTTATACTGTTGTAATATTAATGACATAGTTATAGGAAATTGTACGCGGATCCATTGATGTTTCAATTAAGCAGAGTCGATTGTGCAGTTATAATTTTCTGTTCTTTTGTATTTAGTATGGGGCTCTACTCGCGCAGTTTAAATCTGGACAAACATTACTGAAAATTAAATTACGATCCACCCGAACCGGCGGTTGAGTTCACACATGTCCTCCCCGTCTAGTTATCGTTTAAAATAGTTTTCTTAGTTTTTCAATAAAAAATCATCTCTTTTTTAAATTAATAATTCAGTTACTATACGTAGAAATTCCAATGACGTCATAACTGTCATTTGACTTTATCAAGGTACAAAATACCGCTACTAATCTCTATTACTGATAGAAAAAAGGGTATTGTATATATTTCTCGTTCTCCACCTGTAAATATAAATCACCATAGATAGACTTTTTACTTCCTCTAGTCTTTTATATTCATATTTTTTTTCGCCTGTTTTATATGCAGCTGCGGAGTTCCGCAGTCCGATTCTGAATAATAGTTTTTTTTAATGAATAGGGGTGACGAACGAGCTTACAGTCCATCTGATGGTAAGAGAATGCTGCGACCCATAGACATCGATTCTATCACTGATTCAGAAAAAAAATGCAGATTTATTCTCACTCTTAAGGACTAAGATGGAATTTTTTTATAGGATAGGGTGACAAACGAGCACACAGTCCACCTGATGGAAAGTGGTTGCTGTGGCCCATAGACATCTACATCTATCCTCGTTTGCGAATCAAAATGCAGATGCGTTATCACCCGTGAGGACTAAGACGGTATGCCTCTTTTCCAGTAAAAATGGTCTCCGATTCTCTACACTCACCATACGAAACACAACAGTGTTAAGCTGCTATATTACGTTGGTATTCTGTGAGAGCGTGGTCCTTCCCCGGTCGAGCCGACCCATTCGTGCTACAACTAAGAAGAATATATAATGCCTTATTTCCAGTAGTAAGGGTCTCCAATGCTCTACACTTAACATACGAAACACAGCAGCATTAAGCGGCTGGTTTACGCTTGAATTCTGTTAGAGCCATCCTCTTCCCCGGTCGAACGGGCCCATCCATGCTACAACCATAATATAGCTGCAATATGGCTCTATCTCTTACGAATTTTTTGAACAGAGTTTGTTACATTTCCATTAAAGAGTGTTTGTTATAATAAAACTTACACTTACGCGTTGCTTCTCGCATTCACAAATACTGACATCAAATTTACTATTTTCCAGGTGATTATAAGCTTGACATATTGGTTTGTTATTATCAAATAAAATGCACATATATTTCAATAGACTATTCAATATATACAAAAAAGTTGTAGTAATATTGTGGATTTGCATTAAAGTCTAATTAATCAATATCGGAATGGAATTCAATTAAATGAAACATGCAGGAAGTCGATGGAAGCAGGTGGCTCAGGACTGTGTTTTGTGTCGTTTCTTGGAAGGACTAATTGTGAAAATGAAGACGAATAAAACCAATATTTTAGATTGCGTATCTTATTCATAACTTCTTCAAGAGTTCATTTATTTTTTATGCTAGGATTCATACCAATCATAGCATGGAAAATTTCCATAAATTGAATTTATAAAGATTTTAACTACGTTTAGATTTTTTATAGAATAAGGGTAAGAAACGAGCACACATTCCACCTGATAGTAAGCGGATACTGTGGTACATAGACATCTACACCTATCCTCAATTAAGAATCAAAATTCAGATGCATTGTCACCCATGAGGACAGAGATGGAATGGCTCGTTTCCAGTAAAAATGGTCTCCGGTTTTCTGCACTCACCATACGAAACAGTTAAGCTGCTATTTTACACTAGTATTCTGTGAGAGCGTAGTCCCACCTCAGACGAGCCAACCCATTCGTGCTGCGACCACAATATATCTGCGACATGGCTCTACCACGTAAAAAGATCGTATGTTTATCGATCAATCGTTTAGATCATACTTAATTTAGCACGCTGTCTGTACAGGAGACGGTAATATAGCCAGAATAAAACGTGTTGGTGCACGGAAGTATGGACACAGTCGCGGCTATAAGTGAAAAATGAATCTAACGGATAATAAGCATTAGGTCACGAGGCATGGCGCCAACGATAGTCATCGCTATTGTGTGGAGCAGACGTAGCTCATTTCGACAATATTTATAGGAGTATTATAACGTCGCCACATTATCATGATAATAAAGGGTTAGTTTTTGCAAGAGGCATCTTTTTGTAATCATTGTCTGGCTAGGTAAGTTACTAAGTTCTTTCCGACACGACCAATAAGCTGTACTACGGGTTATGGTTCGTAGAGGGGACAGTTTGGGTAACAAATTCAACCAAATCGATATTCGGTCACAGCGGCCAGTCTTGACGGGGACTAGCCATTTGCACAGGACAGGATTATAATGCAGCAGTGTGTGCACAAACACAGGTGCACTCTCTCTTCACTCACTCTCACAGGCCGGTAGGACGGCAACCCAACACGACCAGAGAGAGAGAGAGATTAGGTGCGGAACTACGGTGCTTGCTTTCCGAGGTATGGACTCCGGGTAAAACCTTATAACTGATTTGTGGCCCGACTTACGAACCCTCATGATAAAATCACTCTAACTATCGCTAGACTAAATTCTTATATTCTAAATCTTATTCTAACACAAGGAAAATTAAAAGGTCAAATTTGTTAAGTTTATATTAATTTGTTAAATTGAAATTTGCCATAATTGGTGTGCTTCGCAAGCGGGTTAGCAACCGCAATTTTTGAAACGATGTTCCTTATGGCACGGTACGAATTTGGCGAATGGGGGCTAGACGAGAAAAAGTGTAAGATTTTTCCGTCACGACTCATTCTGACGTAGTGTAGACGACCTTCGCGGCTATAAGGAACCGAGATGGAATAATATGCATCTCCCTCGCATTGTTTCTTATCTTGCCATGAAAGATATTTTATTTTAAATGACGCTTCATCTTAAAAGACGCTAGTAATTGATTTATTTGTATTTGTTAATCAATAATATAATACGTTTTTTTTAATAATGCTTTCGTAATATGTAACTACTTCATGTTAATGCACTCTTACTCTAATAATGGCTGCTTATTTCATTTTCTACTTTGTTATTTGTTACTAAATGTATAATCTAATATATTCTATTTATTTTTACTTATTTTTATATGACTAATATAGTGCTATGTTGGTTACAGTTTTGTTGATTTTTATTACTACTAGCTAAATATTAACATATGTTTATATATTATTATTTGGTACTTGTTATTTTTATATTACTATAATGCTGTTATTTACAGGTTTGTTGCTTATCGTACTATTTATATATTATTTAGTTACATTTCTCTAGTTTAAGCAATTTTTTCCCTTTTTTTAAAACATTTTTAAGTTTCTATCTGTTTTTATTCATAAGTTGTTAAATAATTAATCAATAATTTTACTACTATTTTCTTTACTTATGTTTTTTTATGACAAAAGTGCAAACTTCATAAAGATACGTCGGCAATAGTCATCCTCTATGATAAATTTTATGTTTTCTGCTACTATCTTCACACTCAGGCTGCACTTGGTCTGGAATCTTCTTTTCCCAAAACGTGGGCAATCAATTACAATGTGCTCTACAGTTTGATCTGCATTTTCACCGCATATGCAACATTTGGATGAGGACAATTTTTACTTATAAAAATAAGCTTTGTTTCCACCATGACCGGTAAAAAAGTGTGTATCTTCTAAGTTATTCATTTTTATAGTTTTTAATATCTTATAAGGTTTAACAATATTTGGAAAGAACTTTTTCGTTACACTAAACGCTAAACAGCAGTGCCTGCATTGCTATGTCCCAGACTGAAGGATATGGGGAGCCAGTATTATAGGCTGTGAATAGGATAGTTATTCACAGCCTTCACTGCCTCATTGGTCTAGTCGTTATAGTAGTGCGACTGCTGATCATGAGTCCCGGGTTCGAATCCCAGATCGGGATAAAAATCACTTATTGAGCTTTTCCATCAAGAAATTCTCAGTAGCTGCCCGGAGTCAGGAAGTTGGCGGTGCCTCACCCCCGTGCCTCGGAAAGCACGTGAAGACGTTGGTCTTGCGCCTGATCTCTCTCCGGTCGTGTCGGTTGATCGTCCCATCGGAATATGAGAATGAGGGAATAGAGAGTGCCATATTTGCAGAGTTGTGTTTCTGGTGAGGCGCTTTGCATACGACAATGCGAATTTATCATAAGCCGGGCTTTGCTTATTTTTTATAGCTGCCCGCTTAGCAAGTTTATCTGCTCTTTCGTTGCCTTGTATTCCGCAATGTGCTTTAATCCAGTAAAGCTGGACTTGCTTTCGGTTGTCTTCTAGAGTCTTGATCATTGTTCGTATTACTGATGCTATTGGATTAAGAGATGCTGGGTCACAGATGGTGGTAATTGCCGATCTTGAGTCGCTAATTATATCTGCACCAAGAGGTGCAATATAATACACCTCTTGGTGCAGGTGGTTTACACGTGGTAGAGCCATGCTGCAGCTATATAAGTAGTATAGTTGTAGCACGAATGGGTTGGCTGGACCGGGGAAGGACCACGTTCTTACAGAAAACCAGCGTAAAATAGCAGCTTAACGCTGCTGTGTTTCGTATGGTGAGTGTAGAGAACCGGAGACCCATTTTACTGGAAAAGAGGCATTCCATCTTAGTCCTCACGGGTGACGACGCATCTGCATTTTGATTCTTCATTGAGGACAAATGTGGATGTCTATCGGTCACAGCAACCACTTACCATCAGGTGGATTGTGTGCTCGTTTGTCACCCTAAATAAAAAAAAATACGTTTATCAATAATAATATACTACGAAAGAAACTTCGTTCCAACCGAGTGTTCCACGACACTCACACATTATTAAATTCCCTCTCCTATTTAATTTCCCTCTGTGGCGTCTTACGATACCCACGGGATGATATGGAGTAGTGGATTTTCTTACACCGCCATTACACGACAAGTCTTCATTAACCATTATATCTATAAAAATCACCGCTAAACATAAGCCTAAAATTTAGCCCCTCCTGAATTTACATCATATTTGCCGTAGGGGCTTTGTTTAGCAAGCGGTTTGGCAACTGAATATTTTAATTAATTTGAGTTAATATCAGGAAGATAATGATGCTACTAGCCATCTCCTGTGTCATTCCCTCAGTCCCCTCTTACGTCACCCACCGGACGGTGTGGGATAGTCGATATTAATACACCGCCACTATAGTTCATACACATGGAGATTATAAATATTTTAATACTAGCATAATGCAAATAAGCAGGTGTAACGCAATCGTGTAAACATATTTCCTTTCTGTGTAATAAGCAGTTGTTTACACAGGACACAGCAATATTCCTTTAGGATACATTATCGATATGAGCATTATTAACCGCGTTTGTTTGTTCATATCTTATTCGTTAGTGAATATTAATTCGTTTGCTTAGTACTTCCGATGATATTCCTTTTCAAATGTCAAATTATGTTTTTACGTTTTATTCAATTAAAATGATAAAATATTTCCGATGAACATGATTTGTTTCTTTTAAACGCAGACACTTGAGGTAATTTTTAATCTTAGAACATTTAATAGTTTTTTTATACAAATGATGTGTTACTATTTTTAACCGTGTAGTGGCGGTGTAAGAATTCATTACCCCATTTTTATCCCAATGAGAACAATATTTAGGGTGGCCTAAGTTTAGCAGTAGACTTTTATAGGCTATTCTAAATGTATGAAATTAAATTCCAAAATCAAATCCAGCGTGTAGTGGAGTTGTAAGAATATACACTAACCCATATTATCATCCTGTGCGTGTCGTAAGAGGTGACAGAGGGAACACCAGGAGACGGGCGGGAGCAGCAGATTCCTAATAAAAACTAAATAATTTAAAATAAATAAAAAATTTGTGCAACCGATTTCAACATAAAGCGAGACATCTGGTACGAGAAACGTCAAACCGCCTGATAATGTCGATGGGAAACTCTTTCCTAAAACGCTGGACTGATGAAGAAAGAAGAAGAAAGTTCAATCCATCACCGGACAAATCACCGTTCTCGTCAGTACAGATTTCATATTGAAGCTATTATACAAATTGAAATAATTTAAAACTTAAAATTTTGTACAACCGACTTCAATATAAATTATTAAGAATAACTCAAAAACTATTGGTCAAACCTTGTTCAAATTTATATATTTATAAATTTATACCACATGTGAAGTACCAGCTTTCAAATAAAAAAAGAATAATCGAAATCGGTTCACCCAGTAAAAAGTAATGAGGTAACAGACATAAAAAAACATACAGTCGAATTGAGTGCCGTCTCCTTTTTGAAGTCTGTAGAAAAAAAAACTGCCAACCCGCTTACCAAATGTGGCAACTATGGCAAAATCCCCTATGGGGGAAGTTTATTTAGCAGTGGACTTTTGATAAGCTCTCATGATAATGGTAATTTAATATTTTTTTATAGTAAAAGGGTGACAAACAAGCATACAGTCCACCTGGTGCTAAGTAAATGCCGTAGCATATATACATCTACACATATCCTCAATTAAGAATCGAAATGTAGACGCGTTTTTTACTTGCGTATCATTCCGTCGAAGCTCAAGAAAATCCGTCATCCCATTTTGAAACCGTGGCTTCTGATTAATGTTGGTATCCCATCTCGTTATGCTAGGCGTAAAATATCCAGACCGGTGACGTAAAGCAATGCCAAAGATGTGAGACGTTAGCACCTTGGTTGTCAATCTGTCTGCAAAGGGTGACGATGAAGTTCTATCCTAGTGATCAAATATTCAGCACAACGGGAGAATAAAGGTGATAATGAAAATTCTGTATTATAGACGAAAACTGTAATAATTTATTTAAAAATTTAAAACAGTTCGAACATTTAGCGAAAATATTCTTATTTATACTTTCGCATTTATAGTGTTACTGATGTTAGGATATGAAGTGATGACGATGATTAACGGGATGTCCAAAAAAGATTAAACATTCTGTTCCATTTCATATTCATATAGCGCCACACCTGCCATATCTGAGGGGACAGGCAGAATCCAAAAAGCAGCGAGCTACTCGGACCACATGGGATTAAATACAAAATATTGACAATGCGTTCTCCAATCTATCTACACAGCGTAGTCCGTATTTATGTAGTAAAATAATTATAAAAGCTTTAGTTACGTCGCTTCTGGATTTATACAATATATTTCATAATATTGTATAAATCTAGAAGTAATATAATAAAACTAGTTTTACAAATTTTATCGCGTTTAATTTAAACAATTTGTATTTATTTTAACTCTAACGTTTCTGGTGCTTTACAGCGCCCATAGTTAAGGGGAAAAGGTATTTGACATCCCAATATAATAGTTAACCCGGATTACATTCAACTGTTGAATATTAGTTTTTGAGCGTACAGTATCTTGAAGTCTTACTTGGGCTTGGATTTAATTTTATTATCGAGAGGATTCCAGGCAGATACATATTGAAAATATTGTTTTTGTTATTTTTTCATTTTAACACATATATGTTTAAAATAATTATCGATAAATCGATTTAAAAGATTAGAGCTCTCAGTTAGTGCTAAATTATAGTATACTCGAATCCTTACTCACCTTCCTGTTGTGATACTATACAAGCGTCGCGTATCTGAAGCAACAATCTCTATTGTACAGTGTCGTTGTAACTCATCTAAGGTCTTATTTATAACCGTATTATCACCTGCGGAACTCGTAAATATAACTTCAGATGTTTACGTAAACTCGATTTGCATGAATAGATTCAATAACATGCGTGTCCCATGGCATAATGGTAACTTAAGTTTCCAATGGTTGGATGCAAAGGGGCTTTGCGACTTGCTTCTATCGTTTATATGTATAAATCAGCTAAATACCTACGGGATAACTTTAATGGAACGGAGCTTGGTGATTTTACATACAAATATTTTGTGGTTTGCGGAAAGATTTTACACGTGGTACAGCTATGCTGTAACTATATTATGGTTGTAGCAAATGGGTTGGCTCGATCGGGGAAGGAATCCCACAGAATGCCAGCGTAAAATTGCAGCTCAATGCTGCTGTGTATTGAATGGTGAGTGTAGAGAACCAGAGACCCATTTAAATGAATACGAGACATTCCATCTTAGTCCTTATGGGTGACAACGCATCTGCATTACGATTCTTAATCTATAAATACAATAAATAAGAATAGATGTAGATGTCTAAGAGATTGTATTCGTTTTATATATTTGTTGTATAAAATCCATAACTATCATGTTACTTGTGCCAAGAATTATGTTACTCGGCTGTTTGTTCGTATTAAAAATTGGAAGACACTTAAAAACTTCCCGCTGTATTATCTGTAGCCTTTCTTTTGTACAGTTTGCAATTGTTCATGTTTATGGACTACAACGTCTACATACCACAAGTAGAGAACAAGCTTGTTCATTTGCTGTATAACGTTGTAAAATTATACAAAAGTGTCTAAATTAATACAATGGCTTATGAAATATAGAAAATGTTTTAACAACTTAATAATACCGACTTGATGCTACAAATTCTGAAAATTCGAACTTTACCAATGTTTCAACTGGTTCTCTTAGTGTTTGGTCGACTATCTAGAATATTCCGACGTCTCATAATTCATGAAGAGTTATTTATTGGCTATTATCTTACGCAAAGTGAGATGAAACGGTAGCTTCGGGTTATCATAGTGGGATGAAAACCGAGTTTGCGGAAATCATAAACGAAAGAGCGCAACTAAATTAATACCTTTCCTTAGTGTTTGCTTCGATACAACATATTTAGAGAGTAATAAAAACAAGTGTTAAATTAAAAATTTTGTACAATCGACTTCCATGTAAATAAAATGAGAACATCATCAATGTAGTCAAAGTCAATTAAATACGAATTATTAAGGATAACTCTTAAAGCTACTGGTCAGATCATGATCAAATTTATATGGGACCACATGAAAAGCACCAGCTTTAAAATAAGAAAAAAAAATCATGAAAATCGGTTCACCTAGATAAAAGTTTTGTAGTACACACATAAAAAGATACAGTCTAATTGAGAACCTCCTCCTTTTTTTCAAATCGGTTGACAAAATCCATTAAATTTAACAAAACATATAAATATTCTCAAGCTGTTTCATTATATACCCGGAAAAATATTTTATTAAATATGTTGATAACCAATAAGGTCTTCATAAACCTATCAGACACCCGTCAATAATAGTCCATTAAAGTCATCCGACATTCATTAATGACCACACTAGGATTGTAGCTGTCTTTTGCAACAGCGCTCGTGAGTTATTGCCCCATAAAGAGTCCGCCACGCGTCAAATAGTGACGGGCGTGACGTTGTTCTTATCGATAGAGTTATGAAATAAAGTGGCATAGTGATATATTTACCCGAATACTACCCATAGCGACGGAGAGACGTTACATAAACGTCGGGAGGTAAGAATAACCTAAAAATACGTAAAATTATTTTTATTTAATACGATGTGGCCGTTCATGAATTTCTATATTACACTGGAAGTTAATGCTATATCCTCGTAGAAATTGCTGTTGTTCTGCATGTCCTGATAGTGAAAACAAGCGAGGTGGACATGCACACAACTGCGAACCAAAAAAAAATCCTTTAATCAATGATGACGAAGAGTCAATAATCACAATTAAGAATTGAAATAATGGTTTAACATAGCTTTTTATTTGGATACATGATACATTTTGTTTTAATTTTTTTAATTTCATTTACGCCCAGTCGATCATATGATCGAAGCATTTATAAATTACTCAATTTTACAGAAAGTTTCGTAATAAATTATACTAAATATAGATGAAAAATTCCGCTATAACATCGTCTATTGATATCTCTAGTTCTCTCTATAGATTAAAATTTATCCAATATTATTATTCCCGTATATTATCACTTCATTTTACACACACACACACACACATATTTTTAAAGACCATGTATGCATAATAATACTAATTAAATATGTATACCCTGTAGCGGTGGTATAAGAATATCGACAATAAATCGACTAAATGTCAGAGGCAAAGAGAAACAAATCAGGAAATATGCAGCATATTCCTAATAACGTCTAAAATTAAAAAAAAAAAACTGAGGTTACCAACCCGCTTGCCAAGCGTGGCAATTATGGCAAATATCCCCCAATATATATGAGGCAATCTATGGGAGTGGCCTTTGTTCAGCAGTGGACTTTAATAGGCTGTAAAGAAGGAAAAAGAAATATAGATAAAACATTTTTCCGCAATCACATTTTTAGTCTATCGACAACACGGCCCCTCTCTTTAGTCCCTTTAGTACCATTGTTCCGGTATATTATCACTTTATTTGACATACACACATTATTTATAGAGCCTATGTAAAGATTTAAGGTTGTCTAACAATAAGACACTATTACTAGATAGGTTCATACGGAAAGGAGCGATATTGAGCCAGTTTTGTTAAAGTTCTCGGGGTAAATTGTGAAACGATTTAATTTATTTGTGTGGGCGTTGCTTTGACTTACGTAACTTACCATGGTATGCATAATTTTCGAGCGGTATCGTGCATCATGGTGAAGAGGAAAATGGACAATTTTATGTAATAAATTTAATACTATTCTATGTAAATAACGGTCCTTGGTAATAATAATTGACAGCGAAAATCAATGTTTATTACGTCATATTTCTTTTTCTTGTGAGAAGATGTTATTCGTAAGTTATATTGGTTCTCTTTTATAATTTTATAAATGTCACCTACTACTGAATTTTACGAATTAGCTGAAAGTAAATTTCTCGCAATTTAAGACACCATTCACTAGAATGCAAGGCCATATAATTCACTAGAATTGAACTTAAATTGCATGGATTGAACGGCCTGGTACCATCGTGAAACATTTAAATAAAAAAAAAATTGAGGTGGAGGTCGGTTCGCGTGAGGAGATTTAGTTTTTTTTTAATCGAATAAGTGTGACAAACGAGCACACAGTCCAACTGATTGTAATTGGATGCCGTGGCCCAGAGACATCTTTATTTATTCTCGATTAAGAATCAAAATGTAGATGCGTTGCCACCCCTAAGGACTAAGATGGAATGCCTCGTTTTCAGTAAAAGGGTATCCAGTTCTCTACAGTCACCATACAAAACACAGCAGCATTGAGCTGCTATTTTAGATTATTATGGTTCACTGACCTCTGCAACATACAGCCTTTCATTATAACGAGTGTTCGTAACTATCGACTGATTAACTCGCCAATGGAGCGTTAAGCAAAGAATAAATTACACTGTAATTCCCGTTGTAGCTGAACAATTATTTAAATAAAATGTTGTTACTGTGAACTCCCTGCACCTCGGGGCAGCGTAAAAAATCTATCAGCCGCTTAACCCCTGTATGTTGACTGTTGATATAACCGACTAAGAAAACGCCTTGATAATGTAATGACATAACAGTGAGATATATCTACATTATTCTATTTTAAAAATGTGTTTTTTTTTCTTTAATTTAAGCACAGTTTTGTGGTGAGAGTCGTGACAGCTCAGGGGATAGGCGCATGGCGTGTATTTCGTAGTACGCGAGCAACCCGGATTCGATCCCAACCGGCATCAATTAACTTAATTTTGATTGCAATTTTAAGTGCTGATTTTATTCAGTGGTGATGAAGAAAACCGTGAGTAAAACTGCTCTTTGAATAAAAGAATATTTTGAAGACTTGTGAAGTTCGCTGACACGCATTGCAGCAATGCAACTAACTAATTGCTCCATTAATTAATAATAAATAATTAATTGAGGAAATCTGTGTAAGAGTACCTGGTTAATAATTTTCAGATTTCGGCTTGAATTCAGGGGGAGCAGAAAGTCCAAATGTAATCGTTTCCTTTCAAACCTCACGTCAAGTGTTGTGGTTGCTCAGATTACTTTATCCTAAGTCATTTCCGAACGTATTAAATTAAAGGAATTGGGTTGAGTACAACCTAATAGGTTTAGATGAATGGCTCATTTTTCTTAAAAAAAATACTGTCAGTTGTAGGACTATAGGTTAGAAGTGAAAAATACTTAGCTACACAAACTTGTAAACATTATTTTTGTATATTATATGTATCTAGGCGTGACGGTAATGCGAGTTCAGTGCTTTTTCCCATCCCAAAAAAGCTATGTATATATGTAGCTCTTTTGTATCTCGCACATCTGTATATATGTATCTAAACGTGACAGTCACGCGAGTTTTGTGCTATTTCCCCATCCCAAAAGTGCCCAAAATGCCTAAAGAAATTTTCACTTGAAAAAACATTACCCACACAGTAGGATTTATTTCGGTGTCGTGGAGGTGTTTGTCCTACATAGACAGAATGGCACATGTATGAATATTCAGACTCGTAACATTTATTTGCAGGCTATACAAGCACTTGGTCCATGCAAGATTCAAACACAAGGCCCCGCGGCGCCACAACCAAACATCCATGGCGGTGCATATACTTGGCGCACATATGTAGCTCTAAAATATCTTCGGCGCGTTCATAAATTCTGTTCATTAAGTGCGGTTAGGTCTTATCCCTATTAGTTTCTTAATGGTTGGGTTATTCTACATTCAACACATTTGAAAAAATAGTTTTTCCAATGATCGCTCCTCCCATAACCACCAAGCGCGTCTCAAACTGTTCTGCTTAACCACGTGACATTTAAATGCAATCATTAAGCCTTATATGTTACACAAACATAGGTGTGAAGTTAATGTGTTTGTGTGTTTGTAACACACAAACACATAAACTTCCTTTAAAAAACAGATTTGTACTCTATGTAGATACTTCTAAATCTAAAGTATACTAAAATTTAAACTGTAAAAAGAATAAATATAAATACAACAACTTCCACACTGAAACTTAAAAATATAGAATAAAAAGCATAACGGGCGGAATTATTTTGTTTCAGTGTTGTTGAAGTTTTATGAAACGAAATACAACATAATTTTATACAAACGTATTTCAACGTCAATGTCTTTCATAAGATTAGTTTATTGAGTCATTATAACTCAATGTACTGTCATATTTCAAACGCGCTATTACAAGGTAACTTCAATTAAACTGTGAAATACCGAAGTCTCGCGTGATAAGAACTGCACACAACCATAAAAGTGACACTGTACTTCCCACTTTGCTACGCCTCCCCGCTTTTACCGAACTAGAGGGGGAAGTAAGGGGATCTACCGGCTAGCTAATGAGTGGGTGGTGACGCAAATCGCAATGATGGAGGGGAGTGCGTGTAGTTGATTCCTTTCTGTGGTGCAAGTCACAAGATACAGGGTAAAGCTATAGTCAGTGAACTTGTAGTAATATTAAAATTTTAAAATTTCAGGATCATACTCAGGGTGATTGCGTAATATAAAATTCAAGGCGAGCGCTTAGTCTCTGATATATGATCATTTTTTACACCCCACTGATTTTTGACAAAGTTTCGTATTTTTTTAACTGTTCCTAATAAATATTAGGGTTTGGATTACATTTCACTTGTGTGAAACAAATACATTTGAATTCATAACAAAACCTTTTCAAAAATGAGGGAGACCTGTATCCAACAGTAGAACGTGTTAAATAATTGATTTATTATCAAATGTTAATTGATTATAGGCTTAAACACACATAATTAATGAAATTTTATACCCAAGTAAAATATATTCTATTCTAAGCTTACATTTGCATTACCTTTCTTGGCCGTAAGTTGAAATATGAATATTTTATTTTATAGAATAAGGGTGACAAACGAGCACACAGTCCACCTAATTGTAAGTGGATGCTGTGTCTCCATTTATCTTCTATGTATTATCACCCCTGAGGACTGAGATGGAATACCTCGTTTTAATAAAAAGGGTCTCCGGTTCTCTACACTCACCATACTAAAAAGAACAGCGTTAAGCAGTTATTTTACGTTGGTATTTTACTAGAGCGTGGTCCCACCCCGGACAAGCCGACCCATTTGTGCTCTATCACATAAAAAATAGAGATTATAAAAGAACGTACCTACGTACCACATAAAGAAGAGAATATAAAAATGTCAAAATGAAATCATTGACAGCCCAATAGTCATCATAATAACAACCTACGATGTTTAATTAACTTTGCGTATAAGAGAACAAGTCGAAAAGGCTGTTAATATAAATGCAACCAAAGTAGGCGGACGCTCGTTACTTATGCCACAACATAATAATGAGAACTGAACGCCGCTAACTAACGCCATTTATGCTCAAGGTGCAATTTCCGATGTGATCCGCTGCGTAGTTCCAGTGTCTGTAACGAATCGCATTACTTATACCAATGGCGTATGATTCGTGATATAGTTTTTTGTTTGAACTGGTTTGCGGTAATAAGTTTACGAAAGATTTAATTTAGCAAGTTTGAGCTAGTTGTTTTTTTTTTTCAAAGGGCATATTGAAGTATTTCTATGAATTAGACATAAACGAGCTAGTCCTATAAATCAATCAATGAATCCGTTATTGCCATTTTTATACTATAGTGGTGCAATGTTTTTATTTTTAAGTATATATAAATATACTGTGAAACTATAGTCACGGCATCCATTTACCTACCCTCAGGTGGGCTGAGTGCTTGTTTGTCACCCTTGCTTGTATATAATATACCTAAAGACAAAAATTTCATAAGGCAACCGTCACCGACACACAAGTGTGTAAAATCAAATTATTATTTACATCTTTTTAATCGTGGCCTATGTTCAGCAGTGGACTTGTGAAGAGCTGTAATGATGATTTTAATCGTGAGGTCAGAGGAGGAGGAGCTTTGGACGAAAAATGTTTGATTACATTCTTACGTGGTAGAGCCACGCTGTAACTATATTACGATTGTGGCAAGAACGGGTCGGCTCGACCAGGGAAGGACCAGCATACCAGCGTAAAATAGCAGTTTAATGCTGCTTTGTTTCGTATGGTGAGTGTAGATAGCCCTAGCTACTCGTACTTTTTATTGGAATCGAGGCATTCCATCTTAGTAATCAGGGGTGAAAATGCATCTGTATTTTGATTCTTCATTGAGGAGAAATGTAGATGTCTATGAGTTACAGCATCCACTTACCATCAAATGGACTATGTGCTTGTTTGTCGCTCTTATTCTGTAAAAAAGAAACAGTATTTTTAAAGAAAATTGTTGTTT
Organism: Parnassius mnemosyne; assembly: GCA_963668995.1. Classification (NCBI taxonomy): domain Eukaryota; kingdom Metazoa; phylum Arthropoda; class Insecta; order Lepidoptera; family Papilionidae; genus Parnassius; species Parnassius mnemosyne. The sequence continues at coordinate 11,664,573 of CAVLGL010000093.1, forward strand.
ATCAATATACAATAAAATCTTTTTAATACTTTTTTAATTTTTAAAATATAATAAATATAAAATATAATTAAATACAATATTTATATTTAATGTAACTCGTTTCTCAGAAATGGCAATAACAAATTAGAATAAAATTTTGTACTTAGGTAACGTTTTTTTTTCACAAGGCTTCCTGAGAAAATTCTAATCTTATTTATTACGTCGAGCCAATCTCGATCGTTCAGGTACTATTACTTTATATTATATCATTATATCTTAGTTTTAAATCTTATTAGAATTACTAGATTATCCCAGCGAATTTAAAAAATACATTTGTTTTCTTTATCAATTTGTTCTGTTTCACGAGATTCATAAGTTCTGAACTGTGAATTATTGAAGTTATCTTGGTGAATTTTGCCATTCGACATAATGATTCAATTTGTAGAAGAAAAAAAAACAGAGAAAACAAATGACAAACTGCATTAAATAAATAAATAAAAATTGTTTATTTCGGACAACAAGATCCATAGAATTTGTTAGTAGAGAAAAACTTACATCTATATTAGTAATATAATTTGTACTTAATACTTTATTATTAAGCGGGACATAGTCCCGGCGATCATTTGTCTAATCAGTGGACAGTCCCCACTGTCGGCAATCACACTCAGCACACTGTGGCCGCTGCCGCGCACTCTGTTTAGCAACGATGCGGTCTTTTTTCGGATTATTGCATCAAAGCTATCCACACCCGCCAGTGCAAACATCGCAAACGCGCTACAGTAGCGTGGCAGCCGCAACAGCGTTACTGAATGCATTATTGTATTGAGTACGTAGGGCACTATAGGCCTTTTTGGTGTAGTTGGTCCATAGGCTGCAAGAATAAAATGACGCACAATATGCTTTGAAAGGCGTGATCTTGACAACGTCAGTGCAGCAACCAAATCTATGCACCAACATATTCGCCCTGACCGAAAATGCCCTAAGTTCTCTTTCAATGTCTTCATCGTCTTTAAGACTGTCAGTCAAATATGTCCAAGGTATTTTAAACTATAGCCCTTTCTAGTGGTTCATTATATACCTTGAAAGGGGGTTGTAACCCGTATAATACCACTAGGACATTTATTGCCCATTTCACATAGTTGACCCGATTATCATAAGAATACTTAAGCAAATCGGCGTAGCTGTCAGGTAAACCTACGCCCTATAACTTACGCCACAAGATATCGTTCAAGACAAAATTGAAAGCTTTACTCAGATCTAGGAAACAGGCGTACACCGGTGTGCACCTGTCCGTGTAATATTTGACAGTATGCTTTAAACTCATTATCGCTGTTTCTGCCGATAGACCACGCGTGAAACCGTGCTGACCACCATGTAGCATACAGTGGTTTTTTAGAATAGAGTTAAGCACACTGTCAAATATCTTGGCTATTGTCGTTGCCAATGATATTGGTCTGTAGTTCGATCTCTCTGATACGTCACCAGTACGGTATTTTACAATAAGGACAACTGAAGTTCTCATTAAATCTCAGGGAAGTACGAATGCCAAACACAAACATTAAATAATAGTGCCAAAACTCTAGGTAAATGCACACTTGCATATTTAAAGTGCTCAATACTGAGACCATCGTGACCGGGTGACTTACCTGCAACCATAGTTCTAATAACACGTGCTAACATTTTGTCACTCGCTACCATTTTCAGTTCACGCTTGGTCTCAGTATTGGACACGGGGTGTGACGATGGCCCTAAGGGTGACGTGTCCATAAACTGATCCCTGAAAAGATTTGCAATTTGCCACTATATTGTCACTATATATTTGTCACTAATCCCATTTATTGCTTCAGAGAGACTAGGTCCAACGTTGAGTTTATTTGTGGACTTCCAGAAACTTCTTAAAGTCTTGTTTTGAATGATAAGTAGCCAATTTATCCATTTTTAGTTGATTCTGATGATTTTGGCACCACTTAAATCTATTCTTGAAAACACGGCGGCTGTTAACCATCTCATGATAGACAAAACCCTGCCTCGGTCGACCATACCACACCCATATCATAAATTTGGACCTAGCGTCCTTGTGTACCTCACCGACATGCTTATTCCACCCTATTAATACACGTTTTTTATCTTTATTCATGTTTCCTTGGTGAGTTTCTATTGCTACATACTCGTATAATAAAACAGACACTATGTTTAAAAATAAAAAATGACTGTTTTAAAATAAAGAAAAATTAAATATAAAATTAAAAAATTTCAAAGTACTATTTCGCAAGTTAAAAAAATACCTACCCAAGCGCATCGCTAATACAGGATGCGATTCAATCTACTGGTGGATAGGTGAGCAGCTGCCACCTGCACGAAATGATTTTCCACGTATACTGGCGCAGGGTAATTTCATTTAATTAAGTAAGACACGCCTACAGCCGGCGATAATTCCACACAACTATCATATTATGGAAGCATGTGATGACTGGAACTCTTGTGCGTACCATTTATTAGCGTATACTGAATAACCTGTATTATGTTTACAACGTTGAATTTGTTTCGTTGATTATATAGAAACGTACTATTGCACATAGATATATACATATATATATATATACTAATGTCTTCCAGAACGAGCTTCTGTTGTAACGGCCAATCTCAATGGAGACTAGCCATCTGGACAGGATAGAACTATAATGAACGTGTTCCTAGACCGACTTTAAAAAACTGACAAGTGGTAAAATTAAAAATTTTGTACAACCGACTTCAATATAAATTATTAAGTGCAACTCAAAAACTACTGGTCAGACCTTGATCAAATTTATATGGGACCACATGACGACCCAGCTTTCAAATAAAAAAAGAACCATCTAAAATCGGTTCACCTAGTAAAAACTTATGAGGTATAACACATAAAAAAAACATACAGTCGAATTGAGTACTACTTTTTGAAGTCGGTAAAAACAGTAAAATATATTCCACATAATAAACTTCTGAAGTCGTAAATTATTTTATTATTTTTAATTATTTGATGTTTCACCTTTAATTAGAAGTGCTAGTTTTTGGCTTTTTTATTGGATAAAGTAATATTAAAAGTTCAAGGTAACAACAAGAATTTCGTCTTAACAGTTTAAGTTAAAAATTTCATCCGCCATTATTCCACTTTTTGGGGTATAAGTTTTTATCTAATTTTACATAGGATCGTCCCGAAAGTATGAACTATTTTATTAAATAAAGAATCAATAAAATCGATTATCATTTGACCGTGATAAATGCATACAAAAAAAGAAACAGTTGAACTGAAAACCTTTTTTTTTTAAATTCAGCTTAAAGTTATTTAGTTAGTATTAACGTTTATTGAATATGAACGAAGTTTCACGCCTTCGTGACCATGAATCATTTTTTCAATAAAATACAAATGACGGCTTCCAGAAATGCTCATTTCACGGCAGTAAAAAACCTAACACGCTACGTTTTACTTTTTAAGTATCTCTTAACAAAAAATCGGACCATTCCATCGCTACGTGATTGAAATTTGTTCGATCAGCAGTTTTTCCACGAATACAGTTCATTGACATACGTTGACTGTGTTATAACCGTTTTATAATACGTTATCTATCTTAGTTTATTCTTATAATTTAGCTAGACCCAAAATATCATCCGTCGCTTATGTTACTCTTTAACTAAAATGTTAATTTAATCTACCAACAAACCCCAAATATCAATGACAAAACATTGCCCAATTAATTAAAATTCAATTACTAAAATGTGGCAATACTTGGCATATCATTAATTACTTTACGGTGTTTCATTAAAAAAAATTTATTACCTACTTAGCTATATGCCACCGCTTCGCACGGCTGATGTCTTGATCTCGACACCAGCGCCACCTACCGGATCCATTGTGAATCTAAACCACCCAACACACAAAAATCTTCATCGAAATTGGACGAGCCATTTCAGCGAGACTAATGGACAGCAATATTTTTTATAGGATAGGGTGACAATGGAGCACACAGTCCACCTCATGGTAAGTGGTTGCTGTGGTGCATAGACGTCTACATCTATTCTCGTTTGCGAATCAAAATGCAGATGCGTTGTCACCCGTGAGGCCTAAGATGGTATGCCTCTTTCCAGTAAAAAGGGTCTCCGGTTCTGTACACTCACCATACGAAAAACAGCAGTGTTAAGCTGCTATTTTACGCTGGTATTCTGCGAGAACGTGGTCCTTCCCCGGTCGAGCCGACCCATTCGTGCTACAACTATACTACAAATATAGCTGCAGCATGGCTCTACCATGTTAAATCAATTTTTGTATATCCATATCTCTGGCTATGAATGAACACAAGTGAATGATATAGCCCATAGCCACGTACATATATCCTCGATTAAGAATCAAAATATGGATACGTTTTCACGCCTAAGCACTAAGATAAAACGCCTTGTTATTAGTTAGAACGGTTTTTACGGTTCCGTGGCGCAGTGGCTTAGGGATGTGTTGCAGCGCTGGGGACCGCGATTTCGAATCTTGCACGTAACAAGTATTTGTGTGGCCTACAAATATAATTGTTCCGAGTCTGGATGTTTGTCTAAACTGCTTCCTCGATACAGGAGAAAATCCGAGTGTTCTTAGTGGTATTACGTTTTTTTTTTTAAACGATCTACGGTTCTTTACACTCATCATATGCAACAAAGCAGCATCAAGCTGTTATTTTACACTGGTATTCTGTGAGAGCGTGGTCCTTCCTCGGCTGAGCCGACACATTCGTGCTGCAGTCACCACCCAGTTTAGCTGCAGCGTGGCTCTACCTCATGCTAAACATTGTACACGTTGCATTCCAATTAGATTCAAAAGCAAAATGTTACAGGATCAATGCTATGATTATGATAATTCTATTATCATATATTCCGTCATTTGTAAATTGTGTAAGATTTTTTTTACATCTATGTGTTCATAGCAATATATGGGAATTTTTAATAAAAGTTTAAATCTGTAGAATAATGGAGTGTCAGCCTCCAATCTTTTTTATTGATGACTCACTTAAACTACTACCAGTAGCGAGTCATGCGTCTTTGTCAAAGATATCTCCTTCCTTTACTTTGTTCAAACCTATGATAATAAAAATAAACGAGGAAATTTATTAATCTTGTCTCTTTCGATATGAACAGTGTCAACCAATTATTTTTTTAAATTTTAGCTTAATGATAACATCATTTGTAATTAATTAACACAGAAAAAATATTTTAGATCACTGGTCCTTTTCCGCATAGAAGTCTGTATAGGTAGATAGGTAGGTAGATACCACTTTGTTACCTATTTATGTCACCAAATAGCAGAGCATGCACTGTTGTGTTCTTTTTTTATAGAATGCAGATGACAAACAAGGACACAGTCCACCTGATGGTAATAGACATTTAAATTTATCTTCGAATAAGAATCAAAGTGCAGATACGTTGTCACCCTTAAACACCAAGATGGAATACCTCGTTTCCAGTAAAAAGGGTCTCCGGTTCTCTACAACCACCATACAAAACACAGCAGCATTGAGATGCTATTTTACGCTGGTATTCTGTGAGAGCGTGATCCTTCCCCGTCGAGCCGATCCATTCGCATGCATAATACCATAATTTAGTTGTAATACCATAATTTAGTGCAACTAAATTATGGTATTATGCATGCGAATGGATAATACCTGTGAAATAATGTGGCTCTACCACGTAAGAAATCGGAAGGATATAAAGAGATAGAGAGAGAAAGAGAGAGAGAGAAAGAGAGAGAGAGAGAGAGAGAATCTAATCGGAAGGGTATAAAAGAGATTTAACGCCCCACACTTCCCTTTGTGGGTGGAATTTCATAAAATCCGTTCTTGGTACTTTTAAACATGACAAAAGGAATATTTCTATCAAATTTCAAATCTCTAGGCCTTGTGGTTCCAGAGATATCGTGATGAGTCAGTACATAGGTGAAAACCTCTTAGATATATATATAGATAATATAATTATATTAATAGGAAAGATAACGTTAGTAACCACCTAAAACGTTATAATATAAATAAGCATACTGCTGAAAAAAGCGTGAGCTTAGATTAACCGCGCGTCAAGCGGTGAAGTGTGAATTACGAATGCAAAGACACTTGTTATTGCTAAAATGCATGTCTACTAATATTCAAAAAATAGCGTGCGCCAGGTTTCTGCCGCATAAAATCACTCTATGACAAGCAGGAGCGTCACTAAATTAATCGTATTTATGATTTACTTATCTTAGTTATTTTGCAATTTGTTTAGTCTTCATAAAATTAAAAGCCAGCAAGTTAAAAGTGAACGCACGCTACTTGACCGTTATTTTATTAATAATTGTTATTTTTGGACGCGCAGAACTTTATATTCATAATTTGCATAGTGCAATAACATGTTAGCATGTTAAATAAGTATAATATATTACTGCTTATAACGTAGCGAAGTTATTACGGTAAATCTTTTAAGAGAGGGATATGCCCAACAGTAGACTGTAATTGTTATAATATATCTTTTGAAATATTATTTTTTATTTATTTAATCTTTTTTAAATACCTCATAATAAGAGATATAAACAACAATTACATAAATTTAATAAATAAGTAATAAAAGTTATATCTTACCACAAAATTCAAATAAATAGAATATGTTTAGTAAAAATATACATACTTAATATCTAATAAAGAATAATTAATAAATATTAGGTCTAATATAATAAACGTCACCGAGTACCGGAACAAACTTGTGTCTGAAGTCGAGTCTTTGCTGGACAAAGTCTCGGATTGGGGGCGTCTAAATCTAGTCCAGTTTAATCCTCAGAAGACACAAGTTTGCGCGTTTACCGCTAAAGTGAACCCCTTTGACGTATCTCCTCAGTTTCAAGGTACTCCCCTTGTTGCCTCAGCCAGTATCGGAATCCTCGGCGTTGTAAAATCGAGTGACGTGCAGTTTCGTGGTAACTTGGAAGAGAAGGCCAAATTGGCCTCTAAAAAGCTTGGCGTGCTCAGCAGAGCGGGACAGTATTTCATGCCGGCACAACGCTTGCAACTTTACAAGGCGCAGGTTCGGCCTCACATGGAATACTGTTTCCATCTCTGGGCTGGGGCTCCCCAATGTCAGCTCCTTCCACTTGACCGCATCCAGCGCAGAGCGGCTCGAATCGTCGACGACAGAGTTCTTTCCGATCGGCTCGACTCATTGGCACTGCGAAGAGATGTTGCATCCCTTTGCATTTTCTTTCGCATCTACCATGGGGAGTGCTCTGAGGAGTTGTTCGGATTAATCCCAGCCGCCAAATTTCACGAACGCACATCGCGGCAGAACTCTCGATACCATCCACACCATCTGGATAATTGGCGGTCCACCACTGTGTCATTTAGAAGATGTTTTCTTGCTCGCACGACTTCCTTGTGGAATCGATTACCATTAGCGAATTTTCCGGACCGATACGACTCAGGGACCTTCAAGAAAAGAGCGTACTCGTTTTTAAAAGGCCGGCAACGCATCTGCAATTCCCCTGGTGTTGCGGTTGTTCATGGGCAGCGGTAGTCACTTACCATCAGGTGAGCCGCATGCTCGTTTGCCCCCTCTCCTATAAAAAAAATTATAGGTTATGTGTACGTAACGTTTTAAACGTGGTAGAGCCATGCTGCAGCTATATTAGTAGTATAGTTGTAGCACGATTGGGTCAGCTCGACCGGGGAAGGACCACGCTCTCACAAAATACCAGCGTAAAATAGCAGCTTAACGCTGCTGTGTTTCGTATGGTGAGTGTAGATTACCGGAGACCCTTTTTACTGGAAAAGAGGCATTCCATCTTAGTCCTCAGGGGTGACAACGCATCTACGTTTTGATTCGCAAACGAGGATAAATGTAGATGTCTATGGGCCACAGCACCCATTTACCATCAGGTGGACTGTGTCCTCGTTTGTCACCCTATCCTATAAAAAACGTAACGTAACGTAAAACGTAAACGGCTATTACATCTGATTGAACTGTAAAATCTCATACGGATCTTATGGCATGATTTGGAATAGTGGTTTCTTTAGGTTTGGCAACCATAGCTTTCAGTCCCGTCTGCCCACCGTGACAACAATGGCAAATATATCCCCCCATGAGACAACGTATGGGATGAAATGATTGAATGAACGAATGAATAAAATAAAAGATTCGTATAGTGATCGCTTTAGATAACGTCAAGAAGATGTCGGTTTCCGATAGATGACGAAACTATTCCGAAATAAAAAATGCAAAATACCGGAACATTGCCAAAAGAGTTTTTGATAATAAGATTGTGTACAAAGCGTGGCGAATGCCTGACTAAAGGACTGGCCATCGCTTAAGTCATCCGCATTTTGTTTAGTAATCAAGGCTGGATGTAGACTATGGGCCACAGCATCCACTTACCATCAGGTGGTCTGTCTGCTCGTTTGTCACATTTATTCTTTAAAAATCATAAGATTAAGATTAGACTCAACGTCTAACACTGAATATTTTACGTGTCGATAAATTGGTTAAAGAACGAGCTAAATGTTATAATAAATCACGCAATACTGTATAAAATATATTTTAAGTGGCAGTTAGTTATTTACGTAAGGATATCTGCAATTATATTTTACATGTTGCTACACAATTTCGTATTCAACTCTTGCAATTTGTATAGAAAATGGCCAACATTCCTCGCTACTGAAGATTTTACTCTAAGGTAACGGGCGCCGTTTAAAGGTCAAAACGATTTATCAGTCGACTCTGCACTACCTCTGCGCTCCTGGTACCCGGCTGGCTCTAAATTGTTATCATTTGGAATATTAATAGGTTATTTTGTACGTAAACGGTGTGCAATAAATATACCTTTATGCACTCTGGTCCAGATTAATAGTTGTTTTGATTGTTGTGATGTTTCTTTGGCTGTGATTTTCATTCAGACAATATTATCGTGTTTACGTGCTGGTTTTGATTTGAAAGCAGTTGAAATTACTTTAATAATGTATAGGTCGAACAATAAGTAAATTATTAACCCTTTCCCTGTCCCATGAACATTAAATGTACTTTCGATTGTTTATTTTGCAATATTATAGTATATAAGTCCTGGTTTTGATTTGAAAGCAGTTGAAATTACTTTAATAATAAATAGCTCAAACACCAAGTAAACTATCAAACTTTCTCTATACCATGAATGAGCATTTCGAAATGAACATTTCGATAGTTTAACTATTGCGTCTATTTCCCAGATAGGGAAACTGTTAAACTATAAAGTAATTAATATTACAACTATGCTATACTGACTGAATTAATATATAAAGTACATATTTCTACTGTACTTATTATTAACTTACGTGTGATACCTTAAGGGATTTCGACACGGTCAAACAGCTTGTTTAGTTTAATTTGTTCAAGTAGCTTAATGCATACATCTAGTCGCTTGAGCAAGCCAGCAAAAATGACTTATATTTTACGGATGCACGACTGGACAATTGCTTCATGAAGCAAAAAAATCTAATTAGTACATCCATCCATCCATTTTTATAACAAATTATATTAAAGTTAGAAAATTTTAAGAAAATTTTACCACAAATGAAGCAGCGGACAAAACTTTTGCCGCGTGCCAATTCAAAAATATAAAAAACATAGACATTTGAAATCTGTAAAATTTCTGGAGGAGAAGCAGCTGGACTATACTGGACTACTTTCTATTGTAGAATTGATAGGCAATAATACAAAAAGTTTAAAAAAATCACTTTTTTTAAATAATTTTACAATATTATCTGTAACCCAGAGAAATTAAAAGGAGGCCTATGCCTAGCAGTGGAACGAACTAAAAGCTGGTGAAAATTTTTTACACAAATATCAAAATTAAAGCTTAGGGCTTCAAATGACCATAATATGCTTTTATATCTATCTACGACTGAGAACTCAATTATGGTAAATTGAACAATATGAATATGTGCATATATCCTTTTCTTTGTCTACAACTCGCGTCCAAAGCTTAGAGTAATTACATGGATGATATATTCAGAGTAAATAATATTTAGATCTTGACAGATACTATCTTCTTCTTCTTCATGTCAAGTCAGTCATGGGAGTGACGTGACGGATACTATCTCAAGCGAAATACTAAAAAAGCATATTAAAAACTTAACAGACATGGAGTGTAAAAAATTGCAGCCAAAAAAGTAAATAATAAAAAAACATGCGTGAGTGTCGTGAACACACGATGGGGACAACGTTCCTTTCGTAGTATATTATTATAGATAAACGTATTATATTATTGATTAACAAATACAAATAAATTAATTACTAGCGTCTATTAAAATGAAGCATCATTTAAAATATAATAATATTTCTTTCATGGCAAGATAAGAAAAAGTGCGAAGGAGATGGATAATATATAATTATAGCCGCCAAGGCCTACTACACTACGTCAGAATGAGTCATGACGGAAAAATCTTACACTTTTAATCCGCCAAATTCGTACCTTCCAATAAGGATCTTCGTTCCAATAATAAAGGCGTTTCGAAAGGGTCAAATAGTTTTATGCAATCACATAGTTTCTTTTGAGTCAAACATCTACGTGCTTTCACCAAAAGAAGGATAGTCCAGCATGCTTCCTATGAATATGCTGCTATGAATTCCGGCACGATTCATAGCAAATGTTGCTGTGTCGATTGCACTATTGTGGTCGAATTTTATAAAACATCATTTTCTAATCTTAATTTATTTTTTAATAAAAATTTGGCACGTTGACTAGTTTTATTTCTAGTAGATTTCATATATTGCCCAATATAAAATTAATTAATAGAAAAAGAGTTTATTTATTGCAGTGCCAATGAGAACTTTCTCATTTTCGCTAAGATCGTATTGAAGAACATCGATTCGGTCTGCAATCGTGCGCCTGCGCCGATGCTAAGCTTCAAGATAGGGCAAATTAACGGCTCTGAAAGACCTACGCAATTATTTGCAATCCTTCTTATTTGAAACCGGCACAACTAGAAAATTTACTAAAAAGTATATGAATTGATCAACTATGAACATTGTGATGTGACTTTTACATGAAACTTAAAATTGACGGTAAAACTATATCTATACATATCCGATTAAGTATTTTACTTGGATTGACTTAGAAAAAAAATAGTGAGGAATAATAGTAAGTAATCGAAGAAGGTAAAAAAATTAAAGTTAAAAGTATTATTAATTAATAGATAAATTAGATAAAATGTCAATAAAAATATATATTTATATATAGTAAAATACTTTTAACTTTACTTTTTATAACTTATATACACATATATAAGCGAAATGATGGAAGGAAGTCGATGGATGCAGGTGGCTCAGGACCGTGCTTTGTGGCATTCCTTGGGTGATGCCTATGTTCAGCAGTGGATTTGTGAAGGGCTGTAATGATAACGATTGACTGACTCATCACTAGATTTCTACTACTGTTCACCCGATTGACTTGATATTTAATATAGTTACTCATTTCGCAATGTAGACACAAAAACGAATTTTACGATAGTCCCATCAAGAAAAAAAAATAGGTTCTGCAAAAAATATTTTCGTGCGCCCAGCGAAGCGAGCGGATATCAGCTAGTTATTTTTTTTTTTTTTTTTTTTTTTTTATAGGATAAGGGTGACAAACGAGCACACAGTCCACCTGATGGTAAGTGGTTGCTGCGGCCCATAGACATCTACATCTATCCTCTGTTACAAATCAAAATGTAGATGCGTTGTCACCCGTGAGGACTAAGATGGAATGCCTCGTTTCAAGTAAAAAAGGCCTCCGGCCACCTGCACTCACCAAGCGAAACGCAGAGGTAAACCTCTACTTCACGCTGGTTTTCTGTGAGGTCGTGGTACTACCCCGGTTCGAGCCGGCCCATCCGTGCGACAGAAAAAGCTGCCGTGTGGCTCTACCACTGTTTAAAATTATTATGTATAAATGTGAAAAATATCTTTGCCATAGGCTTCTGCTTTGTTCATCTGTTGCACCCAATTTTTTGCTCGTTGTAAAGATTATGGACTTCTCCTGTTATAAAGAAGATCCGCCTCAATCACATTGGGGATTGACGATTGCAGCACCAGATATCTCATACCACACTTACACTGCCGTCAGTCATGTTTTATATGCAATACTCTGTACAAAGTGACTGACACGGCAGCTAACGGATTAACAATATAATACTATTTATTTATTATTTGCCTTTTAAGGGAAACATAGTACAATAAATAATTAAATCATCATCATCATCATCATCATTATTACAGCCCTCCACAAGTTCACCTGCATCCATCAACTTCCTGCATGTTTTACCGGGTCGCCACTCCATCTAGTGGAGGAACGCCCTACACTTGGCCTACCGCTACGGGGCTGCCAATCGAGAACATTTTTTCCCCATCGGTTGTCGGTTCTTCGATTTATATAACTTTATCTAGATATATATAACGATTTACATAAAAACCTTGGGGAAGCTCGCACCGCGCAGCGGCTTGTTTTGTGGCGGCCGTGTCAGTAACGGTCACAACGGCCGTAGATAATATGTCGGCACGTGTCGGTTAGTTCAGAAGCAAATAACATTTTCAGACATATTAAATTTAGTAAGATATTTGATTAGAAACTCTAAAACCCCATTTAAAGCAACCAAAAAAAATTCATTATAATTAATGCCATGCCTATACGTCCCTGAAACGACTTGTATACATACTGTATATAAAAATCAAGTGCTGTACGCTAGTCTCGCTAAAAGTCAAAAACGTCTAGACTGGTTGTGATGAAATTTTTAATGTGTATTTGAGTGGGCACCTGAATGGTTGAGAATCAGAATTTAACCCGGTAGGTGGCGTTGTTGTCACCCGTGCGAGACCCGGGCGGAGCGCTAGTCTAATATAAATGTTATTAATTTGTTTACTCTGACATCACAGATATACATACATACATAAGTCAAATTTTAGTATATGTATGTCATTTTAGATCTATCAATGATTTTTGTATTTCTACTTTAATTTGTTATTACGAAGACGCGGCTGCATATTTTTTGTTCCAGTTTCCTTCTGTCACCTGTAGTGGATATTCTTAAGCCACCGCTGCACAGTAACGCACTTGTCATTTTATTTGTTATTAGCCATAAAGTCATTGAAAATGGTATCATTTCTTTTAATAAAAAAGGACTTAATTAACTGAAATACAAAGTTAATAGATTAATAAAGACCCTTAGTACCTATCATGTTATCGCCAGTTTATCGTACAAAATAGTGAGGAACATTTATTTGAACTTTTAAAAAAGCTGTCAAATTGTAGACATTTATTTGTTCTCTATCGAGCTCATTGCTCTGTGCTCGCGTTGCGCTCGACAATTTGTTGCCCGATCATATTATAGAGATCTCAATATCGAGCACGACGTCGGCTGCTGCTAAATTGAACTAACTGTAGTAAAACGGTGGCTGGTAAATATTTGTGATACCTTATATTGTGCTTACCATTCCTTAATCTTCAAATTTCGAGTTAAGATGACACGTAAAACTTATCATATTCGAGAGTTCGTTCTATGGTTTTGTAATTTAAATGTTATATCACAAAATTAAAAAAATTATAATAAATAAACAATTTTGTGGGATATTGACCGGAATTTCAGAGTAAGTAAACGTCCTATTCCTTCATAGACGAATAATACGAGGATGTACAGAATTTTGGATTTTTTTTATATAATAAAGTTGACAAACGAGCACACGTACATCTACATTTATCCTCGATTAAGAATCAAAATGCAAATGCGTTGTCACCCCTGAGGACTATGAAGGCATGCCTTGTTTCCAGTAAAAAAGATCTCCGGTTCTCTAAACTCACCATAAGAAACACAGCAGCGCTATGCTGCTATTTTACGCTGGTATTCTTTAAAAGCATGGTCCTACCCCGGTCGAGGCGACCCATTCGTGCTACAACCATAATATAGCTGCAGCGTGGCTCTACAACGTTTAAAACGTTACATAATGTAGTTTTAATGATACAAAAATAATATACTGACGTAATATTAACGTCAAACGCATAAGGATGTAGCGGCATATAGGGGAAGTTAAAGAAAAAAAAAATACTTTTTTAAGTATTTTTTCTTTGCTTGGTTTTATATTTTTTCCTCCAGTAAATTAACTGATTTAGGGAGGTTTTAAGTTAAGGGGTGAACGTAAATTAAAAAAAAATCGTAGGTAGCAGAAAAATAAGCCTTAATAAAGATTATTATTGTTAAAAATATTGAAATTTTCAAATTAAATTCGGAATGCTTAAAAGTTTATGGACTATTTACTTTTTGCCATATTAAGATTCCTTGATTTCATTGGGAAAAAAATTACCTGGTATATTTCGGCAGTTGTGAATTTATACAGGTATAAAAAGTTATATTTTTATCTTTAACAATAAAAAAATGTGTCCTTAAAATTAAAGATTAGATTTTTTAAACAATTAAAAAAAAACGCTTATTTATCTACTACCTAAGATTTTTTAAAATTTTTAAACTTTTACCGGGGGTTGCAGACACGAAAACCTTTACACGCTATTTTTCTATCATTTAAACTACATTATATCAAAAATGCAAAGTTGTGTGACAAAATTTTCATTTCAGTCCTTATGTGACTGGACTAATTTTATTTGAGGGTAGGTACTCACACTTGTCATGAGAACTAGCGATCACACTACCTTTAACGTTGTCCTCCACCGCTAGACTATAAATTTTACGTCTGGCGACAAGGAGCTGATTAAACCACCATCCAACGGGAGCCTTTTAACGGTAGTCTTAAGCATTTCTGGCATTTTTACAGTTATCTCTTAAAATAAGTACAAGATGAAATAGGGTGACTGGTTTTTTGATGGCAAGAGGCATGGACTGCAGCGTTTGCTGAATAAAGTCTAAAATATAAAAAAATGTGGTTTCCAAACCGTCTGCCAAGCGTAGCAACTATAGCAAATATCCCTCCTATGTAGTAATCTTTTTTTTATATAGGATGGGCTGACAAACAAGCACACAGTCCACATGATGGTAAGTGGTTGCTGTGGCCCATAGACATCTACATCTATCTTCGTTTGCGAATTAAAATGCAGATGCGTTGTCAGCCGTGAGGACTAAGATAGAACGCCTCTTTTCCAGTAAAGAGGGCCTCCGGTTCTCTTCACTCACCATACGAAACACAGCAGGCTTAAGCTGCTATTATACGCTGCTATTCTGTGAGAGCGTGGTCCTTCCCCGGTCGAGGCCCATTTGTGCTACAACTATACTTCTAATATAGCTGCAGCATGGCTCTACCACGTATAAAATCTAGGGGGCCTTTGATAAGCTGTAAGAGTAAACTTAAGTATGACGTGCTTATTGTTAAATATAATGCTAATTGTGTTTTCTTCAACTCTTGTAAGCATCATAACGAACTCGTTGCTTTATTTCACTTTTAAAAAATAAAAACAGTCTCTTTGTCACTCCATTGTGCCTTCATTGAACCAATCATACTTTGTTGTTCAAAATTTGTTTAGATTATTTAATTTTCATATGAAATAAGACTCCGGATACAACTGTGTATAACTAATAACAGTATTTTGAGACACATGTTGTTTACCTACGTTATAAATAAGTACCATGTCATTAGAAAATTCTAAAAGCAATACTTAACTTGTCCGTTCGACGTGCGATACATTCTTATGCGGCACGCTATACGCCCTTGCAGATAAACGCGAAATTTATACATGGTGCAACGTACGCTATCTAGATCTAATAATGGTCTATTTAGTCATTTATAGTCTTTCATTTATACAATATTCTATACAGTACGCGTTATCTAATTTACAATGGTAATAAACAAGTTGTTAACTTGCGCTGGTTAGTTTTTTTTTGTATGGAACGTACGTAATCATTATAACCGTTCTTTAAGGGCCCGTTAATGAGATGTCGTCATCTGGCCAATGATGCGCATACAATTTACATACAGCTTATTTCACCTCACCGTAGTTACTTGGTTTATCACTTAATAGCATAAAACAATTCCGCTTATCTACGTCTGCCTGAGTATTCGCTTACAACATTAAATTACTTACTCAATGGTTTTTGATGCGTTTTACTATCATGTTTCGTATGGTGAGTATAAAGAACCGGCGTCCCTATTCACTGGAAAAGAAGCATTCCACCTTAAACCCCAGGGATGACAACACATCCGTATTTTGAAGTGTAAAACTTTAATAGTGTAAACTTAAATAATTATGTTAAATAAATAATTAAATAAAAAATTCTTAACCGACGATTGATGTAGATGTCTACGGACCACAGTATCCACTTACCACCAGATGGACTGTGTGCTCGTTTGTTACTCTTTTTCTATGTAAAAAAAACAATTCTATTTAATAACATTACGAGAGTCAATTCCATGCTGATTCACGTTTACATGAGAATGTTCGCAAAAATCGGCATCTCAATAGAAATTACAAAGAGGTATAGCAAATCCATCTTTACAAAATAAGTAATAAGGGTCATGATGCGGGTGTAAGAATATACAATGTTCTAATTTACTGATGCAAGCAAGACGCAACTTATGTCCATAAGCATAAAACCCTTTCTTCTTTGGTCATATTGTCAATCTAGATTTCATTTAGACTTATGATAATTAATGACCGTTTAAATATTTTTTAATGTTCTTTAAGTTTTCGGATAAAATATAACATAGATGCCTGATGACATTGCTCTCTATGAGTTCGTGAACTTTCATTACAATCGGTGCAGCCATTTCAAAGATTAGCTCGGACGGACAGACAGACAAGCAGATCAAAATTTAAAGAATGGTCATTCATGTGTTATTGGCACGTAAATAACCCCCTCGGTGTAAAAAAGGCAGTTCAATATTACAGACAGTATTTTTTTATAAATGTAGACTAGCTCGCCAGGCAGACGTTGTTTTGCCCTTTCCGACGAACCTTCCCATGAAAAAATCTTTAAATTCGCAATAAAAAAAATTGAAGGTCAATTATCGGGATAAAAAGTATCCTACCCCTCAAGTTGGACCAAAATGCACACAGTGTGCAAACTTTCATTGAAATCAGTTCAATAGTTTAGGAGCTCATCGCGGACAAACAACGTGACACGTAATTTTTATATATAAAGATGATACAATAAAAAGTCCGTAAAAAATTGTTGATGTAATGATCAGAATTGCATAACCATCATGGACATCAAGTCCTTAAAATAAATATAAGATTTAAAAAAAAACTATCTGCAATTTGAGTCTTAATCGAGGATAGATAGAAGGAGAGTAGGGGACAATTTGGCGGGAACTTTATCCTGTATCGTTTGTAAATATTCGAAGTGTATTTAGATAATTAAAATTGGTGTGATTTTGTGTTGATGAAATGCCCGCGCATGTGGACTATTAGGTGAAAAGATAATCAAATGCTACGATAGCAATAAAATCTCAAGTTATTTTGTCTGCCTTGAGGCCTTGAAGTACAATTATCGTTGACTGTCTGATGGTTTAGATTCCCGTCAAAATCTTTCAAAAGCAGCGTTAATATGACATTTATTTTATAAAATGTAGTATAATTTTTTATATATTTTGTTCTTTTGAATGAAGGCTTTCTCTTCAATGCCATATTAAATTAAAAGAGAGAGAGATAATTTGAAAAAAAAATCTATCGCTAAGAGTGGAAAAATGGGATGAGGATTTTAATGTAAACTATTTAGACGAACTTCTAGATGTAACCTTCAACTTGGTCTACTTAAAACGGTTACAAAATTAAATTCTAAAAAATAAACACAGACAGCAAAATAAAAAAAATAAAAATTAAAAAAAATCTACATAATATATTTTATTTTAATGTAATTTTCTTGTTTTAAATTATAGGGTACAGCTAAAAGTCCCGTCCAATAGAATCTTTCAATTACTTATCCGTTTATATTGCGCATCTGTTTACCATAAAGTTATAACAAGACTCTGTTTACGATTATTTTATAGCTATATGTAGCTTCGAATAATAACGAAAATAGTATGTAAATAGAAATGATGAAAAAATTTGCATCAGCTTTATGTTCGCGTTTATGCTCTCATGAATTCTAATAATATCACAGATATGCGTTATAAAAAAATCACATTATGAGTTATATTTAAATTAATTAGCGTGAAATTAATTATTTTTTGCACACTATGGTAATTAAACATAGCAAAACAAATTAAATTGGAATAAATTAAACCTAAAATTTGTTTTCTTAACGTTACTCGCACACCAGGATTTACTCCTGTATCACGGAGGCAGTTTAAAAAAATTGCACAAGGACGATCATCTAGACCCGGAAAAATTATTTGTAGGCCGTATAAATATTATAAATAAAATCCATCGTCAGGTATAAGAATATGCACTACTCCATGTCATCCGTTAGCATCGTAACAGGCGACAGAAGGAAACAAACACAACAAGGGAGATGGGCAGCAAATAACCACTTCCTAATAACAAGAAAAAATAAAAGAAACTGCTCACCAAGCGTGGCACCTAAGGCGAATGAGGTAACCTATGGGGAAGGCCTATGTTCAGCGGTGGACTTTAGATAGGTTGCCTGTTTTTAAACATCATATGTGGCGTGTCTACTCGTATAAAGGGACAGTTAACACCTTTTCGACCAGCGGTGTTATAAAAAATGATGGCTCCGTGGCGCAGTGGCTTAGAATAAGTTGCGGAGGTGAGGGCGCAGATCCGCATCCCGCACGGAACTCGTATTTGTATGGACCACGAATAATTGTTCCGGGTCTGGATGTTTGTCCTCGTGAAATACATGTTTGTAAACTGTCTCCACGATACAACTGAAAATCCTAGTATGGGAATATCGATTTTACAGTACAAAAAAACAAAACCAGGAAATAAGTACAACAGTGAAAGCTTTTGTGTATCCAGCAGATGATTGAAGATTAATCTCATAAATGTTATTCGAACTAAAACCACCGTTAATGAAAAGCAGATTTTAAAGATTCCGGTAAACGTTTTGGCCATCTTTTTTTATGTTCACCCAGAATAGAGGAACACAACTATTTGTTTAAAATGATCTATAACTCTCAATTTCCATAAAACAAACCCGGTTCCGACGTCTATTGTGAAATGTAATTATGTTTCGCCAATTAAGTTGCAAACCGTACTTAATGACGATCCGATTTACAATTCGTACTCAACTTGTACACAGCTAATTACACTCCCCGTAGTGTTATATTATTGAATATTCAAAGACGGTCATAGCAAACGACTATGTCTTTATGACTAAGAAAATTGAGACGCTAAATTTTACTTCCTCTCGCAGACTCCTTACGCAGTGTGGAAATTAACCTACTAGTATCTGATTGTGGTTGTCTAGATTCTGGACCTAGTTACATGAGCTCGTTAAGGACGAAAACGGAGGTTTGTCACGAAGATGCTTTGGCCTAATATATGATTGCATGACTGTAGACCCGCGGTAGAATAGATTAAATGTAAGATTACTCTAGTTTAGAGAAATTCATTACTTCTAATCGCATTACTGGCAAAATTAAATACTAAATCACTACAAATTGAAGCTACCTAAATTTTAGGTATCTAAATATTATTGAAAAGCATTATTATTATATATATTATACATTTCAATATCAAAGTAAAAATATTTTTATCCTAAGCCGGCCTTTACGAAGCACTTTTTAAAAGTCGAAATATAATTTTAAATTGAATTGTTCTTTTTCATCTTCCAGCGTACATCAATATTAGTACGGTCCCTCTTCGAAATCTTATAATCAATTAGTTTTTAAATCATCATACTCATCGTCATCATCATTATAGTTCTTCACAAATCTACTGCTAAACACAGTAATCTGAAATGGCAATATAGCTCGATGAACGAACAAATTGTTGGGAAAAAAAGGTTCTTGAGTACAATCTGTCCCCGTCATTAGTCCCTCAGCAACTGTCGGGTACTGATAAGCGAAGAGTACCTACAGTGACCCCCCGTTATTTTCAAATAATGCAAGGTACACCTTACTACTTTTAGCTACAAAACTATATCCTTATCAGCATTCACAGTGAGAACAGTTATTGTCAGCCCTTGGGATATAAATTTATTGTCACTCGCGAATAGAAAAGTAGGTGCGTTAATAAATCTCGTTTCTAATCATAGGAATCACAATTACGCAGCTAACACTTCATTCTTGCTTTCAGATGCGCTGGCGCGGGTACTGATAGATCGAGAGCAACCGCTTCAGGTAAGAGAATAATACTTCATGTAGATTACTATAACAGATCTGCGCTACACAAACTTGAAATTACTAATGGAACAGATGGGGGATCGTAGATCTGAACACTGGCGGCCAAAGAATAATATACGTTATAATTCGACAATAATCTTTTATTTTCAATCTTTCTCACTTTTCACTATACTTGAAGAATTTTTAACATCTGTTATTAACTAAACATTTTAATTGAATTAAACTACTTTTACGGATTTTATCGGGCCTAATTGTTTTGGGTGCTTTACAGCACTGCTTGTCAATGCTGCTGGTTGTTACCGGAAAAGCTGCCTGTGAAGATTTACACTGCAATACAATTATTACACTTCTAGCACTGAATGTAAAATTAGATAGTTATAAGTGTAAGTAACCTACTGATGTATAAGATCTATATTATAAAGAGTGTGTTGTGCTCTGTTCCAACACTAATTTGTATATTGCTTAATACGCCAAAATTGCTCTACTTGCCATATATGTAACAATTGACATTCCTTATTAACAATATGATTTTTTAAAGAATAGCAATACCTATATTTATGTTTGGATTTCTCTGTATTCTGAAACTTTAATTTATACTAATTAGTGATAAAATTATACTGCATTTTTTTTTCATATATTAACTCATTTTTTACCCCATAAATAAATACCCCATGCCCTAAGTGAAAAAATCTATCGTTGTAGGCTAGGGGACTGTACATTATTATTTTACTGAATATTTACATGAAATATTATAATTTCTGAGAAAAACGTCCGGGATAGAGATTCAATCACCGAGGTGATTCCATAATTTTTCTAATTTTTTTCATAAAACACTTAAATTTGTTTTTTTTTCTAACGTCAGAACATAGAACATAGCAGTGTGCGACTGCTATGTTCTATGTTATGTCTGAAAAGTATAGAGAGTTAATATATTTACTCGTTACTTTAGCCGTTCCCATCTTCGTCATAGTCATAGTCATTAAATTTGTTTTTTTTTTCTACCGTCAGAACATAGAACATAGCAGTGTGCGACTGCTATGTTCTATGTTATGTCTGAAAAGTATAGAGAGTTAATATATTTACTCGTTACTTTAGCCGTTCCCATCTTCGTCATAGGTCAAAGTCATCTTACCTACTTTGATTGGAGTTCATTGCTGTTAACCATGGGCTGCAATAGTCAGGCTGCAAGTTCATTTGTAATTTAAATTTCATGAAAAATATAAATAAGCAAAAATATTTCAAGCAATATTCCTTTAGAGTTTGAACATAAATCTCTGATAATTCCTTCGTAAAGAGTCCAGTAGCATTGCAATTCACTTTCACAGTAATTTCTAAAGGTCAAGATATTATATCTTAACCATTGTTGTACTGGCATTTCAGATAGGCTTGCGTAATATTTAGCTCGGTTATTATTTTGGCATTTATTAAAGTTTATAGGAAAATGAATTACAAAATGTAACGTAGCTATAAAATGACGCTGGAGCATTTAAATCACATATACGAGAATGGTTACTTCGGCCATTTTACTAAATTACGAATTTCTCAGTGCATTTCTAATCATAACTGTCTGAAAGTATATCATTCTACTATTGATGATCTGATGATAATGGTGAATGGATCTTGTGGATCCAATATACTATTCTAATAATAGGGTATCCTTTATCTATAATGAAAAACTAACTTTATAGAATTTGTCTGTAAGTAGACGATGGAAAGCGTTCCTAGATTTGTTAAATCCTCTTTTTTGAAAACAAAATACTAGTTCAATTATTTATAAACCGTTTAAAGATTTTTAACACACTTTTATTAGGTTGGTAGTAGGTATCTATGTGTATCTATGTAACGGAATTTTTGAATGTGATTTTTATCCCCTTCGAAATTTCGGATTGATTTGAAACTTTGCACACTTATCAAGGACTGTTGACAATGCAATGATTTAAATAGTTTGTCCCATTGTCCTTGCCAGGATCCTCAGTATTTGCGAATAATTCATAAAATAACTACGATTTCTACCAGTTCGATTAACTGTAAGCCGCGTAAAAGAACTTCTTTCCAAAAAAAACACGCTTTTTAGTATAATAGTAAATAAATAATTAAAAAAAAAAAAACAAAAAAAACCACGCTTTTGTAGATAACTAAAAAGTAGGAAATAATTTTAAAAGAGTTATGTGTCATGAGTTCTCGGACCGTACCAGGCCTTTCACTTCTTTTTCGCTGTTCCATTCTTATTTATCATTATGGTTATACCATAAATAAATACCACATAAGTAACTTCGAATGTCAGGGGTTTAATTCTTCGAAACACTGTCTTAGATCAGACTTCAGAAGTTATTATGTCTAATTTATTATAATTTTTTTTAGTTTCAAGTTATTTTTTTTATTTTAAATTAAAATATTGTGCCTTCCGTTTACGCACTGCTTACGTTTCTACTTATCTACATTCCGGTAATGGTCAAAAGTCTCATCTCATTGCTGAGAGATGTTGAAGTAAGGAGGAATTAGCCGCGATATCCCACCGCTTTGTCACAAGTGCCTTAAAATTAACGACATTTGTTAATCGTTTTTTTTTTATGAGTAAAGGTAACAAACGAGCACACAGCCCATCTGATTGTAAGTGTATGCAAAGGCCCGTAGACGTCTACATCTATTCTTGATTAAGAATCAAAATGCAGATACGTTATCATCCCTGAAAACGAAGGTGGAATGGAATCCGGTTCTTTACACTCACCACACTAAACACAGCATTAAGCTGCTATTTTGTGAGAACATGGCCCTTCTTCGGTTCACGTATAATAAATAATAATGATATTCTAAGCAAACAGTGTGTGACAGCGCAGTGGCCAATCTCAATAATACGACGCTGTGGGTCGAAGATACAGACTCCGCTCGGAGCAAGTTCCTTTTTTTTTTTAAAAAGCGTTTTACGTAGACTAGAATTTTCTCGTGTATCATGAAGGCATTTATATACATGAATTTGACAAAGACATACATCTAGACTTGGAAAAATCATTTGCAGGTCAGAAACAGAAACAGAAACTTTGTTATTCAATATACATTATAAATAATACTTAATAATAATATTGAAAATCACTCTTTTGCTTAATTACCACTGGTTCGAAAAAAAACCTTTGTCCTGGGAAGAACCATCAAGAAACCCAGGGGGACTTTTTTTTTAAATAACAGCTTACAACCATGTAAGCTACACAATTAACCACACAAAACAAATTAGAAATAGCTTGGTAGCGATCACCTCATTCCCAGGGGTTATTATCATCCATAAATTCCTTAATATTATAATAACCCTTTTATACAAACTTTGTTTAATAAAGTTTTTGGACTTTGAGCAGATCAAATTTTGCATATATATGGGATTTTGTTGTAAAAGCATACATCAATATAACAATACATCCCCCCAAAGAATGAATTACTGACTCGTTGGAGTCGAGTAACTGGTACTACTAGCTTCTGTCTGTTCCTAGTATTTACAGAATGAATATCACTTATTTTTGTAAAACTACCTTTATTTTTGGGTACGTACATTAAATTTTCATAAATGTATTGAGAGGCCAAAGTTAGTATATTAATTTCCTGAATTTTTCTCGGAGCGACTTTTTAGGTTTTAAATCATAGATTGCTCTTATGGCCCTCCTCTGTAAAACAAATATAATTTCAGTGTCAGTTGCGTGTGCCCATAACAAAATACGATACAACATTATGCTATGGAAATAGCTAAAGTAAACTAGTCTAGCTGTTTCCACGCTGGTAAGATTTGTAATCTTTTTTACAGCATAAGCTCGAGAACTAAGTCTGCTTACTAATTTTGATATATCTATTAAAGCTTCGTGTCCAGTGTTATTCCAGAAAAATGGTGGTATCGACAAGACTCAGTTCCTCCCTATTTAAAATTACATAAGTATTTAATTGTTTGATTTTCGGAGTCATTAATTTCATACATTTTCTTTTAGTGCCATTTAAATGCAAGTTATTCACATTAAACCAATTTATTAATCATACCAAATACTTGTTCCGTGCGGTATTCGAACATGTGGCCCTTAGCGCCGCAACTCATTGCTAAGCCACCAACCACGAAGCCATCCGTGATACGATGATAAGATGGAGACATAGCGCACAAATAAAAGTGATAACATTTTTATTACAAAATTAAGTAATTTCAGTTATCTATGCAGGGTTATTTTGCAATTGCCGGCCAAATTTGCAGAGAAGGTTAGGAATATTTACAATTTTCTATTTTTTTTACGTGGTAGAGCCATGCTGCAGCTATACTAGTAGTATAGTTGTAGCACAAACGGGTCGGCTCGACCGGGGAAGGACTACGCTCTCACAGAATACCAGCGTCAAATAGCAACTTAACGCTGCTGTGTTTCGTATGGTGAGTGTAGAGAACCGGAGACCCTTTTTACTGGCAAAGAGGCATTCCATCTTAGTCCTCACGGGTGACAACGCATCTGCATCTTGAGTCTTTATTGAGGATAGATGTAGATGTCTATGGGTCACAGTAACCACTTACCATCAGGTGGACTGTGTGCTCGTTTGTCACCCGATCCTATAAAAAAAAAGAAAAAAAAAGAATAAGTAATATAGGGCGAAAAATTAATAAAAAAATTTCAATAGTTCTGTACTTTTTATTTTTTAAATACAAAATGCGTGGTAATGCGTTATTTTAACTGATTTTACTGCGCACGCAAATGTTTGTAAGGTTCAATCGGTAGGCAAAAATATTGGTGCCCATAAATCACATTCAATTTGGGATAATTTCAAACAAAAGTAGAAGCCTTATTTACTCGTATTTTAAAAACTGCAATGACGGTATATCATTTATATATTTGAACTTAAGTATAAAATTTGGCTACTCTTTGAAAAATAACCTTGTATTATGAATATACAAGGCAATGGACTAAATTGCTTTTTCATAGTGCTTAAGTTAACTAGTGTACAAGGTACGCAATCAAATATTTAAATCTTAAAAAAAAACAAATCAAACAAATATTGCGATAGGCAACAATAAGGCAAACACCGAACCGTATCTAGCTAGCATCACTTAATTATTGATCATTAATTTTGACATTTACGCCTTCTGGAAGCATCATAAAGCTTTCCCTTTAAACTGTGCGTTTAGACGTTATCTCTCTAGTCCATTATATCACTAATAAGACCTAGTTTATGTTCTATACTGAGATTGAGGACGTAAAACGGCGTACAAGGGGACCGTTTTGTTATTAGACAGTAACTGCTAAGTTTATTACGCGATATTTCATTGCGTAAAGTGATACGTTGCGTTCTCTTTTCAAGATCGAAGTCAATAAAACAGACATATTGTATTTCAGGCTTTGTCAAGAGGAATAAATAATATTCCCCATTACTATTATTTAATTTTCCTTAAAACTTGACGTTTTAACTAGCTGTACGGCATCGCAGAGGCATCGCGGTGGTGCCTGCCACAGATTCTAATCACGCACGAAATAACTCGTTCCAGGTCAATTAATGGATGTAAAATGCACCCTCGATACAGGAGGGTTAACTTTTTTAAATCGCCATTAGTATGTACCTTGCAGCAGAGGTTAAGTGACGATGAAAGTTGTGGTATTAGGTTTATTGGTTGCAATGATAGTGCACTAAGTGAAGGAGGGAAGCAGGTTCATAAAATTAGGTAATAAACACCATGTATTTATTGACGTCATATAAATATATATATATATTTGGAATTTTGGTTGGAATTTTTTAAAATCCAATTAGATGACCTCTTCTTGGCGAAAGGAATATTCCTACCAATTTTCAAGTCTAGTCAAGGCCGTATATATATGTTTCATTGTAAAGTTATTATGTAATATTTCATTTCGGACATATGTGCGATATATTTTATTAGGGTTTGACAGAAGTGAGAAGGGATATTTTCGCAATATCGTTGAATGGCCTGCCGCTTGTCCGTTCTTATTATAGTATTTTGAACGCTCGCCTAATACCTAAACCGGTTACAATAAATCACTAATTATATTTTTTTTGAGAGCCGTGGTGGTTTAGAAGGTTAGCGCTCACTGTAAATTTCACAGTACGCGAGCAACCCGGGTTCGATCCCCGCCGGCACCAATTAAATTGTTAATTTTAATTTTAATTGCTGATTTACCACGTGCTTAGCGATCAAGGAAAACATCGTGAGGTAACCTACATGTCTGAGAAAAAAGAAAAAAAAATAATATAACGAAGACATGTGAAGTTCGCCAACACTAACTAACTTGCGTTGCGGGTCGGCTCGACCAGGGAAGGATCATACTCTCACAGAATACCAGCGTAAAATAGCAGCCTAACGCTGCTGTGTGTCGTATGGTGAGTGTAGAAAATCGGAGACCATTTTTACTGGAAAAGAGGCATTCCGTCTTAGTCCTCACGGGTGATAACGCATCTGCATTTTGATTCGCAAACAAGGATAGATGTAGATGTCTATGGGTCACAGTAACCACTTATCATCAGGTGGACTCTGTGCTCGTTTGTCACCCTATCCTATAAAAAAAAAAATATATATATATATATAGTTATAATAAAAATATAATTTAAAAAATTAAACCAACGTCCAAGAACTATAAAGATTAAAATAATTTTCGCATAATAGCTTCAGAAGTCGGTGTTAACGTATAATTTATAGAAGTAAGTATTAAAGCCCCGAAATCGAGGGAATTTAGTATACTATAGTAGTATAACATAATACCATGCTCACGGGTCACGGGGGGGGGGGGGGACTGAGGTGTTTGACGACTCGATGTCATAGTTAGCCCGGCTACCTTTAGCTTTGAATATTAAGTTTTAGTTCGATCTACGCACAGAAAATCGGATCGAATTTTCGATTTGAGCTCTGCGTCAAATTGAACGCGATGAAATCCGTAAAGTTAGCTTTGTTTTTCTTCTTCTTAAGCTGGAAATGGGCCTCCCCTTTTTTAGAGAATATTTGCCTTAATTATAACGCTATCTAGTATACTGTAGTGTGTAGTTTTAGTACAACAAAAAAACATACTCTCGAATATCTCTTTTTTTTAAACATTTTTAACATCTATATCGATATGTTTTCCATGTTTCAGAATAAGTAAAGGCTGTAACTGTCAGTCGCACTTCTTTGATTGGCTTGAGATAATGCTAATTATAATAGTAATAATGAGGGCTAATAATCTTCCGCCCACCAGATGTCGCTAGTTGACACTGAGGTGAAGTTTTTTGTTACATAATGTTATTTAATTGAGATGTTAGTTCTAAATAAAAGTTTATCAGTTTTTAGAGTATTATATTAATACAAACAAATGCCTCAGTGGTTTGCTCTTCAATTTGTTGTACATTTTTAACTGTTTTTTTTTTTATTATCTACGTATATGAATATCTGTGGTTTGGTTTATTTATTTTTAATCTAATTAATATAAAATATGATCAATAGTACAGAAAGAAACATTAACCGTTACATTTTTCGAACAAATTAACTTCTTCGCTGTGAAATCTGTCAAATATTATACCTCAGTTTAAAGTGGCTCCGCCCTGGTGGCAGAAAAAGTCGTGGATTTCTAAAACTAAAAAAGTTCTTTACACTGATTTCTCAGAAACGGCTGAATCAATTTTAATAATAATTCATTTAATGAAATGTTTATACTTCTTATCATGTTTAAATATCAATGTGACTAAAAAACTGCCAAACATATTCGTTCCACATATATTGCCGTATAGGCGGAATATGTGCCATAGTTGCCACGTTTGGCAAGCAGGTAGGCAAACGTCATTTTTTGTTGAGAAAGAAGCTGTTGCCCTAACCTATTTCATTTTCCTCGTTTCTGTTTTGTCGTCACTTACGATACCCACGCTGATATGAGCCAGTGGATATTCTTGAAGCCTATCAGTATTTTGATCACAGAAAAGTTTAGTTTTATCTGAAGCAAATTTTATTATGTAAATAGCAATTGAATTATTATTATTATTATTTTGCTATCATATTGGTCAGATTGTAAGTCGGACAGCCCATGTTTTTGCGACCCTATTAAAACCGTGCTGATTTCTTGTCTAATCAACGTTTTTACGTTTGAATTTAGCGCACCTGCCTATTCATTATTAATGTGGTATTCAATGGACTGTAACATCGGCACTGGCATATGTTTAATTACGTGCCTTAATTGTGTTTTAATAAACAAATATTTTGGCATACAGTAAAGGACATTGCTCTTGCAAATTACACTAATAACTATCACTTAAATAAAAATATTACTATACCATCAGTTAATTAGTATCTACATAATAATTTATTAATGGCCAACGCATGAACGTAATTTACTCATTTGTTGACGCCTGTATTCCCTTGCGGCATAGACGTACTAAGCGGACGGAACGTTTACCCTGCTCTACGTGGGAATACTAAACACAGGCACGTGCTGAAAAAAAAGTCGCACTGCTGTGAAGTCAAACTCGTCCGGTGGCATCTATTATTTTTTATCGATCATTTAAATGTCTAAATGTGTAAAAACATGGCAAACAAGTTGTAAACAAGAAAGTTATTATTATTATTATGTTCATTACATTCATCATCATCATTATTAGAACCCCTTAAATGATGAATGAACAGAACTAGTGGGTGTAAGTTAAATTAAACAAGCACGCAGTTATATAATCCAAATGTTACTAATTAACGTGGATTCACTTCAAGGCTTCAAGCAATAATTTATATGATACCGCTTTACAGTGAACAACAGGTTTGTGTCAGAAATTAGTGTTGCAGTCTGTTTAGCAAATGA
This sequence comes from Parnassius mnemosyne, assembly GCA_963668995.1. Lineage (NCBI taxonomy): Eukaryota > Metazoa > Arthropoda > Insecta > Lepidoptera > Papilionidae > Parnassius > Parnassius mnemosyne. The sequence goes on from CAVLGL010000093.1 coordinate 11,693,552, forward strand.
GAGTTGCGATTGTAAATCACAACTCGCAGTCGGTTTTTCGTTAAAAAACGTGAAATATAAAAATATATGCTAAGACGAACAATTTAAGAAACCGCATTGCGTGCAAGTCCAATAAATTGTCCATTAATTGGATCAGTACAACGTTCAGTACATAGTATAAATATGATGTAAATAACACTCGCCACAGCTAAAAAAAGATGCTAATTAAAAATAGATATAAGAATGATGTACCGCCGTAGGTGAAGAAAAAATAAGTCGGGTAATGATGAAGGAGAAAACAGCTGCAGTTGCAGTAACTAGAAGTATTTCCAGCCGCAATGTGTTAATTAATAAAGTTTTTTTTTTAGATTGCACATGCAGAACCGTCGATAATTTCACGGTTTTAACATATTATTGTCTTAAGTAAGCGACGAATTAGTAAACTGATATGGCAATGGGCTGGTCATACACCTCGAAGAACCGACAACCGACGGGGAAGGAAGGTTCTAGAGTGGCAGCCTAGTAACGGTAGATGAAGTGTAGGGAGTCCCCCCACAAGACGCAGTGACAACCTGGTAAGACCGAAGTTGTCACCCCTGAGGACTAAGATGGAATGCCTCATTTCCAGTAAAAAGTTACTCTAGTTTATACGTGGTAGAGACATGCTGCAGCTATATTAGTATTATAGTTGTAGCACGAATAGGTCGGTAAAACCGGGGAAGGACCACGCTCTCACAGAATACCAGCGTAAAATAGCAGCTTAACGCTGCTGTGTTTCGTATGGTGAGTGTAGAGAACCGGAGACCCTTTTTACTGGAAATGACTCTCCATCTTAGTCCTCACGGGTGACAACGCATCTGCATTTTGATTTATAGGTCGCAGCAACCACTCACCATCAGGTGGACTGTGTACTCGTTTGTCATCCATATCCTATAAAAAAAAGTTCTCTATACTCACCATACAAAACACAGCAGCATTAAACTGCTATTTTAGAAAGAAAGAAGGAAAGAAAAAAAATATAAAATCAAAGGGCAAAAATATTCATGCAGCAGTCTAAAACTGCTTACGCATTAACAATTGAGAAGCAGTACATGCACATCATTATTAATGAAACAAAAAAATTAAAAGAAAAACAATCTAAATTAAAATGTGACATGAATAAGGTCTCCAACTCAGCATAATGCTGCAAAGATAGCGCTCGTTTTCAGTTGGTGCCTTGTGACTTCACAGATAAGTTAGAAAGTAGTGGTAATAAATAAATAGATAATACACACATACACTGAGACTAACCTAGCTAACAGGTGTATAAGTGTTACATCTACATACTGTATATTTAAATAATACCTACACATTTACTTATACATATAATATTAACATGATATTTGACCACTCTATGGGGAAAACATCTTATTTAATATTCTGTAGTAATCAAAGAGACACGCCGTTATACAAGACCTGCTGGATTTATTAGAACAACTTGAAACTAAAATAAAATATAAAACTAAGTAATAAATAATCATTCATCAAATTACAGAAACACATTAATAATAATCAATAATATTTGAACATAAAAAAAGTCTAGAACAAATATAAATATTGTTAACATTGTACGTTCGAGAGAGTTATTACGTATTTTGTACTTGTTATACCAAATAATGCAAGTTTAATTTGTTTTTAATACTAATTAATGTTTTTAGGGAATGAATAGGGTGTATAAGGAATAATCATTTCAACAGTGTGTTTCTCTAAATTTTAAGGTACCTCAAAATGCAGCAGTGCGGTGTTGACTTGTTACAAGCGGGTGAGCGGAAGCTCTTGTATTATATTTATTTTGGTTTCGGGCCCACTTTAATTTTTGAAATAGATATACCGATCTCTGCTTTGTAATTGTCGAGAACTTACGCTGATATTTTACGCTGGTATTCTGTGAGAGAGTGTTCCTTACCCGGTCGAGCCGGCCCATTAGTGCTACAACCATAATATAGCTGCAGCTTAGCTCTACTACGTATCATTTCTGTTGGCTATCTCTTCTATCATTTTCCTCTGTCGCCTCTTATGAATCATGTAATGATATGGGTTTGTGGATTCTATTACAGTGCCACTAGATGGCTAACATTAAAAATTAACCGTTAATATACAAGCAGACCAATAAATACCATTATTGATTTCTATCATGGGCAGACGTTGAAAGAGTGCAATTATATTTGTCGCTGTAAGAACGCGAGCAAAAATAATACCATTACAATACGTATGCAATAAATTATTATTGGTAACTATTACAATCCATAAAAGGTGAATCATACCATTTTGAAAATATGCATTCCGTTTGTCCGTTACATAAATCGTGGTTACATCCTACGGTAAGCTATTGACTGAATAGAAACTGTCCGTTATTGACTTTATTGCTAAAGTAAAAAACTTAAATCTAATTTTTGAGAGCGTTTTAGGGCAAGAAAATGTCAGCCACGCTACTCAAATGTGTATTGGACGACTTCACCCTGGTTTTTTAAAAAATATTTTTAAATTTTCAATAGCTCGCAAATTCTTACTCAATTTAAATAAAAAGGTGTTGCCATTTTATAAAAAAGTCAACAAAACAGGAGATAGGCAGCAGCAGCGTATGCAAATCACAAATAAAAAATTAATAATAATGCGTTGGCCGACCCGCCGGCTGTCAAGGCAACTAAGGGTACATAGGTCTTCTATGTGTTATTAATGAAAAATCAAATGAGGTTTTGGTTGAGTTTGAATAATCTGTTTCTAGTGATTCCGTTGCAGTTGGTGGCACCCTATTTGCACAGTCTAACTTGTTAACCGAGTTTAAAAAAAGGAGGTTCTCAATTCGATTGTATTTTTTTATGTGTTACATCAGAACTTTTTTCTAAGTGAACCGATTATGATGATTTGTTTTTTATTTTAAAGCTAGCTTCTCGTGTAGTCTCATATAAATTGGATTAAGATTTGGCCAGTAGTTTATGAGTTATCCTTAATAATACGTATTTAATTGACTTCGTCGACGACCGAGCCCTTTCCGATCGGCTCGATTTATTGGCACTGCGAAGAGATGTTGCATCTCTTTGCATTTTCTTTCGCATCTACCATGGGGAGTGCTCTGAGGAATTGTTCGGATTAATCCCAGCCGCCAAATTTCATGAACGCACATCGCGGCAGAACTCCCGATACCATCCACACCATCTGGATGATTGGCGGTCCACCACTGTGCGATTTAGAAGATGTTTTCTTCCTCGCACGACCTCCTTGTGGAATCGATTACCATCAGCGATTTTTCCGGACCGATACGACTTAGGGACCTTCAAGAAAAGAGCCTACTCCTTTTTAAAAGGTCGGCAACGCATCTGCAATTCCCCTGGTGTTGCGGTTGTTCATGGGCGGCGGTAGTCACTTACCATCAGGTGAGCCGCATGCTCGTTTACCACTATAAAAAAAAACTTCCACTGCATTGATGATGTTCTCATTTTAATGGGGTTGTGATAAACTAATTTGCTTAATTCCGCGTAAAGAAAGAAAATGATGTGTTCTGCCCAGTTTGAAGGGGACCTCCCACCCTCCCTTACCTCCAACCCTCCCTTAATCGCGCGCACTATACCCGTCGCCGTCAATCCCAGCGCTAACATCCCCAGCACCACCACACTAGGCACGACACACCACTCTCGAAAATACGACACGTGTTTCGCCTCTACACGAGGCATCCTCGGGTGAAGGAGCCTCCGCAGAATTCACGCGGAATTAAGCAAATTAGTTTATAACAATCCCATTATAATTAATTTCCGCAAAGTAACGCCTCATTCTATTAATGTTCTCATTTTATTTATATTGAAGTCTTTTGTACGAGATTTTTAATTTCACCAATATTGTTTTTCTTAGACACTTGCTATTAGCATACGCTGATCTAAGGTCTTTTTATATGTACATAGTGCGTTAATTTGCAAAAAAAAATAATTAAAAGCAAAATAGCACCAGCTGGTTAACAACAATACGTACTCGAGCGTGCGTCGTGCGTGGTAGATTTACAACCGTATGCAGCTTTGTCCTTTCCCCCTATAAACGATGAGCTACACTAAAGCCGAACGTCCACCGTGAACTAAACTATATGAAAACTAAGCTCAGTGAACTAAGCTAAGCTAACCTAGAAAATCGTTGCACGTCCACCGAAAAATAAGCTAAAACGAACAACACTAAGCGAAGTGCGCGAGAGGGGTAAGGTAAGGGGTGAGAAGCGCTTAGATTAGTTCGCGTAGTTTCGGATCGGCCTACGCGACTAAGTTATTTTGACTTACTTTGGCTATTTTACCTAGCTGGAAAAACTGGCTGAGATATGCGAGCTAAGATAAACTAAGTTAGTTTAGTTTGCGGTGGACGTTCGGCTTAATTCTATCTCTTTCTTGGGTACCTTTAATAGTAGGCAACCCTTATTTGCTCTTTTAAATGCCTAAGGAATAATCACCTCGCAAGAGGAAATGACGGGTTATGTCGGACTCGCACAGACTCAAACCTTGTTTCACCTTCGACGCATATCGACAGGGCCACAGGAAAGCTTTCAGGTCTATGGCTCCGCCGCCAACCATGTTTCGGTCGCGGAGGACAGGGAGGACAGCGCCTCGCAGTACTGGTATTCCTCTCACTCTGCGGCCCCTTCACCAACTGATGGCCCCGCTAGAGTCTCGGAGGATATGGCCAGTGGCGCATCACCTTATCTACATTCCTCTTCCCCAGTGACTCCACATATGCTACGGCAGTTGGAGGAAACGATACCCCAGGCCACAATCCACCAATACACATCTAAATGGGTTCACCAAGCCCTCTCGAAGAAACCACCTCGGGGCAACTCCGAGGGGGTGTGCAGGTTAATCTAGTTCACCGGAGGTGACAAAGCCACGGCTACTAATCTCCCAAGCCACGACAAGGCGGGAATCCTTTCGTGGTCGTTAATAGGCACGCCTATTCCATCGTTTAGGTAAAATTCTATTTGGTAGATGATTTATTAAAATACGTAATAGGCGTATCATCTTAACAGGTTTTGGTCTAGTGGTCTAGAGGTTACAGCCAAATTTAAAGTGGCAACCCAAACTATTTATATTCTTGAGAGTATTAGTAATTTTTCTAAAAAAAAAGTATGATATGTTGTTCATATAAAAAGTTACTAACTGGTATTTAACTGGTATTTATTTTCTCCCACATATTACAATCAGTACATCACAAAAAACTTAGTAACAATGATCTATACAACTAAATAACAGCTATAAAAATTAACTAAATAAGATCTAGGTGGGAGACTGGTGCCCAAACTAGGTTGCCCTGTGCTATGGGATCACCAGGCCCCTCCCTCAACAGAAGTTATAATGCTGTAAAACATTTATAATCATTACAGCTACGTGTAATAATATTACATTAAAATATACTTGTTCAGTTTGGAGAAACTGTGTAAAAATTACTTGCTAGGTATATATACAAAGAAGAAAAACATGCTTTAAGTACTAGTAAGGGTAAGCAGGTGTAAGAAGTGTTAATAATGTGGTGTGCGTGTGTGCACGCACGTGTGTCTGTCTCTGTCTGTGTATGTGTGTGTGTGTGTGTGTGTGTGTGTGTGTGTGTGTGTGTGTGTGTGTGTGTGTGTGTGTGTGTGTGTGTGTGTGTGTGTGTGCGCATGTGTGTGTGTGTGTGTGTGTGTGTGTGTATGCATGTGGTGTGTATGCATGTGGTGTGTAATATATATTTAAATAATACGTTCAAATAGTATTTCTGTCTGTTCGTAGTCTAATGATTTAAGCCAATTGATTAAGGAAATTTTTGTCTGTCTTTTAGTTAACGGATATATATTTAATAATTTGTTAGCAAGATTATATAGGAATGGACCTCTGTAATTGAAAAATCTTCGAGCAAATAATGAATTGGTAACAGGTATTGAGCATACCATATGAGGAAGTCTTTTGTTTAATACAGGATTGGATTTATTATATTCCGTTTTTGAATGATTTAATAATATTGTCCCAAGAATATAGAGCTGACGTACCGTGAGCGATTCACAGAACTTGTAAAGTTCATTTGTTGAATATAATCTGTGTTTTTTATATCTGTAAGTCTTTGTGCACGCTCTAACCTAATTATGTGGCTTTTTGCTGCACCACCCCAAGACGTTATACTATAGTTAATAATAGACTGACATAAAGCAGTATAAACAAATTTTATAATACTGGTATCTGCAATATGACGAAGTTGCTTAAAAATGTATGTAAGTTTACGAACTCTGGAAGAAATGTGGTTTATATGTTCTTCGAAAGAAAGTTTGTAGTCTATTATAACACCTAAGTATTTTGTGTTCGTGGTCTTTTCAAGAGAGCGACACGTACAGGAACAAAGCGGTGGTATGCAGCAATAATGGACGTATAAGTTTAAGTTCTCTTGGCCTTTTAGTGCTGGTGTGGTAATACAAAAAGGAATGTATTTAGTTTTGGTTGCATTTAAAGATAGATAATGTGTAGCAAGCCATTGTTGGACTGTATTGAGACCAGTTTGTGCAACAGAATAAACTTCTTCCCAAGATTGACCGTAAAAGGTAAGTGTGGTGTCATCAGCATAGCACATAACCTTACAATTAGGAATATTAATTTGACAGAGGTTATTAATATAACACAAAAAGAGGGTAGGGCCCAGAACACTGCCTTGGGGAATTCCGCGCGTTACACAGCAATCGTCACTCAAAATATCATCAATTTTAGTGCTCTGAGTGCGATTATGTAGGTAGTCGCTTAGCAATTGAAGTTGGGTACCTCTAATGCCCAACTTCTCCATAATTGCCAAAAGTTCTGGGAAAGAGACGGTATCAAACGCTTTAGCAAGATCTAAAAATATAGTCAAGACTTTTGAATGAGAATCTAAGTTTATTGCAACGTAATCTACGAACATTCTTACTGCTTCTTCTGCAGATTTAAATTTTCTGAAACCAAATTGATTTTCAGACAGTAATTTACTTGTTTCTAGATATTCTAAAAGTCTTTTATTTATAATTAAATATTTTATAATTAAATATTTTTGATAAACTAGAGAGTATAGATATGGGGCGATAGTTATTGATACAGTCTCTTTTCCCTCCCTTGTGGATAGGCAGTACAACTGATTTCTTAAAAGCGTCAGGAAATACACCGTCTTTTATACATTGGTTAAAGAGCTTCTAATTGAAAATAATTGCCACAGACAAAAACTTACTCCTGAAACAATTGTCAATAAACATTGTATTTCCATTAAAATACATGAGTGTAGTAATCACACGGTGGGATCTCGTACTATAAGTGTTACAGGCAGTTTGGACAACTGCCTGCCTCTTTATCCAGCCGCTCACCTGCTCACGCGTGCTTGCACATACTTTGATATGTCTTGCACAGTTAACAAACTCTATCGTATTCGGGATGTTTTATTGAACGTAACTTTGATCTTAATCGGCTTTTAGAACATCAGTCAAGTCAATTAACCTGACAAATTAAGTCACGCGGTCGTTTATTGTTCATCGTTTGTTCGTATGCATTATACACGAACACTCTGCAATTATCTTTATAATAATTTCATGACTTCACTTATAAAACGATGTTTACTTGTTCTTTATTTACGAGACGATAACTCATTTTAAGAGACGTAAGTGTCGGACTGCAAGCAGAAAATGCGCGTAGAATCCTTCATTAAATATATCTGTAATTAACAATGAAACACAGAAATCTATAAACTGAAGAAATATTCTTTGTGGTTGAATTAAATATAATAAGTGTTTCAAACTAAATGTTTGTTACTGCAAACAGCAATTGCAAAGCTCTCAAGGCGGGGGTTGACACTTACTATCAGGTGAACCATATACTGGTTTGCAGAGGAGGGACTCTGGCTATCGTGTAATTTATTTTAAGCTGATCTTAATTAAAATTTACTTCTGCATAGTAATAAAGCAACATATTGTAAGAAAATAAAATAAAATGCACGTACAACTCATAGAATCGAAATAAAATCAAAGATGTGATTAAGCCATATAATTCTAAATATATCGATACGATAATATCTCCACAAATAATTATAATATAGTTATAAAATATATTAATAAATAAATATAAATATAATTATACGTGGTAAAGCCACGCTGCAGCTATATTATGGTTGTAGCACGAATGGGTTGGCTCGACCGGGGTGTCCTACCATACGCTCCGTACGCTCTCACAGAATACCAGCTTAAAATGCTGCTGTGTTTTGTATGGTTAGTGTAGACAACTGGATACCATTTTTACTGGAAATGAGAGATTCTATTTTAGTCCTCAGGGGCGACAACACATCTGCATTTTGATACTTAATCGAGGATAAATGTAGGTGTGTATAGGCTACACCATCCGCTTACCATTGGGTGGACTGTCTATAAAAAAAATAACGTAAGGCCTCCTCACTGCAAAGAAGGAGCAGGATTAGAAACTGCATGAAAGCTGCACGTGTTGGATCGACAGGGGAAGGTACAACAGAGAACGTGCATGATGCTCCACAACTAGAATCCATGCAGATGAAGTAACCAGTTGTGTCAGACCACATGCTAAGGCAAAGTTATAAACAGATCTCCCCGCATGATCGGTTAGACTTCAAACTAGTCACGGCGTGGTGGGCAATAAAATCACCAAGGATCTCTGAGGTAGCAAGGAATCTGTAGCCATTTGGTCGATGTGTCGCTGTATCTACATTACGATTATGGGATCTATAGAGGAACCCGCAGTCGCGAGGATGGTCGTCGCTGTCTACGCGCAGCCAAAGGATGCACAAGTCCGTACCTTTAAGACTGCCGGGCGTCGAGAACAGATATCTTCTCTAGCGTATACGCAAACTCCAGCCCGAAGCATAAAGGAGTGTACCAATTTGTACTCCGGGTAGGAAAGATACGAAGTATCAGCCGGGGAGGACACCTGCGTCCTAATCAGAAATAGCAAGTTCGGTACCCTCTTGAGTTAGTGTCTTATTTGATTCCGCTACCATGTTTAGGGGTTGCTGGGCCTCCGGCCACCAGCACTTGCCCAGCGAAACGCAGAAGTAAGGCATTTTTAACTTTTTTAATTTTTCTAATTTTAGGAATGTTTGCAGTTTGGTTTATCCATTTCAAATCTAATTAATATAAAATATATATAAATATATTTCATTAATTCCTACACTTTTCTAAGAAATTAACTACCCCCACAAAGAAATCCGTCAAAAATTTCATCTCATGGCTAAGCGGCGCCGCCCTGGTGATAGAGAAAGTCGTGGATACCCTCATTATTTAAATTAATGTGGCATCTGGTGTAAGAATAACCACTACCGCATATCTCAAAAACCAGTGGCAAATATGACAAATATCCCCCTTATGAGGCAATCTATAGTAGGTGTGATCGATATTCATCGATAGTAGATAAACATCGATGTTAGGCGAGAAATATCGATGTTTTCGAGTTAAAAGTTACATCAAGAATAATATCGGAACATCGATATACTCTAGGCCATTAAGAACCATTACTTTTATGGCAAGTCCTAGGATCCACCTATCCAAAGTTGAAGAAAATAGCCATTAAACATTTGTGCTGCACAGCGACTGCAACAACTTCGGAACGACTTTTTTTTTTTAAAAATTGTCAACATCTCTATCAACAAAGGAACGGGTAAAAAGAAAACTTCTGACAAAGTTACTTTTTTGCAGTGTACATACTGCAAAAAAGTAACGTACCTATAGAATACTGGGAATGTTATTTTTTATAGTTCGCTTAATATATATATATATATATATATATATTTAATTTAAAAAAAAAGGCCTAGATTGCTTATTTTTACCAACTAAAACATCGATTTAGATAAACAGCACAAGCAGGCGTTTGAAATTCATATCAGATTAATGGCGATTAAAATTAAAAAAAATCATATAAATAAATCTATTGAATTGTAAATAATATTCATTACGAATGGAAAACACAATTTGCCACACTTTAGTTGACCCGTTTAGAGTTTTATGGAATTATTAATGTGCAATGAAAATTATTATTATTTTCTATAGCACGCGGACGTCCTTACGTTACTATCCGTTTGGGCCTCACTGAAAACCAACGCTGTTGTTTCGGCGACAGCATAAGCTGAGTGAGGTCCGTTTGCCTAACGCGCCACACCAAACAACATGAGGAATGTTTTTTCTTTATGGTAATTTATAAGTATACATATTTTTTAAATGTTATCGGCCAAATTGTTGTTTTTTTTTTAATTTTGTGCTGGGTGCCAGGTCGTGCCCCACCTTGTACAGAAAAGGTAAAAATATGAAAAATAATCTTATGAATTTTTTAATAATCTTATAAGTTTTTTGTTATAAATCGTTATTTAGTACAACTTGCGGTAAAATATTATTTTAAGAAAAGGAATTCAACGATTAACATTTACATTTCCAGTATTTTCTAATAACATCTACGTTTCTTTGTATGAATAAATACATACGTACGCATAAAGTATCAAACAATACACATTTCTATTAAAATATATTATAATAGAAATGTGTATTGCTTTTGTCATATAAAAATTTTAGTTATCAATTTTTATTTTCAATTATTATTATAAGTTGATAATAATCATTAATTGCACTAGATAATTACAGAATAATAATCATTGTTTTTCGTGCATTTTGTGAAATGATACACACACATCATTGTGTCATTATCATAAGTATGTATGTCAAATTAATGTCGAATATTTTCACACGTTGACTAATTTGTGCTTGTGAAATACCTATATTGATTATCATTATATCACATTTTTGCTTGTGTTAATTCCCGCTTTCTTTACCGTTGCACTTTTTCCTGCTTATGCTGACGACTTATGCTTTTATTAATATACGGACTCGATCACGCCTACTTATTGACTTACTCCTAATTACTACGGACATTATGATAATTGCATCCACGATGTTGAGGTGCACTAATTGTCATATTTGCGTCGATAGGATGCAGGGGTATTTTGTGCCATTTCGATTTACAACCTTAACTCTTCTTTCAACATGGAGAACTTTGCAACAGTTATATTGAGTTTTATAGCTTTTTATATAGTTGATAATTTATGGTCCTGCCGTTGTCATAAAATTAGTTACTAATCTGTAAATATTTACACCTTCTTCAGACACATGTCATAATAATATGTATCTTGAAAAATAATTTAGTAAATAATATAACTCGTTTACATGATTAGGAATTAGATTTTATGAAAAATAGGTGGTGCTAGTCTTATACTGTGTAAGGACCTTTTAGATCCTATGCAAGAGAACCCTTTTTACAATGTACAGATCATATTATTATGCTCCTTAAATTCTTATTTATATTTATCATTAGCGCCTGACAATTTATATTCTGAAATTACAGTGAACTGCAACGAATGCTGTCATAAAAAATAAGGTAAATGTTTCATGTTCAATTCAAGTCCAGTTAAAAAAAATCGCAATTATATAATTTGGATTAAGTAATAAAGTAGAAAAAAAATGATGCATACGGCATTCGTGTACACCACACTATTATGTGCGGCTAAGTTCTATAGAGAATCTGGCATTGTCCTATAAGTGCATAATGATGTTTGTGGCATTTTGCATTACATTTTTCTTATTTCTTTCTTTCAATTAATTTTATAAACGCTACAAACATACAAAATGGCCAATTTTTTAACATAAATTATTAACTTGTTTTAAAAAATCTTTTGTTTTGTTTGAAAACATCTTTGAAATAAACAGAACCAGTTACAATAATTTATATGAAGACCGTGGCAATTATTAAAAATGTTGCCACTGTTGTTAATCGGCTTTTTTTACAAAACTTGGCTCATAAAGTATATAAAGTAAATTTGACATTTACTGACATATTCCATACTTTGTATTTTAGTTTGCGTGTTTTCCACGGGATCGCTATTAAAACAGACTGTGGTTATTAATTATATAACACTTTATGTAATAAGTCTGTTCACGTTTCAATTGTAACACAATAATAATTTGTAAATGTCAAAAAGCCCGTACTGGCAGATTGATTATATTGTATTCAAAATTATAAATATTTTCCTTCTTTGATGTAACTGTAAATTAATAATAACTATACGCTACGCTAGGAGGCTTACCATGTAATGGCGGTGTAAGAATATCCACAACACATCCCTTGGGTGTCGGGGTGGAAACCACAGTTTTTTATTATTAGTCGTTATTAGGAAGACACTGCTGCCCATCTCCTGATTAGTTTCCGTCTGTCGCCTCTTACGACACCCACGGGATGATAAGGGGTAGTGGATATTCTTACATCGCCACTACATGGATTAAATATTTATTGACCAAATAATTTAATACTCCATTTAAAATAATAAAGATACAATTATTGCATGCCGTAAGCGCAGAGAGCGTAGGTATTTTTTTTTTATAGGATGAGTGTGACAAACGAGCACACAGTCCACCCGATGGTAAGTGGCTGCTGCGGCCCATAGACATCTACATCTATCCTCTGTTACAAATCAAAATGTAGATGCGTTGTCACCCGTGAGGACTAAGATGGAATGCCTCATTTCCAGTAAAAAGGGCCTCCGGCCACCTGCACTCACCAAGCGAAACGCAGAGGTATGTTATGTTGTACTAGCGCCTAAAAATCAAGATTCCAACGTTTTATCGCATGAAATCGTATCTAACAATCATATTGAACATATAAATGATATAAAAAAGCACATTGTCAGATAGATAAATGATTTTTGAACTTATTATTATATTTTATAAATCGATCAATCGCTATTTTTACATAAAAAAGCGGTTGTAGTGGCGTAAGGAGTAGATTTATCAAGTCTTCATAGAGGCGTACACACGATAACTTTTGAAAATATCAACTGTTCAACTCAATCTATTTCTAAATTCTTCATCTATCATATGGAAAGCCATGGAATGTTAATGGCAGTTTAATTTTGTTTTGTTGGTTATAATTAATTTTTCTCGGCCATGAAATAGCGAAATTTTCGGTGTTATAAGCAGCCTTGTATTAATTTACTAAATACACTTTGCCTCACTCCCGGCCCCAGCGTACTTTATTACTCCGGGATCAGCCGCCGTCGTGAGTTGTCGTTTGTTTACAGAGGTTCGTGCTGAAAAATATCGATCGCTTTAGAAATACAAAATATTCCAAAAATCAAATTTGATACATACTTGACCAAGATAAGATTCTATTATTAATTTTATAATCACAGGTTTTTATTACAACATTTTGTTTCGCTAAAAGTACGCAGTATTTATATATAAATATACTTATGCGTCTTGGACTTTATGGAGACCTGAAGGTGTACTTCGATATCTGAACTGAACTCCTCGACGGGTAGAACTAGGTGTGCCGAGATTGTGCTCGTTATGTTAGTTATGATGAGACTTTATCCCGACTTAAAGGTGTACTTCGGTGAGTGCTACTGAAACTACTCAAAGAGGAGTAATATTAACATGTGTGCTGAGTTTGGGCTTGTTTTGTTAGTTATGACGAGACCTTACCTCCGAACAGTGGCGCAAGGTTTAAAAGGCCCGCGTGGAAGTATTTAAAAGAAAAAAAAATCATCGTATTTGATTACTCCTACATCGCTCTTAATCTCTCATCTCATTTTTCATTTATACTACCACGTCTATACCCTGTTAATAGTACTCGTAGCCTAATTATTTTGCAATATTAATTATTTAAACTATATTATAAATCATAATATAGTTTATTTGCAAAATGAGTCGATTTTTTTTTTTTCTTTTTTTTTTTAAAAAAAAAATACTAGTAATGTTATTATTTATTTATATATTATACATTACTAATATTCCCTTTAACCACTTCTGGTAAGCTTAAAATGCTTGTGTTAGAAGTGGTTCACGACAGTAGTCGAATGGCGGATTCGAACCCACGACCTTTCGAGTTCGCGGTCCGCGTCCTGCCATTAGGCTACTGACGCTTCGATTCAATTTATAATAGATGTAATATGGACCCTAGAGGGGCGCCGATGATATGACGCCTCTGCCTCCGGAATTCGTACAGTGACCTGAAAGTGTACTTCGATGAATGCTACTTGAACTCCTCGAAGAATAGAACTAAGTTTGCCGAGTTTAGCCTTGTTTAGTTAGTTTTGATGATACCTTACCTCAAGACTTGAAAGAATGATCTGAAGGTGTACTTCGATCTGCTTCGAATGCTACTGGAACTCCTCGACGAGTAGTAATAGGTGTGCCGATTTTGGGATCCTTTTGTTAGTTATGATGAGATCTTACCTCCGAATTTAATAGAGTGACCTACGGACTTGATGGAGTGACTTGAAGGTGTACTTCGGTGACTGCTAATGGAACTCTTTGACGAACATAACTACAATTTACATTTTTTTAATTTTTCAATATCATATGAGCATTATAAGTCGTGAACTTTTGGATTTTCCAAAATTTTTAATTGAAATTTGACTAAAATTATCGGATGTAGTACAGTATTTATTGTAGTACAGATTATTAGTTAAAATTGGTGTGTATTTAAACTACTTTAAAACATTTAGGTATAATCATGTTATACGTAGTTTTTTTAATGCGCTTAAGGCATGCACAATTGGATTTACCAATAGTTTTTTTTTTTACTAAGGGCTGTTAATAAAGAGTAAAAAATACATTGTGAAATGGTAAGTAGGTTACTTAGGTAAAGTACCTATTCTGACTATGATTGACCATATTTCCGCTACTATGTGAGTTCTGTGATGCCCAACACATGCAACTTCGGCAATCGCGATGTCTGGTTTGGAAGGAATAGGTAGATAGTGTGTTTACACCCGAAATACGATTCCTAACAGAAATGTGATCGTATTCTACTCAAATAAAATTTTCTAAACAAAGTTTGAATTTCAGTATTTTGTGTTATTATAACTTAAAATATTTTAATTACAAAACACAAGTATAGGTTTACACAAGTATAGGTACTTGAATAGTGAAGTAAATTCCAACTAAGTTTTGTGTTAATGTACTTAGGTATTACTTCTGTAGTTAAATTTGTAGTTATTTTCGCTATAAGTTCCTATATAACAAAAAAATATATTCACCTTACATTATGCTTCGGTAATTCATAGGTAAAATGATATATCTGAATCGTTTTATTTATTTGGTCACTAAGCATCCATTCACAAAACATAGTAGGAACGACGTTTTGCCATTTTAATTTATGAAATAGATAGGTAATATACATATATATTATTCTTAAATTACATTAAAACTTTTTCAACTATTTTATACCACATTTGTAAAAACTATGCACTAAACAAAAACTATTTTGGCAAGTATTTCAGCAAGTATTTACAAAAAAGCTATTTACGTAAACATCGTTATAAAACTTTAACATTCAATCGAGTAGAATGCGCTAGCCCCGATTGCGTTGTATCCCTGGGGCGCCTCGCGATTGTGGGTAATTATTCACGCAGGTAGCAAGAGAGACAGTAGCCTGACATAGATTACTATATATCGCCTATAGAATGCCTCATAGGCGATCTATGGAGAAGCCTTATAGGCATTCTGTGGAGGATGGATTTGATAGGCTGTAATGAAATAATTAATGAACATTCAATTAAGTTAGCCGTAGCTTTTGTTTTATTAACCAATAGGTGTCACTGTTTTTAATAGGATTCATCAAAATCTTTATAATGGTGTTAGGTATGTCTTACCAAACTAAAGTGACATATGAACTCGCAGTCTACATTATGGTAAGTGCTACTGCATCCCATGGACACGACAAAGCTAAAGATGCGTTGCCAATTCTGACTACTTATATGGAATGGCTCACAGCCAGTGGTTATAGAATGGAGTTTCACTTGTGCCATTCTTTCATCTCAGTGTGATAATTGAGAAAGGAGCAAAATTATACTTTAAACAGAATACATTTATTTGGGGATTCCCCTAGAAAGCAACGGCTTTTTTCATCAACTGTCGTTGGTGCTGGTCCGTATTTTACTAGCAAAAACGACAAAAACTAAGGACGCAGAAGAAAAACCGGCCGACATGGTTTTTGAACAGCAAGATGTGTATATTATGAATTTCTTACTTAAAAAATTTCAAATGGAACCATTTTGACGAGTTTGGCCTTCTCATTACGCAGCAAGGCCATTTATCAAAGTTTTTAACGAATATTGATCCCTACTTGAAACTTGGAATAATAGTAAAATTAATTTTATATATCCCTAAATGTGAACATCGTTAACCAGGGATAGATTTAAAGATTCAAATAAAAGTTTCTTCTATATTTTCACCCCATTACTTTATGACTCGAAAAGCAAAATAGGTGTTTTTATTTTCTTCATCATCAACCTGTATAAGTCTACTGTAGTAGACGGGACTGTCGCGGGAGGATTTGCTTCAATTGTCACGCCACAGCCTAAGCAGAACATACCTACAGTCAGTCATCGCGTTTGATGTTGTCCGAAAACCCAAAATTCAATAAATTAATAGGGCTGTCACAGCGGGAAGTAAAACAAAACGGATTTTATTTTATTTCATATTTTTACAAATTTCAGTGTATGTGGAAACTGATGAAACTTTAATTCCTTATCTTTAACGAGGACGACCAACAGTTTTTAATGCACATGTAGTGTGAAACATTTTAATTTATTTGCGTGAGAGTACAACCCTAGCGGACAGCTCCCGTGCGACTAACGGCCACTCAGGAGCGCTCCGTCCGCGTCTCGTCCCGCACCGCACCGTACGTCACGATCGCGCCGTCTTGACGCCTTCGATGACCGACTGTTAGTAGTAGTTAGACTCTGGTCACGCTTGGCAAGCGGCTTGCCGATTGAAGTACGAGACGTGAGCACCTTTGACCTTTCTGCCCCTTGACGGTTTAGGTATTTATGTCTAGCGTAAAGGAGATATTTTTACCGCAATAAATTGAAAACCACAAGATTTTTCTGGCATTTTCCATAGTCGCTTATGAGATGAAACGTGATGAATTACAGTAAATTACCGTAATTACTGTACGGCACAACCACATGGCCTTTACATCGACCACTTATACGTGGCAGAGGCTATATTATGGTTGTAGCACGAATGGATCAGCTCGGCCGGGCAAAGATAACGCTATCACAGAACATACCAGGATAAAATGGCTCTCCAGCACCTCAAAAACGGCAAGTCCCGGGGCGAGGATGGAATTACAACGGAGCTTCTGAAAGTGGGTGGAAAACTGGTACTTAAAATCGTTCAGAAGCTCTTTAATTCCGTCCTCCATGGTGGCACTGCTCCGGAGGCGTCGAGCAGAAGTGCGGTGGTCTTGTTCTTCAAAAAAGGCGACAACGCTCTCTTAAACAACGACAGACCCATTTCTCGTCTGAGTCGCGTCTACGTGCTGTTTTCGAGAGTCATTACGAATCGTCTCGCGCGCAGAATCGACGACTCGCAGCCTCCCGAACAAGGCGGTTACTGAAAAGTCTTTAGCACCATAGACCACAAACATACCCTTCCGGAAATTGTACAGAGGACCGAAGAGTACAATCTTCCACTTTTTCTTGCGTATGTTGAGGCCTATGTTCAGCAGTGGACTTGTGAAGAGCTGTATGATATTACAACAAATAATAAAAATTAAAACTAATTATAAATTAAAGGAGGTTCCCCTACTAGAAACGTGTTTTACATTGGTACGGAACCCTACATGTACGAGTTCGACTCGCACTTTGCGAGTTTGGTTTTTTTATCTTTTAAATTCAAAATGCGTGGTAATGCATTATTTTAACTGGTTTTACTGCGCACGCACACATATGGTCGATTGGTAGGCAAAAACTTTGTTGTTCATAAATCATATTCAGTTTGGGATAATTTCAAATAAAAGTAGAAGCCTTATTTACTTGTGAAACTGCAATAACGGTATATCATTATTTATATATTTGAACTTCAGTTTAAAATTTGGCTACTCTTTGAAAAGTAACCCTGTATAAATAAAATTGAAGTGTCTGACTGTTGAATTGTTAAGTATCTAATATGTAAAATTTAATATTTGTTTGTTCGTATTTTATGCGCTGCCATACCGTTCAGATGGCGGTAAAACTTTGTCAACCAATTGATTAAACTTGCGTAAAGGTTATAGGCATAGTACAATTTTGTTTGAAGTGACGTGATCGCTACCAAGCTATTTCTAATTTGTTGTGTTGTTAATTTGTGTAACATCATGATTGTAAGCTGTTATTTAAAAAAAAATCCCGCTGGGTTTCTTGCTGGTTCTTCCCAGGACAGAGGTTTTTCCGAACCAGTGGTAATCAAACAAAAGAGTGACTTTCAATAAGTATTATTTATAATCTATATTGAATAAAAAAGTTTCTGTTTCAAAAAAAATTAACTCACACTAGGTGGCGCGCGTATTGTACCGACAAATTTATTTGAAAGTTATATATCATTCAATTTCAATGAATGTATTATCATTCATATTTAAACAATAAAAAGAATCCAAATTTAAGACGATATATCCACAATTATTTCTTCTGTGGTAGCAACGCGCCGGATACTTTCCATCTAACTTATCGCGTTCGAACCAAATAATAATATGATAACATTTTTAATTCCCTAAAAGAGGCCTTCATTGTTTTAAAGCTGTCGGCTAATACTAATAGGTCCCCCAGAGGCTTTATAATTAAGCACTTAAAGGATTAAAGTCAATGATAATATGAACGGCTTACATGTACTTAACACAAAAAAAGTTAAATTATTATTAACTTAACTTTTTTGTATTAAAAGCAAAATATTTATCGAACTTCAAGAAAAGAGCATACTCCTTCCTAAAAGTCCGCACCTGAAATTCCAACACTGGTGTTGCGGATGTTAATTCACGGCGCGATGATCACTTAGCGTCAGGTGAGCCTCATGCTCATTTGCCTACACTTCCATTAAAAAAAATTCATTATCACACTTAGTGCCTAGGGATATTATTGTTATAGAAATATTTGAATATTATGTTTAGTTTTCAATCTTCGTTTACTTTAAGAATTTAAATCCCGAAACCCATTTATATTTGTATAACTTGATACTTTAATTTTATAAGGAGTCTGTGCACATTCCATCTTAGTACTCAGATGTGACAACCGTAGTCTTCTTGGTTTAATACTGGATACAGATGTACATGGACTGCAGCATCCACTTACCTTCAGGTTAACTGGAAGTTCGTATGTCACTTCAATTTTATAAAAAAAATATAAAGTTTTATTCGTATTTTAAAGAAGGTAAATATATATACGCTTTATATTTTCATTCCTTGAAACTTTGCCATTTTTTTTAAAATACCGCGCATTTCACATTTAAAATAATTATCAAAAAACAATTATAAAATGTGGAAATAACATTTTGAAGTTTAATTTATTGATCGTTCAAGATAAAGATAATCTGAACAAATTTATTAAAAAAAATGACAGCCGTCTACATTCTAAAATTTCTTCAACATTCCAACCGACATTTGTACAAACTACTACATTTCTTTTAGTCTTTATTAGTATTTTATGTTCATGTTGGAAACTTAAGCTACGTGAGTTAGTAATTAGACCGTTTGATCTGTCTTTGATCGCAACTTTTTGTTGAGTGTACGCCTTCACTTACAAATGAGCTTCATGTTTATACATTTCAATCAATGTTACCGTAAAAAGTAGTTTTACTGTGAATTCAAAAGTGAAGAACTGTTGTTGGGAACGGATATAACTTAAGACATTGTATATTTACGTATTTGTTGACTTACAAGTCACTACTTATTTAAAAAGGTGGTGATATTCGATATTTTCGTAATTCTATTGAAAGGCTTCCAAGACAGATTTTGCAAAAATATATATAATTACAACGCAAATATTCCTTATAATGAATGAATGAAATTTAAGAAAGATTTTTACTTTTATAAAAGCGAAGTGAAGCCAGTTGGCTCAAACAAAGAAGGCTGTGTTGTCACTTCTAAGGGCTAAGATTTTTATTACGATTATAATTACAGCCCTATATTTTTTTTTACTCATTATAATCCAGTGCTTGACCACAATCCCACCTGGTGGTAAGTGGTGAAGCAGCCTTAGATGGTAAATCGCACTGTCTTATCGTAACAATAACCTATTCACTCTTGACTTGAAGAAGCCCAGATTGTATTCGGACGGAAAGATAGACGCCGGCTAATTATTCCACTCCTTTGCTGTACGCATAACAAAAGACGGAGCAAACCATTTGGTTCTAATGCGTGGAATACCGGCAACAAAGGGATGAAGACCCGCCGAACGTCTGGTTGTCCTATGGTGGAAAGGAGAGTAAGGAATTAAAGCATGTAATTCCTGCGCACACTCACCGAAATGCATCCTATAGAATACCGAGAGACTGGCTACTCTGCGCCTGTGCTCGAGGCTGACAAGATTGGTTTCAACCAAATCAAAGTCCAACCAATGAGCCTCTTAGTACGTCTCTACAGCACCAGCCCATATGTGATAGCAGTACTCCATGCATGACCAGACTTGCGCTTTATATAAGGTAAGAAGCTGTCCCGGCGTGAAGTACCGCCGCACCCTTGCAGGGACACCAAATTTCCTTGTGGCTGCTTTGGCTCTGGACTTAATGAACCACCCATAGTTTAGGTTCGGAGAAAATTCAATCCCTAACAACTGAAGGCAGTCAGTGTACTTCAAGGATACATTCCGGAAAGTAGGAGCCAAAGTGAACGGGCTGCTTTTAGCGGTAAAAAGACACGCTTGTGTTTTGGAGGCGTTAAATCTTACGAGATTGGCATCGCCCCATTCGGAAACTGCCTGTAGTGTGAGACTCACATGCTCGACCATAGCCTCTCTTTCTGACTGGATTTGATCCCGACTGGCCCGGGCACTTGGATTGTCTCTCCACAATTGTGCTGTCGTCTGCATACTCATAGATGCCGGGAATGAGCAGATCATTTATATGCATCAGGAAGAGAGTTGCGGAGAGAACGGACCCCTGAGGAACAATGGCGTTAGTCGCCACAGTGTCGCATGAGCAGCCGTCAACGACGACCCGGAGAGACCGTTCACTCAGAAAGTCCTTCACCCAGACAATCAATCAATCAATAATTGTACTGGTTCCATGCCCAGATGGAATCCAACTCAGAAAAGGAGTCCTATCACCTTGCATAAAGATATTTCTCGCAATCACCCGGCAGCTGATTATTGTGCTGATTTTTAGCAGCCTGATTACGCAGTCCGCAATGTTTGAAAGTTATGCAAATGCTTCTCAATTTTCCTGAGGTGATACAATGCCGTGTAGTGGCGGTTAAGAATATCCACTACCCCATATCTTCCCGTGGGTGTCGTACAAGGCGACAAAGGGAAACAGGCAGGAGATGGGCAGCAGCATCTTCCTGATAATAGCCAAAATAACAATAAAAAAACTGCGGTTGCCAACCCGCTCGCCAAGCGTGGCAACTATGGCAATATACCCCCCATGAGCAATGACAATAATAAACGGCCCCCAGTCCCCGGCGGCCCCGCTATTCCTGGCTACGGTGGCGACCATGGTAACGGCGGGGCAGGGGGTGCTAAGAATCTCCGGTGGAGGTTCGGTTGCCACCTACGACGACTCGACCTGGCAACATACAACGCACGCACCCTGAGGACTGACGAGAAGATTGTGGAGCTGGAAGAAGAGATAGACAAGTTACGCTGGCATATTATAGGATTATCCGAAGTCCGAAGAGAGGGGGAGGACACGGTAATCCTCGAATCCGGCAACTTGCTCTATTACCGGGAGGGCGACCATCTGTCCCAAGGAGGTGTCGGATTTATCGTCCACAAGTCTCTCGTTAACAACGTTGTAAAGATTGAGAGTGTGTCGACGAGGGTTGCGTACCTTATACTCAGAATCACCAAACGGTATTCGCTGAAGGTCATACAGGTTTACGCACCAACCTCGGCACACCCCGATCAGGAGGTGGAGGAAATGTATGAGGATATCTCTAGAGCCATGCATTCCTCCAAAACCCAATATACGGTGTTAATGGGAGACTTCAATGCAAAACTAGGCACAAGAGAGAACGGTGAGCTGAAAGTAGGGAAATTTGGAATAGGGCAACGGAACCCAAGGGGCCAGCAGCTGGCCGACTTCATGGAGAAAGAGGGACTCTTTATGATGAACTCTTTCTTCCAGAAGCGGCCCTACAGGAAGTGGACCTGGTCGAGCCCCGACGGTTCGACAAAAAATGAGATTGACTTCATTATGACGACCAGACGACAACTGTTCAGTGATGTCTCAGTGATCGCGAGGGTGAAAACCGGCAGCGATCACCGAATGGTTAGAGGCACACTGAACCTAAACGTTAAGTTGGAGAGGTCTCGTCTAATGAAGTCAACGCTCCGTCCCCCTCGTGCTCTAATCCAAAGTCCCGAAACCTTTCAGCTCGAGTTACAAAACCGTTTCCAGTGCCTAGAAGACTGCAATGAAGTGGACGATTTGAATGACAAGCTCGTGGAAACTGTCCATGCGGTCGGAGCTAAGTTCTGCAAGACCCGCCGCAGAAGAACACAAAAACTCTCCGATCACACTCTTAATCTCATGGCTGTTAGACGGGAGATGAAGCTACATTCTTCAACAGATTTAACAGCATACAGGCAACTGAACAGACAGATCTCCAAATGCATGCGGCGGGACTTACGCAAATTCAATACAGCTCGTATTGAAGAAGCGATCGAGCGGAACCAAGGCTCCAAAGTCTTTGCCAGAGATCTGTCTGCCAGAAAGCGCCAACTGTCAAAGCTGAAGACAGAATGTGGCAGCATCGTTTCCGGGGCACTTGAGATTTTGAGTGAGATTGAGAGGTTCTATGGGCAGCTGTACACGTCATCGTTGGAGCCGCACGCAAGTGTGAGTAACGATCCAAGAGCGAGTCTTATCCGACATTATTCCGATGATATCCCGGACGTCAGTCTGAGCGAGATTAGAATGGCTCTCCAGCACCTTAAAAACGGCAAGGCCCCAGGCGAGGATGGAATTACAGCGGAGCTTCTGAAAGCGGGTGGAAAACCGGTACTTGAAGTCCTTCAGAAGCTCTTTAATTCCGTCCTTCATGGTGGCATTACACCGGAGGCGTGGTGCAGAAGTGCGGTGGTCTTGTTCTTCAAGAAAGGCGACAACGCTCTCTTGAAGAACTACAGACCGATTTCCCTTCTGAGCCGCGTCTACGTGCTGTTTTCGAGAGTCATTACGAATCGTCTCGCGCGCAGACTTGACGACTTCCAGCCTCCCGAACAAGCCGGTTTCCGAAAAGGCTTTAGCACCATAGACCACATACATACCCTTCGGCAAATTGTACAGAAGTCCGAGGAGTACAATTTGCCACTATGTCTGGCGTATGTGGACTATGAGAAAGCCTTTGATTCCGTCGAAATTTGGGCGGTGCTGCAGTCCCTTCAGCGATGCCAAGTTGACTGTCGGTATATCGAAGTGTTGAAGTGCTTGTACAGTAGGGCTACGATGGCTATCCGAGTACAGAACCAGAGTACGAAACCTATCCAATTGCAGAGAGGTGTAAGACAGGGTGACGTCATATCCCCGAAACTCTTTACCGCTGCATTGGAAGATGTTTTCAAGCTTCTGGACTGGAAAGGATACGGTATCAACATCAATGGCGAGTACATCACTCACCTTCGATTTGCCGACGATATAGTCCTTATGGCAGAATCGCTGCAGGACCTAAGCACTATGCTCAATGACCTCAATAGTGTTTCCCAACGGATAGGTCTTAAGATGAACATGGACAAAACAAAGATCATGTTTAATGTCCATGTCACACCTATGCCGGTAGTTGTTGGGAACACTAAGCTCGAAGTTGTTGACGAGTATGTTTACCTGGGACAAATAGTCCGACAAGGTAAGTCCAACTTCGACCGAGAGGTCAATCGACGGATTCAACTCGGTTGGGCAGCGTTCGGGAAATTACGGCACATCTTCTCGTCAGGTATACCTCAAAACTTGAAAACGAGACTGTACACCCAGTGCGTGTTGCCAGTGATGACATACGGAACTGAGACGTGGTCCTTCACTGCTGGCCGGATGAGGAAGCTCAAGGTCGCTCAGCGAGCTATGGAGAGGGCTATGCTCGGAGTTTCTCTGCGTGATAAACTCAGAAATGAGGATATCCGCAGTAGAACTAGAGTGACCGACATAGCCCAACGGATTAGTAAGCTGAAGTGGCAATGGGCCGGCCATATAGCTCGAAGAACCGACAACCGATGGGGAAGAAAGGTTCTCGAGTGGCAGCCTCGTACCGGCAGGCGAAGTGTAGGGCGTCCCCCCACTAGATGGAGTGACGACCTGGTAAGATATGCAGGAAGTCGATGGATGCAGGTGGCTCAGGACCGTGCTTTGTGGCATTCTTTGGGGGAGGCCTATGTTCAGCAGTGGACTTGTGAAGGGCTGTAATGATGAAAATGAAAGTTAGAGACTCACTGAAAATTCCGGTAGTAATAAGTATTTTTAAAGGTTTCAAAAATTATCATAGACAATCAAGTACGTGGTCAGACGCAAAGGCGATTGGTATCGTGCATGAGGCTAAACATTTGAATAAATGTAGTGTCTAAAAGACAGAAACTATTAAAAATATTTGCATCGAAAACTTACAATTTGTATTTTACACAAATATTGGCTGAACCCAAGTTTTTTTATAAATAAAAGTGTAACAAAAGAGTACAAGAAGTTTTCGCGTGAATTAAACTACTTTTACGGAGCTATCACATTTAATTAACTTATTTTTATTAATTCCCGACGTTTCGGGTCCTTTACAGTACCCATGGTCACGGGGGACTGAGGTGATTGACGTCCTAAAGTGTCAGAGTTAACCCGGAGTACCTTCAGCTTTTTTAATTATTAATTTTGGTCTAAACTACGCAGAATGAACTTACTGTGTTGAAGTCTTCCAGTGGTATGCTTGGGCTTAGTTTTAATTTTATTAATTACCGAACCCCAAGCAGGAGGTAGTACCCAGCCTCTCTCTCTATTGAAATTAGGATGTTTTTTGATTTCAATAGCCTCACGTATCATCCTTGGCAGGAATCGCTGTTCTTTCGCGAGAATTTGTGGTTTATCAAATCTAATGTAATGGCGGGGGCCGTCTAGGATATGATCTCAAACTACAGACTTCCCGGAAAGTTGGTGCTTCACGTCAGTTATGTGTTCTTTTACGCGGGTTTTTATTGATCGTTCTGTTTGCCCTATATATGAGATACCACATTCACAATCAAGCTTGTACACTCCTGCATCTTGTAGAGGAATATTGCACTTGACGGATGTTAAGAACTGTTGTAATAGAAGCTCGCTACAAGATGTATCCATACTTGTCTGTAGTTTTCAGGACTGCCTGTATAAAAATAATATTGGTAATGAAGATTTAGAGGCCATACATCAAGACATTTCGTCTTTGTTACGTCGAAGCTCAGCGCCGAAATTAAATCTTCCCAAAGATGAATTTAATGTATTAAAAACTTACGCAATAGGCCACATCTCGCAATTCTCCGCGCAGTTAAAGGTAATGCTACGGTTATAATGGATAAGTCGGATTACAATTTTGAAATACAACAACTTTTATTGGATCAAAGTACGTACGTAAAGGTCAAAACAGACCCTTCAACTAATACGCTTAAAACAACTAGAGATCTAATTAAGAAATGCTCCAAGAAATTGAATCTAGACGTTAATTCGATAATACCTGCGTGTGCCATACCACCGAAGTTGTATGGGTTACCAAAAATACACAAACCGAACGCTCCATTACGTCCAATAGTGAGTCAGATCGATTCGCCAACTTACAGATTGGCTCAACACTTAGCAAAAATACTATCACTATTAGTCCACCGTGACCATGGGTGCTGTAAAGCACCCGAAAGGTAGGGAATTAAAAAAAATAAGTTAATTAAACGCGATAGAATCCGTAAAAGTAGAAGATATATGAAATCATTTTCGCGTGAACTTGACCGACGGCGGATTGCTGCTCCTGTCATATTTAAATAATGATTTGAAGTAGATTTTGATACGTAAAAGTGGTGCGACTTTGTGTATTCCATTTCTGCACATGTGAGCTATTCGTGGAAACGATGAAACAAGTGCTCCGGTAGTGATGTGAACCTCAAGATAATGTGTCTGCTTAGTCCATCGATCACTAATAAAAAACTAGATACACAATACCATGCAAAAGTTCTCTAAAAACTGTCGCCAATTGTTTTGACGTAATTATTCTAGTTGAAATAAATATACATTAATGTAAATTCAACCTTAAATGCATTGCCTAAAATTATATTCACAAAGCTGCGTACAAATTAAAAGCGCACCCAAATATTCTAGTGGCTGCTCATTTGGTAAGGACATTTTTTTTCTTTTTAAAACGTTACTCCCTCACTAGGACTTTCTCCTGTATCGTGGAGGCAGTTTAGAAACACAAATTGCACAAGAACAAACATCCAGACCCGGAACAATTATTTGTAGGCCATACAAATAATTGTTCCGCTACAAATAATTGTTCCGTGCGGGATTCGAACCCCAGGCCCGAAGCGCAGCAACTCGTTGTTAGGCCACTGCGCCACGGAGCCGTTTTTTGTCACTGATTATGTATCTAGTTTTTTATTAGTGATTTTTATTAGCGAGTGGCTTAGCCGTCTTGAGATAATATCGTCATCAATTGTCTGCTGGTTGAGCCACTTTACAATGTGTGACGTATCAACACATTGTGAAGAAGTTCTTAAACAAATTGTTATAAAGGTTAATTTCATAATATACTTGACACCGGTGAAAATACAAGAACTTGAGTCCATAGCCAAAAAAACAGTACCAGTGCAAAGTCAATCTTATTGTAAGTGGATGCTTTGGGCCTAGAGGCGAACATCTATTCTTGATTAAAAATTTAAATGCAGATAGAGGTAACAAAAGCAAGCCTTGGGTGCTAAGATAGTATACCTATTACATTTATCTGTAATAGGTATTCTATCTTAGGATCTGCGGTTTTCAAGGTTAGACGTAAGAAACACAGCAGCATCCTGCATATTTACGCTGGCATTCTGTAAAACTATGGGACTTCCCCGGTCGAGCTTACCCGTTCGTATTTCGTTCGATGCAGCGTGGCTCTACAATGTATTCTAAAGTGTCAACTACAAATCAATATACGCAATGTAACTTAAGTCAGTGCAGATTAAGCTACATGTGCCTCTATGTTAATACAACTATTAACTTGGAAACATTCTAGATCAAGACGGTATTTCTGTGACTAATCACAACGAATATCTGTCGGATTTCAGCGAAGAATTTGCAATCGTAATTGATTTAGTGCGGCTCCGACTGTGAGTCACTTCGGATTTATGCATTTGTCCGTAGCAACGGGAATATCTTGACATCCTATCTGCAATCCATCTGTATTAGTAGATGTGTAATTTAATCCTAGTTTACATCAAATATTTATTCCTTTTTAACTCATTTCAATAAGGACGAGGTTCTCAATTCATGTGTATGTTTTTTTTTTGTATATATGTTACGAGATATCATCGCAGATTGTGAACCAATTTTGATAATTCTTTTTTTTATTAAATAGGTTATATTTCAAGGGTGATTCCATATTAGTTTAGAGAAAATTCCACCCCTAAGTGTAGCAAAGAAATAACTTCCTTTCTAGCAATTTGAAGTAGGTTTTTATTTTTTAAAGTTTTGTTATTGATCTTACAAAATAATAATAAGTAATATAATTAGGCGTTACCTTGTGGAAATCTATTATATTAAAGATGTTAAAAATTAATTAAGATCCGATGATAATAAAATGAAGTGATGTATGTGTCTTACTTAGTTGGAAGAGCACTACTCGCTCCCCTTCACTTGCGTGCACTCTCCACGTCACCACTAATCCCGGTACCACTACTCCCAACACCACTACAAAAACACACCGCCATCAATAATATGACACGAGTTTCGACTTATACTATTATATATATATATATATATATATATATATATATATATATATATATATATATAATAGTGATCATCCGGGGTTCAATCTCCGCCGACACCAGTGTCATAATTTTTTTTTATGGGTTAAGGGTGACAAACGAGCATACAGTCCACCTGATGGTAAGTGGTTGCTGCGGCCCATAGACATCTACATTTATCCTCTATAACAAATCAAAATGTA
This sequence comes from Parnassius mnemosyne, assembly GCA_963668995.1. Lineage (NCBI taxonomy): Eukaryota > Metazoa > Arthropoda > Insecta > Lepidoptera > Papilionidae > Parnassius > Parnassius mnemosyne. The sequence continues at coordinate 11,721,694 of CAVLGL010000093.1, forward strand.
GATGCGTTGTCACTCGTGAGGACTAAGATGGAATGCCTCATTTCCAGTAAAAAGGTCCTCCGGCCACCTGCACTCACCAAGCAAAACGCAGAGGTAAACCTCTACTTCACGCTGGTTTTCTGTGAGGTCGTGGTACCACCCCGGTTCGAGCCGGCCCATCCGTGCGACAGTAAAAGCTGCCACGTGGCTCTACCACTGTTAAAAATTAATTGTAATTTTAAGTGCTGATTTACCACGTGTTTGGTGGTAAAGGAAAACATTCGTAGACTGTAATATTACTTTTTGGAACGAAGTTCCTTATCGGACAGTACCAATTTGGCGGATGGGGGCCTAGGCGAGAATAAGTGTAAGATTTTTTCGTCACGACTTTTTCTATAGTTCTCGCACTTTTTCTTATCTTGCCATGAAAGAAATTTTATTTTAAATGATGCTTTAAATTAGTAGACGCTAGTAATTAATTTATTTGTATTTGTTAATCAATAATATAATACGTTTATCAATAATAATATACTACGAAAGGAGCTTTCTTTCAACCGAGTGTTCCACGACACTCACGCATGTTTTTATTTATTTATTTTTAATATAAAACAGCCAGCTATCTTTATATATTAACCAACTTCCATAAGTAGTAAAATATGAACTTATTAATACTATGAAGAACAGTTATTGATTAAAAAAAAACAGTTGTTTATGTCAATGTGTAAACAAAACTAGATACCTGGTTTTCACACAGGAGATTCGGTTCGATTCCTTGATAGGGAACGTAGTTATTATATAATATAATATCGTTAAATTATTCATCATCATCGTCATCAATCATGATTTACCATCCCACAATAACATACAATAATACTACTTCTTGCTGGAAGATAAAATACTAGAATTTCAAGAATCGATACTTATTCGCTAAAAAGTTTCTTTATAATACAACTTAATCTCTAAAATTATCAAGCAACAACACAAGAACTCATGCACAATGAGTATGTGGAGCACATTATTCACAAAATTTGGTTATAATTGAAGGTGGTGTTTGGATTAAATGCATGGAATGTACAAAATGGTATCACCATTTTTATACGTGGTAGAGCGGTGCTGCAGCTATATTAATTGTATAGTTGTAGCACGAATGGGTCGGCTCGGCCGGGGAAGGATCACGCTCTCACAGAATACCAGCGTAAAATAGCGGCTTAACACTGCTGTGTTTCTTATTGTGAGTATAGAGAACCGGAGACCCTGTTTACTGGAAAAGAGGCATTCCATCTTAGACTCCTTTTTAAACATATTGCGCACACGAATGAGTTTGAGATTCGGTATCGGTAAAGTTTATATTTCTGTACAAACACTAACTATGCCAGTATAAACTTTAACATGCGGAGTGCCGAAAGCTAAAATGTACATATAATATGTGTTACAAATACATTATGGTACCTATTAGTTCCTTAAGTTCATTCTGTCAATGTGAAACACATAATAGTCTGTGGTCAAAAAGTTCCACAGAGTAGAGATTTTTGCCCTTAGACTAAGAGATCATATATATGTTTTTTTTTATTTCAAATGTCAAACACTTAATAGTCTGTGTTCAAACAGTTGCACAGAGTAGAGATCTTTGCTCTTAGACTAAAATCATACATATGTTTATTACCAAAACTTTTCAAATGTTGCCAATAAATAATTACTGAGATATTGACTGAATGAACTGTGAATTTTGTTTGATTTCGCATGGTCTTTTTTTTTCAGTAGTCTGTGGAGTAAATGAGACAATAAACTATTTTGTATAAATATGTAAATTAAAAACCTTTGTTTTGTACATTAATATGCAGTAGAAAGTGAAATACAGCTTGCTTAATATACAAACTTAAAATTTTAATCAGTTGGCCACCACTAATGTGAATAGATGCGTAACTGAATAACATTTGATCAAAAAGAGGATTATAATATACGACTATTAAAATAAGAAACTTAAAAGTAATGAGGACAATGCATTTAGAACAACAACTCTAATGAACGTTAATTGTTCACCAAATTTTGCTATTGCGTCCTTATTATCACTTTAAAGCCAACCTTTTTCTCTTTTACTTTAATAATGATCTGGTTGGTTATTTCTTTACGCTAAAACAGAACCGGGCAGTTAAGGCAAATCTAATTTAAATTGTATTTTATTTTTATTTTCAACTGTTCAGCAACTAAGTGTATCTGTCGGTACAAATAGATTTACTTTAAACGAGGCGCTAGCGCGCATGCACTCACCTCCGCAACCTCTTTCCGCTGTGCAAACACTCAAACTAATTAACGTTGGTGCCTCCAAGCTTTCAGTTCCAGTCACGAGCCTACAGTTCTATAAGAGTGTGCGCTATTTACATAAGAACCGCATTATGTACTTTTAGCACGTTATAAAGTTGGCAGCCGTATCCCTAGTGGCCTTTGCCTCCTGCTGAGATGCATTACAGTAACCATTAAACGAGCTTTTTAAGGATAAACGACTACCTACCTTAAGTACCTTTGCTCCAACTATTACAGAAATCTACTATCAATCAATCGTCTACTTAAATGTCCACCCATAGATATAGCTTTTTATATTACTTTTTCACAATTCAATTTGCTCTTGCTTGGAACGATCCCTACCGAAATCAGGGACGTCAGCAATCGCTACACTTTCAACATTCAAGTTCAAGGAACTGTTATATAAGTAAAATTAATTGTATAAATTTATATTAATATAATATAATGAAGTACCTGTGTATTATGTATATAAAAAACACCGTATACTATATTATGTATTACGGTTTATGTGTGTGTTTTGATTAACTCTTTTTTACACCTACTTCTATTCATCTCGGCACTGCCTTAAAGTTGACTGGTAGAGATTGCCTCGTGTATTAAGTTCGCTTACATATATTATTGGCCAAATGATTAATACTACATTATTCATAATGTCCTTAATAAGTATGCAATGTGTTAAAAACTATTAAAATAATTAAATTGACTGAATAATTGAAGTGGCAATAGGGCTGCCATAAAGCTCGAAGAACCGACAACCGATTAGTTTCAAGTGTTAGCGATTAGTGTAATGCTGCATTTTTACGCTGGTATTCTGTGAGAGCGTGGTCCTTCCCCGGTCGAGCCGACCCATTCGTGCTACAACTATACCAGTAACATAGCTGCAGCATGGCTCTACCACGTGTGAATTAATGTTTGTTTGTTTGTATTTTATGCGCTGTCATACGGTTCATCAGATTGCTATGAAACTTTGTTGTTTGCAATTGCGCGAAGATTATTACAATTAACTTACAGTAGGTGGCGCGCGTATCGCAACAACAAATTTATTTGAAAGTTATATGTGTTGAATAAAACTATTTTTACGGATTTTATCGCGTTTAATTATACTTATGCGATAAAAGCCGTAGAAGTTATTTTATTCAATGTGTCGTGTTCGTGTAAATTTACGAAATCGTTAAGTTATATATCACGCAACTTCTATGAATGTGTTATCATTCCTAATTAGACAATAAAAATCTTCCAAATTCAAAACGATATTTCCAATATTAGAGAGTAACTGTACAGAAAAAAGACAAACAATGGTATTATTAAGAAAATAGCGATCCGCTCCAGCTTCGGACGGGTGATTTCTGGATCTCGACAATAGCGCCACCTACCGGATCCAATTGTGAATCATTTAGTTCATCCAGGTTTATAGTCCATACTCAAACGTACACAAAAAAATCATCAAAATCGATCCAGCCGTTTTCGAATTTTAGTGAGACTAAAAGAGCTGTAGATTAAAAGTACTTTTTTTTATTTTTAACGCCCTTGCACTGCCCTTTATGGGCGGAATTTCATAAAATCCGTTCTTGGTAACTTTTAACATGCCAAAAAGAATGTTCTGGCCTAGTTTTTACCTATAAGAGCTTTAGTTTTAAAATTTTATTTCTTTAATTAACGCCCTCGCAAACCCCTTGCGGTTGGAATTTTTTAAAATCTACTTAGATGACCTCTTCTTTAATTTTCAAGTCTAGTCAAGGCCGTATATATATATATATATATATATATATATATATATATATATATATATATATATGAAACAAACAATTGCATATGCAAGTATGTACGGTACATATAACAAAAACACAATTTTTAAAATCTGTCTGTCTGTCTGTTTGTTCCGGCTAATCTCCGCCTGGACCGATTTTGGCGGGATTTTCACTGGTAGATAGCTTATTTTATAAGTAGCTTAGGCTACTTATATTATAGAAAGATAATTAGGGTACCGCGCAACAAAATTAAAACCGCTAGCATACAAATATGAATAAAAATGGAGAAAAAAATAAATTTTGTAAAATTTGCGGTCATATCCAGTATTCCAGACAACCTTTGGATATATATAGCTCGCCAGGCAGAAGTTGTTCTGCCCTTTCCAACAACCCTTCCTATAAAAATCCTTAATTTTGCAATAAAACATTTTGAGGGTCATTTATCGGGACTACTATCTAACTATCCTATCTCTCAAGTTGGACCAAAATGCACGCAAAATTTCATTGAAATCAGTTTAGTAGTTCAGGAGTCCATCGCGGACAAACAACGTGACACGTAATTTTTATATATAAAGATATATATATATATATATATATATATATGTATATATATAATTCGAACGAATTTCTTTGTCACTATAAGGATATAGGCGGCTATAAGGAAGCGAGATGGAATAATATCCATCTGCTACTGTTTTTGAGTAGGAGTTCGTCAGGCTAGCCAACAGCCGCTTACTTATTTACCACTAACCAGAAGTGCGTGCACCGTATTCAAGATAATTAGTATAATTACTAACTGTAAGGCATTACATACATCTTTGTTTGAAGTTCATTGCAGGTGTTCATACACTGAAGTAGCCATTTGTGGTCAGGTGTACTTTACATTTCGCCTTAGTCCTCGTCAGAGGGTATATAAAAAGGTTCCTTGTGATCAGAGGTGACGACGCGCGATTGTCTTATTTGTTTTAAGTTGCACGCAGGTGTCCCTAGCCTATTAATACCAGTGGGACGGTTTCCTCGTTTGCCACTTTAACTCATTATACAAACATACTTACTGGTAAATTGAAATAGTGTTTGACCAACATTTGACTGAACGCAATTATAAGAAAAGTTAGCAGTGACTTTATCGTCACAAATACTATTAAAGATAGTAAAATATTACATTAATTAATATTAATATTACTGTTTACTTGTTAATAATATGATTTCTTCTAAATAAAAGTAATGATTTTTTTTAAATTCCTAGAAATATATAAAATTATTTTTGTATCTAATTTATAATTAGACCAAAAAGTATTAACACATATTTACATTTAGCAAAAAGAATTCTTCACTAGATCGTAAGACTTCTTTTCTGCCTTGGAGTCTCTCTGAATCTCCCTTGCCTATTTCTGCTACCAATGCGTGTACTACTTGCGTGTAATCTTTCGATCCGAAGATACAGATAGCCAATGTGATTATAGGCTGAGAGGCATCTTAGCCTCCTGTCACAACTGTGACTGTTACTTTTGATTCCAATTTTTTTTTACTAATTTAAAATTAAAAATGTTGTACAACCGACTTCAATATACATTTTTAAGAATAACTCAAGAAGTATTAATCAGACTTTGATCAATTTTATATGGACCACATATGAAGCACCAGTTTTCAAATAAAAAAGGAATCATCAAAATCGGTTCACGCAGAAAAAATTGGTAAATCCAATTGGGCATGCCCTAAGCGCATTAAAAAATTACGTATAAGATGATTATATGGAATTTTTTAAAGTAGTTTAAATACATTGCGACAGCACTATCGGCTTTAGCACCCTCGAAAACCATGAAAATGACACCCATGATGAAAAAAACGGTACCTAATTCAGCCGCCATCTTGGATTTACATTTCGACAGCACTATCGACTTCAACACCCTCGAAAACCATGAAAATGACACCCTTGTTGAAAAAATTTATACCTATTGCAGCCGCCACCTTGGATTAACATTTCGACAGCACTATCGGCTTCAGCACCCTCGAAAACCATGAAAATGACACCCATGATGAAAAAATTGATACCTATTGCAGCCGCCATCTTGGATTTACATTTAGACAACCCTATCGGCTTCAACACCCTCGAAAACCATGAAATTACACCCATGATGAAACAATTTATACTACTTATTTTTAGTAAGTACTACTATTATTTATTATGTGCTTTTAAAATATTGTAATAAAAAGTCTGTCATTATTATTATAATCATGTTTTTAAGAAATTTGGTCATTCGAATATTGTGTATTTGTACAGCGATCTTTTTGAGTCGCTGCAAACAACCGTAACAATATCCACTCACGACGGCAACTGACGCCGAACTGAGTGACGCAGTCAAAGATAATATAATCACTACGTTTAGACGCAGTCTCTATTCTATTTAGTAATAATTTTTCATACAAGGCTGCTGAATACATCGAAAATTTTGCCATTTTTCAGCCGAAAAAAATTTATTATAACTAAACTAAACAAAATTAAACTGCCATTTACATTCAATGGCTTCCCACATGATAGATGAAGAGTTTTAAAAATATATTGAGCTGAACAATTGATATTTTCAAAAGTTATCGTGTTTACAAGCCTCGCAGACTTGATAAATCCACACCATAAGCCACTAAAACCCCTTTTTTTATATAAAAATAGCATATAATCGATTTAAAAAAGAAATTGTAAGTTCAACAATCATTTATCTTTCTAATAATGTGCTTTTTATATCATTTATATGTACAATATGATTGCTAGATACGATTTCATACGATAAAACGATGGAATCTTAATTTTTAGGTGACAGTAGAAAATACCTTGCGCTTTCGCTTAAGGCATGCAATACCTTGCGCTTTCGCTTAAGGCATGCAATAATGAGGTAACGCACATAAAAAAACATACAGTCGAACCTCCTCCTATTTGAAGTCGCTAGAAAAACCAAAAATTTTAAATAGTTTTCACTGGTATGGTAAAAAGAGAATATGTTAAAAAATTGTGCGAGTAAAACGGCTACAATTAACAGTTATAAATAATTACACCCGTAATTAAAATTCTTAACTAATTTCCAGTCTCTGATCTAATTACCATAAAACTAATTTCCATCATGGCTGTCCTACTCGCGTGCCGCTGTACGAAGCGCTGCCGCACTTGGAATTAATCCCTATTTAATCTGTAGCACAAATGCAGATAAATCTGGCGTCGCGGTAATTTCAATTTAACTGTCAAACGGCTTGTTGCCGTAGAGTGATGATGTTTGAAATAAACTGGAAATTTAACATACGAATGAACCAGCAATTGCATGTCGTGTAAGAGGTCTATTACGTCACACCTACTATTACATATAGGAAAGACGGTGGTCAGGTATATTGATACCCGTCTAAGGCTTATTTTATAAATAACAAGTGGTAAAACTAAACATTTTGTACAACCGACTTCAATATAAATAAAATGAGAACATTATCAATGTAGTCGAAGTCAATTAAATGCGCATTATTAAGGATAACTCAAAAAATACCGATCAGATCTTGACCAAATTTATATGAAACCACATGAAAAACACCAACTTTCAAATGAAAAAAGAATCATTAAAATTGGTTCACCTAGAAAAAAATTCTGAGGTATCACAAATAAAAAAATATAGTCGAATTAAGTACCTCCTGCTTTTTTGAAGTCTGTTGAAAATAAATATTTTGCGTGGCAGTTTTACGATGCAGCGTACTAAAAAACATTTACTCGTACCAGGTAGAGCTTAGCTTGTTATAGCTGCAGCACGGATGAGTCAACTCGATCGGGGAAGAACTACGCTCGCACGGAATACCTGCGTGAAATAGGGTATAATGATGCTGTGATTCGTTTGTTAAGTACATTGGTTATGTTTTTAATACGTTATTGTTTATTATGGTAATGTCCTCCACACCATATTTTGGACATGGCGGCCCGTTTCAATAAACAAGATTACGGAATTATAGTGCACAAGTATGTGTGCAAACACAGGTGCACTCTCGATTCTCTCACTCACAAAGTTTGATGGGACATAGTTGATACCACAGGAGAGAGGTCAAGCGCTGAACTAACAGCTTTACGTACTTTCTGAGACGCGGCGGTGAAACACCCCCAACTTCCTGATTCCGGTTACTACAGATAACACGAAAGGGGATCGTGACGGTAAAATCTTATACTTTTTCTCACCTAGCCCACATCCGCCAAATTTGTACCGTGCGATAAGGGACTTCGTTCCAATATATTTAAAAAATCTACGTGGTAGAGCCACGGTTCTAATATGAATGGATCAGTTCGAACGGGAAAGGACCACGCTCTCACAGAATACCAGCGTAAAATAGCAGCAGTAGAGTACCGGAGACTCTTTTTACTGGATATGAAGCTTTCCGTCTTAGTTCTCAGGGGTGACAAAGTATCTGCATTTTGATTCTTAATTGAGAATGTAAGATGTCTATGAGCAACAGTATCGACTTACCATCAGGTGGACTGTGCTATTAACTCGGCCTTATACTATATAAAAAAAATTGAAACATTGTAACGTCCCTACTTCTAAAGCAATGAATTCACTTTCACAAATTAAAACCGCTACAGAAGTGCGTGTTTGATGCGCTTATAACTGCGTTCACTGCGTAATTTATGTATTTATGTAAAATGTTGCAAATTCTTTGTGTTTTTTTCCTTGCTCGCTCTCTACTTATTCTTTCTTAGAACGCAATGTAATTTAACGATGAATTTCATTCTTGAAAACGGACTTGATATTATGAGATTTAAGCACATTGTGCAATATTCTGAACGCTTGTATCTCCATATATATAAATCAATTTCTGTCCGTTAGTCTCACTAAAACTCAAAAACGGCGTGACCCATTTTGATGAAATTTTGTGTGTGTATTTTAATGGCTCCCCAAATGGTTTAAATTTACATTTAAACTCAGTAGGTGGCGCTATTGTCAAGATCTAGAAATCAACCGTGAAGCCGAGGTAAATTGCTAGTATCTGATAAATTTTAAATAATTTTGGTCTAGACCACACTTTTGTAATTCTGAATAGAATTTTATATTGTTATTAAAAAAAGAAAATTTTAACAAATAGTAAAAGCAACTCTAAAGCAATAAAAGGAATTAACTAATTTAACATTATAAATCCGGTGCCAAGAAATACTCTTTAGAAGAAACAAAGCCACAAATTTTCAAGTAACAGCTTTTATACGTTCTACACCTAGTATTAGTACGTATAAAAGCTGTTACCAAGAAACAGTTTACCACGCAGGTCCAATGCATAATTTTGTGTTATCAGTTAAATGTTTACAGTATCTTTATTTAGAATTCTTGCAATGATTCCTTTTTCTTCATCATCAGCCCGTAAAAGCGTTTTTTACTTAGTAGAGTCATGCTGCAGCTATATTATGGTATTAGCACGAATGAGTCGGCTCGACCGGGGTAGGACTACGAATGCAGAATACCAGCGTAAAATGGCAGCTTAATGATGCGTTACGTTTGGTGAATTTAGAGAACTGGAGACGCTTTGTACTGGAAACGAATCATCCTATCTCGATCCTCAGATTCCTCAGGGGTAACAACGCATCTGCATTTTGATTCTTATTTGTAGATAAATGTAGATATCTATGGGCCACAGCATCCGCTTACTATCAGGTGGACTCTATGCTTATTTGTCACCCTAATTCTATTAAATAAAAATCACTGCTGTACGTGAGCCTCAACTTGGTTTCAAGTTGAGGCTCACGTACCTAGTCAGGATTGGCCTAAACGTCACGCTTTGAAACGTTTCGGAGTCTGACGTTGCTTCACATCGCCGTCATTATACCGCCATCTATCTAAAACCCTATTTTTTGACATATCCTACACTCACTTCTTTTAACAACTACGGGACAAAATGGATGGATTCTCTTACGTTCTCTACTTGGCACCTATTTTGTGTATCAGTTACGAAATATCTAGAGGTAGGCGATATGTGATATATAACGGCATTAACGGATTAAACGTTCGGTACTACAATATTAAATAAATTCATTTTTAAACTATCCTCATCATTATCATCATTACAGCCCTTCACAAGTCCATTGCTGAACATAGGCCTCTCCCAAGGAATGCTACGAAGCTCGCTCCACAGCCACCTGTCACATCATTCAAAAAAATAATAATGAAAAAATCCAAAAACCCGACTGCAAAAAAAAGACAATTTAAAAATAATGCACTAAAACGACCAAAACAAGATTGAGGATAGAAAACAAAACTAAAATAAAGTATTAACAAAATAAACTCTACTTCGGTTTAACAGACTATATTACGAGCTGAAAGCCTAAGTTAAATACCCGCATTAAGTTTAGTAGCAAGCGGGACCCATTAATTTTCTTTAATCTATTTTCTTTTAGTTATTTGCAATTGGGTCTCGCCTGCTACCAAACTTAATTTGGGTATTTAACTTAGGCTTTCAGCTCATAGGTCTGTTAAACCAAAGTAGAGTTTACTTTGTTAATTCTTTATTTTAATTTTGTTTTCTATTCTCAATCTTGTTTCGGTCGTTTTAGTGCATTATTTTTAAATTATTATTTTTTGCAGTCGCGGTTTTGATTTTTTTAATTAATTATTTTATTTTAGTCTTTTTGGTGTCCCGACACACTCTTATGAACTAAATTTCATATTATGATAGCACGAAGTCCGACACAAACATGACACATTGTATGCTATCCAAAACGTTTTAAACCAATTTATTACTCCTAATTAAATTTAAACATATAACTTATATATATTTTTGTAATCTCTTTTAATTTCCTTTATTTTGGTACACTACTCCATAGGTATGTTTATTTTTTTTTTAATTAACACATTACTATTTTGCGCCAAAATCCGCCATTTTATTTATTTTTCAAAAAACACTTGAGTTTCTAAGACGAATAAAACGATACCTTAATTGTCGAAATCAATCCAGCCATTTGGAATATAAGAGGTAATAAAGAAATTTACAAACATACAAGATACGCGGGAAAAACATAACCCTTCATTGGCAGTTGGGTAAAAAAACTACAATGCATAATATATTCTGGGTAATGGAAAACATTGTCTGTACAAGTCTTACCCTGTACCCTAATATTTCATATGAAAGTAACCGCGGTGCCAACGATTATACGCTAACCCGAAGCAAGACTAATTACTTGAAAATATTTCGACCCAATATATTAAGACTCACACACAACAGATGAAAAACCGTACGTGTTCCCTTGAAAAATGAACATAATGTGAATCTAAAAAATTAAAAATGTATTCGCTTAGGTTGAAAACGTCTCGAACCCTGACAAATTACGGACTAAAAGCAATAATAGTCATTAAATTTATCATCACTTCTATCTATGCTCTAAAAGAGAGCTATTTTTTAATCGCATTAAGTTCGAAAGTAAACCTTTCATACCTGCACTTAAAAGTTAGGAATGTGAATGATAATGTAGCGCTAATGTTTAGATGATCTCCCCATTGTAACTAATTACTTTACAAAGTCGGGAAATGTGATAGAACTATCATAATGGCGCCAGTGCTAACAAGCTTCTTTGTCAGTTACTGTGTGGACTTCTTAAGAAAAATATTTCGTCAATTCACAGAAAATGTAAATGAATTCACTTCAAGGCTTAGAGTATTTCTTTAGTAACCTTAGGTTCTATAGAGTAGCTCCTTTTATGAGATATGACTCGAAATAAGTTTTTAATGGTAAGAATTGAAGTATGCAATTTTATAGAATGGCCACTTTTATTTTTATGAAGCAAAGAGAAACCTGAACAAAAACTATAACATTGTTAATTCAAAAAAAAATTGCGACATTCTTTTGTTTGACATTAATTTGTCTTCACATTTATTATAGTCCTTACAGATAAAGTATGGGATTATAAACGTTGGCTCATCGAGCCCGTACCACACATGCACAGTATTAATAGCGAAAACCCGCTAATAACTACATCTTTACAACACCTTTTAAACTCTTATTCTATATAAAAAATTACGTTATGTTAGTCGGCTAGTTGAAAATTTGATATTGATGAGAAAATATTTGAAAAGAATTGTATATGCAATTAAAATTACATTTATATCTAGCGACCCTTTTCAGCTTCTCCTGGGTAGTATCTATTAATGTGACGTTATTTAGACTTAATATTTATAATTAAAGACCATTTATTTTATCTTGCTAATATTTCTATTTTAATGATGTCTCTAGATTTTTCGGATAAAATTTATTTTGAATTACTCCTGTTAATATTTTATACAAAAGTATTAACAAACAAACTTGATATAAAATAAAAATAAAACTCGAGAAATGGGTGCCACGTGACACGTGATTTAACTTATGTGTATATATTATAAACACGTTGAAGTTCGCCTTGCTTTGATTTGTAGGTACGGAAACGAAAGGATTTTGGACTTTGTTGTTACGTGTGAAAAAAAAACTTTTTTAAAGGATAAGGGTGTTAAACGAGCATACAGTCCACCTGATGGTAAGTAGTTGCTGTGGCCCATAGACATCTACATTTATCCTCGATTACAAATCAAAATGCAGATGCGTTGTCACCCATGAGGACTAAAATGGAATACCTCGTTTCCAGTAAAAGGGGTCTCCGGTTCCATTTAGTTGCATTTAAACGTTTAAAAATGATATTGACAAAAAAAGTACATAACTCTTATTTTTGAATTCCAAACGTCCTTTTCTTGCCTAATTGCTTCCTTTATAGAATAAACAACATTCATCAGGTACTGTGCATTCCTGTGTCGTTGTTGGATACATTTTTCTAAGCATAAAAATTACAAAGCGCGCGTAGATTAATTTACAATACAGAGAAATCATTATAGCAAAAAGTCTATATCGTACGCGAAGTACAGTCACGTATGAAAAGACAGACGAAAAAAATATCTGAATAATGTTTACACGCTTCTATGATCAACAATATCACTTCTGAGTATGCAATTAAAAATTATAATCTATTGCGAATTTATTAGTTGTCGGCCGCTGCAAGTGTACGGGCGGCCGACATCGGAATATTTATTGAGTATCTACCATGATAAAAATATAAGACGCATTTTTTGAATTCCTAAATAATATCCTGTAAATATATAATAGTAATGCTGGCGAAGTTAAAATGCAATTTATGTCCGAACAGGATGAATTTTATTTATATAAAATACAGACATTCCATACAAGTGTTCATATTTATGAATTTATGAACAAAATATTTTGTTCCTCTGTTAATATTCATCTATATGATCTATATAACATTAGGTAGGTATTTGGTACATACATAACATAAAACATAAACACTCACGCCTGTCACCCAGAGGGGTAGGCAGAGACTACGGACTTCCATTTGGCACGATCCTGACACACCTCTCTCGCCTCCTTTACATCCATACATCTACGCATACACGCTCGTTGGTTAAGAGTTCTCCTAATCTGGCCCATTTTAAATACATCGCCAATTTGGTCAATAAACCTTCGTTTAGGGCATTCCTTCCCGACTCTTCCGTTCACATCTGCAATATATAGATTTGCTTTGTCACTCTTTTCTCGTTCATTCTTTCTACATGACCAAACCACCGAAGCATTCCTTTCTTAATCCTGATCACAACATCATCTTGCAAACCAAATTCTTCTCTTATCACACAATTTCTCACTGTGTCATTCAGATTCATCCCTAAAATACTCCTCAATGACCGCATTTCTACAGCATTTATTCTACTCTCGTGCTTCTTCTGCCACACCCAACTTTCACTACCTTACATTAAAGAAGGGACTAACACAGCATTATTAACTGCCATACGTGACTTTTTGACACATTCTAACTTTCCACAATAGAGTGTAGAGCCCCATTCACTCTATTTCCTGCGTTCACTCGTCATTCTATATCCTTATCATATCTACCATCGCTACTAAATACACATCTCAAATAAACATCCACTTACTCAATCAACTCCCCTTCTATTCTTATTTCACATATCGTTTTACTTTCTTCTTTTTCAAAAACCATTCATCTTATTTGGGATCATTTTCATTCCCTTTTCTTTTAAAGACCTGTTCATTAATATAACCATAATTTACAACGCGGCGGCCGACGACGCAAATATGACTTGATCATCGGCGTACAAAAGGCATTTGACGGTTTTTTTTTTAATTTCCTACTAATGTTACACATTTTTTAAATATAATTTGTTAACAAATTCAGACTTATTCTTCAGAGATGGGAAATTGCAAACAGCACTGCGATTTGATACAGTGGTGTTGGTTTGACCTTACGAGTATATAGTTATAAATTTACAAGTTTCTGCTCTATTTACAAATTGTCTTATTATATACACTGTATATACTACTATGAAAAATTAAAAGTTTTAGGATTATTAAAAAAATATTGCTAATATAAAGTCATTAAAACAGAAGAAAACTCTCAATTAGTAATATTTTGCCTCATCATTATCATCATTACAGCCTTTCATAAGTCCACTGCTGAACATAGGCCTCCCCCAAGGAATGCCACAAAGCACGGTCCTGAGCCACCTGCATCCATCGACTTCCTGCATGCCTTACCAGGTCGTCACTCCATCTCGTGGGGGGGGTCGCCCTACACTTCGCCTACCGGTACGAGGCTGCCACTCGAGAACCTTTCTTCCCCATCGGTTGTCGGTTCTTCGAGCTATATGGCCGGTCCACTGCCACTTCAGCTTACTAATCCGTTGGGCTATGTCGGTTACTCTAGTTCTACTGCGGATATCCTCATCTCTAAGTTTATCACGCAGAGAAACTCCGAGCATAGCCCTCTCCATAGCTCGCTGAGCGACCTTGAGCTTCCTCATACGGCCAGCTGTGAAGGACCACGTCTGAGTTCCGTAAGTCATCACTGGCAACACGCACTGGTTGTACAATTTCGTTTTAAGGTTTTGAGGTATATCTGACGAGAAAATGTGTCGTAGCTTCCCGTACGCTGCCCAGCCGAGTTGAATCCTCGACGGATTCAACTCGGCTGGGCAGCGTTCGGGAGCGTTGTATATATATATCATATTTTGCCTGGATACTATTTAATATAGAGTAATGAAATTACTAACAAAATTAAACTTGAATTGTAATAGGTACCATAAAATTAAAAGTTTTATCTATATTATGCCTAAGTTATACCTAGGTAATTTTTTTAAGTCTACTTACAATTGTTTTAACGAATTTAATAAAGGAGTTCAGGGTTCAGGCAGATTCTTTTTTTACAAGTTCGGCTATTTTAAAGGGAGACACACCGGAAATGCTACAGATTAACTCACGATCATTTCTCACGGCATTAAACGCGGGACATTGTTGGAGTAGATGTTCAATAGTTTGCGTAGCTAAATAATAGCAAGGTATCCGTGGCCATTGAGAAGCTGAGTCAAGTGGAAACTCATATTGGTAGCCGCTGTAAGTGCCCGTATGAGATCCAGCGTTGGTAGTAATTCTCTTGTGTGTTTACCTGTTTCAAAGCTCTCATACCTGGTTTGCCAAAGAGTGTGCGTGTCAATTTTGGTTCTGTATTTTATGTAAAACGTAGGTGTTGCGAAGTAGTCAGGTCAGTTAGTCAGCTAAAGCGGGATCCAAAGCACACAATGCTACTTTATCTCCCGCTTTAGCCACCATGTTGTTTTTTTATAGGATCGGGTGACAAACGAGCACACAGTCCACCTGATGGTACGTGGTTACTGTGACCCATAGACATATACATCTATCCTCAATAAAGACTCAAGATGCAGATGCGTTGTCACCCGTGAGGACTAAGATGGAATGCCTCTTTGCTAGTAAAAAGGGTCTCCGGTTCTCTACACTCACCATACGAAACACAGCAGCTTTAAGCTGCTATTTTACGCTGGTTTTCTGTGAGAGCGTGGTCCTTCCCCGGTCGAGCCGACCCATTTGTGCTACAACCATAATATAGCTGCAGCATGGCTCTACCACGTAAAAACCGTCTCATTGCCAGCTATGCCGAAAGAATGTAGAGCTGAAAGAGAGTCCGCGTAAATTACTGTATGCGTGTACCGTTTATCAGCTGCCCATTTCAAGCCTTAAGGATTGCAAACAGTTCGGCCTGGAATAGAGTGCACGTTGTGTGGAGCTTATATAGGTATTTATTTATCGCTTCTATCAAGCTTTCCGTATGTGTGTGATGGTCTGCTTAAGTGGTTGTGTCGGTATGTTGTGTGAAATGGTAACAGACAAAAGCAGCGCCAATTATTCCATCTTCCAATTTGTTGCCATCTGTGAAAATTTTTGTTGTCTCAAGTCCAACAAGAGCATCGACCTCCGCCAGTGTAGTAGTGAGTGTAGGATTGATTTCAATTCTCCCTGCTGGGATTTGTGTAGGTGTGTGGGTTTCTCTAGAGGGAGATCGCTGGGTATTTTAATTTTAATTTTATTTATTCACTAAATCCACAGTTTGTAACAATCTATTTACACTCAGAACTTATAAGATAGGTCTTGAAGCCAATTACGGATTTAAAATATACTTATTAAGCTAAAACGTCACAAAGCATTCACCACCTTACTTAAAAATAGAAGTATGAAATATAAAAATATTTAAAGGTAAAGGTAAACAAAGCGCTCGTTTGTTCAAGTGCGGAAGAGTGTATATGTATGTGTGTGTATGTGAGAGTGAGTGAATATGTGTGTGTGTGTGCGTGTGTGTGTGGGTGTGGGTGTGTGTGTGTGTGTGTGTGTGTGTGTGTGTGTGTGTGTGTGTGTGTGTGTGTGTGTATGTATGTATGTGTATGAGTGTGTGTGTTATAGTGTATATTTATGTATCCAATTAATACCTGCTATAAAAACTAAAAACATTTGACATATTCTTACAAAATACCTTGGCAACTTCACGTTTGAATGAAGTTTTACTAGGGTGAAAGATATCAATTGTATTAAATGTTTTATTACAAATTCTGTGAAGTCTATTGACAATCGAATTTTGAGTATAGTTAGTTCTTTTATGGGCAGTAGCAAAAAGTGTCGTATGTCTTTGGTTCGTATATTTGGAACGCAAACACTTAAAATTTGTAACGCTAATTCACAACAGTCTATGTAGTTATTACATATGCCATATATAAAGTACATATCAATAAGGTTTGTCTACTTTGAAGAGGCATGCAATTGCAGTGGAGACTAGACTCACTATTATCTGAAAATCGTAGAGAAAATCGAAAGTGTAGGTGCTTTAAAAATTTTTACTGAATATTCTCCAGCTTTTGAATATACGTCACATATTGAGGATTCCATATTATGCTATAATATTCCAGAATACTTCTGACATATGCAAAGTATAGTACTCATAAACATTCAATGTATGAAAAGGGCTTACTGACGCGTAAAACAAAACCTAAATATTTGTATGCTTTCGTCACTATTGTATCGATATGTTCGTGTCGATATCATATGTAATGGGAAGTACCTGTAGGTCTGGGTTTTTCAACATTGTGGACTTGTCTTACCTTATTATATAGGGGTATCAGATCAGCGAGAGATATGACCGCAAACGTAGATACTGTGCGGAAGCCTCTTATTGCTTTAATAGCAAAACCCCGTTGTACACACTCAAGGCTCCTTCTGATTCACTTTTTAAGAGCTACATGGCTCCATACACCAGCAGCATAAGTGATAATATGTTCAATTATCTGCTGGTATATGGTACGGATGTTCACAGGGTGAGACCCCCAAGTAGGCCGTGTATAGATGTTAAATAGCTTTATTAATCACATAACATGCATGACGGCCAAACAAAAGCTTCTCATCTAAGATGACCTCGAGATGTTTGATTTCCGATGAAAAGCTGAGATCACATCCGTCCATAGTGATGCTGGCAGCTTGGCCTTAGGAGTGAAAGCGATCTTCTGTGTTTTCGAGGGACTGAAATTCAGTTTTAAGCTGGTTCCTCATCTTATGGAGAGCACGGTTGGTAATATTCTACAAACTGCCAACATTCGCAGCCGTGACTACTAGCATCACATCGTCCGCAAATGCCTGTGGCTGCTTGCTGGAAGCTCTATGTCAAGGAGCTCGTCTAGAATAATATTCCACATCACTGGACCACACATGTGGTGCCCTGAATGCAGCCCTTGGACATTACCTTTGAGGCACGCACCCCCGAGTAGTCAATTATCACCTCACGATCGCGAACATAATTGCCTATGAGCCCGAAAATTTCGGCAGGGCAGTCTATATGCCGCAGTCGTTGGAAGAGCACCGTTGTTAAAGACTGATCTGAAATCTAGTGAGACAGCGATAACTAATTTATTATTCTCTGTAGTATTTTTATGTTAAGTAAATCCAAACTGATTATTGTTGATTTTGTTATTGATTGCAGCCTAGTGTGTTACTCGTTTAATAAATAGCGTTTACAGGACCTTCCCAAATACAGGCAAGAGGCCTATTAGACAGAATGAACTCAGCTCTCCACAGCCCATCTTTCCTGGTTTGGGAACAATGTTCACGTAAGCGACTTTCCTCTGTTTTGGAAAATACCGTAACGATAAACATCGCTTAAATATATATATATATATATTTATAGGATAGTGTGACAAATGAGCACACAGTCCACCTGATGGTAAGTGATTGCTGTGACCCATAGATATCCACATCTATCCTCAAAAAGAATCAAAATGCAGACGTGTTGTCACCTATGAGGACTAAGATAGAATGCCTCTTTTCGAGTAAAAAGGGTCTCCGGTACTCTACACTCACCATACGAAACACAGCAGCGTTAAGCTGCTATTTTACGTTGGTATTCTATGAGATATATCCGTAAGCAATTTAATATAATAAGTGTATTATAAATTACTTAAGTTGTTTTTGTATAATATTTATTGTATAAATGCATGTATTATGTATTATTTAAAATTATGTATGTATATGTATCATGTATAGGGTATATTATTTAGGTTATTTGTAGTTATATATATTTATTTTTGTATTTACAAGTATAGTATGTATATGTTTATATTTACATTCACGTATATATTCTCAAGTTTTTATGGCACCTGCTTTAGTTTCTCTGCTTAGCTCGTGGTTGACTGGTAGAGAATGCCTAAAGGCATTAAGTCTGCCAATTGTACATCTTAAGTGCAATAAAGATTCTTAAATTAAAAAAAATATAATCACTAGCAAATTGACTGCATATGTCAAACATAAGGTTATCTACCCCGAAGCCCAATTCGAGTTCATTTGTCTAAGATATTCCAGTATCTCCTCCCCAGAGAAAGGTGGGTCGTTCTGTGTATGTGGGAGAGTATTGAGATAGAGTATTGAATAGAGTTGATGGTGTCTGTGTTCTGTATCAGCTGATGACCTATCAGGACAAAAATGGTATAATATAGCATCGGCTGTTTCTATAGCATCATTTGTGTACCCAGTACCCAGATTTAAGGTTTGAAGCATATTTGTCAGTAACCACACATTTTCTTTTGTCTGAAGATTACCGAACTTCTTAAAGTGTGTAGTTCTTATTTTGTTAGTTTATTATCTTAATTTATTAGAGTTTTCTGTCTTTTTGGTAGCTAGCTCTATCAGCAGATCATCCAAAGGCAAATTGCGGTGTTTCTATAAGTGAGTCATGCGGTGAGTGTTAATAACCTCCTACTTAAGGGCCTCCAGTTCCTCAGTCCACCACGGTGGTTTGTATTTCGCTCCCCTTCCTACAATACGCATGTTGTCGAGACTAGCGGCATGGATGATGTCACTGACACTATAGATAACCTATTATAACCATCCAGGATTCAGATATGAAATATCTATATCAAGGACATCCGACATAGTCATTCGTAGGCTTCTTTGAAAAGAGGCCAACAAGCTTTGTTTGATTTATACAAAAATGTGGATGTGGATCTGTTGTTTGTCTGTTCAGCAGGAGAAGCATAATGTGTATTAATTCTTCTGATGACACATCCTTTGATATGCCTCTAAGAATAAACATTGGCTTGAGCCTCCGAACAGGCTCAGCTCTTACCTCTACTTTATTTTGCAGCCGATCAAGTGTTTAGTTCATTTGAGCCATAATTTATCGTTCGACATGGATTGTATCCTAGAGGGAGCATAGTTGGATTCCCTGTATGATATATTCTTCCTGAAGGCTTGTACTGCCTCCTTTCTGGTTTGGACTTCGGTTGGAAAATATAATTGCTGGCTTTGTATGAGCGAGTGGAGTAGGCGGTATTGTCGTACGATCACTGGTTCTGCTGTTGGTCGCTGCGGCCTGAGCATAAGAGGCAGATCGCGCTTGCTGCAGGTGCTACTGAAGTTGAGCTGTAATCTGGCCTTTATATTTGGCCAACTCGCTTCTTACACATCCCACAATGTTCGCCTTCAAATCACAGTCAATGATGGAGGCTTCGGCTGTGGAGGCCGGATGCATAATAGCCAGCTGATGCATACATCGCCTGATTTCTTCTGCAACCAAGTGAATAAGCCTCCTGTTAGCGGTGGTGACAGAGACAGTCCCCGAAGGCGTCCTGGCTGAGGTGGTCATCTCGTAGTTTAAACAGCTTTTACAACGTCACACATATGGAGGGAGTGTAAGAAAACCATTCATCGCATAGTATTTTAAGAAAAAGGCCACTTTCTAAAAAACTGTGCACTTTCGATCGAAAACATTTACAGAATCACGTCATGCGAATACTTGCTCTTTGAAAACCAATCACAAAATCAGCCGCACATCAAGTTTTAAAAATTATGTTTTTGTTATGGGTACCGTATAAACGCAATATGCAATTAGTAAAAACTGTTATTTTGACATTACAAACAGACACTTCAATTTCATTTATTTGTATAGATTACTATAATTAATGTGTAAGTTTAAAAAAAACCTAACCTACACACTAGGATTTTCTCCTGTATCGTGGGGCAGGTTACATGCATAAATTTCACAAGGACAAACTTTCAGACCCGGAACAATTATTGTAAGCCATGCAAATACTTTTTCCGTGCGACATTAAGAGCGCGGGGAACCCGCGGCCACGGAGCCGAAGACCGTAAAATAATCGAAAATGATTACTCATCCACTCGTATCAATAACCAGTAACGAAATGAGAAGATCAAATCTCTTACAAACATGCATTATCTACCAATGCAAGATGGTGGGCAATTACTGTTTAATGCGAAACGGTTTGTCATGCTCAATGGATACTGGATTTTATCTGTACTCTGTCGAGACTTAATAACAAGCTAAGTAAGTTTATTGTAAAGTTAAGTTGGTAAAGTTACAGACCTTATATGCCCATTGCTGAGCACAGGCCTCCCCTCCTTTCTGAAAGGGTTAAGGAGCGATTAGTTAGATGCGCTGTTTCAATGCGTGTTGGCGGACTTCACGTAATGTCCTTAAAACCTTTTATTACTTTAGACTTACGGGTTTCAAGCAGGAGCACGTTGTAAGTCAGGACTAAAAACTGCAATTAACAATTTCATTGGTACCAGCAGGGATCGAACCCGGGTTGTTCGCGTTGTGTTTTTTTTTTCTAAGCTACTTTAGCACTCAAATAATATATAGTTGTATAGACAAAAGAAAAAATCAACAACAATATTTTCATAATTTGTTCATGAGATACTATAGTCTCATGTGGCAGCCTCGTACCGGTAAACTAAATATAGGGTAGCCCCCTATTTAATGGAGTGGCAAGCTAACAAAAGATGCTGACAGTCGATGCTTGCAGAATTGTACTTTAGCACTTGCGTTGTTACTTTTAACTTTGTTAGACTACAATACTTTACTCTCAGTGACCAAAAACTCATCGCGTTCCACTGATATTGGCACGTTTATGTAAATTCCTCTCTCTATTCCTATTTCCTACTAAGCATGTACTATTGGCCTATAAAGTATATCTGTCTAAGTAAAGATTAAAGGGAAATCGATTGTAACCAAGAAGGAAATTATATGAGGCTTGCATTATTTTATACAAGTTTTACATAGTATGAAAATATTACCATTACTAGTTAGGATTAAGTTTGAATTGAGTTATGCGTGATTTGCAGCACCCAGAATCCCAGTCCATGTCCATAGTTAGTCCCGACTACATTCAGCTTTTAAATTTCAGTCCAATTTGGTTCATACCCTTTTCACTGGAAACGAGACATTCCATCTTAGTCCTCAGGGGTGACAACTTTTGATTCTTAATCGAGAATAAATGTAAATGTCTACAGGCCACTGCATTGACTTACCATTAAGTGGACTGTGTGCTCGTTTATCACACTTATAAAAAATATAATGCAGACTGAAGAAAATTATTACGTCTTGATTTATTTTATACATATTTTATATTAAAAAAAATACCTTTATTACCATAAAATCATAGCGACAAAATATTTACATCGCATCCTTTCAAAGAATACGGAACATAAATGAATGTTTCCCTGCAATTTAATAACTAATACTACTAATTTTAAATTATGACATGTAGTAGCGGCGGAATAGATACAGTAATAATATAATAATTCGTCCCGTGGTTGGCATAAGATCCCTCCAATAAATAATGGCATAGCAAGCCATCCAGCACCAATCCAGATCCGCGACGGAAATTAGCGTTAACGGCGACAAATAAAATCCCTCCAACAACAGAAAGGACCAATAATGGTTTCTTACGTTTACACAAACACTGCACATTGTAAGAAACTAGGTTTTTTACGGATATTACCGCGTTAATTAACTTATTTTATAATCCCTACGTTTCGAGTACTATACAGTCACAGGGGTACTGAGGTGCTCGGTGTTCCAATGTCGCAGCAGGCACACGCTCGACTGTGGTCGGTTTCACTCATTCACACAGGCGCGAGATCTTGGCAGCCAGATGTTTACTATCACAGATCCCTCGTGCTAATTGGCAAGCTTACCACTGCAAGGCTTCAAGACACTGTAAGTTCTTTCTGCGTGGATTGGACCGAAAAATAAATAATTATAAACCGAAAGCAGCTGCGGTTGTCTATGAAATTGGGACGTCAAACACCTCAGTCCCAGGATGATCATGGGTGCGGTAAAATATTCGAAACATCGGGAATATAAAATAAGTAAATAAACGCAATATATTCCGTAAAGAAATAGTTTCATTCAAAAAAGAGGCCCATGTCTAGCAGTGGACTTTTGACATCTATGGAGGAAAAATACTAATTAGTAGCTTAATCTTTGAACCAGACATCGTGAGCTGTTTAATACCTTACTATTGTTTAACGGATGGCATTCAATTAACTAGCAACAACATAACTCCGGTCCGGTAGTAGCGTGCTCGCCCACAATAACACCAGAAATTGTTCATATTCACTTACATTAAAATACCGCATCGACGTTTTCAATGTGAAATCTTTCACTTTAAATTATAACGAGCTTAGATACAATAGAATAGTTAGAATATTTACGACAAAATCGCATCCAGTTATTAAACTAGACGCTTTCATTTGAACTAGTTGCTTATATATTTTTTACGTGGTAGAGCCACGCTGCAGCTGTATTAAGGTTATAGCACGAATGGGTCGGCTCGACCGGGGTGGGACCAGGCTCTCATAGAATACCAGCGTAAAATAGCAGCTTAATGCTGCTGTGTTTCGTATGGTGAGTGTAGAAAACCGGAGACCCTTTTTACTGGAAACGAGGCACTCCATCTTAGTCCTCGGGGGTGACAACGCATCTGCATTTTGATTCGCAAACGAGGATAGATGTAGATGTCTATGAGCTACAGCAACCATTTACCATCAGCTGAACTGTGTGCTGTTATTATATATATATATATATATATATATATATATATATATATATATATAATAAAGGTGATTGGGCTAGGTGCATACAAAAAACCACCAATGAAAAAACCTATTCCTAGTTATTGTATGTAATTAACCTTATATATTATTCGTTGTTTGTATAATCAATAACTGAGGGAGATAGGGGAAACAAGATACTCTTATTTGCCATTTAAAGAAAAAATATTACGAGTGTGTAATAAAAATGTTCCTCTTTTTACTTATTTTTTATTAATTCCCGTCGTCTATAAAAAAAAGTAAATTAAACGCATTAAATTCCGTAAAATTAGCTTTATTCAACGTGTAGTGTTCGCGTAAATATAAATAATCATTAGAGAATGTATGAATTGACCGTGAAGGTGCGGTGTAAGAATGTACACTACGCAGTTCGTTCCATCGGTGCCGTTAGAGGCGACAAATGGAAACTGAAACAGGAGATGGGCAGCATCTTCCTGATAACAGCTAGCTACGAAAAATAACTGTGGTTGCCAACCCGCTTGCCGAGAGTGGCAACTAGGACAAATATTCCCAAGCCCACAAGCAGTGAACTTTAATATGGTGTAACAGAACGGGCAGCCTACAGAGTAAAAGAATCCATCACCTCATTTCGTCCCATGGGTGTCGTAAATATTATATAATTCATGGCAACAGAAAAGACAAAATGGCCAACGCACGCGCTCTTTTAATGTACGACATTAATTCAATATTCCTTTTTAAAATGAAATATACTCTTTTATAGAAACATAAATCCTTCGTGTATTTACTGGTGGACACGTAGCCAAAATTTTATTGAAATTACTTAATTAATTACACTCGTTGAAACTGCCATTTCGCGTCATGGACGTCACCATCATCGTCATCATTACAGCCCGTCACAAG
The DNA here is from genome assembly GCA_963668995.1 of Parnassius mnemosyne. NCBI lineage: Eukaryota > Metazoa > Arthropoda > Insecta > Lepidoptera > Papilionidae > Parnassius > Parnassius mnemosyne. The sequence continues at coordinate 11,746,374 of CAVLGL010000093.1, forward strand.
TCCACTACTGAACATAGGCCTCCACCTGCATCCATCAACTTCCTGCATGTCTTACCAGATCGTCACTCCATCTAGTGTAGCGATACCCTACACTTCATCCGCCGGTACGAGGCCGCCACTCGAGAACTTTTTTCCCCCATTGGTTGTCGGTTCTTCGAGCTATATGGCCGGCCCATTGCCACTGCAGCTTACTAATCCGTTGAGCTATGTCGGTCACTCTAGTTCTACTACGGATATCCTAATTTCTAAGTTTATCACGCAGAGAAATCCCGAGTATAGCCCATAATGGACGTATCTAAATTTAACTAATTTAATTTCATATTTTAAGGAAACTACATTTTTTGTATCAAGCCACATTGTATCAATCGTGTTGGTATCCTACATCATAATTCATTCAAAATCATTAAAAAAGTGAATTTGAAATTTTGAGTGATAAAAAAATTATTTTCCGCGCAGACTAATCACGTTGAATCATCTGCTTTGGCGCCCATTACACATTAAAAAACGAAAATTTATGCTCGCTAAATAATTTAAAACGAGAAGCCGTTAACTAGCCGTGTGCACAAACAAGCAATATGGGTGGGTAATGACGGGTGGTTGTTTGTACGTTGACTGTTTACTGAACTTCATTAACTATCTATTTAGTGACTCAACGTCTACGCTCATTCGTCCAAACAAACATGTATAGAAAAGTATGTACATAAACATTGACTTTGCATAAGAATTTTTTATAGTAACGTATTTAAAACGAAAGGAGTAGCAAAAACGCTTTTACTCGATAGGGCAGGAGTTACTCGCGTCTCGCTTCTTTATGCGCCTTAATTGCACTCGTTAACCCGCCCCTTATATGATTTTTTACTTTTGATTTCATTTTATGCTGCACTATTATATAGACCAGTAGTAAAATCAGGTATATAAAATAACTTAAAATTAAAAATTTTGTACAACCGACTTCAATATAAATTAACCTCGATCAAATTTATATGGGACCACATGTGAAGCACCAGCTTTAAAATAAAAAAGAATCATCGAAATCGGTTCACCCAGTAAAAATTTATGAGGTAACACACATAAAAAAACATACAGTCGAATTGTAGTCGTAAGTCGGTAGAATGAGTTACGTATTATATTAAATGGTAGGATTCCATTTTTATCTAGAATACGTTAGGATAGGTACGACTCTATTACCTATTTCTGATGGTGATTGCAGAGTTTGCACTGCTGTGATTCTGGTGATGTGAAGGGTAGAAAGAACGAGTGTAATTACAGACTGTGATGCATTTCATCTTAGTCTTCAAAGGTGACAACGCATCTGGAGTCTTCTTTGTTTGAAATTAGTTGCAGATGTCCATGGACTCCAGTAACCACTTTTTTTTATTGGATAAGGGTGACAATTGAGCACACAGTCCACCTGATGGTAAGTGGTTGCTGCGGCCCATAGACATCTACATCTATCCTCTATTACAATTCAAAATGCAGATGCGTTGTCACCCGTGAAGACTAAGATGGAATGCCTTATTTCCAGTAAAAAGGGTCTCCGGTTTTCTACACTCACCATATGAAACACAGCAGCGTTAAGCTGCTGTTTTCTGTGAGAACGTGGTCCTTCCCCGGTCGAGCCGATCCATTCGTGCTACAACTATACAACTAATATAGCTACAGCATGGCTCTACCACGTAACTTACCATCAGGTGGACTGTGATTTCGTTTGCTACTTCGATTTCCCTAAAAAAATCTTTTCAGTATTATGTGAGCAGTATTCTTGAATTTTTAATTTATTTTTTTAATATTTTGCACTCATGATTGTACGTTCGCTAAACTTCAAGCTCGTCATTTAGATTAAATTGCGAATCCACCTTTGAGATATTACATTCTGGCAGAATACACCTATAAAAATTGGTTATATTATGATTTTTTAACGCTGATCAAGTTACTAATATTTTGTTATCAACCCCAATTAAGCTATAAAATACTAGTGTGAAGAGTGGATTACCACAGTGGAACTCCACAACGGAATACCATAGGCTGCTGTCACTTAACATATTTAAAATAGATAGATAACGAGTTACTCAGGGGCCAGGCCTTACATTTTGTAGTACATGAGTTACCAGTCTTCAAATTTCACCAGCATCATCGGAATATTAATCGCAAGTATAATGTTGATTTACTACGTGATAAGTGATAATGGAAAATATCGTCAAAATATAAATTGACAATGAAATTAAAAATATTGCGAGCTCATAACTTCGACAATTAGCATTGAAGCAGCCCGGCAACGTATATAAAAAATCTACTCCAAAAAGCCCCTGCAGGTTGCGACAATCATTTTTTATTAGTTCAGTGAGTTTGATGAACGATAACACGCGTAATTGCTGCTTTAATGTGTCTCAGTAACATTTCAATAAGATACGACTTAGGGATATTCACGACACGAGCTTCCTCCTTTTTAAAAGACTGGTAACATACCCGAAATTCTCCTGGTGTTGCAGTTGTTCATTTCCAATGAACAACAACACCGTTGTTCATTGCCAATAAACAACTGCAACACCAAGTAAATGTATACCTCCAGATGAGCGACAGGCTTGTTTGCCCCCTCTTCTATTAAAAAAAAATTTCAATAGGATTTAATCTATAATATAACGCAAGTAACATATTTAAAATCTAAGCATGTTTCATGAATACGTTCAGAGTACAAATAAAAAGAATAAATCTGATTCCCTATCAATCAGGTTTAACGTTCAAAACACTCGCGTCGGGGGTGCCTCTAGCAGTAAGTGAGTGGTACGGCAAGTATACCTATCCGTAACAAATACCTTATAAATTAATTTTGGCTTTTTCCAGCATCAGATTGTACTCATTCTCATGAGGAGCTCAAATTATTGAACTACACTCGAAATGGCTTCGAGCTAGTATTTTGTACAAAGCTATAATAGCTTGCACATTTGTGAAACCGTTAACCATTCTTAACGTTAAAACCTAGAGTTTTGAAAACCTTTTTACATATATAAACGATATGATCCCTAAACGCAAAATCAGCATAAAAATTACTCTCTAAGTCCCTGACTTGCATTACCTTAGATATACGTGCCCTCTTAATGTAATATGTATACTTTGTGGGCGCATGAAAGATATCGTTAAACATTTAAATGTAACAGTTGTAAAGGCTTTGACCAAGAGGTCGATCGACGAATCCAAACACTGCCCAGCCAGGACAGCGTTCGTGAGATAACAACACATATTTTCGTCACGTATATATACCTCAAACCTTAAAAACAAGAGTGTACATGATGACGTATGGATCCGAGACGTCGTTCTTCACTGATTACCGTATAAGGAAGCTCAAGATCGCTTAGCTAACTATGGAGAAGACTATGCTTATTTCTCAGCGCAGTAGATTTCGTAACGAGAATAGCTGTAATAAAATGAAAGTAATCGATATAGTATAACGGATCAGTAAGCTGTAGTGACAATAAACGTGGGCCATATAGGTCGAAGAACTGACATTCTATTGGGAAGATTCTCAAATAGCTACCTTCTACCGGTACGCGCAGTTTAGGACCTTCTGATAAGACTTAAAGGAAGTCGATGTATGTAGGTGATTCAGAACCGTGCTTTGTGACCTTCACCTATTGGTGAAGACTATACTCAGCAGTGGATTTGCTATACATGGGTCTCTTATTCCTATAGGGTTATGTAGTAATAAGTCTGCTGCGTCCACTAATTGCGTTTGCTAACACTCACTGTTACCAGTGCGTGTACAGTGAGTGTTAGCAAACTTTATATATCTTCGAAGTATTTTTATTCCTTAGACATGATATTCCACCCTAAGTTTTCTTTCTGCTCAGCACGTGGTAAACCAGCACTTCAATTTTCATAAACAATTTTATTGGTACCGGCGGCGAGAACATACCCGGGTTGCTGTCGTAATTACGGCTGGAAATTACGGCCTGAGCTTGGAACCAAATACATTAAATTTACAATTTACTGTCGTTTTGAATAATTATAAAAAATACGATGAAAAGCGACGTAGTTATTTCGTTATTAAAAGTCTGTTGTGACCTTTTGCAAATAAACAAACAATATTGTGATAACTAAGGTAATTAAATGAGCAACCAATAAGTCTTTAACCCTACTTCCGGTCTTTGACACGTAAACAGGAACATACTTGAGTCATGGTTAATTTATTATATTTTTTCTTGAAGAATTTATAATAAATACACTTTTGTGTTTTTAAAATATCTGCACATGTTGTTTCAATATTAACAGTAAAAAATATATATATTTTTTTAAAGTCCCGCATCGATTGTTAGAAATGCAAAAACCGCAATAGGGTGAATTTAATTTAAATATATAAATAAGTTGTTATTGTTGTTCTGTTATATGCGGACGAATTTTAAACCGTTATGGATAAAATAAACCCTAGGAGCGTATAACTTTGTAATTATACGCTCGCCTTAAAACTTTATATTACGCGAGCAAACTGAATTTGATTCTTTCCACCACTAATAAAAACTTTGATGACAATTTTAAGATTACTAATTTACCACGTGCCGAACGGCAAAGCAAAACATCGTGAGTCTACAAGTCCGCCATCACGCATTGGAGTAGCGCGCTGATCTCTTCCTTGACCTTAAACAAATGACAGGAGGCCTGGGTTCAGTAGCGGGTCGTAAATAGTGTTAATGACACTTTATTTCTCGAAAGAACATTGCTTAGTTAATGAGAAATCCATAAATTTTATATTTTAATATTATAATTTTTAAGAACCGGAGACCATTTTTACTGGAAACGTGTGCTCGTTTGTCACTCTTACCCTATAAAAATTGATTGCATTAGCGATTAAGTCTTATTATTAGTGCGCATTCTCATGTGATTGCAAAGTTAGGTTAAATTTATTTTTAGGGTCTAGGTTAGGGTACTAACAGGACCGATTACTAAGCCACCGCTGTCCATCTGTCCCTCTGTCAGCGGGCTGTATCTCATGATCCGTAAGGGATAGATAGTTGAAATTTTCACAGAATGTGTATTTCTATTGCTTCTATAACAATGAATAATAAAAATAAATAAAAATTAAAGGGGTTGCCCTACTAGAAACGTATTTTGCGATGATACGGAACCCTTTACGCGCGAGTACGATTCACACTTGCGCTACACACGCGACAGCGGCAGGGCCGATCTAGGGAGTAAGGAAGGTCTTGCGCCCCTGTCGCCCTGCCGCAGGGCCGACTTAGAAAATTGCTCATTTTATTGGTGTTATTATATAGAAATTTCATCAATATAAAGAAATTATATACCTCAAAATTTTAAAACGAGACTGTACAACCACTGCGTGTTGCCAGTGATGACCTATGGAACTGAAACGTGGTCCTTCATTGCTGGCCGGATGAGGAAACTCAAGGTCGCTCAGCTCAGCTATGGAGAGGGCTATATAATATAAATAGCTACATATATAAAAAAGTTCTTGAGTGCCAGCCTCGTACCGGCGGATGAAGTGTAGGGTATCCCCCCACTAGATGCAGGTGGCTCAGTACCGTGCTTTGTGGCATTCCTTGGGAGAGACCTACGTTCAGCAGTGGACTTGTGAAGGGCTGTAATGGTGATGATGATGATGAAGAAAGAAATTGTAATTAAAAGTAATTTTATTAGTTATTTTGCAATATTTGTATCTACTTCATTAAGAGTAGTTTTTGTAGAACACGTAAAATGTGGTTCACTCGTGTGCACATCCATTAAAACTATATGTTTGGTTTCTAGATGATTTATATGAGGCTTACATGATACGTTATTGTTAAGTATTAGACCAAGGCATTTATCAGCTGCTTTTTACAATTTCTTCATTTATGCACAGAGGCCAAAGTTTTTTTTTTTACAGTACCATTTTTGTCATATTTCTATAACCGCTTATGTTTTTATATGTATTATCAATAACCTATTATATACGGGGGTAAACCAAACAAAAAATCTAAATAGATCGTTTTGTGCTTGTGAAATCATTTAAATTATATATTTAAGCCGCAATAACACTTAAGTGCTTAAACAATAAATAGAAACTTAAAAAAAATCTTAAAACGAAGTTAATAGTGTTCTTATATTACTGGAGGGTGTTCGTGTAATGATTGCTTATAGAGAGAGTTGCCGGAGACGCATACCCAAGGATGTACATATATATATATATATATATATATATATATATATATATATATATATATATATATATATATATATGGGTTGGTCGGATGACTGACTAGTGACTACTATAGTAGGTACTGTTGCACAATGTATAGTCCTATATTAAGGACTTATGATAGTAAGGTCTAAGGTGATGCGTAAGCATTATCATAACAGAGTTATGCCTTGAAGTCACATATAATAAGTAAAGTCTATGAAATAAAGCAAATATGTGGAAGGTCTCAAGTATCCATTATTTTGATAGAAATGGGACTTGAACAGGATTATTATAGTGGCGTGTAGATTGCTTCACGGTGACCGAGACCGAGGTAAACTGGACTCGCTAACCTATGTGTCCTAAACATTAGTGCCAGTGGTAAGCAGGTTTTTTGTAGCAATAGGACTTGCCCGTGGGAATAGCACATCGCACATCAGACATCGCATTTGAGCAGTAGACTCATATATCATGACTCTTAAATCATGCAATTGGTGGTGATACCTTACACTTACATCACGTCTGCAGGAACGACGGTCTGACTATTGGTGACGTTCACAGAGGGTTTTTATGGCCAGTGTACCTATTATTTTCGACATATTACCTAAACCGTGTGACGTACGTTTGACCGTATTTTGCATGGTGTTTACACGCATTGCCATGCGCGACTTCGGTCGATATTTGTGCTTACGCACTACGAAGAGCCCAAGCCGTCTTTTAATGGTACGTCAGTTATTTTGCTGTGGATTAGGGTCCAGTTCCTAACTTAACGTCCCCTTCGGGGGAGCGCGTTTGTTGGTTGGCGCTCACTGCATACGGCGTGTGTGGAGCGAAGCCCTTGTATCTGGTATTTTTTTATATACATATTGTGAGCCTTTTCCATACGGGAAGGGAATAATTAATGAAAAATTGACTGATGTGAACCTGATGTAAGAGGAATAGGGACGATTTAATGTATTTTGACCTTTTGAGCCCTGTCTTCGTGAACGGGGTTCTTTAGCTTAAAAAACAAATTGCAGTTATATTAGTGGTGTAAAAATATCCTATATACTACCCCATATCCCGTGTCATAAAAGGCGACAGAGGGAAACTGAAACAGCATCTTCCTGTTAGCAAACCAAAATTATAAAATACAATTAACCGTAAAAAATTTTTGCAATTCAAGTTAGTTCCATTATAGCTAGCGAACCTTTTTATATCATCTAACTAGCTGTTCCCCGCTACTTCACCCGCGTGTAATTTAGGCGTGATTTAATTTTGTTATGCGAAACCCTAATTATTTTTTTAAATTACAAGTAGCAAAAGTAACTCCTTATAACATGCGCTATCTACCAGTGAAAGTCCAGTCAAAATCGGTCCAGCCGTTTCGAAGATTAGTCGGAACAAACAATCAGACAGACAGACAAAATTTTTAAAAGTTGTCTTTTTATTATAAGTACCGTACATACTTTCATATGCAATTAGTAAAAATCTGTTATTTTGACATTACAAACAGACACTTCAATTTTATTTATTTGTATAGATATAGATATGGACTAACGTGTATATGTTAATTTAAAATATTGGATTCAATTCCAACTACTATTACGCTCGTAAAATAGACATCTCACTGAAAATATTTATTACACTAGAACAAAAGTTGCCGTTAAATACTCACTAAATCAGCCGTTTTTGCTTTAGCTGCTATCAACTAGTTACATTTGAAAAATGATCGGCGAACGTAGCCTGTTCGACCAATTACAGGGAAGCTTGCGTTATTTCTTATAAGCCTTAGGCATTAGCTCGGTTAGTTTATCGACGTATTTAATTAGTATAACGATCTGCCCCATTCCTGCTCAACCGTTTTGTTTCATTCGATCTCGATAATCACTGCCTTTTCGTGATATATTTGCGCAGTTTTAAATTGATCGATTAAATCAGTAATTATTTAAAGAGAAGTTTTATAGGCTAGTTTCTAATGAGTGTTCGGTTCTTATACAAATTTAATTTATTAATGGCTTTAGAAAACGTCTTGGCTATATTTGAATCATCTTATTTTAAAACAAAGAACTTTTCGATTTGGTGTATATATTGTTACAGACGGCAATTTTTTGGTATTAAATAAACCTAGCAAGCTAACAGCATAGCAAAGTGGCGAAGCAATCAGCTTTGTAGCGGTTTCTAACGATTGCCGTTGAGCAATCAGTTTCAAAATAGGAGGTTCAAATGCCTGGGTGATCAGTAATCGATTGCTGAAAACAGAATTTGAAAATCCAAAACCATTCTCGAGATAATCGTGGGACAGAGGGACAGACGGACAGACGGACAGACATCGTGAAATCAATAAGTGACTTCGCAAGCTTCGCCACTTAATAAGTGCTGTTATAGACAGACGTTATTCTAACTTCTTTCTTTACTTCAAATTCCCTCCGATTTTTTACAGAGTACATGTAAAACAAGTGGTAGAGCCTGTTGCAGCTACATTATTAGTATACATAGTTGTAGCAAGAAAGGGTCGGCTCGACCGGTGAAGGACCACACGCTCACAGAATATCAGCTTAAAATAGCAGCTTAACGTTGCTGTATTTCGTATGGTGAGTGTAGAGAACTGGAGACCCTTTTTACTGGAAACGAGACTCCATCTTAGTCCTCAGGGGTGCCAACGAATCTGCATTTTGATTCGTAATCGAGTATGGATGTAGATGTCTATGGACTATAGATAGATGAACATGAGATGAACTTTCAATAAAGATTTCCGGAAAGTGAATCACTCAATTCTAATAGCATTAAAATTATTATTGCAATGTATGCAAAACACTACTCTAATTACTATTAATTATTATTAAGTTATAGTCTTATTTTTATAGAATAGAGGGCAAACGAGCATTCGGCTCACCTAATGGTAAGTGTCAACCGCCGCCCATGAACAACTCTAACTCAAGGGAAATTGCAGGAGCGTTGCCGGCCTTTTAGAAAGGAGTCAATTATTTTCTTGAAGGCAGCTAAGTCATATCGGTCCTTAAAATTTGCTCGTTGTAAACGATTCCATAATGAGACCATATGACAGAAACATTTCCTAGTAAAATGCATAGTAGTGGACCGCCACGCATCCAGATAGTGTGGATAGCATCGTAAATTTTGTCACAATGTAAATTAATCCGAACAATTCTTCAGAGCACTCCCCATGATAAATGCGATAGAAAATTCAAAGGGATGCAACATCTCTTCGCGGCGCCAGTGAGGTAAGCCGATCAGAAATAGTTCAATTGTCACCGTTTCGAGCCGCTCTATGCTTAATGCGGTCAAGTGGAAGGAGCCGGTACTGGGGTGCCCTGGCCCAGAGATTTGCGCATGGTGTGCCGGTATGAAATACTGTTCCGCCCTACTGAGCACGCCAAGCTTCTTAGAGGCCAATTTAGCCTACCTTTCCAAGTAATCACGAAACTGCAAAATACCGTGAAAATATACTGTTGTACCTAGATGTGGCGTGACTTACGCCGGATCAAAGCCTGTCTCCGAACTTGTCTCTTGAAGCTTATTTTTAATACTGGGATCTTTTAAAATTACTACGACAAACCAAATATAGCGCCGTTGTGAGACATCCAGCAAAAATCCTTAACTAACATAAAAAATAAAAATACACTAAATTAGCCAAATCGGTCTAGTTTTGAAAGAAACTGAGAATTTGGGATTATTATTCGTCTATTATTTATAGGTATATCAGTCCAAACTGCAGTTGTCTAGCTCGTTAGTATGGACATATTGCGATAGCAATAGATCCTTAAAAACTAATTTTTGCTACCCTAATATAATCGAAAATATTGTAATTTTTCAAAAATCTAATTATTAGTTAATAATTACATACTTTAACAAATTTCAACTATTAAAATAAATATCAATCAACAGGGAGTTTAATCTTCTTAACAGCGACGGGCTCACTCAAACGTCTGCTTTCGTCTGAAAGTATTTATACGTCATCTCTAGAAAATTCATAATATCAAATTAATAAGTAGTTGTGTTTTTGATTTTTTGACGACAAGCAACGAAATAGTTATGCGTTTGGTTGTAGTCCCGCGGAACGCTAGTTCCTGTTCCAGTTCAGATTCCTACACGGAACAAATAGCACTAATGGCCAAAAACAATTGGTTTTCTGTTGATCGTGCAATTTATGATTATGAAACATCACCACGATAATATAAACGATACAGATTCATTTAACAATATCGTTTAGACTAGATAATATTTTTTTTTCAATGAAAATATTTTAATGAAAATTGATGTCATAATATTTTGTAGAAATTTAATTCTGATAAATAATATATGTAACAATACAATAAAAAAGTTTTAGAGACGCTTAATTTTAATTTTTTTTAGTTAACTATTTATTTTATGTAATTTGATTCCGATTAATAAGACCCACTTAACGGGAACCACATGGGTTTTTGTTGTATACATATATATAGCCGCTAAATAGACGTTTAATCACACGTGAAAAGAACCTGGGGTAATACATTAACTTATGGAAATGCGCGAAGTAATAAATCTCTGCTCTTAATTAAGTCCGTTAACAATAGCTGCGAATGTACGCACTGTGTTTGATGTCCAAATGTGTTTGAGCTTGCACGCACCTTGTCTTAATTACTTTATTCTAAGCACGATTACAAGGATACAATTTCTTTACTCTTCGTTTTTAAAAGCTTTTACAAAAATTTACTTCGCAAATATCCGCGTTATAAAATAAAATGATGTGTCTTACCTAGTATGAAGAAAGCACATCATTTTATTTTATAACGCGGATATTTGCGAAGTAAATTTTTGTAAAAGCTTTTATATAATGGATTTCCGCAAAGTAACGCCTGATTCTATTAATCTTCGTTTTTATTCTTATTTTCATTAATTTATATAATACTGTAATATATATATATATATATATATATATATATATATATATATATATATATATATATATATACTATTAAGCAGCCACAAACATCTGATTGCAGTAAAGTAGACAAAGTCTCAGACAAAAAGTCAGAAATTTCATTAAAAATAAATTGCAGTATCGATTACGGCCAATTCTTCCTACAACAGGAGAAGTTAATGTCGAGCAGAGGATTGATAAACTAAGCAAAAATACTTTTATGCTTTAATATAACTAAACACGTAATTAAAATATTTCGTAATTCAGTTAAGAAGAACAGTTCGACCCTCATGTGTTAATTAATTAAATTCTAATGCACTCTGCTCTAACTGCATTCAAAGCTAATTAATTACTGAAAGATCACGAAACAAAATCATAAAATATCAATTATGAGCAAAGGGTAATTCTGGGTAATTATTCAAAAAGTATTTTTCTACGGTTGGTTACTTATAACAACAATGTTGCCCATTTGTACTGACCGCACACGAGATTCTTTTAGTTTGTGTTTTGTAATTTAAAATAAGGAAAATACTTTAAGCCTCTGATAAGAATAATAACTAATCTGGAGCGATACTATGAACTGGATATATCTTTCCAATAATACAGCAAAATGATTAATTAATTAGTTTCAGTCGTCATCATCATTACAGCATTTCATAAGTCCACTGCTGAACATAGGCCTCGCCCAGGGAATGCCACAAAGCGCAGTCCTGAGCCACCTGCATCCATCGACTTCCTGCATGTCTTACCAGGTCGTCACTCCATCTCGTGGGGTGTCGCCCTACACTTCGCCTACCGGTACGAAGCTGCCACTCAAGAACCTTTCTTCCCCATCGGTTGTCGGTTCTTCGAGCTATATGACCGGCCCACTGCCATTTCAGCTTACTAATCCGTTGGGCTATGTCGGTTACTCTAGTTCTACTGCGGATATCCTCATTTCTAAGTTTATCACGCAGAGAAACCCCGAGCATAGCCGTGAGACCTTGAGCTTCCTCACACGGCCAGCAGTGAAGGACACATACCCTCCATGGCGATACTTACATATGCAAATAATAAAATATAATAAAAATATAACTTGATTGTTAATAGGTATTGCAGAAGTAAACTCGTAAAATATTACGCCCCTTCTTCTGGTAAAAATCAGTGAAAAGATTCAGAACTTAAAACAATGTTAGTGCAGAAAAATGGTAGCAATTACCATAAACACCCACGCGTTTGTGTTATGACTTACATTATAGTTATAGCCTGATGCGTTCCGAGATACATTTTAACAAGTTTGCTTTGTCCATCCTTAAAATTATATTTTTTTATGATTTAGTATTTTCGGGAATAATATGTGTATATAATGTTAAATATTTAAATTAAGCTTTTAATCAGGAGATAATTTTGTTCGTTTAATCCAATTATTTCTGAAAAGCCAAGGTAGCACTGGGGCTAAAAGCTCATTGTAAATTTCACAGTAAGTGATATTAATATAAAAGATAATTGCAATTTTATGTGCTAATTTACCACGTGCTCGTGAAAAACACCAAAACACCCAATTTACCATGGAATCACACATTTCTGAGAAATAAGGAAAAAAAATTTTTCATAAACAATGTTCCATTACCGTCACAGCTTATTCCAGTCCATTGCTGAACAAAGGCCTTCCACATGGATTGCATCATAGGAGGGACATTTGCCATAGTTGCCACGCATGACAAGACGGTTGGCAACCGCAGTTTTTTTTATTTTAAGTTGTTATTAGGAAAACGCAGCTGTCCATCTGATATGTTTCCCTCTGTCGCCTCTTACGACACCCACGAGATAATATGGGGTAGTGGATATTCTTACACCGTACTACACGTCTGTCAAAGAAAAACAAAGTCCACCAACACGCATTCCTCAAAAACCCTCTCAGATATTCAAGGGGGCTTGTGTACAGCTGAGCGACGCAAAAGGCTGTAACTTACTGCTAATCAAAAATTTAAATGGTGTTAAGGCGGGAGATCTATCCCAGGCATTACTATGAATTTCTAGGCGAGCGCCTTGCCTTTAAGATATCACTTATCTAAGTCTTATCGTCATGATTAGTACTTACAAGAGTCGACTGCTAACACTGAACTGTACTGATAGACATAAAACACAGACCTAAGCCACCTGCACCGATCATCTATCGACTTGTATCAGTCTTATCAATCGGCATTCAATTAGTTGTAGGTCGCTCAACAGTAAGCTTGGCTGTGCGATGCCATCATTTGATAACCTTTAATACCCGACTGCCCCTGTATGTATGTCTATTTCTTTGGCACGCTCTGTAGCCTAAACGGCTTCATGGATTTTTCACGGGCGCATTATGAGGTATCGTTAGATTCGTCTTAATGGTGGAATTGACATGCAAAAACAAAAAAGGGGAAATTTTATTTTCAGTAAACTTTTTAACGTAGTCGGTTTTTTTTTAATTACTGCTTTAAATATTAAGCTTGTTACTAACCGATATAAGTTTAAAGAAAAATTCCACTCCTACGAGTGGAAAAATAGGGGATGAAGATGTAACTTAAATACATGCTAGTTATGATTTCTTATATTTCCGCGAATACTACACATTGAATAAAAACCCTCACAAAAGAACACTGATTCCTACCAAGGATGATACGCGAACCTATTGAAATTAAAAACAACCTAATTTTAATTGAAAAGATGGATGGGTGCAACCATCTGCTTGGGATCCTATAATTAACAAAATTAAATTCAAACCCAAGCATACCACTGCAAGACTTTAAGATAATGTAAGCTCGTTGTGCGTAGATCGGACCAAAATATTAATACTCAAAACCTGAAGGTAGCCGGGCTAACTATGACATCGCTACGTAAAACATCTCAGTGCTCTTCATGTCTTAGTGGTATGTAAATAAACCGAAAGCGATATAGGGTAGTTATTTCGATATTACAGACAGACACTTCTAGTTTATATGTATAGATTAAATCCGATTTTAAAATCTAAATAATTTTCTAAACTTTCTCTTCTGAAGACGGGGCTTTACTGATAATTCTTAGATACACTCCATATCTATGTCCACACTATGTATGCACGACTTCAAGAGCTAATTTGAAATATTATTATTTAGTTTTTGAATTTGGTCTTACTTTTTATTAAAATTTTAACTGTTTTGTGTTGATATCTTCTAATTTTAAATGATAAGGCACGCGTGTGCGACGCATTATCTTTAATTCAATTCAAAACATACATAACATAAGAGACAGTGATTGAGTTGATTAATGCAGAGCACGCGAAGTAGAACTCAAGAATGTATCCGGTCGTGCCGGCGACACAACAAGTTATTGATTTAAAATTTCAAGACAACATTTTTGAACTTACGATGATGTGATTGTGAGGAAATGTGACGATTATTTCTCTCAACCAGTTTCAATTATATAATCGTTGTTTTTATCACGAACTATTTTTATAACATAGAACAAAAATGGTAGTTTATATTGTTAACCGATAGAAAAAAGCATTTTAAATAAGGCTTACGACGATAACAAAATGTTACAAGCTGCGTTTTTCATCCAATAGATGGCAGGCCTTGGTTGTGCTTTTTGTAAACTGTAAACAACTTCTTAACCAATATACTATTTGTATCTTTAAAACCAATAGCTGGTTTTATAGGTTTGTTTGTACACGTACATATGGGTAAATAAAATTGAATATCTGTCTGTAATATTTACATATCTGGCTTCTATTAAGGCGTGGAGGATTATTTACATTTTATTAGGACGAGGAAAGCCGGGGTAGGTGGCTAGTAATTATAACAATAATGTATGTTTTTCAGACCAAGTTTCGGAGAGGATGAAAAACATATATTATTGAATGGAAATAATACACGAGTGTGTGCGCAAGCACAAATGCACTCTCCTTCACTCTCATAGTCTAATGAAACGACAATCTGACACACCTTTCCGAAGCACAGGAGTGAAACACAGCCAAATTTCTGACTCTAGGCTACGGTGGAAAAGCCCAATAACTAATTTAGCTCTGACGGATGTACCGATAAAAATTACAAGCTTAAAAAAGCTACCATCTTATTTATAAAAGTAAATACTCGTAGGCTTATAATTCTCATTTATAAGTTGATCAACTATGTGGAAAGTCTCACATTCAATTCATATTTTTTGTTACAACCTTTGAGAGGTTCGTAGTGCGTAAGACGTTTCAATTTCATGGGACAATTTTTGCTGCACACGAGTTAACTCTGTTACAATTGACGATCGCCATACTCATCGTCAGTGCAACTTTGACGCTGCTCTTCGTCACCAGTCTAGATATTTTACGCCTGGCGTAAAGATATGTTTTTTTATAGGATAAGGGTAACAAGGGAGCACATAGTCCATCTGAAAGTAAATGGTTGCTGCCGCCCATAGACATCTAAATCTATCCTCGTTTGCGAATCAAAATGCAGATGCGTTGTCACCCGTGAGGACTAAGATAGAATGCCTCTTTTCTAGTAAAAAGGGTCTCCGGTTCTCTAGACTCTCCATATGAAGCACAGCAGCATTAAACTGCTATTTTGGTTCTTCCTCGGTCGAGCCGACCCATTCGTGCTACAACTATACAATTAATATAGCTGCAGCATGGCTCTACCACGTAAATACAATTAGATACCGGAATCAGACAACCAAAATACGGAATGTTTGGCAAGCCTACTCATTAACTTCATTTGTCTTACCAATTTATTTTAAACTTTCAACTGCGCAAGAGAACGGTTATAATACGATGTGATGAGACTTAGCTAATGTTTGAATGACGACAATATCGATGGATAATGGATGGGGCGTGTCGCAATCCTAGGCGGACACGACATGTTCCAGTAAAAATACCAAATCATAAACCATCATTACCCTCATCCTCATCATCATTGCCTTTCCCTTTTTAAAATGCTCGTGGCGGAGCACTGGGTCAGATGAAACTGTCAGAGCCGTATAGGCTAACAGCACTTACATCAACGAATATAAATGTCGATATCGACTTTTCTCCAAATGTTATTCTTACTTGCTTATGGTGTAACGTGATGATTTACGCCGAGTCTCTGACACTAACTAAACCGAGCATAAATGCCATACCAGAACTGTACTGGATCTCAATTTCACAACTGGTAAAAGCAGCACTTCCAACGCAAAAAAGTATACCGCAATACTAAAAACTATACTGGCGTAATATACAGTAAAACTTGGTTAAGTGTGACCTGGATAAGTGAGAAACATCCATAGCTGAAACTTATGCTTAGGTCCCGAAACTTTAGCACTGAATTACCTGTTAGTGGCCCAAAACAAACCTCTATATCTGGAATTAGTTCTTTCGATTTTATCGTCATAATTACCTGTATACTTGAGACAGCGACAGTGTATTTTATCTCTTTTACTGAGATTATATTTAAGGGATTAGTTCTTTCGATTTGGTTCGTCATAATTACCTCTATAATTGAGAAAGCGAGTATATTTTACCTCTTTTCGTGTACCGTTTTTTACTAATTCTTATTCTACCCGCAAATTCCACACTTGGCTAATTGTGTAAAAGTTACCTCCAGTTTTAGTTTGGTCTTGCTATCATCCGGATATTTATTTGAAAATGCCGAAGCGAACAGTACGTGAGAAACTAAAGTTAATATCCGTTTATGAAAAAGGAAAGACGCGTGATGAAGTTTGTGTCGAATTTAATGTGTCAAAATCTACTCTATCTAAATTTATAACATTAAAAAACATGTTAAAGCAGATACTTCCAAAGACAAAGTAAAATAACCTAACTTAATTATTTTTATTTAATAGGTTTTTTAATTGTTAATAAAGATTACAACTCATGTATAATGTTTACAAAATACGTTATTATTTATTTAATAATCGCACCCCTATAACTGAAATTACCTCTATTATTACCTATGTTAATGAAACCCTGTGTAAATGAGACAGATATTTATTTATACCTGGATATCTGAGACACTGGGTAAGTATAATACCGCTTTAAATGAGATAAATTTGCAAATCCCTTAAGGTTCCAGCTATCCAGGTTTCACTGTATAACAATAAACTTATTAGCACGCCTTGCAATTGAGTCCAAATATACTAGGTGGTATTTCGCATACATTTTTTTTTTTTTTTTTTTTTATAGGAGAGGGGGCAAACGAGCATGCGGCTCACCTGATGGTAAGTGACTACCGCCGCCCATGAACAACCGCAACACCAGGGGAATTGCAGATGCGTTGCCGGCCTTTTAAAAAGGAGTAGGCTCTTTTCTTGAAGGTCCCTAAGTCGTATCGGTCCGGAAAAATCGCTGATGGTAATCGATTCCACAAGGAAGTCGTGCGAGGAAGAAAACATCTTCTAAATCGCACAGTGGTGGACCGCCAATCATCCAGATGGTGTGGATGGTATCGGGAGTTCTGCCGCGATGTGCGATCATGAAATTTGGCGGCTGGGATTAATCCGAACAATTCCTCAGAGCACTCCCCATGGTAGATGCGAAAGAAAATGCAAAGAGATGCAACATCTCTTCGCAGTGCCAATGAATCGAGCCGATCGGAAAGGGCTCGGTCGTCGACGATTCGAGCCGCTCTGCGCTGGATGCGGTCAAGTGGAAGGAGCTGGCATATGGGTGTGACAGTTTCATGCACAACTGGATTTGCGCTTTATATGTTTTTTTTATAGGATAAGGGTGACAAGCGAGCACACAGTCCACCTGATGATAAGTGGTTGCTGTGGCCCATAGACATCTACATCTATCTTCGTTTGCGAATAAAATGCAGCTGCGTTGTCACCTGTGAGGACTAAGATGGAATGCCTCTTTTCCAGTAAAAGGGGTCTCCAGTTCTTAACACTCACCAAACGAAACAGCAGCGTTAAGCTGCTACTTAACGCTGGTATTCTGTAAGAGCATGGTACTTCCCCAGTCGAGCCAACCCATTCGTGCTACAACTGTACTGGTGATATAACTGTAGCGTGGCTCTGCCACGTATAAATATGTAGTAAGATTCTGTCCCAGTGTGAAGTACTGCCATAGCTTTGCAAGGACACCTAACTTCTTTGGAGCTACTTTGGCTCGATTAACCGCCCAAGTTCAAGAAAATTATCAACCCCCAATAACTGATGCTCTGCGCATGACGAACCCACCTGCCCATCGAGTTGAGTACAGGCAAAATGAACAATATAACACTTTCACTCTCCGATTTTAGCAATGAACTATATGTAGTACACGGGATAGCGAATGGGCTTAACGTGATGGCATTCTAGGATGATACGAGTACTGATTTAAAAAGAGAATTACGAGTACGTACACATAAGATAGTAATTACATTGCAAAGCTATTTATTATTAGATATTATTAAACAGTAACACTGTATATTTCAAAAAGGTTTAAATTAAACACCACCAACAATTCATACTTTAACTTATTCTGAAATCTATACAAATAAATAAAATTGAAGTGTATGTTTGTAATGTCAGACAAAAGCTTATGTGGTGTAACAAAAACACATTTCAAAATTTTCGTCTGTCTGTATGTCTGTTTATTCCGACTAATCTTCGAAATGGCTGGACCGATTTTGATAGGACTTTTACTGATGTTATAAATAGTAACTTATGCCACTTTTATTTTAGAAAAAGAATTAGGGTACCGCGCAAAACAAAGTCAAATCTCATGAAATCCAATCGTAATAAATTCAACGCAGATGAAGTTGTGGAGAGCACCTAGTACTCGTATATAATTACATAAAAGCTTAAGCTTATACAAAATACATGAAATCATCAACAACCATACATTTTAACAAGATGCCTCTCGAACCGTTTAGTAATAGACCCTCAGACGTTACGGGTAGTTATGTTAATGTTTATAGATTTTAGCGCAGGTCTAAACGTAACTCGATCGTTAGACATGCTATAGACGCATTATCATAAAGCTGTAAGGCACCTGAAACTAATGTTATCGCTTGTGTATAAATGCACTAATGGCAAACTTTGTAGGTTTCTTGGGTTATTTTCTCATGTTATTTTAAATTGCAAACGTTTCATTGGATCCCGTAAATCCCATGATCGTTTTAGACTCGTTTACTTCGAAACATCAGCCTTTACTTAAGAATTTTTATTTATTCATTAATTACAGCCTATCAATAGTCTACTGCTGAACATAGACCTCCCACATAGACGTTTCTTGGATTATTTTCTAATGCTTAATGTTAAATTATAAAAGTTTCATTGAAGCTCATATATCCCATGGTCGTTTTAGACTTTTTTACAAGAAACATCATCATTATTCATCATTCAATTCCTATCAAAAGTTCACTGATGAACATAGGCCTTCCAAATATCCGTTTCTTGGATTATTTTCTAATGCTGAATGTTAAATTATAAAAGTTTAATTGAAGCTTTTTATACGTAGTAGAGCCATGCAGCAACTATATTAATTGTGTGTGTAAATGGCCAGCTCGACCGGGGAAGAACCACACTCTCACAGAATACCAGCGTAAAATAGCAGCTTAATGCTACTGTGTTTCTTATTTAATTTATTTATTTAAACTTTTATGCACAAAAGAAAAATCGTACATGTGGCAGACTCCATCCCTTAAGGCATTCTCTCTTAGTCAAACATTAAGCTAAGCGGAATGTTTATGGTGAGTGTACAGAATCGGAGACCCCTTTTACCGGAAACGAGGCATTCCATCTTAGTCCTCACGGGTGGCAACGCATCTGCATTTTGATTCGTAGTCGAGGGTAGATGTAGATGTCTATGGACAACAGTACCCACTTATCGTCAGGTAGACTGTGTGCGCGTTTGTTACCCATATCCTAAAAAACATCTCTTCCCAGTACCAGTGAGTCAAGCCGATTAGAAACAGCTCGGTCGAGGACGATTCGAATCGTTTTACGCTGGATGCTATCAAATAAAAATAGCTGGCATTGGGGAACCCCGGCCTAGAGATGGGAAGAGTATTCTATGTTCAGCTGAATTTGCGCCTAGTAAACTTGCAGGCAGTATGCCTGCATGAAGTACTGTCCCGCTCTACTGAGCACGCCAAGATTTTTAGAGACCAATTTGGCCTTCTTTTCCAAGTGAATACGAAACTGCACGTTATTCGATATGTCGACGCCGGGAACTCCGATACTGGCTGAGGCAAGGAGTACCTTGTAACTGAGGAAATACGACATAGGGGTTTTTTTTAGCGGTAAACGCGCAGACTTGTGTATTCTGTGGACTAAACTGGACTAAATTTAGTCGCCCCCAATCGGTAAAGTAATTGGAGCATGCACCGTCTACTACCACCTTGATGTTTCGATCTGCAAGAAAACGGGTAATCCAATTGCACAATTTTTCGAGAAGCCCATAGGGAAGAAGCTTCGAAACAAGCGCTTTGTGCCAAACCTAAAATAAAATCTATTTTTTTCTCGTCCATTTTAAATCCCCAATCAGCACATAGAATAATAATTCCGGTTTTAATTCTAATGTATATTCGGTTTTTTTACTTATAGTGTTAGTTAAATCTATAAAAACTTATGTTAGCATAATGAAAAAGGCTCTAAGCTACTACGAATCTGCTAAATGAATGTACTGAACTAAATGGAAAGTGTTTTTTTTACTACTTTATTATTATACTAATGAAATATTTAGCACCATATCACAACTTGCCACCAAATGAACCGCATGCTTATTTGCTCCTCTTCTTATAAATAACTCTATTTCTGAGCTTTAGGACTCCTTTAGTTCATTTTAACTAGTTCTATCGCCAAGAACACCTTTTTTATAGATTGAACGCTATACAGCTGGTATAGTGACAACACTTAGAAGTTTTCTTTGTTTGAAGTTAGTCCAAGCCGTTTATAAGTCCATCAATCGTATAGTGGCAATATAAGAATATTCGCTACATCACATTATGCCGCAAAAAGAAACAGAGGGAAACTGAACCAGCAAATGAGCACCATTACTTTCTGATAATAGTTGAATAAAATTAAAAAGCTGCGTTTGTCAAGCTTGGCAACTATGGCAACTGTCCCACTATAAAGCAGTCTATGGAGCAGGCCTATATTCAGCAGTATACTGCAATTGTAAAAATGTTATGATCCATAGGCTACGGCCACATAATATCAAGCGGACTTTAATTATTTTCCATATTAAATATATTTAAAAATAAAAAGAAACAAAATGTATACTTTTAAATATATAGTAAAAAGACAACAAGAACACAACAAGAAGCGATAGTAGCCTAACGGCAGAGTGCGGACGGCGAACTCGTGGCCGTGGGTTTTTTTATAGGATAGGGTGACAAACGAACACACAGTCCACCTGATGGTAAGTGGTTTGCCTGTGGCCCATAAACATCTACATCTATCCTCGTTTGCGAATCAAACTGCAGTTGCGTTGTCACCCGTGAGGACTAAAATGGAATGCCTCTTTTCCAGTAAAAAGGGTCTCCGGTTCTCTACACTCACCATACGAAACACAGCAGCATTAAGCTGCTATTTATTATACGCTGGTATTCTGCGAGAGCGTGTTCCTTCCCTGTTCGAGCCGACCCATTCGTGCTACAGCTATACTACTAATATAGCTCTCAGTTCCAGTCCACCGTTCGGCTACTGTCGTGAGCCGTTCCTAACACAAGCATTTTAAGCTTACCGGGAGTGGTTAAAAGGAGTATTAGTGATGTTAATAGCATTGCTAGTATTTTTTTAAATAAAAAAACCAATGCAGTAACGTACCAGTTCTAAAATTTATTTTATATATACTACTTAGTTTAAAGAAGATACATTTCCTTTTTATTTTTTTACGATTAAAGTACATAACAATTTTTACACCTACATAAAATGAACTGGTTTAGTGTCAACGACTCATGATTTGCACCGCAGTTAGAGATGCGCCATTATACAAGAAATAAATGTAAATTTTATCATTAAAAATTTCAAAAACCAGGGTAGAGGTGAGTTTTGTCTTACTTTCTTACCTATGATGACGTAAAAGATCGCTCATTCCATTTCGTGCTACGAGTAGCTGGGTGCCTATAGAAAATTCCATAAAAATGTCATAACAGATATATAGAAGAGCATAGAATAGCCAAACCCAACGTGGTGCTTATGGTAATAAAAGCAGCCCATATACAGCAGTGGAATATTACGGACTGATAAAGAAAGAAGAAAAAAGAACATAAGAAATTTAAAGGCCCGTAGTCATCTACGTCTACATTTATCCTCGATCAAGTATTAAAGTACAACCAGTTAAAAAGGTTTTCGATTCTCTGCACTAACGATACGAAATACAGCAGCACGATCCTGCTGTTTTAAGCTGGTATCCCGTGAGTATGTGATCCATAATATAGCTGCAACGTGTCTCTACCACATACAAAACCTGCCAGCCTGTTATTAAACTCGCTCTCGTCTTGATAGACAAGTCACTTTGTTTTAAACTACCAACTCTCAGTAAAACTCTTTTAAAAATAATTTTAGATCAATTTTTTTTAATAAAAATAAATTACTCCATAAAAATCAATTTGGTTTCACAAGAGGTTGCTCTGCAACTGACGCAGGTGTAGTAACAAATTGTATTAAATTTACAATACCTAATGTTAAACATTCAAATACTCGTACCAATGTGCTTTTAAATGGGGAGGAGTTGAGTCTTGTGGATACTACTATTTTTCTTGGTATTATTATTGACGCGAAGCTTCAACAGGGCCCCATATACCTAAATTAGTAGGCAGACTTAATTCTGCAACACATACTGTAAGAAATATTAGAAGTCTCACCAATGTTGTGACAGCTAGATTCGTTTATTTTAGTTATGTTCAGTTTACAGCGAACACATTATGTACGCGTAGGCATTTTACTTTAAAGTTTTTATTTAAGTCAGTACATGTACGGACGCCAACATTGTCTCGTGTGTGCTCACATACATAACATTTATAAACATATAACATTTATAAACATTGTAACAATAATATTATAACAATATAATAAACATTTTGTGCATAAACAGTATTTTAAGTAACATTTACATCAAAAGGTGTTGAATACCACAACATCTTTTTGGTCCTTCGAGAGTGAAGTGTGATTATGATTTTTTCGGTGATAGCGAATCGGTTTGTCTGGCCTCCCAGAAGCGGGTCTCACCAGGCAGATTGAGAAGGCGCATAATATATCGCTGGAAATTCATCGTCACACGGACCGCAAACAGGAAGCGATCAGTTCACTTAACACTTAGCGAATACCTATCAACAACAACATCATGGAAGATTTACAAGCAAATCAACAACAGATGGTTTCTGGTATGGAGCAGCTGCTCAGCAACTTCAAAAGGGACGGCGCCGACCGTAGGACTGCTGCTCATATCAAAAAACGACTGGAGACTTTGGATACTTACTGGCAGGAATTTCACAACCTTCACCTCCAGGTACGTGAGTTGTGTGATGAAAACCATTCCTACATTGTACAGAATCAATACGGACAAGTTCTTGATTTTTATACAAAAACAAAAGACTACATACAAAGTTTCTTACCAACTGAAGACAAATCAAGACCCTCTACTCCGATCATAAAACCATCAAATTTCAACCCCCCGCCATCAACGTCGTCAGCAACACCGCGACAGGTGGACCGCAGTATTAACAGCAAGCTGGATGAGATGTTGCGTAAGCAAAGTAGCAATTTTAGAGCTTTTAAGCGAACGTTAGCAAACATTGACTTGGATTTGTTAACCGATAACTGGGAATTAGAAGATGCTCTGAAGACCTTGAGTGTTAGATGGAACCGTATCGACTCCCTTCATTGGGAGCTCGACAGCGAGCTGGAGGGTACTAACGTAGCATACGAACAAGAATTTTCCGTCCATGAGAGAAGCTTTAGTGACATAAAGAAGGCAATCAACAAGAAAATATGGTCAACAGCTCATCAGGAACAATTTACACCAAAGCTTGATATTCCTATCTTCAACGGGAATTATCACCAATGGGTTCCGTTCAAAGATCTATTTACGGAATGCATTCATAACAATCGCTCCCTTTCCAGTGCTCAAAAAATGCAGTTTTTAAAGAGCAAGGTCAGGGGAGAGGCGGAGCGGCTGATACAACACCTACAGATCAGCTCGGATAATTATATTATCTGTTGGGACATTTTAAACAACCGATACAATAACCCGAAACTTATATTCACTTCTCACATGAACATATTAATGAGTTTGCCAGTTCCCCATCAAGCATCAGTGACCAACATCAAGAAAATTCACGACACTACGCAGGAATGCTTAAATGCAATAAAAAACCTAGGAATTGACATAAGCACCTGGGATCCGATTATTGTTTACCTGTTGACTCAAAAACTCGATAACGAAACTCATCATGATTATGTTCAATCTTTGAAATGTCCCCGGGAACTGCCAAAATTACAAGAATTTCTCAAGTTTTTGGAACAAACATTTACGTCGATGGAGTCTGGACGTAGAAAACAAGACAACACTCATCAAAAATCACACATTCCAAGTAATCAAAATCAGTATCCGAAAACTTCGAAATCGAATTATTTCAAACAATCATACGCCAGTAATCGAGTAACAACCCAGCATCCATCCAACATCTCGTCGAGGGGTTCTGCGTCACCTAACTTACAAGCTGTTAAAAACAAGAATTTCATAACATATACATGCCCACTCTGCAGTAAGGATCATGGACTATTCTTTTGTCAAGAATTTTTGGACATGTCTCCACAAACAAGACGTAAAACAGTAACAAAATTAAATGTTTGCCAAAACTGTCTTTTTAATCATCAAGGTAAAGCATGCCTTTCAGAGAAGCGGTGTCGTGAATGCAACGAAAATCATAACACTATGTTACATGACGCCTTCCGGTCATATTCAAACAAGCCGCAAAACAATGCGAATGTGAAAAACAAGTCGTCGATGTCGTCAGAAGTGGAAAATAATCGTGTCAGCATAAGTAACTCCAACGTTACTCAACAAAACAACGATATGACAGAAATTTTATTAGCGACAGCGATGCTCAAGGTGCGGGCCGCAGATGGTACTTATAAAATAATGCGCACACTTATTGATCAGGGTTCGCAAGTCTCAATAATATCTGAGAATGCGGCCCAGCGACTAGCACTTCCTAGACGAAACTGCAAAGGTAGTATTTATGGGGTTGGTGTTAAACCTAATAGCTGTAAAGGAGTACTTCACTTAACATGCTCATCAATGGACGACAACTACGTTTTTGACACGTCGGTATTTATCATGCAAAATCTTATCAAACAATTACCAAATTCAACATTTGCTAAACCTTCGTGGTCATTCTTGAACAATATACAACTAGCTGACCCAGACTTCAACATCAGCAGACCGGTGGATCTTCTTCTGGGTGCTGACATATATTCGAACATTATATTACCTGGAATATGCAGAGAAGAAGATCAATCTGTGCCGATTGCCCAACAGACTCGGCTCGGCTGGATTTTGTGTGGAAATACAAAAACATACCAATGCAATGTAATTTTGAACAATATCGAACAAATCGAAAAATTTTGGGAAACAGAGGACATTACTGAGCATTTCGACTTATCAGAAGAAGACCTTCAATGTATTCAATACTATGAAGAAACAACAAAACGACTGAGTGATGGTAGATACGAGGTTAGACTTCCACTCAAACCAGGATATGAAAAACAATTGGGTTCGTCCAAAAATAAGGCAATCGCACATTTTTTAAGCATGGAAAGAAAGTTTAGAAAAAACAACAGTTTTGAGCAAAATTACAAAGCCTTCATTCATGAGTACCTAGCGCTTGGACATATGAAACCCGCTGATTCAATGGGTCGACTCGAATGTTATATACCTCACCACGGCGTACAACGACCGGAATCGACAACTACGGCCTTGCGAGTAGTGTTCAATGGCTCATGCAAGACTTCAACAGGTTCGAGTCTCAATGATGTTATGTATGCAGGTCCAAACTTACAGCAAGACCTTCAGGAACTGTTGATCAAGTGGCGACAGTTTGAGATAGTATTTACGGCTGACATTGAAAAGATGTTTCGCCAAATATGGATTCATCAAGATGACCAGCTTCTCCAAAAAATAATATGGAGAGATTGTCCAAGTTCTGCATTGCAAGACTTACAACTATGCACAGTCACCTATGGCACAAAAGCTGCCCCATTTTTGGCCATGATGACGCTTAAACGATTAGCAAACGATGAACGAAGAAATGATTACTCCACCACTGCAATCCAGGCCCTGGAAAAAGCAATGTACATGGACGACCTGCTGTATGGAGCCCATTCTATGACGTCAGCATTGGAATTACAACAAGAGCTTATTCGCCTGCTTCAGTCTGGAGGATTCAACTTAAGAAAATGGAATTCCAACAAATAGGAACTACTTAACATCAACAACAACCAAGACAACAAAAATTTTAATTTTAAACATGCACATTCATCGAAAACACTTGGACTCAGCTGGATTTCTAAACAAGATATTTTCACATTCCAAACAAAAATTACTGACTCTGAGAAGAAATGTACAAAGCGAAGTCTTTTGTCAGAAATTTCGAAACAGTTCGATCCAATCGGCTTGATTGCTCCTATAACACTGAGACTAAAACTTCTCTTCCAAAAAGTATGGCAGCTGAATCTTCAGTGGGATGATGAACTACCCGAAGAAATCCAAGTAGAATGGATAAACATGAAACATGGCATCAAAATGATTGATCAACTACGAATACCTAGATGGTTGGGAACAAAAGAAAATAGCTTAGTCGAATTGCATGGTTTCTGCGATTCGTCGGAGAGAGCATTCGGCTGCGCCATATATTGCAGAACAAGCAAAAATCATCATTCAATGGTGGTGTTATTTGCCGCCAAAACCCGACTAGTACCCATCAAAAAGCCTATCACTATACCAAGGCTCGAATTAAATGCCGCAGTTTTATTATCAAAATTGATGAACAAGGTTGTCAACTGCCTAAGTACGTACAACATACAGATCTTTGGTTGGTGTGACTCCACCGCTGTTCTAGGCTGGTTGCACGGAGACGCTGCACGATGGAAGCCTTTCGTGGCGAACAGGGTCAAACAAGTGATCACAAATATGCCCCCCGCCTGCTGGCGCTATGTGAAGTCGGAGGAAAATCCAGCAGATTGCGCCAGCAGGGGCTTAACAGCCGGACAACTAAAAGACCACCCGCTTTGGTGGCAAGGGCCCTCTTGGCTACTAACATATAAACAAGATGTAGAAAACAACCCTATGTATACAACCAACGAAGAGGAAAAGCAAGTTTTAGTAGCTCAGAAAGCAAAAGAAGAAGAAAAAAGCTACATTTTACCGCAACTTATAGAAAAACAAAGCTCATTTACACGCTTAGTAAGAATATTAGCATGGATTCTACGAGTCAAAAAAGATAAAACTAAACAGAGGCAGCCCTACCTAACAATATCAGAGTTACAAACAGCTACTAATTTATTAATAAAACATGTGCAATCAGCCGAATTCAAAGACGATATCAATAACATTACGCAAAATAAACAAGTACCGAAAAAGAGCCCATTATCAAAGTTGAATCCGTTCATAGATAAAAATGGCATCTTAAGAGTAGATGGCAGATTAGAACTCGCAAATATCACATATAATATGAAACATCCAATAATTTTGCCGAACAGAAGCCGTTTTACACAATTACTGATTGATAGCGCGCATAAGATCACATTTCATGGCGGCGCGCGATTGACGTCAGCGTTCATTCGACAAAAGTACTGGATTGTTGGCGGAAATCGAACAATTAAAAGGTTAATAAGAACCTGTATAACCTGTCGACGTCACGCTCCCAGCATACAACCCCAGATCATGGGTGATTTGCCTGAAGCCAGGACAAACCCCTCCCGTCCTTTTTATCATACAGGAGTTGACTACACGGGTTACGTGGACGTCAAGGCAAGCAAGGGTCGAGGCATAAAAACAAACAAGGGTTATGTGGCTGTATTCGTGTGCATGGCAACAAAGGCCGTGCACCTCGAACTCGTGTCCGACCTCACGTCGTCAGCATTTTTGGCCGCACTGCGTCGTATGGCAGCTCGTCGAGGCGCGCCGCGTCACATATATTGCGACAACGGCACTAACTTCGTCGGTGCTAGCCGTGTTCTAGAACAAAACATAAAGCAGCTTAAAGAAAATATTTCTGATCCAGAATTCTTAACTGAACTTACGAAAATGGAGATCGAATTCCACTTCAACGCTCCTTCTTGGCCATCAGCGGGAGGACTCTGGGAGGCTGCGGTCAAGAGCCTGAAATATCACATCAAACGTGTTATCGGAGAGCAAAAATTAACATTCGAAGAGTACTCAACGATACTTACTCAGCTAGAAGCGTGCCTTAATACTAGGCCGCTGTGTGCATTAACTGAGGATGTGGAGGACCTAGACTTCTTAACGCCTTCGCATTTCTTAACTGGAACAGCTGATGTAACCATACTGGAAACAGAACACGACGCGCGAACAAGATGGAACTTAACAGAAAAACTAATGGCTGATATCTGGAAGCGCTGGAAATCGGAATACCTTACACAACTTACCGTTCGAAACAAATGGAAGCAGTCGACATCTAACATTCAAGTCGGTGAATTGGTGACAATTCAAGAAGATAACTTACCTGCTGGAAAATGGTTGACAGGTCGAGTTATACATTTACACCCAGGAAAAGATGGTTTCGTTCGAGTTGTCTCCTTGAAAACAAAAAACGGAATTTTAAAACGGCCAGTTACCAAATTATCCATACTGCCACTGCGAGGAAACCAGGAACCTGAACTCAGAAAACACCAGATAACAGCTAAAACAAGTCTGCTGTCAATTTGTGCTGCATTGCTATTTTTCTTGAGTATAATCATACCTACGCAGGGTGCTTATACTATTCAGCAACTTAATCAATCTTTGTATTTCGACGCTATTTCCAACATCCAACTTATTCGAGATAACTGGAAGCTCATAATTTACTACAACATGCAACCATTTTGGGAAGGCTCCGAAGCACTTGACAAATATCAAAAACACATGGAAAACATATGTAAAACAATGAAGGGTGACGGTCATTGTGATGCGATGCTATTGCAGTTACGTCATAGTACCAGTGAACTCGAGTACTACAACCGCATGTTGCTAGGTAAACAAACCGAGCACGACAGACAGAAACGAGGGCTTATCAATGGTGTCGGGTATATCGCGAATAGTCTCTTCGGAGTACTCGACGACCATTTCGCAGAAAAGTATGAGCGAGATATCACACTCGTCAGACAGAATGAACATCATTTGGCTTCCCTGTTCAAGAATCAAACGTCTATTATCGAAGCGGAATACAACATGATGAAAAGAATGGAAGAAGTTATGAGAAAACAACACAAGATTATCAACAAACAGATTAGTGCTTTAGACAGCAACATAAACAAAGTAAAAACAGAATTGGAAAAACTTTATAACATCAACCAATTTTTGGCTATGTCTGTCATAGCGAACAATTTACTGCTGAACTTGAAAAGCATACAAAACATGATGACAGACGCTATCACCGATATATATCATGGAAGGTTCGATGTTCATCTCATAAGCCCTACTCAGTTGAGAAATGAACTGAACACAATATCTGGACAAATACCTAAAGACTTGACTCTACCTATATCAAACATACAATCAGATTTTCAAAAAATATATCAGTTTCTTCAAGTGAAAACAAAGATGACTAATAAGTACTTGATTTTTGAAATCAGATTACCATTGGTCAGCCGAGATAATTACAACCTATACAGAGTTATACCGATTCCTCATAAACGGACCAACAATTTTGTGAACATTAAACCGATTGCAGATTACATTGCAATTAATTTAGAAAAGGATATCTACATCCCAATGACATCTATCGATTTACAAGAGTGTATTATGTACGATTTTTCAGCACATTTATGCCACCTCAAACACCCCATATACCAAACAAATTCAGATGAAGATCTGTGTTTGAAGAATAATTACACAAATCAGTGCCAAATAGACATCGCCGGGTGCAGTAACATGTTTATTCAATTAAATAAAGCGAACAATTACTTATTTACAACGTGCGACAAAAGCAACGTAAGAATTTTTTGCGGTGATCAAGTTACCGTGGAACGGCTGAGAGACGCCGGGGTCATTGCGCTGGAACCCGGTTGCTCAATCAAAAGTGAAGAATTATCAATCTATACGCACAAAATATTTACGAGTGAATTGAAAACCGGACCTGAAATTTATACGCCTGAAATCGCTGCTATTAACCAAATTATCAAGCTCTCTATCCCAGAAACAGGAGAGTTGGAAAAAGACGCTGACAGTTTCCAAGCCAACCTAACCACCTTGAACGAAAACATCAAACACTTAAAATCCCAAAATGTGATCGCTGAAAACATAACATTCCATGACATACATCATTACGTCGCGATTTACATCCTGGTGGGAGTGGCTGTGATAGCTGCTATATGCCTTGCCTGCAAACGACTACGACAAAGAAGAAACACGGCTATCACTTCAAGTATTAGCCTCGATAACATAACCACGGAAGGTCTAAGCTCCGCTCCTGTGGCTGCGCTGGCCGCCCCGAGAGCGCAGCGCGCCGCTGCAGTGCCCGCCCCGAGAACGCAACCCGTCGCCGCCAGCACCGAGCGTGCGTCCTCACCCGCGGTCCCGAACGCGTTCAACACTCAAGACCAAGCAACATCTCCTATATTGCGAACTCTCATTCTTAAACGCGATGAAGAATAATTTTATACCTAACTTTTCTCAAATAATTTTACTTTTTTATGTATTTTTAGTTTATCTCCCTTGTTGTGCGGGAAGATGTTCAGTTTACACCGAACACATTATGTACGCGTAGGCATTTTACTTTAAAGTTTTTATTTAAGTCAGTACATGTACGGACGCCAACATTGTCTCGTGTGTGCTCACATACATAACATTTATAAACATATAACATTTATAAACATTGTAACAATAATATTATAACAATATAATAAACATTTTGTGCATAAACAGTATTTTAAGTAACATTTACATCAAAAGGTGTTGAATACCACAACAAGTTACTTTCATAGCGTGATGTTTTATGAAATTTTGCTATGGGGCAATGCGACTGACATTGAAGTCATATTTGTTTTGCAAAAGAGAGTCGTACGGGTGATTTGTAACTTAAATTGTAATGAGTCCCTTAGAGAAAAATTTAAATAAATAGATATATTAACTTTGGCATTATATATTTATGAAAATGTAATGTACGTACATAAAACATAAATAGCTTTGATAAGAATAACGATGTTCATACTTTCAACACTAGGAACAAACATAAACTTGTAATACCAGTTACTAGACTCCACAGAATCAATAATTCATTTATGGGGCGATGTATACGCTTTTACAACAAAATCCCAGAAATTTTACAAAATTTGTCAATAAACAAGTTTAAATGTTTTATTAAAGAAAAAATCTACAAAAAGGGTTATTATAATATCAGAGAATACATAAATGAGAATAACCTGGGAATGAGGTAGTCGTCACCATGCTGGTTCTATTAAAAATCATTTAAAAATGTTCAAACAAAATTATTGTAACGTGAAATATGTTTGAAAAAAAGTCCCGCTGGGTTTCTAGCTGGTTCCTCTCAGGGCAGACGTATTTTTCAAACTAGTGATAAATAAAACAATAGTTTCAATTAATATTATTTAATAATTTATATTGAATAAAAATTTTTCTATTCTATTCTAAAAACGAAAATTTCCTCAAAGTAACAAATACTATTGTCATAAATAATCACAAATGCGCTAATATTGTTAAGAGCAATGGCAAACAAGTGTAACGGCAATCAATTACGTATTATTTTTTTATCTAAAATAAGACGTTTATTTAAGGAATTCAAAATAACATAAAGATTGTCTTTTATTTTTAACTTTATTCACATATCAACTGCCTTTTGAGGCTACTACTTTACATATGATCGTTCGGCAAAAACGTTGTGAATTGAATCGCACACAGAGGAGTGCGCGTAATTTTAAATAAAAGTAGAAGCCTTTTTTACTCGTAAGTTAACAAGTAAGTTTACAAAAACTAAAATAACGGAAAAATAGCCATGTATAGAACGAAAAACAAGCACACAGTCCACCTGATGGTATGTAAGTTTGTTCTGTGGCCCATTGACATCTTCATCTATCCTCAATTGAAAATCAAAATGTAGATACGTTTCATCTCTGAGGACTTAGATGGAATGTCTTGTCTCTAGTATAAAAGGGTCTCTAGTTGTCTACATTCATCTTATGAAACGCATCGCCCTATCCTTGCACCTTTACATCTTGAAAATATGCACGCACCATCAAATGAAATGACAGATACTGGCAACTTATTCCTCTCCTTTGCTGCAGGTATAACGAAAGAGGAAGCAAACCAAAAGTGTGTTGCCTCAACAGTTATACGGACGTTTGTTGGAATTTGTACTTCATTCAAACATTGGACCCAATATAACATCCTAATCGGAAGTTAATACGGATATGCACGAACATACTTTTCAGCATTTTCTTTAGCCTGTTTTCTTAAATAAAACATTCTTGAAGCATGTTATATACGACTAAAGTTGTCAGGAACAAATGAGATAAAATATAATTAATCTGTTCCTAGTAGGTTTAGCGGTAATTCCCGTTTCGCTTCCGTCTCTGCTCGGCTGATTCCAAAGTCACGGTTGTGTTTCCCGCACGCTATGAGTAATCATATTGTCTTATTCTATCATTAATGTAACGCCTCGGTAAAATATCAATAAAACTTTATCCAATATGATAGCTATATACGTTATGTATTGCAATGTCTTCTTCAACCTACTTGAATCCGATAATTACGTATTTATAAAAATGCGTCAAAAAGCGACTTTAGACTAAGGCCCACGAGATACAGGTATAGCTGCAGAACTTACAGACTAACTATATTCCAAAAACTATTCCGATTTTTATCCGACTGCTCCAGAGGGAGGGTAAAGTTTTTCTAGTGTATGTATGTATTATGTGTATTTTTTTTATAGGATAAGGGTGATAAACGAGCACACAGTTCACCTGATGGTAAGTGATTGCTGCGGCCCATAGACATCTACATCTATCCTCTATTACAAATCAAAATGTAGATGCGTTGTC
The DNA here is from genome assembly GCA_963668995.1 of Parnassius mnemosyne. Classification (NCBI taxonomy): domain Eukaryota; kingdom Metazoa; phylum Arthropoda; class Insecta; order Lepidoptera; family Papilionidae; genus Parnassius; species Parnassius mnemosyne. Next base: position 11,779,607 of record CAVLGL010000093.1, read on the forward strand.
ACCCATGAGGACTAAGATGGAATGCCTCATTTCCAGTAAAATGGGCCTCCGGCCACCTACACTCACCAAGCGAAACACAGAGGTAAACCTCTACTTCACGCTGGTTTTCTGTGAGGTCGTGGTACCACCCCGAATCGAGCCGGCCCATCCGTGCGACAGCTAAAGCTGCCGCGTGGCTCTACCACTGTTAAAAATTGTATTCCGTGAAAACTCTACCGCCTATGGTGGTGTGAGAATTTCACTATCTAATATCACTCCGTGAGTATCGTAAGAAATGACAGAATGAAACATATTTCTTAATATGACGCTGCTGCCCATCTCTTGATGGGCAGCAGCGTCTTACTAATAACGACTTAAAATAAAAAAAAACTACGGTTGCCAACCCCAAGCAAGTTGCATGGCAACTATAGCAAATATCCACCTTATGGAGCAACCATGAGGTCTATATTCAGCAGTGGACTTAAATAGGCTATAACGGTAACGTTAACGATAAGAACAGGAACAGTCAATAAATTTTTTTTTGCATTTTTATCACATATGTTAAAGTAACTCAATTTAAGAATAAATAAATTATGAAAATAGATCTGTCTTATTTATAAAAAAAAATTAATCTAATTATATTAAAGGACTAGTCAGAAACAGAAATGATAGACACGATTAAACGAGAGGAGATCGCGTTATGGTGGCTTGTCGATGGAAAGCACACCCGATGATTTTGCGATCGAAGTGTGTAGTTAAATATCGAGATTTAATTACGTAAATGTATATACGTAAGTTTCAATTTACGTAAATGCATATACTTGTGGGATATTAATTTATCTGAGACTTGATAAAATTATGGCCATTAACAGATTATTGTGCAATCTCATAAAATATTTTACAGCTGCAATTTTGTATACAGTGAACTTTAATAACTTACGGTAACGGTAACATAAGTGGTTTGATGGATCATAAGAAACTCATAAGTGGTATCGTTAGAATAGTTTTAGTTGTGGAAGTGACATAGATCTGTAAGATTTTCATACAGGATTTATTTATTACTGTTTTAACCTGTTTATACCCCATGTAGGGGCGGCTAAGAATATCCACTAACCCACATCTTCCCATGGGTGTCGTAAAAGGCGTCAGAGGAAGACAGAATAGATAGAGAGGGTAGAATAAAAGATAGGATAAAAAATCAGATTGATTTCATTATGACGACCAGACGACAATGATTCAGTGATATCTTAGTTATCGCGAGGGTGAAAACCGGCAGCGATCACCGAATGGTGAGGGTCACATTGAACTTAAACGTTAAGTTGGAGAGGTCTCGTCTAATTAATTCAACGCTCCGTCCCTATCGTGGTCTAATCAGAAGTCCCTAGCTACAAAACCGTTTTCTTTATAGGATAAGGGTGACAAACGAGCATACAGTCCACCTGATGGTAAGTGGTTGCTGTGGCGCATAGACATCTACATCTATCCTCAATTACGAATCTAACACAAGTCCAAAGGTTATCATCATCATCATTACAGCCCTTCACAAATTTATTGTTGAACACACGCCTCCCCCAAATAATACAACATTTTTACGTGGTAGAGCCATGCTGCAGCTATATTATAGTAGTATAGTTGTAGCAAGAATGGGTCGGCTCGACCGGGGAAGGACTACGCTCTCATAGAATACCAGCTTAAAATGGCAGCTTGACACTCCTGTGTTTCGTATGGTGAGTGTAGAGGACCGGAGACCCATTTTACTGGAAAAGAGGCATTACATCTTAGTCTTCACGGGTGACGACGCATCTGCATTTTGATTCTTTATTGAGGATAAATGTAGATGTGTATGGATCAGAGCAACCACTTACCATCAAGTGGACTGTGTGCTCCTTTGTCACCCTATCCTATATAAAAAGCAAGGTTCTCAAGTGGCAGTCTTGTACCAGTACGCTAAAAGTGGAGCTGTGTTGAGCAGTGGACTTGAGAAGGGCCGTAATGACGATGATGATGATGATTAATTATGATTTTTTTTGAATGGTGGTTTAGCAATTTCGTTTGTACCAGAAATAAAATATTCATGCCAGCGACATGGAGGAGCGTCAAAGGTGCGGAATGTCTGGTAATAGGATTGTCAATTCGTCAGTTAACCATGTCAATTAACACTAATTCGCTTGTCGAGCAGTGAACTTTTAGGCGGAAATAATGAAGAATCAGAAAACCCTTTTTACTGGAAACGAGGCATTCCATCTAAGTCCTCAGGGGTAGCAACGCATCTGAATTGTGATTCGTAATCGAAGATAGATGTAGATGTCTATGGGCCACAGCATCCACTTGGCATCAAATTGATGTGTGTGTTTGTTACCCTTATTCTATAAAAAATATATATGACATAAAGATATTTTGCTGAAAGTTTACTTTTTAATATATATTTTTACAAAACAATATGAGCGCAATATAACACGAACGGGTTGGCTTGATTGGCAAAAATTACTCTCTCACAAAATACTAGTGGAAAAAGGCAGTAGTCCAAGCGGTGACTGTCGAAAAAGGTTGGGCATCCGGAATAAGTAGAAAAATATACTTTTAAATTTTTAAACTTTAAAATGCCATATTAAATCTGCATTCTATCATTTTTAGAAAGATATAGTTTCTTCAAAAATATTCTGCTCCCTTAATTATTCGGAGTCGTAAGAATATTTTTGTACTATTCCGTGATTAAAATTTTTTAAATAATAATTGCTAAATTAAAAAAATTATAAGATAAAAAGAAAAATAAACTTTCAAATCTTTGATCTTTTTATAAGTATAACATAATAATATGTGTTAACATATATTACATATATATTTTATGTGTTCAAGGTTTTAACATGGGACACATTAACTTGCTGATAATGGATAATTAATTGAATACACCTAAGTTTAAAATACAGAAATCCTAAGAATGTTGATTACACTACTAATAATCTATTTCAAATAAATTAAAAAGCTCTATTAGGAGTAGTTCACAGTTAACAGTGGTGGTACCACGACCTCACAGAAAACCAGCGTGAAGTAGAGGTTTACCTCTGCGTTTCGCTTAGTGAGTGCAGGTGGCCGGGGGCCCTTTTTACTGGAAATGAGGCATTCCATCTTAGTCCTTACGGGTGACAACGCATCTACATTTTGATTTGTAATAGAGGATAGATGTAGATGTCTATGGGCCGCAGCAACCACTTACCATCAGGTGGACTGTGTGCTCGTTTGTCACCCTTATCCAATATAAAAAAAGTTTGCATAGCATCATATTTATGGTAGACGAATTGAAGCATTTAAGTTTTAAAAGTTCTAATTTATGTTTCGTCATACATCATTATTGCAGGCCTCCCCTTTGAAATGTCACAAAGCATGGTTGTCACTCCATCAGGTGGATCGCCCTTTTCTTCGCTTACCGGTACTAGGCTGCCGCATTTAAGTGCACGCTATTTTTATTATATTTTACGAAATGCTGCTCAACGTTGCTGCTTTATCAGTCGTAAAATGGTTATTACGCCATTTATCAAAATGCGTCACTATTTTGCGTCACAATATACTTGTCGTATTATATGATATTAGGAATATAATTGCCAATTGCCGCATAAATAGAGACTGATCTCAGGCTAATCCTTCAGCCCGCAATTATGAAGTCGACCTTATACAAAATTTCAAAATAAGTACACGCTGTCGCATTCATCATCGTCATTCTCATTACAACCCTTCACAAGTCTACTGCTGAACATAGGCCTCCCCCAAGGAATGCCACAAAGCACGGTCGTAAGCCACTTGGATCAATCGACTTCTTGCATATGTTACCAGGTCTTCACTCCATCTAGTGGGGGGATGCCCTACAATTCGTTCGCCGGTACGAGGCCGCCACTCAAGAGTCTTCTTTCTCCATGTGTTGTCGGTTCTTCGAGCTATAGGGCCGGCCCATTGCCACTTCAGCTTACCAATCCGTTGGGCTATGTCAGTCACTCTGGTTCTACTGCGGATATCCTCATTTCTAAGTTTATCACGGAGAGAAACTCAGAGTATAGCCCTCTCCATAGCTTGCTGAGCGACCTTAAGCTTCCTAATCCGGCCAGCAGTGAAACACCACGTCTCAGTTCCATAGGTCATCACTGGCAACATGCACTGGTTGTACAGTAACGTATTCGAGTTTTGAGGTATACCTGACAAGAAGCTGTGCCGTAATTTCCCGAACGCTGCGCAGCAAAGTTGAATCCGTCGATTGACCTCTCGGTCGAAGTTGGATAAATAGTCTCACTAGGTAAGTCGGACTATTTGTCCCAGGTAAATATACTCGTCAACAAATTCGAGCTTAGTGCTCCCAACAACTACCGGTATAGGTGTAATATGGTCGTTATACATGATCTTCGTTTTGTGCATGTTCATCTTAAGACCTATCCGTTGGGAGGTACTATTGAAGTCGTTGAGCATAGCGCATAGGTCTTCCAGCAACTCTGTCATAAAGAATATATCGTCGGCAAATCGAAGGTGAGTGATGTACTCGCCATTGACTTTAATATCGTATCCTTTCCAGTCCAGTAGTTTGAAAACGTCTTCCAATGCAGCGGTGAAGAGTTTCGGGAATATAACGTCAACTTGACTTACATCTCTCTGCAGTTGGATAGGTTTCGTACTCTGGTTATGTACTCGAATAGCCATCGTATTCCTACTGTACAAACTTACAAACAGCACTTCGATATACCGACAGTCAACTTGGACTACTGGAGGGACTGCAGCACCGTCCAATTTCGACTAAATCAAAGGCTTTCTCATAGTCCTCATACGCTAGACATAGTGGCAAATTTTACTCCTCGGACTTTTGTATAATTTGCTGAAAGTTTTGTATGTGGTCTATAGTGCTAAAGCCTTTTCGGAAACCGTCATGTTCGGGAGGCTTAAAGTCGTCGACTTTGCATGCGAGGCGATTCGTAATGACTCTCTAAAACAGCACGTAGACGCGGCTCAGAAGGGAAATCGGTCTGTAGTTCTACAAGAGAGCGTTGTCACCTCTCTTGAAGAACAAGACCACCGTACTTCTGCTCCAAGCCTCCGGTGTAATGCCACCATGGAGGACGGAATTAAAGACTTTCTGAAGGAATTCAAGTACCAGTTTTCCACCCGCTTTCAGAAGCTCCGCTGTAGTTCCATCCTCGCCTGGGGCCTTGCCGTTTTTAAGGCCTGGAGAGCCATTCTAATTTCGCTCAGACTGACGTCCGGTATGTCATCGAAATAGAGTAGGATAAGACTTGCTCTTAGATCGTTACTCACACTTGTGTGTGGCTACAACGATGATGTGTACAGCTGCTCATAGAACCTCTCCATCTCACTCAAAATCTTAGGTGTCCCGGAAACGATGCTGTCACACTCGATCTTCAGCTTTGAGGGTTAGCTCTTTCTGGCAGACAAATCTGTAGCAAAGAATTTGGAGCCCTGGTTCCGCTCGATAGCGTCTTCAATACGAGCAGTATTAAAGTTTCGTAAGTCCCGCTGCATGCATTTGGAGATCGAGCTGTTCAGTTGCCTGTATGCTATCAAATCTACTGAAGACTGCAGCTTCATTTCCTGTCTAACAGCTATGAGATTAAGAGTGTGATCGGAGAATTTTGTGTACTCCTGCGGCGGGTATTGCAAAACTTAGCTACGACCGCATGGACAGTTTTCACGACCTTGTCATCCATATCGTCCACTTTATCTTCTAGGCACTGACTTTTTTGTAGCTCGACGATAGTTTCTGGGCTCACGGGTGACGACGCATCTGCATTTTGATACTTTATCGAAAATAAATGTAGATGTCTATGGGTCACAGCAACCACCTACCATCAGATGGACTGTGTGCTCATTTGTTACCCTTATTATATAAAATAAAACATTTTACTCTGAGGCGGTATGACACATTCTCTGCCTAGAGGTCTGTCTAAGTAGATGTAATTACATACATAATAGACATTTAGATTTATCTTCGTTTGCGAATCAAAATGCAGATGCGTTGTCACCCCTGAGGACTACGATGTAAATCCTCGTTTCCAGTAAAAATTGTCTCCGGTTCTCTACACTCACCATACGAAACACAGCAGCATCAAGCTGACGTCTCGAACTCAACATCATCATCAAGCTGACTCAACAAAGTCTCGACTTCAGACACAAGTTTGCTCCGGTACTCGGCGACGTTTTCCGGAGAAATACTGGCAAGGCCGGTGTATAGAGCATTACCAGTGCTGTCATCATTCACCAAACAAATCTGTAAACCAATATTTATCATAAACACTAATTATAATTTTTTTTTTAAAAGTAAATATTATGAACTTTTAGAAAATTAAGCGGAAACGAATTTTGTCACACTTTACATTTATTAAATGGATCTTATCTCTTTTTCAGATTTACTTCATTGCTACGGAAACTATATTACTGCAAAAACTATCAGGTAACAATAATATTAAGTATAAATAAAATATTTTCGTTAAAAAATATCGCTAGCCTTAGGCTTTGTATTGGTGACTGGATTCATATATCAATTACAGTTCATCATATACCTACAGTCTACTCGTATTAGAAACCATGAATATTACGGACGTTTCCTGTAGTCGACACCTAGGACACCTTTAGGGCGAAATGTAGTAACAAAACGGCAATAAGACATCATTTGTTATTTATTATAAGCCAGTGCTAGACCACAATCCCGCCTGGTGGTAAATGGTGACGAAGCCCTAGACATAAGCATATCGCGCTGTCTTAGCGTAACAAAAGCCTAATCACTCTTGGCCTTTAGGCGTTCAGATTGTATTCCCTCTTTCAAATTATTCCACTCCTTTACAACAGACAAAGCAAACCGTAACTCCGTAAACTGTCTTCATCAGCCCGTAATAGCCCAAACACTAGACATTTTTATAGGAAAGTCAACTTGGTATTTTCTATCTAGTATAGTTGTATCTAGTATAGTTGTAGCACTAATGAGTAGTGGACTGGGGTAGGACCACCCTCTCATAGAATACAAGCGTAAAATAGCAGCTTAACACTGCTGTGTTTCGTATGGTGACTGTAAAGAACCGGAGACCCTTTTTACTGGAAAAGAGGCATACCATCTTAGTTTTCATGGATGACAACGCATCTGCATTTTGATTCGCAAACGAAGATAGATGTAGATGTCTATGGGCAACAGACTGTGTGCTCATTTGTCACCCTATAAAAAAAGAAGTACATCTCGGTACGTGCCACCTCCTTACCTATTTCTGTTGTCAAATAGCTTGTCTGCACTACTGTATCCTGGTCTGAAAGGTAAAGAAAGCCAGTATAATCATAGGCTATACAAGTTGTAACAGCCTATTTCACGCCCTCACAGGTTGAATCTTCCAAAATACTTTCGTAGTGGGTGTCTGCGATGAGAGAAAAGTATATATGTCAAATTTAAAGTCAATCGGACACATAACTCTGGAAAATTCTAGATGAGTGATTGGGATACCATTGACTCACTCACTTATCTTGAGTCAGTGGTACTTCATTTATATTATGTTCTATTATGAGCAAAATATACGGCTATATATAGAGTGAAAACGCATCTATGGCCTCGTTTGTTAAATCTTGGTTGCAGGTGTACATGGGCAGCAAGAAGCACTTACAATCAGGTGGACTATTCGCTTGTCATTTTAGACCAGAAAAAGTTGCTACATATGGTTGTTTGTTTGATTAGACTGGCAGCTATTTTATCAATAAAATAAATATAATAAAAATAATATCTATACATACATATAAATAAAATTGAAGTATTTGTCTCGAAATAATTGCATTTTATTGAGCTCGGGCTTATTTGAATGCCACTTAGACATTAAAAAAACATATTTTTTATTTTGTTGTCTGTCGAACCGACAACCGATGGGGAGCAAGGTGCTCGAGTGGCAGCCTCGTACCGGTAGCCGAAGTGTGTGGCATTTCTTACGTATACATCACATTAATAATCAATTATTTATTATTCTTTATATCACACTGAATAAACACCCTATGGTATACGTTTATGTAAAATTTATTTGAATAATAATTTATTTGAATTCCATTATTTAAGAGAATTTAAAAATCAACATTTTAAATAAAAAAATTGTGAGTGTAAATGTATACACACGTTCGAAGCGAAACTTCCTTACGGTATCATTCTTCTTTTATTTTATATTTAACATAAGTAGGTTATATATGCAGCCCCGGAGGTGATACGACACAAGAAACCATGATGAATTTGATTTTAATACCGTACTGAATTCCTCCACTATTTCGATAAAGAAGTTTCACATCAAAACTGAAGATGTAGCAGACGTGAATAAAGAAATTTAAATCGCAAATTTTTATTTAAATTTAGCCTTCGCACTTTGAGGATTTATTGCCCACTCAATTTGAAACAGTCGCAAGTCGCAGCAGCAGTACTCGTTGCTCAGTAATTCCTTAAGATGACAAGTGCAGGTAATCGCCTTTGTCATACATATAATTGCCGTAAATCAGCTTACGGCCGAATCTTGCAGTAAATTGATGTCAAGACACTTCAACATCGAACAGGGGCTTAGTCTTACTGTAACTCGGTAAGTTACAATCTCATTTGAAATTATAGTTTTTACAAAGTTAAATAAATTATTAAAATTTTGCAATGTCTTGCAAAAATGATTTGCAAAATCTTTTAAACCTACAACTAACACAATAAATGACTTATTCTATTCTATTCTATTCTAATGATATTATTTTTTCTACCGACTTCAAACAGGAGTAGGTACTCAATCCGACTGTATGTTTTTTTTATGTGTGTTACCAATTTCGATGATTCTATTTTTATTTGAAAGTTGGTGCTTCATATGTGGTCCCATATACATACTTAATCAAGGTTTGACCAATAGTTTTTGAGTTATTTTTAATAACTTATATTATACTTATATTATAAGTCGGTTGTAAAAAAATCAATTATTAAAAAGGAAGTTTAAAAGAGCCGTGGTAGTTAAAGGGCTAAGCGCTACCTATAAATATCACAAGCAATTTGGCTATCAGTTCATTGTAATTTAAAGTTCTAACTTACCACATAGAGACCTACACCTGGCCTTTACCTACACCTATACCGGCAGACACCTATTATCTGCGTGAGAGTGACACAGGTGCTTGATCTAGGATTTATTTTATCGCAAAATTGTCAATCTGCGTTCAAATTGTTGTATTTGTAACAAGGCATACAGAAACCTAGATATTGTATTGATATAGACACGAGACTTCACCAACATGACTGCTTCAAGGCTTGCTGTGATACATGGTAAAGACATGCTACAGACATGTTAAGGTTGTAACAGAAATAGGTCAGCTTGATCAAGGATGGACCTCGCCCTCAAAGAATACCTACTTAAAATTGCAGCTTAAACCTGCTGTGATTTGTACGGTGAGTGTAGAGAACTGTAGACCCTTTCTACTGAAAACGAAGTATTCAAATTAAGCCCACAGCCGTAACAACGCACCTGGATTTTGATTCTTAATCGATGATAGGTGTAGATGTCTATGGGTCAGAGCATCCACTAATTATCAGATGAACTGTGTGCTCATTGGTCACATTTTTTTTCAACAAAAAGTAATCTAGAACATATTTCAGTCTGATATATAATGTATTTTGTCATGTTAAAACGTGTTTAAAATAAATTTGCGGGGATCTTGTACTTTAAGCTTTACAGGGTATATTTATTTTACTCGTTTATGTTTATATATATATCTGTTTTTGCTACATATGCAGTAAAACTACTGCAGGGCGAAGAGCATGTGTAACGTTATGAATTTGTAATGTGTTTTGTGTTTGTGCTGCAGACTTGATACAATGCGTACGTAGAACTACTACGTAAAAACGTAATTCTACTGCGTATCATCATATAACAATATCTATTGATTCAGATCATCACATGTTTTAGATTCGCTATGGGATAGTGCTATAAAAACCCATCACCGCATTTTCTCTCTTTGTTTGAACCAAAAGATATCAAACCTGCTTTTTAGTATTTTTTTTTATAATTTAATAAAATATTTTTTAGAAACAACATTAATTGATAAGACCTAATAGTATTGACCATGAGGAACTCGGTCTATAAACTTGGAAGAAAATAAACCAATTGATTTCCTGAATGAGTAAATACACGCGCTGTTAATCTTCCTCTGGATTATTATCTTTAATATGTCAAACACCGTATCAAAACACCTTTGTTTCTAAGATAACAGCATTCGTAAACCAATCAAGTAGATAAGGAAGTAGAGAAAAGCATTCACATTTGAATAAAGAACTTGTTTATATTTTTTGTTTGCAATATTATGTGCTGGTTTAAAGCGGATGTAAAACACAAATAATTAAGTAAATCAACTTCTTATGTTAATATCTAAGATATAAGACGAGAATTTATTTATAAGTTTATAAATACGGCATGAAGCTAAAGTTAATATCCCTGAGATTTGCTTTGACGGAAAGCATTATACTAAAACAAACTGTCAGACGTAAGGCTGCACCTCAGAAATGAAAACTTCTTAACTTCACAGATTTGTGAACATTATTTTTGGGTAGTTAATTATCTTTTATTAGAAACTTTTTTTATCACTTTATTAATATAGTAATAAAATGTTCATTTATTGCTGTTTAACATGAATAAGAATGATTAATATCTATATAACATACATAAATATAAAAATACATATCAAATTTATAAAATTTTATCAATTTGATTTTCAACATTACTTTCATCAATTTTATGTATTTGAGCGTGACGGTCACTCTAGTTCAGTATCCAGCTTTCCCCATCCCAAATGTGCCCAACGTGCCTCTAAAGAAGTTTTCACAACTATCATACTGTAATACGCATTTTAGGTGGTAGGTCTCCTTTTCTGCCCAGGAGTTCGTCTGGATAGGTCTCTTACCCATTTCTGTCACCAAATAGCAGTGCTTGCACTGTTGTGTTTCGGTTTGAAGGATATGCAGAGCCAATAAAATTTTTATAGAATTTATAATAACTTTTATGAAATGTAACTTGTAGTAATATGATGATAGTCCATACTTACAATCTTTCAAATGCCCGGTTTTTAACTTTTTGATCAAATTATTTAAACAATACATAACTACGAGGGCGCGTGTTTAAGTTCGCGGACTGGGTAGATAGGTAATAAGTGGGGACGTTGCTGAATTATGTGCTAATTAAGCAACATATTATTAGTATAAATACCGGGTTTTATTGTAATTAGATCATTAGTCTTTGAGTTATCGTCAACCAAACATGTCAATCAGGAAGAAATTGTGAAATATCGAGAAAATCGAGTTCCATGCCATTATAAGTTCCTTATCAGTTCAGACTATACTGAAAGAGATGTCATCCATTTACGAAGACTATGTCCAAGTAAAACTATGGTTTACAAGTGGAATAATTTCAATCCTAATACAATTGAAGGAAGCCATAAAGGAGAAAAGAAGGGGAAAATTGACCAAAGGAATCCTTCTTCTGCACGAAAACGTGCCTGTTCACAAGTGCCATGTTGCGATCGCTGACTTGCAGAAGGTGGAGGAATTTCGCCACACCTACCCTATAGTCCTGACCCGGCCCGCAGTGATTTTTATCCATTTTCAAACTTAAAAAAAGAACCTCACGGGAAAAAGTTTTTAAGTGATGAAGAAGTGAAAGAAGCGAGTGAAAGAATTGTATATATTGCATAGAATTTCTTTCGGATTTAAATTATAAATGAGTTTATTGAATAGCTTACAATAATTAGCAAGTAAAGTGAAAAAATCTTAACAGACCGCAAACAACCCATAAAGTATTACTGAGACTTACTTATTGCATAACCACAACCTTACAAAGATGAAACAATTTCCCAACAATAAAATACGGCTAAGGAAATTGTTAAAGTGCCACTTGCTGTGTTGTATGATAAAAAATTGCAAAATTCCCGCATTAATTACGTGAATAATTACGCGATCCCATGTTGGAGTCGACACGTTTTTATAATGGTCGATTGGGACCAGAGGAATCCAATAATTGCGTTAGCAGCGTATCCAAGCTTTGTAAGGTTTATTACGATGTAGGTGACAGTCTATGCCTTCTTCGTCACGTAGTTTGACTGCTCGCCAACTTACCAGTTGCGTAATGCGCCCGTGTTGGTAATTTGTTGTAATGTCTATCACAAGAGAATGTGTTTATGCTCGTACATCATATCCTACGTAACTATACAAACATGTGCTCTCTTGGGAATATTATTGTGATTGTAGCACGACTGGGTCGGCTCAACCGGGCAAGGGCCATGTTCTTACAGAATATCAACGTTAAATAGCAGCTTAATGCTGCTATGTTTCATGTGATGAGTGTAAAAAACCTGAGACTTTTTTTAATGGAAACGAGGCATTAGTTCTCAGTGGTGATAGCATATCTACATTTTGATTCTCAATCGAAAATAGATATAGATATCTATGGGCAGCATCCACTTTCTGTTAGTCTATTACCCTTATTCAAAAAAAAATCAATGAGTTAATTTCATTTTTTTTTCTGAAGCAGAGGCATTGTGTAATTTAACATTGTTATAACTACACCCCGCCACAAAGCAACTGCTGAACTTAGACCTCCCTCAAAGATGTGTTGGGATATAATTGCTATAGCTGCCAAGATCCGTGGGTGGTTTGACAACCGTAATTTTTTTATTTTTCTCTTTTGTATTCGGGATTTACAAAAATATTTTGAAGTCATGTGAAATCCTTAAACTTGCTTTGGGGCAGAGCTGCGGATATTTCGTTACCTTACAAATCTCTCAGAAAACAGAAAAGGCCTGTGCCCAGTAGTGGTAAGGTTGGCTGTAACTAAAATAGAGTAAAGTCTCGCTCTGGTGCCTCTTATGAAACTCATGGAATGATAGAATGGTGGATTTTCTTACACCGCCACTACACTTTATCATTAAAATTATAAATAAATAGAAGGATAATAATGAAGCACAGGAAAGTATGACTTTATAACGTGCAAGAAATTTAATTTACAATTTTATTAAATAACTAGTTGTTCCCCGCGACTTCGCCCGCGTGTTTTTTAGGGTTTTAATTGTTTTGCGCGGAACCCTATTTTTTTTCTGAAATATTGGTAGCCTAAGTTACTCCTTGTGACGTCAGCTATCTGCCAGTGAAAATCCCGTCAAAATCAGTCCATCCGTTTCGGAGATTAACCGGAACAAACAGACAGACAGACAGACAGATAGACAAAAATTTCAAAAATTGTATTTTTGTTATTAGTACCGTATATACTTTCACATGCATTTAGTAAAAAGCTATAATTTTGATATTACAAACAGACACTTCAATTCTATTTATTTGTATAGATATAGTTTGATTTGTTATATTATTAAATATTATATATTTGTTATATTATTAAATATAAATATATATTTGTTATATTATTAAATATTGCCTCCTCTCCTATAAAAAAAAGTTAGTGATACGCAGTCGCAGTTTATGATTACCTATTTTAGTCTATGGTATAATTTCCCGCACTCTCTGCAAACAAAGGTTCAAAATATTTAAACATTGTAAAATAGTTAAAAGTGTTATGAGTGGATTCACATTTTTAAATATAAATTTAACCTTCTAAGTTTGTTCCGCAATATTCATTATTTCAAAATGCTGCGACAAAGCATGCAATAAGTATTTGTTTATTTTGGTAGGCGTGAGTTTTTAATCTTAAATAAACTATGCATCTATTTCATTTAATTATTGCGTTTTATTTAATTTAACAGGAAATTCTAAACCGAAAGGACAAGAATAAGGTTTAAGGAACGACGACGTAACGTAAGAACGAAGTAAAAGCCTTTGTCATAGATATTTTTTTAATTTAACGAATTATTAATTTTAGTAGTATATATAATTTTTAGTTTGTAGACATTAAAAAAGTAATCAAAAATAACGAAATTTAAATCGTGTAGACACGACGTACTTTATGCATGGTAAGTACCAATGAATTTATAACACCCTTCATCTTAAACCGACCGCTAGATGAAACTGTACTAACTAGGTTTACTTCAAATTTGTAGTATATATTGATACATAGATTTAATAAAATACAATGAAAAAAAAAAACAATTTTTAAAATCATCATTTGATAGGCTTCTACTTCGTTTACACATTACACCCTATTTTTGTTTCAGTAAAAAAATCACCAGAGTATAAAAAGGAATTTTTATTTGTTTATCACGTATACCATGCATTCAATTACGATGATTCATTGTTATGAAGGCGCCCAAAAAAAACAAGAATATTCTGTGCCGCATACAGTTATAAACTTTCATTTATACGAATATACATACATTATCTGCCTTGTAAATAATATACAAGCTCTAACTGTGTAATCCATAGAAAATTGTGTAGTAAAATATATCTAAGACATGTGAAGTTCGCTAATACGCATTGGGGCAGCGCATCGGACATTTCCTGGCCCTAAAACCCTCTCAGAAATGAAAGGAGTTACCTGTGCCCAGCAGTGGAACGTGTATAGGCTATAAAATTTACCGTAAAATAATTGGGTAGTCTATACTCCCGGTGCAATTCAAACGAACGTACAATTTTGTCGACAAAAAAAATTAAATATCTTAACGGGCATGCAACCAAATTGTACCTACTGTAATATACTTGTAACAGTTCTAAATAGCTTTATTATATCTCACTTTATCTATTCTGAACAGAATATATATTAGTTTCTTTTCATTGCATTCCTATAACTTACATTCATTCGATTAAAATGAAAATTTGTTGAACTGTTGTGGGCACACACGGAAATATTTATCTATGTATTAAAAAGTTTAAAATATTTATTAAACAACAGTTGCGTTAAAATTCATATAATATAATCGTAATACATGGTTTTTAATGACCCCTGGAAATGAGGTGATTGCAACCAGTCTATTTCTACATGAATTTATATTTAATTTACAACTATCCTCGTGGGTTTCTTACTAGTTGTTACCAGGACTGAGTTTTTTTTTAAACTAGTAGTAAATGACGTTCAATAATAAAGTATTATTTTAATATATCTCTTACCATCAAGTGTCATTAATAATATTATTATCTTTAATAATAAATATTGTCCTTTGTCACTGACACACAATATAATAGTTTTTGGTGTAGAACTTTGAACTTCATTTAATTTCTCAGCCCATTACAAATCACAGTCACAAAACATAGGACTCTCCCAAAGCCTCATAGGCGGAGGATTTGGCCATAGTTGCCACACTTGACAGAGGTTTGTATCAGCAATTTCTTATTTTTGTCTGAACTAATTTTGTGAATTCTCTATTCCCTCACTCTCATAATTTTATGGGATGGCAACCCGTCACGGCCGGAGAGAGACCAGGCGTAGTACCAACGGCTTTACAATCTTCTCGAAGCACTGAAATAAAACACTGCCAGCATCCTAACTCTGAACATTTTGATGTTAATTTTATGAGTTACTTATGACACTGATTAAAAAATAAAATAATTGAAATTATCATGATCATCATATTCATCATACGATAAACATACACCTGTCACCCAGAGAGGTAGGCACAGACTACGGACTTCCATTTGGCACAATCCTGGCACACCACTCTTGCCTTTCTTACGTAAAATATACCTACTTACGCACACATGCTCGTAGGTTAAGTGTAATCTGGTCCTGAATGGATCTTAACTATATTTGGACCCAGTAGATCACGCTTTTGTTAAATGAAACTACAACATAAATTTTACCATTAAATAAACAGGAAAGGGTATTTTTTCAATTTAAATATAGTATTATTGTGTCACATTGTGTGTCTTTTTGCTGACTTACAGCTGATGAGTTTCAGTTAATTGTTTAAAATTATTACAGTATTAAAAATTATTATTTTAATACTGTACAATATAGGATTTTGAAATTATACATTAAATTATTTAATGATTAATTACAATGATAAAGCAGCAATGCAGATGTGTTGGTAGCATCTGCATTGCATAGGTTCTTAATCGAGGCTAGATGTAGAAGTCATACGGCCACAGTACTACTTACCATCGGACTATATACTCATTTGTCACTCTTATTCTATAAAAAATTCATGTTCATGTTCATGCCAGTTTTTCTGAAGCAGGGTCATTTATTTTAAACTACTAGTAATATATTTAAGTGCTTATTTATTAAATACAGTTTTTAAAGTGTTCACAAGAGCTATTAAAGCTGTTCTAAGTACGATACCTTGAAGAGAATAAGAAGTAAACCAGAGTTCAATTTGCCTGCGAGATATATATTATAAAAAATTACAAACTATTTCGGGATTTCGTTACGGCATTCTAGTATTTTTGACATTATGTCGGAACCTTCTTCTAATTTTATCGCTTAAGCCTTAACGACGATTTCTTCTTCTTCTTCGTCATCAGCACATTAAGTCCAATGGTGGACTAGATCCTTTACTGTTGGAGAGATGATATACCTTAATCATATGTTTGAAGATAAGCTTATTCCATCACTAAGAGCAAGCAGGTGTTTCTTTGAGTGGGTCCATTACCTTGCATTTAGAATCCAATCTTCATATCATAATTTTAAATAAATAAAAAACTATTTAAAATATTAGGGGCCAGGAATTCAAATAAGTTTACTTGCGTTATAAGAAATTTCAAACTAATATTTAGCCGAATAACTACTACCATCAGCAGAGCATTATAAAATATCGGAAGCCCATCATTTTATTATGTATCTATATATCGAGCATCGCTATACATTAGAGTTCAACGCGCACGCTTTGAGTATCAGTTCCTAAGTTTAAGTTATTAATAACGATAAAACCCGGGTGTGGGATGGGGACACGACTATCAAAAATATTCAGTAATATTCAACACAAGAAATATATAAAAAATGTTTCAAAAATGTTACACCTGGTAATAATTATTTATTGTAATAATGAATTAAGATGACACCAGCCTTAGGACATCGAGAACAAAAGAGTTCAACGGACTTGCAATAAATGTCTTTAATATAAAGTGTACAACACATAATCTGCTTACATAAAACATATAAACCTCGATAAAATATGAACTTACTTTATTTCAATTGACAAATAACATAAACTTACACACATAAATTTGAACATTCTATCCCGAAGGGTGGCAAAATAGGGAATAATTTTTTTTTATGCTACTGTTTAAACGACAATGAAGATTGTGATGTTACATAGACCACTCAAAAAAGTAAAAAATAATTTTTAATTAAAACTTAAAGCCGATTTCGGAAAGCTAAAAAACAAAAACAAATTATTTCACATTTTGAAGTCTTCAATCCTTTCTATACACTGTCTTTGAAAAAAAAATGTTAACTCTTTTTAGTTATTTGAAGATGGCTTTTACTTTATATGAAATTTTTATTTTTCTTTTTTTTCATTTCTTCACTCAATTCAATATATTCAAAGTAATATTATATAAAATATTTTTTGAAGTTAATGATAAACTTACACTTTAAATATTTTAATAAAAAGCCGTCCAAGTGCAAGTCGGACTCGCGCATTAAGGGTTCCGTACCATCGTAAAGCACGTTTCTAATAGGGGAGCTCCCTTTAATTTTTAATTTATTTAATTTATTTTAATTTATAATAATTTAATAATTTATAATAATATAATATTTAATTTATTTTATTCATGAGATACAGCCCGCTAACAGACAGACGGACGAACGGACTGACGTACGGATAACTCTTTGGGTACGGAACCCTAAAAATTGAGACTTCTACACAGCATAAAACTTCAGCAGTACTCTGCTAACTTTGAATTAAGATTTATGTGATGTGTGAAAATGTGCTATATTCCTCACAAAGTAAAAATCACAAGTAAGAGAAAGCCAATATAGGCATGGACTCCATCACTATACTGATACGGTCTTTTGGCGTTTTCGAGAAAGGGAGTGCGAAAACGGCGCTTTTAATTTAACTCACCGGTACTGTGCGGCCATTAATACTGGGAATATTGCCTGAAATTAGTTGACCGTGTAAAGGTGTAAAGGTGTGGTGGGCATAGGTCAGCTACAGACAAAGCAAGAGGAAATTCTGGCTTAGTTGAAGAGTCCACCTGATGGTAAGTGGTTGCTGTGGCCCATAGACATCTACATTTATCCTCGATTACGAATCAAAATGCAGATGCGTTGTCACCCGTGAGGACTAAGATGAAATGCCTCGTTTCCAGTGAAAAGGGTCTCCGGTTCTCTACACTCACCATACGAAATACAGCTGCATCACGCTGATATTTTACGCTGGTATTCTGTGAGAGCGTGGTCCTTCCCCGGTCAAGCCGACTCATTTGTGCTACAACTGTACCAGAAATATAGCTGCAGCATGCCGCTACCACGTATCATCCTGATAACATTTCAAAATAATAAAAAAAACTGCGATTGCCAACCCGCCTATCTAGCGTGACAGCTATGTCACAATCATAGACCAAAAATAAAAAGAACTGTGTTTGTCAACACAGGAAAGGAAAGAGTAAATAAAGATGAAATTTGTAAAAGAGGCCTATGGTTAGCAATAAACTTGTATAGCTTGTAATGAAAAGTCCACTGCTGAACAAAGGCCTTCCCATAGATTGCTTCTTAGGGAGTTGTCAGGCTTTGCAGGTGTGTTGGTAACCACAATTTTTGTTGTTTGTCTGTGGTTTTTGTACATATCTTTATGTATATCTATTCCATCACATGGTAAGTGAAACCTGAGATATCCAAATCAATCCTCGATTAAGAATCTCAATGAAGCTGCTCTGTCACACATTACGACAGAATGCCTCATTATCAGTAATAAGGTTCAACAGTTCTCTACACTCACCATAAGAAAAACAATAGAATTACACTTTTCCATTGTTTAACTATTGTGTCTATTTCGCGCTCAAGGAACCTGTTAAGGTTATATTACCTTCTTATAGGCATATTTACCTTCATCAATAACTACGTTCTGAAGAATTGCTAGAAAAGTCAACCAATAGTTTAGACGATGCGATAACCCAAGTAGATGGAGTGACGACCTGGTAAGACATGCAAGAAGTCGATGGATGCAGGTGACCGTGCTTTGTGGCATTCTTTAGGGGAGGCCTATATTCAGCATTGTACTTGTGAAAGGCTGTAATGATGATGATGGAGCTAATCTAATGATAAACTCGGATCCTTCCCTTAGCAACGCCTATAAAATCACCCATAAAACTCTACAGGACAATATCATATTAATATTTTAATTATGTGTAAACTTTTGTCATTTAGTCAAATTTAAATTACAAGCGCAATATCTGTTTATTATGAAAGGAAGACAAAAGTTCATGATAGACCAACGATATGGCTTGAAGTGTGATTTAAATCACAGTAAACCCACAGATATTTGCCAACAAATGGAAAATATTAAAACATTGCTTGGAAATACTTCAGTAATTCCATGCGAAAATCTGTTACAAGACAAACTCTATAACGTTCTCCAATATCACGATAAATTCAAAAACGGTACCTACGTTTGTACAAAAAGCTCAAAAGTTTCCACTTTATCACAAAGTACATAAGTTGTGCTGCTTGTTAATCAATAATTGACAATGGTCCAATTACATAGCTCGCAAAACCGCAATTGATGGAAAAGAAAGATTTTCGATTGACAGCCCTCTACTGTAAAGGGAAATAAAGAGTGACATTAGAAGTAGTAGCTTGATAGATGCAGGTGTCTCATGAACATCGTTTGTTAACTTGTAATGGGTTTCAGTAATGATGATAGAGATAATAAAATAGTTAAATTTCTAAGGAATAAATGGCATTACTCATACATATTCGATGTTTTAAATTGTTAACTAATTTATTTATTTGCTGATTTAGACATTTTTTTCATTGTCATTGCAGCCTTCATAATTCCAATGCAGAACATAAGCCTACCCAAGGAACGCCACAAGAAACGGTCCTGAGTCACCTGCATCCATCGACTTCCCGCAGGTCTTACCAAGTTGTCACTCCATCTAGTAAGAGCCCACCACCACCCAACACTTTGCCTAGTATAAAAAATAATACTATATTTTTGTAATTTAAATAATTTTAGCTTTTTTTTATTTAAATAATGTTATACTACACATTATAGCAGTCGCAATTCGAGTTGAAATTATTCAACATTTATTTAAACTAATTTCAATGACAATATAAATGTGAAAGTATGTTTGTTCGGATTTTTTTTCTTCAAAGGTATGTGATTGAATAGAAAGGTTAATTAAGTGTAGAAATCTATTATGTCGTGAAATAGAATATATAATAGTTAATAAAAGATATAATTTAATTTAAATTTATGCTCAGTAAAGTGGACGGGTAACAACGATTATTGCCATATAATAATGTATAGCAATTACTAGAAGAGTTGTGTGTAATGAATTTGATTAAATATAATCTTAAAAATTGAGGTAAATACTTAAACTTTCATTTTATTTAGTACATAATAGTTTATATATAAAAATAATTTTTTATAGAATTAGGGTGACAAACGAGTACACAGTGAACCTGGTGGTAATTGGATGCATTGACCTATGGACATGTACATGTAACCCCAATAAAAAATCAAATGCAGATGCATTTACAAGCCTGAGGACTAAAACGGAATGCCTTATTTCCAGTAAAAAGGGTCTCCGATTCTCTATACTCAACGTAGGAACACAGCAGCATTAAGCTACTATTTTATACTGGTATTCTCTGAGAGCGTGGTTCTTCCCCGGTCGAACCGACCCTGTCGTATTACAACTGTAATATATCTGTAGTATGGTTCTACTACGTGTGTACTACATTCTTTATCACTTCTTAGCAATAATAAACACTTAAATACCACAATCCTCCAAGTTAAATCAACACATACTAGTCTAGACTCCATGGACACCTCACAAAAAATTCAAAGAAATAAAATTAAAATGTTGGCAAAACTTAAAGTTAAGAGAAAAATGCCTTAGATGTCTTTCTTAACGTCATACTGAAACTCAAAAGTAGAAGTATGTTTGGCACTATACGCATCTAGAAGGAAAATAAACTCTACTACCTTGCAAAAAAAGAAATCTTAAAATATAAGATTAAAAAGCATCAGAATAATTGTAGTAGCAGCAGTGTGCAGTTTCAACGTGCTATGTTTAAACGCAAATTATTTCAGCTAGTAACAATTAAATTATTCGACAAATGATTACATGGGATTTCATGTAATTATAGTATTAATATTATTGATATTATTCTTGTTTTGCAATATAATATTTAAATATTTATTTTGTACACGACAAATGGTGAAGTATAATGGAATGTTACAAAATAACTAATAACTTATTTTACCATATTATAAGAAATAATCTTATTTCATACTAATATGTTAAATGATATGTAGATAGTTATAAGATCTTAAATACCAAATCAATCGTACAGAACAAATGCTGCTTTACAAGTAAAAAAAAATGACTGCATAATATTGTAAAAGCAACAAACTTGCATCTGTTTTGCATCTTTTTGCATCTGTTTTGACGGCTCTGTGGCGCAGTAGCGTAGCGATGAGTTGCAGCGCTGGGGGCCGCGGGTTCGAATCCCGCACAGAACAAGTATTTGTACCTACAAATAATTGTTCCGGGTCTGGATGTTTGTCCTTGTGTAATTTATGTTTGTACACTGCTTTCACGATACAGGAGAAAATCTTAGTGTGAGGGTAACGTTTAAACCAAAACAAAAGAAATTCGTAATACATAATGAGGTCAAAGATACAATGGTAAGGTGTTCGCTCCAATTATGGTATGGTTGATTAGTTTCATTTAATGACGTATATGGGTAAAATATTTCACATTCATTACACTCACCCATATCAGTTTTGTTAATTGATATATATGAATAATTCATATAATATAGCTACATTGTTGCAAATAAGTCGATTTGTTCAGACACGCTCATTTGATTTCCTAGTGATCATCAAGCATACCATGATTGAATTGCTCTAAGCGATCACCTTACAGTTTTATTTTTGACCTCATTAAGTATTACAGATGCAAGTTTGTTGCTTTTACAATATTATGCAGTCGTTGTTTTTACTTGTAAAGCAGCATTTGTTCTGTATGATTGATTTGGTATTTAAGTGCTTATGACTACCTACATATCATTTAACATATTAGTAAGAAAGAAGATTATTTGTTATTATATGGCAAATAAGTTATTAGTTATCTTGTAACATTCCATTATACTTTACCATTTGTCGTGTACAAAATAAATATTTTAATATTTTACAATACAAGAATAATATTAATAATATTTATACTATATTTACATGAAATCCCACGTAATCATTTGTCGAATAATTTAATTGTTACTAACTGAAATAATTTTCGTTTAAACACAGCACGTTGAAACTGAATACTGCTGCTACTACAATTATTCTGATACTTTTTAATTTTATATTTTAAGATTTCTTTTTTTGCAAGGTGGTAGAGCTTACTTTCCGTCTAGACGCGTCTATTGCCAAACATGCTTCCACATTTGAGTTCCAGTATGACGTTAAGGAAGACATCTAAGACATTTTTCTCTTAGCTTTAAGTTTTGCCAACATTTTAATTTTATTTCTTTGAATTTTTTGTGAGGTGTCCAAGGACTCTAGACTATTACGGGATACACTTCTACTCGTATGAAATAAAGCTCAAAAAAGAGATTAAAAAAATACTTCCGAGATAATAAAAAGAATTATACCTCATCGTAATCCTTTTGAAACTGAAATAGTATGTTTACCTTGTAAAGTTTCTACTCGACAAATATCTCGTCATCATTGATATAATATAGTTATAATAATAATTATATAACCTAAACATATCAAGTTTGTATTAAAATTATGGAATCATTTAATTATACCAGTAACTAAAGTTATTACTCCAAGCTCCTGTTAAAGGTCATGGTCTATAATCTACTAAATGATATGGATGGTTATGATTTATTATCATTAACTTACTTCTCTAGAATAAAAAGTTCTAAGAATAGAAATTACCTAAGATTAAATAACAGCACCAGCAGATTCTAAAATTAAAAGTAAAATTTGTATAAAAATTAAAATAAATAGTATAAAAATGGTAGTAGTTAGAGTTTGTTCTTCTTAATAAAGTTAATATTAAATGTCCTGCAATTATATTAGCAGTTAAACTAGTATGTGTTGATTTAACTTGGAGGATTGTGGTATTTAAGTGTTTATTATTGGTAAGAAGTGATAAAGAATGTAGTACACACGTAGTAGAACCATACTGCAGATATATTACAGTTGTAATACGACAGGGCCGGTTAGACCGTGGAAGAACCACGCGTTCAGAGAATAATAGCGTAAAATAGCACCTTAATGCTGCTGTGTTCCTTACGTTGAGTGTAGAGAACTGTAGACCCCTTTTACTGGAAATAAGGCATTCCGTTTTAGTCCTCAGGCTTGTCAATGCATCTGCATTCGATTTTTTATTGAGGATACATATAAATATCCATAGGTCAATGCATCCAATTACCACCAGGTTGACTGTGTACTCGTTTGTCACCCTAATTCTATAAAAAGTGTGATTTTTTGTATATAAACTATTATGTACTAAATAAAATAAAAGTATAAGTATTTCTCTTAATTTTTAAGATTATATTTATAATTAATAGAATAAAAAATAAAATGATGTGTCTTACCTAGTATGAAGAGCACCTCCCGCCCTCCCTCAATTGCGTGCACTATCCCCGTCACCACTAATCTCAGCACCGCTATTCCCAATACCACTACACTAGGCAAGACACACCACTGACGATAATACGACACGTGTTTTGCCTCTACACGAGGCATCCTCAGGTGATATAGACTCTACGTGGCTAACCGCTAAGAGAGCGGCGAGCCAAAGGCTCTCTATTATTAGAGAGCTGCTCTCTAATAATAGAGAGCCTCGCAATATGGTCGTTTGTCAACCTCACGGTGATCGGCGATTGGTTGCGTGGTTAGAGGGTGAGCATTGCGCGTCGGTTTGTTTTTAATTTTACAAACGGCTGCGTAAGTCCAGCAGTGATTGGTCGCATGTTTTATCGCATGACGCAGTCACTCGCTCCTTAGGTAGAGAGCGGTTGCATCATCGGTCTGTATAAAAGGCACTTGTTTTGGCTCGCCGCTCACTTAGCGGTTAGCCACCGTAGAGTCTATATCACCTAAGGATGCCTCGTGTAGAGGCGAAACACGTATCGTATTATCGTCAGTGGTGTGTCTTGCCTAGTGTAGTGGGTATTGGGAGTAGCGGTGCTGGGATTAGTGGTAACGGGGATAGTGCACGCAATTGAGGGAGGGCGGGAGGTGCTCTTCATACTAGCTAAGACACATCATTTTATTTTATAACGCGGATATTTGTGAAGTAATTTTTTCTAAAAGCTTTTAGATTATATTTAATCAAATTCATTGTAATGAGTCTTCTAGTAATTGCAATACATTATTATATGGCAATATTCGTTGTTATCCGTCCACTTTAGTAAGCATAAATTTAATTTAAATGATATTTTTTATTAAATATTCCATATTTTTTCCATAACATAATAGATTTCTACCCTTAATTAACATTTCTATTCAGTCACATACCATTGAAGAAAAAAAATCCGAACAAACATAGTTTCACATTTATATTGTCATTGAAATTAGTTTAAATAAATGGTTTTAAGTCTGATTAATAATTTTAATTGAATATAATTCAATTTAATTTTAATTTAATTCATATGTAATTTATATTTCATTTCAAATGTAACTATGGTCTGATGGATTGAAATAAATGTTTATTATTATTTATTGCGACTGATATAATGTGTAGTACAATATTATTTATACTAAAAAAGCTAAAATTATTTAAATTACAAAAATGTAGTATCTGGGGCCACGGAAGTGCCCTGTACTGTACTATGGAGAATTATTTACCCTTATAAGCAATGAATTTAAAAAAACATTTACTTCTAAAACATTCTCCAGAAACAGTCACAGGGCATTTAATGAGAAGGCGACAGTAGGAAGTCATAAAAGCAGACGAAGGTTATATGACCTTTACCATGAAAGAACATATAATCCTTCCGATGCTTTTAAAGAATATGTCAAAAATTATACTAAAACGTTTAAAAGAGTTTGCTCCACAGCCAAATCGTTACATATTAGCTACAAAATTAAGACGGCTAAGAATAAAATTAATATGACGTGGAGTATAATTAGCAGTGAAACCGGTAAAGACAAACCTCGTAACTCAAACTATCAATTAAAAATTAACAATGAATTGACTAAATCAAATCAAAAAGTCGCTGCGGTATTTGAGAAATATTTCAATGATATTCCTATCTTGAAGAACTACAGACCGATATCCCTTCTGAGCCGCGTCTACGTGCTGTTTTCGAGAGTCATTACAAATCGTCTCGCGCGCAGACTTGACGACTTCCGGCCTCCCGAACAAGCCGGTTTCCGAAAGGGCTTTAGCACCATAGACCACATACATACCCTTCGGCAAGTTGTACAGAAGTCCGAGGAGTACAATTTGACACTATGCCTGGCATATGTGGACTATGAGAAAGCCATTGATTCTGTCGAAATTTGGGCGGTGCTGCAGTCCCTTCAGCGGTGCCAAGTTGACAGCCGGTATATCAAAGTGCTGAAGTTCTTGTATAGTAGGGCTACGATAGCTGTCCGAGTACAGAACCAAAATACGAAACCTATCCAATTGTAGAGAGGTGTAAGACAGGGTGACTTTATATCCCCGAAACTCTTCACCGCTGCATTGGAAGACGTTTTAAAATCAAAAATTAATTTTATAAAAGATCCTTTGAAACTTTTAAGTTCAAACTTTGCTTAATTATAATATTTTTTTATATAGGATAGCGTGACAAACGAGCACACAGTCCATCTGATGGTAAGTGGTTACTGTGACCCATAGACATTGACATCTACATCTATCCTCAACAGACTCAAAATGCAGATGCATTGTCACCCGTGAGGAGTAAGACGGAATGCCTCTTGTCCAGTAAAAAGGGTAATGTGAAATTCATTTTGTAGAAAGATGCATATTATTATTTATTGCTCATAAAATTTACTTCTTAAATATTAGCAAGTATACACGAGAAGCAATTAGTCCATATCTTTATTAAGTAAGCTACGATATTACATCGAAAATTATTCTTACTTATTAGGCTGGGTTTTGGCGTGCGAGGCTTTTTTTTCTTTTATACTTTTTCTGCCGAAGTAATGTATGTGTGTTGTAAACGCATAAAGTCATGTATGCAGTTGTAAATAAGATAACATCATCATCACCATCATCATCATCATTACAGGCCTTCATATAAATCATATAAAATCCAAACTTATAGTTTTAATGAGATGTGTACACGAGCGAACCACATTTTGATGACATTAAAATTTGAACGTGTTTTCCAAAAACTGGTCTTAATGAAGTACAAAAAGTTAAAAATAAAATAATAAAATAACTTTTAACTACAATTTCTTTCATCATTATCACCATTATTACAGTCCTTCACAAGTCCACTGCTGAACGTAGGCCTCCCCCAAGGAATGCCACAAAGCACGGTCCCGAACCACCATTGACTTCCTGCATTTCTTACCAGGTCGTCACTCTATCTAGTGGAGGGACGCCCTATACTTTGCCTGCTGGTACGAGGCTGCCACTTAAGAACTTTTTTCCCCATCAGTTGTCGGCTCTGCGAGCTATAAGGCTGGCTCATTGCCACTTCAGCATACTAATTCTTTGGGCTATGTCGGTTATTCTGGTTCTACTGCGGATATCCTCATTTTTAAATCTATCACGCAGAGAAACGCCGAGCATAGCCTTCTCCATAGCTCGCCGAACGACTTTCAGCTTCCTCATATGGTCATTAGTTAAGAACCACGTCTCAGATCCATAGGTCATCACTGGCAACAGGCACTGATTGTACAGTCTCGTTTTCAAGTTTTGAGGTATACCTGACGAGAATATGTGCCGTACTGGTAACATGCACTGGTTGTACAACCAGTACAAGATTACATATAAAAAATTAATTAATTTCTAAACCTTTGAGGATTGTAATATCAAGAGAAAGGTCAAAGATGTTT
The DNA here is from genome assembly GCA_963668995.1 of Parnassius mnemosyne. Lineage (NCBI taxonomy): Eukaryota > Metazoa > Arthropoda > Insecta > Lepidoptera > Papilionidae > Parnassius > Parnassius mnemosyne. Next base: position 11,806,685 of record CAVLGL010000093.1, read on the forward strand.
TAAACAAACATAAAAAAAAACAGTTGTATTACATACAAGAATAATATGCACGCATTCAAAACAAGCTTTTGTCAAACACGTGTGGTCCTTTCCTGAAGCGTTTGCACTTAATAAACTCAAATTATTATGCTACATCCAAAACTGCCCACGCGGACGCCGCAAGATAATTCGAAGCGTTATCTTAATGTTAACCGACCGTATATAGTTGTAGACAATCGCAATACACGAACGCAATACTAAGAGTTTAATTTAAACGGGGAGACGCCGCGCCATTCAAACGTAAACCTGATTTGGTTACAGTCAAAATGCTCGTCGCCAAGAAGCGGTTAATTTACGGCAATAAGTCGCGAGTTTAACCGTAAACGGCTCAATTGAAACTAGCGTCTGCATTCAAATAGCTTTATAATGCAAGCGGGATTAGGTTAACGAATACGACATGGACGACTTCAAATGACATCAACGTTGCTAAAGAAGATTTGTAGGAATTCTTAGAATGTTTTAGTACGTTTTAAAACCGAATGGAATTTTACAAATGCGGACTTGCTATGCAGAACTAGATGCATTACATTTTGTAACTTTTCCTGTCTCCATCCATCCATCGTAGCCTATAAAAGGCCACTACTGAACATAGGCCTACCTCATAAGAGGCAGTTGCCATAGTTACCACGCTTGGCAAGCGGATCGGCAACAGCAGTTTTTTATTACCTAATTAAGTTATTATTAAAAAAATGCTGCTGCCTATCACCTATTTCAGTTTCCTTCTGTCACTTTTTATTACACTCACATGTGTGGTAGTGGATATTCTTACACCACCACTAGACTCCTATAATAAGAACTAACGATAGAATTGTCTTAAAGATAGAATTTGTACACCAATACGAAATTATTCAAAAGTGCTATTTTTATAATACTTATTTAACATTCTAAGAAAATTAAATAATACACTTTTATGTATAAAGTAATGTAAAAGTTAAAGGTATTCTAAAATGTGTTATCAGTCAATTAAACAATATAATCTTTATTGAACACCTTTAAAATATACAACACTACACAAAATATCTCAATGATCCAAGATTTATTTCCATCAAGTGGTTTTAAAAATTTTAAGCGATCTGTGTATTATAAAAATAATATTATAAAAATAATATTATTAATATTATTTTTATAATACACAGATTTTTTTATTAATATTATTTTTATAATACACAGATAAGCGCGACATTTTTATTATCTAGATATAACTGATTTTTCAAATTGCGTAATATAATATGTTTCAGACTTAAGTATTTAGTGACTAGTAAAGGTTTGTTTTTGTTGTTAGCTGACTTCACATATACTCTAAACATTTTATACCTCAGACTTGCAGGTTGCATTACGATATTTTGTAGCTGTTAATACGTGGTCAATCAGCGATCGATAAACTTCCGTCTAATCCCTTGGCTACTCTGCCACCCACTTTTGCAACATAAGTTGTTCTACCATTTTTTCTTCAATCATTCTGTCTACGTGTTCAAACCATTGGCGCATTTCTTTCTTAATCCTAATCAAAACATCTTCTTGCAGACCACACTTTTCTCTTATTATACTGTTACTCACCTTATCATTTAGAGTCAACTCTATCATGTTTCTTAGTTCGATCACATTTCCACAGTATAAATTTTACTCTACTCTCTCTCTTTTTCTGCCACACCCAAATTTCACTACAACATATTAAGGTAGGGATTAACACAGCATTGTAATTAATTTACTGCGTGAATATATGTGAGAATAGTGATACGTGTTTTCATTGACACATTTTAACTTCCCACAGTAAAGTGAAGTTCCCTATTAAAAAATATTATTGTATGATGTTTTTGCAATGTCGTCCCCTATAATAGTAATAATAATTTTTTTCCATAGAATTAGTGTGACAAATGAGCACACAGTCAATCTGATGGTAAGTGGATGCTGCAGCCCATAGACATCTACATTTGTCCTTGATTAATAATCAAAATGCCGATTCGTTATCACCCCAGTGGACCTTGATTGTAAGAGTTTGCTGTTGCCCATAGACATCTACATCTATCCTCGATAACAAATCAAAATGCAGATGCGTTGTCACCCGTGAGGACTAAGATGGAATGCCTTGTTTTCAGTAAAAAATAGTCTCTGGTCCTTTACATTCACCACACACAGGTCTACCGCTGCAGCATGGCTCTACCAAATCCACACATAACAACGCATTGAGCTGCTCTTTTCGCTGGTATTCTGTGAAAGTGTGGTCCTACCCCGTGCTACTACATTAATATAGCTGCAGTGTAACTACCTCGCAATAGTAATAGTAATTTATTTAATTTAATTTATTTAAGATTAATGAAACTAAGTATCTAATTTAACTTTATTATTATTAATGTGAAGTGAAAACTGCTTTAGAAACGTTGTGGCTTGAAACTCGATGAAACGAAATAGCACTAAAAAGAGACAAACATATACATCTATATGATTTTGCATGCAAGAGAATGAGATAGAATACTGTAACAAACTATTCCACTTTTGATATTAGAAATTATCCTCAAAAGTATTCAAATAAAAGGACACTACTCGGTAACAAACCCTCTTTACAATCAAAACCCCAATTACATGATAACACCAAAGTATGCAAACGAACAGCATCACTACCCATCTCAATGTAACACAGGGCAGCCTCTCAGCAACACTACCTTCCTTGCCTACACTAGTAGAATACTGCAACGGACATAGTAACGACAGCGGGACTCTTAGAATTACAGACTAATGTCTCTTAGTCGCCTGTGCGATACTTTATACTGCTAAAACAAGTGGGAGATTCTACTATACTATTCTTCATTAGTTCGTATTTCCTTTTATTTTTTTACCCTCATTCCTAACAATACAGTATATACAAACTATACAATAATCCTACACTGATACACTTCTACCGAGTGTGAACTGGACATATGATTTATTTGTATATGACACTATTCGAAGAAGGGAACAAACATTTAAAGTTACTTAAAGTTTCAGCCTATAGCATAGCTGGGCACGAGCCTCCTCTCATTCCTGAGAAGGATATGGACCGATATGTCCACCACTCTTCACTTGTACATATTGGTAGACTTTACATGTTTCCTTACGATAAGCTTTTCTATCACTTAATACGAGATACAATCACTTAATACAACACTTAAATTTCAATTTACAATTTCATAGGATTCCACAGCTACAAACAGATAACAGGTATCATAAAATTATAACGAGCGCTTAGCCCCCGAGCTACCACGGCTTGTCATCGATAAAAACCTATAAATATGTAAATTGTTTTAAATGACTCATTTTAAATTTACCCTAAGATAACACTTGCTCGTTAGGTTTCAGTACGCTAATCAGTTTTAAGTACACAGAGACAATAACAAACCATTGGTACAGACCCCAATTGCAGTAAACTCGCTCCAAATTGTATTGGAACCCAGAGCACGAAGCTCTCATGAAGTCAATGTACTTGAAATATTACGTCTTGCAATCGTTACCAATGGGTAACGATTGCAAGACATGATGAGACAGAAACTCAGTTATGCGACAGATCAGGTTTTTGCGTTCCTAGAGGCCCCAGATTCTACTCCCACAAGCCCAAATAAGTTAGTCCATGTACAAATTACATAAAACTTTACAATAGAAATTCTTAGAATTAGACAAATTTTATTTTATTATTATTATTATTAATTATAATTACAGCCCAACATAAGTCCAGTGCTGAATATAGGCCTCCACTAAAGATTGCCTCATAACAAGGATATTTACCATTGGCAAGCTTGGCTGTAGCGTGGGTTGACAACTGCAATTATTATTGGGTTGTTATAAGGAAGAAGCTACTGAAATTTCCTGTTTCAGTTTTTTATTACGTGGTAGCCGTGCTATAGTTATTACTGGAAAAGCTGTAGCACGAATGGGTCGGCTCGACCGGGAAAGAACCGTGCTCTCACAGAATACCAGCGTAAAATAGCAACTTAACGCTGCTGTTTCGTATAGTGAGTGTAGCTGACAATGCATGTGTATTTTGATTCGTTATCGACAATAGATGTAGATGTCTATGAGTCACAGCAACCACTTACAGTCAGGTGGACTGTGTGCTCGTTCGTCATCCTTATGCTATAAAAAAAGCCTCTTACGATACCCACGGGAAAATTGGAAAGTGAATTCTCTTACGCTGCCCTACTACGTGACAAATTTTCTGTCAACAGTCTTCATAGTATTTAGTATAAAATAAAAGCTAGAGCAAATTCTTAATACAAATATTACAAAACTAAATCTAAGAATGCGCTTCGACAAAGCACATTACGAATGAAATCATATTTCCCATTCGCACACTAAAACCATATTATTACGATACCAACTGTTCTAAATTGCATTATAATGAGCCACTTAGTTTTATTTAAATGGCATCTGAAGTGCGCTAGAAGAAAAATGACTAGGCGTCTGTAATGAAATTTATGAGGGATCTAGACATCGATCACTAATAAAAAAACTAGATACACAATCAGTGACAAAAAATGTCCTTAACGAATGAGCGCCCACTTGAACATTTGGGTGCGCTTTTAATTTGTACGTATCTTTGTGTTTACAACTTTACGCAATGAATTTCAGGTTGAATTTACATTAATGCATTTTTATTTCAACGAGAATTACGTCAAAACAATAGGCATCAGTTTTAAGAGAACTTTTGCATGGGGTTGTGTATCTAGTTTTATATTAGTGATCGATGAGTCTAGTATAATAATTTGTTCTCGTGATTTAAAAGCGATGTAACTGACGCTGTTTAATACATAAATCCAAGTCCAATACATTTAACATATTATATAAAAATGTATTTTTCTTTTTTCGTATTCCATACGTTCCTAAACCATTAATCCGATTACGGTGAAACTTACGTATTCTAACAAAAAAAAACTCAATACGTGCTGTGCTGATTCCTAATAGCTAACTTTTAAAGAAGCTTTGTACTAAACTTTAGAATAACAAGCATTTTAAAGTTTAGTACGAAATCTACTTCGTGAATCTCACAGTATATTATTGCGTTGCATTTAAAAGCCTTAAATTAGCAAATAGGTTTACAAATAACATTTTTTTATAAAACTGAAGTGTTAAGCGAACAAACAGTCCACCTGATGGTAAGAAGATACTGCGGTCCATGGACGACTGCAGCCAGCTTCAAGCAAAGGAGGCTATAGATACGTTGTTACTTTTGAGGGTTAAGATGGAATATTTCCAGCATGTAATTATACTGCTTCTATATACACTCTATATTTTGACTGTCTCGTTGTTCTATTCTAGGTCTAGATCTAGGTCCGCTTAGTTGTAGTAGTGTTCCGGGTTCTAATCCCCGGTCGGGCCAAAAAATCAGTTATTGAGGTTGTCCGTCAATAAATTCTCAGTAAGGAGTCAGGAAGTTGGCGGTATCTCACCCCCTTTAGTTGGTCCTGCGCCTGATCTCGCTCCGGTCGTGTTCGTTTACCGTCCCATCGAAATATGAGAGTGTTGGAATAGAGAGTGCATCTGTGCTCGCCCATACATTTGGGCACTATAATCTTCCCCTGCGCCGTTCGCTAGTCGCCATAGAGACTTGCCGCTGTGACTGAAGTTGGGTCTGGAGAACATTACATTTTGATATCATTTACTCTATTTGCCATTTGGTAAGAGGGTGGTATCTAACCAAACGTACTATTAAACATATAAAATCTATTTATAAAGACTAGTGGTGTTTTACTATTTTAAAACTTGCAACAAAACTCAATTTGTTATCTCCTTAGCCGGATGTTGGTAATTACTCTGTGAAATGTGCTTATATGTAATATCCTATTCCTCAAAACTTAAAAAAAATGAAAATTTTTGACAAAAAATAAACAACCGCAAATCTGTTGCCAAATTATTCTTACACATAGGAAAGATAATTTGTTCAAAGTTTTAACACTTAATTTTTAATACTTATAATTCGTACAAATAGGAGATATAATTTGTATAAAACTTTGTACAAATTATATCTCCTCCCAACACCACTACACTAGGCAAGACACACCACTGACGATAATACGACACGTGTTTCGCCTCTACACGAGGCATCCTCAGGTGATATAGACTCTACGGTGGCTAACCGCTAAGACTTAGCGGTTAGCCACCTTGTTGGGAGTAGCGGTGCTTGGATTAGTGGGTGACGGGGATAGTGCACGCAATTGAGGGAGGGCGGGAGGTGCTTCTTCATACTAGGTAAGACACATCATTTTATTTTATAACGCAGATATTTGCGAAGTAAATTTTTGTAAAAGCTTTTATATAATGGATTTCCGCAAAGTAACGCCTGATTCTATTAATTACATTAAATTATAACCAATTTCTAAAATAACTTACTATATAATACATAAAATTATTGAACATTAAAATTTCCGGTTGGAGTTTAGTTCAGTTTTGTCCTCGGCGACAACTTCAGAATAATTGGAATTACTTGATGATGAATTTAATTTATCGTTATTATCTAACTGGAAACCACTTTTACGGCTAATGACGGGTAAAGTGCCATTTAATCTTGGTAATTAGGGCAAACAACACGTCTGCACTTTATGATGTTCTTGTGTACTGTGGCTCACAGCATTCATTACCGTGAATGGACTGTCCGATCGTTTTTCACACTTGCTTGTATGAATAAATATTATATTCAACCAAAAATCACTTCTGAACATTGGCCTTTCTTACAAATTGTTACAAAGTTGCCCTGATGCACAATGCAAATGTCTTACATCATACTGCCGTAGACTTTTTTCCTATTTTCCTAATTGTCCGAACATATAGCTCGTAGGAACAACAGTCCTTCGAGCTTTATGTTTGGACAATTGTCACATTAGTACACACAGTGATATTATACATCTTATTCTTGTTCTAATGCGAAACTTTCGTTACGTATTTCATCTTCCAGGAAATGGCTAGAAAATCAATCATGAATTATTTTATTTATTTATGTAAGCTTTCTCATATATCGTATATAAAAAGGTGGACTTAACTTGTCACAAGGCATTCTCTCCAAGTCTACCATTAGGTGGAATAGAGAAGGTGAGAAGCAACAAATTATAGAAATCATAAATGTTAGTATATTATATCATTTACTTTCACTATGAGGTGGCTTTCCTTTTATGCTTAGGCGTCATTCTGCGTTGGTATCACCCTTTTTACTGTTTCTGCGGCCAAAACAGCAATGCTTGAAGTGCTGTATGTCTGTATGTACGTCAACTGGTCTGTAGAGCATAGAGAACCAGTGTAATTACAGAATTACAGGCTGTGAGGCATACCATCTTAGCCTTTAGAGATGACAACGCATCTATATCCTTCTTTGTTTGAAGTTGTTTGGAGGTGTTCATGAGGTGCAGTAGCCACGTACCAACAGGTGGATTATAAGTTATTTTTATACGTGGTAGAGTCATGCTACAGCTATATTAGTAGTATAGCTGTAGCACGAATGGGTCGGCTCGACCGGGGAAGGACCACGCTCTCGCAGAATACCAGCGTAAAATGACGGCTTGACGCTGCTGTGTTTCGTATGGTGAGTGTAGAGAACCGGAGACCCATTTTACTGGAAAACAGGCATTCCATCTTAGTCCTCACGTGTGACGACGCATCTGCATTTAGGTTATTTATTGAGAATAAATGTAGATGTCTATGGGTCACAGCAACCACTTACCATCAGGTGGACTGTGTGCTCGTTTGTCACCCTATCCTATAAAAAAAATTTCTTCAGTTTTATAAAAAATATTTGTCTTTATTAAACTATTGTTGGATTTAACAATCAGTTTAAAATATTTAGGTGGATAAGTTCATTAAAATTGGATAAATTTAAATTTATAAGGAGAAATTTTAATTTACTACGTGTAGTGAACATCGAAAGTAGTCGTACGTATTTATTGGCATCTATTAAAACAGGAGTGAAATTAAACTTATATCATTCCAAAGGTATTGTGTCATAGATGTACAGAAAAAAATATGTGTGTATGTTGCCGTTAAGGCAGGTGCTATATAAAGTGAATATACACACATGATTTTTCTTTACAAGACCCTGATCAAATGAATATAAATTCATAATCGTTTAATTTGACATTGGGATTGAGCCTTTTCTTCCAACGTCGAAAAATATTTGAAAAAAAATTAATGCAAAAAAATACAAAGTGTTGTTTCCATTTCTTACAAAATTAGTTATCTTTATTTCATTTACTGTATACTTTCTTCTACTGTTTAGTAAATAACTTCTACGTTCTACTGTTTAGTAAATAAATTTAATAATCAAAATTTCCTTTTGAGGAATTTTACTTTTGTTTACAGAATTTTCGTTGTTAATTCTCTCATGATTCATCTTTGTCCTTTCCTACTCTTCTCTTATAACTTTCAATTAAGAATTAAGAAATTGCATACAAGTGAATTTCAATGAATTATCTCAAAAACAAATTGAATTACTCAGTTGATCGAATTTTGATTGCAGTCAATACTAGTTATATTAACTTTTTAAAAGCCTGATATATATTGTTCAAAACTTGCACCTTCATCATTTTAAAAGTAACATTTGTGTTTAATTAATACCTCTACCTATCAATGAAAAAAGTTTCTGAATGTGTTTACAATGGAGAATGACGAAAAATAAATTAACTGATATGCAACATCAATCGCTAGAGTGGTTTAATCAAATGGCGTTTGCTCCGCAGGTGGTAAATTAGTGTTACCAGCAGAAAAAGTAAGTGGTACTACATCCAATCGATTGAAGCAGCTTAATCGAGTCGTTTATTTTCCTTTTTTAAATATTTATTGTCTACCTGCGGGTAAAAAATACCGCTAACAAATACATAGTACCAAAACAACCTACATATCCTATTCTAAGGTACATGCCTCCTGTTATGTCTGAGTTCTAGTGTGTGTTGGCTGATTTCACATCATCGAATTTTTTTTATTCCTAAAATATGCATGTTTCTTCACAATGATTATATTCTTCAATGAGAAATTTGTAAGATAATTAACCTCATTCTCAGCACTTAAATGAGGTGCCGACGGGTTCATACCCAAGGAACTTACGCACGCTGAGGCTTAGCCCCTGACTTTCTTTAAAGACTAAGAGTGACAATCGAGCAGACATGCCACCTGATGGTAAGTGGATACTGTGGCTCATGGCCATTTTCATTTTTTGTCGATTAAGAATCAAAATGCAGATGCAATGTCACCTTCGAGGACCAAGATCAAATGCTTCGTTTCCAGTAAAATGGTTCTCTGGTTCTCTACACTAACCATACACAGCAGCCTTAAGTTGCTGTTTTACGCTGGTAATCTGTGAGAGCGTGGCCTTACACCGGCCGAGCTGAACCATTCGTGCTACAGCTAATATAGCTGCAGCGTAGTTCTAATGAGTATAAAACTTAACACAATTATTACTAAGAATACTTAAATAATTTATGAGAGGAAAAGAGTATATTTTTTATAGAATATGGGGACAAACGAGCACACAGTTCACCTGATGATAAGTGCTGTGGCCTGTAGACATCCATATTTTTTTTTCTTCAATTTATCTTCAATTAAGAATAAAAATACAAATGCGTTTGTCACCCCGGAGGACTAAGATGGAATGCCTCGTTTTTTTAGTAAAAAGAGTCTCCGATTCTTTACCCCCACCATACACAGGTCTACAGCTGCAGCATGGCTCTACCAAGTATCTCCTGGAGTCTTCTTTTTTTATAAATTGACAAATGAAACTACAATCCACCTGACGATTGAATCGGGTTTGAATAAATCAGCATTCAGGGGTCATATTCAATTTAAAAATTCCCAATTCGACATATCCTCTAGCTTATAACATCCTGTCATACATTGGAAGAATAGTGACGAAAACAAGTAAAAGTCAAATCTGTCGCCAAATTACTTTATAAAATGTGTTTACGTAGTATCCTATTCTCAAAAAAAAATAAAAAAAAAGGAAAATTGTGGCAAAAAAACAAACAAACGCAAATATATTGCCAAATTATTCGTACTTATGGGCGACATAATTTTTTCAAACTTTTAACACACTAAATATTTTTCAGTATATTATATAAAAGCTCATTTTGAAAATAACTAAAGAAATCATCAGAAGTATAATAACTTTAATCTTACGAATATATTATTTGTATTTATTTTTACTGAGTGCTCCACAAAGAATATATTACAGAAAAAACTATTAAATAATAGATAACTGGTGCATTAATATGTAATCAGGGAATTCTTCAGTGATTGTTTATGAACAACAAAGAATATTAAAACAATATTAAGTAAAATATTAAGATAAATGCTGAACTATATAAATTCCAGTTTTAAATCGCTGACCAGTAATGTAATTATGTAGACTTAGAGCATTTATTTAATGAAATGCCTCATACTTGCGATTATTAAACATAATCGTTATAAACATCTTTAATGAAATTAAATGTCGTATAAATGATTAAATACTATTTCACACATTAATGATCGCGACCTATAAGTTTCATAATGATAGAGAACTTATAAATAACCAACGCAGGTCTATTTTCACCTATATCATTATTCGCCTTTGTATAAATTAACGCACCTTTTTAATATGCTTCTTTAATTTTATATGTAAGACAAAAAATACCACCTGAATAGTATAAATTAATAGCTACTATCTGTCTCCAATAGCTATTAGATGTAAATATTGCAACGAACTTGTGGTTTACTAGTAAAAAAAGAGCTGCTGAATTGTTGTTCATCGGTAATGATCTCTTATATTTACGCAAAGACTTCCCATTAAATGAAACTAATTTTACGGATTTTATCGCGTTTAATTTAACTTTTTAATTCCCGACGTTTCGGGTGCTTTACAATATCCATAGTTATGGGGAGGACTGAGGTGTTCGACGTCCTGATGTCATGGTTAGCCCAGCTACCTTCGGTTTTTGAATAATTTTTGGTCCAATCTACGCAGAATGAGCTTACAGTTTCTTGAAATCTTGCAGTGGTATGCTTGGATTTGGATTTAATTTTATTAGTCAAAGGATCCCAAGCAGATGGTAGAATCCATCCATCTTCTCTATTGAAATTAGGATGTTTTTTTAACTTCAATAGCCTCGCGGATCATCCTTGGTAGGAATCAAATCGGTGTTCTTTTGCGAGGATTTGTAGTCTATCAAATCTAAGGTAATGGTGGGGATGATCTTGAAGATGTTCAGACTTCCCGGAACGTCGATGCTTCAAGTCAACTATATGTTCTTTCACGCGGGTTTTTATAGATCTTTTTATTTGTCCTATGTAAGAGTCCTGCATCTTGTAGAGAGAGATGACACTTGACGGATGGTAAAAATTGACTAATCTTCTTCGGCAGCTTGAAGTATGTTTTAATGGAAACTCGCTTCAAGATGTAGCCAACCTTGTCTGTAACTCTTCTGTTATAAGGTAGTACAGCAGGCACACGCTTGACTGTGGCTGGCTTCCCTCGGTCACTGTGACGTAGGCGCGGGACCCGAAGCTTGTTGTCTTTCAATACTTGCTCGACGTGCTGAAGCTCGACGGCCAGATGTTTTCTGTCACAGACCCCTCTGCTCTCTGAAACAAAGATTTTCCCACGGTAGCTAACTGTGATGGATAATGGTGCGATTCACCTTTTAAATATCGGTTGGTATGGGTCTTTTTCCTATACACAGTGTCACCAATAGTTTTATCAGGATTTCGGACGACTAAAACATCTAGGAAAGCTAAAGAATTGTTTGCCTCTAACTCCATTGTGAATTGTATTTTGTAATTTATGAAATAAAAGTGGTCTAAAAATGCAGTTACTTTGTCAGATGGTACAATTGTGAAAGTATCATCTACGTACCGCTTGTAGAATCTTGGATTTACAGGAGCAGTAAGAAGAGCTTTTTTCTCAAAGTCTGACTTTGACGTACTCGTAAAAAGTAAAAAGGAAATAAATTTAGACACGAATTAACATTGTAAATTAAGTAATTTATTGCGTATATAATAAGTCCGATTAATCTACTCATAAATAAATTCTAATCCGAACTAACATTGTAATTAAATAGAATAATTATTGATCAACAGCCAAGATGCTCATAAATTTAATTAAATGTCTACTAAATGTAATTATGCCTAAAGGCAAAAAGATGAGCAAAAACAAAATGTCAGATATAATTTGACAAATAGGTAGATAATTACAACTTACTTTTTGAATTGACATCAAAATTGCCATAAATAATTATTTGGGCATAACTATCGCTTTAGAGCTGTGGTAGTCCAGGCGCTAAGCGCATGCCTTCACAGTATGGTAGCAACCTGGGGTCGATTCCCAGCACCGTTTAAATTGGTAATTGCAAATTTAAAAGCCCTGTACCGAGCTGTCTTTCACTGTTGGTCGAATAAAGATTCCAAATCGAGGATCGATTTAGAAATCTTTGAACCATAGCGTCCATCAGGTGGAAGGCGTGTTCGTTTTTCACCCTTATTCTAAAAAAATGCTGGCCACATTTGGTTTGAGCGCTACGCTGTACAGTGCATTTTGGTGCTAGTGTCGGGATCAATGGGGCCAATACAGACTGATTTGGCTTCCACTCAGGTGTCAGACAGTTGTGTCAGTGTTGTGTGACCCCATAGCTATTCAATCTGCTTCCGGGCAGTTGTTTGGAAAATTTTAATGGCGAAGAATTTGGGTTAAGAATTCAACCAAAATTAGACGTCAAATGCTTCTTCAAAGCCAACGGTCAAATGACATATTATGTTGCGTGGTTGGAGAACGAGTCACAAATAATGATCACCCCTTTGTTCTCCAAAATAATGTAATCCATTATTAACTGCCAGCTCATGCGGTATCTTGAGGAGCATCAACTGATTAGTGACCATTAATACTAGTTTGCTGGTTTCGAGGCGACGAGGTCGCTTACCTGATGATCTTCTTGTCTACCTGACTCACCGATGGGCGGAAGCGGTTAAGACCAAAGGAGACTTTAGTTTGGACATAGCTATAAGGCCTTCGGTTTGGTTTGGCACAAAGCGCTTCTTTCGGAGCTTCCTTCGAATTATCGGCTTCCCGAGAATTTATGCAATGGGATCACCAATTTTTTTTGTAGGATAGAGTGACAAACGAGCACACAGTCCACCTGATGGTAAGTGGTTGCTGTGACCCATAGACATCCACATCAATTATCAATAAAGATTCAAATGCCGATGCGTTGTCATCCGTGAGGACTAAGATGGAATGCCTCTTTTCCAGTAAAAAGGGTCTCCGGTTTTCTACACTCACCATACGAAACGCAGCAGTGTTAAGCTGCTATTTTACGCTGGTATTCTGTTCAGTTTCCTTACAGATCGGAGTAATAAGTCCAGGTCAAAATACATGGCGGTCTAACATTAACTATTTAGTTCCAAAATGGAGTGGAACAGAGGGACGTCATATACCCGAAATAGATAACTACAGTTGCACTGGACGATGTTTACGCGATGTTTAACGGAAACGCGAGTGACATTAACGCAACCGCTTGTGTTTTGTCAATAACGTCGCTATCATGACAGAATCGCGGTAGTTCATGATGAGCAGCCTAAATAAATCCTTTCGAGGCGTTGGACTGCATATTGTGTGAAAAATGCAAAAGTATTTAATGGCTATATCGTACTAGATCTGGTTACCATTGATAGTAAGACTTTTATATTGAGATTACAGTATAAAAAGAAATCTTATCGTAAAATATTGCGCTGTCATTCGCATCCTGCTGTTCTTAAAATGTATGTATATGCTTTAACATGTAATCTAAATGAAGATCGGTCACATATTTCAGATATTTATAAATACCCAATAACTTATTGGTTTACAGCACATAAAGTTAGAAACTCGTCCATGACACATGTACACACACAAATGCGTGATAGAGAGTACGACGTCTCACGCAGCTCACCGTGTGACCGATACATATCAACTTAATGATTGATGCAAACGCCCATTTGCTAGACTAGTTCCATCTTACACGTGTGGCCAATAAATTGTCGGTTATAATTTGAATCAAATAATTTTACTGATTTTATCGTGTTTTACTTTTTTAAACTTATTCCAATTTTCATTCAATTTAATTAATTAATTGTGTTAGTAATTAATTTTATTAAAAAGCTAAAATCCACGTACAAAATAAAAATGATTTTTCTTACATACTTGAGGAGCACTTGGCGCCATCTCTTATTTGCTTACACTCTATTAGGTTGCACGCAATGCACTTGTGTGAATGGGAGGGCGAGAGGTGCTTCCTCAATTGCTTTCTTAGAGTTTACACAATGCGGCAAAGCCGAATGCTCGTTGGCCCAGAAAGTTTTCAAAGATATAGTGACGAACAGCTACGAGTATATAAGTATCATTAAAAAAAACGGAACTTCTTCCAAAAAATTCCAAAGTCTTTTCATATTATTATGGTGTGTAAATATTTTCGTTCTAAGCTTAAAAGCTTAAGCTTAAACCTAATAAAAGTATATTGTAACTATACAGATATTTTTAGTCACGGTCTCAAAAATTATACCTGTACTAGTTTATCTGCTAAGTAAAAAAATATATTTATTACTTAAAAAATATCGATTAAATAAGTTCAGCTTGTTTCAGACAGTAAATTAGAGTACATAAAAAATTAACTCGTGGGTATATCTATGTCTCACTTCATAACAGACAGAGGAAGAAATTATTTAATAAACTACATAATATAAAAACATATTAAGATTTTTTGGGGACTAAGGGGTCATTCATTATCTTTATCTATATTATTAAAATATAAGAATATAAAATATTTAGTAGTGGTTATAGTGGTAGCTCAGCGTCGATTCGATCACCGCTAGCACCAATGAAATTGTTTGTAATTACAAGTGATGATTTATCACGTGCATGGTGATAAGAGGTAAATGATAATTAAAAAAAATTCGAAAACATGTGAAGCTTTCCCACACTAATTGGGGCAGTGCGGTGGAGTATTATTGTCTTAAAAAGCTATCAGAATTGAGAGTAACTGTTACTTAATTTATATTTTTTGTAACAATTTATTAGTAAAATTTACCAACTTGTATGTTATTTTCAATAAAAAATAGGAAAACTTATCGCAGACTTCGTAGCCCAATGATGGTAGCAACTGATGCGTACTGCCTACTAGCAATGTTCTGTTTAAATCATGATTAATATGACAACCCCCAGAGCTTAACCTGCGAAACAGGATACTGAAATCGATACATTCACCTCCAGTGTTTAGGATTGTGCAACTTTGCCATTTATATCCATTTGCATTATGTTTTAACGTAATTATAATTTTAGTTCACAGATCCAGAATGTACAGATCTTAACACCTAATAAAAGTAATAGAATTATAACCGCCCGTTACTACTACCCGCTAACTACGAAAACTTTTAGATGATGTTAACGATAAAGTGTAAATAATGAAATAATAAATTGTAGTTAAAAAAAAATTAAAAAACAAGCTAAATTTTTTTTTATCCAGGTGATCCTGATCAGTATACTAGGGTAAAGGTATTAAATAATTGTATTGTTTTCAGTCCTTGATACGAGTGCAAATTTTCAAGTCAATCGCTCATCTACAAGTTGGTGAAAATAACTTTAAAAAACTGTTAGATAGATAGGTAGATAGATAAATAGATTGATCGAAAGATAGATAGATTCACGTGTATCTACACGTGAAGCTAATAACAGCGTGTTAAAAACAACCACTACAATGCTACCTCTTAACTGATAGTCCGAAATCGACAGAATAATGACGGAAAATTCATCCTAAAACATTCCATTCCATTCCATTCCATTACCATATATTGATGATAAGAGCAAGCATTATGAGTGAAAGGATTTTTAAAAGGGGCTTTACACTTGCCCAGCTAGATGCCACTTGGGCAATTCTTTTAAAAATGCATGCCTAAAAGAAATTCTTGAAAAGGACAGTAGTGAACTAAAAACTGACGATACATAATTGATATTCTATATAAAATATTAATGCGTATTATATTGATAAAATCAATCGCTAAATACATTATTCATTTCTTAAATACGCCATGATCGATATCAATTCAGTAATTAACATTTGTAGTGGTAAATAAAAATCTATTGACCATTTTCTCCTTGTAAGGAGCAAATGTCAAAAACAAACGACCATTCTTTGCTGCTGTCCATCAAAGCTAATATCTTCTAAAGTATTAATTATGAACTAAGCAAATAGTATGCAATAATGTATTTATTTCCAAGATTCCATGCCACAAATGGGCATGTGTCTCGTTGCATTAAAAAATTAAAACGATTTACAGACGTAATATGCTTACTTAATTAAATTACCAATTATAATATCCTGTATTTACATCTTGGAACTGGAACCAATTGCATTTATCATGGATCATCAAAGAATCACCTTTCATTGTAAGGTCTAATAATTCCAAGAAAATTATGAACGTTAATTTAACTATATCAACTATTTGATATGTCTGGTGTATAACAATCGTCTCATTAGAGCTAACGACCATATTAATTTAAAATCAATACAAATTTTATTCTTTCTATTACAAAAACTACATTTCGTTAATTAAACTATTAAGAACTTGTTAAGCAGTAAACTTTATAGTCAATAGTAGTATTTAGAGGTTCTTAAAAAAATATACAGATCTGTAACGGTTTTTATCAAGGTTCATTCGGGTAACTGAACTGAAAATTAGTTAATTATCGTTTACGAGTAAACAACTCACTGATGAGCTGGTAATTTCAAGTAAGTTGAAAAAAAGTTTTAATATAGTAATAAAATCATCAAGCACAGCTCTTTGAGCACTATTTAAAAATGCATCATTCATTATTATAACAAACATATTGCCTTAAACTTATACCGAGCCTTAGTACATATTTTATTATGTTGAACATTACGCACTGTGTAAGATTAACTTAAGTATTTTTAACTGAATATATAAATAATTCTAAATTGTCTGTATGTAATATTAATATTTTAATATAACATATAATATTTTATTATATACGATATTAAAAGCAAATTTATGTTGCAGAAGTGAACGGCAGGGTCGGGAAGGGACGCCCTAGACGAAGGTTTATCGACCAAATCGGCGATACATTAAAAATGGGCCAGTACCCTTAACCGACGAGCGTGTATGCGTAGATATATGGATGTAAAAGAGGCGAGAGAGGTGTGTCAGGATCGCGCCAAATGGAAGTCTGTAGTCTCTGCCTACCCCTCTGGGTGACAGGCGTGAGTGTTTATGTATGTAAAAAAAACTAAAACTAGTAACTTAAGTATCATACAGTCCTACTCCCCGCGGTATCGTGCCAAGAACACTGGCTGGATTTCCCCGCTGAATGGCTATATTTAGTCTTTGCGCGAGAAAAGAACCAGCCCTCTTATCACCAGCAGCAATGACCAGCCGCAGATGGAGTTCCTTTAGGAGCTTCACCGTACGTAGACCCCAAGGACAGATATTCTCTATTAAAATAATTGGCTTCTACTAAGCTCACGCGGTTATTTGCATGAATACACGAATAACCATTTTTAAAAAAATGTACTCTGTCTTTATACCTTTCTGTTCAGGCTTATCTTCGGAATAACTGCATCGATTGTAATGAAACTTTATGAACAGATAGAGAGCAATACCAAAAGTGATTCCTGCTATATTTTATCCGAAAAATTTTGTTGAATTTTCTCTTATCTTAAATCTAAACAACATCTCATTAAATGATCCTAATCAGGCGATCCTGGGGCGGGTCGGTAGTACTTAATATAATGCATCCTCACAGCTGGATACAACAAAGAAAATTGAAGTAGTTTTTCCTATTTCATAATAAAGTCATTAATTATTTCTAACCTAATTCCGCCCTGAATTCGACGGATGTTAAAAAAGAAAGAATTCAAAAGATAAATATAGTGTTTTCTATTTTCCATCTTAATAAAAATTAAAGTTTTCTCAAGAGAAGACAATATTTTGTACATGGTAGAGCCATGCTGCATCTATATTAGTAGTATAGTTGTAGCACGAATGGGTCGGCTCAACCGGGGAAGGACCACGCTCTCACAGAATACCAGCGTCAAATAGCAGCTTAACCTTGCTGTGTTTCGTATGGTGAGTGTAGAGAACAGGAGACCCTTTTTACTGGAAAATAGGCATTCCATATTAGTCCTCACGGGTGACAACGCATCTGCATTTTGATTCGCAAACGAGGATAAATGTAGATGTCTATGGGCCACAGCAACCACTTACCATTAGGTGGACAGTGTGCTAATTTGGCACCCTATCCTATAAAAAAAATTAAAACAATTAAATTGATTTTAATTGAATTAGGTACAAGGGAAAATAATTTCCACAGAGAAAATTACTATTGTTTTGACCGACCTAAAAAAGGAGCAAGTATTCAATTCAACTGTATACATACTGTGTTTGTATTTTATGTTACACAATATCTTCACCAATTATCAACCGATTATATAATTTTTTATATTCAATAGGTTCCCCCTGAGGTTCTTCTTATATAAATTTGAAGATTTTTTTATTTACACTGTTAACGTTGCTGTTACTGCCTATAAAAGTCCACTGCTGAGGCTTCCCCCATATATTGTCTCACAGGGGGGATATTTGCCTTAATTGCCACGCTAGTGGGTTGGCAACTGCAGTTTTTTTTTTGTTTTTAGTTATTAGTAGGAAAACGCTGTTGCCCATATCCTCATTTGTTTCCCTCTGACACCTCTTACGACACCCACGGAATGATATGGGGTTGTAGATTCTTACTCCGCCACTACACGGTAACTTTGGTGGAAAATTGGGAATGAAGTTTTTAATATAGCAATTGAGACGACATTCTAGTTTTTTTTATATATAATAGAGGTGACAAACGAGCACATAGTCAACCTGATGGTAAGTGTGGTTTCTACATTTATCCTCAATTAGGAATCAAAATACAGATGCGTTGTCACCCCTAAGGACTGAGATACACTCACCATGCGAAACACAGCATCATTAAGCTGCTATTTTACGCTGGTAATCTGTAAGAGCGTGGTCCTGCTCCGGATAAGCCAACCCATTCGTGGTTATCCCATTTGTTACCTTGAGTTTGTGATATACCTTCAAAATAAAAAAGAATGAGTATGCTTTTTAACCGACTTCAAATAAGGAGGAGCTACTCAATTCGACTGTTTTTTTTTATGTGTGTTACCTTATAACTTTTATTTAGGTAAATCGATTTTGAAGATTCTTTTTTATTTGAAAGCTGGTGCTTCTCATGTGGTCCATACAAATTTGATCAAGATCTGACCAGTAGTTTTTGAGTTATCCTTAAAAATGCGTATTTAATTGACTTCGACTACATTGTTGATGTTCTCATTTTATTTATATTGAAGACGGTTGTACAAAATTTTGAATTTTACCACTTGTTATCAAAAGTCTAATTTTTCCTACAGAACTACTTCCCGCTATTTTACCCTTAACATACAGGATAATTACAAAGCGCTCTCCAATTATGAAGACGTGTATTTGCAAGATAACATCAACATAACACGGGCTCTTAGTAAATCTAATAACGATGACAGTATGACAGAAAGATGTCATCTCAAGCTTGGTTCAACGACTTCCTTAATATTACGACTCTATGTTGTGGTGCGTGAATTAGTGGTCCCACACGCTACGTGTTCATGAGCGTATAAATGTCACGTCAAGCGATTCAATTGACTTGTTGTAGTGGCAATAAAATCAACTTTATATTGATATAAATTTAACTTTCTGATCTTGACGGTTCGGGATGTTTACATTTTCTATCGCTTTAGCACTAGAACTGACAATTGTCTGTAACTAATTCAACTAAATATATAACTACTAGCGATCCGCCCCGACTTTGCTCGAATTATTTCTGGATCTCCTCAATAGCGCCACCTACCAAATTCAATTGTAAATCTAAACCATTCTTGAATCATCTTAATCACACGCACAAAATTTCATCAAAATCAGCCCAGGTCAGGTGTTTAGCGGGGCAGACGTTATTCTGCCATTTTCGACGACCCTTCATATAAAAATCCTTAAATTCGTAATAAAAATATATTGAGTGTCACTTATCAGGATAAAAAACTACCCTATCTCTCAAAATGGAGCAAACTGCACAGAGTGTGCAAATTTCAATAAAATCAGTTCAGTAGTTTAGGAGTTCACCGCCAACAAACAATGTGACACGTAATTTTTATATATAATGATTTTTTTTTTTTTTTTGCGCCCGAAGCAATTTGGAAAAGGGCTACCACTGAGGGAGGCGGAAAATGCATTATGCATACCACGACAGCCGGTCTGTCCTGGTTATGTGGGACTCACTGCCTACCGGGGGACCTAAGTGATACCCACTAAAAACCGCCTTTGGGGACTGGCAACTAGCTCTATTAAAGCTGCATATGCCGTATCTAAAGCGACCCTCTTTTGGGAAAAGAGGGCGCAGACGGCTAAGTGCCGTTTAGGGACTGCCTACGAAGGCATATTATTAATTTTAACTAATTTTTAATTTAATTAGGATTGGCCTGAGCCGCCAGGAGGCAGTTCAGGTCGTTTGACAACTTATTTGGCGGGTCCAAGAGAGTGTTTCTCGGCCTGCGGACGCTATAGCGAGAAGGGAGTGGGGCGGTATAAGTAACTGCCTCACGAATAAGTGTGTTAGTATGCGACTCTGATACTTTAAAGAAGTTTTCAGAGAATTTTTTAAGACATTGCTGGATTGTTGGGATTTCTAAATCCCGGTGAAGGTCGGCATTACGGACGTACCAAGGTGCGTTCGTAGCTCGACGACAGAAGAGGTTTTGAACTACTTGGAGTTCGTTAATAATTTTATCGTTAGCGTGTGCAAAAATAGGAGCCGAGTAAGTCATAACCGGTCGTATACAAACCTTATAGAGGGTTCGCTTATTTCGTAATGACATTTTGCTATGTCTGCCTAACATACTGTTAAGCCGACCTAAATAGAAACGTGCTAGACGCGTTACTCTTTTGACATGAGACTCAAAAGTAAGCCTATAGTCAAGGGTGACGCCTAAATATTTTGCTGACATGTGCCATGGGACAGGTGTCCCTAGCATTCGTATAGGTGGAGTATTTTTCTTGTTTTTATTACGGCGTCTTTTAATATCGAATTGAACTGCGGAGCTCTTCTCCGGGTTCACATCGATACGCCATTTTTGGAACCAATCTCCTAGGTCATCGACTGACTTTTGGATCTTGTTCCTTGCTGAAGATATTCTAGGACTTTTGAAGTATAGTGCAGTGTCATCTGCGAAGAGTGAGAGCTGTACACCATTCGACGGGATAGGAATGTCGTTGGTGTACAAGATGTACAGGAGGGGAGCTAGTACTGATCCTTGAGGAACACCAGCTTTAATGGGGCGCTGAGAGGATAACGTGCCTTCGTGTCTAAAACGAAAGGTACGATGTTGTAAATAAGAGGCTACGAGACGTACTAGACGATCGGAGAGTCCTATCCTATATAATTTGAAAATAAGGCCTTCATGCCAGACTCGGTCGAAGGCTTTGGCAATGTCGAAAAAGACCGCGATTGTCTTTAGTCGACGTGGATAAAAACCGCTGAGGATATATTCCACAATGCGGTGTACCTGTTGTGGACACGAGTGTTTTGCGCGGAAACCAAATTGGTGTGGGATGACAATGGGGTCACCGTCTGTGGGAAACAGATGGCGCCTCATTCGATTTTGAATGACTCTTTCAAAGAGTTTGCCCATGGCCTTTAGGAGGCTAATGGGACGATGACTGGAGGGGAGGTTAAGAGGCTTGCCTGGCTTGGGAATACCAATGACAATTGCCTCTTTCCAAGAAGTGGGAAAGTAACTAAGATTAAAACAGGCGTTAAAGATAATAGCTAAGAGGGTTAACACCTGCTCTGGAAAGTATTTAAGGGCTTGGTTGGATATGCCATCCGCGCCCGGAGATTTTTTGGGCTTAAGTCCTTTGATGAGGGACGAGATCTCATCATTGGACACAGTGATAGGGTCAGAGGTTGTGGGGGGTGAGTTCCGGCGGCGGACCTCATCCTCCACTTCCTGAATATGTGAGGGGTCGACAGGTTGAGAGCTAGGAGAGCATTGTGCGGCAATGCTGTCTGCAAAGCACTCAGCCTTCTCGTCGTCCTCGAAGGCAACCGTACCGTCGGGGCGGGAGAGAGGGGGAGTGTGAGTTGTAGCGTCTATACGGAGGGCTCTAGCCATCTGATAGTACGCTGTATGTGAGGGAGATATATTCTCCATGAGTTCACTCCTTTGGAGCTCTCGAAATTCATAAAGGTGCGAACGGAGTTTTCGTTGAAGACGATTAGCCGTATGCCTATATTCGGGGGTGGGATATTTAGCTGCTCTCCGGAAAGCAGCTTTTTTAGCTTTTAATATGTTGCTAATATATAGGGGAAGCCCATTAGTATTAGCAACCGGAACGACCCTTTCATTCTCCTTAAGGGAGGATTTAATTAGGGTTGAAAGTGATTCGACCGCGGTGTCGATTTTTACAGGACTGTCTAAGTCTAAGTCCGACGATAGGTAATTAGGGGAGTCCTGCGAGTCCATAGCTTTTGCTAGTGAGTCCTTGAAACCCTTCCAGTTAGTGAAGGTTTTCGTAGTTATAATAGGGGGTGGCTGATGGCCAAGAATAAGAGAGACCGGTCGGTGATCGGATCCTATATCGTCTAGTGTCTCAATAGACCTGAGGTTGAGTGAAACTCCTTTGAGTAACGCAAAATCTAGTACATCTGGGTTATAATCGGTATTATCGGGATAGTGCGTTGCACCGAGCGGGCTGAAAACGGTTAAGTCAAGAGACTGCGTTATATCACGCAGTATCCTACCATTAGTATTAATCGTACGGCATGTCCATTCAGTATGTTTAGAGTTGAAATCTCCAAACATAATGACTGAATTACTTTGAGATAAGATTGCCTCAAAATCATCTTTGAGGGGGAGGTTTTTAGGGGGAATGTAACAGGAGGCTATGACTAAAGACTGATGTCCCGTCATAGATATCCTGCATAACGTAGCTTCCATATTGGTAAGCTGTGGAGTATCAATAAGAGAGCAATGTAGTGTCTTCTTGTAATAAATGGCCGTGCCGCCGCCTCGGCGGTCGTGCCTATCATTACGAAGAAGAGAATAATTTTTAATGGATAAGCCTTTATTGTCTGTGTGTTTAAGATTGGTTTCCTGTAAGAGAAGAAAATCAGCTTCGCGATCTTTAAGGAAGAGCTTAAGCTCTGGGAGATTATTACGCAATCCGCGAATATTAAATGAAATAAGCGATAGCCCTTTGGGCTTGATACGACCGTGACTTCTAGGCAGAGCAGAAGGCTCTGTCATTATAAGCTAAGTTAATTAAGTTAACTTAGCTTACAACGAACGCAATAAATTACTGTGTTCTGCGAGAGCCAAAAGCCGGTCCTGAGGGGACCGGGCGGCGCGCAGTTTACTCGCTAAAACCGAGATTTCGTTAATGTCGATGTTCCTTATCGCGGCGTAAACCGTGTTAAAGTCATCGCCAATTGTCGACTGTTTCTGCTGCGGAGCAGAAAATACCTGTGGCGGTGGATCTACCTTTTTGGGGCCCCAGGCAAAAACTGGAGCCTGCATAGGCTTGGAGAAGCCCGGTGGTGGCCTAAGCGGTGCCTGCGGTGGTCTCGGGGGACCCTGAGGGGGTCGTGCAAAGCCCTGAGACGGCTGAGATACGCCCTGACGGGGCTTCCTAACATATAAGGCCGGGAATGAACGGTCATTTACCGGCGGTGGTGCCTGTCTTGCTATGCGCGGACGAGGAGCGCACGGGCATCCTCTGTAGCTCGCCGGGTGGCCTGTCTGTTGACACCGGACGCACGCGGGCGGGGATACGGCATCTTTGGGACACTCTTTGGTGATGTGCGGATCTAGGCACTTAACGCACCTGGGTGGGGCGGAGCAATTGGCCGCCGCGTGACCATACAATTGGCAGCGGTGGCACTGCGCCGGGAAACCGCGCCTACGCGGTGACTCAACCTTGACTCCAGACAAGCCGCACACAGTGCGTACTTGCCGGAAGATGGTTTTAGCCTCCGGGACGTTACTTAAGATTACTAATATTACCGGGTATCTCAGCCCGGTCCTACTATGCATTTTGTGAACCGCTTCAACGGGGAAACCTTGTGACTTAAGGTCCGCAAGTATCTCCTCGTTGGAGAGTTCAAACGGGACGCCTCGGATGACGACCCTAACTTTACGCTCTTCCGGGAGAGCGTATGTGTGGTACGATACGCGTTCGTACGTAAAAAGTTTCGTGATACGGCGGAAATCGTCGATCGTGGTTGGCAATATTTTGATTGCTACGCCTAAGTTGGTAGCATCCTCGTACTTAATTTTCGAGTCGTAACATATCTTACTGAGCCGGGTAAATTCAGCCTTATCTCTTAAGAAGACAGGGGGCGGGGCTTGTTTCTTAGCTAATTGCGGCGCACAACGCGTGGCCGGTTTTGTTGGCGCTGAGCTATCTAACGCGGCAGCTCGGGCTGCAGGGACTGAGGCAGCGGCGGGGGCTGCGGGGGTGGGGGGAGCGGCACGGGCCGCTACGGCGGGGGGCGAACGGTTTTTCGCGGCGCGCTTCGATGCGCGCTTTGACGAAACCGTGGTGTACGAAGATGTATTGGAGTCACCGGTATCATCGGAGTCAGAGGACTCCGATGTCCTGGTGCTTGACTGTTTAGCAGACCTCTTCCTGGAGGCAGATGTTGATGACGCGGAATCGGAGTGAGAGCACTCCATGTCGATTTCGAGCGGCGCGAACGAATTACGTGACGCGAGGTAGTCCGCTATAACGGGCGGCGGTGCCTGAAGGGCGGGAGGAGCCAGAAGGGCTGTGATGGCTGCTTTAAGAGCTTGCGGGTCATTTTGGAACCTATTGACTGCATCGAGCACGTTACCTACGACATTCTGCGAGGACATTTTAACCGATTCTACAACTAAACTAAAAATAAACTAAAAATAAACTAAAAATTAGAACTATCTTATGGCGTGGGGGATCAGGGATCACCGTTCTGAAAAGAACGGGACGTTCTTATTCTGAAACTCTCCCTCGTCCTCAAAAGGACGGGGGCTAAGTCAAGAAACAATATGACAATATACACGTTATATATACTACACATATAATTATAATAAACTACTAACATATACAGTACTAGTGTACTACAATATAAAAAAGCGTTCAGTCAGACCTCCCCGACCTGAAGGCGGGGGGGTAAGAGCTGAGAGTTAGCGATGAGACACTCACCCGACTTCAGCGCTTATAGCGCCAACACTGAGAGGCGCGCGGGGCGCGAAACTGGGGGGGCGCTAACGGAGCGCACGCGAACTACCTGGTACACCCGCTCGAGAGCGGAGCCACAGGTGGAATGATATATAATGATATAGTATTTCACACTTATAGATTTATTGCTTTAATTCTTCTTCTTTATCATTAGCATTTAAAAGTCCCCTGCTAAACAAATGCCTATCCCATTGTATTTTTTTATTTAATTTACTCAGACATTTTTTCTTACGCGGTAGAGCCATGCTGCAGCTATATTACTGGTATAGTTGTAGACACGAATGGGTCGACTCGACCAGAGAAGTACCACGCTCTCACACAATACTTTTTACTGGAAACGAGGCGTTCCATCTTAATCCTCACGGGTAACAACGTATCTGCATTTTCATTCGTCATCGAGGATAGATGTAGATGTGTATTATGGGCCACGGATACCACTTATAATCAGGTGGACCGTGTGCTCGTTTGTCACCCTTATTCTATAAAAAAAATCGACTCTCAGGAGACCCTCGGGACAAAGTTAAGATGATGTTTTGCTTGAATCGCTGTAAATTTACTTAAATGTGATATTTGTGTTAAAACAGATTTATTTTATGAAAATTGAACATTGGGTTTTTTGAAGAAATGCGAATCGTAATTGTTGGCTCGAAAAATAATTATCATAAATATTACAATAAATCGCTATTGTAACGTATACCTTGGAGCGATTCCTTAATAAAACCGTGTGAAACTTATATGAAATGACCAGGCCTATATTATTTCTAAGGTCATGTAAAGAACACATTTTACGAATTAATCTTATTTATATTTTTATAGAATAAGGATGACATGTGAGCACACAGTCCACCTGATAGTAAGTGGATGCTGTAGCCCATAGACATCTACATCTATCCTCGATTATGAACCAAAATGCAGATGCGTTGCCACCCGTGAGTACTAAGATGGAATGCCTCTTTTCTAGTAAAAAAGCGTCTCCGTTTCTCTACACTTATCATGCGAAACACAGCAGCATTAAGCTGCTATTCTGTGAGAGTGTGGTCCTTCCCCTATCGAGCCGACCCATTCGTGAGACAACTATACCAGTAATATATATCTTATAAAAATTCATATAATCGAATACTTCCAGTACTCACGGCCGCCTTTAGCCACCCCGTGCCATATATTATAATATACAATAGTGCCCGCTGAGACATCTTTGAGTTTGGAAGTACAATGTTCTTTTTTAACTCTTCCCACTGTAGTACTAATTAGTGCTAAACAAATGCGGGTAGCGAGGTAGCGTTTTCATACCTGCACATCGTACTACTAGAGAGCTTTAATTTGGTGATGAGGAATCTAACGCGCGTATTTAACAAATAATTGCAGCTACTAAGTCCTTTGTATCTCAAAATACTTTTTTTACAGCCAAAATCTTAAATTTGGTCAATTCCTTTAAAATAAAATTTCGCAGTTTTGTCTGTAACAAATAATAAATAAGAGAATTTACCTACACAAACATACGCAAAAACGATGCACGAGTATTTATGCAAACAAATGCAAAAAAAAATTACATTCTTTATTCGTTTCAAGAAATACCAGTGAAAGTCCGATATCATTCCCGTATAGTCTCAAAGTTTAAAATATGCTCACAAAACAACATTTATGGATGCATTTTTTTCTTTGAAGCCTATTTGTAAATGTTTGTAACAGAATTGGAATAAATATTTAATAGTACTTTTTTTTACAGTAATACTTCATAACTCATACTTCATTCTTTTAAAAAAGACGAACAATGTTGCAAACATTACTAAAAATGTCGTAAAACACTCCATGCTGGTTAGACCACAATAACAACAAAACTTTATGGTTGTAAATGTAAATTTAATTACCAGTTATGACAGCTATGTTATTCGTGTTTCATGTTCAAATAATTAATCATGAAATACTCGTATTAACAGTTAAAGCGTTACATCATTTCCGTTTTGCTAATGATTTATTAATATTTTTGTAGTTCATTCATTCACAACAGGTTATAAAAGTCCACTGTTGAACTTAGGTCTCCCCCACAGATGGAATTTGCCATAATTGTCACGCCTGGCAGGTGGGTTGGCATCCGTAGTTTTTTTTATTATTTTGAGTTGTTATCAAGAAGATGCTGATGCCCATCTCCTGTTTCATTTTCCCTCTGTCGCCTCTTACGACACCCACGGGACGATATGGAGTAGTGGATACACTTACACCACCACTAGATCTAATCATACATATAGATCTAATCTGGTTATGTATGTATGTACTTTATAGACGGTTTTTATTTTATTGACTCCTCCGCTCCGCGGTGTAGTGGCTAAGCAATGAGTTGCAACGCTAAGGGCCGCGGGTTCAAATCCCGCACGGAATAAGTATTTGTATGGCCTACAATTAATTGGTCTGGATCTGGATGTTTGTTCTTGTAAAATATGTGTATGTAAACTGCCTCCGCGATACAGGAGAAAATCCTAGTGTGGAGGTAATGTATTTTTAAAATATAGAAGTAAGGACAGTGATAAAAGTAAACAAACGTCCAGTCAGTCCAGCTAATGGTAAATGGTTGTTGCTAGTGATGGCCATAGACACCTACCTCCTCGATTAAGAATCAAAATGCTGATCAGTTATTACCTTCGGGGAAGGCCTATGTTCAGCAGTAGACTTTTATTGGATGTAGTGGAATGTGGCGAAAATCTATCACAAAGTGCCGAATACACAAATAACACAGCTTTACCATCTTTGCCGTCTGCCCTGATTTGTGAATATGGACATTTTTCCAGTAAATAAATATATGTGCAAGCTTTTTTTTTTTTAAATACTTGATTATTGTTTCTTAGTTTGGAAGTTATCGGCTGGGTTTTGTTTATTATATACATCTAAGACGTCTATACGGTTATTGTATGAAATAATATCATCTAGGTAGTAGGAGCCTTTTTCTGCCGAGGACTCCGTCTAGGTTGATATCATCCTCTGAACTATTTCAGCCGTCAGACAGCCGTCTTTGCACTAAGAAGTTAAAAAGGATAAAGAGCTTGATGAGACACAGTAGTTACATACATTTAACTGAATTGACACTTTGAACTTGTGCCATTGACACCTTCTGCACTTTCTGAGAGTCATAATACGAAACTGTTAGGCTTAAATAACTAGTACCAACGCGGACGCTCATTGCTGAGGATAACTCTTGAACAAGCTGTTGATTAGGAGGCCGTGAGGAATTCGAACTTAGTCCTCATAGGTGAGTAATTATACTGGATCTCTATACTCTACAGACCGCAACACAGCTGCAAGCAATGTTATTTGACGACAGAAATATGTAAGAGAGTGTACTTAGCCAGAAGAACTCCTGACCAAAAAAAGGAATTTCATTATCAAGTAAATTTTAAATCATGTTAAAATTTTGCGAGGCGTTATGTAATCTCAACGATACATGCGCCACTCAAGAGTTATTATTCTAAAGGTGCAAACGTAATATTATGTCATCCGTAAAGCAAATATAACATGTGTACTATAACAACCAACGGTTTGAGGAAAGCAATACAACCGTTGGCATGCAACATGCAACAACGTTGCGATGTATTCTAGCATAAATTTTTATTTATCTTTTTATATGCGGAAGAAAAATGTTGCTCAATGTATAATAGGTTGCGAGTTTGAAATACAATGTGTAAATTTATGGACGACGTAAGAGTTTTGAATATTTTTGCTTACTTTTTGTTATTTTATGCCCCTATATAGGTAAAAAACGTGTAAGAGTTATGGAAGTGTGTATTATTCATAATGTTTTTTGTTTTTTAAATGTCAAAAAACAATTCAACATTGTTTAGTTTTCTCATAAAACTGACGAGTGCCATTTTATAGGTTTAATAAGTATCATGACAAACTGGACGTATACGAGTAGACGGAAGTGGTTTTGCGTAATAGAATTGTTTTCCTTTAGACCATTACTAGAGAGAAATTTCCGATCCAAAATCGATGATTATTTGACATCATAGTGGGAGGAAAATAGAGGGTTTGGTGAACGATGGAGGAACTATTCAGTGTGTCAGACGTGGATAAAGTTCTTTTGTCTTTTGAATATTCACTTGCTGAAAACTTTGGTGCCTACATCAAAAGCTAACTTTAGTTTAATAGTTTGAGGAGGATCCATTTTCACTAACTCTTTGAGTTGGTCATTAACAACCTTCTTCTTCGGCAAACCACAAGGTTCATTTGTAAGGTGAAAATTTTCTGAACGAAAGTGATCGTACTACTAACGCACAATTCGTTCATGAGTATTTATTAGTAGTAATATACTTCATACGTGGTAGAGCCACGCTGCAGCACTTATGGATCGGGTCGACCGGAAAAGGACCACACTGTCCCAGAATTTCAGCGAAAATAGCAGCTTAATGTCTGTGTTTCGTAAGGCAAATAAAGAAAAACGGGAAAATATTACTGGAAACGAGGCTTATTACACTACAATTTATTTCAGTCATCTTACTCTATATTAACGTGAATTTTCTTATTATTTTCTTAAAGTTCCCAGTTAAATATATAGTTAAATATATTGCAGAAAAAACATAAATCAAAGAAACAAATGAAATACTGGTTTTGAAATTATAGAAATGTTTAAATTCGAAGTAAAACCTATAGCATAGCAGGCTAAAAAAGTTTAAAATGGCATTTGAACAAAAATTCAATTTCATAGGTACAGATATTATATTAAAAGAGCTTTCAGAAGTTAAAAAAAAACTAGTCTTACAATACCATAATATATTTTACTTTATCTTAAACGATTTAAATAAAAAATATATAAATTTCTAGTTGCAAATGAAGTCGTATATGTTTTTGTGAATTTTCAAACCCAACTAAGCCTACGAACGTGTGGTATGATGTTTTTGTATGTAGAAAAGTTATTTCACATATTTAATTTGCGGAGTTGGATGCACATACTTGACTAAAATGTTTATAAATATGCATAACTTTGAATTAATTGTTTTAAAAAAGTACCTTTAAAAATATAGAAAAAACAATCTATAAAGCCTTTTTAAATAAAGTGAAACTGGGAAGATGAAAAACTTTGCAGCTAAATATTAATATAAACATTTATCATATGTTGTTAACAAATTTTTTGAACTTCGTTTGTAAGAAGAAATGAAGACTGTTCAAAATTAATTTTTAAAGTTAATAAACAGGACAGGATAGGATAAAAGAATTAGATATATATAAAACGTAAGAGGCAAATGCGCTTACAGTCCATGGACATCATCAACCAAATTCAGACATCTAAAGCTACAGATTCGTTAACACTCTTGTGACCTATGATGAATTACCTCACAGCCTGTAACTACACTGGTTCCCTATACACTTCAGACACTGAGTAAGCACTGCTACTTGGCTTATTCTGAGCAGAGTTCAAAACAGCAATATAAATACAATCGTATTTGTGTTTGAAATACCACTTTAATGACCGGCTTAGATGAAATGCCTTACATTCTTTACATCACAGCCCTCAAACATTAACCTAAAGAAGGTTTCAGCATTAGCGTATTCCATGGATTGCAATCGTTACATACCGTCTACTTTTAACTTTTTTTATTACTCCACTGCCGAAAAATAATCTAAATAATATATAAATACAAATTGAATTATTTTTGTAGAAAATATATTTTAATTTTACGTTCTAAACTCACACTCGTAAAAAATATATTAATTAAATGCATAAAATACATTAAATGTTTTTACGTTTCCTGATCGTACCTCAGCTTATCTCACAATATGTTATTAATATAATTTATACAAGTTACTTTGTATTTTTTTTTAAGTTACAACGTTTGGTATAAGGCAGGTAACATATTATCAACATTATAAGCAATTTTAACATACTTTAAGAAACACGTGTAACGTTGAATTGTCAAAAATAAACTGTAATGCAGATCCAACTAGGTTCCAACAAATAAAGTCACAAA
This sequence comes from Parnassius mnemosyne, assembly GCA_963668995.1. NCBI lineage: Eukaryota > Metazoa > Arthropoda > Insecta > Lepidoptera > Papilionidae > Parnassius > Parnassius mnemosyne. The sequence continues at coordinate 11,837,992 of CAVLGL010000093.1, forward strand.
AGCTTGCCCTTAATTCAACACGAAATAGATACAAAATAGGAAAACAAAACGAGAAGTACATAAAAATTTATCGTGCCATCCAAGCCAATGTAAAATACAGTCAATTCTGTATACTGTATATATATAGACTATGCACGGATATATGGTCATCAATTATGTGACAAAGGCTCAACAAAATAAAGCATTCCAAATTCTGAAACATTAGTATTGCCACTCTCAAACAAATATCCAACATTTAGGCAGATCGCGTGGCCGGCGTCACGCTGTGTTTCTGGACACTGATTAACGTTCAACATTCATTGCATGTTGAACTGAAGCTAAGACATCTAGTAAGTACGTATTCTCTGTACGTGCGTCCTCCTTTAAGTGTCTAACGAGATTATATGCAATTGAACATTTCTAATAACCTGTTCTTTTAGCGCCGAAGTTGAACTAAAGTTTAGTTTGCGTTGATAATAATATCATTGACGCATGTATTTATCACTTGTGAATAAAACTTATTGAAAAATACTTTACTTTTTAATGTTTTAGTGTTCACATTTTTAATTTTTACAAAACACAAAAATCAGCTCTAATCCAAAAATAGCCTAAAATAAACACAAAGACGATTTAATAGTCGCTAGGTCAGGTATGGCTATCTCATAGCTAGTTACGTCCTCATCGTCATTATCATTCCAGCCTATTAAAAGTCTACTGCCTCCTACATAAACTATCTCATAAGGGTTTCAACAAAAAATTTATTAACAATAACTTGGAAGATTCGTTTAAACTACTCTGTAAAATTTCTGTTTAATGTTTTGGTATTTCTGCCATTGCGCCTCGTTCGTCAATCGACACTTCAATTCAAAATAAAGCCGGATCAAACATAATATTATTTGTCCGATTATTAGTAGCATTTCAGGTGTATCGTCGACCTTCGGCGAACAGTGCGTAATAGCGTACTTAACATCGGCGTACATACTGTCAGCACTTAAAATTGCCATTAATAATTTCATTACTGCTGGCGGGGAGCGAACCCTTGATATAGCACTCCTTCATATCTGTAACCTATAATAATGCATTGTTATTTATACATATATATAATATATAAATATATATTTGTCGGAGATTCAGCAGAGGATCCCAATTTTTGATCTCGGCAATACATCAGGATAGCATTAATTGTTAAAAATAATAAAAGTGTGAGAGCGTATGTTCAACATGCTCTCTTGCTTACGCAATTAATCATTATTAGTGATAAGACAGCGTAATGCACTATACATTCAGTATAGAGTAATTACAATTCGACCACACCGTAACACGTTCCCGTCACAATCAAACACCAGTGTAACGTGATGGACGTAATTACATGACAACACCAAAGTATGCAAACCAACAGCAACACTATTTATCTCAGTGTTACACAGGGCAGGCTCTCAGTAACACCATCCTTGCCTGCATAATAAGAACCACCATAACGGATAGAACCACGACACTATCTTAGCACTAGTAAAATGACTACACTCGTAGAATGACTTAAGCGGACTCCCTCGCGCACGGTGCCAACAGTGAACTTTATACTGCACAACAAGTGGGGGTTTCTCGATGTACCCTCAATTCCACCTCGATCCAACCTGTATTTTAAAGGTGCTCCGATATACTGAACGACGTATAGTGTAAAAATCATATTATTATAGCTATGCAAATACAGAGGCCCCTTATAACGAGTGCCGTTTGATTATAAGAGGACTTCATCTTCTGGCAGTAAATATTTCATTTCTAGATAAGTAATTGCCTTGTAGTGGCGGTGAAATAGAATCCACTATCCCATATCTTCTCTTAATAAGTGAAATATAGAAAATTAACCTGTTTTAAACAAATGTGCAGCAACATTTTCATAATAACAACTCAAAAGTAACACTAAAATGCAGTTGCCAACCCGCCTACCATGCGTGGTAACTTTAGCAAGTATCCCCACCACGAGACAATTTATGGGGAGACCTATGTTCAGCAGTGGACTATCATAGGCAGTAATGGCAATGATGATGAAACAAGAGATAACCAGTATAGACGTTGAGTTGTAAACGCCACATTTGATAGACTGAATTACGTAATCGGAGAACCAGGTTGTAATCATCATATTTTTGACCTCTGATATAAATATAAAACGATCATACTGAAATCTATCAGGGTCTTTCAGATAAGATCTTTTTTTTACTCCTTTTTAATGCCCTTAAAAGTCCACTTCACCACTCCCGTTGTTATCTCCTATAACACACATCAAATAAATCCGCGAACAACAAAACCCGTATAAGAAAGTCGACTATGAACACGAAAGTATGAAATTCATTACCTATTTATTATTATTTATGATTTTAAAAATATTTATAAATACAATAATACAGATAGAATTATGTTGGATCATTAATTTTATTGTAGCGATTGACTTGAATGGCGTATAGGTTGGTACCTTGAACGTTTTTTATTGCACGTCTAGATTTTACACCTGAACGGATGTCGGCAGTTTGCCACGAGTCAAATTTATCATAGGATGATAAATGAACATCCTCTCCTCGCAAACATTGATGTACAATGATGACTATCTATGCTTTAAACTAGACTTTCTTCACGGCTGTAATTTATAAGTACCTACCTACGAAGTAAGTTACTCTGGCATATATAGAACTTTAGTTCAATACTAAATAAAAAATTGTTTTTTTTTAAATTAATAATGGCCAACAAATTACGTTTTTAAACAGACTATTGTATTTCATTTAATTTGTTAAGTTTTAAAACAACTCTTGGAAGACCCTTTCATTTCATTGTCGTAAGAGTATAAAAAACATTGTGCCATTGCATTGGTCTTAATTATTTTAGGTTATAGGATTTTTTTCTGATTAGAAGTCCATCTGGATAGGAACGACCCTCTTACTTATTTTTATCTCTTCTTACCTAATTTAAACAGCGATGCATGTACTGATGTGTATCAGTCATCTAAAAGGGTAAAGTGAGCCAGTACAACTACAGGCTGATAGACATTCCGTGATTTGCCTTAGAAGTGACAACACATCTATAGTCTTCATTGTTTGGATTTGATTACAGATGTGTAGCAGCACTTATTTTAATTTTATTTAAATAATCGTACGACAAATCACAAATTTTGAAATGTATTTATAAGTAACAAGTTTCTGTTGAAAATATTTAGGGCCCCACGGGAATTCTGTATGATTTTCTTTACATGGATCATACCTACTCGTTGGCTAAATAAAGTATTTTTAGTAATCATTTTGATGAGGTATGTTGCACGATCTGTTTGCTACTTCAACTTTTTAGGATGTACACATCCGCCCCCACTACACTTAAAACACAGATAAACTAGTGCATTTCTATTCATGTATTGGTAGCTCTTGTACTTTTTGTTATATCAATCAATGTTACATTTTTTTCATGTAAATATATGTAGGGAATGTTCGGGAAGACGTTATTTGTATGCTTGGAGAGCTGAGAAAAACCTTCCTCGGCAATACAAGTTACAATGTCTGGAAGTCATATTGTAAACAACATTTCCGCTCTGCGTTTTTGTAATATCTCTTAAGAAATATTTCTTTTTATATAGGCAGTTATATTATAAAACATTGGCATAAAGGCATAAATAATATGCAATATTTTAAATACATTGTTGTCTAATTTATTTTTAGGAAAATAAATAAACATAAGTGTAATAGAGTGAAACAAATCAGGGCATGGGCAGTAGCGTCTACCTAATGACAACTAAAACAAAAAACTGCGGTTGCCAACCCACTTGCCAAGCATGGCAACTACGGCAAATATTCCCCCCTATGAGCTAACCTATGGGGAAGGCCTATGTTCAGCAGTGGACTTTAATGCTGTGACGGTAATGGTAACGTTTAATTAATACACACAGTTTATTACTTTCGATTACACATATAGGTACCCTTGGGAATGAGATGACCGCTTCCAAGCTATTTCTTAAATAAGTTGTAACTCACACACACACTCACACACACACACGCGCGCGCGCGCACACATACACACAAACACACACACACATACATACACACACAAGCGCGCGCGAGCGCGAGCGCGCGCGCACGCACACACACACACACACACACACGCACGCACGCACACGCACACACACCTTATGCATACATATATACCTACATATAAACATTCTTGTTATATGTTGATTCAAACACATCAACCAAACTCTTGCCGTATTTATTCGTCAATGTTAAACAAAAATAAACATTATTTTGTGGTATTTCTTCTGTGATAATATTCTTTATGTCGACCTTGTCACAACAACAACAGTACATATTACATACTTTTATTCTAAATGTTGGCAACATCCTAATGATATTCCTGGTATTTTTATTCGCAAGAAATTAATTTTTATTTTCATTATAACTATGGTATATTGCAGCAAGGTTTCTAAACAGTAAAATGATTTCCTTTATCATGAAACTGAAGTTAATGTTAAAGTTCTTAATCCTAGTTGCATTTCTGCTGTGTCAAAGATTTGCCGGTTAATTAATAACCTTGCCAGAACGAATTAAAGTTAAGTTAAAAGTTAAAGTTACAGCCTATATACCTCCCACTGTTGGGCACAGACCTTCTCACATTTCCGAGAGGGTTTTAGAGCAAGGAAATATCCGCCGCGTTTCCAAAATATTTCTTTTGTTCTTATTTCTCAGACATATAGGTTTCCTGGCAATGTTTTTCTTCACCGCCGGGCACGTGGTAAATGAGCACTTAAAATTGCAATTAACAATTTCATTGATGCCGACGGAGATCGAACCCGGGTTGCTCGCGTACTGTGAAACTTACAGCGAGCGCATAGCCCCTGAGCTACCACGGCTCACGGAATTAAAGTTGAATTGAAACATTTACTTCTACAACAAATACCATTTCTCTACTGATAGACTAGGTAGAGTAGGACCATCATGTTTTGTCTGAGACACAAGAGACATTTACATCAGCCGTCAGTCACGACTGGCAACACTGTTCAATATATCAGTCTCGTTAGTGTATTCATATCTCCATGTTAATGGTAACACTTATTAGTAAGCTATTTACATAGCGGTCCTAAGTAAGATACCTGTTTCGACGGGTTGCTAGTTTTGATCTGTTATTAAAATGTATAACAACGAAGCTGAATTTTATAGAACACTCTATTTTGCACCAGTGGCAGAACTTCGTAAAAGAACTGAAAATAAATCTGTTTTTATGTATTTTAACCGATTTTAATAAACGGAGGAAAATTTCAAAAATTCTGAATATTTTAACGAATTTCTATATTCTTTTACGAATTTTATTTTTTTTTATTATAAAAATTCCTTTCCTAAGGGTTCAAAAAGTTGGTGATGAAGATTTTAAGGAGACTATTTAGAGGAGTGGTTGTATTAGTGCGACTGCCGATCATGAGGTCCCGGGTTCGAATCCCGAGTCGGGCCAAAAAAAATCAGACTTTTCCATCAAGAAATTCTCAGTAGCTGCCCGGAGTCAGAAAGTTGGCGGTGTCTCACCCCCGTGCCTCGGAAAGCACGTAGAGCGGTTGGTCCTGCGCCTGATCTCTCTCCGGCCGTGTCGATTTCCTATCGGACTATGAAAATGAGGGAATAGAGAGTGCACCTGTGCTTGCGCATACACTTGGGCACTGTAATCCTGTCCTGTGCCGATGGCTAGTCTCCGTTGAGACTGGCCGCCGTTACTGATATCCGGCCTGGATTACATTATTGTTATTTGTTACCTTGAACTTGTAATATTCCTAAGATCACTCAAATGGGTAAAACAAAATAGTTTTCACTTGGGTAAGCCGTAACTTATAAATTAACGGGACTTGCATTAACAATTTTTAATATTATTTGCCACTTCTACCATTTCATTACTCTATTTATTCAACTTCGTACAAAAAGCACTAATAGCAAATTAATTAAAGCAATCAATCTTTGATAACAAATTGTAACATGAACAGATCTGTAAGGAAACCTGAACTATCATAATTTATACTAGGTAGATGATATTTTATGTAAATATAATATTATATGCCAATATAAATGTTCTCGAGTGGCCACCTCGTACAGATAAACTAAGTGTAGGGTGGACCCCCACTAGATGGAGTGATGACTTGTTAAGGGATGCAGGAAGTCGATGGAAGCAAATGAATTAAGACCTGACTGTAGTGTTCCTCGGGGGAGGCCTATGTTTAGTATTAGACTTGTAAAGGTCTTTGATTATGATGCACGAGATAATGAGAGATAATTATAACATTTAATAAAAAGTAAAAACCGACTTCAATTGCTAAAAAAGAAATTATTTATTTGTAACACTTAGGGGTGGATTTTTTTTTCCAAATTTATATGGGATCACCCTTAAATTATAACCTATTTGATAAAAGAAAGAATCATTATATATAATGTGAAATTCCTTAAACAATAGTCCGATATGAAACTTTTTCCCCTATTTTCCACCCTTGGTGAAGGAATTTTTCTTCAAAATTTAATGGGACCACTCTTGAGGTAAAGTCTATTTAATAAATGAAGAATCATTAACATGCTATGGTAGCTCAGATGGTTAGCGCTCGCTGTAAGCTTCACAGTACTCGAGTAACCCGGGTTCGATCCCCGCCGGCACCAATGAAATTGTTAATTGCAATTTTAAGTGCTGATTTACCACGTGCCCAGCGGTGAAAGAAAACATCGTGAAGAAACCTGCATGTCTGAGAAATAAGAAAAAAAATATTTCGAAGACATGTGAAGTTCGCCAACACACATTGGTGCAGCGCGGCGGACATTTCCTTGCCCTAAAACCATCTCAGAAATGAGGGGAGGCCTGTGCGCCCAGCAGTGAGATGTAAATAGGCTGCAACTTTACTTTTACTTTACATTAACATCGGTTCACAATCTGCGAAAATACATACACTCGAATTGAGAACCTCCTCCTTTTTGAAGTCGGTTATTAATGGTAAGTTACTGGCCATGCAGGGCTCGGCCAGTAAAATCTTAAAATTAAAATATTAATTTATGCTTACATTAATAAAAAAATATTACGGACTTAATAATATGAAATTTTGATGGTTGTTTGTTATTTAATCACAGTTAATTAGCCTTTCAGGTTTAAATGTGTAAGTACTTAGTAGTAAGATAGAAACTGTTATTAACAGGTAGGTGTGTACTAACGAAGTATAAAGTTGTGTATATTAAAGAAGTAGAAGTCAGTGATCAGCAGATACAGCACATTGGTCGATAAATATGGTTGAGTGCACTTAGGTATTATTAAGAATAAATGAAAGTAAATTTCACCTAGTTCATTTATCGAAGAGCGGTGCCAGTAACCCCAAAACTTGGTTATTTGAATTCGCGTTACAGATAGACCCTCCTCCATTAAAGCATTAAGTATTTTCTAACAAGATAGATTAAAGATTGTAAAGTAGGTCAAGTAACACCACCAAGTTTGGGCTGGCAGACTTAACGTAATCTCAAAATATTTAAATTTTATATGACATAATAAAGGGTTTTTGAGGTTTTCATAGCCGCTAAGCATTGAAAAATTACGCTTTTCTTAGTAAGTTATTAAGTATTTTTTTTTAAATTGTTTTAAATAAATATTCCAGCCTTTCCATTCCTAATATTCTATGAAGATAGCACATTTAAATAATATTAGTATAAAGCAAGAATACATTTCCGTTATTATGGTAGGCGACAGAAAATACCTAAATATCTAGAAACTAATATATCTGAGGCATGAAGTGAAGTGTTAAAACCCTCTATTCCTCGAAGTATTCTGAGAAAATCTTTCTTGTAAAAAATACGCTGAAGTCATTGTTGCTTTTTTATTGTTGTCACAGTATGTACCTTACAAACAAAAATAAAGAAACAAATCATTATTATATAAATAGGGCCAGTATTATAAATATAATATACAAATATACACATTGATACTTCTCGCTATTACATTGACAATGAAAACCAACCTGTGCAATGGTGCTAACGCTTGCTACATTTACGTCTCATATCTCGTATAGTTATCATGACAATCTAGCGATCCTATCGCCTGAATACATCACATGGGGCGGGCGGTACGATACAGCTTAGACTCATTAAACTACGAACTTTATAAATTTAGTTATACAATTTTAAACAATATTTTAAGCAGTGATATTCCAAGCGATCTCGTTTAACTCTAAAGAATGGAAATGCATAAATGGACTATGAACTAAGACAAAGAATAAAACAGCTATTTTTTTATGAGCATAAAATTAAAGAATCAAGCAATAAATATTTTTTATTTTACTTTTATTTTAATTATGTTTTGATTTATATATATGACGAGAAACAGAATTAAATTAAATCAATTAAATATTTAACTGTATAATTACACTTCAATCAGATTAATATATTTTTGATGTTTTTTGATAATATTTTATATACCGATGGTGATCTCAATGAACAATTTCGAATTTTTTCGAAAGATCCACCTGAAAAATGACTTTAAACCGCAATCGCAGTGTTCCTCATATTATAGGTATATGTACTCCGTCGAAAGCCAAAATTTACCGTAGACTCTATCTATCATGATGTCATGACTTATTAAAAAAAAACTTAAAAAGTTTAAGTTTATAGTGTTGGTAGTGCGCAGTGTAGAGACCATGTTATACAGCACAGGTACAGAATATATTGTGTGTTAATGTATTCGAATGTTTGTAAACGCGTCCACTCTTGAATAATTGGAACCGCCGCGACTTCCGCGCGCTGAATTATAAACGATTACAATGTGCTAAAACTGGATGGCTAATTTATAATAGTTGTTGTTTTATAATAATGTTCTATTTCTTTATCGGACCGTAAGGGTTCGCATCTGACACGTGCTTCCTCTGTTGTAGGAAGGATTCAAATTAACATAATCATGTAGTAGTCGTGTAGAGTAGCCGTGTAAGCGAATCTACTGCCCCAATCTCATGGCGTTAAAGGTATTATAAGTGATAAGGGGAGATAAACGGGTAGCCTGTACCATCTAGCAGATAACAATTCAATAATAAAAAAAACTGCGGCTGCCAACTCGCTTGTCTATTGTGGTAACTGTGGTATATATCTTATGGGGAAAATTTATGTTCAACAGTGGACTTGGGTGGGTTACAATGATGATGTTGATGAATGTAGCAGTAAACAACAAAACATATTTTGTCTGTTAATTTCTTAATGACTAAAAGTAAATATATTTATTTTGAAGACTGTAACTTCACCTAAGAGATTATTAAAGATACATACACAACATTTAGCTAGAGTGAAGTAGCAATGGGTTAGCGATGGCCCAGACCGCGATCACTCGTATCCGCTAAAGGTGACCACTGTAGAGTTTTAGCCGGTAAAAGTCCGTCATAACTTTTCCATTACCTGGTCAGCATAAGGTTGGATACCTTGAGGATTCCCCTACGTTAAAAAAGGTCTGCCAAACAGCTTGCACAATTGACAACCGATGGGAAAGAAAGGTTCTTGAGTAGTGTTGTACTGGAAAGCGCAGTGTTGGGTATCTCTTTACTAGATTGAATGATGACCTAATTGAATGCATGCATGGCGTCAATCACTGTGACAATATATGAGAGAAGCCTTCGATCGGGAGTGAGCTTGTGATATACTGTAAAATAAGAATGTCGACCAGACTAAATTTCGGTTACAGCGACCTGAGACTAACCATCTGCACAGGACAGGATTACAATGTACAAGTGTATGCACAAGCACAAGTGCGCTTCCCTCACTCTCATAATCCGACGGGACAGAAGTTCGACACGACAGGAGATTGCCCAGGATCCGATCAGCAGTCATATTTACGACCACTTTACAAGCGAGGCATTTATTTTTTTACAATTATTAAATTTAATATATTTTAATTGATTAAGGATGACAAACGAGCACACAATTTTGCAAAATGAATGTTGTGGCCTATAGACATCTAAATCTGTCCTTGATTATCACCTCTGATGAGATGAAATGCCTCATTACTCGTAAAAAAGGTCTCTGTTTCTCTACACTCACCATACAGAACACAGCAATATTATTCTGCTGTTTCACACTGGTATTCTGTGAGAGCGTGGTCCTTCCCCAGTACATACGCATTGGTGCTGCGGTCAAAATATAGCTGCACCATAACATAATTATAAAATATTTCTAAAATTAATAATGTTTTATGATTGTTAAACGGCAGAATATCATGAGAGTTCTTACTCCTTGAACGTCGTATTCATAAACGCTACTAGTAACAATTGCAAAAAAATAACAACAATATATATCTCCTCGATATACTACACTCATAATTATTTTAGATTGAAAGCTTTTTATTAAACAAGAAAAAACAAGTTAATACCGATATGTACTAAGTGGGAAAGGAGATCATTAATCTTGTAATAAACTGTTGTATTAAGTCTAGTGTAAGGGGGAAAAAATCCATAGTTCCATTTCAATCTTTGCTTGATGTATTCCGCCAATCACAATACTGCGATAGGCTCAATTTAGCCTAGGATTATGCTTATCTTGAGATGATATCTCAGATAAGCTAGCATGTGAGACCGACTCGCATTGCGGCCGCACTTACAGTAATGTGACATTAAAAATATCGCTGAATATCTAACGCAAAGAATCGTACAAACGTTCAACTTGATTTAGTTTATAATATTCAGTCTACTTCTACATCATCATCGTCCGTACCGCTCATCACAAACCCCCTAACATACGAGTAGGCCTCCCCCATAGATTGCTTTTGCACAGTCCTGTGTTGCCTGCATCCATATTTCATCAGATTCTCATACCATTTAGAAACATTTAGCAGCGGCGCGAGATAATCCATTCATCCATATCGTTCCATGCATGCACTAAAAGGGATATGGGGAAGCTGAACCATGAGATAGGCCCTTCCTGATAACAACTTAACACTTTCACTGTCCGGCTTCCAGACACAATAGTATGACGATAGCAATGACCTATGTGTAGTGCACGGGACAGCTAAAGGGTTAATAATAGTAAAAAATGGGGATTGTGAACCACCTGCCAAGCGAGGAAAATATGGCACAACCCCTAGACCCTAATGAGTGTTATAAAATTAAAATGATGTTACATCATTTTTTTTTAGATTAAAGTGACAGTGACATGTAAAATTTTTCCATTCTATTTATATCTGAGTTATTACACTCAATAAACCGCATCTGTACGGAATCATTCATTTCATAACTTTGAAAAACTTGTGGAAAAAGTTTTAGTTAAGCTTAATGAACGGAATAAATCTCTTGTAGTATGCGGAGACTCTAATATCATTCTCCTTGAAGCTTCTTCCATCAGTATCAAATTTTGCTCATTGTTCAAATCGCACAACGTTGACAGTTTATTCTTTGAAGCTACAAGTATTGCAGAGAGTAGTGCAACTTGTATTCATAACATTTTTACAGATGTTGTACCAATCAAGAAATTCATAATTTAAAAACTAAGTTCAGATCACTGTCGACAACTGGTTTCATTACCATACATGCACAAAAAACCAGAAATTGAGAAAATTGTGTTTGTTTCGATTAATGCAAAACGCCTGGAGAGATTTAAAAGTAATATGGTAAAAACACTCGCATCACTTTCTTACAGGAACAATTCAGACGTTATATGGAGTATTATTAACCCATTATGTAGTGAATTTAATAAAACATTTACTTCTTAAACATTCTCCAGTTAACAGTAGTAAGGCATTTAATGAGTGGGCGACAGTAGGAATTCATAAGAACAGACGAAGATTTTACGAACTATACATGAAAGATCATATAATCTTTCCGATACTTTTAGATAATTTGTCAAAAATTATTCTAAAATGTTTAAAAGAGTATGCTCCACAGCCAAATATTTTCATATTAGCAACAAAATTAAGACCACTAAAAATAAAATTGAAATGACGTGGAGTGTAATTAGTAGCGAAACCGGTAAAGACAAACCTCGTAACAAAAATTATCAATTGAAAATTATTAATGAATTGACTATATCAAAAATCAAGAAGTCGCAGCGGTGTTTGAGAAATATTTCACTGAAATACCTATTTTGAAACAAAGTCATTGAATACTTTTCCAACTATCGCAGATTCATTACTCAAACAGAATGTTAATACATGTTTAAAAGAATTTAGATTTGAAAAAGTATTACCACAACATATTGTAAAATATTTCAAAACCATTGATGTAAAGAAAACCGAAGATTTCAGGGAGATTTCCGTTACAGTTATTATGTCCATAATAGAATTAATTGTAACTCATCTTGCTACTATTTTAATACCAGTATCGAATCTGGTGTGTTTCCTGATTTAATGAAACATAGTAAAATAATACCTTTATTTATATCTGGTAGTACATTTGACCCCACTAATTTTAAACCTATTTCTATACTAACAACTCAGTAAAATTTTCAAAAGATAAATTTAGATCAATTGTTAATTTTTTTTAATAAAATAAATTACTCCATAAAAATCAATTTGGTTTCACAAGGGGTCGCTCGACGACTGACGCAGTAATTGAGCTTATGAAATATATTTTTAATGCCAGGGAGAGCTCACAAGATGCCTTAGGTATTTTCTGTGATCTTTCCAAGGCTTTCGATTGTTTTCATCAAGAGATATTTATCAGGAAACAAAAACATTACGGTGTCAAAAATATTGCCCTTAAACTTATGATTTCATATTTAAATAACAGAATTAAAAAAGTCGTGATCAATGGTAAAGGTTCCTCCGGATCAGTAGTATCAATGGGCGTTCCTCAGGGCTCGATTCTTGGCCCATTCCTGTTCTTAGTCTATATTAATGACTTACCTTATGTTGTAGGGGATAATCACAATATAATATTGTTTGCTGATGATAACTCTTTAATTTTTAAACTCAAACGACAATTAATTTTGACAATGTAAATAATCATCATCATCATCATTACAGCCATTTATAAGTCCACTGCTGAACATAGGCCTCCCCCAGGGAATGCCACAAAGCACGGTCCTGAGCCAGCTGCATCCATCGACTTCCTGCATGTCATACCAGGTCGTCACTCCATCTAGTGGGGGGTCGCCCTACACTTCGCCTACCGGTACGAGGCTGCCACTTGAGAACCTTTATAATAAATATAGTAAATAATAATCTATCGAAATTAGTATATTGGTTGAATGTGAACACTTTGCTCTTAAACGGAAATAAGATAAAATATGTTAAATTCACAATACATCATGATAAACATTCAGATACCAATGTGCTCTTAAATGGGGAGGAGTTGAGTCTTGTGGATACCACTGTTTTTCTTGGTATTACTATTGACGCGAAGCTTCAATAGGGCCCCCATATATCTAAATTAGCAAGCAGACTTAGTTCTGTAGCATATGCTGTAGATATGTGAAGAGTAGAAGTCTCACCAATGTTGACACAGCTATATTAAATTATTTTAGTTACTTTCATAGCGTGGTGTCTTATGGAATTTTGCTTTGGGGTGATGCGTATGACATCGAAGCTATATTTGTTTTTTTGTAAAAGAAAACCGTATAGGCGATTAATAACTTAAATTGAAATGAGTCACTTAGACAAAAAATTAAAGAAATAAACATAATGATTTCTTATATTTACGCGAACACTACACATTGAATAAAACTACTTTTACGGATTTTATCGCGTTTAATTAAGTTATTTTATATTCCCGACGTTTCGCTTGCTGGAAATAAACATATTAACTTTGGCATCGAAATATATTTATGAAAATGTAATGTATGTACATAAAAACATAAATAGTTTAGATAAGAATAAAGATGTTCATACTTTAAACAATAGTAACAAACATAAGCTTGTAATACCAGTTACTAGACTCCACAGAATCAGTATTTCATTTATTGGGCAATGTATACGCTTTTACAACAAAATCCCAGAAAATGTACAACATTAGTCAATAACTAACTTTAATGTTTTATTTTAAAAAATTGTACATAAAGAGTTATTATAATATCAAAGAATATATAAATTTGAACAAACAAAAAAACAAAATGATTGTTAAGTGAAATATGTTTTTAAAAAAGTCCCGCTGGGTTTCTTGCTGATTCTTCCCAGAACGGAGGTATTTTCCTAACCAGTGGTAAAAGTATTATGTAATAATTTATAGTGAATAAAAATTATTCTATTCTATTTAATCCATAAATTATTATTTCACAGCCCATCAAAGTCTGTTGCTGAAAATTAGCCTCCCCATAGATTGACTCAAATATCCTCTATATTTGCCAAAGTTACCACGCCTGGCTATCGAGTTGATAACTTAATTTTTTTCATTTCCTCAATGTTATTACGAATGTGCTGCTGCAGGAGATGTCCTGATTTAATTCTCTTTTTCGCTTCTTAAGACACTCACTGGACGATATGATGTAGTGATTTCTTATATGATGTAGATATTCTTATACCATCACAAGACGGTTGACATTACGGAGAGTACCTTGTTAATTAATTAACTCTAGCACTAACGACCTAGCTTAGACCTAAACTTAGCATTCTTTGTCAGTCCGCAAAAGTCCACTGATAAACCTACTCCGTTGAAACGGCGATAAGGATTGACGGTGTTTTGGGAGTCTCAGATATCTCGCACCTTTGATGCTGTTGCCCTTTATCGGTCTAGGTATTTTACGCTTGATGTAAATGAGGTGGTAAGGCTTCTTCTCATCTATCATAACCTAGATAACATGTACATAGCCTTGTGGCGACAGCGTAAGAGAATCTATTATCTCATTTCTTCCCAAGAGTTTCGTAAAAAGCGAATGAAATTTGTCAAAAAGATACTAAATGGTGTAAAGATATTGCTATGCGAGAGAGACCCATTGCAAGCAGTAGACTTTTATGGGCTGACGAGGAAGATGGGAAGTGACAAATGCTCTTACCCGTCATAGTAAGTGGCTTCTGACACGTGCAACCAACTTCAAATAGAAAGGCCACAATTGCGTAGTTGAAATGTCTCACATCCCGTAATTATCCTCACTCTTTCAAAGATGATGTAACTACAAAATGGAATTTTGTAAAAAAAAATATAAAAAATATGATATAACAATTTTAATTCTAATCGGCAATAAATTTTCGCAGAAGAACACAACGATGTCTGATATCGTAATCATGCAGAAATCGAACACGCGTGGGTAGTTCCCTTGAGGCACATTTCGGGTAATAAGGCTGTAGCTTACATATGACTTATGCCTCTAATATACCAGTGCCATTAAAACGATTATCAAAACCCGGTAGCCATGATTGATGATGTCTTTTAAATTATAGGCAGTTTTGGCGGGAACTTGACTGCCGCCGGCGGGTAGCTGCTCTTGTAACTATCGTTTAATAATCGTTTGCAGTGGATTTTAATACGCTAAGATTGTTTTTTTCTGGTTAGACACCTTGAGATACTATCGTCATCGACTGTTTGCTTTGTTAAGCTGTCGTCAAATCTCCCAAAATCTTAGTAATGTGACACATCATAATTTTTTAACATATTTTTAAATTAGATAATGTATTACTTAAAGAGATCTATTATTTTTGGCTGACGTCCTATGTAGCCATGTAACAATAAATAAATAAAAGTATTTTTAAATATTTAGTGAGAGAATCAAAATTTTGCTTTCATTTTGAATACATTTGAAGAACTTTAACAAAAATTTGAACATTTAAAACACTTTTAAATATTTCTCGAAAAATATTATTAATTATTATCAAAATATTAATAATTCTTCAAATAATTAATCAAACATTAATTTGTTTTGTTATACTTTAATTTTCTAATCCCCATTTTTATTTGTTTTAAATACATTCCAAGACCAAATGAAAAAAATTGTTATTTTTATTTGATCCACTCATATCATGAAATCTAAATAACATTAAATATCTTTGAAAAGTATAAAAGCTTCATAGTCCCGACCGGACATAGAAAGCAGAGATTAATATGCAAGAGATCTAGAATTGCGATAACATCATCTCGAAAAATGCCAGACGTAAAATATCCAGGCCGACGGTGACAGGCCGCCGCGTTTGAATTGTTGTAATTCCGCATTCCACAGTTATGGCCTTTTAGCTGAGGTGCTTCGTCTTGCTGTAGTCCATTGTGACTGATTATACAACCGTTACCGTTACAGCCTATTAAATGCCACTGCTGATCTGCTGAACATAGGCCTCCACCATAGATTGCCTCATAAGGGGGATATTTGTGAGTTTTGCCACAATCCGCAAGCCACGCTTGGCAAGCGTTAGTCGTTATTAGAAAGAATTTAGGTATTAATAAAGCGCTATTAATAAAATTATTTATAAAGATATGTATTGGGGGTGGCCTATGTTCACTAGTCGAGGTTTGATAGGCTATAATTATTGAAATTTTGTAGATTTATGATTTATATTAATTTATTATTTTTTATTGTTTCAGATTAGAAATAATTAAACCATACTGATCTCATCAATCAAAAAAGGTATGTATCACTTACTGTACTTACACTATTAAAAATTTATATTATAAATAATTGGCTTGAAAAATAATATGCGAGAAATAATATTTATAATTTGTTGGTTAAGCTTAACTTAGAACAACTATGTGTTCAATCATACTTTAATGGAAGCGAAAGACTATTTTTCACTGATGACCAAAACAATTGTGACGCTAACAAAGTATTAGTCATCAGAAAAAAACTATTTAACTAATTATCTTAATTTATGCAGAAATAAGAGAATATTCTTAAACGTGGTAGAGCCATGCTGCAGCTATATTAGTAGTATAGTTTAGCACGAATGGGTCGGCTCAACCGGGGAAGGACCACGCTCTCACAGAATACCAATGTAAAATATCAGCTTAATGCCGTGTTTCATATGGTGAGTGTAGAGAACCTGAGACCCTTTTTACTGGAAAAGAGGCATTCTATTTTAGTCCTCACGGCTGACAACGCATCTGCATTTTAATTCGCAAACGAAGATATATGTTTATAGATGTCTATGGGCCACAGCAACCACCTACCATCAGGTGGACTGTGTTCTCCTTTGCCACCTAAATTCTATAAAAAAAAAATAAGATTCTGGTCTTCTCTTATTTCTTAACGACTGTTTTGTAAGAGGTACATGTTTCGGATGTGAGTGTTTTCTTCCAATATTTTTCTAACACTACTAATGGTCCACTTGACGGTAAGCCCTGTTCTTAATCCTCAAAGACTACTTTGTTTGCAGTAGGCCGCAAATATCGATACACTGCATTAGCCACTTACCATCAAGTGTTAGTACTGTTTGTCACTTTAGTTTTGTAAAAAAACGGCTACCATATACTGCATATGGACCTGTAACTAGCTTCAAATTAAGAAGCTCAGCGGTGGAGATTTCCCATGCTGCAGCTATATTAGTAGTATGCTTGTAGCACGAATGGGTCGGCTCGACCGGGGAAGGACCACGCTCTCACAGAAAACCAGCGTAAAATAGCAGCTTAACGCTGCTGTGTTTCGTCTGGTGAGTGTAGAGAACCGGAGACCCCTTTTACTGGCAAAGAGGCATTCCATCTTAGTCCTCACGGGTGACAACGCATCTGCATCTTGAGTCTTTATTGAGGATAGATGTAGATGTCTATGGGTCACAGTAGCCACTTGCCATCAGGTGGACTGTGTGCTCGTTTGTCACCCTATCCTATAAAAAAAAGATACTGACACTTCACTTTTTTTTCTTAACTACGAATAAAGGTGAGAAGATACATAACTATTTATATAGAAAACTGCTTCTGCTTGATCGTAACTGACACAGACATCTACATCTATTCTCGATAAAGATTCAAAATGCAGATTTGTTGTCATCTCTAAAGACTAAGATGGATTATCTCGTTAGTAGTGAAATGCGTCTCTATTTCATTCACATACACAATACGTAATACGAAAAATGCAGCAATTTCACGTTGGTATTATGTAGAGCGTAGTCCTTCCCCGGTCGAACTCAAACATTAGTTTGAGCCTAGTAGTAGTAGCTTATAAAAGTCCACTGTTGAACATAGGCTGCAACATAGATTAACTCATATGGGGGATTTTGCTACAGCTGCCATATTTGGTGTCGATCCAAACACAGATTTTTATTATTTTTGATTTGTTATCAGGAGGATGCCGCTCCTGTTTCAGTGTCCCTCTTTCACCTATTATGATACCCACGGGAAAATTTTGCGGTAGTGGATATCAAAAAAGCGGCACAACCGTACAATCCTTTCCTCGAAGCAGTTCAGGCCATTTTCGACCCTACGTTACAACTTCGTTGTGGATAAAACTTGAAGCCTGAATTTCAAACCACAATGTATCTCACAAGCAATACATATTATATTATTAAGATAAGAGAAGATAATAAGATTGTTTAGTGCGATAGCCAAGTGAATCTATTTATTTAAAACATAAAAGATTTTTAATATTGATATGGTCACTATAAGATGTTGTTAGGTTAGCTAATTAGTCATAACTTAAAACAGAAAGACCCTTAAGTAGGGACTGAATAAATTAACCGACTTGGTATTACATGGATCTCACAACTTTTTACGGTAGAAGAACTGAATTGTAAGACTTTTTTTTTTACAAGTTATGTTTTGATTGCATTCTTATACCGCCACTACATGAATGAAAAATTTGTGCTTCACTGCAGCCATAATATTATGTCTTAGCTCATCAACCAAAATCGCGATAAAAAATTCACAGATGAATTTCACATATTATTAAAATAATATTTTTTATCCGTACAACAATTGTGTAAAAGTAATTAGCCGTAAAAGTAATAATTTTTATCACAAGTTGTAAGCCCATTCCTAAACAAAGGCAACATAATTTATAAGATGTTGAATATACATAAATTACTTATAATTTATGTATATTCAACATCTTATAATGAGCGTATGTTACATATCAATACCATATAAGGAATTCACGAGGCATCAAAGTTGGACAGCGTGTGATATATCGACACTGTGACATCCGTAATTGATCCAATATATGGATTCATTAAGCGAGTTGGGACCCGTAACTCCCCACAATACCCACGTTTGTCCTTATCTGTAATTATGGAAAGATTTAAACGTGAATATTTAATGTGATCGTAGGTTTTAATTAAGCGCTATCTCTTTAATCAGATTTGAGTAAAAAATTATCTAAGAAATCTGCCCGTACATGAGCAAGTTATAGAAACGAGAAACTTGATGTTGAAGGATCCATATAAAGCAAAAAATATCTGAACTAAAACAGGCGATCTAATAATTATTCGTTCATCTTCTTCATAAGCCCGTTAAAAGGCTGATGAAAGTTGGAATTGGGCTCCTCCCGTAGTAAGGAAAATTCGCCAATAAACAATGCTTGGTAGCCGAAGGAAAATTGAAGCACCAGACGTCTCGCACTTGTGACGCTGCTTCTGGTCGCTGGCCTGGATATTTTATGATCACAAGAACACAAGAACTTTCTAGTAATACCTTCATCGCTTAGTTATCTATTTCGGCACTCACGGGACGAGATGGAGTGATAAATTCTCTTAAGTCACTACCACACGGCATTGCTTTTGAGCATCGTTGCTCGTCATGCTAAAAAACAATCATCGAAGGCTCTTGTTTAAAATATCATTAACGTTAACTAAGCTACCAGTGCTGTGTAAAAACTACTTACAATGTTGCGACATGTTTAAGATTGAAAGAAGTAAAGACAAAGCAGATTGTCTTGTAACACAACAATTGTGTATAAGGAGTATTTTTTATATTAAACACGTAATTAAAATTGTCTTTGAATGACATCCTCTATTTTTAGCATTCCGGGTGAAATTCATCAAAGCGAAACACTCTTTCCGAAAATTCCAGACGCACAGTCTTCTGTTTGTTACAGTCAAAAAACTGTTTGTCACAGACAAAAAGACTATATGACTCTTCAACAAACACTCTGAGGTTCTTTTTTTTTTGAGTGTTATTTTTTAAATAACGAAAAGGAAAATGTCGAAAAAATTCATCATATCAATAAAATAATTTACTATGTATTATTATCTAATCAAGCTCTTATGGCCACAGAGTATATTATTATATATTACACTACGTTTATCAATTTTGGTTGTGCCAATACCACTAACATTGCCAAACGGGAACCATGGAACAGATGCTCTGATGATTATATGAACCTCTAGATAATGTGTCTGCTTAGGCGCCTTGAGATATTGTCGTCATTGCCTGTCTGCTGGTTCGAGCTGCCGTCAAAACCTCCCGAAAACTTCGCAAGTTTATAAACAAAAAATCTATAAAAACGAAGATCCCAAATGAAATGTTGACATCGCTTAAAGGACAAGCAGCCAAGCCAAAAACCTTAATAAATAAAAAAATCAAATTTATATAAAATATTTAATTAGGTCACAGATGTAAATAATAAGACTTTAAGAAATATCCAACAAAGAACTAAGTGGCCAGTTTAAAAGTAGAAAATTTACTTTTGTCAGATTGTTAAATTTCTAGCATTCGTACGCTTAGTGGCATATCGCTACCTCTAACTACAGCCTCGCAACGGACGCTCCGTAGGCTGACGCGCGGAGGCGATGGGGCGATGAAAAAGTGAGCACTTGGAAGCACCACCCTTCGTGACCCCAGGGGCAGATCTGAACTGTGGCTCCGCTGCCGGTGGCCGGCTTTTCTGTGTGTTCGTGGGAGTATTAAGATTCGAGCAGCAAGCATTGTACGCGGTCAGTTGGATAACCTCAATTCTAAATACGTGTTAATATGCGTTTGGAATAATTCTTTTTGTTATTGTTTTAATTCACGCGAATTCATATTCTAAAATTATTGCATTTTTATAATGGTAAGTCGAGAGACAAAAATTGCAGCAGGTATAAATAATGCAAACTTAGAAAAGTAAGTTAATAAATCATATAACTTAATACATGTGTTTATTGTTTACATACATTCAAGAAACTTCGTTCCTGACGGGGGAACCCAACCACAGTTTTTTTTTGTTGCAATACTGACTACGTGACAACCCTATTAGTAAGAATACAGCCTAGAGCCATATTTCAACCGATGTGTAGTCGCAAATTTAACCCGTGTATAGGCTGCCTAAACCATTGCGAAGCCGTGATGAAATTACGAATGATCACGGCTGCCGCGAACGAAACGCGCGGTCACGCTGACGCGACTCGTTAGCCACCTGCGATTTATACGCGTTACTGTCGCTATTCCTTTCGTTATTTATTAATTCACAGTACAGCACGAGGTGCGCGGATTTATTGCATCGGTTACGTACGCCCTCATTTGTACAAAACCTGAGATTTATGTATAACAATTTTTAATTTCGTTTCGTTTGTTACATTATTGTGAATTAGACTTAGTTTTTTTTTTTTAATTTAGAATTAATATAAAAGGTTAATAGGTACTTAAAACAGTTAATAAGCTCAGCAGTTCTGTGATTTTATATCTAGTATTACATTTTAAGAAAAAAAATTCCGCGGGTGACTTATAAGTAGGATGCTGGCCTTAAACTTCCTGACATAGTTGCAAATATGTTAGGAAATTTAACCAAATTTTTCCAAACAACCAAAATTGCTTATTACGTTTTCAAATGCTGATTAACAACCTAAATGAAAAATTCGTATTTTTTTTTCACCCGTATTTGTTAGACAACGCCTAGAGACTATGAGTACCGGAAAAGACGCGTTAGAAACGGTGCCAACTCTGGAGCGCATGTCCTCAGTACAATTGGCGGGATTCCGTGAGGTCCACCCGACTTGTGTATGTCCAGGGAGAAGAGTACTTTGCGTATTGAGCACTGTGTAAATCGCACATCAGGCATAGAGCACTCACACTTCGGGATGCTCGGCGGTGTGTTCCCCCATAAGAGTCTAAATGGACAACTTTCTCTTTTGCTGCGTGGATCCTCCCTGTGCAGAGATGGTAGTGAGGACACGAATCCCCTTGAACAGCCTTGGCGGGAGACCAGAATGCACGGGTTCCCGAAGGAAGGCGAACTAACTTCTCGCCAATTCTGCCAATAAGCTCATGCTTTACCTTGGCAATTACTCTTTTGAATGACCTGGAGGCGAAGTTATACTTATTTTTAAGCATGCTGGTATTTAGATCCCGCAGAAGGCTCAGCCCAGGCCCGATAACATTCCTGCTTACTGCGTAATGCAGTCTTACAGGAGTGACCAAACCAAGGCTGAGATCTGCTTCCGATGGATACCACAGATGATGGAATAAATAGTTTCATTCCCTGTAGCACCACATCATTGATAGAGTCAGCAACAGCGCTGAGATCATCCGTCAAAAAGCAAACCCGCCCCCATGGGTAGAATGCAAAGAAAGACCGCATTCAGTCCCAATCCGCTGACCTGTAATGCCAAACATGGCGGCAACCTGCAGAACGCAACCGCGAGGGGAGCGTGAGTGGCACCCCACTCCGGATCAGACAATGGTCCGAAGAGCCGAGAGGGTCATCGACGGAAACCTGATATCCGTCCGGATGAGAGGCGTAGGCGAAGTAACCAGTTGTGCCAGACGGCACCATTTTGAGATCGGTTGAGAGAAGGTAACCCAAACTTTTTATCATTAAGTTCTAAAAGGTTGCTCTATCTGAATCAAACCTTATACAAATAAGTAATATTAGTAAATTAAACCTATATATACATGGTCCTCGTTAGTATAGAGGTCGTAAACGCGGTTGGTGATCATGAGGTGGGTTCGGATACCTGGTCATATTGGATTTTTCTGTTAAAAAATTCTCGGTAGCAGACTGTAGTCAGGAAGTTGGTGGTGTTTTACACTCGTGCCTCAGAAAGCACGTAAAGCCGTAGGGTACGATGCCTGATCTGTCTTCGGTCGTATCGGATTACATTCCCATCGGACTATGAGTGATATAATGGAGAGTGCACCTGTGCTTGCTCATACACTCGAGCATTATAATCCTATCCTGCACATACGACTAGTCTGCGTTGAGACTGGCCACCGTGACCTATATTCGATCTGGAGAACACAATTTATTTAGTAATATGAAAACTTGTCTATTATTATGTATCGAATAAAACAATATCAGAACTTAAATGTTTTCTCTAATTATTATCCATCCAAATTGATTTCATGTAAAACTGCTACATCTTTGAAATAATTATTACAATTGCCATGTGATGAAAATTATCTTTCTTTCCTTATAATTATGATATTACGATACGTGTACGTGATACTCTTACGAATTGTGTAAGACTTATAAATTTTACGGATTTTATCGCGTTCAATATAAAGTTAATTTTATTGCCGACGTTTACAGCACCCATGGTCAAGGAAAGAAATTAAGGTGTTTGAGGGCCTGGTGTTTTTTTTATAGGATAGGGTGACAAACGAGCACACAGTCCACCTGATGGTAAGTGGTTGCTGTGGCCCATAGACATCTACATTTATCCTCGTTTGCGAATCAAAATGCAGATACGTAGTCACCCATGAGGATTAAGATGGAATGCCTCTTTTAAAGTAAAAAGGGTCTCCGGTTCTCTACAATCACCATACGAAACACAGCAGTGTTAAACTGCTATTTTACGCTATAATTCTGTGAGAGCGTGGTCCTTCCCCGGTCGAGCCGACCCATTCGTGCTACAACTACGCTACCCAGGTTAACTGGTGTTATTTATTTAATTTTGGTATACGCAAAATAAGCTTACAGTATCTTGTATATAAGTTAAAATTAAAGACAAAGTATTCAGTGTGTAGTACGAGTATACGCAAATCATTATATTGATAAAGGGTGTTCCTCAGGGCTCTCACTTAGGTCCACTTTTTTACAATGCCTACCTATATGACATTGGTTCGTGCATTATACACACAAATTACCTCATGTATGCAGATGATAAGAAGATTTTTTGTAAAATTAACACCATACATGACTGCCTATTGATACAAAAAGACCTGGACCGTTTATTTGAATATTACAAAATAAATAATATAACTGTCAATGCAAGCAAGTGCGAATGTATTAGTTTTACACGGAAATCTAAGCCAATTCTAAATAAATATCACTTTGACGGATTAGAAATCAGCCGAAAAGTAAGTGTTAGGGATTTAGGCGTAATTTTTGATCATAAAATGATACTATCCGAACACATTGATTACGTTATCAGTAAAGCCTATAAAAATCTTGGTTTTGTTCTTCGCATCTGTAAACCATTCTCGAATATTAATACAATTAAAATGGTTTATTTTGCATATGTCAGAAGTGTTTTGGAATATGCTAGTTCAATATGGTCTCCACAGTACAATGTCTACAAAAGCCGCCTTGAGCGTATTCAAAAAATATTTGTTAATCACCTTAACTTTCGCTGTCGGAATAAAATCGATACTTACACAGACAGTTGCACTGAGCACGATCTCTTATCTCTGGAACACAGGCGCATTTTGCTTGACATGGCTTTGTTATATGATATAATAAACAGTAATATTGACTGTCCATATCTTGTCTCAAGAATCACCTTTCGTACTCCAAAATTCCGTACCCGCAATACTACATTGTTACAGACTCCCTGGCATCATTCAAACTACTGTCGAAACACTGTTCTTTCGCGGCTTGCTCGTACATATAATGAACAATTTGGACACATTGACCTCTTTGCGAAATCTAAACTTACGTTTAAAGATTACATCAAGAAAACTATTACGAAATAGAGCAGTTGAAGTTAAATTCACATACAATCATATATTCTCTCATCTATTTCTTCTATATGTATTTTTGAGGCTACTAATATAAATATAAGTACTTAAGTTATTTTATTTAATATATATTATAATTAATTATTTGTATTATGTTTATATATTTAAACATTTAATATGTATATATACATAAGTAAATATATATGTATGTATATATATATATATCTTATATGTTTATATATATATATATATATATATATATATATATATATATATATATATAAAGATAATCTAATATATCATTCTACCTGACTATCTCTCCTGATCTGTAAACTTATGACCACCTTCATTACATTGAATTGCTTATAATTTTGCTTATAATTTATCTATTAGATTGTTCTTTTTCCTTTTCTTCTAACAACAATACACCTACCATCAAACAATATAAGGGAAACCTGTTATTGGCCATACTTTTAGTTTGTTACATTAATGTTAATATTTTCTATATACGCTGTTGGTTTTCTAAATAAATAAATAAATAAATAAATAAATATTCTCGATTTATGTAATACTATAACCTACATAATAAAGTATTTCCAATTATAAACAATGGGTAAAGTCTTCCCTTGTATCTTTGTAGTAGTTGTAGTTGTCATAATATACCAGTTGCAAAAGTAGTGAAAACTATTTTTTTCACACTAAGCCTCTGATAACTTAATTGAAACTATTTGTCATTTTTTACAATGCTGCTTCTTCTTATTAATGTTCGAATCGCGTGAGCGCGATAAATTACTCACACTCGAGAAAAAAACTCACATTGGCACACCATTCTTATCTGTGCATCGGTTGGCGTCTTTTAATCGCACGGGGGGTGTCCTTCCTACGCACGCAACCAATCAAAGTGCAACATTTGAAATTAGAACTGCTTGTGCTGTTTGAAAACTGTTACGATTACAGTGCGAAGCATCGACGCCATTATTAAACTTCTAGAAAGAACGTTAAAGTTACAGACTTAAGGGATTATTACACGAACGTGTGAAATAGTCTGGAGCACATTAATGGAAAAGGAAGTAATATTTACTGCTTCAGTGAAGGTTATGTTTACGCTACCATAGTGCGTTGGAAACGGATAATGAATTGATTGCAAAATGTGATTTTGTACACGCAAGAATATATTTAGCATTAAAATAATAATATCTAACATTTCATATGTTGTCGTTGGTTATGAGTCATTATTTTTTGCCAATGTATAAACAAAATATTATATATTCTTTATACACGCTATTAAGAAACAAAATTCTAATGCGTTGACCACCCTGGCGATCAATTATATAGAATGTCTCGATTGTAATAATGGTCTCAGATTCTTAGCACTCACCATTAAAAACAAAGCAAAATTATGCGGCAATTTAACGCTGATATACTGTGAGTATTGAAACGTGGTAGAGCCATGCTGCAGGTATATTACTGGTATAGTTGTAGCGCGAATGGGTTGTATCGACCGGGAAAGTACTTGTTAATGAATAATATATTACGTTTATAAATAATAATATACTATGAAAGGAACTTCATTCCAACGGAGTGTTCCACGACACTCACGCATTTTTTTTGGAATGAAGTTCCTTATCGGACGGTACGAATTTGGCGGATGGGGGCTAAGCGAGAAAAAGTGTAAGATTTTTCCGTCACGACCCCTTCTGACGTAGTGTAGACAGACGGCCTTGGCGGCTGTAAGGAAGCAAGATGGAATAATATTCATCTCCCTCGCACTTTTTCTTATCTTGCCATTAAAAATATATTATTTTATTTTGAATAGCTAGTAATTCATTTATTTTTATTTGTTAATCAATAATATAATACATTTATCAATAATAATATACTACGAAAGGAACTTCGTTCCAACCGAGTGTTTCACGACACTCACGCATGTTTTACTTTTTTACTTTTAGGAATATCTTTGTTTGGCTTTTTTTTTAATTGAGTCATAATTTTATTTTTCATTTTAACACTTAGAATCGATGGAGGTAGTTTGTACAAATTTAATGGACAGAAACAACAAGATAATGTCTATACATTACAAATTCTCCGCTAGGAGTAAAGTATTCTGTGTTACAAATCTTCAAGATAAATTTAAAGAATAAGTAAGTATCAACGATTCAGATTTCTTCACGATGTTTTCCTTCATCATCGAATATTCCGTAAATCAATAAATTAAAAAAAATCGAAGTTATGAAATATATTTTTATCTTTGACGAAAAAATTTAAAATTTCTTTAGTTATTTCCTTAGGGTAATTTTATTCTAATGTAGTTATTTCGGTGTACTACAGTTTTAAAACAGACAGGAAAAAATACGGTGTAAGAAGCTCTGCAGGTAGAACAACTTTTAAGGTCAAAATTATGTTCGCGGTTACAATACAAATTATGCTTCAGTAGTTTGCACCTTAAGCAAATTTAATTTAGTAATAAGGTCCTCCAGACTGAATTTCCGTCACGGTGGCCAGTTTCAACAGAGATATCCATCAGAGCAGGCATGGATTATAGTGCACGAGTATGTTTGCAATACAGGTGCACTACGAACCGACCGGAGGAACGACCGGATCAAGCACAGGATGAATTTTACGTTCTTTCCGAGGCACGAGGTTGAAAACCGCCTAACTTCTTGACTTCGGGACTGGGAAACGGAAAAACCCAATAACTGATATTGGCTTGACCTGGGATTCGGATCCGGGATCACACGCAACTACTAGACCAAAAAGAAAGTCCAGGCAAAATTCATTTAGAACTAAGCTCATATCTAACATAAATCAATTGATTTATATCAGGCTTTAAGCAAACAGACATCGCTACGATAATTCAACGATGTTAAAGTCTGAAGACGACATGAATCCAAGACTCAATTACATTATAAGTAATGTGACTACGTATGACGGTTTGGAATAGACAGTGTTGTAATTAGAAGCATACACCGTAGTGTATTCAATAAAACGAACTTTATGTTTTCTAATATTCCGGAAGTTAGGTATAATAAAGGTATTCTTGATTCTTCTTCATTCATCACTCTTATTCAGAGAGACCTTTTTTAAGAAACATATGTCTGTTGCATCACAATTCATTTTGGACGATAAAATTTATGTAGGCAACTATTTTAATACGTTTGAAAAAATGAGTGATGCCCATAATTTTAACGCGAATAATACTAATTTTAATAACGCAATAAATCTAAAATTGCCTTTGACTTTCAAAAAGTGCTTTGTAAAAGCCAATCTGATACATAAAAATTAATTTTTGTTTGTTCGTACTTTATGCACTGCGATACCGTTCGTTAGATTGCGCTCAAACTTTGTCAACTTATTGCTTGCACTTGCGCAAAAATTATAGGCACAATACAATTAACTTAGTAGGTGGCACGTGTATCGTACCGACGAATTTATTTGAGAGTTATATTCCATTCAACTTCAATGAATGTATTATCATTCGTAATCAAACAATATAACTCTTCCAAATTTAAAATGATATTATTTCTTCTATCATAATTATTTTTTCTGCGGCAGCGACGCGCGGCTAGTTTTTGACATAAACATTCGACTTTGACTTTGCTCTTATATTTCTTTACTCTTTTAACCTTTACCTTTATTTTTTGTTTCTGTACAAATAAATGTAGTAAAGTAGTTAATAATAATAATAACATTTATATAACATTCTAACCAAATATGCTATTTTTAACTACTTTTATAATCATGTGGTGGCAGTGTAAAAAATCGATCAGCCTATTTCTTCCCGTAGGTGGTACACCTTATGGCTTCCATTAGATTTCGGTATAACCACCTTGTTAACGTCAGACCTAAAATACCCAGATCAAAGACAGGGAATAGCGTCAAATGTACGACGGGTATTGCGGTCGTCAATCTATGCAGATTGCGTTGCCTAAGCGTGGCGATTAAGGCAAATTCTGTCTACAATTAGAGGAATAAAAGAAGAATATTATTTTAAATTATTGCATTTGATATTTAGTTTTTAAATTTGGAACTTCTGACGACTCTCGCTTTTCACATATGCAGGCCTATTCGCTAACGTCGTTGACATGAAAATGTTACTCTCTGTTGTAACTTTGTATTACTTTTAGTCTTATGCTAAATATATTACACAATATACTGTATACTATATGTGTATATAATAAGCCTGCTGATTATTACCACACTAATAAGCCACATTGACATTTTATATTATAGTTATGTTGACGTTTGGATATTGATCATCATGTTTCTTTTGCTTAAGTGTCCAGCACTTAGTAAAATAACGCATATAATTTATCCGCCAAAACGCCACGCACACACGCACATTCGCACACACGCACACTCGCACACACGCACACACGCACACACACACACACACACACACACACACACACACACACACACACACACACACACACACACACACACACACACACACAATGTTAACAATATTGTCCTGTCCTATTTCCAAAGATATTGTCACAATTGTAAATACGTCACTATCTCATCTTAAAGGTACCGATTTTGTCATTCAAAATCGTCGCAAGCAGCCGGCATCCCGGTATGGGTTTAATTAATGTACAATCGGTGGGTCTAGCCATAATATGATGGTAAACAGCCATTCTGCTCGCATGTGGACATCGGCTTCATGTCACTGTGAAAGATGCTTAGCCCTCTATCTTCCATCTGGATGTCTTGTTTTAGAATGGCTCCCTAGTGTCCATTGGTAATCACCAGCGTAAGATGACCTTATAACTCTGCAACAATTGTTTTAAAGAAACGACGGAAATAAAGTAACGTAGACATATTTATATAGGTACATAGTAAAACAATCATAAATGAAAGAGTATATTATAATCTCTACAGTTTATCATAAACTAGCTGTACCCCGCGATTTTACCCGCGTGCAATCTATTTTTTGAACGTAAGCCCAAAATAAAAATAGCCTAAGTTACTCCTTATAACATCAGCTATCTGTAAGTAAAAGTGTTATCAAAATCGGTTCACAAATTTAGTGTGATGCGTATTCAGACAGACGTCATGTTAGAGTTTTATTATCGTAAAAAAATTGATAAATAGATAGTAATAGATGACAGCTTTATCTTGCGCTTTTTTTAGGCACCATTATAGCTTATCACAAAATTCACTGCTGAATTGCTGCTGCCCGCCACCCCCTTAGATTGCGTCAAAGGCATGGGCATTTACCATCGCTGCCATGCTACCGGCGGTTTGGCAACCAAAGTTTTTTATTCTGCTGTTATCAGGAAGATGCTGCTGCCCATCTCCTGGTTCAGTTTGCCTCTGTTACCTCTTACGACACCTACAAGATAATATGAGGTAGTGGACTTTATTTTTTATAGGATAGTGTGACAAACGAGCCCACAGTCCACCTGATGGTAAGTGGTTGATGTGACCCATAGACATCTACATCTATCCTCAATAAAGACTCAATTGCAGAGGCGTTGTCACCCGTGAGGACTTAGACGGAATGCCTCATTTACAGTAAAAAGGGTATCCGGGTCTCTGCACTCACCATACGAAACACAGTAGTGTTAAACTGCTATTTTACGCTGGTATTCTGTGAGAGTGTGGTTCTTCCCCGGTCGAGCCGATCCATTCGTACTACAATTATACTACTAATATAGCAACAGCATGGCTCTACCACGTAGATATTCTTACACCACCACCACATAATATATTTTTGTGTGTTAAAGTTGTTCAATAAATAAATAAAATGTTTAGCCCTACTACTACTATAAATGCGACAGTGTATTTGTTAGTTTAAATCACATCGGGGCAACGGATCGACAGGCCTTTTTGCATAGAGAATTTACAGACGGAGAGTGACATAGGCTGCTTTTATCCCATAAAATGTACGGTTTCTATGAGATGGATCTAAAGTTAGTTTTAGGTCTTGGAATAACACATTAGCTTTTATTTTTCTAATGATGTCATTTTCTGACCTCAATGCGGGCGAAGCCGGGGTTAGAGGCTAGTGTTCTATTTGTGAACGTTATATGTTTGTCATTCAATCACTCATAAATGGCTAACCGTATTCGAATGAAATTTATCACGTAGATAAACTACATCCTGAATTAACATGCTAAAAATAAGTGCGACCGAAGGAAAATGAACATAAAAATGTCCTATGGCTAAACTGCCATTCATCGGAAGCCACGAGGTCCATCTAGCACTTCTCATAGACATTCGTAACACGACACTAATTGGATTAAATGGGGTGTTAGATTCTCTTAAGCTATTAAAACGTGGCAAAAAGTTATATCTGTATTTTAAAAAGCTTACCGTGTAGTGGCGGTGTAAGAATATCCACTACCCCATGTCATCCCGTGACTGTGGTAAGATGTGACAGAGAGAAACAAATGAAGAGAGGGACAGCAGCGTCGTCTTAATAACGACTAAAAATAATAACCTATGCTTGTCAAACCCCTTTAAAAGCGTGGAAACTATGGCAAATATTCCCCATATGAAGCAATATATGAGGAAGATCTATGTTCAGGACTGAGGACCTTAATAGGTTGTAATAATAATGTTAATGATATAAACTATATTACATTAAAGAAATAACATTACTGCCTTAAAAGCAAGCTTTTTTTTGACCAAGTTACACTCTTTATTAAAAGAATGAGATGAGATATTCGGTGTTAAAAGTAGTTCTACATGCGGGCAATATCCAGTCTAACAGCACCCTAAGTAAGTTCATACTCGTGACTGCATCAGTCAAATCAGCACTTGATATTCTGTAGATAGCGTTCATTACGACACTGATACTACGCCCGCTGAATGCATTACCTCTGACGATGTTTATGTTTGCTCGCTTTATGCTCTCGGACACGGCTAAAATGCCAACATGAATTAGAGATAGGGTTTTGAAAGGACTTTTGACGGCGAAACCATAAGAGCTTTCGAATCGAAGACAAATATACGACGGTACCGTTTCTATAACGCATTTGTTAATATTGTCTTATACAAGATTGCAAAATTGAAAAAGTAATTAATATATGCTTTTTTTATTATTTGAATAACGTAAACCCAAATAAGTTTGTTAATTATATAGCAATACTTTGAATTAAAGAGTCTCAATACTGATGGGTATTTTTTCTTTTATGATACGGTATAATTATGTAAATTGTGAAATGATTTTAATTAATCATTTTTTATTAAATAACTTTTAGTTTAGACGCTGTCCCAGATAAATTTAAAAAATCCTGCTCTAAGAGCAAATAAGAACCAAGAATAGAACCGGAGACTCTTTTTACTGGATAGGAGGCATTCCATCTTAGTCCTCAGAGGTGGCAGTGCATCTGCATTTAGATTCTTAATCGAGGATAAACATAGATGTCTATGGGCCACAGTATCCACATACCTTCCGTGCCTTCTAAGAATGGAATAGAATAGAGTCATGAAATTATTGTATTGTCGTCAGTTATTTATACACACACTACATTCTATTAGATTTATATATACATACATAGATAGATATAGGTCAAGTAAGCGTTTAGCCATTAGTGATACCATTACGATGATATTCAGTAATGACCAAAGCATTGGAAAATAAAATCCCAAAACTAATGATAGAAACCTCCGTATTCTACAGGGTACATTTTAGCGAGTATACAGAGAAATTACACGACTAATGAAGGGAACAACAGGAATGACATGACATAAGTTTTATATAAAGAGCCAGTGTAAGTATAAGCTGTGAGGCACGCCATCTTAGGCCTCAGAAGTAGTAACACATATGTAGCCTTCTTTGTTGAAAGTTACTTGCAAGTCTACATAGGCTGCAGTGGCCTCTTAGGTTCTTTAGTCACTTCAGTTTTAAAAAAAGTATGCGTTCCCCTCCCTTCCACCATTGAGCAAACTGATTCTTGTTAGTTGTTTTCTTTGTTATCGAAAACAATTTAGACTGTGTTATCGGCGTCGCATTTGAACCAAACAATTTACTTCGTCGTTTGTAATATGGCCAGCAAATATGTGAAATAATTTGCCAACCATTTTTCTTTCCATACAATAACAATGTGGGTGTCCTCAAGGCAAAAGTGAACAGGCCTTTGTTAAGATGGGCCAGTGTGTTTTATCATCTTTGGCTACATAACTACTTACCATCAGGTGTGGTATAGTTAAGCACTGGCTTAAAGTAAAAAATAATAGTAGTTGCTATTTTTAAGTAAACTTTTGTAGCTTTTGTATATTAAAAGAATTATATTTTTTTATTTGCCCCTAAAATATACGTAAAACTTTTTTAAAACGTAAATTAATAGGTTTTAGATTACAACTGTTTACAATTTATGTTATATTTATTGCATTTCATTCCAATTAAATAATTGACAGCCGACATATAATTGCTATGCCCAGAGACTACACAATCAAACCCTTTGTCCGGCAATATCGAGCATGACAGTATACCTTTGCATTACCATCTTTATTTTTCAATCCATCAATTAGAAAGAAGTATTTACGAAGCTAAACATAAAGTTCAAAATAACATAAACAGATAGTTTAAGATTGTGAATAGAAATTTGTTGTGGTTATACAAAGATTAGACACAAAAGGCGTTCCAGATCACGCAGAAAGCTTTACGTTCCTTTAACATAGGGACAATGCTAATAAGACAAGTGCGTTCGTTTAACGGAACGTGCTCATGACAGGATACAAGGCTCGCTTGTAATTTTGCAGCGAATTTGCCATAATTGTATTAAAATAAAATTGTGTTGTATTGTTCGCACCTCTCTGTCACTTGCTGTCTTGTAAGGTGGCTAAATACGGCTCACTTCCCGATTTTATAACCTTAAACTCTACATCGGTTCAGATTATTATATTGCTGTGCTTGAGTGACCATTATAAAATTATTTAACCGCAATGCACTTATTTTTTTAGTAAGACGTAGTAGGAAATAATATGAAATTTTAAGTTTAGTTCTGACTTTGGTCTCTTGGAAGAGACACAAAGCCCTAGTGTGACATGCTACGTGCATAACACTTTTAAGACAGGTAAAGAGGAAGAGGCGGTTGAACTAAGGTAAATGGCGCAAATATGAATCTCTATCTAATCTATGAGAGATGACCACAAATTTGTGCCATTTGCTGTACAGACTTTTGGTCCGTTCGGTCCACGCGTGGTGATGTTTCTAAAAGGAACTACATATATCCGCGACTTGTTGTTGCCACTAGTGACAAGAGCGCTGGTTTTTTTCTGGCTCAAATACTAAGTATAGCTATTCAGCGAAGAAACACAGCCAACGTTTTTGTACTATATAGTGGATTGTATGATAATTTTAACTACTTTTTTAGGATTCCGTACCTCAAAAGGAAGAAACGGAACCCTTATAGGATCACTTTGTTGTCCGTCTATCTGTCTGTCTGTCTGTCTGTCTGTCTGTCAAGACCCTTTTTCTCAGGCACGCGTAAAGGTATCAAGCTGAAATATAATCAATCATATCAAATACTCAAGTCTACTGTCCCTTAGTGCTGTGAGAAAATCAAAATTCTAAGCCAACGCAATCAAAAGATACAGCCGTTTATGCCGTAAATTTTCGACATTCGCAAGGGAATCAAAACCTACAGGGTACTTCCCGTGAACTTAAAATCTTGAAATTTGGTACGAAGCAACGTTTTATAGCACAGGTAAAGGAAAAATTGGGAAAATCATAAATTTTTAGTCACATCATACAATTAAAATATTTTTAATAATTTTAAACTTAGATGTCTACAGATTTGTTCGGAGCCTTCGGATCGCGAGTCCGACTCGCAATTTGCCGGTTTTTTTTATTATTATATTGTAAATTTTGTAAATTTAAATTATTATAAAATATAATTTTAACATATTGTAAAAAATACAAAAGCGAAAAAATAATAAACAACGATGCTAAATAAACGTGCCCTCCTTCTTCATTTCCTCACCATGTTACCCTTCAGCGTCTACTGCGCAATGAATATTGTAATGAAAGTATTTTACGAAAGGAGTGGTAAAATTAAAAATAATTTACAACTGACTTCTATATAAATAAAATGAGAACATCATCAATGTAGTCGAAGTCAATTAAGAACGCATTATTAAGGATAACTCAAAAACTACTGGTCAGATCTTGATCAAATTTATATGGACCACATGAAAAGCACCAGTTATTAAATAAAGAATTATTAAAATCGGTGCAGCTAAAAATAAGTTCTAAGGTAACACACAAAAAAAAATACAGTCGAATTGAGAACCTCATCTATTTTTGAAGTCGGTTGAAAAAAGACTCTTGAATGGTTCATATAGAGGAATGTGTAGGCGAATATAATTTATAAATAAATATTTGAACTGAAGTCGTATTGATAAAATCTGAGGTGTCTTGGTATATACCTTATACAAACGACCTACGAGAGGCAATCCTTTCCAATTTCCGCAACACTAACAACCTACAGTAGTGTTGAGCGAACTCGGTCTTTGTGGTCATATATAATGACCCAATTATAAAACCTGCACGAAGTCCCTGAAATATCACAGCTCATACATTATATATTATTTATAATTTTTTTTAAACGAGGAGGGTGTTCGAGAGAACAGAAATACCCTCACATTTCGAGTTTGTTTAATTTGGGCTCAAAAAGTGAATTTTCGAAAAAAAGGCGAACCTTAATGTTTTTAAATTAAAAAACAATTATTTTTAAACAAAACATATGTATATATTAGAAATGTACTCATTAATACCTTTCCTGAAATACCAAACAAAACTCAGTTTCTTGTTATTACATTTGAGATCGAATTTTTTGACAGTTTTATTCCCCCATATCTACTTAACTATTATAAGCCGGTGTTTTACATATATCCCACCTGATGGTAAGTGGTGATGACTTAGCTACGATACCATCATCATAACAGCACATCGTAAGTCAACTGCTGAACATAGGCCCACTCTAAAGTCTCTGCCAACTTTTACCAGATGTTCACTCCATTTAGTGAGGCGCCGTGATCTAATAAAAGCAAGTCTATTCACTTAAGCCTTGAAAACACCGACATTGAAATCAGATGGAAAGACAGGTACAGGAAAATAATACCACTCTATTGAACGATGATTTTGTCCCAACTTCATACATTCTACTTACATACCTACATTACCTGCACAATAACGACAATTTCATTGCGCTATATATTCCTAAGTTAAGATTCTACCTCCATTATTGGTATTACCAAATAAATTATTACCCTTCTGTGCTTCACCGTAGCTTGGGTAAAAGAAGATATTTAATTAAAAACAGCCAAACAAATCTATACAAATAAATAAAATTGTCTGTTTATAATGTCGAAATAACAGCTTTTTATATATGCATATGAAAGTATATACGGCATTTATAGCAAAAACACGACTTTTAAAATTTTTGTCTGTCTGTCTTTCTGTCTGTCTGTCTGTTTGTTCTAATCTCCGAAACGGCTGGACCGATTTTGACCAGACTTTCATTGGCAGATAGCTGATGTTATAAGAAGTAACTTATGCTACTTTTATTTTAGAAAAAGAATTAGGGGTCCGCGTAAAAAATTAAAACCCATGAAGTCCAATCGTAATAAATTACGCAAAGGCGAAGTCGCAGGAAACAGCTAGTTGTAAATAAAATTGTACCAACCCCCTCCCCATCCCACCCCGTTTCAGTAAATCATCAATACCTGGCATTTACTACAACGCATAGGATATGTGAATGATATAATGATAATGTAGTCGTTCGTCCGCCGGTTCATCACAGTCTTGCGGCTGTTACAATTTATGATCCATTGTAATGAAATTTTATAGGCACAGGCATATCTGTTTCATATGATTTAATATTCTTCACGTTAGATTATGTATGGCTCGATGCGTTCATAAGAATTCCAAAAATGAGAATGCTAACATTAAGCAGACGTAACGACGCGTAAAAATAAACATTTCGCAGCTCAGCAGCGATCAGCAGTATGTTATTAAAGTAAACCTGTATTTAAGAATTTACATTAAACTTCAGTTAAGAAACAAAATGTCATCTTCATTGTCATCCCTGAGCACGCAATGGAAAGGAATACAATGGAATTCATGCATCTCTTAATTTATGGATGGTATCCTTTAGATAATACACACATTGAGGTAATCCTCTGAGAATGAGGCTGTTTCTAATATGATTTGTGTAGATAATAATTGTTTGACATAACAAGTGATTGTAAACTGTTCTTTTTTCAAATAAAAGGTCCGCTGGGTTTCTTGCTGCTTCTTTAAAGGACAGATTATTTTCCGAACCGGTGATAAATTGAACCTAAGAAAGACTTTCATCAGTATTTTTTATAAACTACTAACTGGTACTCGGCAGTCGCAGAAAAAATAATTGTGTAAGTAACGTTTTGAATTTGGAATTATACATGAAAACATTCATTGAAGTTGGATGATATATAACTTTTAGATAAATTTGTCGATACGATTACGTATGTTACCAACTATAAGTTAATTGTACTATACCTGTAACCTTCGCGCAAGTGCAAGCAATAAATTGACAAAATTTTACCGTAATCTGATGAACCTTTTTTTTATAGGATAAGGGTGACAAACGAGCACACAGTCCACCTGATGGTAAGTGGTTGCTGCGGCCCATAGACATCTACATCTATCCTCTAAATCAAAATGCAGATGCGTTGTCACTCGTGAGGACTAAGATGAAATGCCTCATTTCCAGTAAAAAGGGCCTCCGGCCACCTGCACTCACCAAGCGAAACGCAGAGGTAAACCTCTACTTAACGCTGGTATTCTGTGAGGTCGTGGTACCACTGCGGTTCGAGCTGGCCCATCCGTGCGACAACAAAAGTTGCCGCGTGGCTCTACCACTGTAAAAAATAAATTATGGTAGCGCATAAAATACGAACAAACAAACATTAATTTTATATATTTAATATGTTAATAAGAATGACATGTCTATTTCAATTCCAATAAGAAGTGTTGTGCTGCTATTTTACGCTGGTATTCTCTGCATGGTCCCTGCCCCGTGGAACCGAGTCATGATTTGTCATAATAGCTGCATCAGAGCTCAACAAAATATTTTTTTTATAAAAACCATATTTTTGATTAATATTATAGCTAATGCCATATTATTGAGAATATATTTCAGACTAGTCACACATTTCATTTGATAACGGTGGCAACACTGACTTTTGTAACCGTAACAAATTTATTTGTTCCATTCGCCCCAAGAACGAGTTGCTGAATCGGTGGAGACGAGTAACTGGTACTACTGGCTTGTGACTGTTCCTAGTATTTAAAGAATGAATGTCACTTATTTTTTAAACTTCTTTTATATTTGTGTATATACATTACATTTTCGTAAATGTATTGAGAGGCCAAAGTTTATAATATTAATTTCCTTAAACTTTTATCTTAGCGATTGTTTAGATTTTAAATCATAATGTGCTCTTTTGTTTCTCCTCTGTATTCCTTTAATTACACACTTATAAGGAGAACTTTAATACTTCTCTAAAACATTAGACCCAGTTTTGACTCTCTCCATCACTACCAGTCTTTGAATGTGCGACATCGCGCGTTTGCCATAGTGCGTTTAAGGTGAAATTGTTTGGCTATTGTTCCGTATATTCCTTCCACTTTACTGTCTTCTTCGGATCGTGTAATGCTTGCGTAGGTGGAGTTGAATATTCGCGGCACTTCTTCTTATACCAATTTAGATTTTATGTCATTCCATAAAATATTTATTTTTGTAATAAAGGTATTTTTAAATCATTTTTAATTCTAAATTTTTGGCGCTCTACAGAACTCACCTATGGTATGTTAACACGCAAATTACATGCAATATACTAACTTAGATTTAAAATTTTAAAAACCCCCGAAATAAAAGGGCTGATGATCTCCAAACGGATGAACCGATTTTAATAAAATATGTCTGTAAACCACCGCTGGAAAATCTGCTTTTATATTTTTAAAAACCGCAACCAAATCGGTTTACCCGTTTACGAGTTACGGTACTACAGACAGACACAAACACACACGCACACACACACAAACAAACACACACGCACACACACACACACACACACATACAGAGAGAGAAAGAAAGAGAGAGACACACACATAGCGATCACACTTACAACACCCCTTTTTTGCGTCGGGGGTTAAAAATACGAGTAAAATATGATAATGCACTTCGGTGCATAGCCAGTCTGCCATGGAGGTGTAGTACGTCACGCAGGTGAACGACTTCCTCACGGCTCTCCAAAAGAGTAATTTCTGATAGACATTTCAGTTCTCGTATCATTTAATAAATTGGTATAAATTGTGTTTTTCTTCATGTTATACTTTGATTAATTGCCCTTGTTGTTTTTTTTTTAAATAATTCTCCTTGAATATATATTTCTCATATATTATATGACGATACAAAAGGATTTTGGCAGAAAACAACATTTGGAAAAACATAGAAACATTATCTTGCCCTTCTTTTGTTTTTTGTGGTACGCTCCTTCATTGCGTTTTAATTGAACTCACAACATGTGGTCTATTTTTATATATTTCCGAAGCATACAGGTTCGCTACATACATTTTCCATCTCCATGGTTCTTTCATCTTCGTTACAAAATGTCTCGAACTCGGGTTAATCATGTGCTACGAAACTTACAGTAAACGCTTTGCCCCTGAGCTACTATCGATTATAACATGAAAATCGGAAGACAAGCAAAAGTGATGAGAATGAATTTCAAATAAAATGAGAGCTGTACTCGTACCACAACGCAGTCGTCTTGTAAAAGGACTTGATTTTAGAATCAACGTCTAGTGTCTTCCTATTTGCGATAAAATATAATTGGGAATGACAATCGAAACTCACACTCCATTTGTATGTAACATGTAAACTATTCAACTGGACAATAAAATTAAGGCAACAGCAGAACATTCTGGTGCACACTGTACATGTAACGAGGTGTTATATATATTTCATCTTGACCACGTTCGCACAATGGTAACACTGCTTCTAAAATGGTAAGCGATAATGGACGCTTGCGTTTGGCCCAAGGAATGGCCCACCTTATTGCTGCAAGCATGCCTACTTAGATTCTAATCCGGTAATGGATGGAAATTGACAGGCTTACGTGGGAATAATAATATTAAATGTACTGTAACGTTATACGTAAAATATTCAATTTCTTTCATAGTTTACACAAAAATTCTCTTCTTATTCGTGCGCTTCATTACTGAAGGTCGTGCTTGTCCTAAAATGCTTTCACCGATGTGTCGACTAGCTTCCTCCATACCACTCTGTCCTCGGCTTGTCTCAGGGCAGTCAAAATATTAAGTCCCGTTATTATTTGAATCTGGTCGGACCAGCGGGTAGGTAATCACCCACGTGATCTTATTCCTTCGATCTTCCTTACTACAACCAATTTATCCAGATTGTCTGGTTGTCTCCGGGCAATATGACCAAAATAACTTAGGACTCGTTAGTAGCATATACACAAAAATTAAACAGCACAAAATGTAGAGTGGAAAGAACTGGTCTCTGCCTACCCCTACGGAAAAGAGGCGTAATTATATGTATGTATGTATATATGTACAAAATGTAGAAGCGATTATGAACTGTAACTGCAAAGTGTTGGAAATTTATTGCTCATATTTGATATTATCGTTGGCTAGGCACATTCGGAGTAATCAGACTACTAAGTTTTTAAAGGCATACAAGGTTACTATAAAATACAGTTATAAAATATACACTGCTGGATAAGAGTATCTTCCGTCGTTGGGAGGATTTGCCTTAAACGTCACTCTTGCTAGTTCTTCCCAAGACAAAGATATATCTGAAGCAATGGTAGAAGCATTGATTTTCATAAGTGTTCTTGTAATTAATAAGAATGTTATAACAAACGTGTATCATATGAAAATAACTTGGTCTATTTCAAACTGATTTCTCTATAAAACTGCAGGAATATTATTGATTTAATTTTTGCTTCGAAAATTATTAGTGCTGTTATACACTGTAATTTTAAGTAAATTTAATTTGTGTGTTCCCTATCGCTATCGGCGTTTTGCTCGTAAGATTACACCGTTGACTAGACCTCATCGTAGAAGAGTGTTTGGCTCCAAATCACCAATTTCTGGAATGAGTAAAATTGTTAATAAATTTAGCGAAACAATCGATATATTTTTCGACCCTCCTAACAAGCTCCGTCGCACATTAAGAGACCATCTCTTGTAATATTCTATAAAACATTTTCTTTTCTTTCCGCTCTATGTATTTTTACTACTGTATATCATTATCAATTATTTTTTTATTAAAGAAATAAAATTACACAGTGCTAAGATAGTTATTGGCATGTGGTACCCGCCTGTAATTATTTGTTCATTTTAGTTCTTATCGGTTCATTGTATTTTAATAGCATGCAAGGAATGATTCAAATGTTGGTGGATCAATAAACAAAAAAAATACATTGGATAAAAATTATTCTGTCCTACTATATTCTTAGCAAGAGTTTTGACAATCGCACCACCAGACGCATGCACTTTTGATGCTGCCACCCATCGCTGATCGAGATATTTCAAATCTAGCATAAACAGATGGCTTATTGCCACCAATTCGAGTCCATAAAAAATTTTGTATTTCTCATAGTGGCCTCTTCTAACACTCTGGGATGAAACCCTTTACACCGCATAAAGGATTGCTTTGGTATATATGATAACCTACCATATGTACCATATGTACCTGGTCAAACTGCCTCGTTGATCTGGTGGTTGTAGTAGTGCGACTTC
Organism: Parnassius mnemosyne; assembly: GCA_963668995.1. Classification (NCBI taxonomy): domain Eukaryota; kingdom Metazoa; phylum Arthropoda; class Insecta; order Lepidoptera; family Papilionidae; genus Parnassius; species Parnassius mnemosyne. The sequence goes on from CAVLGL010000093.1 coordinate 11,879,409, forward strand.
TAATCATGAGGTCCCGAGTTCGAATCCAGGGTCGGGCCAAAACAAATTTATTAAGTGTATCCGTCAATAAATTCTCAGTAGCTGCCCAGAGTCAGGAAGTAGGTGGTGTCCCACCCCCGTGCCTCGGAAAGCATGTAAAGCCGTTGGTCCTTTACCGTCCCATCGGACGATGAGAGTGAGGGAATAGAGAGTGCACCTGTGTTTGCGCATATACCTGGGCACTATAATCCTGTCCTGCGCAGATGGCTAGTCTCCGTTGAGGCTGGCCTCCGTGACCGAAATTCGGTCTGGAGGATATTACATATGGTAAACATATCCTTAAATGGGTTGCCCACACTTGATTTGTAAATATAGTGTCGATACCTTGGCATGGTAACCATTCTGTCTTCGTCTATCTGTGGAAGACAGATTCGGCATTTTTAGATGGTTTTCCCGTCATCATTCCATAACAAAGCTTCACCCAATAGGAGTGATCTCGCACACATTGTGATGAATTCGGCTGGATAATGGATGAATCTCCATTACTCTATTTCAACTCCACACTAACGAGTTAAAATAAAGTTAAAGTAGAGAGATCTTGTAAAGAGAATACACTACCCTATATAATTTCGTAGGTGTTGTGAGACTTGCCAGCTAACACTAGCTTGCAATGCGTTTCTAAGAGGTTGAAATAATAAGTTCAAATTTTGTTTTTTTATATTAAATCAGTTTATATACATATTAAAAACATAAATATTAAAATTGCATTGCAATATGTACACTTTCCTATACCTACCATTTGTGTGATTACGTATCTGACAAAAAACAGGTTGCAAGGCATGCTGGCATAGCTAATAAGTTATCCCCCCCCCCCCCTGAAGGTTCTTTTCTAATCGTGGCGGGGGGCTTGGTAGCCATGTTGAACAAAGAGGGACCCACATAACTGCCCCGAGGCGAAGGGCCGGCCCAAGGTGGCCACTCCGAGTGGGGTAGGCGAGCCCAAATTTAATGTGCCGCTGCAGCCGAGATGGAATCGCTGGGGAAGAGCAGTGTTTGTATGACGATGCAAACTTCTATCCTCCGCGGCCGCCGCACCGTTGATGCAGTGATAGTGGGGAAGCGGGAGAAGACAAGGAGAAAGGCGAGAAGACGTCCTCTCCTGAGAAGGGGCTGCTACGGGACGGCCAGCGCTGCTGGCGCGGCCAGCGCTGCTGGGGTCACAGATATGTGCAAAAGCGTTCTCGTGGCCCTGCAAATATGCAGCGAAGTTGGAATACCATTGGGTTTTATTCAGTGCGAGTCTGATATAACCGGTCATTAGCCCCACGAGGCGAGTATGCGTATGCATTTCCCTATGTAAAAAATCTAATAAATTATAAATGCAATCACTGCCACCGTAATCAGATCTAGAATCCATTAATAATTTTACCTTACGCAATTCATCACTCTAATCAGCGATCTACACTCTATGTCAGATTAAATGTATATAAATAAAAATAGCATTTTTCAGTGTTACGTACAGATTTGCGTAATCGCGTTTCTCTTACCCCAACCTTTACCATTCGGCAACAGTTCACAATTATCGCCCAGCGATCGCTGTATTGTCGCCAAACTGTTTCATTACCACCTCATTGTTGACCGTAATAGGCAAGACACTTGACTCCGTTACACTACGAAACATTACGATTGTTCTGCGTAAATCGATGCTTTATAGTCTATGCCACCCATAGCGATCTCGTTTAAGGTGTTAATGGATTTAATTAGGTGGATAAAGGTTGCATTATCTGTAGTGAGAGCGTGAACAACTGATTGCATTGCTAGAATTCTATAGTATTCGGTTCTTAACGTACTGGCTGCGTGTTTTTGCATTTTTAGTGGCCTACATTGACCTCGAGTATTATTGAAGAAAGTTTCTTTATTTTTAAACGTTACACCTAGACTTTCTTTTGTATCATGGAAATCTTTTGTAATAGAACGTGAATAACCAATTACATTAATAGATTTAAAATGATGTGTCTCACCTAATTTGAAGAGCACCTCAATTGCGTGCACTATATCGTCACCACTAATCCCAACACCAGCACTACCAAAACCACCACACTAGGAAAGACACGCCACCTTCGATAATACGGCACGTGATTCACCATTACTCCTCAGGTGAAGTAGACTCAGCGGTGGCTGACCGCTATGTAATAGATTTTCAACCGACCTCGAAATAAAAGCGGAGGTTCTCAACTCGTCTGATTTTTTTAAAATATATTTTCAGCGATAATTCTTTACTACGTTGTTCTTTACTTTATTAATTATAAATTTGCTCAGGGTCTGATAATGGTCTCTGGTCTGATCTGAAACTCTTCAATTAACAAAGACATCTTCATGATATATGGGTAAATGATTATTTTACCACGTCTACAATTTGAGATGATAATATTCTATTTAGTTCTTTGAAGTCAATGCTATGTATGAGATTATATGGTAGTTATAGTAAGAGGCACTTAATGCAAAGGCAAAGTGTATTTTCCTTTTTGAAGTGGCCTACACCGATCTCTAGTCTATTTACATCTGAAGGATAAAAAATTCCATTTTTTTTTCTTTTAAAACGTTACCGTCACTAATTTCCTCCCGTATTGCACATACACAAATATCCCGACCCGGAACATTCATTTGTAGGAAATACAAAAAAAGACCGCGACAATGCGGGGTTCGAGCTCATGGAGCTGCAGCGCTCAGGCAAACGCTTAGTTATTACGCTACCGAACCGATAAACAGAAGATAAAGGTGAAGTGTAATTAAACAGTAATTTACACAAACACATATAAAAAACCCAAACTGGCGGTAAGTAGGTAGCTCATCCATCCACCTGCACAAAGAAGCGGCCTATAATTAGCAACGTACTTCTCCCTATAATAATAGTCCACTGTGTAATTATGCCTCCTACATCGATAATATAGTCACGATGTAAGTTTAATGAAAAATTATAGATCATCCCACCATTTAGACCACATACGTTAAAAGCATTTTTAGTAAGCGGCAATATTAGAAGCGATAATTGCAGTTAAGCGATTCTGAGTTATGCAAATTACTTTCTATTTGAAATAGTTTTAATAGGTCTATCGTGACATGTACAGAATGATATAAGTACAACTCTGCTCAGATTGGTTAAGTGCTGCAATTATGATCAGACCGCAATCAGCAACTATCTCGCAGGTGTACCGTAGTTATCGCCGCAAATTTTATACTCGGATATCTAAGTACATATGTCTGCTTAATGGTATGTTCTGGCAGCAAATATTGAAATATTCCTTACTTTTAATACATAGAGTTGTATTTCATAAGCAATAATAAGGGCTATTAATCTTCCACTCAATAGATGGGGCTAGTTGACACTGAGGTGAAAATTTTTTGTCACACAATGTCATTTAATCGAGAAGTTAGTTTTAAACACTAAATAATACCTCACTGGTTACCTCTTTTTTTTTAGGAGAGGTAACAAACGAGTATGCGGCTCACCTGATGGTAAGTGACTACCACCCCTCATGAACTGCTACACCAGGTAATTGCAGATGCGCTGCCGGCCTTTTAAAAAGGGGTGGGCTCTTTTCTTGAAGATCGATTCCTGGTGGCTGATAGGAATCGATTCGAAGAAAACTTTGCGAGTTTTATCGCGATGATGCAATGGTAAAATTGAGCGGCTGGAATTAGTGCAACATCTCTACGCAATGCTAGTGAGCCAAGCCGATCGGAAAGAACCCGATCGCTGACGATTCGAACAGCTTTGCACTTAATACGTTCAAGTGTAAGGAGCTGGCACTGAGGAGCCTGCCACGTGCCCTGCCAAAGATGGGAATAGTATTCCATGTGAGGCCGAACCTGCTCCTTGTAAAGTTGCAAGTGGTGTGCCGGCATGAAATGCACGTCACTCGATATGTCGACGCCAAAGATTCCGATACTGGCTGAGGCAACAAGGAGAGTGCCTTGAAACTGAGGAGATACGACAAAAAGTTACCGCTAAAAAGAACCCCTTCTTTTTAGCGGTAAACGCGTCTTCTGGCGATTGAACTCGACTAGATCTAGTCGTCCCCAGTCTGAGACTTTGTTTAACAAAGTCTCGACTTCAGACACAAGTTTGTTCCGGTACTCGGCGACGTTTTCCCGAGAAATATTGGCACGGCCGGTGTATAAAGCATCACCAGTGCTATCGTTTGCATAGATATGAATGTTACTGGTTTTCAACATGTCATTAATATGCAGAAGAAACAGCGTTGGTGATATCACGCAGCCTTGTGGAACACCAGCGTTAATAGGCTTGTAATCGGAGCATGCACCGTCTACTACGACCTTGATGCTCCGATCAGCCAGAAAACTGGTGGAACAATTTCTCGGGAAGCCCATAAGAAGGAAGCTTCGAAGGTATTGCTTTGTGCCAGACCCGATTAAAGGTCTTCGCTATGTCCAAACAAACGGCCAATGCTTTCCTCTTGTACTAGATAGCTTGTACCCATCTATGTGTTTGGTAAAAACATGAGCTGGCTGTTAATAATGGACTCCATTATTTTGGAGAACAAGGAGGTGATGGCGATAAGCCTGTAGTTGGATGGATTAGAGCGGTTACCTTTTTAGTGATCGGATGCAAGAAAGCTGTATTCCTTGAATTCGGGACAACTCCTAGGATTACCGGAAAAGACGCGTTAGAACCGGTGCCAACTCTGGAGCGCACGTCCTCAGCACAATTAGCGGCATTCCGTCAGGCCCACTTGACTTGTGTATGTCCAAGGAGATGAGTGCGTTGCGCACTGAGCACTATGTGAATCGCCCATCAGGCATAGAGCACTCACACTGCCGAATGATCGGCGGTGTGTTCCCCCCGTCATCGAGAGTCGAGTTGGACACAAAAAGGGAGCCTAAAAGGTCGGCGTTCTCTTAAGTGGCGTGGGCCAGTGAGACGCCCTCCGTGTGCAGAGATGGTAGTGATGGTTTGAACCCGTTTATTTTGGTATCTCGCCAAGGCTGTTTAAGAGTAGGATGCAAGGAAAGATTGCATTCCGTCCCAATCCGTGGACCTGTAATACCAAACACGGCGGTAGCCTGCAGAACGCAGCCGCGAGGGGAGCGTGAGTGGCACCGCACTCCGGATCAGACAATGGTACGAGGAGCCGAGAGGGGCATCGATGGAAATCTGATATCCGTCCGGATGAGAGTTCAGCAAAGGGTCCAACAGGGAAGGTGTATGATTTTCCACATTTGGAATCCGCGTAGGCGAAGTAACCAGTTGTGTCAGACCATATACCAAGGCAAAGTCATAAACAGATCTTCCCGCATAATCGGTCAAACGTGAACGGAGCCATTCAGCGTGATGGGCGTTAAAATCACCAAGTATCACGACCTCTACGAATTGGATGTGTTGTAGCAAGAAATTTGTAGCCATTTGGACGTGGTCGATGAGTCTGTTTGTGTCGGCATTACATCTATGGGACCTATACAGGCACCCGTAGACGCGAGCATGTTTGTCGCTGCCTACGCGCAGCCAAAGGATGGACAGGTCTGTACCTTCAAGACTGCCGAGGCGTCGAGAACAGATATCTTCTCTGACGTATACGCAAACTCCAGCCCAGGGCATGTGTTCTAATTTGTACCACGGGTAGGACAGGTGCGAAGTATCAGCCGGAGAGGACACCTGCGTTTCGATCAAAAGAGCAAAGCCGGCTTCGCCGTCTCTAGATGGTAGTGGACGGCGTTAAGTTTATAGTAAAGTCCACTGACGTTGCATAAGTCCACGGATAGCGTGGCAGGGATCGCCATGATTTTATCAGATATCACTCTGTTTGCCCCGTGTAGTGTTATATATACGCGGGGCAGACTAAGAACCCACGCTCTGAACCCCCCAGTGGCAAACGTTGCCAACTACGTCCCGATACCGAACCTCGAGCCGTTTCTCGGTGGACCGCGTAACGTATTAATAGAACAACCACGCTCGCTCGATCCCGTCGACCCAAACGTCGCAGGCAGACACCCACACCAAATGGGACAAACATTAATAGGATAACGGATGGGGCGCGTTGCACCCGTAGGCGGCCACAACGCGTTCCAACACACACCGCGTACACACCGTACACCCGCGTGCTTGGGAGGTTCTCACCGCCCAGAACATCAACCGATACGAGCTGAGCAGTCAGTGGCGAGGGTTCGCACTCCCCCCTCCTCAGGCAGCGATTAGATAGCTCAAAATTAACCTCAACAGAGGGGACATAATGATTGGTAACAACACCAATTAAGAAACCATCATAATCCTCATCCCCATCCCAATTACCGCCTTTCCACTTTTAAGTAGCTCGCGGCCGTAGGGTAGTTATTAAAAATTTTAAAAATTAATTAGCTAAGATGCACGTGTTAAATAAAAATGATGCGTCTTACCTTCTTTTTATAGGATAAAGGTTACAAGCGACACACAGTCCACCTGATGGTAAGTTGGTGCTGTGGCTCATAGACATCTACATCTATCCTCATTTGCGAATCAAAATGCAGATTCGTTGTCAGCCGTGAGGACTAAGATGGAATGTCTCTTTTCCATTAAAAAGGGCCTCCGGTTCTCTACACTCACTATACAAAACACAGCAGCACTAAGTTGCTATTTTACACTAGTAATCTATAAGGGAGTTGTTCTTCCCAGGTCGAGCCAACCCATTCGTGCTACAACTACATAAAACAAATATATGAAACCTCAATTGGTTAAGTCGTTCGGAAGTTACAAGATCACTAATAGATGCACCAATATACACAATGAGGTGTATAAGTATATAAACAAAGTTTGCCAAACCGAAATACTCGTAAATCAGACGACATAAAAGTAGATCGAACATCACATGCATAACGGTGCATCATTCCTCATTTGTCTTACCGTTTCGTATAAAACAAATGCAACAAAGCTTATAAGGCGTCGCCCCCGATGCCTCAACAATGACGGAGCTGCTTTTCCAATGAATAAATTTACCAAGATCTCGTGCGACTCGCGCACGACATTTGCATTCAGGCGGTAAATTGAACAAATTTGAAATTCATTGCGTTAGCGACTTCAACACTTGCCGCATCGCATTCCGATCCGATGCGGATTATGTGACGGAACTGGCGGCATTTCACCGCTTTATTAATAGGATGTTATATAGTTACGAGTACTAATTCCCTGATCAAAGCATGTATTAATCGATGCTATCGCGTGCCATAAATATTGACTACCTAACTGTTCATTCCTGGCAATCTATGTCCTTAGCCCAGATGAAGTGAAATTGCTCACAGCTCAGAATTTTTTTTATTTCATTAAAGACATGGAGCTTAGCAGTGAACTGTTGCCATTGCAATGATCACAATAAATCTTACACGTCGCAGTCATACCGGTCATTTTAGACCCGCATAGCTGCTTGCACAAAAAACTGTTCATTCCTTATTTCAGTGATTATTAAAAAGTATAAACACGTTATATGCTATGAAATCATCTTCAAAAATCGATTTAAGGTCGTGATTGCAACACACAGATAGAGTACAAAATGTATATGTGAGAAATTAATAGACTACACGATAAAATCATATGTTGGCCCCAGTGAGGCTTTGAACCTAGACGCCGCGGGATCGTATCACGAGAGTCATTTATTTATAGGATTTCTTGTTCTACTTTTACACCATGTAAAAGGTGACGTAATAGTTTTAAATAGGGAGACTCATGTCCACAGCTGGATACGAGTCATATCTATTTGAAATTAATAGATTTTATATTTTATATAATAACCGTGTATTGGCGGTGTCAGAATATCCACTACCCCACATCGCTCCGTGGGTGTCGTAAGAGGCGACAGAGGGAAATTAAACATAAGCAGGCAGCAGCATCTTCCTGATAACAACTCAAAATAATAAAAAAACTGCAGTTGCCAACCCATCTGCCAAGCGTAACAACTATGAGAGAACCTATGGGAGGGGGCAATCTATGGCAGAGGTCTTATGTTAGCCGTGGAATTTTTTAGGATATAATGGATGGATGGATTGCATTCAACTCAAGAATACTTACCACACTTACCACCGGTTCGAAAAATAACTCTATTTATAAAATAAATATTATTAATATCAATAAATTTGTAATAATTTTAGAAACCAATAACCAAGCTTGTTGCGATCACCCCATTCTCAAGGGCATCCGAGTCAAGCATTCAAAATAACCCTTTTTAACATTTAACCGATTTTGACACGCCAATAGACAATCTTTGTATATTTTCTGGGAATTTGTTTTATAACCAAATACATTTAATTCCCCGTGAATGAATTGTACTAACTCTGTGCAGTCGAGTAACTATAGTAGTGTACAATGTAAGACGGATTTGCTTCAATCGCCACTTTTGGCTGGCGAATAGGCCATCGCAATAACATACGTAAACACCTGCTGCATCACTGCTCATCACCGCTAGTTGGAGTATTTCATATCTAACAGCTTAATGCTGCTGTTTCGTATGGTGAGTGTAGAGAACCGCAGACCCTTTGTACTGGAAACTAGACATTCCATCTTAGATCAGGAGTGACAACGCATTTATATTTTGATTCTTAATCGAAGATAGATGTAGATTTCTATGGGCCATAGCATCCACTTACCATCAGGTGGACTGTATGCTCGCTTGTTACCCCTATTATATAATAACCGGCCCATTGCGAGTCGGACTCGCGCATGAGAGGTTCCGTACCATCGTAAACCACGTTTCTAGTAGCCCCTTTTAAGTTTTCATTTATTTTAATTTTTATATTTTAATATTTAATTTTAATTTTAATTCGGCCTTAAGAATGAACAAAGTGCTTTCGAGAACTAATGACGTCCTCTCAGAAAAATCGGACGTCATGCAGCGATGGAGCGAATTTTATAGAGAAATGTATGCGTGTGATGATCTTAGTGAGGGATCCGGGGATGACGCCGTGACTGGTACGCCAGACCCGGACCTCGATGACACTGAGATCATCAGTATGAAAGAGATTGAACGAGCGATTCGAAGTTTGAAATGTGGTAAGGCTGCGGGACTAGACAGAGTTACTGCTGAAATGGTCAAGTATGGTGGGCCTCGCGTCTGGGACAGCTTTCATCTGCTGTGCAATTTGTGCTGGCGGACGGGGGATGTCCCGGATGATTGGCGATCCGCAGTCATTGTGCCTTTATATAAAGGTAAAGGTTCACATTTTGACTGCGGGTGCTATCGGGCGATCAGCTTGACCAGTTTAGCAAGTAAAGTTTACTCGAAGGTTTTGACACGTAGGATGCAAGAGAAATCGGAAAGATTTCTATGGGAGGCACAATGCGGATTTAGACCTGGAAGAGGATGCACGGATCAAATGTTTTCTCTCCGCATGATCACGGAGAAGCTTCTGGCTGCTAACCAGAAGATTTTCTGTGCTTTTGTGGATCTTGAGAAAGCATTTGATAAGGTTGTAAGGAAGAAAATGTGGGAACTGTTGCCGGGGTATGGTGTGGATGGTCGATTGCTAAGGGCTGTGCAGTCTCTTTACTGTGACTGTAAAGCCTGTGTGCGGGTAGGGCATGACCTGTCACCCATGTTTAACGTCCAAACGGGCGTAAAGCAGGGTTGTGTCATGTCTTCCTGGCTGTTCATACTGTATCTCGACAGCTGTTTACAGAAGCTGAAAGATAGTTGTTTGGGTGTGAAATTGGGTGACATTAAAGTAAATTGTCTGCTGTATGCTGATGATGCAGTGCTTATTGCACCATCAGAGGCAGAACTGCAGGCATTAGTCACGTGTATGAAAGAGGAATGTGAAATTAAAGGTCTCCGTTTGAATGCTAATAAAACTAAGGTTCTGGTATTTGAAAGGGACGAAGAGAGAACGAAGTGTGAAATATGGGTAAATCAGGAATGTCTAGAACAGGTAAATGAAATTGTATACTTGGGGAGTGCTTTTAGCCGGGATGGAAGATGTGATTTAGATGTGGACAGGCGTGTCGCTGCCGGGAACAAAGTCAATGGTGCCCTGACTGCGTTAGTCAAAAGGCAAGGCGTAGCGAAGAGTGCACGCCTTGCAATACATAACGCAGTGTTGGTACCGACTTTGTTATATGGCAGCAAAACCTGGGTATGCCAGAAGAAGCATAAAAGTAAGTTGAATGGAGTGGAGATGCGATCTCTTCGTAAAATGTGCGGCGTTACCATGGCCGACCGAAAGCGAAACGAAGAGATTCGCAATATGGCAGGTTTGAAAGATGACCTTATCACAAAAATTGATAAGGGCGTGCTTCGGTGGTTTGGGCACGTTGAGCGAATGAGTGAAGACCGAATGGTGAAGAAAATATATAGCGCGAAAGTTAATATTAAAAGGTGTCGAGGTAGACAGAGACTAACTTTCGAAGACCATGTGAGCAAATTGCTCGAAGAGGGTAGGGTCAAAAGTACTAGGATACCTAGACGTGCATGCATGAAGAAGATAATGAATCTGAAAGAAGCGAAAGAGGTTTGTAAGGATCGTGACACTTGGCGATCTGTTCTCTCTGGCTACCCAGTCAGGGATTGTGCGTGAAGATAAGTAAATAAGTAAATAAATATTTTAATATTTATATTTCTACTTTCTACCTATTACGGATCATGAAACACAGCCCGCTGACAGACAGACGGACAGACGGACAGCGTAAGCTTAGTAATAGGGTCCCGTTGGTTACACTTTGGGTACGGCACCCTAAAAAACGGCATGGTATACCGCTATCTACTCTTTCTGGCGATTCCTCTTACACGGGTTGAAATAAGGTGATGGATAATAATCTTATTCCGGCACCATACGGCAAATTTATGACTTATTGTGATACAAAATAAAAAACTTTACCTGTTAAGATACATTAAATACAAACAAAAAATTAACAATACGTTACTTCGTAAATATTTAAATACAAATAAAATATAGTGTGACCAAAAGTACATAACTGTGTTTGCTCAAGATCCTGATCCTGGATGCGGCAGGAGCTCTTAAGGGATATACAGATATCGGTTTAATCGAATTCGAAAACAAAAAATCTTGCCCTTCTTGTATTTGCATATAATTCAAGAAATTTAAAGATACAGTAACATTTACATATTGAGGAAATGAAGTTGTATGAAGTCTGGAACCATTATGACCGATTGTGTTCGTCCGTTCAAAATTCAAAGTTTTGATAAGCCCGCGCTATTTGTCGTTCGATTTACGGTAGACCGCAACAAACGGTAACTATTTAGTGCCTCTCAATAACTATTAATATAATAATATCTATTACTTGGAGTGTTCGATATGCATTGAAATACATATAAGGCGGTACAGATAGTGAAATTTGCGATTGAATAAAACGTGGGTGGAGAAGCCGATTGTTATAAGCTACTGTCTCTTATAAAGGCTCTCTCCAACGTCGCCATTTCAATTGAAACAATCGCTACATAATAAAATCAGTTATCTTCTTATTACGACTTGATCTACAGCGATGTTTAAACAACGATGTATTTATTATTTACTTGTTATAAAATTAATTCAGCAATTACTATCACGCAAGCACGTTTCTTAACGATAAAATCCATAAAACGCTTTTAGTCTCCATATTATAAAGTGCATAGAATGTACTTTTTAATACGGGCGTTAAGCTGGGGCATTATTAAAGTGCAGGTTTTTAATACCGTTGATACAGCTTCATCGTACTTGTATGGCATAGTAATATCCTTATGCGGTTATTGACTTGACGTGAGAAAAAATCTAATAGTGCATCTCTGGGTACGGACCTATAATTGTATCACTTTTTAATGCGTTTGTGATATATTTTACTTTAGAAAAATCTTTAGTTCTGTCTTTATAGTAATTTATTTCTGAAACTATCGTTAATCAGTTTATTGTATTTATTATTTTTACTTATTTTACTTGCATCTGCAGCTTTATTATTTGATGCCTTTGGTTGTTTAAAAGAGATCGCTATGCAGCGATAAGTCCGCCAAATTGTGTCTTCTAATTAACTTGCTTTTATAATGTTGCTGTTAATTGAAAAATCTTAAAATCCGTATATCTCAAGACCTGTTAATTTTCGGCCATACATATGGGGGGTCAAATTTGTAGCAATTTGACTCCACTATCACGCCCTGCTAGGAAGTTGTAGAGTTTCCAGACTGTGCGCCCAGCTTATTCTTTGAAATTTCTCATTTTAACTCAGGTATTCAACTTCACAATGTCTTTTAAGCTCAAGCTCAAGCACATTTCGATGTGTGTAAATCTAAGTTTATGATAAAATAGACTCAAATTTTAATATTGTAGAGTTTAAATTTAAGGTTAAAATTATCTCTGAAAATCTACCCTACTATTTGTTTGAAATCAGTTGCAAGTCCCTGGGCTGCTGTAATAATTTACTATTAGGTCAAATTCGTTACTCCTATATTATTAAAATAAACTTAGTATTAGATGCTACCACAGATATCATAATGTTTAATATCATTGATGCTATTAACAATAAGTAAATATTTTTATTATCCTTTTTTTTCTGTTATTCCGACATATAAGGCAATAGCAATATCGTTGTCTTAGTAAAAACTATCTTTTTATATCCCTTCAGACATTTAAATAGCTATAAAATTCCGTACCTTTTGCGATGTAGAAACTATGGAGGAATTTTGCGATTAAAGTTAGTACCCATACTCTACTTTTCCTGTTTGATGTAAAGAGTGCAACAAAGTAAATGTAATGATATAACGCGTCACTTTATTTATACATATATGATCTTAAAATATGTAATGAATTGCAGTTAAAGTTTTTGAACATTTTTAGGGTTTTATGTATACATAAGATTTGATATAGTAAGGCTAACTTGTTACAATGTTTTAGATATAATATAGATAGAATAACAATAATTTGCCATAATTTATATCGACGCGCAACAAAGAACTCATACTCACACGTAAACTACACATTACATTGATTCACACTCTACACACACATTAAACATATACACTACACTTGCATTATGCATACACATTTAACACATACTTTTCACACATACCCTCACTTAACATTAAATTATAAAAACAATAAAAAATCAATAAAAATGGGAAGAGGTAGATCCACGGTATAATACTGTTGCGTGCCACTATTAATGTCTTGTACATGGCAACACTAGTTACAACTAGCGCCCCCTAGTATCGAGTAGCAGAACTAGGAGACTCGAGATCCTTCTAGAAATTTCGGGACCGATATGTACTCGAACATACTAGATGTTTCTACAGTAGAAGGTTCTGGAAACTATCTGCGGCCCTATGTAAGGCCGGTATAGTCCACGACCGAGGAGTATTGAATTGGCGATATAAGCGAATACTTCGAAGCGAAATAACTGCGAATTAAAGTGATCAGTAGTACAATTGTGTTTTATTATTAGTGTGGTTTTAAGTTGTAATTAGTGTTTTATAATTAAAATGTCAATTTTGGTAATTCAATCGGCAGTTTTTAACTGTCCCGAACCCCAAGCTCGTAACAATACTGTGATTAACTAATGTTAAAAACATAAACTATTTTTTTTAAACTGGGTACACCCAGCAACGGTAACCACCATTAGGAGTACACGTAAGAAACATCCAGTACAGCAGTCAATCCACCTACCAAGCGTATCGATTATGGCTCTTTTCACAATAGGATTGGTTCATATCCAGAAAAACATCAAAGGCTGATTTTGAAGGAAAATGAGAAGAAGTATTGTGGAGAAATATAATAATAAATTTATACAAATTTAAATGCATAATTAAACTATAAAATCGGTATAGTTATGTTATATAATATTTTTACATTTATATATTTCATATGGTGAGTGTAGAGAACCGGAGACCCTTTTTACTGGAAACGAGGCATTCCATCTTAATCCTCACGGGTAAATATGGATGGATTCGTAATCGAATATAGATGTAGATGTCCATGTCCCTCAGCAACCACTTAGCATCAGATGGATTGTATGCTCGTTTTTATCCCTTATTTCTATTAAAAAAAATTATATACGACTTGGCCTACATTCACTACACTCACATGAACTACATTGACGTGGTATTATTTTGATGACATCACGACTTAGGATTTCCTAAACTGCAATCAAATCAAATCATATATTTGAATCTTTCCGGAGATTACTTTAAAAAAATTATTTCCTAAGCTCGTCTTTTGAGTGTCCAAAGTGTAGAACACAATATTCCAAGCAATGGTAAGTTTTTGTGCAAATTTGTATACAATCACTATTAATTACTTGCTTACTTAAAGAAACATTCTTGAAGTAGAAAAAAGTCTGCCGCTCGATCCCATTCCGTGTTAGCGATATAACGTATCCTCATTTTTTTAAATTTACTTTTTACTTTAAAATTACATTTTTTTCTACGTGGTAGAGCCATGCTGCAGCTATATTATGGTTGTAGCACGAATGTGTCGGCTTGACCGGGGAAGGACTACGCTCTCACAGAAAACCAGCGTAAAATAGCAGCTTAACGCTGCTGTGTTTTGTATGGTGAGTGTAGAGAACCGGAGACCCTTTTTTATTGAAAACGAGGCATTCCATCTTAGTCATCACGGGTTATAGACGTCTACATCTATCTTCGATTATGAATCAAAATGCAGATACGATGTCGCATCTGCATTTTGATTCGTAATCGAAGATAGATGTAGATGTCTATGGGCCACATTTGAATAAGGTTTGACCAATAGTTTTTGAGTTATTCTTAATAATTTATATTGAAGTCAGTGGTACAAAACTTTGAAGTTTAAATAATTTTTTAATTTTAAATTAATTATACAATTTATGAACCGTTTATTTTTTATTTTAAGTGATCCTAAGTTGCAGAATGTATAGTTTGTAATATAAGTTGTTTAACATGCACCTAGTATGTAATAAAACAGATAGTTGCGGAGAATGGAACGTTGCTTCAATATAGGAATCGGGCATGAGTAGTTTTTACCCGTACTATAAAATGTTAAGGCGATCGCTTATCTCCTGTGGTACCACGACTCAATATATAATTGTCGATAAAATTTAATGAACAGGTTACCGGCAAATACCCTACACATCTATGTCACTACATCCTTCCCCTTTTTCGATGAAACTGACGAGATATATAAAATGTAATTATTGCAACTCTCACACTTATAAGAAATAACTAAAAATATGATGATTTTAAATGTTGAGCTTAACGATATTTAAGGTTCTAATCTTGGAACAAAAAACTTGCCGTTACCGTTACCGTCACAGTATATTAAAGAGCACTGCTGAACAAAAGTCTCTCGCATAGAATCGCTCATCCGAAAACTAAGGCGCAAGAAAATTATTTCAGGTTCAGATACACAACAATTAGGTTTTAGTGTACATTTTTTAAATATATTATAAGAAAACATAAATTGCTATCGACGAAACATACCAGACACAACCGTCTACATTCCACCAAGAATCTAATTTTAGGGTCTCCAGCTTCGAACTCTATCATTATGCTCGAACGCTGTAATGAAAATACCGGAGGCTACGCTTTGTTGTAAGACACGAGCGGCTTGTTAGGACAGCTCACTTCCGACCGCATAAACATTCGTACTGCTTACATATGAGATGAGGATCGGCTGGTTTACCCCACAAAGACATTGCTGTAAATGCGAAAGGTTGTTTTACTTTGATTTACGTTGTTATAAATAATTTAAGAGCCTCGCAAAGACTTGCTTTGTATGAGTTATGATCGCCTGAAGGTTACTATACAAAACCAGCTTATATATATATATATATATATATATATATATATATATATATATATATATATATATTACTTATATAATATTTCTTATAGTATAAGCAGCTAAGCTAACTAGCCTATTGCATTTATATGTGAACCCCATTGTAATTTATTTACTCCCGCGATCCTTAAAAATACCGTTTCCTCCAAAAAATCGAAGTTATCATTTTGCAAAGTAACAACATTTGGAATCTGTTTAACACTTTACAGCACAAATTCGTTTTGCTGTTTTAATATTTAGTGTAGCACTATTTACTAGTCCAAGGTTCTCAGTTTTCTCGTTGACCTTAAATATAAATAAAGTATCATCTCCATACAATACAATTTTGGTAAAATATTGCACGAAGAATGGAAAATCGTTCAAATATACAGTAAATGAAAATGGCCCCAAAAATAGACCCTTGTGGTATGCATATTTGTACAACAGAACCTAGAATACAAGCCATTTATCTGAACCATTTGAATGTTATTACTAAGAAGGCTCCAATATGAAGAGTTTGTTTACTTTTGCCGTAATATATTAATTTACAAAGTAATGCCGTGTGATTTACACAATCAAATGATTTAGTTAAATCATTGAATACTTTTATCAAATTTAGTGAGTTCTCATAAGCACTATAAAAGTGTTATATTAAGCATGCATCATTTGCACATGCAGAAACAGACACAAGCTAGTAGTACCAGTTACTCGACTCCATCGAGTCAGTAATTCATTCTTGGGGCGATGTATACGCTTTTACAACAAAATTTCAAAAAATATACAAAATTTGACCGGCTCAAAGTTCAAAAACTTTATTAAACTAAGTTTGTATAAAAAGGGTTATTACAATGTTAAAGAATATATATATGGATGATAATAACCCCTAGAAATGAGGTGATCGCTACCAAGCTATTTCTAATTTGTTGTGTTGTTAATTTGTGTAACATACATGATTGTAAGCTGTTATTTAAAAAAAAAGTCCCGCTGGGTTTCTTGCTGGTTCTTCCCAGGACAGAGGTTTTTGTTTGAATAAAAAAGTTTCTGTTTCTGTTTCTGTTTATTGTAGGCCAAGGAATCATTCTGTTATTTCCCATAATCTGTAACGTGTTCTTGGGTTACGGTGACTATCATGAGGATAGACTAGACCATGAAATAGACTGCATGATTTTTTATCGCTCATTATCAAATATCTGTCATGTGAAATAAATTATTGAAAGTTTCCGTAATGTATATCTATATTAACTATACATTGAATCAAACTAATATTATGGTTTTATTACGTATAAATTCAACTGATGTTTAATTTTGAAAGCTTGAACTGCAACACGCGTGACCGAGGATATTATATTTAATGTTTTATTCCTTTTCCCTTGTGATCAACATGACATTGGCATTTGTTTAAGCCAACACATTAACAGGATTCTTTGTCCCCGTATGAATTTTTAAGAATTGCTAACATAAATAAAGTTCCTTATGTTTATGTCAAGAACCTTTAACAAGGCAACAAGTCCAACGTTTTCTAAGTATCCAACAAAAAGCACTCGTCTTATTTATTGCGTAGATTAAGTTTCATGGTAAAAGGCGTCAAGGAATGCCGATCGAAGAACATAATAGCGGACCCTACATAGATAATGGCCATAGTAATAGGCCCCTGATACTTCTAGATTGGCAGCGTGTATCCAACACATGTACTGTTTTTTTTTTTTATTTCTGTAGAATAACATCATATCTGCAACCCTGTATGAAGCAGACGACGATGTAATAAAATTCTAACAATGACGATAAAAGCTCTAGTTCTAGTAAATAATACACGATCAATTCACACTTTAATTTCTATGTAGTAAAATTTAATAAATTTGTCTAAACTTTATGCACGAGTAGGATGTAGTAACCATAATGATTTCCCTATTGACTTAAGATGCAGTAGAGTCACGCAGCAAGTGTATTATAGCAGCAGTACGAGTAATATAGCTTGACTGAAAGGAAACACTCCCACAGAAGTTAAGCGTAAAATAAAGGCTAAATTCTGCTGTGTTTTATGATATGGTGAGTGAAGAGAATCGAGTTTAACTCCTTCTTAGACTTCAGGGGTGACAAAGCTTTTTTTTATAGGATAGGGTGACAAACGAGCACACAGTCCACCTGATGGTAAGTGGTTGCTGTGGCCCATAAACATCTACATCTATCCTCGTTTGCGAATCAAAATACAGATGCGTTGTCACCCATGAGGAATAAGATGGAACGCCTCTTTTCAAGTAAAAAGGGTCTCCGGTTCTCTACACTCACTATACGAAACACAACAGTGTTAAGCTGCTATTTAACGCTGGTATTCTGTGAGAGCGTAGTCCTTCCCCGGTCGAGCCGACCCATTCGTGCTACAACTATACTACTAATATAGCTGCAGCATGGCTCTACCACGTAAAAAAAGCTTCTGTATTTTGATTCCTGATCGAGGATAAATGTAGGTGGAAGAGCGCTCGCTACAAATTCATGTTTCGTGCCCCACCGACGTCAATAAAATTGTTAATAGCAATATTAAGTGCTGAGGGAATAAACTTACGATGTTACAAAACCTGCATGTCTAAGATATATAAAAATATATCGAAGACTAGTGAAATTCGCAAAACACGCATTAGAGCCGCGCGGTGGACAACGTCTTGCTCTTAAATACTTTAAGAAATGAGAGCCCTAAGCCCAACGGTGGGGTAACTTTACTTTACACTTTATGTTAATTTTAAATCTATAGTCATATAATTTTAAATATTGCTATTGAACCGCCGTTATACCAACGGCCCAACGGGAGCTTAACGGTGTAGTGGTGATGTAAAAATTTTCATTACCCATATCGTCTCGTGCGTGACATTAGAGGCGACAGAGGTAAACTGAAATAGGAGATGAGTATTAGCGTCTTCCTGATAACAACTACAAAATAATAAAGAATTGTAATATTGTGCCACCCCTTCTGCAATCTACAGAGGAGATGTGTTCTGTTTATGTTCAGCAGTGACCATTTATAGGCTGTAATGGTTTAATTATAGGTTATTTTTAATTTTATACATTAACATTTAGTAATATGACAATGCAAAAGCCTATCCTTGCGAAGCAAAATTATTGAAGATGGGCCAAATTAAGAGTACCTTTAACCGACGAGCATTTTTGCGTGCGTGTCAGGATCGTGCCAAATGGAAGTCCGTGGTCTCTGCCCACCACTATGGGTAACCGAAATGTAAATTAATGTATGTTACGAACACCGTTCATTTAATATCAAAGTAATTTTTATTAACAAGAATGTATATTTTCATAAACGCATAATGAAACAAGTACGTGATTAAAGAATTGACATACCAGTGAAAATTTCTTTTTATTTTTATTTTTTTAAGTAAGGGATAAACGAGCATACGATCTGGTGGTAAATCTCAATCTCCGCCCATGAACAACTGCGACACCAAAGAAATTGCAGGTGCACTGACAGCTTTTTAAAAAGAATTATGTTTGTTCCTTGAAGGACCCTAAGTCGTATCGGTTCGGAAAAATCGATGGTGGTAAAAGATAGCACAAAAAAGTCACGCGACGAAGAAAGTTTCTGGTAAATCGCACATTGGTGGACCACCAAGGTTTTTGAAATGTTTTTGGGAAGTAGATTTATGTAAAATGACGTTTCAACCACACAAATGGAATACTGTTTATTCCAGCTTCAAGTTACCTATTATTATCTTTTAACAGCAAAATCACAGAAATATTCCTTAACATTTTATTATAATTAAGTTTACGGCTATTTACTCGAACAAATTAAGGTAATGATTGTTTATATCTCTCACATCCGCTTTATGATTGAATTTGTACATCACTAAGGTCTAAGGATACCTATTATTTATGCAACGTAAACAAAATTGCAGCTGTAAAATATTTTATGAGATTTCACGATAATATATTAATGGCCATAATATTATTAAGTCTAACATAAATTAATTTCCCTTAAAAACAGCATTCACGTAAATTAAAACTTACGTATATATATTTACGTAATTAAAACTTGATATTTAACATATTACACACCTCGGTCGCAAAATCATAGGGTGTGCTATATCGACAAGCCACCATAACGCGATATCCTATCGTTTGATCGTGTCTATCATTTCTTTCTCTGTGGTGTATCTCTCCTAGTGTAGTGGTGTTGGGAGTAGTGGTGCTGGGATTAGTGGTGACGGCGACAGTGAACGCAATTGAGGGATTATTATTATATGATAGGGTGACAAACGAGCACACAGTCCACCTGATGATAAGTGGTTACTGTGACCCATACACATCTACATCTATCCTCAATAAAGACTCAAGATGCAGATGCGTTGTCACCCGTGAGGACTAAGATAGAACGCCTCTTTTCCAGTAAAAAGGGTCTCCGGTTCTCTACACTCACCATACGAAACAGCAGCGTTAAGCTGCTATTTTAAGCTGGTTTTTTGTGAGAGCGTGGTCCTTCCCCGGTCGAGCCGACCCATTCGTGCTACAACTATACTACTAATATAGCTGCAACTTGGCTCTACCACGTATAGAGAGCGCGGGAGGAGCTCTTTAAACTAGGTAAGACACATCATTTTATTTTATCGAGCGGATGTACGCAAGGTAGTTTTTACCAACTTTAATACAATGGATTTTCGCAAAGTAACGCCTGATTGTATTAATTATTTCTTTCTCTGAATAGACCTTTAATCTGACTAGATTAAAAGGATTTTTATAAAGAAGATAAATCTAATTTTATTTATTAATAAATTGAGTTACTTTAATGTAAGTTATAAAAATGCAATAAAATTTTTACTGACTGTTCCTGTTCTTACCGTTACCGCTACCGTTACAGCCACTGCTGAACATAGGTCTCTCATAGATTGCCTCTTAGAGTGGGTATTTGCATAGTTGCCACGCTTGGCAAGCGAGTTGGCAACCGCACTTTTTTATTTTAAGTCTTTATTAGAAAGACACTGCTGCCCATCTCCTGATTAGTTTCCCTCTGTCGTCTCTTACAAAACTCACTGGAAGATATGGGGTAGTGGATATTCTTACACTGCCTTAAGCCGAGGTAAGTTATTTAATATAAAGATATTAAATAACTTTTTGCCATTTTTCAATAGCTTAAGAGAAGCACCCCATTTGATTCAATTAGTGTCGTGTTACGAATGGATGTCTATGAGAAGTGCCAGATGGACCTCGTGGCTTCCGATGAATGGCAGTTTAGCCATAGGACATTATCATGTTCATTTTCCTTCGGTAGCACTTATTTTTTGTGGTAAAAAGCATGCTAATCCAGGATGTATATTCTTACACCGTCACTACACGATAAGTTCCTGTTCTTATTAAAGTTCACATCGAAAAATATAACTAGTATCTAATTACTGCATAATTTTTATTATTTAAAATATTATTTTAATTATTAATAACTCGAAAAGTCAATAATTAGAATAGTATTTTTACGATTTTAACATTTTTTATAATTTATTTACACTAAAACTGCCGTCGGCCATATTTAGAAAATCAAAACAACAAAAACAAAAACTATAAATTATACATTTCATTTTATTGATTATTAAATTAAATGAATATGTGTTGATATTATAACTTAGCTTTACCTTAGCGACAAAACATAAATACTACTTCACTAAGTGGTAGGGTTACTTGGTAGTAGGTAGTTGGGTTTTCTGCTTAATTTTTTCCTTATTCTCTTTTTTCTTTATTTACCTGTATACAAATCAACATTATTAAACTAAATTTAGTTATTAATAACAACTAATGTAGTCATTTATTAATAATCGCCATTGAATATATCGTAAGCAATCGCTTGTACAGACTTCTAAAATGTGGTTAGGTGTAAATTACAACCTTATTCCGATTTATATGTGAGCCGCACATTGACTTCATCATAATTAAAAGCATTTAATGAACACAGTACTGAGATACGCGGGAGTTAATCGTGCAGTAATTATTTTCATAATTAGACTAGATTACCTTGCTATCATTTTATAACATTTATTTTATTGTATATAATTTAACTTTGAATAATTCTGCGTTAATTATCCTTACGGTACTAAAAGATTTATTTATTTACATAAAGGACTTCACTTCATGCACCTAAAAATATGGTAATAAAGGGCGGACTTAATTTCTGTTGGTATTCTCTGTCAGTTATTTCATGGCGTGGTGAAAATGAAGTGGTGGGCGCTGCTAAACATAGACCTGTCCCATAGATTGCCTCATAAGGGGAATATATGCCATAGTTTTTACGTGGTAGAGCCATGCTTCAGCTATATTAGTAGTATAGTTGTAGCACGAATGGGTCGGCTCGACCGGGGAAGGACCACGCTCTCACAGAATACCAGCGTAAAATAGCAGATTTAAACTGCTGTATTTCGTATAGTGAGTGTAGAGAATCGGAGATCCTTTTTACTGGAAAATAGGCATTCCATCTTAGTCCTCAAGGGTGACAACGCATCTGCATTTTGATTTGCAAACGAGGATAGATGTAGATGTCTATGGGCCACAGCAAGCACTTACCATCAGGTGGACTGTGTGCTCGTTTGTCACCCTATCCTATAAAAAAAAAGTTGCCACGGACAGAAGCAGGTGGCAACCACAGTATTTTTTATTTTTAATCGTTGTTAGGTAGACGCTGCTGCCCATCTCCTAATTTGTTTCCCTCTGTTGCCTCTTGCGACACCCACAATGATTTGCGGTAGTGGATATTCTTCCACCGCTACTACACGGTCGGTTAATTCATTAAATAATATACAATATAAACTTTAACCGAGTCAAATAATAATAACATGTTAATTATTAATAAAGAGAAATATAATTCTCAACGTGGTAGAGCCATGCTGCAGCTATATTAATTGTATAGTTGTAGCACGAATGGGTCAGCTCGACCGGGGAAGGACCACGCTCTCACAGAATACCAGCGTAAAATAGCAGCTTAATGCTGCTGTGTTTTGTATGGTGAGTGTAGAGAAAGTGTCTCCGGACTTTTTTACTGGAAAAGAAGCATTCCATCTTAGTCCTTACGGCGAGCAATGCATCTGCATTTCGATTCACAAGCGAGGATAGATGTAGATGTCTGTGGGCCACAGCAGCCACTTGCCATCAGGTGCACTATGTGTTCAGTTGTCACCCTATCCTACAAAAAAATACAGTAATGATATGCATATAAATTTCTTAATACATAAAATACACAGAAATGGTTTAAAATACATACACATATAAATACATTAATAATATACTTCATTGCTTAGTTTGTTTAGTGGTCGAAACGTGGTTGCTGATGTATGAGTTGCTGTGTTCATCTCCCGGGTCAGGCCAAAATCAGTTTTTTCTGTCATGAAGTTCTCAGAAGCAGCGCCGAGTTAAGTTAGCGGTGCTGTACCCCTGGGTCTCGGAAAGCACATAAAGCCGTTAGTCCTGCACCTAATCTCTCTCCGGTCGTATCGGATTGTCGTCGAAATATGAGAGTTGAGAGAATTGACAGCGCATCTGTGCTTGCGCATACACTTGAGCACTATTATACTATTCTGCGCAGATGGCTAGATAATGTCTCCGTTGTGAAGGAAATTTGGTAAGGAGGACATTATTAGTACAATATTTAAATAATATCTAAAGTAAATCCAAACAAAGTTAGATAAGTTGTTGATCCTATAGCTGTCTTCGGAAAGTGTTATCGGGCTAGTATTTTTGAAGGTATTTTATTGCGCGCTTCCCTGTTATCTTCAAATAATGAATTCCACTTGAACATTTCAGAATTGCTGATAAAGCTAGTGAAGTGATAATTTATCAGCATACAGTTTTCTATAATCTTTAAAATAATATTAGTAAAATGATGTCCTTAGGTAAGCATCGCTGCTTCAAAATGATATTATAATATTAAATGTAGCTTTCTTCCCTATTCTTTTATTTTTTTAGAATAATAAACAAAACATAATGATACATAGTTATATAAACAGAATTAATGATGATAGACAAACATAGTCCACCTAATCGTAAATGGATGTTGTGGCTGATATCATGCAGGTTCATTGTAGGTCCTGATTTACGCTATACGAAAACCAGCAGGATTACGCTGCTATTTTTAGGTATCCATTGGCTGCAGTAGCTTGATATAAGGACTTTTAAGTCTATTTGTCATCTTTTTATTTGAAAAAAAAAACTCAATGGACATAATACTTTAATTCTCAACCTAAACTAACTTAAAACAGCTAAAGGAACCACATACTGAAACATTCTTTGAATAGGTTAGATAGGAGAGATGCATTACGGTTTTAATATCGCCGCGGACATCGTGAAATGCGATAAAATCACAATATTCGCGATGTAGAAGCGATAAAGTTGCGCTTGCTACACGTGTGCCGGATGGCGGTGATAGCATTGTGAACAATTTTAGAGCTTCGTCATAACATACGCGATACATGTTCATGAATGAGTTTATACTTCGATTTAATTCTGCAGCTATGATTCCAAAATCTAGCATTCAATGAAACTATACCGTGTGGAAAAATTATCCAAATGCTAATTTAAAAAACACGTGTGTAGTTCACACGCGGTAGAAGTGATTAAATAAAATAAATAAAAAAATAAAAAAGCCTTTATTCCCACTTTTGACAAATTTAACTGTGTGTGTGTGTGTGTGTGTGTGTGTGCGCGTGTGTGTGTGTGTGTGTGTGTGTGTGTGTGTGTGTGTGTGTGTGTGTGTGTGTGTGTGTGTGTTTGCGCGTGTATGTGTGTGTTTTGTGTGAATATGCTAGTATTTGCGTGTTCGTTCAATATGTGGTTACCATCTTCTATTCAGGGATCATCCATTGTTGGATGAAGGCCTCCTCCATCTCGTGCCATTTGTCTCTTTCTTTTGCAGTACGTGTCCACAGGTTTCCCGCTACTGCCTCTATATCATCCTTCCATCTTCTAAGAGGTCGACCACGGTCTCTCTTACCATCACGAGGGAACCAATGTAGGATGCGCTCGCTCCACCTACCGTCACTGGATCTTATGACATGTCCCGCCCATTTCCATTTAAGCCTCGCTATTGTCGTTAGGGCATCTGTAATTTTTGTTCTCCTTCTAATTTTGCTGCTATTGATTCGATCTTGTAGTTTGATTTTTAACATACTTCTTTCTGTAGCTCTTTGAATGATCTTATTTTTCTTTTTATTTCTGCATTGCAGACCCAAGTTTGACATCCGTAAGTAAGAGTTGGTAGAACTTTTGAGTCCATAATTTTCTTTTTTATTTGTAATGGGAAGTTTCCTTTGAATATTTCTTTTAAGGACCAGTACTTTTTCCATGCCAATGCTAGTAGAAGTGAGTACCCATCTGGAAACTGCGGAACTTATCTATATGTCTTATGCTAATTTAACGACGCGGAAAAAGATCTTTGTGTCTTGAAATGTTAATTTTAAAAATAATAAGTAAAATCGCAAAAGTAGCGCTGTAGCACCTAAATCTTTCGTAAAGATTCCTTATTAAGAATATTCAAAAAGCAAATACATATTTGCACAATCTGATAGCGTCTTGGCACGATACCACGGGGACTAAAACTATGACTGTAAGATAGTTATTAGTTTTAGTTTTTTTTATTATAGTTTTTTAAATATTGTATATATTAATAAATTAAAGATAATATTAAATATTTTTTCGAGTTATCTAGCCAAACACATCCTACAAAAACAGTTGCTTAATATTCTAAAGCTATCTTCAGAAAAAAAAATCTGCTCGTGTGTTTCAATGCGAAATTATTTTATATTATTGTGCAATAAATGAATATATTTTACGGTGATTTGTGCATCGCTCCAGCCATAATATTCGAAGAGACTGTCCAAAGCAAGGTTCGAAGAGATAAGATCATCGATAAGACAGCGATTTCGACATGATAAAGTCGCCGCTACAACGCCGAAAACATCTGTAGCACTGACGTTATAAAGTAGCATTACTAGCGAGTATACGAACACTTTTTTTTTTTGTTAAAAGCAATCTTTAAATTCAACGCAGTGATAATCCAACAATCTCAAACTAAACAATAAAAATATTAACCGTAGGAACTTTTGTTTTGTTTAATTAATAGAATACTCAGAGAACGAATTTGTTTTATATATAAATAAGCGGCCAAGTCCGAGTCGGAGTGGTGCATGAAGGGTTCCGTACCATCGTAATACACGTTTCTAGTAGGGGAGACCCTTTTAATTTTTAATTTATTAAAATTTTTACTATTTGTTGTTATAGCAGCAACAGAAATACACATTCTGTGAAAATTCTACCTATTACGGATCACAAGATACAACTCGCTGACAGACAGACGGACGGACGGACGAATGAACGGACAGCGGAGACTTAGTAATAGGTTTTTTTTTTATAGAATAGGGTGACAAACAAGCACACAGTCCACCGAGTGGTAAGTGGTTGCTGTGGCCCATAGACATCTACATCTATCCTCGTTTGCGAATCAATATGCAGATGCGTTGTCACCCGTGAGGACTAAGATGGAATGCCTCTTTTCCAGTAAGAAGGGTCTCCGGACCTCTACACTCACCATACGAAACACAGCAGTGTTAAGCTGCCATTTTATGCTGGTATTATGTGAGGGCGTGGTCCTTCCCCTGTCGAGCCAACCCATTCGTGCTACAACTATACTACTAATATAGTTGCAGCATGGCTCTACCACTTATAATCAGGTTCCCGTTGGTTAAACTTTGAGTACGGAACCCTAAAAGTATACAATTCATAAGCACCATGTGAGCATTTATAAAAGTAAGATGAAATAAAATTAAACACAGCATCTTTAAAAGTAGGATGAAATAAAATTATCGCTATATAGCAAACACCACCAACCTTTGGAATTTAGGGGTGAAATACCACCAACTTTCTGACTCCAGGCTGCTAAGGGTGGATTGAAAAGTACTCGGCCTAACCAAGAAAATAAACAAATACTAAATCAGTTATATTTTTATTTTTCTACATAATCACCATCAAGTTCAATACACTTTTGCCACCTCCCCTTCCAAGCATTTTGAAAAAACAATTTGAAAAAAAATGATTCTTCCTTAGAGTCAAAATATGCGTCTACAGCTGCTTTGACCTCGTCGTTTGTCGAAAATCTTT
Source organism: Parnassius mnemosyne (assembly GCA_963668995.1). NCBI lineage: Eukaryota > Metazoa > Arthropoda > Insecta > Lepidoptera > Papilionidae > Parnassius > Parnassius mnemosyne. The sequence continues at coordinate 11,906,265 of CAVLGL010000093.1, forward strand.
GACCTCCCAAGTGCTTTTTTAGGTTAGGGAACAGAAAGAAGTCTGATGGTGCCAGATCAGGTGAATACGGCGGATGCGGTAACAGTTCAAAGCCACAGTTGTGAATTTCAGCCATTGACTGTACTGACGTGTGAACACGGGCGTTATCTTGATGAAACAGGACTTTTCTTCTGAGCATTCCTCGACGTTTTTCTTTTATTTCCTCTCGTAAATGACGTAGTAAGGTGCAGTAGTAATCAGAATTTATATTCTGACCCCTTTCAAGATAATCAATCATAATCACACCTTTCGAGTCCCAGAATACTGAAGCATCACCTTATTTGCCGACAAAATCAACTTAGCCTTTTTAGGGGGTGGTGAACCAGGTCTTCTCCACTGTTTTGATTGTTGTTTTGTTTCCGGTGTACAGTAATGAACCCATGTTTCGTCCATAGTAACAAAACGATTCAAAAAATCATCTGCATCGGCTTCAAATAACTCCAAACAGTCGCGTGAAATAGTCAATCGCGTCCTTTTTTGTTCAACTGAAAGCAGTCGCGGAACCCACCTCGCAGACACCTTGTAGAAACCCAACTCGTTGACAATGATGTTTTGAGTTCGTTCATAAGAGATGCCTATAATCTCGGCTATCTCTCTAATTTTTAATCTGCGGTCTCCCATTATTAAATCAAGTACTTTTTTAATATTTTCGTCAGTAGTTGACGTCGAAGGCCTTCCAGAGCGGGGTTCATCTTTCACACTCTCTCTACCACGCTTAAATTCTGCTATCCATTTTTTGACGGATGAATATGACAGAGCACAATCGCCTAATGTACTGACCATGTCATCATGGATGGCTTTTGATGATAGCCCCTTCTTGTGGAGGTACTTAATGACGGCACGCTGCTCGATTTGCTCCATTCGCGGAAATTATGTCCGATTACTTTGTTAATAAATTTATAAAATCACAACTAATTATCGCACACGTTTCGAACTTCACACAATGAACTAGTCTGAACTGAACTAAATAATGTGGGTAGATTTGATTTTTAGAATTGAATGGATCTGTGTTAGGCCGAGTACTTTTCAATCCACCCTCGTACTATTAATTTTGACAGAAAACCCATTTGATTTGAATATAGCTCGACCCGGAAGTTGAATGGATCACATGATCAGCAATGGCGTTTGTGACTACTATTCATCCAGGCACTTGCAATACTCATGATACCACATGGAACTGTCCTTATATCGCCACCAGATGGCATTTTCGGGATCTAATTATTTTACAACTAGTGACTTCCCCGGCTTCAACTGGATAGGTTCTATTAATGTGTCATTGTTTATATTTAAGATAATCAAATAACTTGTTTTATCAATGTTTCATATTTTCAAAACATCTTCATTTTCGTATAAAATATAGACTACATCGCTCCTGGCATTGCTATCAATATGCTCGTAAACTTTCATTATTACGTTTCAGCCATTTCAAATATTTTCCCGCACTGACAGACAGACAGAAACCATTCTAAAAATTATTTTATTTTATTTTACAGAAAAAGGGTGACAAACGAGCACACAGTCGACCTAATGGTAAGTGGATGCTGTAGCCCATAGACATCTACATATATTTATTCGTAGTAGGAGTATGAGATAGCCATCAATAATTGAGAATGTTCGTGGTATCATGGAGTGGCGATTAAGCAAATAAAGTGTTGAAAATAGAAGAATAGTAACATAGAAAAAAAGAAAATATTTTTTTTATAGAATAATCGTGACAAACGATCACGCAGTCGACCTAATGGTAAGTGGATGCTACTCATATCTCACATTTATTCTCGATTAAGAATCGAAATACAGATGTGTTGTCACCCGTGAGGACTAAGATGGAATGCCTCTTTTCCAGTAAGAAGGATCTCCTCTTCTCTACACTCACCACACGAAACACAGCAGCAATAAGCTGCTATTTTACGCTGGTATTCTGTGAGAGTCGTCCTACCCCGGTCGAGCCGACCCATTCGTGCAACAACCGTAATATAGCTACAGCATGGCTCTACCGTGTATAAAATGTTTATTTTATCTCTTAATAGCATGCAAATTAATGAACTTAACAGAATCCAGTTATTTTAATATTACAGACAGACATTTCAATTTAATTTATAAGTATAAAGTATATGTAGATCCATGGAGTAATGTCTTGTGTAAAATTTAACAATTATACTTTTAGGAAACGGTGTTGCAATAAGATTAACGTTAGATACTCATATTTGTTTGGTTCTACTCGTACCATTCGACGTGGTAGAGAAGTGCTGCAGCTATATTAGTAGTATAGTTGTAGCAACAAATGGTTTCCTGGTCGAACCTGGGTCGGTTGCTACAACTATACTTTTAGGGTTCCGTACTCAAAGTTTTACGGGAACGGGAACCTGATTATACGTGGTAGAGCCATGCTGCAACTATATTAGTAGTATAGTTGTAGCACGAATGGGTTGGCTCGACCGGGGAAGGATTACGCTCTCACAGATTACCAGCGTAAAATAACAGCTTAACACTGCTGTGTTTCTCATGGTGAGTGTAGAGAACCGGAGACCCATTTGACTGGAAAAGAGGCATTCCATCTTAGTCTTCACGGGTGACAACGCATCTGCATTTTGATTCTTTATTGAGGATAGATGTAGTTGTTTATGGGCCACAGCAGCCACTTACCATCAGGTGGACTGTGTGCTCGTTTGTCACCCTATCCTATATAAAATAAGTAGTTGTAGTTGTACGAATGGGTCAGCTCGACCGGGGAAGGACCACGCACTCACAGGACACCAGCGTAAAATAGCAGCTTAACACCGCCATAATTATAAGAGATGGACACCGCCACAACATGACATAATATTAAGAATTGTTTTAATTTTTTTTCTAGCATTATATATTATATATAAGCACATAAAATGAATTAATAAGTACATTCAATTTATTTTGTAATATAGGAGTTATATCTCTGTTTTCATTTTTTTAATAATAATTAACTTGTTACGATAGATTTAATACCAAGTAAGTAAGTATCGTTTCTTGTTGCGTTCGCGTCAAGCGATGTTATCTCATCAGATATCTGTGGCTAGCACCTGTCCAACACGGGGACCGGATTAGGGGTAATGAGGCAAAATAATTTCGTAAACCAAGCCGCACCCCAATTAAGTTCCACATAGCTATTTTAATCACCGCTTAGAAGTTATTTTGCAATATTGGCCTGTAGTGATATTTTTTCGAAATATTTTTAGGCAATTTCGATTTTTTTAAATACCCTCAATTCTATTAACGCTACTAATATTCCCTGTAGAGTAGTTACTCTTGGTAATCTTTAAATGCTTAAAATTTAATCTTTAAAATTTGTATGAATTGGTTCACGACAGTAGTGGAATGGCGTATTCGAAGCCACGATCTTAGAGCTCACGGTTCACACCCTGCCAATTAGGCTACTTCTAATAATTATCTCTTTAATTTTTTTAAAAGAAGAATTAATTAATTAATTCTTCTTTTAAAAAACCGTGCACTAATAATAATACCAAATTAGCTGGACCTGGCTGACGAGGGAACCGATATGTGGGGTGCTCTGCCAACCGAAATAATTACTGTAGTCATTTCTGTGAACGGGCTAATCCCGGTCAATCTCTCGGGTTATCTGAGACGACTGCGACTCCATTACTCTCTGCTCCGGCCTCAAATGCAGAAGGTTGTGCTCTTCGATACCACCCGCATAATCTGCCAATTTCGTTCGCTCTCACTTTCACCCTCGGCCGTTTGGGCACCCCGTCGAGGGCTTCTATATGGTTAGGTTTTTATTTATTGCATTTTACGTATGGTGTTATATTCAAAATATATTCTTCATGTTATTTATCATACATATATATTTATTTATCCATCTCAACCACATAAGAATACTATATAAATAGAAGTTTAGTATCGCCTACATTGCTAAGTAGTAGTTAAGTAAGTATTTGTATGGCCTACAAATAATTGTTCCGTGTCTGGATGTTTGTCCTCGTGCAATTTATGTTTGTAAACTACCTCCACGATACAGGAGAAAATCCTAGTGTGGGGGGTAACGTTTAAAAAAAGAAAAAAGTTATTATATAGGCGAGTGCTTCATACCCCACGAGATATTAAAATAGATTTACTTCCAAAAAACTTTAGACTTTGAGGCGTTTTTAGTACATAAATTCCGCATTTATAGACCATTTATACACTTGTGTGAGATCCTAGCTCACGTCCCAGTAGCGTTGCAACCCAACGGTTAATTAATAGGCTATTAAGTGATATTGGAAGAATGAAGAGCTTTTCGAATTAAATTACTGAGACGTAAAAACGCATTTACCTTGCACAATAGGATAACAACGGCACGATTAAAACATCACAAAGATCGAAATGGTTATTTTTAGCAGCTTTATAAAGCGAAGAAGCGACGTAAATGGCTTCCGATAAGCTTGAAGACGGTAAATTTGTTTCAATCGACGTATAAACCTAGCCGGGAGTAACAGATAGAGATATCTGGCTGCTTGGTTAAATTTGCGCGCGCGTTACGTTCTCACCAGAGAGACTTGGGACTTAAACTTCTTAGAGATAGAGAGAGAAAAAGATAGACAATGCACAAAATCAGTATTTGTATTTTCTATCTGAATAACCAAAAGAATAATAATAAAGGGATGTAACCGACTACATAACTACCACGAGTGCGTACAGACCTCCTCTCATTTCTAAAAAGCTTATCACGAAAAAGGGGAATCACAAAGACTTATTACGAATTTTCGATCTGCGTCTATATTTAAACTTATAACCACTGCTGAACATAGGCCTCTCTTCTTCTTTTCTCTAGGAATGCCATAAAGCACGGTTCTGAGCTACCCGCATCCATCAACTTCCTGCGTGTCTTACCAAGTCGTCACTCCATCTAGTGTGGGGTCGCCCAACACTTCACCTACCGGTACTAGGTTACCACTCGAGAACCTTTTTCGCCATCGGTTGTCGGTTCTTCGGGCTATATGGCCGGTCCATTGCTACTTCAACTTACTAATCCGTTGAGCTATGTCGGTCACTCTGGTTCTACTGCACATATCCTCATTTCTAAGTTTATCACGCAGAGAAACCCCGAGCATAGCCTTCTCCATAGCTCGCTGAGCGACCTTGAGCTTCCTCATATGGCCAGCAGTGAAGGACGACGTCTCAGTTCCATAAGTCATCACTGGCAACACGCACGAGTTGTACAGTCTAAACAGTTAATATTGAATAACAGCTAATATAAATAACAAATAACAATTTCAATGTTTTTTTTTAAATAAACGAAGAGACAAACGAGAATACAAATCAACTGATGGTAAGTGATCTTATATATAATTCTGTCAGCAGGTATCGAACTCAGGTTGCCTGCGTACGTAATGTGAGCATTCAGTCTCACAGCTACCACAACTATGACCTATGCTTGATGAATTTTGTAACAATGAGGAATAAAAACAATAAAATAAAACCTAATTTTTTATGGTATCCGAATATGCCAAAAAATAGTTTTATAGCTTCTCCGTGACGCTGTGGCTTAGCATTGAGTTACGTCGCTGTGGGCCGCAGGTTCAAATCTCGCCTACAAATAATTGTTCCTTTACTGTATATTTGTCCAGTTTTACATCTGAATCTAAACTACCTCCTGGATATAGAAGAAAATTCTGGTTTATTTTAATTTTTTTATACGAAATGTAGGTACGTGATACGGTGGTAATGCCTAATATCACAGCTACTCAGAAAAAACAATATAAAATATTTCTCAAATTAAGTTTAAAGAAACCTACTTCAAGAGGTCACCAGCTTTCTTAGTCACACCGTACGTTGATACTGGCGCTCTCAGTTGTTCAGCCATTAAGAGGTAGATAACCAGAAGCGAATACGAAATAAATAAATATATACGCTTGTCACGTCGGCATTAGCTTCCACTTAACTAGATTAGATAAATGCCCGATTTAGTTAATTATAATGCCTTGAGGAATTGCTTATTCCACTCTTAACTGAAACCAACGCGGAATTGTTTACATCGGTGATTCGTGTTTACTCCGTGTAGTCACTTACGAAATTGTTGTTTAATAATATAATAATAATAAATCTTTATATCGGATAACAAATGAGATCCATATCAGAGATATTTCAAAAATCACTAAATAATAATAATAATAATACAGCTAGGTGGACGGAGGAGGTGAAATGACACGCACGCACGCACGCATTCACGCATGCACATACGCACACAAGCGCACGCACACACACAGGCGCGCGCGCACGCACTCACGCACGTTAAATTTTATATAATTTAAAATACGCGTTTATGTTAATTATGCTTCAGTTAAGTTTAACTACCTCATTCGTCTAGTCGTACACGACACTACTGATCATGTGATCTTGGATTTGAATCCCTGGTTGGGTCCAAAATCAGTGATTGAGTTTTTCTGTCTAGAAATTCTGTTTAGCAGAACGGTATCAGAAATCTGGCAGTGTTCACCCCCATGTCTCGAAATGTACGTACCCGTTGGTCCTGCGCCCGATCTCTGCCATGTCGTTTCGGATTACCGCCCATCGGACTACGAGAGCGAGAGAATAGAGAGTGTACTTGCACTTGCGCATACACTTGAATCCTTGTTCTGCGCAAATAGCTTGTCTTTGTTGAGACTGGAAAACATGACTAAATTTCACTCTGAAGGGCAATAAAAGTTAAATTATAGCTTATATATAAGGTAGCGTATTGTAACGTGCAACTACGGAACACTAAAAACCGGTAGTGGAGGAGAAACCATCGTGAAACTCTGCAGGTTTGAGAAATAAAACATTTTGAGGATACTCGAAACACGCTAATCCACACAGGAGCATCGCGATGGATTAACTACTCCATAATCTATCAGAATAGAAAGAGGTCTGCCTGTACTCGGCAATGGGATGTACATACACAACAACCTTATGTTTCTATAGTACTAGCAGTACCAAGCCCCGCGTTGTTGTAACTCAAAAAGTTGTACAAAATATATTATATTATTTTTTCATATAATAAAAAAGCAAGCGTGTATTCGGCTGCAACGTTGTGTCAAAACTACTAAGCAATTGTTAACAACGCTCTGAGATTAAATATTTTGAACAAACTAACATTTTTATTTGTATAGTACAGAACAGCGAAATCTAAGTGGAGGGTTATGCATTTATTCCGGGAGGTCTTTCGATGACTTGTAATCAAAGAACTTATTTATTGTAAAACACATATGTTGGGTTTATTCAGAACCATAGAAGCAATGACAAAAGCATGATTTCAATGTATCTTGGTATATTTATCACCTGTAAAAATATTCAAACGCCATGTCATCCCATCGGTGTCGTAAGACAGTGTCTTCTCAATAACTTTGTTGCAGTACCATGAAATTTTACGCCTATATATACTGTGTACTCGCTTGTCAACTAAAAAAAAACAAAGACACATATCATAAGGACTGGCGACAGAAGTGAAAACTCAATGATATATGCGTATACTCGTACATGTACACTTTGATAGAATCTCGTAATTGTGGCGTAATTTAGATTTAATATAATCAAAGACCATTTATTTTATTAACTTTTAGCTTTTCAAAAAAATCTTTAAGTTTTTCGGATAAAATCGATCGATTACGAATCGTTGTCGCATCTGCATTTTGATTCGTAATCGAAGATAGATGTAGATAGATGTCTATGGGCCACAGCAACCACTTACTATCAGGTGGACTGTGTGCTCGTTTGTCATCGTTATACTTATCTTCACGCACAATCCCTGACGGGGTAGCCAGAGAGAACAGATCGCCAAGTGTCACGATCCTAACATACCTCTTTCGCTTCTTTCAGATTCATTATCTTCTTCATACATGCACGTCTACGTATCCGAGTACTCTTGACCCTCCCCTCTTCGAGCAATTTGTAATTAAATTAATTAATTTAAAAAAAGTTTGCAACACGTAATTTTTATGTATAAAGATAAAGATTCATATTTATAAGAATGCACAATCATGTAGTTGCGAAACATTCATTTATAACATTTTATTTTTTTAATTTAATAAAACTATTTGTCTTTTTATGCAATGACCAGGAAAGAATATAAAAGCCAATATGCTTGCAGTGTCCATTTACGATAAATAAATTCAACGTCTGATTTTTTTTATGATTCGAAACTTTGAAAGTATCATACAACGAAGTTGTTTTTATTTTGGTATTCCAATTTACTATACTCACTAGATAAGTAAATGGAGAATAGTACGGGTTGTAACAGACTCCAAATATAGATGAAATAAATATTGCAACAAAAGCTTTATTAGCAGCCAGTCATTAATTTAAACATGCACTAAGCTCGAGATGATTAAGAGAACATGATCAGTACAGCATTGCAACAGGGAGTAAGTGCCAACTAGTATAATAAATCAAAATTCCCCACTGAGAGTAAAGCACACAAACAATAATGAATAGGCAAGCATCATTGAGTTAATTGAGGCGGTTGTTAATTAGAGACGTGTCGCGTGCGCCGCCCCCGTACTCTTTGGGCTTGTTGTACCGTCAGCAAATAAACAATTATAATGTTATTTTGTTAATTAGTCCAGAATTTGGAAAGACACTACACAGTTATATAAATAATGTGTGTTATTTTTTGTAGGATAAGAGTGACAAGCGAGCATACAGGCCACCTAAGTAGTTGCTGTGGCCCATAGACAACTACATGTATCCTTTTTTGCAAATCAAACTGTAGATGCGTTTTCAGCCGTGGTGACTAAAATGGAATACCTCTTTTCCAGTAAAAAGGGTCCACCCCACATCAGACCACATGAGAAGCACCATCATCTCATGTGGTCAAAATCGTTGAAATCGGTTCACCCAGAAAAAAGTTATGAGGTAACACACATAGAATAGAATAGAATAGAATAGAATAGAATAGAATGATTTTTATTCAATATGGATTATTACATAATACTTATTGAAAGTCATTATTTTATTTACCACTGGTTCGGAAAATACCTCTGTCCTGGGAAGAACCAGCAAGAAACCCAGCGGGACTTTTTTTTTTAAACATAATTTCACTTAACAATAATTTTGTTTATACAATTTTAAACGAATTTTCATAGAACCAGCATGGTGGCGATCACCTTATTCCCAGGGGTTATTTTCATTCATGTATTCCTTGATATTATAATAACCCTTTTTGTACAGTTTTTCTTTAATAAAACTTTTAAACTTGTTTATTGACAAACTTTGAACATGTTCTGGGATTCTGTTGTAAAAGCGTATACATTGCCCCATAAATGAATTACTAATTCTGTGGAGTCTTGTAAGTGGCATTACAAGCTTATGTTTGTTCCTAGTGTTTAAGGTATGAACATCCTTATTCTTATTAAAGCTATTTATGTTTTTATGTACATAGATTACATTTTCATAAATATATTGCGATGCCAAAGTTAATATGTTTATTTCTTTAAATTTTTCTCTAAGGGAATATTTACAATTTAGATTATAAATCGCCCGTACGGCTCTCTTTTGCAAAACAAATATAGCTTCAATATCAGTCGCATTACCCCATAGCAAAATTCCATAAGACATTACGCTATGAAAGTAACTAAAATACACTAACCTAGCTGTCTCAACATCTGTGAGACTTCTAATCTTTCTTACAGCATATGCTGCAGAACTAAGTCTGCTTGCTAATTTAGATATATGGGGGCCCCATTGAAGTTTCGCGTCAATAGTAATACCGAAAAAAACAGTGGTATCCACAAGACTCAACTCCTCCCCATTTAAGAGCACATTGGTTTTCGAATGTTTTACATTAGGTATTGTAAATTTAATACATTTTGTCTTATTGCCGTTTAAGAGCAAATTGTTGACGTTAAACCAATGTACTAGTTTCGATAGAGCATTATTTACATCGTCATATTTAATTGACTGCCGTTTCAGTTTGAAAATAAAAGAGGTATCGTCAGCAAATAATACTATATCGTGATTGTCCCCTACAAGATAAGGTAAGTCATTAATATAGATTAAGAACAGGAATGGGCCAAGAATCGAGCCCTGAGGAACGCCCATTGATACTACTGATCCGGAGGAACATTTACCATTAATGACGACTTTTTGAGTTCTGTTACTTAAATATGAAGTAATAAGTTTAAGCGCCAAATTTTTTACACCGTAATGTTGTAGTTTCCTGATTAATGTATCATGATGAACACAATCGAAAGCCTTGGAAAGGTCACAGAAAATACCTAAGGCATCTTGTGAATTCTCCCAGGCATTAAAAATATATTTCATAAGCTCAACACCGGCGTCAGTCGTCGAGCGACCCCTTGTAAAACCAAATTGATTTTTATGAAGTAATTTATTTGTATTAAAAAAATTAACAATTGATCCAAAATTATTTTTTCAAAAATTTTACTGAGTGTTGGTAGTACAAAAATAGGTCTATAATTAGCGGGGTCCAATGTACTACCAGATTTAAATAAAGGTATTACTTTACTATACTTCATTAAATCAGGAAACACACCAGAATCGATACAAGTATTAAAAATAATAGCAAGATGAGGTGCAATTAAATCTATTATGGACGCAATCACTGTAACGGAAATCCCCCACAAATCTGCGGTTTTCTTTACATCAATGGTTTTGAAGTATTTTACAATATTATGCGGCAATACTTTTTCAAATCTAAATTCTTTTAAACAGGTTTTAACATTCTGTTTAAGTAATGATTCGGCGACAGTTGGAGAAGCATTCAATGACTCTGTTGTCAAGATAGGAACATCAGTAAAATATTTCTCAAACACCGCTGCAACTTCTTGATTTGATTTAGTCAATTTATTATTAATTTTTAATTGATAGTTTGAATTACGAGGTTTCTCTTTACCGGTTTCGCTGTTAATTATACTCCACGTCATTTTAATTTTATTCTTAGCTGTCTTAATTTTGTTACTAATATGTAATGATTTGGCTGTGGAGCAAACTCTTTTAAACATTTTAGAATAATTTTTTACATATTCTTTAAAAGCATCGGAAAGATTATACGATCTTTCATGGTAAAGGTCATATAACCTTCGTCTGCTTTTATGAATTCCTACTGTTGCCCACTCATTAAATGCCTTGCGACTGTTTCTGGAGAATGTTTTAGAAGTGAATGTTTTATTAAATTCATTGTTTATAAAGGTAAATAATTCTCTATATAAATAGTCTGCATTGTTCTTATAAGAAAGGGATGGAAGGATTTTTAACATATTACTTCTAAATCTCTCCAGGCGTTTTGTATTAATAGGAACAAACACAATTTTCTCATTTACCTGTTTTTTGTGCATATAAGGTAACGAAACCAGTTGTCCACAGTGATCTGAACTAAGTTTTTGTATTATTGATTTGTTGATTGGTACAACACCTGTAAAAATATTATCAATACAAGTTGCACTACACCCTGCAATACGTGTAGCTTCAAAGAATAAATTATTAAGATTATAGGATTTGAACAAAGAACAGAATTTAATACTGATGGAAGAAGTTTCCAGGAGATTGATATTAAAGTCTCCACACACTACAAGAGATTTATTCTGTTTATTAAGCTTAACTAAAACTTCTTCCATAATTTTTTCAAAAGTATCATAACTTGAACATGGGGGTCTGTAAACACTGACAACAATAAGGTGCTCAAGCTCAACACATGCCATTTCTACAGTACGCTCAACAGAGAGGCTCACAATGTCTTTACGTTCTTTACATGATAAGGACTTATTAGCTAATATTAAGGAGCCACCACGTAATTTAGTATCTCTATTGAACGAACTGACCACCTGGTGATTACTGAAATTAAATATGGAGTTGTATTCTTTCAACCAATGTTCTGTAATACATAAAATATTTATACTGTTACTATTTAAAAATAAATCAATTTCTAATTCTTTGCCTAACATACCTTGTATATTTTGATGCACCAGGTTGATACAGTTTTTATTATTGTTATTTTGTAAAATTGCATAATTATGTATTGGTAAGTTGCATTCTAAGCTATTTAAATTATCTTTGCTAGAGATTACCTCTATTGTCTTATTATCTAATTTAAATTACTTGGAACTGGTTCCAAATCAAATATAAAATTATTTTGTTGCTCAAAAGAAGCAGGTGTCAAGGTAGCCAAATCATTGGCTGAGTTAAAATATAAATAATAAGATAGCGTATTTGCTACCAGTCTTAAACTATACTTTGATAGGTAATACCTATCTCTTGTCAAAAACTTCTTAGTTAAATTATTAATATCAATTAAATGAAATTTATCATTATTATTCTTACAATTAAATGTCAAATTTAAGTTATTGTTACATGTCAAGTTATGCATCATAAAATTATTATTATGTCATAAAAAAACATACAGTCGAATTGAGTACCGTCTCCTTTTTGAAGTCGGTAGAAATTTTTTTTTAAATTTAGATTTATAATACCTATTTATCAATCAATGTAATGTTGCCCAAAAACACAAAAAGTACAGAGGCAGACTTTCGCATTAAGGCATGTTCTTCCAAACAACCCACAGGTACACCTACAAAACTAATATGGATATGCAACAAGACTTATAAAATAAAGAAGGTCTGAAAGAGATTCACGATTAATACCCACTACGAATGTATTAAAATTTTATAAATTAAAAAAAATATTTTATGTAATTTCTGCACTTAGTACTCGAATGCAGAATAATGAAACAGCCCTTTCTAATGTTCTGTTGTACAATGTGCTACATCGTATTTGCTTAACTCATCGACAATCTACTGTTCACACTCAATACAAACATTCCTTATATAAAATTAACTTTTTACTATCGATGTTGTTTTTGCCGGCACTTCAAAATAAATAAATTAGTATGTAACACTGAAGCTATGTACACATTAATATTTTGATAATAATAACTTCCAATAGTTTATAAACAAAGGACAAATACGTAAGCAATTGCAATCGATAGTTTCTGAAGTCGGACAACATCATTATTTATCACAAAATAAAAAAAAATAAAAATCGGTACCTTTACTACAATCTACAGGTTATTTTATTAATATAACCGCGCATACCGGTAAATAGCAGAGTGCTGTGGGTCGTACAAGTAATGAGTAAGTATGTTCGATTGTCGCATTGGGCGAATATTTGTCTGGCTTGCTTAGTATTCCGGTGCATTTTCACATATTACTTCTCCTTTTTAATCGCTCCCACGACGTAATAAAACACTGTGTTCTTAGTCTTATTTTCTCAGTATTTTCCCACTAAAACATATGTGAAATAAAAATTATAAAATTCATCCAATAACTTAATATAAGTTATATAAATAAAATAATAAAAGTACAGTTAACAAAGCTTTATGTTTTTCAAGTAAACATATGTTTGTACATTGTAAGGACGTAATCACATTTCACAACCTTTCTCAAGTATAGTATACTTGCACACAATGCTTCACACAATGCTTCAATATTCTTACGTCAAATTGGAAAAAAAAACTCATAACTCGGTATACATACAACTTTAATCAGGAAAAACAAGCTGTCATATTAATATTGATTATAAAGAAAATTCGTGTTAAATTTAGATTTCGCTATATTCCAAAACCAGTCAAAGATAACCCTTAACAATCTCACGATAAATAATTCAATAAAATTATCTTATTGAATTGACAGATTGTGAGCAATTTGAATTCCAACGCACTTTGAATTTAGGTATAATATAATTTAATCTAATCAGTTTGCAAGAAATACTGTATAGATTAAAGTTCAATACACGATATTATTTAATGGACATAGAATAATAATATAATAGAGATGTATTTAGTTTACATCCTTTATCTATTTCATTACAAATGTAATTAATTTCTTATAATTGAATTTTATAACATAAGTTCATTATTAACGGTAAACAATGTGCAACAAAAGCAATCAATAAAAATTACTTAACATGATTACAATTATAATAATGTTGTAAGTGATATTGCTGTGTTCAGGGGTGACAACTTATAACACTTATGCATTTTGATTTTAAATCGAGGATAGATGTATATGTCTATGGGCCCCAATATTTGCTTACCATCTTGCGTGCTTGTTTGACATCTCTAAAAAAACATCTCACCAGGTCATCATTATATTATACCTCTACACTGCATTTGCAGATATGAAATGGCCTCTCTAGAACTTTTCTGCCCCGTTGGTTGTCTACTTTGGTTAATCTAGTGTTACTGAGGATATGTTGTAACGACTTTATTAACTTTTAGCCCTTAGTGATCATGAAAATTACCAACGACATTCTCATCACAACATCCACAAATTTTTCTGCCACCACTGTGAGGCCCTTAAAAATGAGGTTAAATGTTTGACAGATTACAGCGGAAATATAATTGTTAGGAAAATATAAAGTTTAATGTTTCTCTCAGAAATACTAGTTATATTTTATATTAATTAGATAAAAAGTGGATTAAAAACTCAACATATTCCTAGAAGTAAAAGAATAAAAAGGAGTTAAAAATGTGCATAAAATTAAAGAGTACATACACTAAAATGTTTATTTGAAACCCAACTTTACAATCCCAAGTAGGTAGTATCTGTTGAGTGAAAAATTATTAACTCCTTAAATGAAGCTGACTAGCTAAGAGATCCTTAATTATTCGCTTTCTTTTTTGTCTGAGTCTCCTCTGAAATAATAAGAGAATACAGAAATAATTCCAAATCAATATATCGGAATTCAGCCGACGTCCGCCGGGACCTAGATTTATTATCTCGCCGCATTACGGCCTTTTGTTTGTGGTTTCAGGCACAGAAGGTTGCGATATGCAGTCACGATCGAATTAGAATAGAAAGTTCATTTCGAAGTCGAATTAATTATACGTAAAGTAAATCAGTGGACCGAAATATTTTAATAAATATAAGCACAACTAAACCAAGACACTTTACAGATATGTTTGTCAAACACAAATAACAAATGTTTAAATTTTATTGTAATATTTCACGATGTTAGTGTGCTGGGAATTGTAAGAATAAATAAAACACAAGTATGACCTGAAACGGTTGGTTTAATTCTAATTAACTCATACTAAACATTGCGTTCTTCAAGTCAAAATTTTCCCCAACGATATCCTGTATTTTATTATATCAAGATTTAATGAGGAATTCGTGACAATTAGTGACTTTAGAAATAAAAATAAATTACTTTATACTATATTTATCACCTTGTAGAAGCTGTGTTAGGATATCCACCTATCCATATCGTCCCGTTTATGTCGTAAGAGGAGATACATGGCAATAAACCAGGAGATAGACGGTATATACTCTCTACTATAAATTAAAAAATTTAAAAAGAACTGCAGTTGCTAAGCTGCCTGCCAAGCGTGATAACTACGGCAAATATGAAGCAATCTATGGGAGGCTTATGTTAAGTAGGGGATTTTTGATAGGTTGTAAAGACAACGATAACGGACTCATTAAGTCTACTAATTAAGTCCGTCGCTCTAACTTAGTACTTTAATACCTAATGTTAAACATTCAAATACCAATGTGCTCTTAAATGGGGAGGAGTTGACTCTTGTGGATACCAGTGTTTTTCTTGGTGTTACTATTGACACGATGCTTCAATTGGGCCCCCATATATCTGAATTAGCAAGGAGACTTAGTTCTTTAACATATGCTGTAAGAAAGATTAGAAATGCCACCAATGTTGAGACAGTTAGATTAGTTTATTTTAGTTACTTTCATAGCGTGATGTCTTATGGAATTTTGCTATGGGGTAATGCGACTGATATCAAAGCTATATTTGTTGTGCAGAAGATAGCCGTACGGGCGATTTATAACTTAAATTGAAATGAGTCCCTTAGAAAAACAATTAAAGAAATAAATTTGTTTATCAAATTTGTAAATCAATTATTTTATGAAAATGTAATGTATATACATAAAACATAAATAACTTTGATGACAATAAAGATGTTCATATTTTAAACACTAGGAACAAACATAAGCTTGTAATACCAGTTACTAAACTCCACAAAATTAGTAATTCATTTATGGGGCAATGTATACGCTTTTACAACAAAATCCAAGAAAATGTACAAAATTTGTCAATAAATAAGTTTAAATGTTTTATTAAAGAAAAATTATAGGTACAAAAAGGGTTATTATAATATCAAATAATACATAAGTAAAAAACCCCCCTGTGAATGAGGTGATCGCCACCATGCTATTAAAACTAATTTAAAATTTGTACAAACAAAACTACAAAATTATTGTAAAGTGAAATTTGTTGAAAAAAGTCCCGCTGGGTTTCTTACTGGTACTTCCCAGGACAAAGGTATTTTCCGAACCAGTGGTAAAAAAAAAAACTTTCAATAAGTATTATGTAATAATATATATTGAATAATAATTATTTTATTCTATTTTATTCCAAACTAAAACTTTTTTTGTTTGGAATAAAATAAAAAATAATAAAATATTTATTTTTGAATTTCCTAACACATAAAAAATTAAAATTAAATTTTGCAAACATTATATATTTCTTTAATCTACTACTGTTCCAAAATAAGAATCTTCTGCTCAGGAAAGAAATGGTAAAAGAAACTTCGCAGGAATCTTATTCTTTTTCATTGATATTTATAGGCAAATAAAGAGCATATTCTATAACAAAACAAATCTCATTATGATATAGTAAGCCGAAGCAAACCAGTTATCATAAGCAACGCCTGTTTACAACACATTTGGTAGCCATCACATTCCTCGACAATTTTAAAGGGAAGTGTGAAGATCTTCTGGAAAGTGTACCAAAAGTCTTACGATATCCACAGAGTGGGATGGGCCACATCATTCAGTTACCAACAGGTGAACTGTGTGGTCCTTAGTAACTCTTACTTAAATAAAGAAAACCTTATGGGCAATCATCATCATTATCATTATCATCATGACAGCCCACCATAAAACTACTGCTGAACATAGGCCTACCCCAAAGAATACTACAAACCACGGTCGTCAGCCACCTGCGTGAGCACTGCCAACTTCCTGACTCCGGAATGCTACTGAGAATTCCTTAACAGAAAACCTATTAACTGATTTAGCCCGACACGAGATTCAAATCCAAGACCACATGATCTGTAATCGCGTTTTCGATTACTAGACCAACAAGACCGTCGGGACTATAACATATTGTTACGAACTTGGGGTTCGAGACAATTAAAAACTGCCGATTAAATTACCAAAATTGACACTTTAATTACGGATACTAATTACAATCTAAAAACACACTAATAATAAAACACAGTTTGCCGTTATTTCGCTTCGAAGTATTCTCTTGTATCGCCAATTCAATACTGCCCCGGTCGTGGTCTATACCGGTCTTATATAGGGCCTCAGATAGTTTCCAGAACCTTCTACTGTAGCGACATCTAGAATGTTCGAGTACATATCGGTCCCGAAATTTCTGGAAGGATCTCGACTCTCCTAGTTCTGCTACTCGACACTAGAGGGCGCTAGTGTGACTAGTGTTGCCATGTACAAGACATTAATAGTGGCACGCAATACTTTCATTTACTCTACACTAGGGGGCGCTAGTGTAACTAGTGTTGCCATGTACAAGACATTAATAGTGGCGCGCAACACTGCCCCCTCCTAAGACATGCTCGTCCCGAGCATTATTGGCCCCATAATAACGCGCCAGTCGATCTACATGGACAATCTTAGGAGTACCTCTGGCACCTTTCTGTATCCGGTAGGTTACGTCATTGATCCTTGTCACAATCCGGTACGGTCCGTCCCATTTAGCTTGAAGCTTAGGAGATTTCCCTTTGCTGCGAACTGGATTGTGTAACCACACTAGAGAACCTTCATCAAACCCCTTGTTGTTTATTTTGCGGTCATACCGTGTTTTCATCTTCTCAGACGTTTGCTGGCCCGTCTGTCTGACGTGCTCATAAATGTCATTCATTTTGTTCCGCAAGTCATTTGCATAATCGGTTATACTGCGTGGGGCATCTGGTGGTATTCCGGTGATCAGGTCTGCAGGCAGCCGTAATTCTCTCCCAAAGTTTGCGAAAGCTGGCGTCAATGATGTACTTTCGTGAACAGCGCTTCGATATGACAACAAAAACGGGTGTATGTGCCTGTCCCAGTCTCGTTGCCGTTTTTCCACAACTTTTGCCAGGTACCTTTCCAATGTCTGATTAAATCGTTCTACCATTCCATCAGATTGTGGGTGGTAAGAAGTTGTTCGTGTTTTATGAGTACCCATAACTCTGCAAGTTTCCTGGAATATTTGAGACTCGAAATTCCTTCCTTGATCGCTGTGAATCTCTAAGGGTACTCCAAAACGACAGAAGACTTCATGAACTAGTTTATCTGCAACTGTTGAAGCTTCTTGATTTGGAATGGCGAAGACTTCTGGCCACTTAGTGAAGTAATCCATCACAACCATGAAATACTTGTTACCACTTTCACTTTCCGGAAACGGCCCCGCAACGTCAATGGCTATCCTCTCCCATGGTGCACCAACATTGTACAATTTTAATGCGCCTCTACTACGAATTCGAGGTCCCTTTACAGCCGCACAACTTGTACATTTGCGGCACCAGTCCTCGACATCGTCACGACAGTGGACCCAGTAAAACCGTTCTCGGATCTTCAGGAGAGTTCGTTTAACTCCCAGGTGGCCTCCTGAAGAACTACTATGGTACAGTTGTAGAACATCCGGTACTTTAGCCTTAGGGACAACCATTTGCAAATGACATCTGTCTCCCCGACCATTTTCCCATTTACGGCACAGGACTCCATCCTGAATCAGCAAGCTGTCCCATTGGGCCCAATAGCTTTTCGTGGTCGAACTCATTGCTGAGACGTAGCTCCACTTGGGCTTAGGAGCACTGGCCTTCATCCATTCCAGAATCGGCTTAATGTCCGAATCTTCCTGCTGTGCATGTTGTAGGCTGTCCTTCCACTCATTGCTGAGCTGGTCTGTCCTGAGCATTCTCACAGATACCACTTCCTTACCCTCTTGCCTAGTACAATGCTTGCAATCTTCAGGGCAAGGTCTTCTTGACAATGCATCTGCATTGCCATGAGATTTCCCGCTGCGATGTTCGATCACAAAGTCGTATTCCTGTAGTAGTTCAATCCATCTCGCAACTTGTCCTTCAGGATTTTTGAACTGCAATAGCCATTTCAGTGCAGCATGGTCAGTTCGTAAGTAGAATTTCCGCCCCAGGAGATATTTGCTAAAATGCTGCAAGGACTTTACCACAGCAAGCAATTCCCGTCTTGTGACACAATAGTTCCTTTCCGGCTTTGACAACGACTTGCTGAAGTACGCTATCACAATCTCTTGATCACCATTCCGTTGAGACAACACACCGCCAAGTCCTATATCACTTGCGTCTGTGTCAACTATGAATTCCTTGCCCGCATCAGGGTACCCCAAAATAGGTGTTTTGCACAGACGGTTCTTGAGCTCCTGGAATGCAATATCGCAACTTTCATCCCAGCAGAATTGTCGCTTCTGCTCGGTTAGCTTGTGCAGAGGTTTGGCTATATCTGCAAAGTTCTTCACAAATCGCCGATAATAAGAGCACAAACCCAAAAATGCTCTAACCTGTGTCTTGTCTTTTGGGACCGGCCACTCCTTGACAGCAGCAATTTTCTCTGGATCCGTGCGGATACCTTCTTCCGACACTACATACCCCAAAAAACTAACTTGCCGTTTGAATAGTGAGCACTTCTTTGGACTCAACTTGAGGTTGGCACTCTGGATCTTCATGAGCACGCGTTCCAGGTTTTGAAGGTGTTCCTCAAACGTACGGCCTACGATGATGATGTCATCCAAATAGACCAGACAGGCATCTCCAATTAGCCCGGTAAGTACAAGCTCCATCAACCTTTCAAACGTTGCTGGAGCATTGCACAATCCAAACGGCATGACTTTGAATTGCCACAGACCCTTTCCTGTGGAGAATGCAGTTTTCTCCTTGTACTTAGGGTCAATTTCAACCTGCCAGTAGCCACTTTTCAGATCTAGCGTACTAAACCACTTTACGCCTGTAAGCATATCCAGCGTGTCATCAATTCTTGGCAAGGGATAGCTGTCCTTCTTTGTAATGTCGTTCAGGCGGCGATAGTCAACACAAAACCGCATGCTGCCGTCCTTCTTCTTTACCAGCACCACAGGTGAACACCATGGACTAGATGAAGGTTCAATAACACCATCCTTCACCATTCCCTCAATCATGGTTTCCACTTCCTTTTCACGTGCTACAGGCAATCTTCTTGGCCGCTGACGAATAGGCAATTCTTGTCCTGTGTTTATTTTGTGTTGAACTAAGCCAGTCTTTCCTATGTCAGCTTCGTTTGACGAGAAAACATTGGCGTACTTGAGTAACAACTTCTTCGCCTTGACCATTTCATTCGGGGAAAGAACGCTGCGACAGTCTTCCAAAAGTGTGGTCACTATCGTTTGTCCATCCTTGCTGGGGGTCCCGGTCAATAGATATTCGCATCGACGCAACCAATCCACTTCCTCACTAGTACCAACCAATGTGCCTTTTTCTATAATCTGTTCCTGATCACAAAGGTTCAACACACGTACTCCTGAGATGTCGGTGGTTCTGACCAAGGTTCGAGCCACTTTCCATGGAAGGTCATTGTCTACCCTTTCCACGAGTACACAACGATGGGCTTGCCCAGGACTCCGAGGAAGACTAACCGGCACAATCGTTTCCGATCTCGACGGAAGAACAATCTTCTTAAGGCTGTACACATTCCCTGGTAACGCCCCTTCCACGAAAAGTTCTTCTTGTCCACATTTCAAAACACCTTGCTTAACGTCGATCTCACAACAATTCTTCCTCATAAAGTCTAGGCCCAGGATGCAGTCGTCCATTATATCAGCCACGATGACATTATGCAGGTAGATCATGTTGCCTAGCTTCAACTCCATCTCCTTCTCTCCACGGACGGGTATGCGCTGACCGGTGGCTGTCACCAAATTAATGCGTTCTCGGTTGTATGCGGAGTCACCAAGGAACCGACTTATAAGTTGGGAACTGACAACCGTGCGAGAGGCTCCAGTGTCTATGGTCAGTTTTCATGGCGTTCCGTTGACTTCGCCCTTGATGATTAGGCTGTTCCCATCATGAGTTTGTGAGATCGAAATCCTTGGGGCTCTTTTAACATCAGCCAGCACCCGCCAGTTTCCCTGCTGCTGCTGGGCGGTGCTATTATCCGCACTACCCTCTCGAGATCGATCACCTTCCCTTCCTACAGTTCGCTTAGGGCAGCTGGATCGAAGATGGCCCCTTTCTCCACAGCCGTAGCACCTAGGGCCGTAGCTTTTATTGCGGTCCTGAACTTTAGCTGTTGCAACCTCCCTGACGCGGTGGGAACGATGATCCTGCCGCACGGCTTCCACCTCCAGTGCATGGGTCAAGGCGTCCTTAAGCGTCTCGTGGTGCCCGAGCCTCACAGCAGCTCTGACTTCAAGGTCACGGATGCCGTCGATGAATGTCTGCACCAGGTTCCCTACAATAAGCGCTGGTACAGACTGGTACGCTTTTCGAACCAGCTTCTCCACCTCAAGGGCCCACTGCTGCAGGTTTTCGTTACTGCGTTGCACGCGATCTTTGAGCTGCGCACGAAAGACGTGTTCCAGGTGAGCGTCGCCATATCTCGCCTCCAATGCCTCAAGGAGCTGCTCGTAAGTCACTTCCTTACCGAGAGCTTCCAGAACAGTTAATGCCTGGTCGCGCAGGCCTAGGGTGAGAGCAGTCATGGCCTGACTTTTATTCCAGCCGTTCGCTTTCATGACAGCCTCGAACAGGATTTTATAGGCCGACCAGGAAGAAGTCCCGTCGAACGGCGGCACTTTGAATCCACGTAGCGAAGGTGTTGTAGCTACCACGGGAGCTGTAACCCCATCCCCAAGTTTGAGGTCGTCCAGCGTTTTCTTCACATCAGCCATCACGTTGTCAACCCGATTGTTCACTTGGTCGACTCGGGTTTCAGCTTCCGACAGGCGGTTGTCATGTTGAGCAACCCTATCCTTCACCTCCTTTATCTCTTTCCCGAAGGTAGCGTGAAGGTCCTTCCTGAGGAGCATCTGTTCTTCCATACCGCGCTGCAGCTGCTCTTCCAGCCGACGGGTCTGTTCCTCCTGTCGGCGGGCCTGTTCCTCCTGTCGGCGGGCCTGTTCCTCCTGTCGGCGAGCCTGATCCTGCAGCATCATCATCAGAGCACCTAAGTCAGGTGCTGCAGATGCAGGAGCTGCTGACGGGCCAGCCTCCGTGGTTAGCAACTGGCCCTCCGACGTTTGCGGCGTTGCATTACCAAATCGTCTCTGGTCCGTCTCCTGTTGGCGTTGACTTCGGGTACGGATACCCTCCGTGTCGTCTTTAGGTAAAATCGGCATATTTGATCCCACTTCTGACACCAATTGTTACGAACTTGGGGTTCGAGACAATTAAAAACTGCCGATTAAATTACCAAAATTGACACTTTAATTACGGATACTAATTACAATCTAAAAACACACTAATAATAAAACACAGTTCGCCGTTATTTCGCTTCGAAGTATTCTCTTGTATCGCCAATTCAATACTGCCCCGGTCGTGGTCTATACCGGTCTTATATAGGGCCTCAGATAGTTTCCAGAACCTTCTACTGTAGCGACATCTAGAATGTTCGAGTACATATCGGTCCCGAAATTTCTGGAAGGATCTCGACTCTCCTAGTTCTGCTACTCGACACTAGAGGGCGCTAGTGTGACTAGTGTTGCCATGTACAAGACATTAATAGTGGCACGCAATACTTTCATTTACTCTACACTAGGGGGCGCTAGTGTAACTAGTGTTGCCATGTACAAGACATTAATAGTGGCGCGCAACAATATGTTATTATAATAACGTAAAAAAGTTGTAAACCCTTTCTGAACACATGTAAACATTTTTTAAATTAACTCACCTTTAAAAGAAATGGATGGCATTACTAAACAATTGACGACAGTTTTATTCATTAACAACGTTGTCGAATTGCAGAAGTGAAATATCAACGATTTAAAAACGTTAAAAGCGAACTGTTGAATTGGGTTATTCGTCATCTCGCCCGACAAAAACTCGCCCGTTCGGGCGACTTGGCACCTTTCGAATTTACCTAATATTTATGTCGTCAACTCGCACGCTCGTACAAAGTACAGCCAGGTAAAAAAAATTTAAACTAAATTTTAAAAACGACTTCAAATAAAACGACATTCTATTAAATCTTATAATAAAGCTACTGACTAACTATTGTTGTTTTATATCCGAAATAGATATATATATATATATATATATATATATATATATATATAGGTACATAAAAAAAAAATATTTCGGCCGTAAAGAACAGCGCTCTTCTACACTGCCGAGCTAAACAGGTAAATGCTCACAAAAGGATAGCGCTGCCTCTTTCTTTTTATCTTACCCTTTATCTCCATCGAAATCGTGGCGCATCGTGACGTCAGTCAGTAAAGCGTACTTTACTGCGCCCGCGCATATTAAGCTGCGATATGGATTATTTTTTTTATTAAAATGTTGGTGTTTTTAGTATTTTTTTATGTACGTCGAAGGTAAGTTTATTTAATTTATTTACATAGTGTTATTATGTCTTAATGAATTGCATTTTATTACTACTAGTTTTATTTTAGTACTGTCCTAACAGAGTATTAACAGGGTTAAATATTTTAAAAATATGGCTTTTGTGGCCGCCGTGTTGTTTTGTCCTATATTGACTGGCATTGGAATGAACTATGAGACATAAATTATTTTAAGATTTTTTATGACTATAAGTAATTTTTAAAAAAGAAATTTATAAAAAAAATGGTTTGCTTTGCCTAGATAACTATTCACGAATTGATTCAAAAAATCGGTTTCAATAATAACAATTTTTTTTAGGAGTTGAATCACAATCTGGTCCATCTAATTCTGGAACTGGGCTGAAAACAGTTATTTCACAAAGAGGAAAGCCAGTACTTCTTCGTGCGGGCCATAAATATAATTTACATAGGAAAAATAAAGCATCCTGTGTTTGGAGATGCTCTAAACGAAGTATATCCAAAGCAAAGCTTACTATAAATACTGATAACTTTATCAAGCGGGAGGATAGACACTTTTATACTTAGACAATAACAAGCCAAATGCTTTTGTGATATTGTTGATTCTATTTTTAATGTTGATCATATTTTTATATTTATTTAAGAACACGCATATTTTGTGATGTCGTTGATTATATTTTGATATTGTTGATCATATTTTTATACTTAGCTAATAAACGAGCCAAGTGCTTTTGAGAATAATTATATAATTTAATTTTTTTTGACTTTTTTTTTTCTCTTTATTTGGATCACCAACAGACGATACATAATACTAACAAAAATATAACTTAACAATGCAACTACATGCTATGTGTTCATCTTCTTACAGGTAACCACAACTTACATAAATAGCGAAGTGATTTTTTTTTACTTTGATTATTATTTGGTGAAACATGATTTTATACTTTTGAGATGTTGCTCTGTGAAATATATTTAAAATTATGATATAATAATATTTTGTTTTATTAAAGTCCAACCATAAAATTTTTTTAAAAAGGATTTTTGTATGTGACTGTACTAAGTTACCTCACATTTTTATGATTGGGCGAGTAAGATTTAATACAATGTCGTTTAATTTGAAGTTGTTTTTAAAATTTAGTTTAATTTTTTTTCTTGGCTGTACTTTGTACGAGCGTGCGAGTTGACGACATAAATATTAGGTAAATTCGAAAGGTGCCAAGTCGCCCGAACGGGCGAGTTTTTGTCGGGCGAGATGACGAATAACCCGTTGAATTAAACAGCAATTGGTCAATTAGAAAGGCATTCCTTAACAAAGACATTTAAGAAGTCGCCTATATATTTATATAACAACACGCCGTTGACATGTATTTGTTATCGGGTCGATTTATTGGTTTGTTTTTTTTTTTAGTTTATTTACTTTTAAACGACATCGAAGTTTATGGGAATAAATTTGTCACGGAATTATGTCTCATGCTTGTTACAAGATAGTTATAAAATATTACAACACAAATTGCTTGTTAACAGGGCCATTTTTAAATGAGTATTTACAGGAGCCAGTGTTTTTAAAAATGGTTGTTCGTGTCTTAATTGCATGCAAATAACCCCAATAAAAGGGAGTTATTTCGTTGAATAAAAGGGAGTTATTCATATATTCATCATCATCATTATCATCATCATCATTACAGCCCTTCACAAGCCCACTGCTAAACATAGGCCTCGCTAAGGACTGTCACAAAGCACGGTTCTGAGCCACCTGCATCCATCGACTTCCTGCATAACTTACCAGGTTGTCACTTCATCTAGTGGTGGGACACCCTACAACTCGTCCGTCGGTACCTTTAGTCATCGGTTTTCGGTTCTTTGAGCTATATGGCCGGCCCATTGCCACTTCAGATTACCAATCCGTTGGGCTATGTGTGGCACTCTGGTTCTCCTCATTTCTAAATTTATCGCGCAGAGAAACCCCGAGCATAGCCCTCTCCACACCTTGAGTTACTCATACGGCCAGCAGTGAAGGACCACGTCTCAGTTCCATAGATCATCACTGGCAACACGCACTGGTTTTACAGTCTCGTTTTCAAGTTTTGAGGTATACCTGATAGAATATATGCCGTAATTTTACGAACGCTACCCAGCCGAGCTAAATCCGTCGATTGACCTCTCGGTCGATGTTGGACTTACCTAGTCGGACTATTTGTCCCAGGTAAACATACTCGTCAATAACTTCGAGCTCAGTGATCCCAACAACTACCGGCATAGGTATGATTTTTCATTGACATTAAATATGATCTTTATTATTTCCATATTAATCTTAAGACCTATCGAAACGACGCTGCTACCTCAGTCTTCAGCTTCGACAGTTGGCTCTTTCTGGCAGACGGATCTCTAGCAAAAACTTTGGAGCCCTGGTTGTCGATCGCTTTTTATACAAGCTATGTGTTGAAGTCGCATAAGTCCCGCCGCATGCATTTGGAGATCTGTCTGTTCAGTTGCCTGTACGCTGTCAATGATGCCAATGCCGATAAAAATGCCATAAGATTAAGAGTGTGATCAGAGAGTTTTTATGTTCTTCTGCGGCAGGTCTTGCAGAACTTACTCCAACCGCATGGACAGTTTCCACGAGCTTGTCATTCATATGATCCACTGCATTGCAATATTTCAGGCACTAAAACGGTTTTGTAGCTCGAGCTGAAGGGTTTCGGGACTTTGGGTCATAGCACGAAGGGGACGGAGCGTTTACTTCATTATACGAGACCTCTCCAACTTAACGTTTAGGTTCAGTGTGCCTCTTACCATTCGGTTTTCATCCTCGCGATCACCGAAACATTACTGAACAGTTGTCGTCTGGTCGTCGTAATGAAGACTTTTTATCGAACCGTCGGAGCTCGACCAGGTCCACTTCCTGTGGGGCCGCTTCTGGAATAAAAAGTTCATAATAAAGAGTCGCTCTTTTTCCATGAAGTCGGCATGAAGTCGGTCAGCTACTGGCCCTTTGGGATCCGTTGCCCTATTCCAAATCTTCCTACCTTCAGCTCACCGTTCTCTCTTGTGCACAGTTTTGCGTTGAAGTCTCCCATTATCAGCGTGTAGTGGGTTTTGGAGGAATGCATGGGTCTAGATATATCCTCATACATTTTCTCCACCTCCTCATCGGGATGTGCCGAGGTTGGTGCGTAAACCTGTATGACCTTCAGCGAATACCGTTTGGTGATAAGGTAGTATAAGGTACGCAACCCTTGTCAACACACTCACCATCTTTACAACGTAGTTAACGAAAGACTTGTGGACGATAAATCCGACACCTTGAGATGGTCGCCCTCCCGGTGATAGAGCAAGTTGCCAGATTCAAGGATTACCATGTCCTCCCCCTCTCTTCGGACCTCGGATAATCCTATAATCTTCTCGTCAGTCCCGAGGGTGCGTGCGTTACAAATTGCCAGGTCGAGTCGTCGGGGCCGTCTCTTTGTAACTTTATTCATTGGGGGGTATATTGCCATAGTTGCCACGCTTGGCTAGCGGGTTGGCGACCTCAATTTTTTCATTGTTGTTTTGCTATTATCAGAAAGATGTTGCTGCGTATCTTCTGCCTCTGTTTCCCTCTGACACTTGTTATAACACTTACTTGAAGATATATGGTAGTGGGTATTCTTACCCGCCACTACACGCGGCTATTTATATATTACAGGCAGACAAATTTTATTTATATATGTTCCACACATATATAAATCAAAATAAAACAAATCAGTACATTGTAACGTGCACATTTCACTAGCACTATCACCACAGCCCATCACAAGTCTACAGCTAAACATAGACCTCCCCAAACTTTACTGGTCCACTGGGCTATATCAGTTCTTTTGCGGATATTTTCGTTACAGATTTTATCCCGCAGGTAAATTCCGAGCATAGCCCTTTCCATCGCACTGTGAGTGTTTTTGAGATTCCTCATACGGCCAGCAGTGAATGATCACGTTTCAATTCCGTAAGACATCACTGGCAACACTGCGCCTAGATGTCAATATTGTGACAGGTTGACTTTAGTTAAATCCTCATTTACTGATAAGTTGTCGTGTAGCGACGGTGTAAGAATATCCACTACCCCATATCATCCCGTGGGTGTCGTAAAAGGCAACAGAGGGGAAGAAATCATAGATGGGCAATATCGTCTTCCTAATAACTACTAAAAATAAAAAAACTGTAGTTGCCAACCCGCTTGCATAGCGTGGCAACTATACCAAATGTCCCCCTTATGAGACAATCTATGGGGATGCCTATGTCCAACAGTGGACTTGAGTAGGTTGTAACCGTCATATATAAATAATCAGTTTCCACATGTTAATGTAAAAACTATTGAATTTGTGTATAATTTATCTAAATTAAAATAACGTAATAAAATTATTTCCATTCCAGTTTATTGTTTAGATTAGAGTAAGAAATCAGGAATAGTTAAATTACCGTCGTCTTCCCAGATGAGTGTAGCCCTGAGCGCTACAAGTTTCCCGTCTATCGACCCCCATGACCCGCATCTCCGAGCCGCGAGCTAAATGCACAGGTGTACTGTATAGTAGATCGATAAAAAATAGTTGTGTAAAGGCTGCTTTTAATAATGAATATATTTTTATATATTCTTATTCTTATTTATATATATATATATATATATATATATATATATATATATATATATATATATATATATATATATATATATTAAAATATACAGTGCAAAGGAGATAATTTGTTGTTGTATGGAGAATGGGCCTATCGAAAATTGTAGTGTATAGTAATGAAACGCATGATGATTTATTCCATAAAATTTTTAAATTACAATATTAATATTAGCATTACCGTATCTAACGGGAATACTAAGAAATTAATAATTAAAATATTAATTGTACATTATAATGAGTAAGCCACAGTTAAAAGAAAGCTAGTTAACTGTGGCTTACTCATTATAATATACAATTATTATAATGTAGAAATGAGTGCCCACATTGTTACAACAGCTCGCCTTAAATGGGCTCATTATAATCAATAAGGCAGCACTTATAGCCGAAGGTTTATTATTAAGAAATGACGAAAATATTTATTAGTGGTAGCTATGACCCAGATAAGGACACCGATTAAAAAGAAAATGCACATGCATTGTTACGTTTATGGACTAAATGAAATCTTTTATTACCTGTTAATAAGGTATGGTTATTGTCATAAACCGTACGAAGCACAGCAGCAAAATGTTGCTATTTCATTAATACTTAAATAACTATACTAGAAACCGCCGCATGTTTATGATTATTATCATATCCAATCACTTTGTTCTTATATTATTATTTACAATTAAACAATCAGTCGGTATTCCGAAAAAATATTAAGGGTTACAAAGAAAGAGGCGGCTCTAAATTCGACTATGTTTTTTTTTAAATTTACGTGCAATGTTGTTCGCGCCACTTGCAACTATCGCCTAACGCTTATGAAATTTGTTAATTCTTATCCATTGAGAATACTTCAAGGCCCACTCCCGGTGTTTTAATTTATATAATTATAAATATTTATATAATTATTATTATCCAGCATTTTAAAAAAACGCAAAGCTGGCAATAAGAAATATGTTTTTCATCATGACCCTTCATTGTTCCCCACTGGGATTTACTTGGTCTGTGCTTAATTTAAAGTACCTGCTAACCTTAATTGCCACACCTGACAAAATAAAATTGCAATCCTACCACATATGGTGTCTTCTGTCTACGATGTTCTTTCTCATTTCTTCAGTTTATTTATTTATTTATTAGGAATACCAACAGAAATTACAACAGTAATACAAAGATTATAATCTTAAAAAATTCAACACATTATAATTGTTTTTCTTTTTATGGGTAATCACAACATGCATTGATTATTTTGTAAGGAATAAAAACTGAATTACATCATTGAACAAATACAAATTATTAAAAAGAAATAGAATTATTTGACAATATTATAAATATCTTCATTGTCATATTATATTATATCAATCAAACTATAAAAATCAAAAACAATTCCAATGTTACAATTAATAATTAGTTAATTCATTAATTCATAGAAATTGATTAATTTTGGTTTGAAGGTGGATAAACTATCGCAATTAATATCGAGGCCAGAAATCTTCGAGGACATTTCGTTATAAGTGCGAGCCAGTCTGGCTAGAGGGGAATACTTTCCCAAGTTAGACCTATAAAGGGATACATTGAAAAAGGCGTGCGGATTTCTAGGCATTCTTGATGACACCTTAAAATTAAATAATTGAACTATTGCTGAACAATCAATACTATTATTGAGCGTTTTGTATAGGAACATCATGTCTGAGATACTTCTACACGATTGTAGTGATGTGATGTTAAATTGTGCCAATTGTCTTTCGTAGGAATCATTAGTTTGATAGCTATTCGAACGGTACGCAAGATGACGCAGTAGTCGCTTTTGTATTCTTTCGATTCTAGTGCTATGGATTTTGTAGTGCGGATTCCAAATTTGACTGCAGTATTCTAGTTTACTTCTAACCAGACTACTGTAAAGTTTGATTGTAGTAGAGGGCTGCTTGAACTCTTTGGAATTCCTCAATACAAAACCCAGTGACTTAGTAGCTGAGGTGATTATGTTATCGAAATGATTTGTAAATTTTAATTCGCTATCTAGTATAACGCCTAAATCACGTATTGCTCGAACTGCAATTAGTTTCTCAGTATCAATATAGTATTGACAGTTATTAAAGGTGTGGTAATATAACTTTGTATTGCGGTGACTTCGTAATAGGATTCATCGTCCCATTTCGTTTCATGGTAACCAAAAAGAGCGACCATTAGAAATGCCAGAAAGTTTTGATGGACCAACAGATGGCTCAATTAAGAATCAAAATTAAGAGGCGTTGCCATCCCTGAGGACTAAGATAGAACGCCACGCTTCCAGTGAAAAGGGTCTCCGGTTCTCTACACACACTGCTATTTTACGCTGGCATTTTGTGGGAGCGTGGTCCTGCCCTGGTGAAGCCGAGTCATTCGTACTATAACCAGAATATAGGTTCCAATAAATACTGCCAACTTCCTAACTCGGGACTGCTACCTAAAATTTATTGATAGCAAAACCCAATCACTGATTTTGAACCGACCCGAAAATCACACCTTTGTTTGCTAATCATGAGTACGGTCCTTGGACCATATAATTAGCACACCATTCGCACTAGACTAACGAGGCAGTCAATTTTTTTTTATTATATAACAATCGTTAAACCCAATTTGAGTAGCAACATTATAAATGACTACAATTAATAAACTGTACTGTGCTAATTACGATACGGTAGTAACATAAATTCTTGTCTAACACATACCTTAGTTCTTCAGCTTACAGTCTTGACGATATCAATATTTAATACAGATACTGCCAGTACCAGACAAAGTAAGATTTTTTTTTTAATTCCATTTAAATTTCGTAATAAAAACCAGTTTTGAACAATTAAACAAAAACTAGCTAGTACCGAAAGAACCTGAAAATCCTTTTTCCTTAAAAACTATAGTACCTAACTTCCCGGTTTCAAAAACAATTCCATTTTTGAATTCCCTAATATTTAAAGATGTTTAAATTTCCATTACAGTGCTAAAATATAATATGTCTAGCATAGGACTGCCGCAGACTGATGATGATAATGATATAAAAGTTAAAGTTGTA
Organism: Parnassius mnemosyne; assembly: GCA_963668995.1. Taxonomy (NCBI): domain Eukaryota; kingdom Metazoa; phylum Arthropoda; class Insecta; order Lepidoptera; family Papilionidae; genus Parnassius; species Parnassius mnemosyne. The sequence continues at coordinate 11,937,564 of CAVLGL010000093.1, forward strand.
GCCTATATAATATAAGTCCCACTGCTGGGCACAGACCTCCTCTCATTTCTGAGAGGATTTTAGGGCAAGGAAAAGTCCGCCGGTCTGCCCTTATGCGTGTTGGCGAACTACACATGCCTTCGAAATTTTTATCTTATTTCTCAGACGTGCAGGTTTCCTCACGATGTTTTCCTTCGCCACTGAGCACGTGGTAAATCAGCACTTAAAATTTCAATTAACAATTTCATTGGTACCGGCGGGAATCGGAACCTAGTTTGTTCTCGTACTATAAAATTTACTGCGAGAGTTTAGCCCCTGAGCTACCACAGCTCTATGATATTAGTTTGATTGGCCACGGCACGGCGATAATGATATGAAACAGAATAAAATAATTACACATTAAAACATTTATTCAACGTAGAGCCATGCTGCAGCTATATTAGTAGTATAGTTGTAGCACGAACGGGTCGGCTCGACCGAGGAAGGACCACGCTCTCACAGAATACCAGCGTAAAATAGCAGCTTAACGCTGCTGTGTTTCGTATGGTGAGTGTAGAGAACCGGAGACCCTTTTTACTGGAAAGGAGGCATTCTATCTTAGTCCTCAAGGGTGAGAACGTATCTGCATTTTGATTCGCAAACGAGGATAAATGTTGATGTCTTTGGGTCACAGCAACCACTTATCATCAGATGGACTGTGTGCTCGTTTGTCACCCTACCCTATAAAAAAACAGAAACAAAACAATTAAAAAAGCACTAGGCAAATAGGTTTGTTATAACAAAAATTTAAAAAAAATTGGCCGTGTAGTGGTGCTGTAAGAGCGTCCTATATCCCAAATAAATCCGGAGGTTACGACACCATGCAGTAGCATCTTCCTTACAACAACTTGAAATAAAAACTGCTAATGCCAACTCACCTGTCAAGCATAGCAACTATGGCAAATATGGAATCTATGATAAATGCCTATGTTCCGCAGTGGACTTTGATGGGTCATAACGATGATGATGACGGTCTTGTCTGAAAGACTCGAAAATACTCTACTATTTTAACTAATATACCAACATTATTTCATTCTACTAAAATGAGCAAAAGTATGATAGCATAAAATATTATAATGTTTGCGCCAACTTCACGAGTACCAAACGCCCTGTCGATATCGAAGGTACATAAATAATGCATCAGATATGTGTTTAGCTTGCCCTGGTTTAAACGATAACGTACTTACGGCCTACGGGATGGGTCCAAACCTTAACTGATATTCAAACATGCAGCAAACTATTGTCGGAGTTGGTTAATGGTATGTTCTAATGCTTCCTTGAATTTTATAAGCAACCGTGATTTAATCGCTCCTCATGGAATACATTTGAGCCTAGCCTATATTTATGATTACAAGAGAACGCAGATTATCCGAATTAATTGGGAACGGGGTCGATTCGGATAATCGAAAGTTCACATTATCGGACATAGACTGGCATGTAATATAGAAAAACGAACTGTCACACTATAGAATAAACTTTATTAAGTTTATAAATAATTTACACTTTAAAAAGTTTTATAAAGAGTAAAACCAGCTACACCCATTTTTTCCACAAAACCTTTTAACACAAAATCGATCCTGAAATCGGTTGTCCAACAGATCTTTGCTGCAGAAACCACGTAAAAACAGCATTCTCAAGCTGTTCATCCCTTGCCTTTTCATTACTTTTCGCGACGAACATCCATCACCACTTTCCAACGCAGTCACAAAACTTAAAATTTTTTCACTGTTATTTTTAATATCAGCTAACAAAGTACTGTAAGTGAGTAACATTACTTACAGTAATTGGTTTTGATTTTTTATATTACGCTTGGAACCGATTCGGATAATTGGCGATTCGGTTAATCGGCGTTCGTATAATCGGCGTTCTACTGTACATCAATTTTGACTTTGTGAAGTTTGAGTCTGAAATTGTCTTGACTCGAAATAGTCTTTGACTATAATTGTAAATATAGTGTTAAAGTTACAGCCTATAAACGTGTGGGACGTTGCTGGACCTGGAGGCCTGTGTCTGCTCTAATTTCTGAGAGAGTTTTAGGGCAAGGAAATGTCCGCCGCGCTGCCCTTGACGTGTTGGCAAACTTCACATGGCTTCGAAATATTTTTTTCTAATTTCTCAGACATGCAGGTTTCCTCACGATGTTTCACCTTCACTGTCGAGCACGTGGTAAATCAGCACTTAAAATTGCAGTTAACAATTTCATTGGTGCCGGCGGGGATTGAACCCGGGTTGCTCGCGTACTGTGAAATTTACAGCGAGCGCTTAGTCTACCACGCTAGAGCTATTACGGCTCTTAAAATACGATGTAAATAAACCCCTAGAGGTTTATATGCTAGTATTGTACTGGATAATGTAACATAATTATGCCTAATAAATTATATTAATTTAAAAAAAGAAACTGATAATATTGATAATTATAAAAATATTGAGTTCAATAGAGTTTAAGCAACACGCATTTATTATAAGCTGTGAGGATTCTAGTGAGTCTAGGACATGAAATTATTACATTGACCATTGCCTTAATACATGTGCAAAATATCGGATTATTCTGACGTTCGTAAGTGGGTAAAAACTCAATTTTAAAATACCATTACATTTATATATACACACATATATTGGTGGTAGGCTGTAGGTATTACTAGGCGGTAGAATTATTTCTGTTTAGGAGTCCATTTGGATAACTACTACAATCTTACCTATTTCTGCAGGAGCAAGCAGCAACAACAGTGCAAGCAGGACATGCACTGCGGTTTTCCGGTCTAAAAGGTAAAGAGTTCCAATACAATTTCTTATTCTTGGTCCTGAGAGGTGCCAACATATATATAGGCTTCTTTGTATGCAGCTTACATGTCACACCTATGCCGTTAGTTGTTGGGAGCACTAAGCTCGAAGTTGTTGACGAGTATGTTCACCTGGGACAAATAGTCCGACTAGGTAAGTCCAACTTCGACCGAGAGGTCAATCGACGGATTCAACACGGCTGGGCAGCGTTCGGGAAGCTACGACACATCGTCTCGTCAGACATACCTCAAAACCTTAAAACGAAATTGTACAACCAATGCGTGTTGCCAGTGATGACTTACGGATCTGAGACGTGATCCTTCACTGCTGGCCGCATGAGGAAGCTCAAGGTCGCTCAGCGAGCTATGGAGATAGCTATGCTCGGAGTTTCTTTGCGTGATAAACTTAGGAAAGAGGATATCCGCAGTAGAACCAGAGTAACCGACATAGCCCAACGGATTAGTAAGCTGAAGTGGCAGTGGGCCGGCCATATAGCTCGAAGAACCGACAACCGATGGAGAAGAAAGGTTCTTGAGTGGTAGCCTCGTACCGGTAGGCGAAGTGTAGGGCAACCCCCCACGAGATGGAGTGACGACCTGGTAAGACATGCAGGAAGTCGATGGATGCAGGTGGCTCAGGACCGTGCTTTGTGGCATTCCTTGGGGGAGGCCTATGTTCAGCAGTGGACTTGTGAAAGGCTGTAATAATGATGATGATGATGATGATGCAGCTGGCTGCAGCTTTTCATGAAGCACAGTAGCTAATTACCCTCAGGTGGAATGTAAGTTAGTTTGTCATTTCAGTTTTATAAAAAAAAAATAAAGTCAAGCGTGTTAAAAATAATTATTGTTTCAAATTCCGAACTCATATTCTAGAGCTCTTTACATTATAGTGACAAACTAGCTAATAGTCCGTTTTTTACATAGTAGAGCCACCCCACACCCGTATTGTAGATGCAGCACGAATATGTCACCTGGGTCAGGAAAATACCATCGTAGAATAACACCATTTTGTTTTATAGCCTGAGAGCATTATAATGCTGCTCTGTTTTGTATGGTGACGGTCGAAAACCCTTTTTACTGTTAACGAGGCATATAACATTAATCTATACATGGTAGAGCCATGCTACAGCTATATTAATAGTATAATTACAGCACTAATGGGTCGGCTCGACCTGGGAAGGACACGCTCTCACAGAATACCAGCGTAAAATAGCAGCTTAATGCTGCTGTGTTTCATTTGGTGAGTGTAGAGAACCGGAGACCCTTTTTACTGGACGATAGATATAGATGTCTATGGGCCAATGCAATCGTTACTAATTACTATTAGGTGGAATATGTGCTTGCTTGTCATCATTATCCCATAAAAAAAATTTTAGTCCTAAGGAATTACGACACATCTACTTTTCTATTTATTTACTTCACACGACACAGGTGCGTTATTGAAGTTCAAGACTCTAGTTCAGCTTTATTTTCATAAAAGAATAATACACTTATATATATAGAGAATGTTACAAAAAAGAATATATAAGTCTTCATAAACAATAAATACATGCAAAGATTTAAGTAATATTGCCTACATACAAATTAGTGACCTTCAAAAACTGTAGAAATAGAAAAATAATACTTTAAAAAAAAGTTGTAGCTGGCTACTTGGCATGTCTCATAGCCTGTACTTAAATATTTTATAACTTTTTCTTATCAACTAATATAAAAGTAATTGAAATTTAACATTACATCATCTGTACTAATAAAGTGATTACGTACATTATTAATACATCATCTCCATCCACGATTATCACATAAATCACCTATTACAAATGTACTACTAAACATAGACCTCGCCTATAGATTGTAAGACATAATTATTTAAAAACATTTATGAACCTAGCCAGTAATATAAAGGCGTAAAATATTCGTATAAAACGGTAATAACATTGTAATAGTAATATGTGTTAATGATTGATATATCGTTTAATCGAAATACGTGGAAATTAAATATCAATTCGTAATCTTGACGATACAAAGAATAACATTTTCTGTCTACTTTTACATTTTATTCACTTCTGTTCGTAACACTAATCTAGTAATTACCTTATTTAAAAAAAAAATCAATAAATCACAAAGAAATAACAACCTCACACATAGATCTTTTTTGTTTCGTAAAAACTACTCTTAGTCATATCGAACATAATAGAAGATAGAGCTGAACAAATTGCAGCCTGGTTCTATTTACACTTGCCTCGAGCGATGCATTAGTTACAATCGAGTAATCGATTCAACACTCAATTTCACGTCAACAATCTATACAATAACGAACCTATCGATTCGTGTATCGCAGGCGACGCACATCGATTTCTATTATTTCGATATAATGTATCGAATAGCCGGAGGCTTGGACAGGCTAGCGAAATATACGTTATGCAATATTAGTTCGTTTTAATAATTAAACTCTTAAATTTTAGTATTACGACGAACGAAGAAAAATGATCTAGCTAGTTTTTTTTTTTTTGGAAAAAGGGTGACAAACGAGCACACAGTCCACCTGATGGTAAGTGGTTGCTGTGGCCCATAGACATCTACGTCTATCCTCGATTATGAATTAAAATGCAGATGCGTTGTCAGCCGTGAGGACTAAGATGGAATGCCTCTTTTCCAGTAAAAAGGGTCTCCGGTTCTCTACACTCACCATAAGAAACACAGCAACATTAAGCTGCTATTTTACGCTGGTATTCTGTGAAAGCGTGGTCTTTCCCCGGTCGAGCCGATTCATTCGTGCTACAACCATACTATTAATATAGCTTCAGCAAGGCGCAAGGATATTTATTAATTTTTAACTGATAATTGATTGATAGGTATTAATTTTTAATTGACTGATTTCAGTTGACCGAAACGATTTTGAATTGACCCTGTAGTAGCGGTGTAAGACTATCCACTATCCCAAATCATCCTGTGAGTGTCGTAAGAGGCGATATAGGCAAAACAAACCAGGAGATAAACAGGAGCGGCTGCCTTATAACAACTAAAAAATAAAAACGGCATTCTATGGGGAGGTATTTGTTCATCAGTGAACTTTTAATAACTTGTAACGGTACGATATTAGGTTAAATATAATTTTAACGAAACGATTTTACGATTTTATCAAGAAAAGCATTAAATAAATAGCATTATTAGAAAAGTAAGCTTATTGTTTATGTACGCACAAAAATTAGCAAAAGTAAAATCATGCGTGGAAATATACTTTAATTCAATTACCTATATATATACACTTAAATGAGATAAATTAAATTGAACACATAAATATAAAAATCAAAATCTGCCGCTCCCTTATTACAAATATTTTAAAGAACTTAATTTATGTTTAATAATAATTATTAAAAAAAATATCAAATCTTTATTATAATACTAATATTATCGAGCAAGCTAACAATTTGATAATTCTTATATTAAAATTATTTACTTCGATTATGGAACTTCCACGTCAATAAAATTCAAAATGGCGTGCCACATAAGTCTCGTTTCACAATCGCACTTGCTTATTTTGCATAGCAAATATTTCACCTGCGAGCGTGCATTACACTCGTGTTCCGCCTCCATAAACAAAGAGTGCGACTATTAACACTGACAGATACGCGATACAAGATATTGGCATTACTATCGAATCTCATGCTCGAACATAATTCGAAGACATTTATTTTTAACACTATGTACTTTACAAAGCCAAAGAGCTCTTTTTCTGACTTGGAGTCGTGGTTTGTTATCACTCTTTTACCTTTCTCTGCCACCAAGCATAGTTCAATATAATTGAAAACTATAATGCATTACATCCTTTTTGTTCCTTAGTGTCCATTCTCTGCAGTAGCCATTTTTATTTTATTTTTTATTTATGTATTGAATTGGTTTAAAAACAAGGTATATACATATGACCTATTACTCTAACTGGATGATAAAGGAATAATAATAATAGTTATAAAATACCTGTAAGTATGTCATATCAGTATTTTCTTCTTTGCAAAGTAAAATTACTATATCGAGTACTTCTTTTTATATAGCTTCTGTTAACAAAATCCATTATTTATAAGTAATATCAATTAACTGTAACTCTGTACCAAAATTTAAATATACTTTGATTTTTTTTAGAAGAAAGTGCACACTTGCATGCAGCTAAATGTATGATAAGTGACTACTGCCGCCCATTAGATTTGCAACACCAGAGCAATTTCAGGTGCGTTGCCGACCTTTTAGAAAGGAGTAGGTAGGAGTCCTAGGTGTTAGTACTCCTTTTATTTTTATTTTTTATAGAATGAGGGTGACAAACGAGCACAGAGTCCACCTGATGGTAAGTTTTTGCTGTGGCCTATAGACGTCTACATCTATCTGCGTTTGCGAATTAAAATGCATATGCGTTACCAGCCGTGAGGACTAAGATAGAATGCCTCTCTTCCAGTAAAATGGGTATCCGGTTCTTTACACTCTCCAATACAGAGAAACACAGCAGTATTAAGCTGCTATTTTACGCTGGTATTCTGTGAGAGCGTGGTCTTTCCCCGGTCAAGCCGACCCATTCGTACTACAACTATATTAATATAGCTGCAACATGGTTCTACCACGTAAAAAATGTCGAGTAATAATTGGTACCCCTAGATAGCCTATTTCTCCTATCAAAATAACAGTGCCTGCACTACTGTGTTCCAGTTCGAAGGGCATAGAAAGCCAGAATAATTATATATATGCCCAGCAATAGGACATATAAAGGCTAACATTTTACTGCTAACACTTTACGTGCTTAATTCTTATTTCATTTATTTTTGATGTTGATGGCTCTAGGTTCATTGGTCTGGGGAGAAGACAGGCTGCGTATTTTCTTTATCAACATCGTCAGATACATAGGGAGCTGGGGTTTCTGTCAACATAGATTGAGCAAAGGCTGTTTCTGGAATAGCCTGTGGATTCAATGGGTACAAACCAGTTGCTTTGAAGCCGCTTGTAATATTATTGTGTGTAATGCATTTGGACCAGACATTTGAAGGGATAATATTAAATCGTGCCTTAGTGAGTTTTTTTTTGTTGATTTTGTTCATATCTCTGTCTGAATACATGGACCGAGTAATAAGGGTTCATAATTTAATCAATTAAATTTGATTCAGTTGTGTGGTTTAAGAAAGTGAAACATTTAAAATAACAGAATATTACACAGAAACTGTATATACCTAAACGTTGACAATACTTCACATTAATGTTTCTAAATGTCCCACAATGAAATATTGGCAAATGCATATATTATTTAAATTTTGTGATGTCATATTATTTAAATTAATGTTGACATACTTATAGCACCCACTTCGCGCATAGATTAGATTCTAGTCATTCGATTGGACAACCTTCTTTCAAACCTTAGAAACATTTTCTCTACCGTAGGGGCACCCTATGTAGATACTAGAGCCAATAAATTTTATGGTGTTATCCATTGTTTTCACTAAACTTATGAATTAATTTAACGAAATTTGTATGTAAAATAATGGAAAATTATTAGCTTAGATATTTATTTATTTATTGTATTTTTAAAACTATTTTTTTAAATACTAGTAATGCTATTAAACATTACTAATATTCCCTTTAACCACTTCTGGTAAGCTTATAATGCTTGTGTTAGAAGTGGTTCACGACAGTAGTCGCATGGCGGTTTCGAACCCATGACCTTTCGAGTTCGCGGTTCGCGTTCAGCCATTGGGCTACTGACGCTTCACTTTTGACGAATAGGTATAATAATTAAGTAATAGTTATTATAATAGAGATACATAATTTAAATAGACATAAAATTTGTAAGCTACTGTAACGTATTGTGAATCACATTTTATGTAAATTAATAAAATTAACATAATTAACTATATCTTTGCATGTCCTTCGGTAAAATATTGCAGAGGCTATACTAGATTTGTATCTGTATTACCCATATTTGCCAAATGAAGAAATTAAATTAAGTTCAATTTCAAAATCACAATTTAATTTACAATTGTAAACATCCCTTTGTCTTTAGCAAATGGTTGTTAATGATGAATCATCATAATATATACGTATAAATGGGCTACTCCATTAACATATGTCATTTTGTTCTGACGAAAAAGTTACTCTCAACCGACAGTTTCGTAGTAGGGATCAATATGCTCTTGCATTCGAATCAATAAAGACGATCTTCGACAGCGACGATTTATGGTCGGCGAACCGTTTGTCAGCACTATTTTACCAATATTAAAGGAATACTAATAGATGAAACGCTAAAACAGGACTAACATTAAATCTATATTGAAATATCGGCGAAAATACGTTTTTAACCCCATTTATTCCTTTAGGTTGGTTTTCCTCATTAATTTATAATGTATTATAAGAGACGCCCTAAATGGCAGTTTATAGACCAAATTGGTGATATATTAAAAATAGGTCAACAATTAGTAGTACCCTTAATCGCCAATCATGTATGCTTAGATATATGGGTGTAAAAGAGGCGAGACAGGGGTGTCATTTCGTGCCCTCTGGAAGTTAGTAGTCTCTGCCTACTCGTCTCGATGACGGGCATGGGTGTTTATGTTATGTTATGTTTATTATAACAATTAAATACAGCGACGTCAAAGATGCGAGACGTCTGCTATTATGATCGTCAATCCACCCACCAAACGTGATGATTAATTAATACTTATAACTGAAAAGGCCCTTTCAGCGTTGGACTTTTAAGTACTTTTGAAAAAGCTCAGGTCATCAAAGAGGTCGAGACGCAAATTTAAAGTGCCGCCTAAACCATACTAAACTTATTGACACACACTCATACACAAATCTTTCTTCTTTTTTTCTTTATCAGCCCGTAAAAGTCGACTTGTGGATGCACACACATGCACCTTAAACCATGTTGTTGGCTGAAAATGATTTTAGATGCATACGTGCGCGAGTGCGTGAGAGCGTGTTCTTAAAATATCTTGAACATATTTTGCCTTAGGTTTGGCGTCACTTTAAATATACGCAGTGCTCTATCTTTCTTTGTTGGTCTGAGTGAAGAAGAAGAAGGAAAATAAAACTTTTATTATAACAATTTAAGGGGAGGTCTATGTTTAGCAGTGGATGGACTTTTATAGGTTGTAATGATAGTGGTGTTTGAATGTACGAATGTCAGATACATTGCCATGTGGTGGTGGTGTAAAGATTCTATTTCGTCGTAGAGCCATGCTGCAGCTATATTAGTAGTATAGTTGTAGCACACATGGGTTAGCTCGACCGGGGAAAGACCACGCTCTCACAGAATACCAGCTTAAAATAGCAAACACTGCTGTGTTTCCCATGGTGAGTGTAGAGAACCAGTGACCCTTTTTACTGGAAAAGAGGCATTCCATCTTATACCTCACGGGTGATAAATACAATCGAGGATAGATGTAGATGTCTATGGGTCACAGCAACCACTTACCATCAGGTGCTCTGTGTGCTCGTTTGTCACCCTATCCTATATATATAAAAGTAAATTTTACAAGGACTTTATGTATTTGTAAAAATAATACAAATGATGAATTCTTACCATCAGCCCGTTAAGAGCCCGTCCCCTTATATATGAACTAACTTCTTCTTTGGAGGTAAATTGTTTTTGCCTTACGCTTCATAAACAAAGTTTAGGCGACCAAAACTATTACCAAATTCACTTCACACTTCCGTGATATGTGGTACTACTTTATTACTCTTTGGTAAAATAATGACGATAATTTTTAAATATCTTTACATAAAATATGTATAACGTATAATATATGTATATATAACCTTCCTCACTAAATTCTTTAAAATAATTAAATACATATTTTAACTAAAATTACAGACTAAGATTTATTTTTATATCATAATGTATATAATATATATGGAGGAACATGTCTTTTCCATAGCGAATATACCTAAGCAGTGACTATACTTTGTTGCGTAAAAGATTTCCACCAATCGCAATGTCGGGCTTATTGAAAGTTTATTAAAATGGATTCAGTTGCTTGTGGTTTGCGTTCTTGAGTGGAACTAATATACTAATCAGTACTCAGAAAAAATTTATAATACTTTTATGTGCCGCGTGAAATCGACCAATAGAGGCGTTGCATTTTACACGTACCAGCCCCGCGACGCTTGGATGCACAGGTGATGATCAACGAAGGATGATGCTAGTTAGATTTGCTTTTTTTAGAATAAGGTGACAAAGAAGCCCACAGTCCACCTGACAGTAAAAAGGGTCTTGGGGCTTGGTGTTTTGAATTCAGAACTTTTTGAATTTGCTTCAAATAAACCAAAACAAATACAAAGTGGTTCGGTAATCCAATTGTAATAAAGTGTAAGCTGTCAATCCTTTTTACTTACCCATGATTTTTAATTTAATTTATAAGTCCCCCGTGACCATGGGTGCTATAAAACTCCCGAAACGTCGGAAATTAAAAAGTTAAATTAAACGCGATAAAATCCATAAAATTTAGTTTCATTTAGTGTGTAGTCTTCGCGTAAATATAAGAAATCATTAATTTATAACTTTTTTTTAATAATGTTATAATTTTGACCAGCGGTTTAGCAGTTATTTTTATTACTTTCGGCTTTTATCAAGGAGACGGTGTTGCCCATCTCCTCTGTCAGTTTATTTTTATCACCACTAACAACACCCATGGGAGGAATAGTGGATTTTTCTTACACAGCCACTACACACTTTTTAAAGTGACAGCTAATATACGTCCCACTGCTGGGCACGGGCCTCCTCTCATTCCTGGGAGGGTTTTAGGGCAAGGAAATGTCCGCCGCGCCACCCCAATGCGTGTTGGCGAACTTCACATGTCTTCGAAATATGTTTTTACTTATTTCTCAGACATGCAAGTTTCCTCACGATATTTTCCTCCACCACCGAGCACGTGGTAAATCAGCACTAAAATTGCAATTAATAATTTTATTGGTGCCAGCGGGGTGTACTGTGAAAGTCACAAAGAGTGCTAACCATCTGAGCTACCACGACTCTTACTTTTTATTAGATTTTACTTTTTATTACAAATTAATTGTATAAAAAAGATCGAAAAACGCGTTTAAAAAATGAATAAGCTCTATCACGTCTTTGATTTAAACATTTTAACATTTAAACAACACAAGTCCTCGCATGTGACGATTTTTTGGTAATTTTTAATTTTTTTCAATTAGATAATTCCAATAGAGAAATTATGTTTTTAATTTTTTTTAATTTACTTATATTATTTAGAAAGATTAAAAAACTACAATTGATTATTCATGTACTTTTACAATAAAAAATGGTTTTTCTAAAATGTAAATTCAAACGCCAATGACGTAATTATATCACCTTATTAACGCCACCGCATGGTGAAATGATTAAACACTCATGTTTACGTTGTCAAAATTAAAAAAAATGTCATTGCATAATACACGTTATATATTTTTGTCATAACAAACACGCGGTGATTCGAATATACAAAATACAAAAGTAAAGCATGATTGTGATTAGCTCACAGCCTCAACGGATATATTGTTTTTTTTTTAATTCAATAAACTATTTTTTATTAATATTTATTGAAAAAAATGGAATTGTCAATTAAAAAATATTATTTAAATATACTTTAATTAAATTATTCTATCATTTATATATAATTTAGTGGCAAAAAAAAATTATGCAACTTCTCTATTAAATCATTCATTTTCTACAAAAAAAAACATGCGTGAGTGTAGTGGAACACTCGGTTGGAACGAAGTTCCTTTCGTAGTATATTATTATTGATAAACGTATTATATTATTGACTAACAAATACAAATAAATGAATTACTAGCGTCTATTAAAATGAAGCATCATCTATACAAATAAATAAAATTGAAGTGTCTGTTTGTAATGTCAAAATTACAGCTTTTTACTAATTGCATATGAAAGTATATACGGTACTTATAACAAAACCACAATTTTTAAAATATTTGTCTGTCTGTCTGTTTGTTCCACCTAATCTCCGAAACGGCTGGACCGATTTTGACGGGACTTTCACTGGCAGATAGCTGATTTTATAAGGAGTAACTTAGGCTACTTTTATTTTAGAAAAAATTAGGGTTCCGCGCAAAAACATAAAAACCCTAACACGCGAGCGAAGTCGCGGGGAACAGCTAGTTTACAATAAAATAATATTTCTTTCATGGCATGATAAGAAAAATTGCGAGGTAGATGGATAACATTCCATCTCACTTCCTTTTAGTGGACAAGGCCGTCTATACTACGTCAGGAGGGGTCGTGACGGAAAAGTCTTACACTTTTTCTTGCCTAGCCCCTAACCGCCAAATTCGTACCGTCCGATAAGGAACTTCGTTCCAATACCTGACTCTTTTTGCTGAGTAAGTCTTCAATTTAAAAATTTTCAAATCCCACTACAAACCTATCAAACATTTATACTCCATAAATAAAACAAATCGTCCTAACTTTTATAGCTGACTGTATATCTTATTGATTTACCATAAACTACAATAGTAATAAAAATCAAAATTAACCCGTATTTGACCAAAGAATGTCACAATTTCATGCTCCAGTTCAACGTTTCCTTTTATACGACGTTTAAAATTAATATACTCTAAAGTCCGTTTATCTTATGGCCGAATTAAACTTGTTACACCGTGCCTGTAAATTCATCTTCGAATCAAGCTATTTATTTGCTACAAATGATATATTTGCATGTATAGTCATAGATAGAGTGACCAAGTAAGTGGTTTTGATTTAATAACAATGAAGTAATATTTAAATCACGAATAAAAATATAGACTACTCTTCTTTTCGTTTTGAATAAGGAAAAAATATCTATATAGTATGATATAGATATTTTTTCCTTATTCAAAACAAAATACAGCTTACATAAGCTTAGATTGTTTAGTTGTTGGTAACCAAATAAATTTTTATTTAACGAAAAACGAAGAACTAAAATTGTATAAAAAGATTACCTCATCACTTACAGGAAAACTCAGCCTACACTAAAACATTTAACATAGAAGTATCCTGAGGTGGAAAAGATTACATGCATGCTATTATATTCTATTTAAGCCGCGTATCGATTACGCGCTCCAAGAGGTCGAACATAGGCTCTCGATCCAGCCGCGCAAAATGCATACCACCTTGGTATGCGCGCGGCAAATTGTTCGTTGGAGTGCACGAACGTGGAGCGGGCCGCTCCATCTGGTGTCGGTATTTTACCACGCATCAAAGTAGTTTAAGTTTTGGTGCGCGCGCCAGTTGGGACGTTTGTTTTCATTATTTGTGTGTTCTCTGCGTTCCGAGCTATGGATAACCAAAGTTGCCGTAAATTAATACAATTATATAGTTTGCTGTTGAACGGTCAAACACTAGAGCTGCTGCCGCGCGCGCCAGGAGCGCCTAATGGATAAACTTCGAACATTTGGAGCGCATTCCGCGGAGCGCACTGGTCGGAGCGGTCATTCAAGGCGCGCGCGCCAGGAGCGCGTAATCGATACGCGGCTTTAAAATGTACTAACGCAAAAATACATCAATATTTAATATTCGATGTTAAACTCCAAAATGGCATACTGCATCATTGTTGGGATTATTAGCTACAACAGTTGTATAAAGGAAACACGATCATATTACTGATTAATTCAATGCTCACAGCTCATTACGAGTAGTAACCAGTAAAAATTGTTGGCACGTATTTTATAAATTCCCGGTTTAAAGAATTATTCGATTATTTGGTTACCCCACTACATAAAGCGGATTGACGAACGCAGTACGGATATACTGCGGCACCGGCGCAAGCCGCCGCGGGCACGCACGCGCAACGTTCTTCAGCCGCCGTACCTGCCGTGTTGATTAATCTTAGTGTTGCTGGCTTTGAGGTGCACCCGCAGGCACTTTTAAGCCTTGATTTATGTACAATAATTTTAAATTCAGCCTCGTTAAATTTGTAGTAGATATCATTCGCTAATTTTCAACGATTTTACGCAAGTGATCATAAAATTTCTAAAAGCGTTTTGAACTCATGTGATACTACTATAGATTGTGTTGTATAATCACAATTGTATTGTGCTTTCGTATAATATGTAAAACCGAAGACAATTTAAATATGTTAGGTCTCACTATCAACTTTCCGTTTTGTAGCTGCTAGATATTTTTTTTAATTTTTGTTTAAAACTAAATCTGGAGATTGTATGCAATTACGCGTTGAATAAAATATTTGTATTTTATACACACATCTTCATAATATGTGCGTGATTGTGAATGTGAGTGTGCGAGTATTTTTTGGACTCTAAGCTAGTTAAAGTAAAGAGGTACAGTACTCGTATAGTACTCTTTATAAAGCAATTTGTAATCGTAAACATATTTCCAGCTTATTCATAACATGCATCTGTATTAACATTTTTGTTTCAGGTATGGTTTGTTTGGTGTGTGCGAACAAACGAACACGGTGCATTTCATGGTAAACCAAATTAAAAAAAATTTACTTAGCAAGTCTTAATCGTACCCTCTTTAACAAAACGAGTAAAACTTAGTTACTTGCTGCAATATCAAAGCAAGTTTATTATTAACTTTTCTTGAATATATTAAGAATATCTACTAACCAATAACATCTGTGGATTCCGTAAGTGACAACAGAGGCAAATTCAAGAGATGAGAAATTGAAGATTCTTCATAACAACTAAATGAATCAAACAAATCTACAGTTGCCAGCTTGCTTGCAAATCTATGGGTGAAAAGGTCCAACAGACAGGACAAATCACACCACGTTGGGTTCGGGAACAACGAGGTGGGAGTGACCCGCGAGAACGAGTGTCACACAAGGACGTCTGTTGCCCTCTCTTAAAAGAAATGTTAGACAACTCAGATTGCGGGTTCCTTTGGAGTGGTCCCGGTCTTGATGTCAATTCAGTGGTCTGTATATCTTCTTAATTGAAGGTAAAGGAAATGAAACAGCAATTTTATCTTCGTAATTTCCCCATATGTGTGCAGCGTTTAAACTTTCACTACTTTCCTATAACTTTCCCTATGGTTTTCTTTCTTGCTTTAAACTATAAAACTGGTAGCTGTTCCCGGACGAATTTCCAAATTAACAGCTTGCTATCCTAGTCGCGAGCACGCCATTTCGAAATATCTTAATATTGATTTTCATCACTGCACCCTTGTATTTTACCCCCTATATCTTTATTTCTTTAAAACAAATGGTTAACAATTTTATTTCTAAGAAACAGATACAAAGGCCTATCATTATGATATACATTACATCGTTATCACATAAAAACATATTACGATATTCAACAAAATACACCTATTTTACAGAACATTTTCAAGGTTAGAAATCTTAAATATCTAACACACATGGTCAAAACAACAATCTTTATTAATAATAATGAATATCTTAACTAATACAACATTTTAATTCACAATTTAAAGGCATTAATACACTTTAATTCGACTTCCATTTTCTTATATAAATCTATTATTATTTCACTATTTTAAGCACAAACTTAGGCACTTTTAACACAGCATCGTTTTTATTAGTACTCACAATAATCCGGAAACATCTATTACTTATTGTTACACAATACTTATATTTTCTGTAATTGATAGTTTGTTTTTTATTTTTATAGCACATTATTTAGACACTTCAAATCCCATGTAACATGAGCAACCAATCTGTAAAATGACCCTTATCATATCAGTAGGAACCTAGTGCTTTCTTTGTCTAAATTACAACTATCTCTGTTCATTATGTAACATTATTTGTTTACATACACTATTCTTACGCTACCCATAATGAAACTTATCTCTTATCACAAGATTAAAATATATTTTTATCTAAAATAAGTATCTAATTTAATTCAAGACTTTTGACTCTAAATTAATCTATAAACAAACTTTTGTGGAATTAACTATCGACCGGGGAATCGAACCCTGAACTTTCGTGTGACAATTATATTTAATCTATTTACTTTTAATCTATTTCATCTCATTATTCGGAATGCCTTATATAATTTAATAGCAATAATTTCAAAACACGAAATTATTTGTTTTATATGTACTATTTTTTTAAGCGTGTCGCTAACAATGGGGTAGGCCTGTTTTCAGCAGTGGACTTTAATAGGCAATAATGGTAATAGTAATGGTAATATTGACAATATTTAAGTGTAAAAAAATGTTCTTTTGGGTTTTTCTTTTTCAGACAGCAGAAAACCGCAAAATTTTGGGAAATATAAGAAAAATACAGAACAACCAAAGAAAAGAAAACGCTACTTGCGATTAGGGTCTTGGCGGCCTAGTGGGTGTGTATTATCTTACTGGCCTGCTAAGTCCCAAGTCGCAGTGGCGAAAACGACTAAACAAGAAAGAAGCTATTGAAAGAATAATAACAGTCAACGAAATATGTAACTGTAAATAATTTTATTTTTTCACTTTATTCAAGGGTACATAATATCGTCATTTTACTAATCCGTTTGAGCATATTGGCTTTGTAATATCATTTGTTTGTCTAAATTCTGTTATCTCATTTACAATCTGTATCGTAATCTAATTTACCGTTAAATGTATTATATGTATATTGTATTATATGTTAGGTATCTTAGCTCTTAATTACATGTGTACCGGAAGTCGTTATGCTTTTGTTCTTAAAAGATTTATTTAAAAAATAATAATATCGGTGATAGAAAAAACTATTAGTGTAACATTGACTTCAAACCCTGGTGCCTAGGGACGAGTGACGCATGCTTTTTCTCTCCCTACAGATACATACATGTTGCGATCTTCAGTCATGAAAAGTTATGTATACGTACGGAAATTCATTAATTTACAACCAAATATTTTTTAATTTAATTTTTACTAAGCATAAGAAATCAGGCTTGAAATCATTGTTTAAAATCTAATGAGTATCAAAATATTGGATACTTCTTTTCTCTGCTAAAAAGGGAAGTATCTATGCGTCCGCAGAAACCTGCTGTCGATAAAATCTACAGCTAAGGAGATCGCGAAGGTCAACTGAGATTGACGGGCCATATCGACTTTTGATTACGATGGAGATCAAAGGTTTTAGAACGATCAATATCGAAACCAGAGGTCACAGGTGCGCAAAAGTGTTAAGGTGTTAACACCATCCCTCAGTCTCCTACAGTATATTGTGTTTGTTATCAAGTTGTATTATCTAAAATAAGTCTTATTGTATAGCTAGCAGCTAACATCAGCTACAATTGTTTTAAAAATTTAATTTTATAACATACAACATTAAAAAAGCTAATTTTTATCTCTATTACAGGTCCATTTCAAATATGTTATTATACTTTATTCTTACATAATCTATTATAATTTCTTTACTAATAAAAATACATGAAGAAGAATTTAATACAAGATTCATGTAAACGCAAAGAAAAATTTTGCATTTTCATGTCGAGATCCCGTTGATGTCTTTTCCTCCAATGTCACTTAAGCGTGCGCGTTTATGTCTTATACTCTAAATTATAAGCGCGCAAAGATTGCGGTGCCTTGATGTTAATAATAAATTTATACAAGTATAACAAAAATTCACAAACTTGAATATTCGTTATTCATAATAGTCATAACGGTTTTTCCGATTTTCATTAATTAAATCGGTACAAAAAAATTGCAATAACAAATAATAATGAAAATCGGCATTCACTTTTGATGTTTGGTACTGACTACTTTTTACCTGTGTGTCGTTTATTTTAGTATCGCAGAAATGTATGCATTAAGTGACCGTGTAACCTAATAGTTAGCCGTCTACTACGCCGCGAATCCCAAATTCCTAACATGGGCCAAAATTTGAGCAAACAGATGATTGGATTACGAGCCTGGTTTTGTTTTGTTATTTTTGTGTCTTTAAAGCTGCATTTGCTACTAACTCTAATTTTATCGCACAAGCTTTTCATCAGAAATGAGTAGTTACGATGAGTGATTGCCTCTGTAAGCGTGTACGCTTGTTACACTACCTTATCTCCTGCAATATTGATAGGTTTTGATAATATAGGCTTGACGATCAACAAGACAAAAACATCATCATCATCATCATCATCGTCATATCGTATACACAAATTTAAGCAAAGTAAGCATAAAATAAAAACTATAAAATATTCGGTATCCGATTTCTGGTAACGGAATTATATTTAGTGTGCAGATACGGGATTACGGGAACCCTTACGGGAAGGGCTAGAGTATGTGTAAAGTTCTAAGAAAATAAGGTATTCTACGTCCTATTTCTAGTTTTACACTGTATTGTTAAATATTCATTCGTTTGAGAACCAGTGATTTATTTTCGACCACATTTCCGACATGTATAGAGTATAAGCACACGTAAAATACTCATCTTAAAATTGATATGACTTCATGATAACACTTACGATATTATATAGATGATAGTACTACAGAATATTTTATTTTATATAATGACATTAATTAATTTAAAAGAAAATAACGTAACAATTTGTTATCTTTGAAACAACAGTTTGAGGTCAATATTGAATATTCGCGGCATACATCAAAGGATTTATTTAAACGTGACGCGGTAGCAGATTTAATTAACAGGCATCGCTGTACAATAGTACTATTAGTACTTCGTACCGTTTAATTAGGCATGGTACGACTGCCATCATACTATACAAGTGAAATGAAACGTAAATTAATTAATTACATACATTAATGATATTGAAATTATACTGCAGACAAGCGCAGGAAAATCAACTGCATATGAATATAACCGATGTTTGTAATTTCCTAGTTTTTTAGTTTTAGCAAAGTCTTTGTGTAAATACAAAATTTATTAATGTTTAAGTTCAGTTTATGATTCCTATTTGACGTTAAGCAAACATATTTTATTGTGATTATGAGTCATTCTGTTCAATAAATATAAAACAAAATAATATTTAGACTACAGTGGCTTCTGCAAAATCCTATTAGCTATGTACTATCGTCTCGACTCTCGACAAAACATATATAGTGTGAATATGACTTCAATTGGTCAAGTCGCTCAGAAGTTACATGACCACTAAGAGACACAAAAACTATTTTAAGATATTTAAAGAAAGTATTAGTTAGATGCTGCGTCCGGTAAGAGATGCAAGAAGTCAATGGATGCAGGTGGCTGAAGACCGTGTTTAGTGGCTTGAAGGAGATATATGTTCAGTAGCGGAGAGCGTAAAAAAACGTAAGAAAACTAGTTATAGACTCCTGTGAGCGCAGTGGGATAATAGAATGCTCGTATTATATAACATATGACAAGAACGAAAGAACACGTAAATGTCGCCGTATAGCTGGGGTTTCAAAGCGGCATGTGCCTTCCTTCATGCAATGCCCTTGGAAATCCCAAACGTGCTGGCGACAACAGGTCACCGTGATGAACTGCACTACACTCCGACTGAAGATGTAACTCGAACTAGTATCTTTTGTGGTCGAAGTTCCATTAAAGACCAATTGTGTGTAAATTGGAAACAGCACTGTATTACTTGAGTAACTTTTTGCAAAGGGATCTGAGGTCATACAGCCATAAACGTAATCATTAATTGGTTTAAGCGTTATGTATAGAAAAATATCTGTATGTTTTTATAGCTCTCATATGTTTATTATATATAACCTTAATGGCAACAAACATACAATACCTTTCGAACGATTTGTTCTATTCTGGTCCTTTTATAATAAATACTAAAAAACGTACTTGAATTTTTAATGTTCACGTATTTATAATTAGAACTTCTTTTGTGTACTTACATACTATTTATATTTTTTTCTTATTCTGTATGATCTTTATAATTTACAAAAAAGTCTGTCTGTGAGTTTTGAGTTAGCGCACATGATAGAAATAGTACTGCCAAACATATATTTCAGTTCGTATTACGGACTAACTTCAAGTGAGTACTGTATTATATTATATACACATAGGGCATGACATTGATTGAAACGAGTAAAATAGTTGTCTGTAACGCAATCCTATTTTTGTCCTGCGCGTATGATATTCGATTCTTCGTGCAATATTATTTTTGTGAAGCAGTTTTAATTTCTCTTTCTTTTAACCTTACGGTAGATTATGTTTTTATTTTATTGCCATATTTAATTTTTCTGCTTCCCTTTGGGTTTTATGTTTGTAATGTTTTTTCTTCCAGAAATTACACGACTGATTTTTATGATTCTCCCTGGGGCTGGGGTAATCTCTATACGCACAGGATTCTCATACGTAAAACATTAAGGTTTTTTATAGTCGGTTTTATTGTCAGTTAATTTTAAAAAAATCAAATTAAAGTGACAAGCAAACTTACAGTTCGCCTGATGGAAGTGGCTACAACAGCAAAATGACACCTGTGTCTTACTTTAAACAAGGAAGGTTACAGATGCGATGTCCCCTCTGAGAACTAAGATGGAATACCTATAATTAAACTGGCTCTCTATGCCTTTAGACTAGAAAACAGCAGTGCAAATACTGCTATTTGGCGGCAGATATAGGTAAGAGGATCGTACAAGTCGCGGCACGTAAGTCTAGCCCTGAACGAAACGTGGAGGGGACGTGCACGAATTGAATTGCACGAATGCGACTGGAGAGCCAATCAGCGTGACTTATGCGCAATAACGGTCACCGCTATACTTTCGTGCCGCTACTTATACCTACCCAGACAGACCCCTTGGCGGAAAAAAGTCCTGCCACGTAAAATCGAATGGAATTTGCAATAAATTCCATTACATATTATACCCTAATATAAAATTAAACTCAAATCAAAATACTAAACTCTTATAACGTTAGGATATAAATAAATGAAAGAAGCTGATGTCAACAAAATTTTATTTTACTTAATCCCAACTATCACTCTCTTTGAAAGCTGCCACACAATTCGATTTGCCTTCACTGTCAAACCTCTCTATAACCGTTTCTTTCTTCTTCTCCTTGCGTTTCTCGCTAGTCTTTTCGTTTTCACTCTCAGCTGTATCCCGCCGGCCATTTGAGATGGCTTCGGGTCGTTTTTTTGAACTGTCCAACTTAGGTTGGGTAAGTTCGGGCTTTTTGGGTGGAGGTTCGGTTTCATCGACCTGTTAATAACAATTGTAGCTGTTACTTGATTAAATAAAATATAACTTTATAGTTTTCTTATGAGTTAAGAACTCAAAAGCCAACAATTATAACCACATACAAAATCTATTACTGTCCATATGGACATATGCAACATCTAATTTTAAATTATTTTAACGAGCAATTAATATCACTTTGTCTTCCATCTGTTATCACTGTAACATAATAAAATAAATTATTGTGTTAAAATGATATAAGAGATGGTAACATGATGGTTAGTGGCAAAGCAGCACTTGCACATATGCCTAAACAATTTTTCTGGACAGAAAAAGTCCTCCGATCTCATAAATAATTATTTGCAATAAATATGCCACCAAACACTTAAATGTGAAAAAGGGTATGGAGCCCCCTTTTACAGTTTCAAGAACTTAATACATATTCCTATTGCTATGGATCTTGGTACCCCGTCAGATTTAAATTTGTTTAACGGCGAAGCGAACATCCCCCGGACGTCGAATGTATCAAACTTGAACCCCCTTTTTCATTATTATGGTTGTGGTTCGATATCATAATTTTTTCAAAGTTTTGTTCTTTTATTTATCTAAGTATATGACTTGACGATGATCTTCAACGTTGTTTCTTTAATAGAATAGAAGTTTTTATTCAATATAGTTTACAAGAATACTTCTTGTAAATCAATTATGGTTTTATAAAACAATTGAAATGTAGCGGAACCCTTTTTTTTTAATATAAATTTACAATATGTTATACAATTAAATATGAAAACATAGCGCGGTAACATAGAAAGGTAGCGATCACCACACTCCAAGGAGTTATTATTAATCACGTATTCTTTAGTACTATAATAACCCTTAATAAATAATTTTTACAGATTGTTAAATGATTGTACTCGTATCTCTTTGCAACCCTTTGACCAATTTTGTTTCAGTCTAAAATTTTGAATAGCTCCAAAAATATATTTATTTTCCTTGCAATGCGCAATGTCGCAGAATAATAATATAAATATATATATAAATAATATAAGTATATATATATATATATATATATATATATATATAAATATACGACAAAATTTAGTGAAAGCATCATAAGCCAATAAGTGCAGCATTGGTGAGATTGGCTGCATTACCTGAAATACGACAGATGAAGTTCTCTTTCTCGGAGGAGGCGGAGGCGACACACTGTTCGACCGTGTACGAAATTCGCCCGGCGATTTAGCCGATTTGAGGACTGATCCTGTTAAAAAAGTATGTTACTCTGTAATAATCATCAACCTCTTTTTTTTTATTGTAAGAAGATATTAACTTGTCTAACAGATCAAAATTTTTAAGTAGCAATGCCATGTAGCCCAAAGAACAGATAGCGGATTGAAAAAAAACACAACGTTTTCGAGTGGCAATTTTTCACCGGCTAGCGCAGTATTGGGCGACTCTCTCCTAAATGGGGTAACCTAAAGCGTTGGACCTTGCTTGATATCAACCAGTAGAGCTGGTATGTGTCCAGCCAAACACTTGTTTATTATTAGAAATATAGGTGTTCGTCATCACCTGGTATGTCATATTTAGCGCGGGCTTTTTTCAACTTTTAACTAATAATTTTTGGTACATATACACAAGGAAAGTGTTACGTGTAAATACTGAAAATAATTAGTTGAATTGATAAACATGAGGCAAGCGCATTGACCAGATGCGTGTTAAAGGAACTGACCACTAAGCAATTAACTATTATAAATTCTCAATTATGATATACGCAGAATTAACGATGGGGATCCACGGTGAACGAAAGTAATTAAATACCACTGTACTGTTTCGAGATTGATATCTAACACTTAAGAACGTCTCGCTCGTTATGACAAGACAAGCTACAGTTTACTTTTGTAGCATTTATACGCTATTTTTTCATTCTAAATGAGTGCATTATCGCAATCTCGTAAACTCGAAAGTTTGATAAACAAGTGCTAAAATTAAACAATTTTGTACAACCGACTTTAATATAAATAAAATGAGAACATTATCAATGTAGTTGAAGTCAATAAAATTTATTTTATAGGACAAGCGAGCACATAGTCCACCTGATGGTAAGTGGTTGCTGTGGCCCATAGACATCTACATCTATCCTCGTTTGCGAATCAAAATGAAGATGCGTTGTCAACCGTGAGGACTGATGATACGCATTTTTTCCAGAAAAAGGGGTCTCCGGTTCTCTACACTCTCCATACGAAACACAGCAGCATTAAGCTGTTATTTTATGCTGGTATTATGTGAGAGCGTGGTCTTTCCCCGGTCGAGCCGACCCATTCGTGCTACAACTATACAATCAATATAGCTGCAGCAAGGCTCTACCATGTTTAAATACGCATTATTAAGGATAACTCCAAAACTACTGCCCAGATCTTGATCTAATTTATATTGAATCACATCAGAAGCATCAGATTTCAAATAAAAAAATAATCATCAAAATCGGTTCAACTAGAAAAAGTTCATTCATACAGTCGAATTGAGAACTTCCGCCTTTTTTGAAGTCGGTTTAAAATAAAAGACAGTCAACCAATGACAGCGGTAAGAAAGTTGTACTTCTCTTTTTGTGCTTGTATTATAAGAAATCCAAAAGACGAACAAAGAAATAGAAACAGTCTATACCTTCCCAAAAAAACTTTTATTTTAAATGGCGAATCTACAAATTAAATTAAATCTATTGTAATAAAAAGTAAACACGTCATTTTACCAATGCAGAAGAAGCGAAGCAAGTTGTTTTTTTTATTCATTCAATTGCTCAACCAAATAACGATTTAAGTAGAATTAAGTTAAAATAAAAAGACTACCAAATGGAAGTCCATAGTCTCTGCCTACCCCTCTGGGTGACAGGCGTGAGTGAGTGTATGTATGTATCTAAA
The DNA here is from genome assembly GCA_963668995.1 of Parnassius mnemosyne. NCBI lineage: Eukaryota > Metazoa > Arthropoda > Insecta > Lepidoptera > Papilionidae > Parnassius > Parnassius mnemosyne. The sequence continues at coordinate 11,962,304 of CAVLGL010000093.1, forward strand.
ATTAATCGGTTCAATCTCATGTGAACATCAAGAAATTAAGACACAAACCTTGTCGCGCTCTGGAAAGGTCAGGTGTGTTCCTGGAAACAAAAAACAATCAATAAAAATGTGTTCCTCGTAAACAAACAACATGATGAATTTGACAGTATTCATTACATGATACAAACAGGTGTAAAGGTCGCAATTTAGTTGTTTTCACACATATTTCTTTCTGAATATTTATTGAGTGCAAAGACAAACTAATTAATAAGTACTCTGTGTTTCACTAGATACAATGAGGAACTATTTTGAAAAAGTGTTTGTTTACAAGTAAAACTTCCGGTTTTTGAAAAAACAAGAGGTGGCCTATGGTGATATTAGAATGAAACCAACTTTGCATAATTCTGAAGAAAAATACCATTACGTTATCTCATTCTCAAGATTTTGTTTTTGGAAACATACTACTTTTTAAGACTAACGGACGGCGCAGATAAAATAATTTTATTACACTTTTTTAAATGATACTTATTTAAATTTTTTATAAAATCATCATTAATTAGTATTTTTTCTTAATATTAATATGATTTTCTTCGCGTATTAATCTTTATATATAAAAATTACGTGTCACGTTGTTTGTCCGCGAGTGACTCCTAAACTACTGAACTGATTTCAATGAAATTTAGCACACTGTGTGCATTTTTATATTATTTTTCATATACAACGGTACCTGCACTGTTATATTCCGGTCTAAAGGATGCCAGAATGATTACAGTCTGTGAAGCAATTACCTATCTTTCGCTATAGTAGTACGCTTTGTAGTAGTATTTGTTTGAAGCTGGGTCCATGTGTCCATGGACAGCAGTAGCCACCTATTATAAAGTATATTGTAAGTTCATTCATCTCTTCTATTTTATGTTATGAAAAATTCTAAAGTTCAATTTCACGCTAAGTCCATTTAATTGGTATCGGAATTCTCGACTAATTGCAGTTTAACGTGCGTCACTAGCGCTTCAGGTCGCATTCACCTGTCAGTTACTACACGGTATCAACCCTTGTCCTGAAGTTAGTCCTAAAAAACCTGATTGACGAGGAGAAATTAAATGCTTTATGTGATAGGACAAGACCGGGCAAACCAACGATTCAAATGCCTTCCCAAAGACTGATAGTATCGAAATGGCCCTATAGTTCTTCACGGATGCTGAATCTCCCGACTTAAAAACTGGAACAATTCTTGCCTCCTTCTAGATCGAGGGAAATACGCCATTCATTAAAGACTCATTAAATATTATTGTTAGAGGAAAGGAGAGAGATTCACAGCATTGCACTACAAACAAAGAGGGTATTCCATCCGCTTCTTCGCTTCTTTTTAAATAAAAGATTCGTTACAAAGCAAGCCTGATACAATTTTCTCATGTTTGATAGATTAATCTCGTGTTTATTTTTTATTTCGCAATATGGCATAATAGTTTGCTACTGGCGACATCCCTAACGGTCTCTCAGAAGACGTTATATAATCCTTTTTTTAAATTGATTTGGACGTAGGTATTTCTGCCGACATTGGTATGCCTCTAGAGTGTGGCGCCTGACTTTTTACGTGCGAAACTGTTCAACCCTTGGGATCATATTTAATATTTATATAATGCGACAAAACATTGTTACAGTACAGCGAGATACTTCATCTATCAAATGCATTCCCTATATGGCGCACGGCGCGCCTCCGTCGATGACACTCGCCTAAGTAACTATTTGATTGACTTGTTACTAAAGCTTTTTATCAGTCATCGCTAATAAGCCATGTTCCTGCCACAAACAAATATAGTCTCCTTTTGGATACTTGTTTTGAATAGTGCATAATCAGTAATAATTCTTTATTAATTTCATTATACATCTCCCAGACCTACTAAATACATATATAAAGAATGTTGTGAAGTAAAAAAGTGCTATATTATGTCTTAGGTAAGTTATGCCTAGGTAGTTATTATACGAATACAGAACGGTGAAGGCGAGTAATTCTGATATGAAATATACTTATGATGACTGGCCGTTTACAGAAAATAAAAAGATAATATGATGTTTTCTGAAATTTCTAAATATAATTTAGAAATTTCAGAAAACGAAGGAAGATTTACTTCATGTCCGACAATACAAGAACATATTTGAGGAATATTATTCATTGAGATAGTAGTAACTTTTTTTGAAGTCAATTAAAATATGTATACCTAAATGTAAAATCCGCCAAATCAAAGCGACGTGGTACATTTCTATTTAAATATATTTGTATTGATTGGCATGTTTATACTCTGTCATTTTCGATGTAGACAATCAATGAATTAAATAGCAGATAGGGTCAATTCCAACGGTCCGCAATAACACAAATGGTCATATGTTATTTTTTATATAGAATAAGAGTGACGAACACAAAGTCCACCTGATGGTAAGTGGATACTGTGGCCCATAGACGACAGACATCTATCCTCGATGAAGTAACAAAATGCAGATGCTTTGTCAGTCCTAAGGAGTAAAACGGAATGCCTTGTTTCCAGTAAAAATAGTCTTCATATTTCTACAATCACCGCACGAAACTAAGCAGCATTAAGCTGCTGTTTAACACTGGTATTCTGCGAGAGCGTGGTTCTCCCCCGATCTGGCCATCCGTGCATCCACACCCATCCATTCGTGCTACAACCATAATATAGCTGTAGCACGTAACGTAGCGTACGTTACCACTTAAAAAATGTTAATTATTATTTTGTGTCAAATAAAGGAATGTTATAAATATATGTGTAAACAAAATTCTTATTTACAATGCTACTATAATAGATAATGCTTTAATGGATAAGCTCTAAATACGAAGTACATAAATTAAAACATTTTACGAAAAGACACAATAAAGTGAAAATATATCTTCACAAAGTAAACCTAACAACAACATCAAATCACTTCTTAAAACAGTATGTCTCTATATGGACATTCATCGAGCTTTCCAACATGTATATACATTTTAGATGAATTTCAAAAGCTGACGGCATTTGTTCACGATCCGTTATACATTATTCTTCAAAAGGCAAGTGAGTGATTTATTCATGCAGTCATGTCAGTCATGACGAGAGCTGCATGGATTCAAACGTTTGTGTTCGAAAACCGAATGACAAGTCGACGCGTGCGCCTAATTACGACGCGGATGTGTCCACTGCTACGTGTCAGAAGCAAACACTGCTGGAAAGGTAACCCCTTCTCCGAGATATACATGTCGTATGTAAGCAACAAGTTCAAATGGTTGTTATTGTTATCCAAATCAGTATTAATTTTTATCAAACAATCTTCTTATAAAACCATTATTTGCTTTGGCACTATTTGAGACTTTATTTTAATATAATTTTTCAAAAAAGTAACTCTCCTTAAGTTTCTTAAATAATACCTTCAGCAATTCTGTGCTCATACAAGGAAATACGTACATAAGTAAATATAAATCAAATAGATCTCTTTTTATGCACACCAATAATTAAACATAACACCCGGGTAGTGGCGGTGTAAGATTATCCACTACCTCATCTTGCCTTGGGGGTCGTCAGAGGCGATAGAGGGAAATAAAAGATTTTTGGAACGAAGTTCCTTATCGCATGGTACGAATTTGACGGATGGCGGCTAGGCGACAAAAAGTGTAAGATTTTCCGTCACGACCCTCTTTCTATAGTGCGAACGAGATGGAATAATATATATCCCTCGCAATTTTTCGTGCCATGAAAGAAATGTTATTTTATTTTAAATCTCCGGGGGGACGGGGGGGACGGAGGTGTTTGGACGTCCCAATGTCATAGTTAACCACGGCTACCTCCAGATTAAAAATTATTAATTTGAGTAAACTGCGTAGGTCGGAACAAAAATTAATAATTTTTAATCTGGAGGTAGCCGTGGCTAACTATGTCATTGGGACGTCCAAACACCTCAGCTCCCCCTCCCCCCCGTGACTATGGATGCTGTAAAGTACTCGAAACGTTGGGAATATAAAATAACTTAATATAAGCGATAAAATTCGTTAAACTACATAGTTTTATTTAGATTATAGAGAAGTTATCACTTTGAAAACAGTTCACAATCATTAAAGTTATACAATAATTAACAATTAACAAGGAAATTAGAAATAGCGATCACCTCATTCCCCGGGGTTATTATCGTCCATAATATAAAAGATTTAAAAAGTAAAGACCTTTACACGATATAAAGTAATTATAAAAACTCGTCGGCACGGTAACTGTTAAGCGATGCATCTCACAGATATCAAGGATTCTCTAATTAAGAGACTGCGCTTTTTACACGTTAACTAAATTAGGCCCGCTACTAATTGACCATTACGCGAGTGATCATTGATCAACTCAAGCTCATTTTAACCGTTCTCTATAAACGAGGATATTTCATTTAAGGCTCAGCAAATGGCAAACGGGAAAATGATTTCTAAGATACCAAGTTAATACTTTTAATTTTTTTATTACTTAAGAATTAGTTACTGATTATTTTTGTTTTTTTCCTTCTTTTTTAGAACGTATGAGACAAAATTATTCCAATAACTTACTATTTTTTTTAAAACAAAAAACATTATCATATTATAAGTGAAAAGTTCACTGTTCAACTTAAGCCTCGTACTGGGAGGATATTTGCCATTGTTGCCAGACTTGGCAGTTGGATTGGCAACCGCAATTTTTTTAATTTCTTAGCCCATCTCCTGTTTTATTTTCCTCTGTCGCCTCTTACAACTCCCACGGGATAATATGGGTTAGTGAATATTCTTACACCACCACTACACGGTAATGTAGTGTTTTCTACAGACTTCAAAAAGGACCCAGTACTCAATTCGACTGTATGTTTTTTTTATGTGTGTTACTTCATAACTTTTTACTGGGTGAACCGATTTCGATGATTCTTTTTTTATTTGAAAGCTGGTGCTTCATATGGGGTACCATATAAATTTGATCAAGGTCTGGCCAATATTTTTTTAGTTTTTCTTAATAGTTTATATTGAAGTCAGTTGTACAAAATTTTTAATTTTTAATTTTTATCATAATATACTGTTATTTCTTATTTAAAACTAAACTTCAATTTTGTTTTATTTGGTTGTTGTAAAAAGTACATAAAAACGTTAACGACTATTGCATCATTATTTAATTATTTTTGCATGTTTTTAATTAGTACGCAATCTCTCCAAAAGCGGAAGGATTGTTATCTCATTGTTAATTAACTACATTTGCGTGTACATAATGATATTGTCATAAATAATGTATTTTTTGTTACATCTTTCTGTCTGTTTCTTTTTAATTAGTCCTTCTGTAAATTCTGATAATTTCGCATCTTCTTGTAGTACATTTAATAATTAAATTATTAATATTCACCCTCTTTTTTAAAGCATTATTTCACCTAAATATCGCTATTTGTACGATGTATTTCAAATTAAACAAAAAAAATATTTCATTCACTTATACATTGAGTTTCAAAAATTCTATCTTACTCAAAACACAAGCCTATCCTCTAATGTCTAATCTCTATAAAAGCTATAATTTTTTCAAAATATCCAGGCGCTGTTAGTGCTAATGTTTTTGTCTAGAAAGACATGGAGAACCATACCTCCACTGTGAGAATAATTATAGTATCTGCTTTTAACGTCAATTTTTTTTATTATTTTAATTCGGGAATATTTCCTCAAGAGCTGCCCTTGCAGCATATTCAGAAGTAAGCTTGTTAGGTTTAACTCCAGTAACTGACATAATATTATCTCTATATATAAAATACAAATGCTGAATTTCTGTCCGTTAGTCTCGCTACAACTCAAAAACGGCTCGACCGATTTCGATGATTTTTTTTGTGTTTTGATTGAAAATTTGTTGTTTGAAATGGGTCCGTAGGTGGTTTATATTTAAATTTGGACGGTAGATGGCGCTATTGTCGAGATCCAGTAATAACACGAGCGCAGCCGATGCAGACCGCTAGTGTGAAATAAAGCTGAAAGACATATCGGATATCAGTGAATAAACGAATGGTAAGATGTTTGTTTTCAGTAGTATTCAGTGTAGTGTTTCAGTACTACTAGCATCATAATGAATTGTATAAATCAGGATACCATACGATATGGAACAGGATATATAGGGACCTTTCGATATCAAATCCGTATACAGATGCAATAGGAATTATATATAATCTAGACTGATAACCTTTTAAGATAAATCTTGCAATATCTATACTCTATACAAATACAAATTATTCTTAATAAAAATATGTAAAAATAAGTCTAACTATACGACTAAATATGTTGTGATTCCAATTTTTCTATACACTACGTCTTAGCAGCAACTTCTGAAGCTGTTATGTAAATAATAATTTATTATGTCTAGTTCTTAGAAACGGCTATTATGTTCTATTTATTAAAAGTATTTTTTTAATAATTAACAGGACCGCAACAACTTTGGGGAGAAGCGCTCACCTTAAAATTTCCTTAAAATTGAGCAAACCGGGCTCAATCCCCGCCCGCAGAAATAGAATTGTTAATTGCAGTGCTACTCTAGCAGGAACGAGAGAAAACATTACAAATGCAGGTTGAATGTCTGAGATATTAAAAAAAATTAAAGACATGTTATGTTCTCTAAAAGGCCGCGCGGCGTACTATTTCCTACTCAAAAAATCCTGAGTGGATCGTACACATATAGATTGTTACTTTACTTTTTATATACATATGTGTGCGTGTACATTACACGATACGTATGTTGGGAATTGCTTTCAAGCGTGTAGTAAGCCTCGTAATGAATTTCCCACTAATGTTACCTTTGTAGTTGGAAATAAGCATAAAGAAAAGGCTACAGAGTAAAAATGCACAATTCTAGGTGCGATTGGTACTGTCGCGTGTTTTACCGATCGTCTCGTCGATAAACGGGGAATTAAATCCATCAGGATTCCTTTAACCTTGATAGTAACGAAAAAAAAATACGGCGACGGCTATCGCCTTTATAAGGAGTCTACAACTGGACGGAACAGGCTAGACATGGTTCCCTTGCTTAGGGCCATGCTGTGGGGAAGTTCTTAGTTGCTTTACCTCGTTAGTCGTATAAATGGTATCAATGTCAATTAACAAGAATTAATTCTAGTTGTTTTTATATTATTTTACAATTTTAAGTCACCATTTGCCGACAATACCACCTTTATTACTCAAACGACTCATTTTAAGATGAAGTAAGTGATACCACGAAACTTAACGACATATATTATATAAATTGAGATAACAAAAAGTCAGGGAATAAAGCTCCATCAGAAAAAAACGTAAGTAAGTAACTTGCAAACGATGCATGCCACATTCAGTTTAAATCATAGAATGGAAATATTGTAACATTAAATATAATGTACGTTTTGTTGGTTATCCTACATAAAACAAAATAAAAATATTGTTGGTCATGTTTTTTTTTTTTAGTTTATTCTTTAAGTATTGTAAAGAAATATTGTTTTAACTTGAACCACCACCCTTTAACAACGCAATGAACTCGCATCTTGTAATTGGAGAAACAAAATTGTTCTACCCGCTCCGGGTATATTTTTAAACATGAGCATGTGCCTAAATTATTAGGGCTTCAAACCTCATAATTCTGGTTCACTCTATACCATTTATTTTAGGATTTATTGAACGATTTTATGTCAAGGGTGAAAGGTATTTTAAGCGTCTTATGAAAAATGTGAGTTAGACAAACTGCCTGCTACTTGCACTTTTAAGCTGGAATCCTCTCCAACAATATTCGAAATTTTATTATGTCAATATTTTGTGAGGAATTGGTGGCAATTAATGACTTAGAAAAAAATTGTGACTCAATACTTTAGAAGATATAGCCGCTTTATGGGAGGGTTAGAATCCTAGAGCCTTGGAGTATTTTCGAATATTTTTATATTTATCCCTATATTGGGATTAGAATTTTCAAATTTATACTTAGATGTAGCAGAATTTTTATTACGCTGAAAACTTTCGAGCAGGCAAATGCTTAAGCCGCATAAGGTCGCATTGGAGCATGAACGTCATTGAAATGTGTCAAAAGAGAATTGAAGCTATCCACCCTTTCATTCAAGCTAGCAGCCTCCCCTCGAAGCCACCATTATTGTCTCAGACTGAGAGGTGTTTTCTATTTTAAGATTTAGTGACTAATTAGTGACTTTCATATACCGAGATTGAAACATATTGCTTCAACCGAAACGGAGTGAGTAACATACAAAAAACACGTGTGTGTGTGTACGCGTGTGTGTGTGTGTGTGTGTGTGTGTGTGTGTGTGTGTGTGTGTGTGTGTATGTGTGTGTGTGTGTGTGTGTGTGTGTGTGTGTGTGTGTGTGTGTGTGTGTGTGTGTGTGTGTGTGTGTGTGTGTGTGTGTGTGTGTGTGTGTGTGTGTGTGTGTGTACTTAGTACGCACGTAGGAAGTTATACTTCATAAGCTTAACAAAACAAAAATAACTAAAAATTATTTAAGAACCTGATGACAATTAATTGATGGTTCCGTGGCGCAGTGGCTTAGCAATGAGTTGCAGCTAATGGCTACGGGTTCGATTCCCGCACGGAACAAGTATTTGTATGGCCTACAAATAATTGTTCTGGGTCAGGATGTTTCTACTTGTGAAATCTATGTACGTAAACTGCTCCCGCGATATAGGAGAAAATTCTAGTGTGTAGGTAACGTTCTAAAAAAATTGTAATTCGTTTTTATTAAGATTTTTAATTCTTTATATTTACTCTTAATATTGTTTCACAAAATAAACATACATCAATCACGTCTTTTGATATTAACGATTTTAAATCATTGTGTTGAGAATGCAAAACTGCGATAATCTCCACACTTAAGTTTGTTTTACAAAACTGTTCCTCTCTATTCACATTCAATATATCGCAAAACAATTTTTTCTTATGCGCGTGGAAAGGAAATCATATATATATATATATGTTGAATTATTTTAGATCCTATACTTTCTTTTGAGCATGTACATTTTTAACTTTTTTCTGTGTCTATTATTCTTCTCTTTAATTTAGATATTGTTCTTAATCTTTCACTTCCACACCAATGATGGATGTAGTATAAGCAGATAAGCCAGGTACAGGCTCAACATCTCTGTACTGATATGTAGATGGTCTACGTGGAAGATGAAGATCAACTTGAAATTCAAACAAATTAAATAGACAAGTCAGACTTATTTACTTAATATATATTTAAATATAGTTATCAGTTCTCACGAAAACTTGAGAGACAATTACACACTGAATCGCTTTTAGGTGTCAGTGTGCGCGCGCATCGTAACAACTTCATGGTGTCGTTTTTAGGGGTCCGTATGCGCGCGCATCGTAAAAAATTCACTCTCATCATTTTTCTCAAACGCGCCAAAAGAAGTATAACTTCAAAAATCGAAATAGGATTCTCCTATTTATTTGAAGTTGAATAGAAATTTACTTTGAAAATTAAACGCAAGTCCTCGGCAGACGAATTAATAAAATGTCAAGGAATAACTACAGAGCGTGTTGCTAGTAACATAATATCCCAAGTTTAGGAGCTAGGCAGGCGACTACGTCGGACAGTTACGACGGCTGAGACTACCTCTATTTATTGTCGCAGCACCGACAAGCGTTCAGCGTTGGGTAAATCACCCGCAACGGGTGTTAGGGCCGGCTTATATGGGCGACAGACCAATTTCGGTATCGGGTAATATGGAAGACTTATCGGGAGCTTCGAATACGGTACGGCGAATAAATAATTCAAGATTTCGGATTTCTGATAGCTATTGTTGAGATAAAAGGGATTCATAAAATTAATAACGCTTCGTAGACTGTCGGTGTTAAGCAAAATAAATTTTATAGATAACATAACAAAATAAACTCGCATATCTGTCACCCAGAGGGGTAGGCAGAGCATTTAATAAGATCCTATATGCTCATCGTTTGAGGGTACCCTTAATTTGGCGCACCTTCAACATATCGCCAATTTGGTCGATAAACTTTAGTCTCGGACACTCCCACACTCTCTCCGACTCTCCGACTCTGCCGCTCACTTGTGCGGCACAAAAGTGCTTTGTCATTTTTTCAGCATTCATTCCTTCTACGTATCCAAACCACCAAAGTATTCCTTTCTTAATCCTAGTCACACACTCTTCTATTATCACATCGTATATTTTCTTTGATCGTGTCATATTTTATCTAATTTGTAATTTACTAAAAATATGAATCCATGAATTTCACTAGATTTTAACGTGCGAAATTAAAAATAAACAATATGCAATGTGTTTAGATTGTTGTAACATATTGATTTTAAAACTATACTGAGCGTCTTTAGGTATAATAACATTTCTTCCACATTACTATCAGCACTAAAGTATCGTTATTCTGTTTCTGGTTGGTGCGAACTGCGTGATCCATTTAAGGTGCACCACGACTTGGTCCTTTGTGAGCTGAAAATGTTACTTATCGAGCAAGAATTGCCATACCAATTCGCAAATAAAATAGATTTGCCAAACTAAGATAGGTACAGTTTATATATTCTACATTACGGCTAACTGAATCCGTATATTGTGGCTTCAAACAAAATTAAGGGCTTTTATAGTGCATCCGGGTTCGATCCCCGGCGGCGTCAATAATATTGGTTAAATGCACTTTTAATTTCTGATTTACCACGAGCTCGGTGGTGTATGCCTGAAGAATTAAATATCACAAGGACATGTAAAGTCCGACAACAAGCTTTGAAGCAGCGCGAAGGAAATGGTCTCCCTAGGGACTAAGATGAAAGTACCGTTACCAATACCAGACTTTGGCCTCCAGAACTCATCATTCACCAAACTGGACACATCAACATTATGCTGCTATTTTGCGCTAGTATTCTGCAAGAACGTTTGTGGCATTGATTAATTCAAAATAAAGCTATTTTTGTAGCAAAATACAAGTCAGAAAATTGTATTTTTTAATAGAAATTGTATTAAGAAGTAAATTATATTATTCATGTAAACCGGCCAGTTTTGACTAATCTGGCGTGTGGTAGACAAGCATTTACGCTGTCTTGTATACTTTTCTGGATGCCGGAAAATGCCACAAAAATACAATGTTAATATTTTTTACATTGCAATAAAATCCTATTTAAAATAAGATACATACGAACAGAGAGTAATTTGTTACACATATTCTTAAAAAGAAATGATTTTCATTAATTCATCGCTAAATCCACCTTGCTTGTTAATGAAACCATAGAAATAAGATTTTTTATAGAGTTGTCACAGTCATAATAGACTGTGACAACTCTGTTTGCATAATTTATAGAATTCTCGTTACATTAATCACCTATTAAGAATAAACATATTTCCACGTATTCAGCGATCTTAAAACATTCACATTAGTAGTTTAATGTCATGAATAAGTTGATGGGTTGCTAATGAAAATGTCGATGAGTTTGCGAGAATCGTTGAATTAATTCGATTAACTTTTGGTTTTAAGTATCGATAATTAGTGTTGTTCGATAAACAGCAAAAATGCTAATTGACTGTATTTTTTGATTGTACGTAATTATGTATATTAATATCTTTACAACAGTTTATATTCACTTACATAATATAAATACCTAATATATACAAAGTTTTGACCTGGAATACAAAAATAAAGATGAATTTAAGCATACCCTACTCAAAGGTCAATAACACCGTTTAAATCATTCAATATAATAAAAGCTATACGGACCATGAGACAGTTAATTCGTTAATTTATTTATTGCCAGCAGTTTCGTAGGTCTTGGGTTTGATTTTCTTTAGATTCCAGACGTATAAAGACAACGTTCATGTTGGTGACATTGAATGTGACATATACAGAGAGGCAGAAGTAAAATTAAGTTATTATAATTGTTTTCTTTATAAATTAAGTAAACCCGAACAGCCTTAAAATGCGACATAAAAAACTGTTATTAAAAGGGAAATTATTGAGCGCAGGAATAAAAAAATGGTTGCCGCGTGATGCGACATTTTTTTTAATGTTATAAGCCAGTGCTTGACTAGTAGCCACTATGGTAGTAGTCTACTTGATGGTAAGTATTGATGCAGCCGAAAATCATAAAACGCACTTAGCTTAACAAAAGCCTAATCAATTTTGCATTGACAGACCCCGTGTAGTGGCGGTATAAGAATATCCACTATTCCATTTCTTTCCGTGGGTGTCGTAAGAGAACAAATCAGGAGATAGGCAGCAGCGTCTTCCTAATAACGACTAAAAATAAAAAACTGCGGTTGCCAACCCGCTTGCCAAGCGTGGCAACTATGGCAAATATCTATCTATGAGGCAATCTATGAGGGAGACATATGTTCAGCAGTGGACTTTAATAGGCTGCACGGTAACGGTAGGAACTAGAAAGACAGATGCTGGCAAATTTATCCACTCTTTTGCTCCATGCATTATGAACGATGAAGTAAAAGATTTGCTTAAAATTGGTAGTGTTACGACAACTAAGAGGTGGAGACCAGCTGAAATCTGGTTGCCCGATGACGAAACGAATAGGAAGGAATTAAGTAATGCAAATTCTGTAGATATTTCCCGAAATGTATCCTGCAAAACACCGAAAAGCTGACAACTACGCCTGTGCTCTAAACTGGTGAAATTGGTTGTAACCAATTTGGTTTCATCAATAAGCCTAGTAGCACGCCTTTCCTTTGATTTCTAAGACGCTAGGTGGCATATTGTAGCACCAGCCCATATATGACAACAATACTCCCTGTACGAACCAGACTTACACATTATACAGTGTAAGCAATTGTCTTGGCGTAGAGGATCGCCGTACCTATGAAAGGACACCTAACTTCCTTGCAGCTCCTTTGCCCTGGACTCAAAGAACCGCTAAAAGTTTAGGTTCGAGGAAACCTTAGCCCACAGAAACTGAAGGCGGTCGGTGAATTCCAATGATACATTTCGAGAAGAAGGAGCCAAGGAGACCTAACTCCTTTTGCGGTAAAGGGGCATGCTTGTGTTTCGGCATCGCTCTATTCGAAGACTGCCCGCAGGGAGAGATTCACACGCTCTGGCTTCTTTTACGGACTGAATTTGATCCTGACTGGTTTAATGACTGATAATGCGAGGTTATAATGTTCTTACTAAACACAAACATTATCATAGATGTTAATAAAAGCAGTATTTATCAGTCACTGGCCTCGGACTTTGCATTCGATTACAGCTCATTTAGTGTTTTAATCTTCCAATCAGTATTAATTACTTTTGAAATCTTGAATTAGAATTCAGAATTACACGTTTAAATACTTGCGTTACTTAAATGGCTTCGAAGAAGTTAAACTTGATTCAAATGTCATTTTGTAATTTGCCTACATAATGTAGCAATCGTTAAAAGTATGTTGTACTTTTATCATTATGTTTCCTATAAACTCCCTTAATTTACTAATTACTACGGCGTATATTTTTTTTAATATGTCATTGAATGTATTTGTTTGTTCAGGTCTAGAAAATTAAATAGGAATTCTTTATTTACCTTTTCAATTAATGTAATTAAGCCCGTAATTTAAAGGCTAATCTGAGAATATATATTAAATTAATCAATAAAAAAACATATTTATTTAAAATTTGTGTAGTATCCATTACAATATATCGTCCCGTGGTTGGCGTATGAGACGACAAATGGAAACAGACAATAATAATTAAAAACTAAAAAAAACTGCCGTTTTCTAAACGCTTGCCAAATATGGTAAACGTACTCCACTATTGGGCGACGATATATATGGGAGGATATATGTCCTCTATATGTCAATCCTCCCAGGATTGATTACTTTTGAATGCTTAAGACATATGCTTAAGACATATATATTTATTAAAAAACGACAAAGAAATGTACAAAGTGTCGTCCCAAAATCAAATCTAATGCATTAACCTGTGTCGTTAAAGAAAATGTTTGAGTTTATTGAAATGCCATTCTAGAAAAATATGATTCCTTTTTTAAAATCATTTTTTTATAATTAAATGCCGACAATAAGTTATTAATTTAACAAGATATGGCTGTTCTTACTTTTTGCAATCGTTAGTTAACATTTTCTTAATTTATATACTTATGCGAAGATAATCGGGTACTTGAAATACATATCCGACCACCCAGTTACTTAAAAACAACACGTATTACATAGTAAAGCAATTAAACTTTACTTGTTGTTACAAGCTGCAAATTTTTATGCGATTTAAGACGCTGTTGCTAAAAACAACACGCATGTCTGCTAACACTGACATTTGAGTTACAACTAAATTGTCTATAAAAAAAAATTGCAAGATAGCAATTATTAGTAATTAGTCTCAAGAAATGTTTTAGTATTCGCCTTCAACAAAAAATATGATATTAATAATATCGTTCCGTTACGAGAAAATATAAATTGATACCTATAGTTCTTTAAATATAGCTGGATTAGAATGACAGCTGTCATCAAAAGTGACCGCAAAACTTTTTAGTAGAGTCCAACGTAACGAGTGATTTGATTAATATTCAGTTCTTTACTTAAAACGTGCATAACACATAGATTCGGCTTTAAAATTAAACCAGTTAGTATTAATTGATTATCACAAAAAATAAGCCTATTAATTTACTACCACCTTACAAGGTTACCCCAAGTTGCAAAAATGTTAGAGATGGGACATATCGACAAAAATGTTAATTTATTAAATTAAATTAAATTTATTTTAATTATTGTTTCAGAAAAAATGTTTCCGTTAAAAAAAATAATCATGCTTTCGTTTTTTTAATATTGATAACACTAAGCAGATTGAGTCCCCCAAAGACTACAATGTTATATAGGGAAGAGTCCCCATTTTATTTGAGCGTCAGTCAGTACGAGTGCCAGACGCCTTGTATACGCTTTGTGTTTCCCAGTTTTCGTATATATCGTTGTTTTGAGTCAAATACTCAAAACAACAAATTTGTTCCTATTTTCTTGTTGTTTATTTTTTATTGCCTTTTTGTTGTTACAATGCCAAAAAGAACCAGAAAAACTGTTTTGTATAGCGAATCTCGCGTGTTTATAATTCGCTAGCGTGAATATTTTGAGCATGAATACCAAAATGGCCGATCGCTGTTGCCCGTGTCACAAGTGTGTGACAAAGTTGCTGAGGCTATTGGAATTGGATGAGCTACTGTGACTAAAATCAACAAAGAAAAATTTGGAGATACATCAACGGAGGAGAATAAGTTATCTACTTCAAATGAAAAGAGAAAGAAACGTTGCCCTGTAACTGACATAGACGATTTCGACACCGCAGCAATTCGTAATCACATCTACGCATACAACGCAACACGTAACGATCTGCCAACGTTAACAAAATTAGCAGTTTCTTTGAAAGATGCATTTTTTTTCAGTGGGAGCCTACCATCTTTATAAATAATATTTAAAAAAAAATTGGATTATATTATAAAAATAGTAACAAAAGAAAAATTATTATGGAACATAACGACATTGCTCTTGTCCGCATTAATTTTTTACGAAAAGTGATAGATATTGATAATTGGGATAAAGTGGTGTTCCTGGATGAAAAATGGCTGAATGCAAACCACACGGTTTCTAAAGCTTGGACTGATGATAAACCCGAATCGTCTACCAAGGTACCTGAGGGCAAAGATCAAAGGTTAATAATTTGCCATGCTGGTACCTCCTCTGGATTTGTACCAAATTGTTTACTGGCATTCAAGTCTGTCAATACGACGATGTACCACGGAGAAATGAATTTTGAAAAATTCGAAGAATTGTTTATAAAACTTCTACGTAATTTAGATGTGATACTAATGGACAATGCACCCTATCATTTAGTTCAAATAAATAAGCTTCCGACAGCGAATAACCGGAAGAATGAAATAATTTCGAGGTTGCAAGCCAATGGAGTACAAGTCGACGGCACTATGTTGAAAAAAGAACTTTTGCGTTTAATGGGAATACACTAGCCCCAAACGCCAATATATGTTTTGGATGAGATGGCAAAAGAAAAGGGACATACTGTTATCCGCCTGCCACCGTATTAATTAGTGCATCACTAATAAATAATTACTAAATGTTGTCGTTTTAGGCCATGCAGCAAGACACAACACCACCCCACCGTTTACGGCAATTAAAACATTAAATTTGCCGAACAATGCATGTGAACATGTAACAAATGATTGGAAGAAGGTGGTCGATAAAAAGCTAAAAATTATCACAGAGATTGGCAACGTAATGTCAGCTTTGATTATTTGTGTAATCAGAAATTAATAATTAATCTCGAGGATTGTTCCATTGACTCTGATTCTGATGATGATGATTGTGACTTAGGATGTACACCCTTGTGTCAATAAATTTATTATTACTAATTTTTTATTGGCCCAAAATGAGTCCCATTGTTTAAATACTTGGTTAAAATAAGTATTGGGTGCATATTTTTTATTATTATTTCTGAATACTTTAACAATACATCGATTTAACGTTCCCAGCACTAGTCACATCAGAATAACAGCTGTCATTCTAATCAAGCTATATTTAAAAAACTATAAATACTCCTTTGCTCCTAATATTTACGTCACTAACGTTAAGTAATTACTTCAACTACAAAAAAAGGTAATTTTGAACGATTTTGTGTCTTAAAATTAGGAAATTAAGAAAAATTAAGAAAAAAAAAACAAATTACTGAGGACAATGACAAGAAAAGGATTTCATGTTGCAAACTGATCAAAATATGAATTAGCATAATCTTTTCATTTAGATTCGATTTTTCAATCCTCAGATAAAAGTAATATACCAAATATATTATAACCTGCCTGAATATTGGAGAACCATTGTATTCATAGAACTCAAATTTTTAATTTGTTTATGTTGTGTTTTATCTTATAAATAAATTTTTATCTCATGTAATGATTTCTTGTTTACGCGAACACTACACATTTAAATAGTACTGGTTTTTACGGATTATATCGCGCGACATTTCGAGGACTTTACACCACCCATGGTCACGGGAGGGACAGGTATTCGACGTCCCGGTGGCATAGTTAAGGTCAAGATAATATAAGTTCGGACGGTTGAAAAATCAGCTCATAGTCTACTGAACTGAATTGCTTAGCCTCATGTACAGTAAAGAGTGTGCGCAAGAGGTGACATGCTTTTATTGCAACAACCTTTACTTGGAGTTCTACATAGAGCAGTCATACAGACAACGTGCTTTACGTCGTCATTGATATTACGTACAACAAAGGATTGAAATAAATTTCCTCCGTCAGATTTTCCATTCAATTAGAATGTGCGTGTCATAAAAAGAATAATAAATAAGCTTTTACTAAGCTATATGCATGGCGTTAAACTGAGTCGATTTCTAAGGTAGATTTTGAAATTGATGACCAATAAATTGATTTCGACCACAGCGGTATCATTCGATAGAACCAGAATCGCACTTCGTAAGTTATTAAACTGTGCAGTAAGTTTTAGTATAAGTTTAGTGCATAAGAACAGAAACTTGTAAGCTAGTACCTTCAAATAATTTATACAACAATGACGTTATCCTGACATGTTATGTCGTTAAATGTAATTTAACGTTTACGTTAAGATAAAAGACTGGATAAAATGTGAATGATATAAGGTTCAAGGCAATATATTTCTTATTTTAAAACGAATATTAATGACTAGGTCCCTAACCCAACCCATAATTTAGCTGTACTCTGATCACTATGTATATAGATGGTTATTTTTCAAAGCGTAGTCAAATTTTAAACTTTATTTCAAATATATAAATAATGATATACCGTTATTGCAGTTTTTAAAAATACGAGTAAATAAGGCTTCTAATTTTATTTGAAATTATCCAAAATTTAATGTAATTTATGCACAACAACGTTTTTGCCTACCGATCGATCCTTACAAATGTGTGTGCGTGCGCCGTAAAATCAGTTAAAATAATGCATTACCACGCATTTTGAATTTAAAATATAAAAAGTACAGGCTGTTTGAGATTTTTTTTTAATAATTTTTTTCACCGTTTGCCCTATATTACTTATTCTGAATCTTCTCTGAAAATTTGGCCATATTATTGCAAAATAACCCTGTATGTCACTGTAACTGAAATAACGCAATGTACCTGATAATATCAATGGTATCAGAAGTGAAGTCAAACACAAGACAGTAACAACCGCACATGAACATGAAACAACAATTAACACAAAATATCTTAGTCCGATCGTAAATCTTCAACCGTCAAGCATGCACACGCAAAAAAACAAATTGCAGAAAATTACTATAAAATACTGTTGCAATTAAAAAGAAAGACAAAACGCCATAAACAACATTTGTTCTAGTAAAGAAAACATAATAGGTTAGGTGCAAATAATAAGGGAATCCATCATCTGTTCTCCTTTCCGTGACGTGGTGTGACAAGAGAAGTGAAGAATGTTTTAGATAATTTAAAATTACAATTTATGTACAACCGACTTCAATATATATTATTAAGGATAACTCAAAAACTATTGGTCAGACCTTGATCACATGAGAAGCACTAGCTTCCAAATAATAAAAGAATCATCGAAATCGGTTCACGTAGAACAAAGTTTTTTTTTTATATATAGGATAGGGCGACAAACGAGCACACAGTCCACCTGATGGTAAGTGTTTGCTGTGACCCATAAACATATACATCTTTCCTTAATAAATAATCAAAATGCAGATGCATTGTCACACGTGAGGACTAAGATGGAATGCCTCTTTTCCAGTAAAAAGGGTGTCTAGTTCTCTACACTGACCATTAGCACAGTTAACACAGCAGTGTTAACCTGCTTTTTCACGCTGATATTCTGTAAGAGCGTTGTCCTTCCCCGTTCGAGCCGACCCATTCGTGCTACAACTATACTACTAATATAGCTGCAGCATGGCTCTACCACGTAAATTTTCTGAACCTTCTCCTTAAATTTGGCCGGTTATTGCAAAATAACCCTGTATAATGCTACTTTACCTTTATTCTATTTATCAATTGTCACTTTGATGTTTATTTTATGTATATAGGTAACTTTGGATTTAACCTAAAGCAATTTATTGCTCGGGGTAGGTTATAGCGCCGTAGAAATACCCAGAAACACTATGGTATTTGACCATAGTTAACTTTTTTTAGATATTAGGTAACTCAACTTTTTCATTTTCATCATCAACATTATTACGTCATAAATAGCAGCCTCCTGGGTATAATTCTTCCACAGTTAGTATTATTTGCCATCGTCGTAATATTATAATTAGCAGGACAATGACGTAAAATATGTACTACCAGTGCGGTTAAAAAATGGGATTGAAAATGGCGTTGCCTCTATTCACCTCTCGCTTGCATACTGTTGCTATCTCTATTCACATCCGCCGGTAAAGAATGCAAAATCGCCGGTAAAGACTGCAAAGAAAAACTAAGTTGCGATATGCGCTTTGCGTAGTTCGTCTCTCTCTCAGTTCAACTTCTCATTGGAATCAACGATAACAAAATGCCATAAACTACAAAAAATAAACAATCCGGTTTCGCTAATTTGCGAGTTAGTAGAAAGTTTTCTTTATAATTATTTGTGATTATGTTTGTAAATATTTTTGTATAAAATATTTGCATATTAAGTAAAGTATTTCTAAAATTTTCGTTTGTCTGTAGGTCCGAGCTAATCTCCTAAATGGCCAAACCGATTGTAATAAAACTTTACGAACAAATATAGAGTAATACCAGGAGTGATCTAGACTAGATTTTGTTAAACTAGAAATTTTATTAAAATAGAAATATTGATAAGATAACATAAATAGTCTTTAATGATTGTCTTAATAACACCACATGAATAGATCCCACCCAGGCGAAACCAGGGCGGGTTAAATGTTATTTTAAAATTAATGTATGTAACTTGCGTATAAAATTCTTTTCCAATATTTTATCATTTATAAAAAAAACAACCGAATAATATAACTTTATAACAATAAACCGTTATTAGTGGGTTTTTACTATTGGTACTGTGCATGTTGACGGCACAGGCTCGATGAGCCGCCATTTATAATCCCATTCTTTATCCGTACGGACTGTAGAAGGTATAATTTGATCATTGCCGCTGTTTCTATAAGATGGTTATTCAGTTGTCAGTTTTAAGCTTAAATATTTTATTAGCAAGTCCCTTAGTCGACTGTTCCGAACATAAAAGAGTGACGGTGTGTATGTCTATGGGTCACAGCAACCACTTACCATCAGGTGGACTGTATGCTCGTTTGTCACCATATAAAAAAATCTCAAACATTATGTCCTTTTTATCTTTTAAGTTCAAAACGCATGGTAATACATTATTTTAACTGATTTTACTGCGCACGCACACATTCGTAAGGGTCGATCGGTAGACAAAAACATTGTTGTCCATAAATCACATGCAATTTGGGATAATTTCAAAGAAGCCTTATTTACTCGCATTTTCAAAAACTGCAATAACGGTATATCATTATTTATATATTTAACCTCATTTCCAGGGGTTATTATCATCCATAATACCATATACTGAACGTGTAATTTAGAATTTTAAAACTGTACCGTGTAAAGCAAACTTAACCTTGTGTCGTCTGAAAACCAATATTATAAGGATTTTATTTGGTAAAGATGGAAATTCTTAAAAAAGACATTAAGAGACAGAAAAACTTTTACAAATATTAACTTTCGAATACAATTAAATTGCGTCATTGTTCCGTAAAGTAACCAATGAATTTAACTGCAGTATCGTTACGCAGCGTCTGCCACTCTCCGCGTAACACCGGTGGATCAGTCAGCACGTCCGGGATAATTGACATCTCGTCGGCCTGGCCAAGCGTGAGCTATCAGCGTCCGATACGATGCGACACCGCCACACGTAATTTGCCCCGGACACGTCGCTCAGTGCAATTGACCGACGGCCGCCATTAGTTAATGAGATCGGCGATACGATCGCGTCGGCGTGAGCGCAAAGCGAACGTCGAAAACGGCCCGTTATAGCCACTTTAGAAGCGACGATTAGGATGCGCTGCGCTGTCTAGATCTTCGGGTGTAAATAGGCCCGTTATGGCCCAGTTACAAGAGATGATTCGAATGGTCTGTCAAGATATTGCGATTCTTCGATGAATGTTTATCGCTTGTTAAACTAGGTATAGTAATGTTCCACTAGTACTAGTAGTAAATTACGAAAATAGGCGATAAAACACCAAGCAAAACTCATTCAATATAGAATCTATAAATGTACATAAAATATTTACGGAGTTTAGTACAGCAATCTTAGATGTGACAATACGTCACGACAGTAATTTTCTAAATTTAAACGCATCGCAATACTCGTATGCACTTTTTCAAGTCGCAACAAAACTAAACGTTATTTTGAATTGGGTTTGAAATCTATTTAAAAAAAAAACTGCGTAAAACTAAGTGATAATATGAGACAAACAAATGATGTACCTAATATCATCTTCCAGATATATATATATATATAAGCAAAATACCACTGACTGACTGACCGACTGACTCATCATAATATCTATAAAACTATACACCCGATTGACTTAAAATTAGTTGTACAATCTTTGGATGGACATGATGAAATCTAAGTGATTCGGTTATATAAATATATACTAAAACGCATTCAAACTAAGTTAAAGAGATTTTTAATTAAGTTCCACAGACGAGCAGCACGGAGCAACTAAAGAATTACGATAATACGTTATTAAATTTAGTGTCGGTTTCATTTAGATCATTGTTTTTCCAATAATTTGAGCAAAGTTAATATACGAGTACATAGCACTGTTGTGCTTCCTGGCATTTCTGCATAGGTTTTAAAGTAAGGCATGGTCTTCATATAACTATATAATATATATAAATGTAAAATCTCATTATCGATTGAAAGACCTACGTCCAGCTAGCTAGCCAAGAGAAATAACACATTTATACTTGAAAATGGTTAAGTCATGCATAGTCAATTTATAATGACACGCTAAGTGCGAACCCCTAATACGACGTACACAAGTGGTAAAATTAAAAATTTTGTACAACCGACTTCAATCAATATAAATAAGATGAGAAATTCATCAATGTAGCCGAAGTCAATTAAATACGCATACGTATAACTCAAAACTACTAGTCAGATCTTGATCAAATTTATATGGGACCACATGAGAAGCATCAGCTTTCTAATAAAATCGGTTCACATAGAAAAACTTTTCTGAAGTAACACACAAAAAAAAATAGTCGATAAGAGAACCTCCTCCTTTTCTGAAGTCGGTTGAAAATAAAGTCAGCTTTTACTTTTATTAAATGTTTAATTTTTATTTTTTTTGAAACAACTAGAATATAATAACTAGAATATAGTCTACATTAAATAGGTCCCTCATTTTCCCATCTTAGGGGTGGAGTTTTATCTCCAAATAAATATGGGATCACGTCTTAAGTATGTTACCGTTACAGCCTATTAAACTTCACTGGTGGACCAATAGAACCCCATAGATTTTTTCATAGGAGGTATATTTGCCATAGTTGCCACGCTTCGCAAACGGGTTGACAATCGCAGTTTTTATTTTATTTTTAGACGCTGATGCCCATCTCATAATTTGTTATCGTCTGTTGCCTCTTATGACACCTACGGGATAATATGGGATAGTGGATATTCTTACACCGCCACTACACTGTATATAAGTGTGTGTAATATGTGCATATTCTATAAAAAAAAATAATGACACGTGGTAAATTTAAAATTTTGTATAAAAGACAATATCTAATTTTGTATAAATATCAATATGAATATAATTTATTGTTGATTTTTTAAAAACCCCTCCACCGATTTCGATAAAATTTTAATGGGACCACCTGGGAAGTATACATATACCCTTTTAAACAAAAAAAGAATTTTCCAAATCGGTTCTGGTGTTTTTGAGTAACCGGTGAACATAAATTTAAAAAAATATTCTGACGAATTGACAACCTTTTCATTTTTTGAAGTAGTTTGAAAAACGGTTTAAAATTGACGAAATATCACGTAACATACATACAAAAAAATACAGTCAAGTAGAGTAGTCTTAGTCTCTTTTAACTATACAAAGGTCAACGATTTTAAGCAACTGCTCTTGTAAAGGTTCATAGCGGCCGCTGCTACATAGGTGAAGGGCGGAGCCGAGGCGACGTCCAGATGTCCGTTACTATTGCGACAGGAGATACGCGACGTGCGAAACACATCGAAGTGACGTCCGTTGCTCGTCTTCTCTACTAGCCTTTGAAGATAGCGGCGGTGTCTTCATGAATTTATACATACGGATATCGTTTTAAATACAATGAGGAGCCGATCTAACCAAACGATATTTGACGTGATCCTTTGATGGAACAGTTCATCGGGTCCTAAGTTAAATGCGAAAAGATGAACACCGTGCGGTTTAAGTAAGATGCATGACCTGTCTGTCGCCCTAGAAATAAAGTTACCTATGAGGGTTTCTCAACGTACAAAAAAGTTTAAGTAAGGGGAAACTACTAAGCATCACGGTTGTAAACATGGTAGTGGACTGTATTGTTGGTTTAGTGGTCGCAAACGCGTCTGCGGATCTTGAAGGCCCGAGTTCGAATCCAGGGTTGTTATCGAGTTTTTCTGTCACGGAAATTTCAGTAGCAGCTCGGAATCAGGAAGTTGACGGGGTATCACCACTGTGTTAAGCTGCTGCTGCTATTTTACGCTGGTATTCTGTGAGAGCGTGCTCCTTCCCCGGTCGAGCCGACCTATTCGTGCTACAACTATACTACTAATATAGCTGCAGCATGGCTCTACCACGTATACTAAATATCACCATCCCGAATAATGCCTACTGCCTCTCTCTACAACAGTGTTTCTTAAATAAATATCTGGAATAAGACCTCCCAAGCTACAAATAAAGACTTCGTCTAGTCAGAACTAATAGCAACTCGTTAAAGTAACAACAAAGTACAGCGAGCGTCGCCGGGCGACGTCATTAGTACACCGTCAGTACAAACGGGCGCATGAATGCGCGGCCGAGGGTTATCGCCAGTCTGCCCTTTTGTTTGCCGCAACGCCTTGTCCCTTTTGAGGGACAAATTCATATCTGTCTCGGCGCTTTATTCGAAATTAACATATTCATACACTAACAAGCAACTGGATTCTACTGTATTATGCAAAGATTTTTCACAATTGTTAATTTAACGGAGTATTTAAATAACTTTACATTTGGATGTTTAAATATGTTTATTGCAATGTAATAAGAATATTTTTAGGAATTTCATAGTGTTTAGTTGAACTACTAGTCACTACTAGTAAAGGCGGTTACTCACTTACCTGCCGCAGGGGCAATATAGGGTGAACAGCGATTGGGGCAATATAAGAACTGTCCCGACACTTACCACACACATGCCTGCCATTCAGTATGAGAGTGTACGTTTCGCTTATGGTTTGGGAATTCCCGAAAATTTCAGTCCCGGGACTCGGGACAGCTTATAATCAAAGTCCCGGGAATTCCCGGAACTTCGAGACTTTTAAGAAAAAGCTTTTTTGTTTTTTTTTTAAATGGGTAAGCCTTTTTTGAAAAAAATTATTGAGTTCATTTCTGGTGAAACGTACTAAAAAGAGACATTTTTTTGTAAAAATCAACAAATAATTAAACAGAAAATTTAATTTTATTAACTTTACCGTTAATTTCAGTCTTAATAATTTCTTTGTTTATTTCTTTTAGTCACACACAGATGCAATTCTAAACAGTTAAATCTTATAGTTATGAAACGAACTTAGTTAATAATTAAAACAAGTGCGAGTCGGACTCGCCCATGTAGGGTTCCGTAGCAGCAAGTAACATAATATAAAAGTTCTTATATTTCGTTATAACTTTGATCGATGTTTTAATAATAGTGTATTATTTTATTTTTATATTTGAGTTGATTGAATGAAAGGTAAATTGCGGTTAACGATTTATGACGCATTAAAAAAGAACTACTTACTAGATCTCGTTGAAACCAATTTTCGGTGGAAGTTTACATAGTAATGCACATCATATATTTTTTTTAGTTTTATCATTCTCTCTTTTTAGAAGTTAGAGGGGGGGCGACACACATTCTACCACTTTGGAAGTGTCTCTCGCGCAAACTATTCAGTTTAGAATAGAATAAGATTAGAAACCTCAGTATCATTTCTGAAGACCTATCCATAGACACCCCAACGTATGGTTATGATGAAAAAAAATTTGAGTTTCAGTTCTAAGTATAGGGAACCCCCAAAATTTATTGTTTTTTTCTATTTTTGTATAAAAATCTTAATGCGATTCACAGAATACATCTATCTACATACGAAGTTTCAACAGCATAGTTCTTATAGTTTCGGAAAAAGTGGCTGAGACAAACGGACGGACAGACAGACAGACATGACGAATCCATAAGGGTTTCGTTTTTTGCCATTTGGCTACGGAACCTTAAAAATCATACTAATTCTTAATAACTTTCCTATTATTTAGTAATTCTAGTATCTAATCATAGTTCATAAGCTCATTGTTAATTCTCATAATCACACATTTGTTTAATTTATTGTGTTGCGTATTCAGTAGTTACGTAGTAGACCAAGTAATTATTCATTAAACTAACACATGGCGCTAGGCTCCTTCAATTATTTGAAAATAAAAATGATTACATAACAATTTCGACAATCGTGTCTCGTCTCGAGTCTCGACCCGAAAGTCCCGGGACTCAAGACAACTAAAATTACGAAAAGTCCCGGGACTTCGAGACACGAGAAGTCCCGGGACTCAAACCCTAGCTCTAGCTCACCACACGCGTTGAGAATGGTGGCGGTTTTATCGAAATATCGATGAATCGGTATATATAGCCTTGGCGCTTTTTTATATAGAACTAGCTGGTACCTGGAGCGTTACTGCCACAGAAGAAATAATGGTGAAAATATCGTTTTAAATTTGGAACAATTATGTTGTTTAATTAGGAATGATGATAATACATTCATTGAAGTTGAATGATAAATTACTTTCAAATTTTTTTCGTACGACACACTCGTCACCCACTGTAAGTTAATTGTACTATGCCTATAACCTTCCTGTAAGTTCAAGCCATAATTTGACAAAATTTTACCGCATTTTGTTAACGGTATGGCAACGCATAAAATACGAACAAACAAAAATTATTTTTTATATATTAGATAAGGGTGACAAATGAGCACAGTCCACATGATGGTATGTGGATACTGTGGCCCATAGACACCCATATTTATCGATAAAACAAATAATTAATTAACAATTACTACTATAATATAGTCTTTAAAATCTGCAGCATGACTCTACCACGTTCAAAAACGTTACAAAGTTCAAATAACGTTCTTACTGCGATGCTACCGCAAAAAAGGCAAAAAGGAGATACTGGGTGAAGAAGCCGCTCTTTATACACTTCTATCACCAGTGTCCAAATTTCACATTCTTTATTGATATACATTCAAACGTGTACTCACACGTGTGCTCCGCGCGAAAGTCGCTAATGAACTGATTGAAATTTTCACAATTGCACTACACACGTGGTAGCGGCAGCTACGATCTAGGGAGCAAAGAAGGTCTTGCGCCCCTGCCACCCCGTCACAGGCCTGACTTAGAAAATTGCCCCTCCTTGCATACACACATCACAATTAAGGAGGCAATTAAGGGTCATCCCCACTCCTACACCCAAGATTGCCCCTGCAGCAGGCAAGTGAGTAGCCGCCTTAAGCGCGCGCTTTAAAATTCACAGTACGCGAGCAACTTCTTACGTGGTAGAGCCATGCTGCAGCTATATTAGTAGTATAGTTGTAGCACGAATGGGTCGGCTCGACCGGGGAAGGACCACGCTCTCACAGAATACCAGCGTCAAATAGCAGCTTCATGCTGCTGTGTTTCGTATGGTGAGTGTAGAGAAGCGGAGACCCTTTTTACTGGAAAAGAGGCATTCCATCTTAGTCCTCACGGGTAACAACGCATCTGCATTTTGATTCGCTAACGAGGATAAATGTAGATGTCTATGGGCAACAGCAACCACTTACCATCAGGTGGACTGTGTGCTCGTTTGTCACCCTATCCTATAAAAAAAAGCCGGGTTCGATCCCCGTCGGCACCAATGAAATTGTTAATTGCAATTTTAAATGCTGATTTACCACGTGCTCGGCGGTGAAGAAAAACATCGTGAGGAAGCCGGCATGTCTGAGAAATTAAGAAAAAAAATTTCGAAGACATGTGAGGTTCGCCAACACGCATTGGGACAGCACAGAGCAGCGGACATTTCCTTACCCTAAAACCCTCTCAGAAATGAGAGAAGGACAGTGCCCAGAAGTGGAACGTATATTAACTTTAACTTTACTATTAGTTTATTAATTTAAGATTTTAACTATTAGTCTTATTATTTATATCGTGCTAGTAAAGTGCCGTATACATAATATATTTTATAGCGCTGTAGGTAATGTCCTCCTGAACTAATTTGGGTCACGGCGTCCAGACTCAACGGAGACTAGCCATCTGCGCAGAAAATGATTATAGTGCACGAGTTTTTGCGCAAGCACACTCTAATCCCTCACTCTCATTGTCCGCTTGGACGGTAATCCGACACGACCGGAGAGAGGTAAAACGCAAGACCAAGGAATTTGCGTACTTTCCGAGGCACGGGAGTCAAAGCACGCCAACTTCTTGACTCCGGGCTGCTACTGAGAATATCTTGACAGATAAACCCTGATTTTGGCCCGACCAGGGAATTCAAACCCGTGATCTCAAGATCAGCAACCGCGTTTACACTAGATCAATGAGGCAGTAGTGCTATAGGAATGGGAGGGATAAAGTTTACACTCGTAGAACTCAAATTCAATACCAGTACGGACCGAACCGGACTTTGATAGAACCGCAATTAATTAATCTATCTTCATTGCTTTTCGAAACTATAAATTTATACTTACTTAGATTTAAGTAGGAAGGAAAGGGCGTCTATCTTAATTACTACACAACTTTACCTAGGTGGTCCTCCACTAAATAAAACCGTTAAAGTTAATCTTACATTAAATGGTACACACCGTAGAGTTTATTTATTTATTTATTTAACCTTTATTATACACCTTATAGTAAGGGATATGAAGGGCGGACTTGATGCCTTATTATGGCATTTTCTACCAGTCAACCCTGGATGATTTGGGACACTGTGGCAGGTGTAAATATTCACTTCATAAATAGGTAATAAAGATATAAGATACAATAAAATGCAAATAAGACTATAGAATAAATAGAATATAGTCAGTAAAAATATACATAGGTAGTGTGTTTCAAAGAGTAGCCAAATATTAATCTTAAGTTGAAATATATAAATTATGATATTATACCGTTATTGCAGTTTTTGAAAATACGTGTAAATAAGTTTTCTACTTTTATTTGAAATTATATCAAATTGAATGTAATTTATGGGCAACAACATTTTTGTCTACCGATCGACCCTTACGAATGTGTGCGCGCGCAGTAAAATGTAGTTATTTTTCACCTGGCGTAAAGAGATGGTTACACTGCAATCTATCGGAAGTCATAAGATCTTCCCGGCATTTCCCACAGTTGCTTTTTACGATACCCACGGGACGTAGTGGAGTAATGGATTCTCCTACACCATCCACATATGGTAAAGCATTCCATACAAAAAGGTTTCCCACATTCATCTCGCTAAGCAGCCGCTTGATAAATGCAGAAGTGATTCCTTCGCATGCTTATCCTACTTATTTCACTAGTCTGTGGAAAACAGATTCATTTTTTGAAGGTTTTTATCATCATTCGGTACCAGAGCTTCGTTCATCGCAATAGGTAAGAGGTATAGGTTCGTACTAATATTAACGAGTTGAAATAAAGATATCTTGTAGTATAAATATTAAGCCTCTATCCCTAAAAGTACGAGAGTGGTCAGTGGTAACTCGGGGAATGGGGTTCACTACGAGCAAGCCATACTTCAACTGTTGCGCTCAATGATTGAGATATATATACCCACTGTCGTACTGAACACAGTTCCCTAAAATAACTTGAATTAAAAAAAATTTAAATCCCGCGAAACAAAAAGAGCTGATGATCTTCAAACGGCTGAACAGATTTTCTTGAAACATAGCTAAGAACACTCCCGATTAAGACACCTTTCAAATGAAAAAAAAACTGAATCAAAATCGGTTCATCCGTTCAGAAGCTATGATGCCACAGACAGACACACAGATACACATATAGACACACACACACTACAAACATATAACACCGTTCTGTTTTCGTCGGAGGTTAATAAATGAAAACTACCGGTGTAACTAAACGACAGGCACTGGAACCGTTATCGTTTCAGCCTATTAAAGTTCACAGCTGAACATAGGTCTTCTCCACAGATTGCCTCATATTATCATTTTTGATTTTGGGGGATATTTGCCATAGTTGCCGTAATTGCAAGCGGGTTAGTAACCGCAGATTTTTTTTTTTTAGTCGTTATTAGGAAGACGCTGCTGCCCATCTCCACATTTGTTTCCTTCTGTCGCCTCTTACGACACCCACGGGATATGGGGTAGTGGATGTTCTTACACCGCCAATAAACGACAAGCAGTTTGTTCCATAGCCCTCCCAGAGAGGCGTGCGTTCAGCAATGGGAGGTTGCAACTCTACTTTCGACTTTAACTGTCAAGCACAGCCCACCGACTGCGAAGTGATATTTCTTTAGAGCTATTACAAACTGTGAAATATATTAAGGCATATATAGCGCTATTTAGAACTATAAATAAAGGAATTTATAGCGGCAGCTGGTAACTACAGGTAAGATCAGCGAGGCCGTCCGTCACGAACGCTTAAATCACGGTAAACGCGCAACAGCGATATCGACGGAGGCGCGAGCTAACTCGCGACCTATTTCGAAGCGCGTGCGCGAAGCTAACATCGATGTTTATTTGTATTTTAGTATTCATGCACATGATTCAAATGAACGTGCAGTTGGTAGATAAAGTAGTTATCCAGTAAAACTACACATTTCTGCAAATTACAAAATATGGTCTTTTTT
Organism: Parnassius mnemosyne; assembly: GCA_963668995.1. Taxonomy (NCBI): domain Eukaryota; kingdom Metazoa; phylum Arthropoda; class Insecta; order Lepidoptera; family Papilionidae; genus Parnassius; species Parnassius mnemosyne. The sequence goes on from CAVLGL010000093.1 coordinate 11,992,307, forward strand.
TTATAGGATAGGGTGACAAACGAGCACACAGTCCACCTGATGATAAGTGGTTGCTGTGACCCATAGACATCTACATCTATCCTCAATAAAGACTCAAGATGCAGATGCGTTGTCACCCGTGACGATTAAGATGGAATGCCTCTTTTCCAGTAAATAGTGTCTCCGGTTCTCTACACTCACCATACGAAACACAGCAGCGTTAAGCTGCTATTTTACGCTGGTATTCTGTGAGAGCGTGGTCCTACCCCGGTCGAGCCGACCCATTCGTGCAACAACCGTAATATAGCTACAGCATGGCTCTACCACGTATAAAATGTTTATTTTATCTCTTAATAGCATGCAAAGCAAAAAAATAGCGATCCATTCGTGTTACAACTATGCCAGAAATATAGCTGCAGCATGGCTCTACCACGTTTGCATGTAGGTATTCCGTCTTTTCCTTTGGCACCTCACAGTACTTTGACACTTCCTGAGTACTAAGATGGAATGCCTCGTTTCCAGCAAAAAGAGTCTCTGATTCTTTACCCTTACCATACCAGATTTAAGCTGCTATTAACGTTGGTATTCTGTGAGAGCGTAGTCCTTCCCGATCGAGCTGCCCCATTCGTGCTACAACTATCACGCTGCACCCTGGCTCTACCGCGCATGATAATGTAAATAAAAATATTCGTATTACCTGAGTTAAAAAATGTAGCCGTTTTATTTTTTAACATTTAAACGCTGTTTGTATGATATTGTCATAAAAGTTACCACCATTAACAGCAACTTTAAGCTTTTAAACTACCGTTGGCGAATCTTTTTAGACGATCGCATCAACCGACTTCATCGCGACGCTATCTTAGTCGCTGTGTTGTTTATGATGAGCGTACCTTATTAAGCTTTATATTTTTTTAACGCTATAAATCCCAGGCTCTATAGCAAAATAACATTTGCGCTCAAAGGAAAATATAGCTTTCGAGAGAAAATTACATAAGTCCCGATAAACGCTCCCATCAACATATCTTGTAATCGTGAGTAGGAACCGGCACTGCCATTATGAATTGCATTGTATATTGTTATATTATTATTTTACTTTAACAATAAATAAAGCCACTTAAAAAAAGTTTCATATTTAGACTATCATTGACAAACGTTATAAAATATATTATTAAGGCCCCTAAAGTTTTATTTTGAACACCGTTGCACTTAATGATTTCTTATGTTTACGCGAACACTACACATTTTAATAAAACTAGGTTTTACGGATTTTATCGCGTATATCAACTTATTTGATAATTGTTGAACCTGATAGTTTTATCACCTATAAACCCACTAATGGCCGAATGTTTATCTAATATTTATATATATTATTATATCCGAAAGAAAAAAAAGGGAGTGTAAGTATCCTTTCGCCGTGTAGTGACGATGGACAGCAGCATCTTACTGATAACAACTCAGAAATAATAATAAGACACCAATTTATGACTTTAGATAGGTTGTAATTAATGAAGAAAAAATTGAAGATTCCGTTATGCCACCAAAAGACAAAGCAAGGCCTGATCAAATGTTTTATCAGGCCTTCCTTCCTTCGTGGACTTTCCAATTATAGAAGTAATGAAATTTTAAAAAATTCTACGTCGCTACCATACGAAAAAAAAATAGAGAACGTCTCTGAGGCATTAGCGTCAAAGGTATACTCGTAAGTGTTCGAAATACCGCAAATCGCAGCGAAAACACGACGTTAGATCGCGCGTGCCGATGCTATCGTTCCCGCTGGGTTACGTTGTTTACGGTCAGACGGGATTCGACACGCGACATGCGATCTCGTGACCCCACTGATGGAATAGGTTCAAATGCGCCGTAAGGTGGAACAGGTTGAAAAGAATACGGTAATCCGATAGCGATTGAAACAAACCCGACGGGTTTAAACTCTGTAGAAACGTAACATTTTTGTGCTTTTTTTAGCAACAACGTCTCTTTAAATTTGCATATTATATTTAAAATATTCTCGTTTTATAAACATTTTATTGTTTTATAAGATATTGCAGCACCGTATAGTGGCGGTTTAAGAATATCCACTACCTTTTATATTTTATAAAATTTCTTGAAGTTGTATTGACAAAAATGTCTGTGTCTAGCTTCGATTTAATATTAAGGCATAATTATTTAAAAAAATAACAGTTATTTATGTTTCATTGCAGTGTAGCGGCGGCGCACTGTGGGAAAACCGTATGTGTTTTGTCTCAAAACTTCGTATTTCAGTTGTTTCAAAATGAATTAAGTAATTTTACATACGTATACATAGGATTATATATATATATATATATGATTTTTATAGAAAATTTAATAAAATATTTAATTGACCCTAATAGATAAAATACCATTATATAAAGTTGTGTGGTCAAAATTTCACCACAATATATATCAAATTCAAGATATAATTTTTTTTGACCACAGGTAAATTAGGTCTTGAGAACTGTTTAAAATATCTCATTTCAATAAATTTATAAATACACCGTCTAGCACGCAGCTGGCAGCAGCATGGAGATATTTTATAAAAAAATAAAAGATTTTAAAAATTTGAATTTTATCTCGCGATGTATTATGGAGCCATCCGTATCAAAAAAAGAGCAAGTGCAATTTTTTTTTATCCTTAAACAGAGTAATGTGTGAAGATCTTAATGCAATAAATACCTCGACATCGGCAAGCATCGGTAAGAGTCAAATCTCTTGTTTAAAAAAAAAGTGTAATAATATACCATATTAAACTATGTATTGGTTATTTTTTTGTTTAATTAACTAATATAATATTATTTACGATGAAATTTGGAGAAGTTATATAAGCATTCCGAAAATGTATAATATTTATACCTATACTAATATGGAAAACTTTCGAGTAATGTGGCATTGAATCGTAATGACGTATTTCGTCAAAATCGTCTAATCGAATATGACTAAGATTTGATGCTCTTTTATACTTATTTTAAACATACAAAATAAAATAAAAATAACCAAAAAGAAACTTTATTTATTAGGTCCTTACATATGAAATTAGCGTTTTGTCGTACTGACCACTTTGATCTGAAATATCTCCTCTATCTTTGGTTAATAATTCCAAGTTCAAATTTATAAATTCATTTAACTGGTACATTTGAGTTTTGAAAACAGTCATTCATTTGTTTTTTACCTTATTATTTTTTTCTTTGGCGTCGCTTATTACCGCACAATGGAAAACATGAAATATCGGTATATTTACGAGTACGAGTTCTACCGTGGCACCAGTGCTCCAGAAACAGCTCGAAGGATTAATGGTGTGTACAGCGCTAGTGTCGCAAAAGAAAGCACGGTACGTTTTTAGTTTCAACGTTTTCGTTCTAGAAATTTCGACCTTCAGATCCAAGCCCGTGGACGGCCGGAGACCAAAGTGGGAAAAGAAGAATTAAAGACTATTGTGGAAGCGAATCCATCACAAAGCACTTCAGATATAGCTGCAGGGTTCAGGGTAAGTGATAAAACTTGAAGCAAATCGGGAAAGTAAAAAACTTAACGACAAACTACTAACACGCGTCGACTACTTTGCTCAACCGACACAATAATGAAGGGATTTTAAATCGAATCATTACTTGTGATGAAAAGTGGATACTGTAAGATAATCGGAAGCGCTCGTCGAAATGGCGGAAGCCCGGAGACCCAGCTAAATCCTGCCCTAACCGAAAATTGACTCAAAGAAAGTTATTTGTGAGTGTTTGGAGGACTAGCGCCGGTGTCGTTCACTACAGCTTCCTAAAATCTGGCCAAACGATTACGGCAGATATCTATTGTTAGCAATTGAAAACCATAAAGGAAGAACTAGCTGCTAAACAACCGAGATTGTTCAATCGCTCTAGGCCACTGCTGCTTCACGGCTACGCAAGACACACACACTGCACAACAAACAACTACTAAGTTAGATGAGCTACAATTGGAATGTCTGCGACATCCACCGTACTCCCCGGACCTTGCTCCAACAGATTTTTTTTTATAGGATAAGGGTGACAAACGAGCACACAGTCCACCTGATGGTAAGTGGTTGCTGCGGCCCATAGACATCTACATCTATCCTCTGTTACAAATCAAAATGTAGATGCGTTGTCACCCGTGAGGACTAAGATGGAATGCCTCATTTCCAGTAAAAAGGGCCTCCGGCCACCTGCACTCACCAAGCGAAACGCAGAGGTAAACCTCTACTTCACGCTGGTTTTCTGTGAGGTCGTGGTACTACCCCGGTTCGAGCCGGCCCATCCGTGCGACAGCTTAAGCTGTCGCACGGATGGGCCGGAATTTTTTCCGGAATTCGGACAACTTCTTACAAAGAAAAAAAATTCAACTCCGATGCGGCAGTCCAAACCGCCTTCAAAGAGTTTATTGATTCTCGCCTCCATGTTTTTTTTAGTAAATCAATGAACTACATATGAGATGGCAAAAGTGCATAGATAACAACGGTGCATACTTTGATTAATTAAATATATTTTACAAAAAAAAAAGACTTTATATTCCTCCCGTACAAAATGCCAATTTCATATGTAAGGACCTAATATAATAGTATATTAATTTATAATTTTCATCACGTAACAATGACTTTCGTTAAAAACATTTATGAGACGGCTTTGTATGGGGCTTTCCCATAGTGCTGCGTACGAGAATTCACTACCCCTCTTCGATGGTGTAAGAGGCGACAGAAACAGGAGGTGGGCACCAGCTTCTTCTTGATAAGAGCAAAAATTAATAAAAAAAACATGCGTGAGTGCCGTGGAACATTCGGTTGGAACGAAGTTCCTTTCGTAGTATATTATTATTGATAAACGTATTATATTATTGATTAACAAATACAAATAAATTAATTATTAGCGTATATTAAAAGGAAGCGCCATTTAAAATAAAATTAATAGAATCAGGCGTTACTTTGCGGAAATCCATTATAGCATTATATCCAAGATTAGCCGCTTAGCGGTTAGCCACCGTAGAGTCTATATCACCTGAGGATGCCTCGTGTAGAGGCGAAACACGTGTCGTATTATCGTCAGTGGTGTGTCTTGCCTAGTGTAGTGGTGTTGGGAGTAGCGGTGCTGGGGATAGTGCACGCAATTGAGGGAGGGCGGGAGGTGCTTCTTCATACTAGGTAAGACACATCATTTTATTTTATAACGCGGATATTTGCAAAGTAAATTTTTGTAATAGCTTTTATTTAAAATAAAATTTCTTTTATGGCAAGATAAGAAAAAGTGCGAGAGAGATGAATATTATTCCATCTTGCTTCCTTATAGCTGCCAAGGCCGTCTACACTACGTCAGTAGAGGTCGTGACGGAAAAATCTTACACATTTTTTCGCCTAGACTTCCGATAGGCTGTAATGTATGATATGGTTGCTTATACCTACACCGTGGCCCAAGATAAAAAAGTTACAGCCTATATACGTCACACAGCTGGGCACAGGGCTCCTCTCATTTCTGAGCGAGTTTTATGGCAAGCACAATTAATAATTATAGCACGCATCGTGCTATAATTATTAATTGGATGAAATTAGCTGTAAAATTAAAAAGTAACAAAAATAATGGGGTAACTTAATCATGTTGAATTAAAACTAAATCTACCACAAATACATAATACTGTGTCCGTCCCGCTGCCCCGAACTGTTGGCAAACTTCGCATGTCTCCGAAATAAGTTTTTTTCTTAGACGTGCCGGTTTCCTCACGATGTTTTCCTTCGCCGCCAAGCACGTGGTAAATCAGCACTTAAAATTGCAATTAACAATTTAATTGGTGCCGGCGGGGAAAGAATCCGAGTTGCTTGTGTACTGTGAAATTTACAGCGGGCGCTAACCATCTGAGTTACCACGGCTGACGGCCCAAGATAACAAAATTTAAAATTTGAAAAACGTTTAAGCCGACACATACAAAAATTATCCCACAATCCGCACACCAAAGTGAGAAAAATACCACGAGAATATACAGCGTATAGTAAATGTTGATCTTCAATTGGTAAAATAAACACATGAAAGCAGAATTGCTTACGGAAGAACACTAATAAGTTCGTTTTGATAGAGACAGTCGCATGCTTTAACAACGACCCGCATTGAACAAATTGGTAAAATATCGTACTCTCTGACATAAGTAATTTACTATAGAGTAATTCCATATTAACCCAAATGACAGGATCTGGACATCCTGGGTAGTACGGAAGTTGCTGCAGTTTTACCACATCACTAAAACGCGGAAATAGTTTTGTCGAAACTTAAAAATGTTTGTAGAACAGGGTGTCAAAATAAACCGAGAAAATCACCGACAAAATATCAAGAACGTCCATGAATAATTCAACAAGTCTGTTCTCTATCTTACAGGGCCTTGAGTCAAACTTTAGCAAAAATAATTTTCCCGATTTCATCAGCTCCGTATAGCGTTGCCAAAGCGTGTGCGGCCAAATTAGACGGTGTCCGGCCTGTCCGACTTTTGTTAGGCTTTTTAAATTTGTCAGTTTTTACATTAATTTGTTATGTGTTGGTTTCATTGCATTGTGGGTAAACTGTATGCTAAGGTGTTAATTGAAAGAGTTATGGAAGAAACTAATGGAAAAATTTGGGATGTGCAAGCTGGATTTAGAAAGGGGATGGGGTGTACGAATCAAGTCTTTTCCATGCGCATGATAGCGGAGAAGTTTTTGGCTAAAAACCAGAAAGTTTTTTGTGCGTTCATGGACTTGGAAAAGGCTTATGACAGAGTGGACAGGAATGTGTTATGGCAAACACTGAACTCATTTGGGTTGAGCGCTGGCTTGATACAGGCATTAAGATCTCTTTATAGGGACTCTAGTGCTTGTGTCAGGATCAACGGGGTCTACTCGGACTGGTTTGGCATTCATAAAGGTGTCAGACAGGGATGTGTGGCTTCCCCGTGGCTGTTTAACTTATTTATGGACAGTTGTTTGCAAACTTTGAAAGTTGAAGAATGTGGGTTGAGAATGGGTGAGTCAACCGTCAAATGCCTTTTGTACGCCGATGATCAAGTCATATTTGCATCGTCGGCGGCCGAGTTGCAAATGATGGTTACTTTAATGAATTGGTCATTGAAAGAAAGGGGTATGAAAGTGAACGCAAGTAAGACGAAAGTGATGGTTTTTGAAAGAGAAGAAAGTAAAACTTTATGTGAAATAAGAATAGAAGGGGAGTTGATTGAGCAAGTGGATGAGTTTGTATATTTGGGATGTTTATTTAGCAGGGATGGTAGATATGATAAGGATATAGAACGACGAGTGAACGCAGGATATAGAGTGAATGGGGCTCTACACGCTATTATGAGGAGTCAGAATGTGTCAACTAAGGCACGTATGGCAATTCATAATGCTGTGTTAGTCCCTACTTTAATGTATGGTAGTGAAAGTTGGGTCTGGCAGAAGAAGCATGAGAGTAGAATAAATGCTGTAGAAATGCGTTCCTTAAAGAGTATGCTAGGGCTGAATCTGAATGACAGGGTGAGAAATAGTGTGATAAGAGAAAAGTGTGGTTTGCAAGATGACGTTGTGACAAGGATTAAGAAAGGAATGCTTCGGTGGTTTGGTCATGTAGAAAGAATGAACGAGGAAAGAGTGACAAAGCAAATTTATGTTGCGGAAGTGAACGGCAGGGTCGAGAAGGGACACCCTAGACGAAGGTTTATCGACCAAATCGGCGATACATTAAAAATGGGCCAGATTAGGAGTACCCTTAACCGACGAGCGTGTATGCGTAGATATATGGATGTAAAAGAGGCGAGAGAGGTGTGTCAGGATCGCGCCAAATGGAAGTCCGTAGTCTCTGCCTACCCCTCTGGGTGACAGGCGTGAGTGTTTATGTTTTTTATGTGTTGGTTTCCGCTCCGCACGCCTCACCTTGTTTCGCTAGCGCAAGCAAGCAGACTAGTATTGTCTTCCCCGCGTCCCTGCCGTCCCGCCGCTGTTCATCTCCAAACTCTCCAAAATAAACGTTTTTTTTTAATTTGTTTTCCATTGCAAATTGCAATAGTAGTTACTGCTGACTAGTATTACAATTATTCAAATTAATATTGTAATGAATATTAAATGCTTAATAATAAAAAAACCGATTCATTCAATTTTATTGTTGTTTCATTAGAATTTAAGAAGATTTTATAGCAAATAATAAAAAGGTCTTTTTTCCTTTAAAAAATAATTGTCATTTTATAATAAGACTAAAAAATTAAGGGTGTGCCTTTTTACCCAAATGTCCGGGTAAACTGGCTGATCTGTCCGCCTATTTGGTTTTAAGACCTGGCAACCCTAGCACCGTATATAGACGTGGAATAAAATATATTTAGAGGAAAGGCAGAATATTGTACAAAAATTACAAAACACGTATCTCCATTATTTTTAAGATCCGTAGGGTTTTCTTGTATAAAATAAGCTATATTTTTATATTTTTGTCACCTCTGAGGACGTAATGTCTCACAGCCTGTAGAATTGTAGATAGCTATACAGGTACCTTCTAACCTTCTGACCGGTACACAGCAGTACATTTACAGCAGCTTGGTGGCAGAAATAGATAAGAGGTAGCCTACTCAGTCCGACTCCTAGACCGAAAACAGTCGCACCACCTAATAAGTTAATTAACTAATTAAATAATTTTTAAGTTCACTTCTCGACGTTAATTTGAACTGCATATCTTATAAGTTTGACATAATAGCAAAACAAAAAAGAAGGTTCAAATTCAAATTGATATCGAATATTTACAGTTACCGCGACAGAAAGGCAAACTCACATACGAAACAGAAACACAATTGAACAATACAAGAAGGTAAATTTCGCATAATTCAACACTGGAAAGTAAATGAGAATAGAATATGATAGCACGTGTCGGCGGGATGCAAATGCGCGCGCATTAAAATGCAAGATGGCGGAAGCGCGCACGCGAGGTCGCCGGGTCGCGGTATCGCCACGCGCCATTGTCCGAGCTACCGAGCGGGGTTACCATAAAGAAGCTTAAAATAAGATTATAATTCAAATAGGAGAAAATATTAAACGCACGTAAATTTCCGCTGCGCAAGTTATCTCTAATATTTATCTGCCGGCCGGGCCACTAAAGCTGAAAATACGTCTACCCACATCGGCTTCGTATGACCTATATAAGTATACGTATCGGTTTAACAAGGATTTGGGGTAGGTTATAAAAAGTACTTATGATTATATTGTACCAAAAAGTGCCAAATTTCATTGCAATCTCTTCAACCAATTGAGTGTGATTGAATGGCTAACGTCCAAACAGAAAAAAAATTACATTTTTAATAATATGATAGAAACAATGGTCATATTTGTAAGATTTTTTTATTTTCATTTATTCATTCAATAAATGAAAATAAATAAAAGCTTTTAGAAAAATTTACTTCGCAAATATCCGCGTTATAAAATAAAATGATGTGTCTTACCTAGTATGAAGAGCACCTCCCGCCCTCCCTCAATTGTCCACAATTAATAACGCGGATATTTGCGAAGTAAATTTTTCTAGAAGCTTTTATATAATGGATTTCCGCAAAGTAACGCCTGATTCTATGAAAATAAATAAATCTTACAAATTTTAAAATTACAGCCTATCAAAAATATACTTATGAACAAAGGTCTCCCCGATAGATTTTCTCACAGGAAGACGTTTGCCATAGTTGCCACCTTTGGCGCAATTTTTGAAGTTATACTTCTTTTGGGGCGTTTGAGAAAAATGATGAGAGTGGCAGCGCCACTTAAAAGTGAGGTATAATACTTGACAGATTTCATAGTAGGGAAGTTAATTTGTTCGAAAAATGTAAAGGTTACTTTTTTCTCTGTAAGCTATATTTTATTCTATTAATACGATTAAAAATAAATAAACTAAACCACTATTCATAAAAGTAGAAAAATTAAAATAAATTTAAAAATGTGCAAAAATTTAAAGAGCAAACCACTGAGGCATTGTTTTGTTTATATATAATACTCTTGAAACTGGTAAACTTTTATTAAAAACCAACTTTTTTTATAGGATAGGGTGACAAACGAGCACACAGTCCACCTGATGGTAAGTGGTTACTGTGACCCATAGACATCTACATCTATCCTCAATAAAAACTTAAGACGCAGATGCGTTATCATCACCCGTGAGGACTAACATGGAATGCCTCTTTGCCATTAAAAAGGGTCTCCGGTTCTCTATACTCACCATACGAAACAAAGCAGCGTTAAGCTGCTATTTTACGCTGGTTTTCTGTGAGAGCGTGGTCCTTCCCCGGTCGAGCCGACCCATTCGTGCTACAACTATACTTCTAATATAGCTGCAGCATGGCTCTACCGCGTAAAAGACTACTCAATTAAATTCCACTGTGTAACAAAAAACTTTACCTCACTGTCAACTAGCGACATCTGGTGAGCAGAAAATTATTAGACCTCATTGTCTCTCAAGTTTTTTTTTTATTTTGTCACGCTAAAGAAGTATAACTTCCTACGTGCGTATATAAGTACACACATATTTTTTTATTATTCTGAGTTGTTATCTCCTGTTTCAATCTCCCTCTGTCGTTTGTTACGATCCTCGCGGGATCATATGGGGTAGTGGATTCTCGTACGTCACCACTACACGTGATTAATTCATTTTTATTATTTGTAACGTATTTTGTACAAAAATTTACACCCACATCGAAGACATTTCCTCCAAAATTTTATATTAGATCAAGAACACTAAAAGTTATAACGTTATGAGATTATGACCCAAAGGTCCCATAAGAATAGTCTAACATAATTTAAAATTAAAAATTTTGTACAACCGACTTCAATATAAATTATTAAGAATAACTTAAAAACTATTGGTCAGACCTTGATCTATTTATATAGGACTAAATGAGAAGCACCAGCTTTCAAATAAAAAAAGAATCATCGAAATCGGTTCACTTAGAAAAAAGTTATGAGGTAACACACATTAAAAAAAAAAGAACATACAGTCGAATTGAGTGCCTTCTCCTTTTTGAAGAAGGTTCCTAGTGTAACAGTGGTGCGAAATGGAAGCTTCTCCTTCTTACTATCTAGTATCTATTCTATGGATTTCAGTTAAGAAAACCCATTAAATAAAACTAATAAAATATCCAAGCGGATATATAGATCTATGGAATGCCATGTATAGAATATTACACATTCGTAAAATTTCTCACGTACGTGTCGCGAAATTCTATAGCTATAACATCATTAGCCTGGTATCTGTGTTGACTAATGCAACTGATGATGTGCGTAGTTCAATTCCGAATTGCGATAGTATTCGGATATCGCCACTGAGGTAAAAATCAATTAATAGAATCAGAAGCATTTCATACTTGCACTGCATACTTTTAGTTTTTATTTAAATAAATTATAGTTTAAAAACTAAAGAATCACGCCAAATAAAATTTTTATTCTAATCATCTTGATCAGGATACTAGGATGAAGTTATTAAATTATTGTATTGTTATCGATCTTTGATAAGAGTGCAAATTTTCAAGTCAATCGGGCGTCTTGTGGTTAGTGAAAACTACATTCAAAGAATCGTTACATATATAGATACACGCGAATCTCACAAAATCGTGTTAAAAAGTCACACCTACATTAAATTTTCTCCTGTATATTGTTGGCATTTTACAAATGCATGTGCAATGTGTATAATGTAGACTCGAATCAATTATTATTTGTAGAACGTAAAAATACTTGCCCCAAGAATCGAAAGCGCGTTCGTCGGTGCCGTAACCAAACTCTTAATCACAGCACTACCGAACTGATATTACTGTGGTGTAGGTGTTAACACGAGAAAATCATTATCCAAAACCCAATAAACAACTGAACTATGTCGCATGGTCACCCCGACCATATCCTCTCACGATCCGCTAAATCGCAACTTACAATGCCACAACTCGGACCGCTTGAACTGGAATCCCGGTTAAACACTCCGTAGTGCGGAGAAACACTCCAATTATTTACTTAAGTAATGAATTCTTTCAACTCTAAAGGCTTTTGCACTAATGAAGCAAATAGCCTCGTTTAAGTTATTTATTTCAGAGATTAAAATAAAGGCATGTTTAATAAATATTAGTTTTGTACATTACAAAATTTGGGGCTAAATTCGAAGATTTAATGTTACATGAATAATAAAGCTATAAATAATTATAATGCGATAGCAGCGATCTATTAATAAGAAAGTATGTACATTTTCATTATTAAGCGCTTTAAAGTATTATTATTATATAATGCACTCCCTATTCCCTCAATCTCACAGTCCGATGAGACGGTAAACCGACACGACCGGAGAGAGACCAGGCGCAGGACCAACGACTACGACTTTCCGAGGCACGGTGGTGGGACACCGCCAACTTCCTGACTTCGAGCAGTTACTGAGAATTTCTTGACGGAAAAACTCAATAACTGATTATTTTTGACCAGAGACCTCAACAACTAGACCAACGAGGCAGTGTGCTTGCGCATACACTTAGACACTATAATCCCGTCCCACGACGATGGCTGATCTCCGTTCAGGCTGACCGCCGTGACCGTAATTCGGTCTGAAGAACATTATTTACTATAAAATGCAATTCCTCCTCCTCCGTCCTCTGAGTTGAAGACGCATCTGTGACCTCCTAAGGACTTCAGTAGCTACTTACCAGCAGATGGACTACTAATTCGTTACTACAAATTTATAAAAAAAGCTTTTAAAACATAAAATTAGATTCTTAGTCGAGGATAAGTATAAGTGTCTGTATGTCACGGCATCCACAAACCATCAGGTGAACGGGAAGCTCGTTTGTCAACCATATTTTAAACAGGTGGTAAAATAAACAATTTTGTTCAGCCGACTTCAATACATATAAAATGAGAACATCATCAATGTAGTCGAAGTCAATTAAATACGCATTATTAAGGATAACTCAAAAACACCAAAGCACCAGCTTTCAAACAAAAAAGGAATCATCAAAATTGGTTCATCTAGAAAAAAGTTCTGAGGTAACACACACAAAAAAACCGTTTAATTGAGAACCTCCTCCTTTTTCGATGTCAGTTGAAAACAAAAACATAGCAATCGTGATCGAATTGATAACTTTCTTTTTTGTCGGGTAACTACCCTATATAATTAAGTCTATATACTATAGCGAGCTCATTAAAACACGTCGGAATAACAGATTCCAATCTACGGCACCGATTGCGTGTTAAGTTATACAAATTAGCAGAAAGTATGAGGAGCAACGTGGCACGCACATTTTGTATTAATAAGGCGCGATTATCAATACAATTAAACGCATATTGATTTAAATGATGTCAATCGACGGCATGATACCTCAATTAAGAAGTAAATATTAATATTCATTACACTTAAGCATAGCGTTGCATGCCGATAACCGTTGAAACAACTCGTTTATAAAACTAGCACCTCGTATATTATTTATACACTTCCAAACGATAAGAAAAAATTAAAAGAGAATGATGGTTTGCTTCGTAGAATTAAACCTCAACCTGTGTTAAACCGTTACCGTTACAGTCCATAAAGTCTAATGTTGATCATAGGTACTCAACTTCAAATCCTACGTACTCCAGGTTTCTGCAAACCACAAAGAGATATTCCTCGCTCGCGTTTTCTGGCCCTCTGGGGTAGTATTTCGCCGATACAGGGACGCGCCAAAGAGAAAGTTAACTAAATAGTGTTATGTCTATTTTTGATATGTCGGAGCGTCTATAAAATATCACTTGGATCGAGGTGGAAATGAGGGTATATCGAGAAACCCCCACTTGTTTGTGCAGTATAAAGTTAACTGTAGGTGCCGTGCGCGAGAGATTCCGCTCATGTCAATCTACAAGTGTGGTCATTCTACTAGTGCTAAGATAGTGTCGTGGTTCTGTCCGTTGTTGTAATTATTTTAGTGTAGGCAAGGAGGAATGGTGTTACTGAGAGGCTGCCCTGTATTACATTGAGATCAGTAGTGTTGCTGTTGGTTTACATATTTTGGTGTTATCATGTAATTACGTACCTCACGTTACACTGGTGTGTAATTGGGGCGGAGACGTGTTACGGTGTGGTCAAACTGTAATTTCACTATACTTAATGTACCTTGTCTTATTACTGATAAAGATGAAACTGCGTAAGCAAGAGAGCAAGTTGAACATCCGCTCTCACACTTTTATTATTTTTAACAATTAACGCTATCCTGATGTATTTCTGAGATCACAAGTGGAATCCTTCTATTGTATATATTTAGGTTATATATTTAGGTTAAAGTATATATTTCTATGGTCCAATGTTATTTATTTTGAGTGCTTGATGCCTGAAATAAAGTAATTATATACTATATAATTGTATAGGTCTATCCCATATTCCTCTATATCGCATTGCCTCATAGGGAGATATTTACCATATTTGCTACGCTTCGCAGGTGGGTTGGCAACCGCGGTTGTTATTTTTAGAGGACGCTTCTGAAATTAAATCAATCTCAATATTAAGAATGTTTTAATTTTTAAATAGGGTTATATGCAGTTTCTATCTATTTTTATCTTATGGGTTTAAAAAAAAAACCATACTAAACAGTTTTATAAAGGGGGAAAAAACGTCTATGAGGTGGAACATGCCTAAGCGAAGTCTTGGATCACTGTCCTTTGGAACAGACAGTGAAACGACACCACCGATGATTATTTTCGCTCTAAAGAGAATGCGACCAGACTTTCAAAAGTCAGTGCCTAATGAGGGTATTGGCTTATTAGAAAATAGGTGGATGAAGGCAGAGCTTTTTATCCATTACAAACAAAATATCTTTAATTCAGTCTTACAATAAAGAATATCACTTTTTCAGTAATTCTTTTTGTAGATGGTCGTAAGTGTCACACCAATCTCTCATAATCCCAAGTCGTGGCATAATACTCCTAGTCTTTTACCTGAATGCAATGACTATTGCAACCAGATGATATCACTATATTTCGACCCATCAAAGCTGTGTGGCGTAAGACTGCGTTTCCGCCAGAGATGTGCGAGAATGCGTAGCGAGGGATGTTTGTTAAGAACCAATAGAATCACTTCATTTACCTAGCTTCGCTCAGTGCAGCTGTAGTGGAAACAGCTCAGCAAAGCGAGGTTTTTGTACATACAAAACAAGGGTGTGTCCGAAGGATGTATTGCGAGGGACGTGTTCGAGGGCTATGTGCGAGGCATAGTTGCCAACCGTATTCATACGATCTTTTTGGCCCTAGTAAGATGTACGATCATGTATTCGAAATCGTACGCAAAATATACGATCTTTTCAAATCTTATAATCTTTATAACAAAATAAAAGGGATAATTGATTAAGTTCATTTTATCGATATGAAAAATCAATGACTTCAAAATTGAACGAGCTCTAAACTTTTCTTTGTATTTTTTATGAACGTATCCAATCCAATAATTTTTTAAACTCTCTATAGGTACCACTCGCACTTTATAAATACGCAGCGTACTTAGCACTTCTTATTAGTTTGTGGTATTATACTATTCCGTCAACTCGCCGCCGATTAAGGAATTCCTCACTATCTTTATTTTTGAGTTCTTAGCAAAATACGATCTTTTCCAGTTTATGGCACGATCTCCTAAACAATAAAGTTGGCAACCCTGGTGCGAGGTATATGTTATCTGTTACGCTACACATGGTCGCACCGCTCAGCGATCTAGCACATCTCTAGTGGAAGGAAACGCTCACATCGTTCCACAGCCTCGCTAAGCATTATCGAACCGCCTAGCTACCTCGCACATCTCTGGTGGAAACGCAACCTAAAGCTGTCATCGAATGGCGGACAAACAATTTGACAAAAATGTTACTAAAACAGATGTGGGGCCGGCCTATATTGGCAATAATTTCACCGAAGTTAAATAAATCCAAGTTTTGAAATGGTTATGTTGATTGTGCCTATTTAGTCCAGACAAAGTGCCCTCTAAACCACAGGAAGTAGTCATTTTAGATGATCACAGATCCGTGCATATAAATTACCAAGCATTTGAAGAAATTGTCGCACCACAACTGATAAGAAAAAGAGAAGCAGAGATCGATGTATCAGAAAGAAAACTAGCCCTAATGTATTTTATCAACTTAGTAGACAAAATTTGAATTTGTTGGAGTTTGAATGTCGAACCAAACAAAAATATTTTAGAAAGCCCTAAAAAAGTTTTTAAAGAGTTTTTTCCATTTCCAAAAACACATATTAAAAAGCGAAAAGCAGGTTAACAACACCGTTATTTGTGCTAACAAATGAAGATTGGGAGGCTGCGGAGTTAAAAAAAAATTATAGCAAGAATGGAAAAAGCAGAATTGAATTGCTCAGCCAAATATACAAACAAACTGACAAACAAAGCAAAAAAAAAACTCTGACGTTATAATGCTCTCAAAAGTTTAAGTAATACAAATATATATACAATAATATACTGTTTTGTTTTGCCAATCAATATACTGTTTACACTGCGTATAATATCTTTCTTTTTTAAATACTTTAGAAAAAAAGGGTGGGGAGTGGGGGCACTGGGGGATTTTCTTCTGTATGGTTTAAATCCGTAAATTCAATAAAATGAATTATTTTTTCTTTTTCTTTATTAAATACCTTACCCCCCACAGTAGGATTTTCTACAGTATCGTGGAGGTTGTATTAATACATAAATATCAAAACGACAAAAATCCAGACCCGGAACAATTATTAGGAGGCAATACAAACACTTGTACTGAGCGGAATTCGAACCTGAGGCCCTACAGCGCAGCGAACCAACGTTTAGTCACTGCGCTACGGAACCATTTAATAAAAATCTTTTAAAGTTTGTTACTTGGACGCCCATAAGCACTTCTTTTATGAAGTTGGCTGCAGGTGTCCATGGACTGCAGTAGCAGTGCCTCTTACCATCAGGTGGACTGTATGTGCGTTTGTCATTTTTTTTTAAAGCAGCTAACCAGATTTATATCAAATTTTGCATATAGACGTTGACGTGACATAGACAGATATTTCGTGGTTCAATCACGCCGTAGCGTATAGCTGTAACACGAATGGGTCAGCTTAACCGGGGATAACTATGCTCGAACAGGATACCGGCGTGAAATAACATCATAATGCTGATTTTTTTAACTAGTAACGAGACATTCCATATTATCCTTAAAAAGGGACTGATATGATATATGCATTTTAATTCTTAATCGAGGTTTCTATACGCCACAGCATCCACTTTCCATCAGGTGGACTATGTGCTCGTTTACCTCAATACTTTTTAAAATAATAAAACAGATAAACCATGCCCTGGATTAACACAGAATCTTTTTAAAACGTAAAATCAAATTATCGCGGCAAACTTTCCATAAATTCTGTATAAACGTGGGTAAAGCCGCGGGCAGAAGCTCATTTTGAATGAGTGGGACAGACTTATAAACACCTCCAAAATTATTTCAACATTATGACTCGAACGGGTGAAAATTAAAAAGAAAAAGAAGTAATTAAAATAAAACAAATTCTTATAAATAAAGTTTATTTAAAATACTTATTTATTTAAAGTGAGATCTTACTTAATATCTATGCCTCGTTAGAGTCACATTGTTGTGAAATATAAAAATTAATAACTGCTAAAATAAAATCCAAAAAGAAAAAATCTTTTTGACAATATCAAAAACGTAAGAAAGCGTTAAAAATTAATAATAAAAAAACATCCAAAATACCCTCTTGTCTTAAAGTAATTACATGCTCATATTTTCTAGAAAATTCTCTTTACAACCATATAAAGGAATGAACACTACAACCCGATCACACAAAACTATACTAAGTGATAATATCAATTATAAGTACCTCTAGCTATACAATATTACGCAGAGTTCAACAGAAATTATACCAAAATAATAAAAAGTATGATAAACTCAAACCGTCTTATTACAAAAAGTGCTTCATAATTAGTCTCAAGTTTAAAAAAAAAGTAAAATGCGAAATAAAATGGAAATTGAAAACAAATTTCGCGAAGACGGTGGTGGCACCGCCGCTAAAAGACTTCTCCACAGTCTTCGTTAAAAGTAACTTCTTAAAACATAGTTTATACGCGTGACAGACAATCAATGAACCAAGTTAGTCTCAGGTTTCGACAAGTCCGCTGGGACAAAGAAGTCCCTCAGAAGAAATGCTAACTGAAATGTTAAAAATGGAATTTTACAACGAATGTCATTTCGCGAAGACTGTCACCGCGGCTAAAGGACAGCTTTCGCTTTTAAAAGACTTTACTTAAACCATAGTTTAAGCCCGAGACTATCAATTATAACGTTTTGTAATAAGACGGAACATAAATGAAACAATAAACATGCATGCATAATAAAATAGCAAATGTTAAGACTAAAGGTCGAAAACTATTATTTGTTAAAACTCGTTCGAGAAGTTACGTAGCATACGCAAGCCTTTAGAATCGGTCATTTCACGTTGGGAGTTTTAACACTTTTCGTTTTCTACCTCCACTCCTAACACAATTAATTGCAAACATAAAAGACTCGTGCTTTCTCAGTACAAATTATGATAATAAATTATAGAAATATTTTAGATAAGGCTTCGTTCAAACAGGCGAATCCCGCACGGGACGCGGGACGCGAATCTGCACGATTCGCTCACTCACTTAGCCTCCCAACTGAGGCGAAACCCGCACGTCATTATTTTTAGTTTCTCATTAGGAAAACATGTCTTTTGATATTAAAGATAAGGTTTTCTTTTTATAAGCATTAACTAAAGAAGAATCTGAAGATGTAAGGAAGAAAAAAAGAAAATGGATTCATGAACCGAGTACCCAACACGTAGAATTTGGAGAGTTTCACACTTTGATACCCACATTACGAAAAGGTAAAAAAAAAATTTATATATATTTTCGTATGCCAGAAGAATGCTATAACGAAATTCAAGGTTCAACGGCATTTCGAAATATCAAGCATTATCCCGTGTATATTTCGCTGTAATACGTGCGACTATTCGATACAAGTTAGCTGACGCAATCGGCACGAGCGAATCGCGTCTCGCGTCCCGCGCGGGATTCGCCTCAATGTGAACGAAACTTAAAGGAAAAATTAAACACAGTATAATACATTTCATTACGGGTAAGATTGCGTTTTCACTTAAGTTCAAAACTGTGCAAACAAGTGGCCATTGCATTTTAAGGCAGAGCAAAGATAAGTAAAAATATACAGTCTTATCGCATCATCTTATAGTAAAATGTGATCGGTTACAGAGTTCACACCACGTTTCACACTGCGCCACTCTACTCCACTGCTTTTTAAACTTTTATTATAGAGCGGAGAAGAAATAGAAATAGAGCGGAGACGGGCTGCGAATTTCAAAAAATGTGATTGCTCTGTACCTCAGCGTCGCGTCTCACTTTTACTCGTCTCCGCTCCAATGAAAACGCACCCTTATGCACATGCATTAAAACCCGAACGCAAGTACATATACAGATAAACCTTGTTAGGTTTTTGCGACACCGTGTTTGATTAATTTAAACTTTTTTTATGTTGATTTATTAAATAAAAAAAAAAAAGTACTGACCATTATTTTTTTTTATTTTTAACAATATATAAAGATTTGCATAGTTTTAGCACATAACATTCGTTTGTGATACATTAATTTTATTAAAAAAAAAACCTCTATCCCATTCTTTAAAAACAATGAAAATCCAAAAATGACAACTAAAATAAATTGTTCTTATTACTTTTTAAGCGAAAATTTGTTTTATAATTTCTATTTCTTATACTAACCCGAACCTAATATAATTGAATGAACGAAACTAATTTTGCAAAATTCAATCGCATATCATTTTTATTTGGTTGCAGTTGTCAGTTATTCGAGTCAAGTGAGGAGAGAAGTGTTCGTGTAATAGTCGTGTAATCCAAGCTACTTTCTATTTTTATTATGAATTTTTGGATCCGATCTTCGCAAAAGGCAAAAAAATTTGTTTTGCATAGTTCATTACAAGAAAATATAATAGAGGTTAAACACTGTTATCTTAAACACTGCCATATACTAATAGTTCTTGGCATTCAAAATCGTTCACTACGGGGAAGATAAAAACCTTCCAGATAATGAAAGCTACGTTTTATTCCAAAAATAAACAGTTACTAATCTAAAAAAGGCATTTCTTTTTTTTTTTATAGGATAAGGGTGACAAACGAGCACACAGTCCACCTGATGGTAAGTGGTTGCTGCGGCCCATAGACATCTACATCTATCCTCGTTTGCGAATCAAAATGCAGATGCGTTGCCATCCGTGAGGACTAAGATGGAATGCCTCATTTCCAGTAAAAAGGGCCTCCGGCCACCTGCACTCACCAGGCGAAACGCAGAGGTAAACCTCTACTTCACGCTGGTATTCTGTGAGGTCTTGGTACCACCCCGGTTCGAGCCGGCCCATCCGTGCGACAGCAAAAGCTGCCGCGTGGCTCTACCACTGTTTAAAATTCTCTATCAAGTATTATCTTAAGTAAACACATAATTAAGCATCTGTTCCAATTCTATCCTCAATTTGTGTAAGAGAGAATAGCTAATTATTTATGGGTTACTGCGTTTTCAAATAAATTAAGTTTCAATTTTAAACAATAGTTGTGAATATCCTTAGAATTTGTGATGTTTAATAGCAGCACGCTACCAGAGGATAACAGCCTGCTATTTCTAAAATCTCTATTATTCTGAGTAATCCGTTACTCTGGCCAGACGTTATTTGATAAGCGAACAATTGGTCTTCAGAAACCTTGCTCGTTGATTATTAGAATAGATTTCGGCTCTAACTTGTCGGTGATAACAACATTTTACTAATTCTCTCCGTTTTATATTCACGTACGAGATAAAGATTAGAAAAAAAAGAGAGAAAAAAAGAAAATAAGATTTTTTTGTCTCGTCGTCATGTAATTTAATAAAACTACTCAAGCTATAAAGACTATCAAGTAGTAATCTAAACTAAGTCATAAATTTTCTCTTATTTAAAAATGCAGAATACACGTGATGGCACACCCGGGTAAGGATCCCGCTCAATACTAATGTCACTGTGAAATAGCAGCATAATGCTGCTGTGTCTCGTACTATAACTAACGCGAAACGAAGACCTTTTTCAAGTTACCGAGGTATTCTATGTCAGTCCTCAAAGATGACAAGGCATCTGCATTTTGGATCTTATTAGAGATATAAGTAGGTGTGTATGGGCCGCGGCATATACTCACCGTCAAGTGGACTAAGAATTATCAACATGTCTAGACATGTTGATAATTCTTGATACATTTCTGTGTCATGCGACAATGTAGAATCTCAGATATAAGAGCAAAGTCAAAACAAGTTTTTGTATGTACTTAGTACAGTCGGTTCCTAAAGTTGTTCGTAGTAGTCATCTTGGTCAGATCTTTGGGCCAGAAACGGCATAATATATTAGTTTTAAGCGGATTCCAAGCGCGTGGCCCAAAAAAAAAATATATATATATATAATAGCTGTTCCCCGCGACTTCGCTCGCGTGTTAGTGTTTTTATGTTTTTACGCGGAACCCTAATTCTTTTTCTAAAATAAAAGTAGTCTAAGTTACTCCATATGAAATCAGCTATCTGCCAGTGAAAGTCCCGTCAAAATCGGTCCAGCCGCTTCGGAGATTAGCTGGAACAAACAGACAGACAGACAGACAAAAATTTTAAAATAAGTACCATTTATACTTTCATATGCATTTAGTAAAACGCTGTAATTTTGACATTACAAACAGACACTTCAATTTTATTTATTTGTAACTAGCTGTTCACCGCGACTATATATATATAGGTGTCTCGGAAACGGCTCGAACGATTCGGATGAAATTTTGTTATTTTACTTTACAAACATTTCCAAGTTGGTGTAATCCCTGAGAAAATTGTAACGACTAACATCTATACAAATAAATAAAATTGAAGTGTCTGTTTGTAATGTTAAAATAACAGCTTTTTACTAAATACATATAAAAGTATATACGGTACTAATAACAAAAAAATCATTTTTTTTTAATTTTTGTCTGTCTGTCTGTTTGTTCCGGACGGCTGGTCCGATTTTGACGAGACTCACTGGCAGATAGCTGATGTTATAAGGAGTTACTTAGGATACTTTTATTTTAGAAAAATAATTAGGGTTCCGCGCAAACAAATTAAAACCCATGAAATCATAGAAAATTCCACGCGGGCGAAGTCGCGGGGTGCTAGTATAAGCTAAAAGTAAAGTAACAACAGCCTATATGCGTTCCACTGCTGGACACAGGCTTCCTCTCATTACTGAGAGGATTATATATATATATATACATGTATATATTATATATATTAGTTAGATTAGTATATATATATATATATATCCCATCACATAGGTACAAACCAAAATGAAAAGTACTAGATAAGTTTTTTTAGCAACTATGTATGTTTTCTTACACTTCAAAATATCTGGTAATGTGCCTCCGCCTTAACTTTTAAAACTTATCAATATTAAAAAGAAAAAGTGCGAGGGAGATGGATATTATTACATCTCGCCTCCTCATAGCTGTCAAGGCCGTCTACACTACGTCAGAAGGGGTAGTGACGGAAAAATCTTACACTTTTTCTCGCCTAGCCCCCATCCGTCAAATTCGTACCGTCCGATAAGAAACTTCGTTCCAAAAATCTTTTACTCATTCATCGTCATCAAAATCATGAAGAATGCTATAGCATTATAAAGAACAAATTATGAGGGACACCTGATAAAAAATAACGTGCCCTACCTCTCGCTCCTATATTCAAAACACAAAAATATTTTGCTCTTAAATTTTTTTTGCGAAGTTTTTGATTTCCAAATGTAAATATTAATGATTACAATAACCTAATAACCTATTTATAAAAGCGGCAACGATGCGTGCAAGATGCAAACTATAGTGGATGATATTCGCGACGACACAATGTCAAATATGCTTTAAAAATAAACCATCTTAAACTAAATAATTTTGCGCAAATTGTTCGACAAAATAGGAACATAAAATATCACCTACACATTAAACATTATATTCGAAAATATTCTATCGATTTATGAAATCGATGCACAAAAATCGATTTTCGAGTAATCGATGTCGTCAAAAGAAATAAGCGCCGATGTAAAAATTAGCAAGCCAAAACAAACACAAAACACTTATGTATAGAAACAAATCGGATTTAAAAAGAAATGAGAACATGATTCCAAGTGAAATTACGCACACTGCGGACGTCAGCTCGCTGCTCGGCAACCTGTCACGTACATGTTCCACGGGCTGCTGTTGTACCTGGGAGAGAATAAATGACACTGCTTAATTAATCCCAACCCAAACTATCTAAAGGTAAATCAACGGATACAAGTGAATCAGGATAGTACAATAATTTTATTAGATTAGACGCACGATAACCAACTAGAGTTGTGTCATTCGTGAATGATTCGTTCATTTGACCCGGGTCGAGCGAAGTATTGATGAATGCAATTATACCCTTTTAACTGAAAAAGAGGCATTCCATCTTAGTCCTCACGGCTGACAACGCATCTGCATTTTGATTCGCAAAATCGATAGATGGGCCACAGCAACCACTTACCATCAGGTGGACTGTGTGCTCGCTTGTCACCCTTATCTTATTAAAAAAAATTTTTTTTGAACGTCCGGGTCAAACTATTGATAGAACTTGTGATCAAAGAGCAAAATAATGTCCGATGACCGACATTATCTAGCAGGTCTCACAAATCACAGAGTACAGAAACTTTGAATGATCGACCCGAATGACCCGGTTCGTAAAACGAATCAATACTTGAATGATCAGGTCTCTAGAAATGAATAAATGACATATCAACCAACATAGATTTACTAGGTGGTAGGGCTTCATCTGCCTAATAGTTCATCTGCTTAGGTGCCATCTTATTAAATATTTCCGCCGCCAAATAACAGTACGTGTACTGCTGTTTCGATCTGAAGGGTCAGATCGAAACTAAAATCTAAACTCATATTGGAACTTGCCGCCACAGCAAGGCAGTTTACGAGTATAGTTTCAATTATTAACCGACTTCAAAAAGCAGGAGGTACTAAATCTGAGTATGTTATGACTGGAGATAGGTGTTACCTATCCAAGTATAGTATAAGACTGATAGCAAATGTACTATCT
Organism: Parnassius mnemosyne; assembly: GCA_963668995.1. Classification (NCBI taxonomy): domain Eukaryota; kingdom Metazoa; phylum Arthropoda; class Insecta; order Lepidoptera; family Papilionidae; genus Parnassius; species Parnassius mnemosyne. Next base: position 12,016,428 of record CAVLGL010000093.1, read on the forward strand.
TATTATTTATATTTTAACTCGGCTAAGTATTTGGCTACCCAGACATCTGCTTCTATTGAGCAGTGTAATGAATTTACATTGTATTTGGAATCAGTTCTAAGTAATTTAAATTAGAAAATGAGACAATAGAGGTAATCTCTAGCAATCATAGTAACAATTTAAATTATCCAGAATGTAGCCCACAAATAGTTAATTGTATAATTTCTCACAAAAACAATCATAAAAATGTTATACACCTGGTGCATCCAAATATGCAAGGCATGTTGGGCAAAGAATTAGAAATTGAATTGTTTTTAAATAGTAACAACATACATATTTTTTGTATAACTGAACATTGGTGAAAAGATTATAACTATATGTTTAATTTCAGTAAACACCAGGTGGTCAGTTGCTTTAACAGAGAAAAAAAATTACGCGGTGGTTCCTTAGTATTAGCTAATAAATTATCAATAAGTAAAGAACGTAAGGATATTGTGAGCCTCTGTTGAGCAAACTGTAGAAATGGCATGTGTTGAGTTCGAGCACTTCATTGTTGTCAGTGTTTACAGACCCCCACATTCCATGTATGATTGTTTTGGAAAAATAATAGAGGAAGTTTTACTTAAACTTAATAAACAGAATAAATCTGTCGTCGTATGTGGATACTTTAATATCAATCTCCTTGAAACTTCTTCCATGAGTATTAAGTTTAGATCATTACTCAAATCATACAACCTTGTTAATTTGTTCTTTGAGCCAACACATATTGCAGGGCCTAGTGCAACTTGTATAGATAATATTTTTACTGATGATGAGCCATTACATAAATTAATTATTCAAAATTTAAGTTCTGATCACTGTGGACAGTTAGTCTCGCTACCTTACATGCACAAAAAACAGAAAGTTAAGAAAGTTGTGCTTGTTCCAACAAATGAACGTCGCTTAGAGAGAATTAGAAGTAATATAGTGAAAAAGCTGCCTATTCTTCCATATAAAAACAATACTAACTATTTATATATATATATATATACATACATACATTTATATATATATATATATATATTATATCATTATTTAAACTAATAAAACATTTACTTCTAAAACATTCTCTTCAAACTAGGAGTAGACAAAAATTGTAGGACCTTTACAATGAAAGATTATATATTCATTGTGTTTCATTTAGAGAATATGTAAAGAAATATTCCAAAATATTTAAAAGAGTGTGTTGCGCAGCCAAGTCTTTATATTTAAGAAACGAAATTAAGAATGCCTGTAATAAAATTAAAATGACTTGGAGTATAATCAATAGTGAAACAGGCAAGATGAAACTACACAACTCAAACTTTCAATTAAATTTTAAAAATAATTTGATGAAATCAGATCAAGATGTTGCAACGGCTTTTGGACAATATTTTACCGACAATCCGATCTCGACTACAAAGTCACTCAATTCCTCCCCTGCTGTCGCCGAGTCATTACTCAAACAAAATGTAAATGTCTGTAAAAAAGAATTTGCATTTCACAGAATATTATCAGGTGATATTGCACGGTATAGCTAAATTGTATTTTATTGTTTTGCGAAGCATTCGACATTCAACTTAATGCACTTTTACATTCGTGCAAGCCAATCATAAAAACAGTAATTCCAGTCTGAAGTTGATGTTGACAAAATGGCTTATTTGTACGCTTCCACAGCTGCTTCGGGGTCTTCAAACCGTTGACCGCGTAATAAATCTTTCATTCTAGGGAATGTAAAGAAATCGTTTGAGCTCAGATCAGGATTGTACGGAGAATGGCTCATCAGCTCAATGTTTTCCTGCTTCAAAAATTCATTTATCTTCCGAGCCGTATAGGAGCTCGCATTATCGTGATGTAAGATGATGCGACGTTTCGGGTTATTTTTTCGATAAATCTTTCATCCTAGGGAATGTAAAGAAATCGTTTGGGCTCAGGTCAGGACTGTACGGAGAATGGCTCATCAGATCAGCGTTTTCCTGCTCCAAAAAATCATTTATCTTCCGGGCCGTATGGGAGCTCACATTATCGTGATGTAAGATGATGCGACGTTTCGGATTATTTTTTCGGAGTTCGGCTATCATTTCTGGCAAACAAACCATGATATACCACTCAGCGGTAACCGTTCTGCGTTCCTATAAAGGAATTGTAGCAACATGCCCCTTTTTCGAGACCATTTTCTTTGACACGCTGCGGGAGGGAACCACTTCCGTTGGATTGACCTCGTCTTCGAAGACCCAAACTGCTGACTGATGTTTTCTTTCAGGTTCGTATGAATAATTCTATGATTCGTCACCTGAGACGATATTATAAACGGCATTTGACTTCCTTCCGTTGAAGCGTTGCAAAATATTCCGGCACCAATCTACACGAACCGGCTTTTGCTCTTCGGACAAATTGTGGGGAACCCGCAAATCGACCGCGTCGGAACTCGGCATACCAGCTGAGACTGTATATTGTCGTTTGACTCGGTGCTTCAACATCATAAATCGAAACAAGTTCGCTGAGACATTTATCTTGAGTTAAGCCGCGACGAAAATTGTGATAAATTATGGCACGGAAATGTTCACGCGTGAGCTCCATTTCTGTTAACGACGTGTCAACTTTAAACCAACATAGTTTTTGGTTTTAAACTATTTTTAATTGTTTGAATGTCATTAATATTCTAAGAGGCCAGTATTCAAATTCTAAAAAAGGTTTTATTGTAACTCAATCCGAAATATTCTATTCCCGATCATTTCAGTGTGCCCCTCGTAAAATATTTCAAAACTATTGATATTAAGAAAACAGCAGATCTTTGGGGGATGTCTGTTTAAGTTATTGCACCCCAACTTGCTGTTATTTTCAATGCTAGTATCGAATCTGGTGTGTTTCCTGATTTAATGTAACATAGTAAAGTTATACGTTTATTTAAATCTGGCAATACATTAGACCCCACTAATTTTAAACCTATTTCTGTACTGCCAACGGTCAGTAAAATTTTTGAAAAAATTAATGTAAATAAATTACTACATAACAATCAGTGTTACGGCCTACGGCTGCTCCCACAAAGAGTCAAATCCTCTGGGGCCCATTCAGCAGAGTTTCAACGAACAGACGTAGGTCGGGCCTCCTAAGGCCAAAGTGGAAAATCTCTAATTACACTAAACAATAAGGGGGAGCGTTCTATACTACTGCCATTCAACAGGGAGAATATTAAACGGAGCTTACTTACCTATATCCAAGGCGACTGGTCCCTCAGGATTCAGTCAGGTCGCATGTGGTTGTGTGGTGCAAGGGAAATAAGATGCTCTGATGTGTATCTGGGTGTGACTGGTGGTGATTGACCTTATTAGACCTTTGCCGTCGGCAGCAACCCGGACGTCAGCACCGCTCCAAATTGAGGTAATCTTTCGCGGCGCCGTCCACAGTCACTTTCTTCGTTCGTCACGATTCACACAGTCCGATAAGACGGTCAGACGACGGTCCATTAACTCTATCGTACGATTAACTAACTTACAGAAGTCACGTTTCGCGTAGCAACAGTTATTTCTAGAATATCAAAGGCCGCACTAGCTAATATTGTCGAATGCACTTATACAGATTCTGAGTCGGACCCAATAAGTCCCGGGAAAGGCTATCCAACAAGGAATGCGCGTTACAAATCCTAGACTAGGATATTTACTAGACGCCTAAACTATTCCGCGGTTCCCGCACAAAAATTGACAGCGTGTTAACATTAGCACAGCTGGCAGACGACTCGTATTTTACGCCGCGCGTTCTACGCACGACCGAACGTCAAACCGGTATGGCACCGAGCCGAGCGCCCTCTGACGTCGATTCCGAAACCAGCGTTCGGGCGTAAACAATCAGTTTGGTTTACAAGGGGTCGCTAGACAACTGATGCCGATGTTGAGCTAATCAAACATATCTTCTGTGCATGGGAAAATTCAGAAGATGCTTTGGGTATATTTTGTAATCTTTCCAAGGCTTTGGACTGTGTTCACCATGAGACATTAATCAGGAACATCATTATGGTGTAAAAAAACAGCGCTTAAACTTATTTTGTCATATTTTAGTAATGGAACGCAAACAGTTGTTACTAATGGATGCAGTTCTTCAGGATCGACACTTGCCTTACTTGATAGGGAATAACCATGATATAGTATTATTTGCTGATGATACTTCATTGATTTTCCGACTAAAAAGGCAATTATTGAAATATGTCAAAGTGAGTAATGCTATATCAAAAGTAGTACATTGCTTTAACGTGAATAATTTGCTTTTTAACGGTAATAAAACGAAATGTATTAAATTCACTACAACTAATGTTAAAAAGGTGAATACCAGTGTGCTTTTAAGTGGGGAGAATCCACAGTTTTTCTCGGTATTACAGTTGACGCGAAGCTTCAATGGGACCCTCATATATCTAAACTAGCTAGCAAACTTAGTTCTGCAGCATATGCTGTAAACAAGATTAGATGCCTTACATGTGTTGAAACAGCTATAATAGTTTATTTTAGTTATTTCCATAGCATAATGTCATATGGAATCTTGTTATGGGGTAATGCGACTGACATTGAAACTATTTTTTTGTTTTGCAAAAGAGAGCCATAACAGCAATTTATAACTTAGGTCCGAAGGAATCTCTTAGAGAAATTTTTAAAGAAATAAATATATTCACTTTGGCCTCTCAATATATTTACAAGAACTTATTGTATGTACGCAAAAACAAAAATAGCTATATTAAAAATAGTGATGTACATTGTGTAAATACTTGGAACAAGGACAAGTTAGTTATACCAGTTACTCGACTCCAAAGGGTCAGTAATTCCTTCATGGGGCAATGTATACGCTTTTACAACAAAGTCTCAGAAAATATGGAGACCTTTACTATCGAAAGGTTTAAATTATTTATTAAGAAAAATTGTCTAGTAAGGGTTATTATACTACTAAAGAGTACATGACTGATAATAACCCCTGGGAATGTGGTGATCACTACCATGCTGTTTCTTAATGTTTTCATAATAATTGTATAAAATATTATATTGTAAATTGTGCTTTTGTTTTAAAAGTCCCACTGGGTTTCTTGCTGCTTCTTCCCAGGACAGAGGTTTTAAATTTTCGAACCAGTGGTAAAAGTAAAAAATGACTTTCAATAAGTATTATGTACTATAATCTATATTGAATAAAAATGATTCTATCTATTCTATTCTATTTTATACTGACCATGTTTATTCAAAAAATACAAACATTTAGATGGAAAATTGTGAAACAAGTGATAGGCGGCTAACCGAATACAAGTTCAGTATTCCACTAATCGCCTCTTACGAAATGCTAGGCAAGAAGCACAGTTGGCACATTAATTGTTGTTATACTCGTAAGTCACACATAAACATTTTACCTATAAATCCCCGACCTACATCGGACAATTACAAAAAAAAAGTAATAAAGAAGAAGTAGAAATGAGCATCTTACGCCATGGATATAAAGTTCCTTTTACCTTAGAACTAAGTAGTTTGTACTTGGCGTAAGGGATGAGAGATATAAGTGCGTTGTTCGCGAACGTTCGCGTCACGGTTCGCGCTTGTTCCCGCCGTGAAAGCGCCACCAACGCTGACGTGTCGTCTAAGAACTGCAACGTTATTGGACCTGCCGAACGAAAACGCACCTATTAACATTACACTTGTGGTTAAATTTGTGTAAAGATAATGACAAACTGGTGACGTTGATCTAGTCAGCTACGATCACGGCAATATTGCAATTCATTTCTGTCATTTTTTTAAACGTCGTTAATATTAGTATAGATATAATTTATATAGCTAGTTATATTAATTAACCGTGTAGTGGCGGTGTATAAATATCCACTACCCCATATCGTCCTCCCGTAGAGGCCGTGAGAGGCTACAGAAGGAAACAAACCACGAGATGGGCAGCAGCGTCTTCCTAATGACAACTAGGAAAGAAACTGTGGTTGCCAGCTGCCTGCCAAACGTAGTATCTATGGCAAATATTCTCCTTATGAGGCACACTATGGGCAAGCCCATATTTAGCAGACTTTCATAGGCTGTAATGAATGATATATTAAATTAAAACATTGCTTACCAAATGCACTGAACAGCTGGTTGATGTCATTTCTCTGCCATTCTTTTGGGAATGTCAAGTGGAATACGTGATCTCTTGATGGCGTAGCTGAAAAAATATTATAATGTTAATATGGTAACAGATTCAGTAACCATACATATATAATTTTAACTAAATATACTAAATTCATAAGTTGTTTATGATATATAAACACACGAAAACATTGCAAGAAACCAGCCATGAGAGACGCCATGCTGTAAGTGATCCGTCGACACATTTAGGAACTGAACGCGATAGTAAAAAATTGATACAATTTCTTACTCTTAGTACCCGATCCACCCGTTCCCAAAACACTATACACGCGAGATGATAATAAGAGGATCGCGTTTTCTTCACTCTGTCTCCCTTTCTTCTTCTCTCTCTTTTTCTCCTATCCCTTCTCTTTCTCGCTCTCTCTATCGTTTAGACTACTAGCATAAAACAGTGCGATAAAAAAAAATATTTTTAAGTACCGTTTCTGAATCAACCTGTCATTACCCACTGCTAGACATTAATTCATATTTATATTGTTAGTTCATACAGAGCAAGTCAAGCAGTTTTCACCGAGAACAGTATATTGTTAACTCGAAATAAACATTTGTAATGGCGAGGAACAGTTTGTTAACAAAGGGCTCGAGCGCAGCAACGCGACGACGTTGCGATTGAACAGACGCACGAGGTGCGTCAAACAAGATCAAGTCTAGTGCACGAATTTCGTTACTAACAAGTCAGTAATATTTTGAATGGATTATATTTAAGTGTGACTCACGGCCGGCCGGCTAAGTAGTGCGACTCTTAGCTTGCAGCCTTCGACAGAAACAAATAATTGCTTATTTAAAATAGACATTATTAATCGTGTGCGACTCACGGTCGGCGTCACTGAGGTTTCATATAGGACGAGACCTGTTTAACAATTTTCACCTATTGCTAACTGGAAACAAACAATAATAATAATAATGGTGTGGTACTGACGGTCGGCGCCGCTGAGGTTCATGTAGGGCGAGTCCTGGTGCGCGGTCTTGGCGAGGAACAGCTTGTTGAGGAAGGGCTTGAGCGGCGCGGCGTCGGCGCCGGACAGGCGGGCGGCGCGCTCGCCGCGCATGCGCGCCAGGTGCGCGTGCATGGCCAGGAAGCACAGCCCCGTCACGTACGCGTCGTAGCCCGCCTCGTGTGCCTTGTCGTCCGCGCGCCGGTACCCGCGCCCCGCCACCGACTCTGCACCGCCATAACACACTTCATTGTAATAATAATGTCCTCCTGACCGAATTTCGGTCACGGCAGCCTGTCTCCACGGATATTAGCTATCTGCGCAGAACAGGATTAAGCGTATCCTACACACAAGCGGCTTGCCGTGACGGCCGCTGCACCGGCCAGTTGTGTTCGCTTGTAATGTAAGTAAGTCTACAAACACGTGCAGCCATGTCGTGCGTGCCTGTGAGCGGCTGACCGCGGCCGCATGCCCCACCACCGCGTGTGTGTAAGCGAGCGCGCGCCCTATCGGTGGCATAGAGAAGGAGACGTCTCCATACATTCTTGGGCCCAGATACAAGATGAAAGTCGGACCATTTGAAAGCTTATATATAAATAATTCATAGCTGAAAATCTGGCAAGATTTGTTAAGCTGAACTATTGTAGAATAAGTAAAAGTGATTTTATGTATTACCTACACTGTAACGGGTGATTTTTCACTGTAATTACACTGTAACAGGTTATTTTTCAGTATAATTTCTTAAACATATAAAAGCAGGATCAGTATTATATCACGAAAGAAAAGCTGTGGTTATTTAGGAAACAAAATTTTTAAAAGATTAACGAAAGTTATAACAACAACAACTAATTGAAGTGAATATTAGGCTTATCGATCTGAGATCAATTACTTGAATTGTTGTTGTTACTGTTATTTGTTGGCATATTGGAATGTTAATATTTTGTATTTTTTTATTATTATTTTATGAATGTGTTCCAATTTTTTATCGCCCTAAAAGAACCATAATCGAAAATAAATATTAAAATGCTAAATTTAATCGAGAATCGATTATATTGCGCGCGTTTCAAAACGAATCAAAAATCGGTCTTTTTTACGAGTAAATGAATAGTTTTGAAGTTTGAACTGTCAAGTCACGTTTTAAAATGAGAATTCCTTTATTGGTTACCTACCACAAACTAATAAAAGAGAATTTCACTAGTGTATTCTTTATGGTAATTGATTTATTGCCATAAAATGTTTATTTCTTTTTTTCTTATTCGAATAATATATTTTATTTCCAAATAAATAAATATTCAAAGTAAATAATAGAATTTTAATGAAACCTTGGGATCTTTTTCAGTTTAATTTTTTGGATCCGAATAAATATAAAATCGATTGCATCAATACAATCGATTTTCTAACTTATTTCTTATTTTATTGTTTTTTCGAAATCTAGATTGTTAAAAGAGCTAGTTTTTTTTATATTTAACTTTATAAAAATATAGCCAACAATTTTTAAAGTATAAACTCGTTAGATAATTTCAGGCCCACAAATCCCACTGCTTTTTACAACGGCCGCCAACGCGTGAAAAATGTCGCTAAATACAGAGATTTTAATAGAAATGATGCAAAATTATCCATTACTTTATGATACTTCACACCGTGATTACAAACGCATTAAGATAAAAAACAACATACATATGGGATAATATTGCTGAATATAATATAATAAGAGTAATAAGACTTCGTCACGGTTAGCCATGTTGACTGACATCCAAACGCAGTACAGACACCACAGCGAATAGCGCTTCAGGCCACCTTTGCCAACGCGGTGGTGTGTTGCGGCAGCGGCTCGCGAGTAACCGCCACCGCAAATCGCTTTTTTTTATAAGAGAGGGGGCAAACGAGCATGCGGCTCACCTGATGGTAAGTGACTACCGCCACCCATGAACAACTGCAACACCAGAGGAATTGCAGATGCGTTGCCGGACTATTAAAAAGGAGTAGGCTCTTTTCCTGAAAGACTCTAAGTCGTATGGGTTCGGAAAAATCGCTGGAGGTAATTGATTCTACAAGGAAGTTGTGCGAGGAAGAAAACTTCTTCGAAATCGCACAGTGGTGGAGTACCAATCAGCCAGATGGTATGGGTGGTATCGCGAGTTTTATTGCGATGTGAGATGGTTAAATCGAGCGGCTGGAATTAGTCCGAGTAATTCTTCAGAGCACTCCCCGTGGTAGATCTTATAAAATACGCAAAGGATGCAACATCTCTTCGCAGCGCCAGTGAATCGAGCCGATCGGAAAGGATTTCGGTGGTCGACGATTCGAGCTGCTCTGCGCTGCATGCAGTCAAGTGAAAGGAGCTGGCACTAGGCAACCCCAGCCCAGAGATTGTTTGAGTTGCAGGCGGTGTGCCGGCATGAAATACTGTCCCGCTCTGCAGAACACGCCAAGCTTTTTAGAGGCCAATTTGGCCTTCTCTTCCAAGTGACCACGAAACTGCACGTCACTCGATATATCGACGCCGAAAATTCCGATACTGGCTGAGGCAAGAAGGGGAGTACCTTGAAACTGAGGAGATACGACAAAGTGGTTCCTTTTAGCGGTAAACGCGCAAACTTGTGTCTTCTGAGGATTAAACTAGACTAGATTTAGTCGTCCCCCATCCGAGACTTTGTTCAGCAAAGACTCGATTTCAGACACAAGTTTGTTCCGGTACTCGGCAACGTTTCCCCGAGAAATATTGGCACGGCCGGTGTATAGAGCATCACCAGTGCTAACATCCGCATAGTAATGAATGTTACCGGTTTGCAACATATCATTGATATGCAGAAGAAACAGCGTTTGTGATAGCACGCAGCCTTGTGGAATACTAGCGTTAATAGGCTTGTAATCGGAGCATGCACCGTCTACTACAACCTTAATGCTCCAATCAGCCAGAAAACTGGTGACCCAATCGCACAATTTCTCGGGAAGCCCATAGGAAAGAAGCTTCGAAAGAAGCGTTTTGTGCCAGACTCGATCGAAGGCCTTCGCTATTTCCAAACTAACGTCCTCCCCTTGGACTCGATCGCCTGCACCCAGTTAATAATGGATTCCATTATTTTCGAGAACAAGAAGGTGATGGCCATAGGCCTGTAGTTGGACGGATCAGAACGGTTACCTTTTTTAGCGATCGGGTGCACGAAAGCTGTCTTTCATGAATTCGGAACAACGCCTAGGGAGTAAGAGTACCGGAAAAGACACGTTAGAATCGGTGCCAACTCTGGAGCGCACGTCCTCAGCACAATTGGCGGGATTCCGTTAGGCCTACTAGACTTGTATATGTCCAGGGAGAAGAGCGCTTTACGTACTAAGTACTGTGTGAATCGCACATCAGGCATAGAGCACTCACACTGCGGGATGGTCGGCTGTGTGTTCCCCCCGTCATCGAGTCGAGTTGGACGCAACAAGGGAGCCTAAAAGGTCGGGATTTTCTTTTGCGGCGTGGGCCAGTGAGTCGTCCTCCCTGTGCAGAGATGGTAGCGATGGCTTACAGAAATTCCCTTGAACAGCCTTGGCGAGAGACCAGAATGCACGGGTTTCCGAAGGTAATGGTAGAGCCATGCTGCAGCTATATTTCTGGTATAGTTGTAACACGAATGGGTCGACTCGACCGGGGAATGGCCACGCTCTCACAGAATACCAGCGTAAAATAGCAGCTTAATGCTGCTGTGTTTCGTATGGTGAGTGTAGAAAACCGGAGGCCCTTATTACTGGAAACCGAGGCATTCCATCTTAGTCCTCACGGGTGACAACGCATCTGCATTTTGATTCCTAATCGAGGATAAATGTAGATATCTATGGGCCACAGCAACCACTTATCATCAGGTGGACTGTGTGCCAATGTGCTCATACGAGGGCGACACTGAAAATTTTTAGAACTGGCCACTTGTAAACGATATAATAAAAAATAAGTTCAAATTTTGAAAATGTAACTCTTTGCCAATATTATTGTGTATGTATTTTATTAATTTGTCATTTGTTTACGATTTGGCGGCAAATTGAAAATTGTCTGTGTCACGTCAGCATGAATTTAACGCGAGAAAATTTTGTACAATGATTTTGTATGACTTTCAATGTCATTTAAGTCAACAAAAAAGGTATGATAGACTTCGATTGGCCTTTCACGATGAAACCCCATCTCGTGCCGCTGTTTACAACTAGTTTAATGAGTTTATACGTGGTCGCACTAATCTGACCGATGATCTGCGTGAGGGACGGCCTTCTACGACGACGACTGAAGAAAACAGTGTTGTGCGGCGTATGATTGACTGACAAAAGAGTGACTTATCAGCAGATTCGGACAAGCTTAGGCATCGGTATGAGTCAAGTGCACAAAACCCTCCAAGAACATTTAGCGGTCAGGAAGCTATGTATCCGGTAGATACCTCATAATGTGACAGAGGCCCAAAAACTCCGTCGTTTTGATTGGTGTCGTGAAATGGTTCAAAGATTTAACGGAGGTGACTCAAATGCTGTGTTCGACATACTTACGGGTGACGAAAGCTGGATTTATTGTTATGATCCTGAAACTAAGAGACAGTCTGATGTCTGGGTGTTTCCTTCCGAGGAGTTGCCAATTAAAGTGCAGAGAGGTCGATGCGTGGGAAAAAAGATGGTGGCGTCGTTATTTGGGAGGACAGGTCATTATGCAACAACTGTTTGCCCACTTGTCTTGGAAAAAGTTCGGGAGAAACGACATCACAGTAGGATACTCCTTCACCACGACCACGAAGCAAACAATCGACTACTTAGCGACGTCAAACTTGGAATTACTGCGTCACCCGCCCTATAGCCCCGACCTGGCACCTTGCTATTTTTATTTATTTCATTCCGTCCCAATCCACCGACCTATAATGCCAAACACGGCGGCAGCCTGCAGAACGCAACTGTGAAGGAAGCGTGAGTGGCACCACACTACGGATCAGATGATGGTCAGAAGAGCCGAGACGGGCATCGACGGAAACCTGATATCAGTCCGAATGAGAGGTCAGGAGAAGGTCCAACAGGGAAGGTGTATGATCCTCCACATCTGGAATCCGCGTAGGTGAAGTAACCAGTTATGTCAGACTATATGCCAAGGCAAAGTCATAAACAGATCTCCCCGCATGATCGGTTAAACATGAACCGAGCCATTCGGCGTGGCGGACGTTAATATCGCCAAATATCACGATCTCTACGGATGGAATCTGTTGTAGCAAGAAATCTGTAGCCATTTGAACGTGGTCGATAAGTCGGTCAGTATCGGCATTACCGCTATAGGACCTATACAGGCACCCGTAGACGAGGGGATGGTCGTTGCTATCTACGCGCAGCCTAAGGATGGACAGGTCCGTACCTTCAAGACTACCGAGGCGTCGAGAACAGATATATCTTCTCTGACGTATACGCAAACTCCAGCCCGGGGCACTAAGAAGTGTTCTAATTTGTACCCCGGGTAGGTACGAAGTATCAGCCGGAGAGGACACCTGCGTCTCGGTCAAATAGAGCAAGACCGGCTTCGCCGTCTCTAGGTGGTAGTAGACGGCGTTAAGTTTCGAGTGAAGTCCCCTGATATTGTAGAAGTCCACGGATAGTGTGGCAGGGGGTCGCCATGGTTTTATCGCTCTGTTTTCCCCGTGCAGTGTTAGTATAGAGCGGGATTTTGTTTCCCCCCCCCCCCAGAATACGCGGGGCAGCCTGAGGGGTAGCTTTACCGTGGATGCTCAGTGAGGGATTCTCCATTACCAGGGGTGCTGGCACCCTCCTGGGGTAGTTTTTTTCTTTTTGAATTCCGCTACTTTGGCCTCTGGCCATCTGCCATATATGATGTATTCTGTGAGGTCGTGGAACTAGGCAAAATTGCGGTTGGCACCTGCCTGCTAACGTGGCAAGTATGGCAAATGTTCTCGTTATGAGGCATTTTATGGAGAGGGCCCATGTTAAACTGTGGACTTTAATAGGCTGTAATGGATGATATATTAAATTAAAATTGTATTTTCAAATATACCAACAAATAATTAAAAATAATGTGAAAATATAATTAGTGCATATAAAAATTTTAAAATTATATAAGCTTTGAACCAGATAATATCCAAACTGTTTTCGGTTTTTATACCTTACCAAAAATGAAATGTAATCCACTGGAATTGAACTTACTATACACTACTATCTATCTGCTTTGAGAAAAGAAACTATATGACGTTCAAAATTAAAAATTTAATGAAATATGGTAATATTTCGATACGATAAGATACGATGATTTATTTGTTAGAATATTATGGTACATTTAAGTTGTTACAGAATAATTCAGATCCTAAATATTCTGCAGTTTCCTGCGTACAAATATTTTCAGACAGATTATGTTAGGATTTAATAGAAAACCAAGACATTAATTATTATAGAATATAAATATACTTACAGCTATAATTAAGGAAACTAAGTAACATCTATATAAAAACAAAAATGTCAATCAATTAATTCGAGATTAATATCAATAATTACAATTCACGTCAAAGGAGATGTTCCATTTTGGGCTACCACTATGTACACTACATAGATAAATAGGAAAAAATTGAGGAATTTCATAAAAATACTAACAAATTAATTTGAAAAAGGGTATAGCCGTACAAAAATGATCATTTAAAAATATTTTTGTTATGATAACCCTATTTTAAGGGCAGCCATGACAGTTGTGTTAGATAATAGATATGACGTTTGACGACTTTGACAGTTTAAAGAAGTGACTAGACGTCTTTGAGTCTTTCTTTATTCTTTGGGGTTATAATATATATTCTGTTATTGGATGTGTTTCGGAGTTTTTAATGATTGTTTTTGTTTTGCGACCCAGTTTACTACTATGAACATTGATTTATTGCTTCTCTGTTGACCCTCTATTTGTTATATGGTTTCTGAGTCGTCTGTTATTTTACAATAACAAGTTCAGTTTCAGGTATGTCCCCTATCCGTGCATTTACTGGTTGTTTTGTTCAAATATTATTTCTATGTGATTTTTTCGTCCCTTGTTCCATATTCTAACAGATTTTAACTCATACTTATTCCAGTTTATTGACAATGGCGTGCCTACAGTGCACCCCTGTAACTGTAATAGATAAAAATGAACAATATTATGCTGCCGATGATATGGGTCCTGAAATAATTTCCGTCATCGAGCGGCATCTTGGCCATCTGGTAAAAAAAATATTTATCTATATACTTACTGTAACATATCTATAAACACTTAATAACCCCTTTTTTGTTTTAGGTTGATGGAAATAGAGTGATGTGCTCAAAATGCTTTGGTATCATAATACAAGAAATGTCTAATGATAGTGCTCTTGCACGTGGAGATCACAAACTCCAGCATTGCCATGATAGTAATGTTTGTGTTAGCTGTAGGACATCTTTGTTCAGATGTGCTCACTCTATTCCCGAGGGTGCCGAAAGGCAATATATTGCTGAAACAATTACTCCAAGAGAGGTAAGCACCCCTTTTGTTTTCTTTTTTATTCATACAAAGGTATGCAAATGTAGATGTTTCTTAATTATAGTCAAAGACAACATCATTTCAAGAAGAAAAAGAACAGTCACAGTTTAATTTTTGGAAATGTGGTTAGACAAGTGATTTATATATAACATCACCTCGGATGAGTCTATAAAAGTGATATTGAAATAACTAAATCTTGATTAATTTAAATTATTTAGAAATATTGTGATATAAATAAATAAATCTTAATTTCATAGAATATAATATAATGATTTTTTATTCAATATTGATTATTACATAATACTTATTGAAAGTCATTTTTTATTTACATTTTTTGTTTTAGATACCTGAAGGTTCTTTAATATGTTTTGTTGTTGGGTACATACTTGGCGTACAATACAACAACAAGGAATCATAGCAGCTTCTACTGTTGTTATGAATATGAATGTATGTGTATGGTGCCGATGGTCTCTTGCCCAGACAGACAGCCACTCCATACCTGAAGGACCTGAACGGACCATAATAACAGAAACAATATATCCAAGAGAGGTAACATTAACAACTTACTTAATTACCTAGTGTTGGAATTAAATAATTGTGTGAATAGCCAATACATATTGTATTCTTTTCTTTTATTCAGATTCCACCAGGAGGACTGGTTTTCTATGCTTGTTGGGTAGCAACATGTAAAAATGTGGAGCATGCTATAAGGATTGAGGATAATCGGCTAACTCCAACCCCATCTAGCCTTCACCAAGACTAATGTATGCATGGTGTAGAATGTCTCTACACCGAAGGCTAACACACATGGCTCGTGGTCCTGTAAGAGATAAACTTGCAGCAAGAATTTACCGAAATCAGGTTGGATTATTTTAATTTACCAAACCACTATACACAAGTAATGTTACTGTACATTCAACTATAAGTAACCTTTTCTGTTGCCCCTATAAGTAAATTGTTTCTTGTATTGTTTCAGTTACCAGAACATGTGCTTATTTGTTCCAACTGTTGGACACGTGCACAGGAAAATATAGGAATAGAGCAAGAAGTTGTGCAACAAATTGATATGCAGCCACCAAGTGCATCAATAATACTTGATGGTTTTACACACACAACACAGACAAGTGCTCATTGTTTTGTGCCGGCTTGTTACAATGTAAAACGAAATAGAGTGCCGGAATACTTAAGAAAATTATATATATTTTATTATTATTATTATATATAATCAATCACACAATAAATGATTTAATTAATAGGAATTTATTAATACCCGAGGGCTTGTTTGGAAACAGAGAGGCAAGAGTACCAATAATAATATGTGATGGTACCTATATATATCTTCAAAAATCATCCAACTACTTGTTTCAAAAACAAACTTATAGCTTGCACAAATATAGAAACCTTGTTAAACCTTTACTCATTGTTGCCACTGATGGTTACATTATTGATATTTTGGGGCCCTATCCAACAACCAAATCAGATTATGACATCATGAAAGCTTTGTTCCAAAATGAAAATGAGGGTCTAAGGGCTTTTTTTTCAGCCCAATGATGTTTTCATTTTGTATCGAGGCTTTCGTGATTCTATTCCAATGCTAGAGGGGTTGGGCTTCAAAGTATTTAAACATGAATCCTTAGAACAAGGAGAGACTCAGTTATCGACCATCAATACGAACAAGACAAGGTGTGTGACACTATGGAGATGGGTGGAAGAGGTAGTTAATGGTCGATTTAAAAGAAACTTTAAGCAACTGAGACATGAATATTTTGATTTGGCTGCCACCCATTTGATGGACAATGTTATAATTAATGCCTTCCATCCAGTGATTGAAAATAGACCAAATGCTGTAGCTATACTTGAGCAATACAGAGTGAAAATATGCCCAACCGGTTAGCAGAATTTATAATTGCTAACCGGATCAACCACTTTAGAGCCCAATTCACAAGAATTGATGGTCAACTTCCAGAGTTAAGTATTTTCCCTAAAATGACTATGTCTGAATTGATACTTTTTGGGCTGGGTACCTATCAAATAAAACAGGCTAGAAGCTATTTCGGGGAACATATTAGGCAGCATGGATCATTTCAGGTAGAAGTATCGGACCAACTGGAAGTAGTAGCAGAAGCAACCCCATCCCAACTTGATCCTTTTTTAATAAAAGCCTGTATAAAAACTCGACATAGCTCAGGACGAATATATTATACCTACATATTGCTGGCAAGGGAAGGATCAAGTGGGGATGATAAAATAATTAGCTATTATTGTAATTGTATCTCCGGACATCGGACAATGGGTTGCTGTGCTCACGTCATGACCACTGTGTGGTATTTGGGTTGGGCTCAGTACCAAGAGAGCATAGAAGCACCGGTGTCATTCCTGGATGGATTATTAATAAGGGATGATGTGGAAAACGAATAAAATCATAAGATCCAACAAGTTGTTTTATTTATATACCTCTCATGACTGATTTCTCATCTTTTTGATGTCGCTAATACTAGGAATTATATAACATAGAACTTGTTTGAAAAATTGATAGTGTTGGACACTGGGCTGACATGGTGGATTACACAGTCCAATCCCTCACAAAAAGGAAGTATATGTCCCAGCAGTGGGAACATTATAGGCTGATTAAGCTGCTCCTGCCTAATTGAACTAAAATAGTTGGTATCTTCTCAGCTGTTACTGTGTAATAGGAATAGTTAACTACTTTAACAATAACTTGCAGTTGTCAGATACTGCACAGCTCACTGCTCACCTATGAATTATCGAAGTCCAGAATATATTGATAGGCACTAAAGAATGAAGCAGCAGGAAAGTGTTAATAAACAAAATAAATTTCAAGCCTTCGTTTCATTTCGATATAACCAATCTCTACCTACTCTAATAGGTGATATAAAATGTGCTGCCGCAGTCGAGTTGAATATTCTGTAGTCTAAGTTTATCTTATCCAAGATTTTCGAAATTCGTGTTGCTTTTTTTATTGTTGATATTACAATACACGTCAATCAAATGTTAATGTCAAAATGACATTTTTCGTGTTTTCTATACTAAGTCTATGGTTTTCTTTGTGTGATCCACCATGTTTAATTTAATGTTGTGTTGCTCTCCTTGACTAAGTTAATTTGAATGTACATTGAAACGAAGTGAAATTAAAGAAAACTAACAATAAAAAACGGTTACTATATTATATAGCGATATTTACATATAGTGTACATAGTGCTAGCCCAGGCTCCATACATTTCTGGAACATCTCCTTTATCATTTAAGAAGTCATTTATAGAGTAATAGCATTTATTTAAAAGAAATTGATATAATCTACTTTTAAAGATTCCTATATTCATTTTTTTTTGAAACAAACAGGTAATTTGTTATAAACAT
Source organism: Parnassius mnemosyne (assembly GCA_963668995.1). Taxonomy (NCBI): domain Eukaryota; kingdom Metazoa; phylum Arthropoda; class Insecta; order Lepidoptera; family Papilionidae; genus Parnassius; species Parnassius mnemosyne. Next base: position 12,034,376 of record CAVLGL010000093.1, read on the forward strand.
GTATTGTCATACAATATACATTTTTTGAGTAAAGTTGTATTCTTTGCTTTGGTACACACAATTTATGTATGTTTCTATTAGTCCTAATTATAACGTCGTTCTGTTTTTCAAATAAATTACTACTTTTGTGAACAAATACACAAATTTCGTAAATATATAATGCAGGAAGTAGCAATATTTTATGTTTGCGAAAAAGGGGAATGCATCTATCTAATTGGTGTGCTCCACACAAAGACGTTACACATTTTATCTGCCCGCGAAAAGCTCTAATTAAATCGACAGAATTACCCCAAATTATTAAGCCGTAACGTAGGATCGAAGAAACATATCCATGATAGGCAGAAAGTGCGGCCTCTATATTAGCCTCTCGTCTTAAACGATATAGAACAAAGATAAATTTATCTAACTTTCTACATAGGTTATCAGTATGTGTCTTCCAATTACAGAACTAGTCTATTGTTATACCTAAAAAGTTGGTATGGTCAACTTCTTCGATGACGTTTTTCCCATATTCGTAAGTGGTGCTTGCCGATCACTGGGCGACCACTAGTTTAAATAAATAACGACTTTATTACTACGCAATAAAGTTTTTTACACATGGTAGAGCCACGCTGCAGCTATATTATGGCTTTAGCATGAATGGTTCTGCTCGACCGGGGGAGGACCGCGCTCTCACAGAATATCACCCTGAAATAAAAGCTTGATGCTGTTGTGTTTCGTATAGTGAGTGTAGAGAACAGTACACTTTCTACTGAAAAAGAGGCATTCCATCTTAGTCCGGGTGCAATTGCGATTTGATTCTTAATCGAGGTTAGATGTACATGTCTACGGGCCACAGCATCCACTTACCATTAAGTAGACTGTATGCTTGTGTGCCACCTAAGAAAATATTTCGGCAGTTTGAATGAGAGTTGCCAACTGTTTTATAATAAGTATATTTATCTCATACATAGTATCCAGAAGCTCCATAGAAAGAACCATAGAAGGAATGGTTCAGATCGGAACAAAACAGTGCACTCACTGCTGCTTGGGGGCAAAATAGGTAAGAGGGTGGTATCTACTCAGGACATATAGGTAAAAAATAGTCCTACCACCTAGAAAAGGAAGTCCTACCAACTGATTATACCGCCATCTAGCGGATGCTGTAAACTCTTTCTCCGTCTTTTCCATTATCGACATCTACTACATGCATGAAGCAGTATAGGATAATTGATTAGCTTAAGCTGCCTTCACGTACTCACCCGCTTTAGGAACTGAAAACGGCGGCTCGGACAGCGTCGCAAACAAATGCTGCAAGACGCTAGAGTTAACCTTGTCCTTGAACGGGGGGAGGCTTGACATGTATTTCGTGTCTAGTAACCTGTAACGAAAATACACTTCTTAAAAATCACGTAATATATGTATGAATTGTTAATTGTAATTATTGCAAAAAAACTCAGCATTGTAGGAAAAAATCGTTTAGAAAACTGCTGTATGAGAAATTTAAAAAATATTTGGAAGACATGTGAAGTCTGCAAACACACATTGAATCAGTACGGTGGGCATTGCCCAAAAACCCTCTCAGAAATGATAGGTGGCCTATGCCTAGCTAAGGACGTATTTAGTCTGTCTCTTTACTTTACTATGAATATACATTATACAGCAGCCTAACAAAAGTACACTTCTGAATATAGGACTACCCTCATAAATTGTTTCTCAGATCCCTTATATCCCCTATATTTGCCATAGTTGTCACGCTTGGCAAGCGGGTCGGCAATCGCAGTTTTATTTTTATTCAGCTGTTATCAGGAAGGTACTTTTGCACATCTTCTGGTTTGGTTTCTTATGGTTAGGTTTTTATGGTTAGATACTAAGTATAAATATTTTCTTTTTCTCTTTATTTATTTAGGGATTTTTATTTGTTAATATGTCAATCCCATTATAACTAATTTAAAATCTATACATTTATTATTAATCTGCACATACTCAATGCAATATCCGAGGTGGGGGCATGTAGAATGCCTTGCGCAATACCCATATTGTACATATTTATCTTATAGGTCCTTATAAATAATTCCCTTGCCCCTCGGTTCCGCTCACATTCCATTAAAAAATGATGTAAGTCTTCTATTACTCCACACGTTTCACAATTAGGTGAATCAGTTTTTTTCATCAGATAAGAAAATTTTTTTGATGGGATGTGACCTGTTCTTATTCTAAACATTATTTTAATAATATTTCTATTTATTTTTGTATCTATAAACCAGGGTATTCGGGGTGGCTCACTCTGTATCGTTTTGTACCAAATACCTTTAGTTTTGGAGCGTTCATTGAAATTCAATATTAATTGTATTAGTCTTCATTAACACGGTCACCAGCACGGCTAGCATAGGTGGGGACAAAAAAAATATCCCCCGATTATATCATCTGTCAAGAGATAATTTTAACTTGCCCTTATGCCAAAGGACGGCAACGGGGAAAAGTATATTCCCGTTTAATATAACGAGTAGACATATATACGTCGTCCGTAGCATGAAGTCAAATAAAAGATAAAAAATTATGCTTTTTGACATTTGAAAGGGACAATCTTATCCTAATTAATTGGAAGTTTAAGTTTATATTCATACCAAAAATCTATCTACGTCTAAGTCTAACTCCCATTTTATCTACTGTGGATATTATATCCACCGGTGTGCCCATGCTCGAAGGGTGGATAAAACTAAGCGAGGGGATGAATATTTTCTCCTTTCCCCGGGGATGTAATTGTCTCCTGCCCATGCTAGCCCTGCAGAGGTTTTCCGGATAAGGAACTTTACAATAATAATATATATACGATTCAATTTTTTAAAATGCCTACAACGCGCCCGCAATTGTTATGGCGTTGCGGATGTTCTTAATCAGGGGAACCACATGCTTGTTGACAGTGCAAAAGAGGAGCTTTTATAATAAAAAATTACGTATGTGTAAGTCCACGATTGTTCATAAATCTTTCCAAAAATATTTGTATGAATATATTCAATAAATGCATGCCAGAATTTCTTGAAAAATGTTTTCTTCTTATGTATTTCAAAAAAAAAATATCGAAACTCTAACTCATGTGCATTTTACTGTGAACAACATTGATATACGCGGTAGAGCCATGCTGCAGCTATATTTCTAGTATAGTTGTAATACGAATGGGTCGGCTCGACTGGGGAAGGACCACGCTCTCACAGAATACCAGCGTAAAATAGAAGCTTAATGCTGCTGTGTTTCGTATGGTGAGTGTAGAGAACCGGAGACCCTTTTTACTGTAAACGAGGCATTCTATCTTAGTCCTCACATGTGACAACGCATCTACATTTTGATTTGTAGATGTCTATGGGCCACAGCAACCACTTACCATCAGGTGGACTGTGTGCTCTTTTGTCACCCTTATCCTATAAAAAAACCCACAATGTCATAAAGAGAAAACATCATCATCATCATTACAGTTTAACCAAGTCTCCACATAGGCCTCCCCCACAGGTTGCTTTATAATATAAAGATATATTAATATTTGCCACACTCAACAGAAGAATTACCAAGGACAGTTTTTTGTGATATCTTTGGTCTTTATTTCAATCATCTACATGAAACATTCTCAGAGAAAAAGCCATGTAACGGACAAAACGAACATGATTCGCTTTTGGGTAAAAATTCGCATTTTACGCTAAAGTTAGGTACTGTAATAAAATATATTGCTTGAAGGTACAACCAATAAGACGCACAATATTCATTTTTATACTAGTAATAGGAATATTTTATTATGATAAAATTATAAGCAAGCTTGAACTTACCGAGGGAACATGCAATGTGCGAATTCCTTGAAAGATGTATAATCTGCAGGTAATGGTTGGAAGAAGTGATTAAGTGTGTGTATGAGATCTAATAACATATTGTGACCTATCACCAATTTTTCCTGAAACAGAAAAAAGAACATCAATGATCAAATATTATAAGCAAAGCAAAATCATCAAGTTGATAGTGTTAGCAACAGTAGCACTTTTTGTTTTGAAAATTTCGCGTCAGTACATATCTAATATATAAAAATTAATTTTTGTTTATTTGTATTTTATATGCTTGCATACCGTTCTTCAGATTGCGCTAAAACTTTGTCAATGTTTTGCTTGCATTTCCGCGAAGGTTATAGGCATAGTCATCATCATCATCATCATTACAGCCTTTCATAAGTCCACTGCTGAACATAGGCCTCCTCCAAGGAATGCCACAAAGCACGGTCCTGAGCCACCTCCATCCATCGACTTCCTGCATGTCTTACCAGGTCGTCACTCCATCTCGTAAGGGGTCGCCCTACACTTCGCCTACCGGTACGAGGCTGCCACTCGAGAACCTTTCTTCCCCATCGGTTGTCGGTTCTTCGAGCTATATGGCCGGCCCACTGCCACTTCAGCTTACTAATCCGTTGGGCTATGTCGGTTACTCTGGTTCTACTGCGGATATACTCATTTCTAAGTTTATCACGCAGAGAAACCCCGAGCATAGCCCTCTCCATAGCTCGCTGAGCGACCTTGAGCTTCCTCATACGGCCAGCAGTGAAGGACCACGTCTCAGATCCGTAAGTCATCACTGGCAACACGCACTGGTTGTACAATTTCGTTTTAAGGTTATGAGGTATGTCTGACGAGAAGATGTGTCGTAGTTTCCCGAACGCTGCCCAGCCGAGTTGAATCCGTCGATTGACCTCTAGGTCGAAGTTGGACTTACCTAGTCCTCCCAACAACTACCGTTATAGGTGTGACATGGATATTTGTCGTGAAGCGACAATTAAAAAAAAATTGAACCTAACCTAAGTACAGCAAAACAACAAAAGTAGAGCCAGAAAACAATATATTTAAATTTTTAAAAGGTATTTACAATTTTATAAAAAAATGAAATGAGGATGATGATGAATGAAGTGTGAGTACAATTAGATTACAAAAAAAATAAAGGTAGGAGAATAGGGGAATATAGAGTTGTAGTGGAGCCTAAAAGTCGAAGCGACACACGTTGTGCTTGTAGAGGTAGGTTTCTTAGCAGCGACGGCACGCAGCGCCTGGAGCCAGCACACGCAGCGTCCGGAGCCGGCGCACGTAGCGCCTGGAGTAGGTGCGCTCAATGCTTGGAGCCAGCAGTTGCAGCGCTCAAAGGTAGCGCCGGCAGTAGGTGCACTCGGCGTCTGGAGTAAGCAGTCGTAGCGCCCGGAGTAGTGTGGCCCCCGCGCTTGAAGTAGACTGCCGACGACTTCCGAGGTAGATGGAGGCTTGTAGGATTCCGGAGTGGTGCGGCTCCGCGCTTGAAGAAGGCTTCGCCGAAGACTTCACGTGTAGGTGGAGGCTTGCAGGATCCCGGGGCAATGCGGCCCCGGGATAAGGCCTTTAGAAAATATTTCTTCTTTGAGAACTCAAGCGAGACTGCCTTTCTTCACCGATTGTTCGGCTTTTATACCTTTCTAGAGAGAACGGAAAAATTATTTAAATTAAACGCAAATTTTTTGTAAATGGTCAAGAGAAAAGAGTATTTATGTGGAATTATCGAAATAGGAACAACAGACCGGTAGCAAATTTGAATATAATTGCTATGGAAACCAAATAAACAACAATGTCAAAACATGTCAAATTTTGGTTTTAGGCTTATAATAAGAAAACGGCAAGATTCAAGTGGAAAATGAGATATTATTGATATAGGAAAAAAGGCAGCGCAACTGCCCACACAAAGCCCGAAATTGTAGAGTTACGGAAAACTAACTAAAAGATCGAAAAAAGGTAGACTCCATTGACACCAATTTAAAAGTGCTGATAATGTGGAAATACGAAGTAGAAATGATTTGTTATTGTGTTCTTATGGTTTAAAATCGTTACAGGATCCTATGGAAATAAAGGTGATGTAAAATATCCAGTTTTGAAGTGAATGCAGAAAATCGAAACAGAATGGAAAAATGAATTTAAAATAATGTAAAATGATAAGTAAGTAGCATAACACTACACATTAAACATGATCTTTGTTTTGTCCATGTTCATCCTAAGACCTATTTGTTGGGAGACACTATTGAGGTCATTGAGCATGGTGCTTAGGTCCTCCAGCGATTCTGCCATAAGGACTATATCGTCGGCAAATCGAAGGTTAGTGATGTACTCGCCATTGATGTTAATACCGTATCCTTTCCAGTCCAGAAGCTTGAAAACGTCTTCCAATGCAGCGGTGAAGAGTTTCGGGGATATAACATCACCCTGTCTAACACCTCTTTGCAATTGGATAGGTTTCGTACTCTGGTTCTGTACTCGGATAGCCATCGTAGCTCTACTGTACAAACACTTCAGCACTTCGATATACCGACAGTCAACTTGGCACAGCTGAAGGGACTGCAGCACCGCCCAAATTTCGACGGAATCAAAGGCTTTCTCATAGTCCACATACGCCAGACATAGTGGCAAATTGTACTCTTCGGACTTCTGTACAATTTGCCGAAGGGTATGTATGTGGTCTATGGTGCTAAAGCCCTTTCGGAAACCGGCTTGTTCGGGAGGCTGGAAGTCGCCAAGTCTGCGCCCGAGACGATTCGTAATGACTTTTGAAAACAGCACGTAGACGCGGCTCAGAAGTGATATCGGTCTGTAGTTCATCAAGAGAGCTTTGTCACCTTTCTTGAAGAACAAGACCACCGCACTTCTGCTCCACGCCACCATGGAGGACGGAATTAAAGAGCTTCTGAAGGACTTCAAGTACCGGTCTTCCACCCGCTTTCAGAAGCTCCGCTGTAATTCCATCCTCGCCTGGGGCCTTGCCATTTTAAGGTGCTAGAGAGCCATTCTAATCTCGCTCAGACTGACGTCCGGGATATCTTCGGAATAGTGTCGGATAAGACTCGCTCTTGGATCGTTACTCACACTTGCGTGTGACTCCAACGATGACGTGTACAGCTGCCCGTAGTACCTCTCAATCTCACTCAAAATATCAGGTGCCCCGGAAACGATGCTGCCACACTCGGTTTTCAGCTTTGACAGTTGGCTCTTTCTGGCAGACAGATCTCTGGCAAAGACTTTGGAGCCTTAGTTCCGCTCGATCGCTTCTTCAATACAAGCTGTATTGAAGTTGCGTAAGTTCCGCCGCATGCATTTGGCGCGTCTGAACAGTTGTCGTCTGGTCGTCATAATGAAGTCAATCTCATTTTTTGTGGAACCTTCGGGGCTCAACCAGGTCCACTTCCTGTGGGGCCGCTTCTGGAAGAAAGAGTTCATCATAAAGAGTACCTCTTTCTCCATGAAGTCGGCCAGCTGCTGGCCCCTTGGGTTCCGTTGCCCTATTCCAAATTTCCCTACTTTCAGCTTACCGTTTTCTCTTGTGCCTAGTTTTGCATTGAAGTCTCCCATTAACACCGTATATTGGGTTTTGGAGGAATGTATGGCTCTAGACATATCCTCATACAATTCCTTCACCTCCTCATCGGGGTGTGCCGGGGTTGATGCGTAAACCTCTATGACCTTCAGCGAATACCGTTTGCTGATTCTGAGTATAAGGTACGCAACCCTCGTTGACACACTCTCAATCTTTACAACGTTGTTAACGAGGACTTATATATGAGGAGACGATAAATCCGAAACCTCCTTGGGACAGATGGTCGCCCTCCCGGTGATAGGGCCAGTTGCCGGATTCGAGGATTACCGTGTCCTCCCCCTCTCTCCGGACTTCGGATATAGGCATAGTACAATTAACTCACAGTAGGTGGCGTGCGTATCGTACCGAAAAATTTACTTGAACGTAATATATCACTCAACTTCAATAAATGTAATAACATTCCTTATTAAACAATATAAGTCTTCCAAATTTGAAATGATATTTACACAATTATTTTTTCTGCTGCAGCAACGCGCAGGGTACCAGTTAGTTCTTAATATAATCATCCGTAAATGGGTCATCAATTATGGATGTTTAGACTAATACCCCACATTGAATCTTGTTCACATCTAAGAGCGAGACTTAAGATATGGCGCTTCACCGCGCCACAAAGATACAAAAGCGGACCAACCAACACCCAAATCCTAAATCACACTATCGAAATTTGCAAATGCCTCTACTATGTTATGCATACAAACTCTATTCTCTCAGACACGGAGTGTTAGCTGTTCCCCAAGATGATACCTTACCTGGTGGGAGATCTCTCATTTTCCTTTTACTGCCAAAGCTAATATAGAGAAATTATAAGATATACAGTCATACGATAATACTATCTTTTATATACAGATCCTACATCCGAAATAGAACATACTAGATTCAATAATAAATACCTACCACTATATGTAATTCTCTTTTATTTACGTTTAAGTTAAACCTTTATTTTACTATTTTAACTTACTGACTGACTGATCATTCTTGCTACTTTCGAAAAGCCAACAGCATCTTCAAACTCTTCCCACTCCTTCTCCTTCTTTTGGGTGTCTCTATTTTTCCCTTCATTCTCTGATTTTAACCGCGTGACCTTAAGAACTCTGCATAGATCAAGAAAATAAAAAATATATAAAATTAAACAATCATGTATAGTATAATCATAATATAGTGACTGGAAGACATGCTTTTCTGAGAATTTGCCTAATATCAGACAAATAATTTTATTTTTCTTTAAAAAATTATGTGTCACATTGTTTGTCCACAATGAACTCCTAAGAGAGATAGGATAGTTTTTATCCGAATTCGAAGATTATTATAGGATAGAGGGTGGCCGCATATGGCAGAACAATGTCTGCCTGGTCAGCTAGTACTTTTATATATGAAAATGTATGAATTTTAATACATCCATATGTATTATAATGCAATATAATATATTTTCATGTTTTTGCACATAACTTCTTAGTTAATGTAGAATTTAGCTCTAGTCACTTCAGTGGTTCTTTTTAATGTTATCAATTTTATATGGTACCGACTTTGTTATATGGCAACGAAACCTGGGTATGCCAGAAGAAGCATAAAAGCAAGTTGAATGCAGTGGAGATGCGATCTCTTCGTAAAATGTGCGGCGTTACCATGGCCGACCGAAAGCGAAACGAAGAGATTCGCAATATGGCAGGTTTGAAAGATGACCTTATCACAAACATTGATAAGGGCGTGCTTCGGTGGTTTGGGCACGTTGAGCGAATGAGTGAAGACCGAATGGTGAAGAAAATATATAGCGCGAAAGTTAATATTAAAAGGTGTCGAGGTAGACCGAGACTAACTTTCGAAGACCATGTGAGCAAATTGCTCGAAGAGGGTAGGGTCAAAAGTACTCGGATACCTAGACGTGCATGTATGAAGAAGATAATGAATCTGAAAGAAGCGAAAGAGGTATGTAAGGATCGTGACACTTGGCGATCTGTTCTCTCTGGCTACCCCGTCAGGGATTGTGCGTGAAGATAAGTAAGTAAGTAAGTAAGTAATTTTATATGTGAAATGATATCGGCTAAAGACATGAAATTTAGAATAACAAATTAACGGTATCCCACAATTCCTTAAATAGGCAATTATTTTTACAAATAAGAAATAACAATAATTCTATCAAGGGCCTATTCATTTTTTTTTAGTTTATAAATAGTACATTTAGTTATGGATGTATTGTTCAGGATTTGTAAACCTTTGTTTGTTATAATGTAAGCACACCCTTTTCAAAGTGAAAATAGCACTATCACAATTAGTTAATATATGTATGACTAGCTGTTCCCCGTGACTACGCCCGCGTGGAATTATTTTGCGCGGAATCTTAAAATAAATGTAGCCTAAGTGACTCCTTATAACATCAGCTATCTGCCAGTGAAGTCCCATCCAAATTGGTTTACAGGTTTTTGGGTGAGGCGTGTTCAAACAAACATCGTGTTAAAGTTTTATTATAGTATAGATAGATAATCTAGGCTCACGCGTCTGCCACGCGTAAGTTTGTGTCTGTCTGTCTGTCTGCGAGCTCGCAGATGACAGACTTTTTTCCGGCTTACTTAACATTTATCGTTACATTTTGGCCAATTTACACAATATCTTTATGAATTATAGTCTGTGTTATTCTGATATATAAGCTACATAATTGTAAAGTTTCATTAAAATCCATTTAGTAGTTTTTGCATAAAAGTGTAACAAACATCCATACATTCTCACAAACTTAAACATTTATTATATTAGTGAGGTAGCAGGATATAAAAAAGCTGGCATATAATATTCTGTATTAATTTATGACCAAAATATGTTTTGTACATATTTATTGACAGAAAATTAATGTTATAATTAAATTTTACGGATTTTATCTCGTTTAATATTAACTTTTTAATACTCAACATTTCGGATGCTTTACAGCACCCATGGTCACGAGGGGGAAAGCACTCGAAACGTCGGGAATTAAAAAGTGGATATTAAATGCGATTAAATACGTTAAATTACTTCCATTTAATTGTAATATTAATTGTCTGTCAATAAATATGGTCAAATGACAAAACATAGTCTTTAGTCTTTATTTAGTCATAAATTAATAGAGAATATTATATGCCAGCTATATTACCTGAACAATACATCTATAAATGTACTTGCTATTAACTTAAAAATGAATATTAGTAGTATTTTGTGTGAATATAAGAAATCATTAATCTTATATTATTATTTACAGGTTATACTTTTTTTTACAGGTTACGTTTTTTTTTTTTTTTTTTATAGCAGAGGGGGCAAACGAGCATGCGGCTCACCTGATGGTAAGTGACTACCGCCGCCCATGAACAACCGCAACACCAGGGGAATTGCAGATGCGTTGCCGGCCTTTTAAAAAGGAGTAGGCTCTTTTCTTGAAGGTCCCTAAGTCGTATCGGTCCGGAAAAATCGCCGGTGGCAAACTATTCCACAAGGAAGTTGTGCGAGGAAGAAAACATCTTCTAAATCGCACAGTGGTGGACCGCCAATCATCCAGATGGTGTGGATGGTATCGAGAGTTCTGCCGCGATGTGCGTTCGTGAAATTTGGCGGCTGGGATTAATCCGAACAATTCCTCAGAGCACTCCCCATGGTAAATGCGAAAGAAAATGCTAAGAGATGCAACATCTCTTCGCAGTGCCAATGAGTCGAGCCGATCGGAAAGGACTCGGTCGTCGACGATTCGAGCCGCTCTGCGCTGGATGCGGTCAAGTGGAAGAAGCTGGCACTGGGGAGCCCCAGCCCAGAGATGGGAACAGTATTCCATGTGAGGCCGAACCTGCGCCTTGTAAAGTTGCAGGCGTTGAGCCGGCATGAAATACTGTCCCGCTCTGCTGAGCACGCCAAGCTTTTTAGAGGCCAATTTGGCCTTCTCTTCCAAGTGACCACGAAACTGCACGCTACTCGATATGTCGACGCCGAGGATTCCGATACTGGCTGAGGCAACAAGGGGAGTACCTTGAAACTGAGGAGATACGACAAAGGGGTTCTTTTTAGCGGTAAACGCGCAAACTTGTGTCTTCTGAGGATTAAACTGGACTAGATTTAGTCGCCTCCAATCCGAGACTTTGTCCAGCAAAGACTCGACTTCAGACACAAGCTTGTTCCGGTACTCAGTGACGTTTTCCCGAGAAATATTGGCACGGCCGGTGTATAGAGCATCACCAGTGCTGTCATCCGCATAGCAATGAATGCTACCGGCTTGCAACATATCATTGATATGCAGAAGAAACAGCGTTGGTGATAGCACGCAGCCTTGTGGAACACCAGCGTTAATAGGCTTGTAGTCGGAGCATGCACCGTCTACAACGACCTTGATGCTCCGATCTGCAAGAAAGCTGGTGATCCAATTGCATAATTTCTCGGGAAGCCCACAGGAAGGGAGCTTCGAAAGAAGCGCTTTGTGCCAAACCCGATCGAAGGCCTTCGCAATGTCCAGACTAACGGCCAACGCCTCCCCCTTGGACTCTACTGCCTCCGCCCATCTATGGGTCAGGTAGACTAGAAGATCACCAGCTGATCGACCCCGACGAAAACCGTATTGGCGGTCACTAATCAGCTGGTGATCCTCAAGGTACCGGATGAGCTGGCAGTTAATAATGGATTCCATTATTTTGGAGAACAAGGAGGTGATCGCGATAGGCCTATAGTTGGACGGGTCTGAGCGGTCGCCTTTTTTAGGGATAGGGTGGACAAAAGCTGTCTTCCATGAACTCGGGACTACGCCTTGGGAGTAGGAGTACCGGAAAAGACGCGTTAGGACCGGTGCCAACTCCGGAGCACACGTCCTCAGCACAATTGGGGGGATTCCGTCAGGCCCACTCGACTTGTAGATGTCAAGGGAGAGGAGTGCTCTGCGAACCGAGCGCTGTGAGAACCGCACATCCGGCATGGAGCACTCACACCGCGGGATGGTCGGCGGTGTGTTCCCCCCGTCATCAACAGTCGAGTTGGACGCAAAAAGGGAGCCTAAAAGGTCGGCCTTCTCTTTTGCGTCGTGGGCCAGTGAGTCGTCCTCCCTGTGCAGAGATGGTAGTGATGGCTTACAGAAATTCCCTTGGACAGCCTTGGCGAGAGACCAGAATGCACGGGTTCCCGAAGGAAGGCGAACTAGTTTCTCGCCAATTCTGCCTATGTGCTCTGACTTTGCCTTGGCAATAACTCTTTTGAAGGACCTGGAGGCGAAGTTATACTTCTTTTTGAGTGTGCTGGTGTTTACATCCCGAGTCACCGAAGCCGCAGCCCAGGCTTGATAACACTCCTGCTTACTGCGTAATGCAGTCTTACAGGAGCGACCAAACCAAGGCTGAGATCTGCCTCCGATGGGTACCACAGATGATGGAATAAATAGTTCCATTCCCTGTAGCACCACATCAGTGACAGAGTCAGCAACAGCGCTGGGATCATCCGGCGAGAAGCAAACCCGCCCCCATGGGTAGGAAGCAAAGAAAGACCGCATTCCGTCCCAATCCGCCGACCTGTAATGCCAAACACGGCGGCAACCTGCAGAACGCAACCGCGAGGGGAGCGTGAGTGGCACCACACTCCGGATCAGACAATGGTCCGAAGAGCCAAGAGGGGCATCGACGGAAACCTGATATCCGTCCGGATGAGAGGTCAGCAGAAGGTCCAACAGGGAAGGTGTATGATCCTCAACATCTGGAATCCGCGTAGGCGATGTAACCAGTTGTGTCAGACCATATGCCAAGGCAAAGTCATAAACAGATCTCCCCGCATGATCGGTTAAACGTGAACCGAGCCATTCGGCGTGGTGGGCGTTAAAATCGCCAAGGATCACGATCTCTGCGGATGGGACCTGTTGTAGCAAGGAATCTGTAGCCATTTGGACGTGGTCGATGAGTCGGTCTGTTTCGGCATTACCGCTATGGGACCTATAGAGGCACGCGTAGACGCGCGGATGGTCGTCGCTGTCTACGCGTAGCCAAAGGATGGACAGGTCCAAACCTTCAAGACTGCCGAGGCGTCGAGAACAGATGTCCTCTCTGACATACACGCAAACTTCAGCCCGAGGCACAAAGGAGTGCTCCAATTTGTACCCCGGGTAGGAGAGATACGAAGTATCAGCCGGAGAGGACAGCTGCGTCTCGGTCAGAAAGAGCAAGGCCGGCTTCGCCGTCTCAAGATGGTAGTGGACGGCGTTTAGGTTCGAGTGAAGTCCCCTGATGTTGCAGAAATTCACGGATAGCGTGGCAGGGGTCGCCTTGGTCTTGTTGCTCAGTTTGCCCCGAGCAGTTATTGTGTTGAGCGGAATTTTGCCCCCCCCAGAATACGCGGGGCAGCCTGAGCACCCACGCTCAGGAGTGGAATAGCATGGTCGTGGATGCTCAGCGAGGGATTCTCCAGGGGTACTGGTACCCTCCTGGGGTAGTTCATGACGTAATTCCGCTACCATGTTGATGGGGGGGGGGGGGGGGGGGAATTGGGCCTCCGGTCACCTGCACTCACCAGACGAAACGCGGAAGCAGAGCTTCCACTTCACGCCGGTATTCTGTGAGGTCGTGGTACTAACCCGGCTCGAGCCGGCCCATACGTGCAACAGCAAAAGCTGCTGCAAGGCTCTACCACCGTTAAACGTTTTACGTGGTAGAGCCACGCGGCAGCTTTTGCTGTCGCACGGATGGGCCGGCTCGAACCGGGGTAGTATCACGACCTCACAGAAAACCAGCGTGAAGTAGAGGTTTACCTCTGCGTTTCGCTTGGTGAGTGCAGGTGGCCGGAGGCCCTTTTTACTGGAAATGAAGCATTCCATCTTAGTCCTCACGGGTGACAACGCATCTACATTTTGATTTGTAACAGAGGATAGATGTAGATGTCTATGGGCCGCAGCAGCCACTTACCATCAGGTGGACTGTGTGCTCGTTTGTCACCCTTATCTTATAAAAAAAAAAAAAAAAAAAAAATACTCGTATTAAAATGTTATTCTAGCTTAACATGTATTATCATATATTGTTATTATTTAGCAACTTTATAATTTCTCTCCGAATTAAAAATTTGATCAGTAAGTATACTCTACCTGTTTTTGTTCTCCAATATCTTGGTTTCAATAAATGCCTCATTTTTGAATCGTGTGCCCAACTCTTGAAATAGCAACCGCCTGATAAAGGCATTGCAGCGGTCTATCTCCATCTCATCGGATTTATTCTCGTCAAGGAAATCACGCACTTTTTTGCTGAGGAAAAATTATAATAGTAATATAATATCTTGTTCATATCATATCAATAATTGTAAAAAATATTGATACCTTAGTAAGCTAGAACGGAGTATCAGTGACATGGAAACAATAACTGAAAACACTAATTTCGACAGATTTACCACATTTTTGTGGTGAAGGAAAACATTGTGAGTAAACCTGCATGTCTAAGAAATAAAATATTACAAAGAAATGTGTTTGGCCATGGGAGGATAGGGCGAGATTTCCTGGCAGGCAAGGTATTTTACCCGGAAAGCAGCCAAGACTCCAAGTGGTAGTTCAGAGCTATTCTATATATACTGCTTTACTTCGGAACTTTGATAGCGCGATTTAGGCTGCAATGTGTTTAGCTTGTGGCATAACGACAGCTCCGCCACATGTGAAGTCTGGCAATATGACAAATTGTTTTGTGGCCCTATCACAAATATGTGTAACTTCACTTTAGACACTGAACACTAAAACATGCAGTTATCATAAAACTGATATTAAACTGTTCACAGAAAGATGATCTAGGATTATTAGACAGATAGCCTTTCTTTTTTAACCCTTTTCCTGTCCCATGAATGGTAACCACTACCTGATATCGCCAGTGTGTTGTTAGAGGCGACATAAGGAAACAAACCAGGGAATAAACTGCAGCATCTTCCTAGTAACTCGTTAATTATTATTACAGCCCACCACAAGTCTGCTGCTGATCATAGGCCTCTACCAAGGACTGGCATAAATCACAGTCCTTGCATCCCTCGACTTTTTGTATCTCTTATCAGGTTGTCACTCCATCTAGTAGGGAGGCACCCTACACTTTGTATATTGGTATGAGGCTGCCACTTGAGAGCCCTTCTTCCTCATCATGGTTATTCTTAATTTTCCGTTGCGCGATTTTCGTTACTTTGTCTCTACTGCAGATATCCTCAGTTCTAAATTCATCATGCAGAGAAGCTTCAAGCATAGCCCTCTCCATAGCTCACTGAGCGACATTGCGCCTCCTCATACGGCCATAATAAGACACTACTGACTGCTGAGATCGTTCAGCGATTCTGCCATAATGACCAAATAATTGGCCATTATGGCATTAGATACTCTTCTTACAATGCAGCAGTACAGAGTTTTATAGGTATAAAGTCACCATGTCTTACACTCTGCAGTGAGATAGGTTTCATACTCTGGTTCCATACCCTGATAGCCACCGTAGCCCTGCTGTATACTTTGGTACTCCAATATACTGACAATCAACTTGGGTGCCAAGTTGATTGTCAGTATATTGAAGGAACTGTGGCACAGCCTATATTTCAGCCAGTTGGCAACTGCAGTTTTTTTTTTAAACTATGACCGCTGTTAGCAGAGAGAGGCAGCTGCCCTTGTCCTGACTTGTTTACCTCTGTCACCTGTTACAATATCCACAGGATGATATAAGGTAGTGGATATTGTTGTACTTCTTTCTATGTACAATGCCACTACACAGTTCTAATAACAAGCAGAAAATGGCATGTCTATGGCCTCATTAAACATTTCATTAGAAAATGTCACATTGTTTTATAAAGGTTCACCACCCCTGGTCTATACAGTAATGTCCTGCAGACTAAATTTCAGTCATGGCAGCCTGTCTCAACAGAGACTAACCATCTTCAAAGGACAGAATTATAGTGCCAGAGTGTATGTGCAAGCACAAATGCACTCTCTATTTTTTCACTCTTCATAGTTTGACAGATGTGCATATTATTTGACACACCAGAATATGGCATTTGGACAGACAAGCGGATATAGTCAGCTTTTAGTTAAACCTTTCTAATAAAATACCATTTGCTAACACTCACCATATACTTTCAATTTGTTGTTTATTCTCTTCTGGTATAGTAATGGAGTCCTTTTCATTTGAATAAGATTTCTGACGCTCTATAATAATTTCACGTAATCTAGTCTCAGTTGGCTCTGTCATATATGAAATACCTAAAAATACACATGAAACAACTACTGTCTATTCCAAATAAGTAATTCCAACCACATAATATATCCAAAAACCTCCTTTGAATATCATGATACCTAACAAAAAATAGTCTATTATAATAACAATATAGTGGGAATTCTTTTATTTCTAATAGTAAATGCTGAAAAAAATCCTGTTTAGGCAATGCATAATATGCTTATAAGATTACTTTCAATTACTAGATATCAGATAATGTCATTAGTCTACAGAATTAGAAACAAACTACATAATTTAAAATTAAAAACTTTGCACAATCAACTTCAATATAAATGATTAAGACTAACTCAAAAAATATTGGTCAGACCTTGATAAAGTTTCTATGGGACCACATGACCACAAAAATCATTGAAATCGGTTCATCCAGAAAAAAGTTATGAGGTAACAAACAAAAAAAAGAAACAAAATGGAATTGAGTACTTCCTCCTTTTTGAAGTCGGTAGAAAATGAATGTAAGTTGTTGTCTTAAATATTAATTTATTACCTTCTTTTATAAGTTTATTGAAATCAAAGCCCTGTGAAGCCAGAAAGTCCAAACTGGAGCTCTGACAGAGAAACATTTTTTCTGGCCCTGGACGACCTCGTGGAAACAAGTAGAAATTGTAAGCGTCATTCATATAATGATTTTCCTTTTCATCCCAATAAAAAGCACACAACCCATACTGAATAAGTAAAAACTCTGTAGATCCATTGAGCAGAGTTGTGTAGTACTCTTGCGGAGAATCAAATATCGATACGTCCCGGCCGTTTATTAGGCCCGTAAATTCAGCATCTATTACTAAAAAATCTGCTTTATCTATAGACTCACTTATCAAAGGAAGACTCTCCTTAAAATCTGTAAAATATACTAAATTTAATATCAGCCATACGGTTAACAGTAAACAGTACTAATATTGCAAGAAACCCACTCTTTCTGGTCACCTCCATTATTAGAATGTATGGATAGTTAAGGTAACATTGACAAATACTTTTAATGTTGATTTCTATTTAGTATGTAAATAATATAAATAAATACAAAAACGTATACAACACGCCAATGTCCAGTTTTTGTGAAACTGAAACTGACATTTATTGCAGAAAAGCAAAGGTATCTAGGGCCATACAGCCTAGTCTGACGTGGTTTTTGTTTACAATCTGATGATGCGTTACATTATTTGCAAAGGTTTTAAGACTTGAGACTTTAAGATTTCAACTTTTGTTTTTGAGAGATTTAGATAACGGTTTAACTTTGCAGACTATGATGACGGTAGAATATCAAGTCGCGGTATGAAATAGGACGGCCTATTTCATATGCCATCACCGTTACCCTTACAGCCTATTAAAGTCCACTTCTGAACATAGGCCTCTCCTATGGGATGATCCCTCTACTATCGACTCATAGGGGGGATATTTGCCATAGCTTTTTTTTGTTCTCGGTTGTTATTAGGGAGACGCTGAAGCCCTTTTCCTGATTTTATTTTCCTTTGTCGTCCGTCGGGGATGATATGGGATAGTGGATATTCTTACTACGCTACTACTTGGTAAGTTTCATACATATATGCACTGTTATTTAATTACAATCTACAAATCGTCTCTAAATGGTAACTTGAACCAACACCTCATGCAACGACATTGTGTTGTCTGCGCTCAAGCTGCGCGAACGTATTCATCGGTCGAGCCCAAGCGCTCCCGTGTTTTAGAGTGCTATGGTGTGCGTGACAATAACATACAATTACTCGGAAGTGCTTCAGTGGTGTTTCTGCGTCATTGCTGCCGTCAGGTTGAACCGGGTCGTCGGCCCATTGTCCATTTTGTGTTGTGATTAATGTAGTGCCCCACGCTCTACCGATTTCCAGTAACCGTAAAAAGCTTATTACAGACCGCCGCCTCATAGGCGCCTATTCTATTATACACACCCTAGCATACCTACGGGCTAGGTGTATAGATGTTTGCCTTGGGCACACACTTCCCCCGCCGTAAGGTGGAGGGGGCTTGGTACACAAATTCTTTCTTTCTTATTCTTTTTCTTAAAAAAAAAAGTTAACCCCACACTAGGATTTTCTCCTGTATCGTGGAGGCAGTTTACAAACATAAATTGCACAAGGACAAACATCCTGACCCGGAACAATTATTTGTAGGCCATACAAATACTTGCTCCGTGCGGGATTCGAAGCCACAGCCCCAAGCGCCGGAACTCATTACTAAGCCACTGCGCCACGGAGCCGTCACAAGTGTTTAAGCCTTGACAAGATGACGGCTGTAACGACAGCCAAACTCACCGACTTTCTCAGTCACGTCTGCCCCGACGTCTGGGCGACCTTTTTAGCGCAGCGAGACATGCCCGCTGCTGAACATCTGATCGTGCATATCGACGACCCCATTTCACCTAGCACCGGAACTGCAACCCCCGAGTCCATAGACACCGTTTATGACGTAGCGTCCCCCACGCCTTGTGCAATGACTTCTTTCTACAATGACATCGGCACGTTAACACTTGCATTAGAAATAATCAGTCCCATGTCGACTGGAGCCCCTGTATTCTATGGACGATTTTAATAAAAGGAGGAATAATGCATGATGTTTTAATTTTGATTAGTAATGTAATATTCGTATAGATTCATTGCGTTAAATGTGTTGCATTAACTAGTTGTCATCCCGCATAAATTGAATATTATAAGAATGGCTTTACCACATTTCATAACGTTTTTAATAAAGATATTATTAGAGAGAAGCAATCTATCTTTCAATACACATTCCTGACGCTCTGCAATGGCGGAATAGCCCAACTGCCCCCATCAACACCCGGAACGCGAAATTATATTGATTCCGAAGGGCTCCGAAGTCCCGCTGCATATAGTCTCTTAAAAGGTTGCATGTGTATCGGGAGATACAATACGTGTTCTTAATTAAACTAATTGCATTTAAAAACAATAATAATATACCCATTGGATATCGCCAAACAAACCCAAATTTCAGTAACTGGTTATAAAGTGCAGCTTAACCAAGGCGAGAGTATATAACTTGTCTGTTTCGATTGCGATTCGAAGTCAAAGTGATCGAATCACTTCATGTCTGTGAACTCTGTGCTGTTGGCTGAATTTGCATAGGCCACTGACCTCTATTATACAAGTACGCTGGACTGGCTATATAAGTGCCGTGTAGGCGTGTGTATCTCTTTACGGAAACGACTCACTGATACGAATCACTGAAGTGACACAAAAGATTGGTTCAGTAACAACGTTTCAAATGTATCATTTGTATCTAGAACAGTGAAACATTACTTTGCTCTTTGCTCATTTCACGCGACGCGTCGCTTGCGAGGCGACTGAGATACGAGCGAGAGAGAGAGACTGAGACAATGATTAACTTAACTATTGACTCACGAGTGAGCGGGCGAAATAATTATAATTCACACAAGTCAGATAGAGATAACAAATAAGAAGTGTATCACTCAACTCGTACGGATTTTCGCTGACGTTATTAATGCACGTAAAAATTACCACTAAGGCGCTTATGTGTCAAATACTATAGGTCGTTTTTTGTATGTAATGTTTGCATTAACAAGTTGTCATTTTACGTTGATGCGGCACTTGTCAAATTGTTTATATTCATTAGCGCCTGTTTACGAAAACATACTGAGTTATCTTTAGGATTTCTTTGCGTAGTGATTATTGTGACTTTACTTTCTTCCTTTTATCATAAAGTTTAGAGTTATAATACTTTACGAGTAAATTCTGTGTACATAGACATTGCTGTTTTGTGTAAATGGACATTTTTGTAAATAATGAATTGACATAGTGACATTTTTGTTAAAGTATGATAGAGAATCGATTTTATATACAATCTTATTACGGTACACAATAAATAATTTAAGCACTTATATTATTCAGCATTGTTGCCACATAACATTTCACGGATCAGTCAGTAATAAACGCCCGTGACGCAACTTAATGTATTCGGAACATTCTTTCTTTTATATCTTTTGAGTGGATGATACAAATGAGCCAAATGAAACATTCAGTGTTTCGGAACATTTCAGTGATCAAGATGCAAATGTTCCAATTCCAAAAATGATACACTTTGCCCACCTCCAGTGCCGTGACATAATGAGTCAATTTGATTTCCACCATTTTGGCGTATTACACTATACTTCCTTCTGGTAACGAATTTTACATTATCATTGTTAAATAAATCTATATGAGTATAATAAAGCAGAAGAGTTTTTATTAGTTTAAACATGCTAATCTCTGGAACTACCAGTATTATTTGAAAAATTATTTTTGTATATAATAACCACATTCCTGAGGAATAGTATATGCTAACTTAACATTAGGCTACTTGTCTCAGCTAGATTTCAATATTAATTTTTGTTATGAGTAAGCAAGTCTGAAGGAGAAGCGCTCCTGAACTCTGCTTTATCTGCGTGCGCAGATAGCGCTAGTGATACGTAAATAGAATGTTCTACAAAAACATTTATCTTTTTTCCATCTAGAAAAAGTTCGCGATACCATATGCCTATTTCTTATATATAAGCCCCAAAAGGTACTTTGTGACAAGCAATATTGAAAATTAAAAAAATATATATGAGCGTTATTATTAAGCATGGTATATTAATCCTTACGAACGAAAGTCACTTCATAATTAAAACTATTTTGTGAAGATGATTTTTGCTCTTTACAGCATGTTGTTAGGTAGCATAGTTGAAAAGATTTAGTATAAAAAGCAGCTTAACGCAGCTGTTTCGTATGGTGAGTGTAGAGAACCGAAGACCCTTTTTACTGGAAACGAGGCATTCCATTTTAGTCTACACGGGTGGAAACGCATCTGCATTTTGATTCGTAATTGAGGATAGATGTAGATGTCTATAGGCCACAGCAATCAGTTACCATCAGGTGCTGTGTGCTCGTTTGTCATCATTATTCTATGATAAAAAGAGAGATAATAAAAAAAAAAAATATTTCAACTCTCGACTCGGTGCGCGAGTCACGCCGCCCGATGAGAACCAAGAGAACCAATATATTTTAATACCACATGAAAATGTTACTGAAAATATTGTCTCTACTGCAACATTATAAATTAATCAGTGACTAGTTGAAACCGCGGGGTACAGCTAGTTATACAAAAGGGTCAAATAAATAAAAAATATAGATGAAACATGTATTTTAATGTTATCAATGTATTTTCTCACACATTTAACAAAATATACTCATTTCAACATTTTCTCAACATGACTAGAAAGCCGCTCGTAGGCGGCCTTGTTTCTATAAAGATGTATATTAGACTTCACTTTCTTAATTAAAAGCCGAGGATCTATGTCGCTAAGAGTTATGAGAGCATCTGAAAAATTAAATTAACCTTAAATTAACAAAACTCATAATAAATAATTCACAAAAAATAATGATTTCGTGAATTTTCAAATTTAAAAATAATCGCAACATCTGGTAGGCGGTGGTAGTGACACAACTTCCTGCGTGTTTACCCCTAACAACATATATTTCTAACTAAAAGAAGAAGTTTAGGTATCTTAGTTATCAAAATTCGAGACAGATTTCTAGACTGATTATGATAAAATATTTTGTAAATGATAAACATATAATTAATATTATTATGGATAAAAGTGTAGGGCCACCCACTAGAGTGACGATCTGGAAAGAGAGAGTCGATAGGTGCAGTTAGCTCGGGACCGTACTTTGTTGCGTTTCTTGGGAGAGAAGTAAAATACCCAGACCGAAGACAAGGGGCAATGTCAAAGGCGCTTACTATCTAACCACCCTAAGCAAATTGGTATGGTAACCATATAAAAGAAGAGGTCTTTGCCCAGGTGTGGACCTAAGAAGAAGGAAAAAACTGTATTTCACTTATGGATAATAAACGAAAGGGGGAATATATGTGTGTAGCATGAGTTTATATATATATATATATATATATATATATATATATATATATATATATATATATATAACTAGCTGGTACCCGGCGCATTGCTACCGCAGAAGAAATAATTGAGGAAATATCGTTTTAAATTTGAAAGGTTTATATTGTTTAACTAGCTTTTACCCGCGGCTTCGCTCGCGTGCGCTTGAATTTAGGGACATCATTAAATGCTGTTCCGTGTCAAATTTAGAAATATTCGATCACTTTTAGAGTCACCTTGGTGTCTATGTCTCTATGTCTGTCAGAGATTTTTTTTCATTCTAAAATACTAATAGTATTAATAGATCTATAATAATGAATACCGTACATGGATTAAAACTAATGTTACGGATTTTTTACGCATCTTGACTCTAGGGAAGTCTAAAGTATGTATTATATACAACAAATCCTTGCAATAGAACACCGAATCCTACCAATGATGATTCGCGAGGCTATTGAAATTAAAAATATCCTAATTTTAATATTAAAAGATGTCTGAGTGCTACTATCTGCTAAGGATTCCATGATTTTTTAACTATTCTATTTTAACTATGACATCAGGTCGTCAAACACCTCAGTTCTCCCACCCCTCCCGTGACCATGAGTGCTGTAAATTGCCCAAACCATCGGGAATTTAAAAAGTTAAAATTAAACGCGATAAAATCCTTAAAATTACTTTTATTCGTTATAAATTTTATACACAGTGAACGTGAGGAACACTGCACTCATGAACGGAAATAGAAAAATGTTCGCACTGTTGTGGCGGTGAAAGAAAATCCAACACATCATATCGTCCCGTCGTAAGAGGCGACATAGGAAAAAAATAGTAGATGGGATAATCTGCATCATCTTCTTGACAACAGATCAAAATAATAATAGCTGCGGTTGCCAACCCGCCACTATAGCAAATATCCAGCTACTTGACAATTTATGGGGGAGGCCTAAGTTCATTTCAGTGGACTTTTGATAGGCTGACGAAAATGAGTTCTACTCATCTTTGCAAGCCTTAATATTTACGGTAGACTGAAAACATAAATTATCATACCCGAAAACACGAATGAAATAAAAACTGCATATATTGCCCCATGAAAAGTAAAAAAGCAGCTTACATACATGCTACTACTGGGCACAGGCTGTAGAGTTTTTGGCCAAAAAAGAGTTCGCTGCACTGATTCCAACGCGGGATGAACGTAATGTAAATGATTCAATTATTTACATCGTATATTCAGTAGCATTGTATTATTTCATTTTATCAATGTCTTGCCATTTTAATTTATTTAGAAGTAGGTGGCGCTAATATTACATGAAATAATGAAAGGCAAAACTATACCATCTAGTAATATCAGCAATAGAAACGAACATTTATTTATTATATCAATAAGGGATAAAGTGATGTCAATTCTCTGAAAAGTTCTGTTTCTGTTAAAAATAAGCTATCAGCGCCGCTAGCGGTGAAAAACGATAATGATATCGTCATATGACCATATTATGAAATAGCAACGTTGTGTTTAGTTATTAATAACTTAAAAAGATTTCTATTCATTGATTTGGTCAAGCTATATCATGACACGATCATCAAATAGTGTTAAATACACATTCATTTCAGCCGTTTTTTCAGTGTTTTCACGAAATGATAGACTACTTTATGATATATGATCAATTCTACGATCTGGACACGACATACATAAAAATCTCTTTAATAAAACTATGATGATAATGAAAATTTTGCAACAATTGCAGACAGACCAATTTTTATCACTTTACATATATATTAGTAATTGAAATAAATACCTTATCAATTTTCATATTTTTGATAGACGTCACTAATATCTATTAAAAATACTAAAAAACTGAACGTTACAATTTTTTAATAATTTTAAAAATCTAATAATTTAATCATATAAATGTAAGTTATTTATATTATTTCATTTATTAGTAACTGAAGGCAAAATATATAACTTTCCCATTTGATGATAGATGGCGCTGTTTTGAATACGAAATCGGTGTAGTTTCAAATTATTTTACCAAGATTATAACTATATTTTAAACTTTATTTACAAATATGGTAATATGGTATTTATTTGAAAAACACCCGTCATTCCGCCTATAACTAAGATACAACAGAAAATTAACATCTAAAGGAAATTAATATACTTAACCTTCCTTTTTTGAAGTTCCGTAATCGGATAAAAAGTAGCCTATAATTTGCCCCGGGTTACTGACTACCTACATACAAAATTTCATGTAAATCGGTTCAGTAGCTTTTGCGTGAATCCGAAATACACAGACAGACAGACAGACAGAGAGACAGACAGACAGATAAAAATTCTAAAAACCACTAATTTGGCTTCAGAACCCTTTATTTAGTCCCCTGGACTTGTTTTTTCAAGAATATATTAGAATTACAGACACGAATTTTCTACAGATTTATTATATGTATAGATTAGAAATGATAATACATTAATTGAAATTGAATGATATATAATATAAGTTTCAAATAAAATTGTCGGTACGATACGCGCGCCACATACTGTAAGTTAACTATACTGTGCCTATAACCATAGCGCAAGTGCAAGCAATAAGTTGACAAAGTTTTAGCGCAATATTATAAACGGTATGGCAGTGCCTAAAATACGTACGAGCAAACAAATATTAATTTTTATTATATTAAATCATTACCTAACATCTCCTTGCGGAACGCCTCGTCTGGATCGTCGAGATGTATCAACATGGCGCTGTATAATGCGTCGACATGTGCGCCGAACACGACGGTGTCGTACGGACGCGGTCGGTTCGCGAACAACACGCACAGCGTTCGCACCGCGAATGAACGCACTTTGTCGCTGCTATCGTCTAAGCGCTTTAACACCACTGCAAATAATTGGATAGTTGACACCATCACTAATAAATGACCAAATAATTTGAACTATTAATATAATAGCGCGCAATATACTTAAGAAGGGTAACAATGTTTACTTTTCACGTTTTGATATATAGATTGGCTAGTGCTAGTGCATAGTGTCGTAAAACTTGATCAGTTTAATGACAGGTTAAAATACAAGGAAGTAAACCCTTTTACTGGCTTATAAAAATCTTATAAAATCGGTAGAAAAAGCAATTCTGACAACTTATATAAAGTACTTTAATTGTCATGGGTGACTCTTTCTCCCCTTTTGTACAAAAAGTGTAATAGACACACCCTTAAATGCTGACGTTATTTTTAAGTTGACATAACGCCCAAACTCTCTAGCTTCGTGTCCAAGGTTTGCTTTATAGGAATGCAGACAGAGCTAGAATAGCAAGTAGCCAACTCACCGAAGTATAATTTATGAAGAGCCTCTACCGCGAAGCAATCACGCTGCTTAGCAAGCGAAGCGAGACAGCAAATCGCGCGCATTGTGTGTTGGCGCGTCAGCGTCGAATTATCGTCCGCCAAACTCACCAACAAAGGAACAATATGGTCTATGAAAGGCTCCAAGGATTCTTTGGTGGCGAACAAATTCACTTTCTGAAAGAATACGATTGATTGAAATAATAATAATTCACAGATCGCCATAAGAGATGAAGAAGTAATACGTTGTTTGTGTGTGTGGATATCGTAAACAACTTCGATTTGACTTATGATACGACTAATGAAAATATACAAAATGTATCCACCACTAAATTCAAAAACATTATCATAATAAAGATTGTATAAAAAGAGTAATTATAATAATAACTAATTTATGGATGGTAATAACCCCTGACAATGAGATGATCGCTACCAAACTATTTTTAATTTGTTTTATTTAGTTAATTTTGTAACATAATAGGTATATTATGTTTGTAAACTGTTTTTTTTTCTCAAAACGATACGTCCCGCTAGGTTTCTGGCTGGTTCTTCCCAGGACAGAGGTATCTTTCGAATCGAAGTAAAACACAAGAATGCCTTTAAATAACTATTATTAATTATCTATATTGAATTCAAAAAATCTATTTCTAAAGTAAAAGTATATATTGTTTGTGTGTGTATGGATATTCGACCACACACAAAGAAATATAGTTTGAATACGAATATGTTGTTAGTGTGTGTGTGGCTGTTGTAAATAACTTCGTTTCAACTATATAATGATACGAACAAAAAGTTTCTATTGTTTGTCTGCGTGAATTTTCGAGCACTAGACAAACAATAGAGTACAAAGTACATTTGTAGTTTTTCTAAGGTTGACTAGCAGATAATGTTTTTAGCATTAAATCCACTTTGTGATCCAATCAAGAAACAATCTAGGTAGATAGGAATAATTTTTCTGATTATTCTATTAATAAAACATAATTCGAATGGTTGTAAGAATTTTAGTATACTCATACTTTGAATTAAATTGAATACAAATGCTGCCGCAAATATCTATAAGAACTTTGTAATTCCTGCTATGCATTTTTGCGCCCGTTCAAATCAAAGAAGCCCTATACCTATAACCCCTAAAACATCGTTTGTTCCGAACTTACATTTTTATGCGAAAATACGATGAAATCTAAATCCGTATTAGCTGCAGCAACACTGTGTATACTATTAAGTTTTTTTATGTAGTTTATACTATAGTAAAAATTCCATTGACCGATATTTTATAAAATTCACAAATCGAAGCAGAGTACCTTCTCGATACTGTCACCATCTGCTCCGGTGTCAACGAGCTCTCCATCAGCTTGCGGGTCGTCTTGCAACGCCGAACAAAGACACGCCACAGCAGCACTGCGAATTGCCTCCGCGGTTCTACCAGGCGCCCATACGAGGTTTGGCATAATTACGTCTAAATTGTAGAAAAAAAAAACAAAAAGTAGCAAGACATGTATAAGAAAACAGTTACAGACAGAAACAGTGTTACGAATGACATTTATTACAAAAAGGAATAAAATAGTTTGTAATAGGTTAACGAAAGAACGAATCTATGCCATATATTATATTTTTCAAATTTATTGTGTTTTCATTGACATTTTATCAAATTGATCTATCAATAAACTTTTTTTTAACTTATTGAAGCCAGTGCTTCAGCACAATCCCACCTGGTGGTAAGTGGCGTTGAAGCCCTAGATGGTAAAACGCACTGTCTTAGCGTAACAAAAGCCTATTGTCTCGTGCCTTGGAGACGCCCAGATTGTATTTGGACGGAAGAGCAGACACCGGCAAATCATTCCACTCCTTTGCTGTACGCATTACAAAAGATGAAGCAAACCGTTTGGTTCTAATGCGTGGAATATCGGCTAAACTAAACTGAACAACTACTAATGTGAACTAAACTTTACCTTTTACCTGGCGGCCAGTTCAAGGTCAAGAGTGTTTTCATTTATACTTCATTTACGACAAATTCGTTGATACATCCCATTCGCAAAGTAAGGCTAATCCGTTATCCATGGTTTAAATTTCGTTATTTGTAATCGTTTTTTTTAAATTATTTTATTGTTTATAGATATTTAAAAAAAATAAAAATTATCTATGCCATTACCTGTGGAATATATCCTTTCATGTTTCACAGTTCGTAACTCCAATTAGCTTATAGTAAAAGACCGCTACTTGGGCACCTTTCGTCCCCAAAGAAAAACAATCTAACAAAAATAATAAACGTTCGTATTCAACTCTAAGAATAGCTTGCATTTCATCTGGTCATTACTCGGTTTTCATTCATTCATTGAAGGTTTGGTGGGAACTTGACCGGCGGCGGATTGCTGTTTCTATATTATTGCTTAAGTAATGGTTTGAAGTGAATTTTGATATGGTAAAAGTTGTGCCATTTTGTGTATTAAATGTCTGCGCATATGAACTATTAGTGAAAATGCATGTGAACTATTAGTGAAAACAGTGAAACAAGTGCTGCGATATTGATGTGTATGTCAAGATAAGGTGTCTGTCTGTTTAGGCGCCTTGAGATACTATCGCCAACTGTCTGTTGGTTCAAGTTGCCGTTTAAATTTCCCAAGGGCTGCGCAATGTGACTCATCAACATACTGTGAAGCAGACTACTATAAAGGATTATTATCACGTGATACTGAGATAAATGAAGACATGGCTTAAAAGACAAGCATCCAAGCCAAAAATCTTAATTGAAAAAATCATTAATTCATTCACTATAGGCTATCAAAAGTCCATCGCTGAACATAGGCCTTCCTATAGATTGCCTTTTGGAGGGGATATTGGCCATAGTTGCCAAGCGTAATAGGCGGGTTGGCAAACGTATTTTTTTTATTCTGTGGTCTGAAATTAGTTATTAAGGAGATGGAGCATTATTAGGAAGATGGGCAGTAAGCCCTTCCCATGGTTTGTTTCCCTCTGACTGAGACAACCACGGGACGATATGAGGTAGTGGACATTCTTACACCGCCACTACACAGCTACGAGACCACACACTAAAAAATTACTTCCCCAAAAAAAAAACGACGCTCAAAATAAACGTACCTTGGATAACAACCTTAAGGAACGCCTCTAATTTATCCATTTCACACTTGCTGAAATTAGTCTGCCGTCGCAACAACACCGTGGATAAAGCTGTGAACACCTTCAATTTGACCTCGGGGTCGACCTTCGGTGTTGCCAGGCACTCTTTCAGCAAGGGCGCTATAAGGTGTAACTGTTCACCCATTGCGTATCCTGTAAGAAAAAGACAACGCTAGCAGAAAAGTTAGTAATTACTAGTTGTCGTAAATATTTTGTGAAACTACTTGCTCTCCTTATTTATAAAAAAATAAGACATCTAGATAGTTGGCTGCCGCTCTAGCGGATTCTAATTGTGCACGAAACAAATATTATATAATATATACATAGGGCCTGCTGATAATTGTTCCAAGTCTGGATGTTTTTTGTGTGCAATTTATGTATGGAAATGGAAAACCATAAAGCCCTATGGTTTTCCATACATACAACTGCACACTATTGGGCTTGAATCTATGTTCTACCGTGAATAAATATAAACTATTTATTACTTTCTATTAACTCACCGACGAAATAATTTAATTTATATTATACGAGTTCTAATCCGAAGAATACCTTTCGTCGTGACAGTGCACCTTGCTTAATGTACTTAATGCAGAGTTCGAAACGTTGCTGGTTCAATATAAAAGCTATAATTAACCTTTTTTTTATTCTTTCAAATTTCTTGAATGGGGATTATGTTTAGATCAAAATCCACAGCTTTAGCCGCATAGTTGGCGCGCTTGGCAAACGGATAATCAATAGAATCAGGTGTTACGTTGCGGAAAGTCCATTATATTAAAGTTGGCAAAAATTACGTGCACTATCACCGTCACCACTAATCCTAGCACCACTACTCCCAACACCACTACACTAGGAACGGCTGACGGACATGGCTGACCGCTAAGTGACTTAGCGGTCAGCCACCGCAGTCTAGATTACCTGAAGATGCCTCGTGTAGAGGCGAAACACGTTTCGTATTGTCGTCAGTGGTGTGTCTTTCCTAGTGTAATGGTGTTGTGAGTAGTGGTGACGGTGATAGTGCACGCAATTGAGGGAGGACGGGAGGTGCTCTTAAAACTAGGTAAGACACATCGATTTATTTTATCGAGCGGATGTAAACGAAATAATTATTTGCCAACTTTAAAACGGATAGTCAACCGCAGTTTTTTTTTATTATTTTGAGTTGAAATCAGGAAGACGGCGCTGCTCATTACCGGTTTCATTTACCTCTGTCGTCTGTTAAGACACCCACGGCATGATTAGGGTCGTGGATTCTCTTACAACGCACATGGCACATATTTATGCTACCATGTTATATATATTATAGTAGTATAATCGTAGTATTGTAGGTAGCAGTAACAAGGCATTTCATCTTAGTTATTTTTTATTAATCGAGGCAAGATAGATGTAGATGTATGTGGCACTTACTTCACTATCACTACAGTGCTTCACAAGTAACTGCTGAACATAGGCCGTCCCCAAGGAACGCCACAAAACACGGCCCTGAGCCCTACACTTTACTAACCAGTACGAGGCTGCCTCTACTCGAGAACCTTTCTTCCCCAACGGTTGTCGCTTCTTCGAGCTATATGACCGGCCCAATGTCACTTCACCTTAATGATCCGGTGGGCTATGTCGGCTACTGTAATTCTATTGCGGATATCTTCATAACAAATTCTATCATATCCCGATCTTAAAAACAATAGTTGGGTTTTTGAGTATGCTTGCGGAGCCACACTCAGCGATAGCAAAATCATTCATTTCTATATTCTTACCACATCGATTCTCTTTTTCTAAATACTTATGATTTTTGCAACCGAAACAAGGTATGGTACCTACATACATTGTAGGATAAAAGCCTTTTTTAAATAAAGATAGCAATAGTTTGTATTTTTATACAAATGTTTGCTCCAGCTGGGTTGCGCATTCAGAGCTCGCCTCGTTGGTCAAACTGCCATATATGGTGGTGAAACTGACTGGTTCCTAGCACCTTTAAGGTGCAACTGTGATCAATGCTATGAGCTTTTTTTTATTAAAGGCACGCACCTGCATGTAATAACACACATTCAAGCAGACATCTGTCGGGGGTCAGCAGAGTCCAGGTCAACGCGTCGCTGGTTATGTCGACGAGAACTCGCCGCATGTGGCGTTCGTACAGACTTGTCAGCGTACGGCCGCACTTCTCCAAATGACGAAGCTTGTCCAAGTTTGCTATAAAAAAAAAACGTTCAGCGAACAGTACTTCATGTATACACCGTGTAGTGGCGATGTAGGAATATCTACTACGCCATATCATGCCGTGGGTGTGATATGAGGCGACAGAGGGAAACGGAACTAGGAGATAGCGAGCAGCATCTTCCAGACAACACCTGAATACATATAAAAACGGTTGCCAACTCACTTGTCAAACTTGGCTCAAATCTCTCCTATGAGGTAATTTTTTATAGGAAAAAGGTAACAAACGAGCACACAGTCTACCTGATGGTAAGTGGTTACTGTGGCCCATAGACATCTACATCTATCCTCGACTATGAAAATGCAGATGCCACCCGTGTCTTGTGTTTCTTTGTCATTCGTAAGAATTAATTGTAAGAATGATTGCCTCGTTTCCAGTAAAAGGGGTCTCCGGTTCTCTACACTCACCATACGAATCGCAGCAGCGTTAAGCTGCTACTTTACGCTGGTATTTTGTGACAACGTGGTCCTTCCCCGGTCGAGCCGACCCATTATTCATGCACTCTAGCTGCAGTGTAGTTCTACCACGTATTAAAATTATAATGAATCTATGGATGAGTCATATGTTCAGCATCGGAATATTAATAGGCTGTAATGTTTATGGTGAAACAGTACTTTATTGCTTTCGCTTACCAAAGATAAATGGAAATTTTCTACTTATAATCAACATAAAATAACATACACCCCAATTTCATCACGTGGATTTTCTAAGAAGCTACTATGAGAACAGCTAGAAAGACCTGATAGCCTCCAATAGTTGGTGTACCATCTCGTTTATGTCAGATCAGATGCATAATAACGGAACCGGTGACGATTAGCAGTGTCAGACGCCTGCCAAGCGTTACGATTAAGGTAAGGTTACGTGGTAGAGCCACGCTGCAGCTATCTTATGGTTGTAGCATGAATGGGTCGGCTCAATCAGGGTAGGATCACGCCCTCACAGAATAACAAAGTAAAATAGCAGCTTAATGCTGCTGTGTTTCGTATGGTGAGTGTAGAGAACCGGAGACCCTTTTTACTGAAAACGAGGCATTCCATCTTATTCCTCAAGGGTGGCAAACGCATCTGTATTTTGATTCTTAATTGAATATTAATGTAGATGTCTAAGGCCCCACCTACCACTTATTTTACTTATTAAAATTGTCTTGATGATGAAAGTTATTTTTTATGAAGATGATTTTTGCTCTTTATAGGATATTGTTAGGTAGCATAGTTGAAGAGATTTTACGTGGTAGAGCCATAGTTTTAGCACGAATGGGTTGGCTCGACCGGGGTAGGTCCACGTTTTACAGAATACCAGTGTAAAAAAGCAGCTTAACGGAACTGTTTCTTATGGTGAGTGTAGAGAACCGGAGACCCTTTTTACTGGAAACGAGGCATTCCATTTTAGTCCACACGGGTGAAAACGCATCTGCATTTTGATTCGTAATCGAGGCTATCCTCGACATCTATATGTAGATGTCTATGGGCCACAGCAACCACTTACCATCAGGTGGACTGTGTGCTCGTATGTCACTCTTATTCTATAAAAAAAAAGGAATTCCTACAACGGAAGAAGTCCATGTCCAATAGTGGACTTTTTAAGTGATACCTGCCCTTGTGTTAGGATAGCATATGAGTCGTGAAAAGGTAACACCAGATGTTTTAAGCCGCATCCATACAAAGTTAGGCAGAGTCTTTAATCTTTATATATAAAAATTACGTGTCACGTTGTTTGTCTGCGATGGACTCCTAAACTAATGAACTGATTTCAATGAAATTTTGCACACTGTGTGCAGTTTGGTCCAACTTGAGAGATAGGATTGTTCTTATCCCGTTAAGTGACCCTCAATATTTTTTATTGGTAATTTAAGGATTTTTATAGGACAAAGTCGGAGAGGGCAGTACGACGTCTGCTGGCCAGCTAGTTTTTCTATAAAATATAATAAAATACTTACACACGGCCATGAATTGTATCTTATCGTCAAAAGGCATGGCGTACACGGTGAAATTAATGATGAATAATTCTTCAGCCACCGATACGCAATCTTCCTTACAGAGGTTCATCAAAGCCTCGGTCACGTGCAGAAGGTTCGTTTGGAACTTAGGCTGTATACAGATAATGATCATTAGCAGGTTGTTTTCGACAACTGACAACATTTACTATGATATAACACGTTGATAGGGTCATAGATGGTAAACACGTTATTTAAAAAAAAAAATTCTTTTATTCTTGCTTTCATAAGGTTCCCAAATTGACGTAGTTTATACCACTGACGCAGGAAAAAAATTACGAACTGCTATGTACATCAGAAACATTTAAGTGATAAGCTAGTACTAAGAGCTTTCTTGTTTATAAAATTATCTCTAATTTCAATTTAGATTTACTTTAAAGTTTATTAACTTCTCATATGCAGCTATATAAGTAGTATAGTTGTAGCACGAATGGGTCGGCTCGACCGGGGAAGGACAACGCTCTCACAGAATACCAGCGTAAAATAGCAGCTTCATGCTGCTGTGTTTCGTATGGTGAGTGTAGAGAACCGGAGACCCTTTTTACTGGAAAAGAGGCATTCCATCTTAGTCCTTACGGGTGACAACGCATCTGCATTTTGCTTCTTTATTGAGGATAGATGTGTCTATGGGCCACAGCAACCACTTACCATCAGGTGGACTGTGTGCTCGTTTGTCACCCAATCCTATAAAAAAAATATGGAAATTGTTGTTATTGGTGTAATATTTGAAATTCTAAATTTCAACATATCTCCACGTTTTAGGACCCACAGTTTGATTCTCCGCTTTTTAAAAAGATGTATCTTTACACAGGTATGTTCATGATTTTTTTTGTTTTTGCATTATTAAGTCGACAAGAAATATAATGATTTCGTTTAAGGCTTACGCTTCAGGCAATCATTCTCATTACAGTCTCTCTAAAGTCCACTACTGAACATAAGCTTCGCCTGTATCAATAGTGGACTTTTAGGACTTCCAGACGGGTTGGCAATCACAGTTTTTTTTTAAATTTCTAATCAGTAAAAAGCTGCTGCACACCTACTGTTTCTTTTGCTATGTTGCTTCTCACAACTTCCACGGGATACCATGCCACCATAAGTTTACGGCTCGCAATCACACCACTTACCAGCATTTCCGTGTGGTGAACTATTTTTTTTTAAACGTTAACCCCCACGAGGATTTTCTCCTGTATTGTGGAGGCAGTTTACAAACATAAATTGCACAAGGACAAACATCCAGACCTGGAACAATTATTTGTAGGGCATATAAATACTTGTTCCGTGCTGGATTCGGACCCGCAGCCCTCAGCGCCGCAACTCAATGCCAAGTCACTGCGCCATGGAGCCATAAAAATGATAGCTTTGTTTTTCTATATAAATATAATGATAGAGGTTTGCAGTTGTGCGCGCATCACGGAAAAGCTTCTGGATAGATTTCAATTAGGTTTTCTAAGTTTTATATCTTAGACACTTGGTCCTTATCTAAAATTATTGCGATGTCTTCATTTAACATAAAGTTATTAAAGTTTTAAGAAACAACGATTTTTATAAGCACCACGTGTTCAGTAATGTGTGCCACCAACAAAATCCCAGAAAATATACAAGGTCTCTCTATGACAAAGTTTAAACATTTAATTAAACTAAAACTATATAAAAAGGGTTATTATATAATAAATGAATACATGGTTGATAATAACCCCTGGGAATGTCGCTTCAAAGCTGTTTCATAAATTTTGTATATAGTTTGCAATAATTTATATTGTAAAATTTATTTTTAAAAAAAAGTCCCGCTGGGTTTCTAGCTGGTTCTTCCCAGGACAGAGGTTTTTTTTCGAACCAGTGGTAATGTAAAAAAAATGACTTTCAATAAGAATTACTTGTAATCAATATTGAATAAAAATTATTCTATTCTATTTTGTGTTTTCTTGATATATCAAGCAACGCAGACGAAGTCGCGGCTAGTGCTTAAGTAAAATAAAAGAGTACTAACCTTCCTAACTCTGCACCTGTCAGGATCAGCCAACTCTTTGCACAGCTCGTGCATAACCTTCTCTTTGACTAACTCAGCTCTCGATCCTTTCAGTATATTCGTGATGACCATGAGGGTGGCCCACGAGTCCACCTCGGATTCTACGAGCGGCCACCAAGTTTCGGGGGCGATAAAGTAGCCAAACAACTCGGATGCACGCTTTATCTAAATTCAAACTTGGAATCAGTTAAAAAATTTTTAAACGCAATGACAGCAATAGAGAAACACTCAATTTCCCGTGGTTGTAATAAGAGGCGACATTTTTTATAGAAGTAAAGGTTTCCTTAGTGCACTCAAAAGGCTTTTAATAATAAGTAAAAGCAGACTTTAAAGAAATTAAAACAGCAAAATTACTCCACGTAACAGCTTCAGAAGTCGGCCCTTTAATTCGGACATCTATACACTATGTCTTAGTACCGACTTCTGAAGTTGTAGTGTGGAAATTATTTTTCAGTTTTTGGTTCTTTCGAGTCGGCTTTGTTTTTGCTTTTTTTTATCTTTATGTATAAAAATTACGTGTCACATTGTTTGTCCGCGATGAACGCCTAAACTACTGAACTGATGTCAATGAAATTTTGCACACTGTGTGCAGTTTGGTCCAACTTGAGAGATAGGATAGTTTTTATCCCGATAAGTGACCCTCAATTTTTGTTATTGCTAATCTCAGGAGTTTTTTTAGGAAAGCAAATGGTCGTCGGAAAGGGCAGAACAACGTCTGCCTGGTCAGCTAGTAATTATTGATATTTTGATAGTTTAAGTGCGTTTATATCTTAGTGTGTCCGTGGAGTCAATTAAGATCACAACTGAAAACCATTGCCCCACAAATTATCATTGAGGCAGTATCTTTCTTAACATCATGCAAGTGTTTGTTATATAAAATGTGTATTTATTGTTACTCAATGTTATTGTGTTTGACAAATAAATACATCTGTGATCTCTAATCTGTTTGCAAACGTAGTGGTTACGGTATATTTTTTTTTTATAAAATAGAACTTAAAGTCTACCTGTTGGTAAATGGCTACTGCTACTCTTTCGTTCGTTTCGTTCGCGGCCCGCGCTCTTTCGGCCCGCGCATATTTCGGTCGTGGGTTCGAATTTGCCATTCGACTACTGTCGTGTGAACCACTTCTAACACAAGCATTTTAAGCTTACCAGACGTGGTTTGTGTGGTTTAAGGTAATATTAGTAATGTTTAATAGCATTACTAGTATTAAAAAAAACTAAGAAAGGAACTTCGTTCCTACCGAGTGTTCCACGACACTCCCGCATGTTTTCTTATTTAAATATCGCCGGTAGTAAACGATTCCACAATGTAGTCGTGCGAGGAAGAAAACTCCCAGTAAATCGCACGGTAGTGGACCGCCAAGCATACAGATGATGTGGTGAAATTTGGCGGCTGGAATTAATGCGAACAATTCCGCAGAATACTCCCCGTGGTTGATGAGATAAAAAATGCGATGCAATATCTCTTCGCAGCGCCAGTGAATCGAGCCGATCAGAGAGGACTCGATCTGCGCTGGATGCGTGTACCGAAAGGTAAACACGCTTGTACACACAAACCTGAAGGTGTGTGTGTACAAGCGTGTTGCATTAGGCTATTCAGTATGAATAACATTTGAATTTCGGCCCCATATCAGCCCTCAAATCTCGCAGAAAACGTTTACCGTAGTTTTTACACATCCACATTTTTTATTTTATATGGCGATTAATACCTTATTCCAGGAAGAAAATAGTAACTAATTCTTTACGACAAGAAAACATGAAAAGGAATGTGTTACCTCAAGAACAACTCGTGTATCTTCATCCCCGGCCCCCCTCTGCAGGATCTTTACAATGGTGTTGGTGTGCTGAGTGGCGCCCTCTTCTGCGCAAAGCAGTAACCAACACAACAGTTGCGCGACTCGGAGACGGGCGTCCGCTTGCCACCCTTCCATCTCTGATACAATTTGATAGTTAACAGTTGACACCACCATTCATAAATTAACTACACCATTTTACATGTGTAGAGGAAAAGTACCAATTATGGAATACGTCCCTAATATGGAATACCGTAATATTTCTAAAACTAAGCACCACAAATATTCCAAACTTGTGCCATGTTACTCCTCCCGTCATCCACGTTCAACGGCCAGGGTGCGTGCGGTGTTCGGCAGCAATACACGCAAATGAGAGTGCGGGACACTGTTGGCGCAACATCAATCGGATATTTAGGTAAGTTTTACGTATATATTTCTTATTGTTCGTACATGAATATCTCAAAATAAGTTGATATGTATCTGAACGAAGTATGTAGTTTTTTAATGATATTGTTATTTTTCGAATTTTTAAAAATATTAAAAAGTTACATTTATTTTCCTCTCGCCATCATATTGTTCGTAATATGGAATACCGTTGAGGTCCTAATATGGAATAGTATTCTATATTAGAACCTCAACGAAAGTAAGTTTTTAATATAGTGTCTGATTACTATTTCTGTCTTTTACAGATATAATTGTGATCAAACTGACCCCACCAGTATGAAAAATGCTATTAAAGCCGTGAAAACCAAATAAATGGGTTATAAGAAAGCTGCACAGGTTTTTAATGTATCTCGGACTACCCTCTTTCGGTTCTCTCATGATATGAACCAAATATAGACTACCGCCTTGGTCGTAAAACAATTTTGGGACCTGACATTGAACATATTATGTTAGTACGAGTATAGTATGTCAAGCAAATGAAAAATAAAACGGTATTTTGGGCTTACGCGAAATGATGTGAAGAGAATGGCATATCAGTTGACGGTAAAAAATAATTTAAAACATCCTTTTAATAATAGAACAGCTGGACGTAAATGGTTAAAAGGGTTTTTTTCGAGGCATAAAGAACTTTCTCCGGTCCAACCTACTGGTACATCATTTGCTCGGGTTAAAGGCTTCACGAAAGAAATTCTTCTTCGATTAACTGGAAAAGAAATTTGAGCTTTTTAAATTTCCACCAACTAGGATCTACAACGTCGACGAGACTGGGCTTAGCATTGTTCAATCGAAGACACCCAAGGGTTTAGCTTGCAGGGTTAATTTTATTATTTTCTTTTGATTAACGAGACTTGACCCTATTATGGAATACCCTTTCCATAATAGGGTCACATTTTTGAGAAGCATATTTTTTGTTGATTTATTTTAGTTAATAATATTACGGAAAGTGTTTATGATTTACTGATTTAAATATTATTTTAAGAGAGTGATAATGACTACATTTAATTGTAATCAATGAGACTGATTAAAATAAAACTTTTGTACTGATTTTTTTAAGAAATTGTTTTAGTATTCCATATTCGGTCCTTTTCCTCTACTTTTAAGGTACAATTCCGTAGCCGACCGCAGACAGCAGCAGCAGGCGACGTGTCCTCGCAATAGTCCGTGTTCCAAACTGTTCCGAATGTTCTGTGGGTACTCTATTTATGTAAACAAAACTATTTATGTAAACAAAACAAAATATATTTTCTATTTATCGCTTTTATTTAACTCCTTTCCTATATTTTTTCAAAATATTATCTTTTGTCACACTGTTTAAATAATTATTGTGAGATGCATCATACAGTGCGGGATATTGGGCCACCTGGTTTATCAGTTTCTGTTCCACGGAATCGGTGAAACTCGGGCGTTGGCGGCACTACTGATCTGCGGTCGGGCGACATGTCGTCTGCCGCTCCGGCAAACCACGTGTAGCTAGCTACGGAAGGTATTTCATAGAACTACATAGAAACCAGTAGTATCGCGACGACACGTCGCCTGCTGCTGCAATTTAAATTGGTAAGTAGGATGTTGTATCAACACGAAAAAAACTTGAGATAGGATTTTTAAAATAATTTGGCTATGGCGGTCTGAGGTATCAGTTCATTTTGGAAAAGGGTCTCTTGCCCAAAATAGTTTGGGAATCGCTTTACTAGCGGAAACCCGTCGTGTGCTACTACACCAAAAAAAGAAATACATTTTGAAAGGAAATTTTGTTCATTTTTTTTTTTGTTTTAGTGGTCTAAAACCATCTTTACATTATTGCTTTTCCAA
The DNA here is from genome assembly GCA_963668995.1 of Parnassius mnemosyne. NCBI lineage: Eukaryota > Metazoa > Arthropoda > Insecta > Lepidoptera > Papilionidae > Parnassius > Parnassius mnemosyne. The sequence goes on from CAVLGL010000093.1 coordinate 12,073,618, forward strand.
TGAAACCCGGTTTGGGGCAATTCGGTTGGATGGTTTCAAAGGCTAAACAGACATAGGACACATTTTTTGTGTTTTGTATATATTGATTTTAAAAATCTAATTTAACAATACTCAAAATAATTTTCCATTCCAATTTAAAAGAATGCAATTCCCAGTATCATTGTGTTATGCAATGACAATTAATAAGGCTCAAGAGCAGACTTTTCGTGTTGCTGGAGTAGATCTCGGTGTCAGTTGTTTCTCGCATGGTCAGTTGTACGTCGCTCTTTTCCGGGTTAGCAGTTCTAGAAATCTTTATGTTCACGTGCCGGACGGGTCAACTTTCAACATAGTTTACCCGGAAGCTATACGCTGAAGTATTTTTGTTCTATAAGTACTTAAGCCTCATGTGAACGTGATCTAAACAATATTACCAATATATTAACTTAATAACACAGAAGGAGTTACACTCCATCCAAAGCCCAGCGACACTATAACATATATAGGAATGACGTCTTAGCAAAAGTTGTTTAGTCTGATGGGCATTTCCTGTTGACTTACAAAAATGAAAGATCTAGAACCATCTCGCGAATCACGTTGTTTTCCCGTCCCCGAGCTCTTAGAATTCAACATCAGACGTTTCAGATCTTCGATTTTGACGACCCCGTTGTCGCTGGCATAAGCAACAGGATCCGCGTACGAAGTCGCGGGCAGAAGCTAGTACTCAAATATTTTAACTAAACTATACAAATAAAATTAATGACTGTAAAAACTATGGAATCATTACAGTTACATTATACTCTCATACAATTTTTATATTACGAAATGATTGTTTTGATAACTCTTAAAAAACATTGAGTTATATGTATTATGTACTACGTACTAAAGAAGCCATTCGAACATTGACTATGTTCAACTGAACTGTAGTGCAATATATACAAACTAAATATTGCGTAAATTGAAGATTTGTGAATTCCATAAAATAATTATTATTACATTTTATTTAGAAATATAACATGTTTGTTTAGATGAAATTAAGATATTTTATATTAAATTCTTATATTTATTTTATATTAATATCTTATTTTATATCAAATTAAAGTCTTCGCGCATGCGCGACTACTGCTCCCGCGCATGCGCGAAAACATAGAGTAGGACACAGTTTTTGTTTGAAATGGCTTCTCTAGTACGTAGTACATATAACTCAATGTTAAAAAATGTTATCCATTCTTGTTTTAAGTACCCAATTGATTTCTCGAAAACAGTTCTACCGATTCGTTTGAATTCTGTAGTTAGGCAACGTTTTACTCTTCAAGTTTATTTGATAGGTTTCATCCCGAAACTATTTTCCTTTCTAATGCCGAACAAGGCCAAACCGCCCAGGTCAATTTCAAAAATTTTAAATAAAATAATTGAAAGTATCTAGAGTCGCTCATACTGCAAAATTAGATGCAAGTTTCTGCTACATGAGTACATGTCTATATGAAATCATACACACCTTTACCGATTGCAGGTACAATTTTGCCAATATTGTTTTGCACCAAAACCCTACACCCAAAATTAGGCCGCTTTACATCAGGGTAATGAGACGGCACATCTTTGAGAAAATCTAATTTCTTTTTCAAATCCTCTTCGTTCTCCTCCATATACTGAAGACCGATATCAGACCAAAGCTTCGTGGCTGTCTCTCTTATATTCTCCATTACGTCACTTAAGCTGCGAACATCGTTTGATTAATTTTAATCATTGATTTAGTAAACTGCTTTTCATATACTTTCTTTTTTAGCACACGTTAGAATATAATTACAATTTATTTCAATATTTTTTTTTTATAGAATAAGGGTAACCTTCAACCACCAAGTCCACCTGATGATAAGTGGACGCTGTGGCCGATGGACATCTACATCTATCGTCAATTAAGTATCAAAATGCAGAAGCATTGTCACCCCGAGAACTAAGATTGAATACCTCGTTTCCAGTAAAAAGGGATCTCCCGTTCTCTACTCATGGCAACGTTTTCAAAAGTATTCAGTTGATAGAAAGAGCTTCTTCATTAGCCCGTTAATGTTCCTGGATATGGTCCTCTCCTTTTTTTGAAATTCAATATCAAATCAAAATCATTTTTGTTTAGATAACAATTCTAATTGCAAATTAATTTTATTTTAAGGACATGGAATTATTTTTTCAAAATTTAGTCTTTTGTTTATTGATTAACGTTACGTTTTGATCGCATTTGAATGTTTTTTGTCATCATGGATACGTTAAAAATTCAAGTAAGTAATTAATTATGGAATATACCGTCGTGGCAGCAACGCGACACAAGCGGCACGCAATATCAACGACGAGCGAATACAACAAACGAACGCACCACCTGTTCTTGATTTGCCCGCTTCCACTTTGGAAATTTTGACCTGAAAAATGAACCCCGTGGTCGTCCGAAAACTTTGGTCGACAATGACGAATTAAAGGCGATTGTGGAAGCTGATGATACTCAATCTACAGCTGAATGAGCAGCAACCTTCGACGTCAGCGTCAAAACAATATTGGTTCATTTGCGTCAAATTGGCAAGGTAGAAAAACTTGACAAATGGATGCCCTATGAACTCAATGATCGCCAGCGCGAAGTAAGCGTCGAGACGTGCTTCGCACTGCTCAACAGGCACACAAATGTAGGAATTTTGAACCGCATTGGTACCTGTGACGAAAAATGAATTCTGAATTCTGATTGACAATCGCAAGCGCTGAGCAAGTTTGTTGGATCTTGGTTCAGCACCTAAACAATGCCCTAATTGAAAATTTCCCCTAGAAAAGTGATGGTCACTGTTTATTGGTCTCGCGCCGGTGTGATTCACCACAGCTTCTTACCAAACGGGATGAGCATTACTGCAGATGTATACTGTGAATAACTGAACACAATGATGGAGGAGTTCGCACGTCTGCAACCAGCTTTGGTTAATCGCTCGTCCCCGCTGCTCCTGCACGACAACGCGCGACCTCATACTCCACAACAGACTGTCTCGAAGTTACAACAGCAAGGGTTGGAAGCTCTCCGTCATCCGCCGTACTCACCAGATCTTGCGCCTACAGACTTTTTCCAGAATTTGGATAACTTTATGGCTGGAAAAAAATTAAATGCCTTTGAAGAATTTGTTGCTCCCGTCCAGCCGATTTCTTCAAGAAGGGCATCAATAAACTGCCACTGCGTTGTCAAAGATGCATCGATTGCATGAGTGATTACTTTGATTAATAGAAATAAAAAATACAGAAAAAATTACGTTAATTTATATTTAATAAAAACGGCTATTCCATAGGTAAAGACATAATATTATCGATGTCAGAGACGCGTAGCGTAATTACATATTGAACACCTGATTTATGAAGTTTTCAATTAATTTGATTATACACTACGTCTTTGTATACTTCCAAAATACTTTTTTTAAAGTCTAAACAACTAAGCTAAGCGTTTAGTTGTGACGTTCCAGGTACGCGGGTTCGAAACCCTCACGGAAAAATGTGTTTGCGTGACCTATAAATAATTGTACTTGGTTGGATGACCGGACCTATAAATAATTGTCCTTGTCAAATGTATGTACCTACTTATGTGAAGCGCCTCCACGATACAGTAGAAAATCCAACTGATGTATTTTTTAAACATTTTCTCTATCAGACCTACACCTACTTCCTTAATTATTAATAGTTTTAAAGGGGTCATTATTGCAAAAACATTTTACTTGCTTTATTATTTATTATTCAAACACGATTTGTAATTATTTATTAGATATTAAATTACACGCTACCAAGGTATATTATTTAATTAGTAAAAGGGTGTTAGTGTAAGTTATTGTTGTCTTTAGTTATCGTGTTGTTAACAATAAGCAATTGTTTTTCTTTTTGGAAATATTCGTAATATTTAATTTAGTTTTCGTTTCTGCATTTTGGGAAATAAACTTTTGAAATGTGTAAGATAAATGAAGAAATATACCATTTGCATAATACATTAAGTCATACATAGTACCTAATTTGAGATAATAAGGTACGTTGGGGTAAGATCGGTGATGGGGCAAGACGGAGATATTTTGAAAAGCTAACAATATGCTACACGACGCCATTTCATCCTGCCCCGACCCTCAGTTCGCGCCAGTCACTCCGGCAAGTGGGACCTGTGCTGCGTGGCATTTTATAAAACAATGTAATTTTTCTGCCGACTTCCAAAAAGGAGCCGGTACTCAATTCGACTGTATGTTTTTTTTTTTCGTTTTTTTTTTTATGTGTGTTACCTCAGAACTTTTTTCTGGGTGAACCGATTTCGATGATTCTTTTTTTATTTGAAAGCTGGTACTTCTCGTGTGGTCCCATATGAATTTGATCAAGGTCAGACCAATAGTTTTTAAGTTATTCTTAAATAACTTATATTGAAGTCGGCTGTACAAAATTTTTAATTTTAAATTATGTATTATTTTTGTCCATCCGATCTTTCCCTATCACTTTTATTTACGATTTTTAGCGAGAATATGGCTTCTTTTGTTATTATTTTGTGTGGATACTAATTTTTATGAAGTTATAGCTAAATAAAGCTGGTCCATGCACGAGTAAGATCGCTGTAGGCCGAGATCCGATGTTTCCCCTCGTGAGTGAAGATCGGATGAATATTATCCGATCTTTGCCTGTTACAAATATGGCAGTGGTTGTTAAACTTTCATTGGTCGTGTATATTTTTTCGTTGATTACTCAAGTGACTATGGGACTCAGTCTCGTTAGCAAGTCTGTATATTTAAAAGTAATAAAACAATACGATGGTTTTATTACTTTTAAGTACACATTAAAATACATTTTTTTATAGGATAAGGGTGACAAAGGAGCACACAGTCCACCTAATGTTACACTCAATAATCACTATTGCTGAGGCCCATAGACATCTATATCTATCCTCTATTACAAATCAAAATGTAATTTATAATAATAATTTAAAAAATAATTTATAATAATAAATGCCGCTTTGTTAAAATATTTATATCTTCCTTAACTCCTGCATTATCCCAGGGCATTTCGCCAGTCCTTACTGTTATTTTTTTTCCCATATAAAATCAAATGCATCCGATCTTTCTCTTATATTGAGTAATTCCATCTTGTCATAACAAAGTTTGAGAAACATAAAATTACAATTTCTTTATATCAGGGATAAGATCGGATGGCAAGAAACAAAAAAAGAGAAAATCGTTTGGGACATTTATGTTTCTAGTAATTTATAGATCATATTGAAATATGTTTTTGAGCGTTAAAGATAGGACAAATCTCTTTTATAAACTTTTTTCTCTAAGCAGTAGAAGTGGTTTTAAATTTAAGTCCGGTCTTACCCCTTAATGGCCAAATTTTCATTATGCATATAAAAAAGTATGCCTAGTTTTCGCACACCTTTAAAGCAGAAACCGTTGAGTTTAGACAAGCAAAAGATTCTCAGAGCTAAACTACGTTTAACGATTAACGGTTTGCTCCATGTTCCATAAATCTGACGTATACGAATGTCGAGAAATTAAAGTTTTTGGCAGACTCTTCCAACTATTCGAAAATCCGTCCGGTATTACCCCAACGTACCTTACATTTTTTAAGTATGAATGCTGTACAGTCATAAAAGTATTATAGCAAGAATCCTAAGTTAATTATCTTAGGTACTTATACAGGGCCGGATTAACCATTAGGCAGAGTAGGCAACTGCCTAGAGGCCCCGCATCGGCTAGAGGCCCTATGCGCGCACAAAAGTAATGGAAAATGTGTCATAGTGAAAATGAAAAAAAATGCGAGAGGCAAGACTTATGATAACGCGTCGAATATGTCTGGTAGTTAATGTGGTCTTCAGGCCCATATTAGGAAAATAAATAATCGCGCACACTACGTTCGAATACAAATCTTTTAAATATATCTTTTAAATATAAATTTCTGAGGAGTTAAGCGTCAATATGGTGATGCTGCTGATGCTATTACACACATCCCTTCACGCTGGTTGGAAAGGGGCCCCGAGAACTGTATTGCCTAAGGGCCCTGACATGGTTAATCCGGGCCTGTACCTATATAAAGAAGTCAATAGATTTATCTAATAATGAGTTTTTCTATGCAAAATTGTAGAACCTCAAATTAAATATACTTCGTGGTTTAATCTTAACTTGACCAGGTGCTACTTAATCGAGTTTTACTGTATTTGTGACAATTTTTGAATATAAATATCACCTCATCATCTTTTGAGCTGTTCACTGCTGGGCATGGTTTCCTTTCACTTTTTACCTTCCGAAGATATTAATATTATGGGACAACAGCAAAAAAAGGTCCGAAGTTGCTTTAATTTGCGTTCACAAATAAGGGAATTCTAAACCAAATTGTCAAAAGCGCAGCGATAATGGTGTGTTGGTATTTGACAACATTTACATATAGCAATAGTAGGGAAGGTACAATTGAGTGAAAAGAAGTTGCCCTTTGGCCAATATGCTGAAAGAATTTTACAGAATAGGATTTTAGAATGGGAATTCGATATTTTATACAGAGGCATCAACATTATTTTGCTATATCCAAATTTACATACAAAGCAGTGTCAAAGTGGCACATGGGGAAAATTACTACATAATCTACACCTCATCATTATCGTCATTACAGCCTTTCATAAGTCCAATGCTGAACATAGGCCTCCCCCAAGGAATGCCACAAAGCACGGCACTGAGCCACCTGCATCCATCGAATTCCTGCATGTCGTACTAGGTCGTCACTCCATCTCGTGGGGGGTCGCCCTACACTTCGCCTACCGGTACGAGGCTGCCACTCAAGAACCTTTCTTCCCCATCGGTTGTCGGTTCTTCAAGCTATATGGCCGGCCCACTGCCACTTCAGCTTACTAATCCGTTGGGCTATGTCAGTTACTGTGGTTCTACTGCGGATATAGTCATTTCTAAGTTTATCACACAGAGAAACCCCGAGCATAGCCCTCTCCATAGCTCGCTGAGCAACCTTGAGCTTCCTCATAGGATCCAGGCCAGCAGTGAAGGACCACGTCTCAGTTCCGTAAGTCATCACTGGCAACACGCACTGGTTGTACAATTTCGTTTTAAGGTTTTGAGGTATGTCTGACGAGAATATGTGTCGTAGTTTCCCAAACGCTGCCCAGCCGAGTTGAATACGTCAATTGACCTCTCGGTCGAAGTTGGACTTACCTAGTCGGACTATTTGTGCCAGGTAAACATACTCGTCAACAACTTCGAGCTTAGTGCTCCCACAACAACAACAACTACCGGCATAGGTGTGACATGGACATTAAACATGATCTTTGTTTTGTCCATGTTGATCCTAAGACCTATTCGTTGGGAGACACTATTGAGGTCATTGAACATGGTGTTTAGGTCCTCCAGCGATTCTGCCATAAGGACTATATCGTCGACAAATCGAAGGTGAGTGATGTACTCGCCATTGATGTTAATACCATATCCTTTTGTTTGTAATTCCATCCTCGCCTGGGGACTTGCCGTTTTTAAGGTGCTGGAGAGCCATTTTAATTTCGCTCAGACTGACGTCCGGAATATCTTCGGAATAGTGTCGGATAAGACTTGCTCTTGGATCGTTACTCACACTTGCGTGTGGCTCCAACGATGACGTGTATAGCTGCCCATAGAACCTCTCAGTCTCACTCAAAATCTCAAGTGCCCGGAAACGATGCTGCCACATTCGGTCTTCAGCTTTGACAGTTGGCTGTTTCTGGCAGACAGATCTCTGGCAAAGACTTTAGAGCCTTGGTTCCGCTCGATCGCTTTTTCAATACGTGCTGTATTGAAGTTGCGTAAGTTTCGCCGCATGCATTTGGAGATCTGTCTGTTCAGTTGCCTGTATGCTGTCAAATCGGTTGAAGAATGTAGCTTCATCTCCCGTCTAACAGCCATGAGATTGAGAGTGTGATCGGAGAGTTTTTGTGTTCGTCTGCGGTGGGTCTTGCAGAACTTAGCACAGTTTCACAGTTTCCACGAGCTTGTCATTCATATCGTCCACTTCATTGCAGTCTTCTAGGCACTGAAAACGGTTTTGTAACTCGAGCTGAATGGTTTCGAGACTTTGGAACAGAGCACGAGGGGGACGGAGCGTTGACTTCATTAGACGAGTCCTCTCCAACTTAACGTTTAGGTTCAGTGTGCCTCTAATCATTCGGTGATCGCTACCAGTTTTCACCCTCGCGATCACGGAGACATCACTGAACAGTTGTCGTCTGGTCGTCATAATGAAGTCAATCTCATTTTTTGTGGAACCGTCGGGGCTCAACCAGGCCCACTTCCTGTGGAGCCGCTTCTGGAAGAAAGAGTTCATCATTAAGAATCCCTCTTTCTCCATGAAGTCGGCCAGCTGCTGGCCCCTTGGGTTCCGTTGCCCTATTCCAAATTTCCCTACTTTCAGCTCACCGTTCTCTCTTGTGCCTAGTTTTGCGTTGAAGTCTCCCATTAACACCGTATAGTGGGTTTTGAAGGAATGCATGGCTCTAGAGATATCCTCATACATTTCCTCCGCCTCATCGGGGTGTGCCGAGATTGGTGCGTAAATCTGTATGACCTTCAGCGAATACCGTTTGGTGATTCTGAGTATAAGGTACGCAACCCTCGTCGACACCAACCAACGTTGTTAACGAGAGATTTGTGGACGATAAATCCGACACCTCCTTGGGACAGATGGTCGCCCTCCCGGTGATAGAGCAAGTTGCCGGATTCGAGGATTACCGTGTCCTCCCCCTCTCTTCGGACTTCGGATAATCCTATAATATGCCAGCGTAACTTGTCTCTAACTATCTCTTCTTCCAGCTCCATGATCTTCTCGTCAGTCCTCAGGGTGCGTGCGTTGTCTGTTGCCAGGTCGAGTCGTCTTAGGTGGCAACCGAACTTCCACCGGAGATTCTTAGCACCCCCTGCCCCGCCGTTACCATGGTCGCCACCGTAGCCAGGAATAGCGGGGCCGCCGGGGACTGGGGGCCGTTTCTTTGTTACTCTCATCAAGGGGGGTATTTGCCATAGTTGCCACGCTTGGCGAGCGGGTTGGCAACCACAGTATTTTTATTACAAGTTTGTTCTTATCACGAAGATGCTGCTGCCCATCTCCTGCCTGTTTCCCTTTGTCGCCTTTTACGACACCCACGGGAAGATATGGGGTAGTGGGTATTCTTAACCGCCACTACACGGCGCATCTACACCTAGGAGTTATTAATAGTGGTTTTCGAAAAGAACCTTACCTAGTAAGCAAGAGAGGTATCATGCGATGCCAGAAAGAATATCGGTCTTTGTAGGTCAACATCCAGTTACCAACTTCCAGTGTGACCTGCATGCGAACCTGCGTGTTCTCATCAAAGAGTTTTTCTGCCATTGGAGTGATGGAAAGTTCAAAACATTTAGCATTGCCAGCGATAATTATTGCACCTGAAATCATAACCATTATATTTATATACAATTTGTACACCTACAGATCATATTCTATATGTCACTTCTCAGCACAAACATCCTCTTATATTTGAAAAAGATATGTACCAGTAAAAATTCTGTCATACTTCTCCAATGAAAACTGGTGGATTTCATATGTCCTTCGATTATAAATAATTTTTAATAACAAGCTATAATATGAAATGCACTGATGAATTGTTAATTACTGGTATATCATTACAGCCTCTCAAAAAACAACTGTTGAACATAGGCCTCCACAATAGATTGCCTCAAATGGTGATATTTGCCATAGTTGCTACGCTTTTGAAGTGGCATGTCAGCTGTTATTAGGAAAATGCTGCTGTCCATCTTATGCTTCAGTTTCCCTCTATCAACTCTTACAACAGCCACGAGATGATATGGGGTCTATTGCTACAATCACACATAAATGCACATTTGGATAGGGGTACAAAAATATAATCATTGTTGCAAACAAACTTTTTTTCAGATTGTTAATTAGACTAGTAGATATTATATCACTGCAAAGTAAGCCATTTAAAGCTTATATTATAGCCACACTGCACTCGTGGATTGGTTTCTGTACATAAAAATTGTATAAATTATCAAATTTTAACTTTATAATATAGCATAAATAAATACTTAAGTAAGAAATTAGTAACCAAAGATGAAATCCTACCTATTACTCTTATAGCTGCAACACGAACTCTAAAATGCTGATGTGCAAAGTTTGTCAGCACTGGCTTGATGTAACTTTCTGATTGGAAATGGAAATCTCTGTGAAGAATTTTGGAAAGCAGTATTATACATTCACAGGCTTCTAACTTGACCTTAGGAAATGGATCTGTACTTGTCTTTGTAAGTATACTAGTAAACTCATTAAAGAATGAAGTCAAATGATGAGTATGTTTATATTTTTCAATAATCTTATGGACTAGCTCTATTAATATCAAACGAATTTCTTCAGAATCTTCCACAATCTCTGCACAGCCAATACGACGAACTATCACAGGAAGTATATATGTCAAATAATAATCATTATGGGGCAAATATTCTATAAAATTGGAGATTATTGATGCGCTTGCTTCCCTACATGCCTCAGAGGGGTCAGAAAAGCCCTTTAGGATGTAAGCGTATATTTCAGGGAATATAACAGTCAGATCACAATCACTATTCATTGGATTTTCAAATATCTCCTGATTTATCTTCAGAAAAGCCTGTTTACGAGCCATTTTCGATTCACTTTGTAATGATGTAATATATTGTTCTAACGCCCCTCTGGGGTTTACTTTTAGTTCGGGTTTCAAATCACACATGTTAAATTGTTTCAAGCAGTCCACAATAAAAGAGTGACGTTAAGAGAAGAATAGCATTTATTGATATAACCACAAAGGTACTCTGTGGATATAACTAACGCAAAAACAGTGTGATATGTCGGATATTGATAAACAACACGTTTCCATGACAACCATGACATTTGACATTTGAACAGGTGACATATTTTTTCTGTCTATGTATTATACCCATAGACATAGAATTTACTGGCATAAGACATACAGGAAGTTGATGAATGCAGGTGGCTCGGATAGACAGTATTATTTTCTGTGCTTAGAACTCAGGATCGTGTTTTGCAGTGACTTATGGCCCTCATAATGTAATGATTATAATGAGATCCTGTCCCGCTCTAAGCACGTCAAGCATTTTTTAGCCTTCCCTTGTAGGTGACCATGAAACTAAAAGTCATTCGATACATACGCGCTAAGGAATCCGATGCTGGCTGAGGCAACAAGAGGTGTGCCCTGAAATTTAGGAGTCGTAAGCAATCTGTGTCTTCTGCGGAAAAAATTATTCGCCTCCATTATGAGATTTTCTTTAACAAAGACTCGACTTTAGACACAAATTTGTTCCGGCACTCAACGACGTGTTCTTGAGAAATATTAGCACGGGCGGTGTATAAAGCATTACCAGTTCTATCATCTGTAAAACAATGCATTTTACTGATTTGTAACATACATTTAATCGATATGCAGAAGGAACAGGGTAGGCGCTAGAATGCAGACTTGTGGAATACCAGCATTTTCGGGCTTACAGTTGAAGCATGTACCGTCAACTTACACGACAACCTTAATCCTCCAAACAGCAAAAAATTTGGTTATCCAATTTCATAATTTTTCGGGAAGCGAAGCTTTGAAAGAAGCGCTATATACGCTTTAGCTACATATATTCAAACTAACCGCCAAGGTCTCCCCCTTGGAGAGACTGCCCGCAATCATCGATGTGTTGGGTGAATAAGAAGATCACCGGCTGAGCAACCCCGGCGGAAACCGTACTGGCGATCACTAGTCATCTGGTGCTTCTCAAGGTAACGCACGAACTGGGAATTTATAAACGACTCCATTATGTTAGAGAACAAGGAGGTGATGGCGATAGGCCTGTAGTTGGACAGGTCAGAGCAATTATCTTTTTTTACATTCAGGACAACGCCTGAAAAGTAGTATTATAAAAAGAGACGAGTAAGAACCTGTGTTAACTTCAGAGCGCACGTCCTCAGTACAACTGGGGGATTTCGTCAGGTCCATTATACTTATGAATGTCCAGAAACAATAATCGCATATTCGGCATGGCACACTCACAATGCGGGAAAGTCGGCGGTGTGCTCCCCCTGTCATCAAAAGTCGAGTTGTACACAAAAAGGAAGCTCAAAAGATCAGCTTTCTCTTTTGCGGCATAAGCCAACGAATCGTCCTCCCTGTGCAGAGATGGGAGAAACCAGGATGCACGGACAGAAGTGAAGGGAGGCGAACTAATCTCTCCATTTTAGGAATACTTTAGTGGCACCATTTTAACATGTACCGTTCCCAGTAAAGATAAGTCGTTGATATTGTAACTTTATGTAATTTGAAACAAAATACAGGATTGCATAACAGTCAAGGAATACTACTCAGACGAGAACTATCAGCCACTTGACTCAGATTCAGATGCCAACAAAGACAATACTCCAAAGAGAAATAAAATTATACGGCACTACATTATTCTCTAGCGAGAGATGAATTGATTTAGTAATCGTAGGTGTTGGAAGAATAAAAATACTTGTACTTTACTTTTTCATTTAAATTTTCATAAATATTTGAATAAACAACAGTAAAAAATAAATAAAAAACCAAATTTATGTTAAATAAGATCTACGTACAATGTAGCAGAAAATACTTTTTTGGAGTCTTGAGGGGAACTTGACCAGCAGCGGATTGCTGCTCCTGTATTAATGTTTAAATAATAATTTGAAGTAGATTTTGAAATGTAAAAGTGGTGCGATTTTGCGTATTAATTACCTGCGCATGTGAAGTATTAGTGGAAACAGTAAAACAAGTGCTCATATGGTGATGTGAATGTCAAGATAACGTGTCGGTCTGCTTAGGCGCCTTAAGATACTTTCGCCAATTGTCTGCTGACTCAAGTTGCCGTCAAAATCTCCCAAAAAACTAAACAATGTGACGCATCAACATATTGTGAAGCAGTATACTATAAAGAATTATTCTTGATCTTGATACTGAGATAAATGCAGATAAGGCTTAAAAGACAAGTATCCAAACCAAAATGTTAATAAAAACAAAATATACTTTTTTATTGAAACGTGACGTGCACCAATCACAGCTAGCCAAGTAAAGCTGTCAACGTTTTCAACTTCATGTCATGAATGAACTAGACTCTTCTACTAAAAAACGTTTTCAAGTTTCATTTAGACTTTGCTATTTCTTAGTTGTCTAGTATACGGCTCTGACTAAAGTTAACTTTTGTTTTCAGAGCAGAAAGTACATAATTATGTATAAATTAAGTGTGTTTTATCTATTGTTCTTGGCAGCTGTGCTGCAAATAACCCTTGCATTAAAGGAAGGTGAATGTGAGGTTTGTGTGAAGACCGTTGAAAAATTTGCAGCTACTTTATCTGATGATGTTAAGAAAGATCCAAAATTAATTGAGGCCAAGTTTAAAAAGTTTTGTAAAGGTACGAAGAACAAAGAGAACAGGTTTTGTTACTATTTAGGAGGCTTAGAAGAATCAGCCACCGGTATTTTAGGAGAATTGTCCAAACCTCTTAGCTGGTCTATGCCTGCGGACAAAATTTGTGAAAAGTTGAGAAAAAAAGATGCTCAAATCTGTGACCTGCGATTTGATAAGCAAATCGATTTAAACAATGTTGATTTAAAGAAATTAAAAGTTCGTGACCTCAAAAAAATCTTAAATGATTGGGATGAAGTTTGCGATGGTTGTATAGAAAAGACAGACTTTATTAAAAGAATAGAGGAATTAAAACCCAAATACATGGGTAGATCTGATCTGTAAAGTAGCAAAAGTACAATAGGTAAGGATACTATTTTATTTTTAACTGATTTCTTATAAGAAGAGGTGGTGTAATTTAAAGCAATAATAAAATAATATTACATAAATAATCAGGGGTGTCACTTCCACTATGGAAGGTATGGAGCACTCCATACCTCAAGTTTTTCAAGGTATGGAATTCCATAGCTGAAATTAGGAAATAAATCGCATATTACTACAAACCCCATATAAATAAATTGCAAGCCCTTAAACCTCAATACCCCACATCTTATAGTTCAATAAATAAGTTGAGTATATACACTGCAAACTCTTAAACCTTAATACCCCACGAGTAATGCGAACAAATTTGAAAATCGCGCCACCATTTTCCATACCTCAGATTTTTACAAAGTGACACGCCTGTAAATAATAATAAAGTAGAAATAATCCCTGAGGGCATTATGACAATAGTACATGCCTCATTAAAAAACTATTATTCATTTTTTAATATAGAAATCATGTGTCTCTGCCCCACAGTTTTCTTCACAACTAATGTAAATTCTTATTTCATATTCTTATAGTCATAAGGTATAAATTTGATTCTGTACTACAGAAACAGAAACAAACTTTTTTATTCAATATAGATTATAAATAATACTTATTGAAATTCACTCTTTTGTTTCATTAACAATAGTTTGAAAAAAACCTCTGTCCTGGGAAGTACCAGCAAAAAACCCAGTGGGACATTTATTTTAAATAACAGCTTACAATCATGTATGTTATGCAATTAACCACACAAAACAAATTAGAAATAGATTGGTAGCGATCACCTCATTCCCAAAGGTTATTATACACTTAACAGTCCATCCCGCACAAGTGATTCTCGCCTCGTCTCGCCTGACCGTGCAAGATTGTCTTAACAAAAACCATTACTACTGAAAAACTACTATAGCTACATTTAAACAAAAAATATTCTCAAAAGAGTCAAAGAATTCAAAATTTAATTTTGTTAAAAGAAAATTAGTCAAATTAAAAATAAAGGCTGAAAATAAAGCTTATTAATGGGAATATCAAAAAAAATCCTATTTATTTTTTATTCAGAGTTTTACAAAAAAAGTATAATACTTACTGGAGACTATTATTTTATATTATAATAGTACATGATATTCCCTATAAAATGACACCAATATCAATAATATCGTATATACTCAATATACATAAGTATAATGTTTACCCCATATAAATTTGAATAAATAAATAAATAAAAATAAGTTTCAATAATTTCTACACACGTCTCAACAGATAATTCGTTTATAAATTGCTATCAACGTGTTAATAGTGAATCATTCTTTTATATTTAGCATTCATTTAACACAAAAAACTGATTAGAATACATTTTATACTAGAAATTATTACATTTAAAATTAAAAAATATTTTGTTACTATTATACTGATAAAGTTCACTTTCACAGATGAAAAATTTCATATAGCACCATCTAAAATTTTTACTGTATTAATAACAGCCATATAAGGATGTCGTTTGGTGACTGTAGTCACTATGGACAGGTGAGGCAATAATTGTTTTTGGGGATTGCAGTCACTGTGGACGGTTGAGTAGTTATCATCCATAAATTCCTTAATATTATAATAACCCTTTTTATACACTTTGAGCAGGTCAAATTTTATATATTTCCTGGGTTTTTGTTATAAAAGTGTATACATATTACTGACTCGGTGGAGTCGAGTAACTGGTACTGCTAGCTTGTGTCTGTTACTAGTATTTACAGAATGAATATCACTTATTTTTGTATAACTACCTTTATTTTTGTGTACATACATTGCATTTTCGTAAATGTATTGAGAGGCCAAAGTTAAAATATTAATTGCCTTAAATTTTTGTCAGAGCGACTCTAGGTTTTAAACCATAGATTGCTCTTATGGCCCTCTTCTGTAAAACAAATATAATTTCAGTATCAGTCACATGTCTCCATAGTAAAATACCATATGACGTTATGCTATGGAAATAGTTAAAGTAAACAAGTCTAGCTATTTCCACACTGGTAACATTTCTAATCTTTTTTACAACATATACTGCAGAACTAACTCTGCTTGCTAATTTTGATATATGGGGGCTCCATTTAAGCTTCGCGTCTAGTGTTATTTCAATAAAAATGGTGCTATCGACAAGATTCAGTTCCTCCTCATTTAAAATTACATTAGTATTTAATTGACATTTGGGGTCATGAATTTCATTTTAGTGCCTAAGTTATTAACATTAAACCAATTTACTAATTTAGATATAGCATTATTTACTTTGTCATATTATTAATAATTGTTGTTTTGATTTGAATATTGTCAGTTTAATTTTCTTCTTCATTTCTTATTTTACCGATACATAGTATTTTATATAAAAATAGCAAAAGGTATATACTGATAAATACTTAAAAAAATGTTACCCCTATTCTAGGAGTTTCTCTTGTATCATGGAGGTGTTTTACATACATGACACAAGAATAAATATCTAGACCTGGAACAATTTTTGTAGACCACATGAACACTTGAAAACACACACACCACAACTCTGCTTAGCAACTGCCACAGAGCAGTTAACTTGCTAATAAAAATGCCATAATAAGTAATACCAAATTGTTTAGCCATTTACATACAAAATGTGATAGCTATAATTAGTAACAACAAATTTTTTGTAAAAAAAAAATGTTTGGCAATTTGATCCACAAGACATCATAGCAGGTTAAAATATGATGAGTTTTTTAGTTGATGAGCAATGTGAGACCCCTTGCATCTAACAATCACATGTAATTTTGGAGTATTCTACTTAATAATTATTTTCGTACATTGTTTTTGTTACAGCTCAAATTGTTCTCAAGACATCAATATGATATGAACTCCCGACAGAAAAAGAGCAATATTGTCAAAAAAATTATGGAGGTCATTCAACTTTTGCATTTGAAGTTATTTGCATGAGTTCTTGTGAATGATGTGTGTATGCAATATATTAAATTATTATTGTATTTAAGTAAAATATTTTTCATAGAGCTTGTTTTATTTCTAATTTTACAGCATATTTGTTAAAGCTCTTAAGCATATAGTACTCATAAACTAATACTTCTTTTCTGTTAAGAAGTCTAAATGGTTAAATCTCTCGCCTATAAAGTCCTAGTGGTTATAAGTAGCGGCACGAAAGTCTAGCGGTGACTGTTATTGCGCATAAGTCGCGCTGATTGGCTTATCGCGTATGAGTAACGCTGATTGGCTCGTGTATATCGTTCGCCCGCGCTGATTGGCTCTCCAGTCGCATTGGTACAATTCAATTAATGCGCGTCCCCTCCATGTTTCATTCAGAGCTAGACTTAGGTGCCGCGAGTTGTATATTTCTCGCACCTATTTCTGTTTTAAAATTGTATTTGAACTCCATTACTAAGATCTTTGCCATTTGCAAAGTAAGTCAAACAGTAAAGTTACATGTTTTGAGGCATACTATCTCTATCCTCAAAGGTGACATCTCATGTGCCATACTTGCGAGATGCCATAGTTAGTCACTTTAATATATAAGAGAAACATACATAAAGGCAAAATAGGATTTAAATTCTTCAATGCAATGTATCTTAGTACCAAGACCAACTTGGGAAGCTATTCTTTGAAAAGTCAGTGTCGCCTTTTACTTTTTAATTCTTACTAAGCATTTTAATACTGAAGAACAAGAGGAATATGTTAAGTTTGCATATTCAGAGGGATATGTTAAGTCTCCATATACATGAGATCCTGAATTTTGGTGACTGATAAATGTCAACCCAAAAAAACTATACACATACATTATTAATATATTTTACATACTAGGATCGGACTTAAATATCATAGATTTGTTATGGAGAGCAGCATCAAGTGTCAGGTGCTCAATGCTTAATGTCCTCCAGACTGACCTTTTTCCAGGCTCAATGGAGAATAGCCATTAGTGCTGGACAGGAGCTTGAGTGTTGATGCAGATACACTTGCACTCTCATAGTCATGTTTTAAAATATTTTATTATACTAATATAGGGGTAATGAAATCCAGATCAAACTTTAGCAGAGATTAGCCATCAGTATGATAATTTATAATGATGATGAGTTGTTATCAGGAATATGCTGTTACTCATGTTGTTTCATTTCCCTCTGTTGCCTCTTATAACACCCACAGGATATTAGGAAGTGGTTTCTTTTAATACACACCATGTATGCAGTAACTACTAACATTATTAACTAATAAACAATTATTATTATTTGAAAAAAGTTTCTTTTCATTAATCCTATAATTTAATTTATGGCAATTTCAGTTTAAAAAGGTAAGATGAAACAAAAACAACATTATCCATAAACTTCAGATATGATTTAATGTTTGACTCAGCTCATTGGAAATATTTCTCCCATTAATTTGCACATAGGTCAAAAATAATCAGAGATATTTAAAAAATATACATTAAGAATTTTACAAGTTTTTTATTTGTTAAACAACAGAATGAAAGCTAAAGCACTATAATAATATGAATGTGGCAACTCTCTTCAAAACCAGCAGATGACAATGTTTAGTGGTACTTGTAGTTCCTGTGGTGCTCTGAAAATGAAAAAAAAAGCAATTGTTACAAAAAGTTAAGTTAGGTTTTGAAAACTATTTAAAAAAGTGATTGCAGCATCAGATACTTAACAACTTAGACCATCATTTCTCAAAATGGAAGTTGATAAGGAATTTATATGACTGCAGTCTTTTATTGATTTAAATTTTTGATTTTAAGTGGGAAGGTGGAAAGGACTGAAAAATACCTTAGATCAAACTATTTGCATAGTTATTTTTTAACATCTGTTGAAAGCAATGTTGTTTTTAGGCATTTCTTTTTCAACAATTTGCACAGAATTAAATAAGGCAAAGGATAGGGTCCTTTCCCTTGTCATCTTCATCACTTTTAACATTATAGCAAAAGTAATTAATTATACAAACTGGCTACATTTTTATACTTACTGATTTTGCCATAGTTAATCACATAGAAGAAAGCCATTGACCCAACAAGCAGCTGAAAGAAGGGAGCCATTCCAACTCTCTTCGGCTGCACATATTTGTGTTGCCACCTCCACCAAGCTGTAAAAATCAATTAGATTTTAAACTGAGACTGAAGTTAAAGTATTTAATAATCTTAATACATTTCAATTTAAGGGATGACATTCCGTGACTGGTGCAAAACTCTTTATATTATAGTATATCATTAATTTTATTTGGTAGTTAGTAGTTTGGTAGTAGTAAGTTTGGTAAGCTAACATTGACTGCTTTTATCCCACTTGGATCTATTCTTGTATAATGTGTTCAAAAACATATCCTATTCCTACAATACCTCTTCCTTACCCAATTCCTAAATTTATCCTATGCATTTTAAACACCTCCCCCCCCATCTTTTTTCCTTTATTTAAATGCTTACAGTTTTACAATAAATAGAATACAAGCAAGCGGCAAAGCCTGATCGGAGTTATATGAAAAATCTATAGTAACAGTATAATCCTTTATATATTATGGAAAACATAATCAGTTTTAGCAAAACCTATCCAAATGGAAGAGACCCAATATCAGAGGTTGATTTTAATAGGTTGATTAGTGATTGGTAGAACGTGAAAAATTATTAAATTGTTCATGTAGTGTGTACATGATGTATTAAACTGTGCATTTTAAGAGAATTGCTACAAGAATGTATTCAGTATTCTTCAAGCACATTGGCTAGCTAGCTTGTGATTTACTTTTAAACTAAATAGTTTACCATTTCTTTCTTATTTTCAATGTACAGATACTTATGGTTCTAAGACATTCCTTGGATAGAACTTATAACCTCAAATGAATTAACTGAAAGTACCTCTGCTGCAAGCGCCCATAAAAGCAGACGGAGTCTTGTTCCTACGTCCAAACCATGACCCCAGCTCGTTCAGTTTAACCTGACCAAACGGAGTATCAGCTGGAAAGATGAAACATCAAAATTACATAACCGAATCTCACCATAATCAATCATGGCTATAATATTCGTGTAGCACTTACGTTTTCCATAGTAGCGGGCTGGATCGTAAGGCCCGTGAACTGCAGGGTTATATTCCTTGGGATAATCTCCAAAGCCCATGGTTATTCGGAAATACACCGAATTTTATTTTACCAATAAACCAATTTAATCTACAGCAGCGTTACCAGATTTTATTTGACAGATCTACTAATTATAGCAGAAAAATCTACCATATTCTACTAACTAAAGACTAGGCTTGGGTAAAAAATGTCGATATTTCGAAATATATGATATTTTCTCACAAAATTATCGAAATTTATTGTTGATTTTTTCATCGTGGTATATCCATATTCGATATTTATTTTAGTGTATCGAATTCGTATCAATTTCGATATATCTTAAAATGATATAAAAAGCTTTTAGAAAAATTTTACTTCGCAAATATCCGCGTTATAAAATAAAATGATGTGTCTTACCTAGTATGAAGAGCACCTCCCGCTCTCCCTCAATTGCGTGCACTATCCCCGTCACCACTAATCCCAGCACCGCTACTCCCAACACCACTACACTAGGCAAGACACACCACTGACGACAATACGACACGTGTTTCGCCTCTACATGAGGCATCCTCAGGTGATATAGACTCTACGGTGACCGTAGAGTTATTATATATTATTTTATTACGCGGATATTTGCGAAGTAAAATTTTTCTAAAAGCTTTTTTATATAATGGATTTCCGCAAAGTAACGCCTGATTCTATTAATTAAAATGATATATTAATTGAAAACGTATTACACAATTAAGTTATCAGACAAAACAATTAAGCAACAAAAGCAACTACAAAAGCTTTTACAAACTCTTTTTACGTTGTTAAAACGTCCAGTTATAACATTTTTGGCCTCATCCTACTACATCATGCAAAACATCATCATGATCATTATCGGTACTGTTCGATACTGTTTAAAATATCGATACATTTCTTCACTTTCCTATACCTACTAAAGACTATTGCTCTAAGAGCCAGTGAGTGGCAGACTTTAGGTATTTCAATAAACTTCACGTTATTTTCAGGTAATCCCCTATACCTGTGGTACATGAAATGGGGACTCTTTATTTTGACCAGCGTTTGATATACAAGTTGTCCCAGAACGTAACGATCAAACGAAAGGGGATTGTAGACCATGGAAGGACTGTTCAAAAAAAAATGTCATATACCTAAGTTGCGTGGTTTTTTTTTTATAGGAGAGGGGGCAAACGAGCATGCGGCTCACCTGATGGTAAGTGACTACCGCCGCCCATGAACAACCGCAACACCAGGGGAATTGCAGATGCGTTGCCGGCCTTTTAAAAACAAGTAGGCTCTTTTCTTGAAGGTCCCTAAGTCGTATCGGTCCGGAAAAATCGCTGATGGTAATCGATTCCACAAGGAAGTCGTGCGAGGAAGAAAACATCTTCTAAATCGCACAGTAGTGGACCGCCAATCATCCAGATGGTGTGGATGGTATCGGGAGTTCAGCCGCGATGTGCGTTCGTGAAATTTGGCGGCTGGGATTAATCCGAACAATTCCTCAGAGCACTCCCCGTGGTAAATGCGAAAGAAAATGCAAAGAGATGCAACATCTCTTCGCAGCGCCAATGAGTCGAGCCGATCGGAAAGGACTCTGTCGTCGACGATTCGAGCCGCTCTGCGCTGGATGCGGTCAAGTGGAAGGAGCTGGCACTGGGGAGCCCCTGCCCAGAGATGGGAACAGTATTCCATGTGAGGCCGAACCTGCGCCTTGTAAAGTTGCAGGCGGTGTGCCGGCATGAAATACTGTCCCGCTCTGCTGAGCACGCCAAGCTTTTTAGAGGCCAATTTGGCCTTCTCTTCCAAGTGACCACTAAACTGCACGCCACTCGATATGTCGACGCCGAGGATTCCGATACTGGCTGAGGCAACAAGGGGAGTACCTTGAAACTGAGGAGATACGACAAAGGGGTTCTTTTTAGCGGTAAACGCGCAAACTTGTGTCTTCTGGGGATTAAACTGGACTAGATTTAGTAGAGCATCATCAGTGCTGTCATCCGCATAACAATGAATGCTACCGGTTTGCAACATATCATTGATATGCAGAAAAAACAGCGTTGGTGATAGCACACAGCCTTGTGGAACACCAGCGTTAATAGGCTTGTAGTCGGAGCATGCACCGTCTACAACGACCTTGATGCTCCGATCTGCAAGAAAGCTAGTGATTCAATTGCATAATTTCTCGGGAAGCCCATAGGAAGGGAGCTTCGAAAGAAGCGCTTTGTGCCAAACCCGATCGAAGGCCTTCGCAATGTCCAAACTAACGGCCAATGCCTCCCCCTTAGACTCTACTGCCTCCGCCCATCTATGAGTTAAGTAGACCAGAAGATCACCAGCTGATCGACCCCGACGAAAACCGTATTGGTGGTTACTAATCAGCTGGTGATCCTCAAGGTACCGCATGAGGTGGCAGTTTATAACGGATTCCATTATTTTGGAGAACAAGGGGGTGATGGCGATAGGCCTGTAGTTGGACGGGTCTGAGCGGTCGCCTTTTTTAGGGATCGGGTGGACAAAAGCTATCTTCCATGATTCACTTAATATTACAGACTGGGATATCACGAAAGTCGCAAATAATACAAAATAAGCGTTTCACAGTTTTTATCAATGAAAATATTCTGACAATAAGGAAAATATTAAAATGTTCTGGAAGCTCGTAAGAACTGCCAGGGGAAATTCAAAACAGCCTAGAATGAAAGCTATACGAGACGAGAATGGCTGCATGTTGAATGATGAAGTTTCGAATTTAAAGAGATGGAAGGAATACTTTGAAAGCGTGTTTAAGAGTGAAGAGTCGTCTGAAATAAGTGAAATAGAAATTCCGGAAGAAGTGGAGAGAGGTAGGGAGATAAGTGTAGATGAAATAATGAAAGCAATGAAAAGCATGAAAGCAGGTAAGGCAGCCGGATATGATAGAGTATCACTCGAAATGCTAAGGGCTGGTGAGGGTGTGGTTGCAGGCCTGCTGTACACCTTGTATAATTTATGTTGGGAACTGAAGCGGGTACCGGAAGACGGGTGCAAAGCCGTTATAGTCCCAATATATAAGGGAAAGGGGTCGCAGCAGGACTGTAAAAACTACCGTGGTATCAGTTTGCTTAGCATTGTGGGTAAACCGTATGCTAAGGTGTTAATTGAAAGAGTTATGGAAGAAACTGATGGAAAAATTTGGGATGTGCAAGCTGGATTTAGAAAGGGGATGGGGTGTACGGATCAAGTCTTTTCCATGCGCATGATAGTGGAGAAGTTTTTGGCCAAAAACCAGAAAGTTTTTGTGCGTTCATGGACTTGGAAAAGGCTTACGACAGAGTGGACAGGAATGTGTTATGGCAAACACTGAACTCATTTGGGTTGAGCGCTGGCTTGATACAGGCATTAAAGTCTCTTTATAGGGACTCTAGTGCTTGTGTCAGGATCAACGGGGTGTACTCGGACTGGTTTGGCATTCATAAAGGTGTCAAACAGGGATGTGTGGCTTCCCCGTGGCTGTTTAACCTATTTATGGACAGTTGTTAGCAAACTTTGAAAGTTGAAGAATGTGGGTTGAGAATGGGTGAGTCAACCGTCAAATGCCTTTTGTATGCCGATGATCAAGCCATATTTGAATCGTCGGCGGCCGAGTTGAAAATGATGGTTACTTTAATTAATTGGTCATTGAAAGAAAGGGGTATGAAAGTGAACGCAAGAAAGACGAAAGTGATGGTTTTTGAAAGAGAAGAAAGTAAAACTTTATGTGAAATAAGAATAGAAGGGGAGTTGATTGAGCAAGTGGATGAGTTTGTATATTTGGGATGTTTATTTAGCAGGGATGGTAGATATGATAAGGATATAGAACGACGAGTGAACGCAGGAAATAGAGTGAATGGGGCTCTACACGCTATTATGAGGAGTCAGAATGTGTCAACTAAGACACGTATGGCAATTCATAATGCTGTGTTAGTCCCTACTTTAATGTATGGTAGTGAAAGTTGGGTCTGGCAGAAGAAGCATGAGGGTAAAATAAATGCTGTAGAAATGCGTTCCTTAAGGAGTATGCTAGGGCTGAATCTGAATGACAGGGTGAGAAATAGTGTGATAAGAGAAAAGTGTGGTTTGCAAGATGACGTTGTGACAAGGATTAAGAAAGGAATGCTTCGGTGGTTTGGTCATGTAGAAAGAATGAACGAGGAAAGAGTGACAAAGCAAATTTATGTTGCAGAAGTGAACGGCAGGGTCGGGAAGGGACGCCCTAGACGAAGGTTTATCAACCAAATCGGCGATTAAAAATGGGCCAGATTAGGACTACCCTTAACCGACGAGCGTGTATGCGTAGATATATGGATGTAAAAGAGGTGAGAGAGGTGTGTCAGGATCGCGCCAAATGGAAGTCCGTAGTCTCTGCCTACCCCTCTGGGTGACAGGCGTGAGTGTTTATGTATGTATGTAATATTCTGACACCACAACTTGTCTGCCATCAAAGACTGTGGAGCCAAACAACAAAAAACCGATACGCTAATAGAGATAGGAAAAGTATGCCACGTCCTGCTCACACATAAACATTTTCCATATATTATGTCGTCTTACTTTCGCAATTATTATTAAGAGCATGTCTATTACTATTCTCTGTCTACGGTACTATAGCACTCGTTCTAATCCAGTTTGATTTTCTGTTTTTTTTTTTCGAGGAAGGGCCCATATCTGAATTCAATTTTACTCATAACAAAAGAACAAAACTTTTTAAACTTCTCTATATACAAATAAAAAAACTGAAGTATCTGTTTGTAATGTCAAAATTACGGCTTTTTACTAAATGTATATGAAAGTAAATACGGTACTTACAGTAAAAATAATTTTTTTTTTATTTTTGTCTGTCTTTCTGTTTTTTCCGGCTAATGACTGAAATGACTGGGCCGATTTTGACGGGACTTCCACTGACAGATAGCTGATGCTATAAGAAGTAACTTAGGCTACGTTTATTTGAGAAAAAGAATTATGGTTTCGCGCAAAAAAAGTTTAAACCCCAAATAATACGCGGACGAAGTCGCAGGGAACAGCTAGTAGAGTATCAAATATTTTTAGTGTATTTTTGTACTTTGACAAAGAAGCTAGAAGGAATCCCTGAAATTCCTCAGACTCCTGAAGTAGGCAGTTCATCAGATGTAATTCCTATAAATATGGGTTATGTTATTTTTTTAAAGTAAAATAAAAAACATCGGTGTAAACAATTCGTTTTGCAAACTACTACGAAACTGCTGTTAAAGCTACTGTATAAGGATACGTTATTAACATCAATGGCACGTACATCACTCACTTTTGATTTGTCGACGATATAGTTCTTGTGGTAGAATCGCTGGAAGACCCAAAACACAATACTCAATAGTGCCTCACAACGGATAGGTCTGTAACGTCCATGTCACACCTATGCCGGTAGTTGTTCGGAGCATTATTTGTTAACGAGTACGTTTAGCTGGGTCAAATAGTCCGACTAGGTAAGTTCAACTTCGACCGAAAGGTCAATTGACGGATTCGACTCGGCAGGACCGCGTTCAGGACATTACGACACATTTTCTCGTCTGGTCAAAACTTGAAAACGAGATTGTACAACCAGTGCGTGTTGGCAGTGATAGCTTATGGATCTGAGATTTTGTCCTACACTGATGGCCGTATGATGAAGCTCAAGGTTACTCAGTAAGCTATGAAGAGGGCTATGCTCGGGGTTAAAAATATTACATAAAATGAACATAAGTTCTTAGTATATGGATTTGAAATATTACGTATAGCAATAAAAATAATAAACAAATTTAAAGCTTTATTTAGGCACAAACATACACAATGCTGCAAGAATTTACCACTATTATTGCAAGATAACTAGCATTTTTTGCAGATTTTCACTTTAGTGATGGTGACAGGTTCTGGAAAAATAATACAGTTACACTGAAATAAACTTCTAACCCCAGTTTATACAGCTTTTGTTGAATCAATACTGTCTTACTGCATTCCAATGTGGGGAGGAGCATCAAAAAATAATTTCTTTGAATTAGAACGTAGTCAACGAGCCTTAAAGTTATGTACTGAAAACCTTATTGTTTCACCACAAAAGAGCTATACTCAATAAACAACTTATTGAGTGTGAGAAAGATATGAATATTGCAACTAATACTAAAGAGGCATGAGACAGTAACTATAAATATAAACTCGAAGAAGAAAAGAAGAGTAAACATAGGTGTAGAAACAGATATTCTAAAAACTAAATTTGCTAGTCATCAGTATACTAAGTAATCAGCTTATATATACAAGAAGGTGAATAGTTTGATAAAAATATATTCTTTAAATATATACGAATTAAAAAAGTTCCTAACTGACTGACTTACAAAATTAAATTATGAAAAAAAAGAGGCTTATTCCATGAAATCACTTAAAATGCACTCCAAAAACAATAACACACACACACACAAACACACACACGCAAGCACACTCACGCAAACATGCACACACCCACTCAAACTATTTTTTGTTATTAATTAATATTAAGTTTTGTTATTATAAGACTATTTTAATGTTTTAGAAATTATTTAAAAAGTTTGAAATTTTTAAAGAAATTTTCTAGGGAAGAGCGGGACATCCTGTCACAGGTATACATTTACTTAAAAGGCTGTTCCAACAACGGATTAATGTATCAATTTAACAACCTATGTAATAATAATAAATAATAAAAATAATAATAAATCACTCGTCACCTGAATTCAAATCAGGTGATGTCGCGCGCTCAAAATGGATGTCGGGGTGGTGGTCGTGGAATGACGCGGTCATTGGGAATGGGGTTAAACGCAACGGTCGGAACCTCTCTGCCACCTGGATAGACTACAAAAATGCATTCGATTCGGTGCCTCATACATGGCTGAAGAGGGTCCTCGAGCTGTACAAGGTTGACTGTACAGAGTTCAGATTGACACCGAGCACCTATTGATCCGGAGCCTGCATTGGGGACGGTCATAGAGCAACAAGGACCACTGGCGAACCGTATTGTGGCCCGTGGTGCTTTATGGGAACGATAAATCATTAATCACTAACTAGTAATAAGAAGTGGTAGATCATTATGTAATCATTATGATAATAAAAATATACTAAACGTAGTGTGTATTGTAGGTTGTAGGTATATAATCATATATTCTTTGGTAATGTGATTTTTATTGTATCACACAATGAAAATATGCTCATAAAGAAACTACGGCGAAGGCGAATTGTAGTGATTATTTATAACTTAGAAACTAGCGTAGGAACGAATAAGTGCTAACTAAACTCATAAGTGAGAGTTTAGTCAAGAACTTGGACACAGGTTGATTGCTGCTCCTGTATTGTTGTTTAAATAATGGTTTTAAGTGGAATTAGATAAGTGGTACGATTTTGTGTCTTAAAATGTTTGCGCATATAAACTATTAGTGAATATGGTGAAACTAGTGCTCTGATGGTGACGTGAACCTCAGGATAACGTATCTGCTTAGGTGATTTATGGTACAATCGCCATTAACGAGGACATCCACGAATTTATCTGCATCCTAGGTGGCGCGACTTAAAAATCCGGTCCAGTATTTGACAGATCTCATAACGGGAAAGATAATTTGTTCGAAAATGTAAAGGATAATGTTTCTTTCCGTACTATTAGTCATATTTTATATTAATTAGATGACAAATAATTAAACCAAAGAGATATTCATAAATATAGAAAAATTTAAAAAAAAGTGTGTATTAATATGATACTCTAGAAACTGATAAACTTTTATTTAAAACTAACTTTTCAATTTAAAGACATTGTGTAATGAAAACTTCACCTCAGGGTCAACTAGCGACATCTGGTGAGCGGAAAATTATTAGCCCTCACTGTCTGCCAGCATAAGTTGCCGTTAGACAGTGAGTGAATCTCCCAAAAACTTTGCAATGTTTAATTTCTTATTACCTGATACTGGCGAACCGTCAATCGAAAGAGTCTACAATCTCTGTCTACGCTAGAAGTCAATATAGTCGCTATATCCATACTCCATGGATATATCCTTAAAAAGAGTTGACATTGGCAGAATTCGTTACTACAATATTGCCTAGGGATGGTCGATGTTGTAGAAACATCGATGATGACATCGATGTTGGCCATTATCGATGTTTTTTTGCACATGTATTTAATAGGTTAGAATTAGATGAATAGAAAAAATTGTCATGTTGTTTATGGTTTACAATTAATGAAATAAAAGAAATTAATAAACAATGTAGTATAAAATAGTAATTAAAAAAAAATTGTAAGAAGTTCACAAATATCTAATTCACTTGTTATATTGTCCAATATATTTGCAGATTGATTGAAGAAATAGTAATTTTGACAAAAAAGTAACTTTTAATCTGTTTCTTTGTTGATAAAGAGTTGAGCCGGCTATTGAAAATAATTTAAAAATAAAATTTTGTACAACTGACTTAACGATAACTCAAAAACTATTGGTCAGACTTATATGGGTCGAATTTATATCGGACTACATGTAAAGAACCAAATTTCAAATAAAAAAAGAATTATCGAAATCGGTTCACCCAGAAAAAAGTTATGAGGTAACACACATTAAACAAAAGAACATACTGTGGAATTGAGTACCTCCTCCTTTTTGAAGTCGGTGGATGACCGCTCAGATGACGCTGATGTAGCGATTGTGGTCAAATATCGCACCGGAAGTTTTCTTTTTAATTTTAGGTAGGTGGAACCGATAACATTGTTCTAAACGTGCATTGGATCGTGTTTAGGATAAACCATCGGATTTGTTTTTAAAACAACCGATAAAGAAACAGATAACCAACAACGACACCAATAACAAACGAAATCAGTGACAACTGCGACATTACAGTTGACACTTGACAGTTAAATTTAATACCCCATAATGATATATTTTCAGGTTATCGATGCATTCAAGCATTCTGAAGTATTAAAAATTTTAAATATTTTAGAGGTTTAAATTTTAAAGATTTAGTTGATATTGATTTCGCGGATTCGCAAGTACACAATAATCGATTATGGCTTTAATGACATCGATGTTTCGATGTTTGACATGTGGCAACATCGATGTTAAAACATCGATCGACCATTCCTAATATTGCCATAAACTAAAAATATCGTAAGTTCGTAAGTGAAAACTGGAAACACTCATACAGTTTTGTCATTGTCATAGAGTTTTGGCGGGAAATTGACCGGCGGCGGTTTGCTGCTCCTGTATTATTGTTTAAATAATGGTTTGAAGTGGACTTTGATATGTAAAAGTGTTGCGATTTTGTGTATTAAGTGTCTACGCATGTGAACTATTAGTGGAAACAGTGAAACAAGTGCTCTGATGGTGATGGATTCTCAAGATAAGCTGTTTGTTTGCATAGGCACCTTTAGATACCATCGCCAACTATCAGCTGTCTGCTGGATCAAGTTGCCGCCAAAATCTCCCAAGAACTGCACAATGTGACGCATCAACATATTGTGAAGCAGTATACTATGAAGGAGTGGGGAAATTACAATAAACCGAATAAAAATACTTAAGACTTGGCCTAAAGGTCTAGATACCAGGCCATAAACTCCAAAAAAAAAAAGTCATTGTCATATTTTCATTTTATTATCTGTTCTGTAATTAGACAGCAAATTTTGTTCTTTGAAGACACTGTAATTATTTGTATTTTCATTTTCAGTAACTAAACTAACTAAAAATGGTTCTTGAAAGTACTATGATATGTGTAGATAACAGTGACTACATGAGGAATGGCGATTTTCTTCCAACAAGACTGCAAGCTCAGCAGGATGCTGTAAATTTGGTATGTCATTCAAAAACACGATCAAACCCTGAAAATAATGTTGGGCTTCTTACGCTTGCGAACGTAGAAGTACTAGCTACGCTCACGAGTGATGTCGGCCGCATATTATCCAAGCTACATCGTGTGCAACCCAACGGCAATATCAATATCTTAACTGGTATAAGGATTGCTCACTTGGCACTTAAACATCGCCAAGGAAAAAATCATAAAATGCGCATAGTTGTTTTCGTCGGTTCTCCTATTAATACTGATGAGAAAGAACTGGTTAAATTAGCTAAGAGATTAAAAAAGGAGAAAGTCAATTGTGATGTTATTTCCTTTGGTGAGGATGCTGAAAACAATCCTTTGCTGACATCTTTTGTAAATACACTTAATGGTAAAGATAACACATCTGGGGGCAGCCATTTAGTTTCTGTTCCAGCTGGTGGTTGCGTTGTCTTATCTGAAGCTTTGATCTCGAGTCCTTTAATTGGCGGAGATGGAGCAGGGCCTTCAGGCTCTGGTTTATCTCCATTTGAATTTGGTGTTGATCCTAATGAAGATCCTGAGCTTGCTCTTGCTTTGCGTGTGTCCATGGAAGAGCAGAGACAGCGCCAAGAGGAGGAATCACGAAGGCAGCAAGGCAACACTGATACTGAAATGAAAGAAAGTAAGACTGGCGAGTCTCAAAATAGCGGAATGGAGAGAGCTCTTGCCATGTCATTAGGGCGAGAAGCAATGGAACTTTCAGAGGAAGAACAAATTGCATTGGCCATGGAAATGAGCATGCAACAAGAAGCACCACAAGCTGAAGAGGGAATGGATGTATCAGAGGAATATGCTGAAGTAATGAATGACCCTGCATTTCTCCAAAGTGTCCTTGAAAACCTACCTGGAGTTGATCCTCAAAGTGAGGCTATACGTAACGCCATGTCGACAATCAAAAAGGATAAAGAAGATAAGGAAGAAAAGGATCAGAAAGATAAAGATGGAAAGGGTTCAAGTTCAAAAGACTAATGCCTTTTTCAATTTTTTTAATTAATATAACTATGCTCGTAAACTTCAATAAATATATTGCAAACAGCACTTATCCATCTTCTTAATTAGAGAATTAATAATGTAATGATGTTTTATTTTAACTTCTGATTCACTTCCATGAAATCCAGTTAAGTCCTTCTATGTAATTGTACTCTGTAAAAAAGGTTTAAATTTTTTTGGAAAAAAATATATTACAAATATTTAATTTTTTATTTATTTTTTATTATTATAATCCAGCACTTGACTGCTATCCCACCTGATGGTGAGTAGTGTTGTAGTGGAAGAAGGTGCTTACTGACATAGATTAAAAGCAAATTAATTTTTGTCTTGAAGACACCCACTTTGTAATTTGATGGAAAGACAGATGCAGATAAAATATTCTACCCCTTTGCTGTGTTCGTGACAAACCATAACTGGGTGCATATCAACAACAACTGGGTGGAGACTAGCTGAGTATCTGTTTGTGTGATGGAGGGGTAGGAAGTAATTCATGAAAAGATTGAACATTTTAATATCGGTTTCATCCTCTTAATTTGGAAGGGTCACATCTTATCATTACTAACTCTAATGTAATGTTAAGTTACAGATCAGAACAATCATGATTCTTTTATACTCAATAATAGTACAAAAACATTTGAATAAAAAAAAGATTGAACTACCCGTAAGTAATACAGAAACAACACATTTGCTTCTGCAATCACTGAAAAAAGAGCATTTTTGACAAAACACTTATTGCATTTAGCTGTGGCGCGGCGCTATGGGGCACCAAAATCCCGTACCAAATAGTTGTGTGTACTGCCTTCAAAAATATGTTATCTCATACTTGACTCGTTCCAGAATGACTTGGTCTTGTATTTCATCTTCGCTTTTATCAATTGTTTCCTCCTCTCATATTCGTTAAGCGGTTTTGGCTTTGCAACCTCTTTTTCACTATCTGAAATTGAAATCTGTACATAATATTCTAAATAGTTATCAGCGTGGAAGTATCGGTTCAGTGCTGAACAACTCTATGAGAGAACAACTCAACACAATCGCCTTTATAGGTCCGATCCCCTGACCGACTTGAAAAACCATCCAAAAAACCCTGAAACCCAAATTTCTGAGATCAGTAAAGGAAAGCGGAGCAACTTTAACAGGGCAAAGGTATAGGCTGTGGCCTCTAAACCTGCTTACTTAGCATCCCTTTCTACGCGGCCTCCAACTTCATTCACGCAACGGTCGCCCGTATGTCCGATGCGCGAAAGCCAGGAGGTCAGGAAAATCGAGCACTCAGAAACATTAGCCTTCCTGATCCCAGCGGCAGATCTAGTCGAAGCCATACCGCCGCTATTCAAGATTCTCCCACCGCAGCCTCACCACCACCGCATGAACGGTGCGGCCCCGCTACTCGCGTAGGATAGGGCGAGTGGAACAAAGTCTTACCAACACTCCTCTTCCTACGGGACTCCACCTCGGATGCGGCGGTAGAGGGAGAGGACAGCCCCCCGCCGCTGTCCACTAACACACATCTGAAGTGGGATATTCAACGAGCCTGCTTTAACCTAATCTATCATTTCGAGTAAACTACTAATATCATATGGTATATTATAGGTACCATCCACAAATAATTTATAAGAGATTAAGATTACAAATGAGGTAGTATACAAACACCTCCATAAGCTTAGACGTAACTAAAAGGTCTGGTTCAGAAGTACTGGTTATGGTCTATACAAACTGCATTTTAAGAATGCTTTAAAAATATAGAGTACTAAGAACACAACAATTATTTCTTTAGTATTGATCCTTTTTGCACGTCCAAGCTCATATTCAAACCACAAGTCTCAGATTGGGGGCGACTAAATCTAGTCCAGTTCAATCCCCAGAAGACACAAGTTTGCGCGTTTACCGCAAAAAGAACCCCTTTGTCATTTCCTTCAGTTTCAAGGCACTCCACTTGTTGCCTCAGCCAGTATTGGAATCCTTGGTGTCGACACTTAGAATGACGTGCAGTTTCGTGGTCACTTGGAAGGGAAGACTAAATTGGCCACTAAAAACTTGGCGTGCTTAGCAGAGCGGGAAAGTATTTCATGCTGGCACACCGCCCAAAACTTTAAAAGGCGCAGGTTCGGCCGCACGTGGAATACTGGTCCCATCTCTGGGCCGGGGCTCCCCAGTGCCAGCACCTTACTTTTGATCATATCTAGCACAGAGCGGTTCGAATCGTCGGCGACCGAGCTTTTTTTACCGGCTTGACTCACTCGGGCTGCGAAGAGATGTCGCATCTCTGCGTAATATATTGTATCTACCACGGGGAGTGCTCAGAGGAATTGTTCGGACTAATTCCAACCGCTCAGTTTCACCATCGCACATCGCGACAGAACACGAAATACCACCCGTTTCATCTGGATGATTGTCGGTCCAGTACTGTGCGATTTAGAAGTTTTCTTCCTCGCACAACTTCCTTGTGGAATCGAATACCACCGGCAATTTTTCAGGACCAATACGACTTAGGGACCTTCACGAAAGGAGCCTACACTTTTTTAAAAGGCAATTACCCTGGTGTTGCAGTTGTTCATGGGCGGCGGTAGTCATCATCAGGTGAGCTGTACATTCGTTTGTCCACTCTCATATAAAAGAAAAAAAACACCTACGCACACAAGCAATCTTAACATTATTGGCTATCACATTAATTACCATGTTTTACCTTTCCTTCAATATTACGATTATTAACAGCATTTTTGTTTAAAAGTATATAAGAGCTTTTGATATCTTCCAATTGTGGTCTGTATTTGCTGAGATCGTATTTCGGAACTAGAAAAAAAAAAATGTTTTTAAGAACAGCGGACATCATTGTGATATAATTTACAATCTACATGACGAGCATAAGATCAAGGCCTTGAAATAGTTAACTGCTTTTAGACTGTATGCTATTTTTATACAAATAGTTTGCTGTAGTGCCTTGTGCTGTTAGTTGTGACAATAGTAGTGCGAAACATTCACATCAAACACAAGAACCTTGTAGAGCCATGTTCGTAGTAGGTATATGGTTCTCATTACGTAAACAGAAATGGGTGGATTAGACCGTGGCAGGGCCACGCTCTCACAGAATACCAGCTACAAATTTGGAGCATAGTGCTACTGTTTCATTTGGTAATTAGTGTGAACCGGATGGCCATTTTACTTGTAACGACCAATTGGATCTTGATTCTCTGTTCTTAGGGGTGACTCATCTACATTTAGATTCTTAGTCGGTAATAGATGTAGGTGTTCATGAGGCAGAGTATCCTATGAGCGCATCCACGACTTTTTATGCCACGCCAGCGGCGCCACTTAGGACTGAGGTGAAATATTTAACAGATAATGATTTTTTGTATTAACGCGTACACTATGTGTAGTGTAAATAAAACTAATTTTACATATTCTATCGCGTTTAACTTAAATTTTTAGTTCCCGATGTTTCGGGTGCTATACCTATATTATATAACTACAGCATCGGCACGTCAAACACCTCAGTGCCGCCCGTGACCATGAGTGCTGTAAAGTACCCTAAACCACATGAGTAGATAAACGGAACGGTGACAAAGTTTCTTAAGAATGTGCAAAATTGTTACTACTATTTTCGTACGGTTGTCACAATAAGTGAAGACAAATTAAATAAATCATTTGTTAAATAGTTTTATTTATTCAGAATGATAGAATACTTTACAAATTACATAATCTAATAATTTTCTTTTTTATTTTGTTTTTTAATAATTTATTGTTTCTTTTTGTGGTAAATTCTGAGTCTAAGATAAAGTTTTTTCAAGTAATCTAACGGGAAACACTCACATGGCATATCAAATTTACAATCTTTAATATGTTTAACCCCATGTAGTGGCGGGTAGGAATACAGCTGGCCGACTTCATGGAGAAAGAGGAACT
This sequence comes from Parnassius mnemosyne, assembly GCA_963668995.1. Lineage (NCBI taxonomy): Eukaryota > Metazoa > Arthropoda > Insecta > Lepidoptera > Papilionidae > Parnassius > Parnassius mnemosyne. The sequence goes on from CAVLGL010000093.1 coordinate 12,108,174, forward strand.
CTTTATGATGAACTCTTTCTTCCAGAAGCGGCCCCATAGGAAATGGACCTAGTCGAGCCCCGACGGTTCGACAAAAAATGAGATTGACTTCATTATGACTAGAAGGCAACTGTTCTGTGATGTCTCAGTGATCGTGAGGGTGAAAACTGGTAGCGATCACCGAATGGTCAGAGACACACTGAACCTAAACGTTAAGTTGGAGAGGTGTCGTCTAATGAAGTCAACGCTCCGTCCCCCTCGTGCTTTAATCCAAAGTCCAGAAACCTTTCAGCTCGAGTTACAAAATCATTTTCAGTGCCTAGAAGATTGCAATGCAGTTGACAATATGAGTGACAAGCTCGTAGAAACTGTCCATGTAGTCGGAGTTAAGTTTTGCAAGACCCGCCGTAGAAGAACACAAAAACTCTCCGATCACACTTTTAATCTCATGGCTGTTAGACGGGAAATGAAGCTGCACTCTTCAGTAGATTTGATAGCATACAGGCAACTGAATAGACAGATCTCCAGATGCATGTGGCGGGACCTACGCGACTTTAATATTGCTCGTATTGAAGAAGCGATCAAGCGGAACCAGGGCTCCAAAGTCTTTGCCAGAGATCTGTCTGCCAAAAAGAGCCAACTGTCAAAGCTGAAGACCGAGTGTGGCAGCGTCGTTTCCGGGACACCTAAGAATTTGAGTGAGATTGAGAGGTTCTATGGGCAGCTGTACACATCATCGTTGGAACCTCATGCAAATGTGAGTAATGATCTAAGAGCAAGTCTTATCCGACACTATTCCGATGATTTTCCGGACGTCAGTCTGAGCGAGATTAGAATGGCTCTCCAGCACCTTAAAAACGGCAAGGCCCCAGGCGAGGATGGAATTACAGCGGAGCTTCTGAAAGCGGGTGGAAAACCGGTACTTTTAGTCCTTCAGAAGCTCTTTAATTCCGTCCTTCATGGTGGCTCTACACCGGAGCCGTGGAGCAGAAGTGCGGTGATCTTGTTCTTTCAGAAAGGCGACAACGCTCTCTTGAAGAACTACACTGTACTGTTTTAGAAAGTCATTACGAATCGTCTCGCATGCAGCCGTATGAGGAAGCTCAAGCTCGCTCAGCGAGCTATGGAGAGGGCTATGCTCGGGGTTTCTCTGCGTGATAAACTTATAAATGAGGATATCCGCAGTAGAACCAGAGTGACCGACATAGCCCAACGGATTAGTAAGCTGAAGTGGCAATGGGCCGGCCATATAGCTCGAAGAAGCGACAACCGATGGGGAAAAAAAGGTTCTCGAGTGGCGGCCTCGTACCGGCGGACGAAGTCTAGGGCGTCCCCCCACTAGATGGAGTGACGACCTGGTAAGACGTACAGGAAGTCGATGGATGCAGATGGCTCAGGATCGTACTTTGTGGCATTCCTTGTAGGAGACCTATGTTCAGCAGTGAACTTGTGAAGGGCTGTAATGATGATGATGATTAATGCATTTAAGTACGAGTATTTCGTTGCCAAAATTGACAATATTTATTTCAAAATCGAGATATTCGCGAAATTTCGCTCGAGCAATTCAACAAATGCGATATAATTATAAATAGTTAAATGGAGATCTATGGCAACCGATATTTTTTTATTATTTTGCATTGTTATATGGCTCTATTATTTATTAATATATAAATAAATAGATTAAAAATTTAATTTGCTTGCGTAGCGATATTAGGTTATTAAAATGAAAAATGTCATACAATTTGGTATATTTGAAACTGGTTGCACTTTTGGACTGAATGAATTCTTTAGTGTGTCAATTTGACTGCGTCTTGGTGATTGATCTTTTGAACCTGTAACAGAAATTAAGCGTGTTGTGAAAGAAATTAAGAGAAATTAAGTAAATTTTATTTTATCTAGTGCATTTGCCACATCTAAAAATATACCAAAATACGTCTGCCAAGTGATGTAGAAATAAAAGCTGTGAGGAATTCCATATTAGTCCTCAGGAGTTAAGACGCTTCAGTAGCTTTCTGTGGCTAAAATTTGTACAATATTTTGTCCTTAATATTGAGGTCATTTCTCAAATAACTTAAATTAAATAATTTATCCAATTTAAACATTAACAATCTCTTTGGAAAACAAAAAAAAAACTGCGTGTCGGGCCATGCACAATGTAGACACGTCATAATACGTGGGCTCCCTTGATAATGAGCATAATAAGTGAGTTCGCGGTTTGAGCTCCATAACGACTAAAAATGGGCCCATTTAGGAAGATTGTCACCGAAGGACTTATTACCATATGATTCTAATGGAAAATACCACTTTAAAGCTAAATATTTCGCAAACGGAATCGACAAGATGTTGTTCCACACCCCCAATGTTTTTAAAGACATATCTAACGATACCACACGATGGAATAGAAGGGTAAAAAAAATCATAATCCATTTACTTGAATGGAAAGTACCCAAAATCAAATTTTTTTTAAAGATTTTATATCACAGTTTTGTAGGCATGATTAATATCTATAACTATGTCAAATTACGGATTTGTAGCACCTAGGGTCTCTGAGTAAAACCGCGGGCGGACGGACGGACATGGCGAAACTATAAGGGTTCTTTGTTGTGTAACTACGGAACCCTAAGTATAAAGATTTTGATAAAGATCAATAAACAGTCGCGGGATGTCGTAGCACCCTACATGAAGTTTGACATGATCTCAGTTGGCGACAGCTGGCTATCCATAGTCCTTCTAACCTCTTAGTGGTGCGTTTTTAGGCTCCTTGAAGTTGCACAAGATCACACATCAGATACGTTCACAAGTTAATAAATTTAAACTCACGTTCATTTTTACGTATAAAAATGTCTGAGATATTGACAACACGCCGCGCGGCCTAAGCGTGTATTATTACTGCCTATTGCGTGTTAAGAAATATTTATTACTGCTTCGAGTCTTTATTACACAGGCCCACGCCATAGAGAGTCTTTAAAAAAGCAACTTATACATCCCATGTACATGGGACTTATGTAATGTGTTACTGGGTTTGTGTATGGTGACTGTGCTGGCGATAAGCTAGGCATTTATCACTTCATTCATAATGTTTCATCTACTCGTAAGTGCATGTTTTTGGTTAAATTTGGTCCAAGTAGCTTACTGCTCTTTAGACCATAGATATTCTAACGTCAGTTTATAATAAATCTATGCTTTAGAGTCTGTCTATTAGCTCGGTGATTACTGGTGTGACGCTACGTATGAATGTGTTAAATGGTGAACCGGGGTTCGAACTGGTCGCTAGTGTACTAAATTTAAATATATCGTATAATAAATCGATCGCCTTTCCCCTGAACCCGAAAGTTATTTTGTGATGTGTGTATGCACACATGTGAGTGTGTGTGTGTGCGCGTGCGTGTGCGTGCGCGCGTGTGTGTCTGTGTGTACGTGCGTGCGTGTGCATACGTATGTGTCTGTGTATATCTCACATACCTTTACTTTTTCTATCATTCAGATTAACATAAGGAGTGGTGGCTTGTTCTTTTTCTTTACTAGAGGATCTACTTCTTATTTTTTTTGTGTCTGAAACAAATTTGCAGGCAGTTTTATACTTCATAAAATACATAATAATGAAATTTTAATTTAAACCGTTTGTGTACCGTTAGGCGCTTTGTCTTCTCGCATAAATTCCATTTGAATTCTGGGGCTGGTGTTAAATCGTGGTCTAGTTACCAATGACGATTGTAATGCTGAAATTATTTTATTTATTTATTTCATGTTACAAGTATTCATATTAAAGATACATAGAATTTATAAAACATTATTTATGTATTAAAGTTATATAGTTGACAACAACAATGATATTTGATATATTATATACTAAAATTTAAATTATAACTATACGCCTCGAATTCTACTCTCTTCTCTCTCTTTTTATTTTATCGTATTTTTGTTTTAATGACGTGTATTTGTTTAGGCACTGGAAACCTACGAAACGTTTTTGAGGGATCACTTACCTTCAAAGAATTTCACTTTCAGACTAGTCCAAAGTGACGAATTGCAATAGTTTTCTTTTTTTATAAAATTGAAGTAACAAACGAACTGACAGTCCACCTGATGGTAAGTGACTACTGTAGCCCATGGTTCCCTGCCACTGACTTCAACAAAAAAGTAGCCTTCTGTTCCTTTGTTGAAGTTGCGTCACTTCTGAGGATCAAAATGCAATGTGTCACAGCCTGTAATAATACGAGCTCCTTAAACCCTTCAGACCGGAACACTGAAGGCAGATGAGATGCTATTTGGCGAAAGAAATAATATTAGTAGAAACTGGTTCACACATCTCAATATACTTTAGAATTAGTGTTAGATTTCAGTGACAAATGATTCATACACGTGGTAGAGCCACACTGTAGCTGTTATAAGGGTCAATATAAATTGGGTCGGTTCGACCGGGTAGAACAACGCTCGTACAGATCATACCTGCGTAAAATAGCAGAAGTGTGTTTCGTATAGTGACCGACAAAAACTTTAGACCCTTTTTCCAGTAACTTTAGTTGTTTTTTTTTTCATACCGGCCTTATATAGGGCGTTAGATAATTTCCAGAACCTTCTACTGTAGAAATATCTAGAATGTTCGAGTACATACCGGTCCCGACTGACTAGGTGTCGATAGTTCTAGAAATTTCTTCCATGGAAATTTCTAGAAGGATCTTGACTCTCCTAGTTCTGCTACTCGATACTAGAGGGCGCTAGTGGTAACTAGTGTTGCCATGTTCCAAGCATTAATGGTGGCGCTCAACAATAGCAAGGAGTGCTAATTAGGTGCTGAAAGATTATTGAGGTCGTATGTAGATGATGGGGGTGCTAAGAATCTCCGGTGGAGGTTCGGTTGCCACCTACGACGACTCGACCTGGCAACATACAACGCACGCACCCTGAGGACTGACGAGAAGATTGTGGAGCTGGAAGAAGAGATAGACAAGTTACGCTGGCATATTATAGGATTATCCGAAGTCCGAAGAGAGGGGGAGGACACGGTAATCCTCGAATCCGGCAACTTGCTCTATTACCGGGAGGGCGACCATCTGTCCCAAGGAGGTGTCGGATTTATCGTCCACAAGTCTCTCGTTAACAACGTTGTAAAGATTGAGAGTGTGTCGACGAGGGTTGCGTACCTTATACTCAGAATCACCAAACGGTATTCGTTGAAGGTCATACAGGTTTACGCACCAACCTCGGCACACCCCGATCAGGAGGTGGAGGAAATGTATGAGGATATCTCTAGAGCCATGCATTCCTCCAAAACCCAATATACGGTGTTAATGGGAGACTTCAATGCAAAACTAGGCACAAGAGAGAACGGTGAGCTGAAAGTAGGGAAATTTGGAATAGGGCAACGGAACCCAAGGGGCCAGCAGTTGGCTGACTTTATGGAGAAAGAGGGACTCTTTATGATGAACTCTTTCTTCCAGAAGCGGCCCCACAGAAAGTGGACCTGGTCGAGCCCCGACGGTTCGACAAAAAATGAGATTGACTTCATTATGACGACCAGACGACAACTGTTCAGTGATGTCTCAGTGATCGCGAGGGTGAAAACCGGCAGCGATCACCGAATGGTTAGAGGCCCACTGAACCTAAACGTTAAGTTGGAGAGGTCTCATCTAATGAAGTCAACGCTCCGTCCCCCTCGTGCTCTAATCCAAAGTCCCGAAACCTTTCAGCTCGAGTTACAAAACCGTTTTCAGTGCCTAGAAGACTGCAATGAAGTGGACGATTTGAATGACAAGCTCGTGGAAACTGTCCATGCGGTCGGAGCTAAGTTCTGCAAGACCCGCCGCAGAAGAACACAAAAACTCTCCGATCACACTCTTAATCTCATGGCTGTTAGACGGGAGATGAAGCTACATTCTTCAACAGATTTAACAGCATACAGGCAACTGAACAGACAGATCTCCAAATGCATGCGGCGGGACTTACGCAACTTCAATACAGCTCGTATTGAAGAAGCGATCGAGCGGAACCAAGGCTCCAAAGTCTTTGCCAGAGATCTGTCTGCCAGAAAGCGCCAACTGTCAAAGCTGAAGACAGAATGTGGCAGCATCGTTTCCGGGGCACCTGAGATTTTGAGTGAGATTGAGAGGTTCTATGGGCAGCTGTACACGTCATCGTTAGAGCCGCACGCAAGTGTGAGTAACGATCCAAGAGCGAGTCTTATCCGACATTATTCCGTTGATATCCCGGACGTCAGTCTGAGCGAGATTAGAATGGCTCTCCAGCAACTTAAAAACGGCAAGGCCCCAGGCGAGGATGGAATTACAGCGGAGCTTCTGAAAGCGGGTGGATTCAGAAGCTCTTTAATTCCGTCCTCCATGGTGGCATTACACCGGAGGCGTGGAGCAGAAGTGCGGTGGTCTTGTTCTTCAAGAAAGGCGACAACGCTCTCTTGAAGAACTACAGACCGATATCCCTTCTGAGCCGCGTCTACGTGCTGTTTTCGAGAGTCATTACGAATCGTCTCGCGCGCAGACTTGACGACTTCCAGCCTCCCGAACAAGCCGGTTTCCGAAAAGGCTTTAGCACCATAGACCACATACATACCCTTCGGCAAATTGTACAGAAGTCCGAGGAGTACAATTTGCCACTATGTCTGGCGTATGTGGACTATGAGAAAGCCTTTGATTCCGTCGAAATTTGGGCGGTGCTGCAGTCCCTTCAGCGATGCCAAGTTGACTGTCGGTATATCGAAGTGTTGAAGTGCTTGTACAGTAGGGCTACGATGGCTATCCGAGTACAGAACCAGAGTACGAAACCTATCCAATTGCAGAGAGGTGTAAGACAGGGTGACGTCATATCCCCGAAACTCTTTACCGCTGCATTGGAAGATGTTTTCAAGCTTCTGGACTGGAAAGGATACGGTATAAACATCAATGGCGAGTACATCACTCACCTTCGATTTGCCGACGATATAGTCCTTATGGCAGAATCGCTGGAGGACCTAAGCACTATGCTCAATGACCTCAATAGTGTTTCCCAACGGATAGGTCTTAAGTTGAACATGGACAAAACAAAGATCATGTTTAATGTCCATGTCACACCTATGCCGGTAGTTGTTGGGAACACTAAGCTCGAAGTTGTTGACGAGTATGTTTACCTGGGACAAATAGTCCGACTAGGTAAGTCCAACTTCGACCGAGAGGTCAATCGACGGATTCAACTCGGTTGGGCAGCGTTCGGGAAGCTACGACACATCTTCTCGTCAGCTATACCTCAAAACTTGAAAACGAGACTGTACACCCAGTGCGTATTGCCAGTGATGACATACGGAACTGAGACGTGGTCCTTCACTGCTGGCCGGATGAGGAAGCTCAAGGTCGCTCAGCGAGCTATGGAGAGGGCTATGCTCGGAGTTTCTCTGCGTGATAAACTCAGAAATGAGGATATCCGCAGTAGAACCAGAGTGACCGACATAGCCCAACGGATTAGTAAGCTGAAGTGGCAATGGGCCGGCCATATAGCTCGAAGAACCGACAACCGATGGGGAAGAAAGGTTCTCGAGTGGCAGCCTCGTACCGGCAGGCGAAGTGTAGGGCGTCCCCCCACTAGATGGAGTGACGACCTGGTAAGATATGCAGGAAGTCGATGGATGCAGGTGGCTCAGGACCGTGCTTTGTGGCATTCTTTGGGGGAGGCCTATGTTCAGCAGTGGACTTGTGAAGGGCTGTAATGATGATGATGATGATGTAGATGATGGTAATATTATGGGAATTATCGGGTCCAGGACCAACATTACCTTACTATAAGGTATGAACGGCATTTTTTGTTCTTTATCAGTTATGTATTATAGATAAGATAGGTCGAAACTGTACTAAAACAGAATCAGAACGCCCGGACTCCACGTATCTGCCCTACCGCTAGAGAGCTTTTGTAAAGCCGTAGGCGCGGAGGGAGAGCAGCCCCCGCCCACTATGGCAAATCGCAGGCATCTGTGCAAGCCTTAGAGGCTGAGGCTGGTATTACCAATAAGCCGAAGCTGCGGAGGTAAGCACGGGTGCCTGTGATTTGCTACGCAAGTGCGAAGGGGCTGCACTCCCCGCAGCGCCGTAGCCGTTGTAGAAGTAACTACGTCAATATTCCTGTGTAAAAAAGTTAGGTTATGATTTTACAAAAAAAATATTACTCATAAACTGTACATTTCCGCAAAGTGGGAGGGGTAGGAGGGCTTCCCCAGAACCCTACCCCTCCTCCCACCCCCGTACGCAAGCACCGCATGTCTATAGTTTTACCATTTTCAGAAGAAAACCTGAATTTTGCATCAGCTTTGTTCTGAATATCGACTTTATTTTATTAGAGGCGCCTTGTCATTGCATATACTTGCAGCACCTAATTAGCACTGAATTCCTTGCTATTAATATTTAACGTATATCTAATAACTTCATTGCGTTGCTAGCGATACGTTTTCCTAGCAACGCACATTTTAAGTTCGTTGCGGTGAAAATTTTACAGCACCTAATTTTGAAAATTGGCACCTAATTAGCACCTAAAAAGCCCCTAATTTTGGGCTTTTCTAAATGCAAATTCCTGACTTTGCGTTGCTGGCGATACACATCAACTCTTTTGTTACGCCAAGACAGTGCGATTTACCATCTAGGATTTCATTACCAGTTACTACCAGGTGGGATTGTGGTCAACCACTGGCTTATAGTAAAAACAAAAGTCTCACGTCTCAGGGGTTTCATCATCTGTATTTATGATTCGTAATCGACTATTACGGAGCATTAACATTCACGCAGTGTTTGCTCTATCGTCACTATACTTATAATATAATTATTTAATTGTCATATCTTCATGGTTACTTACGATTAGTGCTAGTCGGTAATACTTTCGCACCTATATTTTTTGTGTCGTTGCTAGGTTTACTTTGTGTAAAAGATTTCGGACGGCATGGTTTGTTCACGAAGGTATTTCCCAACGTTGCTGTCCAAAATAAAACACCAACTGCGATTATTGTCATCATTAAGGGCCATTGCGGATAATCTATTAGGACAGTGTGCAGTTTCAGCAGCAAAAGGTGGATTAAGACGTTTATTGTTATAATTTGAAACCGCCCATTTCTGACTGAAACAACGCCAGCAGAAATCAGATGAATTTGTTTTAAACATATTATAAATCCATTTTCGAATCGTTCATTTGTTATAATTTATATTGGAATGAGTTATTTGTTCAAGAATGGAATATTTTAAAAGATTTGGTCCAATGATTTAGGGACTGATAATGACTTTTAAAGTAATAAAATGTGATATTAAATTAAGGACCGATTTAAAATTTATATATCAGATTCATTGATTGTAGATTGTATTCATTGCATTAAATGCAACATAAACAAATTGAAAATTACTGTTGTATTGAATAAAATAGTTCAATTGTTTCACTTTTATATTCAGTCAAGTTATAATGTACCTATACGATGGGGAACTGTTATCTGACGATAGAAAAATCGACCCTTAGTAATCGTAAGTTGGCAAGGTTTTCCTAGGGTACGTTAAGAGTAATGTAATACCCGTAAGGGACGACAATTCGAAAAGAAGGTACCGAAGCATCGAGATAGCTATGCGAGGGTGTCTGAGGACAGTAAGCTCTGTCCCTGGACGTGTTTCTAGCAAAGCATAGCAAAAAAACGGCCTCGGTTAAGATTTGAATCCCAACTGAGATCCTAAGACCACCGTAAAGTTTTAGCCGTATCGACTATTTAATAAGCCTATGCTAATAGTGAAAAGCTGTAATGATGATGATGATGACGATAATGATGATTTAATAAGGCTCGAGATAAAGCCTATTGAATAAAAAAGAATAGTTCAAACCGGGGCAAATATTTCTGAGAAATCGATGAACATCTATATAAATAAAATCATAGAAGCTTGCAGTTTGCGCGCATCACGGAAAAACTACTGTATAGATTCAAATTAGGCTTTCTAAGCTTTCTTTCTTGGACACTTGGCCCTTATTTAAAAAATATAGCGATATCTTCATTTGATATAAAGTTATTAAAATTTTAAGAAACAACGATTTTTATAAGCAGTACGTGTTCATTGATGTGCGTTTTCTTCATATATCAAGCAACGCGGACGAAGTCGCGGGTATCAGCTAGTACATAATAAAAAACAAACGTCGCATAAAGAACCTCCTTTTTTAAGAAAAGCCACAAATAAATAGTACTTTTCAGCATAATAAGAAAAAAATATGTAAATAAAATACTAACGTATTTTTAAATTGGTGGGTCTTCTTACATCAGCAGCAAGACTTTGTCGGTTATCAACTTAAACATAAGAAAGCATAACACATTGATTGCTCAAACCAAAATCATAAGAAAGGTATAAAAATGCTAGAAGGTAAAACTATCAAAAGGAATTTAATTAGTAATATCCTCTAAACCGAATTTTAGTCACGGCTGTCAGTCTCAACATACGAGTACACCAGCCAGCTTCAGGACAAAATTATAATGTACCATTGTGTTGCACTCTCTATTCCCTTACTCTCATAGTCCGATGGGGCGGAAATCCGACACGACAGGAGGGAGATCAGGCACAGGAACTAACTGTTTTAGTTGCTTTCAACTCCCTGAACCCGGGTTGCTACTGAGAGTGACCGACTGACAACTGACGACCCAATCACTGATTTTGACCACACTGTGTTTTGTATAAAGAGTGTAATGTAGAGAGAGAACCGGTGAGCCTTTTTATTGATAACGATAACGAGGTATTCCATCTTAGTGCTTGGGCATGACAACGCGCTGCAATTTGATTCGTAATCGAGTAAAAATGTAAGTCACAAACTATCTAACGGGTTATATAATATATATAGGTGTCTACTAAACTACTAGATCAATAGATTTTTTTTAAACCGCATATTCTTATTACTGAACATAATACGTACGCATGTGTGCGTATATGTAAGCGCCTGTGTACCGACAGTGCCGGCCGAGGCCTTTTCCTATACAAAATTGTGTAAATGTGTGCGTGCGTCTTTCGAGGTCAGTTAGCTCTTGTTGTCCACTTAAAGGACAGGTTCCTTTGGCGCGGTAGTGGTGGTGAGAGTTGTACATAACTTGCGGCCAGTGGCCACCTTTGCTTAGTAACACTGTTACCACTTTAGCGATTTTTTGCTTACACCTAGTGGACTCTTCCGTGTGATTTGTAGTTTCTCTTTGTTTACGATATAATTGAGCTGTCAGATTATTCAAATGTTCGGACACTATCATCTGAACTATTCGGATTTCGATTTTAAGCAGATATCTGATTGAATGGAAAATGGGGCCGAATAACCCGATTACAAACCCTAGTCGTGATATATTTATATCAGCAAACATTGTGCAATAAATACATAATATTACGTCGTTTTGTTTATCAGAATATTGTTGGTTGATCATAAATAACAATGGTGAACTTTTTTACACAAAATTGGTATTAAAAACGTTATTTATCTTACTTACCCTTCTTAAACGGTGAAGGTGGTGTGTTGTAACAAAATGTTGCCGACATAGGTCTCGCGTGGCCAGTTACTTAAAAGAATAATGTAATTGGTGGATTAGGATTAGGCATTCTTTCCCACTAGATGGAGTGACGACATGGTGAGACAGGCAGGAAGTCGATGGATGCAGGTGGCTCAAGATCGCGCTTTGTGGCATTCCTTGGGGAAAGCCTTTGTTTAGCATTGGACTTATGATGTGTTGTAGTGAAGTGATGTGATTAACTTATCTTTTATACGTGGTAGAGCCATGCTGCAGCTATATTATAGTTGTAGCACGAATGGGTCGGCTCGACCGGGGAAGGACCACGCTCTCACAGAATACCAGCGTAAACTAGAAGCTTGACGCTGCTGTGTTTCGTATGATGAGTGTAGAGAACCGGAGACCCTTTTTACTGGAAACGAGGCATTCCATCTTAGTCCTCACGGGTGACAACGCATCTGCATTTTTATTCGTAATCGAAGATAGATGTAATGTCTATGGATCACAGCAACCACTTACCATCAGGTGGACTGTGTGCTCGTTTGTCACCCTTATTCTATAAAAAAAGGACTATTGATATCGGTAAAAGCAAATTTGATATGGACGCTTTATTGTGAAATAACTGATAACTTAGGAAGTAGCAGAACGCGGCCTTTGCCGCTGATCCCCGTCGCCACTCAAGTTATTTTTACATTTGACCGAGACCATAATATGGTCTTTGTACTCCATCCCGTGGACTCTTACGAAATCCACGGGACGAAACACCTACCACCACAAATGTGAATTTCGTGGCTGCGTAGCCGGCGTAACGGCAGTAGCCTATGTCTATTTAGAATTAGGAAATAAATACAATATAGCTTTAGGTGGTAAATTTCATTAGTTATTAAATTTAGTACTGTAATAACACTTCATAATTACAGCCTTCCACAAATCCAATGCTGAAGATAAGCCTTCTTTTTAAAGGATAGGGTGACAATCGAGCACACAGTCCACATGATGGTAAGTGGTTGCTGTGGCCCATAGACGTCTACATCTATCCTCGATAAAGTATCAAAATGCAGATGCGTTGTGTTGAGGACTAAGATAGAATGCTTCTTCTTCTCTCCAGTAAAATGGGTCTCCGGTTCTCTACACTCACCATACTAAACACAGCAGTGGCAAGCTGCCATTTTACGCTGGTATTCTGTGAGAGCGTGGTCCTTCCCCGGTCGAGTCGACCCATTCGTGCTACAACTGTACTACAAATATAGCGGCTCTACCACGTTCCCCAAGGAATGCCACAAAACACAGTTCTTAGCAAAAAACAACAGTAGTAATATTTAATATTATATAAATAGGTACTGAAGCTAAGTATATTTTTTTTTTATAGAAGAGGGGGCAAACGAGCATGCGGCTCACCTGATGGTAAGTGACTACTGCCGCCCATGAACAACCGCAACACCAGGGGAATTGCAGATGCGTTGCCGGCCTTTTAGAAAGGTGTAAGCTCTTTTCTTGAAGGTTCCTAAGTCGTATCGGTCCCGAAAATTCACTGGTGGTAATTGATTCCACAAGGAAGTTGTGCGAGGGAGAAAACTTCTTCTAAATCGCACAGTGGTGGATCGCCAATCATCCAGATGGTATGGATGGTAACGCGAGTTTTGTCGCGATGTGCGATGGTGAAATTGAGCGCATGGAATTAGTCCAAACAATTCCTCAGAGCACTCCCCGTGATAGATGCGAGAAAAGACGCAAAGAGATGCAACATCTCTACGCAGTGCCAGTCTATCAAGCCGATCGGAAAGAACTCGGTCGTCGACGATTCGAACCGCTCTGCGCTGGATGCGGTCAAGTGGAAGGAGTTGGCACTGGGGAGCCCCTGCTCAGAGATGGGAACAGTATTCCATGTGAGGCCGAACCTGCGCCTTGCCGGCATGAAATACTGTCACGCTCTGCTGAGCACGCCAAGCTTTTTAGAGGCCAATTTGGCCTTCTCTTCCAAGTGACCACTAAACTGCACGTCACTCGATATGTCGACTCCGAGGATTCCGATACTGGCTGAGGCAAAAAGGGTAACAAAAACAAGTGGAGTGCCTTGAACTGAGGAGATACGACAAAGGGGTTCTTTTTAGCGGTAAACGCGCAAACTTGTGTCTTCTGAGGATTAAACTGGACTACATTTAGTCGCCCCCAATCCGAGACTTTGTTCAGCAAAAACTCGACTTCAGACACAAGTTTGTCCCGGTATTCGGCGACGTTTTCCCGAGAAATATTGGCACGGCCAGTATATAAGGTATCACCAGTGCTGTCGTCCGCATAGCAATGAATGCTACCAGTTAGCAACATATCATTGATATGCAGGAGAAACAGAGATGGTAATAGCACGTAGCATTGTGGAACACCAGCGTTGATAGGCTTGAAATCAGAGCATGCACCGTCTACTACGACCTTGATGCTCCGATTAGCAAGGAAACTGGTGATCCATTTGCATAATTTCTCAGGAAGCCCATAGGAAGGAAACTTCGAAAGAAGCGCTTTGTGCCAGACCCGATCGAAGGCCTTCGCTATGTCCAAACTAACGGCCAATGCCTCCCCCTTGGACTCTACTGCCTCCGCCCATCTATGAGTCAGATAGACTAGAAGATCACGAGTCCGATAGACTAAAAGACCACCAGCTGATCGACCCCGACGAAAACCGTACTGGCGGTCACTAATCAGCTGGTGATCCACAAGGTACCTCATGAGCTGGCAGTTTATAATGGATTCCATTATTTTGGAGAACAAGGAGGTGATGGCGATAGGCCTGTAGTTGGACGGGTCTGAGCGGTCGCCTTTTTTAGGGATCGGGTGGACCAAAGCCGTCTTCCATGAATTCGGGAATACGCCTTGGGAGTAGGAGTACCGGAAAAGACGCGTTAAAACCGGTGCCAACTCCGGAGCACACGTCTTCAGCACAATGGGAGGGACTCCATCGGGCCCACTCGACTTGCTGATGTCCAGGGAGAAGAGTGCTTTGCGAACCGAGCGCTGTGTAAACCGCACATCCGGCATGGAGCACTCACATCGCGGGATGGTCGGCGGTGTGTTCCCCCCGTCATCTAGAGTCGGCGGCATGGGCCAGTGAGTCGTCCTCTCTGTGCAGAGATGGAAGAGATGGCTGACAGAAGTTCCCTTGGACAGCCTTGGCGAGAGACCAGAATGCACAGGTTCCCGAAGGAAGGCGAACTAGCTTCTCGCCAATTATGCCGATGTGCTCAGACCTTGCCTTGGCAATGACGCTCTTGAAGGACCTGGAGGCGGAATTATACATCTTTTTAAGTGCGCTGGTGTTTACATCCCGAGACGTTGATGCGTCAGCCCAGGCCCGGTAGCACTCCTGCTTATAGCGTGATGCTATTTTACAGGAGCGACCAAACCATGGCTTGGATCTGCCTCCGATGGGCACCACAGAGGTTGGAATAAGAAGTTCCATACCCTGAAGTACCACATCAGCAACAGAATCGGCAACAACGCTGGGATCTTCCGGCGAGAAGCAAACCCACCCCCAAGGGTAGGATGCAAAAAAAGACCGCATCCCGTCCCAATCAGCTGACCTATAGTGCCAAACACGGCGGCAAGCTGCAGATCACAACTGCGATTGGAGCGTGAGTGGCACCGTACTCCGGATCAGACAATGGTCCGAAGAGTCCAGAGGGCATCGACGGAGACCTGATATCCGTCCGGATGAGAGGTCAGCAGAAGGTCCAACAGGGAATGGGATCTGCGTAGGCGAAGTAACCAGTTGTGTTAGACCATATGCCAAAGCAAAGTCATAGACAGATCTACCCGCATGATCGGTTAAACGAGAACCAAGCCATTCAGCGTGGTAGGCGTTAAAATCACCGAGTATCACGATCTCTGCGGATGGGATCTGTTGTAGCACGGAGTCTGCAGCCATTTGGACGTGGTCGATGAGTCGGTCTGTGTCGGCATTACCGCTATGGGTCCTATAGAGGCATCCGTAGACGCGGGGACGGACAGGTCCATACCTTCAAGACTGCCGAGGCGTCGAAAACAGATGTACTCTCTGACGTATACGCAAACTCCAGCCCGGAGTACAAAGGAGTGTTCCAATTTGTACCTCGGGTAGGAGAGATATGAAGTATCAGCCGGAGAGGACACCTGAGTCTCGGTTAAAAAGAGCAAGACCGGCTTCGCCATCTCTAGATGGTAATGGACAGCGTTAAGGTTGGAATGAAGTCCCCTGATGTTGCAAAAATTTACGGATAGCGTGACAGGGGTCGCCCCGCGCAGGGGTTGTATTGCTCCGCTTGCCCCGAGCAGCATTAGTCGCAAGCGGAATTTTGCCCCCCACCCCCCAGAATACGCGGGGCAGCCTGAGCACCCACGCTCAGGAGTGAAGTAGTTTGGTCGTGGATGCTCAGCGAGGGATTCTCCAGGAGTGCTGGTACCCTCCTGGGGTAGTCTTTTATTTAATTCCACTACCATGTTGTTTAGGGGGGGGGGGGGGGGGAATTGGGTCTCCGGCCACCTGCAGTCACCAAGCGAAACGCAGAGGTAAACCTCTACTTCACGCTGGTATTCTGTGAGGTCGTGGTACCACCCCGGTTCGAGCTGGCCCATCCGTGCGACAGCAAAAGCTACCGCTTCGCTCTACCACTATTGAAAATTGTATATTATTCCAGTTACTAAAAATATTAATATGTTTTTATAATATTTTTTTATCTTACCGCACGGGGAAGTAGCACCACGATTCGGAACATTATTATTGTCTCTACTGGGAGAACAAGGCGAATGGCTGACATTTCTCGAACGAACTGTAATAGATGATTGATGATCAAATGATAAGTAATTTTTCTATTATTAGATACTACAATTTTTTATTAATATCTATTTTTATAAAATACATTATTTACTTTTATTTCTGATGGGGTAGCTAAGAAACTGCGTTTACTTTATTTACTAACTACTTTATGAAAACTAGTTACAAGAGACGGAAATATTAATCAAGATAAGCTATTAAATCGAATGCAAACTTCTTATATACATACTGTATGTGTTTATATAAAAAGTATGTATATTTCATGCAATGTAATTAACGGAGACAATTATCAACTAAGTTTGTTTGATCCAATACTACTTAGCAGTTTAAATGTTTGTAATTCGTGTAACGGTATAAATATCGAAATTTAAAAAAATTGTGCGAATATTAATAATAGGTCGGTGCAAAAGATTCTTCGTATTTTGTTTGTATAACATTGAAGAAAAATCTCTTTAGTTGTACTTTTTTTTTCCTAGGATAGGGGGACAAACGAGCACGCAGTCCACCTGATGGTAAGTGGTTACTGTGACCCAAAGACATCTACATCTATCCTCAATAAAGACTCAAAATGCAGATGCGTTGTTTCCCGTGAGCACTAAGATGGAATGCCTCTTTTTTAGTAAAAAGGGTCTCAGGTTCTCTACACTCACCATACGAAACACAGCAGCGTTAAGCTGCTATTTTACGCTGCCGACGAGCCGACCCATTCGTGCTACATCTGTACTATTAATATAGCTGCAGCATGGCACGTATAAAACTGTACTGTCAGTATCTGGCTGATTTTAATATCAATACATATTATAGGACATTAGATTATTGATAGGTCATCGCGCGCTCAGGACCTATCAATAATCTAAGTATAGGATATTACGAAAAAGAAAAACCAAAAGTAAAAGCACTTTCCCCGCCATTTTTCTATTGTTTTTCTGCCAAAATGAGTGAATCTAACGAAGAAATTCGATAAATTCTGAAGTTTTATTACAAAAAAAGGAAAAACGATTTCGAAAACAATTTATGACATTTTTTTATGGAATAAGGGTGACAAGCGAGCACACCAGTACACCTGATGGTAAGTGGTTGCTGTGGCCCATAGACATATACATCTATCTTCGTTTGCGAATTAAAATGCAGATGCGTTGTCAGCCGTGAGGACTAAGATGGAATGCCTCACATTTATGTGAGATATGAATCAATTCTCTACATTCACTATACAAAACACAGCAGCATTAAGCTGCTATTTCACGCTGGTATTCTGCGAGAACGTGGTCCTTCCCCGGTCGAGCCGACCCACTCGTGCTACAACTATACTACTAATATAGCTGCAGCATGGCTCTACCACGTATAATCTATTGCAATTATGGACCTAATGCAGTGCCAAAGTAGCACAAAGTTGGTTCAAGCGTTTTCAGTTTGAAAAAGTGGAGCAAGATCGGCATATTAGTAGTTACGACATAGCCGAGGAATTGAGGATTGACCGCAAAACAGTTTTGATCCATTTGTAAAAGTGTGGCTATACGAAAATGCTTGGTATTTGGGTACTTGCTTGGTTAGGAAGTGTTAATGCATCCACCATATAGCCCTGACCTGCACCCTCAGATTTTCAACTGTTTCGGTTTCTTCAAAATTTTTTGGGTAGTGTTATAGGTCAACATCAAGAGAGGACTGCCAAAAATACTTGTCAAAAATCACAAGACTTCTACAGCAACGGGATTATGTGAATTATGTCACTAACTACAAGATGGCAAGACAAGTTATCGAACAAAATGGCACATATATCTTATTATTAAATGTAATTAAATTTTGAAAGATAAAATAATGTCTTCAATTTGTATATAAAATACGAAGAAACTTTTTCCCCGACCTTTTAAATATAATTACTGAGACCAAGTACTTAGCTATTATATTACATTCAAATATAAAAGTCTTAAATGCGAAATTACTAAAACTATCAGTTACTAAAACTATTAATATTTATTTATTAATATTCTTATTTATTTATTAATATTCTGCCGTGTAGTGGCGGGCAAGAATATCCACTACCCCATATCCTCCCGTGGGTGTCGTAAAAGGCGACAAAGGGAAACAGGCAGGAGATGGGCAGCAGCATCTTCCTGATAATAGCCAAAATTACAATAAAAAAACTGCGGTTGCCAACCCGCTCGCCAAGCGTGGCAATTATGGCAAATACCCCCCAATGAATAAAGCAACAAACAGACGGCCCCCAGTCCCCGGCGGCCCCGCTATTCCTGGCTACGGTGGCGACCATGGTAACGGCGGGGCAGGGGGTGCTAAGAATCTCCGGTGGAGGTTCGGTTGCCACCTTAGACGACTCGACCTGGCAACGTACAACGCACGCACCCTAAGGACTGACGAGAAGATCGTGGAGCTGGAAGAAGAGATAGACAAGTTGCGCTGGCATATTATAGGATTATCCGAAGTCCGAAGAGAGGGGGAGGACACGGTAATCCTCGAATCCAGCAACTTGCTCTATCACCGGGAGGGCGACCATCTGTCCCAAGGAGGTGTCGGATTTATCGTCCACAAGTCTCTCGTTAACAATGTTGTAAAGATCGGGAGTGTGTCGACGAGGGTTGCGTACCTTATACTCAGAATCACCAAACGGTATTCGCTGAAGGTCATACAGGTGTACGCACCAACCTCGGCACACCCCGATGAGGAGGTGGAGGAAATGTATGAGGATATCTCTAGAGCCATGCATTCCTCCAAAACCCAATATACGGTGTTAATGGGAGACTTCAATGCAAAACTAGGCACAAGAGAGAACGGCGAGCTGAAAGTAGGGAAATTTGGAAGGGCAACGGAACCCAAGGGGCCAGCAGCTGGCCGACTTCATGGAGAAAGAGGGACTCTTTATGATGAACTCTTTCTTCCAGAAGCGGCCCCACAGGAAGTGGACCTGGTCGAGCCCCGACGGTTCGACAAAAATGAGATTGACTTCATTATGACGACCAGACGACAACTGTTCAGTGATGTCTCCGTGATCGCGAGGGTGAAAACTGGCAGCGATCACCGAATGGTTAGAGGCACACTGAACCTAAACGTTAAGTTGGAGAGGTCTCGTCTAATGAAGTCAACGCTCCGGTCCCCTCGTGCTCTGTTCCAAGGTCCCGAAACCTTTCAGCTCGAGTTACAAAACCGTTTTCAGTGCCTGGAAGACTGCAATGAAGTGGACGATATGAATGATAAGTTCGTGGAAACTGTCCATGCGGTCGGAGCTAAGTTCTGCAAGACCCGCCGCAGAAGAACACAAAAACTCTCCGATCACACTCTTAATCTCATGGCTGTTAGACGGGAGATGAAGCTACATTCTTCAACAGACTTGACAGCATACAGGCATCTGAACAGACAGATCTCCAAATGCATGCGTCGGGACTTACGCAACATCAATACAGCTCGTATTGAAGAAGCGATCGAGCGGAATCAAGGCTCCAAAGTCTTTGCCAGAGATCTGTCTGCCAGAAAGAGCCAACTGTCAAAGCTGAAGACAGAGTGTGGCAGCATCGTTTCCGGGACACCTGAGATTTTGAGTGAGATTGAGAGGTTCTATGAGCAGCTGTACACATCATCGTTGGAGCCACACGCAAGTGTGAGTAACGATCCAAGAGCGAGTCTCATCCGACACTATTCCGAAGATATCCCGGACGTCAGTCTGAGCGAGATTAGAATGGCTCTCCAGCACCTTAAAAACGGTAAGGCCCCAGGCGAGGATGGAATTACAGCGGAGCTTCTGAAAGCGGGTGGAAGACCGGTACTTGAAGTCCTTCAGAAGCTCTTTAATTCCGTCCTCCATGGTGGCATTACACCGGAGGCGTGGAGCAGAAGTGCGGTGGTCTTGTTCTTCAAGAAAGGTGACAACGCTCTCTTGAAGAACTACAGACCGATTTCCCTTCTGAGCCGCGTCTACGTGCTGTTTTCGAGAGTCATTACGAATCGTCTCGCGCGCAGACTTGACGACTTCCAGCCTCCCGAATAAACCGGTTTCCGAAAGGGCTTTAGCACCATAGACCACATACATACCCTTCGGCAAATTGTACAGAAGTCCGAAGAGTACAATTTGCCACTATGTCTGGCGTATGTGGACTATGAGAAAGCCTTTGATTCCGTCGAAATTTGGGCAGTGCTGCAGTCCCTTCAGCGGTGCCAAGTTGACTGTCGGTATATCGAAGTGTTGAAGTGCTTGTACAGTAGGGCTACGATGGCTATCCGAGTACAGAACCAGAGTACGAAACCTATCCAATTGCAGAGAGGTGTAAGACAGGGTGACGTCATATCCCCGAAACTCTTCACCGCTGCATTGAAAGATGTTTTCAAGCTTCTGGACTGGAAAGGATACGGTATCAACATCAATGGCGAGTACATCACTCACCTTCGATTTGCCGACGATATAGTCCTTATGGCAAAATCGCTGGAGGATCTAAGCACTATGCTCAATGACCTCAATAGTGTTTCCCAACGGATAGGTCTTAAGATGAACATGGACAAAACAAAGATCATGTTTAATGTCCATGTCACACCTATGCCGGTAGCTGTTGGGAGCACTAAGCTCGAAGTTGTTGACGAGTATGTTTACCTGGGACAAATAGTCCGACTAGGTAAGTCCAACTTCGACCGAGAGGTCAATCGACGGATTCAACTCGGCTGGGCAGCGTTCGGGAAGCTACGACACATCTTCTCGTCAGACATACCTCAAAACCTTAAAACGAAATTGTACAACCAGTGCGTGTTGCCAGTGATGACTTACGGAACTGAGACGTGGTCCTTCACTGCTGGCCGTATGAGGAAGTTCAAGGTCGCTCAGCGAGCTATGGAGAGGGCTATGCTCGGAGTTTCTCTGCGTGATAAACTTAGGAATGAGGATATCCGCAGTAGAACCAGAGTAACCGACATAGCCCAACGGATTAGTAAGCTGAAGTGGCAGTGGGCCGGCCATATAGCTCGAAGAACCGACAACCGATGGGGAAGAAAGGTTCTCGAGTGGCAGCCTCGTACCGGTAGGCGAAGTGTAGGGCGATATTACATAATGAGCTGTGTGTAAGAAAGCTAATTTCCCACTGGGTTCCCCACAATTAGTCCGAAGAGCAAAAAGGCGGCTCGTGTAGATTGGTGCCGGAACACTCTGCAACGCTTCAACGGAGGGAAATCAAATGCCGAATCATGGCTTTATTCATACGAACCTGAAAGAAAACATCAGTCAGCAGCATGTGTCTTCGAAGACGAGGTCAACCAACGAAAGTGGTTCGCTCCCGCAGCGTGTCAAAGAAAATAGTCCCTAAGTTTGTCTCGAAAAAGGAGCATGTTGCTACAATTCTTTTACAGGAACGCAGAACGGTTACCGCTGAGTGGTATATCACGGTTTGTTTGCCAGAAATGATAGCCGAACTCCGAAAAAATAACCCGAAACGTCGCATCATCTTACATCACGATAATACGAGCATTTTTTGAAGCAGGAAAATGTCAGCCATTTTGTCAACATCAACTTCAGACTGGAATTACTGTTTTAATGATTGGTTTGCACGGTGCGTTAAGTTGAACGGAGAATACTTCGAAAAACAATAAAATACAATTTAGCTATACCGTGCATGTGGTTTTTCTTAGTCCCGATCATTTCAGTGTGCCCCTCGTAAATGAAGCTATAAAATTGAATATTACTGACATGCATAAAGTGTTCTCGCTACGGATTTATGCCTTATTGTTGATTGGGCAGCACTACCGCTTCTTTGAAATCCTGTTAAAATATTAAAATAAATAATAAATAAATCATATTATGTAGTATCTGAACGAATAAATTAATCAGTTCCTTCTCCATTAAATATTTAATAGATTATATAATATTAATATAATGGAAAAGTATAGAACACTTTTGATGTGACGACGGAACAAAGCAGTTTTCTCTAAAACAGTTTACTATTTACAAGTTGTAAAATTAAAAATTTTGTACAACCGACTTCCATGTAAATAAAATGAGAACATCATCAACGTAGTCGAAGTCAATTAAATACGCATTATTAAGGATAACTCAAAAACTAAATTTGACAAAAAACAACTTTGCGTACATCCGCAACGGCATTAGCGGATGTACGCAAAGTTATTTTTTTGTCAAATTTAATATAATGGACTTCCGCAAAGTAACGCCTGATTCTATTAATTAACTCAAAAACTACTGGTCAGATCTTGATCAAATTTATATGGGACCACATAAGAAGCACTAGCTTTCAAATACGAGTATCATCAAAATCGCTTCAATTAGAAAAAAGTTCTGAGGTATTTAACACACACATAAAAAAACAGTCGTATTAAAAACCTATTCCTTTTTTTGAAAACGGTTAAAATACTAAAGTTATCGGCTGGCTTAACTATAACTTTTGTTTTTATTTGTTCTATTATACGTAACTGTAGATTTCCGACTGTGTAGTGGCGGCGTAAGAATATCTACTACACTAGGCGCCAGAAGTGAGTTGAAACAGGAGATGGGCAGCGGCATTTTCAAAATTCAAAGTTTCGAAAGAGTCACCATTCAAAAAGATACTACCACTATACAGGTCTCTTCTTTAGGAGTCTTTTCCACAACGATTTTGAATGCAGACTCTGGCATCATCAGGCTTGCTCGAAGTGTTTACGTTGTAGAGCCACTGGTATAGTTGTAGCACGAATGGCTTAATAGCTTGACCGGGGAAGGGCCACGCTCATACAACACAACATCTCATCATCTCATAGAATACCAGCATGAAATAGCAGCTTAAAGCTGCTGTGTTTCGTATGGTGAGTGTAGTGAACAGGAGATCCTTTTTACTGAAAACTAGGCATACCATTTTAGTGCCCACGAGTGACAACCCATCTGCATTCTAATTTGTAATCGAGGATAGAGATGAGATGTCTATGGGCCACAGCAAACCACTTACCATCAGGTGGACTGTGTGCTCGTTTGTTACGCTTATCCTATAAAAATAAGTTTATCTTTGAATTTTGGGAATAAATAGAAATCGCAGGACGCCAAATCAGGACCATTTGAAGGTTTTTCAAATTCCCGTCAATTGGTAAAACAATTGACAATTAAATCTTAAAACATTCCAAATTTAAAATACTTATTGACTTTGTTTATTTGGCATGTTTTGAAAACTTTCAACGTCACTTTAGTATCGTCGTCAGGTTGTTTTCATAAATTAAACGTGACCGCTACAGTAGGCTTTTCTCCTGTATTATTACAGTATTCATAATAGTATTTTAGATCACATAATATGACTTAAAATGCCATTATCGTAATTTTTTTTTTATAGAAGATGGGGCAAACGAGCATACGGCTCACCCGATGAAAAGTATCACCGTTCACGAACAACTGCAACACCAAGAGAATTGCAGGTGCGTGGCCGGCGTTTTAAAAAGGAGTAGCTCGTTTCTTGAAGGTCCCTAAGTCGCATCGGTCCGGAAAAATCGCCGATGGTAAACAATTCCACAAAGAAGTCGTGCGAGGAAGAAATCTCCTAGTAAACCGCACAGTGAAATTTTGTCGCGATGTGTGTTGGTGGAATTTGTCCGAACAATTCCTCTCACTCCCCATGGTAAATGCGATATAAAATGCAATGGGATGCAACATTTTTTTCGCTGCGCCAATCGATAAGGAAGAACTCGGTGGTTAACGATTCGAGCCGCTCTTTGCTCAATGCGGTCAAGTGTTAGGAGCTGGCACTGGGATGCCCCGGCCTATAGATGAGAACAGTATTCCATGTGAGGCCGAACCTGCACCTTGTAAAGTTGCAAGCGGTGAGCCGTCATGAAATACTGTCCCGTTCTGCTATGCTTTTTAGAGGCCAATTTAGCCTTCCCTTTCACGAAACTGTACGTCATTTGATATGACGACGCCGAGAATTCAGATTCTGGTTGAGCCAGCAAGGGGTGTGCCCTAAAATTAGGGAGATACGACAAAGGGGTTCTTTTTAAATGGGAAGATAATACTTACCCATTATACTAGTCAGAAAGTGTGAACAAATCTACAAGCAAATATAATGCAAGCGAATGACAAATGAATATCAAATAGATGTCGCCAATTAACTAACGGGCCAATCATGTGAAAGAATGTTCACCGTACCACCCCACGCCTTATCCTTCACCAAAAGCCTATAAATACAACGACTAGTGCGCGAGTCAATGTTGTACTCACGGTTCATGCCCCTATTCTATACCTTACAGTAACTCAAACTTTTAACTTACTGGACGGATTATCATTTCTATAAACTGCACGGCCGGGTCGAGTCGTGGCCACCATTAGAATATTATTCGTAGAACTGAAAGGTGGCGACGTTTTTTCTGCTACATTTTCAATGGTCTCTGAAACTGGCACAGTTTTTCATATTATATTGTTTGGAAACACCAGAAAAATTTTCAAGGCCTCCAACAGATGACGGTGTTATCATCACGATGTGCCATAAGCAATGTGCTCAGGTTGGTAATGGAGAGCAGCATAAAAGGTGCGCATTAAAGACGCAGATGCATGGTCACCTTGAGAACTAAAATGTAATGCTTTACAGCCTGTTAATATACAGGCTCTCTTAAGGTTTAAATTGGGATACAGCAATGGACGCACTCACGCTGATGCTTGGCAGAAATAGGTCAGAGAGTGGTAGGTATCATCGTAAGAAAACCCTATATTATCTATGCGAGGCATTTCGACCAGAGGGTGACATAATAGGCTATGAGAAATGCCAGAAAATTCTTATAGCTTGCAATAGATAGCGTTACAGAAAAATGTTTTAGATCCACATCGACAGATGGCTGTTTAACCACCTCGCTTACATCGGATATAAAATAAACAGACTGGCGATGAGCAGTAGCATCAAAAGTGTAGGTTGGGCAAGTGAAAAAAAATATCGATTATATTGTATCGATATTTTTAAATAGTATCGAAATATATCACGTGATAAATATCGATATCTCGTCATGATTGTGCACGTTCTAGGATAAGGCCCAAAATTTTGTTACTGACAGACGACGAAAAATTAAATGACAACAGCACATGAATGCTTTTGTTGCTTACGATTAATAAAACATTTTAAAATATATCGAAATTGGTACGAATTAGATATTCTAAAATAAATATCGACGATAGATATTGCATCTGTATTTTTAAGACAATATATCGATATTTCAATATTTTTTACCCAAGCCTACAAAAGTGAGAGGAGTCTAGCATTGTGTTGGTCAATCCATCTGTCAAGCATGACGATTAAGGCAAATCCTACATCCAACGGAAGAGACTCATGACCAGTAGTGGACTTTCGTCGGCCCAAGAAAGACCACTGCTAAAGAATGATTTCTTATATTTACGCTAGTTAATATACGCGATAAAATCCGTAAAATTAGTTTTATTTAAACGCTGCTAAAGAAGTTCAACTTAGCCAATGATGCAGAAAAAGAACTACAAATCTAAATTAGCAACAAAATAATATGAGTTATGAACATCTTAATATTATAGGCCTCCTAGTGTACAGTGATTATTCATATTTTATGCTAAGGGACAAGTTAAATGAAATACAAGCAACAATAGCAGACTTTTTATTTATTTTATAAAAATAATATAGACAAGTGTAGTCGAACTACATAGTCTATGTTACACTAATCTTATAAATAGTATACAGGACTCCGGCAAACAAATACTAATAAAGACAACAATTCTGTAACGAAATCAATGAATGAGACTAATGATAAAACATTAACAATATACGTAAAAACATACAACTACAAACATACAGTGTACATGTATGATAAAGTTGGAATTTATATCAGTATACGTCATGTGGTAGTGGGATCAATCTATTACTTGAGAGTTTTGTGTCCAACACTGGGCGAGCTGATCATGCATAAAAAAGGAGAGAGTAAACCCAGAAAAACAACGTATAAATTTATTAATTATATATTTACCGTGTAGTGGCGGTGTAAGAATATCCTCTACTCAATATCGCCCCTTGGGTGTCGTAAGAGAGAGAGAAACAAATCAGGAGGTAACAACATCAATAACAACTAGGAAATAAAAAAATAAAAAAACTGTGGTTGCCAAGAGTGGCAATCTATGAGGAAACCTTTGTTCAGCAGTGGACTTTGATAAGCTGTAATTAAGGAATTATATATCTATCTACGATTATATTTCTAATACATATATAATATAATAAAATTAAAGTTACAAATGAGAAAGGAACTTTTACATCAATACAGCTAACTACTATCATTAGTTGCATCTACATCAATTTTACAATGATCGTTGCTCTGAAGTGTCACATTGTGTATTTTGGTGTCCAACTGATTCGTGTTGTGACTCTCCGCATGTTCGTTGTCAGGCACGTTTGTGGAGGTGTTCGCGTGTGCGAGTGTTGAGTAGTTCCTCAGTTTACCGGCAGGTGGCGGGCTGGGGTTTGCTAGACGCTCTCGCTTGCGGGCTCTATGTGCTGCCTTCAGCTCCAGTTCCACGCAATGCTCTGCGAACATCAACTGCAGCGGCTCGTACATGTGTGGGAGGAGCTCCAAGTCATGCATAGTTATCTGTGGACCGAGGACGTAATTATTCATACTTCACTTAAACCACCATTACATTATTATATGTATGAGATCATTGTTTTGACTCGGGGTTTCCACGTAAGAGACTTAGAAATGAAGATGTCCGCAATACACGAGTAACCGACATAACCCAACTGATTAGTAAGCTGAAGTGGATGGGCCAGATATATAGCTCGAAGAACCGACAACCAGAATAAAAGTTCTCGAGCGCCAACTTTGTAGCGATATGCGAAGCGTATGGCAGCCCTCCACTAGATGGAGTGACGACCTGGTCAGACATACAGGAAGTCAATAGGTGCAGGAGGCTCAGGGCCATGCTTTGTAGCATTCCTTGTTCCTTGTTCAATGGATTTTTGAAGGGCTGTACTAACGATGGTTTGGTGATGGTGATGGTGGTGATGATGATACAGGTCTAATGAGATCAGTATCATTGCGACCAGTATGATCTATTGTGACCGCTGCTATATATGTAGTTCACTGCTAAGACCTATATCTTCAATGAATTTTGAAAGAGTTGCTTACTTGAGTATTTTCATTCATCAAACGCCGAAATTCACCGTGTAGTTACGTCGTAAGGAACTCCGTTATCCCATACCATCCCGTGGGTGTTGCAAAATATCAAAGAGGGAAACTCAACGATGATAAGCAGCACCATTTTCCTGATAATAACTCAAAATAGTAAAACTGCGTTAGCAGCTATGGCCAATATCACCTCTATGATGAAATAAAAAAAGAAAGAAACCTTATTAATCACTATAAAACAATACACGTTCAACGTAGATTAAATATACGAGAAATTATTATAAAATAAATATTTTATCAGATTGAGAAACGAAAAGGCCAGCGACTTATGCTGCAGCAGCATTACAGCAGCGCTGTTATTCTGTCGGCCTTACTAACAAGCCAACGAGAAATCATCAGGCATAGCCATACAATGATAACTTAATTAATACTACTACTATAAGTCATAACAAATTTGACATTACATTATAACTATAACCATTAAACGAAAGTATATTAAAAAAAAGGACTATCGAATAGAATACTAACAGAAACACAATAAAAATAAATTTACGAAGAACTGGAAAAATGTAAAATACGACAAAGCCGTATCACTAGTTACTTTTGCCATTTATTTTATATAATTTATAACTATAAGAACAAAAATTAGGGTACGTGTACATGACGCACCTGCATGTTATCGAAGGCCACGCCCACACTGGTGTTGTCCTGTAGTACGGACGCGCTGAGTCTCGGCAGGCGCGCGTACCGCTGACTGAAGTGTGTGAGCACCGTGTAGCGCGCGTTCATTCGCCGCCCGATGTCGATAGCTTGCGACGTGGTCGAGTGCATCTTCGTACGTGCTTCATCCTCTAGCTCGTCTTCCATCGTCGCTTCGTGAATGAGGAGCGTCGAGTTTTGGCCTGGTTAGAAACCAAAAGGTAATTAAAATAATTTTACGTTTTAGATTTTTATTTTATGTCATTGGTTACATCAATGGAAGAAAGAGTACAAAAGAGGCTGACTATGAGTAATTTGAATGTTTCTTTCATTTGTTTCGTCTTCGTCATCTTTTTGTTTGAATAAAATGTGGGTTCATCAAGGCAAAATCTTTTACAAAGCTAAGTCAGTGCATTTTACCATCTTCGGCTATAATAGTATAGTATATTTCATTACGAGTGCGGAAAGCCTGTCATTGCAAAGAGTTCCGACAAATGTCTACCCGAGCCGAGGCGCAGCCGAAGGTGAGGGTTGACAGACGGAACAAGTTGCAATGACGATTCCGCACGTGTACTGAACAACTTTTTTTGATACAGTTGCGAAAAAATGAAGCAATATAATAAAGAACATTTTTGCAAAATGGTGCCAACCGTAAAAGGATTTTTTTTACTTCAACCATTCTGGGTAGGCAAAGGGAACTATGCCCATACAGCCAAATCTTCAGTAGAATTTTTTTTTGATATGAAATGAAATCTAACCTAACTCATTGAATCAAATCATTAAATCTGATATTGAAACAAATTAGTAGCTTCTTTTTAGAAATATTTGCATGAAATATAAAAACTACTAAACTAGTAAAAACTTCGTGGTTGCTTTTTTCTTTTTAATAGACATTATTTTGACAGTTGAGAAAGAGAACGCACGAGTTCGGAAAAGGTAAAGAAAAAGCACGAGTATGTAATAGCCCACATCCCGAACGCTATACGTCCCTGCAATACGCCACTTTTTGAGCAACTGTATTGAAAAATAAATAACAGTATAGTGTAAGCAACAGCCTTAATCGTGTCGTTGAGCTGTCCGTGGTTATTTTTATCATATTCATTAGTTACCAACATTTCATTATTTTTTTTATAAACAATACGCTTTAATATTTAATAAATTCAGTTATATTAAAAACATTCAACATGTGTTGTTAAATTAAATGTTCTTTTTTCTTTATTTTTTTAATTATGTTACTTTATTCAGTGTGAAACAGTATGACGACGCTGCTTTCACTTAGTATAAATAACGGAAACCTAATCAATCCTCAGGAAGTCCTCAGGGATATGTATGCAAATACTAGAGCCTACTCCTTTTTAAAAGGCCGGCAACGCATCTGCAATTCTCCTGGTGTTGCAGTTGTTCATGGGCGGAGGTAGTCATTTACCATCAGGTGAGCCGCATGCTCGTTTGCCCCCTCTCCTATAAAAAAATACATATAGAGGATGGACTCGAGGATATTATAGCTATTCGTTTTTATAGTTTATTATTAGCATTAACGATTGTAGGACTTAGCTAAACTTCCCGGATATATTATACAATAGCAAATGAGCGCATTAACAGATAAGCACTAATTAATTCTAATCAACTTATTCATTCTAAACTTAGTGCTTGTGCGATAAGATCGGAGGTGGGTTGGGATGCTGTGGTATAGCGCACATGGTATCCCCATCACAACAACATAGAAGATATATTAGAATAGAACAAGCATCGAAGTATCCGGTTATTCTGACTACTAGACCATGTGAGTGATACTTCATTGATTGATAAAATATTTTAACAACCATAATACACATACAATGTAACAGAACCCATCATACAATTTTGGCCAGTGGGTGTCATTAGAGGCGACTTTGTGAAATGCTAGAAAATCTTATGGCTTCCGATAGATGGCGCTATAACCTTAACGTTTACGCCAGACGGAAAACACTCAGACCAGTGACGGGCAGCTGTGTCAAAGGTGCATGACATCTGGAACTGCGATCGTCATCAGCCTGTCAAATATGACAATAAAGTTCCATGCCCAGCAGTGGACTTTATGGACTGGTGAAGAAGAAAAAGAAGATAATACTCTTCAATTTTTTTTATAGGATAGGGTGACAAACGAGCACACAGTCCACCTGATGGTAAGTGGTTGCTGCGGCCCATAGACATCTACATCTATCCTCGTTTGCGAATCAAAATGCAAATGCGTTGTCACCCATGAGGACTAAGATCGAATGCCTCCAGCAAAAAGGGTCTCCGGTTCTCTACACTGACCATACGAAACACAGCAGTGTTAAGCTGCTATTTTACGCTGTTATTCTGTGAGAGCGTGGTCCTTCCCCGGTCAAGCCGACCCATTCGTGCTACAACTATACTACTAATATAGCTTCAGCAAGCCTCTACCACGTATAAAATAAAAAAAATACTGTTTTATGTATTTTATACTAATAGATAAAACAGTACATGAATTTTAGTTTATAAAGTGTTTTTACGCAAAATGATTAAAAGTCGGGTTTCGTCAGGAGATACAATTAGAATTAGAAACTTTTTTATCAATATTCAATATAGGCAATAAATAATACTTATTGAAAGTCATTCTTACACTTAATTTACCAAATAACTCCCTTCTGGGAAAGACCAGCAAAACCCAGTCCGAAATATAAAAAAAAGAGCATTTAGTGTGTAATCACTCGAATGCAGATAATAAAAAAACTTACCAATTTTTACCAGCTCTTCGCACGGTATTGTGTCTCCCGAGTAAGTGATCTTGTGCTTCCCGTCGACGTCAATGGCTACTCCGAAAGCATTGGGACAGTGCGCCACCAAGCAAGTAGTGATACGTTGCACGCCTATACTGGCCAATATAGCCGACGTCATGTCTGTTTCCATTCCATTTAGTCTTGCCTCCAGCTGCAATAATAAATAAAACAAAATATTATTAAACAATTAAGAATCTGTTTGTAATACACACACGTTCGTTAGTTGAATTTTGAGAAAGCGCCACGTTGATTATTTACAAGTGAAAATAAAAGCCTTTTATTATAGTTTTAAAAAAATATTTTTAAAAAACGTTACCCCCACACTATGATTTTCTCCTGTATCGTGGAGGCAGTTTAAATACATAAATTGCACAAGGACAAACATACAGACCCGGAACAATTATTTGTAGGCCATACAAATACTTGTTTCGTGCGGGATTCGAACCCGCGGCCCCCAGCGCAGCAACTCATTGCTAAGCCACTGCGCCACAGAGCCGTCAATAACGTTAATTTTATTCCTTGCATTATTACATGGTTATATTATTTCTAATAGATATGTTACTTGGTTAGTTAACTTATATTTATTGTTAGTTTATTTATGCAAGAACCCATGATCGGGGTAAATGGGATCTCTTCCAAAGATAGGTATTATCACCATAAAATGATAATAAAGATGAAGACAGATATCACACATTTACATCGCACTTCAAAATCCGTGAATAATGTTACCAACCTTTTATGGCAGACAGGTAAGAGTAGATTTACAAATTAATGTCGGAAGTCATAATAATCATCATTATTATTAGTTAATATGTCACGACAAGGTGAGCTTCTGAATGTGCATAATATGAAGTATTCAATTTATATATCAGTGAGTTATTATATAATAATATAACATTTAATCACGTGATTTACGGTGAAGGAAAACATCGCAAGGACACTGGCATGTGAAATTAAAAATATTTTGAGGAGATGAGCCATTCGTTAACATCCACTAGAAAAGTGCGACAACTCTATCTGCCTATGTGCCCAACAGTAGGATAATATAAACTGTTAATGGTAACATTCAGATCATAAATCAAACAACACTTATTCTACAGTTCAATACATTACACTTACCAGGCTTTGGTTCGGTATAAGAGTGAAGTCGCCTCGTATCCTCTCGAACTGCTGATCGTACAGGGAGAGCCAGGTTACAATTTGTCCAGGTGCCAGAAGGTGCACAGGTTCGTAAGGTGTTTTCGATTGAGGTGCTTCTTCAAAGGCTTGGCGACGCGCTTGCAATAAACCTATTAGACCTGAAATGAATTATTAAAATTAAGGGGGGGGGGGGGAGTATTAATGTTTATGCTTAAGAGTTTCCTTGGCAAGTGGTTTAAAATTGAAATTTCACACACTCATTTCATTCCAGATTAATGACACTGGAAAAATTAAACAACCATTTTTGATGAAACAGAAACAGATATGTGAAACACAAAAACCACTAGTAACATAATATGAACATTTTTTTTGACATTAACATTTCGATTTCCAAAATCAGAGCCAGTAATTAATAAATAGGAGCAAAAATAATTAAAGTTTAGACTGAACATACCAATATGGTGGTCAGCATGTAAATGCGATACGTATATCGCTTTGAGCGTCCTGAGGAATGCGTTCACTCGTTTTGGACCAAAGAATCGCACCAGCTGCCCGAAAGTGCCTTCGCCGCAGTCCAGCAACATCGACCGTGATTCGCTGTAACAAATAAATGACTTTTGATGTTATCATTGCTTCATTTGTTAACATCTTTTTTGACGTGACAACGTCTTTTAATTCGATGAAGCTGGCTGCACGCACGAAAAAATATGACTCGTGCGGCGTTACCTCGATCTGAGGCGTTCCATTTAAGGCTTGAAGTGCAAGCGAGAGTGCGGAACGAGCGACAAAAAGAGGCACAATCGGCGTTGTCACGTTCAACTATCGTCAATAAACCGACTTTACAGACAACCGATTTTTTTTAAATGTATATGGGTGTTACGAGTAGTTCATATTGTAGTTTACGGCATAACAGTGGTGAGAACATTCGATCGACAACAATAGTGCATGCGGACGTATTCAGCGTGCTTTGAACATATAATTTTTATAAAATAAAACTATTTTCGAAATGTTTTTTTTTTTATAGAATAAGGGTGATAAACGAGCACACAGTCCACCTAATGGTAAGTGGACGCTGTGGTCTAGACATCTCATTGGTTTCTCTCGTTGTCAACCCTGAGGACTGAGATAGAACGTCTCGTTTCCAGTAAAAAGGGTCTCCGTTTCTCTACACTCACCATACGAAACATAGCAGCATTAAGCTGCTATTTTACGCTGGTATTTTGTAAGAGCGTGGATTGTGAATTTTTTTCGCTTTTTGTATTAAATTGAGTAATACTTTTATAAAAGTGTCGACCGTTAGTTGCGGTGTAAGAATATCCACTACCTCATGTTGTTACGTGGTTGTCGTAAGAAGCGACAGAGGAAAACTGAAACAACATCTTCCTGATAACAACAGCATGGGAAAGCCCTGTGATAAGCACTGGACTTATGTAGGCTGTAATGGATGGATAAAAGTGTGAAAATACTTTTCTAAATGTGTTTTTAACTATGTTGTAAGCAGATATAAAAAAAGAATGCTTCAGTTGTTTTGTCACGTAGAAAGTTGCAATAAGCTCATTCTGCTTAGGATCACTTCTCACCACCATCCTGAGAGAGAAGTTATTGTTGCGCGTCACAATTAATACCACTAGCGCCCTCTAGTATCAAGTGGCAGAACTAGAGTCTTCTAGAAATTTTCATGGAGGATCTTTCTGGAAATATCCCAAACTCGTAACACTATCTTCTATTCTATGCATTACACGACAGTGAGTCAGCTAAGTTCGGAAAAGAAAAGGGCGACGCACCAGCAGTATGTACCTGCTGGTGCTGGGTGCTATATTACTACGAACCATTTCGAGCTACTTTCGACCCTGTTATAAGTCAATAGCTATTAGTCTTACACACTTCTAATTTTGCATGCCTGATAAAACCCTCTTGAATTTTTAGAACCCTAAATATCATTAATAATCCTATTAAATTTTAGATTTGTATAAAATGTCACTAAGTTATACGTAACTTATTGACTATTAAAAAATGCCAAATTATAAATTAAGTATAAAAAACTTAACAACTTTATTTTAAACTAGCTGTCCCCAGCGATTTCACCCTCGTGGAATTTATTACGATTGGTTTTATGGGATTTACATTTTTTTTTCCGCGGGACCCTATTTTTTTTCTAAAATAAAAGTTACTCCTGACAACATCAGCTATCTGCCAGTAAAAGTCCCCTCAAAATCGGTCTAGCCGTTTCGGAGATTAGCCAGAACAAACAGAACGAGACAGAGACAAAAATTTTAAAAATAGTTTTGTTGTTATTAGTACCGTATACATACTTTCATATGCATTTAGCAAAAAGCTGTTATTTTGATATTACAAACAGACACTTCAATTTTATTTATTTGTATAGATATAGATCTATTGAACAATGTTATACATTCCTATAGCTAGGATTTAAGGAACTGCTGTATATACAGACCTTGGCATCCATTCAGATGCCAACTCTTTTATTGGTAAAACCTACAAGCGACGACCCTGATCGTCGTTAATACCGAAATTGTTCCCTTTTTCACATTTATGTTAATGGTGGTAACTTACTCAATTTGTAATGCAATAGCGCTAGTGTTTCTTGTCTTGCTTGGAATGCAGGAACCAGTACCGAGGAAAACGACCTTTGGATACCCGTTCTGAGAGGTGTTTTTCGTCAAGCGCACTTTGTTGACCAGATCTCGGAGTTTATCCAGGCTGCTTGCAAAGCCGTCTACATCCATCGTCTCTTGTATGTAGTCTTGTATGTGCAGTTTCGGTTCTGCTGACCTGAAAATAAAAAATATAAAATTTTTGTTGTAATAATTAAAAAATTGTACAACCAACTTCAATATAAATTATGAAGAATAACTCAAAAACTATTGATCAGACCTTGATCAATTTATGTGGGACCACATGAGAAGCACCAACTTTCAAATAAAAAAAGAATCATTGAAATCGGTTCACCTAGAAAAAGTTAAGGGTTCGGGAAGCTACGACACATCTTCTCGTCAAACATACCTCAAAACCTGAAAACGAAATTGTACAACCAGTGCGTGTTGCCAGTGGTGACTTACGGAACTGAGACGTGGTCCTTCACTGCTGGCCGTATGAGGAAGCTCAAGGTCGCTCAGCGAGCTATGGAGAGGGCTATGCTCGGAGTTTCTCTGCGTGATAAACTTAGGAATGAGGATATCCGCAGTAGAACCAGAGTAACCGACATAGCCCAACGGATTAGTAAGCTGAAGTGGCAGTGGGCCGGCCATATAGCTCGAAGAACCGACAACCGATGGGGAAGAAAGGTTCTCGAGTGGCAGCCTCGTACCGGTAGGCGAAGTGTAGGGCGTCCCCCCACGAGATGGAGTGACGACCTGGTAAGACATGCGGGAGGTCGATGGATGCAGGTGGCTCAGGACCGTGCTTTGTGGCATTCTTTGGGGGAGGCCTATGTTCAGCAGTGGACTTGTGAAGGGCTGTAATGATGATGATGATGATGAGAAAAAGTTATGAGGTAACAACACACAAAAAAAAACATACATTCGAATTGAGTACAGTCTCCTTTTTGAAGTCGGTAGAAAGCTATCATTATCGTTATTAATGCCAATATAAGAGTTAAGATTCGTGAATATGTGCAATATAACGAAGTTTTTTTCGACCGATTTAAATTATTTTTATTATATTTATGTTTTATGTGCTTGAAACGTAGGGAATATGAAATAAGTTAATATACGCGATAAAATCCGTAAAATTAGTTTTATTTAAATGTGTAGTGTTCGCGTAAATATAAGAAATTATTATCTTTTTTATGTTTTCTTCCTTCGCACATACGAAAACTTTGTTAATATATCAAGCAACGTGGACGAAGTCGCGGGTATCAGCTAGTCTCTATATATAAAAATCAATTGCAGTCCATTAGTCTCGCTAAAACTCGATACTGGCCCGATCGATTCTAATGAAATTTTTGTGCGTGTTTGAGTGGGTCCCTAGATGGCGTAGATTCACAATTAGACCCGATAGGTGGCGCTGTTGTCGAGATCCAGAAATAACCCGTGCGAAGCCGGGGCGGATCGCTAGTAAAGTATAAATATAATATGATCAAATCATATTAAAAAAATTAAAGCATAAATAATATATCATACCTATCTATTTCCTTTTTAGGTCTTAAATGAAACATAGTCAGTGTTTTTCCGGTTATTATTTCAAGATTGCCAGCGTCAGTGCCTTCCAAGCAATCACCGTCACCTTTGCTTGTCTCTTCCATGTTTAGTATGTTTTGAAACTGCGCTAATGCGATCTAGGAAATAAATAAAAATTTACATCAAATATGTGTTTAAAATTTTTTAAAAATTAAAAAGAAAGAAAGAAGCTAGAGACACTTATTTTATTGGGAGTGCAATAGGAACTCTTTTTTGGAGCTCTTACTCTATAAAGAAAGCAAAAGGCATTTTCATATCCCTTATTCCTTCTTTATGATGATTAGGAATAATCATCAAAAACATCGAGGAAACTATTCAAACAATTTTAAATAATCAAGTACCATTTAGGTCACAGTAGTACATTTATAAATACACTTAAAACAAAATGCCATGAGCTCTTTCGCAGTGTGACGCAGATATCCCCTTTTTTATTAAGATTTTTGGCTTGGAAGCTTGTCTTTTAAGCCATATCTTCATTTATCTCAGTATCAAGTGATAATTATCGTTTATTGTACACTGCTTCACAATATATTGATGCGTCACATTGCGCAGCCCTTGCGAAATTTTGACGGCAACTTGACACCTTATCTTGAGATTCACATCGCTATCGGAACACCAGTTTCACCATTTTTAGTAATAGTTCACATGCACAGACATTTAATACACAAAATAGCACCACTTTAAAAATATCAAAATACACTTCAAACTATTATTTAAACAATAACACAGGAGCAGCAATCAGCCGCCGATCAAGTTCCCGCCAAAACTTCCAGATATCCTTTACTACGTCTATGACAGAGAAACTTTGTGATATAAATACCTAGTGGGATTTTAATTTTTCTATATTTAGTAAGGTCTCAAAATTTGGTCGGTGTTGCGTTTTAAGGAAAATTACATTTTATTATTTAAAAATACAACTTGTAAACAAAATTTAGAAAAGCAGGAGTGTCAAATCGACAAATAAGTTCTCACCCTATTCTTGAGCTCCTCCAATCCTTTCGATCTTTCGCCATCGTCTTGAGTTGTTGGAGGGTTAGCGTTCCACATGGCAGGCACACTTACGTCCCTCAATAACGGAAATATATCGGGGTCCAATAGGTGAAGTCTATGTTGACTGCGGTGTACAGCTTCTGAGCCCAGGCATGAGTTCTGTCCATTAAGGACAAGATGGCGGGTGGTTGGACCGAACATTGAGAGAAATGCCCGATAACTGGAATAAAGTATAGAATTACTAAGTGTAGGTAAACTTGTGTCTGAAGTCGAGTCTTTGCTGGACAAAGTCTCGGATTGGGGGCGACTAAATCTAGTCCAGTTTAATCCTCAGAAGACACAAGTTTGCGCGTTTACTGCTAAAAAGAACCCCTTTGTCGTATCTCCTCAGTTTCAAGGTACTCCCCTTGTTGCCTCAGCCAGTATCGGAATCCTCGTCACTTGGAAGAGAAGGCCAAATTGGCCTCTAAAAAGCTTGGCGTGCTCAGTAGAGCGGGACAGTATTTCATGCCGGCACACCGCCTGCAACTTTACAAGCCGTAGGTTCGGTCTCACATGGAATACTGTTCCCATCTCTGGGCTGGGGCTCCCCAGTGCCAGCTCCTTCCACTTGACCGCATCCAGCGCAGAGCGGCTCGAATCGTCGACGACCGAGTCCTTTCCGATCGGCTCGACTCATTGGCACTGCGAAGAGATGTTGCATCTCTTAGCATTTTCTTTCGCATTTACCATGGGGAGTGCTCTGAGGAATTGTTCGGATTAATCCCAGCTGCCAAATTTCACGAACGCACATCGCGGCAGAACTCCCGATACCATCCACACCATCTGGATGATTGGCGGTCCACCACTGTGCGATTTAGAAGATGTTTTCTTCCTCGCACAACTTCCTTGTGGAATAGTTTACCACCAGCGATTTTTCCGGACCGATACGACTTAGGGACCTTCAAGAAAAGAGCCTACTCCTTTTTAAAAGGCCGGCAACGCATCCGCAATTCCCCTGGTGTTGCGGTTGTTCATGGGCGGCGGTAGTCACTTACCATCAGGTGAGCCGCATGCTCGTTTGCCCTCTCTCCTATAAAAAAAAGGTGTTTAGGATAGGTAAGCGTAGTAACTAAGGCAAATATAGGGCAATCTATGGGGAGGCCTATGGTCAGCAGAGGACTTCGATAGGTCGTAATGATGATGATGATGTATCTGTCAATTCTGCCTAGTGGTCTGTCTAGGGGGAGGTACCCTCTTAAATTTTTGCCGTTATATTCAGTAACATCATCATTATACTAACATATATTTCTGAAAGTAGGTCTGCCGCAGGCGGCTAGTGACTGTGACAATGACCGCCTGCACAGGTCAGGATTATAGTGATTTCTTATATATACCTTATTATGAGGTGATCACTACCATGCTGTTTCTAAATGTTTTCATAATAATTGTATAAAATATTATATTGTAAATTGTGCTTTTTAAAAAAAGTACCGTTGGGTTTCTTGCTGTTTCTTCCCAGGACAGAGGTTTTAAATTTGCGAACCAGTGGTAAAAGTAAAAAATGACTTTCAATAACTATTATGTACTATAATCTATATTGAATAAAAATGATTCTATTCTATTACGTGAACAACACACATTAAATGAAACTAATTTTACGCATTTCATCGCGTTTAATTTTAACTTTAATTCCCGACGTTTCTGATGGTTTACAACACCCATGGTCACGGGGGAGGGGGAGGGGGGTTGTGGTGTTTGACATCTCGATGTTATAGTTAACCCAGCTACCTTCCGTTTTTGAATAATAATGATTTTGACCACTGCATAGTAAGTATAGTGTAAGTAACTATAGTGTAAGCCGAAATTGTTGAGGATTATTAATGCTAACGTGGACGTCATTACGGCCCTTTTTAAATTGTCTCAAACATAGCCTTAATTAACACTCCTTACAGTTTATATGTACATAGCAATCGGCACTTACGTAGGATGGTGGAAGACGTGCGGTGGCGTGTAGTGCACGATGAGTGTCGGTATATTTTCCTTGGGATTGACTCCGTTATCAAAGTGCGGCGAAAACTCCTCCTCTTTGAGATAGGATATATCCGGCACCTCTAATACTGAAATGCACACATCCAAATTTATTTTCTAAAAAATTAAGTTTCTTGAAGTAAACATAATAGGACTATTTATTAGTAGCGGTCATTATATAGACTCCATTTAGGACTTTTTAGAGTCCCAGTTTCCTTCCTCCACCCACATTTAATTGTTATCTTTAATGATAATGGAGTATGTGTCTCAATGTTCAATCAAATCAAATATTATATTGCACAAGTGTTTGCGCAAGCACAGTTCTATTCTCTATTAGGATTCCGTACTCAAAGGGTACCCAATGGGACCCTATTACTAAGCCACCGCTATCCGTCCATCTTGTTTTTTTTAACGTTACCCCCACACTAGGATTTTCTCCTGTATCATGGAGGCAGTTTACAAATACAAATTGCACAAGGACAAACATCCAGACCCGGAACAATTATTTGTAGGCCATACAAATACTTGTTCCATGCGGGATAAGAACCCGCGGCCCCCTCTGACTGTCAACGGGCTGTATCTCATGATCCGTAATAGGTAGACAGTTGAAATTTTCACAGAATGTGTATTTCTGTTGCCGCTATAACAACAAATAATAAAAATATAATAAAAATTAAAGGGGCCTCCCCTAGTAGAAACTTGTTTACGATGGTACGGAACCCTTCATGCGCGCGTCGTACTTAGCCGGTTATTCTATTTCCTCACTCTCATAGTCCGATGAAACAGCAATTCGACACGATTGGAGAGAGTCAGGCGCAGAACCAACCACTTTACGTGCTTTCCGAAGCACGACGGTGAAACACCGCCAACTTCTTGACTCCGGGCTGCTACTGAGTATTTCTTGACATAAATATTCAATAGCTGATTCTTAATGCCTCACAGCCTGTTATCTTGAAACTTTTTTTATTCAATATAGATTATAAATAATACTTATTGAAACTTATTGAAAGTCACTCTTTTGTTTAATTACCACTGGTTCGAAAAAAAAAAACCTCTGTCCTGGGAAGAACCAGCAAGAAACCCAGTGGGACTTTTTTAAAAATAACAGCTTACAATCATATATGTTACACAATTAACCACACAACAGTGTTTTTAACAGTGGTAGAGCCACGCGGCAGCTTTTGCTATCGCACGGATGGGCCGGCTCGAACCGGGGTGGTACCACGACCTCACAGAAAACCAGCGTCAAGTAGAGGTTTCCCTCTGCGTTTCGCTTGGTGAGTGCGGGTGGCCGGAGGCCCTTTTTGCTGGAAATGAGGCATTCCATCTTAGTCCTCACGGGTGGCAACGCATCTACATTTTGATTTGTAATAGAGGATATATGTAAATGTCTATGGGCCGCAGCAACCACTTACCATCAGGTGGACTGTGTGCTCGTTTGTCACCCATATCCTATAAAAAAAAAAAACAGATTATAAATAGCTTGGTAGCGACCACCTCATTCCCAGGAGTAATTATTACCATCCATAAATTCCTTAATATTATAATAACCCTTTTTATACAAATTTTAATAAACTTTAATAAAGTTTTTGAACTTTGAGCAGGTCAAATTTTGTATATTTCCAGGGATTTTGTTGTAAAAGCGTATACATCGCCCCAAGAAATCTATGGGGGAGGGTATGTTCAACAGGAATCTTTTATAAGCTGTGATGGATGGATGGATGGATTGATACCCTTTAAAGCGGAATACAGAAATACAAGCACTGCTATTTTGTAGCAAAAATAGGAAAGAGGGTGATTCCTACCCAGATAGACTTCTAGGTACAAAAG
Source organism: Parnassius mnemosyne (assembly GCA_963668995.1). Taxonomy (NCBI): domain Eukaryota; kingdom Metazoa; phylum Arthropoda; class Insecta; order Lepidoptera; family Papilionidae; genus Parnassius; species Parnassius mnemosyne. Next base: position 12,149,163 of record CAVLGL010000093.1, read on the forward strand.
CAGTCCTATCACCTAGTATATATGTCTTCAATCTTCATCAGCCTGCATAAACCCACAGTTGGACATGCGCCTCTATCGTTGTAGATAGTTTGAGAAGCGACAGTAGTCTTGGCAGGGTGTGGACTGTGAACTACTGTCGTGAACCCCTCCTAACACTAGCGTTTTAAGCTTACCAGGAATGGTTACAGAGAATATTTGTGATGAGTGTATTTAAAAATAAGTAAAGGTAGTCATAATCGTTACACTGGGCCGGAATGCAATGGAATGAAATTGATGATCACAGTATCGGACATCTTCTCTCCTTTATGCTTCACTTATTGCGTAAACAGGATGGTTACCGCCATCTATCGGAAACCATGAGGTATTTCCAGCATTTTCCAATCCCAAATTGGAGATTATGTAGGTGATGGATTTTCTAACACTACATCACATGGCATGGCATACATTTACCATTCTCTTATGCCGCCATCAAAGTGTGTACTAAATGCTACTGTTACCGTTACAACCTAATAAAGAACACTGCTGGAATAGGACTCCCCCATAGATTGCCTCATAGGTGGGATATTCGCCATAGTTGCCACGCTTGGCAAGTGGGTTGGCAACCACAGTTTTTAATTTTTAGTCGTTTTTAGGCAGACGCTGCCCATCTCCTGATTTATTTCCCTATGCCGCCTCTTACGACACCTACAGGATGATATGGGCTAGCGGATATTTTTACACCGCCACTACACGGCAATATATGTACCAACCAATAAACACGGGTCCAGGGTCATCCGGGGTTTTCACATCTTTCGATTTCACAAGCGTCCCATCAGGTAGTACGATGTCTTGCCCGTTTTTCAATTGGCCTAGCAAGGGACCTGGCTTCACACCCTTTTCTACACACTTTTCCAAGTCGAGAGTGCCGAGTCTTTTCTGGAAATCAAGTTTAATTTTTGAAATTCAAGAAAAATAAAGATTAAAAACCGAAACTTGTGGCGTAGTAGTACACTCACACTCTCACACCCTCACACACCTTCACCTACTCATATACAATATTAGATTTTTTAGATTAAAATCGGTAGGTGTTAGAGACACAATACAGTCACAATATTTGGGTAGATTTTTTGTTGAGGTTTGAGCTCGGAAGTAACGTGCGTGGCCAGCAGGATATAATTAATTTAAAACGACATTAGAGCAAAGATACACATCTCTAACTACATTACAACCTACCTACTAATAACTACGTTTTTGCAAATGAAATATAATATAATTTATCATGAGCATGAAGGAAAAATGTGATGTAAGTGAGGGCGATGTAGGAAGTAATCAATTAGACGGGGCGCGCTTCGGAAGCTTCGCTTTGTAAAGTTTGCCTTAAGGATAATCCGCCACTGCATCACACACAGGCATGTTAAGATGAATGAATGCCTGTGTGCCATACAACTATTATATTTTCCGCACAGTTGAATCCTTTCAACACGATCAAATAAGTTAAAGAAGATTTTCTTCTTTGTCCTCAATTCTAATGTCAGTATAGAATAATACATATGCTTAAACACTAGTTCTTGATGGTCATTTGAAGCAACTTTCTATTGTCAATGATACTACATTGATATAGCTCAATGGATCAATAAGCGAAAGTGGTAATGGGCTAGCCATATAGTTATATAACCGACAAACGATGGGGAAAAAAGGGTCTAATTTAGCAGCTTTATGCCGGTAAGCAAAGTATAGGGCGGCCCCCTACTGGCCTGGTAAGAGATGCATGAAGTCAATGGATGCCGGTGGCTTAGGGCCACACTTTGTGGCATTTCTTGGGAAAGGCCTATGGTAAGCCTCTTCCAAGAAATGCCACATAATTTGAAATAGTTTTTATAAGTAGACATTGAGTGTTTTATATAATACCTTCAGAGTGCAAATGTAAGCCACTGTACAGTGTGATTTCCCTTGCAATTCATTTAACACTTTTTCTGTCTTTTTCTTTACTGTATCTGAAAAGTAAACAATATAAGTTTTTTTCCAAAAAGCACTAAATAGTAAATTTTATCAAAAAGGCTAAAGTAGTTTATAACAAATGAATTAATTGATGGATTAATCTAAATTAACACTTATATTGTACTGTACAAAACAATGTACAGAAACATAAAATTACAGCATTTTTTATACCTTTTTTAATGTTTTTCGTCTAAATAAGAAGTGAGTTTTTAAGAATACGCTATAAAGTATATATTATTGGTATGTAAAAACGTGTTAGAGATAATTTCTTTGATCCTGTTAATTAATATATATTACTATTAGTTTCTATATTATATGTAGCTATTGTATGCATTATTGTTATTTATTGTATTATTTTATTTTATTTATAGTATCATTTAATATAATTTACTTAACATTTTGTATATTATTTACAGTTGTATTGTATGCAGTAAGTTTACCTTTTTAATATACTTTTCTTTGTGGGACTACTGGAAGATATTTCAGCAAATAATGAAATACACAAACTCACTATAAGACTGTTTCTGTATCTAGTGTACATAAAGTAAATGAATAAAAAATAGAAATTTTTACTTACCTCTTTCTGGAGATAATTTTGGTTTAGTCTTTATACTGTTGTTTTTGTTGGCCTCCATGCGCCTTACTTCGGGTCGGTAATAATCTGTGTCATCATGAATGAATTCCTCTAAAGATTTATCTTCAGACGTGTTTAGTTTTGGCTTCTTCGCAACATGATCCAGGTCTGGTTGAAGAATTGTATCTGGACTTCTACAATTTTTAAATAACCTAAGTTTCTATAAATAAGTGAAACTAAAATCTATAATAAATTATTTTAAATATATTTTTAGCTTATAAACAAATTGTAGGGGGAGGTTTGTGAGTTGTAACCCTCTACATATAATTGAGGATGTCGATGTAGGTTGTATCTACGTAACGGGATGTGGTAATTAAAACTGTGTTCGATTCCATAGGGAGTGTTTATTGTACTAACAATACTTCTGAATAAAATGTAATGTATAAATACTTATGAATGTAATGCACTGAACGTGCCGCGCGCGCAGACGCAATATCAGTATATTTCCTAAACTATAGAAATACCATGTACTACACAAATATTAACAGATTTGTTAATAAGTCACTCCCCTTGAACTTATTTCTTAAAATGGCTCTGGAAGTGTAGTTGATATATACATATACAAAGTTAGGATTTTTATTATATAATATGAATATTTAAAATAGTATATACAAAGATAGAATTTTTGTATTGCAAAACCTCTATAAATTCTAACAATGTGGTTAATCCTAAGATAGGAATAACCTTTTTTTTTTTTTTTAGTTTTATGTGGGAGAAAGATAAAAACAAAAATCTATCCATACCATATGGTAGTTCTTTGTGTTTCGGATACATGTTGCCATTACAGCTCATCATACGTCCATTGCTGCACATAGGTCTCCCCTATTGATTGTCTCTTAGGGAAACATTTGCCATAGTTGCCACGCTTGGTAATCACAGGTTCTTTGAAGAGTTATTAGGAAGACGCTAGTGGCCTTTGCCAGGTTCATTTCCTTCTATCGCCTCGCCGGTTTCTACTAGTGTGACAGTAATACTTTAAACCGTGAAGAATGTTAATGTAATATATAAATTCAATATACTCACAGCAATACGTATTTCACAGTCATAACATTATCGACGAAATCTTCACTAGGGCTGCACTTGGCCATTGTCACATTCATATCTTTCATTATGACAAATCTTCTGGTAGCATTATACAGTTCATCCTTGAAAAATATTTTTGTAATGAATTATATTATGTTATGGTCATTCATGTGTTAACATGAGCCAGTAAGGGTTCTAAAGGGCAGACACTGGCAAAAAAATTATACTTATTACAACAAAAGGGTGGTAATTTTTTGATCTCAAGGCTATCGAGGTTTTTTATAAACATACAAAGTCGAAGGATGTATAATTCCAGAATGAGTTATAATTGTACATCAACAGATTATGTACTTTTTTTGCCATTGTGCTGGTCTTAAATATAACTGTTACATCTTTTTGAATCATTACTTTGTGGGAATTTATTATAATAAAAATAGGAAATTTACCTTTAACTCTACCGCTTTATGCCCTAAAAGTTTAGTTAAACTTTAAATAAAAAGTAAAAACCGACATCAAAAACTAAAAAGAGTATAATAAATTTCCAAATGGCAACTTTCTGAAGTTTTTTTTTATATTAGTGGGGGCAAATGAGCATGCGGCTCACCTGATGGTAAGTGACTACCGCTGCCCATGAACAACTGCAACACCAGGGGAATCGCAGATGCGTTGCTGGCCTTTTAAAAAAGAGTAGGCTCTTTTCTTGAAGGTCCCTAAGTCGCATCGGTCCGGAAAAATCGCTGGTGGTAATAGATTCCACAAGGAAGTTGTGCGAGGAAGAAAACTTCTTCTAAATCGCACAGTGGTGGACCGCCAATCATGCAGATGGTATGGATGGTATCGCGAGTTTTGTCGCGATGTGCGATGGTGAAATTGGGCGGCTGGAATTAGTCCGAACAATTCCTCAGAGCACTCCCCGTGATAGAAACGATAAAATACGCAAAGAGATGCAACATCTCTACGCAGTGCCAATGAGTCAAGCCGATCGGAAAGAACTCGGTCGTCGGCGATTCGAACCGCTCTGCGCTGGATGCGGTCAAGTGGAAGGAGCTGGCACTGCGGAGCCCCTGCCCAGAGATGGGAACAGTATTCCATGTGAGGCCGAACCTGCGCCTTGTAAAGTTGCAAGCGGTGTGCCGGCATGAAATACTGTCCCGCTCTGCTGAGCACGCTAAGCTTTTTAGAGGCCAATTTGGCATTCTCTTCCAAGTGACCACGAAACTGCACGTCACTCGATATGTCGACACCAAGGATCCCGATACTGGCTGAGGCAACAAGGGGAGTGCCTTGAAACTGAGGAGATACGACAAAGGGGTTCTTTTTAGCGGTAAAGGCGCAGACTTGTGGCTTCTGGGGATTGAACTGGACTAGATTTAGTCGACCCCAGTCTGAGACTTTGTTCAACAAAGTCTCGACTTCAGACACAAGTTTGTTCTGGTACTCGGCGACGTTTTCCCGAGAAATATTGGCACGGCCGGTGTATAAAGCATCACCAGTGCTGTCGTCCGCATACCAATGAATGTTACTGAAAAATGAAGAAGAAACAGCGTTGGTGATAGCACGCAGCCTTGTGGAACACCAGCGTTAGCGAACTTGTAATCGGAGCATGCACTGTCTACTACGACCTTGATGCTGAATATTGATGAATATGACTATTATATATGCTGAATATTGACCTTGAAGTTGGGCTAAGACAGATAGTCTATCGAAGATTTAAAGCCCTGCCTATTTTTATTCATATTTATATGGGGCAACGTCTCAAGTATAAACTATTTAATAAAATAAAAAAAGAATCATTGAAATAGGTTTATAAATATAGAAGTTATGCCCTAATATATATACAGAGGACTTGAGTACCTCTTCCTTTTATCAAGATGGTTAAAAATAAATTAAATGCCACCACTGCATAGTTACTAAAGCGATAATATGGGATTATCTGGTGTGTGACATGGTAGGCAACACATTTTTTCTTTGCATGAAGAAATGTTTGAAAATGTTTTACTATTTATATTACAATGAATTAATTTTAAAAAGATTCATCACTATTAACAAAATGTTTTAACGTTAGCTTTGTGATTTGATTGTCGCAAGTTTTATTAAAAGCCAATAATAAAACAACCAAACCCAAAACCAACAATTTGTGATTTAACCTGAATCTTAGCTCAGTTTAGATTCAAACCTAAGGTCTGACAATAGTACTTTTTTCTTTTATTTTTTTAGTACATAGGATTTTCTCCTGTATCGTGGAAGCAGTTCACATACATATATTGCGCAACGACACACATCCAGACCTGGAACAATTATTTGTAGGCCATACAAACACTTGTTTCATGCAGGTTTCTAACCTGCGGCTCTGCAGCGCAACCAAATGCTTAGCCACTGTGCTATGGAGCTGTCCCATATGCAGTATGCTATTATCAAGTGTGCAAAAATGCACAGCAATTATTTTATTTCCTCACCATTGGGCAGAAAACAGTTTGCCTGGGCTTCTCTTATAGTCAAGAAAAACTACTTAAATAAGAAAATCAAAAACCACACATATTTTATTAATTTGTATAATATAACTTACTAAGCCCTCTGGTCCATGTAAAGTGATATTTGGCACACCAACATCCTGAAGAGTTAGGGAAAGGCCTGGCAGCCCACCAAGGTTCTTCCATGATTTGTTGGTAATGAAGATATGATCTAATCTTGTCAGCTTAACTTTGTGTTCATGAGCAAGTCTCTGTGTCGATTCACCACAGTTGAAGAGGTATCTAAATAAAATATCAAAACCATTGAAGTGTTGAAATTTGTACAATGTTTAAGAAGGACATTGGCAACTACTTATATAAAATTGAATTTTATATAAGAAAAAAAAAACCACCATTGGCAATTTTATATGAGGTAGAGCAATGCTGCAGCTATAGTGGTACTATAGTTGTAGCACGAATGGGTTGGTTCAACTGGGGAAGGACCACGCTCTCACAGAATACCAGCATAAAATAGCAGCTTAACACTGCTGTGTTTCGTATAGTGAGTGTAGAGAACCGGAGCCCTTTTTTACTGGATAAGACGCATTCCATCTTAGTCCTCACGTGACAACGCATCTGCATTTTGATTCTTTATTAAGATGTAGATGTCTATGGGTCACAGCAAACACTTACCATCAAGTGGACTATGTGCTCGTTTATCACCCTATCCTATAAAAAAAAAACAATACGTCAAAGGAGGACAAATGGGAGAGAGAAACAAAAAAGCAGTAAAGTAAGCAGTATCTTACTTTACTGTTTTTCTGTTACCAGCAGCCTATGTACAAGTAATAGTGTAGTTCTATGTATTTCAATCTACCCATACTTGAGTGCTATCTTATCATTATTTCTATCCATCAATTAAACGCCTATAAAAGTCCACTGGTGAGCATAGGCTTCACCATAGATTGCCTCATAGGAAGCATTTTGTCACAGTTGCCTCACTTGACAGCCATGTTTTTTATAATTTTGAGTTCTTACCAGGAAGAAGCTGCCCATCTCCTGTTTCAGTTTACCTCTGTCGATTCTTACGACATCCACAGAACATGGGATTATGGGATTTATTATCATCAATAGGTTTGATTTGAGTTAAATTAAAAATTTACTTATAATCTAGCAAATAAAAACAATACATGAAAACAATCTCAGAGTTGCCATGTAGGGTAAAGACAAACATAACTCAAGTGACATGACAACTATAATAATACCAATGACCTGCCAATATTTTAGATTTACAGTTGTAATGGAAAGCCTCCGTTACCACTACAGTCTATTGAATGTCAGATGCTGAACTTAGGCCTCCTGATCCTGGTTTGTTATCCTCTTCCAATACTAATAATATGAGTTAATATTATGGGCTAGTGGATAGTCTTACACCACCACTACATAGTATTGGAATGCCACACATTCAGTTAATATACTTACTCACTAATATTTAAAACTGAGTAAGAGAGTTAATATATGCTATTATTCACATATATTATTCAGTATACACTGTATGCCAACCACTATTGGTGTCAGTCAGTACAACTTGACCAAAACAATTAGACTCATGACAGGAATGCGATTTCAATGCCCGCATCCTGCCTCTATCCCTGTGCTTGCCCTAGTGATCAATCACTGTTCCTGTGTTCCATCCCTAGTTCTAATGATGTCTTAGCTGTCATGCGCCTAATCGTTTTGGTCTAGTAATAAAGATAAGAAATATAATATATTGTTTACTAACCTCCTTCATAAATTATTTTTAAAATATTGGTATTTTGTTTACAGATCCTAATAGTTCTATGTATAAACCAATAAGAAGCTGTATGTCACAAAACTATTTCCTATCTTTATTATAATTTTTCCATTTTGTATGCTCATAGATTAATCCTAAGTCTAACTTGTTATTAGATATTATTGTTAACTTATCACTATGTGAAATACTTAGTGAAATGTATATTTCTTTTGAGAATAAATATTGCTAACCAGAAAATTCAATGGTATTAAGTTATGATAAAAAAAATTACAACCATTTGTGAAAATAAAAAAAAAAAACTTTGAAATACATGAAACAAGAATAAAAAAATATGTCACATTTTTGTGATAACACAAGATTAAAAAGCTATGTCACATTTTCTCCGCTTTGCGAACCCCACTCGGACAGCGATTAGATAGCTCAAATAAAATCTCAACAAAGACGACATGACATGATGATTGGTAACAATACTAAATCATAAACTATCATCATCTTCATTGCCTTTGCCTTTTGTTTTAAATAGCTTGCGGCCTAAAAGGCCTGTGTCAATGTGAAGCTGTAAGAGCCGCATATGCTAAAATCTCGAAAATAGATGATCTCCGCTTTGCACTTGATGTGTGCCATTATGTCACATTTTCTTGCTCGGCATAACTTTTTCAATGAGCTGGCTATGTACACCCAATCTTACAGAATCCACAACAAGGATGTCCAAAAGAAAACCAGATTTATTAAGTTAGGCCAACAGGTCAAACCTTAAACTTCAATGGGCTAATATGCAAAAAAGGGCCATACGAGCAATTCATAACTTATATTGTAGAGAACCTCAGAGAAAAGTTTAAAGAAATAACTATACTAACTTTAGCATCAAATGTTACATAATTATATAAAAACATGAACACATTAGATAAGAACAAAGTTATTTAAAAGTTTAAATACTAGGACAAATACGGATACTAGAGCACAAGCTTGTAATGCCGGTTACTAGACACCACAGAATTAGTAATTCATTTATGGGGCAATGTATACCCTTTTAGAAAAACGTAGCAATGAACACACAGCTAAACATAGCAGTGGATTTCCATGAATTATATGATTGACATACATTCGACCTTTAACTTATTTTCTTGTAAATCTTACTAGTATAGTAAGTTAAAATAATAATTATTTATTTATGTCAAAATAGAAAAAATTGTTACCGTTTTTGATCCGTAAAAAGATATAAAGTGTTGGGAGCTCCTCTTGCCCCTGAACCGAGTACCTGGAGATAGACTGTACTTGGTCCATAGTTTTGAGCCTTTTTCGAAATTTGCTGGCGTTGACGTTGTGCTTCGGCAATCCTAGCAGAATTTGCTTTAGGCATTTTGGCTAAAAATTCCAACAACCGTGTTGTATCTTTTTTGTAGTATCGTACGCTGTTTATACTAATTCTAACTACTTTACTAAGTAACACTGCTTTACCGTACATGTGTTTTGAGGTTATTTACTATGTAAGTGAAGGTTTACGAGCATTCGTTCTGTTTAAGAAAGAGTTCTTAGATACAAATACATAATTTTAATTTAGTATAATATTAAAACTCAACACATTTTTAGATTTAGGAGAGTTTACAATATGTGCAGTTTTTCTTCACTTTTGGTCTTTCGGTGTTTTGCTGTTTTGACAATCTGATTGACACTTGACATTGACAGATTTTCTATTTTTGTAATCTTTTTTTTAAATAGATAAAAAAAGAAACATGCAAGTTTACATAATATTATACATTTGATTAATTTTTAATTTATAAAATGAAATGAAAACAAAATCTATATACTTATTCGTTGTATTTTATCCCTTAGAATTTCTTGTAACAGTAATCATGATGGTAGTTTTTTGAAAGAAAAATATATAAACAAGTTAATTATTAAAACTGACGTGACATTAATGTTGCCACAATGATAAAATATTCGCGTTAATATTATTTAAAAGTGACAACACCGGATTAGAAAAATGGCGTTTTGTACAGCTGTGGGTTGCGCAATTTACATGTAAATGTGCACGAAAATCTTAATAAAAATAAAATTTTTATGTGTAACAATAATCTCAGACTTCTGAAATGCTATTTGTGTATCAATATTGTCTAGTGTTGTGGTATTGTCTTAAGTGTAAATCTGTCATGAACTGTGTATTTTTTGTGTTGTGGTGATGTATTAAAATGATAAATAATGAAAAGAAAAATGATGTGGCTGTGCAAATAATGTAACAATTATGGGTATGCTATGGGTGATTTTGTTTACGGCCTTAACGGGCCTGCATTTGGTACAAGGGTTACCTGTGAGGCCAACGCCGCAAGTCTACCCTCACGGTAAGTGGTTGGTAGTTTTAAATACCTATCATGTTTTTTATTATTTCTTACCGAAAAAGTGTAGTGTTCATGAAAAGGATACCACCTCTACAAGATTTAATTGCCAGTAAAAGAGTGTACTTGTAAGTAAGTTATTGCAAAAGCATAAAAAGTCATTTTTGCCTTTGGATGTAGGTAACTGTTATTAGGGTAGATTCGAAAATTTGTATTACAAATTTAGTATTATATTTGAGAATAGGTATTTTCCCATATAAGGTAGTATAAATAACATCATAAAAACAAACCATTAAACTGAATTACTTGTTACACATTTTTCTCCTAATTTCATTTATAAATTCGTAAATTAATAGAATAGCGCTTGTTTTATGTTATATTGTATATAACATAAAACAGGTATTTCTAAGTTATTTTATATAATTGTGCATTTTATGAGATATATACTAGGCAAAAATTATAAAAGACAACCTAAAACTTTACATATTTTAAATTCATGTGTCTGTGTCTAAATAGGTATTACTTTAGAAATGTCAATGGCCTTTTAATATAAACAATTTTGTGAGGATGTTCAATAAAATGTATTTTTATTAAACATCCTCAAAATTCATGCTGAATAACATTGTTCCACTAATACCTAAATAACATGGACCTTGTTAAGTTGTAAGCCTCAATAAGATGTTGGAAAAACCCCTGCCCTTGTATTGTAGCCCTAAATATGTGATAATCTAGAACTATTATGACATTGTAATTTGAAAAAAAAATTAACTAAGATACTATTAATACATTTATACTCTTATAACCGAAGTTCAAAAGGCAGACTTAGTATGTTGAAGGTATTAAAGTTGTTAAAATTGAAGTTGTAAAATTCTGTATCTCGATGTACTGCTTATGAGTTATCTTAACTTATATCTAACTTATCCAATTTACAAACACAACTAAAAATAATGTACAAAAAAATTTTAATTAAAAGTTAAAATCATTATCAAAAACTAAAAAGAATGAAATAATTTCAACATGAACTAAAAGGTTGGTGCTAAAACATTGTTTATTGAAGAATTAAAGCCCCCCCACTGCATAAGTATTTCTACACCCATACCGACTCTCAAAGAATAAAAATTAGACTTACAACGAATAGTATATTTGGCTACACATTGAATACTGAATATTCGACCAGGAAGGAGTAGTGTTTGTTCTTGAGAGTGTCTATTCTCTGAAGCTAGGATTGTCTACGAGAAGAAAAAGAGTAAACTACCGCCTGAAAATGAAAAAAAAAAAAGGTTTTACTGCACCATTATCTTCCATATTACATAATTACGATAATTCAACTGCATCAATATTGATCTGATAGTTCTTTTTTAATTTTTGATTTTTTTAATATTTGATTATGTACCTATGACGAATTTAATGATTACAAGAAAAAAAAATTAATTATAAAATAAATATTTTAATTTTACCGATTATTATTATTATTAGGATCGCGCTAAATGGAAGTCCGTAGTCTCTGCCTACCCTTCTGGGTGACAGGCGTGAGTGTTTGTACTATGTACTATTATCTGACTACAACAAAGCATCTTACTTAAGTATTCGGTATTTGGCCAAATAGTGTCTTGATATTACAGGCACTTAGGTATTCGACTGAATAAGATAAAAGTATCCGAATATGCTGAATACCAGCTGATTATTTGTTTTAAGTCTAATAAAAATTGTTTTTTATGTTTTTTAGTAACACAATATTCTAAGTTTTCTATCTTCCATTTTGGTACTTTAGTGTAATGCCATGCCATGCCATGCAATGCCTAATGTGACATGCTATCTATTAAATAATATATTTACCCAGTACCTATTATTTGTATCCTTGAAAAAAACATACAACAAACACTGACCTTCCTATTTTTTAATATGATATGATTTGACTCAGGGAATTAGCTATTTTTTGCTTTAGCTATCTACTGTTCTAATGTCAGGTAGTCCCTAGCTAAAGGGGCCTCTATATACTTGTGTCTAAGCTGGGATATTTTCTGAAGAAGGGCTCAAGACATTTTGATAAAGGGTCCACAAAGGCTATCTGTGCTAATAATTTGACTGAAGCTTCATGTAAATGTAAAGTAATGCCTATAATAATATATCACCACCTGATGGGCACCATATTAGCTTCTCTCTTTTCTAATAAGATAATGAGCCATGTAGTCATCGATTACTCGGATGATACTGAGCATAATACATTTCTATCCAGGTTCAAATGAAGCTGCAGTCTTCCAATGGGGTTCACAGGGCTTGTACGCATTGCCAGCGCTGGCGCTGGTGCTCACTGCTATTGGTCTACTGTTTGGTTGTACATGGTGTTACAGGCATAAAGATTGCAAGGTAAGAAATTGATACTGTATAATGTTTTGAATTTGACCATGCATAATCTATCAAATTTAAATAATATTACAGGCACATGAAATGGTTGATTATAATTTTTTTTAATTATATCGAGATGTAATTTTTTAAATTTATGTTTACTATAATTAAAAATAAGTAAAATCAGATTGAGTCACAATCTGATTTTACTTTTTTTTATTATGCTACATACTTTTCTTACTCGATATATAGTAAAACTATTTAAGCTAAGATACACAATAGGTGGTTTATGTTACTCACTATCAACTTCTCATTTGGTTACTAATTTCAATTTTTTTTATTAAACTAATTCATCATTTTGTTGTAAATTAATCATTATTAAATAACCTTTAGTTTAACTTTCCTTGGAATTTCTCTGCTTTATAAAATCCTTAACAAGGATATCTGTAGAAAAACAAGACTAACTGACATAGCCGGACGGATCAGTAAGCTGAAGCTCTGAACTCTGAAAAGCATCTGAAATGTTATGAGCGGCAGCCTTGTACTGAAAAAATGAAAGTGTTGGTGACTCTCCCTCCCCTAGATGGAGTGACGACCTGATAAAAAACGCAGGTAGACGATGGAAGCAGGTGACTCAGGACCATAATTTGTGGCAATTTCAGGGGGAGGCTTACGCATTTGTTCAGCTAAGAACTTATCAGCGACAGATAGTGAAGTGTAATCTTATATGGGTGTTGATAATGTGATTATGTATTAAGAAAATCATTTGGATACATATCATCATGTGTTCTTCAGACACACCAGTAGAATCAGAACAGTAGAATCAGAGCTGGTAGAGTTATATGTTTGCATCTAAACTGTAAACCAGAGTAACCGGCATAGCCCTATGGATTAGTAAGCTTAAGTGGCAATGGGCCGGCCATATAGCTCGAAGAACCAACAACCAATGGGGAAAAAAAGTTCTTCGACTGCCGGTACGAGAATGGCATTCTCGTACCGGCAGTCGAAGTGTAAGGTGTCGCCCCATTAAATGGAGTGACGACTTGGTAAGACATGATGCAGGAAGTCAATGGATGCAGCTGGCTCGGGACTGTGCTTTGTGGCATTCCTTGGAGGAGGCCTATGGTCAACAGTGGACTTGTGAAGGGCTGTAATGATGATGATCTAAACTGTTGTCATAAACACATTATATTCAATTTCAAAGATTTCAATGAATTTAAATGAAATAAGAATTATTTGTGATCTATATGGAAGGGAATATTTTTTTTTTATATTCTACATCTAATCTGTTGTCATAAACACCGTTTTAGCCATTATTTTAAAGCTACTGCTTTATACTTCCCGTGATTTTAATGTACTTATACAGACCACATTAAAATTATTTAATTCTTAAATTATTTCACTCTGCGAAACTGTGCATGCATATTTTGGATCCTTTCCCGCTTCTTTTCTTCTTTGGATCCCGCTACTTTCCAAACCTTGAAAGTACTTTCGTGGGATTTGTTAATTGTCATTGAAAATACTACTTTTAATAGAAACTGTAATTGTTTAAGATTAAAGGGTAGCTTGTTTGTTCTAATAGGAATGAGTGTAAGAGCACAGTCTCCCATGTCTCATTATGTAAAATGATATATGCAAGGCATATATAAATTGCAAGTCATCGGGCTACAGCCTTTATAGTTAGTTTTTATTTTTTATTTTAATCATAAAAGTTACCTCTACACTAGGATTTTACTCCTGTAGTGTGGGGGCAGTTTACATATATAAATTTCACAAACCACGGCCCTTAGCGCTGCAACTCATTGCTAAACCACTGCGTCACGGAGCCAAGTCAGGAGTTCTAGAGAGATCTGAAGTAATAAAAAGCATTCAGAAAAGTGATTCAGAAGCTGATTTTCGGGGCGTGAGTGCATTCACAGCCACACTAAAATACCGCCCGAGCCTGCGGCGGAAGTGCAGCCGCTCACCGATGTGTCAACTGAAGCGGCCACGTTTTGGTTTCCATATAGATTGCAAGATCAAACATGTTCTTATTAATTTAATTATTTTGCATAATGTGTGTGTTTTACAGTTATAAAAAATATAGTACAACACATTAACCATTTCTGGTGTACAAAATTGTTGAATTTTAAAAACATTAAGTATTATAAACGAGCTTATTCCTTTTTAAAAGGGTGGTAACACACCTGCAATCCCGTGTTTGTGCAGCCCGTTGTCCCCCACATCTATAAAAAAAGAAAAACCCAAACGGAGAGGGTTCTACGATATAAATACGAAAGGAGAGTACTGTTAGTAGTACTCTATAGAGTACGAACTCCGTTCTTACTAAGAGCCTCTTCATCATCATCATCATTACAGCCCTGCACAAGTCCACTGCTGAATATAGGCGTCCCTCAAAGAATGCCACTAAGCACGGTTCTGAGCCACCTGCATCCATCGACTTCCTGCCTGCCTTACCAGGTCGTCACTCCATCTAGTGGGGGGACGCCCTACACTTCATCGGCCGCCACTCGAGAACCTTGGTTGTAGGTTCTTCGAGCTATATGGCGGGCCCATTGCCACTTCAACTTACTAATCCGTTGGGCTATGTCGGTTACTCCGGTTCTACTGCGGATATCCTCATTTCTAAGCTTATCACGCAGATAAACCCCGAGCATAGCCCTCTTCATAGCTCGCTGAGCGAACTTGAGCTTCCTCATACGGCCAGCAGTGACAGGCCACGTGTCAGTTCCATAAGTAACACGCACTGGTTGTACAGTCTCGTTTTCAAGTTTTAAGGTACCTGACGAGAAGATCCGAAGAAGCCGAGTTGAATCCGTCGATTGACCTCTTGGTCGAAGTTGGACTTACCTAGTCGTACTATTTGTCCCAGGTAAACATACTCGTCAAAAACTTCGAGCTTAGTGCTCCCAACAACCACCAGCATTGGTGTGACATGGACGTCTTAAGACCTATCCGTTGGGAGGCACTATTGAGGTCATTGAGCATAGTGCTTAGGTCCTGCAGCGTTTCTGCCATAAGGATTATATCGTCGGCAAACCGAAGGTGGGTGATGTAGTCGCCATTGATGTTAATACTGTATCCTTTACAGTCCAGTAGCTTGAAAACGTCGTCCAATGTAGCGGTGAAGAGTTTCGGGGATATAACATCACCCTGTCTTACACATCTCTACAGTTGGATATGTTTCGTACTTTGGTTCTGTACTCGGATAGTCATCGTAGCCCTAATGTACAAACACTTCAGCACTTCGATATACCAACAGTGAACTTGACACCGCTGAAGAGACTGCAGCACCGTCCAAATTTCGACGGAATCAAAGGCTTTGTCATAGTCTACATACGCAAGACATAGTGGCAAATTGTACTCCTCGGACTTCTGTACAATTTGACGAAGGGTATATATGTGATCTATGGTATTTAAGCCTTCGAAAACCGGCTTGTTCAGGAGGCTGGAAGTCGTTGAGTCTGCGTGCGAGACGATTCGTAATAACTCTCGAAAACAGCAAGTAGACGCGGCTCAGAAGGGAAATTGGTCTGCAGTTCTTCAAGAGAGCATTGTCGCATTTCTTGAAGAACAAGACTATCGCACATCTGCTCCACGGCTCCGGAGTAGTGTCACCATGGAAGGCGGAATTAAAGAGGTTTTGATGGACTTTAAGTATCAGTTTCCCACCCGCTTTCAGAAGCTCCGCTGTAATTCCATCCTCGCCCGGGGACTTGCCGTTTTTAAGGTGCTGGAGAGGCATTCTAATCTCTTTCAGACTGACGTCCGGGTTATCATCGGAATGGTGTCGGATAAGACTTGCTCTTGGATCGTTACTCACACTTGCGTGTGGCTCCAACGATGACGTGTACTACAGCTGCCCATAGAACCTCAATCTCACCCAAAATCTCAGTTGTCCCGGAAACGATGCTGCCACATTCGGTCTTCAGCTTCAACAGTTGGCTCTTTCTGGCAGACAGATCTCTTACAAGGACCGTTTTTTTTATTTGGGTGTGAGTTGAAGCAAATTCGAGGAGCATGTATGAAAATTTTCAGCTAAAAATATTAAAACATAAATTGGAGGTAGCTCATAAACTATGAGTAGGTAAATCAAAATCAAAAACTGTCTGTCATAGCGTTCGCCTCAGTACGTGGTCGATATAGCGTTCGATTCCCGCCAGCACCATTAAAATTGTTAATTGCAAGTTTAAGCGCTGATTTATCACGTGCTTGGCGGTGAAGCGTGGTGTATGCCTGAGAAATAAAATAGTTCAGGGCATAGTAAAGTTCGCCAATTAACAATTGAGCCGCGCGCTATAATAATTGCTCCATAATACTCAAAAATGAGACGAGGCTTTGGCCAACTGTAGGATTTATATAGGCCGTAACTTTAACCTTTTTTATCATTAAAAAAAAAACGTAAAAGAACATGAGAACTGTCGAAGAAATGTAAATAACCAAAAAGGTGTCGAGCAGAAACCTAAGCATTAGTGCAGGGAAGCCGCATTTTCAGTGTAAGAGTTTCGGTTCTGTCATCACTAATTCAGTTCAGCATGATAGTTGAGGAACTCAATGTATGCCTACTGGCAATTTAAACAAAAAACTATATATGTATATACCAACAAAATTAGTCAAAAATGTTAAAAAAGACAAAAGGGGAGAAAAAATATGCTTTAAAATGTGTAAACATCCTTATTTTCTAAATGCAGTATACTATGGACATTCCATCTGTAACGCTATTTCAGTATGACTCGGCTTATCTGGCTTTTTATTACAAACACGCCCTTTATTTGCTTACTGGTTCAAGGTGAATTGCCAAATAGATCAATTTGTAGTTGTGTTTACACGTAATTTTGTCTATCTCTAAGCCTCACTTGAGAGGGTTCAGCGAGTCGTGTGATTCAATAGACAGATAAAGCAAATAATAGATGTATTGTGTCGTGTCTGTTATCTTATTATTATAATTACAAACGGATCAAAAGTTATAATAATCGAAGTCAGTTTTAAGCCGCGTCTTCACTAAAGTTTTGTTGCCAACACAGCAGTTGGAAACAATACTTGAAACAATATCGGGAATCGTGTTTCCTTTTGCGGCGGCAACATCAAAGGAATACGCTTGTTGCAAACATTTGTTCCCTCGGTGGAGACGCTTGTTGGAAACAGTTGGAAACATAACTGTTGTCTTTTTGCTGGAAAAGAGGCATTCTGTTTTAGTCCTCACGGGTGACAACGCATCTGCATTTTGATTCGCAAACGAAGATAGATGTAGATGTATATGGGCCACAGCAACCACTTACCATCAGGTGGACTGTGTGCTCGTTTGTCACCCTATCCTATAAAAAAATGTACCGTAATGCGAACTTATTTTGTTTATTGATAGTGAGTAGAGTGAGAACTATATTTATTAAAAAAATGCCTTTCACACGACTGCTTTAGGCAACGCGCTTCTACGCGCGTTTTTCGGTGATACAAATGTTAAGGTCTGCCCAAAAGTCCATTTGCAGCGTTGATGCTTCACGTTCGTAAAACGAGCTTTGTATGTATGTCGGCTAGCGAATACCGAAAGATCGCTTTATAAATTAAGCGTCATCGATATCCGATATTGAACCACATTGAACAATTTTTTGGGATTATTTACTGCATACCGCATGTCCTTGCTTCTTTGTTGTTACTGTTACAAGGCACTTACGTATGTAGATACATAATAGAAATAATAAGTGTGTCACTTAGTGTCCTAAGTGCTTAAGTACTAATTTGCACAAACCGTTTCTGGAAAACTATCTAACTTAGCTTATCTTCCTATTACGTTTTTTAGGATTTTTCCCGCAGTTTTGTGTGTGTCAAGTAATGCACTTACGAGTTGTATTAACCACTGTTTTAACCGACTTCAAAAAGGAGTTGGTACTGAATTCGGCTGTATGTTTTTTTATGCGTGTTTCCTCATAAGTTTTTTTCTAGTTGAACCGATTTTGATGATTTCATGTGGTCCCATATAAATTTGATCAAGGTCTGACCAGCAGTTTTTGAGTTATCCTTCATAATTTATATTGAAGTCGGTTGTACAATTTTTTTTTAATTTTACCACTTGTGCACCAGTAGTGAATAGTGAATACTAAATAATAACACACCTGTAGTTGTCAGTTGTTGTTTGTTCTTCCTCGTTCCAGAGTTATTTCTATTGCATCATATGCAGCATTGTACACCTATCCGCATAGGACGCACCGTGTAAGGACTTCAAAAAGAGTCACGAACGGTGCTGACAAATGTGTAAAAAAAAAACGCATTTATAAGTATATTAGCGAAACGTTTTTAATCGTACTGTTTATATCTTATAACTTGTTATTTAGAATTAAACATTTTATCTAAAATCTATAATTTAACGCTTCCGTGACGCATTAAGTTGTTGCGATGAGGGTCGCGGGTTCGAATCCCGTAAAGAAGTATTTGTATAAATATTTGTGTAACCACTTGCAAATGTTTCTGTTCTGGATGTTTGTCCTTGTGTAATTTATGTATGCTGTAAACTACCTCCACGAAACAGGAGAAAATCCTAGTTTTAATAGTATAACATTCTATTCCTAATAACGAAAACCTCAAAAATTCATGATTATTACATGTAAACAAAGATTGATGTACACTTTTTCTATATGGTTAGGTATTTTCCTTATAAAAATGGTGCTTAAGAGGAGTTATCACAGACTAATAGACGCGTATTGTAAACACGAGTTCGTTCAACGTTAAACAAATTCCATTACGACTAGACGCCGGTGTTCTGAAAGTTTGCCGAGTTTTAAATTGCCTGACGAAGCTAGGGTTACTATCTATAAAATAGGAAAACCGGGATATTCTCAATTGAGTTGAGATAAAGGGGTTTGTTCTTTTTTCATCATATATAATTTTTAAACGTGGTAAAGCCATGCTGCAGATATATTAATTGCATTGCATTTTGAATCGCAAACGAGGGTAGATGTAGATGTCAATCACTTACAATCAGGTGGACTGTGTGCTCGCTTGTCACCCTTATCCTAAAAAAAAATATAATGATAAATATAGTTATGTCGAGTACGTTACTCCCTAATGAAAAATAAATAATTAATCAACATTATAATGTAGATGTCTTCAAGGTAAGAGCTTTACCATCTTGGGCTGCATCACTCACGTACCATCAAGTGGGATAGTAGGCAAGCATTAGTTCATAGTAGCTAATAATTATATATAACTTTTAACAAAAAGTAAATACCTACTTCAAATTGTTTAAAAAGAAGTTATCTTGTTACTACCCTTAGGGGTTAATTGATGGAGAATTTAATTAAAAAAAAAGAATTATAAAAATTGGCCAACAATCTGTGAAGATATCGCGTAACATACACACAAAAAATATATACAGTCGTCAATTGTGAACCTCCTCCTTTTTCAAGTCTGTTAAAAATTACACATCTGTTCAGTTTTCATTGGCTTTTACCACTTCATGCTTTCGCCTCTTGTAACACTTGTGTATTTATTTTGTATATATATATATATTCGTTTATTCCGTTTTTATTAACTTACTTTTTTGTTTGTTCCGGTACAAATTTTGCGATTGATTTTAAACTAACTTTCCGAAGATCTAGAAACTTGATTCTTTAAATATAGCTCTTGCCTGTCTGTCTGTTTGTTTTTCTGTCCCGTACAAATTTAGCAATCGATTTCAAACTATCTTCCCGATGAGTTAGAGATTTGAAACTTTAACTTTAGCTTAGAACAAGAAACGTGGTAAAAATGGTTGTCATTTTGAATTATTATTTCATACTAGCTGGTATCCTGCGCGTTTCTGCCACAGAAAATGTAATTGTTGAAATATCGTTTTAAATTTGGAAAAGTTATATTGTTTAATTAGGAATGATAATATAATGAAATATAATTGAATGATATACCTATAACTTTCAAATAAATTTGTTGATACGATACGCGCGCCACCTATTGTAAGTTAATTGTACTATGCCTATAACCTCCGTGGCGCAGTGGCTTAGCAATAAGTTGCAGCACCAAGGGCCTTGGGTTCGATTCCCGCGCGGAGCAAGTATTTCTATGGCCTACAAATAATTGTTTCGGGTTTGTCCTTGTGAAATTTATGTATGTAAACTGTCCCGACGCTACAGGACAAACTCCTAGTGTAACATTATAAAAAAAAAACCGTCGCACAAGTGGAAGTAATAAGTTGACCTAGTTTTAGCGCAATCTGATGAACGGTATGGCAGCGCATAAATTACGAAGAAACAAAAATTAATTTTTATATATTAAATATAGTTCTTGTCAAGTTTTTTGAAGTGTTGTGATTAAATTATAGATATATCTATTCAAGTCCAAGTGTGTGTTAAGAAAGTGTTTAGTTTATTTACAGTTTTTAATTAGTATTTGTAAAATACTAAGTAGGTCTCTTGATTTAATAGGTACATATAAACCCCCTAGCCATATCAAAAATTCAACTGCTCGTCCGTCCGGACCATTTGTAGAGTTGTGTGTGAGTGCATGTCGAACGATACGATGCGCTTGTGTTCTGTATATCTAATCAGCGGACGGTTGGGTCGTTGAACCGCGATGGTATCCCGCCCCACGTGGATCTGAAACATAATTTATTCATGTTACGAATCTGCTCGTTGGTGTGACCCTAGCAATAACAGAGTCGAACAAGATTTAGAATTATTTTTTATTACGTGGTAGAGCCACGCAGCAGCGCTATATTATGGTTGTAACATGAACGGGGCGGCTCAATCGGTGTAGGACCACGTTCTCACAGAATACCAGCATAAAATAGCAGCTTAATGCTGCTGTATTTCGTATGGTGAGTGAGGAAAACCGGAGACTCTTTTTAAAACTAGGCATTTCATCTCAGTCCTCAGGGGTGACAACGGATCTGCATTTTGATTTTTAATAGAGGATAAACGTAGATGACTATGAGCTGCAGCATCTACTTACCATCAAGTGGACTGTGTGCTCGTTTGTCACCCTTTTTCTATAAAAAAATTTTCCTTGACTGGCTATAATATATGGAGTGCTTTGGCAATGTAAAATATTATACAATTTCTGATTCTGTCTAGTGAGTCTAATAGAAAATTTAATAAAAGAGACAGAAATCATTTCATTCTTTCTTTATAGAACAGATGAATTCTTCAAGTGCCAACCATACCTGCACCCGGTGCATCCTACTTATCAACGAACAGGGATTTAGCGACATATAAATGACGGCATATATTCACTCAAAAATGAAAATTCTTAATCTAATATTAAGTTTCTTTGCTTGAAGTTAGTTGCTTGTGTCCATGTGCTCCAGCAGCTGTATACCGTCATGTGAACTGGAAGCTTCTCTCAATATTATGTAGAAAAGGACCAAGAGGCTGTGCTGACTGTCTATTTCTGTCTCGCTCACACTTCAAACTAAACCACACTAGTGCACAGCTTTGTGGCAGCGAAAACGAGTAAGATGATGATACCAACCCAGATGGACACCTAGGGGGAAAAGGAACCCTACCATCTAGGTCTTTATATACCGTATAATGTGTTCTCTTTCATTGACCAGTTTTTACGCACTCCCCAACGTGTAAGCTCTATTTTCGAAGACCGAAACAAAAAAACCGTGTAGTGACGGTGCAAGAATATCCACTAGGTATGCCATGCTTACGGTGTCGTAAGAGGCGACGGAGGGAAACAAATCAGGAGATGGGCAGTAGCGTCTTCCTAATAACAAGTATAAATAAACAACTGCGTTTGTCAACCCGTTTGCCTAGCGTGGCAACTATAGCAAATATCCCTCCTATGAGGTAATCTATGGGGAAGACCTGTGTTCAGAAGTGGGCTTTAATAGGCTGTAACGGTAACGGAACTAATGAATAATATTTAAAAGGCGAAAATAGCCGGGGTTAACCTGTGACCACAGGGCGTCAAACGCTAAGTCCCCTGTGACCAACTCCGGTTGCTGTAAAGCATATGAAACGTTTGTTATATTCTTAATGCGCAATGTGGTTTTCTAGGTCTTTGTTAATAATCATTCTAATTGATTAAATTCCTTTTCTAGAATACACCTACTTTTCTCTTAGTGTGAATTTTCTCCTGTATCTTAGAACCAGTTTATTTAGTTTATAAATCACACAAGGACAAACATCCAGACCCGGAGCAATTATTTTTAGGCCATACAAATACCTCTTTGTACCGTTCGGGATTCTAACCCGCGCCCTCTGTACCGTAACTCATTACTAAGCCACTGAGCCTGGGAGCCGTCAAACTGTGGTATCACTCGTATTTATGATTGTTAACTTGAATAAATACATCACTTGAAAGAGTTCAGTCAGAGTCACGTCAAAATAAAAATAAAAGTTTGTTACTTAATACCAGAAGACCATGACGAGGAGACGCTGACCACATGTATTAATTAGTCTATTTACGTTAATCCATGTGAGTCAGGACAGATGGGCCAGCCCGTTGCAATTACTCATCGGTGCATCAGATATTTGGCAGCATATTACGTTCTATTCTTCACGATGACGCGTCAATCACACGGAGATCGAATATCGATTTAATGTTTTTTTGCTTCTGAGTTTTTATAGCTGACGATGTTTATCATATCTGTGTAGATATTTTAAAGTTTTATACTGCGTTTAGTTACTATTTTCAGTTCTGCATAAACATATTATGGATTTTGATATCCCCTTACTTCTTTTTGCGCGTCATGTTTTCTTGATTAATAAATGCAAATTTGATAAGGTATGAAGTTCAGTCTAAATTATAAATAATAATAAAAAAATACTTAAATAGTTAACGAAGGCACATTTTAACTATTATAATCCAGTGCTTTACTACTATCCCACCTAGTGATAAGTGTGGTGATGCAGCCGAAAATTCTAAAACATAGTATAACATAAACCTATTCATTCTTGACTTATGGACATACGTGTGCGTATGTCCACATTGTCATTTAGAATATAGAACAGAGGAGCCGTGAGGTCCTCTCCTCTATATCATCTGGTATATAAATTTAAATCCAATCTTGAGCTGTTAATAGTCGAATACCCTAGTACCGAGTGGTGCTGTTGACAATTTTAACGGTGCACATTTTATTAAACTGTTTTAGTTTTATGTAGGTATATATAAGTAAATAAAGTCTAAAACATCTCACTGCTGGCTATGGCTTTCTTTCGTTTCTGAGAGGGTTTTGAAGCAATTAGACTTTTATCTATTCTAATATAATAAAGCGGAAGAGTTTTTTGTTTGTTTAAACACGCTAATCTCTGGAATTATTCTTACTTTTTAGTCCGATTTGAAAAAATATTTTTGTATATTATATCCACATTAATAAGGAATAGTATAGGCTATGTAGCATTAGGCTACACCTCTCAGCTAGCCTTAAATATTTATTTGTGTGAACCTGTCAAGCATCTGGTAACGGGCCTGCACGGAAGGTCGCCAGATACTGGCAGACGCTAATGTAAAAAATGATATACTTTTAATTTTGTATGCCAGTTATACCTATATAAAACTTAAATGTATCGAATCGTTATGAAATAAGATATTTAATTGTATATGAATCGCCCCATGAGAACCGAGAGAAACCAGCAGTGGACGCTTCTATTAGTTGAAATAAAATTAATGAAATACTTTTATCTATCGGCATATATACGTTATCGAGCGAATTTAAATTTTATCCACTCTCCCTCCCCCTCCCGAGTGAGCGTCACCCCCTCGCGCACCAGAAAATGTCCCTCACAAAATTCCCAATTTCTACTTTTAAAGAATAACGATACATAGGAAAAATAAATTATACCTCTTTTTAAAGAGCATATTCTCTTCTTTATTTTAGTCATACATATTTTGGCGGTAAGATGCAAAATTTTTGAGAAAACTAAGCTTTGAGCAACAAAATTGATAAAAGATAAAAAAATATTCATATTTCGTGGCAGTTATAGGCAACTATAAGTTATATTGCTTTTGTATGTAGGTATAAAAGGTTGATAGGAAATTTGGTAGAGCCATGCTGCAGTTATATTATGGTTGTAGCACGAATGGGTCAGCTCGACCGGGGAAGGACCACGCTCTCACAGAATACCAGCGTAAAATAGCAGCTTAACGCTGCTGTGTTTCGTATGGTGAGTGTAGAGAACCGGAGACCTTTTTACTGAAAACGAGGCATTCCATCTTAGTCCTCACGGGTGACAACGCATCTGCATTTTGACTCGTAATCGAAGATAGATGTAGATAGGCCTAGTTGTCTATAGGCCACAACAACCACATACCATCAGGTGGTCTTTGTCTTCGTTTGTCACCCTTATCCTATAAAAAGGAGGATCATTTCGTACCTACACACTTTTCATGTATCGTGTACGGTTCTCTTTAAAACTGAAAATACCACGCTTCGGGACATTTTGATACAACCCGGGTCGCTTACTTACTGTGAAGTTTATATATTTACGTATAATATATTTATATAATGGAACGGTAACCTAATTCAGTTACTTGTCTACTGAGTGAAGCCGTACCGTTACCAAGACTTTGTAAAAATTGCGCATAACGGGATTAGAAATTTGCTTTTACTAAGTTGGGATGTCTGTATTCTGTAGTACAAGAAAGTTTAAAGTTTTAGATCATTTGTGTACTTATACTTTTTTAAGATATTTCAAAAACTGAAGAGACAATTGTTTGGCCATAGGAGGAAAGTACCAGCCGTAGCTTCGTATACAGCAGCAGGTAGACTAACTTGCATCTATTGTGGAAGAGGAATGCAAAATCTTGTCTTTGTTTTTCAGTTAGTTTTTAATTATAAAATTATTGACTTTGATCATCCTAATATAAAAACTATCATACCTTTTTTTTTTTTTTTTTTTTTATAGGAGAGGGGGCAAACGAGCATGCGGCTCACCTGATGGTAAGTGACTACCGCCGCCCATGAACAACCGCAACACCAGGGGAATTGCAGATGCGTTGCCGGCCTTTTAAAAAGGAGTAGGCTCTTTTCTTGAAGGTCCCTAAGTCGTATCGGTCCGGAAAAATCCCTGGTGGTAAACTATTCCACAAGGAAGTTGTGCGAGGAAGAAAACATCTTCTAAATCGCACAGTGGTGGACCGCCAATCATCCAGATGGTGTGGATGGTATCGGGAGTTCTGCCGCGATGTGCGTTCGTGAAATTTGGCGGCTGGGATTAATCCGAACAATTCCTCAGAGCACTCCCCATGGTAGATGCGAAAGAAAATGCAAAGAGATGCAACATCTCTTCGCAGTGCCAATGAATCGAGCCGATCGGAAAGGGCTCGGTCGTCGACGATTCGAGCCGCTCTGCGCTGGATGCGGTCAAGTGGAAGGAGCTGGCACTGGGGAGCCCCTGCCCAGAGATGGGAACAGTATTCCTAATTTTGTCATCAATAATTTTAAATATTTCAGATTTCCAGACTATATTACAATATAAATAATTCAATATATGCAATAAATATTGCATTGCTTGTAATTCGACACGCAATGAATTCCATATTGGTACGACTGTGAATTATATTGAATTAATCTTTGGCAGCCCTCAATGGATTACTTAGAATGGTGTTGCATGTATGAATACCGATCTAAGAGATAGCTTTAATTAAAGATCTATAATATAATGAATGAATCAATAGAAAAATCGAGTACGAATACCAAATGCATGTTATTAATTCACTGTACCTATAATACCTAATGAATTCACATCCATTTAGTAGGTACATTATGTTTATAGAACATTATATCTGTCCAACGCATTGCAATTTTAATAGCATTTATGGGTCACCTCATAGACAGACGTTCGGCCATCGAAAAAATATATATTTCCTTCTAATTTTAACACGGTTTTAGACTAAGTTTTAATTATAAATAATATGCCACATCCATAAAAAAGATTTTGTTTTGGGTAAACCAAATGCTTTTATCAAAAAAAGAAAAAAAGCAAATCCTCAGCTCAAAAGTTTTGTTTCGTCGTTTATGATACCGCTATTATAAGAATTAGAACGATTTGCCAGCATCAGCCTTTCCATTCAAATACAATGTGGGTATCTTCAAGAAAACAAAAATATTCTTTTTGTAAGCTAGTGCTAACTAGTATTTGCGTGAAATTCTTCTTAAATACTTATCAATTTTCATTATTCACTTAAGAATTGTTAAGGAGCATTAGGTAAGATACACATATGTAGGTGTCTCAAACCAACAAATAAATGTTGACAGAACGCTACGTACATTTGAAGAAACGCTGAAACAAAGTCGGAACCATGCTCAATTTATTGTAAGAACACGCATACGCACACATATACGTCTAAAATTGTTTGCAAGCTTGCAACCAACATGGGTGTAGGTTTATGTATTTGTGTTGGTAGTGAAGGATATAAAACTACCCCATATCGTTCCGTTGGTGTCTAAGAGGCGATAGAAGAAAACTGAAACTGGAGATAAGCAGCAGCATCTTCCTAACAACAACTCAACATAATTTAAAATTAAAATAAAAAAAGAACATCATCATCATCATCATTACAGCCCTTCACAAGTCCACTGCTGAACATAGGCCTCCCCCAAAGAATGCCACAAAGCACGGTCCTGAGCCATCTGCATCCATCGACTTCCTGCATATCTTACCAGGTTGTCACTCCATCTAGTGGGGGGACGCCCTACACTTCGCCTGCTGGTACGAGGCTGCCACTCGAGAACCTTTCTTCCCCATCGGTTGTCGGTTCTTCGAGCTATATGGCCGGCCCATTGCCACTTCAGCTTACTAATCCGTTGGGCTATGTCGCTCACTCTAGTTCTACTGCGGATATCCTCATTTCTGAGTCTATCACGCAGAGAAACTCCGAGCATAGCTCTCTCCATAGCTCGCTGAGCGACCTTGAGCTTCCTCATCCGGCCAGCAGTGAAGGACCACGTCTCAGTTCCGTATGTCATCACTGGCAACACGCACTGGGTGTACAGTCTCGTTTTCAAGTTTTGAGGTATACCTGACGAGAAGATGTGCCGTAATTTCCCGAACGCTGCCCAACCGAGTTGAATCCGTCGATTGACCTCTCGGTCGAAGTTGGACTTACCTAGTCGGACTATTTGTCCCAGGTAAACATACTCGTCAACAACTTCGAGCTTAGTGTTCCCAACAACTACCGGCATAGGTGTGACATGGACATTCAACATGATCTTTGTTTTGTCCATGTTCATCTTAAGACCTATCCGTTGGGAAACACTATTGAGGTCATTGAGCATAGTGCTTAGGTCCTCCAGCGATTCTGCCATAAGGACTATATCGTCGGCAAATCGAAGGTGAGTGATGTACTCGCCATTGATGTTGATACCGTATCCTTTCCAGTCCAGAAGCTTGAAAACATCTTCCAATACAGCGGTAAAGAGTTTCGGGGATATGACGTCACCCTGTCTTACACCTCTCTGCAATTGGATAGGTTTCGTACTCTGGTTCTGTACTCGGATAGCCATCGTAGCCCTACTGTACAAGCACTTCAACACTTCGATATACCGACAGTCAACTTGGCATCGCTGAAGGGACTGCAGCACCGCCCGAATTTCGACGGAATCAAAGGCTTTCTCATAGTCCACATACGCCAGACATAGTGGCAAATTGTACTCCTCGGACTTCTGTACAATTTGCCGAAGGGTATGTATGTGGTCTATGGTGCTAAAGCCTTTTCGGAAACCGGCTTGTTCGGGAGGCTAGAAGTCGTCAAGTCTGCGCGCGAGCCGATTCGTAATGACTCTCGAAAACAGCACGTAGACGCGGCTCAGAAGGGAAATCGGTCTGTAGTTCTTCAAGAGAGCGTTGTCGCCTTTCTTGAAGAACAAGACCACCGCACTTCTGCTCCACGCCTCCGGTGTAATGCCACCATGGAGGATGGAATTAAAGAGCTTCTGAAGGACTTCAAGTACCGGTTTTCCACCCGCTTTCAGAAGCTCCGCTGTAATTCCATCCTCGCCTGGGGCCTTGCCGTTTTTAAGGTGCTGGAGAGCCATTCTAATCTCGCTCAGACTGACGTCCGGGATATCATCGGAATAATGTCGGATAAGACTCGCTCTTGGATCGTTACTCACACTTGCGTGCGGCTCCAACGATGACGTGTACAGCTGCCCATAGAACCTCTCAATCTCACTCAAAATCTCAGGTGCCCCGGAAACGATGCTGCCACATTCTGTCTTCAGCTTTGACAGTTGGCTCTTTCTGGCAGACAGATCTCTGGCAAAGACTTTAGAACCTTGGTTCCGCACACATGCACACAACATGCGTGAGTCTATTTTCTGTGATGTTTACGTTGTTAGCCTATGCGGCTCTTACAGCTTCATCGGACACAGGGCTCGCGGCCTGAACATGCGTGAGTGTCGTGGAACACTCTGTTGGAACAAAGTACCTTTCGTAGTATATTATTATTGATAAACGTATTATATTATTGAATAACCAGTACAAATAAATGAATTACTAGCGTTTATTAAAATGAAGCGTCATTTAAAACAAACAACTATAGAGAGGGTCGTGACGGAAAAATCTTACACATTTTGTCGCCTAGCCCCCATCCGCCAAATACGTACGTATAAAGAACTGCGTTCCAAAAATTTTGGACAAACCACTTCAATATAAATTATTAAGAATAACTCAAAAACTATTGGTCAGGTCTTGATCAAATTTATATGGGCCCACATGAGAACACCAGCTTTCAGATAAAAAAAACCTCGGAGGGTACCGAACAAATCCATAGGTATATAAGTTTAAAATTATTACAAATATTTTTGTTATATGATGAAACTAAAAATTTATGCTCTTCGCAATTTTTCCTTTATCTGTACTATAACGCGTTGCTTCGTACCAAATTTTAAGATTCTGAGTTCACGGGAAATACCCTGTAGGTTTTGATTCCCTTGCTAATGTCGAAACTTTGCGGCATAAACGGCTGTATCTCTTGATTGCGTTGGCTTACAAGTTTGATTTTTTTACAGCTCCAAGGGAGTATTTGATATAAATTTCAGCTTGATACCTCCACGCGTTCCTGAGAAAAAGGGTCTTGACAGACAGACAGACAGACAGACAGACGGACAACAAAGTGATCCTATAAGGGTGCCGTTTTTTCCTTTTGAGGTACGGAACCCTAAAAAAGAATCATCGAAATCGCTTCAGCCAGAAAAAAGTTATGAGGTAACACAC
Organism: Parnassius mnemosyne; assembly: GCA_963668995.1. Classification (NCBI taxonomy): domain Eukaryota; kingdom Metazoa; phylum Arthropoda; class Insecta; order Lepidoptera; family Papilionidae; genus Parnassius; species Parnassius mnemosyne. The sequence goes on from CAVLGL010000093.1 coordinate 12,178,871, forward strand.
ATAAAAAAAGAAAAAAAAAACAGTCGAATTGAGTACCTCCTCCTGTAAAAACTGGGGTTACCAACTCGCCTGTTAAAAACGCAAAACTATATTTACCAGTATTAATGTATTTATATTGTTTTAATAATATGTTTATAGACAGTGTCATTGCAAGGAGAAACGCAATGAACGCGATTAGGTTTAATCGCAGTTTGCGGACACTGTACAGTTACAGCTAGTCGTAATTGAATGCAATTCTTTACGGTTACATTATTTGTAGTCGCACGTCTAATTTAATTTGAACGTTTCTCTTCTTTAAATTAAAAAAATAAATTAAAAACCATTGGCAAAAGTGTCAAGAAACCACACCAGACCTGTATAATTTCTTTTTTCTGGCTATAGACTGAAAAATTCGATTTAATAACAACTTAGTTATGATCAAATATATTATCATTAACTTGCTTTCTTGCCTGTTCGGTACACATACGTGGTTGATAATAACTACATGAGAAGTCGCTGCAAAAGTATTTTAAAAATACTTTTTTTTTAAAAACTATGTATCATTTCGCAGTCATCACATCGTTTTCTCAGTGCAGCGTATCGCTTTGCCTATTTGAAAGTTAAAACAAAACTAATAACATTGCTTACGTTTTTTTTTTAGTAATTGAAGCTGGATATATATTTAATTTATCCAATGGATGATATTAATGTATTATTATTATAATATCTAATGGAGATATGTTTACTTTTTAATGTAAGTGCATCTTCTTTTTTTTAAACACTACATCATGTTTTCCTAAAATTTATCTAGATTTCGGCCTTAACTCGTGTGGAATTTACACATAACAAGTGGTCAAAACCCGTAAGACTGCGCCCAACATTGGTCAAGTAAAATATACGTACCGTAACTTGATTTATCTCTGCCAAATTTTAATTAACTCTCTTAAGTCCTTTAAGCTACAACCATCCAAACATACAAACTTCACGTTTATAATATAGATAAGAAGACAAGTTGCATCATTACTAACTACATAACCACATGTGAACTAATCCTAGAGGCCTCTGTAACACGCGATCGAGTGACTGTGGCAATTATTTGTTTGCGATCGGGATGTGGAAGTTTTCATTACACTACTACCGTCTTATTACAAAAGGTAGTTTATAATTAGTCACAGGTTTAAAGAAGTCTGTTTCAGTAAAAAAGACTTGTGGCTAAAATATGACAACTAGAATATAAAGTGTAGGATTACCAAAATACCAAAATTAAATACCAAATTCACGAAAAGTGAAGCCGCCGAAAAGGCTAAGGGACTTTCTTCGTGACAAAGGACTCTTCTTAAACCCAAGACCATCAATAAAGCACATTAATAATAAGATATATATATATCAGCTTAGTGCTGCTGTGTTTCTTATGCTGAGTGTATTAAACCAGAGACCCTTTTTACTGGAAACATCTTAGATCTCAGGAGTGACAACGCATCTGCATTTTGATTCTTAACTGAAGAAAGATGTTAATGGGCCACTAAAATGGAATGCCTCGTTACCAATAAAAACGGTATCTGGTTCTCTCTGCTCACCATACGAAGCATAAGTAGCATTACCTTGCTATTTTATGGTATTGTGTGAGAACGTGGTCCTTCCCCGGTCGGGCCGACCCATTTGCATAGCAGGCATAGTGTTGCCACAATGTGTTTCTACTATTAAACTAAAGTAAATGTAACACAATTAAATATATATACAATTTTTTTTAAATATTAATGTAATCGCAATTAACGCTTTTTGTGTGAGTACTCAAAAGACGATGCCTTTCATATTGAAAATCGCATTCTATTAAAAAAAATGTTGAATGTCTTAAGTACCTATCTATACAAATAAATAAAATTGAAGTGTCTGTTTGTAATGTCAAAATAACAGCTTTTTTACTATATGCATATGAAATTATATACGGTACTTATAACAAAAACACAATTTTTAAAATTTTTGTGTGTCACTCTTTCTGTCTGTCTGTCTGTTTGTTGCGGCTAATCTCCAAAAGGACTGAACCGATTTTGACAGGATTTTACCTGGTAGATAGCTGATGTTATAAGGAGTAACTTAACCTCACAGAATACCAGCGTGAAGTAGAAGTTTACTGTCTCAACATGGTAGTGGAATTAAATAAAAGACTACCCCAGGAGGGTACCAGCACCCCTGGAGAATCCCTCGCTGAGCATCCACGACCAAACTACTTCACTCCTGAGCGTGGGTGCACAGGCTGCCCCGCGTATGCTGGGGGCGGGGGGGGGGGGGGGGGGGGCAAAATTCCGCTCGCGACTAATGCTGCTCGGGGCAAGCGGAGCAATACAACCAAGGCGACCCCTGTCACGCTATCCGTGAATTTTTGCAACATTAGGGGACTTCATTCCTACCTTAACGCTGTCCATTACTATCTAGAGACGGCGAAGCCGGCCTTTCTCTTTTTAACCGAGACTCAGGTGTTCTCTCCGGCTGATACTTTATATCTCTCCTACCCGGGGTACAAATTGGAACACTCCTTTGTGCCCCGGGCAGGAGTTTGCGTAAGGTACGGACCTGTCCATCCTATGGCTGCGCGTAGACAGCGACGACCATCCCCGCGTCTACGGGTGCCTCTATAGGTCCCATAGCGAAAAACCTAGCTCTAAAGAACCCCTTTGTCGTATCTCCTCAGTTTCAAGGCACTCCCCTTGCTGCCTCAGCTAGTATCGGAATACTTGGCGTCGACATATTGAATAGTGTGCAGTTTCGTGGTCACTTGGAAGGGAAGGCCAAATTGGCCTCTAAAAAGCTTAGCGTGCTCAACAGAGCGAGACAGTGTCTCATGCCGGCACATCGCTTGCAACTTTACAAAGCGCAAGTTCGGCCCCACATGGAATACTGTTCTCATCTCTGGACCGGGGCACCCCAGTGCCAGCTCCTTCCACTTGACCACATCCAGCGCAGAGCGGTTCGAATCGTCGGCGATCGAGTTCTTTCTGATCGGCTCGATACACTGGCACTGCGTAGAGATGTTGCATCTCTTTGCGTATTTTATCGCATCTATCACGGGGAGTGCTCTGAGGAAGGCGCTCAATTTCATCATCGCACATCGCGACAAAACTCGCGTTACCATCCATACCATCTGGATGATTGGCGGTCCACCACTGTGCGATTTAGAAGAAGTTTTCTCCCTCGCACAACTTCCTTGTGGAATCAATTACCACCAGCGAATTTTCCGGACCGATACGACTTAGTAACCTTCAAGAAAAGAGCTTACACCTTTCGAAAAGGCCGGCAACGCATCTGCAATTCTCCTAGTGTTGCAGTTGTTCATGGGCGGCGGTAGTCACTTACCATCAGGTGAGCCGCATGTTCGTTTGCCCCCTCTTCTATAAAAAAAAAACTTAGGCTACTTTGATTTTAGAAAAACAATTAGGGTTCCGCGCAAAAGAATTAAAACCCATGAAATCCAATCGTAATAAATTACACGCGGGCGAAGTCGCGGGCAACAGTTAATTTAATAATAAATTCCATGTAGGTATCAAAAAATAGAAAGGCTTTGAACTGCCACCGCTGTAAATTAGTACCTATTAATTTGTGTTTATTAATCGATGGTTCGCCCTCGAACCCACCCCGGCCATTAGTCGCCACTCCGCCCTATTAGCCAAATTGGAATATGACATTCCTTTATGGAAATTGACTTTATTTTTTCACGTTCGTTTGATGAGCAATGGTTAAGGTATGATTCCGAACTCGGCTGCACGCAGCAGTGCTGCCGCAACACTATTGGTCCCCATATATTCTCTATCTATAGGTTTATATGAGATTACATTCCGAACGCGGCAGCATTGCAGCGGTAGCACTGCTGCGCGGCAGTGTCGTCGTACCGCTGCGACACACCAGTAGTGACGTATCCGTCGCAGCGTTATTGTCTATAAGTGAATGTTAATAAATAAATTTGCAATAAAAATATGAATTTCTCTGATTCAAAAGAGGAACAATTAGTTAACTTGGTTGGAATTTATGTCCAACCCTTTACGATAGCAGTCATACTAATTATCGTAATAATTTTATTAAAGACAATGTGTAAAAAATGGAAAGATATTATATCGAAGGACATCAATAAAACAAGTTATTCCTTTTTCAACAATATAAATAAAAGTTGGTCATCAATCTAAATCTTGTCAACCCAAAGCAACTGAATGAATACACAATAGCGCACCACCACGAACAAGGAAACACTGCCCCGCCTTGCTCGGAATCAGCGCGGCAGGCAGCACTGCTGCGCAGCACCACCATGGCAACACTGCTGCCGCAGCACTGCTGTTTACTCTCGAGATCGAAATCATACTTTTAGGCGCTGCACAAACGTAGACACTTTCTTGTCTTGTGTAGGATACAAGCTACCAGTGAATATTTTATTATCATATAATATATATGAAATCGGCCACTCCCTGCGCTGACGCTGACACTTTTTGCGTACTGTTGCTTCCACTTGACACATACCGACCGCCAATCAAAAAGTGTTCAAGTGTTCGATGTAGGTAACTGGAACTAAAAGTCGCCAGTTGAAGACACAAGCAACTTTGCAAATTTCCTTACAATTGTACGGCGCTGACATTGTCCTGAAAATATTGACGGCCACTACGTCTACGTCGACGTATAATCAACACAACTAGCAAAATTAAGGTTTCTTCATCGACATCCATCGTGAAACTGACGGAAAACAAGCAAGGAATTGTTACCAGTGACTAGAAGTAGCAACTGGTGACTGTCCGATTGCCACTACCGGACACAGCGACTAGGGTTTCCTGTGATGGTGCGCCGTGTCGGTAACAAAAAGTGTCCACGTATGCGCAACGCCTTAATGTGAAATATTGGTTGTTTCGGTTGTAACCAGTATTAAGTGCGATAGCATACATTTTATTGTGAGGTTGTAATGTCTTAAAAATAAAATCCCGCTGGGTTTTTTGGCTAGTTCTTCCCAGGACGGAGACATGTTCCAAACTATCTCTATCTCTACATACATCTATGAAAATGAATTGCTGTCCGTTAATCTCGCTAAAACTCAAAAATGGCTCGACCGAATTTGAAGAAATTTTTCGTGTGTTCGAATGGGTCCCTGGATGGCTTAGATTCAAAATTTTAAACCCGTGAATCGGAACAGGTGGCGCTGTTGTCGAGATCCAGAAATCACCCGTGCGAAGCTGGGGCGGATCGCTCGCTAGTATTGAATAAAAATTATTTTATTCTTTCGTTTATTAAAAAAATTTAATAATATTTTTATCGTTGTAGTTACTGAGATAAGCGCTGGCCTTAAAATTTTATTGTATTCGAGCTAAACGAACTACTATAAAATTCATCCAACGGCACCAAATAAATTGTTAATAGCAGTTTTAAGTGCTTCTTTAACACCTGCTTGTCGCTGAATGATCAAGCAGCGTATAAAAACCGGTAAGTCTGAGACTGGATAATTACATTTTGAAGAAATGTGAATCCGCGTAACGCACCGCATAGCGCTCTGCATGCTATGTACCTATACTATATACTAACTATGTACCTATACTTGAGTCCCTGGCTGAGACATATACTCTATTTAACAAAAAAATTATACAGAATGTTATTGCATCGGATACTGTTATTGCGATTTAATCCCCTTTGTACCTATATTTTGATTAAGTACTTTAATATCTCCTATAAATAATAATAGCTTACGAATTCCCAATACTTATTTAATTTGACAAAATCAACGTGATATCTCTAAGCCAATTTTAGAAGACATCTCTCGATAATTGAGAAGATTTTGCGTTCTTACTAATTGAAAAGTTGATTAGCTACCAAAGTTTGTGTAAGAGAAAAGATTAAACATTTTACTTTCACAAACCTTCATAAACATTTTCTATCTTTTTTTATTTCTTTCTTTCAAAGTTTGTGCATAATCTTATACGATACACAGTGGTGATATAATAGCTTTACTTATGTATGAGTACGACGAGGAATAAAGGTAAATACAGATTATTTACTGTCTAGGAAACTCAGGTTAATGATTCATAGTAGATTGGCATACATATAGTCTGTTTGCTTATTGGATACGGTGGCCTTTGTGTCGCGCTGCCGCGACATCAAAGACGCCGCATGCGGTGTACACCCGCAGGAGAATTTTACATTCGAAAACAAAGCGCCGCGCCGTAGTGAAATGTTCTTTGCTACCAAATTTGTCTTTATTATTTATATTCGTATTTTATTACAATACCATAAGAAAAAAATAGTATTTTATTTTATTCTTAGAGTAGAAAAACATTTATATAACAAACACAGTAAAAAAAAATAATAAAATAAAAGTAAAATAATTTGCGTCTTCGGGTGTACTCACTCACACTATATTAGCGAACAGACTATACATACGAACAAAAAAATTCCTTTGGCATTACAATCTGCGTTTATTTGTGATAAGTATTACCGACTGTAGATAATAACCAGAAAAGTTAGTAAACACATTTATTACGGCGTGAGTATGTAGTGGAGCTTCTTTCCAAGGTTGTACACTACGTCAATGGTCGCCTACCGTCTCGCCGGCCGCAGGTGAGCGCTGACTCACGCCTTTATAAACAGATACCACTATCGTATCGCACTCTTTTATTAGCAACGGCCCGTAATTAATGCTTAAGTACTCATATGGTTGAGTCATTCAGTTATACGATAATGATACCCGCCAAATTAGGGCGCCTCGGATAGTTATTTAATTGTCGTAACGAAACTCGTATTTTGTTTATTTATTGTTTCAGGCGAGTAAAATTTTGTTTGCGAGCAAGTTCACGGCCGTGAATGTTAAATTAAGGTAGAAACAATTGGTATGGATAAAGCAGGGACAGTAGTAGTAACCGTGTAGTGGCGGTGTAAGAATATCCACTACCCCATATCCTTCCGTGAATGTCGTAAGAGGGAAACAAACTAGGACTACGCAAGAACGCAACTAAGCAACAGCGTCTTCCTAATATCAACTTAATTGAAATAGAAACAATTGTTTTGGCTAAAGGAGGAGTAGTAGTAGTAACCGTGTAATGGCGGTGTAGGAATATCCACTACCTCATATCATTCCGTGGAAGTCGTAACAGGGAAATAAAGTACTACTAAACTAGAAAAAGAGCTTGCCAACCCAAGCCAAACCACGCGTGGCAACTATGGCAAATATCTCCCCTATGAGGCATTCTATGGGGTGACCTATTTTTAGCAGTGACCTTTGATAGGCTGTAATGAATGAATGAATGAAAAATAAGGGACAACGAATGGTTATTTATATTTTTTTTACATCCGACCGAAGAAATATAATATATTCAAATTTTTTATGTATTTCGAAATAAAATTAACGAGATGGCGTTGTTGACGGTGACCACACATTAGGTCAGGCGGACAGATCAAAATCTAAAAGGTTCCGCTTTGATAACAGTTTAGTCTTAGCTCTGGCTTGCAGTCCAGTCAATAAATCTTTTAATTTGGTCCGCTTTACATATGAGCGGCTTTACTAAAATATGGTTTTATCAAGTGTTTGTGTTCTGTTAGTAAGTTACAAATGGTTACACGGTGTAAAAATAATGCACGTGTTGTTTTTTTTTATACCAGGCAATATTCACCTTTTCATATTAAATATATCTTAGTATTTCATTGTTTTGGCATTAATCGTTCTTGCACAAGTATTTTTATAGAATTAGGACAGACAAAAACACAATACATTATACAAATAGAAAAATATGTCGTAACACCGTAATAATTTTTATAAAACTATGTTTTTATTTCATAATAAAGATATCTTCCAGTTGAATGTAGGCAGACAAATTAATTTAATCTATACATATTATAATAAATCTGTAGAAAAGTCGTGTTTGTAATTCTTCAAAAAACAAGTCCAGGGGACTAAATAAAGGTTACTGAAGCCAATTTAGTGGTTTTTATAATTTTTGTCTGTCTGTGTATTACCGATTCACGCAAAAACTAGTAACCCGTGGCAACATATAGGCTACTTTTTATCCGATTACGGAACTTAAAAAAGAAGGTTAAGTATTTATCTTCCTCTAAATATTTTTTCTTATTATATGTATATGATTATGTTAATTAATAGGCGGGATGACAGATGTTTTTTTTAATAAATGTCATATTTGTAAATAAAGTTTAAAACTAGTTTCAACCTTTGCATGACAATTTGAAACTTCGCTGACGATATACGTTGTAATTATCAAAACATTTCCATCTATTATCAAATTAAAAAAGACTACTTATATTTTGTTATTTTGCTTTTAGTAACTAATACATTAAATAATATAAATAACTTACATTTATATGTTTAAATAATTAAATTTATAAAATTTTTAATCGTTATTTAATTTTAAAAGTGTAATAATCAAAATTTTAAAAATATTAGATAATAGTGACATCTATCAAACGTATGAAAATTGATATTTTTTTGAATTAAAAAACATATTAATTTTCATACATTTGATACTATATCTGTATGTAAACTGATTAAAACTGGTCTGTCTGCAATTATTGCAAAATTCTCATTAAATCATTATTTCGTGAAATGGTGTCATTTCATGGTATTTATCACTGCTTAGCCAAATCAATAAATAGAGATCGTTTAAGGATATTAATAATTAAACACAACATCGCTATTTCATGATAATACGGTCATATCGTCAAATAGTTTTTACCGCTGGCGGCGCTGATAGCGTGTTTTTTAACAGAAACAGATTTTAACAGATACATCACTTTATGCCTTTATGAGCCAATCGCACCCCAACCTTCTATAGCTAATTAATATTACTAAATAGTATAGTTTTGACTTTCATAATGTTAATGTAATATATAACTGATAAAATAAAATTTTAGAATGCTACTGAATAGTTATTCCTGCAGCATCAAAAATTAAATTACTAAGACCGGTGGCCATTATCGGGTAATTTACCACGTTAGGCAAAATGGCTAACAACACTGCTATACACAACACGTGTGTTTTGTGTGCACAGTATCCAGTACTGTGTACACAAAACTGAGATTAAGAGAGAAGCTCTTTAGTTGAATATATTAGGTGTCTGTCGGCATAGGTTTCATTGTACTAACTTCATATTATGTTATCACGTTATCTGATGTAAATAATTGAAAATTGAGTGCATTGTGAGATTTTATCTTTATTTAACGTAATAGTTCGTGGCGTCGTTGGGTTTCTAATCACTAGCTAGATATGGTCAACAATCGTACAAAAAAGTTTTGCTTCAGTTTTTATGAATTTTATTTAAACAAATACGGGAGCTGTGTAGCTCGCCGTGTGATTTCATCACGGTAAGACAAGCGAGGAAAACTTTTTTTATATGATAGTGTGCCAAACGAGCACACAGTCCACCTGATGGTAAGTGGTTGCTGTGGCTCATAGACATCCACATTTATCCTCGTTTGCGAATCAAAATGCAGATGCGTTGTCACCCGTGAGGACTAATTTCCAGTAAAAGGGTCTCCGTTTCTCTACACTCATCATATGAAACACAGCAGTGTTAAGCTGCTATTTTACGCGGGTATTCTGTGAGAGCGTGGTCCTTCCCCGGTCGAGCCGACCCGTTCGTGCTACAACTATACTACTAATATAGCTGCAGCATGGCTCTACGACGTATGAAATATTATGAATAATGAGCAACGAGTCCTTTGAGGATAAACAAATCCCTTATGCGAAATTTTATGTGTTAACTTACCACGTATCAGGTGAAGTGGTGAAGAATAACTTCGTGGCAAACCTAAATGTCTGAGTAGTTAAAAAGTCGTGGAAATGTGAAGACTGTTAATACGCATTGAAGGATTGCGGCATACTCTTTTCTGCTCTCAAAACACTATAGGTAATGAGGACCTTGTGCACAGAAGTGAGACGTATGTAAGCTGCTACTTTAGTTTTTATATCTTTAATGAGACTTATAAATCAGTTTGTCATTTAAGATTTTGTATTTTTGAGTTTTCATATTATCAGACAATTAATTTTCGATTTTTGTGACAGTCCTGGTTTCGTAGCTCATATGAGATATGTAAATGAACAGGCTGAGATTTTACTTAAACAAAGGTTTATTTTACTTGTCATAGACGGTAGTGAAACAGATCCAAACGTAAATTTCATAGTACATATTAAGCATTATTATATATTTTTACATATAATGTTAATGGCAATTTAAATTGTCGATTTACCACGTTCTCGGCGGTGAAAGAAAACCTGCATATCTGAGAAGTTCCCCGGTTGAGGTGATCGCGCATTGCCACTTTTTTGGCCAAAAGCTCTGTGGCCTGTACTCAGTAGTGACGTGTATGGTTGCTACTTTTTTAGTTTTAATGGCGCAATTATGCTGTTTTTATTTCATTCATATTTTCGTTACTACTTTTTGTTTTCACACTACAGTAAATATTAACGGTAGCAAAGATTCGAAAGAATAGAACTCATCATCGGTATCATTACAACCTATCAAAAGTCCACTGAACTGAACATAAGGCTCCCCATAAATTGTTAAATAGGCTGGATATTTGCTATAGTTGCAACACTTAGTAGGCGGGTATGCAACCGCAGCCTTTATTATTTTGAACTGATGTCAGGAAGATGATGCGCATTTCCTGTTTGTTTTCCTCTATCGCCTCTTAGGACATACACGGAACGATATAAGGTGGCGGATTCTCTTTCGCCACCACAACAAGGCGAACATTTTTCTGCTTCCGATCATGAGTTTAGTTCTACCCACCTTTAACCTTTAACGTGTCTAATTTTAACTTTTTTAATTCCTGACGTTTCGGGCACTTTAAAGAACCAATGGACACGGGGGGGGGGGGTCTGAGTTGTTTAAAGTCCTGATGTCATAGTTTACGAAGACTACAATCAAGTTGTAACTAATAATGTTTGGTCCGATCTATGCACGACGAGCTTACAGTATCTTGAAGTCTTGCAGTAGTATGCTTGGGTTTGGATTTAATTTTATTAATTACGGGGTCCTAAGTAGATGGTAGCACGAAGCCATCTTCTCTATTGAAGTTAGCATGTTTTTAATTTCAATAGCCTGAATCGGTGTTCTATTGCGAGGATTTGTTGTCTATCAGATCTGATATGAGGCTATCCATTAATCACGTGATGTTTTTTTAACACTTTTTAACCCCGCCCTCCACCTTGGTGATACGTGGTGAGGTTTAAGACTAACCCCTCCCCCACCCAAAATCACGTGTCTTTTTAGTACCTACAAAAATACCAACAAAGGTGTTTCACATCAGGAATATGATCTTTTACGCAAATTTTTATGGAACTTTCTTCTAAATATGTGTTTTGTACAACCCGCTTAAATAAAAGTTCAAATGTAACGTGATTTATTAAAATTTGTTTTATTACATGTAGTAGGTATTCATCATCATCAGAACTGTGTTAAAAAATTTTGAAGTCTACTCGAACGTATCAGAATGTATTTCATGGTGCCAATCTATATTAAATGAGAACAACGATATGAATTAAATACCGCATATATCATGATCATCATCATGATTTTGTAAAACTAAATTAACTTTAATAATGAATGAATGTAAAGAGTACTTAAATAATAATAGTAAATTTAACTTTCTTACAGATACGCTGGAAGACACGTCCAATATAAAAAATTGTAGATGTTTCTAGACATATGATATTAATGCCATTCTGAAAAACTTATTTATTCACGTGTTCCTGTAGCATATTATATCTATGCCAATTATCAATCGTCTAGGTCCAATAGTCTTTGGGAATTCAAAAAAATCTTTGACACACCGGCATAGAGACACAGACACCGAAGTGACTCTAAAGGTTATCGAATTTTGCTAAATTTGGCACGGAATAGCATTTAATGATGTTTCTAAATTAAAGACCACGCGAGCAAAGCCGCGGGTAAAAAGATAGTAATTAGTAATCTTGCATTGTCACGAGAACTAAACGTGTGTGGCAAATTTTAGCCCGACTACTTCAGTGGAAGTGGTTGAAATATCGATTGCAAAATTCCAGGACATACATACAAGTGAAGTTAAATAAAAGCTTTTAAAAAACAATAGATACGTATTAACATAAATAATTCATATACATAATATGCGATTTAAGTACAAAATACATAAATATGTATATCTTTATATATAAAAATTACGTGTCACATTGTTTGTCCGCGATGAACTCCTAAACTACTAAACTGATTGCAATGAAATTTTGTACACTGTGTGCAGTTTGGTCCAACTTGAGAGATAGGATATTTTTTATCCATATAAGTGACCCTCAATATGTTTTATTACGAATTTAAGATTTTTTATAGGACACAGGGTCGTTGGAAAGGGCAGAACAACGTCTGCCTGGCCAGCTAGTCTATATATAAAAATCAATTGCTTTCTCGCAAAATATCGAAAATGGCTGGGCCGATTTTGATGAATTATTTGTGGGTATTTGAGTGGGTCCCTGGATGGTTTAAGATTGGACCCGGTAGGTGGCGCTGTTGTCGAGATCCAGAAATCACCCGTGCGAAGCCGGGGCGGATCGCTAGTTTAATATATAATACATTTTCAATTTCAGTCAGTTATTGCATTTATGAGTAAACATGTGACACAACAATGATGTCCATTTGGACATGGCTATATATGAAAATTGTGCTAAGTATTGTCGATCGTGTAGTGGTGTAAGAATATTTACCTACTATCTTTATCGTCCCATTGGTATTGTAGGAGGCGACAAAGGGAAACCACCAGATGGACAGCAGCGGCTTCCAATAGCGACTAGAAAATTTAAAAAACCATAATTGTCAACCCGCTTGTCAAGCGTGGCAACTGTTGCAAATATCCCCCTTTGAGGCAGTCTTTTTGACGGCTCCGTGGCGCAGTGGCATAGCAATCAGTTGTTGCGCTGGGGGCCGTGGGTTCGAATCCTGCACGGAACAAGTATTTGTATGGCCTACAAATAATTGTTCCGGGTCTGGATGTTTGTCCTTGTGCAATTTGTAAACTGCCTCCACGACACAGGAGAAAATCCTAGTGTGGGGGTAACGTTTTTTAAAAAAATACCAAAAAAAATCTACGGGGAGATCAGCTGTATACTTTGATAGGCTGTAATGAATGAAATTATTGTCTTATCAACTTATCCTGAGAGTTTCGTAAAATACATCTAGTCGGTACTTTAATATAAACAAGCAAAGGTTATTTATGTTTTGAGTTATTTTTTTATATAGATTGACATTCCTTGTTAGCAATGCGTAAGGTGAGCCTAAGAATTCTCGCCAGATGGTCTTTGAAGCCTTAAATTAAAACCCTAGACTATGGCTGAGGCACTTAAACCAATTTTTCAACTCATGTGTTCAGTCAGAATGTCAATCTTATGCGGTTAAATATAGAGTTTATTTCCAACATGTGTTAATTTTGCCACGGGCAATGCGGCGGGCGCTACGGAGCGGCGGCGCTTCGTTTTGGCAAACAGCCCGGGGCGGAACCGCAGTATACATTCTTCATACGAGATCATCTCATCTCTTAAAATCTTCCTATTTCCACTCTGCTTTATGCACGGAAACAATACGCTCTTGTTGATCCAGCAATGAACTGTACACATATACATGTCTAGAAGTACATTGTAAGAGAGTTGACGGTAGTTGTCAACGTTATTACGATGGCACTTCGTTGTTTTTGTCAGCGCTATAAATAACATATTTCTTTGTAAATTTATTTGAATTTTAAAGGGATTTTAGAGATTTGCAACAAGTCTAAATTTACACCGTTACCGTTACAGCTTTTAAAGTCCACTGTTTAACATAGGCCTCCCCCATAGATTACCTAAAAGGATATTTGCCACAGTTGCCATTCTTGGCAAGCGGGTTGGCAACCGCCGTTTTTCATTTTTAGTCGTTGCAAGGAAGACGCTGATGCCCATCTCCTGATTTGTTTCATTCTGTCCCCTCTTACGACACCACGGAATGATATGGGGTAGTGGATATTCTTACACCGCCTCTACACGGTATTTTACACAAAATTGTATTTTTATTTTGAATGTAATCTATTTTTATTTACACCTATTGACACTGACGAGTTTATATAAGTTTTTCCCTGTTGGTATTTATTATAGTTATAATCTATAGTTTATAATATAATATACGAATAATAATGATTATTTTATAGGTAAATATTTTATTAGTAAGTGAATAATTTTTATAAACAAAAAACAACGAATAAATCATCATCATTGCAGCCCATCTAGTCATTCGCTGAACACAGGCTTCTCCATAGATTTTCCAATAGGGCAGGTATTTGCCATAATTGCTACGCTTGTACGCAGTTTTTTATTGTTTTGGAAGATGCTGCTTCCCGCTCCTTTGTCTCATTTTTCCTTTGTCGCCTCTTACGATACCCACATGATAATAATATGGCAATATCGCCACTATACGTCACCTTATTTACCAAATACAAATAAAGGTAGTTGTAACCACTAGTGTTACGAATAACTCGGGAGTTGATGTTTTTTTTTTTACAAATTTACTAAAAATCTCATCAGTAAAACTTCGATATTAACAACATAAGGCGACCTCTAATATGATTCCTGTCTCAATAATATTATTTTACTTAAGCGTTAGTTGTGCGACTTCGTGTAATGTTTACTTAAATAATTTTAGAATGTAGGTGTAGAACGACCGACTGTGCTATTTAACTCCTATCAAACGCTTTCCTTCGTCCATATTATTTGTACTATATATTACAATATAGTGAGCGACACCCACATCTACAATAGTTTGTGTTTGAACGCATTTTGATCATTTGATACTTTAACACTTGCTTTTCGGTACCTTCTATTGAGGACAAAGTTATTAATTTGTGTCGTTCTTTTTCTTCGTCAGCACGTAGCAGTCTACTGCTGGGTTTGACGATTGGCGTAGGTACCGGATGAATGTAACGCTAAGATTTGGATTTGAATTGGAACCCATAAGACTTCCAGCATTTGCACATTTTTTATCTTCTTCAAAGTAGTGGACTTTGAAGTGTGTTGCTGTGGCTCATAGACATCTACATCTGTCCTCAATAAAGAATCAAAATCATCACCCGTGAGGACTAAGATGGAATGCCTCTTTTCCAGTGAAAAGGGTCTCCGGTTCTCTACACTCAGCATACGAAACACAGCAGTGTCAAGCTGCCATTTTACGCTGGTATTCTGTGAGAGCGTGGTAAGAATAAGAATCAATCATTGCATACGCAATTAGTGTACAAAACCAAAAATCTGAGTGCATCAATATTTTAAACGTTTTTTAGGACCAAGTTATTTATATTGCGATTTTTTTTTAAATTTAGTAATTAAGTAGAGAATGCCATATAGCATTAAGCTCGCCTTTTGTACAAATATTTAGTGCAATAAAGAATAAATAAATAAATAAATAAATATTCGCACAGTACATTATATGTCACAGAATACCAGCGTAAAATAGCAGCTTGACGCTGCAGTGTTTCGTATGGTGAGTGTAGAGAATCGGAGACCCTTTTTATTTTGGAAACGAGGCATTCCATCTCAGTCCTCAGGGGTGACAACTCATCTGCATTTGATTCGTAATAGATGTCTATGGACTACAGTCACCACTTACTATCAGGTGGAAGGTATGCTCGTTTGTCACCCTTATCCTATGTCTGAATATGATCTAAATATTTCATGTACGTACATTAAATATTTAGATCAGGATTAAAAAGTGTATTCATAAAGTTTATTAAAGAAGGATTCACAGTTAGTAATAAACGATAATTTACTAATAAACTTACAGTGGCGCCTATATAGATGGCGCTAAATATACCATCGTGTAAAATATCTAAATTATAGTTCGAACTTCGAATGAATGAGACGTCATGTGATATTCCAGGTACGGAAGTAATTTGCTAACAAACGTCTCGGCGTCTATCTCATTGAATTTAATTTTTTTTTAATTCGTTATCGTAACGCTACCTTGAAGTGGCCGTTGTAAGAATATTCAATACATCATATCGTACTATGTCCATGGGTCTTGTTAGAGATGAGCGGCAGCGGCTTTCTGATAACAACTAATTAATAATTTAAAATTAAAAGTTTTGTACATATGACTTAAATATAAATTATTAAGGATAACTCAATAACTACTGCTCAGACCTTGATGGAAATTTATATGGGACCACGTGAGAAGAACGTTCGCAAGTGGACTTTTGATAGGCTGTAACGGTATCGTGATACTGTTCCATTCATATCTTCATTCTGTTTAACAAAAACTGCTTGTAAACATTATCTATAATTATTTTTATAACAGTAGCGTGTAGCATAAAATTGGTTTGTGTTTTTTTCTTTTTGAATACAGTATGACGCTACTTTGTATTTTTTTTCTATTCACTGGCTTTGTTTGTATAAGAGGATA
Organism: Parnassius mnemosyne; assembly: GCA_963668995.1. Classification (NCBI taxonomy): domain Eukaryota; kingdom Metazoa; phylum Arthropoda; class Insecta; order Lepidoptera; family Papilionidae; genus Parnassius; species Parnassius mnemosyne. The sequence continues at coordinate 12,195,259 of CAVLGL010000093.1, forward strand.
ATTATCTTTGATACGAGTTTTATCACATACGTTTATTATTTACTATACAAAAGTAACCTTCGTCAGCGCCTTTGTGCTTTTTATACGAGTATGTTATTATATGAATGTCGCACAAATTGCCGGCGCGCCTTTAACATTAATATACAGATAAGATCAATACAAATAATACACAATCATTCCATTCATCCATTACAGCCTATAAAAGTCCACTGCCTGCCCCATACATTGCCTCACGGGGTGTGATTTTGCCATAGCGTACGGTAAGAGTAGAGAACTGGGGACCCTTTAAGTATAAAGTAGGTAACGAAGTATTTCATCTTGGTCCTGAGGCGGAATTTTTAATCGAGGATAAATGTAGATGTCTATAGGCCACAGCATCCACTTACCATCAAGTGGACAGTATGCTTGTTTGTCATCCTTATTGATGGCTACTTAATATACATATACATAGTAGCCATGCGTTAGTCTCGCAAAAACTCGAAAAAATCGGCTGGAATTCACAATTGGACCCGGTAGGTTCCGCTGTTCTCGAGATCCAGAAATCACCTGTGTGAAGTCGGGGCTGGTATATTATAAAGATATGTCCACTCATTCCTTTACCCGGGTTCGCCGATAGTTATCTTTTTGTATAACTTTGCATATAAAACGGAGATATACCTATATAATTTACAACAACTTTTTACGTGGTAGAGCCACGCTGCACCTATATTAGTAGTATAGTTGTAACACGAACGGGTCGGCTCGACCGGGGAAGGACCACGCTCTCACGGAATACCAGCGTAATATGGCAGCTTGATACTGCTGTGTATCGTATGGTGAGTGTAGAGAACCGGAGACCCATTTTACTGGAAAAGAGTCATTCCATCTTAGTCCTCACGGGTGACGTCGCATCTGAATTTTGATTCTTTATTGAGGATAAATGTAGATGTCTATGGGTCACAGCAACCACTTACCATCAGGTGGACTGTGTGCTCGTTTGTTACCCTATCCTATAAAAAGTTAAATGAAATCGGTTATATATTTTATATAACCGATTTCATTTAATATAATACATATCACTTATAATAATCATCTCTTAGAATCTGAAAGCAAAAATATTTTAGGAAAAACTGTCGTAATTCTCAAAAGTGAAATAACTTCCGATTTTTACTATTGAGAAAATCACCCTCAGTCTCAATAACAAAATGGCATAGTCGTAAAGAACCCAGCACCCTTTCCTACACTCCGTCCCCTAACTCTCGACATGTATTCTACATCTTGAGGACACTTTAACGGCACAAAATCCTCGTGGGAGCGAAAACCTGCGCGCACTATAGAAAATTTATAGCTTGAGTATTAAACAACTCTAACAATGACTCGCTTTTTAGTGTTTCCTAGTTCTATCAGAAAGCATAGCTTTACGAGTATACATACATAATATATTTTGTCATTTGTCCATCAGCCGTTATGTAGGTAGTTTTTTTTTTTTAAATTAATATGGGTGTCAAACGAGCTCACAGTCCACCTGATGTTAAGTGCATGCTGTGACCCATAGACATCTACATTTATCCTCGATTAAAAATTAAAATACAGATGCGTTATCACCTCTGGGGACTAAGATGGAATGCCTCGTTTCAAGAAAAGGGAGTCTCCAATTTTCTGCACTCACCATACAAAACACAAAAGCATTGAGCTTGATTTTACGCTGGTATTCTGTGAGATTGTGGTCCTTCCCCGGTCGAGCCGACCAATTCGTGCTACAACCATAATATAGCTGCAACATGGCTCTACTACGTAATTTTTTTAACATTTCATAGTTTATTCTAGGGTAATAATATTTTTTTAAAAATAATGCAGTCTTATTTCGTCTTATTAATCAAACGTCGAAATCCTTGACCTAATGGGAGTGTTATTTTTTTGGTAGACATAATTACAGACAAGGACTTCATTTGATTAGTTTGAAAGGTTTAAGTTTCCCTAATTTTAATGGCTTCTTTATTCCGACATGTATAAAACTCATTGCTTCCATAACACTATGACAGCATAACACTATGACAGTTCATAGGAAATGCAGCCAGCATACTGGTACAATACCGCGACGAGTTGGGCGATATTAATTTGGTTTTATATTAGATTCTCTTGCTTAGTTAATACCAATAAACCCGGGTCCGATCCCCGCCAGCACCAATGCAATTGTTACTTGCAATTTTAAATGCTGATTTACCACGTGCTCGAAGGTGAAGGGCCAACGTCACGAGCAAATGTGCATGTCTGAGAAATAAAAAAATATTTCGAAGACACGTGAAGTTCACCGACACCCATTTCCTTGCAAACATTTCCTTGCCCTAAAATCCTTTTAGAAATGAGAATCTTTAGGCTGTAACTTTACACAGTTAATACAAAATTTAAGTTAGTCATTTTTCATAGTTTGTAATCCTATTTATAATAAGTATATGTATGTATATCCTATCAAGCTACAAAATAATTTAAATATACTATTTTCTTCTACTTAATCACCATTTTTATTGCTTTAAACAGCTCATAACACTTGTCACCTTGGTTGTTAGGTTGTCAGACGTTATGTAAATTTATTTCAATAAATTAATTAATTAATGACGCATTAATTAAACGTTTAGTAAATTAAAAAAAGTGAATTAATAGCAAATGTATTACAAAGAATACCCAAATGTAATATCGTACTTGTATATCGTTGACAAGTGACAATAGCGCCATATTCCATAGCGCTTGCGCTGTTTTGTTTCGGTCTAAAGATCTAATGGTTCCCAACCAGTTGGCCGTAAGAAGATTTAAATATTTTACTTATGTACCTAATCGTTTTAAATAAATAACACATTTATTATTTTCACGTCACGCGGGCAGTGCAACACCGCGCGTCACGTTAGTAAGTACCTACTAGCTTTTACAATAAATACGCAATTAATACTGTTGAATGAAATGTTTCTTTTTAGTTTATTATATAATTATGTTAAAAGCTGTGATTATAATTTATTGTTAGATTAACACAGTTTTTTCTTTTACCTAGCAGTTCCTGCTAACTACAAAAAATCAAAGTGGTCCTTGTTGAAAATAAAGGTTGGGGAACCCTGCTCTAAAGGGTGTATATATAGATATAGAGTTGAGAGCTAGTATAATTACACGCTGTTAGACATTACATCTTATTCCTTAGAGGTGACAACCGCATCTATAGCCATCTTTGGTCGAAGTTGGTTGCAGGTGTTCATGGTCTGCAGTAGCCATTTGCCATCGGGTGTATAGTGTACTGCAAGTTCTTTTATCTGTCGCATGTTTTTTTTTAAATATAAACTGAAGTTTATTAAAAAAAAACATGGGACGCTTCAATGCGTTTAACGAATAAATATAAAAATGTTAAAATGTAGTTGTAAAACAATATATTGCATAATGATTCCTCTTAAATTAAATTCTCGATATCCTATCTCGGCCACGACGGCCAAACCATTGTTCTACCAATTGTTTACGAATAGCATTGTGCACTTATTTATGCTAATGATAATGATGACGAAATGTTTTTATCGCACGATCATTCATAAATCATTCCATTCACTATTTGATTAATTGTTCATGTTGCAGTCATTTATGCTTAGGTATTTTGTTTAACGTCTGACTTTGTTTTGAATTGCAGTTTTTGGAGCATAAGAAATTCGAAGAATTCTTTATAAAAATTGTATTTTAAAAAGCTATGGTGCGATTCGGTCTGCCCTCACTATCAATTTTATTTTTTTAGTTAAGAAAAAAAATAGAGAATCTGCTGCTATGTGGTAAGATTTCTTTTAAAGTTTCTTTCGCGTCAAAAATAATTGCTAAAAGCTTGGAGTCTAAAATACCCAAAATGAAAAATCACCAACGTACGAACGTACATACACCTATACATATCCTTTGGAAAACGATAGAATCAGACTCTAGGAACCTCAAAACTTAGAGATGTGTTGAAATTCGAACTAACTAAAAATTAAAGCCCCGACTTCCAGAAGACTTTGACTTTTTCCTTTTATCAAGGAATGTCACAAGTTCAAGGTAACAACTAAAATGTCGCTTGGGGTGCAATTTATTCTTAAAATTTATGCGGGACCACCGCTGAAGTTCTATAATTTATTTATTTAAATAAGAATGATTAAAATATGATTTTTACAAACCGTGAAAGAAGTTAGGAATAGTGACTGTGAGAGAAGTTCTCGAACATTAAAAAATAACCGGTCAAGTGCGAGTCGGACTCGCGCACCGAGGGTTCCGAACAAATCCGTAGGTATATAAGTTTAAAATTATTAAAAATATTTTTATTATATGATGTAACTAAAAATTTATGCTTTTTGTAATTGTTCCTTTATCTGTGCTATGAAACGTTGCTTCGTACCAAATTTCAAGATTCTGAGTTCACGGGAAGTACCCAGTAGGTTTTGATTCCCTTGCGAATGTCGAAAATTTGCGGCATAAACGGCTGTATCTTTTGATTGCGTTGGCTTAGAAGGAGAGTAGACTTGAGTATTTGATATGAATTTCAGCTTAATACCTCCACGCGTTCCTGAGAAAAAGGGTCTTGACAGACAGACGGACAACAAAGTGATCCTCTAAGGGTTCCCTTTTTTCCTTTTGAGGTACGGAACCCTAAAAAGATGTACTATAATATACAGACGAATTGAGAACCCTCCTCTTGTTTAAGTCGGTTAAGAATTAGCTTTCTTCAATGCGTAGTATTCGCGTTAATGTTAGGAACAGTAATAAAAACATTTGTTTGGTTTAGGAAATGTTAAATATTTTCGATTTGTAAATTTAATCTGCATACATTATTAAATGTTGAGGTAACTTAATCGCTCACATCCTCTACTCACATGCTGTGCTAATGACTCATACCTACTACTTTTTAATTTTTAATCTTACTTACTTGTTATATTGGCGTGTAATGCGTTTTATAAAGAGCTTAATATCATCATCATCAACTTTGCAGTCCGTGTCGAAGTCCTACACTAAACAAGTCTTCTCTCAAAGACAACCAGTAAACATCGGTCAGAACACATGTACTTCCTGCATTTTCAAAACAAATGCGAAACGAGCACACAATCCACAAAAAAGTAAAAACAAAAAACAATTTCGTCAAAATGCGTTTTAAGTAAGCGTCGTTTTTAGCTTGACTATCATTTTATTCTTTTTATATAGAATAAGGGAGACAAACGAGCGCATAGTCCACCTGATGGTAAGTGGATGCTGTGACCCATAGACATCCACATATACATATGATTACATAGAATTATACGATACACAGCAGCATTAAGCTGCTAGTTAACGCTGGTATTCTGTGAGAGCGTGGTCCTTCCACAGTCGAGCCGACCCATTCGTGCTACACCCATAACATAGCTGCAGCATGGCTCTATCACGTAAAGTCAAATTTGCATGAATCGATTTTGGCGTGTTTTATATTTAACCAACTTAAAAAGGAGAAAGTTAATCTCACTTCTCAAAACCTTACTTTCAAAATCTAAATATTCTAACATTACCGTGCTTATATATATTATAAATGTGTAAGTTTGTAAAAGAGCACCCAAATTTATACAAACTCAAAAACTAAAATTTTTACCTCGCTAAAAATAACCTTTTGCAAACAAAATTTAAATTAAAATTACACAGTTCAGGTCTTTATCCGATGTCAAAACAATTTATAATAAATTGCCAGAATACCTAAAAGCTGAAGCAAATATTAATAAATTCATAATCTCTTTAAAAACATACTTATTAACAAAAGTTACTATGTATTCAATTAATGAATACATCAAGGAAAAGAATTTTTGAGTGCCTGCCTCTCTCCTGTTCATTGCTATGCCTTTCGAGGTGCATGTGATTGTCAGTATTTGCATGTTATGTTTAGTCACAAGTCTCATGTAACGCAATTTGTGAATAAATAAATAAATAAAGTACTTCTTATTTTTAGTTACATGATATCTCCGAGGTTAGTTCACTGCTAAACTATTTTTGTATCGAATAGGCAAACGATTATAAGGCGATGTCTATTTTATATTAATATGTAATTTTCTTTTATATGTGTGTATGTATGTATGTATATCAAGTGAAATACCACTGACTGGCTGACTCATCACTAGATTTTCTAAAACTATACATCCGATTAACTTGAAATTTACTCAGTACAGTTACTCATTTCGCAATGTAGACGCCCATTAAGAACGAATTTTAGGATAGTATCAACCAAAAAAGAATTTAATAGGTTCCGCAATAAAATATTATCGTGCGCTCAGTGAAGTGATAATTTAAAACATAATGCAGCTGTGGAGTGATTCCCACCGGCCAAGCATTGTCTTCACCTGACGGGAGTATCGCACTGCCGATCTCATGATAATGAGGGCTAATAATCGCTCGCTTACCAGATGTCGCTAATTTGGACCGAGGTGAAGTTTTTTTGTTCCACAATCTCATTTAGTCGAGTAGTTAGTTTTGAATTAAAGTTTATCGGGTTCTAGAGTATTATATTAATACAAAATATAATGTCTCAGTGGTATGCTCTTTTATTTTTGTATATTTTAACCCCTTTTTTATCTTTTCACCATCAGGTTAGCAGTATACTCCTGTGCTCCCTCTGCTCCATTTTAATATAATTTTTTCTGGGTAATTTAAAACTGATTTTATTAAAGATTTTTTTTCTATTCTGTCTTATAATATTCTTCTTATAAAAACTTTTTTTGGTAAATTTTGTTCGTAGTATAATTTACTTAACATGTGGGCAACATTAAATATAATTTTTTAAATGTTTTATATTATAGGTATTTCACCAAGTACACAATTAAATAAACATAACGATATTAAAGAATAAAGAATTGTAAATATTTTGCATAAGGTTTAATCTCATGTAGATAACACTGCATAATCCATAAGGATTGCAATTAGCATGCAATGTGCACGCTGTACATTCAACGATACGATTCAGTGTTTGTATTCAAAGTGAGTGCCGTCTCCTAGTTGGACGAAGTATTCGCAATCAGACCGCTTGTATAAATAAGTGATTTGGCTAACTGATCACTCATCGATAGTGTTGCGATTGTAGTAGGAAGAGTTAATATCGATAGACTGAAAATATGTATAACGAACACATATTTTCAGTCTATCGATATTATTTATTTTTATAATATTACATAAAATAGACGGCTCCGTGACGCAGTGGATTAGCAATGAGTTACAACGCTGATGACTACGGGTTTGCATCCCGCACGGAACGGGTATTTGTCCCTTTGCAATTTATGTATGTAAAGTGCCTCCACGATACAGGAGAAAATCCTAGTGTAAAGGTAACGTTTTTTTAAAGTATAAAAATAGAACACCAACTCTAATAAGACTTAACTTTAAGATATAAATAATATTGTCAAAACGTTGATTTGTACTAAAATTACAACGGGAATAGTAAGTCTAAAATATAAGTAAAGTTATTTTAATTTTAAAAAGATTGTATTTTATTATACATACAGACAGATTACAGACACGGGAAAAGATGACTCACAGACAAATGTTTAATAAAGTAAATATAAACATTATTTTAGAAGAAACTGGCAAACAGAGCGTGGCCTTTGTAATTATTCTAGCAGTAGTTTTAAAAATCTAATCGTTTTTTACATCTCATACAAAACACATATTTTCCACATTAATGACATATTTTGTGCCATATAAGGCAATTAATTTTGCTAATATTTTTATTTTTATCTTACTTATCATCAGTTACCAGTAGCCTGCGTAACTTCGAAGAATTTGAATGTCGATATTTTACAACTGTGGGCATCCTTAATGGGCTGGCGCCAAGATGCTTGGAATTTGCACTACATTCGCGATTTCCATGCATTACGTGTCTTGTTAGACGTATTCACGTAGAAATTCAAGGTCAACTACTTACCTAAAAAAATTGCGCTACTGTAGGATATTTATTGTATCGCCGGTACGTTTTGCACCTGATATTAATATATTAAAAATTATATTCTGACTCGCAGTTAGCCTTTTATACTCAAAATATGATTATAACTTATAACTAATTAGCTACAGTATGTTCGGTCGTGAGTAGCTCTTACAGTTCTTTGTCACCTGTAACTCAAATACAGTTAGTGTATAGATGAAGAACCTCATTACTTGAAATTACGTCTTAAACCGCAATTTTTTTAACATTGTTTGTGTTTTTATTACTCACAAATGACTTAATTCAAGTTAAATATTGACGAAATGTGGTGATAAATACTCTACTAACTACTACTAAATTATTTTTTGTGTCTATTTTTTTTCACCGAAAAAATCATCAAATCATCATCATTATTACAGCTCATCGCAATTCCACAGTCCTGATCCACCAGTCATTCCATCCATTGACTTCCTGCATCTCTTACCAGGTATTCACTCTTATCTAGTGCGGGCAGTCCTATACTTCGCTTACAGGTACGAGACTGCCAATTGAGAACCTTTCTTCCCGATTCGTTGTCGGTTCTTCGATAAAAATGACCGGCTCATTGTCACTTACGTTTACTGATCCGTTAGGCTATTCAACTTGTTAAGTTAAATTATATTATCATTACGAATTATATAACGCGGATATACTCCGAGCATAGCTCTCTCCATGACTCGCTGTATGACCTCGAACTTCCTCATACGGCCAGCAGTGAAGGGACTATTGAAGTTTTAAATGTCATCACAGGCAATACGCACTGGTTGAACACTCTTTTTCAAGTTTTGAGTACTTATACGTTACGAGATGTGTCGTTATCTCTCAAACACTGCCCAGCCGAGTTGGATCCGTCGATTCACCTCTCGCTCGAAGTTGGACTTACCTATAGTCGAACAGTTTTTCGAGCAATACTCGTCAATAACTTTGAGAGTAGTGCTCGAAAAACTATGGGCATTTACACATGATGACATGGCCTTTGTCTTATGTCCGTCTATTAAAACATACAAAGTATAAAATATCCAAAGAGAATTATTTATTTGTCTTTCGCCATAAGTAAACGTTATTGTAAGGTAAATATTCAACAGCATTTTTAAGTTCATTGCTGAACAGAAGCCTTTTTAATAATGTTTATTTGGTAGATTGCGTGTGGATCACGACATTTTGTCCCCGTGGTTGTCGGAAGAGTCGACTAAGGGATTTGCCAGAAAGATCTTTTGGACCGTGTTGAGACGTCTGGTAACTGCGATCGTCAAACCACCTGTCTAACATGACGACATCTTACAAATGGATAGGTTCACGTTTAGCAGTCGATTTTTACGGGTTGATGATGACGAAAAACTTTCGGTAGGCCTTACTCCCGATGCAGGTCTTGACCTCTCACACTGGTCAGGAAAGGCCGCTCTAAAGTTAAGCGGTTTAAGTGGAATTTTTCGCCATCAGTCGGCTGGCAGAGCCTCGCCATAAACAATTTATAATAATATTACTCTTCCTCACACTACGAAACTGAAAGTTAATTATAAATGATGAGCTTTTACTTTATACTAGCTACTTGATGGTGCCACATTAAGAAATTACCATCGAGTGACTTTCATTCTGATAATGTATAATATATATATATAACAGCATTGTTTCTCGCAGTGTTCACTGTCGTTAGTCGTGCAAGTTACTTTCTTGACATAATGTATTTTTCACTCTCATTGGGTGGTACTGTGTTCAATCGTATATAAAAAGCCAGTGACTCAGTTTTAAAACAATGAGCTGTAAAGGGCTTTCGTATGTGAACTAAAAGACGATTGTGAACGGAAGTGGGGTAAGGGGGCAGCCCTTAGAGGAAATACTAATCAATTCAATAATGATTTCTGAAAAGGTCAAGTGCGAGGGACAGGAAACCCGACCGACGCGTGTTAATAAGTACAATTGTGTAGGAGTTGAAGGGATTGTGACCAGTACCAGACCAGTAGTTGTCACTATGTTCTGCTCTATTTTCTAGTATTTTATATTCTATGTCGAATTAATAATGATGCTTCGAAAAAAATATGTATTCGGTTTAGCGAGGTCTTTCTTTCAAAATATGATATATGTCGCCAACAAAAACAGCCACTGGCGCTACTTTAGCCACTTCGAATAAACCGACAGAAAAAGAATCGGATTCATTATCGGGCATCTTGAGATAAACGAGGTACTCACGACGTACTTGGACGTATTTTTCTTAGCAAACGAGGTGGTTTTTGGTACTCAAAAGCTTGGAAAGTAATTTTAGAAGGATAAAATATAAGTAAAATTAAACGCGATGAAATCCGTAAAAATAGTTTTATTCAATGTGTAATGTTCGCGTAAATATAAAAAAATTATTAGGTTTTTTTAGTAATAGAGTGACAAACCGGTTCTCTACATTCACCATACGAAGCACAGCAGCATTAAGTTGCTATTTTACGCTGGTATTCTGTGAGAGCTTGGTCCTCCCCGGTTGAGCCGACCTGTTACTATTACATAGCTGCAGCATGACTCTACCACGTAAAAAAGGTGTTTTTTTTTATAGTTACTTTTACATAATTTTTCCTCTGCTACTGCTACCGTTTTACATAAATAGATTACCGTGGACAACCATCCAATTGAATAAATTTATTTTTAATCCGTGCATATAGTTCTTCCTCGGCCAAACGCTTAGCTACTGGCCTATCATGCCGTCAAAAGTTCCTAAAAAGCAAACTTAAATATCCTAATATTTAAGAGGCCCATGTCCGATAGTGGACTATTTACGGGTTGCTCAAGAAGCAGCAATCTACACGCATTATATTATTAATAACAAGTGGATTCAATGTAGCGCAGTCACGTTTGAGCTAAGCGCTTGAGATAATTGCGTTGCATGCGCAGGCGCATCGCTGACTCACAATTTATCGTCACGTGCTTGCTAATTACATATGCTCGCCGCGTCTGTTCGTCTGTATTTAGCGTGCTTAACCGATACAAGGGAGTCTTTAACGTATACAGTTCGATGAAGCGTGTTTCGTATTTCATGGATCAGTTCAACTATCATTGCACATCGTGTTGAGATAACTTGATGAAACGGAACTAAAGCACGGTAAAAATAAACCGTAAATGAAAGAAATATTCATTATTTTTGACGTCTGCTATCATCTACGTATTGGCAATAGTTTGAATTTTTGAATCTTCAGTTAGACACAGCTTGAAGTTAAATAAACTTGTTAGTTTAACTTTCTAGTTTAGTACTTAAACCAGCGGAAAGAGGCAGTAAAAGCTCTGAAAAATATCCTAATCCTCAGGTGTAACATCGTAACTACACTACTGTTATGAGATTGGATTTGGATGAAATTGTCTTTATGAGATAGTACGAGTTACGCTTACACAGACAGGAATCTACCGTATTTGCAAAAGTTTAAACTTTTAAATGTTATGTTAGACACAACTTGAAGTAAATAAACTGTACAATATTATGTAGTATGTACGAGTAATCAAATATTGTTCATATTATCTATGATTTGTGTACGATTAATGAATTTGGCAACTTTTTACTTCCTTTGCTGAATATATTTTTCTCTTTTATTTTAATGGCCGACGAAATTATTGAAGTAGGATACACGTTTTTCTTTTTATCGCCTAGCCCTACGTTTTGCCCATAGTCCGTCGAGCCGGTAATTTTCAATAAATTAAAGTAAATAAATACTGTAACTATATGTTACCGATTACCGTTACAGGCTATTAAAGTCCACTGCTAAACATAGACCTCTGCCATAGACTGCCTCATAGAAGGGATATTTGCTATAGTTGCCTCACTTGGCAACAGTAGTTTTTTTTTTTTTCATATTATAGTCATTATTACGAAGACGCTGCTGCCCATCTCCTGATTTGTTTTCCTCTATCGCCTCTTACGACACCCACAGGATAATATGACTTAGTGGATATTCTTACACCGCCACTACGTACTAATTATATATAATTATTATATTCATTTATTTATGAAATTATATGTAATATTATATGTCATATAATTTCATTCTTCTTCACGACCTCACAGAATACCGGCGTGAAGTAGAAGCTCTGCTTCTGCGTTTCGTCTGGTGCAGGTGGCCGTAGGCCCAATCCCTCCCCCCATCAACATGGTAGCGGAATTACACGAAAGACTACCCCAGGAGGGTACCAGCAGGAGAATCCCTCGCTGAGCATCCACGACCATGTTATTCCACTCCTGAGCGTGGGTGCTCAGGCTGCCCCGCGTATTCTGGGCGGGGCTAAATTCCGCTCAAAAACATAACTGCTCGGGGCAAACTGAGCAACAATACCAAGGCGACCCCTGCCATTCTATCCGTGAATTTCTGCAACATCAGGGGACTTCACTTGAACCTAAACGCCGTCCATTACCATCTCGAGACGGCGAAGCCGGCCTTGCTCTTTCTGACCGAGACGCAGGTGTCCTCTCCGGCTGATACTTCGTATCTCTCCTGCCCGGGGTACAAAGCTAGAGTTTGCGTGTATGTCAGAGAGGACATCTGTTCTCGACGTCTCGGCAGTCTTGAAAGTTCGGACCTGTCCATCCTTTGGCTACGCGTAGACAGCGACGACCATCCGCGCGTCTACGGTTGCCTCTATAGGTCCCATAGCGGTAATTCTGAAACAGACCGACTCATCGACCACGTCCAAATGGCTACAGATTCCTTGCTACAACAGGTCCCATCCGCAGCGATCGTGATTTCATTCACATTTAAAAAGAAGTATAACTTCGCCTCCAGGTCCTTCAAAAGAGTTATTGCCAAGGCAAAGTCAGAGCACATAGGCAGAATTGGCGAGAAACTAGTTCGCCTTCCTTCGGGAACCCGTGCATTCTGGTCTCTCGCCAAGGCTGTCCAAAGAAATTTCTGTAAGCCATCACTACCATCTCTGCACAGGGAGGACGACTCACTGGCCCAAGACGCAAAAGACAAAGCCGACCTTTTAGGCTCCCTTTTTGCGTCCAACTCGACTTGATGACGGGGGGAAAACACCGCCGACCATCCCGCGGTCCTAACGAGTCTTTTCCGGTAGGTACTCCTACTCCCAAGGCGTAGTCCCGAATTCATGGAAGACAGCTTTTGTCCACCCGATCCCTAAAAAAGGCGACCGCTCAGACCCGTCCAACTATAGGCCTATCGCCATCACCTCCTTGTTCTCCAAAATAATGGAATCCATTATTAACTGCCAGCTCATGCGGTACCTAGAGGATCGCCAATACGGTTTTCGGCGGGATCGATCAACTGGTGATCTTCTGGTCTACCTGACCCATAGATGGGCGGAGGCAGTAGAGTCCAAGGGGGAGGCGTTGGCCGTTAGTTTGGACATTGCGAAGGCCTTCGGTCGGGTTTGGCACAAAGCGCTTCTTTCGAAGCTCCCTTCCTATGGGCTTCCCGAGAAATTGTGCAATTGGATCACCAGCTTCCTTGCAGATCGGAGCATCCAGGTTGTTGTAGACAGTGCATGCTCCGACTATAAGCCTATTAACGCTGGTGTTCCACAAGGCTGTGTGCTATCACCAACGCTGTTTCTTCTGCATATCAATGATATGTTGCTAACTGGTAACATTCATAGCTATGCGGATGACAGCACTGGTAATGCTTTTTACATCGGCCGTGCCAATATTTCTCGGGAAGACGTCGCTGAGTACCGGAACAAACTTGTGTCTGAAGTCGAGTCTTTGCTGAACAAAGTCTCGGATTGGGGGCGACTAAATTTAGTCCAGTTTAATCCTCAGAAGACACAAGTTTGCGCGTTTACCGCTAAAAAGAACCCCTTTGTCGTATCTCCTCAGTTTCAAGGCACTACCCTTTTTGCCTCAGCCAGTATCGGAATCCTCGGAGTCGACATATCGAGTGACGTGCAGTTTAGTGGTAACTTGGAAGAGAAGGCCAAATTGGCCTCTAAAAAGCTTAGGGTGCTCAGCAGAGCGGGACAGTATTTCACGACGGTACACCGCCTGCAACTTTACAAGGCGCAGGTTCGGCCTCACATCTCTGGGCAGGGGTTCCCCAGTGCCAGCTCCTTCCACTTGACCGCATACAGCGCAGAGCGGCTCGAATTGTCGACGACCGAGTCCTTTCCGATCGGCTCGATTCGTTGGCACTGCGAAGAGATGTTGCATCCCTTTGCATTTTCTTTCGTATCTACCACGGGGAGTGCTCTGAGGAATTGTTCGGATTAATTCCAGCCGCCAAATTTCACGAACGCACATCGCGGCAGTACTCCCCATACCATCCACACCATCTGGATGATTGGCGGTCCAACACTGTGTGATTTAGAAGATGTTTTCTTCCTCGCACGACTTCCTTGTGGAATCGATTACCATCAGCGATTTTTACGGACCGATACGACTTAGGGACCTTCAAGAAAAGAGCCTACTCCTTTTTAAAAGGCCGGCAACGCATCTGCAACTCCCCTGGTGTTGGGGTTGTTCATGGGCGGCGGTAGTCACTTACCATCAGGTGAGCCGCATGCTCGTTTACCCCCTCTCCTATAAAAAAAATCATTAAATTCAAAAAAAAAATTGAGGGTCACTTATCGGGATAAAAACTATCCTATCTCTCAAGTTGGACCAAACTGCACACATTGTGAAACATTTTATTGAAACCAGTTCAGTAGTTTAGGGAGTTCATCGCGGACAAACAATGTGATACGTAATCTTTATATATAAAGACTAGCTGGCCAGGCAGACGTTCTGCCCTCTCCGACGACCCTGTGTCCTATAAAAAATCTTAAATTCGTAATAAAAAATATTGAGGGTCACTTATAGGGATAAAAACTATCCTATCTCTCAAGTTGGACCAAACTGCACACAGTGTGCAAAATTTCATTGCTATCAGTTTAGGTCCTAAACTTTAGGAGTTCATCGCGGACAAACAATATGACACGTAATTTTTATATATAAAGATTATAAGTAATAAGCATTTTATATTAAAACGTGTTTTTAGTAAAAATGATTTGAGTGATTTTTACCGAGCAAAATACAAGTAATTATAAGTTGTGTTACATTTATGAACGACTAGCTGTTCCCCGCGACTTTGCCCGTTTGTTATTTGGGGTTTTAATGTTTTTGCGCGAAACCCTAATTCTTTTTCTAAAATGAAAGGAGCCTAAGTTACTCCTTGTGAGATCAGCTATCTGCCAGTGAAAATCCCGTCAAAATCGGTCCAGCCGTTTCGTTTCGAGGTTAGCCGGAACAGACAGACAGACAGACAGACGGACGGACAGACAGACAGACAAAAACTTTAAAAATTGTATTTTTGTTATTAGTACCGTATACACTTTCATATAAATTTAGTAAAAAGCTGTAATTTTGACATTACAAACAGACACTTCAATTTAATTTATTTGTATAGATTTGCTATCGGATTCAATATTAAATTAAGCGACCGTTATGTCGTTGCCACTGTTAACGAGATAAATTATCGCCTCGTACGGTACAATGCGACTGTATCGGCAAAACAAAGGTATTAACTTATCTTTATTTCAACAAACAGAGGTGCTCTTGCCTTGAGAGCGTGGGCGTGGTGATTGTTATCAAAATACACCACACCCGCGTAATACAAAGCGCTCATAAGACTTCTTTACACTTAATTTCCATATCGTGTGTCGAGTCAGGACTTCAAATAAAATGTGTGGTCGTAATAAATACGATTAAACTTCCAAATATTATTGTCTATTCTAAATAGTATTTGGATCGTTTATACTGTCATTAGCGTAAGCTTTTATGAGTGTCTCTTACACTGTATACAAACTTTCCTTGACCAAATTACATTTTTCATTTGATCATTTGAAATCATGAAAATTGAAATATTATGATAATAACTTTCCGTACTAACTGTAAGATATAAATCTATATAAATAAAATGATAGAGGTTTGCAGTTGTACACGCATCAAGGAAAAACTACTGGATAGATTTCAATTAGGTTTTCTAAGTTTTATTTCTTAGACACTTGGCCCTAAAACTTTATTGGGGTATCTTCATTTAATGTAAAGTTATTAAAGTTTTAAGAAACAACGATTTTTATAAGCATTACGTGTTCATTGATGTGTTAATATAACGAGCAACGCGGACGAAGTCGCGGGTATCAGCTAGTTAGGTCATGTTTGTTGTAAATAAATAAATTGTTTTCCGTAATAATGACCGCGAGAGGACAGAGGTTTTTTCCGAATCAGTGGCAAATTAAAACTTTCAATAAGAATTACATGTAATCTATATTGAATAAAAAAAATATTCTATTCTATTCAATTCTATTCTAGAATAGGAATTTTAGAAATAAAATTAATATTCACATAAATAAGTAGGTAATTATAGTTGAAGCGCTACTGTCAACTTGCCACAAAAAATCTCTGACATGACCTTACAGAAAGATACTCTATGTCTGCTGACGGAGGTGAAGGAACGCTATTGTTTAGTCTGTCGCTTCATTCAGAACACATTGTAATCATTGATCTGTAATTGAATCGAGCTGCGTCATCGTGTAAACTCATAATACTAGGGGCGTTGTGTGTTGACTGATTATATTTGATCTTCCCTTTTGCAGTTCATCGCCAATTATCTTCTTAATTGTATTTGGTTGTGTTGACAGCTTATCGTGACGTACGTGTTCTGAGTAAAATTGTACTAAGCATTTATCAAGTCTTTAATTACATTTTTTTTAATTTTTACTGCTATTTACGAAAAGAGTTATGTTACGCTCAGGAATGCTTAAGGTTTTCTTTGCATTTTTATTTTTGTAACTGATTTATCGTTATACGAGAGCGACACTGAAAGTATTTAGAACTGGCTACTTGTAAACGATATATAAAAAAAATTGTCCAAATTTTTAAAATGGAACTCTTTGCCAATATTATTGTGTACCTATGTATTTTAATGATTTGTCATTTGTTTACCATTTGGCGGCAAATAGAAAATTGTCCGTGTCACGTGCGTCAGCATGAATTTAACGCGAAAAAACTTTCGTACAATGGTTTTTTATGTATTTCGATGGCATTTAAGTCAACAAGAAAGTTATGATAGACTTCGATTGACCTTTCACGATGAAGCCCCACCTTGTGCCACTGTTTACAACTGGTTTAATGAGTTTAAACTTGGTCGCACTAATCTCACCGATGATCTGCGTGAGGGACGGCCTTCTACGGCGACGACTGAAGATAACATCAGTGTTGTGCGGCGTATGATAGAGACTGACAAAAGAGTGACTTATCAGCAGATTCGGACAAGCTTAAGCATCGGTATGAGTCAAGTGCACAAAATCCTCCATGAACATTTAGCGGTCAGGAAGCTTTGTGCCCGGTGGATACCTCATAATTTGACAGAGGCCCAAAAACTCCGTCGTGTAGATTGGTGTCGTGAAATGGTTCAAAGATTTAACGGAGGTGACTCAAATGCTGTGTTCGACATACTTACGGGTGACGAAAACTGGATTTATTGTTATGATCCTGAAACTAAGAGACAGTTTGCTATTTGGGTGTTTCCTTCCGAGGACTTGCCAACTAAAGTGAAGAGAGGTCGAAGCGTGGGAAAAAGATGGTGGCCTCGTTCTTCGGAAGGACAGGTCATTACGCAAAAATTGTTTTAGAGGATTGAAAAACAGTTACTGCAGAGTGATACACTAACAATTGTTTGCCACTTGTCTTGGAAAAAGTTAGGGAGAAACGACCTCGCAGTAGGATCCTCCTTCACCACGACAACGCCTCGTCGCACACCGCCAAGCAAACATTTTGGTAGTGGTTTTGGTGACGTTAGACGTGGAATTACTGGGTCACCCACCCTATAGCCCCGACCTCGCTATTTGCGATTTTTATTTATTTCCGAAAATAAAAGGAAAATTTCGAGGAAAACGTTTTATGAACGCCGAGGAAGTGTGCTGAAGTGGCTGCGTTTCGAAATGCCGTTGAAGAGACCCCTAAGGACGAGTGGGCAAAGTGCTTTTCTCAGTGGTTCCATCGCATGCAGCGATGTATTGATGTAAATGGACACTATTTTGAAAAGATATAATAATACTAATAACTTGCTAGTTAGTTCAGTTTTTGATTTTCTAAGAACTTTCAGTGTCACCCTTGTATGAGACTTTGTTGGTATCGAGGTATTTTAGTCTTCAGGGAGACAGCGCATGTAGTACTACAGATGTGTCTACGGGTCACAGCATCCACTTCTCTTCAGGTGGAATGTGTACTTGTTTGTCACTACACTTGTATAAATAATTTTAAATTAAAAATTTTGTACAACCGACTTCAATATAAATTATTAAGAATAACCCAAAAACTATTAGTCAGACCTTGATCAAATTTATATGGGACCACATGAGAAGCACCAGCTTTCAAATAAAAAAAGAATCGTCGAAATCGGTTCACCCAAAAAAAGCGTTATGAGGTAACACAAAAAAAACATACAGGCGAATTGAGTACCTTCTCCTTTTTGAAGTCGGTAGATAAAAGCTTATTTCCCCTATTGATGGTCTTAGGAAGGGTTATTGTCATTGTTCCTGCGCTCATTGTTTAGTAAAAGCACTCTAGTAGTGTGTTCACTATTAATATGCCTCCCTCATAATACTTATAAGATGGTCCAAAGCTTAATGCATCGACTCTTATTTTTAAGACCTTGTCTACTTTGTTCTCCGATAAGGTATTATTAAATATTAGAAAAATAAATACTCCTTCCTTTTCATCAGTCCACAGAAGATCGCAGCTACACACGAGCCTCTCCAGGTGTAGGAAGGATTTGCCTTAATAGTCACACTTAGCAGGCGGATCGATGACGTCACGTTTAGCAGGCGGATTGATGACGTCACGTTTAGCAGGCGGATTGATGACGTCACGTTTAGCAGGCGGATTGATGACGTCACGTTTAGCAGGCGGATTGATGACGTCACGTTTAGCAGGCGGATTGATTACGTCACGTTTAGCAGGCGTATTGATGACGTCACGTTTAGCAGGCGGATTGATTACGTCACGTTTAGTAGGCGGATTGATGACGTCACATTTAGCAGGCGGATTGATGAGGTCTCACTTAGCAAGCTTGATGACTACTAGACGTCATATTTCCCCGTCGCCGGTTTGGTTATTTGAAATGGCCTTATAAAAGATGGTTTTACTGCTATTTATCGGAAGCCGTAAGATTTTTCTGAACATCCCCATGGTCGCCTTTTACGGCACCCATAAGACTAAATAGGTCCGAAAGTATTGATTCCGATGAACTCCATTTGTTGAACATTGAACATAGGCCTCTACTCTACTTAATAAGAAATGATATTAAGCATAATATGTTAACCGCACCCGTGAATGACAGCTATAATTCTTTGTATAAATTATCTACACCTGATTATCTATAATGATTTCGTATACATTAAATAAAACTAATTTCATGGTTTTTATCGCGTTTTATTGAACTCATTTGTAACTTCTGAAAGAAGTTCTTCCGAAAGGAGTCACTCCTCCGGAAGTCTGCAGTCTGTGATCATATTCCTTTGTCTGGTTATGACCACAGATTCTCGCAAAAGAACATCGATTCCTTGCGGGGGTGATTTGTAAGGCTATTGAAATTAAAAACGTCTTAATTTAATTTGAGGAAGCGGCTGGATACTACCACCTGTTTGGGATGCTGTAATTAACATACTTTCGGAAAACTATCATGATGGAGTTTTACATACATAAATTGCACATGGACAAACCGTTATCGGTACAGCTTATTATAGTCCACTGCTGAAGATTGCGTCATAGGGGGGGGGGGGGGGGATATTTGCCATGGTTGCCATGGTTGCCACGCTTGGCAAGCGGGTTGCCAACCGCATTTTTTAAATTTTTAGTCCTTGCTAGGGAGACGTTGCTGCCCATATACTGATTTGTTTCCCTCTGTCGCCTTTTACAGCACCCATGGGATGATATGGGGTAGTGGATATTGTTACACCGCCACTACACGATAAAAATGGACACATATTCTGAAAAAAATAATCGGTAGGTCATATAATATTATAAATCTCTCGTTCGTGAGGAAATCGCACCCGCAGGTCATAGTGCTGAAAGGTAAATGATAGGCACTTCCGAAGACTTAGTCACAGCGCTAACGAGCATGAATGGAATACCACTAAGAATACTTCATTTAATAAAAATATAAAGTAGGTACATATAAACGGGCTTCTGAAATGAGTTCCTGTTAACTGAGTTACCTACTTAGCGTCTCTTATCACAAAAAACGTACGCGTATTTTTCACATTTCTAGTTCTTGTCATCTTTTAAAAAGCTCCCTTGCTTCGTCATGCGACGGCTCTATCATGTTGTGTTCGTCGACATTTTTTAATCCCGCTAAATACTTCACGAACGCCCTGACTTTATACTCTTCGAAATTACCATAGTAATTTAATCGCCGTAAAAGCATGGTGTTGCATGACACGGAAAGTGATAAATTATTACAGTAGGTACACATTTTGTTGTACACAACGCGGTTTAAATTTAATTTTTTAAAAGTTATCTTTAAGGTCAATTAGCGTTACTAAATTTCACAAAGTAAATCATTTATTATTGTTTTTAATAAAAGCTATGTCGTTTTTTTAAACTGACACGGGGGATTGGACACCGCAGTAGTTTATAATAATTTGTGCAGTCATCTAATTTTGTAGAAAAAAACATAAGAATTAATAGAAAATGTAGAATTTGATTTAGTTAATTGGAAAATACTTGTGTTAGTTTCAGCAAGAAAAGTAAAATATTGTGTATTATACATATATACATATAGTTCAAGAGTTTGATTAATCAAATACGTCCGTTTCACTAACAAAAGTCCTGAACATTTCGACATATTTTTTTTAATTTGATGTTAACTGAAACAAAGATTTGCCCTCTATACAAACTTGAACGCTCTCCACACTAGTAGCGTGTATGTATATGTACGTAGTAAGCTCTGTGAGGGACTCAAAGCGATCCATTTCAACCGTATTGTTCTGGTCCATTTCAGTTGTTCCCGGGATAGTACCCTTTTCTCGGGTCACATGTTTTGTCGTTGACGCGAGATGTGCCTTTATTGCCGTCTACTTATAAGTTATTTGCTTCAGTAGTTACCTTACTATGAGTATTTTTAATTTTTTTAAATGTCATTTATTATCATATATTTTAGTTTATTATAAATAAATTCTAAAAAATGATGAACCGTGGTAGCTCAGATGGTTAGCGCTTGCTGTGAATTTCACAGTACGCGAGCAACCCGGGTTCGATCTCTGCCGGCACCAATGAAATATTAAGTGCTGATTGACCACGTGCTCGGCGGTGAAGGAAAATATCGTGTTCAAAACCTGCATGTCTGAAAAATAAGAAAAAAATATATTTCGAAGACATGTGAAGTTCGCCCACACGCATTGGGGCAGCGCGACGGACGCTTTCTTGCCCTAAAACCCTCTCAGAAATGAGAGGGTGTTAGGGCTGTAAATTTAAATTATAAAAATTATAATTGTAAAATTTTAAATATACACACGCAATACATTCGATATTGTCATATAGAAGATATTTTATTTAATATCTTCACTCGACGTGAAAGATTTCTCTTGTAAGGTTGTCTTTCAAAATATTATATACTTTTCATTACGTCCGGCAGGAATGGTGAAGCTTTTTTTATTTTGTTTGCGACTTCGTCAGCGTGGAGTTTCAGCGTCAGTGACAGTTACAGCGTCAGTATTACGATTGGATTTCATGAGTTTTTTTTCGCGGAACCCTAATTATTTTTCTGAAACGAATAGCTTAGGTTACTCCTTATAACATCAGCTACCTGCCAGTGAAAGTCCTGTCAAAAATTTTAATAATTGCTTTTTTTTGGTTTTATGTACCGTATATACTTTCATATGCATTTAGTAAAAAGCTGTTTTTTGACATTACAAACAGACACTCCAATTTTATTTAATTGTATGGATTAATAAATTAATAGGTTTAGGCGTATTTGTAACCGCCAACGAAGAATCTTTTAACCTTAATATTACTTATCTTCACGCACAATCCCTGACGGGGTAGCCAGAGAGAACAGATCGCCAAGTGTCACGATCCTTACATATCTCTTTCGCTTCTTTCAGATTCATTATCTTCTTCATACATGCACGTCTAGGTATCCGAGTACTCTTGACCCTACCCTCTTCGAGCAATTTGCTCACATGGTCTTCGAAAGTTAGTCTCGGTCTACCTCGACACCTTTTAATATTAACTTTCGCGCTATATATTTTCTTCACCATTCGGTCTTCACTCATTCGCTCAACGTGCCCAAACCACCGAAGCACGCCCTTATCAATTTTTGTGATAAGGTCATCTTTCAAACCTGCCATATTGCGAATCTCTTCGTTTCGCTTTCGGTCGGCCATAGTAACGCCGCACATTTTACGAAGAGATCGCATCTCCACTGCATTCAACTTACTTTTATGCTTCTTCTGGCATACCCAGGTTTCGCTGCCATATAACAAAGTCGGTACCAACACTGCGTTATGTATTGCAAGGCGTGCACTCTTCGCTACGCCTTGCCTTTTGACTAACGCAGTCAGGGCACCATTGACTTTGTTCCCGGCAGCGACACGCCTGTCCACATCTAAATCACATCTTCCATCCCGGCTAAAAGCACTCCCCAAGTATACAATTTCATTTACCTGTTCTAGACATTCCTGATTTACCCATATTTCACACTTCGTTCTCTCTTCGTCCCTTTCAAATACCAGAACCTTAGTTTTATTAGCATTCAAACGGAGACCTTTAATTTCACATTCCTCTTTCATACACGTGACTAATGCCTGCAGTTCTGCCTCTGATGGTGCAATAAGCACTGCATCATCAGCATACAGCAGACAATTTACTTTTATGTCACCCAATTTCACACCCAAACAGCTATCTTTCAGCTTTTGTAAACAGCTGTCGAGATACAGTATGAACAGCCAGGAAGACATGACACAACCCTGTTTTACGCCCGTTTGGACGCTAAACATGGGTGACAGGTCATGCCCTACCCGCACACAGGCTTTACAGTCACAGTAAAGAGACTGCACAGCCCTTAGCAATCGGCCATCCACACCATACCCCGGCAACAGTTCCCACATTTTCTTCCTTACAACCTTATCAAATGCTTTCTCAAGATCCACAAAAGCACAGAAAATCTTCTGGTTAACAGCCAGAAGCTTTTCCGTGATCATACGGAGAGAAAACATTTGATCCGTGCATCCTCTTCCAGGTCTAAATCCGCATTGTGCCTCCCATAGAAATCTTTCCGATTTCTCTTGCATCCTACGTGTCAAAACCTTCGAGTAAACTTTACTTGCTAAACTGGTCAAGCTGATCGCCCGATAGCACCCGCAGTCAAAATGTGAACCTTTACCTTTATATAAAGGCACAATGACTGCGGATCGCCAATCATCCGGGACATCCCCCGTCCGCCAGCACAAATTGCACAGCAGATGAAAGCTGTCCCAGACGCGAGGCCCACCATACTTGACCATTTCAGCAGTAACTCTGTCTAGTCCCGCAGCCTTACCACATTTCAAACTTCGAATCGCACGTTCAATCTCTTTCATACTGATGACCTCAGTGTCATCGAGGTCCGGGTCTGGCGTGCCAGTCACGGCGTCATCCCCGGATCCCTCACTAAGATCATCACACGCATACATTTCTCTATAAAATTCGCTCCATCGCTGCATGACGTCCGATTTTTCTGAGAGGACGTCATTAGTTCTCGAAAGCACTTTGTTCATTCTTAAGGCCGTCGCACCACTTCGGGTCCTTCCAACCTCTTTCCAGAAGAGTTTGGAGTTCTCCTTAAAGTTGTGCGACAACCTTTCATCCGCTTCCATTCTACACCTTTCACGCACTTCCTCAATCAATGCTTTCGTGTGAACTTTCTGCAGCTTATATCTTTCTTTCATCTTCTCTCTCATATCCTTATCATTACTAGAGGCCAAGTAGTCTAACCATGCTTTCTTCTTCTTCTTTACAGCTTCTTTCACTTCATCATTCCACCATGCATCTCTTCTTTTACTACTGCCTCTTTTTATTGTTCCACACACTTCTTCCGCTGCACTTACCATTCCATCCCTAAGGTTCTGCCATGTTCTTTCTACACATTCGTTTCTGCCATCGATGGTGTCAAGCTTTTCGGCTACCCTCGCATGATATTTGTCCCTAGTATCCGCTTCCTGAAGCTTCCAGCTTCGGATGCGACAGACCGACTGTGGTTCTGTCACTGTCGTCCGGTAGCGCCAACCCGCGAACAGACCCCTAAATCTAGTAATCACTAGATAGTGATCCGTTCCCAGGTCAGCACCCCTGAACACTCGCGTATCCATAACCTGTTTTCGCAGTCGGTCATCCACCAGGAACAAATCGATCATACTTCTCTCATTCTTTCTTTCTCTAGTATACATATGGATTTTCTTGTGATTAAACATAGTGTTTGTCACAAGAAGACCCTTTTCCTTGCATACCGCCAGTATAAGCTTGCCAGCATCATTAACCCTTTTATCGCCAAACTTTCCAAGTACCGACTCGTACCCTGGTCGAGCGGTACCAACCCATCCATTCAAATCACCACATACAACAATCCTTTCGTTTCCCCTAGCCAAATCTAGAACTTCTCTTACATTCTCCCAAAACTCCTCCAGCTCAGCCCTGGACGACGAAGCCACCGGCGCATAAACAGCCAAAAGGAATAACTTCGTCAGTCCCAATTTAAAGCGAACCCAGAGAAGTCTTGAGTTCACAAACTTATATTCAGTCATAACATCGACCAACCGAGAAGACAGCAGCACCCCCACTCCCTGGCAGGCGTTCTCGCTCTCCGGGACTCCGGACCATAGAGCTAACGCCCCGCCAGGGAGCTCTTCAGTACCACTGCCCTTCCGTTTGGTCTCCGACATACACACGACATCTAATTCTCTTTCTTTCATTATTTCGATCAACTCATTCGTCTTATCTCTCATGCCTCCTCTAACATTCCACGTGCCAACTCTGCACTCCGTCCTCCACCTTCCGCCGTGTCGGGCTGTGCGTGACGGGTGGCGGTCCCCATCGCCGCTTTGCGCGCTGCATTCCACACCAACGGGGACGAGCTGGTGTGCGTCGCCTTGGGGGGACGCCCTAACCCTCGTTGACATGGGTGCGCAGCTGAGTAGAATTGCAGCCCTGAAAAGGGCTGGCAGGGGTCGCGACGAGCACGCTTCTACAATGACCCCCCCTTATATAACCTTAATATAATTCCGTTTAAGTGTAATACCTCAAATTTTAAACAGTCCTCTTCTGCACATGAACCTCGGCCATAGGAAAAAGGACTTTCTTGATCTCTAAGCTTGGCAGGCGTATTGTCGCATGCAGAATCAAACGTCTCTCACTTTTGATGACATTGTCCGTCGTTTATCTAAATATTTTTATTTGCACTTTTAAATCAGTTTACCAGATGCTAAGAGCGCTTTTTCTACCTTCTGCGGTTTCTGGTTTGAACGGCATCGGAACCTGTATAATTATTTCTACGATTCTGAGCTTATAGATGATGCAAACTAAAGATTTATGTAAATACATATGTACGTGTGTTACAGGTATTTTCCTTATTTCACATATTTCATGTTTCCAGCTCTTGTTGTTTATTACAACTTGATTGCAATGTTTTTCGCATAAAATAAATGAGCTCTGTGTATAATTGAAATAAAATAGAAATGTTCATCAACGATACATTATTAAAAGATAACAATTGAAATTTTGTTGATAAAAATGAAACTTGCTTAATGACATAAGTGACTTCAGTGATTTATAAAATTGTTAAGATGATTTTGAAGTGCCGATACGCGGCACGAGTAGGTATTTTCAAAAATGCTATCTGTTTTACCGTCCGCTTCGTATAGCCGTATCGTGTCATAGAGTTGCAAGCCTTGAAGCCAATTGCCAACATTTCCTTTTTGAAATATTGTTTTGGGCGATAATGTTTTCACTCCCCTAAACCTTCACGAAATGAGACAATTTTAATCTCATTAGATTGATTACACCTTAATCTAGATCTCTACGTTTTTATTTTTTACTAATTCAGATGAGTTTAATTACAAAAAAATAAAAACGCTAGAGGAAGTTTTTAAGTTAAAAACATATATATCGTACGCAATATTCCTTTAAAATAAAGACGTATGGACCTAGTTTTTCATTATATTTCGAAAAATTAGGAAAATTAGACTATGTTTACGGAGAGAAAAACGTTATTGCTTTTTGCATGAAAATTTACAGCTTCACAATCCTCTTAAAAAATGTTAAAAAAGTATCGTACATTGTGTTTTAAAGCGTAATGCATTTTTCGCTTGTACACACGTGAATTCCAAACGAAAATAGTGCGTAATATTAATGACATTGTATGCCTGCCAAATTTTTCGAATAGCGTTGTGGCCATTGACATTCTTTCAAATTAAAGTGGGAAGAGTAAGGATACTCAAAATTCACTAAATTCTTCCGTGCGGTGGCTTTGCGAGTAACATTCTAACATCCCACCCCGTCCCGGTGTCGTAAAAATAGATTAAAAATATTCAGAGAACTCTTGCAACATGCAACAGATTGGGGTATAATCATCCATATATTATATAATATACCGCTGTCGACCGGTAGTGGCTATTGGCTAAGGACTGAATTGTCATCTCGCATAAATCACCGTCACCGTTTATGACAGTCATCTCTCGTCATTGATATAAATTTGATTAGGCATAAATTTTATGATGTTTTAAGAATGACTTTTCAATAGATATTATCTAAAGGCTCATCGGTATCGGCCGCCTTTTGCAAATCTGACCCTTTATTTTCAATGCACACATAGCATAGTGTTGACATGCATTGGAGTAAATGTAACTAACGCCACATTGCATCACACAACACGTTAGTGTAATCGATTTTTCTACAATCCAACTAAATGGCCAATCCAACTCGAACAAAAAAGTTTAACTTGATGTTCTAATGAATGTCAATACTAAATCTTTCCGCTAGTCGTTTTATATAAACACCCACGATATTGGGCAAATCTCACGGTATTTATTACGTGAAATTGATTGAAATTTGCGACGGCTAGAGCTTCGTAACTTGTTCGTCACGTCTAGAGACAGTTCCCGGATTTCGCAGGAATTCGTTACACCGCTTTACCAAGAAACCGACCTATGTTTACGTCAACATCTTTACAATAATGTTTTCCTTATTTTTTTTATATTATATATATATATATATATATATATATATATATATATATATATATATATATATCAATCAACGGAGTGATTCCCACCAGAGTTACACAATCGCATTGCGGGTCAGGTTGTATTGCGTAGTGATTGCTCCAGTGTCTTTGACACTTCGTCCTGGCTTCCTAGCTTATCTCTAATCTTATCGCTAAGGGTAGCTTAGGACGACTAATTGCCTCTGTGTATGTGCGCGAGTACTGCGGCACTGCACAGTCCATCTTCCGATAGTGTTCTGCTGGATGAGATGGACATGATCAACGATAATGTATGACAGCAATTAATTGGGTTCTGAATAAAGTTTTAAAATGTACTTAACGCTTCTCTAATTTCATATTATATACTCTTGACAGTTTTTGAAGGAAATGAAAAAAGAGTTTATGTTCTACTTTACATAACTTAAATTAAAATAAGAAAAACCGAAGCAAAAAAGCTAGTGATTTTTAAACGGCTGAAGAGATTTTCTTGAAAAATAGCTAAATACCCTTTCGATTAAGACACCTTTCAAATGAAAAAAGAACTTAATCAAAACGATTTATCGGTTCAGAAGCTATGATGCCACAGACAGACATAGATAAACAGAATCACAGATACACACTAAAAACATATAAACCTCTCTGTTTTCGCGGGGGTTAAAAATAATATTTTTAGTCCATACTTGCGCTTTCAAAATTGTGTGGAAGAGTACAAACGGTTCACATACCATTATTATCTAATAAAAATTCTGCATTCCTTATATAACTTCTTTTCATTGAGCTTACAGTATTGTCCTTATCCCAATAAAGTCGATTTTGCTCGTTCACATTACAATATTTACTGTTGGATTCCGCAATCTCATCGCAGTTGAGTTTCCCATTGTGCGGATACAAACGGAGCTATAAAACGGTTTACGGCTCCATTGTTCGGTGACATTGGCTGTTCGCGGGCTCTTACGCCTATCTTCCCGCCAATGTCGGCCATTGCTGACGCAGTAAAACGGCTCATGTACATGGCACTGCTTGTGAAATGACCGCTCTTATCTGTATGTTATAAATTTTTTCAACATGTTATAGTTAAATATTATAATCAATAAACCTTAAATTATTAAAAACTTCCTGATGGTTTTGCACGGGTGATTTCTGGATCTCTTCAACAAGGTTACCTACCGGGTCTAAATGTAAATCTAAACTATCTAAAAGAATTTCATTTAAATCGGACGAGCCTTTTTTGAGTTTTCTCAAGACTATCGGACAGCAATTGATTTTTTATATTATGGATTTTTTTTTCATTTAAATGTTTATTATATTTATTTATTTATTAGGCCGAAAAGTCCGTCTTTTAAATTAAATTTAAAATAATCATATTCTACCTATTAATTGTTGTAAACACAGGTAACAATAAAATTTTCAGACTCATTTAATTTTAGCATTTTATCCGACCGACATATTTTAGCTGACTAACAAGTTGTTTGTACAAATGAGTATAATTAATTAAAATCTTCTTCGTTGTATTTCAGTCTATTTAAAAGTTCGCTTACGTAATATATTTTTTTATAAAACTGATGTTATAAACGAGCTCACTGGAGCCACCACCTAATGCTCTTATAGTAAATGCACCATTTACTATAAGAGCATCAGGTCATTCAACTCATTGTCTCCTGCAACCAACATCAAACAAAGTATCCTACAAGTGCGCTGTCACCACTATAGAATGAGATGAAATGCCTTACATCTTGTAATTACATTACCTCTCTATACACTTCAGATCGGACACACACATCAGTGAACGCACTACCGAAATAGGGTGATACTTATCCAGACGTACTCCTAGGCACAATAGGCATTTGATAGCAAGATGCACCGCGTGCTACTGAGGTGTGCATTTTCATAAGAAGCTGGTACATTCACAATACATTTTAACGATTCATTTTCAATATTATTTCTAAAATAACCAAAAGTTTTAAAAACATATACAATATTTATTAGTATTGCAGCGATTTATCAAGTCAAATCGACTTGAGACCTACAGTAAATAATTAAAAATTAAAAATTCTGTACAACCGATTACAATATAAATTATTAAGAATAACTCAAAAACTATTGGTCAGATCTTGATCAAATTTAGATGGGACCACATGAGAAGCACCAGCTTTCAAATAAAAAAGGAATCATCGAATTCGGTTCTCCCAGAAAAAAGTTATGAGGTACAGACATATAAAACATACAGTTGAATTGAGTACCGTCTCGTTTTTAAAGTCGGTAGAAAAGTCTCTCGAATGCGATAGAAGTCATTTGAAATTTACACAATTATTACGTATCGTTATTGTAATATTGCCGATATATATATCGGTTTAGGATGCATCCCTAATTTTAACGTTGTTAATTGATTTATAGATCATTGTACAATTTTGTCCAGGAACAAAAAACTATAATGTGTACGATTTCAAATTGTACAGTGATTCACTTGCCATTCTAAAATTTTGCTAGAATTCATAAAATTAATTGTCCTTGTCCGAGTAAGCACCTACATAATATGTACCCGTTCGTCAACATTAGATGACACCTGACACGCACGACCCGATATCCATTGAACACTTGTCGCGGGATGTCATGTTACTTACCAATACATACTTACGTGCGATTGAAGAGGTTACCTATCCGCTCGTTTGGCGCACGTCCTCGTTCACATCCCTTCTTATTCACAAAGTTTCTTTTCGACACATGTTGGTTAAATGAAATTATTATTTGCAATTTTAAATCCTGATTCACCATGTGCTCAGTATATCGTAAGGAAGTCTATACGTTTGGGGAATATAGGTGATAAATTATTCGAGTACATAAGAAGTTCGCCAACACTTACTGCAGCAACGCCGCTGACTAATCGCAGCGTAGCCCTCTCGGAAATAAGAGGAGTCCTGCAGGTTTATTTACAATCGTCTCGGAAAGGGAAATTATGTAGGCACAAAGGAACTTATGTAGGCTGTGACCTTACTTTTAATACCGTCCGTCATCTATCAGAGGCAAGATTAAACATGATTTTCCGGGCATCTAATGGCCTAAGACCCGCCACATAGGTATTTTTGTATTCGTTTCGGGATTCCGTTTCGAAATTCTGATTCGAGATTCCGAAGGCAGCAAGTTCATATAAAATCTATGACCCGTTACATACGTAGGTAGGTACGTTAGTTTTCCGTTCGAAATTTTGCAGACAAAACGGGATTCCGTATGTGTGACCGACCCGTTAGGAATTCCGAAACGGAATCACGAATCGGAATTCCGTATGTATGTGGCGGGCCTAAATCAGCTATTACTTTATCCACTCATTATCGTCATCATTGTCATTATCATCACAGCCTAGCAAAGTCCTTAGGCCTTAAATTGTCCCATAGAGGGGGGGGGGGAATATTTACCATATACGCGAAACATGGCGGTACGGTTGCAACCGCAGTTTTTATTATCTTCGATTGTTATTAGGTAAATACTGCTCTAATCTCCTGTTTTAGTTTATCCCTGTCACCTCTTACGACACCCATGGGACGATATGGGGTATACTGTCACTTAGTCAAGTTAGTTCAAACTTATAATGATATTTACTTAGTAAACATGATGTTTTAGTAGTTATTATAACGAACATCTTTTTTGTAATGAATGAATGTCTCTCATTGTATGAAGACCGTAACTAATATTTTATGCAAACACGATTTTGTAGTTTTGGATTACATTATATGTATGTGTATGCGTAGACTACTTAGTTAATGTAATTTAATTTTAATATTTCATTTTAATTATAATGTCCGAATAGTTTATGCAAATTTGTTTTTCAAAACAAGTAAATTTATAGTCATAAAATAAAACACACCATTTTTAGGGTGACTATCGTTGTATTATTACCATTAATTTGGAGTACTCCGAGGATAAAAAATCAATCCAACGAGATCTCTGCTTCAAAATTTCTCAAGCCGTTTATTAGGAGGGTAAAGAAAATACAAATATACTGGCTGAACAACATTACTCTCTCCTTCTTGTGTTCTACCCGACTGGGTAGAAACTAATTTTTATAATTATAATACAAAAATATTTTTTGTCTTCAGCCGAACGAAGGAGCAGACAATCAGGTAGCGTTCATTCACAGAATACGTAACTCCTTTTGTTCACTGTGACGTTTTTATAAGCGGCCTGCTTGCTGTGTAGAATGCTCAGTGTTGACGCTTTTGTTGATTCAAATGCATGCTTCGCTAGATAAACATCGATTATATCATCGATGTACCAATCAGTCAATAGTATTAGTATTAGAATAATCCGTTTAGAAATATTGACAATATTATTGAAACATCATGATGATCAGCAAAAATAGTGTAATTGCATGTTATTTCTCATAATATTATTTGTTTACCCGAGATTT
This sequence comes from Parnassius mnemosyne, assembly GCA_963668995.1. NCBI lineage: Eukaryota > Metazoa > Arthropoda > Insecta > Lepidoptera > Papilionidae > Parnassius > Parnassius mnemosyne. The sequence goes on from CAVLGL010000093.1 coordinate 12,226,793, forward strand.
CGTCTTTGTATTGCAAAATACATTCCACATTGATCGATTGTTACTATTTTTAAACCTTTTTGTGTTATAACATTTATGTATTATTTTATTAACTTAAATTCATTTCACTCTATATACGCCAGTTGTTACCATTATCCTTAAATTGCTAAATGTATCAACATACCTACTGTTCAGTTGTAGTGACTTTGTCAGTTGTAGTGTCTTTCTTGTTAATTTATTTTAAAAATAAAACAAATTTAAAAGTCAAAATTGCATAATGTTTTTTTTAAATATTTTTTTATACATTTACGTACTTAGTTACATTTATCAATTTTTCTATAGAAATAAACTTTTAATTAATGTTTGTATTTTTATTGTCATCATATAAAGATACGTTTAATAAGACATCATAGTGACTAATGCTCATGTCCCTCACAGTTGTTCACGGCGAGCGCGAGTCACATCCAAGATGTGCGTCGCGTGCAGCCCGACACGGGCTTCGCGGAGCCGGCCAACAACAACATCAGCGAGGACAACAACAACGGGCCAATTTCGCTGCGCGAGATGCAGAATATCGCCAACAACAATGCTGCGGCGTACATCGTCAGCGAGAACGAGGAGCGCAACAGAATTAGCCGCGAGTCTGTCGTCGAGTTCGAGCCCCTGCCGGTCGAGCTGCGGGTAGTTGATCCGCTGGAGAGGTGTGCCGACTGGTTCGGTGAGTAGGTTATGCATAGTAGTAATTATAATGATGTTTATTTGTTTGTCTCACAAATTCAGAAGTTGACATAACGTAGATAGATACAGCCTATATACGCTCCACTGCTGGGCACAGGCCTCCTCTCATTTCTGAGCGGGTTTTAGGGTAAGGAAATGTCCGCCGCGGCGCCCCAATGCGTGTTGGCGAACTTCACATGTCTTCGAAATATTTTTTTTCTTATTTCTTTGGTGCCGGTGGTGATCGAATCCAGGTTGCTCGTGTACTTAGAAATTTCTAGCGAGCGCTTAGTCCCTGAGCTACCACGGCTCTTAACATTAACATAACATGCAGGCTAATATTATTAATGTTATATACATATATGCTTTTTTCTTTTTTTTTAAACGTTACTTCCACACTAGATTTTCTCCTGTATCGCGGGTGCTGTTTACAAGAATATACATCCAGACCCAAAACAATTATTTTTAGGCCATACAAATACGTATACCGTGCGGGCTTCGAATCCCTGCAACTCATTCTAAGCCACTGGGCCACGGAGCCGTCAAACTATTGATTATGTATATATATATTTGATTAACTATTACTATGCTACTATCAATTTGTGAGGAACAGGTGTCTATACTAGGATTCCGTGTATGACAGGTCACCAGCCCCCAAGCCCCAAACTACGGGCTATAGAATAATCTAAGTAATATTAGGTGTAAAGTAGTACAAAACCTTTTGTTATAAGTGGCAATTTTCTGCTCCATTATCCTCTCAGAAATGGGAAGTGCCTTGTGCCTGGCAACGGGATGTTTATAAGTTATAATTATGTTAGTACCGAATTGTTTCACATAGTTTAGTGAACCTCGACACTACAATAATTAGCGATCAACGACATCAAGACGAACAGCAAGTGGTCACAATCGCCCATACGTATGGACGTTCATTATTATCGTTACTTATGTAAGATCATCATCAACATTTTTATCGCCTGCGAAGATCAAGATATCAAATACCAGTGCACTTGCACTGTTGTGTTCTAGTCTGAAAGTTATATGGGGCTGATATAAATTACTGGCAGTGAGAAATTCTAAGAGTTAACGCATCTGTAGCCTTCTTTGTTTAAAGTTGGTGGCAGGTGTGCTGCAGTAGCCAGCAGCTCACTATTAGATGGGCTGTAACTTCATGTTTGTAAGAAAAGAACTTTACGCTACTATTCTTAAAAACGACTTTCCTTATTACTAAATACAAACGTCCAAATATTTATATTTTTAATATAATATAGTTAGCTGAATTTAATCGTACTTTATCTCCTGACACGCGGATACTTACTACACATCGAATGAAATAAATTTTATGGGTTTTATCGCCTTTAACTTAAGAAACTTCAAAAAGTTTTTTCCACATGATTCAAAGCTTTAGTTGAATTGGTAAGTTGAAGCAGAGCTATTCAAATGTTTTTAGGGCTAACTAACTTTGATCTGTACGTCAGATTGAAATAGTAAAAACACGTATTAAAATAATTAGAACAAAAATTCAGAATATTCTGTATAGGTATTTTAAAGTTATTGCACACGAATACGACCTCTCGTGGTCTCATATCACACAACACTAAAGCTACTTGTTTTACCTTTTGGTAACAAGTAATGGGTTATGATTCTGACCGCATTATCACGTTAATTAAATGTCTTTGATTAGAAGCTTAAGATCTCCGAGGAGATTAAAAGAAATTAAATAGACATAAAGATGTTTATACTAGTACCATTTTATCGTTCGTCGGCATCTTTTTTTTAAACAAAAATAGTTTAACACGATTTTACAATTAAAGAAAAAAAAATGCTACATTATATTATAACTATTGAGTGAAATAAGCAGACGCATAAACCTATACCGCCTTTTTACATAAAGTAGTTTATAATCAGTCTCAGGTTAAAACTAGAGTTTGTTACAATAAACGAGTCCCGCCAAAAATATGCGAATCAAAACGAAGTATGAAATGTGTTGTTTATGTCAAATTTCGAGAAGACTGGCGCTACGGCCAGGGAATACTTAGTGACAAAGACTCATCTCTAAGGGCTCCTTCACATTGAGCCGCAAGCGACGCGGCAGTAGCAACGCGACAGTCGCGCTGTTCACAGGCGACAGAATTCCATACTAATAATAGCAGCGCGACAGTCGCGCGACACGTGATTGTCATGGCGGACGGATAGCGCGGCAGCCGCGTGCGATCAGTCAGCTTCGAGTCAGTGTTGCAAGCACACGTTCGAAGCATTATTGTACAATGAGCGAATTCGACACAACAATTTATCACTATATATATTATATATATTCGAGGACCGATGATTATAGCAACTAGGCCATAAAAAAGAAAAGCTGGAATGAATTTATCGAATTGTTTATTCTTAATTTAAATTTTTTCTTAATTTTAATTAATTATAGACGCGGTAGAGCCATGCTGCAGCTATATTATGGTTGTAGCACGAATGGGTCGGCTCGACCGGGGAAGGACCACGCTCTCACAGAATACCAGCGTAAAATAGCAGCTTAACGCTGCTGTGTTTCGTATGGTGAGTGTAGAGAACCGGAGACCCTTTTTACTGGAAACGAGGCATTCCATCTTAGTCCTCACGGGTGACAACGCATCTGCATTATGATTCGTAATCGAAGATAGATGTAGATGTCTATGGGCCACAGCAACCACTTACCATCAGGTGGACTGTGTGCTCGTTTGTCACCCTTATCCTATAAAAAAATAATCAACAAAATAAAAAGGTCAGAGAAAAGTGCAGCAGGCATGTTATTATATTATTTATGCGTATTTTATTATTTATTTATTTATTTAACAATTTATGTACACACAAAATAATGTTACAAGGAAGAGAAAAAAAAAGATATTTTGTACAAAGGCACTGCTTATTTCATATTGAAATTTCTTCCAGCAGGCCTGATACTGGACAAATTAAAAGAGAAGCTGATCTAGTGTGCACTCTCATAATAAAATTTTATAATATTAATATACTTAACATAAAGTAAAGATAATAAAAACAAATATCCATGTAAACATACATATAACTAAATACCACTATAAATACATATAATAATATATTATATATATAATCATTGGGACGACAAAGAAAGACAGTGCTCTTTGACTCGCCTTTTGAACACGGACACTGATTGAGCCTCTCGAATTGCAGCAGGAAGAGAATTCCATAACCTAACTGCATGTACTGTAAAAGAGTAAGAATAGAACTTAGTTTTATAGGAAGGGAAATTTAGGAGGGTTTTTAAATGTGATCTGCAAACTGCATCGGGGGAGTGCGCAAAGTAGAATCGATCACGTAGATAGGGTGGTGATGTTGGATTGTATAGTATGTTAAAGAGGAGGCATAGGATTCGGGTATTCCTGCGAAGTCGGATTGGGAGCCACTTGAGCTGTTTGCGATAGGAGGAGCCGTGGTCATACTTTTTTAGTCCGAAAATATAACGAATACATAAGTTTTGCAAGAGCTCAAGTTTGTTTAATTGCTCCTCAGTCGCATCCAAATAACAGACATCAGCATAGTCAAGAATCGGGAAAATAAGTGTTTGGACAAGAGAAATCTTCGTTGATAACGGCAGAAAATGTTGAAGGCATTTTAAGGAATGAAAAGTATAATATATTTTCCTGCTAATTTCTGTGATATGTGCATTCCATGTCAACTTGCAATCCATGATGATGCCCAGATTCTTAACCGTTTCTGAAATGCTTAGTGGAATACCATTAATTTGCAGAGTTGGCAGTGAAGAAAAGTCAAGTAATTTACGAGTAAACCTGGTGCCTATAATCATTGCTTGTGATTTTTTAGGGTTTATAACAAGTCCGTATGATCTAGACCACTCATCTATTTTATTTAGATCGTCATTTATTTCAAGTAATGCTGAATTTGCTTCAGTCACTAGAAAATGACGATACAGCTGCAAATCGTCTGCATAGAGATGGAAGTTTGAAGATATCACCTGGGTGATACAGTTGATAAAGATGGAAAAGAGTAAAGGAGAAAGGACGCCACCTTGAGGTACACCCGTGGCTAGATTGCACCACTTGGATAAAGTTTCATCGATACGAATACACTGAGAGCGGCCACGGAGGTAGGAATCAAACCATTGAATAGTTGAAGGAGACACATTAATAGAATGAAGAATGCTAAGAAGTATATCAAAATCAATAGAATTGAAGGCACTACTAAAATCTAGCAGCACAAGTACCGTTAAATATTTTTGGTCTATACCGCACCGGATATCATCCGTTACCTTGAGGTAACGGATGATATCCGTTATTTATTTAATATTTTCTATTTATTTTAATTATTCAAACAACAAGACTCTCCTAAAGATTCTACCACGGGATTTCCCCTTCGGGCTATACAAAATAGTCGGCAAAAGCGTTACGAATTGTGACTCTTCCTAGGTTGCGGCACCACTAGTTGGATTATACAGTCTAATATTTTCATCCTCGTCTTCCTCTGCGAATACATGTTATAGCGTGTGATTTTAATTAAATCCATCTCGTTGAATTATGCAGAATACAACAAGCCTTTACTATATATTCAGTTAAATTAATTAAGACTTGAAAATATTCTCCATTTACGAGTATTACTTTATATGCCAAACGTGCATTCTATATGTATATCTACGTGCTCTCGACAATCTTTAGTTGTAAATTCTCTGTTTGATAGTCAAATCGTTCCCACCGTATGGATGTTGCATATATCAGAGAGTGCAAAAGCCTCGTCACCAATGAAAATGTAGTTCAGAGGTTGTCCACCACTACAGAGAGGTGCAGGATTAGGTAAATCCACTCTTATTTTCTAATATTGCCTTAAATATTGAATTCTTTTTAAATGTTTGAGAATCAGCACTCTTTCCAAATGATCCTACATCTATGCATGTAAAATAATAATTTGCATCACATATAACTAACAATACCTACAATTGAACAATATTTTTGTAGTGCGCCTCCCTAATCTAAACAAGTCGCACGGCTGTATTTGTAATAAGAAGGCATCCGCTGCAGTCGCGCGGCTGCCGCGCTGCCGCTGCATTATTTGCGACCTAATGTAAAGGCGTTGTAAACCCGAGACTATCAATAAACTGCGTTTTATAATAAGACCTAATGCTTAACAGAATATCACAAAGTTACTATTTATTAGCATCTTTTTGAAACGACTGTGCTACGACCCTCTTACGCATTATCCATTACTACATATTTTAATACATTCCGTATTTAAACTACGCATTGTAGTAGACGATCAGATCAGATTCAGAGTTTTTTCGTTCACAATATTTTCAGAAATAACAAATACAGTTTTCCTCACAATGGTTACTTAACCGGTAAACAAGTGGTAAATCAGCAGGTAAAACTTGAACTTGACAATTTCAGCGGTCAGGGATCGAAAAAAATACTCTCGAATACGATGAAAATTTCGGGATCATTTGCTGGACATAGTTTTAAAATTGCTAATTTGTCATCATCATCATCATAGTTTCTTTTTTATTATTGTTATATTTAATATTCAACATTCATTTTTTTTCATTATTACATTAATAATGTTAACTTAAAGTTCTTACGTAAATCGTGTAATGATTTCTTAAATTTACCATATTAGTTGTAGCACGAATGAGTCGGTTCGACCGGGGTGGAACCACGCTCTCACAGAATACCAGCGTAAAATAGCAACTTAAGGCTGCTGTGTTTCGTTTGGTGAGTGTAGAGAACCGGAGTCCCTCTTTACTGGAAACGAGGCATTCCATCTTAGTCTTAATGGGTGACAACGCATCTGCATTTTGATTCTTAATCGAGGATAAATTTAAATGTTTATGGGCCACAGCATCCACTTACCATCATGGACCGTGTGCCCGTTTGTCACTTGAAATCTGTCCAGTATCGGGTTTGCTGGAAGAAATTTCAATATGAAATAAGCAGTGCCTTTGTACAAAATATCTTTTTTATTTTTCATTGTAACACTGTGTTAAATTCTGTCCATTGTTCAAACCATTTCCCTACCCCCACGTTTGGCGGGTAGATTGACGACTGTAGCAGTAGCAGTAGTTAGATGCTGCTCCCTTTCGCCAGTTGTTTTTTTACGCCTGATGTAATGGGGATAATTAAACTGCAATCTGATCGAAAATCATGAAATCTCTCTGGCACTTCGACTTAGTTAAAATTATTAACGACTTAGTCACGCCGTCATTATATCTTTATTGACTTACTTCTTCAATATCCTTTCATTCCAGGTGATGAAGATTTTCCTAGGAACCGATTGCAGTATCTGCGCGAGATAGGAAGAGGATGGTTTGGCAGGGTAATGTATATTGAATTCAAATATATCATCATCATCGTCATTACAGCCCATCAAAAGTCATCCGCTGAACATAAGCTTCATCATAGATTGCCTCATCACGCTTCGCAAGTGCATTGGCTACCGCAGTGTTTTATTCTTTCATTCTGTCGCCACTTAAGGCACCCGCGGGAAGATATGGAGGTAGTGGATTTTCATGCGCCGCCACTACACGACTACTTTAAACTAAAGCAGTACTTTTAGATATAGAATTATTCATATGCTCATATTTTAGTAAATGTCGTTTTATTTTGTAATTAATAGGGTTTCATTAGCTAATAATACTATATCTTGGTTATCCCCTAAAAGTTAAGGTAAGCCATTAATATAGATAAAGAATAGGAATGGGCCAAATATTGAACCCTGAGGAACACTAATTGATACTACTGACGCCGAAGAAGTCTCACCGTTAATAAAAACTTTTAGAGTTTTATTACCTGAATATAAACCTGAAGAATTAATAAATTTAAGAGCAAAATTTCTCATGAACATGTTATATAATATTATGTGTGTCAAATTTCATACAAATGATTTTAACGATTAATTCTTAATTGAGTCTATAAATTCTTGTCGGCTGGCACATTCTCGGAAAGACTTATGTACAGCTTGTTTATCCCTTGAACTACCTTGACTCCTTCAATATGTTTTTATTAGCAAGTTGATCGAGTTTAAATATTTCCATTAGTGATGTATTAATATTTTATAGACAAAAAACAAATCTTGATTTCGACACAGAACACAGTACACTTATATGGTATTACGTTAAACTTGTTATCCTAGTACCTGTTATTTTCACATTCAATACCAGAAGTATTGTACTGCGGTATCGGAAATAAGTCAACTCATTGTAAGCTAAGGATAGTCCACATCGCTGATTTTCAATGAAGCCAACTTTGTGTGACGTACGGCCAACAAAATAGTTTTCATTTGTACAATGTAGGTACATTATTTTCATGCGCAATCATGTAACACAACCAAGGCCCAACCGGTTATGAGATGAGTCATTTGTTACCTTGTCAGTAACTACACCTGCATACTAGTTTTAATGCATAAATAAATTTGTTTTGTTTGCAAACGTGCATTTGTCTACTGCCTTTGCGCTTTCGATTTTTTGTCGAAAATCACGGTAAACAGCAGATTAATGCTGTTGTGTTTCGTATGGTGAGTGTGGAGAACTGGAGACCCTATTTACTGGGGCATTCCATCTTAATCCTTAGGGGTGACAACGCATCTGCATTTCTATTCTTAACCGAGAATAGATGTATGTAGATGTCTATGGGCCACAGCATTCACTTACCATCATGTGTACTGTATGCTCGTTTGTCACTCTTATTCTATAAAAAAGTTATAGAAATTAAATGAGGGATGTTGCAATTGAGTAATTGACACCGTAAATAAATGTGTTAAAGAATATGCTACTTGTAGAAGCGTCTCTTAACTTGAATATTTTCCATTTAAAGTTCCTAAAATTAGACAATCGTTATAATACGTAAGGTTTCGTGTCCCATGAACCAGTGGTAAAAGCATAATCAAATAACTTTAAATTAGAATTACTTATAATCTATTCATTAATCACATTATATGATGAAATTCACAAGCAAATTTACATGCTTTTTTCTTATTGACGTGTATAATTAATACAATATACGTTTGCCAAAATTAGAAAAATGTAAAATTAGTTATGGTAATTTATCAGTCTTTTTAATTGGGTGAGAAAAATAAATGAAACAAAATTCAATGTTTATTAGCTGCCTTCATTGCTTTATAAATTACTAATATTTAAAATGAAACTTATCGAGAAAAAAATATTATAAAATGTTAAAAAGTGACAATCTAATAAATACTTTGTATTGACTTCTGCCGTGTACCATTTTAATACTTTTATATTTTTTTATATAGGATAAGGGTGACAAACGAGCACACAGTCCACCATAGACATCTACATTTTTATCCTCGATTCGAAAATGCAGATGCGTTGTCACCCCTGAGGACTAAGATGGAGTGCCTGTTTCCAGTAAAAAGGGTTTCCAGTTCTCTACACTCACCATACAAAACACAGCAGCGTTAAGCTGCTATTTTACGCTGGTATTCTGTGAGAGCGTGGTCCCCGGTCGAGTAGACGCATTCGTGCTACAACCATAATGTAGCTGCAGCATGGCTCTACCATGTAAAAATTATTAGTACACTATTGATTATAAAGTGTACCTTCTTTGTCGCAGTATTCCGGCCCCGCATAAGCGTTTATTATTTTAGGATATTTGTTGAATTGGGAAAATGGGTTCTCGGCAAAGATTTTTTCTTCTATCGCCAGCCAGAAAAAGTCCCGCTGCGTTTTCACACTTGTCAGACGGATTGACACAGATCCAAACGATGTAAGGGAAACCGATCGATCGATTTATTAGTATCGATCACTAATAAAAAAGTAGATACACAATCTTATGCATAAGTTCTATAAAAACTGTCGCCAATTGTTTTGACGTAATTATTCTACTTGAAATAAATATACATTAATGTAAATTCAACCTTAAATGCATTGTCGTTGTATTCACAAAGCTACGTATAAATTAAAAGCGCACCCAAATGTTCGAGTGGGCGCTCATTCGGTAAGGACATTTTATCACCGATCGTGTACATCTAGTTTTTTTTTATTAGTGATCGATGAAGCTACATGATTGTATCACCACCGAGGTCATACAACTCTGGTCGTCGTGTTTAACGATACTCACGGAACAAAATGGGGTGATAGACTTCTTACGCTGGCACAAACACCGTTTTGAACCTCAAACAAGCTTGACTCATGTTAATCAATTTTTTTTCGTTACAGGTGGTAGAGGGAGAATTAGAAGGGAACACGTCCGGCACGGTCGCCGTAAAAATACTTAACCAGAATGCCAATTTAGAGGAAAAGGCGCGGTTTCTGGACGAGGCCAAGATATACCGTAACGCGAGACACGAAAATATCCTCGCGTATGTAGCCAAGTGTCTACAGGAGGATCCATGGATATTGCTGTTTGAGCTGTGCTCTATGGTGAGAATTTGTAGCAGCACTAATTTCCTATACCATAAATCATTTTGTGATAATGATACTTAGGTAGTTATGTTCTTTATAAGTGACAAATATACTATTATTCCATCTGATAGTTAGTGTTTTTGCAGGCCATAGATGCGTCTATAACCTGGCTCTTTTAACTTCAAATCGGATCACAACAGTGGGTGTATTGTTGTTTGGAGCCAGAAATAGGCAAAAGGATCATACAAACACACACCATCTGAAAATAAAAAGGATGTACAAAACACATGTACTCGTATGATTGTCATTTTTTTATAAACCTGAAGTAGCAAACCACTTACAGACCACCTGACGGTAAGTCACGACTGCAGTCAATAAACACATGCGGTCAACTTCAAAGAACGAAGGCCACTGATGTCTTGTCACTTCTGTGGACTAAGATGTAATTCCTCCCAGCCTGCATACCCTTTAGACTAGACAACAACAATTCAAACATTTCTGTTTGGCGGTAGAAATATGTAAGGGGTTGTTAACATAAAACGCTATAAAATAACTAAAATTAATCCAATCTACCTATTTCAATATTGGTGAGAATTCTAATCTTTTCTACGGCATATATGCTGCAGAACTAAGTCTCCTTGCTAATTTAGATATACAGTCGCAGAGGTCAGCTTGGTCTACTAGCTGAATGGAACCTTCCTACCGGATACCTTTGATGTTGTTTCCCATTGCCGTTCAGGGTGTTTTACGACTAGCGTGACTACCTCGTTGGTTTAGTGGTTGTAGTAGTGCGACTGCTGATCATGAGGTCCCGGATTCTCTCCCGGGTCGGTCCAAAAAATCAGTTATTGAGATTTTCCATCAAGAAATTCTCAGTAGCTGCCCGGAGTCAGGAAGTTGGCGGTTCTCATCCCCGTGCCCCGGAAGTAAAGCCGGTTAGTCCTGCGCCTAATCTCTCTCTGATCGTGTCGGTTTACCGTCCCATCGGACTATGAGAGTGAGGGAATAGAGAGTGCACCTGTGCTTGCGCATACACTTGGGCACTATAATCCTGTCCTGCGCCGATGGCTAGTCTCCGTTGCGGCTGGCCGCCGTGACCGAAGTTCGGTCTGGAGGACATTATTATTATTTATTACGTCTAGCGTATAGAGGAAATGGTTACACCACTATCTGAAGCCATAAGATCCTTGTAGCATTTCATATGGTCGCCTATTACGACACCGACGGGCCGATATGGGATAGTGGATATTCTTACGGTACGTAACAAACCAACGTACCAAAACCGATTTTGTCGGCCGATGGCGGACAGAACTACCCGGAGAAGTAACTCGGACGTGTATGTGCTTACACTGCATCAGTGTATCACTTGCGCCGACATTGAACGTTGCCGGTATTCTGTAGTTGACTGTGTTGCTTAACAGAGTGAAGACGCATTTTTTTAAATATCTGGAACCGCTATATCCATTTCCGATCCAACTTCAGCCCATTACCGTTTTGAAAAATTCTCGATTATTGTAATTGTCTATTATATACACAACTAATTAATTTTTCAATATCCATAGTCGTTTAGGTAGATAACAACACTGACAAAAACAATAAAATAAAGACAAAATGATTAAACTATAAATACACTCAATTTGCTCTGTAGACGCCGGCAATCTGGCGAGAAATCCCAACAAGTTCGGACTCAACGGTTGATCGGCCGATTTTGTGCGTCATCGGACGATGACTGTCATGTTTGTGTACGCACTCCCTTTCTTTTACAAGTGTTTGATTCGATCGTCCGAGTTCGGCCGTCAACGCCCGAGCAAACTTCGGCCGATGACGGATTAGGTGTACGCGTACCCTTACACCGCCACTACACGTTTTTATTTATCCATTCACTTACATTTTGTTTACTCTCAATTATTCATTCATACATTCGTTACAGCCTACAAAACTATCGAAAGTCTTCCGCTGAAATTAGATCTCCTCCAAATTTTTCCTCGTGGGGTTTCCCTCTTGACGTAGGTGGCAGTAACATAGTTGCCGGTCGCCCACCGCAGTTTTTTTTTAAATTATTTTTAGTTGTAGATAATCCTCGACGAAGGGCGTTGATTTTCACACATTGCAAGACTGTTCGCGTATTATAAAAATCCTAACAAGATTATGGAAAACTTGCAAAGTTGGACGAAATTTCTCCAATCCGCTCTCCTTGAAACACGATATCGATTACTCCACTGCGCCGTTACATTTCTCACAGCTCTAACAAAATATCGCGTTACAAATCGCTTACATAACTCTCATAAAATCGTATCACACGAAATCAAACCATACACGTGACCGTCACGGTTACGGAGTTATGCCCAGTGCAATTACTTCGTATAGCCGACACGTGGCCGCACTCGGAACTGACGACCGTGCGTGGAATACCTAATAAGTCTACACATTTATCAATGGAACAGTATTTATGAATCATATTCTTAGTCTTCTTTATTAATCACTTGGTAATTTACATGTTATGCATTGTATCATTCACATTCTACATCAGAGATTTTATTACATTTCTTAAGTATGGCATAGACGAGTTGATTATTCCGCAAAATATCAATTAATATAATCTTTACGAGTAGTTAAAATTAAATCATTTAGTTCTTTGTAAGAAATTGTATGAAAATAACAGAAAATGACTTCATCTTTTCTTGAAGTCAAATAAATATTATATTTGTATATTTTTAAATATTTGTACATTTTTAAATATAAAAAAAAAATATTTTAGTAAAAGCCGATTTCAAAGAGCGTAACTGGAAAGTGGCAAGACAGCCCCGAGATATTTTCTTTTCTTAATTTTTATTTATTTATTTTAAAAACGTTACCTCCACACTAGGATTTTCTCTGTTCTCCTGTATCGTGGGGGCAGTTTACATACATAAATTTCACAAGGACAAAATCCAAACCCGGAATAATTATTCGTAGGTCATACAAATACTTGTTCTCATACAAATACTTGTTGGCACAGCAGTTCATTGCTAAGCAACTGCGCCACGGAGACATCAATAGTTCATGGAAATTATTTTATTCTTCTTATTTCTTTGACGTCAGCTTTTACTTTTTTATAAAAGTTTAATTATTTAACCCTTTTGAGTGGACTGAGAATTATTCCAACCTCAAGGTTACAACTAGAATGTCATCTCAATTGGTACATTTTAAAATTCATCCTTCGGTGTTTTATTTTTTCTCCAAATATATACTGTACTAATATGGAACCTTCCCTGAAGTATAATATTTTTTTGTAATAAAAATTATAAAATAATCGTAAAAGTCGGTTCATAAGAAACATTATCCACATAGTAATATTAACTTTGTAGGAAACATAGTGAACCTACTGTAGCTGTGTAGTGGCCGAAAATAATCCACTACCCCATCTCCCATCCCGTGGGTCACATCAGAGGCGGCACTGAGAAATGAAACGAGAGATCAGCAGCCGCATTTTCTTGATAAAAACTTAAAATAATAAAGAACTGCGGTGGCCAACCCGCGCCTGACAAGTGTGGCAACTGTGCTATTACTGCCACCTATGTCAAATATCGGCCCTATGAGGCAATCTATGGAGAAAGTCTGTGTTTATCTGTAAACTCTTGATAAGCTAAAATGAATTAATAAATTATTGAGAGTAAACAGGGTAAGAAAGATAAATAAAAATTAGTCAAATTAAGTCTACTGCCGAACATAGGTCTTTGAGCAGATTGTTGGCTGATTTATCAACTAGCTTTTTGTTATGAAATATAAAAGATATGCCATGTGTTGACTACGTAAAAGAAAATGTCGCCCTGTTTTATGCAACGGTTATCTAGAGAGGCGACTATGAAAAAGACCACAAATACCACATTGCCTACAATATTTGAAGGTACAAGCATCTTGTATATACCATTACAGACTATAAAAAGTCCACTGCTGAACATAGGCCTCCATGGACTGCCTCATGAGTGGCATTTTGTTATAGTGCCACGTTTGGCGAGCGGATTTTCAACTGCAGTTATTTTTATTTTTTAGTAGTTACTAGGAAGATGATGCTGTCTGTTTCCCTCTGTCGACTCTTACGACACCCACGGAACGATAAAAGTTGTGGATATCCTTACACCGCCACTACACGTTCGCTATCTTGCATATGCTCGATGGAAGATATTAAAACGTGGGGAGATATCTGAGACTACGAACAAAATCTGTTTACAGCTTATAACGTAATTTATTTATTAAAAGAAAAAAGAATTACAAAATTAATGTACATGAGAAACTTACTTTGTCATAAAGTTATATATTTTATCCAGCGAACGTAAGACACACTAAGGGATTATATCACTTACATACTATACTTATAAAACATAACATAATCCCTCCTGTCACCCGGAGAGGTAGGCAGAGACTACGGTCTTCCATTTAGCACGATCCTGACACACCTCTCGCCTCTACATCCATATACTTACATGCTCGTTTTTTTTTTATAGGATACGTGTGACAAACGAGCACACAGTCCACCTGATGGTAAGTGGTTGCTGCGGCCCATAGACATCTACGTCTATCCTCTATTACAAATCAAAATGCAGATGCGTTGTCACCCGTGAGGACTAAGATGGAATGCCTCATTTCCAGTAAAAAGGGCCTCTGGCCACATGCACTCACCAAGCGAAACGCAGAGGTAAACCTCTACTTCACGCTGGTATTCTGTGAGGTCGTGGTACCACCCCGGTTCGAAACGACCCATCCGTGCGACAGCAAAAGCCGCCACGTGACTCTACCACTGTTGAAAAAACGTCAAGGATCGTCGATTTAGGATACTCTTAATTTGGTTCATTTTCAATATATCGCCAACTTATACTATAAAATTTTAAAACTTCTATAATCTATTAAATAACAATTTCACAAGCGTAGCGATAACGGTAAATCCTTCTTACAATGGTAGAAGCCCAGTTATAAACTGTAATGTGCTGATAATGAATAAGATGAAGATACCTTATCTCAGTGAATCATGTTCTGTCATGAATGACAGACTTGAGATATTTATATAGACGATTGGAAGTCTATCTATGGTACGAAATTCATTTAACTATGAAAATTACTTACAAACACTTCTTAAGTGTTACAATAAAAACATAATTAAGAATAGATGCTCGTGATCGGATATGGACTATGGATTGCGTTTTAAAAAAATATAGTGTTGACTTGTATTATGTTGAATTGCAGGACTTACAACAGTACCTGATACTAAACCGTCCCAAGATGGCGATACTCAACGAGAGCGGCGTGCCATTACAGCTCATGTGTGACGTCACGTCCGCACTCGCCTATCTGCACTCGCGGGGAATTTTGTATGGGTATGTTTTTCTTTTTTCTTTTTTTAATAAAACTGAAGTCACAATCGAACCTGACGGTAAGTGATTATTGCAGTCCATGGACACCTACAGCCAACCTCAAACAAGAAAGCTTATAGATGCTGTCACCTCTGACGAGTGAGATGGAATGCCTCTCAAGTCTCAACCTATTATTATATTTACTCACTTTAAACTTTTTTCGCTAACTGGCGGCAGAAATATGTGAGAAAGCTAGAGAGAAATAAAGAGTACCATCTCAGTCTACATTATCACTTACCATTTAGTGAAACAATGTTTTACTATAGAATGCCATACTATTTAATATAGAAAATACCAGAATATATAAATTTTAAAGAGAAAACAAAGCGGTCTTATTGCTACACAACAATGTCTGTCAGAAAACCGAATAATGGATTAAATAAGAGGGGGCAAAGATTTATAGGTAGGGTGCACTATAATGATAGAATAGATTATTGAAAGTCAATTTGTACTTTGCCACTGGTTCGGAAAAGCCTCTGTCCTGGCAAGAACCATGAAGAATTCTTGCGTGACTGATGTGTTAACAACTTATACTAAGACAACAGTTATAGGTATACTAGTGATCTTCTAGTGGTCAAAATTCGAACGTAATTAATTGAATTTTTTAATTTTGTATATTGAAATACATGCTTATAATACATGTTTATAATGTAAACATGCTTGCTTAATAAAACAAGCATGTGTTTCACTTGGAATTGCACATTAAAACACAGATATCTTATATACTTATTATATAAAATAAAAATGTTTTTGCTTCGACACAGATTATAAAAAAGGAACATTTGAAATCACACAAAATTAAGTAGTGATTATTTGTTAGTAACATTTTAAAATTCTTTGTCAACTCTATGCGACTGTTTGCACACAGATTATTTTGTGTTTGACGTTGATAGTATGAACGTAAACAATAAATATTTTTTAATTTTATTCTTTTTTTTATTCTGTAATTGGAACACATATTATACTTATACTTTCAGCTTTTTGCACTCCTTCATTTAAACTTTAACTGTTCCAAATCTCTATATGTCACCCACATACACTCCAAAGGTTTTTTTTTTAATTTGAAATTAAACGGGATAAAATCTTAAAAATTAGTTTATTCCATGTGTAGTATTCACGTCAATATAAGAAATCGTTCTACCATCGGACAACCAGATGTTCGATCAGTCTCTACGCTTTTCTTGTTGATTTACTACGCATTTGAACCAAACGGTTTGCTACATCGTTCGTCATGCATACAGCAAAGGAGTGGAATAAGTTGCCAGTATCTGTTTTTTCATCCGATTGTAATGTGAGTGTTTTTAAGGCAAAAGTAGGTTTTTGTTAAGTCAGTCTGTTTTCACTATCTTAGGCTATATCACCACTTACCATCAGGTGAGGTTGTAATTATGCGCTGGTTTAGGGCATAGTTTAAAGAGAGTCTAACAGTTGGAAAATGAACGTACTTGTGTAGACCAACGGCGGGGGTTTTGCGCGGCAGGGGGCGGTGCGACTTTGTGCCAGTGCACTTCACTAAGTTTGCTGTACATGTGGATGACGCGAACGTGTTTTATAGCACCTATTTCACTAATTTTAAATGCTGTTTTTGAAAAATGTAATGTCTATAATGGTAAATTACCGCTATTTAACTTATAAATATGTATATAATATTTATAATATATAACGAGTATTGTAATATCCAAAAATATTTTATTCTCAATTACATACATTACGTAGCATATTATTGAGACGACGGCGCAAATAGTACTCATGTGGCCGGCAGCATCGCCTGACATCAAAAGCGTTTCACAACTGTTATTTATTATAGATATTAGATAGATAGGTAGATAACGAGTATTGTAATATACAAAATTATTTTATTCCCAATTTCGTGACAACCCCTAGCATATTATTGCGACCGATGGTTTAAATAGTAAATACATACCTATGCGGGTGGCAGCATCGCATGATATCAAAGGCGTTTCACAACTGTTACTTATTTAACATTTAAATAAGTAATAGTTGTTATTTATTTAAATGTATAATATATAATGCCACATAACATTTCACGGATCAGTCAGTAATAAACGCCCGTGACGCAACTTAATGTGTTCGGAACATTTTTTCTTTTATATCTTTAGAGTCGATGATACAAATGGGCCAAATGAAACATATCAGTGTTTCGGAACATTTCAGTGATCAAGATGCAAATTTTCCAATCCCAAAAATGATACACATTGCTCACCTTCACAGTGTAGCGTACAAGGTAGATATAAGTTGGATGAATAACTAATTTTATTTCTAGAAAATTGTATTGATTTCCAACGTCCATGACAGCGAAATATGATAGTAGGTACAAACGGGACATATTATGCAAAAATACCGATACGAGTACAAAAATAAACATAAATCAAAATATTTATCTTTGTACTGACTAACTATTGTAGACACGCGAGGAGTGGCTGTTACTTATTTAACAGTTGTGAAACGTTTTTAAGTGTTTACGGCTTAGAATAGTAAAAAAAATGTTGAGTGAATGATGAAGGGTGTAGAAAGTTTAGCGTGCACGTATTAATATATGAGGTGTTGCAGGGCGGTGTGGAGCGGCGCAGTGCTGGTGCGCGGCGGCGACGCGAGCGCGCGCGCCGTGCTGGGCCGGTACGCGCCGCACGAGCGCACCGCGCACCCCGCGCACCCCGCACACCCCGCGCCCGAGGCCCGCCGCCAGCCGCCTGAACACACGGTCAGTTTTGTTTTTAAACAAACTACCTTAACACACGGTACGAATTTGGCAGATGGGAGCCAGGCGAGAAAAGTGTAAGATTTTTCCGTCACAACCCCTTCTGACGTAATGCAGACGGCCTTGACGGCTATAAAGAAACGAGATGGAATGATATCCATCTCCCTCGCACTTTTTCCTATCTTCATCATTACAGCCCTTCACAAGTCCACTGCTGAACATAGGCCTCCCCCAAAGAATGCCACAAAGCACGGTCCTGAGCCACCTGCATCCATCGACTTCCTGCATGTCTTACCAGGTCGTCACTCCATCTCGTGGGGGGACGCCCTACACTTCGCCTACCGGTACGAGGCTGCCACTCGAGAACCTTTCTTCCCCATCGGTTGTCGGTTCTTCGAGCTATATGGCCGGCCCACTGCCACTTCAGCTTACTAATTCGTTGGGCTATGTCGGTTATTCTGGTTCTACTGCGGATATCCTCATTCCTAAGTTTATCACGCAGAGAAACTCCGAGCATAGCCCTCTCCATAGCTCGCTGAGCGACCTTGAGCTTCCTCATACGGCCAGCAGTGAAGGACCACGTCTCAGTTCCGTAAGTCATCACTGGCAACACGCACTGGTTGTACAATTTCGTTTTAAGGTTTTGAGGTATGTCTGACGAGAATATGTGTCGTAGCTTCCCGAACGCTGCCCAACCGAGTTGAATCCGTCGATTGACCTCTCGTTCGAAGTTGGACTTACCTTGTCGGACTATTTGTCCCAGGTAAACATACTCGTCAACAACTACTCTAACTAACTTTTCCTATCTTACCATAAAAGAAACATTATTTTATTATAAATGACGCCTCATTATAATAGACGCTAGTAATTCATTTATTTGTA
The DNA here is from genome assembly GCA_963668995.1 of Parnassius mnemosyne. Lineage (NCBI taxonomy): Eukaryota > Metazoa > Arthropoda > Insecta > Lepidoptera > Papilionidae > Parnassius > Parnassius mnemosyne. The sequence goes on from CAVLGL010000093.1 coordinate 12,245,850, forward strand.
TTTATTAATCAATAATATAATACGTTTATTAATAATAATATACTATGAAAGAAACTTCGTTTCAACCTAGTGTTCTACGACACTCAGGCATGGTTTTTTGTATAAAATAAGAGTGACCAACAAGCACACAGTCCACCGAGTGGTAAGTGGTTACTGTGGCCCATAGACATCTACATCTATCCTCGATTACAAATCAAAATGCAAATGCGTTGTCAGCCGTAAGGACTAAGATGGAATGTCTCGTTTCCACTAAAATGGATCTCGGGTTCTCTACACTCACCATACGGAACAGCAGTATCAAGCTGCTTTTTTACGCTTTGTACTCATTCGTACTACTACTATACTACTAATATAGGTGCAACATTGCTTTACCATGTATATAAGTTGTACGATGTACCCGCATCATTAATACACTCGTGAGCAAAAACATCGACTCAGGACGCACGCTCGCAGTTAAAGTCTAGTAGTGAAAAATCTGAAACTTTCATTCTATTTCTAATTTTAACATCTCAAAGCGGTCTTCGATAGTTTTTTAAATTTAGTTTTGGTAAGGAAAAAATATTAAATGAGAAGAAGTCATAAACAATGAAACAAGGTGATAATTAACAGTAAAGAAAATTCAAGCTTAATTTCGTCAAAATATTAATTTAATTGAAATTAACTTATCAATATTTAGTGTCCTCTCCCCTGGTCCTAATAACAGCTTCCAATTGCTTCTTCATGGATCGAATAAATTTCTTTACCCGATCTTGTTCAATGCTACCCCATTCTTCAATGAGCGCTACTTTGAGGTCCGATTTCGTGGCTGGTGCAGGATTTCTAGCCCGAACTTTTCATTTAAGTTCATCCCACATATGGACGATTGGATTTAAGTCTGGGCTACGCGCTGGCCAGTCCATAGCAGCTATTTCGACCTCCTGTAAATACTGCATGACGTAACCTGCAGTATGTGGACTGGCATTGTCGTGCATTAAAATGAAGTTTTCGCTGATAAAACAGGCGTAGTGAACGACGTGATCCCCTAAAATCTCTTCGATGTATCGATTCGCCGTCAATCCTCCCACTCGACCGCCAGTTTCAATAAAAACCAACTCGGTTTTTGCATTCATTGAAATGCCTGCCCACACCATCCAGAAACCTCCTCCAAAAGCCACATTTTCTTTGATACAGCACTGCGTGAATCTTTCTCCGGGTCTTCTCTAGACTCGTCCTCTTCTATCGCTACCATGCAAGCACACTCTGCTTTCGTCTGAGAAGAAAACGGAGCTCCATTGTTCGTCAGTTCAATCAACATGTCCTCTGGCAAATCGTAGGCGGGCTGCTGTTAATTTGGGGCCAGTAGGTGGCCTTTTTGGCTCAAGGTTAGCTGCCTTAAGTCGTCTTCTGACTGTCCAGCCAGTCACAGCCACTCCTCGCGTTTTTTCTGAGCTCTTGTTGGACTTGAACGCCAGTGAGGGCCCGATTTATCAGCGATGTGCTGACAATGAATCTGTCATCTCCCTCCAATGTGCAGCTTTTTCTTCGACAACCGCGTCTTTGATTATAGTTACCAGTCTTTTGGTAACGATGGTAAACTCTGGAAACAGCAGACTGGCTTATGTTTAGCGCATGTGCCACTTCACGCTGAATCTGGCCTTGTCGCAATAGGGTGACCGCTTGAGCAGCTTCATCACTTGTTGTGTCAATTTTCAGGTAGAATTCTTGTTAGTTAATAAAGGAGATGTGTATCGGTTGGCGTTTGACGGATAACTGATAAGGATGGGTCAGGTAGATAACCTTTTATATGTGTCAGTAAACCTTCATTAGCGCTATTGTAAACAAGGTTAAAAAGGGTGGTTACCGATCACAACATATTGTTGGGTTGTGTGAGCAAGAAACATTACAATATTTTATAATCATTTTGAAGCTAATAATAGCTTTAACATTTTACTAAGAAAAAAAACATAAAAACATTTTCGCGTTCAGTGTTTTTGCCAGTGACTTGCGACTGCAAGTGTGTTGCCTAAGTCGATTTTTTTGCTCGCGAGTGTATTTTTGCCAGCCATTGCAGACAATATATAAAAAATAAAAATTAATGTTTGTTTGTTCGTATTTTATGAGCTGTCATAATACCATTCATCAGATTGCGATAAAACTTATTGTTGGCATTTTCGCGAAGAATGTAGGAATAGGAATAGTAGTACAATTAAATTACAATAGGTGGCGCGCGTATCGTAGAGATAAATTTATTTGAAAGTTATTTGTCATTGAAGTTCAATTATTGTATTATCATTCTTAGTTAAACAATATAACAATTCCAACTCTAAAACGATATATACACAATTGTTTCTTCTGCAGCGGCAACACGCCGGCTAGTAATTTATAAAATTTTATATGTGGTATAACCACGCTCTCTCAGAATACCTTTAATTTCTTTAATGAAAAAGACTTCTTAAACCACAGCCTAAACCCAAAACTATTTAAAATATTACGTTTTATTATTAAACGACTAATGTTTAGTGCAGCAAAAAAGAAACTTTTTACACTACTTTGAAAGAAATAAAAAAAAATAATATAATGATTATCATTTTAAAATGCAAAACAATACGAATTTTAGGTTCAGTGCTCAACTGTAATTTTTTTTTCAGAGCAAAAGTGAAGTGTGGTCTCTGGGCAGTTTAATTTGGGAAATCTGTGCGTGGGGCTCGCAGCCGCCCGCTCCACCTCCGCCATTGCCCGACTTGCCTTGTCCCTACCGCACACATCTGTAAGTAACCATATACTTTGTCATAGACAAATTGACTCGTATTTCCACGTATTTATTACAAGATCTTATTCACGCTTGATTCTTATTTTTTATTTGATTCGTTCAATTGTTTCGTTTATCCTACATACATTTGTTGTCGCTGAGAATGCTAGAATTTATTTTTAGTCATATGTTTTATTAAAAAGGAATTTGACCACTATCACATAAATAATAAACAAGAGCTTGACTATGGTGATGCAATTTTGGGTATAGTTGTGGGAGGTAAACAATTTTTTTTATAGAATAAGCGCTACAAACGAGCACACACCACCTGATGGTAAGTGGATGCTGTGGTCCATAGAACACCTCGTGTCCGGTAAAAAAGGGTCTCCGGTTCTCTACACTCACCATACGAAACACTGCAACAATAATCTGGTATTCTGTAAAAGCGTGGTCCTATCCGGGTTGAAGCGACATATTCTTGCTATAAACATAATATAGCAGCGTGAATCTACCACATATAAAACGCACTAGCTTAGTTAAAGTCTTCTCACCCATTGAAACATAACCCATATTCCAGTTAATAGTCAAGTCAAGCCTTACCATGCTTACTTTAAAGCATAAAAACCAATTTCAGATAACTAAAATTAATAAAATGATTTCCACACTTCTTTTTTAGGTTTACTTTTTCACCATAGTAAGAGACTACAGAGGGAACTAACCAGGAGATGACAGCAGCGTCTACTTAATACAAAATAAAACTGTAATAACTCATTAGCCAAGCGTGACAACTATGGAAAATATCACCATCCTTCCCAAGAAGCAATCGATGATGCCCTATTTTTCCACCATTAGGGGTGGATTTTTTTCTCCAAATTCGAATCGATTCACGATTGAAAAAGATTTATTGAGGTCGGCTAAAAAGTCGGTCGGTCGGTCGACCTTACACACTAGTTCACACTGATTCGAACTGATGACACTAATTATGGACCGCGAACATTCTTTTTACATATTATTTGAATTCACTCTGTGAAACTACTCGACTTCTCTAAAATTGGCTATGCCGTTATAGTGCTTTTTCTTGTTATTTGTGAAACTAATTCATTTGTTTTTTTTAGATATCAAGTAATGCAACTATGTTGGAACCCTAACCCCGATGGTCGACCTTCGGCCGCTCAAGTTCACGCCTTGCTAAATCACCTGCACAGTACACATATACACAGCGAAACGGCGCAAGACGACGGTTATGGAAGCAGCGATTTTGAGGAGCGATGGCAAAGACTCAAGCCTAACACAATTCCTAAAATAGACGAACACGTAGCTATAGTCCACGCACCGTCCACGTCGATGACATCACATTTCACAGGATCCGACCAAGAATTTGATAGCGCTCCCACTATGCAGGATACGCTCAGCGTCGATTTAGACACGGCTGTCTCCCGATCTAGTAGCATAATGTCTGACAAAGACTCACTACCTATTCAAATGAAATCGGCAAGCCTGAATAATCTGCACGGGTCGCTAGATGATGTTAGAAACATCTATCTAACGCATAACGAGACTGCTGCAATCGAATGCCATCAAGGAAACGTAAGCCTCGATGATACTAAAGATAAGGATAATGATCACTCAGACAGTTCGATGGATCCGTGGTTGAAGGATATTATCACAGGAAGCCAAGACGATGTTAGTTACTACAAGGATGTGAGTGACGTCATTAAGAATCTCGATAATATATTAAATTCAGAAAAGACTTCTAGCTCTGAATCCAGTCATCAAGCAAGCCCTTCGAGAGATAACTTAAGCTTGGAATGTAAAAAAGATTATCCTGTGCAAAAAAGTATGGTTAAGTCGCCAGGGATTAGTAATTTCCAAAACATTCTAGAAATAGGATTTGATACCGAAGCCCAACAAAATGAGGCCTGTGAAGACGATGATGTAGATCGCGATACTATCGGTACTCTGAGCCACTCTTTTGAACGGCATAGTGATTCAATCAGCCAACATACTCTAGAAAATTTAACGCCCGAAACACCCATAAAAGATTTTGATGTTATAAAAGGAATTGAAGTTGAACCTGAATCCACGCATAAGCATGTAAATAAACAGGATAACATTATAGTTGATATAAAGAAGCATAGTGAATTGCCAAATGATAATAAAGTAGATCATAGTATAAGTCACATACCCATGTTGAAGGAATTATGTGAAGCCGCAATGCCTAGTTTTAGTGAAACTGTTGATCAACAACTGAATGTTAGAGAAGACTGTCATACACCATGTGATAATAAGTTAACTGATGTTAAAATTGATTTGAATGATGTTGGAAGTAATACAGTAGATGATATAACAATACTTGTAGAATCTGAGGAGAAATCTAACACAGAATCTGCGACTCTGGCATTAATAACTGAAATGGAATCGACACAAAAAATTGATAGTGAGATACAAAATCAAAAGTCCAATGATCAAATCTTGCCCGAATCAGAAAAGAAAGTAGTAACAGTAACAAACAAAGAAGATGTTACTGCTCTAGTCATTAATGATATGTGTAACGAAAGTAAAAAAGAAGAAATAAGATTCGATCATTCAATTCACGAAAAATTTAATATTGATTTTGAAGTTGAAGAAAATAATGGAGAAAATGCTCTCATAAATATAGAAATTTCACCGAAGACTGCGATTCGTACTACAGAAGAATGTAGCACTGTCGGTTGTGAACCAATGTATGACAAATTACAACCAGCATTTAAATCTAAAGAGACACCTGAAATAGTACAAAATTTAGTTGATAGCACTAATTTTCAAATTGATAATGCTAATTCTGTAAGTAATGAAATAGAAAATATAGAACGAACACAAGCTGAACAGACTTTTTCACCTGAACTAGTACAAAATAATAGTAAGGAATTTGTGTTTAATGATGATGCACAACTAGAAGAGAACGTCAATGATGTAACTGTTAAAACTAATGATATTAAGCCGCTTAGATCTGATATTAATGTAAAAGTTATAGATAATGTAGTCAAAGACTCCCAGAGTGACAGCACTGTTTATATGGATCTCACTAATGATACAAATGAAGAGTTTTGTAAAGACAATGATATTTATAGCGCGAACGATGTTCCAACATATTTTGAATCTTCTAAAGATGAAAACGAGACGGATAATGGTAGTGATATATTCAAAAATGAATCAACGGCATACTTAGATCTGCCTAGTGTAATTAAAGAGACAGATAGTTTTCTTCATTCGGAAAGAGTTCTCTGTAGTCAGACTACACAATTTAAAGATCTAATATCTAGCACTCCCAAAGGTAGCGATAGTTCCGTTGATGAATTAGAAACTTCTACAATTGAGAATGAATACGATGTATTGTCAGAAACAAAGGTACCTGAATGCGATCCGGGTGTGACGTTAACTAAATTAGAGCAAATATGTGTTCCAGATAATTTAAGTCCATTAGAATCGCCCACCAAAAGCCACCACACCGATACTTACGATGAAAATAGTTCAGTAGTTTTAGGACCGTTTGAAAACTGCACTTTAGAGTTATTCAAAGCTGTGAAATCAGAAATTGTGGATTTTCCAAAAGAAGAGCTCTTAGCATTTTCTTCTAATTTCAGCGAAATAGATCTCGAAACTCCGTCACCCCTACGCGACGGTAACTTTCTGAACGAAGTGCCTGACATCGTCCATGATGATTTGCATTTTGACGATGTTGTAACTGTGAGTGAAGCTAAACCGGATATTTCAGAAGGTCAGAGTGATAATACCGAAAATACAGAAGAGAAATCAAATACTGAAAAACATATATCACCTTCAACTCCACCTAACTCACCTGGCGTTTTCCTTGCGTCAACATCACAGCAAAAGTACTTAGTCGATATCGATTTGAGCACGCCTAACGAAAGCGTTCCACACGCGTCAGCTTCCATAATTACGGATCCAGTAGCTCCTCAACCATCAGATTCAGGTCTGAGCTCTTTGCAGAAAGAGATTGATTTGAATCAAATAGAACTGCAAATCACAACAAAACTGGCAATGGCGGAGAACGAAAACAATTTGAACATAGAATATTCTGGACCATTGACAGTTGAAGGTTTCGTAACAGAGGACGAGATGCTGATGCGTGAGAGCGACGCCATACCGGAATCTTACCTTGCCGGTAATGGAAGGACGTTAGAAGATTTTAGAGATCTAACTCTGGATGAAGAGTGTGTGCAGGCTTTAAGAAATGAATTGGAATTGAAGCTGCCATTAGCTCAGGTAAGCTTAGCTTCATATGTTTTCAATGTTTTACGATTTAAGTGGCTTTTCATATTTTATAAAGGTACTTTACATGGGTGTAGTTTATTTAAAAAAGTACTGTTTAGCTTCGTTTTAATACAATTAAATGTCCAACACCGCATAACCATGATGTTACTTGTTCTTAACCGTCTTTTGATGCAGTTCTCCATCGCCAGTTTGAGTATTTTGACTGGCATAAATGGATAAGTTATACTGTTATGGAAAACATTAAAAAGCTCTAATGGGCTAGGGCTCCATAAGATTTTTTAATGTTTCCTATAGTCGCTTCTGACAGTTTCAATATAGATTACTGATATGATAAATGATGTTTCATGTTTTTTTTTTTTAATTTAAAAAACCCTTTATCGATCATTACTTAGTCTTAGTGATACGACGGTAGAAATGCGCTCCACCAGTTCTAAATTGTTCCTTAATATGACAAGTGACGCCTAAACGTAAACATGTGTCAGGTGGCGGGCATCGAGCCAGCGGGGGACACGAGTGGGGAGGAGGAGGTGGCGGTGGGCGAGGGGGGTGAGGCGGCGGTCGCGAGTGCGTGGGGCGGCGAGCTGCCCCCGCCGCCCGAGCTGCTGCTGTCGTACCCGCCCGCGCTCAGCCCCATCGCCGAGGAGACCGGCCAGCAGCTCTCCGCGTACGAGAACGACACCAACTGTACGTACGCCGTGTCTGTGTATGTGTGTGTGTGAGTGTGTGTGTGTGTGTATGTATGACTGTGTGTGTGTCTGCGCGCATTCGGGTGTCTTGTCTTGTATGAAAACTTACGTGTAATATTTATAGTATATATCTATAATATAAAAATGGATCGCTGAATGTGTTGCTAAGCGCAAATCTCGAGAGCAGCTGAACCGATTTCGCTAATTCTTTTTTATAATATTCCTTGAAGTACTAAGATGGTTCTTACGGAGAGAAAAGTTTAAAAAATTGCCTGAAAAAGTCTAAAAACAACACTTCTATATTCCCATACAAAAGATTCGTAATAATACTTAAAAGTCAATTTGAACTTTAATACCATGCCATAAAGTTTAAGTGTTAGGAGGGGTTCCGGGAAGGCAAAACAATTGAGTGACGTTAGTATCGTATAAATATTAATGTCAATATTTATACAGACTGGCAGATAGCTGATGTTATAAGGAGTAACTTGGGCTGCTTTTATTTTAGGGTTCCGCGAATAATTACTCCACGCGGGCGAAATCGTGGGAAACAGCTAGTAATATAATAGTAAAAGGGGTTCCTATTTATCTTGTTAGTAAATAAAGAAGAATCGTTTATGCTTAGTTCTAACTACTGAATTATAGTGACCAAATAAATTCATATTCCTTAAGTGTTAAGCATTACAATAATATAATTTTCGAATTAGAGTATGCTTTGTCTATTCAAATGAATTATCCTTGTTTCGCTTAGATGTAACCCATGTTGGTTTAGGACTAAAAGGTCTCATGTTGATGTGGAATATATAACAAAAACAATTAAAAATGTTGTACAGCTGACTTCAATATACGTTATTAAAAATAACTCAAAAACTATTGGTCTGACCTTGATCAAATTCATATGGGACCACACGAGAAGTACCAGCTTTCAAATAAAAAAAGAATCATCGAAATCGGTTCACCCAGTAAAAAGTTATGAGGTAACACACATAAAAATCACATATAGTCGAATTGAGTACCGTCTCCCTTTTGGAAGTCGACAGATAAGCAACTGTGCTGTTTTCGTAACAGGCGATTAATGGTATATTGGACTATTGAATTTTCTATGATAACAATTGCCCAATCTAAACCCATATTGTTTGACTAAACGTGGTCCGAGTAGTTCGCTGCTCTTGGTAATCTACCTAATCCTTGGGCGATTACAGGCGCGATGTCATGTGTGTGTCACTAAGATGTTTCATTGAACACAAGAAGAAACACGTTGCACATCAATGTTACTCTCTTAACCAAACACATTTTTCTAGTAATCATCTAGAACAAAATCTGGGAGGAAAAGCTTCACAGTATTTACGAATCGAAATTAATTTAATAGACATAGATATAGACATAGACATGCATTTATTCAGCAACATACACTCATACAGTTTTGATACAGAAAATAAAATAATACATAAAAACATCAAAGATAACAGTAAATAACAAAAACCAGTCATAAAATGATCCGATTGCATGAGTGATGTGATGCTGAAAAGGGCACTGACTCAACGTAATGCTATCGCAGGATTGCGGTAGCGTTGGTTTTCAGCAATGCACATTGAGGTTGGACTCGCCCGCGAGGATAGTATGTTCGCTTTATTTCTATTTTCGAGAAAGATGTTATCAAAATAATAAAATAAAATAATGGAAACAAAAAAGGATGGGAACTTTATTTAGGCAGTAGGTATATATAAAATGATAAGAATAAAGTAAGAACTGCCAGGGGAAATTCAAAACAGCCTAGAATAAATGCTATACGAGACGAGAATGGCTGCATGCTGAATGATGAAGTTTCGAACTTAAAGAGATGGAAGGAATACTTTGAAAGCGTGTTTAAGAGTGAAGAGTCGTCTGGAATAAGTGAAATAGAAATTCCGGAAGAAGTGGAGAGAGGTAGGGAGATAAGTGTAGATGAAATAATGAAAGCAATGAAAAGCATGAAAGCAGGTAAGGCAGTCGGATATGATAGAGTATCACTCGAAATGCTGAGGGCTGGTGAGGGTGTGGTTACAGGCCTGCTGCACACCTTGTTTAATTTATGTTGGGAACTGAAACGGGTACCGGAAGACTGGTGCAAAGCCGTTATAGTCCCAATATATAAGGGAAAGGGGTCGCAGCAGGACTGTAAAAACTACCGTGGTATCAGCTTGCTTAGCATTGTGGGTAAACTGTATGCTAAGGTGTTAATTGAAAGAGTTATGGAAGAAACTGATGGAAAAATTTGGGATGTGCAAGCTGGATTTAGAAAGGAGATGGGGTGTACGGATCAAGTCTTTTCCATGCGCATGATAGCGGAGAAGTTTTTGGCTAAAAACCAGAAAGTTTTTTGTGCGTTCATGGACTTGGAAAAGGCTTATGACAGAGTGGACAGGAATGTGTTATGGCAAACACTGAACTCATTTGGGTTGAGCGCTGGCCTGATACAGGCATTAAGATCTCTTTATAGGGACTCTAGTGCTTGTGTCAGGATCAACGGGGTCTACTCGGACTGGTTTGGCATTCATAAAGGTGTCAGACAGGGATGTGTGGCTTCCCCGTGGCTGTTTAACTTATTTATGGACAGTTGTTTGCAAACTTTGAAAATTGAAGAATGTGGGTTGAGAATGGGTGAGGCAACCGTCAAATGCCTTTTGTACGCCCATGATCAAGTCATATTTGCATCGTCGGCGGCCGAGTTGCAAATGATGGTTACTTTAATGAATTGGTCATTGAAAGAAAGGGGTATGAAAGTGAACGCAAGTAAGACGAAAGTGATGGTTATTGAAAGAGAAGAAAGTAAAACTTTATGTGAAATAAGAATAGAAGGGGAGTTGATTGAGCAAGTGGATGAGTTTGTATATTTGGGATGTTTATTTAGCAGGGATGGTAGATATGATAAGGATATAGAACGACGAGTGAACGCAGGAAATAGAGTGAATGGGGCTCTACACGCTATTATGAGGAGTCAGAATGTGTCAACTAAGGCACGTATGGCAATTCATAATGCTGTGTTAGTCCCTACTTTAATGTATGGTAGTGAAAGTTGGGTCTGGCAGAAGAAGCATGAGAGTAGAATAAATGCTGTAGAAATGCGTTCCTTAAGGAGTATGCTAGGGCTAAATCTGAATGACAGGGTGAGAAATAGTCTGATAAGAGAAAAGTGTGGTTTGCAAGATGACGTTGTGACAAGGATTAAGAAAGGAATGCTTCGGTGGTTTGGTCATGTAGAAAGAATGAACGAGGAAAGAGTGACAAAGCAAATTTATGTTGCGGAAGTGAACGGCAGGGTCGGGAAGGGACGCCCTAGACGAAGGTTTATCGACCAAATCGGCGATACATTAAAAAGGGGCCAGATTAGGAGTACCCTTAACCGACGAGCGTGTATGCGTAGATATATGGATGTAAAAGAGGCGAGAGAGGTGTGTCAGGATCGCGCCAAATGGAAGTCCGTAGTCTCTGCCTACCCCTCTGGGTGACAGGCGTGAGTGTTTATGTTATGTTATGTATGTATGATAAGAATAAAATAATAATGAAATCTATGTTTTAATATATATAATTAATTTTCGTAAAGGGAACCTATCGAACAGAACGGAGTCTTCGGAAAGTTATCCAGAGCCGTGCAACAACTCAACTGACGAGGTCACGGACCTGCCGACGGGTGTTCAGAGCGGACCTCATGAACACTCCACATATACTATTCAGTCCCGAGAGAACTCGCTCAATAACACTTACACCGTGCAAAGAGAAATCGGCAGCAGTAAAGAGTGAGTCTATAGTATATTTTTACACTTGTCTATTTTGAGATAACATAAATCATCACCTGTTTATAGATTCTGTCTCTTGAAAATGTCATAGAACTGAGTTAATTTTAATTATATTGCTGAAAAATTAAGTTTTTCATTGGAAAAATAGAACTCCTTAGTATCTGATTCCACAGTATCATAACATAACATAATTTGGTTATGTTATTGAATATGAATTCTTAATACATTTTTAGTATTTAAGCTTAGTTCAATCTCTAAAATATTCTTATAAATATATGATTGAATTAAATTTTCTTATTAATCATTTTAAATAATTTAAAAGTTAAAGTTAGCCTATATACGTCCCACTGCTGGACACAGGCTTCCTCTCATTTCTGAGAGGGTTTTAGGGCAAGGAAATATATAAAAAAATAAGGACTTATTATAATTATAAGTCTAATTGTATTTTTTTAATCTATTCTACAACATTTGTGTTCACAGAATAACAATGAGTGCCGACAGCTTAAACGCCAGCCCATTCAAAAAGCTTAAAGACGAACCCCTATCGCCAATTGATGACAAGACCTATAACAAGAACGACGATGAAAGACTTTCGAATTGTGAGAGACTATCACAGGTGTCTCCATTCCTACTGAGTCCAACGACCGATACATCAGCGCCCGAGAACTCCGACAATAACGCGGGTTGTTCGACGTTGTCTAAACCCACCGTACCGACGGATGCTAAATCATCGAAGCCATCCGAAACTCAATGCTTATCCAAAGCCACAAGTATAGATTCGTGGTGTTCAAACGATACTCTTTACAATGTTGAAGAGAATTTCGACGATCTTGCAATGGATCCCGACATGCCCTTGGACTTCGAACTAAACCACGAACCCCAGAAAGACGATAAGACGAGCGAAAGCACAGATACGCTAACTCACAACGAAGACGAAAAGGAATTGAGCCATTGCTCAACTTACATAATTCATGATAGTAAGTCCGACATGTGTGAAACGTTTTCACCCGATTCGATTACAGCCAACGACAATAATACGTACACGAAAGCGAAAACGGAAGCGGCGGGAACAACTCCCTCTGTCAACACGAAGTCAGAATTAAATGATTCGACTAAAAACACGCAAACTAAAGATTTAGCTTATGGCACACTTTTGTCCGGATTGCCTTCGAATTCCAATTGTACTACAGAAGTGCTTTCAATTGCTGACGAGGTTTGGAAGCTAACACAACCGGAGTTAGTGAGAAGATCGCCAATTAGAGATGACTTTGACTTCACACCACCAAACCCTGTTGCGGATAAAGAATGTTCAGAAGAAAGTAGCCCAAAAACAAAAGAACCGAAAGTCAATAGAATGGACAGTGTAGAAGTTACCTGTCTGAAAGATAATTCTGATAGTGAAATCAAATCTGAATCTGAAAGTCAAGGATTGTTAGTAGAAGTTAATGACAGCCAGGACTATCATTACAGAAATATGGCTCATTCTGTCACGAGCACGCCTTTAACAGATATTGAAGTAGGAAACGATAATATTGAATGTATACCTATTAAACTACCCGAAATTACAATTGAGAATTCGGAATATCTCATGAATAATTTGCCAAATTTACAATCATTCCTCCAATCAGCCGAGATTCGGCCTCAAGATATTTCCTCGAACATGAGTAATGAAGTAAGCTCTAATCAGGATACTGAAATATTATTGGAAGGCGAAAGCAAAAGTCTAAGCCGAAATAGCAACAAAGATAGTTTTGCAATTTGCGATCGAACACCGACTTATGCTGATTTTGAAAATTCCGCAACAACGAAACCCCAAGATCTACAGTCCAGAGAAAAATCTACAAGCTTTGAAAGTAGCACAAACTCAGATTTTCGTGGTTTTGAAAACTCTGTACTCAATCGCCCACAGGATTTATCATCTTTAATTGATGCCAGTTCTTTATTACTGAAAAGCGAAAGGCGTTCGAGTGAGCTTGCTATGGAATGCACGAACAATTTTGATCGAACAAATCAATCAGGAAATTTAGTTAACAATGTTGATACTCAATCTTTAGTTATAAGTCCGCCTAGTACTATTAATTTAAATGAATCTCATATTAAGGATATCAATAGATCTATTGATGTATTTATAACAGATTTAGATATAGAAGAAGAGACAGAACAACCTCATTCTATTATAATTACTGAAAGTCCCTTGTTAATAAGTAAAAGTCAGAGTCCAAATATTACTTATGACTCTCATACAGGGAATATGACGTATAATTCACACGAGGGATCACTTCAACCGCCTAATAAAGAAAATACACATAAAACAGTTACAGGTTCGCCTAAAGTTAATGGAGGAGAGACACATATAACACCAAATGAACACAAGCAATCCTCAGAGCCGGATATTAGTAATGATATTACTGGTGATATTGAACCGAAAACCGCTTTTTCCCTTATGGATCACCAAACAGTAAAATCTGATTCATCACAAGAAAGGGTTAAAAGGGACATTCAGGATATTAAATGTAATGGGGATAGTCAAAAGTATGCCACTGTTAGCTTCTTAAATGAATCGTTCGAAGAACTTTTAGAAAGTAATGTAGATGATAATGATGGTAGGGACTTTGAAGTTGATTTAGTTAAGAAGGAACAACAAGATCTTGACAGTAACACCGAAACAGCTGGTGCTTCTCTAAAAGATAAAGTTTCAGAGGCACAGCAAGAACATACATCTGAGCACATATATGAAACTATAAAGCAAGATGAACAAGTGATAAATGGTATTTCAGATGTAGAGGATGAAAAGATAACGTCAGTCACTGATAACTTTTTGCAAAATGAAAAGAAATTCTGTCAGCTAGATTCTTATTTGCCTCTGCTGAGTGATATAAGATTCACTGGTAAGTAGCATATTTTTTTTATTTAACTGTTCTAAATAAGTTTTTACTGTCACTGATAAAAGAAATAAATAAACATCTCGTATAATATGTTTCGCCATTGATAACACTGATCCGTCATAAACCTTTTCTAACATTTTCGAGTCAGTAAATTTTAGGTAAACTCTATTCAATCTAAATGAGGTGTCTTAATTCAAATAGTTGTGTAAATAAAATGGTATACAAGTCGGGCTCATTTTATATTATACTAATTAATTACAGCGCTCACACTACTAACGATTGATGATATCATGAGTCATCACATATGAACCACAATATGATGTCATCACATTGTGGTTCATAATCTAATATATAAAAAGTAATGTTTGTTTGTTCGTATTTTATGCGTTGTCATATCGTTCATCAGGTTTTAGGCATAGTACAACAATCAACTTACAGTAGATGGCGCGCGTATCGTACTGACAATTTTATTTAAAAGTTATATATCAATCAGCTTCAATTAATGTATTATCATTCCTAATCTATACAAATAAATAAAATTGAAGTGTCTGTTTGTAATGTCAAAATAACAGCTTTTTACTAAATGCATATTATGTATGCAGACTTGACGACTTCCAGCCTCCCGAACAAGCCGGTTTCCGAAAAGGCTTTAGCACCATAGACCACATACATACCCTTCGGCAAATTGTACAGAAGTCCGAGGAGTACAATTTGCCACTATGTCTGGCGTATGTGGACTATGAGAAAGCCTTTGATTCCGTCGAAATTTGGGCGGTGCTGCAGTCCGTTCAGCGATGCCAAGTTGACTGTCGGTATATCGAAGTGTTGAAGTGCTTGTACAGTAGGGCTACGATGGCTATCCGAGTACAGAACCAGAGTACGAAACCTATCCAATTGCAGAGAGGTGTAAGACAGGGTGACGTCATATCCCCGAAACTCTTTACCGCTGCATTGGAAGATGTTTTCAAGCTTCTGGACTGGAAAGGATACGGTATTAACATCAATGGCGAGTACATCACTCACCTTCGATTTGCCGACGATATAGTCCTTATGGCAGAATCGCTGGAGGACCTAAGCACAATGCTCAATGACCTTAATAGTGTTTCCCAACGGATAGATCTTAAGATGAACATGAACAAAACAAAGATCATGTTCAATGTCCATGTCACACCTATGCCGGTAGTTGTTGGGAACACTAAGCTCGAAGTTGTTGACGAGTATGTTTACCTGGGACAAATAGTCCGACTAGGTAAGTCCAACTTCGACCGAGAGGTCAATCGACGGATTCAACTCGGTTGGGCAGCGTTCGGGAAATTACGGCACATCTTATCGTCAGGTATACCTCAAAACTTGAAAACGAGACTGTACACCCAGTGCGTGTTGCCAGTGATGACATACGGAACTGAGACGTGGTCCTTCACTGCTGGCCGGATGAGGAAGCTCAAGGTAGCTCAGCGAGCTATGGAGAGGGCTATGCTCGGAGTTTCTCTGCGTGATAAACTCAGAAATGAGGATATCCGCAGTAGAACCACAGTGACCGATATAGCCCAACGAATTAGTAAGCTGAAGTGGCAATGGGCCGGCCATATAGCTCGAAGAACCGACAACCGATGGGGAAGAAAGGTTCTCGAGTGGCAGCCTCGTACCGGCAGGCGAAGTGTAGGGCGTTCCCCCACTAGATGGAGTGACGACCTGGTAAGATATGCAGGAAGTCGATGGATGCAGGTGGCTCAGGACCGTGCTTTGTGGCATTCTTTGGGGGAGGCCTATGTTCAGCAGTGGACTTGTGAAGGGCTGTAATGATGATGATGATATTATGTAAGTATATACGGTACTAATAACAAAAATACCATTTTTAAAGTTTTTGTATGTCTGTCTGTTTGTTCCGGCTAATCTCCGAAACGGCTGAACCGATTTTGATGGGATTTTCACTGGCAGATAGCTGATGTCACAGGGAGTAACTTCGGCTACTTTTATTTTAGAAAAATAATTAGGGTTCCGCGCAAAAAATAATAAAACTCCAAATAACACGCGGGCGAAGTCGCGGGGAACAACTAGTCACACAATATACCTATACCAAATTTTAAACGATATTTCCACAATTATTTCTTCTGCGGCAGCAACGCGCCGGGTACCAGCTAGTATAAAAACATAAATGTGCGCGAACATGACAAATGAGCATTCTCATTTTCTATAAATAATATATCCAATTCAAAAACAGGTCCAGGCACAGAAACAATGAGCACAGCATTTAACCAAGAGTCGCCTACGGAACCAACCTCGCCAGCGTGTGAGCAGGACAGCAAACCGGACACTGCAACAGAAATACTGAAAGAATGGGAGAGTGATAGTGACTCTCACTCCACTAATTCTTCCAGCGGAGAGTTTATTTGGAAGGTTAGTAAAATTTAAAGTGAAAATAAGAAAATGTATTTATGAAAGTAATTCTAATTTGGGATGAAAGTATACGTTAAATTTCCCTGCCACGTCAGAGGCGATGCTTGTAGTCTGTGAATGACTTTTGTAAATACCTAAATTTCTTTTCGCATTAAATTTGTCCTCAAAGCCTATTTTCAGCTTTACCCTATATATTTCTTTAATTTATTATGTTCAAGTTTCTCAATTCTTAAGCCAATTTCTAAATGCCTATTACATTTTTCCAGGTGTTTGTTGTTTAGGTTTAGCAGGTTTCACACGAGCATAAAATTGAAACTTCAACATAGTAAATGTTTTAAAATTGGTTTGTGTGGTGCCTGTATCCCAATAAAATATGTCTTGTGATTAATTTAATGGTGTGGCATTTGTCTATTGACCGATTTTTCTTGAAAAAAAAAAATTTAAAATAACAATAGAATTATTCCCATCTATCGTCATTGTAAATAATTAATATTTTTTATAAAAACCATACTTTATTGCATCTGTTTTCCAGTAGTGACCCCTGTATTGTTTAAGTGAAGTGATTAAAGCTTTATAAATTAATGTAGTTATTTAATACCTATAATAACCCCCTGTTGATAGTCTCTAAAGACTATTGAAGTAGATGGTCTCCAGTAAGTAAATGTATACATGTACAGTCCACGAAAAGTACTTCAAATTCATGGTGACAGTTATTTTTCGCTTTTTTTGTTTGGTATTATTGTAGATTGTAAAAACAATAACGAAGTACTGCATTAATTAAAATAATTTGCTTATATATATTGATATGAGAATCATAAACTACATTTTAGTACTTTTATTCTTTTAGTGGAATATATATTAGCCTACCGTTAACGTTATAGCCTAAGTCGCTGAATATCGACTGTCCCATATCGCCCCAACTAAAAATATTAAAAAACTGCGGTTGCCAACCCGCCTGTGTCAACTATGGCAAAATCCTCCCTATCAGGCAATCTATGGGACTGGCCTATGTTCAGCAGTGGACTTTAATATTAATAGACTTTTATGGATGCTGCCCATCTCGTGATTTGTTTCCCTCTGTCGCCTCTTACGACACCATCGGGATGATATGAGGTAGTTGATATACTTACACCGCAACTACACGCCAATAGACTATACGGTATTAACCTATATCTTTACAAATATATACCTAGCATGGCCATATTTTCTTTTAAAAACAGTGTAATCATAACAAAACTTAAGTGTACATTACAGTTGTTAAAGTCTAAACGATAAATTAAAAACAATTTTTGGTTTGATACTGGCCTTTAATGCACGTATCGTGGGATTTACATACGCCTCCATGGAGAATTGAGCCACTGCTAGCTCTAAAGATTTGAAAGGCACAATATCGTTTAGAGTATGCTGTATCCTCTAGTACTGGCCTCAATTTTTAGTCCAACGTGTTCAGATCTCGACTGAAATAAGGCCAGTCTTAAGCTCAACAAATCGATCGAAGTTTCTTACATAATAAACACGTTCAAAATTTTTATTCATAAAATTAAAAATAAAATTTAATAGTAACATGAGTAATGGCCAAATTACTTCGAATAGTCTAATCTGATATAGTTAAAATTTGTATCAGACCATTGTGAAAAAAAAAACTTTCAATTAAAACATGATTTTGTGTGCAATGGAAATAGAATTTTCTATTTAGACTTTTAGTAAGAAATTTTTTCTTTAAAAGATTAAAAATCATGAAGATTCTTAAGCTCGAAAAATATTTAAATGCATTTTTATGTAATTCTTAGTAAAAGAATTAAAATACTAAATACAACACAATACAAAAACATATACTAAAATATATACAAATAATTTTCATTTTCCCCTTATTTTACTACCCAAATTACTAAACTCTAAATAAACTTAAATATTTGCATACAATTGGAGCATTATTTTTAACGCTACAGTTTTATCTTGCTAATATAAATTACATAACTTATGCTTTGCCATTTATGTATTCTCCAAAAATATTTAAAAAAAAAAGCGAAAGATACATATATAATACTGTAAAAAGACAGGGTGCTGTATATAATATATAGTATCAAATGCTCTGTACATGTGTATAACAAATATATCGGTGTCGGTGTGCTTGCATGTATAATGTATATGTAAACACGTGTGTGTGTGTGGTGCATAGGACGGCGACGGCCACGAGACCTCCGTCGTGCCTTCCTCGCATTTCGACCACGTAAGTACTTCTATTATTGTTGTGCATTTACATCTCGAAACTGCTGAGGGGATGATTGATGATGATATTTAAAGATTTTAAAGTCATTTTTAAAATATATCAGATGTCCTATATATTATATATTGAAAATGAAATAACAGTTTCTTTTTTGTTTTCCAAATGAGGTTCTTGGTTTGAGAAGAACCGGCGAAAGAAACCATTGGGTTATTCTTCTTGCCATCCAATAATTTTTGATAATATTTATCTTGTCATCAAACATCGTTGAAAGCAGATCGTTCCTTATTTTGGATTTGCATTAACCCTGCCTTTGTTTTTATATTACTCATGTATCATGATAAAAATTACTACAGCATTGCGGAAGTACCCAACATACAACAAAAAAGGCCGGCAACGCATCTGCAATTCCCCTGGTGTTGCAGTCGTTCATGGGCGGCGGTAATCACTTACCATCAGTGTGCCTAGTGCGAGATTTAGTTTTTACGCATTCGATATCGAGAAAGTTAACTACGATTTGTATAGAATAAAATCAGCGCCAACTAGTGGCAATAATCGGAATCACAGTTCATTATTAGCTATTTGTTTATGTTTCGTAATTTGATCAAGGTTTCGACAGTTTGTGTTAGTATTATAAGATTGATAATTAGCCATTTTATTTTAATGTTAATTATTGAAAGTATTAAATTGAAAGCAAAAAACATGAAGATGTTTTCGTTCTAATATGATTTTCTGGTGACATTTATGGAGCAGTAAATGGAATTTAGTTACTTAGTGTTAAGTGAACTTATGATACTTACTTACTACTGACTTAATTATTAAATAGTGATGGTAGGTAGGAACTTGGATTTATCAAACGCTATTTACACAAAAACTTGAACACTTTCTTGGAAAAGGCGATATCTATCCTTAAATTACCTGTCATTGGGGTGTAACAACGGACTAAAATATGCACAAGCTCATGCTTCAACACTGGCTTCATAATAGCAGTCATCTATTATTATTAGTTATTAATGCCTTTGTGGCTGCAAACATCCTCCTAACGAAAAAAACGTCCTGCCTAAATTATATATCGTTCTCACAAAACGTAATAAAATTAACTCTTCAACAATTATTCTCACTCTTCTATCTCGCTGTAAAAATTTAGGTGAATACTTTTTCGATATCGCCCTTGTAAAGTTTTACGTCTCGAATGATCGAAATTGCCGCTCCAATCAAACACGTGCGTTAACGTTCTCACTGTCGAGTGTCGAATGTTCCCTATATAACATCGTAGTCTTTGGTCGAATGAGAGTCAATGCTCGATGGTGATTCCGATTATTGCCACTAGTCGGCGCTGATTTTATTCCATACAAATTGTAGTTATTTTTTTTTATAGGATCGGGTGACAAACGAGCACACAGTCCACCTGATGGTAAGTGGTTACTGTGACCCATAGACATCTACATCTATCCTCAATAAAGACTCAAGATGCAGATGCGTTGTCACACCCATGAGTACTAAGATGGAATGCCTCACATTTATGTGAGATATCAATCAATTCTCTACACTCACCAAGCGAAACAGCAGCATTAAAATGCTATTTTACGCTGGTATTCTGTGAGAGCCCCGGGCTAATCCATTCCACTCGTGCTACAACTACAAATAATAATTAATATAGCTATATCTTATTTATACCACAGACATTTTACAACATAAAACTATAAGGCCACAGCAACCACTTATCATCAGGTGGACTGTGTGCTCGCTTGTCACCCTCATTCCATAAAAAAATATCCTTATTGGCATTAAAAAGAACGGTTAATGGTGCTTGACAGCATAATATATGCGACCAATTTTGAAATATAGTATGAAGTATTTTTTCGTCTAGCGAAATACAATTAATTTGAACACAAATTAATATTGCAGCAAAATACGCGTTGAATATAGAACCTCCTCCTTTTTGAACTCGGCTAAGAAAAACACACTATGATCAAAGTTCTAAATATAAATAAAATAACAATACAGTTATTATTTTATTGAACATTCAGAAAAATTAAAAACAAATATTAACCAAATGTTTCACAGAATCAGATTTTATCCTTTTTTATAAATAAACATTTTAATTGATTTCTATTAAATTGATTTTAATTTATTTAGCAGTGATCGTCAATCGTCATTTTCGGACTTCGTATGAGGAATAGACTAATCATATTTTCATATTCATTCATTCATTACAGCCTATCAAAAGTCCACTGTTGAACATAGGCCTTTTCCGTAGATTGCCTCAAAAGGGGATATTTGCTGTATTTGGCAAGCTTGGAACTGCATTTTTTATTATTTTTGAGTTATTATCAAAAAGATGCTGCTGCCCATTTCATGTTTTATTTTTTTGCCTCTTACGATACCCACGGGATGATATGATGTTGTGGAATATCCTTCACCGCCCTAAAACACGGCCAATATATCGGTATCGGTATTCTTTCAAATACGAAAATACATATATTACTAGATTATGTCAAATTTATTCTCTTATTTTGCAAACATTTTGAAAATGTATCATGTAACGAAACAATTCGGTATATTTTTTCCGTGGTAGAGCCATGTTGCAGCTATATTAGTGGTATAGTTGTAGCACGAATGGGTCGGCTCAACTGGGGGCGGACCACACTCACAGAATACCAGCGTAAAATGGCAGCTTGATACTGCTATGTTTTCTATGGTGAGTGTAGAGAACCGGAGACCCATTTTACTGTAAAAGAGGCATTCCATCTTAGTCCTCAAGGGTGACAACGCATCTGCATTTTGATTCGCAAACGAGGATAGATGTAGATGTCTATGGCCCACAGCAACTACTTACCATCAGGTAGACTGTGTGCTCGTTTGCCACCGTATCCTATAAAAAAAATATTTGGAATTTATTTTCATACATGTTTTTATAATCGAGCCCGCACATTCTTCATCGGCCCAAACCTGACATCTCAGACTTTTGACTGTGCTTAACGTCGCCGTTCTGTTTTTAATATCTGGCAAATGATCATACATGATCGTTATTGCCAATCCTCGACGAACACAATTTTCTTGTAAGTGTATGATGTCTTCTTAATACAATCGGAAATATGAATTGCGCACCCCATTCACAAAATGGTCGCAATTGATGTTGTAATGCTTGTACGACATGATATAAAAATAGGCAAGGGCGCAAGATCTGGGACACTAGCACAATCATTAATTTAACCCGCTCTGTTGTTTGGAATAAATACACTGGAATTCGAAGCGTAGTTTTAACACTAACTAGCCACTAGGTCGCGCTGCTGTTACGGCATTCACCAAGGATTATTCATTACGCAGCAACGCGAAGGCGGGTCGCAAGCGAACGAGCGTCCCGAGTTGTCCGGCTCGGCGGGGAACGCTTCGTCGGGGTCGGAGGGCTCCGAGGGCTCCGAGGGGGACGAGGTGGAGTTCGTGCCCTCCTCCTGGGACTGTCGCGCGGCCCCCGCCAAGTCTTCACTACGCAGCCTCGAACAAGCTGCGCCGGTGTGTATTTCATTTACATTTCCTAATTTACCATTATTTGAACAAAGTAATCTCTGGTCTGAGTATCCTGCAAGCTGTGCGCTACAACTTTTATCAACTTACAGGACAACAAGAAACGCGTCGTTTTCAAACGTCAGAAGTACCACTGCGTGTACGAATATCCACGCGAGGTAGCCGACGTGGACGCGGAGTCGCCATCCTTCTTGCCTGATTTCTCAACTTATTCCGGTAAGTCAAACGATTGAGCTTGTGGACGCTTGGTTGTATCAAGGAAAGACATTGTTTTTCATTAGCTAAAATTTGACAAGAAGTTCTTAAAATGTATCAAAATTTTATTCAATTCTTGTGAATTCTTTATCCTGGAAACAACCAATTTTAAGAAGAGAAAAATCTATTATAAGTAAGACTACTGTGGTAAGTGGTAAGACGTGCAGAGTTTTTTTAATGGGGAAATGTTTACACGACGACGGGTTATGTCGGACTCGCGCCGACTAAAATAAGATTGTTATTATTAGTTTTGAATTTTTATACCTCGCTTTTACGACTTTTCGGTTTCTTTACAGAGTGGGATCCAACAAGTGCGGCGGATGCAGAAATTGGCTACGGTCAGCTTTTCGGAGCGCCAAATCCGCTGAATTTGTTCCCACGATGGCACGGCCCCGGGGCAGGTTAGTGTCATATCACATTTTATGTTTATGTAAATATTCTCAATGTAAGTTTCTCTAAAGTATAATGGAACTTCATTTTTACAATAACAAGGGATATTCTTTTGAAATGTTTTCGATTTTTTGTTACATTTCTTGTTATGTAAACAGCTGATACAGACAGACTGAACTTCAACGACGACATGGATAACTGCAACCGTCAACTAATAGTGACGCCTACAGTTTGTCATCATACTACATTCTTACACAGGAGTGCACTTGTACAAACGAACACCAGTAGCAATATTGACATTACGTATTTAAATTAGTCAGAGTCAAGTGTCAGTTAAGTCTCGTGGTGTCACAGTCACTTTGACCTAAAGCGTCTCCCACACGGAAGTGGCTTGCGGTGGCGGCCGCGGTGGCGGCCAGTTGTATTCGCTTGCAATATAAGTGAGTCTGCAAACCCACGCGGCCATGTCGCGATCTGCGAGCGGCTGGCCGCGGCCGCATGCCCCCCCCCCCCCCCCCCCTTTTGCCAACACGTGTGTACGCGAGTACACGGTCAGTCGGTGGCCGCAGCGCGGTCAGTTGCAAATTTTTACAACAGGCCGCGTGTACCGCGTGAAAAACGATGTTAAATTCAGAGATTTTAATAGAAACAGCGCAAAATTATCCAGTACTTTATGATAATTCGCTACGTGATTACAAAAGCATTAGAATTAGAAACGAAATATATGATAATATTGCTGAATATAAAAAGACTTCGCCACGGTTAGTCATGTTACTGACGTCCAATCGTAGTACAGACAACTCAGCGAATGGCGCTTCAGACCACCGCTGCGACCGCGGTGGTATGTTGTTGCAGCGGCTGGAGTCGCGGCTCGCGGTTAGCCGCCACCGCAAGCCGCTTCTGTGTGGGAGACGCTTAAAGCAATAGAGACAGCACGATACTTAACGGCATTCTAAAATTGAGCAGCGTTTGAGTATTTCATCATTAGACAATTTGTTTATTAAAAGAAGGTAGGAAATTATCTATCTTCCTTTAAATTAAAATATCAATCAACCCATAATAAACAACGATTTTAATCTAATAATATCACATGAATATCAGAATATAAAGAATAATCCAGAAGTTTTGAATTTTTAAAATCCATATATAAATCCATTTTGAAAAGTTAAAGAGTCAGTAAGTCAGACGCTCAGCTTTGTCGCTGGTATCGAAAGCAGTCGACATATCGACGGTAGTGATCCGAAGATCGAAGTAGCAACAGAAAAAAAAGCAGTTATCTCTGTCGCTGGCAAAGTGCGACTTGTCTGTTAGAGCGCTAAATGACAATTGTCATCTTAAATAATTTGCCACCGAGTTAATCATTTCTTTTATCGTCGTAGATTACGATGAGGACTTCTTCATATCATCATCGGCGCGTCCATTCGAGAGTCTCGGCGTGATGTCGACCACGAGCCAATTCTTTCCCGGAATGCACGTCAAACCTTCGCTACTAGAACGAGACATAGACGACCTGGACGATTTTCCCCCACCACCCTCCCCACTCCCACCAACAACACTCGTGCAGACGAGAACACCATCTTTAGACTTCACCACGCCCGACTCTGGTGTCGAAGACATCACACCCGGATCCACTAGCACAGAAGACGATTTCAAGACGAAAAAGGTGACTGATAATGAAACCTGTTGGAGACCAGTCGATAGCGCCAGTTCTAGTGAGTCCGTTAGCCCCAGTTCTCCTGGAGTTGAAGCCCTAGGTGGTCTTAGACACACGCGGGACAAATTGAAACTGGATCTACCTCCGAGTCCACATATACCATCTCCTCGACACAACAGGGTGTTTAACTTCGTACTAGATAAACCGAAGAGGCGGAGTCAAGAGGAACGAACTGAAATCGGAACGACGCCTTTGGTGATGACGGACGAAACGCCAATAATCACCACGTCACTGCCTCTCCAAAAGGAATCTGATGATGTCATACCGGAACCAACTTTTTCAACATTTGGAAAATGTGCATCGAAGAATACTGAACCGGAACAGAAGGCCATGATATTAACAGATGATGTTGAAGACTCTGAGATAAAAGAAGAGGGTTCAAATCAAAAGGTAGAGCCTGTTAAAGGAGAAGGTACTGTCCTGGACAGTGGAGACGAGGACTCTGGCATTGAAAGCAGTTCAAAGGCAACGCTTGAAAGAAATAAAAGTACTCCAAACATCTCACAAGTAGAACAAAATGACAATTTTTAGTGTAATATAAATCTATCCTTGTTAGAAGACGCTTGATATATAACGCGTATATAAGTGCAAGGAATGATATAGCATGGATCATTAGTACGCTTCGGAATGGCTGCAATTATCATTGTAAAAGAAACAATATGAAAAAAAGATTGTTGAAATAGCTTGACAAGTGAAAGTGTTAAGATGTCTAAATAATCGAATATTTATTTGTTCCTTGCAATAACAAAGGGTTTTTTTTACACTTTACAAAAGGTCGGTGCATAATGCTATCTCACCTTAGGTAAGCAAACAGTGGATGTTCACTTTAGAAACAATTTTGCATGAAACTAATACCTATACATATCGATTTTTCGAACATTGTCGGTAGCCCGTAGCCAACATGTGATTATATTTAGTTTTAATAACTATAACATATAGTCTCTACATTGCCAGTGATTAACTTGGTGTTACTACAGAACTAAGGTACAAATAGCCGTGAATTAATATACGTGTAACTAACTGTTAGCGCTTTATATACTGGAAATATATGTAATAAGTGCTTAGATATGGAGGCCCAAGTGTGCCTAATTAATCTTCTAATTAAATCATAATGGCCTATCCTTTTTAAATTAGGTTTATAGTTGGTCGAAGCAACGTGACAGACCTGAACAAAGTGTAGAATTGTATGTAACCGATAACCGATAGGAAAGAATTCAAAGAATTGAGTAGTGCTATGTGGTGTTAATCAAACCTTACAATTGCTAGATTTTTCATACGTAATATTTTTAAATGTTTATTTCGTAAAAAAGTAGTGCATTAGAGATTGTATTGTATACTACATATTCGTACGGATATATGTACAGTCATTTTATATGAAATATAACTAATTTGTCTGCTTAAACTTTGCAGAACTTTGAGGGCAAAGACGGCTGTCTGAATATTTGTCACTACGTCCTTTTTCTCAGTCTCAATATTCAAATACAAATGTATTTGAATACAGGTAATGAAACAGAATAGATCTTAGAAAAAATTACGTTCGCAAGAATAAATAGAATCTTAATTTATAATGTAAGGACTGCTTAAATACTTTTTCATAAACATATTATTTAACCATATTCATTAAATTCATTATTTGATCCAATAGGCACAGGCCAAGTAATAGTTGTAAAAAACTGACTGACGGCTCCGTCTACTCAGACGAAGTCGTTAGTCAAATCTAGGATTTAACTATCATAACATACATGACAGCAAAAAAAAGGATCTAAAGAATAGCAAAAGTTACACAACTTCCAATAAACACTGTTGGATATATCAAATTTACATGAAATATAGAGACATTCATTTCTAGAGTTGTCGCACTTGAAGCACTGCAAAGATTCTGCGATCAAACTATAATCACAGATTCATTTTTAAATAATAATTTTTACAATAATAATAAGAAATATGTTAACGAAATTAATAAAGCATACATTTGAAACAGTTTCATTCAGTATTGTATTCATATCCGATACGTTGTATATTATTGTCTAAATTCTTGTGAACACTACATCTACGCACAATGAAAAAAACATCTTCCATCTTTAAAATTTGCTGAACATAAATAAATTATGATCTACCATTGAGGTTGCAGAAGGAATTACGACCACTATTTTATGTCAAATTAATAAAAAAAATTATTCAATTTAGAGACCTTCATGTCAGCCACTGATCACTGTTTTACCGAACATTTAAAAATTTTATAAGTTTGTTTATTGCAATAAATACAATTTATAAACACGAATTAAGCGGTGTGATTTTTATTGCAACTTCAGTGGATTATTTGAACTAAAGCCAATTCTTAGTTAAGTAAAAAATTATATTAGATAAGTGTAGAGTAGTCGTAATGCTACGGTGACAGGTCGACGTAGCGTATAATTATTGGGCACTTGGCAACAATTATTTATAAAAATTTGTATTTTAAAATTGCATACAGAAATTAAATATCCGTAAAGTTTTTTCCGTATGTGAAATTAAAAAAAATATCTCATTGTTTTGGTAAAAATAATTAATATTTAGCTTAGTTGCAGCGCAATGTATGATTTATTTGTAGACTGTTGTGTGGCAAGTGTTGCCGAGTGTACCCCAGAGCGAGTGCCACTAAGATGCGTCATCAGTATAATGTGCGATACGTCCAAGTGTAAACCTCATGTGCAATTCTTCTCATTTCCATATATTGAGTTTTAGTTTTTTAGTTACTGCTGTAAATATAATTTAATGTTATCGAAAGAGTAAAAATTTTTTGAATATGAAATTTATTGATTGTACTACATGTTTATTGTTCTTAACATTATTTTTTACAGTTTTAGAATGTTTCGTTGATGTACAGATGTAAATAGGCAGTAGGTGTTCATTTTGTTACGATAACAATAGGTTAATCATAATATGGTTCGATTAGATATTTCAAAGTCGTATTTCACCATTTAGAATGTGACCAACAATCGGTAGTCTATGGAAATACCTAGATTTTAAATTAATTAACGTAATACATCTATTCCCAACTTTATTGATTAATTTCCGTCGCAATCACATAAGAAAACGAGGAATTATTTGAATGAATTGTCCAATTATTATGGTATTTATTGTTTGTAAGTTGTTGATTTGTATGAGCTGTCGATTTAGTATTTAGTGAATGTGAAACGAATCGGAAGTCTTTTCATATTGTGACTTTGTCGAGTCTTTTAAAAGTATTTATATGAAGAAATAAATAATTAATAAAATTTGTGACTCAATAAGCCTTTTATTGTACTTCTTCAGAAAAAGTTTTAAATAAATCCTTATCTTTAATGTGTAAAAATTTAAATGCCGATATAATCTTTATATATAAAAATTACGTGTCACGTTTGTCCGCGATGGACTCCTAAACCAAAATGCACATAGTGTGCAAAATTTCATTGAAATCAGTTCAGTAAAACTGATTTCAATGAAATTTTGCACACTATGTGCATTTTGATCCAACTTGAGGATAGTTTTTATCCCGTTAAGTGACCATCAATATTTTTATTACGAATTTAAGTTTTTTTTTTATTAGAGAAGGAAAGAGCAGAACAACGCCTGCCTGGCCAGCTAGGATGTACATAAATTAAACTGCCAAAAGAAATCATACGTATATCATATTTAAGAAAATGTTACATAATAATACACGGGCACATAATGATAAAATAATTTAAGGCACCATTTAAAAAAAATTAAAGGTGTCTTAACCTATTCGATCATTAACAATAAATAGAACTTTTTACTATTGAAATACTGGAAAATTAATATCATAGAATGATCACAGGATTTATTTTTAATAAAACACCGTTCAGAAAGTGCCTTGTAGAAATAAAAGAGAGACAGATCAAAATTCCACAATTAATTATTTATACAATCATTGCACAATTCCTAAATTTTGCACGTGCCTTCTTTACAAATAAATTGATTACTCTTCTCAACAATTTATTTAGCTTAAAACTATCATCAACTATACATGTAAGTAAAATAAACATTACGGTTTTTTTTTCAATCTTGTAAAATCGGTCGAAGCACTTGTAACACTTATTCTGTCTGCATCGACAATTAATTTTTTCATTCACACACACATCGAATGAGATCATACTGACAATAAATGACTACAGGTTACCATACTGGAAACATTTAAATTTTTTTTCTTTAAAGCTGTAGAAATTGAATGAACTAGTCATGTCATTTTGACAGGGGATGGGCCACATTCGCACACCCAAGTGCTGCTGTGTTTTGTAAGTGAGGAGGGTTTCTTTAAACTGCTAACTACCAGGCATTCCAGCTTTGTGCCTGAGATGTAACAAAGAATTTAGTCATTCCATTTATTCAGGTAGACTATATCCGCTTGGCACCTAACTTTTATAAAAAAAATAGAAAGTGATTTTAATCGGCGACATTTGCCTCTTACTTTTTCGCGCTTTTTATTAATTCATTCACGGATCCAATATACAGGTATTATCTATGGACCCAATGAACAAGTTGACGTTGGCGGCGTAGTAGCTTTGTCCTTTTTGTAATGCTGGCTGTCGGTCCGTTTGACCAATTGTGTTAGTGCATGTGTTGATCGGGTGCGAGGTCTATCGGTGGTCAGCTGCGGCGCCAGATGATGACGAGTCCTGACACGTCGCTGCTGGCCAGCAGGCTCTCGTCGTAGCTGAAGCTCACGCCCAGCACGGCAGACGCATGACCTGGTCAGGCAAACCCAAAATTTAAATATATAGGATCCTTCATATCAGTCACTTGTGTGGTTAATCTAGTTAAAATCTTTTCGTTTACAATTGGCATTTACAAACTTTTCGTATGTCAAGCAACCTTCGCTCTCTCTTCGGCAAATCCCTATTTAGAAAGTGTTATGTGATAGAATTTTTATAGGTGGTAAAGCCATGCTGCAGCTATATTAGTAGTATAGTTGTAGCATGAATGGGTCGGCTCGACCGGGGAAGAACCACGCTCTCGCAGAATACCAGCGTAAAATAGCAGCTTAACACTGCTGTGTTTCGTATGGTGAGTGTAGAGAACCGGAGATCCCTTTTACTGGAAAAGAGGCATTCTATCTTTAGTCCTTACGGGTGACAATGCATCTGCATTTTGATTCGCAAACGAGGATAGATGTAGATGTCTTTGGGCCACAGCAACCACTTACCATCAGGTGGACTGTGTGCTCGTTTGTCACCCGCCCCTATAAAAAAATATAAAATCATAAAATAAATGTAATAATCTACTTTCCAACGTAAGAAATTTTTACTTTGTTAATCCGTTAATCTATATAAATAAAAAATCAATTGGAGCATGTATGTATAAAAGGCTATCACTTGAGAACGGATGAACCAATTTTGATGAGATTTTTTGTGTATGTTTGAGTATGTTTGGGCCCGGGATGGTTTAGATTCACAATTGGACCCGGTAGATGGCGCTGTTGTCGAGATCCAGAAATCACCCGTGCGAAGCCGGGGCGGATCGCTAGTAAAATATATGTCACGATGTCTTTTATTGCTTGCTCTAGCTTGAGTGATAGGATAATTTTTTATCCCGGTGAGTGACCCTCAATATTTTTATTGCAAATTTAAGGATTTTATATAGGACTAAGGGTCGTCGGAAAAGCCAGAACAGCGTGTGGCTGGCCACATAGTAATTTAATAAATAAATAAAATATCAAAATCATTTAAATATGTTACCATATTAAAATGTGTTTATATGTCTTCGCAATTCAAACATAAATATAACCATTCCATACATGCATGATTTCCTCATCCAATACATGGATTTAGCTTTATTTAGTCGTAAGAGGCAATCAGGAGATGGACAGCAGCATATTCCTAATAACAGCTGTATAAAAAGTCTGCGGTTGCCACCCCGATAGCTAAACGTTTCAACTATGGCATAATATAGCGTCTATTTAGTGGAATATAAATAACATGTTTGAACATGATAAAAAATTCTCGCGTTATGTGAAGTTATATAATTATTCACAAAAATATTTAGAGCGCCTTTATATATAAATAAAGAAAAAAAAAGTAAAAATAAGAGAAAGATAAAAAATATATAGAAAAAAGATAAGAACTTACCCTGTAGTTTGTTGACAACGGGCTGGTCGGCATGACCTTCTATGTCTAGAAAGTATACACAAGCGTCTTCTCCCCCACTGACGACACAAACGCCGCGTCGGAACGACATAATGGGACAGAATGTCGATTTCACGCTATACCGACTGTGGGCAGTTTCAAAACGCTTCTTTAGCGACAAACTGCCTTCGCGGTCAGTGATCCTGGAAACAAAAACATAAACTTTTTATTCAATATAGATTATAAATAATACTTATTGAAAGTCACTCTTTTGTATAATTACCACTGGTTCGAAAGAAAAACCTCTGTCCTGGGAAGAACCAGCTAGAAACCCAGCGGGATTTTTTTTAAATAACAGCTTCCAATCATGTATGTTACACAAATTAACAACACAACAAATCGATGGCAGCAAAGTAAAAACGGACATCTACAAAATCGCAATTTTACAGGAGAGCAGATTTAGTAAAAAATTGTGGTCATTTTGAGAGTTATGGACTGATTAACATGAAATTTTCTATAAAGCATTAAAATAACATTCTTTATGAATTATGTAATAGTTTTTCTATGCTATGTCGTTGTTTTACTAAAATAATTTAGATGTCTTTTTTTACTCTAAAAACTTTGGCGTAGAAGAAGACATCTGCCTGATATCCGTTTATACGTTGTGATAAAAAAGCGTTCATTCCATTTAAAATATGTAATAAACTAAGATAATAATCTCCATTAATACTTTTAAGGATATTTAAAGAAAGTCTAAGCAACATGGAAACAGTATTCCCATTTTTTTTGACGAAATTTTGCAGATGTCTTTTTTTTGCATTTAAAATTTTATACATTATCAATTAATGAGCCTACCAGGCAGACAAATTCAAATGTCCGTTTCTACTGCGATGTTTTTTTTTTTTAAATTGAAGGTAGTCTTCATTTACGTGCCAGATTTTCTTCATTATTTTGAAATTCGACATAATTTTAATACATACTTGTAGATAGGGTTGATTTAAGCTCATTTTTGTAAAAAAGGCATTTTCATAAAAATGTAGATATCCGTTTCTACTTTGCTGCCATCGAAATTAGAAACAGCATGGTAGCGATCACCTCATTTCCAGGAGTTATTATCATCCATAAATTCTTTAATATTATAATAACCCTTTTTATACAAACTTAGTTTAATAAATTTTTTGAATTTTGAGCAGGTCAAATTTTGTATATTTTCTGGAATTTTGTTGTAAAAGCGTATACATCGCCCCAAGAATTACTGACTCGATAAAGTCGAGTAACTGGTACTACTAGCTTGTGTCTGTGTCTGTGTGTCTGGAATTCCGAAATTGATAATTCACATTAATTACTTCTAAATATTTGTTTCATCTTAGTCTTAAGAATAAAGAAGGGAGTTTTTTGGGATAGAAACAAATGTTTATTCTTTAATTTTTGATTGGATTAAAAAATACATCTTCTATTATCCCTGTATATTCGTTTATCATTTACGCCACTGTATAAGTTAAGTGTATGGTACGTGCACAGATATAAGTGAGTTATCTGCGGCTCACTGTATAGAGTACCAAGTGTATGAAACGATTGAAATATTTATTCGTCACTATAACACCGTTTAACGTTTAAAACCGTCACATTTCGTACACCAGACATAGACATTTGCTGTCGTAGGTTATAATGCTGTATGGTCTAAGAACTTTGTTCGGCAAACAATAAAATATCAAAAAAATAATATATCAAGGAACTTTTACTCTGGTTTGATTATAACGTTGAATCATCACGGTGAAACGTTATCAATCGTATTCCCGAACGACAGGAACGACACGTGCCGACTTAACCATTTAAATTAAGTTTATCACATTTTGCATTTAGTAGATACCTACAATTTGTAACAACATTTGTGAAAATAATACCTAAACAGATACAGCGAGTTGTCCGTTGCGCTGACGAGTAACGCGGGATGTCGAGCAAGCCAAGGTGACCAACTAAGACTGGTGACTGCACCTCCGACGCAACAGCGTCGCAGCTTGCTTAAAGCACCCGCCCCAGACATGCGGTAGCTCACGATCACGCCCTTAACAAAATTATTCATTGAAATGTGGAGCAGTGGTGTCTGCAAAGGTATTGTTTCGAAATTACATTATGGAACAACTTCCTAATACTCTCCTAAATTATCAATAGCCCAAGAACTAAATAGAACCACAGTAAAACAGAGGAGGTCAATCACTCTAAGCTATTCGTGCTCGAAGTAATGCTTATGGGCGTTGTTTGAAACACGGAGGTAAAAGGACGCAACTATATCTGAAACCCCACCTCTGTAAGACAGAGAAAGTCAATCATTCTAAGCTATTCGTGCTCGAAGTAATCAACCATTCGTTTTTGCCCGAATGTTGCAACTGATAAAACGTACGCTACGCTACTTTCAACAATGCTCACGTCCCAAGAACATGAATCACAAACCTTGTCATTAGCTGCCCAAAACATTCGGCCGCTGGACTCGCACGCTATCGAGAGCACCTTTCCGCCCAGTATACTGCTACCGCCTGTAAGCAGATTAGTAACATTAGATCATTCATCGTACATTTCTTTCATACATCTTTCACACTTATTAGATGACATCATTGACCAACTACTAAATGGACCTCGGGCCCGCGCTCAAGTGTTGTCCGAACCAAAAGAGTTCCAAAATGCTAAAAGAGTTCCAATCGCACGCCAGTCTTCGTTTTTTCGACCGACTTAATGCATGTCTTAACGTAATTTTCGCTAGAAGGTCCATAACGTGAAAATAGTGCGGCCTCATGCCTGTGCAGGCCTATGCTGACAAATTGTCTCAAGTTAAATTGAGCAGTTTTCTAATGACAATATGGTTTGAATTAGGGTATTACAGTTTTTTTTTTATATTTCTATACATGTACTTACGCGGTTGACTTCTACTTACGTTGACTCGGGACAGATTTTATTAGAATTTTGTTCTAGAACCACCGTTTAGTAGAAGGTCTACGGATCATATACATATCTTTCACGCACAATTACTAAAGCCCATCACTAGTTCACTGTGAACATAGGCATCAATGATAAATTGCCGTAAAGTACGGTCCTGAACCGTCATACCATCTAGTCGTCCGACATGGCGCTTGCCAGTACGAGGCTGTCACTCGAGAACCTTTCTTTCACTCTGGGTGTCGGTTTTTCGAGCTATATGGCTGGCCCATCGTTACTTTTTTTTTTTATAGGATAAGGGTGACAAACGAGCACACAGTCCACCTGATGGTAAGTGGTTGCTGCGGCCCATAGACATCTACATCTATCCTCTGTTACAAATGAAAATGTAGATGCGTTGTCACCCGTGAGGACTAAGATGGAATACCTTATTTCCAAGCAAAACGCAGCGGTAAACCTCTACTTCACGCTGGTTTTCTGTGAGGTGGGCCGGCTCGAACCGGGGTAGTACCACGGCCCCGGTTCGAACCGGCCCATCCGTGCGACAGCAAAAACTGCCGCGTGGCTCTACCACTGTTAAAAACTTCAGTTTACTAATTCGTTGGGTTATGTCGGTCATTCTGGTTCTACTGGGTATATCCTCTTTACAAAGTATATCGCGCAGAGAAACTCCGAGCTTAGGCTGAACCTTGCACTTCCTTATACGGCTGGCAATAAAGGTTTCGGTACCTAGTTATCGCTGGCAGCACGCACTGGAAAAACTTTCGTCTTAAGTTGTGGCTAATAACGGACAAAAAGATTTGTCATAGTTTCCCAAACCAGATACGTCGGTTGACCTTTTAGTCGAAGTTGGACTTAGATAACTAAACTAACTAATTTTCCACTAGAGTTCCCAATCCCACCTATCTATAGGTATAACATGGACGTTATATTTTTGTCTGGTCTATGTTCATCTTAAGTTATCCATTGGGAAACACTACTGAGCTTGTTATGCATAGCGCTAATGTTCTCCAAGGCTTCAGCCATAATAACTATACCGTTACAACCAATTAAAGTCCACTGCTGAACATAGGCCTCCCCCATAGATTGTCTTATAGGGGGGATATTTACCATAGTTGACACGTTTGGCAAGCGGGTTGGCAACCGCAGGTTTTATTTTTAATCGTTATTAAGAAAACGCTGCTGCCTCTCTGATATGTTTCCCTCTGTCGCCTCTTACTACACCCACGGGATGATATGGCGTACCTAGTGCATATTCTTACACCGCCAGTACACGGTAATGTAATACACTGGCCACTACACGTTTAATATAATAATAAATATAGCCATAATGACTATATCATCGGCAAACCGAAGGTGTGTAATCTGCTTTCCATTTGTATTAATACGGTATCCTTTCAAGTCCAGCAGTTTAAAAACGTCTTCCAATAAAGTGGAAAGTTTCGGGGATAGCCTATAACGTCACATTGTCTTACATATTTCTTTAATAAGTTTAATTTGGTTCATTGGCATGATTATCAATTGAACTTGGGTAGTATGTTGACGGCTCCGTGGCGCAGTGACTTAGCAATCAGTTGTTGCGCTGGGGGCCGCGGGTTCGAATCCCGCACGGAACAAGTATTTGTATGGCCTACAAATAATTGTTCCGGGTCTGGATGTTTGTCCTTGTGCAATTTATGTTTGTAAACTGCTCCCACGATACAGGAGAAAATCCTAGTGTGGGGGGTAACGTTTTTTAACAAATAAACAAACAAAGTATAAATTATCAAAAGTATGAAGTAAATTAAATAAGTATTGTTGTTAATACTTCCATTCTATCAAAAAAAAAACGTTTCATAAACTCACCTCTTGGATAGATTCCCGTAGATACGTTTAACACTGCCACCATTCCTCTTGCGTTTCCCACCTTGATTGTCGGTTAAGGATATTATTTCTACATCATGACTTACGTTCTAATCCTAAGCCACTAATAGTTAGATAAATATTTCAAACTATATTGATGATCGGGCATAGACGTGTGTCAATCGTGAACGATTCGTTCATTTGAACCCTATCGCACCAAAGTATTGATGATTGAAATTACATTTTTGATCATGTTCCGGATCAAACGATTGACAAGACCTACACTAAAAGAGTATTGTAATGTCCGACGACCGTCATTATCGAGCGGGTGATAGATCACAGAGTACTGAAACTCGAAATGATCCAACTGCATTATATATTTATTTATTTAAACCTTTATTACTGCGTTTCCCCAGATATTGTTATAATTTATAAGTTTTTATGTTCTCATGATAAGTGAATTTTGGATTCTTAATGAGAATAAATTTCTTAAACCACATATTACACACCTTATATTAAGGGATAAAAAGGGCGGACTTAATGCCTTATTGAATTCTCTACCAGTCAACCCTGGATGATTTAAGAAATGATCGATCCCAATGACCCGGTTCGTAAGTCAAATCAATTCTTGAATGATACAGTTCACTAGAAATTAATGACTGACACATGTCTACTCGGGAATAATGACGTTCACGGTTGTAATGTGTCACTGAACTAGTGACTTCTCGACAACAGGTAATTGAAAATAGGTAACCTAGGTTCAGAATTTCAGCCGCCCTGGTAGGTTCAGGAAGAAGTAAGTTTTGACCACGTGATGGGTGACGGCATAAAAGAAACGTTATGCGAGACGGCATAAAAGATGATGGTGTCCCGTAGGTGTCCTCTTCAATAAAGATATAACAATCACGTTGTTGACAGAGTGCAGAGAAATTATAAGCACTCGACCATGAGGATAAAGATATCCTCATGGTCGAGTCAACCGTTACGGTTATCATCTTATCAAAAATTACTGCTAAACATAGGCCATGTAGATGTCTATGAGCCACAACATGGGCATGCAACTTAGAACATTATTTTACGAACAAAATTATACGTGTTATATGCTTCCATCTACATTCCGAAGCGCTAGGCTAGACTTATTTTAATCTCACTAGAGGGCACACTTATATATTAAGTCTATGCATACGCAATAATACATGCACACTACGCAGTTAGTAGCGGTAACTGGTGTGTTTTCTTTCATAATAATTAATTTTGCTTACATGATAACTAATATTTCTGCGGCCCTGTTTTGTTTTTGTTTAAAAATGTCACGAAAGCAATGTGTTTTTAAATGTGACCAATTTGGTAAGAATTTTAGTGTGCAGTGGGTTTTGGAGGCGATAAAATGATTTAGCTAGGATTTATCTTAAGAAGGCCGTTTTATCTGTGTTTTCAGGCAATGAAAAACTGGTAAAATGTCATTAGAATACGAAGGTAAATATCGGCACTACGTACGAGGTTATAATAGCTCAGGTGGGAAATCGGGCGGTCCCGAAACCAAAAGACCCCGGTTAGAGTCCAGATGTGTTTATTTTTCCCCTTTTTTTTCCAAGTTCCTTCATTTGTAAGAATTAAGCGTCATCTGTTAGGCAAAGCACTGCGCAATAACGAAAATGAAATTTGAGTTGCGCATCTATCTCTAGTATATATACAGTAATCTATGAGCCACAACATCCATTTACTATCGGGTGGACTGTGTGCTAGTTTGTCACCCTTTATCTGTTTAAAAAAAACTTGTGTATTGTGCGTGTAGAAGAAAGGTTCTTGAGTGGCAACCTCGTACCGATAAGCGAAGTGTTGGGCGATACTATACTAGATGGAGTGACGACCTGGTAAGACATGCAAGAAGTCGATGTATGCAGGTGGCTAAGAGCCGTGCTTTGTGGAACCTCTTGGGGGGAGGCTTTTGTTCAGCAGTAGATTTGTAAATGGCTGTAATGGTAATGGCTTGCGTGCGTGCGTACGAGTGTACGCGTGCGTGTGCGTGTACGTGACTGCGTGCGTGTGCGTGCGTGCGTGTGCGTGCGTGCGTGTGCCTGCGTGCGTGTGCGTGCGTGCGTGTGCGTGCGTGCGTGTGCGTGCGTGCGTGTGCGTGCGAGCGTGTGCGTGTGTGCGTGCGTGCGTGTGCGTGCGTTCGTGCGTGTGTACGTGTGCGTGCGTGCGTGTGCGTGCGTTCGTGCGTGTGTACGTGTGCGTGCGTGCGTGTGCGCAAAGGATACGATGACCATGTTGTTGTTGGCGGGCAGGAAGGCGCAGCAGAGCAGCGGCGCGGCGAGCTGGTCGCGCGCCTCGCGCAGGCGGCGGCGCCGCGCCAGCTCCCACACGCACAGCGCCGCGTCCGCGCCGCACGTCACCAGCTGCTCGTTCGACGCCGACCAGTCCACACCTGCGCTTCCACCTCGTTAACACGCTGATCGCCTTCTCATTACGCTGCCCATACACGCTACGGTTTACCGGAGAGGTATACCTGTGCAGGTGTGCATGCACACGTAGACCGCAGTGTGTATTGGAATAGATCTATGCAATTTTTTGATTCTGTACAGGCAACCGGAAATCATTTTTAATACAGTTGCTCAAAAAAATGGCGTATTGCAGGAACGTATAGAGTTTGGGATGTGGGCTATTACATACTCGAGCTTTTTCTTTACCTTTTGTTAGTTTAGTTAGTTAGTTTAGTTGTTTGTTGCACAAAATGAGTAATTTCGACGATATTTTATTTGAATTAACACCACCGGAACTCAGTATAATTGCACAAAACGCTTCGGAGAACATTTTACCGGAAAAGTCAAAAAGTCGCTACATATCTACATACGACGAATTTATTGCATGGAAAGAAGAGAAAAAAAGCAAATAGTTTTTCAGAAAATGTTATGTTGGCATAATTCTCCGAACTCTCAGCAAAATTAAAACCTTCTACGTTATGGTCGAGGTTTTCGATGATAAAAAGTATGCTGAAAATAAGGAACAACGGGGATATAAGTGAATATCCAAAACTAAATACTTTCTTAAAACAACAATCAGACGGTTTTATATAACTAAAAAGTCGAAAATATTAACACTGAAGGCCAACATAACTCGCGTTCTTCACAAAATTAAGCTCCATTTATGCGAAAATGTCGTACAAAATTGGTCCACCAGGATACACCGCCTACAGCGGAGTCGTGGCGGCCATTTGGGTGAAATAATATTCCATACATGATGTCATCGAATGTCCTTTAAAATAAAATAAAATTGTGGCAATATCGCTTACACAGGTTGTTTTATTTCATTTCAAAGTTCGAGCGCTCTTAATGAAAAACCCTATATATATAAACAAAACAATGCCTCAGTGTTGTAGATTTTCAACTTTTTAATTCTACTTAAGGAATATCCGTACTTTGGTATATCCATTTCTAATTTAATTCATATATATATAATCTAGAAACTTTTCTAACAACTGTTTAGGGGTTTCATAGCGGGGGAGGTTACGCCCGCTATGAAACCCGTCATATATTTCGTGGCGCCGCGCTAGTGGCAAAAAAAGTCGTGAATTCGCCCTCATTGAAGAAACATTTTTGTCATTTGTTGTCAATGCCGTGGTAATATTGACCGTTTCGGGAAGAATATACCACAAAAATATTTTTCACAGAAACATATTTTACAAATGTGATATTTACAAACAGTAAGTGTTCGCATAAATAAATTTTATTAATCCTTACTCATCAGCAATCATAATCATCTTCAATTATCCTATTTCATAAGGATAAATTAAGTGAAGATCTGCGTCTGATATTCTCCAAACTTGGAAGAGGTTTATGTACAGCATTGTACTAGTATGATGAATTCAAAATAGCGTTTTTTTACCAGGTTTCCAGTCCTGAGTAATGTTTAAAGTTTCAAGTCACCGGGAAGTAATTTAAAATCGACTGCAATTTTTTTACGAAACAGACAAACAGATGAAATCAATAAAATTATAAAAACAATAAAACTCTACTAAACCACTAAAACTCACCAGTAACGGCCTTAGTGTGTCCCTCTAGTATGAAAGAGACTTTTGGCGGACTCGCAGTCACATCACATATGGAAACAGTCCCGTCACTGGAAGCGCAGCACAGTTTCGAACGGTCGTTATTTGCAAATTTTACAACGCTCACCTCTTCAGTGTGCTACAAGAAAGCAAATTAAGTAAGAAACTAAAGCCTGGTAGATCAGATTCTTAGATTCTTTTTTTACAAATCACATTGCACATCCAAAGTAGTGTTCTCACATTTCTCACATTCTTCACATTCTCACATTGCACCTCCCAAAGTAGTGTTAATATACGTTGACTGGTAGAGAACGCCTTAAGGCGTTAAGTCCACCTTTGTACATTTCTGTGCTACGAAGTTTAAATAAATAAATAAATCAGGCGTTAAGCGTTCACTGTAAATTCCACAGTATGTGAGCTACTCGGGTTCGATCCTCGCGGCAACAATGACCGCTTAGTAGGTGAAAGAATATCCAGTACAAAATATCGTCGCGTCGGTGTCGTAAGAGGCGACAGAGAGAAACAAATAGTGGTAGAGCCACGCGGCAGCTTTTGCTGTCGCACGGATGGGCCGGCTCGAACCGGGATGGTACCACAACCTCACAGAAAACCAGCGTGAAGTAGCGGTTTACCTCTGCGTTTCGCTTGGTGAGTGCAGGTGGCCGGAGGCCCTTTTTACTGGAAATGAGGCATTCCATCTTAGTCCTCACGGGTGACAACGCATCTACATTTTGATTTGTAATAGAGGATAGATGTAGATGTATATGGGCCGCAGCAACCACTTACCATCAGGTGGACTGTGTGCTCGTTTGTCACCTTTATCGAATAAAAACAAACTAGGAGATGGCTACCCCGTCAGGAGATGGACAGTCTTCCTAATAACAACTAATTAAAGAAACTGCTGTACCAACTATAACAAATTTCCCTCTTACGAGGCAGGTGACGAGAGAGGCCGTGACGGTAATAGAAACAATGAAATTATTAATTGTAATTTTAAGTGATGATTCACTTCATGCTCTGCAGTGTAGGATAACACTGTGAAAAAACCTATCTCTGTGGAATCTGAAGACGACTGCTCATACCCTGAGCTACCAGAACAAGGTAATATATAAGAAGGGTGACAAACCAGCTCACAGTTCACTTAATGGTAAGTGGATGCTGTGGACTGTAGAGACCTATCCTCGAGTGAGAATTAATACGCAGGTGTTCTGTCACCCGTGAGGACTAAGATGGAATGCCTTATTACCAGTAAAAGTGCTTTACTTACCATAAAAACTACAGCAGCATAAAGCTGTTATTTTATTACACTATTCTGTGAGAGCATTGTCCTTTCCAGTTTGAACAGACTCCTATATATAATCATTAGTTGACTATTTGTGTATTGCTCTATTATATGTGTAGTGTGAGCAATGAACAAACAAACCTGATCAAATATATGATGAACTCCAGAAAATGCATAGTTCTCTGATATGGACAAGTCATCTTTCTTCTTAAAAGTACGATTAGGGATGTCTTCAACAGCTAAACTTGCCTGAAAATAATAAAAAAGACATAAGAAAGCTTCCACCACCTATTTGTTTACATTGAAGACAATAAAAGTAACAAAGACATGAAACACTCCTTTTTTATACTAGTAAGGGTGACAAACGAGTACACAGTTCACCGATGATAAGTAGATGCAGTGGTTCATAGAAAACTACATCTATTCACATTTAAGAGTAAAAATACCTTGCACCCTTTGAGGAC
This sequence comes from Parnassius mnemosyne, assembly GCA_963668995.1. Classification (NCBI taxonomy): domain Eukaryota; kingdom Metazoa; phylum Arthropoda; class Insecta; order Lepidoptera; family Papilionidae; genus Parnassius; species Parnassius mnemosyne. The sequence goes on from CAVLGL010000093.1 coordinate 12,287,373, forward strand.
TAAGATAGAATGCCTTGGTATTTACAATGGGTCTTTGGTTCTCATTATACACCATAATAAACAGCAGGCTTAACTGTCATTTTTGTGCTGGTATGCTGTGGGGGCAAAAACAATAATAAAAAAAATTTCTAGACATATTCATATTTTAATGGTATTAGGTTAATTTCTCAAATTTATGTTTATCATTTGGTCAATTTGGATTATCCCGCTGACCTCTCAAGGCTATTTTAATTTATTTATTGTAAACAATTATATCAATATAATGTGCACACCACAACCTACTGTCACTTATATTGAAAGATTGTAAGGTTTTTTTCTATGTTTATGAGCGTTGAAAGATGGCCGAGATAATCCCATAGTACCCATTTTTAATATCTACTATAATGTTACATCTTCATCTTCATCGGCCCTTAAAGGTTCAATGCTGGACGCTCTTGTAATTTTGGCAGGCAGATTAATATTGGCAGCACCAAACTTTTCACACCTTAGACACTACTTACTATAAACTAGATATTTTATGACTGTCTGTAATGTTTTAATGTCATATATATGAATATGAAGTCATAAAACCTTTTTGGAATATCTGACAGTTGCCCCATACTAAGAGCATGATATCAAAATGGGGCAAAGGATTCACTTATGCTACTACTAAGTAGTGGCAATATTTTTACTAATTTTACAATAAGGCCGATATTATGTCATATACTGGGTGAACTGAGTGTATTTTTTTACTTTACTGTACTGTATTGTACTGAGTGTAGTAGCGGTGTAAGAATATCCACTACCTCATAACAACTCGTGGGTGTTGTAAGAGGCGAGAGGGGGAAACAAACCAGGAGATGGGCAGCAGCGTCTTCCTAATAATGACAAAAAAATTGAAAGTCCGGTTGTCAACTCTGATGACAAGCGTGGCAACTACAACAAATATGAGGCTATCTATGGGGAGGCCTATGTTCAGCAGAGGGCTTTTATAGGCTGTAACAGCGACCGGTTGAACAATTTCTGCCTTTTGCTACTCATTTACCTATATGTCACCAGTAGTATAGATGCAAACTTGAGGCATTCCATTTTATTCTTAGAGATGACTAGTAAGTGAAGTTAATTACATCTATCTACGCAATTACCATCAGGTTGTTAGCTCAGTTGGTACTTTAATACCATAAAAATGTCATGGCTATAATAAAACAACATATTTATCAATTTTTACCTTGCTGCTTGATCTGGCTCGAGAAGATGCTGAGCTAATTGAAATATTGTCTTGGACTCCATATCTTCGTTGTAGCAGCTGGCTTCTGATGTTTATATACTTTTTTATTGTCTCTATATCCTAAAAACAAAATATATATACAAATTGTGACAGATGCTCAAGTAAAACCATCAATTCAATCACCACAAAAAATTATATACTGGAAGAATAATTATTAAAACAATTTACAAATATATCGCCTTTTTTTTCATTCATTCATTGCAGCCCTTCACAAGTCCACTGCAGAACATAAGCCCCAAGGAATGCCACAAGCATGGTCCCAATCCACCCGCAACCATTGACTTCCTGCATGTCTTACCAGGTTGTCACTCCATCTAGTGGGGGAACGCACTACACTTCGCCTGCCGGTACGAGACTGCCATTCGGGAACCTTTCTTCCCCAACGGTTGTCGAGCTATATGACCTCGCGGTTGATGTTGGACTTACCTAGTCGGACTATTTGTCCCAGGTAAACATATTCCTCAACAACCTTGAGCTTAGTGCTCCCAACAACTACCGGCATAGGTGTGACATTGAGGTTAAACATGATTTTTGTTTTGACCATGTTCATCTTAAGACCTATCCGTTGGGGGACACTATTGAGGTCATTGGCTTGGTCACTATCGTCGGCAAATCGAAGGTGAGTGATGTACTCGCCATTGATGTTAATACCGTATCCTTTCCAGTCCAGTAGCTTGAAAAAGTCTTCCAATGCAGCAGTGAAGAGTTTTGGAGATATTACGTCTCCCTGTTTTACACCTCTCTGCAGTTCGAAAGGTTTCATACTCTGGTTCTGTACTCGGATAGCCATCATAGCTCTACTGTATAAACACTTCAGCACTTCACACAATATACCGACAGTCCAATTGACACTGCTGGAGGGACTGCAGCACTGCCCACATTTTAACGGAATCTTAGGCTTTCTCATAGTTTACATACACAAGACAATGTGGGAGATTGTACTCATCGGTCTTCTGTACATTTTGCCGAAGGGTATATATGTGGTCTATGGTGCTATAGCCTTTTTGAAAACGGCTTGTTTGGGAAGCTGGAAGCCTGTGACTCTGCAAGTAAGACGACTCGTAATGACTCTCGAAAACAGCACATAGATGCGGCTCAGAAGGGAAATCGGTCTGTAGTTCTTCAAGAGAGAATTGTCATCTTTCTTGAAGAACATGACCACCGCACTTCTGCTCCACGCCTCCAGAGTAGTGCCACCATGGAGGACGGAATTAAAGAGCTTCTGAAGGACTTGGTTTTCTGGTTTTCCACCCACTTTCAGAAGCTCCTGCTTAATTCCATCCTCGCTCGGGGACTTGCCGTTTTTAAGGTGCTGGAGAGCCATTCTAATCTCGCTCAGGCTGACTATATATTATATACAAGATGTATATAATATATATACTTCTTAACTTCAAAATACAAAAGTCTCTTACCTTAAATTTAGCGTTTTCTCTGAGAAGCTGACTACGTCGTCGAATATACAATGTTTCTGAAATTTGACACAAGCATAACTATAACAAATACATACAACTAAACAATGTTCATATAAAATAAGCCTTTATAAACTGTGTGCATTATGAGAGTATAGTGTGTGAAAGAACATCGAAGATAGGTCTTACTAAAATTAGGATTTCCCGGTGCCCTATATGCATTGAAACGAGCATCAAGAGCAAATATTTGCTGCTGAAAAGCAGCCGCCATTGTTTTGGAAAACAATTGTATAGTCGTTGTTAAAACTTAGTTATAGCGCATAAATACGCCGTTAATATATTTAGTCATCAACACAACACATCATGTCATCTTCTGAGTTCTGATCACAAACTATATAGGAACACTACGCGTTCTGATTTCTGATTATTTTGACATTTCAAGATTTCACGTTGACTTGACAAACATCAGCTGTAATCCTGTAATGTACTGTCACTGTCACCAGTTGTCACTTCTAATCTTTGAGCATAGAAAATAGAGGAGGTGGCAAGCCTACAAAAAAATCGTGTCAAATTGAAATAATAAATGGCGGACTCTGTAAGCTCCGCCAATTTTTTAGTGATGTGAAGTCAATCAACTTTTAAAATTTAGTAACAGCTATGTGTATTTTTAAATATGCAAAATTATGTTTTCTCTAACGATTAGGGAGGCTAGGGGAATTTCGTGTGAATTTAACCGCCAGATGATTGCTACTCCAGTTTTATCGTTTAAATAATAGTTTGAAGACGATTTTGATACTTAATGCATGGATAACAACTCGTGCTTGTAAGTTGTAAGGTAGTTGCTCTGACTTCATATTATACAGAATAAGCTTTACTTCTGGGCTTATAAGTTACTATCTAAAGCCAGGATGATTAATCAGGATGGAGTTCTCTTTTTGAGCTAGTATCACCCCCCACCATTTTTTCTACTATTCTGGCTTGTGCACCAGTTTCGTGTGGCCGGTTAAGCTAATATCTTTTAAAGTGAAAACCACTTTAGAATCTCTGTGATATGAATATTATTATACTTTACGATGCACTTATGGTTACAAATTATCATACTAAATAAATTGTTTGCCGCGAAATATTTTTTAATTTATATCCACCCCGGCTTAGCATGGGTGATTTCTGGATTTTGGCAACAAAATCAAGAAAGACCAAGTGAAGTAGACACAAAATAATAAAAATCTGCGGATGCTAAACCGCCTGCCAAGCGTGATAGCTGTGGCAAAATGCCCTATGAGGCAATCTATAGTAGAGACGTAGGTACAGCAATGAACTTTTAGAATTTAATGGATGGATGGATGGAGTAGGAAAATAAATAAATTTAAATTTTTGTTAGAAATAGAAAGTATATATATATATATATATATATATATATATATATCTTTGGCAACCTAAAAATGATCAGAAAATAATGATTTAGGTCTATGAAGCTGCAAATAATATTACAAATTTAACAACACCATGGTTGTTATAAAAGGTGACTTAAGGTAAATTATAGATAAAAATATGCTTAACATTTATGTATATTGAATTATTAGAAGGCACGGATGGGCTAATATATACAATATATAACTAAACAATATATAATAAAGTCAAGTAATAATGTCCATAGTCTCTGAGGTATTACAAATAATGTTTGCCTACAGAGAGAGATTACTTACAGGCGCTAGATTTTACTTTATGTAATCTTTGTTGCTTTGCTTCACTTTTATTATGAAGGTACCGTAGGTCCTACCTAACATGAATGTAAGTCCGTTTCCGTATAATTTAGTTAATCATTTATGCTCACTGCTCAGACCCATGACACCGAAATAATGCAATGCATAACGCAAAACTTTTTCACATAATACGACAGAATAAATCAAGAAAAACCTTAATAAAGTATATCCTTGAAAGAATTTATTGTTAGCAATGTAACATCACTATTTACAAACAACAAAATTTTATGGATACGCAAAGAATAATAAGAAGTAATTAAATAATATGAATTAAAGGTTTAGGGTAAATAATTACATCCATCTACTTACTGTTGCAAAAGATATAAACGTTTTTACATTATATTTACAACAAAAACTAAATTACTCGCATTTGAAATGATACTTCGCGTGATTTTTGACTACATTTTGACGCACAGCCTCTTACACAACACTTAGTCATCTTCGTACTTTATAATTAATTGGAAAATACTTTATAATAAACTGTTTAAAATTTCGCAAAATTTTCAAATTAAGAAATATCGAACGACTTTTTATAACAGAAAATCTGAAACAATAAATGGCGGAATCGGCCGCAAGGCGGGGTTAAATGACGTCATCTTAAAAATGTTTATCAGAATACGAAACAATTTCTATTATCTGTTTCATTTATGAATGACACTTAGACTTACACTTCGCTGAGTGAAAAAGAGATAGGCAGCATATTGACAGTTCAATGTCGAATATAACCATATTTGTATAACCAATAAAACATATGGACGCAAAATGCAAAGGGATGCAACATCTCTCCGCAGTGCCAATGAATCCATAATAGATTTAATTGCACCTCATCTTGCTATTATTTTTAATACTTGTATCGATTCTGGTGTGTTTCCTTATTTAATGAAGTATAGTAAAGTAATACCTTTATTTAAATCTGGTAGTACATTGGACCCCGCTAATTATAGACCTATTTCTGTACTACCAATTCTCAGTAAAATTTTTGAAAAAATAATTTTGGATCAATTGTTAATTTTTTTTAATACAAATAAATTACTTCATAAAAATCAACTTGGTTTTACAAGGGGTCGTTCGACGTCTGACGCCGGTGTTGAGCTTATAAAATATATTTTTAATGCCTGGGAGAATTCACAAGATGCCTTAGGTATTTTCTGTGACCTTTCCAAGGCTTTCGATTGTGTTCATCATGAGACATTAATCAGGAAACTACAACATTACGGTGTAAAAAATTTGGCGCTTGGACTTATTACTTCATATTTAAGTAACAGAACTCAAAAAGTCGTCATCAATGGTAAATGTTCCTCCGGATAGGTAGTATCAATGGGCGTTCCTCAGGGCTCGATTCTTGGCCCATTCCTGTTCTTTATCTATATTAATGACTTACCTTATCTTGTAGGGGACAATCACGATATAGTATTATTTGCTGACGATACCTCTTTAATTTTCAAACTGAAACGGTAGTCAATTAAATATTATAACGATGTAAATAATGCTCTATCGAAACTAGTACATTGGTTTAACGCCAACAATTTGCTCTTAAACGGCAATAAGACAAAATGTATTAAATTTACAATACCTAATGTAAAACATTCGAAAACCAATGTGCTCTTAAATGGGGAGGAGTTGAGTCTTGTGGATACCACTGTTTTTCTTGGTATTACTATTGACGCGAAACTTCAATGGGGCCCCCATATATCTAAATTAGCAAGCAGGCTTAGTTCTGCAGCATATGCTGTAAGAAAGGTTAGAAGTCTTACAGATGTTGAGACAGCTAGGTTAGTGTATTTTAGTTACTTTCATAGCGTAATATCTTATGGAATTTTGCTATGGGGTAATGCGACTGATATTGAAACTATATTTGTTTTGCAAAAGAGAGCCGTACGGGCGATTTATAATCTAAATTGTAAAGAGTCCCTCAGAGAAAAATTTAAAGAAATAAATATATTAACTTTGGCATCGCAATATATTTATGAAAATGTAATGTATGTACATAAAAACATAAATAGCTTTAATAAGAATAAGGATGTTCATACCTTAAACACTAGGAACAAACATAAGCTTGTAATGCCAGTTACTAGACTCCACATAATTAGTAATTCATTTATGGGGCAATGTATACGCTTTTACAACAAAATCCCAGAACATGTTCAAAGTTCGTCAATAAACAAGTTTAAAAGTTTTATTAAAGAAAAACTGTACAAAAAGGGTTATTATAATATCAAGGAATACATGAATGAAAATAACCCCTGGGAATAAGGTGATCGCCACCATCCTGGTTCTATGAAAATTCATTTAAAATTGTATAAACAAAATTATTGTTAAGTGAAATTATGCTTAAAAAAAAGTCCCGCTGGGTTTCTTGCTGGTTCTTTCCAAGACATAGGTATTTTCCGAACTAGTGGTAAATAAAATAATGACTTTCAATAAGTATTATGTAATAATCCATATTGAATAAAAATTATTTTATTCTATTCTATTCTAATCGAGCCGATCGGAATGGACTCGGTCGTCGACGATTCGAACAGCTCTGCCGCCGAGAGGGGCATCGACAGAAACCTGATATCCGTCCGGATGAGAGGTCAGCAGAAGGTCCAACAGGGAAGGTGTATGAACCTCCACATCTGGAATCCGCGTAGGCGATGTAACCAGTTATGTTAGACCATATGCCAAGGCAAAGTCATAAACAGATCTCCCCGCATGATCGGTTAAAGGTGAGCCAAGCCATTCGGCGTGGTGGGCGTTAAAATCGCCAAGGATCACGATCTCTGCGGATGGGACCTGTTGCAGCAAGGAATCTGTAGCCAATTGGACGTGGTCGATGAGTCGGTCTGTTTCGACATTACCACTATGGGACCTATAGAGGCACCCGTAGACGCGCGGATGATCGTCGCTGTCTACGCGTAGCTAAAGGATGGACAGGTCCGAACTGAGGCTCCCGAGACTGCTGAGGCGTCGAGAACATATGTCCTTTCTGACGAATACGAAAACTTCAGCCCGAGGCACAAAGGAGTGCTCCAATTATTAGTACCCTGGGTAGGAGAGATACGAAGTATCAGCCGACGAGGACACCTGCGTCTCGGTCAGAAAGAGCAAGGCCGACTTCGCCGTCTCGAGATGGTAGTGGACGGCGTTTAGGTTAGAGTGAAGTCCCCTGATGTTGCAGAAATTCACGGATAGCGTGGCAGGGGTCGCCTTGGTATTGTTGCTCAGCTTGCCCCGAGCAGGTATTGTGTTGAGCGGAATTTGCCCCCCCCCCCCCCAGAATACGCGGGGCAGCCTGAGCACCCAGGAGTGGAATAACATGGTCGTCAGCGAAGGAGTCTCCAGGGGTGCTGGTACCCTCCTGGGGTAGTTTGATGTAATTCCGCTACCATGTTGATGGGGGGGGGGGGGGGGGGAATTAGGTCTCCGGCCACGAGAGGCACGAAATTTATTTAATAAAGTGGCGAAACTCGATACTATTTTTTGCGAAGAAATTTCCGAGAGGATATTTATAAAGGCAACAAGTTAATTATGTCATTAGTGAATAATTCGTGAGCAACACGAATGAAGTCAAAATTTTCAGATAAAGTTTCAGTTTACGCCGCAGAAAATTTTTAAAGATACACGTTTCACATTGCGTTGGATAAGCTGTTTTGGATTTTGAATTTAAATAGGAGAAGCCAAGTCTGAGATAAAGTAACAAATTAAAAAATTTAATGGATCTGCAAGACAATACTTTGGAAAACATAGATCTGGAAAGTGTACGTAATATTATTGAATAGAATTCAAATTATGTAGAGGCGTAGACGAACATTTTGTAAATGAGTGCATTCGGTTAAAATCTTACTAAAGTCTAAGCTAGAGTCTTACACTTCTTGCCGTGAAATGTTTATGCTAATTAATGAAAAGAAGCTTGTTTTTGTGCTTGTTTTCCTCTGGAGACTAAACACGTGGGTCGATTTTAATGATTCTTACGTCAATCGATTACGAGTGTTATGACGACAACCCGACGCCTATATTGCTTAGAAAAAATAATGAATATCGACGAACTATTTCAAGTGTGATTAGGTCTTTAAAAATAATATTTTCTTTAGTCATTTTTCATTATGAATGACCATTTAGGATCTGTAACGATTTAAAGTTGGTTAGCAACCATTCACGCTTACTTATAATGAAGCTGTGATAAAGTTCTTATATAATAATCGTATGATGGGTATTATTATTTACTAGTATTTTTTTTATTCGCAGCCCAAGAACTTAGATTTGTCTTTATAATTGATGTAACATAACTACACATAACCTGTTAATTTCTTTTGCATTAATGTCTTACAGTTGCTATTTGTGTATCTACTCGTCAGTCATATTAAATAAATATAATATTTCATTGTCCTAATTTTTTTTAAGATCGTCCATGCGACATCATTATAGAAAACAGTTTTTTGACGAAGTGGCCATTTGATTAAAGGTCGCTGCATACAGGACGGAATCAGCACGTGCACGGGACGGAGATCGGAAACAAAACGTGGTTGTATGTTAACGAGGACGGTAAAATTGCATACTCGTTCGCAGCGTGACAGCATGACTCGAAACTAACGTGCTAGTGTCGTGAAAGATGGACTTTCATTTGAAGAATTCAACGGAGCGACTATAGATAATATACTATATAGGGCAACTGTGCATACGCAGTTGAACCACGAACGGAATGGGTCGGGGCGGGATGGGACGGGGTAAACATCGTCGCTGATGAAATTTTTCCCGTCCCTTTCATTTTGTGTGTGGATCTTTCACAAGTCCACTGCTGAACATAGGCCTCCCCCAAGGAATGCCACAAAGCACGGTCCTGAGCCACCTGCATCCATCGACTTCCTGCATGTCTGACCAGGTCGTCAATTCATCTAGTGGGGGGTCGCGCTACACTTCGCCTACCGGTACGAGGCTGCCACTCGAGAATCTTTCTTCCCCATCGGTTGTCGGTTCTTGGATCTATATGGCCGGCCCACTGCCACTTCAGCTTACTAATCCGTTGGGCTATGTCGGTTACTCTGGTTCTATTGCGGATATCCCCATTTCTAAGTTTATCACGCAGAGAAACCCCGAGCATAGCCCTCTCCATAGCTCGCTGAGCGACCTTGAGCTTCCTCATACGGCCAGCAGTGAAGGACGACGTCTCAGATCCGTAAGTCATCACTGGCAACACGCACTGGTTGTACAATTTCGTTTTAAGGTTTTGAGGTATGTCTGACGAGAAGATGTGTCGAAGTTTCCCGAACGCTGTCCAGCCGAGTTGCATCCGTCGATTGACCTCTCGGTCGAAGTTGGACTTACTTAGTCGGACTATTTGTCCCAGGTAAACATACTCGTCAACAATTTCGAGCTTAGTGCTTCCAACAACTACCGGCATAGGTGTGACATGGACATTAAACATGACCTTTGTTTTGTCCATGTTCATCCTAAGACCTATTCGTTGGGAGACACTATTGAGGTCATTGAGCGTAGGTCCTCCAGCGATTCTGCCATAAGGACTATATCGTCGGCAAATCGAAGGTGAGTGATGTACTCGCCATTGATGTTAATACCGTATCCTTTCCGGTCCAGAAGCTTGAAAACGTTTTCCAATGCAGCGGTGAAGAGTTTCGGGGATATAACATCACCCTGTCTTACACCTCTCTGCAATTGGATAGATTTCGTACTCTGGTTCTGTACTCGGATAGCCATCGTAGCTCTACTGTACAAACACTTCAGCACTTCGATATACCGACAGTCAACTTGGCACCGCTGAAGGGACTGCAGCACCGCCCAAATTTCGACGGAATCAAAGGCTTTCTCATAGTCCACATACGCCAGACATACTGGTAAATTGTACTCTTCGGACTTCTGTACAATTTGCCGAAGGGTATGTGGCTTTAGTACCATATGGTCTATGGTGCTAAAGCCCTCTCGGAAACCGGCTTGTTTGGGAGGCTGGAAATCGTCAAGTCTGCCCGCGAGACGATTCGTAATGACTCTCGAAAACAGCACGTAGACGCGGCTCAGAAGGGAATTCGGTCTGTAGTTCTTCAAGAGAGCGTTGTCACCTTTCTTGAAGAACAAGACTACCGCACTTCTGCTCCACGCCTCCGGTGTAATGCCACCATGGAGGACGGAATTAAAGAGCTTTTGAAGGACTTCAAGCACCGGTCTATCACCCACTTTCAGAAGCTCCGCTGTAATTCCATCGTCGCCTGGGGCCTTGACGTTTTTAAGGTGCTGGAGAGCCATTCTAATCTCGCTCAGACTGACGTCCGGGATATCTTCGAAATAGTGTCGGATAAGACTCGCTCTTGTATCGTTACTCACACTTGCACGTGGCTCCAACGATGACGTGTAAAGCTGCCCATAGAACCTCTCAATCTCACTCAAAATCTCAGGTGTCCCGGAAACGACGCTGCCACACTCGGTCTTCAGCTTCAACAGTTGGCTCTTTCTGGCAGACAGATCTCTAGCAAAGACTTTGGAGCCCTGGTTCCGCTCGATCGCTTCTTCAATACGAGCTGTATTGAAGTTGCGTAAGTCCCGCCGCATGCATTTGGAGATCTGTCTGTTCAGATGCCTGTATGCTATCAAGTCTGTTGAAGAATATAGCTTCATCTCCCGTCTAACAGCCATGAGATTAAGAGTGTGATCGGAGAGTTTTTGTGTTCTTCTGCGGCGGGTCTTGCAGAACTTAGCTCCGACCGCATGGACAGTTTCCACGAGCTTGTTATTCATATCGTCCACTTCATTGCAGTCTTCTAGGCACTGAAAACGGTTTTGTAACTCGAGCTGAAAGGTTTCGGGAATTTGGAACAGAGCACGAGGGGGACGGAGCGTTGACTTCATTAGACGAGACCTCTCTAACTATAACGTTTAGGTTCAGTGTGCCTCTAACCATTCGGTTATCGCTACCAGTTTTCACCCTCGCGATCACGGAGTCATCACTAAACAGTTGTCGTCTGGTCGTCATAATGAAGTCAATCTCATTTTTTGTCGAACCGTCGGGGCTCGACCAGGTCCACTTCCTGTGGGGCCACTTCTGGAAGAAAGAGTTTATCATAAAGAGTTCCTCTTTCTTCTCTATGAAGTCGGCCAGCTGCTGGCCCCTTGGGTTCCGTTGCCCTATTCCAAATTTCCCTACTTTCAGCTCACCGTTCTCTCTTGTGCCTAGTTTTGCATTGACGTCTCCCATTAACACCGTATATTGGGTTTTGGAGGAATGCATGGCTCTAGAGATATCCTCATACATGTCCTCCACCTCCTCATCGGGGTGTTCCGAGGTTGGTGCGTAAACCTGTATGACCTTCAGCGAATACCGTTTGGTGATTCTGAGTATAAGGTACGCAACCCTCGTCGACACACTCTCAATCTTTACAACGTTGTTAACGAGAGACTTATGGACGATAAATCCGACACCTCCTTGGGACAGATGGTCGCCCTTCCGTTGATAGAGCAAGTTGCCGGATTCGAGGATTACCGTGTCCTCCCCCTCTCTTCGGACTTCGGATAATCCTATAATATGCCAGCGTAACTTGTCTATCTCTTCTTCCAGCTCCACGATCTTCTCGTCAGTCCTCAAGGTGCATGCGTTGTATGTTGCCAGGTCGAGTGGTCTTAGGTGGCAATCGAACCTCCACCGGAGATTGGGGCCGCCGGGGACTGGGGGCCGTTTCTTTGTTACTCTCATCATAGGGGGGTATTTGCCATAGTTGCCACGCTTGGCGAGCGGGTTGGCAACCGCAGTTTTTTATTGGAAGTTTGGTGTTATCAGGAAGATGCTGCTGCCCATCTCCTGGCTGTTTCCCTTTGTCGCCTTTTACGACACCCACGGGATGATATGGGGTAGTGGATATTCTTAACCGCCACTACACGGCACAATACTTTATGAAATCTGTTTTTTATAGAAGAGGGGGGCCATCGAGCATGCGGCTCATCTGATGATAAGTATCAACCGCCGCCCATGAACAACTGCAACACCCGGGGAATGCCAGGTGCGTCGCCGGAATTTTAAAAAGGAGTAAGCTCGTTTCTTGAAAAATATTATAATATTATATTTCTATCTATAATCGCTTCGGTAGACGACTTAAAACTATTTTCGAATGCATGGGTTGGGTTTCGTAAAGTTGACAATAAAATGCAGTCACAGTGTTCAAATTCTGAACAACTATTTACCAATAATGTTAGAATTGTTGTTTTCAAAACGTTTTGTCTATGATGTCCCGAATTGAAACAAAAAATTGAGTGCTAGTTAATTGCTTTGCAAAGTTTCGATTGTTCCTGTAACGGTACCACTGTTACAGTTTTCACTGCTGAACATACGCCTCTTCCAAAATTGCCTCATAGGGGGGGCATTTGTCATAGTTGGCAACACAGTTTTTAATTTTTTGTTGTTGTTATTACATCTCCTGATGTTTCCCTCTGTCGCCACTTACGACTCCTTTAAGTCCGTTTGGGTATGCGTAGGTACCAGCCTCTTACCTATTAATGTCTCCAGCATTGCGTGCACTGTTGTTTTTTTTATTGAAGAAAAGGCAAAGGAGCATACGGCTCACCTGATGGTAATTAATCACCGTCGCCCACAAACATCTGCAGCACCAAATGTATTGCAGGTGCATTGTCGGCCTTACGACTGCCGCACCTGAACAACTGGAGACATTTAATCCCACATTATGTTCCTTTCTGAAGGGTATAGAGATAAAGCCAGTGTAATCACAGCCTGTGACTGTGAGGCATTCCATCTATTCTCAAAGGTCAGAGGCTCTCATCGCATTATTAGTTTTCTTTATTTGAAGTTGGTTGCAGGTGACCATTGACTACAGTAGCCACTTACTATCAGGTTACTGTAAGTTCGTTTTCCACTTCAGTTTTATGAAAAATCTTCATCAACATCATCAATACGCCGTGAAACGCTGTTGAGAGTGTTATTAAAAGGCGACCAGAAAATATATTTCATCATCACTATCATCATCACAGATCTTCACAAGTCCATTGCTGAACATAGGAATGCCAAAAAGCACGGTCCTGAGCCACCTGCATCCACTGACTTCCTGCATGTCTTACCAGGTCGTCACTTCATCAAGTGGTGGGCCGCCCCAGACTTCATCTACCGATATGAGGCTACTACTCGAAAACCATTCTTCTCCATCGGTTGTCGGTTCTTCAAGCTATATGGCTGGAATCTATGCTTGTGGTTTCTCTGCGTGATAAACTTAGAAATGAGATAAATGACAAAGTGTAGAAGATTTGTAAAGAAATGAATATCTTAACTCCCCAGAACACCTAAGGCACAGTTAACTCACCAGAAGTAACTGTCTATTAAAAAAGTGCGCATCTTATCAATGCTCGGTTGAAATTTTACAAGATTCTCAGTTTTGATCAAGCGGTACACAAGACATAAGCGACACACACGACTCGTAACTGTATAACGTTATTCATGTGCTTAACTTTTTTGCCTGTCTCTGCGAGATAAAATCCGCAAAATTATTTTTATTCATCATTAAAATCAAATATTAATATTAAAAATAAATATACAAAAAAGGCAGTCGAGTTGAGAAAGAAATATCACATCAATGTTAGATTATTGTACCAAAAAGTTTTGTTAATTAAAGAACATTGATAATACCTATAAACCAAGTTTTTATCATAAAAAACTAAAACTTTAACTAGGTATTGGTTATTTGAAAGTTTTATATACATATATTTAGCAGCTGTAACACAGGTCTGTGACCTAGCACAGTTGCTAAAGAAACCATAATTATAGTATTGAATTGGATTAAGTCTTAATTATATAAATTTTATAAGGTTTTGTTTTATGTAAAGTGTTTTTGGGATCAATAAATTATTATTAATTATATAACTTTAAGCAGTTTTTTTTCTTTTAATTGAGCTTACGCTGCACCGCCGAAGAGTCTAAAGAAGCATTATTTTTAAATTGCAGAATGCCAGCGTAAAATAGCAGCTTAATGCTGCTGTGTTTCGTTTGGTGAGTGTAGAGAACTGGAGACCCTATTTACTGATAAAGAGGCATTCCATCTTAGTCCTCGCGGCTGACAACGCATCTGCATTTTAATTCGCAAACGGCGATAGATGTAGACGTTTATGGGCCACAGCAACCACTTACTGTCAGGTAGACTGTGTGCTCGCTTGTTACCCTTATCCTAAAAAAAAGAAAAAAGTTCTTTTTTCTAAGTGATCCGATTTCGATGATTCTTTTTTATTTGATAGCTGGTGCTTCTCATGTAAATTTGATTGAGATTTGACCATTTACCATGACCATTAATAATGCGAATTTAATTGACTTTGACTACATTAATGATGTTCTAATTGATGTCGGTTGCACAAAATTTTTAATTTTCTACCGACTTCAAAAAGGAGGAGGTACTCAATTCGACTATATTATTTTTTTATGTGCGTTACCTCATAACTTTTTTCTGCGTCAACCGATTTCGATGATTCTTTTTTTGAAAGCTGGTGCTTCTCATGTGAACCCATATAATTTTCAAGGTCTGACCAATAGTTTCTGCGTTATTCTTAATAATTTATATTGAAGCCGGTTGTACAGAATTTTAAATTTTAAATTATACCACTTGTAAGGAACTAAGATGATTTTCAACAAATAACATGGTGATAGTTGCATATGTGTACGTCCAACAGGGACATTTTACGGACAGATAAAGAAAGACAGAATGATGTGTGCGTGAGTGCATGTTAAAGTTGAGCATGGTTTGGGCATCACTCGAAATTTACGCGGCGCTCTGTCTACCTTCTTTGTAGGTGTGAGTTTTTGCATTAGTTTTCTGTAAATGGTTAAATACAAACTTTTACTGACCGCGGTTGTTTTTATGTAAAGTAAATTCCACGTAATTTGGCTCTAATGATCGTGTTTATATTTATAGGTACTTAAACTTTAACAACACACAACTCTTAACAGTTTTGAATCACCATCATCATTAATCTTCGTATTTGATGCGGTTAACTACAGATTACATATAAATAACGCGCTTCATTTCCTAGAAAAGAAAATCATCGCCACGCAAGTTGAAATTAAATACGTCTCACACCTACCTCTTTAATTAGGAAAGAATTATTGAGCAGAGGCATAATATTCGTATTAAATTTGAGCGTCTAAATAAAATTAAAATATATTAGCTTTAATTTTGACTAAAACTTTAAATAAGGATAAGATTTTGTCCATAATCTAAGACGACGTAGACATTATTAGGTATCAAATTATAATTGCTTTGACTGACATTATTGAGTTAGTAGAGTTATTTAATTAGGGTGGTTAATATTTTATGGATAATTTTAACAGTATCACAGAATATTTTTTTGTACCTGAAATTTTCTGTGAATGAACAATGATTTATTTAATACTAGCTATAGCCTGTAACTATAATTAAACAAAGTAATGTAATAATAAATATAAGACAGCTTATTGTTATGAGTAATTTCACAAATTGATTAAAGAAACGTTATGTTTAAAAATGCGTATTTAAATTTAAAACCTGTGTTCCTGTTTCTCCCTGGGACAGAGCTATGCAAATCATGGTAAATAAAAAACTACTAGCGCAAGAAAAAAATAGTCTGAAAACACTGTGTATTTTCATGAAATAGTCAAAAATATAACTTACTAGATTTATAAAATAAAACGCTTTAAACAATAGTTATAAATTATAATAAATATCCAATAGTTACTATAGCCAACGATAAACTCATAAATACTATTTCTGTAAGTGTTTCTACCGACCAGATCCGTAAGCTCAAAAATGCCGCCCTACAATTCAATTTCGCAAAAAATTTCTATCATCAGAATACAAATATAATATTATTTTAAAGAAAAACCTATACATATAAAAGCAAAATTTAGGATGTATAATAACAGCATTAATAATAACAGAAAATTTATGAATTTTATACAATGGTATACCCATTTTTAATTAGAATTATATGTTTCTTCTTCAATATATTAAATATTTATCATATTAATCAATTATTTTTAAAATATCGTCTTCTTGTACCTAGATTTACATACTTGCTCCGCTCGAGTCCACTCTGGAAGTGTTTGGATATTTGAAAAGATATTGATAATAATCTTAAAATATCTATAGAAAAAATTCTAAATTTAACTTTAAATACAACAGCCTGAACTCAAGCTACTTTACCTATAAAATTTGGTGGTATTGGTGTGAGAAATCTTTGTAGCGATACATTGCCTGCTTTCCTTGCTTCCGTGCATAGGGTCAATGAGTTATGTAACATAATTTTAAATAATAAAGTAAAGTAGACCTGTGCTTTGCTAGGGAGGCAGGGCAGACATGCCAAACGCTCTGTCCCGGTGAAAATGTGCTACTGGAAGTTAACCAACAAAAACAGTGGGATATTCCGTTGCTACAGGGCGTGCAAAAAGATGTGTTTCATAATTTTGATAGTGACCAAGATAAGGCACGCCTTCTAGCTGTTTCGACTAAGGAATCTAGTCACTGGTTACACGCTTTACCATCAAGTAATCTCGGCACATTACTTGATGGGGAAAGCTTGCGCAATGCTGCAGGAATCCGAGTAGGAGCGGTGCTTTGTAAACCCCATCAGTGCCCCTGTGGTAGCAGCGTCGACAAGTTTGGGCTCCACGGACTTTCATGTAAGAAAAGTGCTGGTTTCACGACACAGTTCTTTGAATGATGTCATCCGAAGGGCTCTTGTCTCTATAAATGTTTCCTCGGTTTTAGAGCCTTTTGGAATATTTAGAGACGTTGGCAAGAGACCCGACGGTATGACATTGGTCCCTTGTGACAGAGGTAAAGCCCTAGTGTATCCCACACTAGGGCTTGCGTAGACACTGGCGGCCTCTCATCCCAGGGGTACCTCATTTAGAGCCGGGGCGGCATCAGAGGCAACTGAACTGAGTAAGTGGCGCAAATATTGAGTCTCTGAGAGATGAATACATATTTGTGCCATGTGCTGTATAGACTATCGGTCCGTGGAGTCCACGTGCGGTGAAGTTCCTAAAGGAACTCCATCCGTGGCTGGTCGTTGCTGCTGGTGATAAGAGGGCTCAAAGGCTAAGTTAGGCATTCAGCGGGGAAACGCAGCCAGCGTTCTTGGCACGATACCGCGGGGAGTAGGACTTTATGATATAATTAAGTTTCTAGTCTTAGTTTTTTTTTTAAATTATTATTATAGTTTTTAATATTATTTATTGTAAATATAAATTTTTCCTTAAAAATATCTTTATTAATAAATTTTTAGGATTTTCCCTAAATTAATTATCATTTTCTTATTATAAAAAAATAACGGAATATATTAATATTAATTGAATAATTGGTATAACTATAAAAAAATTATAATAAAAGCGTGAACTGTCACAATCTTTATATATAAAAATTACGTGTCACATTGTTTGTCGCGATGAACTCCTATACTACTGGACTTATTTCAATGAAATTTGACACACTGTGTAGTTTCTTCCAAACCCTCAATTTTTTATGAATTTAAGGTTTTTATAGGACAAAGGGTCGTCGGAGAGGGTAGAACAACGTCTGCCTGGCCAGCTAGTAGTATTATAAATTTGATCATCTCCAATTAAAGATTCAGGGTTACCTAATTCAGTACGAATTAATAATCTTAAAGAAGCTGCCACTATACCTGCTCAAATATCAAAAATAAAATATAATGTTAGGTAGTTCTTTCTTACTTCTTTCGTAAGCAATCCAATTGTGAACATGAGGTCCAAGTGTCCACAGCAAAGTATTTGCAGTCATCGCCACGATTAAAATCGTATTCCAGTAACATGAGTCGTACTGATTAATAAAGTATACTAAATTTTTGTCGTAAAACATTATTAAAATATTTTTTATAATGTGTTGTCATCTCTTAGGATTAAGATAGAATGCCTCACAACCTATATGTAGTTTAAAGTACTTACATAAATTTTAATTTGTACATAAATTTTAATTGCCACTTTGCCTTGCGTATGTGGACCATGAGAAAGCCTTTGATTCCGTCGAAATTTGGGCGGTGCTGCAGTCCCTTCACTGGTGCAAAGTTGACTGTTGGTATATCGAAGTGGTGAAGTGTTTGTACATTAGGGCAACGATGACTATCCAACTGCAGAGAAGTATAAGACAGGTTGTAGGTGCGTTTTATCCCCGAAACTTCACCGCTGCATTTTCAAGCTACTGGACTAGAAAAGGATACGGTATTAACATCAATGGCGAATACATCACTCACCTTCTATTTGCCGACGATATAGTCCTTATGGCAGATTCGCTGGAGGACCTACGCACTATACTCAATGACCTTAATAGTGTCTCCCAACGGATAGGTCTTAAGATGAACATGGACAAAACAATGATTAATGTCCATGTCACACCTATGCAGGTAGTTGTTAGGAGCACTAAGCTCGAAGTTGTTGACGAGTATGTTTACATGGGACAAATAAGCCGGACTAGGTAAGTCCAATTTCGACCGCGGGTTCTATCGATAACCAGTGCGTGTTACCAGTGATGGCTTATGGGTCTGAGACGTGGTCCATCACTACTGGCCGGATGAGGACGCTCAAGATCGCTTAGCGAGCTATGGAGAGGACTATGCTCGGAGTTTCTCTGCGTGATAAACTTGGAAATGAGGATATCCGCAGTAGAACTAGAGTAAAGGACATAGCCCGACGGATTGGTAAGCTGAAGTGGCAATAGGCCGGCCATATAGCTCGAAGAACCGACAACCAATGGGGAGACAAGGTTCTCGAGTGGCAGCCTTGTACCGATAGGCGAAGTGTAGAGCGTCCCCCCACTAGATGGAGTGACGACCTGGTAAGACATGCATGAAGTCGATGGATGCAGGTGGCTCAGGACCGTGCTTTGTGGCATTCCTTGGGAGAAGCCTATGTTCAGCAGAGGACTTGTGAAGGGCTGTAAAGATGATGAAATTGTATACACCGTGTAGACTGTATAGGAGAATCCATTACGCCATATCGTACTGTGTGTGTCATATGAAGCGAAAGAAGGAAAATATAACAGGACAAAGCTAGCATCACCTTCCTGATAACAAATCAAAATAATAAAAAAAACTGCGGTTGCCAACCCACCTGCCCTTGACCTCCCTACGAGGCAATTTATGGAGGAGGCCTATGGACTTAAGAAAGCCTGTAATGGTAATAGTAATTGTATGTATATAGTATAGACTTATTATAATATATTGGCGTAGTGTAGGTTGGAACTTTCTTTACTCTATATACCTAATAGTAATAGTAAAAAATTGTATGCCAGCACGAAGGAGTGACACTATACAGCGGCTGGAAGTATGTAGCCGAATATGAGAGACACCTGAAGTGGACTGCCGGATGGTTATACATATGTTATATGGCTTATTACTTACATAGCTCGCTAGAAGGACACAGGTTCGCCTCACGTACGGGACAAGTAATTGCATCACCTACAACTAATATTTACGTGTCTGAGGTTTGTTCAATTTACGATTGTAAAACATCTCTACGACAGCGTTAGTTACATTTAATAACATTATAGTCAGGTGATAGAATAGACAAATAAAAACCTATTTAAACTACGTAATACAACAGAGTAAACAATAGTACCTAATACGTAGTAAGTACACACCATTCCGTTTTTTCTTATTTCAAGTTGCTGCAATTTACTACTTTACTGCATTTATTTAAGAAAGATGTTTTCTTATAGTAACGGTTCCCCCATGAACCCATGATGCAACTTTTAGTCAGTTGTGCCATAGATTAGGCACGTTTTATTGCTTATTGACTCAACTCGTTCCGTATGGTGTTAATATTCCTAACGATTCAACTAGTTAAGCTTTGTAGTCGCATCACGGTTCAGGAATGTTCTCTTCATCACTAAATAAACAAATATACTTTTAAATGTTTATGTTTTATTTTTATACTCAAATGCAATCTGCTTTTTTTATTTAAAAATGTAGCCAAATACGATTAAATTTATTATAACAGCGGAGCTACAGGCGGTTGTAGGCTGCCTGTCACACCCACACGGCCCAGCGCGTCCTCAACGCGCACCGCTGAGGCCAGCGATTTCCCGGAATCCTTATTTCCGATTCCGAAATACTCGACGCGGTTATACCAAGAAATCTCGATGAGCGTTATTCTGGGGCAATGCTGTGTAAAACCCGAAACACGTAGCTTTCTAGTGAGGTGCCTCTGCCGTTATAAATAATCAGAATGCGTGAAAAGAACGCTGACCCTCTATTACGAAATGATTCGTTTGTTTTGAAAACAGATGATTCGTCGGAATCTAACGTATCGATTATACCAAATAATTTATCACAACTGTATCTTTTTATTCCATAACTAGTTTGTCTTTGACGGCTCCGTGGTGCCGGCCTGACTTGAGATGCGGTGCTAAGGGCCGCGGGTTCGAATCCCGCATTGAACAAGTATTTGTATGGCCCACAAATAACTGTTCCGGATCTGGTGGTTTGTCCTTATGTAATTTACGTTTGTAAAGTTTTTCGTTTTAATAACGAAGATAAAGTTATTTACACGTGGTAGAGCCACGTTACAGCTGCATTCTGGCTGCAGCACGAATGGTTCGGCACAGCCGGGAAAGAACCACGCTATTACGGAATATCAGCGGAAAATAGTAGCTTAACACTTGTAAGTTTTCTTTTTCGATAAAAAAAAGTAATAGAATTGGTTAAAAAACATCGAGAGATATTGCATTGTATTTTTATTTATTAAAAAGCACATCCAAAATGAGAAGTTAACTTTTTTTTTAAACTGTTTATAAATAAAAAATAAATGTTATGATATTTTTTTTCATATCAACTGTACACTACGACTAAAACGTACCGATTATATTAAACTCTTCGACTATGGCTATCATAATAAAATCACCACGTTTTACGTGTGAACAGGCAGCTCTATACACACCTAAAACGTGGTGATTAAAAAATCTTTGATTCTCTTTCACAAACACGGACATTTTGAGACACGATCAATTTGTGAGAATTGCTTCTAAATAAATACACAGGCTAAGGTTTTAAATTTCATTTATTATTGACATACCATCATACATCGTAACATTTAAAATTCAATCGTACAACAAACGTATGTATACAGGACGATAACTATCATGATTAAACAATTAAAATGGGCATCTCGTAATTCTATTTACAGCTTTAAAACGACCAGACAGATTAGTGCCGCGCGACTTACAGATATTTTATAAATAGTCTCGGGTTTAAACTATGGTTTGAGAATAATCCTGCTAAATAAAGAAGAAGTCCTTTAGTCGCGGTGCCGGCCTTAGCAAAATTTGACATTTTGCTGACAAATTCCATTTTAGCTTCCATATTTGCGCGGGACTTCTTTCGTGGAACAGTACTTAGTTCAAACCCGAGACTAAATATAAGCTACTTTTAGTAATAAGGCTGACAATTTCCGTGTGTAGATCCATTTATACCTTAGACTTATAAAACTTCGGGGAATTCGTTAACACAGGAGCTGTACAAATAATTTAATTAAAAAGAGTACATTTTTATCAAAACAAAATTGTTAATCCACTAATCCATCTTAATTTATCATGACTACATGCGTTTTACCTTCATACGCGTTCCAAATACGTTAACCCCTAAAAAAATGCACGGAGTGTATAAAAGAACAACACTGTTACATAGATCATTTAAATCAATCAGTCAAAAACTTAATATATATATATATATATATATATATATATCTATCAAGGCAAGTGTTATTTACTAAATATATTATAGTTTCGTAGGGTAAGGGTTTTTTTATACAATAAAACATTAATATTGCTAAAGTATATACATAATTTCGTTAACAAATTCATTACTAGTTGTAAATTTATAAGCCAATTCTTTAATTATCTTAAAATTAATCTTAAAGCTACTCAGATTTAAATTAATTCTTACACTAAAATTGGTGCTAAGTTTAATAGTTTGTTTGAACAGCTGCTAGGACAATGGCATAACATATAAACACACACAGACCACTGAAATGTATTTATACAATGCATTTTATTAGAAAAAGCCACTTTCTCACGGCAAAAGCTAATTCCGGCGTATTCCATGCATTATTTATAAGCGGTGCGTACGAGGGGATTATGTCAAGCGGTCATTAATCAATCCTCGCATTTATTATAACCTTCCAACGATGCACTGACTACTTGACTTCTAATGCGGCAGGTAGTAAACATAAAGGAGATATTCACTTGTACACCAATCTAGATCTACTGAGGTCTGATTCATGCTGCATAGGCAAGAACCGGCTTTTAATAACTATTGATTGACGTATATTTGCACTAAGATGCTCCGCCTCAGGGCTCAACCACAACATTAGAATTCATTAAAACTGTACGTACCAGTCAACAAACATTTATCAAAATTTCATACAATTCTATAGAAACAAAATAACGATATTTTATAATCTACAACATTTGTACAGATTAAAAACTGGTATTACAACTCAATGAGTGAAAATTGGTTTAAATATTTTATTCTGTATATAAAACACACGAAGGGCCACAATTTAGTATTCAAGCGCCAATCGAGCAGTCGGGTTATTCCGGACGATTAGTAAGCTGAATTTAATCCACGTAGAGAGAGTACAGCAGAGGTCGGTGCATACAGCTAGTTCGTCGGAACCTAACTGTCGAGCCGCTCAAGCCCGCCGGTTGGCATACAAATGTGGCTAAAACTAAATTAAAAGGCATAGCCGAAAATTTACCTTATGCTCTCGTTTTTTTAAACTAAATATTTTACTACACGACAAAAGAACAGATATGGAAAATGGTCTACATTAATGAATTATCGACGGTAAACTTAAGTTTTCTTTATCTGTTATTACGTGAAAAAATTTTTAAGTCACCAAAATTTGACAATCCAATCAAATAAAAATTATCGCACGAAAGCCGATTCACTACTATTTTAAATAGTAATCTTCATAAAATGTAGTTTTACATGTACTCGGTAGTTGGGGTACGGAGTTTGAACAAAAGTAAATTTAACTAAGCATTTCTTTGAAGTCTATCCTCAAGAACCAGTCTTAAACGGAAAATTAATTCAAGGCAATAACTTTGATTAATTATCTTACCTCAAATTAATGTTTGGTCCAGCAAAGTACGTCGTTGTTGGTAATTAATGGTCTGCTTGGGTAGAAGTTTTTGTAAACGAAAATAAATAGCTTTTATTAATTGTATAAAAATTTAATGCACTTTTCCGAGACAACCGTTGCTCGATGTCTGTATTCTTCAACTTACAAACTAGACTAACCAACTTATACAATGCCGCGATAAAAGCTTTGAGACAAATGAAAATATTATGTACCGGGTACTAAAGTATCACTTATTACATCACAAGAGCGATAAAATTTCCAAAAGTTCACAAAAATCCATTAAGCTTCATCCGTAGCTATTCTAATTTGAGGAATCTCTATAATTTTCCAATTTACCTCTAGCTAAAGACATAATAAAAAAAGTTGAAAATATTTCAAATACGCCTAACGTTATCTTAGCACCTCTCAATATAGGCACGCACATCACATCATGTTCTTAACAATTCCCTTACACAATTCTATCCAGATCTACTCCATTTAGAGGCTACAATTATTTAACATAAAACAATTACACTTATATAAAATTCATATAAAGCATTTCCTTTTTGAAATTTGTATAGATTAAGTTTACGGCTCAATTGTATTACATACTTATCACAAATATGTAAAGTATATGGATTATCTATTTTCTGAATTGCATCTACCATATCTTAAATATAAAATTCGTTCCATATTAGATCAAGTTTAAAACGTGTAAATTTCATTTCAAAAACATTTATAATTGTTAGCAACCAACGCATCTTATAACGCGGAAGAATATTCTGTTGTCAGAATGACGTCGATCAGAAACCAACTAAAGCGTTCCGAAACATCGGGTTCCGGGTGGAACTTCTCTGGGCGATTACGATATTTTTTTTCTTTTCTCAATTCTGGAAATGCTAATCGCCCGAACCAGTTGATAGTTCGCGCAGAAGGCTCGCGCCCGCGCACCTTCTCAGAAACGAAAGCGAGACGGCCGCTAGTGAGAAATGTGATTATCGTAATAACCTCCCGGAACGAGAGAGCCCTTTCCGATCTACGTTCGTAAATAGAAATTTGTACGAACGTAAACAGATGCTGCCAGCATTATAATTCTAATTATAGAAGTGGTAATCTAGCAAGTAATGCAGATGTGTGATAATAATTCTAAATAAATCGACTAAAATGTATCTTTATTAGGCCGTACTATTACATTTTGACTACTGGTAGTTAGAACTTGTTTAATTCCTAATATTTGTCGTTTAATAAACAAAGAAGCGGATTTGGAAACTTCAAAAACCTGTCCATTTGTTTAAAAATAATCTACGATAGAATATTACAATCGCCTCCTAATCATATTTATTTCTATAATGGACCTAGCGGAGTTACGAAACCGGAGAGTAGTTAGGCGCCATCGATAATAAGCGATATTACAACTCTTTCCGAGAAGGTGCAGCTATTAAGTTGACCAAAACCGCATTCGAACCGGTCACACAAATATTCATTACATAAATATCGACGTACGGGCTGCATTTAGACGTGGCGGTAATTAATACAAAGATATAATTTATTAATAACAGGAAAATGTGGCGACCATAAAACTTACAGGTAGTAAAGTAAACTTTTCTGTTTCTCTAATTGTCATCAGTTTAAGATTATATGAGTGTAATATACCGTACACTCAGTAGAACCTGTGTATATCAAAGAATAACATTGTAACAACTTTTTTAATAGTATTATAAGTGAGTTGCTTCTTCACTCCCATTCCTCATCGCTTGAGGATCGTTGCGGCGAGGACTGGTCGCCCGGCTCAGGGATGATATTGGCCAAAGTGTGGAGTAGTGAGCCGCCGCCGGTACGCTCTGCACCCGATATACCTCGGCGACGCATTGATAGCTTTGCGTGAAGATCCGCCATAAGGTCACCGCCGACTGGTGCTTTCGTGCCCTGTTGAAAATTAAGTAAGTTAACACATTACAAAATATGCAATAGGCACGGAACGAAGATTATTTAAAATATCTTAAGTCGCTGTAACTAATAATGTAGTGAGTACTTAAAAATATTTCTTTGAAAGACGAATAATAGATTAGACCCTGGGGTCCTAGTGTGCGTCGCCCGTAAAATAAACTCTCATGCGACAACTTTTTACTTTATAGTACGTAGCTACTAGTATTTGCTTGTTCCGTCTTATTGGAGTTTTGGATAACGATCAAAAGTGAATATTCTATTCTAACTTAGAATCCTTATTCTCTTTGCAATGTCCTATTTTATGCGAAGCTATATTTTCAGCTGTAGCTGCAATAAAGAGCGAATATCACTAAAAAATGAATGTGAAGCAAGAAATGTGTAGCGGTATCATTGCTTATCCCGCGATTTAAAAATCTGTGGAGATCAACCAGCTCACACGTCGCATTGACTAACTTGTCATTCTAGTTTTCAGTTTTTATATTTTAATTTTTTTCTGTCAATTATATTACATTTTTATTACATAGTTCATAATTGCGGCGTTAGTGAACCCCCTACTCCATATCATCCCGTGAATAGTCGTTAGAGGCTCGGAAACAAACTAGGAGATGGGCAGCAGCATCTTCCTGATAACAAGCGTGCAGCTATGGCAAATAAAGCCCCTTTCCAAAATAAAATCTATGGGCGAGGCGTATGTTCAGCAGTGGACTTTTGATAGACTGTAATGAATGAATCCTTTTGAAGAGTTGTTTTCCAAAAGTTTCAATGCCTTTTTTATAAAATGTATGCCATTTCATATACTGGTATATTTTAACAAGGGTGTGAGTGCGCCGTAAACTGTATTTTTTATTTGGCTTATCTAGGGGTCAGACTATTATTATAATTTAATCTAAAAACGGATTAGTAAGCTGAAGTGGCAATAGGCCGGCTATATAGTTCGAAGAACCGACAACCGATGGGGAAGAAAGGTTCGCTATTGGCAGCTTTGTACCGGCAGGCGAAGTGTGTAAACATGCAGGAAGTGGATGGATGCAGGTGGCTCAGTACCGTGATTTGGGGCCTGTGTTTGGGGCATTCCTTGGGGGAGGCCTATGTTCAGCAGTGGACTTGTGAAGGGTGGAATGACGATGATAATGATAAATCTAAAACTTTCACAAAATAATGTATGAAGAAACTGTCTATGGGAGATTAGACTATTATTATAGTGTATTCAAAAAAAAACCCAATGAAGTTTAACTTTCACAAAGGTATGTATAAAAGAACTTTAAAAAAACAAATCAATAAAAGGCGTGACATAGCTCAAAGATGACGTGGCTTTTCAATTTACGCATTACGCGCATTGTTAGTTATCAGTGGGTCGGGGAGTCCGAGGTTAAAAGCTAAAAAAATACATATATATCTTCCTAAATTTCTCAGTAGTACGGATGTACAGATGAAAATAGAAGTTATCGAGTAACGTACGCAGAAACGGCCGGAGTGCGTCGTTATCTATTAAATATAACGAAGTTCAATGGCATATACACACTGTCAGCAATAAACAGGATAAGAGCAGCGGATTCTAATTAAATTATTATTTTACTATAATATATAATTCTGAGGGCTTATTTACATGGTTTGAGGTAATATGATAATTTTTAGGATTGCGCTGTAATAAACAGAAGTTAATGTATAATTACGTCTGTACACGTTTTGTTCGACATCGATAAAAATGTTTAGGTAAGAAATATTTTTTTTTTATAAAATGTATGAAATATTTTTTTTATGTGTAGTGTGAAAAAGTAAAGTATAAACCTAGCAAGCTAACAGCATAGCAAAGTGGCGAAGCAATCAGCTTTGTAGCAGTTTCTAACGGTTGCCGTTGAGCAATCAGTTCAAATAGGAGGTTCAGATGCCTGGGTGATCAGTAATCGATTGCTGAAAACAGAATTTGAAAATTCAAAACCGTTCTCAAGATAATCGTGGGACAGACGGACAGACATCGTGAAATCAATAAGTGACTTCGCAAGCTTCGCCACTTAATACCTGAAAAAGTAAGGGAAGTGAAACATTTTCAAATATTTATGTTACAGTTTCGGGTATATAAAAGAAATGTCGTTTCTGTAAAATAAATTAATTTGAATCTGTTCGTGAATGATGAAAACCAAGCAATATAAAATGTCAGTCTGTGGAAAAAATTTGTTACTTTACTCGTAGCTGAAAATATATAAATTTTCTTAGGAGAAAAGAAAAACAGACTCATCGAGCTGTTACTATGCTGAATAAAAGAAGGTTAATATTGAATTGACTTATCTGTGTATATTTGCTTTTACGTAACATCATAAGACTTTTCTAGAATTCGATAATGAAAAACTTAATCTACAAATTACATGATGTGGCAATGGCAAGTGAAACATCGCGATGTGATGCAAATAGAACACAACATGTTTTACATGCCTCGGGTTAGGGGTTATTAACAATTTTAAATGCGTTATATTTTTTTTATTTTATTTCATTAACTTGTACGTTTACGCTAACTAAAAGTAAATAAATAATAGTTCTTAAAATTTTTAAAGTGAGTGATACACTTCAATTTATGTATATGTATATTCGGAAGGTAAATATAAGTAAAAAGACGTAGGAAAACAAACTTAAAAACACGTCCCATATTATACCCATCTGCATCAGGTGACGCCTGTGTATTTATTTATTTGAACATATATTTGTGTGTTAATACGAAAATATCGATTTTTAAAATCAATGAAAATAGCTATAGCTATGAAAATAAATATATGCAATGTTTACACTAAATAGATTAACTACAATAAATATAGCACATATTTCATCGACATCGGACACTTGTTTTAGAGAAGAAACAATTAAAAGTTATCAGAGTTAGCGAAAAAAGGGCTACGCTAAGCTCCGCCCCAATATTGCAAAACCTCATTGATAAAAAGAAGAGAATTACCAAAAACATGGTGAATAAAGAAAAAGCTTTCTGAATACGTAACGTTTAAGCGGCAACAATTTAAAGAATAAATTTACATATTGTAATTCGTTTTATTCGAATCACGACTTGATAAAACGGAATTTGTGTCATTTCAATAGACCACAGAACATGGTCGTTATTAAGTACTTTGTCATAAGAAACATAATCGTTTAACTGTTCAGTGTGTTGCTGTCTCGCTTTAGCTCACTAACAGAATCTCCATAACAGGATAACCCCCAATTGAATAATTTAAGTAATAAACATTTGGGAGCGAACCTGCTCTTCCTTTTTAGACTCGCGCGGTATCTCAACGAGCAACTACCGAGAAGTGAACGCGGGGAAAAAATTGCGAGAGCAAAAGGCATTCTACGTAGTGCAAAATGTAAATACTTAAGATGGCCAAGATCATTCCGGTGTCGCGCGAGCGTTTTGTTTGCCGAGGCGAAACTTATGCCATGTTTGATTATCTATATTATAGTCAATTATATAATATTTATAAATATATAATATATTATATAATATTTATTTTATTAAATAAAAAGTACATCCCGCATCTATATTAATTACGATACTCGATGTAGTAGTGGAAAGCTTCATAATTAAAATGTCCCTTAATACGTGATAAGAGGCTCCGGGGGTTGAAGGGCTCGCTATAAATTTCATATTAGGCGGAAAACTCGAGTTCGATCCCCCACCTGTACCACATAGATGGGTCACTAATCATCATTATAATTAAAACTCATCAAGTCCACAGCTAAAATAGACTTCCATTAAGGAATACCACAGAGCACGGCCTTGAGACACTTGCATCCATTGACTTCCTGCATCTCTTAAACAGGTTGTCCCTTCATCTAGTGGGGAAGGGCACCCTTACTGTTTACGAGGCTGCCACTAGAGAAACATTCTTTCTCATTGGCGGTCGGTTCTCCAAGCTACTGATTGCTACTTCAGCTTACTGATTTGATGTCAGTTACTCTAGTTGTACTGCTGACATCCTCATTACGAAGTCTATCAAGCAGAGAAACTCCATGCAGAGCCCTTAGCGACCTTGAGCTTACTGAAATTGTTACTTGCATTTAAGTGCTGATTAACTATGTGCTCGGCGGTGAAGGAAACTTGTGAGAAACAAAGGAAAACAAGCAAACATGTGAGGAAACTTGCGTATACAAGAATTAAAATATTTCGAAAATATGTGTTAATGTGTTAACGCATTGAGACAGTGCGGCAGGCTAAAGAAATTAGATGCAACCAGTGTCTAGCAGTGTTTAGACTACGTAATTATTAAAATAAACGACTTTTTTTATAGAATAATGGTGACAAACGAGCATACATTCCACATGATGGTAAGTGAATGCTGTGGTCCAATGACATCTACATCAATCCTCGATTAAGAATTAAAATGCAGATGCGTTGTCACCCGTGAGGACTAAGATGGAATGCATCGTTTCCAGTAAAAAGGGTCTCCGACTTCCTACACTCACCAAACGAAACACAGCAGCATTAAGCTGCTATTTTACTTCTGTGAGAGCGTGGTCCTACCCCGGTGGAGCCAACGCATTCGTGCTACAAATATAATATAACTGCAGCGTGGCTCTACCACGTAAATTGTTTCATTGGAGTCATAAATAATTTAGTTTATTAAATAAGTTCAGTATTTTCAATACTTAATTCTGTATAGACCGGTATAGAAGCAAAATGTTAAAGAAATATTTTTGATACACTTTTTATATATAATAAGTTACAACCTAAAATATAAAATAGTGATCGTAAATAACAGTTACCAATAAAACTGGTGAATGAATCGCTTGTATTTTCATTGTAGGTAGTATAACACGTAATAAATTAAACACAATCGCCAATTAGCTACGGTCACGCATTAATAGCTTCAGCCTTTTTATAAAAAAAAAAAACAGGTAACGTTGTGATAAAAAAAGCTCTTTTAACTTTGTTGTTTATCTAATACCAGCCTTGCAGCTTTGGATATTTTATGTTGTAAACACAATAATTTAAAATTTAAAATTTTGTACAGCCGACTTCAATATAAATTATAAAGAATAACTCAAAAACTATTGGTCAAACCTTGATCAAATGTATATGGGACCACATGAGAAGCACCAGCTTTCAAATAACAAAAGAATCATCGAAATCGGTTCAAACAGAAAAAAGTTATGACGTAACACATAAAAAAACATACAGTCAAATTGAGTACCGTGTCCTTTTTGAAGTCGGTAGAAAATATTATGTAATATGCCAGTGGCGTATAAGAGGTGGATAGATGAAGGGTGGCATTTTGCAGTACGAATGAGTAAACACAAACTGAGGTATGTACACTCTCTCATTGTGTCTTCTGTATATTGAATGGTGAGCATTGAGAACCGGAAATATTTTGAGTTTTTGTGAGGCATTCCATAGTCGATGACAACGGGCCATGGATGACAAATTGTAGTTTTAGTAGAGTTTAAAGTATTATAAAATCTAAATGCGCGCCCTTTCTATTGCGTTGTAGTAGATTTTAGCATTTTAATTATATTTCACTTGATAAAAGAAATAAAATCCATCAAAAATTCAAGGATGTCCAGTCTTAAATTAAAGGATCTACAGCTAATATCAATATCAGGTGGACTGTGTGCTCGTTAATCATACTTTTAGTATAAAAAGTGATTGATTAATTGAATTTTTAATTGAAATATTTTATTCCTTACCGAAAATTCATGTTTTTTAACTTATTGTTGCAAGCGTCAAAACTA
Source organism: Parnassius mnemosyne (assembly GCA_963668995.1). Classification (NCBI taxonomy): domain Eukaryota; kingdom Metazoa; phylum Arthropoda; class Insecta; order Lepidoptera; family Papilionidae; genus Parnassius; species Parnassius mnemosyne. Next base: position 12,318,552 of record CAVLGL010000093.1, read on the forward strand.
TATTTGCAGTCTGATGGATTAAGTCTATATTTAGGCAATAATCGTAGACATGCTTTTTTAAGCTTTAGTAAATTAAAAAAAAAAATGCACAATTATTAGACATGGTCCCCTTTTAAACAATCAAACTGAACTTTTTATTGAAAACGAGGCATTCTATTTTAGTCCTCAGGGGTGACAACGCATCTGCATTTTGATTCTTAACTGACCATAGACGTGGATGTCTATGGGCCAAAGAATCAATTTACCATCAGGTTGATTGTGTGGTCGTTTGTCAGCCCTATTCTATAAAATAAAAAAATGACAAAGAACTTGAACTTGTGGCTTACTGAAATGAACATTATGTTTTTTGACAATGATAAGATGAAATGATGTGGGAATAAAGAAAATATTCAATACATTAGTGGGCAGATTTGACATTACAATGAAACGAAACGTGCTTTTGTGACAGCCAATATGTTTATAATGTATGTGTATTTGTCTCGATAATACGGTTTCAATTATTTTTCTCACATTGTTGTAAGTTTAATACCAGCGTTAGCAGCTTAATACTGCTGTGTTTCGTATAGTGAGTGTAGAGAACCGGAGACCCCATTTACTGGACACGAGTTGAGGGTGGTTGTAGATGTCTATGGGCCACAGTAACTACTTACCATCAGGTGGACTGTGCTCGTTTAGTCATCCTCATCCTATAAAACAATTACTATATATATATAACTAGTTAACGTTCAGACGTTTCTACAGCGTGATTCTAGTGTTTTTAAAACAATTACTTTGTGTATCTGTATATGTACGTTTCCTAAACGTTTTTCGAGCCGCATACATAGAGAAAATTATGATATCGAATTAACATCGCTAATTCGACATGACTAGGCGCATTAGTCGTCTGTTATCAGTCCTCAGATGCACTGTTTTGGTTGGTACCATCTTACCTATGTCTGCAGTCAGAAAACATTGTGTTCAGTTTGGAAGGTATACTACCCATTATAATTACATACTGTGAGGCAGTGAACGCAAATAAAACACTCTGTGACACACTCTTTTTAATATTACTCTTCCGGAGTGATAAAACATTTGTGCTTCTCTTCGAAATTGGTTGCAGGCGAGTAATTATTTTTACTACTACTACTACTACTACTACAGCTTCAGTAATATCGCTGGACATACAAACTAATCGATGGCGCGGTTAAACGGAATCGATAATTTCCGTTGAAGCGCACAATTCTCATGAGCCGGCTTTTGTCGCGCGTTTCCCGGGAATATGTGTGTGTATGCTCCTTTCGGAGACACGTTTATACGTTTCTTTATTTTTATAAATTGTTCGCTGAACGGCCGCTCGGACGCCGGGGATTATAATGGGACCCTTCTTCGTGTTTTATTTACATCTGCGTTGTGGGTAAGTGGGAATATATAGAAAGAAATTAATACGTATAGAAACTTCTTTACACCTGCCTATAAATAAAAAAGCATGCGTACATACACATGCTTTTTTATTTATTTACTTTGCATCATTGTTAATTTAATTCCTATATAAAATAAAAGGTAAAGCGTTTAAAATTAAATTTACAAATGGTAACCCAACTTCTTTACTCGGAGACGACAAAAAATGCCAAGTCATTAAAACGGAAGGCTTAAAGACTTTATATTAAAATTATGAACAATACAATAAAAGCTTATTGCATTTATTTCAATTATATATTTCATAAGCAAATTATATATGTATATTTTTAACGTATTCACGATATACTTTCTTCATCATTCATCATCATTACAGTCTTTCATAAGTCGACTGCTGAACATAGGCCTCCCCCAAGGAATGCCACAAAGCACGGTCCCGAGCCACCTGCATCCATCGACTTCCTGCATGTCTTACCAGATCGTCACTCCATCTCGTGGAGGGTCGCCCTACACTTCGCCTACCGGTACGAGGCTGCCACTCGAGAACCTTTCTTCCCCATTGGTTGTCGGTTCTTCGAGCTAAATGGCCGGCCCACTGCCACTTCAGCTTACTAATCCGTTGGGCTATGTCGGTTACTCTGGTTCTACTGCGGATATTCTCATTTCTAAGTTTATCACGCAGAGAAACCCCGAGCATAGCCCTCTCCATAGCTCGCTGAGCGACTTTGAGCTTCCTCATACGGCCAGCAGTGAAGGACCACGTCTCAGATCCGTAAGTCATCACTGGCTACTGGCTATACTTTCTTATTATTATTAAATGCCTAGATGCAGCTTGTAGATCTCACCTTGAAACCCTTTAAAACTCATTCATATTGCTGTTCATTCGCTGTACATGTAGAAAGATTCTGCAATTCACTCCCTCCTCCCATTCTCAAAATTAAAACAGCGACCGATGTGAAATAAACATTATTATATTTGGACAGTTCATGTCCACTATATTTACTTATAGTCTATGTCACTCGCGCAATTATGACACGCTGATTGAGATATCTTTTATCAAAATCCGACGACAAGTTACGAGCGAAAATAGAAATGGACTTGCACAACATACATACATCAACGCTAAAAATATTACTGTCCTCTTGGACTCGACTACAGTGGGGTAAAACCTATACTTTAGATTATTTCTAGTCAATTTACATCAATTTTAACAAGAAAAAAAAAATTATTTCATTTTAACATTTTACTCTACCATTACTAAACTATTTAAATTATATAGTTATTGTTAAAATATTTGTGTAAATCAAAGCTGAGCTATCTTCATAACAAAAGCGGCGCTTTGAAGACGACAGCTGACACGAGCTTGGGGGACGAAAATTATACTATAAAAAGAAAGAAATACATATGCATAGGCCTACCCTCTTTATTGGAATGTTCATAGAGCCCAAAGTCCGTCATGCTGTTCCGGTACGTATTGTTGAAGCTAAGTTGTTCTCGAAATATATTTTATGACTTAGACGTGCCGATTTCTTCACAATGTCTTATTCGCTCACATGTAAAATTGCAATTAATAATACCCACGGTGCAAGCATTGTAAAGAAACTTGAGATGCGCCTAAACCTGAACTACCGCTGCCATTACTATTTATAATAAATGTTTAATTTATGCCAATTACATGTCAATAAATTTAGTACTTATTATTAATTATAAATGTATAGTCTAAAATAGTAAAATTAAATATATAAAGTAGAGTTTTGTAGAGCAAAATAAAGTTAAATGCAAATTTTCAAAAAACACGAATATACACGAATATCCACGAAGAGCAAGCTCGACCTCAAATAAATCGCGATACCATCCATACCATCTGGATGATTGACGGTCCACCACTATGCGATATACAATAAGTTTTCTTCCTCGCACAACTTGTTTGTGGAATTGACTACAACCTGCTATTTTTACGGACCAATACAACTTAGGGATCTTCAAGAAAAGAGTCTAGCATTTTTAAAAGACCGGCAACGCATGTGCATTTCTCCTGGTATTACAGTTGTTCATGGGCGGCGGTAGTTACTTACCATCAAGCGGGCCGAATGCTTATTTCGTTCTCTTATATAAAAAGCTACTTTAATTTTTTTTGCCGCGTAATGGCGACGTCATCGGATCGATCACACCATTTTGTCCCGTGAGTGTTGTAAAAGGTGAAAAAGCGAATTGCCAATAAGATATTAATATCATGAGGGCTTCAGATAGATGTTGGTATAACAATATCGTATAAGTTTAAGTATGATAACCAGATTGGCGACGAGCAGTAGCGTCAAAGATGTGAGGCGTCTGGTATTGCAAACGTCAATTTATCTGGTCAAGTTTGGCAATAAGGGCCAATACACTACAACTGGAGAGCCCCATATTCCGCAACGGACTTTTACGAGCTGATGATGAAGTAAAGTAAAGAAAGTATGGAAATGCTTCTAATCAAAGCGTAACAATAATCTAGACATAAATTACACACGCCGGATGACTAGGAGTACTGTCAAAGGATGTTTAGTATAATATTGCCATTACCTATCTACCTGATGATTGACCTATCCAGCGTGATAATTATGGTAAACCTTCCTTACAGTGGAAGAGGCTCATATCCAACAGTGGATTTTTATAGGTTCATAAACAAGAAGGGGTCAATGAAGACGATGTTCCAACGCAAACGAGCAACCCAATTCACACAATGTCACAAAAGTGAAAGTTCCCCGCTACCGATACCGATTGAATTATCGATTCAGGTGTTCGACTAAACATGTCTCGGAATCGTTCACTTGAAATGCAGGCTTTTTTTGTATCACGAAACAAGAACCGATGGCGCGTGGGCAAAAACCCGAGCGAATATTTCAACGAATTGCCAAGGCGTGGGTCTTGGGCCTTGCATTGATAGGGCGCAATTAAAAACCGGTCAAGTGTGAATTATTTTCACGTGCCGCCATTGCGTTATTACAACACTGAAAAAATAAAATGTCCAAATACGTCGAGGCAATACTTAAAAATAAATGCAATTATCGCTCACTCAATAATTAAGCAATAGTGATTGCAAAAATTTGGAGCAGAATATTGGTTATATTGAAATGTGCGGCATCTGCGATGACTACAGAATAAGTTTTTCAGCAATGGTAACTATAATTTTTATATTTTTAAATAACTATGCAAGAATTCTTTATTCAATAAATCCTTGTTTTATACTGTTTTCGTGAGAGGGCCTATTAATGTCTATCTATAGTGTTCAAAGTAGGGCGATTGTGCCAAATTCTATCATCATATGGGTGTCGTAGAGGCCACTATGGGAAAGGTCCAAAGAGATTTAGATAACACCATACGTAAAATATCCACACGGGCAGCAGCATCTAAGTTGCGAGACATCTGCAACTTCGACTGCTATTCCATCTGCAAAGAGTCGCCCTAGGAAAAGTCCATCGCAAGCAGCGGACATTTATGTGCTAATAAAGATGTCAAGTAATTGTCTGTTGTTGTGTACTTTGTTGCTGTAAATTTGAGGAACTGCAGTGAAACAGTCATGCTAATACATAACATATTATAATACAATTACTGTATTACATCATTGGCAATGTAATATGTACCATATATTTTACGTTTCCTTTTCTGAAAGAGCAAAAATAGTAAACGTAAGCGAGATGGTAGGCGTCTGCGCTATAAGGATGTGGAAAAGAGAAATCTGTAGGCTCCTGATGTTAACCCGTATTGGGAGAACTCGTTTTCAAAATAATCTTGGTGTTCTACTGTACACACAAAGATAAAAAATTCTAAGAACATTCACTCGCAGCTCTTGATGTATATATAACGCCAAATGCGCAGAGTGACGGAAGCTTTGTATGTGTACATATATGTACAATTTGTGCGCCAAAAATATTGCCAAATGTGTGAAAGGGATAATATGGACCAGGGTCTTTTTTATCAAAACTAATGAGGATGACTCGCGACAGTCACATGACTGTCCAGAGCTGCTGAGTTGGTCAAAATAACAAGAAACATTATGTCAGGACCACATAAAGATATATAAAGAATATATAAACGAAACTATTACGTATTTTGACATTTTATTTATTTAAATAAAATTTGTTCAAAATCTTAAATCGCCGAAAGTTCTACGCGCGTGTTTTATTAACTTTAAAAAAAAACTTTTTGGGCTACAGTAACGCGAGGTACATAGTATATTTATAAATATTTCTAAACATACATACCAAGTCAAGTAACACATCAAGTAACAAATTCGCAGATACTCTATCGAGATATGGATCGGCATAGGTAGGCAATAGAAGTATAGAAGTGATGTGAATATAAAATACTTGATATGTACACACTATAAACAATAAGTGACATTTTAAAATACGATTATCTGTTAATAGTACGTAATTCTATCCACGTGGAAGCACACAAATCCAAACACCGCCGCACACGCATTACACAATGGGCGTTGATACTATTATCAATGTTACGTTATCACGAGGCAGAATAATTGGCTGTCATGGAATCCGCTAGCATGCAATTACGGGTGTTTCCTTGAAGAGTCCGGCAACGATCATAATTATCCGTTCGTACAGAGACTAAAACGTTCTGTTACAGAAATAGATGGTTTTTGTTCCGGATCGTGAGTAAGGGCCGGTTGGTTTAGTCCGGAGAAATATTGTACGTTATGCGTGTGTTGTTTTCAAAATGGGTCAACGTTTGACCGCGATTTTCACGACATTGACAGATATTTAGACGACGATTCAAATACTACTACTAATAATAATTATAAAAAAGTAAGAGTGATGAATTAAACTTGTTAAATGATGCGATGACATAGATTGATGAAAAACGATTGTAAACTGTCACGATTTAAATATATATTTTACTAGCTCGCCAGGCAGACGTTGTTCTGCCCTTTCCGAAGACCCTTCCTATAAAAATCCTTAAATTCGCAATAAAAATTTTTGAGGGTCATTTATCGGGATAAAAACTATCCTATCTCTCAAGTTGGACCAAACTGCACACAGTGTGCAAAATTTCATTGAAATCTGTTCGGTAGTTTAGGAGTCCATCGCGGACAAACAACGTGACACGTAATTTTTATATATAAAGACTAGCTGTTCTTTATATATAAAAATTACGTGATATGTAATTTAATTACGATTGAATTTCATGGGTTTTATTTTTTGTGCGGAGCCCTAATTCTTTTTCTAAAATAAAAGTAGCCTAAGTTACTTCTTATAACATCAGCTATCAGCTATCTGCCAGTGAAAGTCCGGCAAAATCGGTCCAGCTGTTTCGGAGATCAGCCGGAACAAACGGACAGACAGAAAGACAAAAATTTTAAAAATCGTGTTTTTGTTATTAGTACCGTATATACTTTCATATGCATATAGTAAAAATCTGTTATTTCGACATTACAAACAGACACTTCAATTTTATTTATTTGTTTAGATAAGAATTACGAACATTTTTTTTATTCACTACTAACGATTTTTTAAGTTTGTGTAATGTTTTCGTAAAATTTTTGCAAACGATAGACAGTGACTCTAAGCCACAGTGCAGCGGGTTCCGGATTTTATTTCTGTACGGAGCAAAACTTTGTAATTTGGGTCTGAGTGTTTCCCCATTTACAATTTAAGTTTGCAAAACGTATTAATGACACAAAAAGAAGTTCCTAAATAAGGGGGTCAAAGTTTTAATTTAAAACAAAAACAAAAGAAATTTATAAAACTTTATGTTGACTTTATAGCTTTCTCGTAACAAATGCTTTGCGGTCACATTTTAATATTATTATGGATTCAGGATCTCTTATTCATACTCATAAACGGAATTGTTAGTCGAAGATAAATATATTTACACTAGCTGTGTCCCGCGGTGTCACCCGCGTATATCACGTGTCTGAGCCGCGCGACATGACATGAACACCTAGTTAAAGCATTTTAGATAGCAATGTATGGAAAAATTTGTAAAATTAATAGAGTACTTTATCGGCATCTGTATCGGCATATGTATGTTATAGAGTGAAGTTAAAATTTATCTTCTCTTCCTTAGCTTCCCAGATGAGCGTCAACCCCTCCCTCCCACCAATATTTATCAAGAATCATTTCGTACCTACACAAGTTTCATGTATCGTGTACTGTTTTCTTTAAAACCGAAAAAACTAAATTCGGGAGTTTTGGGGTACGGAGGGGGCGGGGGGGGGGGGGGGGGGGACGCTTACCGGGAGGTAGAGGGTGAGTGGATAAAATGTAACTTTGTTCTATTACGTACATATTTCGATAGATAAAATACTTCATATAAAAGTACTCCATTAATTATGCGAATTTTTAACCTAAAATGATTGAACTAACCTCGCCCATAGAAGCGTTCGCTGCACGTTTCTCTCATTTCTCATCGGGCGGCTATAGACTAGGAGATGGTGACAGAAACTAGGGTTTATGCGTCGTTCGCGCGCCGATTCGATTGTTGAATAATTTGAATGTTTCGTTATCTATTATACTATGCGCCCAAATAACATGCTTTAAAAAGCAAAGATTATCTTCATAAAATTATCTTGATGATGAAGTAATTTTTGTTCGTAAGGATTAATATGCCATGCATAATAATAGAGCTCATAAATCACTTTTTAATTTTCAATAATTTTTTTGTCACAAAATAACTTATTGTGGCTTATTTATAAGAAATGGGCATAATATGGTATCGCAGAATTATTTTAGATGAAGTAAAGAGCTATATTTTTGTAGAAAATTGTATTCACATATCACTAACCATTACGTCAGCGCACGCGAATAAATCATTTCGGGAGCGCTTTTTCTACTAACTTGATTAACAAAAATCAATATTTTAGCCTATGCTATTCCTCATGAATGTGGCTATAATATATAAAAAGATTTTTTCAAATCGGACTGGAAGTTCTAGAGATAAGTCTGTTTAAACAAACAAAAAAAAACCCAAAAATAAACTCTTCCGCTTTATTATATTAGGTTGATAGGTAAAAGCAAATATTTTTAAATTACCTGCGTCTAATGTGATTTAGAAATGTAAAACTTGTGTTGAGCACAGGAACAGGTTGTCTCCTTTGATACTGTATTTGAAATAAGTTCTTTCATATCATGTATGTCAATTAGTGATGCAACGAATACGAATACGAATATTCGTATTCGCCGAATAATGTACATTTACCGAATATTCGTATTCGGCGAATACTGATCACGAATATTTAAAAACGAATATTTTTGTACGCAACTCTTAATTACTGGCGGACTTGGATAACGCGCGTTGTCAGCGCGTAAAAAATACGTTGTGTATTTTGGCCCTTAGCCTCAACGACGGGCGACTGTACCTACATAGTGTCAGTGAAAATATTTTTCACTGACACTATGTAGGTACAGTCGCATCGGAAAGACTTTATTCAACGGCCGGGACCATCCAGAAAAAAAAAGAAATCGCCTAAAACCAGAAAGTCTACAAATTTTGTTTTTTTAAATAAAAATTTGCCTATTGTAAATTTTAATTATTAGAACAAAAGGAAATCATCTAATAAATTAGTTTTTTCTTACCATGGCGAGATATTCGTATTGGTATTCGTATTCGTCGAATAGTAGGTTTGATATTCATATTCGTATTCGTAAAAGTAGTATTCGTTGCATCACTAATGTCAATATCTTAGTCAGATGGGAGATAGGATTATCACTCTATGATTATTTTTGCCTATACTCTACACAACACTACATTCTACGCAAATTTTAAATATTATTAACCACATTCAAATACAGAACACAATATCCCTATTACGAGTAACATTAAAAAAAACATAAATATATAGTTTATAATACATAAATATAAATTATAAGCTTCTCATAGATTTATTTCATTTTTGATTTTCTCCTGTATCGTGGAGGCGTTTCATTCAGGTCCAACTAATACAGTTTACGAATGCACACATATGTCTGGACACGGAGCAATTATTGACAAGCCATACAACCACAGCACATACGGCCGCGGGGTTTAAAAAAACTTGACGACACACGCATTGATTCATCTATATATGTATGTATGAATCAACGCGTGATAATATAAAGTGTGTGAAAAGTATGCATTGCAAATAAGAACTTAGCAAATTTTAAATTAACTTAAGGTCTTTTAAGGTCTTAAAATTTATTCATAGAATCAAACTATAATATAACATAAACAAATTAAATATTGCAGTTGTACAAATAACATGGTTCAATTGTTTCAATTTTATATTCATTCAGATTATTATTTGTTGAATAATTTATAATTGAAGATTGAAAAATCGGCCCTTACTCAATCATAAGACGCGATCGATTTTTTTTTTATAGGATAAAGTTGACAAACGAGTATATAATCCACTTTATGGTAAGTAGATGCTGTAGCCCACAGACATATACGAAAATCAAAATGCAGATGCGTTGTCACCCATGAGGACTAAGATGGAATACCTCGTTTCCAGTAAAAAAGGGTCTCCGATTCTCTACACTCTGTATTCTATATACTCTGCTATTCTGTAAGAGCGTAGTCTTACCCCGGCCAAGCCGACCTATTCATGTTACAATCATAATATAGCTACAGCGTGGCTGTGCAACGTATAAAATTAATTTCGTAATTAAAAATAACACACTTATCAGCAATGCGTCCAAATTGAAAAGATGAAAAGTATCCGTCATATACAAAGTGCGAGTCAATTTCCAAGAAGGCGTTGTTCATTATCGTTGAATTATTAAAACGAGCGCCGGTTGGCAGCTAATTCGCGGGCTTATTAGAGCGACCGGGGCTATAAAGCGCTAATTGAGCATCAATACGGGTAGCCGTTAGCTGTTCCGCGAAACACGAGTTCGAGGCGAACCTTCGCTTTGCGTCTAATGCTATATCGACAACTTTAAAAATTACTGCATAAATAAAACGAAAGGTTATGTTGAGTTTCCACGATTGAAATATAATGTCATGCCGTGGCGATTACGGGGAAGGTCGGAAAGACCTCGTGGCCTCGGATAGATGACGGTATTACATCTTGTATATGACAGATGTAAAGTCCAGCGACGGAGATCAGCATCGATTCCTCTGACAAACGAGGCGATAACGGCAAATCTTTCCTACAATAGAATAGAATATTCATGTCCAACAACTAAGTTTTTTTTTATAGAATAAGGATGACCAAACGAGCACATAGTTCACCTGATGCTAAGAGGATGCTGTGGCCCATAGACATCTACATCCACCGCTGACGACGGAGATGGAATGCCTCATTTTTAGTAAAAAGGGTATCCGGTTCTCTACACTCACCATGCCAGCGTAAAATAGCAGGGTATTTCGTGAGAGCGAGTTCCTAGCCTAGCCGAGGCAATCCATTCGTGCTACAACCATAATATAGCTGCAGCGTGGCTTTAGCACGTAAATAGGTAGGTAATAGGTGTAGGTGGTAGGAGTCTTTCTCTGCCTAGGGTTCCATCTGGGTAGGTACCACCCTTTTGACTATATCTGCCGCCAAATAGAAGTGCGTGCTGCTGTGTTCAGTATAAAAAAAATTATACTAACTCTATACCCGGTCTAAAGGGTATAGAGTTAGTATATTTTTTTTTCATACGTGGTAGAGCCATGCTGCAGCTATATTAGTAGTATAGTTGTAGCACGGATGGGTCGGCTCGACCGGGGTAGGACCACGCTCTCAAAGAATACCAGCGTAAAATAGCAGCTTAACACTGCTGTGTTTCGTATGGTGAGTGTAGAGAACCGGAGACTCTTTTTACTGGAAAAGAGGCATTCCATCTTAGTCCTCACGGGTGACAACGCGTCTGCATTTTGATTCGCAAATGAGGATAAATGTAGATGTCTACGGGCCACAGCAACCACCACACTTACCATCATGTGGACTGTGTGCTCGTTTGTCACCCTATCCTATAAAAAAAATAACTACAGACTGTGAGGCATTCCATCTTAGTCCACAGAGGTGACAACGCATTTGCAGCCTCCTTTGTTTGAAGTTAGTTATACAAAAATAAGTGATATTCATTCTGTAAATACTAGGAACTGACAGAAGCTAGTAGTACCAGTTACTCGACTCCACCGAGTCAGTAATTCATTATTGGGGCGATGTATACGCTTTTACAACAAAATCCCAGAAAATATACAAAATTTTACCACCTCAAATTTCAAAAACTTTATTACACTAAGTTTGTATAAAAAGGGTTATTATAATATTAAGGAATTTATGGATGATAATAAACACTGGGAATAAGGCGATCGCTACCAAGCTATTTCTAATTTGTTTTGTGTTGTATTATAACATACAAGATTGTAAGCTGTTATTTAAAAAAAAAGTTTCGCTGGTTTTCTTGCTGGTTCTTCCCACGACAGTGGTTTTCTTCGAACCAGTGGTAATTAAACAAAAAGTGACTTTCATTAAGTATTATTTATAATCTATATTGAATAAAAAAGTTTCTGTTTCTGATTCTGTTCATGGGCTGCAGTAGCTACTTGCCAAATAGTTGACTAAATGTTCGTCAATCCCTTCAGTTTTATACAAAAATTGTGTGTGCATACCGCGGAACTTGGACTTCAAATTAATGAATTAGCGGTCAAAGAAATTAAGAAGAACCATTATATGGATGACTACATCACAATCTCCTCGAATGAAGAAAAAACAACAGAAGTATCGCAAAATGTGTACTACATTCATCGTCAAGCCGGCTTTATTCTACGTGGGTGGGTGTCGAACCAACAATCTGTATTACGTCACTTCTACACGGAGACCACTACAGTACCCATAGGAGGAAACGACATCGATAAGACTGTAGGATTACTATGGGAAATAAGAAAAGACTGCATCGCTTTCCACCTAAATGACCGCCCACGAAGAGAGCAACCTTGAGTGTGATTATGTCACTATTTGATCCGCTTGGTCTGGTCTCACCACTCACAACACCTGCAAAGAGACTGATTTACTGCAGCCCGTGAATACCTGCAAAAAAACCAACATAGGGCACTTGCTATAACTTCTCTTAAATTCCAAATTAAATAAATCTGATAAGATGGAAGCTATGCCAGCACCCACGTTTCTTGTAGCTTACATAGAAGCTTTAAACCCGGGCTTGATTCGTTAAGAATAGTCGTTTTATTAAGCGAAGTGGTAACTACATAGTTATCACTCTTATGATATTAAACTAAGCAGATGAAGCAATCAGTTTCCAGATTAAAATTAGATTCATCATTTCTAAACACAATAAGTTAATAGATAGTAGCGGCAAAATCATCTACTGGGTTGTAAAAATGTTAATCAAAATTAAATTCGGGCATATTTCACATAGTTTCGTTTAAAAGAATTCAACGCGTTAGTAACGTATGCACACTATTTCAATACTAGTAATTCTAAGTTTTGTTTGGTTGACGAATTATGATTTTACTTTTATAACATATTATATTGTAAATTTTTAGGGTTCCGTACCTCAAAGGGAAAAAACGGAACAATTATAAGATCACTTTCTTGTCCGTCTGTCTGTCTGTCTGTGAAGACTCTTTTTCTCAGGAACGCGTGGAGGTATCAAGCTAAAATTCATATCAAATACTCAAGTCTACTTACTGTCCCTTGGAGTTTGAAAAAATCAAACTTCTAAGCCAACGAATCAAAAGATACAGCCGTTTATGCCGCAAATTTTCGACATTCGCAAGGGAATCAAAAACCTACAGGGTACTTCCAGTGAACTCAGAATCTTAAAATTTAGTACGAAGCAACGTATTATAGCACAGATACAGGAAAAATTGCGAAAAGCATAAATTTTTAGTTACTTCATATAATAAAAATATTTCTAATAATTTTAAACTTGTATACCTACGGATTTGTTCGGAACCCTCGGTGCGCGAGTCCGACTCGCACTTGGCCGGTTTTTTTTTTATTTATCGGCGGGGTTGGCCAAGTTGACATTATACGATCACGTGCATTACACTGCAGAAAACACAAAATGAATGAAATCAACTCGAAGTCACGGGACTTAACGTTCACATAATATGTCATTATGATTAGTTTTTATAGTTTTATATAGCGTTTACGAGCGTAGGAAGTCATTTTGGCTAACCAAGCAGGTCGTGTTTGGGATAATAAGCACAAATACAGTGTATTAACATACAGTACAGTGACATACACAGTATAAAATATTGAGTATGAGACATCTCTTCGGCAGTTTTAAACTTTATCCGTTTAAAACTGCTGAAGAGTTAAAGAACACTTATCAAAAGAAAAAGACCATAACATTTCACCACCTGGTGATAAGTGACTTCAAGCGGTAAGCGGTAAAAAAGAATATCGTGAAATTTTTGATCAACTAAAACAATATTTTGAGGACACGGAATTTCCAACAACGCACTGGTGCAGCCCGGTGGATTCTTTCTTTGTATTTATAGCGTGTACATTTTATCGAGTTTAAATTAACTTATCTTCAAATTCTCGAAGTTTTGAGCGTTTTAAAGCACCCAGTCACAGAAGTGCTGATGTGTTCAACGTCCTACTGCGGTTTATGAACAACCGCTAACAATTTCAAACAGAGAATGCTACGGATCATATTTGAATACTAAGCTGAACTAAGCCGAAGCTTACTAAGGGCCTGAAAGCTTGTAGGAGTATCGACATGTACAGCGGTATGTTTAAGTAAGCAAAATGATCGAATGTTGTCAAGAAAAGAGTTAAAATGAAAAAAAAATAACAAAGTTGTTTTTTTTTTAAATTATTGACATCATCATTGATAAAGGCCTATACTTAGCAGACATGACAGAAGACAGATTTGCTACACTGTCGTAACAAATTTTATATATTTTTTTAATATAATAAAATATACTCTATCTATAACATAAGGCCCAAGTCAATTCAAAGCTATTTATAAATAGGGTAGCTGTGGTAGATCTTGGGCTAAGTACTCGCTATTAATTTCACAGTATGCGAACCCGAGTTCCATCCTCGTCAGTACCAATGAAATTTTTGACTGCATATTTAAGTGCTGATTTACAACTGAAGCGGAAGGAAAACATCGTGAGGAAACCGTCATGGATGAGAAATAAAAAAATATTTCGAAAACATGTGAAGCCTGCCAACATGCATTGGGGCAGCGCGGTGGACACTTTCTTGCTCTAAAACGAGAAGTATAAGGATACATCAGGTGACTATGATCACTACTAAAATATGTCGCCAAAATTGTATGCCTGCTTACGGAAATATATTGAAAATTGAATGTAGTCTATAAACAGGGCGTTGAAAGATTGAAGCCTTTTTCCGTTATAGCAGCCTTGTCCGAGCGCCTCCGAACGTTCTGGATCGTGGCGATAGAATGTAGTTTGACGGCCCACTTGGCGCAGTGGCATTTCTGTGCGGTACCAGAGACCGGTTCCCCAATCGATTCCTGGCAGAGCTCGGACGCATTAAGCCCCGATCAGATTTGAGATGTTTATATGTTATAACGAGACGGTTAATACTGGATTACTTCGAATACGAAAACGAATAGGTACTTCTATTTAATTAAATAATTAATGAAGATTTCAAATATTGCAAATGAAAGCCTGATATGTATATTGTATACTGACTTTCGGATCAATCTAATCAAAACCAGCACTAAAACTTTCCTATTTATCATCATCATCATCATTGTTACAACCGCTCACAAGTCTACTGCTAAACATAGGCTTCCCTCAAGGAACGCCACAAAATACGATCCTGAACCACCTACATCCATCGACTTCCTGCATCTCTTACCATCTCGTATGTTTGGGGACCGCCCTACACTTCTCTTACTGGTAAACGGCTGCAACTCTACACATTTAAATAAAACTAATTTTACGGATTTTATCGTTATTTATATTCCCGACGTTTCAAGCACTTTACAGCACCCATGGTTACGGGGGGTCTGAGGTGTATGACGTCCCAATGTCATAGTTAACCACGGCCACCTCCAGATTAAAACATTTTAAAATTTCGGTTGTCTGTGCTTCAAGATATGTGGCATGCTCAATGCAACTTCATCTTATTGATCCGTTGAAATATGTCGATCACTCTAGTTTTACTGCGAATATTAAGAAGTCTGTCGTGACTAGAAAACGTGTACTCCAACCCTCTGATTTCGGCGGCATCAAAAGAAAAGACGGTGCTAACAACCCAGACGGACACCTAGGAAGGAAAGGGATCTACCAACATGAATACCGATCACCAACATTTTATTTTTGTTGTAATCAAACTATTTCAATATAGTAAGATTAAAGAAGTATCATTCAATGTTTTGCAAATAAACATCAATACCTACATTACAAAACTGTTATGCGTGAGCTGCACAATATTTTATATGTAAGAATTTAGTGGAATACTGACAGAAATTAGTGTCATTGCAACATATCGTAAAACATTTTAACACGCCCACGCTAAAACACGGGTTGCATGAATTATAAAACTTTCAAATAAATATGTCAGTACGATACGCGCGCCACCTACTGTAAGTTAACTGTACTATGCCTATAACCTTCGCGCAAGTGCAAGTAATAAGTTGACAAAGTTTTACCGCAATGAGATAGATAAACGGAGTGACAGCGCATAAAATACGAAAAAACAAACATTAATTTTTATATTATAGAATATGGGTGGCAATGAGCCCGAAGTCCACCTGATTATAAGTGGATGCTGTAACCTATAGACACTTACTGCGACTAAGATCATACATTTTTAGCATACATTTAAATCAACTCTATTACTAGAGAAATGTTTACAAAGAACAAAAAAGTTATTTTTAAATTAAGAGCGTATATTCTAATATGCGTGAAAATCTACCAGATCGATTTGTAACCGCGTAATATTGACGCACACTTCAATGTTCTTTCTGTTTGCATGACTGTTCGAACGCAAGACCAGTTGCCCTTAGTTGCACGAATCATTTTGATACTATTTGATCGGTGCTAAGACATAATGTATAGAAGAATTAAAATCGGAAGCTAATATGTGGAAATTATTTTATTATTTTAGTAAATTGAAGTTGGCTTTACTTTTTTCTACCGACTTCAAAAACGTGGAGGTACTCAATTCGACTGTATGTTTTTTTTTCTGGGCGAACCGATTTCCATGATTCTTTTCTTATTTGAAAGCTGGTGCTTTTCATGTGGTCCCATATAAATCTGACCAATAGTTCGTGAGTTATTCTTAATAATTTATTTTAAAGTTGGTAGTACAAAATTTTAAATTTTAAATTATTACCCTATTGAGTAGACCAAGGAATGTCACAATGTCAACGTAACAACTAAAAGGGGTAAGTAATACCCCACAACAACAAATTTTGTTCGAATTGAAAAATATGTATTATATAAAATGGATATCGTTTGATATACTTTTATTCTGTTTCATAATGTAAACATAATTCATCAAAATAACAATTTAATTGGTGTCGGCGGGGATCAAACCTGGGTTGCTCACGTTTACAGGGAGCACTTCGCCCTTGGGCTACCACGGCTCTTATATCTATATTTTTTGTTTTTGTTTTATAATAATTTATAATAATGTGGAGGTACCACACTAGGAATTTTTCCTAAGTATATCGTGGTGGCAGTTAATATGTACATAAATTTCACAAGAACAATATCCAGACCCGCAATATTTATTTGTAGGATATACAAATTTTTTGTTCCGTGCGGGATTCGAAACCGCGGCCCTCAGCGCTACAACTCATTGCTAAGCCACTCCGCCACGGAGCCGTCATATACATTTTTTATGGTGATACATATTATAATTATAAATTGCTTACTATTAAATAAGTGTATAAAATTATGCAACAAACAACAAATAGATAATATTATTTAACTAAGTAACATTCATGCGGCCGGGTTGCGCTTTCGATTAGTTTACGCTAGTGTGGCCAGGTCCAATAGGTTAAATTTCGAGACAGAAGGTAAAAATAACCGGGACTCGAACCTGGATGGGACTGACTAAATTAACGAACAATTTTACGTCCAAAAATCGAAAAAACTGCACATTCGTCTGTGTGCATTTTTCTTTTTCGGTAATCAGAACTTTCCGAATCACTCATCTTAATATAATTCTGAAAATAGTAATAAATCTTATGAACTCAAAACGCATGCGCTTCAAACAGCCCTCAAAAACAACGGCATCATAAGACATAAAAAGCACACGTTCATGCATAATCAAACGGTTATAACACCTCCAACCTTGAAAGCCTCGATAAAATCCTTGCATCGGACGTATAATGTCACTTTATTTATCGAAAAAAAAAAACGGTACCCACAACCGATTGAAGAATTGACTAATGAAAGAACTTACTCACAAGATTTTTGCATTTTACTAAATGTACTTATCTAAACAGCAACATGTAAGTTAGGTACTGTACTGAATACAAGTAATAGAATGAAATAATAAATTATTGTCGAATTAACGACATCGATGCATAGCACGATGGGGCGGCCCGCCCCTTCATGCTATGCATCAGGCAGTGAGAGAAAAAAAAAGAGTCAACATGATTGATATTTGTATCTCACAAACTTTGATGTTGACTATTTAGTCCGAGTTTGGTTTAAGAATATGAAATTGTCAAAGCAAGAATACTTTAATGTATTTTTTATTATTTCTTACAGATATATTCAACTTTGCTGTCAAAATGCTCGATCGAAATAAGGACTAAGGAGGTTAGTGAAACTTTGGGACATTTGGCGTCCCGATCAAGGGTGAATTGAGACGTGTCACCAAGCCCCTGCAAATCGGGACGTCCCGCGCAAATCGGGACACTTGGCAAAACTAGTTTACGCTATCGGAGTGAATGAACTCGAACGCGAGCGGTGGCGGGAAAATGTAATACGTCCTATCGCTGGGAGGACCCGGAGTGTAACTGAATCGAACAGTGTATTTTTAAAATAATCATATAAAATAATTGACTAAATAAAACAAGCAATTTTTTTTTGCATATTTAATATTACCTGATAAGTTTGTATTTATATACAATGAAAAAATGACATTTAAGTTTTTTTTTATAGGATAGGGTGACAAACGAGCACACAGTTCACCTGATGGTAAGTGGTTGCTGTGGCCCATAGACATCTACATTTATCCTGGTTTATGAATCAAAAGACAGATGCGTTGTCACTCGTGAGGACTAAGATGGAATGCCTCTTTTCCAGTAAAAAGGGTCTCCGGTTCTCTACACTCACCATACGAAACACAGCAGCATTAAGCTGCTATTTCACGCTGGTATTCTGTGAGAGCGTGGTCCTTCCCCGGACGAGCCGACCCATTCGTGCTACAACTATACTACTAATATAGCTGCAGCATGGCTCTACCAAGTGGACAGTTTTGGTGATTTTATAATATTGTTTTTTAATATTAAATCAAAATATTTCCCGAGGTATAGGCTTTGTATCGCACTTCAAAACTATATATTCCGTTATGATAACGCTTAAAATAAAATATTTTAACTTATAATAGTGGTTGTATACGACCTGAAAACTGACGTATATTTTCGTAAAACACTATGGAGGGATTGTCTTCGTTCTAAAATACCGTCATTAAAAATATGATATTGCGCTATAGTGCACCAAATGAAGACATCATCTTTCTAAAGTCGTAATTTTCTGCAAATAATACGCACACATGCGCACGATATCGCCCCTGAAAAACCGAATCGCTTGTCTTAAATGAGATAATGTTTTTTATTTTTATATTATTTAATTGAACTACTTTAATCTGATGGTCGTGTAGTGGCGTATCTTTATCACCCCATATTATGCGACGTGGGTATCGAAAGAGGCTACTATAGTAAATGGCAGTAAGATCCCACTGCTCCCGAAAGATATAATCGTTACGTTTACGCCAAACATAAAATACTCAGATCCGCAACGTAGATCCACGCAAGAACTCCTCCCAACAACATAAGATGCCTATGTAAAGCAGTGGACATTTTTATAGGCGCTGATAATGAAGAAAAACTAAGTCAACTATACACAAATTCAAATATATATATTATGTTTCCCTCGCGCGACCTAAATTTGTTTTTTCCAATGCCAAAGTAAAATATTTTATTGGTTGTCAATACAGGTTACCAGTCGGAAATAATAAGTATTTCTAAAAGACTTTCCCGCAGATGCCACAATTTAAGAATATTACGCCATCCATATTTCGATGTTATATCATTGCGGATTTAAGATATGCGGATATATATACACAGTCCATCGACTTCCTGCATGTCTTACCAGGTCGTCACTCCATCTAGTGGGGGGTCGCCCTACACTTCGCCTACCGGTACGAGGCTGCAACTCGAGAACATTTTGTCCCCATCGGTTGTCGGTTCTTCGAGGTATATGGCCGGCCCATTGCCACTACAGCTTACTAATCCGTTGGGCTACGTTGGTTACTCTGGTTCTACTGCGAATATCCTCATTCAAGTTTTATCTAAGTATCTAAGTTTATCACGCAGATAAACTCCGAGTATAGCAGCCCTCTCCATGGCTCGCTGAGCGACCTTGAGCGTCGTCATATGGCTAGCAGTGAAGGACCAAGTATTAGATCCATAAGTCATCACTGGCAACACGCACTGGTTGTACAATCGTTTTCAGGTTTTGAGGTACACCTGACGAGAAGATGTGTCGTAATTTCCCGAACGCTGCCCAGACGAGTAGAATCCGTCGATTGACCTCTCGGTCGAAGTTGGACTTACCTAGTCGGACTATTTGTCTCAGGTAAACATACTCGTCAACAATTTCGAGCTTAGTGCTCCCAACAACTACCGGCATAGCTGTGACATGGACATTAAACATGATCTTAGTTTTGTCCATGTTCATCTTAAGACTTATCCATTGGGAGACACTATTGAGGTCATTGAGCATAGTGCTTAGGTCCTCCAGCGATTCTGCCATAAGGACTATATCGTCGGCAAATCGAAGGTGAGTGATGTACTTGCCATTGATCTTGAAAATGTCTTCCAATGCAGCAGTGAAGTTTCGGGGATATAAGGTCACCCTGTCTTACACCGCTCTGCAGTTGGATAGATTTCGTACTCTGGTTTTGTACTCGAATAGCTATCGTAGCCCTACTGTACAAACTCTTCGGCACTTCGATATACCGATAGCCAAAATTTCGACGGAATCAAAGGCTTTGTTATATATAGACCACATACGCAAGACATAGTGGCAAATTGTACTCTTCTATCTTCTGTACAAGTCGCCGAAGGGTACGTATGTGGTCTATGGTACTAAAGCTTTTCGGTCTTACGTACTACCTTTTCGGAAACCGGCTTGTTCGGTGGGCTGGAAGTCGTCGAGTCTGCGTGCGAGATGATTCGTAATGACTCTCGAAAACAGCACGTAGACACGGCTCAAAAGTGAAATCAGTCTGTAGTTCTTCAGGAGAGCGTTGTCGCCTTTCTTGAAGAACAAGACCACCGCACTTCTGCACCACGCCTCCGGTGTAGTGCTACCATGGAGGACGGAATTAAAGAGCTTCTGAAGGACTTAAAGTACCGGTTTTCCACCCGCTTTCAGAAGCTCCGCTGTGCTAAGGCATATAATATTATAATTGGTCTATCGGAAACGGAAACTAAAGATTTAAATGAAATTTTGCATTTAGATAATGTTTTCCTCTCCACTTTCATCTAGACAGGTATCATCCCTGAGATTTTTTTTATTTATAAAGTCACTAGACGTTTAGTCGCCCAGGTGATATCTATAAATGTAATCTAATACGCAGTGAAAGCGGCGCCAATATGGACACAGCCAACCTGAAAATAGCTCTCTGTTTAAAACTAGACTGTTTATGAGATCAGGGCATTGAGAGCTCGTCGACAATTTTATTTTATTTTCATTCTCACTATATAATCTACCTAAATCGTCTCCTCCGATTTTATAAATAAATTATTCACATTAGTTTATAAAACTGAATCTATTCTCCATTACAGCCTACTAAAAGCCTCCATTATGAATTACCTCATAGGGTGGATATTTGGTATAGGTGAAACGCTTGGCGTGCGGTTTGGCGATTGCAGTTTTCTGCCGACTTCCAAAAAGGAGACGGTACTCAATTCGACTGTATGATTTTTTTTATATGTGTTACCTCATAACTTTTTACTGGGTGAACCGATTTCGATGATTCTTTTTTTATTTGAAAGCTGGTACTTCTCGTGTGGTCCCATATGAATTTGATCAAGGTCAGACCAATAGTTTTTGAGTTATTTTTAATAACTTATACTGAAGTCGGCTGTACAAAATTTTTAAATTTAAATTATGTTTATTATTTTTAGTTGTTATTTGTAAAATGCTGCTTCAGAAATCCTGATTTCATTTGTCTGTATCGCCACTAAGATCCGTATTTTCTTACGCCGCCACTATGCGGTTAAATAGGATAGATTTGAATTTTTTTATGTCTGTCCTAGTTATAACCAAAAAGAAACCCAGAAGGCTTTTTCTTAAAGTAGCAATTCACTATAAAGTAAGTCGAAGCTCATAATTAAAAAAAAAGGAATAAGCGTGAGACATGAGCACATAATTCACCCGAAGCTACGTTGATGCTGTGGTCCATAGTCACTTCATCTATTATTGATTGATTAAGAATAAAAATGCAGATGCACTGTTACTCCTTATGAATAAGATAAAACGTTCAGTTCTCAGAAAAGGGAGTAATTGTCAACCATGCTATACTTGTTTTGATAGACAATGACATGTTTTGGGAAATTATTGCGGCACTAATAAAACTGTTCACATCTACTTTGAGTACTAATTTACCAAGTTTTTCCTATGCATTTTTTTACTGTTCTAAGCCAGCGCTCGACCACTACCCCACCTGACGATAGAGCCACGCTGCAGCTATATTATGGTTGTAGCACGAATGGGTCGGTCGGGGTAAAATAGCAGCTTAATGCTGTTGAGTTTCGTATGGTGAGTGTAGCAAACCGGAATTGCGGAATGCCTCGTTTGTAAACGAGGCATTCCATCTTAGTCCTCAGGGGTGACAACGCATCAGCATTTTGATTTTTAATCGAGAATAAATGTAGATGTCTATGGGTCACAGCATCCACTTACCATCAGTTGATTTTGTGCTCGTTTGTCGCCTTGTAGTCCGTGTATGGTAAGTAACAGCGTCTTACCTATTTCTGTTGACAAATATCAGTGCGAGCACTGTTGTGTTCCGGGTTGAAGGGTATAGAGTCAGTGAATTTTACAGGCTGTCAGGTATTTCAAGTTAATTCTCAGAGGTGACAACGCATCAGTAGCCTCCTTTGTTAGAAGTTGGTTGCAGATGTCCAAGTGTTGTAGTAGCCTCTGCTATGACACTGATGTCATATAAAAATATGTGCTCAATATCTACTATTATCATCATGTTTGAAAAGTAACAAATACGTTTTCAGAACAAGTAGAGTCTGCCTACACGCATCAGTAGAGAACAGCGAACTCTTCCCCGCTCCCAAAATATATCAGAAATTAGCGAAGGTTTACTGATAACAAATTTTGTTGACCGACCTAATATGATATTATACATATACTCCTTTAAAAAAAATCAAGTGCTACCATCAATAAAAACCAGAGGTATACTTCATTTAATTAGTTTGTATTACCAATAGGAATAATCATTCGACAACGAAGAGTGCCGTTAGCAATTTAAGAACGATTCTATGAAAATTACAAAATGACTTGTGATCATCAGGATGCAAGGCGTTGAACAAAAATATAAGAAATTAATTGCAGAATTTTTAAATGTGTATGTTGTATTTAGTCTTGATTTACAAATATATTATTATTTATGTTTGATATACGAAAACATAAATGGTGTATAGCACAGTAATATTTTGAAGTAAGTAACCTTACTTAGTTATTTTGCACTACTGTATCATTATTTGTTTTCCAAATAAAGTATATTAAAATTACCTTAGTTGGCGTAGACTCGGCCGCCGAGCGTAGCTTGGCTCGGCCCGCTCCTCCGGCTTGCCTAATGGCTGCCATCAGGTTTGCGTGAGCATCTCCGGCAACTGGTGGGAGCGGCTGCTTCGGTTTGTCGTCCCTACTGACAATAAGAATAAGCTTTAGTTTTTTCTTAGTAGGAGCATTTGAGCAGTAAACATAATACTAAACCATAGTATAGAAGAATTATGCGACTTCAAAAGCTATAATATACAACTTATATTATTTTGGTACTTTTGTAATTGTAGTCTGCTTTTACTTTTTACTAAAAGTCATATTATTGACTTTTTAGCGTGGTCTAAATAGTTTCATAAAATTCTGAGTAGGACTGTATGATAATTAAGTTATTACTTTTATTTTTTATTTTTATTATAGTTTTATAATATTGTATATAATAAAATATTGCATATTATGTTATGTACATAAAGTTCCACCCCGATTTCAAAACTTATTAGTAGTTTTTTTCTTGAAATTCATATGGGACCATTCCTAGAATTAACATAAATTCTCTATAGAAACATCATTAAAATTGGTTCACAGTCGACGAAGATATCGCGTAACATACTTATACAAAAAATAAAAACAGAAGAATAAAAGAAAAAACAGTCGAATTGAAAACCTCCTCTTTGAGATCGGCTAATAAAAAGGTATCTATTATTTATTATATAGTATATATTAATTTGTCAAGTAAAAGTAAAGATGATTCTACATCAAAAGAAATAACATTAAATTAGCGATTACATAATAATAGTTATATTAATCCCGAAATATACAGTACTATTAATGTTGGCTATTAATGGGCATGCATAATGTAAGAAAAACTGAATACAGCGCTCATTACTTAGTTGTCGATTCCATTCATTGTCCTGTATTAAAATAATTAATGTATAGTATTATAATTACAGCATGTACATACTAACAATATTATGGAAGTAAAGACTGTGTAAGAACTAGGCATGCGCGCCGCGCCGGCGCCGCCGCGCCACGCCGCGCCCAGCCCACGCCGCGCCGCGCCGACAAATCCGATCGGCGCGCCGTGAACCAACGCGGGACGGGCGTGTGGGCGCGGGGTCAATAAAACCATGCAATTATTTAAAAATTCAAAAATCAATAAAAAAATGTAAAAAGATCGTAAAAATCGTTCGGTATCGCTTACCGGAATTGAAGCGAGCGGCGGAAATAGAACAAATTAAATTTTTACAGTCTCTGGAGCGCGTATCAGAACTTTCAGTATGTATATAAAAAGTACTCTGTGATCAGAACATTTGCTACTAGCACGCCTAGTGAGCGCGTTTTTTCTATAGTGGGACTAACTGTGACTGCTAAAAGATCTAGACTAAGCCCAGTACACGTTAATAAAATTATTTTTATTAATGATAATTATACATTGTGCAAAAAACACAATTTTAATTTCCTATAGTTTGTGCAAGAAACAAAAAAATGTGCTTTTTCGTTTTTGCACAAATTATAAGGTATAATTAATTAGAACTTGTTTGGTTTGTTTTTATTTTGAGAAATTAAATTTGAATCCCTATCCAGGTCTATGTTTCACTTGTACTACCTTATTTTAAATAAATGTTTATAAAAATTAAAATAAAATACGGCCGCGCCGGCGCGGCGTCGCCACGCCGACCACAATGGGTCGGCGCGCCGCCGCCGCCGAATTCTTGCTCGGCGCGCATGTCTAGTAAGAACCTCCGAATAAGCCGGACTTATAGCCGAAATAAGAATTTTTAATTTTTTGGATTTTGGCCATTTTGTCCCCCTAGGAGTGTAATGAGAACTTTTTTCCCCTGTTCAACCATGACCTCCATGACATCCTCTACATGATAGGCTATTCAAGTGACTATGCCTAAAGTTCGAGCCACCCTACAATTTTTTGGTTTTTGGCCATTTTGACCCCCTAGGAGTGTAATGAGAACTTTTTGCCCCTATTCAACCATGACCCCCATGACATCCTCTACATGATTGGCTATTCAAACTGACTAAGCCTAAAGTTCGAGTCACCCCCAACTCATTTCTAGTTTTTACTTCCAAATAAAAACAGTTTACGTGGTAGAGTGATAAAAATAAGTTAAACAAAACAAGGTAATGTGTTTGTAACAACTAAAGCTACGATGTTTACTTGTTGTGTTAAAATAGTTAAAGATGAAGTTACAGCGTATATACGTCCCACTGCTGGGCACAGGCCTCTGTGAGAGTTGTATTCCATGAACAAAATTAATAAGAATTAAAATATACTTCAAAAATACATGTTATATTATATAATTTATAATACATATATTTTATAGTGTTAAAGTATACATGGTTATAATTTATCGAGAGGTTAGAAACTTAAATAAAATGTTACTGGTATTTGCTAGAAAATAAACCTCATTGTTGCCTCTAACGTCACCCACGGGATGAAATATGGTGATTGATTCGTTTACATCGCCAAAATAATAAAATGAAAAATATCATACAATACCTAATGACTAGATCTTAAATTGTTATATGTACTAACGATAGTGTGTAGTTAATAAACTGAAATCAAATAAAATATATACAATTAAAAAAAATATAATAAAGGAAAACTAATCTTAAAAACTTCAATTATCATATAGTCCTACTCCCCGTGGTATTATGCCAAGAACGCTGCCTACGTTTTCTTAATGAATGGGTATACTTAGCCTTTGAGCGAGAAATGAAAATATAATAGGAAATATATTAGCAATATTTAATTGAATTTAGTCAGCGAAAATGCTTTACGAAAATAAAAACGATAAAAAAAGGAATGCAAAATCATTATAGACTAACATACGACCCGCCCACTAGAGTTAATAACCGATGAATGAGAAAAATATAACACATAAGTACTAGGTACTAATTATTGCTTTTATTATTTTTATCCTCTCTAAGTATATGCTCAATCTCCTTATTGACACGGTCTATGTACTGTGCAAAAACAACAACCCCCGACTACAGTAGAAACGGATGATATTTAATATGAATTTAAGAATTTAATTACGATTCACCTTTACAGAGCATAAAGATCAAGACAGACCAGAAAAAAGGGACGTCTGTCATATAAAATTAATTCAGTTCACTATATTAACATTAATGAGTAGCTGATAAATAATTAATTAGCCGCAAATACGCTATTTATAAGCACATCACTAGCACATGTCTGCCATTCATACCCAAAGGCAGTTTGAAAGCGAACTTATCAAACTTGAGATACAATTAATAAACCTAATAGCCTCGTAGTACCAGGAATAAATTACTCTTTTTTAATAGAAGCGTGTAAATGTGTATGTGAGCAAGACATTTGTAGATGTTTTTGCATCTGTAAAGCGACGGTGTCAAAGGAAACATTTGAAACACAAAGTATAGACTTCACATTAAGATACTCGCATCATGCTGCCAATAATTATGTACAGTTAAGCTTCTATTTTCTAATTAGCAATAACATCAGTAAGTAAAAAAATGCGTGAGTGTCGTGGAACACTCGGTTGGAACGAAGTTCCTTGCGTGGTAAATTATTATTGATAAACGTAGGTATTATATTATTCATTAACAAATACAAATAAATGAATTACTAACGTCTATTAAAATGAAGCGTCATTTGAAATAAAATAATATTTCTTTCATGGCAAGATAAGAAAAAGTGCGAGGCAGATGGATATTATTCCATCTCACTTCCTTATTTCGCCGCAAAGGCCGTCTACACTATGACACAAGGGGTAGTGAAGAAAAAAATCTTACACTTTTTGTCGCCTAGCTCCCATCCGCCAAACCCGTACCGTCCGATAAGGAACTTCGTTCCAAAAATTATTCACTTTGTATTTTCGCTTCGCACGGGTGATTTTTGGATCTGGACAACATATGCATGTATTATACATATAAACTTGTCTCTTGAATCATTCTGTCTATTGATGAAAACCCCACCAAAATCCGTTGCGTATATTAAAAAATCTATGGGTACAGACGGCGGATGACATACGAGCACATAGTGTAGTTGATGTTAAAATGAACGCTGTGGCCTATAGATATCTATGATTCAGAATCAGAATGCAGATGCGTTGTCACCCCTGAGGACTAACATGGAATGCCTTGTTTCCTATAAAAAGCGCCTCAGGTTTTTTTTACAATCACCATACAAAACACCGCAGCATTAAGCTGCTATTTTACACTGGTATTCTGTGAGAGCGTGGTTCTACCCAGGTCGGGCGGATCCATTCCTGCTACAACCATAATATAGCTGCAGCGTGGCTCTACGTCGTATAATTCTTGTTTATTTCGCAGTCGATTAAGCCTCGTATGTAGATGTTTCAGTTATTTTAAAGTTCGCTTCGCCAAGTTGTTAGTAAAAATTCGTTGTGAGTTTGTCTATACTAGACATCGAAATTTGAAAACAAATTAGGGAATGAAATCTACACTTGGCGAACGAACTCTGTTATTACAGACTAATAACTAACTTACTAACTTATTAGTTAAGGCCGGTATTCTGAGACAATATCGATTTTGAATTGAATCTTTAGAACGCCAACATTTTTGTTTAACAATGTCAATACTTGAGTCTAGAACGTGATATGGACCATAATGCTGTTGTGAAGTTAAGATTTTAGACTCGATATACTGGCCTACGTCTGTTCGAAACTGTCCTATATGTGTCGATAATGCAATTTGGAGCTGTTAATAACAGCACTATAAAATCATTTAAGATATCAATTTAACCATATAGTGACGGCGGTGTAAGAATATCCATTACCCCACTTGCTCGTCTCCAAGATCCTGTATGCGGTGATACATTTCTTTTTTTTTTATAGGATCGGGTGACAAACGAGCACACAGTCCACCTGATGGTAAGTGGTTACTGTGGCCCATAGACATCTACATCTATCCTCAATAAAGACTCAAGATGCAGATGCGTTGTCACCCGTGAGGAGTAAGATGGAATGCCTCTTTGCCAGTAAAAAGGGTCTCCGGTTCTCTACACTCACCATACGAAACACAGCAGCGTTAAGCTGCTATTTTACGCTGATTTTCTGTGAGAGCGTGGTCCTTCCCCGGTCGAGCCGACCCATTCGTGCTACAACCATAATATAGCTGCAACGTGGCTCTACCACGTAAAAAAAAAAGTTTCCTATTCAGTATTAGAGACATAGGGGCTCATATTGTGTATAATATACAGTAGAGATACTGAACCGGAAACTAGTTAATTGTTTTCAATATAGCCCTTGATTAAAATTCCAACTTGCAGCATCACTATGAAACACCATTGTAATAGGTTAAATAGTTACCATGGAATAGAACCATTAAATCTATCGCTTAATGCAATTCTATAAAACACTAATCAGCATTTTCTAGATCATCAAGGAAAAATTATAATAATTGTGGTCTTTAATGTCTGGCAATTATAACTTTATAAGAATTGAAAAATTACGAGCAAATATTTATGTACTATTTATTTTTTGTCCCGATTGGTAACTAGGTTGACTTAGTCAAGGTTAGGTCTACCATAGGTTGGTATTTAATTTGTAAATACATATTTTTTATATCTCTATTTATTTATCATAAGCCCATGTAAGTCCACTGCTGGGCGTTTTTTGAATTGATTTTTTGGAATCATTATTTTTAAAAGTAAAATAAAATCAGCACTTAAAATTGCAACTAACAATTTCATTGGTGTCGGCGGGGATCGAACCCGGGTTGCTTGAGTACCGTGAAGCTTACAACGAGCGCTAACCATCTGAGCTACCACGGCTCATCATTCTTTTTCTTTTAATGGAAATGTTTTGAACTGGTGTTTGAAAATGTCACCTGCAGTGCATCTAGCTACTCTTTTTGTATAAAATAAGGGTGACAAACGAGCATACAGTCCACCTGATGGTACGTGGATGCTGTGGCCTATAGATATCTACATTTATCCTCGATTAAGAATCAAAATGCAGATGCGTTGCCACCCTTTAGAACGAAGATGGAATGCCTCGTTTCCAGTAAAAATGGAGGTCTCCGGTTCTCTACACTCACCATACGAAACACAGCAACATTAAGATGCTATTTTACGCTGGTATTCTGTGAGAGCGTGGTCCTTCCTCGATCGAACCGACCCATTCGTGTTACAACTATACTATTAATATAGCTGCAGCATGTCTCTACCACGTAAAAAAAGCAAAAAAGCAGCTTAATACTGCTGTGTTAAGCCTCGCACAGCAGTATTAAGCTGCTATTTTACGATGGTATTCTGTGAGATCATGGTACCGGTCGAGCCGACCATAATATAGCTGCAGTGTGGCTCTACCACGCAAAAAAAACGCCAAACTAAACTACACGTAAAAAATACATATGTTTAATATTATATGTTAAACATATGTATTTTTAATTATGGTTAATATTTATAAGTATTAGTATTAAGTATGTAAAGCTGTAATGTTATATTGAAAATAAATTTTATGAATGATGACATTCTTGCTGTTGCTGTTGAGCAATTGTTGTTTAGATCAAAGAAGATTAGGTTAAGGTCACCAATTTTGTGACTGGATGTCGGTGTTATATAAATAAAACTCGTTTTGTCTAGATCCAGACTTCCACTGAAATCATGCAGCTTTGAATCATTCATGCTAACCTTTTAAACACGCGATGGACTCGTACAGTTTTAAAATATTTCAGTTTTTCTACGTCTGTTCTTTAATTATACTAATTACTCTTTTTAAAGAATACGCGGAGGCTATTTTGTTATTGTTCAGTTTGACGATTTTCAGAAGCAGAGTAAGGCTTCTAGAGTACTATTATTGATGCTTCCAAGCAGCCCTTGACGTAAAAAAAAATATCAAATATTTGTAAGAAATGGCCTAATGAATAGCCTATCATGTAGAGGATGTCATGGGGGTCATAATAGCCAAAAATCAAAAAATTGTGGGGTGACTCGAACTTTAGGCATAGTCACTTTGAATAGCCTATCATGTAGAGGATGGCATGGGGGTCACGGTATTTTTTTTATAGGATAGGATGACAAACGAGCACACAGTCCACCTGATGGTAAGTGGTTGCTGTAGCCCATAGACATCTACATCTATCCTCGTTTGCGAATCAAAATGTAGAGGAGTTGTCACCCGTGAGGACTAAGATGGAATGCCTCTTTTCCAGTAAAAAGGGTCTCCGGTTCTCTACACTCACCATACGAAACACAGCAGTGTTAAGCTGCTATTTTACGCTGGTATTCTGTGAGAGCGTGGTCCTTCCCCGGTCGAGCCGACCCATTCGTGCTACAACTATACTACTAATATAGCTGCAGCATGGCTCTACCACGTACAAAATGAATGGGGTAAAAAGTTCTCATTACACTCCTAGGGGGTCAAAATGACCAAAAACCAAAAAAAAATTCTTATTTCGGCTGTAACTCCGCCTCCTCCGGAGGTTCTTACACAGTATTTTCTTCCCGCATCCCACTTGTTAAAATAATCTAGCTTGCAGTATAAGAGGCACGCGAAAAATCACCACCCGACCAGACCAATAACGAACAACTTGTGTTCGTAGCCAACCTTGGTTTCGGCTGGGAATCGAGCACAGGAGCCTCAACTCAAAAATCACTAATCACTCGACTACTGGAATACACGGTGCAATATTATAAATTATCAGAACGATTATAATCTTCTACTCGTATCTTCTATATAGTATGAAAATCAATTGCTGTCCGTTAGTCTCGCTAAAATTCAAAAACGGCCCAACCGATTTCGATGAATTTTTTTTTGTGTGTTTGAATGTGTCCGTAGGTGGTTTACATTCAAATTTGAACCCGACAGGTGACGCTGTTGTCGAGATCCAGAAATCACCCGTGCGAAGCCGGGGCGGATTGCTAGTTTAAAATGAAAAATTAGACTTGGTACAAAAATAATTAAATCGCTTAAGTCAAACGCTTTGGGTGCTGACGGCATATACCTGGATACATACACGCTATAAGTAATCACGGCGATAATAAACAAGTCAATAACCATTTTTAAATAAAACTAATTTTACGGATTTTATCGCGTATATTAACTTATTTTTATATTCAAGATTCTACAAGCGGTACGTAGACGATACTTTCACAATTTTACCATCTGACAAAGTAACTGCATTTTTAAACCACCTTAATTCCATAAACCCTAAAATACAATTCACAATGGAGTTAGAGGCAAACAATACTTTAGCTTTTCTAGATGTTTTAGTCATCCGAAATCCTGATAACACTATTGGTCATACTGTGTACAGAAAAAATACCCATACCAACCGATATTTAAATGGTGAATCTCACCATCATCCTTCACAGTTAGCTACCGTGGGAAAATCTTTGTTTCAGAGAGCACGAGGGATCTGTGACAGAAAACATCTGGCCGCCGAGCTTCAGCACGTCGAGCAAGTACTGCAAGACAACAAGCTTCGGGTCCCGCGCCTACGTCACAGTGACCGAGTGAAGCCAGCCACAGTCGAGCGTGTGCCTGCTGTACTACCCTATGTCAGAGGAGTCACAGACAAGGTTGGCTACATCTTGAAGCGAGCTTCCATTAAAACGTACTTCAAGCCGCTGAAGAAGATTGGTCAATTTTTACCATCCGTCAAGTGTCATATCCCTCTACAAGATGCAGGAGTGTACAAACTGGATTGTGAATGTGGTCTCTCGTACATAGGACAAACAAAAAGATCTATTAAAACCCGCGTTAAAGAACATATAGCTGACGTGAAGCACCGACGTATCGGGAAGTCTGCAGTTTGTGAACATGTTCAGGATCGTCCCCGTCATTACATTAGATTTGATAGACCACAAATCCTCGCAAAAGAACACCGATTCCTCCCAAGGATGATTCGCGAGGCTATTGAAATTAAAAAACATCCTAATTTCAATAGAGAAGATGGATGGGTGCTGCCATCTGCTTGGGATCCCATAATTAATAAAATCAAATCCAAACCCAAGTATACCACTGCTAGACTTCAAGATACTGTAAGCTCATTCTGCGTAAATCGAACCAAAAATTAATATTAAAAAACTGAAGGTAGCCGGGCTAACTATGACAGCAGGACGTCAAACAACTCAGTCCCCCGTGACCACGGATGCTGGAAAGCACCCGAAACGTCGGGAATATAAAAATAAGTTAATATACGCGATAAAATCCGTAAAATTAGTTTTATTTAAAAATGTGTAGTGTTCGCGTAAATATAAGAAATCATTAAGTCAATAACCACGTCTTATTTCCCTGACGTTTGGAAAACTGTTTTGGTTACACCAATGCCAAAAACCAATAGCATTATAAATTTTAAGGACATTATAAATTTTAAGGACATGCGCCTTATTAGCATCCCTACCCTGTCTATCGAAAATTCTGGAAAGACTAGTATTACACAACTTGAAACGCACTTAAAGAGTAATCACAAACTACCGAAACTGCAGTCTGGTCTTAGAAAGCTTCATAGCACGACTACAGCACTATTAGGGTTATAGAGTAGTAGTTGATAATATTTTGGCATCTCAAGATAAAGGTGAAGGAACAATTTATGGCACTACTTGTTTTTTCACGGGCTTTTGTTTGTCTTATCATCGAATTAATATTGTCCAATCTTTCTTATTATGGATTCGATCCGACCGCAATCCTTGTGGAATCGATTACCATCAGCGATTTTTCCGGACCGATACGACTTAGGGACCTTCAAGAAAAGAGCGTACTCCTTTTTAAAAGGCCGGCAACGCATCTGCGATTCCCCTGGTGTTGCAGTTGTTCATGGGCGGCGGTAGTCACTTACCATCAGGTGAGCCGCATGCTCGTTTGCCCCCTCTCCTATAAAAAAAAATCAAATGGTTCTCCAGTTATCTAAATAACTGCATTTTTTTATAGAAAAAGGGTGACAAACAAGCACGCAGTCCACCTGATGGTAAGTGGTTGCTGTGGCCCATAGACATCTACATCTATCTTCGTTTGCGAATCAAAATGCAGATGCGTTGTCACCCGTGAGGACTAAGATGGAATGCCTCTTTTCCAGTAAAATGGGTCTCCAGCTCTCTACACTCCCCATACGAAACACAGCAACATTAAGCTGCTATTTTACGCTGGTATTCTGTGAGAGCGTGGTCCTTCCCCGGTTGAACCGACCCATTCGTGCTACAACTATACTACTAATATAGCTGCAGCATGGCTCTACCACGTATAAAAAAGCAAAAATGCAGTTAGTTAAAATAATTAAAAAAGATCGTGCACATTCTCTGTCAAATCCTTGTCCTGTAACGAGAGGAATTCCCCAAGGATCCATACTGGGCCCTTTTATTCATACTGTATATTGCAGATGTTAACTTTTTTCTTAATTGGCTGTACCATTCAGAACTGTAAGCATCGTATCATATGTACGCAGACGACTTGCAGGTATATCTGTCCTTTGTTCCAAGTCAAACAAAGTGGGCAGTTAATAAGTTAAATAAAAATCTAATAAAAATCGCCTAGTGGTTAGGAGCTAACACTCTTGTACTCAAAATATTGGAATCAAAGCGACAGATAAATCGAATAATTGCAAACAATTCTGATTTGTGTGTCCTCGGGAGAAGGTAAATCGTGTGACCGAAGCCAAGAATCACTTTGAGCGATACGTGCTCGAGATCGCACGTAACTACTTTTACAAACTAAAAGTATTATATCGAATACGTGACTTTTTGAGTGAAGATCTGCGCGTTAAGCTCTACAACTTCCTTTTACTCTCCAGGCAAAACTATGCCGATACGTTATATGGACCAAGTCTACTTTTGAAAACTGACCGAATAATTCAGAGGCTCCAAAATGTTGGTGCCAGATATATACACACATTCCCACACGAACTCACGTTAGTCCCTAATTAAACAAATCAAAGTTATTAAGAATGTCACAATTAAGAGCGCTACATTTGGCAACACTAATATACGATGTCTTCCAAAACAAAAAGCCCGAGTATCTGTTAGAAAAACTAAAATGGCGCAAAAACGATAATTTTGAGGACATTCGAACATAATCAAATGTCCTTTCGATACCAAAAATACACAACGGCAGCATTCTGCGGTAGTTTCCGATATGCAACAACTAAATTTTTATATGTGGTAGAGCCATGCTGCAGCTATCCTATAAAAACATATCTGTTTAACTTTTCGAGAGCATAAAATAGCTACATTATTTATTCATAGCATAATATAAATATCTTTATTGTAAATACTCTTTATATTATTTATTATATACTTGCATCATCGGCAGCCGAGTTGCAAATGATGGTTACATTAATGAACAGGACATTAAAAGAAAAGGGAATGAAAGTGAACGCAAGTAAGACGAAAGTTATGGTTTTTGAAAGAGAAGAAAGTAAAACGATATGTGAAATAAGAATAGAAGGGGAGTTGGTAGAGCAAGTAGATGAGTTTGTATATTTGGGATGTGTGTTTAGCAGGGATGGTAGATATGATAAGGATATAGAACGACGAGTGAATGCAGGAAATAGAATGAATGGGGCTCTACACTCTATTGTGAAAAGTCAGAATGTGTCCAAAAAGGCAAGTATGGCAATTCACAATGCTGTGTTAGTACCTACTTTAATGTATGGTAGTGAAAGTTGGGTGTGGCAGAAGAAGCATGAGAGTAGAATAAATGCTGTAGAAATGCGGTCATTAAGGAGTATGTTAGGGATGAAGCTGAATGACAGAGTGAGAAATTGTTTAATAAGAGAAGAGTGTGGTTTGCAAGATGATGTTGTGACCAGGATTAAGAATGGAATGCTTCGGTGGTTTGGCCATGTAGAAAGAATGAATGAGGAAAGAGTGACAAAGCAAATTTATGTTGCAGAGGTGAACGGCATAGTCGGGAAGGGTCACCCTAGGCGAAAGTTTATCGACCAAATTGGCGATATATTAAAAATGGGCCATATCAAGAGTACCTTTAACCGATGAGCGTGTATGCGTAGGTATATGGATGTGGAGGAAGCGAGAGAGGTGTGTCAGGATCGTGCCAAATGGAAGTCCATAATCTCTGCCTACCCCTCTGGGTGACAGGCATGAGTGTTTTATATATATATATATACACTTATATAAACTGCATAACTAAAGTTCGCATCCTTTTGCATTTCCATTATTTTATTATTTTGAAAATAAAGCGTACACACTATTCTCGCGGGCGAGTCCAACCTCAATGTGCATTGCTGAAAACCAACGCTACCGCAACAGTGCGATAGCATTACGTTGAGTCAATGCCCTTTTCAGCATCACATCACTCATGCAATCGGATCAGTTTATGTCTGTTTTCTCTTATTTATTTTTATGTTTGATGTGTTTATGTATCATTTTATTTTCTTTATCAAAACTGTATGAGTGTAAGTTACTGAATAAATGCATGTCAGTCTAAATCTAATAAAACTTTTCATCACAACTCACAACCTTCACCTTTCCATGATGAAAACAATTGTTCAATTTAAAAAGGGGATATGTTTACGGTATCTACATGGGTAAAACTTCAATAAAAGTGAAGTTGCATCCAATGCAATGCGACCAGTGCAATTATTTCTTTTGGCTTTCGGCTGATAGTGAAAAAACACGCCTCATAATATGCTACCGCAGTATTTCGTATGGTGAGTGTAGAGAACCGGAGACCCTTTTTACTGGAAACGAGACATTCCGTCTTAGTTCTCACGTGTGACGACGCATTTGCATTTTGATTCGTAATTGAGGATAGATGCAGATGTCTATGGGCCACAGCAACCACTTACTATCAGGTGGACTGTGTGCTCGTTTGCCATCCTTATCCTATATTAAACGGAACGGAGGATTAGACGGAACTGAGATGGAAACCATGATAAGTGAACTGGCTTTATTTACATATGTATGGTATTACATGTCTTGTGAGACAAACGCATGCACACGGAAGCAATTGGATCAAATAGAGACATTGGCAGTGGCGCCTGAAATAGCTTTCAAGCAGTCACGCTTCTCAGAACGTTCGCTAGTGACGTGACACGCGGCGCATTGGCGCCCAAACAGAAATAGCCGGTCCTTCGTGAGAACGAGTTTCCTTCCTCGCTGGCAAATTTTTGCGCTCTAACGCTTGTATTCCACATGTTACGTTGAACTTTTGTCGTGTTCAAATATCGCTAACTTAAGGTTTTTAAAATAAAGATCATTTATTACAAAAAAGAAAAAGGTTTCTTAAATTTGTAACAACGCGAGACATATTGGTAATTGGATTTGAACAAATTTAAATTTTGAGGTTTCTTAATTTTCGAAAAAGTTGTTCGCATTCGTGAATATGTTTAAGTCGTCATCTCCTTTAGTTCAAAAGACATATTTAACGTGAATTTATTACAAAATTCCATACATTCTTCTTTATAATATTAGAATGACTAAGAAGTTAACAGTGAACCTGATATGCTATATCTGGTAATAACTACTGCAACCCCCTATGAGTTGACGAAACATTATCATCTTATACATCTTTCGTTTAATCAATGAGTGGTGTTATCAGCATAATATTGGCACGGGGTGGCGGCAAGTCACAATAAGTGAACATGTCAACAACAAGTCCATCATTAGTCTCTCACTAACATAACATCTGCTAATTAAGGTAGTTCCATCTAATTAACTTATTGCAATGATATTAATGAGCTCTTGTGAGGTGGGTGGTAATGGGTATTATCGTAATTACAATATTAAGACGCCACGATATTACGACGTGCATATTTTTGTCACAACATTTTATCATTTAAATGAAACGGTTTATGGTGAATATGTAAATAATGCGAAGACTGTCATGCGTCTATAAAAATAACCTGCTTATTTTTATATTCATTAAACAAATATTTTTTTCTGTTTGGATTTATATAGCCTGTGCCTGCCTGTATACAGCCTTACTAGTTTTTTTTTAATACGGAAAAAGGGTGACAAACAAGCACACAATCCCTCTGATGGTAAGTGGATGCTTTGGCCCAGACATCTACATCTATCTACGATTAAAATTTAAAATGCAGATGCACTATCACTACTGAAGCCTAAGGTAGAATGCCCCGTCCCCAGTGAAAAGGGTCTCCGGTTCTCTACATTCACCACACGAAGCACTGGAGCATTGAGCTGCTATTTTACGCCGGTATTATGTGAGAGCATGATCTTTACCCGGTCGATCCAACCCGTTTGCTACAAACATAATATAGCTGCAGCATGGCTCTACCACGTATAAATCCTCAACTTTCACATATATATGTGTATAAAATAGAAACATTTTTTTTTATAGGATAGGGTGACAAACGAGCACACAGTCCACCATCCTCAATAAAAACTCAAAATGCAGATGCGTTGTCACCCGTGAGGACTAAGACGGAATGCCTCTTTTCCAGTAAAAAGGGTCTCCGGTTCTCTACACTCACCATACGAAACACAGCAGCGTTGAGCTGCTATTTTACGCTGGTATTCTGTGAGAGCGTGGTCCTTCCCCGGTCGAGCCGACCCATTCGTGCTACAACTATACTACTAATATAGCTGCAGCATGGCTCTACCACGTAAAAAAACTTGTTCTTATTATAGAAAGATGATAAAATTGTTGGTCCGTCAAAATAAAAAAAGGTTATTCAAGTGACTGAGCACTGAGCCGGACCTTTCAAGAATTTTTTTTATACGATAAGAGTGACAAACGAGCACACAGTCCACCTCGTGGTAAGTGGTTGCTGTGGCCCATAGACATCTACATCTATCCTCGATTACGAATCAAAATGCAGATGCGTTGTCATCCGTGAGGACTAAGATGGAATGCCTCGTTTCCAATAAAAAGGGTCTCCTGTTCTCTACACTCACCATACGAAACGCTGAGAGCGTGGTACTTCCCCGGTCGAGCCGACCCATTCCTGCTACAACTCTACCAGAAATATAGCTGC
The DNA here is from genome assembly GCA_963668995.1 of Parnassius mnemosyne. Classification (NCBI taxonomy): domain Eukaryota; kingdom Metazoa; phylum Arthropoda; class Insecta; order Lepidoptera; family Papilionidae; genus Parnassius; species Parnassius mnemosyne. The sequence goes on from CAVLGL010000093.1 coordinate 12,356,760, forward strand.
AGCATGGCTCTACCACGTTTAAAGAAAGAAGTTCCTCTCGTCGATTTCGATCATTACTATTCGGTTTACTGTCAACTGTGAAGCAAATCATATAGTGACACAAGGGTTATGCCCTAATACAAACACGCCCACTTTTCCTAACCTCCTCTTACTCCATGTAACTCTCATTCGATAAGATCGTATTACATTTTCTTTTTATTACATATTCTACGTGGTAGAGCCATGCTGCAGCTATATTATGGTTGTAGCACGAATGGGTCGGCTCGACCGGGGAAGGACGACGCTCTCACAGAAAACCAGCGTAAAATAGCAGCTTATCGCTGCTGTGTTTCGTATGGTGAGTGTAGAGAACCGGAGACCATTTTTACTGGCAAAGAGGCATTCCATCTTAGTCCTCACGGGGACAACGCATCTGCATCTTGAGTCTTTATTGAGGATAGATGTAGATGTCTATGGGCCACAGTAACCACTTACCATCAGGTGGACTGTGTGCTCGTTTGTCACCCGATTCTATAAAAAAAAAGTTGGTTCCGGCTACAATGAACCTAGCCTTTGTTGGATATTTAAAAAAACTTAGTTAAACCGCTGACACAGACCGACCACCTACATACAATCCATTAATCGATCGCAAGTGTGATATCAATATGTAAGCATATTTCTATTAAATTATAAATAATTCAAATATACAGTTTCTCAGCTGTCCCGACGTCTCATTAAAATGTAAATATCATTACGCTCTTCCACATCTGAATGTGAATATGCGGCCTTCTAGACAAGAAATTTATTTTAGGAATCTTCCACATACAATATCTTTATGGGGTAATCTTTTGAAGAAAGGCTCAATTTTGCTAACATATTCATCTTATTAAGATTTAGCTAACAAGTTCAGAACACACAGAATTTCGGTGACCAAAAAATAAATTACAAGGCTTTCCCTTGAATCAATTTTCGCAATATGCATTGTTAATACGAGTTTGGCAATTTTATTAGTGTATCTTCTCGTTTATTAGTGGTAATAACAGTGGTAATACTGAATGAATGAATGGTAATAACAATAATAGTGGTTATACTTCAAGAAAGGCAACCATTCGAGGCTTATCTTGAGAGTAAAGACAATTGAGACAAAACGATATGTGTGGCGCCCTCTGGCTTAGATAAAGCGATGACCTGCGGACATTCGGTAGGTGTTTTATCTGGAGCCCTGATTATCAGTAACGTATTCAACCCTAGTATGCTGTATATGTTGTACAAGTTTTCGTTAAATATTTCAACTAAACAAAGGTATAAGGTAAAAGGTATAATGTATAAGTCAGACAGCGGATTTGTTGGCTGCTACATGGCCCACCCGTTACTGCACATACATCTGCTGGCAAGGGTACAAACATTCCTAACTAACAGTCTGTCAGGACGGTTTAACAAGCAAATTTATTAATAAATCACAGAATCCGACTGTAGTAATCTTTTAATCAAAATTTGTTTTAAATATATTCTTTAATTCTCAATTTTTTCTATAAAACGCGTTAACCTCGTTACGTTAAACTAGGATTTTTTCCTCTATCGTGGGGCCAGTTTACATACACAAATTGCACTAGGACAAACCTCCAGAAACTGAATAATTATATGTAGCCATAGAAATACTCGTTCCGGGCGGGATTCGAACCCACAATCCTCAGCGCAGCAACTCAATACTAAATCACTGCGCCACGGAGCCGTCAAATTTGCTTATTATTGTTATTTTAAATCTCACGTTTCACCCCTTTCACTTGAATTCAGAATCATACTCCATCGGTGGATCCATAGATATTTTTTCTCCTCTTCGATCCACGTATATTCAATCTTAATATTTTTTCTCTTCGATATCGATTCGATATGTAATTCAAAATAGGTTAAATGCCGTTAATAGAATCAATCTGCGTTCATCTGGCTGTGTTGTGAAGTATTGTAGTTCCCTACATCTCATTTCGGTTTTTTCCTATGACTCTATGACACAACTGCGTAAAGACTGAACAGTGGGGAACAGCGTATTAGCATTTATGTTGATCTGGTGAATTATGCTTTTCCATAATAGACCATTTTTTACATACATTTTATGGATAGTACTAGCCGACCAGAAAATTATGTGTAAGAGTTCGGTACTTAGTTCAAGAAGGTAGTAAAGTCGCCTGGTAATTTATGCTATTCTGGTACATACTTCTAATGTTAAGACAGCTCGATTTCACAATTTATATATAAAAAAAATCAGAAATACTTTAATTGCCATCAGATTCTGTGGTAAATGTACATGTTTCTTCTATCTTAGTTTCATTTTTACCAAAATTGGTTTAGTTAATTGCAAACACACTTGTTTATACTAATTTTGCAACCTGGACAAAGGTGTGGATCGAAGTGGCATTGTTTTTTAAGATGCATTATACATACCGTCCAAAAGTTTAGAAGCTCATCTGTTTTTGTACAAAACAAAACATCGCCGACAATATGCGGTAAAGTTAGCAAGCAATAAAATGAAGTTTTACGACCTTTTACAATTGTTTACATAAAAACAAAATGATTATCATACCACATTCATCAAGTCTTCAGAAATTCCTTATTTCGACGAAACACGTGTTTTGTGACTTAACCGTCGGGTGCTTTCTTTTATTGAACATTTTTGCTAGTTTTAACTTTTAACTTACCTGGTTGCTTACAAACTTTTGGATGGTTGTGTATGTATTGAAGCAATGAATAGGAGAAAATTTTACCCGCGAATTCATATGTGGTACATGATTGTGGATATAAGTGAACTGAACCTTATTTACTTATACTGACTGACATCATACAGCATGTCTATGTATTAAAAAAATAGAATGAGATATATTCATTAAAATGTGTCGGCGAATTAAGGGATTCATACAGATTCGTAAAGACTATATTGCAGACAATTGTTTTAATTGTGAACAAAAATTATCACTAAAAGAATCTGTACATACTCGTAGAAGAGAACGATTATGAAGGAGTTTTGCATAAACTATTATCTTGTAATTCCACAAATAGTAATTTAATTAATTGATGGCAGTAAACTAGTTCGAAATGCATTGAGCAAATAAACAAAAACGTACGTCATAATTAGAGTAGGTATCTAGGTTTGGGAAATTAGTCTAGACATGAGAAAAATACCTTTTAGCGCTTTTCATTTCAGTACCTTAGATATTTGCCTTTGTTATATTATATCGACGAACTTTATCGACGCCTAGCGGATATGTGGCAAATTTCACAAAAAAGAAGAGTACTCTGCCACGTTGTCCTGCCTATGTGGACTATGAGAAACGCTGTGCTATTTGGTCCCCTCAGCGGTACAAAGTTAACTGTCGGTATATCGATGTGCTGAAGTTTGTACAGTAGGGCTACGATGGCTATCCGTGTACAGAACCAGAGTACGAATCCTATCCAACTGCATAGAGATGTAGGACAGGGTATATCAACGAAACTTTTCACCGCTGCATTGGAAGACGTTGTCATGATACAGGATTGGAAAATATACGCAATAGAAAAATAACAGACAATGACAAGAGATCGTAAAAAGAAACAATAATAGAGTACATTTTGTTGTAATTTATTACTGGGTGAGATAGTAGTCAAGTACGGATTTATAATAGTTAAAAACATGTTTAAAAAACCTTTATCACCGATACTTCATCTCCTTACTACATAAATATGTTACGAAGGTTATATAACAAGTATCCTCAACTCAGTTTCATATTATACTCAATAGTACAAAACGTCCTTCAGCGAACTTCCAAGAACGCAACCGCGCATGTTAATTGACATCTATGGAATCTTACACACAATTTCATAAAAAACAAACGATCTCACTCAGTACCCAGATTAATTGCGATGATATCAAAACTAAACAACCTTGTCGCCAGTGTAAATTATCACTTCCAAAAAAGGCGAAATTAGAACCTATATGATTAACATTTGTCCGGAATAAAAAAAATTGTTTATTGGCTGTTGTTTTGTTAAATAAATTCAGCAGGAAATGCAAAGATGAATGCAATTCACTCTCAAAACCACTTTACTTTTGGATTTGATATCTAGTCAATTACTGGATCTAACAAACCCAGACACGCGCGGGAATGTAGTTTATAGAAGCAGCCGCTACTGCAAATGTGAGCCATAGGACCTTTATACACTTACTTTCAAGACGTTCCATTCAAAGGTTTTAAGTCTATTTGATAAACATACAGTAACGTATTCTGAGACACACTTGACGTATGAATTGGATTTACTTCGAATATAGAGCCATAATCAACCATTTGAGATAAAAGCCTCTTTAATATTCATATGGCCTTTTAAATTTTGACACGATCTGAAATATTAAATGGATGAAATATACTGATATTTCGTTATAGAATACCCAAAGATGTTTTATAGGAGAATACCTTAGTAACTCTGAACAAATTTTTAAAATTATGTCCCCGGCGTATTTAACTAGCTAACGACTGAAATATCACATACACAGAACAATAACACTATTTGCACGAGTATGATAATTTAATTCGCGTGCGAGCTTGCCAATTTGCAGTCGTTTTGATTTAACACATACAATCTTCAACGCAGTCTAAACTGGTTACATCAAATAAGAACCTTATCACTAGATAAAAAGGATTAAAATACAATCCACAAAGGGTACTTCAGGGATGGTTGTAACCGGCGCCGAGAGCTCGCGATCTTTTATTTATCGGAGCGGCTATTCAAATGTCACGAGAGACAGCAGACTATCGTTCGGAGCCAGAGTTATATTTAAGAGGTCAATGCATACTAGCAAGTATCTGAACATATAATCATTATTATTTATAAAGACACAGTAGATCACGGATGGATGCGTTGCTGTACGAAGAAATTATACAATTGCGCTGACTTTACAACAGAGCCTTGAAATGAAAATTAGCTAATTATATACAGAATAAAATTATAATCACATTATCGCATTAGCAATGCATTTGCAAACTTGTAATGGGTTTAATGATTAATTTATACCTAAAAACTTAGACCTCTCGAAGGAGTTCTCAAAATAATAATTTGTTCTCCAATCAAAACTGATTTCGATATCTTTTTACATTTTGCAACTTACTACTTTCTTTTTAAATATTTATAAAGAAAGAAGTAAGCATATAAAGGTAGAACAAATAATTCCTCTATTTCAACAATGGTTCTAATTAGATCTAACTAAAGGAAATAATACCTAGAATAGTATTGGTATTATTACTTAATCATAATTTTTTTTTCTCCTTCTATATTAAAGGGAATAGTATGTAGAAAAAAAACAGACACAAGTGCCTCGACTAAATGTGCCCGCATGAAGAAAAAAAGACTTACGATAATGATGATGATGATAATTGTGATTTTCTAGGGCAATGCACGATGATGATGTTCTAAGGCAATGGGTAAAAATACAGATTTTTTTAAGTATTTGACTCGACAACATTAACATTTTTGTATAGTCGTCAGAGGTTACGTAGTAACTCGATATACTAGAAACGTTCTGTACTTAAAGAGTGCAGTGGAGTTGTAAGACAACAGTGTAGTGGCGCTGGATGGATATACATTGCCCGATATCGTGACGCGGTTATCGTAAAGGCGACATAGGGAAACAAAACATGAGATTCCAAATAACAATTTAAAAAAAAAAGTTGCGGTTACCAACCAGCCTGCCAAACGTTGTAACAATAGCAGTAGGCTGTCACGATAACGAATCACATAAATTAATTCAACTGGCTTTAGATTGTTCTATTTATGAACCGATGAAATTATTTTGCAACCAGCAAGTACCTGCATTTCATTATCATAAAATGTGGTTTAGCTTTTAGGTAGCGCTTTAACGTTAATATCAATAAGCTATATATTTAGCACAAATAATGTGAAAACTTTGTATCTTTCTTAGAACAGCGCTGCTACTACTACTACCGTAAGCAACAGTGGCTTAATTAATGGTTAAGAGTATAGACTGCTAAATTCATGGGTTCAAATCAGTCATTCGACTACTGTTGTCAATCACTAGGTACTAGTACATTAACCTTTACCATGATTCATATATGAACATTTCGATTGTTTAACTATTATAATTAATAGAATCAGGCGTTACTTTGCGGAAATCCATTATATAAAAGCTTTTACAAAAATTTACTTCGCAACTGTCCGCGTTATAAAATAAAATGATGTGTCTTACCTAGTATGAAGAAGCACCTCCCGCCCTCCCTCAATTGCGTGCACTATCCCCGTCACCACTAATCCCAGCACCGCTACTTCCAACACCACTACACTAGGCTAACCGCTAAGTACCGCTAAGTCTTAGCGGTTAGCCACCGTAGAGTCTATATCACCTGAGGATGCCTCGTGTAGAGGCGAAACACGTGTCGTATTATCGTCAGTGGTGTGTCTTGCCTAGTGTAGTGGTGTTGGAAGTAGCGGTGCTGGGATTAGTGGTGACGGGGATAGTGCACGCAATTGAGGGAGGGCGGGAGGTGCTTCTTCATACTAGGTAAGACACATCATTTTATTTTATAACGCGGACAGTTGCGAAGTAAATTTTTGTAAAAGCTGTTTAACTATTGTGTCTGTTGCGCAGACAGGGAAACTGTTAAACTTATAAGTCCCTACATATATACGTCCCACTGCTGGGCACAGGCCCCTTATGATTTCTGAGAAGGTACTACTATATTAAGTTTAGTTAAATTAAATTAGTTTTGTTAATAGTATTGCTAGTATTCCTTTCGACGCCTTTTTGGTATTTGGAATTTGAAAAATGATTAAATTGAACTTTTAATTCGATTTATTTTTATAGGATAGTGTGACAAACGAGCAGACAGTCCACCTGATGGTAAGTGGTTGCTGTGGCCCAAAGAAATCTACATTTATCCTCGTTTGCGAATCAAAATGCAGATGCGTTGTCACCCGTGAGGACTAAGTTGGAATGCCTCTTTTCCAGTAAAAAGGGTCTCCGGTTCTCTACACTCACCGTACGAAACACAGCGGTGTTAAGCTGCTATTTTAGGCTGGTATTCTGTGAGAGCGTGGTCCTACCCCGGTCGAGACGACCCAGTCGTGCTACAACTATACTACTAATATAGCTGCAGCATGGCTCTACCACGTACAAGCATGGCTCTACCACGTACGATGTATCGGTTTTGAGTCAACAGTCTACACCAACTGTCCAAATGTAGCAATGTCAAAAAACTCCTTTCGTCAAAGAGATCCGTGAAATCAGACGGACAGTAGACAGACAGGTGGCCGAGTGGTAGAAAACAGGGATCTGTTTTACCCTTTGGGTACGTCCTGGAGTATGTATGAGTGTATTCTAAACAATCCGGGTTGGCAAACGCAGTTTTTATGTTGACTTGTTATCAGGAAGATTCTGTCTCCTGTTTCATTTTCTCTCTGTCGCCTCCTACAACACCCTCGGGACGATATAAGTATTTTAAAATAAAAACAATTATTACAAGGACAATTTGGGTTTCTACTACCTCATGTATCATCGCGAGATATAATAGTAAAACATGAAGGTCTTTGGTTACAAGCTACGAAAAAGCCCAACAGTTTCTATATCGGCGCAAACAAAACACATATCTTACTATTTAGATAAAACTTTTGTCGTAGAAAAACTTATTTTAAAGCGGCATGAAAGATTTAAACCCTACCTCTAAGCACATAGAGTTTAAATTGCGTCGGTTATTAGTGAAAGCCTTAAAAATATTTTTAACGACCTATAGAATAAAAATTCGGAGAAACAATTTCACAAATTCTCATTGGCTATAAAATTATATAGCTGTGGACATGTTCTAATACAACTTATAACTTAACACTCATGAATACAAATTAATATAATAAATATTAGACAGAAAAGAGAAATCAATCAAAAGCGCGAAGCCGAGCATGCTCTAAAATTCCGCGAAAGGTATTATCTAAATCTATAATTTAAATTAAGCATGGCGATAACAAACAGGTTATTATTAGAAGTATTAATGAATATTTCAATGCTTTATATATGTAGGTGGAAAATTTGGTGGTATGGGGTATTAAGATAGATGTACTATCTGTATATCTCTGTATGATACAGACCTGTATTAAAAAAGTAAATGCAGATGAGTTAACCCCTGCGTTCTAACGGAATTCTTCGTTTCCAGTAAAACGATCTCCTAGTTCTTAACTCACCATGCGAATCACAGCAGCTTCGTGCATTTTGCACTGGAATTTTATACGGTCTTTCCCCGGTGGAGTCGACACATTGGTTCTGCATTTATAATATAATATTTTTGTAGCGTGGCTCTCTCTACCAGCTAAAACACCAATAATTTTATGGTTAAGTGCTCGTTGCTTTTACACACGAGTATATACATACCAGTAGTTGTTGTTTGTACGTCTGTTAGTGATATAGGTTTTGAACGACTTGACCGATGAAAGTTATATTCACACAATATTTTTTTCGTGGTAGAGCCATGCTGCAGCTATATTAGTAGTATAGTTGTAGTACGAATGGGTCGGCTCGACTGGGAAAGGACCACGCTCTCACAGAATACCAGCTCAAAATAGTAGTATTACGCTGCTGTGTTTCGTATGGTGAGTGTAGAATACCGGATATCCTTTTTACTGGAAACGAGGCATTGAATCTTAGTCCTCAGGGGTGACAACGCATCTACATTTTGATTTGTAATCGAGGATAGATGTAGGTGTCTATGGGCCACAGCAACCACTTACCATCAGGTGGACTGTGTGCTCGTTTGGCAGAGACGATGGTACTGCACCCTCTTTTCCCAAAAGAGGGTCGCTTCCGATTCGGCAGAAAGGCCTAATAAGCCAATGCCAGTCCCATGGGTGGTGTTTAGTGGGTACACTTAGGGTTGATAGGTAGTTAGTCACAGTGAGTCCCACATAACCACGACAGCAAGCATACACCACCTCTTTGCGTTAACGGGGTAGCCCTTTTCGTTTGCTTCTGGGCGCAAAAAAAAAGACGATGGTTCGTAGCTATGCTAAGATACGATAAGTGCCACTGAAATTAAGTTATTAACAAATTCTATATTTATGCACCAAAATGACTCATATTACAACATAACATGTTGTGATACGCTACGCTACCTTCGGGGTTATCCAACCCCGAAGGTAGCGTACCGTGCAGCGGTGGCAGCGATGTAAGAATATCCTTTACCCCATATCATCCCGTGGGTGCCGTAAGAGGCGAAAGAGAGAAACAAAACAGGAGATGAGGGAGCAGCGTCTTCGTAATAACGACTAAAACCAAAAAAAAAAACTGCGGTTCGAACCCGCTTGCCAAGCGTGGCAACTATAACAAATAATCCCTCATATGAGGCAATTTATGGGGGAGGCCTATGTTCAGCAGTGGACTTTTATAGGCTGTAACGGAAACGGAACGGTATCGTAAAGGGTGATTTTGAGATGTGACAGTAAGATCTTATGTCTTTCGACAGATGTCGGTATAACTATCTTCTTTACGCTAGACGTAAAATACTGAAACCGGCGATGACAACTAGTGCCAAAGATATTTTTTATAGGATTAGGTTGACAAACGAGCACACAGTTCATCTTATGGTAAGTGGTTGCAGTGGCCCATAGACATCTACATCTACCTTAAATATAGTTATCAGTTCCCACGAAAACTTGAAGAGACAGTTACCCACTGAAGTTGTCACCTTGAGGTGTCAGTGTGCGCGCGCATCGTAACAACTTCATGGTGTCGTGTTTAGGTGTCGGTGTGCGCGCGCATTGTAAAAATTCTCTCATCATTTTTCCCAAACGCTCAAAAAGAAGTATGACTTCAAAAATAATATCTAAGTAATGTGGATAATTTTTTCGTAACAACTGTCATTCTTCAGCAATTTTTTATTTATTTTTATTTATTTATTCTACATTGCATTCCTTAATTATAAAAGAATACAAAGAGCGGACTTAATGCCTTGAGGCATTCTCTACCAGTCAACCCATGGAGAGGTGAGAATTTGACGTAGGTGTAGTAATATAGAATAAAAACAAAATAAAAATAATAATTAACTATGTACGTAATATATACATTTTACAAATATATAAAATAAATAAACTATAATTATTAATAATTATTCATTAAACAGCAAAGCCGGGACACTTATCTAGTACGAGTTCGATTCATTAGATATACAATATTTGCATACTGGCAACCCATTCCAACAAGAAACAATTAGCATAACGAATGATACTATCTCGATTTTCCAACTAGCGGCTAAACAAGTTAACTTGATCTGACCAGATATCAGAAAACTGCTTTCGAGTTGAGTTGACGAGACATCCACTGATCAAATGTCACAGATTTAGAACGGCGATAGACTTCCAGGAAGTTAATTGACTTTCGTAAATCCATCCAGTTCGACTGACAGATGGATAATAAACAAAGAGCTATATTCTGCTAACATACATATATCTTGCGTGTTGAATACGGAATCGTTTGATTGGAAATTCAATAAGTGTTCGGGCTAGCATTAGGACATAAAATGACTTAAAGTATTTCCTTTATTTCTAACACGTTTCTTCAATTTGTTACAAATTTTATTGTAATTTAAACGATAAATTTATCATTTAACACGTGAACAACTTTGTGCAACATGTAGGACGTTGATGTATGCAGATGACTCAGTGCAGATGGCTGATGGATAGGGAATTATTACGGGCTGTTAGTATGGTATGTTGATGGCAATGAGAACAACATTTTGAACACAGTTTCTAGTACGAAAAGCGAATGAAATAGGTAGTTGGTACAAAGATATATCAGACATGTTATAGGCCTCTAATGTACAAAGTCGATACAATCCAGCTCCCTCAGAAGGAGATACGAACCACGTTTGTGATACAGTCAGGATTGACGACATTAAGCAGAAATAATTCTGCTTACCGACAAAAATCCATCACGATTCGGCACACTTTCCTCTTGTATAAAATTTGTTTATAAATAAGTTAAAACAAAGTCGCTATTCAATTGGAAATATCGCGGGGAAACATAACTTCAAAGAGCAGCTCCATTTCTCCGGTTCCCGTTCAGAAGAAGCACTAACGAGATGTCTTATACAGTTAGCGAGAACGATGAAATTGCACAGCGATTACTGGGAACACATAAAGGATGCTGAAAGTAACGCTGAATAAACATTTTTCCTTGTCGGCATGGTATTCTCGACAGTTTTCTAGCAAGATGATATGATATAACTTCACGAGATATTGGCGAGATATATAATTCATTGGCGATAATATTTATAGGCGTTTGCGATTGTTAAAAAAGCAAATCTTACATTATCTTTTACGGTAGTTAAGTACCACGTAATGTGTTATTAATTATATTAAAAACAAACCATTTAGCATTCAACGTGTCCTAATGCGTCCAATATTAAAATGCCACGCGTAACCTCACTGACCAAAACATATAACCAACATACGCCGACAACCGCAAAGGAGATGTTATTAGCATTTTGCATTGAAATTATGCAAATGCTCATCAAGGACGTCCGACAAAACAATTTGATGACATACAACCAACTCGATTCGGCGGTCGCTCTTTGTAAACACAGTGGTTGCCTCACTTAAACTTTTATAAGATTTTTATTAAAGAAGTCGCTCGTTTTAATGATGACATTAAAATTGCAAGTGGTATTTAATAAAACGCTACTACACTGAATTTGTATTGTCCACGAATAAAGTTCCTGGAAACTTATACTTGGTCATCTTAAACCTTTTAAATAGATAACCGATTTATTGAGAGTTTTCTAGTAAAAATAATAAATTGTTAAATCATCTTCATCCATGACTGACATACAATACCAGTAAAAAAATTGTATTGAAAAAAAAATTTAAATTTATTTAATTTTAATTTTCACTCTTTTCGGTTTACTTTTGTAAAATAAGAGTAACAAACGAGCACAGAGTCCACCAAATGGCAAGAGGATGCTTTAGCCCATAAACACCCTATGGGTGTTTATGGGCTATAGCATCCTCTTATGATTCTCTATGAATCTCTATGATCTCTTATGAAGCTCTATGTGATTATCTTCCATTAAGTATCAAAATGCAAATGCGTTGTCAACTCAGAGGACTAAGACCGAAGGTCTCGCTAGCTCGCTACCAGCAAAAATGGTCTCCGGTTGGCTACACTCACCATACGAAATACAGCAGCATTAGGCCGCTGTTTTACGCTGATATTCTGTAAGAACGTGGTGTTTTCACGGTCGAACCAACCCACGAGACGCAAACATAATGTAGTTAAATTCAATCAAAGTTATTAATGATAGTAATGAAAAACTTTCTATTATTTTCTATGCAGGCATTCAATAAAACTAATTTGAGAGATTTCATCGAGTTTAATTTCAACCTATGTTTTTTAATTCCAAAAATTTTCGGGTGCTTTACAGCCAATTAAAAATAAGTTAAAACTAAACGTCATTAAATCTGAAAATAAGTTTATTCAAAATAAACATTCGCATTATATATGCAGCAATATGTTGATATAAAGTTTTAATTGAAGTACATACGGTAAAATACTCATTAGTAAATGTTGACAATAGAGAAGTGACCCTGACCAGGTAACCCACCCAGCCCCCATTTACTGCACGTCAGGGACGCTACCAACGAATGTGCAAATTACCCATACACAAAGTAACAGGCCGCGGACGAATGAATGTCATTCCTACTCGTAATAAACACCCTAATGCTACTACCGTAATAGAATGATCCGTGTTATTTAACCATTTTAATTAATTTTAATTATATATATTTTAGGGATTTATTTTAAAGATTCTCGAGTGGCAGCCTCGTATCGGTAGGCGAAGTGTAGGGCGTCCCCCCACTAGATGGAATGACGACCTGGTAAGACATGCAGGAAGTCGATGGATGCAGGTGGCTCAGGACCGTGCTTTGTGGCATTCCTTGGGGGAGGCCTATGTTCAGCAGTGGACTTGTTAAGGGCTGTAATGATGGTAATGATGATATTTTAGCGCCTCTGCATAGGTCACGTTGCAATCAAAATTGAGCTGTATAATTTTTACAACACAATTAACATAAAACATAAATCAACGAATTCGTCGGTATACTGTGGTATACCTACATTTCTGTCAAAGACAGACTCGAGGCCAGCGGCGTTACTAATGTGTGCGTATTGACTCTGTGTACGCGTCTCTGTGCTCGTCTGAAGTGTGTCAATTTCGTTAAAAAGCATGTAATGATTTTTAAATTACTAGCGACACACCCTGGCTTTGCCTGGGTACGATCCTCTTAATGTAGCCTTATTTAGATTTAAAATAATCAAATTTATTTATTTTATCAATTTTAAAAAAAATCTAAGTTTTTTTTTGGATAAAGTATAGCCTAGATATTGACATTGCTTCTTGTCTGTTTTAAGTCTCATTACAATCGGTTCAGGCATATAAAATTGAGCCATTGTTCATGTCTTAATAGCATGCAAATAATCCCCACGGCTCAACAAGGCAGTTATTTCGATATTACAGACAGACACTTCAATTTTATTTATTTTTATAGATATGTCATAAGACATTTGACGTAGATATAATGTTCTGTCAGGATATTATCATTATCGTAAGTATGATATACCCGAACCCAGAAAACTCAGAAATGCACACGATTACACAGTAGCCTGTAACGCAGTCTACGGCAACAAAACACGTCTGGCTTACAAGATGTGTAGATATCAATGACAAAAAAAGTATCAACATAGTTATGTGCATATAATCTACACTGAACGTAATCTACGTGCAAATTACATATAATTACTAATTAGCCTCAACGGCCTTGTTGCGTCGAGCTTTAATTACATACGGGCTCGCTGCATTTAATATGTAAAGCAAAGGTCACAAGTTAATGAGAAAGAAAAAAAATTGATGGACAATGTCTTTTGTTGTTAGTAACATGTACTGTTAATACAATAAGTAGGTACATAAAAATATTTGTACAATGCAACTATATTATGATTGAATGGGTCGGGGCTCGACCGGTGAAGGACCGCGCTCACACAGTATACCAGAGTAAAATAACAGCTTAATTCTGCCGTGTTTCGTATGTTGTGTAGAAACACAGATTAAATATTGTTACTACGTAAGTAGGGAACCCTTTTTACTGGAAACGAGACATTCTATTTCAGTACTCAGGGGTGACAACGCATCTGCATTTTGATTTTTAATCGAGGATAGATGTAGATGTCTGTTGGCCACAGCATCCACTTACCATCAGGTGGACTGGGTGCTCGTTTGTCACCCTTATACTATAAAAAAAATGTACAATATAAATTTTCATCACATTTGGATTGTAAATTTAAATTATAGGAAATCATAACACACATTTCTTTTTGACACAACCATTAACTGCCATAATTCAAAAACAATCTCGAAATTACCCAAAAAAAAAATATTTATGGCGACCATATCAGTCACGAATAACAAAAGTAGAATATGGTGGCAATAAACAAAAAAAAAATATAAATCTAAAAATCTTTCTTCCACAGTATCATTTAGAATCAATGCGATAAAACGAAAAAAATAAACATGTAACGCCTTTTGTGGAGATCTACTGTAGTGTAATAAAAACGAAAAAGGAAGCTTATAAAAAAGTTCAGTGGCCTTAGAATCTGTTACAAGAGGATATTCTGTGGAACAGCGCAGTGGGCGTAGGATATCAGAACGTAACTTCTTTATGATGGAACGTATAGCCATTGAGCTGTGAATCTTAATTTATTGTAGTTTACGAGTTAGGTTTTGATCATAATATTTACTTTGCTTTGATTTACAGGAAGTTTCCGAATTGTGTAAAACTAAAACAATATTTTTGTTGCCATTTCTTATGACAAATGACATTTCTCTCGACATTTAAATAAAACTAGTTTTTACTATTATCGCTTATATTAACTTATTTTATATGTCCCATGGTTGTTAAAACGTGCTCAAAACGTCGGGAATATAAAATAAGTTAATATACGCAATAAAATCCGTAAAAACTATTCTTATTTATTGGTAGTGTCTGCGTAAATATAAAAAAATCATTACCCTTGTTTTACCCTTTTTTTTACCCTTGTCCCTCGACAGTTTATAATTTATTTGTGAAAACCTGCTCTAATTTCAAGGTACAAAATCAAAATCCCTTGGCTATCGTTTAAATGACCGCCACCGTACCTACCATTGTCCCTATTTGTATCATTTCCGACATGAAGTAAATTTTTGCATAATTTTAAAATTAACATAATTAAAAAAATAATGAATAATGGTTTTTTATAATATAGATGTTACCTTTTAGTACATTATCAGTAATTCTGCCGATAAATCACAGGCGGGTCAAATTATTGAAGTGAAACTTCTTTATAGACGTAAGGGAGAAAAAAAATCGTAACACTTTTCTGTTACCCTCGACCGCCACGCGTCAATGGTGTGCCGATTCCATTATTTATCTAATATAATGCGAACTAAGGTTATCGATTATTAATCGACTTTGTTCGATTATTAGTTCGAAATTAAAATAATTGAAAATTGTCTTATCTACAGATTATAAAAATGAAACAATAATAACAGAATTATAACACTTATTTATTTATTAATTTTTGCGGAACACAATATTAAAAATTACGAAAAATACGAATAGTTGGTTGTTCCCAATGTGTAAACGAAAATTTTCCGTAAAGATATTAAGCTCGTGGGGGCATCACAGACTCTTAATAATAAGACGCTTTGCGGAAATCTTTGTCGATAAGGCTAATCGGTTCTAGGAACGGCGGCAGCTCTCCGCGCTAATGTGAAACTCGACTCGCGTGGTTTTCACGGCACACTACGCGGAATTGGGGCGCTATGGTGCTTACGCAACCTTAAAGAACACTGCTGTGAACCTTTGATAAGACGAGTAATGTTTTATAAGTTTTAGCATTTCTAAATACCCGGTAGGTATCTATAAATATGTCAAACATCTTTAGTTATCAATATTGGCCAGGCAGCCGTCATGGTAATTTCATTATCATAATATTAAACTGACTTACGGCGATATATTTTAAAATATCATTTTTATATCTATAGTTAGATTAATATTTTTAGTGTTAATTTTCTATTTACTACTATCATCTATATAAGTAACAAATAAATAAAATTGAAGTGTCTGTTTGTAATGTCAAAATTACAGCGTTTTACTAAATGCATATGAAAGTATAAATGGTACTTATAACAAAAATGCACTTTTTAAAATTTTTGTCTGTCTATCTGTTTGTTCTGGCTAATCTCCGAAACGGCAGGACCGATTTTGATGGGACTTTCACTAGCAGATAGCTGATGTCATAAGGAGTAACTTAGGCTACTTTTATTTTAGAAAAATAATTTTTCGAGGCATGTGTGTGAAACCGGGCTGCTACTGAGAACTTCTTGACAGAAAAACCCAATAACTAATTTTGGACCGACCCGGGATGCGAACCCGGGACCTCATGATCAGCCTTTGTCGTATCTCCTCAGTTTCAAAGCACTCCCCTTCTTGCCTCAGCCAGTATCGGTATCCTCGGAGTCGACATATCGAGTGACGTGCAGTTTCGTGGTCACTTGGAAGAGAAGGCCAAATTGGCCTCTAAAAAGCTTGGTGTGCTCAGCAGAGCGGGACAGTATTTCATGCCGGCACACCGCCTGCAACTTTACAAGGCGCAGGTTCGGCCTCACATGGAATACTGTTCCCATCTCTGGGCAGGGGCTCCCCAGTGCCAGCTCCTTCCACTTGACCGCATCCAGCGCAGAGCGACTCGAATCGTCGACGACCGAGCCCTTTCCCATCGGCTCGATTCATTGGCACTGCGAAGAGATGTTGCATCCCTTTGAATTTTCTTTCGCATCTACCATGGGGAGTGCTCTGAGGAATTGTTCGGATTAATCCCAGCCGCCAAATTTCACGAACGCACATCGCGGCAGAACTCCCGATACCATCCACACCATCTGGATGATTGGCGGTCCACCATTGTGCGATTTGGAAGATGTTTTCTTCCTCGCACGACTTCCTTGTGGAATCGATTACCATCAGCGATTTTTCCGGACCGATACGACTTAGGGACCTTCAAGAAAAGAGCGTACTCCTTTTAAAAGGCCGGCAACGCACGCATCTGCAATTCCCTCCCTGGTGTTGCAGTTGTTCATGGGCGGCGGTAGTCACTTACCATCAGGTGAGCCGCATGCTCGTTTGCCCCCTCTCCTATAAAAAAAAAAATCCCGTTTACGACCACTTGACCAACGAGACAATCTAGGTACTATAGTCTCAAGTGGCAGTCTCGTACCGGTAAGCTATGTAAGGTAGTACACTTAATGGAGTGGCTAGCTGGGAAAAGATGAAGGCAGTCGATGGATGGATATTATCTATCAGATATGTGATAATTTAAAAAGGATTTAAGATTTTAAGAAAGAATATTATAAATTAGATGTTTATTATTTAAAAGACACTAAAAAGGAGAATGCGAAACTGTTGGGAGAATATTGTCAACTTATAAGTTTATTGCCACATACCGTTTCTCACAAGGTCTCGCGCAGTAGTTGTTGAAGCGATGGTGTGCTTTTCTTTAATTTCAAAAGGTGCTTTGTGAATTGTGAAGGTCAATTTTGAATAAAAAAACATGCGTGAGTAGCGTGGAACACTCGGTTGGAACGAAGTTCCTTTCATAGTATATTATTATTCATAAACCTATTATATTACTGATTAACAAATATAAATAAATTAATTATTGGCGTCTATTAAAATGAAGCGTCATTTAAAATAAAATACACTATGACACAAGGGGTAGTGACGAAAAAATCTTACACTATTTGTCGCCTAGCCATCCGCCAAACGCATACCGTCCGATAAGTAAAGAGCCGATAAGTAATTTCGTTCCAAAATATTTTGGCTCTTACTTTTGACTTCGGTAGCACAGTGGTTAAAAGTTGCTGCGGCCGTTCAAAATCAAGTGTGTAAATTGCCGAAAACATTGTTCCGGTTCCATTGTTATTTGTATATTTGCAATTTATGTATATAAAATGATTAACGATAAAAGAGAAAGTTCTAACCCTAAAGTTTTAGAAAACAGCTATTATACAATTTATGTAATTAGAATATTTGCATATTTCTTCATAACCCTGATTTGCGTCAGGAATGCTCGGTATAGTCCAACAAATATTTACATTTCGGCCAATGAAATACACGTATAAGTTAAAACAAACGATCGCATTTCGTGAGCGCAAATTTCTATGTCGAATAATAATAACAAAGGAGTATTTATGAAATAAAATAATTACAACATCCGGAATGTGTCCGAAGTACGATTGGTCGACTCACTGGTGACGTCATGCAAAACTTGAATTGCAACTTCTTACGATGAATATGAAAAGTTGTTGGGCACACATATATGCATTTATTTGTACGTAGTAGAGCCATGTTGCAGCTCTAATATGGTTGTAGCACGAATGGGTCGGCTCGACCGGGGAAGGACCGCACTATCTCAAAATACCAGGGTACAATAATGCTGCTGTGTTTGTACAAAACCAACTAACAACTTCAGGGACAGTGACATACTTTCTATAAAAATAATAAACAAATTTAAAATTTAAATCAAATGTTCTTATTCTTCTCTACGACCAACTTATCCTCTTAATCTCATAATAAACGCTAAAGACAAAAAAAAGTCTAAGCGAGAAAACTAGTGAAGTTCGTGATAAAAGATCGTTGGTGTCGGATAGATCGTTACAATCCATCATGAAGGTTCGCAATAAATCTACTAGCGACCTGTTAACGCCTTCGGAGATCGCGTGCCAAAAGCCTAGGCCAATCGGTCACTCGTCTGAATGGAGGGCCAATGTCGCTTGTATGTCCTGGAATTCGAAACGGTCGACCTTGCAAGATAACGCAATAGCACGCGTTAGCAGAAAATAAATAAATCTGAATAAATTCCAGCCAGATTTTAGTTTAAGCATCAAGAGATTTTGGCTTAGAATATAACATATGGAGGTAATATATGTCAGCCAAGTTCGAAAAATAATATATTATAAAATGAACATATCAGCATAACAGCATTTCCAAGAACATAATGGAATATTTCTATAGATCCTATGGTTTAAACAATTACTATTTTTTTATAGGATGGGGTGACAAACGAGCACACAGTCCACCTAATGGTAAGTGGTTGCTGTGACCCATAGACCTCTACATCTATCCTAAATAAAGAACCAAAATGCAGATGCATTGTTACCCGTGAGGACTAAGATGGAATGCCTCTTGTCCAGAAAAAGGGTCTCCGGTTCTCTACACTCACCATACGAAACAGCAGCCTTAAGCTGGTATTTTACGCTGGTATTCTGTGAGAGCGTGGTCCTTCCCCGGTCGAGCCGACCCATTCGTGCTACAACTATACTACTAACATAGCTGCAACATGGCTCTACCACGTATACATACTATGGAGCTTGGCGCCCGTCCAGATCTTAACTCTTTTATCTGCGAACTCGACAACCCCGAACGTCCCTCTTTTCACATGATATATTTTTGGTGGGATCATTAATTTGTATTATACGATAGAATACTTTAGTTCGGACTCAACATAGCATTGCATAGCACTTTTATTAAGAAACTTTATCAATGTTTTTTTTAATATTTACAGTTTACTTGCATCATTGATGGTATCAATGCAAAAAAACACTGGAAAGTAATACGAATAACGATTTTTGGCTTACAAACGCCAATTTAAATTTTCATTTGTTTTATTAGGATGATAATATGAGAATTTTTTATATGAATTGTTGAAAATGTAAAAATTAATTAGCTAAAATCCGCGAGATAAATAAAATGGTGTCGCACCTAGTTTGGAGAGCACTTCACTCTCTCCTAAAATTGCATGCAATATCACTGCCAGTGCCACCACAAAACCAACACCACACTAGGAAAGACACGCCAGCGTGGAAAATATTTTACCCACATAGTAACACCTGGTTATATTAACACTTTCACTGTCCGGTTTGCAGACACAGAAACAGAAACTTTTTTTATACAATATGGATTATAAATAATGCTTATTGAAAGTCACTCTTTTGTTTAATTACCACTGGTCCGAAAAATAATAAGATGAAATTCATAATAGTAAGACAATTGCAATGACCTATATGTAGTGTACGGGACATTGAAAGGGTTAAGACCTGAAATAAGCAGACCGATAACAGGGAAAAGCGACTATGGCCTTACGTCATACAATCTGCTACCGTCAATACCAATATGTGGCTATTATTGTAAGAACATAAAAATAACCAATAGTTAAAATAATACGAGTATACTCTTAACCGATTCATTACAAAATTCTTTTGTAACCGTGGTATGAAAATTGGTCATTATGACGTTTTTAATCTTAGGTTCTGGGCAGTAACTAGCACATGTCAATTCGTCGCTAATGCCGCAAAGGGGTTATAAATTGTAGTTTTCCATTAAGTCTAAAAGCTAGTAATCGGGAATTATAAATGTTTTCTTGCTCTCCTGTAATTTTTTGAAAAATTGAGGTTCGCCCCTTTGTGGCGTCAACGACGCCTTATAAGATTTTTTTATAATTGTATATAGGTAACAACCATCGTCTTGACAACGATATTGGTGACTGCCTCTAGAGGTCGTAAGCGCGACTAAAGAAGCGAAGCTGATTCGTGAGGTTCCAGGTTCGAATTCCGGGTCGGGCTAAATTAGTTATTGGGGTTTTCTGTTATAAAATAGCAGCTCGGAGTCAGGAAATTGGCGGTGTTTTATCCCCGTGCCTCGGAAAGTACGCAAACCGTCAGTCCTTCGCCTGATCTCTGTCCGGTCGAGGAGCCGGTACTCAATTCGACTGTATGTTATTTTTTATGTGTGTTACCTCATAACTTCTTACTGGGTGAACCGGTTTCGATGATTCTTTTTTTATTTGAAAGCTGGTGCTTCCCATGTTACCACATATAAATGATCAATGGTTTTTGAGTTATTCTTAATAATTTATATTGAAGTCGGTTGCACAATATTTTAAATTTTAAATTATTTATTGGTATATGTCGCATCATGCTGCGTCATCTATATTCAATCATCGACAGCATGTCAAAAAAACCACGACAATGTACACGTTGCATTGTGTTTATTCCAACCAGTAACGAAAGTGCCTTAATATGGATGGAGTGGATATGAGAACATAGAAATGATAATTTTGGTCAAGGTTTGAATCACCTTGATTAACGCTCAATATATTGCAATATTAGCGTAATCGAATTTTTGGACAAACAAACATAAATCTGCAATTTAAATAAAACGATGTTGTGAAAAAAAAAACATTAGTTTACAATTAATAATCGAGAGAAATTCCGATAATTAATTATCACTAGGTAATGTTTTTTCCTTAAAACAAAGATAACGATAATTCCGTAGCGAGTCGTGAACCGATTTTCTTAGTATTAGTCTAATTAATTTCTTGTCAAATATTATGTAATATAAAAATAAAAATAGTGATGTAATGAAATAAGAGTTATATGAATGAATGAATGAATAAAAAATTATCTAATCTTCATGCGTTGTATATCACGCTGTATAGTATTATTTATATCTACATATTATGTATATCTATCTATATGTAGCCTACTTTGTTTAAAAAAGTTACATTAAGCAAGAGTTCTAAATAACCCGAGCCGTGGTAGCACAGAGCCTAAGCGCTCGCTGTAAATTTCACAGTACCAGGCCTCTGTCACTCTTGCTACCTGCATGAAATAATTACCTACAATCGCGAGCTGCCCCAGGGGTAGATCGCACAGACTAACTAGTAGATTCTACATGGTAGATCGCAGTCGGGGCTAGCGCGCTCTATACG
The DNA here is from genome assembly GCA_963668995.1 of Parnassius mnemosyne. Taxonomy (NCBI): domain Eukaryota; kingdom Metazoa; phylum Arthropoda; class Insecta; order Lepidoptera; family Papilionidae; genus Parnassius; species Parnassius mnemosyne. The sequence goes on from CAVLGL010000093.1 coordinate 12,378,610, forward strand.
ATTGAATGTTAAAGTTTTTTTTTTTAACGCTGTTTACGTAAATAATTTTTTGTAAATACTTGCTGAAATACTTGCCAAAATAGTTTTTGTTTAGTGCATAGTTTTTATAAATGTGGGATAAAATAGTTGAAAAAGTTTTAATGTAATTTAAGAATAATATATATGTATATTACCTATATATTTGATAAGTTATAATGCCAAAACGTTTCTACTATAATTGTTGCGGGAATGGGTGCTTAATGAGCAATTAAAAGGATTCAGATATATCATTTTTTGAGTTACCGAAGGATAATGAAAGGTAAATTTATATCATTTTTTTGGTAGATAGGTACTTATAGCGAAAAAATAATTAAATAATAATTTAACTACAGAAGTAATACCTAAGTACTTTATTACCAAACTTAGTTGAAATTTACTTCACTACCCAAGTACCTACTTACATACCTATACTCGACTTTGTAATTAAAATATTACTTATAAATGCTGTTATAATAGCACAAAATACTGAAATTAAAACTTTGTTTACAAGATTTTCAACTAAATAGATTACGATCATATTTCTCTTAGGAATCGTATTTCGGGTTTATTATATTTTGTACGCTATCTATCTATACGAACGCGATTCCCGACGAATGAAGTTGCATGAGTTGAGCATCTCAGAACTCACATAGTAGATAATATGGTCGAATATAGTCAGCATAGGTACTTTACCTAAGTAACTTACCATTTCACAATGTATTTTTTTACTCTTTATTAACAGCCCTTAGCAACCACGGAAAGTACGTTGTGACGTAGTAAGGAGAAAAGATGCAACGTAATACGGACAATCGCGCGCAGCGATAAAGTTTTATTTAGCTTGCGTGCGCGATTTATCAGATTAATAATAACTATGTAGGCTATTAAAACGTCGGCAAGCAGTCAACATCAAAAGAGTGCAACTTCTGTACGTAGTACTATTATTTATTCTGTAACAGTACGCGAGCAGCCCGGGTTCGATCGCCGCCGGCACCAATGAAATTGTTAATTGCAATTTTAAGTGCTGATTGACACCCGTGCTCGAGAGTGAAGGTGAAACATTGTGAGGAAACCTGCGTGTCTGAGAAATAAAAAAAAACATCGATGGCATGTGAAATTCGCCTACACGCATTGGGGCAGCCCGGCGGACTTTTAATTGCCCTAAAACCCTCTCAGAAATGAGAAGAGGCCTGTGCCCAGCAGAGGGACGTTTATATAGGCTGCAACTTTAACAACTTCAACTTTCTTAATTAACTAATGCTGGACAAAAGTATCCTCTCATCATAAATGATGAAAGGCCAATTTGGGGAGGCAAGAATGAGCCGATCTGCACGAAACTTGCAATATTTGTTTTTTTTTTTGGACGGCACCTTTTGTCACAGTGTTTTCTTTCGCCGAGCACGTGATAAATCAACAGATTAAAACTGCTTTAAAAATAACTCAATGGTGACGAAACTGGAGATCGAACAACAATCTGATTGCGTTTAATGATAACGTTTAGGTTCTGCGCAGCACCGTTCTGCCTACTTGCGTTTTTTGCTTTTGGCCTTATTAAAGTACCGTACCTAAAAGGTAACCAATGGGACCCTGTTAGTAAAGCTTCACTGTCCGTCCCTGTCGAGCTGTATCTCATGATCAAAAATGAAAAATAAAAAGGGGCTTCCCTACTAGAAACGTGTATTACGATGGTATCGAACCCTTCACGTGCGAGTCCGACTCGCACTTGGCCGGTTATGTTTTAAATTTAGTTTTGTTCTAGCTGTTCCCCGCGACTTCGTTTTCGATTTAATACGATAGGATTTTGCGCAGAACCTAAATTCTTTTTCTAAAATAAAATTAGCCTATTACTCTTTATAACATCAGCTATCTATCAGTGAAAATTCCGTCAAAATCAGTCCAACCATTTTGGAGATCCGGAACAAACAGACAGACAAAATGTTTTTACTTTGTTTTTTTTTTTTGTTATAGGTACCGTAAATACTTTCTTATGCATATTGTTTATAGGTTAAGGGTGACAAGCGAGCACACAGTCCACCTGATGGTAAGTGGTTCCTGTGGCTCATAGAGTCATAGACATCTACGTCTATCCTCTATTACAAATCAAAATGCAGATGCTTTGTCAGCCGTGAGGATTAAGAGCCGTGAGGAATGCCTTTTTTCCAGTAAAAAGGGTCTAATTTAGTAAAAATCTGTTATTTTGACATTACAAACAGACACTTCAACTTTATTTACTTGCAAAGATAATATGAATATTTAGTTGTATCGACTTAATCGAATAAATAATTAGTTCAATCACACGCAATCCAACAAGTCACGTCTTCGGCGTACGGCTTCATTATACACCCCGAGTCATGAAAGGTTTCTTAATTCAATTAAGTATTATATTAATTTATAAGCAGACAAACTATTTCAATAAAGGTCAAAGTTTGCTCGAATATAACGAAATATATATGACATTAATGAAATTGATAACTCTGAACTTATCTCACTACATAAGCGAAGTAACAAATGAAAATAGAAATTTAATATGACAATGAATAAACAAAAGCAAAATTCCTTTGAAAATTATACCAGTTGTTTTTTTTCTTTTTTTTATAGGATAAGGGTGACAAACGAGCACACAGTCCACCTGATGGTAAGTGGTCGCTGTGGCCCATAGACATCTACATCTATCTTCGATTACGAGTCAAAATGCAGATGCGTTGTCACCCGTGAGGACTAAGATGGAATGCCTCGTTTCCAGTAAAAAGGGTCTCCGGTTCTCTACACTTACCATACGAAACACAGCAGCGTTAAGCTGCTATTTTACGCTGGTATTCTGTGAGAGCGTGGTCCTTCCCCGGTCGAGCCGACCCATTCGTGCTACAACCATAATATAGATGCAGCATGGCTCTACCACGTACCACGTTGTTTATTGCTAATGAATGTAGCTTATACAATAAGCTCATCAAAATTACCCCATCATAAAAAAAAAGAATGAATAAACCTTTATCATATTATTTTGACAATATTTTATAATAATAACATAGGTTTAAAAAAATTAATTCATTTTAAGAACTTTTAAAATTGAAACTTTTGAAATTTTAATGATCTTATTGTAAGTATTTTCGAAAGGATATTCCACAAGCTATCATTATTTTCGTGATACTTCTTATTAGCGAAGGTCCATAAACCTTTATTAATAAGTGGAAAATAATACACAAACTTACGAAATATTATTTTGATACATTATATTATTTAAGATGTTGATTCCACTGAAGTGATAATGGTCCACGTAAGAACGTAAATCAAATAAGTTTTGTTGCAAGTTTGAAGAGCTTTTAAATTACTACTTCAAACTCATACTTAACAGACAATGTATATCTGTCTCTCTTCACTGATTTATTTTTTAGTTGAACTAACCTCAATCGATTTTGATAAATATTTATCAACATGAGTAGAACATAATTATGTATGGACAAGTCTTTTATTTTCATTCATTTCAAGCTGTCCGTCTGTGGAATGTCACATTTATCAGTGATAATGCACGTTCTTGCCATTATTAAAAAAATCTTGAGAGTTTTCTGTCTGTCCTTTAACCTTTAAGTACCGACGTGCGGTCTGAGAGGCCCCGGCATGCACTTGACTTGCTAGTTTACTCCTTTCCCCGCGTAATACCAATCCCCGCTTTTAAGTAGCTGTAAGGATAGTGCCCACGTTAACGTCAGAGCAGGACGTGGTGTCGTCGTACGCGGATTTGGTGAGTAATTACGATTTGTAATTCCGTCGCGGCCTCTCAGGCCGCACGTCGGTATTACGTAACTGTTTAGTTTTATTTTTTTGTTAAGGTAAACTGTTATTTTTACAGATATTCTGAATTATGGATATACTAGAGACTTCAAGTTGTAAAAGAAATAGTTCTGCGAAAAATTTACAGCAATCAAAGAACAAGAGTACTTGATTCTGATAAGCCAGAGACATCTGAAAATGAAGCTGAGGAAGTCAAGACACGAAAGACTTGGCTCTCATGTCAACCTAAACTGAAAATAAAATAGATATATAGATGCTATTCGTGCAAAAACACGTTTTTATACAGTGCGCGTAGCAAGTATCACCTGACTGTGCGGTTAGATTTTAAGGTGTAGTTGGACTGTGGTAATTTTTTTTTTACATAAAAGTTATATAAGTCATAAGTAAGAAATACTATTTTTTGTTATTCTGAGAAGATTATTCTTTGTGTTTTGATTTTTTATATCTAATATAGGATATAATAATAGGATATTTCCTCAAAATTGAAGCCAAATATTATTGTAGTCTTATATTTAAAAATTTAATAAAGTTGAATTTCATTTTATACTTATTTTTACCTAAAATCCCTTATTTTTCATCATAATGCAAAGACGGATATTTAAATCATTACTTTCTTTAAAAAACACTACATAATATACGCGGTCTATCAGGCCCCACGTCGGTACTAATGTTATAAAAAATGCACGTCGGTACTTAAAGGTTAATTAAGTTCGAATGCTACTTCATAATGTTTGTAAATTAAATATATACTACCTGACTTTTAGACCCTTATTGGTGAACCAACTAAAAGCCTATAAGCAAAGATGATTTTTTCTTTTAATTGATGAGTTTAAAGTAAACTTTTTACCTAGCGGCCGGCTGGGATGGGGCAAACTCTCGTCAGTTATATTATGCATATCCGTTATAGTAATCATTATCGTCATTCAACACAGCCAGATAAATGTCTTAGCTAGCCTATTTTTTTATAGGATGAGGGTGACAAACAAGCACACAATCCACTTAATGGTAAGTAGATGCCGTGGTCCATAAACATCTACATTTATCCTCGATTAAGAATCAAAATGCAGATGAGTTGTCACCCCTGAGGACTAAGATGGAATTCCTCGTTTCCAGTAGAAAAGGTCTCCAGTTCTCTACAATGAGCATACGAAACACACCATCACAATTAAGCTGCTATTTTACGTAGGTATTCTGTGAAAGCGTGGTCAAACCCAGTCAAGCCGTCCCATTCGTGTAACAACCATAATATAGAAGCAACATGGCTCCACCATGTATATCTTATAAAACTGACGCGGGATGAGTAAGGTTCTTGAGCTGGCGGCCGCTTACCGGCAAGATTAGAACTATGAAGTGTTGATCTAACGAAACGCAGACAGTTCATAAATGCAGAGGCTATGCTATGTGATAATGATTGGAAAACATTTGTTACGTTAAAAATAATATTTCTATCTATTTATGCTTTACTTAATTTGTATACAAAATGTGTACTTAATGTTACATACACAACATATAATGTAGATACCAGTCTTTATACCTATAGTATATCTTACTATAACTCTATAATAGACGTGCACAGAACCGATCATTATCTATTTAATCCGAACTGAGTACATTGTACGACTAGGCTGAAGAAAAGGTTAATAAATCCTTTTCTATCCTTTTCTTTAGCGTTGGTAAAGTATTTTTAAAAGGGCGAAAAGGCTACTACTGGACATTTGCTTTTGCGGTGCTGATAAGTACTTCAAGTAAAGAATAGCAATGCTAGATGGCATTTAATTTAAACACTAATATTGAGAACCAGATATTTACAAACTCGAGACGTATGTAATGACAAAAATATTAACAAGACGGTATATTTATACGTGAGAGGACATCTAATAGTTGCGCGAGGTCTATTACGTTCGCCTATCCGCCAAAAAGTAAGAGATTATGGAGAGTCGTTCCAAATTGTACAGCAGCTGGAAATTTACAACAAGCGAGCAAGTTGACCAACAAATTATGTCAGCTTGTTATAGCGCCGATGACGATGAATGAAAATGATGTTAAACACCGATACGAGTAGATTGTACATTTAAGAGAAAATATACCACCTTCTTTCTCAAATACCAAACTCACCTTCACGTTTTTAAAAACTTCACCTTTATAAAACGTTCCACCGAAATAATTAGCGAATCCTTAGACAGTCCAATGTTAGACTTCACATTTTTGTTAAGATTATGTGTTGCCATAGCTCAACTTATATTAAATACGAAAGTGTTTTATCGCGATAGAAACTCGTAACTTAATTTGTGTTGATATTATTCGAAAGAGACACTATAATCACAATCGGCACAGCAATTCATTTCAGCCTGAACTCAAAACTTACCGTCTTGGTAAGTTTTGAGTTAGTTAAATGGCTACCGCAAAAAGTGAAGACGGAAAAAATTTTCTACTCGGACGAATGCTATGTCCTCTGCGTCTTTGATGTTCGCTAAGTAGTCTGCAAACAAATTGCAAACAAACTGCAAACTGTGATATTTCTTTTTCGACACATCGTGATAAAGCCGCAAGTACGATTACGATGTGCTAATCCATTTTTTACATAACGCTGACTAACAGTATCTGCGGCAATTCATATTTGAAAACTTAAATGGGTGACTTAGACGTCCACATATATTAATATGGATAAAATAATAAGAAAATAAATAAACTGTGCATAATTTTTAAAATGGGAATTAATTTTAGGAAGCCTATTTATTTATTTTAAACACACTGCAATGACAAAACAAATTTATGTTACAGTAGTGAATGGCAGAGTCGGGAAGGGACGCTCCGGCGAAAGTTTGTCGAGCAAATTGGAGATATATTGAAAAAGGGCCAAATTAAGAGTATCCTTAACCGACGAGCGTGTAAGTATATGGATGTGGAGGAGGCGAGAGAGGTGTGGTAGGATCGAACCAAATGGAAGTCCGTAGTCTCTGCCTACCCCTCTGGGTGACAGGCGTTTATGTATATATATTTTAAACAACAAGGGTTATTAGCCAGTGTTACAGATTTAATTAAATGAACTCCAAAAACTATACTTATAACTTAGATATAAAATTACAATTATTTTCGAATACATTTATTATTGTGTAGTATAAGTCAATACAGGGAGCTAAATGAGCATATCTTTGAGGTATACGATAGTGCGAGCCGTGGTCGCATTTAGCACCTTAACATGCTGTTCAACAAATAACCAGTGTCGGCGTCGGACGCTACCACCCTCGGTAGCTTCGATTCCTCATAAATAATTTTGTGGTACAAGGATTTTTTTTAAATATATTTTTCTGTCTACTAGAAGATATTTCAATAAATTATGAAATAAAGAGTACCTTTCTACGAACTCACGGTATAATTGTTTGTCTTGTTGTGTGTACATAAATATATAAAAAAGGACCTTTAACTTATCTAAAAGTACCGGATTTTTTTTTATGAGTGGGGACAGACGAGCATACGGCTCACCTAATGGTAAGTGACTACCGCCGCCCATGAACGACTGCAACCCCGGGGGAATTGCAGATGCGTTGCCAGCCTTTTAAAAAAGAGTAGGTTTTTTTTTCTGGTGGTATTCAATTCCACAAGGAAGTGGTGCGAGGAAGAAAACTTCTTCTAAATCGCACAGTAGTGGACCGCCAATTAGCACCGCTGTTTTACGTTTTAATTCAAAAATGTAATCTAGTAATGCTGATAATGTAAAACTCTAAAGTGCTACGGACGTAGGTATTATACATATATAGGGTTATAGCCGACACAATATTGCAGAAAATGTGAACTGTTCACACATAATGAAACCTAGGGCTCGGTGCGGGTTCCAGTACGAGGTACGAGTGAAATGACTACTGATCCGCCTTCACCAGAATATAATTTTTCTGCCTAACACTGCGTGTGTATAATTTTTTTCTACGCCCTATAATTTAAAGACAGTTTTTATAATATTTTTCTGCCTCATTTTCTTTGTTTCACTGTCAATTATTTTTCCCAGCTTTGTACATTTTATATATTCGTGCGCTTATCCAATTTGTCTTCACGTATTGAACGTGCTATGTCCCTTTTTATCTTTAAAAGTCTAATTACTAAAGCTATCGTAAAACTCTAACTTATATTTTTATCATCGGCAGCCACCATCTGGCCTTCATTATTTATTACCACACCTGCTTCATTCATTCTTTGATTACATTAGTCCTTTAGTTAAAATTCCATATTTTGCCATTTGCATATAGTGCGTTACATTGTTAATTTATTGCAGCAAATTATGGCTGCAATAGGATTAGTTTGGCTGGACCTAGGAAGGGCTATTCTTGCACAGAAATAATAATTATATAGGACAATGGTAGAAAAATAGTCCACAAAAATTATCGCGTCTAGAAATAATTTATATATAAAATGAGTTTTATTATTTTTCTATGATTTTTCAAACAAAAGTGTATTTTAATTAAAGCCACAGAAAAAAAACAAACATTTTTGGGAATATCAAATGACTTAAATCATTTTACTCTATTCAAGTGTTGCCATTTAGTATATTCATACTATTATCGTATACACTTTGTAAGACTACTAACACAACACACAAAATATTTTTATATTAAGATATTATTAGTAATAACTATACTATCAGTAATAATAAAAATAAAATTGATATGGTTGAGAATAAGTTTTTTACAAAGAACTTCCTACAATAATACATTATCTCAATCATAGTATTATGTGTAACAATTCCATTTAATGTTATGGCAACACTAGCTAAAACAAAATGTCACTGTTTTTTTTAACAGGCTTTAAGGCTCTGGGTTCTAGCCCTTCTGAGAATATGACTATGACACAAAGACCCTGGAGCCATGCCAGAAATAAACATTTATAGTATGCAAATATATAATAGAGATACAATAATGTAAAAACTCTCAATTATGTATTATGTATTAAGCTAACATCAAACAACCACAGGAAGCATGACATAAGACATAACCTAAAAAGGTTCAAATTTAAATATCTTTTTTTTGTTGACGCCTTCTCAAGACAACATTCTTTGACAGAGTTATTATGGGACTGACGCTTAACATTTTAAGATATTTTTGATATATAGACGCTACCATTCCTTCTCAACTAATTTTATGTATGAAAGTCTGCCATTATTCTTTTAACAAAACGTAAAAACCAACTTCAAATTTCTAAAAAAAAAGTTATATATTTGCTACCCTTAGGGGTGGAATGTTTTCTCCCAATTTATACGGGATCACCCTTGGGGTAAAGCCTAAATAATAGAAAAGAATCATTATAGTGGGTTCACAATCTGCGAAGACATTGCGTAACATACCTACATACAAAAAAAGAAAATAAAAAAAGAACATACACTCGAATTGAGAACCTCCTCCTTTTTGAAGTCGCTTAAAAATGTGTGTAGTTAGAAGTGATGTAATAAGACTTTGACGAAAAATCTTGCCTATTCACTGATTGCGAAATTAGGGAGGCCTATTGTGTTTTATATTGCAAACATAAATGCTAAACTACCAGGTTGAACTTCGCTTATAAAAACAAAAACAGAACCACGGACGGTTGCTGGTGTTGGTCGCGGCGCGACGTCACCAGAGAGCCAAACATCGGTTTTATTTGTACAAAACAGCTCGGCGGAATGTACACGCGGCCTTTGTTTTCCAAGTGGCTGCTTCCACTTAGCCGCCGAGTACTGAGAAGTGAGCGAATTGTAAACAAACCCCTATTCTTAACTACATGCTCACCGCTCATTGTTGGAAATGAATCGATCGGAAATTAATCCGCTTTTGATTCCTTACAATGTTAAACGTTTGAGTTAAAGTTGCGTATTTATAAGACTATTTTGGACTAAAAGTCCTTCAAACCTTCAATACAATTTCGGGTACGAATGTAGTCCACTAACTTCGATTTACTTTAAAGTAAGGTAGCAGAAAATACTGGTGATAGCCATATTTTTTGTTTGTATTGATAACATAATAGTTTAATCTTTATAACTACCCAAAAGTCGATCTATACGGAATTAAGGTTGGATAAGTTTAAAAACAATGGAGTTAAATTTCGCTACAAACCTATGCCAATTACAATTTGCAATGACAAGACACCCTTAATATATTCACTGGGTTGACTGGTAGAGAATGCCTCAAGGCATTAAGTCCGTCCTTTTCTATTCTTTTGTTTTAAGGAATGCAATAATGAATGAATAAATAAATAAAATATAAGTAATTATAAAATAGTTACACCATACCGCGGTCAAGGTAGTCGAGTTTTGAACAATTTTTCAATCGATCGAATAATTTTTAACGATTCGAATCGAATCGTTAAAAATTATTACACGATTCTTCATAAAATAAGCTATGTTATGATTATTTTAATCTAATATATAAAAATTAATGTTTATTTGTACGTATTCTGTCATACCGTACATCTGATTGCGGTAAAACTTTGTAAACTTATTGTTTGCACTTGGGGGAAGGCATATTACAATCTACTTACAGTTGGTGGCGTGCGCATATCTTTCAATGAGTGTATTATCATTCCCAATTAAACAATATAACCTCTTTCAAATTTAAAACCACATTTTCACAATTATTTCTTCTGTGGCAGTAACGCGCCAGGTACCAGCTAGCAGATCTTATAAAATTCATCTATGCTTTCCGTAAAGTTGCGCCACAGATAACAATAACTCTATAAACTTTGAAGCGACAGTAGCGTTAAACGGTAAAAGGGCGTATGCAAAACGAAAAGCGTGAGAGTTCGAATCTACCTTTACACTATTGTCGTGAACCGCTCCTAAAAAACTGACTAATATTAGTAGTATTAATAGAAATTCAAAAAAATTATTAAACGGCCTTTAACTACGACTAGCTAGTATTTAAAAAAATAACAGCTATGAATTCCATAGCTATAAAAATCGCAAACACAAATCCATAAACACATCATAAAAATACCTTGACCCAATGTGCCAGCACTATCTTATAAGTACGACGTTATATTTGTACACGTAGGCAAATTTAACAGGAAAATGTGTAACTTCCAATGACGTAGATATATGTATCTACGTCGGCAACATTGAGAAACTGAGGTTCGAGTATGACGCATTGACTGGGACGGGCTAAGTATGTACTGCCTCCACTTTTCACTTGCTTTTAATGGCAAACCGGTACTAATGATATCGTCACTATTGACCGTAGTACAAAAAGTGTACTTCTCGGATTATATATATCTACGACTATAAGTAGCTATCCTGCCTGGCACAATGATTCTCCCAGCGGGATATTCCACCAAATGACAATGCTCCTAGGTATAAGTAACTTCTTTCTTCATAGATTTAAAATATATGTGCCACAATGACCACAAAAGGTGTATGTTACACTTACTTAATTAAAAAATCTTAAACGAGAACAAATCCGCATGAACATAGCCATGTATAAGTAATTACCGTCACAGCCTATCCAAAGTCCACCGCTGAATATAGCTCTCCATCATAGATTGCCTCATAGGGGGATATTTAACATAGCTTGGCACGCGTTTGACTACATAGTCTATTTTCATTTTAATTAATATTAGGAAGATGTTGCAGCCCATTTTCTGCTTTGTTTCCCTTTGTCTCCTCTTAAGAAACCCACGGGATGATATGGTATAGTGGATATTCTTACATTGTCACTATAAGTAGTGTATGCAAGTTTTATTAACTGAACATATCATTTTATACAAAAACGAATAACGAGATCACACGTATAAGGCCGAAAACGTTAAAACGAGACAAGACTACAAAAACGTCAATATGGTTCAGCGAACTGAGCGCGTGTAGCGTAGGCGAAGCACACTGTGTCGTGTTGATGTAACAGCGAGATAAGACAAGGCCTAGACCTTAGAGCGCTCTATCTAGCAACTAACTACATCGCATTAAGAATATAAAATACTAGCTGATACCCGTGACTTCGTCCGCGTTGCTCGATATGTTAACAAAGAAAACACACATCACTGAACACGTAGTGCTTATAAAAATCGTTGTTTCTTAACACTTTAATAACTTTATATTAAATGAAGATATCGCAATATTATTTTAGTTCAAGTGTCCAGGAAATACAACTTAGAAAACCTAATTGAAATCTACCCAGTATTTTGCGCGCACAACTTCAAATTTCTATCATTTTATTTAAAGATAAAACAGCAATAGAAATAATGAAGAATACATTAATGCCCGCTATCTTTAAAATATAGAATTTTTTTTTATAGGATAGGGGGCAAACGAGCATGCGGCTCACCTGATGGTAAGTGACTACCGCAGCCCATGAACAATTGCAACACCAGGGAGGGAATTGCAGAAGCGTTGCCGGCCTTTTAAAAAGGATAAAACTGCACCTTCATATAATTATGATAATAATATATACCTGTTTATAATTTTTTCATAGAAAAAAAAGGTGGCAAACGAGCACACTCTAAAGTGGTAAGTGCATTAGCTTGTAGAGTGTAGGCGCTTCGATTCAAAATCAATATACAGATCTGTATTATGCACGCATCTATGCGTTCCTTTGATTTGACACAGTGTTTCATACAATTCGATGCATTGAGCTGTCGTTCCAGTTAAACAATTTTCAAAGTTTTAAATATAGAATTCGTTCTCACCAAAATCGTCGGCGAGAGAGAATCCAAAATTTTCTTTACTGTGTAATTTACATTGTTTTTAAAGGTACGATATGAAATAATGGAAACGCAGATCGTAATAAGAAACTTTCGCATCTAATTTATGACTGATATAAATATTAAAAAAGTTCACTTTGTTTACGACGTCAATCTAGTGGCAGACAGTGCATATCTCTACATAGTATAAAACAAAGTCGCTTCCCGCCGTCTGCACGCTTAGATCTTTTAAACTATGTACGCAACGGCTTTTGATGTGGTTTTCATCAATAGTATGGTATTGTTCAAGAGGAAGGTTTATATGTAAAACTAGCTGTTCGCTGCGACTTCGCCCGCGTGTTATTTGGAGTTTTAATTTCTTTGCGCGGAACCCTAATTCTTTTTCTAAAATAACAGTTACCTAAGTTACTCCTCGTGACATCTGCTATCTGCCAGTGAAAATTCCATCAAAATCGGTCCAGCCGTTTCAGAGATTAGCCAGAACAAACAGACAGACGGACGTATTTTTGTTTTTAGTACCGCATATACTTTCAGATGCATTTAGTAAAAAGCTGTAATTTTGACATTACAAACAGACACTTCAATTTTATTTATTTGTATGTATAGAGTAAATACATGCATATCATATATCATATAATTATTCTGTCCGTGTGTATGTGACTGAACTCCTCCTTAACGACTGGACCGATTTTTATTAAGTTTTGTGTGTGTCATTAAGTTGATTAAACAACGGTTTAGATCCACAATTGGACCCGGAAGGTGGCGTTGTTGTCGAGATTCAGAAATCTATCGTGCGAAGCCGGGGCGGATCGTTAGTATGTTTTATACTAAGGCCTAATAACTCATACTGCGAAATACAGAGCGAGCCCAACATAATATTTTTACGCAAAACAAAAATGCATCATCACTTCATAAACAGCTAGAAAGGCCTCCGCCAAGATAAGACCTTAAACAATTGTATCTGTTACCGGTATAAGCATTTTTGTCTGCCACAAAAATATAACTTATTCATAAATACTTATACCAGCTGTTCCCCGCGACTTCGCCCGCGTGAAATTTATTACAATTGGATTTCAAGAATTTTAATTTTTCTGCGCGAAACCGCAATTCTTTATCTAAAATAAAAGTAGTCTAAGTTACTACTTATAAAATCAGCTATCTGCCAGTGAAAGTCCCGTCAATTCGGTCCAATCTGACAGACAGACAGACAGACAGACAGACAAAAATTATAAACATTGTCGTTTTGTTATAAATACCGCATATTCTTAAATAAGCATTAATAAAAAGCTGTCATTTTGACATTACAAACAGACACTTCAATTTTATTTATTTGTATAGTTATAGATTTATGAGTTATCCAAAGATTTTTGAAGACACAAGATAATTCAAAAAGAAGAGGGAAGGATTTTTCTGTTTGTAATTCCATCGACGGCCTAAGCTAGCTGGGATGGGCCATAACTCTGATCCGGACCGCGTGGTAAACGCGTGCATTTACATTTTTCTTCGAAACCAATTCTATTACGCCTCCCTTTTTGTGGACGCGCGGCCATGTTTTACAATTCATGTAATGCACCTCTATTACGACACGAACGACAAAAAATTAAAATATCCATGGATTCGAGATACGTGTCTGACTGAGGAATACCGCTTGATGGTCTATTACTCTGAAGATGAAGCAGGAATATCAAGTGTAAACAGTCTATTGACAACATACAGTTATTATGTGAAGTTGTAGAATTTAATGTGGTCTGTTCTACTTCACGACATATACGAACATTTGTGTGAAATAGTTTTTAAAGGAGTTTTGAAAAACGGTCGAAATTCCTTTTTTTTTTTTAATGAAATGACAAACGAAGTTACGTCTCACCTGGTAGTAAGTGGCTACTGCAGCCCAAGAACAAATAAAACCAACTTCAAACGAAGAAAGCTACAGGTGCGCTGTCACTTCTAAGAACTAAGATATAATTTAAAACTAAAAATTTTGTACAACTGACTTCAATATAAATTATTAACAATAACTGAAAAACTATTGGTCAGACCTTGATCAAATGTATATGGGACCACATGAGAAGCACCAGCTTTCAAATAAAAAAAGGATCATCGAAATAGGTTCACCCAGAAAAAGTCACACATAAAAAAATAAAAAAACATACAGTCGAATTGAGAACCGTCTCCTTCTTGAAGTCGGTAGAAAATATACCTCACAGCCGGTAATTACACTACCAACCAAAACCATATCTTTTGTATCGACAGGATTTGCCATTTATTATTCCCGCGCCTAGCATAACGTTAATCAAAAGTAATATTCAAAATGATCAATATTCTTCGACTTTCACCTAATTCGGATTTGCCGCTGTCCAGTGGTTCACAACACAAAAGCGAGTTTTTGGAACGAAGTTCTTTAACGGACGGTACGAATTTGGCGGATAGGGGCTAGGCGAGAAAAAGTGTAAGATTTTTCCGTCACTACCCCTTCTGACGTAGTGTAGACGGCCTAGGCGGCTACAAGAAAGAGAGATGGAATAATATCCATCTCCCTCGTACTTTTTCTTATCTTGCCATGAAAGAAATAGTATTGTATTTTAAATGACGCTTCGTTTTAATAGACGCTAGCAATTCATTTATTTGTATTTGTTAATCAATAATATAACACGTTTATAAATAATAATATACTACGAAAGGAACTTCGTTCCAACCGAGTGTTCCATGATACTCACGCATGTTCTTTTTTCTCGTCATTGCCCTTAGAAAAAATGATCGATTACAAAAACATTGACATCTATTTTGCAAAAACGATCATTCAATATTATTATTGAAAGATATAAGTCGTATTCATTTTTAAAAACTGTTCAAACTTTAAAGTTAATCTTTATTTGCTCTAGAATTGATCGAAAAACTTGTGGCTCAATGAGTTTAAGCCATCCCTGCTACATTTACAAAGCTCCTTAATATAATAAAAATGCCACTACATACGTTAAGAGGCCATTTAAATAAATAATCTGAATGATTAACTCTTGAGCTTGCTTCATAGACGCTTATAAATCAAACCCATTTTTATTACGTTAGTATTTATTATGACAGAACCATATTATATTTGACCATTGTTGTCATAACCGTTTTTTATAATTAAGAAAAAAACGGATGCTTTTGTTCTAACCAACTTTAAAGAAGGATGAGGTTTCCAATTGGACTGCGTTTTGTTATTTGAGTTTTTGTAAGTGTTACACGATATCTTCAATAATTACATTTCTTCTTTAATAGGCAATACTTCAAGGGTGGTCCAATTTAAATTTCAAGTAAAAATTCCACCCCTCCGGGTGGTAAAAATAGAGGTGAAATTTTTATGATAAGTGTTTATAGACATTCCCGACGTTATCTTGAGCTTATGTTATATATATATATATATATAGGTCGGTCTGTAGTCGGTGCTAAGACATTGTACGAAGAATTAACGCACCCGAATTTAAGAGACCATTAAGAGGAAATAATTATTTTATTTTTCAACCAATTTAAAAAAGCAGGAGATTCTTAATTTGACTGTATTTTTTTATGTGTGCTACCTCAGAAGATTTTTCGGGGTGAACCGATTTTGATGATTCTTTTTTTTATCTGAAAACTGGTGCTTCTCATGTGGTCTCATATACATTTGATCAAGATATGACCAGTAGTTTCTGAGTTATCCTTAATAATGCGTATTTAATTGACTTCGACTACACTGATGATGTTCTCATTTTATTCATAGATAGCATAAGGCTAACTCTTAATCAGGCTCTGGGTATCGTGCTTTCTTCCTTACGGCACATAATAATATATATTGTGTATAGTGTTCTCTGTCACGCTCTACTTTAACATAAAATAATTTTTTACCGACTTCAAAAAGGAGACAGTATTCAATTCGACTGTATGCTTTGTTTTTTTCTTTTTTTATGTGTGTTACCTCATAACTTTTTTCTAGGCGAATCGATTTCGATTAATCATTTTTTTATTTGAAAGCTGGTGCTTCTCATGTGGTCCCACATAAATTTGACCAAGGTCTGACCAATAATTTTTAGTTATTCTTAATAATTTATATTGAAGTCGGTTGTAAAAAATTTTTAATTTTATATTATCACTTATTATAATCCAGTGCTTGACTACAATTCTACATGTTGGAACGTGGTGATAAAGCCCTACATCAGAGATTTCTAAAGTGGGTTTCGCGAAAAGTTACCAGGGTTCCGAGAAATCATTTATTTTGCTTATTAAATAATTTCACACTGTGCAAATATTATTTTGAATAGGCGCAAACGTGATGAAAAGAACAGAAGAACCCATTACTGTTATATAGATAGATACATAGGCAGTTAGCGAGAATTATATTATAATATTTCAATTGCACTGTCTTGATAAGAAATCATATTATGAAAGTATATACTTGCATTTTTCAAATATTGATCTATTAACTTCACCACAATTACAATTTCGCAAGAACGTTTTTAAGAAAGTTGGTAGACATTCAAGAGTATCTTAAAATATTTTACAAGATTTTGGATACAATTTTTTCCTTTTGTCTCATTTTGGTTTTTATGTTACTGACTACTGAGTACTGTCAATTTTATTTTATTTTCCCTTTTTCACTTAAACTCTGTTTACTGTGCATTTATTGTTTACTGTTACCAATTTAATATTACTCTGTGAATAACGGCGCTGGATACATAATGACTAATATTATTTATAAAATGTTATTTGGTTTAAGCATTATTATGTAATTGTTTGTTGTCCTGAATAAATTAAAAAAGTGGCCTTCCATAAAATAAACGATTTTTGGTGAGTGTATTATTATCTTAAAAGTTTGGGATCATTCACTAAATAGAAGCTATGCCTACCTGATATTATTTGGTAGCACTTGATTCTAATTTTTGCCCGTTAAAGTGGACCAAATGGTTTAGTGATCAATGATTTGTAGGACATAGGTTTATTTTTTTTCTTTTAAAAAAAACTTTACCCCCACACTAGGATTTTCTCCTGTATCGTGAAGGCAGTTTACAAACATAAATTGCACAAGGACAAACATCTAACCCGGAACAATTATTTGCAGGCCATACAAATACTTGTTTCGTGCGGGATTCGAACCCGCGGCACCCAGCGCAGCAACTCATTGCTAAGCCACTGCGCTACAGAGCCGTTTGGTCAAGCCGCTGCCAATAAATGTGTAAACGTTTTGTTTTACCTATGGGCGCTCTTGTCTCAAATAGACACGTCAACCCCATCATGCTCGAATCTAACTGATACACAATTAAAATATCTAAATATTATAACAGTAAGTAGGTAAACAGGTTGGCGCTTCGGAGAGATGTTGCATCCCTTTGCATTTTCTTTCGCATTTACCACGGGTAGTGCTCAAAGCAATTGTTCGGATTAATCCCAGCCGCCAAATTTCACGAACGCACATCGCGGCAGAACTCCCGATACCATCCACACCATCTGGATGATTGGCGGTCCATCACTGTGCGATTTAGACGATGTTTTCTTCCTCGCACAACTTCCTTGTGCAATCGATTACCATTAGCGATTTTTTCGGACCGATAAGACTTAAGGACCTTCAAGAAAAGAGCCTACTCCTTTTTAAAAGGCTGGCAACGCATCAGCAATTCCCCTGGTTCCCCTGGTGTTGCAGTTGTTCATGGGCGGCGGTAGTCACTTACCATCAGGTGAGCCGCATGCTCGTTTGCCCCCTCTCCTATAAAAAAAACATTTTGTAGCATCCGACATTGGTTATGCTGAGACCGTTCAATAAACTCCTGTGTCGTACGTTATTATTACGCGACTGCCCCAGAAGAAAAGTAATGTTTTTGAGTGTATGTATGTGTCTATTTTTTGGCACGCTCTGTATCCTAAATGACTTAATGGATCTTAATATATGGGCTATCATTATAATCGTCTCAGTTGTAGAATTGATAAAGGATATAAAACTTTTCTCTTTTCAAGTAATCTTAACGGTCGTCGGTTTTATTTAATTAACCTTTGGACTTAAACTTTCATAAATGTTTGCATCAACAACTCTTTCTTTCTCGGTGCTATGTGCAAAAACAATTTACTGCATCGTATATGGGTTATATTAGAACGAGTCAGTGTGTGCGTGCGTGTGCGTGTGTGTGTTCGGGCGTGCGTGCGTGCCTGCGTGCGTCCGTGCGTGTGTGTGTGTGTGTGTGTGTGTGTGTGTGTGTGTGTAAATGTTTACTTGCGACACAACACTAGGACAGTAAATTACTGTGGTGAATCGATCATGACAACATTATCACAGCTCGAAGTTAGCAGTGGTGCAGTTCGATTTGACACACGACGTTTTCAGGCCAGTCATAATTTACAAATTACGTCTAATATATACATAAAATGTAAGTCGCCTTCCGCCGCCGATACTAAAAGCATCGTTCTAAACCAAATTTCGTGTAGATTTTTTGTAACCAAATGTAAAGGACCCTTGGCCGATAACAGCCCTAAACTGTTTAATCTGGAAACACATGGTGTTAGAAAAAAAATCAGGTAGAGACAAGAGCGCTAATGTGTGAAACTGGCAATAGAAAAAAAGTTAACATGTGGCGTTTAAGGATTAAGGGCAGAGGCAACGATCTTTTTTAATATCGTAACATAACAAATGCTTTAGAAAGATAGAATGCACTAGCTTTGATATAATGTAAGTGGATAAAATTCTGTTACTCGATTCGGATTAAAAAAAAATTATAAAATAAGAATGTAGTTGATTGAAAATATTTTCCAATATTAATACTTTGTCTTTATACCTAATACAAAAACATAAATTAATTGTTTTCGTGTCTGGGCATTTAGTCATTTCATAGATCATAACGTCCTTTCCGTCTTTTGTTAAACGTTACTACAATTTTTTCTCGTTGAAGCGTTTTACAAAAAATTGTACAATAACAAATATTTGACAGTTATTTGTAGGCGATACAAATACTTGGTTCAGGATTCGGGATTCGTAAAGCCAAAGTCGACCAAGTTTTTAGACGCAAGATAGTAATTTTTTTAATGACGTCTTCGGTCACAACAACCACTAACCATCAGGTGTACTGTATTTACTTATTCTATAAAATAAATTATGTACTATGTAAATATGTACTTATTCTATAAAATAAACTCTGGTGTCTATATATCTACTAATTTATTTCATTGTTCCTTACGCCGTTTTACAACGTAATAAGTAATAATAATAATAAATTATTTATTTCAGATAGTTAAAATCCATATGTGGGTTAGTAACACAATAATAATAACAACAATTATAATGACAAGGGTAAGTAACAAAACAATGGTTTGCTTAAAATCTAGGAAAATAAAATAAATACACTGTGCCGATCAGTGAATTAAAAAATAATTTTAACCATTATAATTGTTCTCTATAACTGTTTTATTATTTTAAGTTGTTATCAAGAAAATACTACTGTTCATCTCCTGATTCAGCTTCCCTGAGTCGCATTTACACCGCTACCACAAGGTTATAATTATTTATTACTAAGCCGTCGTAAGATACCAAAAGAATTTGATTTGCAATATTTAAAGTTTTTACATGCAGTTCACATATGTATGTATAATAAAACGGATCGTAACGAAGACTGCAACGTTTATCTAATAAAGGAATCGGGCAATAGTTGACAATATAGTGAGGCAGAAAGAAACAATGAATTAAAATTTAACAGATAATAATAGATCGAGTTCAACTAGTAGGTAACGGTCTAATTATAAATTACGATATACATACACACGTCACTGTTCTAATATACACGTTTCAATCTGAGATGAAGCAATTGTTATCTAGTACGCAGTGTTTGATCACGCTCGATGAGAGATATCGATTGTTAATTTGACCAATTACATGATAGATGAACACTTCAAAAATATCACGGTAAATGGGAGAGATGATATCCTTGGAAAATATACTGAATGTAACATAGTAAAGTTATATTTTTTAATTTCTTTGAATCTAGACAACATATAATAACTTAATACGTCAGCATAATTTTAAAAAGGTTATTCGTTTTTTAGCACCTTTTTAAAAATGGTTAATTAAAAAAAATATTAATACATAATATTATTTTCTGCAGTTCTGTTTTCTTTTTATATATCACTCTTACGAACATGATAAACACACTAAGATTATATATAATGCAAGCTTACAGCAAAATACAAAATAACAAATATTTTAAAAAACCGGCCAAGTGCGAGTCGGACTCGCGCATGAAGTGTTCCGTACCATCGTACAAGATTTAATAACATGTCATGCAAAAAACACGTTTCTAGCAGGAGAGCCCCCTTTAATTTTTATTATTTGTTGTTATAGCGGAAACAGAAATACACTTCTGTGAAAATTTCAACTGTCTACCTATTGCGGATCGTGAGATACAGACAGGCAGACAGACAGACGGACGGACGGACAGCGGAGGCTTAGTAATAGGGTCCCGTTAGTTTCCCTTCGGGTACGGTACCCTAAAAAGTAAGAACCAAAGTAAAAACCAAAGAAGTAAAAATAATTTTATCATCGAAATAGGTTGACGTGGTAAAATATTATTCGCTCATACGAGTATGTAACGCAAGATGCCTTTGAAAACTGCCGAATTTGATAATTTTTTCATCAGATCTTAACAAATTTGTGTATGTCCCCTTTATAACATGGTAAAGAATTTGCTCCTTTTTTTAAAATCTCTAATTAAGAAGTCTAAGAGAGAATAAAGCTCTTTAAGAGACATTTCTAAGAAATAACAGTTTCAAATTTCAATACTTTGCCCATTTATACAAAGTTTGAAGCAAAGCGAAATTAATCAACCCTCGAACTACTCGTATTTTAACTAATTTTCATCTAGACATATTATTTAATGAGTATTTAACACGCCAGGGTAATGGAGGCGCTTTGGCTACATTTGCTTTGTAAATCTTTCATATCTAACAAAACGTAAGATTTTACTATAATAAATGATTTTATAAAAAAAAATTGTATTTCAAAAAATGTTAGAGATAAGAACCAAAAATTTTATGTTAACTTGCAAGAAAGACTATTTCACATTTATGACGTTTTGAAGATATTCCAAATAAAAAAAAGAAAATTTCCAACCATATCATGGCATTGAAACTATCACAGCGACCGTGACGGTCGTCTGTCTGCCAAAATTAAAATCCATTAAAATTATTAAATTTATAATTAGTTTGCGAGCGTTCTCACTTAAACTTTTTTTTTTTTTTTTTTTTTTTTTTTTTTATAGGATCGGGTGACAAACGAGCACACAGTCCACCTGATGGTAAGTGGTTACTGTGACCCATAGACATCTACATCTATCCTCAATAAAGACTCAAGATGCAGATGCGTTGTCACCCGTGAGGACTAAGATGGAATGCCTCTTTGCCAGTAAAAAGGGTCTCCGGTTCTCTACACTCACCATACGAAACACAGCAGCGATAAGCTGCTATTTTACGCTGGTTTTCTGTGAGAGCGTGGTCCTTCCCCGGTCGAGCCGACCCATTCATGCTACAACCATAATATAACTGCAGCATGGCTCTACCACGTATAAAAAACTTAGCAGTATTTAATCGTAGATCAAAAGTACTCGAATTTAAGTCCAAATTACTTGAATTAAGAATTTCATAAGTTTATATTGAAGAATTTCACCGAACCATTTTTAAATTAAACGAAAATTTTCATATATATATTCCAAACTAAATTTGCAAAAGTTTAATCTTTTATTATTCTTAAATTTAATTTTGAAATTAATTGATAAAAATTAACGTAGTATCAATAATCTATACAAATAAATAAAATTGAAGTGTCTGTTTGTAATGTCAAAATAAACGCTTTTTACTAAATGCATATTAAAATTTATACGGTACTATAACAAAAACGCAATTTTTAAAAAAAAATTCTGTCGGTCTGTTTGTTCCGGCTAATCTCCGAAACGGCTGGACCGATTTCGACGGGACTTTCACTGGCAGATAGCTGAAGTTATAAGGAGTAACTTAGGCTTCTTAAATTTTAGAAAAAGAATTAAGGTTCCGTGCAACATAATTAAAACCCTAAATTACACGCGGGTGAAGTCGCGGGGAACAGTGTTAGTATCGAATATAGAAGGGGCGTCGTTTAGCCGATTTGCATCAGACCCTGAATCATTTTTATGTCACATACACTATAATGTAAGTGATACGCACGATTTAAAATTTAAGAACAGGATAACTAAAATCTAATTTTGCTTTCAAAATGATTTTCATTCTAGCTCTTTAAAATTCACAACCTCTTTAAAAGTCACCTATCTAATATATAAAAATTAATGTTTGTTTGTTAGTTCGTATTTTATTCGCTGCCATACCGTTAAACTGGTTGTTCTAAAATTTTGTCAACTTATTGCTTGCACTTGCATGAAGGTTATAGGCATAGTACAATTAACTAACAGTAGGTGGCGAGCGTATCCTAGCGAAAATTTTATTTGAAAGTACGAGTACTTATATAGCATTGAATTTCAATGAATGTATTATCATCCCTAATTAAACAATATGTAACTGTTCCAAATTTGAAACGATATTTCCACAATTATTTCTTCTGCGGCAGCAACGCGCTGGGTTCCAGCTACTTATAATATATTATAGTAATAAAACATACGGCAATACCGCTGTCAGTGGCACATAAGGTTTAGAAACGAAAGTAAAGTTCAGTTTCGGGGAAGCTAGAACGTAAAATACAATAGATAGATTGTATCCCGACATAGATAGTAGAAGAAACATGTTTAGACACCTACATTTAAAGAAGTATTTGCTATATAAATTAGACTTTTTATCTAATATATAAAAATTCATTTTTGTTTGTCCGTATTTTATGCGCAGCCATACCTTTCATCACATTGCGGTAAAACTTTGTCAACTTATTACTTGCACTTGCGCGAAGGTAAGAGGGTTATATCGTACCAACAAATTTATTTGAAAGTTATAAATTATAGTATATTGTTCAATTTCAATGAATGTATTACATATCATTCCTAATTAAAAAATATAGGTATCTCTTCCAAATTTAAAACGATATTTCCACATTCTTTTTCTGCGGAAGCAACGCGTCGGTTTGTCTACCTAGTCATGTATAAAAACTTATCAACTATAGTTCAATTAATATAAAAACTTACCTTATATTCTCTGGTTTGTGGTCGTCCATCGGCGGCGGCGGCGGCGGTGGTGGTGGTGGTGGAGGGGGCGGCGGCGGTGGCGGTGCGACCATAACGTTAGGCAATGAAACTTGGGGTGCGGGTGGAATCGGAGGCGGCGCGTCCGGTACATCCGAAACGGACGGTGCGGCCGGATCCTCAATGTCCGGTAGTTCTTTCAAATCCAAGTCCGGTAGTTCCGGTACGGCAACCGGGACAACAGGCGATGTAACGGCTGACGGTGCGATGGAACCGTCTGTGGTTACGGAGTATTGGACATCTCCGGCTATGCCCGGCAGGTGGGGAAGGTCGAGGGGCATATCCAACTCCGGCACCTGATGAACATCATAGTATTCTTAATGATAACAGAACTCTGTATCATGCTTAATTATTTTTAATTGGTATTCAAACGCGACCCCTTTTTTAAATTTAGTTTTGCGTCGAAAATTCCACGCTTTGGGGCAGCGCGGCGGATATTTCCTTGCCCTAAAACCCTCTCAGAAATGAGACGAGACCTGGAGGCCCAGCAGTGGGACGTAAATATGCTGCAACTTTAACTATCGAAAATTCATCCTCAAACCCGTACCGCATTTGAAGAAGTTTGGCCACATCATTTTGTAAATTAAAAAAATAAACTTTGGGGTACTGGAATATCAGATAGATATTCTATGTAATTGAGAAATGAATAGATAATAAGGGAGCGTCCATTAATTACGTGAGGTGAATTTGGCAATTTTTCTACCCTACCCCTCCCCCTGGTGAGATGTCGTGAGATATGGCTCGAACCCTTCACCCCCGACCCCAAATCTCACGTGAGATTTTTCAAAATTTGTATTGTTAGTGTAAATACGTTAATCTGTGCTTCACTGAATTGGATTTATATAAAAAAAAAATTCGCCTAATTATTTTTATATAATTTATGAAGTTCGCATAACCGCGATAAATAGTATTGTGTAGGATTTAGCCATATTTTACTTAATTTAAACCATTTTTTTTTAAATATTACACTGTTACTTGCGGAAAAAAAAATATTACGTGACATTTGCCGAGACCATTCCACGTGAGCTTGGGTGACATTCGCACGACCCCCTTCCCCTTAAACACGTAATTAATAGGCGCCCCCTAATGTCTTGCCTTGCTTATTATGGTAACTTAACCTAATACAATTTCAAGTTATTGTAACTTCCTTTTAAGCAAATGATCTTGCTTGTGCCAGGAAGCACCGCTCTTCCATAGCGTGGTTAAACAATAGACTAGATATTGCCATGTAAATAAGGACTAAAATTTAAAATAAATAATCTAGCTATTACAAACTAAGCTTACTATATATGTATGTGTAGTAAGCTTAGTGCGCGCGCGCAGCGTGTATGTATGTTGTGTGTGATTGGTTTCGTCATGTTTTCCTTCACTGTCGAGCATGTGCCTAATAAAACTGCATAAAATGTTTATCTTAAAGCTAACAATATATTGTCTACTTACCATTCCCATGCCTGGCGCGTACATGTACTCGTCGGCTTCCCGCTTCAATATGTTTCTCTTCGCAATGGAAGGCGGTGCCTCTTCCAACGATACTTTATTTTCAACGTTAGTTATAACTCGCGGCACATACACTGGTGTTTTAGTGCTGCTTCGAATGTACGGGCACTCGTCAGTGTTAAATATCAAGAGGTCACCAACGGCTGACACTTGATTTATAACAGATTCTAAATCGTTATCCAATTTAGGTTTCGGGTCCTTAGGATCGGCCACTTTGACATGATAGAAATGCAATTTTTCCTACAACCAATGAACATTTTTAAGTCAACATCAATGAAAATAATGAGCAAATAGTTGTAAACTTTTAAACAATGGGATGGCTACCTGAATCTTTTTTTCGTTTGGCTGCCTTTGAGATTGTCCACTTAGCACAATCTTTTGGGGCTCATGTTGATAGCAATTTAGATCAAAGACAGATTTATAATGTTTATGAACAAGAGATGTTGGGTATTTGGCGCTTGAAAACACTTTAATAGCTTTCTGCATGCCAGTGAGCTTTTCTACTTTTGTTTTTGATATTTCAATCCGTTTTTTGAGATTATCAGTTTTTTCCATGTTCTGTTTGATTCTGAGCGTCACGCGTGTGAACACATCGTCTACTATCCCGTTGAGGTTGTCTAGGGTGTCGGCGATCTGCAGTATTGTCTCTTCCATGCTCAGATCGTTTGGTATCAAATTGACTTTATAGATACCTTCCATTGTTGAGCGTTATGTGAGTGCAAATTGTCTGAAACAAACGACAATCTTATGCAATTACATAAAGAGGGCTGACTATCAAATATTTCTTAGCTGTCATGCAAACTACGTACATTTCTGTTTTTGTATTGGATTAACCTATCCCATGTATATAGATAAAAAGTCTTATGGCAAATTTTAACACAACTTATTCTAATTATAAATTGAAAAGTTTTAAATCTTACCCACTCGACTTCTTTAGATTTACCTAAAATAAATTAATAAGGCACAAGAATTATCACTAGACGACACATCCACTTTCTTGTGTTAAATTATGCATGTCCAATATTTTATATAGCACTCAATAAAGCTAGTTTAGTCCAATATTTACAATTCAGTCACTAAGGAGTCTATTTATATCAGTACTGGGTCACTATACTATAGCAATGATTGACTCAATTCTTATTAGAGTTTAACGTCGGCGCATCGGCGAGTAACGAGTGGAGATTGTCGTTGGCAGGGTCAGTGCTCCACGAGAAGCGACAATAGGCATCGGGCGACATCGTCGGGTCTAATATGGCGGACTCCTCGGCTAATTGTCCCGCAGACAACATGTTATTTAAATGCTTATTTATTACCACATCTCCGGGACTCACGTAACCGTTCGCAGCAGACGGCTTTAAAGGCACTGTGTTTCTTACACTTGATTTAAGACTAGGGATGGCATCCAAAGACTGTAACTGGATGTAGCTACTGTCCGCGCCGGTTTTCACGGGCGGTGGCAAGGTGGGCATCGTCGGCAAGCTCTCCGGCCCAAGCAACTTTGTAGGTGTCGCTCCCAGCTTCGGGATAGTCAACATAGATTTTGGCTGTGCATCTTCGGGTCGCACATACCCTGATGAAGGCGGTGGTTGACCTGGTGCACTCGATGGCGATACACCAGTTGTAAATATTGGTGGTGTTAGACCAGCCATGACGTAGCTGGAGCTTGCAGGTTTATCTGCGGTGTTGAGTGGTAGGTTTTTTAGAGGCGCTGGCGCCGATTGCACATAACCAGTTGCTGGGTTCACTACTGGTTGTACATAGCCACTTGCAGGATCTTTCTTGAAAGCTTTATCGCTATAATATGGAGAATTTTCTCTGAAGCTTTCAATATCATCATTTGGATCTTCTTGATGAGTGTTATTATCGTCATCTTTAATTGTTTCAACTTCCATGTGTAAAGAGGAATTTGATCCATCATCCGATGTTGAAGCTTGCCTGTCTACAGGTCCTCGGGATGAATCCGATAACGCAGTACTGTCTGTATGGTCACTTGCACCACAGTTGTCATTACTCTTCTGTTTAGTATCTGTAGACGATACTGTTGTTTTACTGCTGGGAAGAAGTAACACTTCATCAGAGGATGGTTTTTCATCTTTGTTAGATGGATTCCAACCACCAAATGTGTATTTCGATATATCTTTTTCAGGGATACCTAAGCCATTGGGCAAAACAGGTTTAATATCCTCCATTTTTTTATATTTTTTATATAATTTGATTGAGCAGTATACTATGCCAATGAGTGCAAATACAGTCATCAAAATAAGTGTCATAGCCAAACCATCTCTGCTTCGACAGGCTACAGTACTTGGTTCACTCCATTCACCATAATACACATTGCTACTTTGATCCTTTTGGTTGGTAAGATTCACATTTTCTTTGTCTGCAAGCGCCCCATGATCAGGATCCTCATCACAATTGACGGCTCTAACTTGATAGGTTTCACTAACAACTACTCCTTCACAATGCACTAAGGAAAAAGACAAATCTGTAGCATTCATAATTTCAGGTTCCAAATCATCTTTGATTCTTCTAACTTGATAGTAATCTACAGTACCTCCTGGAATTTCGGGAGGTTCCCACTTAAGAAGGTCTGGGTTATTTTTTACAGTTGGAGCTTTCAACCTACTAGGTGGACCAATTCTTGTCCTCACAAATATACCTTCATGTCTACCAATTTTAGAACATAGGCCTATTGGTACATTGCAAGCCTGAACAGTCCAAGAGTAGTTAGTAAACCCCTGAAGCCCTGTAAGAGTGACTTGCCTTCGGGATGTGTCAGTTCCCGACACCTTATCTACATAGAACTCCTTTCCATAATTATAAATGACATATTTACCAATAATCCCATTCCTATGAAGAGGAGGATCCCAAGATATTACCAAAGAATCATTTTTTACTTCTGATATTGTTATGTTTCTGGGACTTGTTGGAGTGTCCTCCGATGTTGTGATAACAGCTGTAGCATTTTCTATGGTCTTTAAGCCATATGTTGTATTCAAAGCAATAGTAAACTGATAGGTTCTGAATGGAAGCAGGTTTGTTATGTTGATTTCCATCTTAGTGGGATCAGAGATGTACACGGATTGATTCCCCACACTCGCATCACACAGGCTACTTGTTCTGATCACTGGACAGTATGTTATATTATAACCCGTAATGATTCCATCTTGCAACGCACAATCCATTAACCACCTTAGTTTAACAAATGATTTACCAGGAGCATCATATTTCAAATGTACTGGAAATCCATACATTGCAATCCCATCTTTAGAGATATCACATTTGGCCCATATCATTCCACTGGTTTTTGTACCATTATTAGCTGAAATAGCGAACTGGTATCTGTAATCTCTTGGCAGATCAATGACATGATTGCTTTTGTTAGGTTCTAACACTGTGAAATTCAAACGACCATGACATATTTTAGTGGTGTTATGATGACACCAGAACAGTGTATAGTTATCTATTTTATCAATACCAACCCACGACAGTTCATATGTGCCATTTTCATATGCAAGTTTAGTGAATGAAGTGATATCTAATGAATGGGTGTCTCTTGCAGGTGGTATATACAGATGGCTACTGTTAACAGATGGTCCATTCATATTAAGGGACCAAACTGATACTTCCATCGCATCTAAAGACGCAACTTCAAGAAAAACATAGCTTAAGCTTTTATTTTTGTCAGCCAACAAAGTCTGTGTTTTACTTCCTTGTGAAATAAGCACTTTATAAGTAAAATTTGCTCCAGCCTCCTCATATTCCTCCAACTGTTTCCAGTACACATAGATAACTCTTTTGTTATTGTATGTGGCTTGATCAAACCCCCCTGCGGTCATTTCCGGTGGCCGTCCAGGCCTTTCACTAGCTGTATAAAATACTATATAACTGAATTCTGACCAAAATTCTTCACTTACAGCTTTCCTTGATTTGATATATATACGCACTTCATACTGCATATGAGCATAAGGCAAGTTGGTTAATTGGAATCTATATGTTTTGTTGTTAGGTGGCAGAAATGAAGCATCAACACTGTGGAAGTAGGCAGTATTATCAATTTTAGCTATTTGATATTCAATTCTATGTTCCACTCCACATGGCAACAAATCCACAACATTGTTGGGGATACTCCATTGCAAAACAACACTATGTGTACCATTACTTAGTACTTTTAAGTCTGCTGGAGGGTCAGGTTTCACTACTGAAAAATGATCCACAGTGAAATTTTGTTCATTACAGCCAAATACATTACAGGACTTTAGATTGAAATAAAATTCTTCCTCTTGCTGTCTATACCGAGGCTGGCTACTGGTGTTCCAAGTACAATACCTAGTATTTTCAATTTTCTTAGCAATACAAGGCTGCACAGAGTTTCCATTTATTAAAAATGTTAAAGAATAATTAATGTTACTATATGAATCTGGTGAAGTCCATGAACAGTTTAAAACCTCAAGATTTTTAGAGAGACAACTAAAGTCAGTTATGTTTTCTGGAGGCGAATCAACTAGTACACGATTGGTACAAATTTTTTTAGTTTTCTTGTTCTTACAATAGTAAGTATTTACTTGCTTTTCAGGCTTGTCAATATACAGTCTCCTTGTTGTGCTGTTAACGATTGTAGAAGGAAAAGGTTTTCCAGCTAATGTAAATTCGATGTCTTCTGAGGAATAATTTTCAGCAACGCAAAATATTTCCAATGGTTCACCATAAAGAACACTGACGTCACCTTGAGGGTATACGGCAACTGTGATGTCCACTCCTAGGCATTTCGAAAATATACAAGGCAAACTCAGAAAACACTTCACCAAAATGCACCAAATCCATGATCGAAACAGTGGTCCCTTCCTCGAACGGCATTTCGTTTTGTTAAAACGAGTATCTAAACAATTATTTGCCATAACTAATATTGTCCTAAATGTTTCTCGTTTGCCACAACATTACGAATTAGTGTGTTTGCCGTTGCTTTAAGTTAACTGCTAAAAACGATAAACATATTCCTTGTGTTTTTATTTCACGAGCTAAATGGCGCACTGTAGTCCCGACACGATGACACAAGGCTGACTGACTAAACTCAAGTACTTCACAACACACTTATTTATCTATCGGCACTATTACCGTAGGAATGAATACATGTTTGTAAAACACTTTAAATTACGCGACTGGAGTCCAGATGAACGTATGAAAAATTAATACGCCTATAAATAGCGTAAGTACTTACATAAAATAGAAAGAAAAACTTTGGAATAGATATTTCTGAGTAGCACGAACTTCACTCCGTTGATCCGTCGAAAACAAATCAATACCTAAGTTAAAAAAAATCTCAATGTTGCCTTCATATAAAAAATCACAGACAAGGTAGAAACTTATAATACTAAGCGCGTTATGCTTTAAATTTTTAATAAAAATTCGCAATAGTTTTCAGATACACAATAATATGTTAAGTAGTAGTCATTCAAATTATTACAATTTCAATTTGTGCGACAAGAGGTAGTACTTTTCTCTCGCAAAGGCCGAATGAAGCAATTCAGCAAGGAAAGAGGAACCGCAGTTGGTTTTCCCGGTGAGTAGGACAGTATAATAATTTTAGTCTTTAATTTGTTATCTTTAAAATATAAATATTGTAGTGTTATTGAAAATATTTAAAAGTACAACAATATTTTAATCTTGTTGAACAAATTATATAAACTTTTAACAAATTATATAAAATTCAACGACTTTTTAGTAGTTTTTTTCTAAGTAGGCTTGCTTAGATTTATACAGAGAAAACTTTGTTTAATAAAACCCTTTGTAACAAAACCCTTTTTATATATGAGAGGGGGCAAACGAGCATGCGGCTCACCTGATGATAAGTGACTACTGCCACCCATGAACAAACACAACGCCAGGGGAATTGCAGATGCGTTGCCAGCCTTTTAAAAAGAAGTAGGCTCTTTTCTTGAAGGTCCCTACGTCGTGTCGGTCCGGAAAAGTCGCTGGTTGTAGTTGCTTCCACAAGGAAGTTGGTTTTCATGAATGAATTCACAAACCGGTACATTCCATCACCCTTTATGACGTATGGTACGCTCTCTTTAGCGAACCTGGCTATTTTAGACGCAAAACAACTTTAACTATAGTAAGCCTGATGTTAAAACTAATGGCATCGGGATTCTCTGATGTCATAGAAAGTTCCAGGGACTTGACTATCATGTGTACTTCTTTTGTTTATTGAGGTTATTGCCTACCATTCAATACAATGTTAGTAGAGGCCGAAACATGGTTTATCATATCGGTTAGTATGAATCTGAAATCCATTCGGTAAACAGGACTAGCTGTAACAAAAAGATTTTGTTTCTAGATCAAAAAGATGTTTTGATTTGTGCAATAAATAAAGATAAAAAGTGATATTGGACGGCAGGACTCACTCCGTGCACTGCATCCACCATTCGGGAGTGCAAGAAGAAGGTCTTGCAAGCCGTAGAGGAAGGTAGCTCTAGTAAAAGATACGATAGCCAATGTTTGAAGACCTATACTCAACCAAATCCAAAAAATACCTTTTGACAGTTGTCAGACTTATTTTAACTTTTAACTCTCTCTATCGCACGATACGGGTCGGGGGGCATGGGGCATATTGTAGTGATGTTAGGGGAGTTGGAGCCGTGGTAGCTCAGATGGTTAGCGCTCGCTATAAGTTTCACAGTAGGTACGCGAGAAACCCGGGTTCGATCCCCACCGGCACCAATGAAATTGTTAATTGCAATTTTAAGTGCTGATTTACCACGTGTTCGGCGGTGAAGAAAAACATCGTGAGGAAACCTGCATGTCTGACAAATAAGAAAAAAAATATATATTTCGAAGACATGTGAAGTTCGCCAACACGCATTGGGGCAGCGCGGCGGACCTTTCCTTGCGCTAAAACCCTCTCAGAAATGAGAGGAGGCCTGTGCCCAGCAGTGGGACGTGTATATAGGCTGTAACTTTTAGAGGTGTTATCGATATTATTATCGCCTAGGGAGAAGAAAATAATATCGATAACCTAGAAAGATAATACGTCTCATGAAAAAGTTAATGTCTGTGACTATTCAGTGTTTATCGATTATTTAGTTATTAATTTAGTCTTTATTGAATAAGGACATTAAATTAAAAATATTTCGAGTTTAGAATAAAGTAGGTAGGCAAATAAATAAAAAGTAACAACTTGAAGAAATTATTATTGTTTATTATTACATATTACTTTATATATATTACACTTTTTCTCGAACTGCCATTTCTCTAGGAACTCAAGGGTCAATCATTTCTGGTAATAAACATTAAAAATGAAATGAGTAAAGTCTTGGCTGCATTTTTGCTGCCCAAAAGTGATTATAGTATTTATTTTTTTCCTACGGCGAACCACATGGTTTATTAAATTAAGTACGAAAACATGAAAAGGTTGTGTCCATACTACGAAAACACAAAATTGCCTACCAGTGATATGAAATTACCCCTGGACCTGATAATAGTAATCATGGATTCTTTTTTTTCGTCCTTCTCGTATCAAACAAAATTTGATCTGTTTTTAGTTATGGCCTCCAAATGTAGCATATTAGAATCAGAAATAAGACATTTTCATTTAGAGAATCATGTCCAATAAGCCCATCGGGAGTTGTCCCTAAATAATAATCTTCGGAATCAATAAACAGTCCACACTCCCAAACTTTTAGATTATGTTTCATAATCTTGATTCTTTGCAAAATGTTAAATTAATGAAATTGCAATCGAAATATTTTTTTATTTGCTAAATGATTTATTTCTACAATTCTTCACCCATACAACTTATTTGACTAAATCTTGACTAACGCGAAGACGGTGATGTATTATATATATATATATATAAAATATTTACATGACTTATCATTATTGTATTCTTTTTGATTCTCTTTGTCAGATTCGATTACTTCGCCAACTGAAGTACATCGTCCTTGCACATTACTGTCTGGTAATTATTTGTCTATCTCGGAGTCACTGAAAAATAAATAGAAGCATAATAGTTTAAATTATATTTTATGGCTAACGCGGGCGAAGTCGTGGGTGAAAAGCTAGTTTACCTATATAATTCGGTTCATTGTTTAAATTTCTGTGAGAACGTAGTCGTTCCCCGGTCGAGCCGACCCACTCGTGCTACAACTATACTACTAATATAGCTGCAGCATGGCTATACCACGTATAAAAATTTTACCAATCAAATCTTTGTATCTCGAAAATTTTAGCATTTTCCTTGGAATCATCGGAATTCCACAGTAACAATGATACGAACAACTTCTTCTAACGGACTAATATTATTACTGGACAAGTGGTAAAATTAAAAATTTTGTACAACCGATTTCAATAAAACTCAATTACAACATAATATATATAATGGTTGAAATGATTTCCATAAAATTTGTATGAGACCAACTGTGAACAAGAAAAGAATAGGAATAAAATAAAACAAATATACATACAGCCGAATATTCCCCCTTTGTTTTTGAAGTCAAATCAACATGTGTGTGTAATGAATTTATAAAAGTAGGCGAAGGTTATACGAGCTTTATGATGAAAGATCATATAATAGTAGTGTTATATTTAGAGATTATGTAAAAACATATTCTAAAATATTTAAAAAAGTGTGCTCCACTGCTAAGGCTTTTATAAAAAAAAAATATTTCGTGATCTTCCCAAGGCCTTCGACTGTGTTCACTATGAGACATTAATCAGGAAGCTACAGTACTATGGTGTCAAGAACACAGCGCTTAAACTTATTATTTCATATTTAAGTAATAGAAACCAGAAGGTTATTATCAGTGGTAAAAGTTCGTCCGGGTCACCTGTACTAATGGGTGTTCCTCAGGGCTCAATTCTCGGCCCATTCCTGTTTCTGGTGTATATTAATGACTTACCTCACCTTGTAGGGGATAGTCATGATATAGTATTATTTGCTGATGATACTTCCTTGATTTTTAAACTTAAACGTCAATCATTTAAATGTGACGAAGTGAATAATGCTATATCAAAATTAGTGCATTGGTTTAACGTTAATAATCTGCATTTGAACGGAAATAAAACTAATTGTGTTAAATTTACAACAACGAATGTTCAAAATCTGAATACCAATGTGTTTTTAAATGGGGAGGAATTGAGCCCTGTTGTATCTACAGTTTTTCTTGGCATCACTCTTGACGCAAAGCTTCAGTGGGGCCCCCATATATCCAAATTAGCAAGCAGACTAAGTTCTGCAGCCTATGCTGAAAAAAAGATTAGAGGTCTCACTAGTGTCGAGACAGCTAGATTAGTTTATTTTAGTTATTTCCATAGCATGTCTTATGGAATTTTGCTATGGGGAAATGCGACTGATTCAGAAACTATTTTTGTTTTACAGAAGAGGGCCATTAGAGCTATTTACAATCTAAAACCGAGAGTCTCTTAGAGATAAATTTAAAGAAATAAATATATTAACTTTGGCCTCTCAGTATATTTACGAAAATTTAATGTATGTTCACAAAAACAAAGATAGTTTTAGTAAAAAAAAAAGATATACATTCTGTAAACACTAAGAACAAACACAAGCTAGTGCCAGTTTCTCGACTCCACAGAGTCAGTAATTCATTCTTGGGGTAATGTATACGCTATTACAACAAGGTCCCGGAAAGTGTACAGGTTCTCTCTATTACCAAGTTTAAATGTTTTATTAAACTGAAACTGTATAAAAAGGGTTATTATAGTATAAATGAATACATGGTTGATAATAACCCCTGGGAATGAGGTGGTCGCTTCCAAGCAGTTTCTAAAATAAATTTTGTAAATAGTTCGTAATCATTTATATTGTAAAATTTATTTTTAAAAAAAAGTCCCGCTGGGTTTCTTGCTGGTTCTTCCCAAGACAGAGGCGGTTTTTTTTCGAACCAGTGGTAAAGCAAAAAATGACTTTCAATGAGAATTACACATGTAATGTATATTGAATAAAAAATTATTCTATTCTATTCTATTCATCAGCTATCCCATACTTTTATATTTTGTGGAATAAATTTCGGTCTATCTCCTACCAGAAAACCAATATACATACAATAGTATGTAAGGTGGTAAGGTATGCAATAAAAGTAAATATAATTTATTTATAAGTAAGTAAGTAAGTAAGTACGCCTACTTACCTGTTGAGCACAGAGCTGTTGATTTTAGAAGTTAGTTGCCCGTCCTTTCGATTTACGAAGCAAATTGCATTTTTTTAGTTTTGTCTCTAATCTTTCTCTTCTATTCTAAAATGTTAAAATTATTTTAGTTGAACGAATGTAATACTCACATAGTATATAGGTAGATACTTACATAAAAAAATAACAGCCCACTTCTATAAGGTATATATAATAAGTCCCCACGTCTACATAGACTATACAATATAATAAAATTGCAAAGTAACACAAACAAATCCATTATGTAACTTGTCGTAAATGTACGCAAATATGGCTATGAATGGATGAACGCTCCTGCTGCTGGTATCGTAGTGTGCGTAAGAATTAGTGTAATATGTTGTATTTCTGTTGTTCACGCCCGGAGCCCGGCAGGAGGCAGAACGTGCGTTATGAAACAGATAGCATTTTTGAAAATACCTACTCGCGCCGCGTATCGGCACTTCACAATCCTCTTAATCATATTTCAATAATTACGGTAATGGTGTTTGGGATCTATATTCACTAATTAATCAATACATGTAAAATATAGTCTCCACACCACGTTTGTATGGCTGTACACTATATTTTGCCGGAACCACTAAAAGAATTTTCCATTAGTTTTAAACTACCTATAAATGTTGAATGTACCACCTACAACTTTGTTTTATAGTATTAATTATTGAACAGTGCAGTGCTTTCACTTATAATACCAGTGAAAACTACTAGACAATCGCTTTTAGTTTGTTTTTAGGTTACTGTGATTTTCATATTTTAATTTTTAATTTATCACTATTCCCGTTAGATGCGGTAAAACTAATAGAAGTATTGTAGTCTAAAGATACACAGGGATAAATCGACATGCATTTCATCAAGTATATAAATTGAAATAAACAAATAATTATTTTTTATATTTTACCGATTATTTGAATATTTTTAATGATTAGTCGCATAAAAATGAATTTTAGTAATCCAAACCACAGAACACTAATACCCTTAGGCGGGATCCAAACACTACGCTTAGGTACATAACGACATATCATTGAAATAACGTCAATCAAAAAAGCTGACTCTAGTTAAATTTTTTACATTTTGCTTTTTTGGAACGATTCTAACTTAAATCAGCAATCACTGGGTCCAAAGAGAATATAATCACTACGTTTACTGGGTCTATTTACTGAATAGCTGGGTATAACAGACTTCAAGACCTCCGAAGAATGGTTCTGAAAATGTATAAGGCGTCACGATATAAACTACGGCCATATGAGTGGAGAAGCCCGTGATGTCAATATAAACATCACAAACGGATGGCTTCAGAAGATTGCTTGGAAACTAGCATTCTTTACAAAGTGAAGCCAGTTATAAAGAAGTTTAAAACTAAAAAGTGCTTGGGTGGCAAACTCTCCAAAGAACATATTACGGCGCTGGTGGCCAACATGAGTGGCACAGAAAAATAAAAGAAAATTAATGGTGATTGATAATTCAAAAAACCCACAGCTTTTCAAGAACACTAAATGGTAGCTGGTCACTTATAGTGCAAACACGTCTGCATGGATAACATCGCATCCTTTTGAAAAAGAAGTACGAAGGTGTGATGCAGCAGATCTATAAGGTAGGAAAATTTTACTTTTTGTTCTCAAGTTGCTGTCAAAATCTTCCAAGGGCTGCACAATGTGACGCATCAACATATTGTGAAGCAGTGAAATTCTATATATTCAAAATAAAAAACACAAGGCTGTATGGCATAGTTCCTTTGCCTGCTCTCTCGAGTGAATAATAAAAACAACAACAACAACAACAATCAACTGTCAAAATATCAAGTGTCAACTTTTTATTTTCATAATCCATTGTTTACATAATTTTATGATTTTACAATGAAATAAAACCGTATAATTAATATTACCAAATATGTGAATTGAGTGTTTTATAATGGATTATGATAATAAGCAGGACATACTGGGATTTTCAACGAAGGAAGCTTTAATTAAGTTACGAAATGATATTCAATCTGTTATTGATGAACATAAAAAGAAAAATCTTAAAGGGTATAAAATAGCTCTTTTACTTTTCATAGGCCTGATTTTCCAATCGTTAGATAAAAGTTGTCCGTCGAATAAATTATAACCTGACTGAATGTAAAAGTGAAACAATTGCACTATTTTATATAAACAGTAGTAAGTTTGTTGATGTTATATCTTATCCTGTGAATAACTTTTATCTGATGATTGAAAATCGGCCATAAAACTAAAGAAATACAATGTCACTTTTGACTTATGTCACTGTTTTATGTACGTTTTCAGATATGGGTTTGTTCGAAATATTGTATCGTTTTCATCAGAAAAAGTGCTCTTGTCTGGAGTGGCATACACAATCATTCTTGTTTATATTGTGTCTTTAATTTTGACATATTTAATTGGAGAAACGTTACTTGCACAATCATATTTACTATGGGAAGCTCTATTTCTTTTTGTAGTTTTGGTTATAAACTTCCTAGTTGCATTTAATGAAGAATGCATTCATAGAAATGAAATTACACTACGGGTCAAAAAGGTTCTTAGTAAGTATTAAATTTTAATTTGTATACATCAGATTTGGTTTATATATAGATATATTTAAATTATTTTTTTAGAAACCTTAAATGAGGCTATAGATAAGGCGGTATGGAGGGAGAATCACTATCCACATTTGTGCGCCCCATTTTCACCATGTGTAATATTACAGTGGACTTATAGAGATGGTAAGAAGTCTCTCATTGTTAAATTCTAAATATATATTCATTCTCTCTACTTTTATGCAATACTGCATGCACATATTGTTGAAATTTATAATACTTATTGTTGCAATGAGAGAAAACAACTAACTTTTAGTATAGACTACATGAATAATTATTAAACTTATAACTGTATGCATCAAAATGTGGAAAAAATTTTTTTGTATGTTGCCATAAAATATACTTAATGCTTGTTATATAATATTTTACTTTAAGTAAAACCTTCTGTATTGTATAACTTTTTTATACAACTCTGACTGCCCCAGAAAGAGTGTAATGTTTTTCGAGAGTATGTATGTATTAACTGTGTCCAGCGGTTTCATCCAAATATATCACGTGTTTGAGGCATGCGACATGACATGACACCTAGTTCAAGCATTTAGATAGCAATGTATGGAAAAATTGGCAAAAATAATGGAGTACTTTTATCGGCATACACATATATAATTATAAAATTTCAAAGTAGCATAGCAACTTGAAATGAAAGAGTTTGAATATAAATTGTGGGTCTTATTAAAGGAAATATTTGATTCTTTGCTTTAGTCATACATATTATCTTAGCGATAAAGTGGGAAGTTTTTGAGAAAACTATACTTTGAGCAAAAAAAAAATCGATAAATGATTAAAAATATTCATATTTTGTGGCAGATTGCACGGAAACTAAGTGATTTCGCTTTTGTATGTATAAGAGATTGATAGCAAATTTATCAAGAATTATTTTGTAGCTTACACTTTTCATATATAGTGTACAGTTTTCTTTAAAACTGAAAAATACCACTCTTCAGGACAATTTCTAGGGTGCGGTGCGGGGGGTGACGCTCATCCGGAAGGGGGAGGGAGAGTGGATAAAATATAACTTTGCTCTATAATGTACATAATATGCCGATAGATAAAAGTACTCCATTAATTTTGCCAATTTTTATCTATAATGTTTGAACTAATCTAGTTCATAGAAGCATTCATTGCTGGTTTCTCTCGGTTCTCATCGGGCGGCTAGGATTTATGTGTCGTTTGCGAGCCAAGCCAAGTATTAAATTATTTTAATTTTACATTGTCTTTTAAAGTATGCGTCCAAATAACATGCTATAAAGAGCAAATTTTATCTTCATAAAATAGTCTTGATAATGAAGTAATGTTCGTTCGTAAGAATTAATATGCCATGCCTAATAATAACACTCATTAATCACTTTTTAATTTTTATAATTTTTTATCACAAAATACCTTATTGTGGCTTATGTATAAGAAATATGCATATAGTATCGCAAACTTTTTTCTATAGATGGAGTAAACTAACTATTATGCCAGCACACGTGGATAAATCACTTCGGGATCACTTTTTCTTCCAACTTGCTTAACAAAAACATTTAAGACTAGCTGAGAGGTGTAGCCTTATTATGGATAGCCTATACTATTCCTCATGAATCTAGCTATAATACACGAAAAGAATTTTTCAAATCGGACTACCAGTACCAGAGTGTGTTTAAACAAACAAAACTAAAAAAAACTCTTGTGCTATTAAAGTATAGATATCTATTTCTTTGGCATGCTCTATAGCCTAAATGGCTTGATGCTTTTGAACATATAACATGTTACATTAGTCTTAATTGTGGGAGGGATATAGGCTATATAATATTTACATATATATTGCATCTGCAAATACAAGAAAAGGGTGCTGAAGTTTCCTGTTTTACGCCGTCGAGTTTTTTAAATTGCTGTTTTAACTATTTGCTTGTTTTCTTGTAGGAACCATAGTCAATTTGCCATGGGCGCTTCTTGTTGAAGGGGATATTATAGTCTTGAGACCAGGACAGGAAGTACCAGGTCATTGTAAAGGACTTCAACCAGAGGATCCAGAACTTTTTTTTGGACAGATTTTTCAACCTGGCACACAGGTAATTCAATGTTGTCCCTTAGATAATTTTACCTAACTAGAACCAGTCAAAAGCAAACTATACTTGCACAATCAGTGTTCCATGCCACTAGTGCCATTAAAAAAAAACTCGTGCTTATTACCTGTTCTTTTCTGAGGTCTGGTTATGCGAAGAGGTGTAGATTTTAATATTAATAAGAGCTCTAGAAGAGCATACATTTGATCACAAGTTTTTGACTTTAACAAGTATATAAATTTGTGTTCATTGCAAGTATCTTAGGCCACATTTGATTTATAACACAAATGACAATATTGGAAGAAAGTGAATGAAAAATGCATTCTGACATATCATGTTATTTGTGATCACTGCATTCAGGATTTTTTTTATTATTTATGTGTTCTCAGTTTTTTTCTCAATAATCCTTTTTGCATAAGACCTCATTTGAAATACATGCATAAAAAGTAATGTAATTTCTATAATTTTACTTTAACCTTTATCTTAATATCAATACTCACGATGATGTGATGACACAAGAACTTCGCAATTTTGAAGTATTTATTCAAAAAACTTTTTGTCAGTGGTAGAGCCACGCGGCAGCTTTTGCTGTCGCACGGATGGGCCGGCTCGAACCGGGGTAGTACCACGACCTCACCAAAAACTAGCGTGAAATAGAGGTTTACCTCTGCGTTTCGCTTGGTGAGTGCAGGTGGCCGGAGGCCCTTTTTACTGGAAATGAGGCATTCCATCTTAGTCCTCACGGGTGACAACGCATCTACATTTTGATTTGTAACAGAGGATAGATGTAGATGTCTATGGGCCGCAGCAACCACTTACCATCAGGTGGACTGTGTGCTCGTTTGTCACCCTTATCCTATAAAAAAAAATGTTAAACATAGCAATGTTAAACACAAACAATGAATTTTACATTTAAAAAAGGGTGCTACAAAGAGCTCATGAACTTCACATAATGATTTCAAAACTTTTTCAATTGTTTATTTCAAAGGTGACTGAGTCAATAATTTCTATTTTGAACCTTACATCTGTATTTGAAGACCCCCTTAAATAGTCCAAGAAATATAAACAGACAGACGGAGACTCTGAAGTAATTCCATGTGTTTCATTTTACTTATTTTAATATATAACTAACAAATTTGGGGACAGTAAGAAATTGTGCTTTTGATATAAAATTGTTTTTATTTCAGAACAAAGAAAATTTTAGTACCCCAAGGGTACGCCCACCACATCAAAACAAAGCCCACAAAATGTTAGAAACTCCATACTTAAAGAACTTAAAATTGGCTTTGGAACAAGCCACAAACAGGCCAGTAACAGTGTTTGAAAAACAAAGATATTTGGTAAGTTTTAGGGGTACTTACTGTTATTTATATTTTAACATAAATAATGTAGAAAGTTTTAATATTTCGAAATGTTATTATAAAATTTGATAAAAATACTAACTTTGATCACTACATTATAACTGTGTCTTGCAATTGATGATGATCCTAGCTTCTTCAACTATATAAACACTTACACCGGTCACCCAGAGGGG
Organism: Parnassius mnemosyne; assembly: GCA_963668995.1. NCBI lineage: Eukaryota > Metazoa > Arthropoda > Insecta > Lepidoptera > Papilionidae > Parnassius > Parnassius mnemosyne. Next base: position 12,420,114 of record CAVLGL010000093.1, read on the forward strand.
TAGGCAGAGACTGGACTGCCATTTGGCACGATCCTGATACACCTCTCTGGTCTCACATGCTCGTCGATTAAGAGTACTTTTAATTTCGCCAATCATCAATATATTGCCAATTGATCGATAAACTTCCGTCTATGGCGTCTCTTGCCGACTCTGCCGTTCACTTCTGCAATATAAATGACCAAACCACCGAAACATTCCTTTCATAATGCTAGTCACAACATCATCTTGTAAACCACTTTTCTCTTATCACACAATTTCTCACCCTGCCATTCACATCCCACCCTATCATACTCCTTAATGACCGCCTATTTCTACAGTATTTATTCTACTCTCGTGCTTCTTTTTCACATTTCCACATTCTGCCACACCCAACTTTCACTACCATACATTAAAGTAGGAACGAACATAACATTGTGAACTATACATGCGTTTTTTGACACATTGTGACCTCCCACAAAAGAGTGAAGAGCCCCATTACTCTGCCCTGGGTTCACCCGTCGCTTTATATCCTAGTTATGTCCATCCCTACTAAACACACATCCTAAATACACAAACTCATCCACTTGCTCAACCAACTCCCCTTCTATTCTTACTTCACATATTTTTACTTTTCTCTTTCCATCACTTCCGTTCGTCTTACTTTTTTTTGATGACCTGTTTATTAAAGCCTTGGATATACTTGGGGACAAAAGGAGCGGCATGTTGCGCTACATGTCGCTCAACAACTACGTGGAATGTCCCGAGATATATGCTTATAGAAATGTCGCCCGAGGAGGTTGTGGCGATTAGTGCTGCGTACATAGTACTTATTTCGGGAGTGAAATGTAAGAGAAAGAGAAGGTGGTGGATGCGGAATTTCTTACTACGAGAAGAAAGAAGAATTGATATTTTAAGTGATTTCCGAATGTCTGACGGATCTTTTGTGAATCTTCCTTGTCGTACAATTTTTAAGTGTCGACACAACTGATCGGCAGAATAGTACTAGAAATTTGTGGTTTGATGTATACCACAACAAAATATGACTCTGGTAAAGCTCAAGAAGTAAAAGCACGGTTTCGTTTCCCCACCCTACTGACATATTGCCAGGCAAGTTGCGCACACGACTAGACCATAGATAAATAAATATGTACCAAGCTAGACTACACCCGGTAAAAAAAAGCGCGACACTGACGCGGCACAAATGCGCTCGCTCTCGGAGCGGGAACAAGCAACATGTCCCGCGTCGCGTAAAATGTTGCGGGTCACTGTGCAACGTTGCATCGTCATTGAGTGTGCCGCGTCATGTTGCGTGCGGGACAAAACGTCCCCTAGTGTATCCAGGGCTTAATGTGTAACCATCATTTGCAACTCGGCCACTGACGACGCCAATATGACTTGATCATCACTGTACAAAAGGCATTTGACGGTTCATCATCATCATCATTGCAGCCTTTCACAAGTCCACTGCTGAACATAGGCCTCCCCCAAGGAATGCCACAAAGCACGGTCCTGAGTCACCTGCATCCATCGACTTCCTGCATGTCTTACCAGGTCGTCACTCCATCTCGTGAGGGGTCGCCCTACACTTCGCCTACCGGTACGAGGCTGCCACTCGAGAACCTTTCTTCCCCATCTATTGTCGGTTCTTCGAGCTATATGGCCGGCCCATTGCCACTTCAGCTTACTAATCCGTTGGGCTATGTCGGTTACTCTGGTTCTACTGCGGATATCCTCATTTCTAAGTTTATCACACAGAGAAACCCTGAGCATAGCCCTCTCCATAGCTCGCTGAGCGACCTTGAGCTTCCTCATACGGCCAGCAGATAAGGACCACGTCTCAGATCCGTAAGTTATCACTGGCAACATGCGCTGGTTGTACATTTGACGGTTAACTCACCTTAAATCTGGAAAAATGGGTGTTAAAGATTTTTTATGTAACTATTTAAAATATATTTTAATTGCTTGCTATCTTGAACTTGTGATATTCTTAATTTCAATCAAAAGGGTAATAAAAATAACTTTATAAAAGGTAAAAACACTTCAAGAATAAAATTTTCCACATAAGCTTCTGAAGTCATACGTGATAGAGCCATGCTGCAGGTATATTAGTAGTATATTTGTAGCACGAATGGGTCGGCTCTACCGAGGAAGGACCACGCTTTCACTGAATACCAGCGTAAAATGGCAGCTTGATACTGCTGTGTTTCGTATGGTGAGTGTAGAGAACCGGAGACCCTTTTTACTGGAAAAGAGGCATTCTATCTTAGTGCTTACAGGTGACAACGCATCTGTATTTGGATTCGCAAACGAAGATAGATGTCTATGGGTCACAGCAACCACTTACCATCAGGTGGACTGTGTACTCGTTTGTCACTATCCTATATAAAAAAAAAAATTTGGGGCATTATTTCTTCGATGCACTATATCTTAGCACCGACTTAGATGAAAGCTATTATGTGGAAATTATTTTATTCTTTTTAATAGTATTGAAGTCAATTATACTGCTTTTTTTAAAGTAAAATTTTTGTAATTTTTATTCAACATGATATGTATTACATTATTATCTGTAGGATATACTATCGGTATTCCTACGGGTAAGCAAAACGCGATGCGTCACCCCCGGTCGAAATAAAGATAAGAAAATAACTGTGGAAGTGAATTCAAGGTGGTTATATAGTTTTTTTTTACTGTCTCGTTGGTCTAGTGGTTGTAGTAGTGCATAGTGCGGTTGCGACTGCTGATCATCTGATGAGGTCCCGGGTTCGAATCCTGAGTCGGGTCAAAAAAAATCAGTTATTCGAGTTTTTCTGTCAAGAAATACTCAGTAGTTGCCCGGTGTCAGAAAGTTGGCGGTGTCTCACCCCCCGTGCCCCGGAAGTAAAGCCGTTAGTCTTGCGCCTGATCTATCTCCGGTCGTGTTGGTTTACCGTCCCATCGGACTATGAGAGTGAGGGAATAGAGAGTGCACCTGTGCTTACACATACACTTGGGCACTATAATCATGTCCTGCGCCTATGACTAGTCTCCGTTCACCAAAATTCGGTCTGGAGAACATTATTATTATTATATATCATATATGAATTTGTGTGTAAGAGTGGTTCTTAAAAACTAACAATACATACAAACCTTTTTATCTTTGAATGCACATCGAAATTAATTATTTTCCTCGTCTCTAAATGATTATATCAAACAATTTTAAGTTAATATAGTTATAAAATTGCAATTAACAATTTCATTGGTACCAGCGGGGATCGAACCCGGGTTGCTCGCGTACTGTGAAGCTTACAGCGAGCGCTTACCATCTGAGCTACCACGGCTCATATATTTATTTATTTAACCTTTATTACACACCCCTATATCACATTATAATGTTAACCTGTGCGATGTTTGTTTCCTAATATTAGGAGCCCTTTTTTTTTTTTGCGGATGGAAAATCATCAAATGACGCCTTTCGCTCTGGGTGGAGCGGAAGGGAGTGTCAGACTTTTACTGACTAAAAACCATCCGTGTTCCTTCAGTGCCCTTACGTTCCGGAGCCGCGGTATCTCTTTCGAACAGCCCGCAGCCCCGGCAGGCGTCGGCCCTTGCGGGCCCCTTCACGCTGCTGACAGCTCTTTGAGGCGCGCGTGGAACAAAACGCGCCGTCGACACGGCCTGTCGTCGTTAGACGGACGGACGGCGAGCTACCCATTGCTCGCCGTCCACAGGCCCGCGCCTACGGTGGCCGGGGGCCACGACGTAGCCCCCGACGCCCGGGGCGTCTCCCGCGGCGGCCGGGAAGGAAAGCTGCTGCTCTCTCCTTCTCCCGCTCCGCCACCTCCTTCGCTAGCATCACTGCTTCGCAGAAGGTGGTGACGGCAACCCATTCCGTCTCGCTCCGGACCATGGCTTCGACCAGGGCCGGACGCGAGAGGTCGCCGCCGCCTATCGCCGCTATGAGGACACGGCGGTGCTCCGCCCAGGCAGGGCACACCTCCACGGTGTGCTCCACCGTGTCCTCCGGTCGATCCTCGCAGTGGGAGCACCCGGGCGTTTCCTCCCGCCCGATTCGGTGCAGGAACCTCCCGAACACACCGTGTCCGGTGAGGACCTGCGTCAGGCGGAAGGTGAGGACGCCGTGGCGTCTCTCAAGCCACTCCTCAAAGAGGGGTCTTATCGCCGCTATAGTGGCGTGCCCAGCACGGGGTTGCGACAGTCGCTCTCTCCATGTCGCCATGAGATCATGCCGGAAGTCTGTCCGCTGCACGACAACTTGCCGCGGCAGCGGGGTTTCCCCCCGGCATAGTGCCTCCGCGCGCCATTCGTGCAGGCGCGCGAGGACTATCGCTTCCAGATCCCATGGCGGCAATCCGGCAAGGAAATATTAGGAGCCCTGTAACAGAATTATTTAATTTTTAACCTCAAAGTTAAACTCTATTAAATTTATTTATATTTTTGTCGACAGTGTACAGTAAAAATAATGGAGGGCATTGTATTGCCCCTTGTGATATCCTTAGTGGTTGTGGCCAGTTTTGTACGCCATATGTATCATTTACCCGGCGTCACACACTGGACAGAGATTTATTTCCTACAAACAATTGCTGCGTCTCTGCCTCTACTGCAAATAATCTTCCCAATCGCATGGGTCACTCTCAATTGCTATGGACTAGCAAGGTAAATATTAATCTTTTTCTTTTATTCTAACTGTTAATATTGAAAATGATTATAAATTTTATTTTAAAGCATAAATTGTTATTAGCATAAACAATGTAAAGTTTTTCGTTTGTATGCTTGATTTTTGCAATGGGACATGTTTACGAAATATATGGTAAAGATTTTTCTTTTTCATCAGCGTCCATTGCTGGAACCAGGCCTTACTGTATTTCGGAAAGGTTTTATAGGATAGGGTGACAAACGAGCACACAGTCCACCTGATGGTAAGTGGTTGCTGTGGCCCATATACATCTACATTTATCCTCGTTTGCGAATTAAAATGCAGATGCGTTGTCACCCGTGAGGACTAACTTGGAATGCCTGCGATCTTGGTAATTTGATCGTAGCCTTTTTTTAAAGCTTTTATGCTGCAATTGAACGAATTGACACCTACGAACTACGCGAGACAATATTGGGTTAAATATATTTCTATACATGCAGTACATAAATACAAATATATTATCGAATTTTTCAGATTTAAATTACTATCGGAGACTCGTCAAAAGTACGTCCGACCGAAATCGTGTTCGATATCTGAAGACGCCACCGACCCGCTTATACAGGCTCTCAGTGAATCTAACCTAAAGCCTGATAGTCTGCGATCATTGAGCAAGACATTTCTGAATATACTTTTGGGCAGAGAGGATATGGTCACCAGAACTGCCAACATTGTTCACGTATTCGGATCTTTGTCGGTGAGTTATTTTTTTCTTTTAAAAGCGCCGCCAAGGCGGAGCACGAGGTAAGACAGACCTCTCTAGCTAGAGATTAAAATAAAAATATATGATAGGAATTATGAACATTTTTATAAAAACTATCCCGCTCTAAGAATGTGTCATATCGCGGAGGAGTTGTACATACATAAATTAGACAAAGAAAAACACAAATGCTGCACGCTGCTACCGATCTCCTGATTCGTTTCCCTTTGTCATCTCTTACGACACCCACGTGATGATATGGGGTAGTGGATATTCTTACACCGCTACTACACGGTAACTTTATTAATAAATTAAAATCTACCCAATTTGTTATTAAAATAAAAATAAATCGTTTCAATATTATACCTTAGTAAAAAAATTGTACCTTTGTGTTTCTAAACTAATACAAACAAGTCGTATAAAAGCTACCTATTTTCAGGCTCTATGCTGCATAGATAAGAAAGGGGTTCTGTCATGGCCAAATCCAACAGCAGAAAAGGTATTCTTCCTTCGCAACTCCAGTCCCACATCGCCCAATTCAAGTAAGACCAGTCTCGTGGGTTCTATGGGCCGCAACAGTCAAACAACGATGGAGACGGGTGACAACAAACCTAAGCCCGACTCTTCAACTATTGTTGAGGTATTTACATATCATTTGTATATATAAACTGTTTTTTTTTTATAAAACTGAAGTGACAGTAAGTGCCTACTGCAGTCCATGGACACCTGCAGCCGACTTCAAACAAAGTAAGCTATAGATGCGTTGTTACCTAGAGGACTAAGATGAAGAGCTTGATAGCTTGCAGTTATACTGGCTCTCTATACTGTTCTGATCAGAAACCAGCAGTGCAAGAACTGCTATTTGGTTATTTGGTGTCAGAAACAGATAACTCCTCAACTGTTGCGGTCTGCGCGTGCCTTCTCCCCGCCATTGGCCCACTGGCCACGATACTGCTCTGGGTGGGAACAGATACATTCTTTCGCAGATTTTTCGATGATTTTGTATGAATAGTTATTAACATATATATATATATATATATATATATATATATATATATATATATATAAATTTGGATTCTCCATAAAATTCACCAGGAGAATTGAAGATGCGTTGCCGGCCTTTTAAAAAGGAGTAGGCTCTTTTCTTGAAGGTCCCTAAGTCGTATCGCTCTGAAAAAATTGCTGGTGGTAATCGATTCCACAAGGGAGTTGTGCGAGGAAGAATCTTCTTCCCTAGAGATTATGTAAATATTTTAAAGACTTTTACATACATGTTGTTATAATTGATGAAAATTAAGAGGGAAGAAAGGACGAGAGGTAAGGCGATCATCCCGAATCGGGACTGACGCTAGACACGCTCTTTTATGCCGCGTCCCGAATGCCGATGCGCACTAGCTGAGGGGTTAAAAATGTGGTACCTACATAGACTTCTAGGTAACTGCAACTGTTATACATTATATTTATATACTTCAACAAAAGCAAAAAAAAAATCTTTTAAAAGGATTGATTTTGTATGTTGATTTACGAAATCTATAATAATCAATGTTGGCAATTCATACTTAGAATATTATAAATAAAATCAATGTAATTAGATAATAGCGAGCTACCTCTTAATTCTTGGTAACATGTTCGATCTCTAAAATTTATAGTGAGCACAACCCCTGAGCTACCGCGGCTCTGTAACCAAAGCACGAACTAAAGGGTACTAAAGGGAAAAATATGATGGTGTTGAAGGTACTAGACCTGACGCACGACCAGAACGCGCCGTTCCGCGTGGAGTTCGACGAGCAGCGCTGGCGGCTGCACCTGGCGCGCCTCAAGCCGCTCGGGCTGGCGGCGCTGCTCAACACGTGCGCGCCCGCGCCCCGCCACACCTACGCGCACTTCTGCGCGCACCTCACCTGCGAGGCGCAGTACAGGTACAGTGCACTGGGGGCTTACTCTGCTGCATACCAAACAACCGTTACCCTTACAGCCAATTAAAACTATATCGCTGAACATAACCCTCCCCATAGATAGCCGCAATGGGTGCATATGTGTCATGGCTCATGGCGCTCTCCGCTCTCCTGGTTTGTTTCCCATTGTCGCCTCTTAAGACATCAAAGGATCGATATAAGCACAGATTAAATAATGTTACTACGCAACTTTACTCCCATACAAAAGCGAAAATACCTACGCTAGAATAGCCTACAAAATTTTAATAATAATCCTAGACGCTAACTGCAACCAGAAATATACCTTCTGCACGTGTACCGTGATTTGAGGACGCTTTGCCCACCGCGCGACCTTCGTATGGCTGCGTCATTGAGAGAACGCGCAAAGTTTGTACAACGATGATAAAATAAATAAAAGGCAATAAATAATGAAATAATTATTTTATTTGTTTGATAATTTCTATGTTATTAAAGATACTCTAGGGAGTGATTCAAGGGCGCACGTCGTTAATTGCTTAAAACTTTTAAGCATCTTATTCACGAAGTGATTAAAATTAATTCGCGGTTCTTTCGATCCAATTTTTGGTAAGTATTGTATTACGTTACTTAACAGATATTCACTATATTTAGTTTAGTTTTGTTTATTTTTCTTGTATTTTCTCCTTACTATGGGGGGAGAGGGGGGGAGCTTAAATTTAAATTTTTAGTTTAGCAGTGTCATAGATTAAATTGGTGTGACTCCTATAAATTAAAACTATCATTTTCTATGTGTTATAATAAATTTGTATAATAATAAAATTGATTGAAACTTGACTCTCAAGGCAACAGTATTACGTAAAATAGACCTTAAATTACCTAATCGCCAATTAATTTCATAAAACACGATAAATAATGAAATCGTGAATTTTACTAAATGGATCAGATATTATGATAATTTTATTCATTATGATTAATTTTATTATATCTTAATTGTTTATTTTAATAGTTAAAATTAAATTATAAAACTACAATTAAAATTAATTAAATTATAACTTTAAAACTTTAAAGCGTTCGACAATCCTCTGATACTTGTACTCCCGGGAATACGCTAGCCGGTAAGACCGAGCCCTGATAAATATAAGACAGTGGATATTCTTACACCGCCACTACACGGTCACGGTCATAGCAAACGAAACATTAATTATTTACGCGATATCTGTGCAAGAGTGCAATGGATTCCATCACGCCTATTGGGTAATGAGGGGGCAGATAGATTAGCGAATTCTGCTTGTATAAATGGTGTAGAGTATAATATTAACCCTTTGTTACGGCCCCCAGCTGTCCCGGCAAAAGTCGACTGAACCCATAGTAGCCTCCTCGACGAGCAGCCGAGGGTTCGGGCCCAATGGCCAATGGATAGTTCTAAAATTAATGGCAAATAAGCAAGCACAACTTACCGATTTCCGGAGGTAGGGTTGACCACAGGGTACCAGTCAGGTGGTAAGTGATGGGCATGTAAGTAGTGTGTAGTAGTGTGTACAATGTAACCTGACTTAACCGATGAAATCGGACCGCAGATCCACAGATACTGCCCCCCTCCAAATGTGCGATCCCTCCAAGGGCCGCTCACCAATTGAAACCTTCCGCCTTTATTTCACTATATTAGTTCATCAACTTAATTGTACATTTAATTAACTGCAAATCCAACTAAATCCGCGTTAATCGAAATCAAACCAGTGACACACGACACAAGTAAAGAACAGTCGGTCAAAGTTTAACGTTCCATGTTCACACAAAAGCCACTCGTCGACTCAAATTAATGTAAATCAAAGTTAAATTAATAACTCAAACTCAAGGATAAGGCTCATTATCACTTATACGAACAAAATAGACAACACACAAAAAAGGCACTTAACGCGACGTTACAATTCAATATTAACTTCCAAAAGCAATTAACCGGCCGACGCGCGACATTATCTTTTCCATACTTTAAGACAAGCCTCGTTATCACGAAACGTACAAATTAAGGACAACTCCATAGGAGGCACGCGCCCGGCCACCGCGCAACAATTCTTTTCTAGACTTTAACAATACCGTCCGTCGCGCAACAATTATTTTTCTAGAATTCTACTCGCCCCGGTGTACGCGCACAATTAATCTATATCCAACATGAAGCGATCTCCTCTCGGGTTACACATTCTTAGCGTTTCAAAACTCAAAAAAGCACGAAAAGACAATCAATAAGAGGCGTTTGTCACGCGGCCGACCGCTTCGCACGTAACCGTCATACTGAAAAGGGCGCGGTCGCGCAATGCGACGCGCGCGCGCAACTGTCCCAGGCGGTGACCTCTAAATTCCATCGGAGGACACGCCGAGGCGAGCGTCTTGGAATGAAAATTTTTCATATGTTAATATTTTGGCCTAAACACCCTTGTTACTCAGAATTACTGCCAAAATTGAAAAATTCATGTCATATCAAATGGAAAGAATTTTTCAATGAACGCTCTAGAACGAAATGTATTTGGTACAAAACGATACAGAGTGAGCCGCCAACATATATTTGGCATTCTTTGCCACTTTAAGCAAAGAATGCCAAATATATATTGTTGTTTTACTTCTGACGACTAAGATAAAAAGATTCACACATAATACTGGCTCTTTTAACCTCCAAACACAGTAGCTGACTCATTGCCGTATGGTAGTAGAAATAGATTATAGGGTGGTATCAATAGCAACCCATACGAACTTCTATGATAAAAAGGAACCATAAATTGTAGTAAGAGAATTTGTTGTTCATCTTGTACCATAAAAAGACTTAACGCCTACAAACACAAAAAACTTTACCGCGTGCGACGCAATTGTCTCTGTTAAACGTATATACGTTCGTACGTTACGTATGTTCTTCCAAGACATCAGTCCATATGAGTTTTCTGCTGGACATTGACCATTCCTATGGTAGGATGGATTTGCCATAACCGTCATACTTATGACCGCACTATCAGACGTCACGTGCTTTTGAAACAAGTCCCGGATATCGATCTGGATATATTTCGTCTGAAGTAAACCGCTACCTTTCGGAGGCCAAGTGTTCTTTCTGGCATTTTCCCACTATCGCTTCTTACGAACTGATGGAATAAAACGGGGTGACAGTTATCTTATCGCTACAATCTTAAAGTTGCTGATTCAGTAATACTTTTTATGTTCCATGTTCAGCGAGGACTTAGTGCCGGTAACAAACAGACGCTGCTTATGCGAGCTGGCCAAACAAATTGGCTTCACGGACTCTGTGGCTGAAACTTATACCATTCAGGATTGTCTTGCTGTCTTCAGACACCTGGTAAGTATTTGTCCGGCTCAAAAGACCAAAGACTTAATTTTATTAAATACATAATATTTTTTAAGAAAGTTGGTTATTATTATCAATTACTGACAGTCTAAACTAGGGTCTATTTTTGATTATATGTAACATTTATATTAGCAATTTCATAAAGAAAGTTTTTCATATTCGTCACAACAGCAAGCTGACACGATAAGACGCGAAACTCGGTTCGCTAGATCACTGCACCTTACTACGAGAGTGAAGGTCCCCTTGCCGCATATGTTGGCTGTCATCGTGAAGGACCAAGCCAACCAACTCCAGATGTTAACACAGGTGGGAATGCATTCATTGTATAATTTAAATTTATAAGCAGAGTCACATGTACTTAGATTTAGTATACATTCTTTCTCAAAACTAAGGCATTGGTGTTCCGTCGATATCAAACACCAAATTCCTAATGTTTTCACAATCTCCCATTAAATTCAGTAAAATAAAAAAAAAATCCAATAAAAGTCAACAAAAGTAAAACATCGCACAGCCATCTTGTTGCTTTTCTAGATGATATTTTTTTTTTATAGGATAAGGGTGACAAACGAGCACATAGTCCACCTGATGGTAAGTGGTTGCTGTGGCCCATAGACATCTATATCTATCTTCGATTACGAATCAAAATAAAGATGCGTTGTCACTCGTAACATCAATCATCATCATCATCATTACAGCCCTTCACAAGTCCACTGCTGAACATAGGCCTCCCTCAAAAAATGCCACAAAGCACGGTCCTGAGCCACCTGCATCCATCGACTTCCTGCATGTCTTACCAGGTCGTCACTCCATCTCGTGGGGGGACGCCCTAAATTTCGCCTACCGGTACGAGGCCGCCACTCGAGAACCTTTCTTCCCCATCGGTTGTCGGTTCTTCGAGCTATATGGCCGGCCCACTGCCACTTCAGCTTACTAATCCGTTGGGCTATGTCGGTTACTCTGGTTCTACTGCGGATATCCTCATTCCTAAGTTTATCACGCAGAGAAACTCCGAGCATAGCCCTCTCCATAGCTCGCTGAGCGACCTTGAGCTTTCTCATACGGCCAGCAGTGAAGGACCACGTCTCAGTTCCGTAAGTCATCACTGGCAACACGCACTGGTTGTACAATTTGGTTTTAAGGTTTTGAGGTATGTCTGACGAGAAGATGTGTCGTAGCTTCCCGAACGCAGCCCAGCCGAGTTGAATCCGTCGATTGACCTCTCGGTCGAAGTTGGACTTACCTAGTCGGACTATTTGTCCCAGGTAAACATACTCGTCAACAACTTCGAGCTTAGTGCTCCCAACAACTACCGGCATAGGTGTGACATGGACATTAAACATGATCTTTGTTTTGTCCATGTTCATCTTAAGACCTATCCGTTGGGAAACACTATTGAGGTCATTGAGCATAGTGCTTAGGTCCTCCAGCGATTCTGCCATAAGGACTATATCGTCGGCAAATCGAAGGTGAGTGATGTACTCGCCATTGATGTTGATACCGTATCCTTTCCAGTCCAGAAGCTTGAAAACGTCTTCCAATGCAGCGGTGAAGAGTTTCGGGTATATGACGTCACCCTGTCTTACACCTCTCTGCAATTGGATAGGTTTCGTAATCTGGTTCTGTACTCGGATAGCCATCGTAGCCCTATTGTACAAGCACTTCGATATACCGACAGTCAACTTGGCACCGCTGAAGGGACTGCAGCACCGCCCAAATTTCGACGGTATCAAAGGCTTTCTCATAGTCCACGTACGCCGGACATAGTGGCAAATTGTACTCTTCGGACTTCTGTACAATTTGCCGAAGGGTATGTATGTGGTCTATGGTGCTAAAGCCCTTTCGGAAACCGGCTTGTTCGGGAGGCGGGAAGTCGTCAAGTCTGCGCGCGAGACGATTCGTAATGACTCTCGAAAACAGCACGTAGACGCGGCTCAGAAGGGAAATCGGTCTGTAGTTCTTCAAGAGAGCGTTGTCACCTTTCTTGAAGAACAAGACCACCGCACTTCTGCTCCACGCCTCCGGTGTAATGCCACCATGGAGGACGGAATTAAAGAGCTTCTGAAGGACTTCAAGTACCGGTTTTCCACCCGCTTTCAGAAGCTTCGCTGTAATTCCATCCTCGCCTGGGGCCTTACCGTTTTTAAGGTGCTGGAGAGCCATTCTAATCTCGCTCAGACTGACGTCCGGGATATCTTCGGAATAGTGTCGGATGAGACTCGCTCTTGGATCGTTACTCACACTTGCGTGTGGCTCCAACGATGACGTGTACAACTGCCCATAGAACCTCTCAATCTCACTCAAAATCTCAGGTGTCCCGGAAACGATGCTGCCACATTCTGTCTTCAGCTTTGACAGTTGGCTCTTTCTGGCAGACAGATCTCTGGCAAAGACTTTGGAGCCTTGGTTCCGCTCGTGACAACTAAGATGGAATGCCTCGTTTCCAGTAAAAGGTTCTCTACACTCACCATACGAAACACAGCAGCGTTAAGCTGCTATTTTACCCTGATATTCTGTGAGAGCGTGATCCTTCCCCGGTCGAGCCGACTCATTCGTGCTACAACCATAATATAGCTGCTGCATGGCTCTACCACGCAAAAAATATTCAGTAAAACTTATTCAGTAAATATATTCAGTAAAATCATAGTTTTCCTGTCCAATTTATTCTTTTAACGCTTTACAGACAGCTTTTCTTTGCATGTTTCTTTGTCTTATGATACACTATCGCCACTCTATAAAGAAAAAGAAGCAGAACAATTAATTTCATAATTTTTCCAAGCTTTTAAGATTTCTTGTGTGAGTTGGAAGCACAATGGACTCTGACTTCTGACATTTGTAATGTATGTTACAAGTCTTCATGCGCGTTGACATCATTATGAATTTAGAGTTTTGTATTTATGCTCAATTTCAATTTGATGAATTACAAAAATAGCGCAAAACAGAGTTCGACACTAATGGCATTTTTTTGCATAAGAGGGGGCCAACGAGCATTCGGCTCACCTGATGGTAAATGACGACCGCCGCATAAACAACTGTAACTTCAAAGGGATTACAGGTGCTTTGTGGGCCTTTTAAAAAGGAGTAAGCTCTTTTCTTGAAGGTCCCTAGGTCGTATCGGTCCCAAAAAAATCGCCAATAGTATCCGTGGACTATGTGCCCTTTACAACATTCAAAGTCCCTTATGGTGATAGGTTGCAAACATATGTTTCCTCACCCCTTACCTTGATGTGGAATACGTACCTTAGCTCGGCAAAGCGACAAGCTAAAATACAGCCCAGCCTACATTTTATTTAGAAATCGCGGTTTCTTATTTAGAAGAGGTCACTATGGTGCTTGAGGTCTAAATAATATTTATTGAAAGTCACCCTTTCTTTTTTAATTTACCACTGGTTCGAAAAATACCTCTGTCCTGGAAAGAACCAGCAAGAAACCCAGGGGGACTTTAAAAAAATCATTCCCAGAGTTTATATACAAAGTTTCTTTAATAAAGTTTTTGAACTTTGAGGAAGTCAAATTATACACATATTTTCAGGGATTTTGTAGTAAAAGCGTATATATATCGCCCCAAGAATGGATTACTGAATCGATGGAGTTGAATAACTGGTACTACTAGCTTGTGTCTGTTCCTAGTATTTACAGAATGTGTCAAATAAAACACGCTAAAAATATTTAAACCAGTAAAATTGGTTTCATTAATTTAGTGCACTTTACAACGTACTTGTTATAGCTAAGTTAAAAATGAATAAGGGCAAGAATTCAGTGTTGCCACTGCAAAAAATTATATTTTATTGCTATATATGTATAAATAAAATTTTTCCTTATTCAAGTTATAAACACGCGGACAGCCGTTAGGTATAATATACAATATTAATAATATCTAGGGCACAGCGGACATAATCCTCGATTCATGCGTGGACTATTGGAATGGGCGGGACCTCACCCCGATATCGCCGTCAGATCGCAAAAAAATAATTGACTTCTACCAGAGAAACTCCCTCACCGCCTACTGCACGGCTTTCGCATACAAGTTAGTATATTATGTCTTAAAACGTATTTTTATTTATTCTTGTTTATATATTCGTTATCACTAATATACATAAATCAAAATAGTTCTATGAGAAATACTGTTTTTTTTTAAATATTTTGTGGTTTTTAAAAAACATAAAAATTTTCTGCAAGTCCTTGGAAGTTTAAGTCTGAGGACTAAAATGGAATGCCCCGTTACAAGAAAAAAGGGTTCTTCGGTTTATGCCACACATCAAACGAAACACTACTATATAATAGATAAATATGTTGAGGACAATGTTATGTGGAGATAACTGTATGTAAGGCTATATATTGTTAAAATTGCCATTAAAAATATTATGTCCTTTGCACAATCATATATTAAATCAGAGATAGTCAACAATTTATTTTGCTTGACAGACCTTTAACCCGTGGCATATGCGCGTCCCTCTCACGCATGTACTTAGAACTGCCGGCTGATAGTCGACAGTTGTACGTGCCGCATTCCTCGCTGTGGGCAGATGCGCCTGCGCTGCATTTTCACTCTACGGGTCAGTATGAATTAGCTAATTAAAAATAAAGATTTATTTAACATTAACACATTGTAATAGAATAAACAAGTTTCCATAACTTTTAAGATAAAAATTAAATTCTAACATTATAAATAACAGAAAACTTTAGAATAATTATAAAAGTTGGTTTGGAGATATACGTCAGTTACTTGGAAAATTGTTATCATCAGTGGTTACAAATTTTGTAACCCGTGAAATGTTACCGAATAACATAAACATAATTATAACTTTTAACAAAAAGTAAATACCGCCTTTAAATTGCTAAAAAAGAAGTTATTTATTTAATGGTGAAATATTTTCTTCAAATTTATATGGGACCAACCGTGAAGTATAAACTATTTAATAAAAAAAGAACCTTAATAAATAAAAATAATTAATATTATAATAATTAATTGACTTAACGGTCAGCAACCGTAGAGTCTACATTACCTGAGGATGCCTCGTGTAGAGGCGAAAAACGTGTCGTATTGTCGTAGTGTAGTGGTATTGGGAGTAGCGGTGCTGGGATTAGTGGTGACGGGGATAGTGCACGCAATTGAGGGAGGGTGGGAGGTGCTCTTCTTACTAGGTAAGACACATCATTTTATTTTATAGCGCGGATGATTGCGAAGTAAAAAAAAAAATATTTAAAATCTTTAACAAAAAGAACCGTAAAATTTTGTTCACAATTTGCGAAGATATCGCGTAACATACATACAAAAAAAAACATGCACTCGAATTGAGAACCTCGTCCTTTTTGAAGTAGGTTAATAAAACTACATTAATAAATGAAAGAAACACACGAGATCCCCAGTTTATGAATAAAACAACAAATATAATTTACGTCGAAATTTTTTCTTTTGAAGAGACTTGCCTTGCATTACAAGTTATAAATCTATACAAATAAATAAAATTGAAGTTTCTGTTTGTAATGTCAAAATTACAGGTTTTTACTAAATGCATATGAAAATATATACGATGCTTATAAAAAAAATACATATTTTTAATTTTTGTTTGTCTGTTTATTCCGGCTAATCACCGTAACGGCTGAACCTTTATTTTGACGGGACTTTCACTAGCAGATAGCTGATGTCATAAGGAGTAACATAGGCTACTTTTATTTTAGAAAAACAATTAGGTTTCCGCGAGAAAAAACCCAAATAACACGCGGGCGAAGTCGCGGGGAAGAGCTAGTGGCAAATAAAAATGCAGACTTCAAATAAAAACTCTTTAATGAAATGGGATTACATATAAGTAATGCAAAAGTTTTGAACTAGTATAGGAAAATCAAAACGAAGTTGATTGTTTCAGATTCACTATTGTTCAATGAAATAACGGATGACGACGTCAACGATGCTGACGGATACTTTGACATGCAATGCAATCAGGTATGTTGCAGAGGTCTTCTTCGCAATCGATTGTTAAATGTCCCGTAAAAATAAAATACAATAATTATATAAGCATGCCCTTCGTCTGACATGCCTCACTACATTGAGTTATATGTACTACGTACTAGAGAAGCCATTCCGAACATTGACTATGTTCAACTGAACTGTAGTGCAATCCATACAAACTAAATATTGCGTAAATTGAAGATTTGTGAATTCCATGAAATAATTATTATTACATTTTATTTAGTAATATGTTTGTTTAGATTAAATTAAGATATTTTATATTAAATTCTTATATTTATTTTATATTAATATCTTATTTTATATCAAATTAAAGTCTTCGCGCATGCGCGACTACTACTCCCGCGCATGCGCGAAGACATAGAGTAGGACACAATTTTTGTTTGAAATGACTTCTCTAGTACGTAGTACATATAACTCAATGCCTCACTATTATAGCTAAGTAAAAATTGAAGTGGCGTGAAATACTGTGTCAATGGCAGTGTTAGAATATCCACTGGCCCATATCGTCCCGTGGGTGTCGTAAGAGGCGACAGAGGATTAGAAACCAAGATATGGACAGCAGCGTCTTCCCGATAACAAATATAAAATTAAAAAAAATGCGATTGCCAACTTTTTTGTCTCGCTTTTCTTTGTTACTACTTTTTATTCAAAAGGACACGAGGGAAGGTAACGGATACTTGCCATAGTTGCCACGGTTGACAGGCGGGTTGTCATCAACACAAAGTCAATGTAGTAGACCTACGCTGCATCTATGTTATGGCTGCGATATTAATGGGTCGATTCGGCCGGGGAAGGACCACGCTATCTCAAAGTACCAGCATAAATTAGCAGCTTAATGCTGCTTGTTTTCGAATTGTGCTTGTAGAGAACCAAAGACCATTTTTATTGGAAACGAAGCATTCTATCTTAATCATCAGGGGTGACAACACATCTACATTTTGATCCTCAATCGAATACAGATGTAGATGTATATGGGCTACACCATCCACTTACCATCTAGTCGACGAAACAGTTTCTCATTTGTCACCCCTATTCTATAAAAAAAAGTCGAATGAATGTATATGTAATTGTATTGTTATTGCTTAATATTATCGCATATATATATATATATATTATCACGTGGGTGTCGCGTCGGCGTCTTCCTAATAACGACTAAAAATTAAAAAAACTGCGGTTGCCAAACTTGAAAACTATGGCAAATATCTCCGCTGTGAGGCAATCTATTGTGAATTCGGGAGTTCAGCAGTGGACTTAAATAGGTTTTAACGGTAACTATAGGAATCTTAAGATAATGAAAAAAAATTTTTAAAGCCGTAAAAAGCGTAAAAAGGTTTGGTAAGTTGACTTTACCCCTCGGGGGTGACAACGTATCTTCATTTTGCGTGTAAAGAACCAAAAAGCTGCAGGGCCAGCATGGGGAGGAGATAATTTAATCCCCGGGGAAAGGAGACAATGTTTATCCCCTCGCTTAGTTTTCAGTTACCTTTCGAGCATGGGCACACCGGTGGATATAATATCCACAGTAGATAAAATGAGAGATAGACTTGGACTTAGATAGATTTTTTTATATAAATATTAACTAAAACCCACGTCCAATGAATTAGGATAAAATTGTCCCTTTCAAATGGCAAAAAAGCAAAATTTTTATCCATGCTACGGACGGGGGGTATATGTCTACTCGTTATGTCAAACGGAGATATATTTCTCCCCGTTTCCGTGCTTTGGCATAAGGACAAGATAATTTTATCTCTTGTCAGTGGATATAACCGGGGGATAAATTTTTGTTCCCAGCCCATGCTAGCTGTGCTGGACTGTGTACTCCTGTCACCCTTATTCTATAAATAATAGTCGACTCGACAGCCACGAAATAAGACGGGATAATGAATTCTCTGACAACATAATACCAACTGGCAGGTGTTCATCGGTATGGTGACGATGCAGTACCAGGCGCAGAGCGACATGGTGGAGCTGATCGAGCGCCTGGAGCGCGCGTGCATCCGCTTCGTGCACTTCAGCAAGGAGAACGAGCTGCGCTCGCGCGTCTTCAGCGAGAAGATGGGCCTCGAGTCCGGCTGGAACTGCCACATCTCGCTCATGAGCGACGTCGCTGCCAGGTAGGCAAGGAAAGAAAAAATACATGAAACATCTTTATTTGAAACTACGTAAAAAATAATTGCACCAGATGAATAATATAATATTATACTTTTTTTATTATTCTTTTAAAAAACGTGACCCTCATTAGAAATTTCTCCTGTATCGTGGGGGCAGTTTGTACATAAATTGCATGAGGACAACTACAATCACTTGAATCATACAAATACTTGTTCCACGGGGATTCGAACCCGCGGCTCTTAGCGCCGTAATTCATTGCTAAGCCACTGCGCCACGGAGAATCCTCAACATTAACATTTATGCAGTAACAAATAGGCGTTCGACTCAGTATTGTGCCGCGGTGTAATAACCACAGCGCTGATATTCTGCCGATGCACTTTTCAAATATTTCCATCATTTTTAAATCTACCTGATCACGGTTGTCAAGAATTATCACGACATATTATAGTGCATAAAAATGTGCTTGTCCTATATATACTGTGCGATAACCACAGAGGTACGAAATAATACAATACGCAGATCAGAACATTTCTAATACAAATAACCTATAAACCAACTTGTGTTGCTCACAACTTAATGTTTGGGTCTGATTGGAGCGACCTTTGAATTAACGATTCGATCGAGTACGCGAAGGACTGTTGGTTCAGGCACACCCGCAGTTGTGAACTACGAGGTATCAGGTACAAGTACCAGGAATGCATAGCTCCTGCTCTACTCAAACAGTTCTTTACTTATAATGTAAAAAAATTGATCGATTATCATCGCTATGAATCACACATCCATAATATCCTTTAGATGATAAATGGGGACATTTTGTTTTGTTTTTATTGTTTCATTTGACTGATATCATACGATTCGAACCTTAAGCATTTCCTTACTTTAACATCAAAACTCTTTTTTTCATAATATGGTGAATTATACAAAAATTTTATGCTTATCAGGGTATTTTACTAATATAAGTAATCAGACCCACGGGACGAGAATGATGATCCGCCGCAATCACACATAAACATTTTATCATTTCAACTTGTTTGGCTTAAAACGTCACCGCTTGAATTCGTGTAACATTCGTCATTAATGATCGTTTGTGAATTTTCATTTCATTTGGGTATGGCTTAACAAACCATTCATATATTAAAAACTGTACAAGACTTGTTAACATTGGAAACACAAATACCTAAAACGAAATTATGAATACACTAAAAATAAACTGTACATTTGTAAACTGTGTTCCTGGACCATTTCTTATTTTATCAATTTTTTTTTCTTTTCATAGATAACCCTGTTCTATTGAAAACGACTTAGCGTTTTATCGATGTTGTGAAGCTTTTATATCTTTCTATTTACCCTAATACTTTGCCTTTAAAAACTTGAAATTCGAATACATTTTGATATTTAAAATATACTCTTTAAATTGTTTTAAAATATTATACTCAATAAAACTTTTGAAGTTGTTCATGAACATGCTTACCATGATGTCTTCATAATGCTAGTCACATGAAGTAGCGCTTTTCGCCAATCTCAACTTATTCATATACTCAAACTACTGGGTTTATTTATTTATTACGCGTTATGAGTATGATGTACTTACTGCCTGTCAAGTTGAAACGTCAATTACATCAATACATTTAATCTGTGGTGGGGGCTATGCTAGTGTTACCATGTTTAGGCAATTGCACTGTTCTCGTGCATTGACATAAGAAGTTTTTGACAGCAAGGGGGTCTCGCCGCTGTCGTCGCAAACCTTGCCAGCGGGCAAGGAGCGCTCTAACACCGCCTCGCAACTCGCTAGGGCCATCGGCACTTGCGATGCCACGCTCGGCTTCTATAGGTTTGTCTCTTTAACGCTCTGTCGCGCTGTTATTCTACGTCACACCTTCACGTATAATAAATTATTATTTATAATCAAAACTTTTTGAGAATAATAAACGGCTTAGTAGAACGGACACAACCCTTAAATCAAATAAATTATTGAAATCCAAAGTTCGTACTACAGATTCAAATATTTGTTCTCATTGAAAATCGCAAATCGTTAAATATCGCAAAGCTGCCTTCAGAAAATATTCAACAAAGCTCTGAAGAGGTGTTAAAAAAGAGTAAAATTTTCATAATAGGAGGACAACAATGCGTGGGTCTGGCATCAAGACTGATTTATTCTAGAACAAACACGAAATTTGAAGATTTTGACATTTTCTCTTGGACAAAACCTTATGCCAAAACAGAAGAAATCCTTAAAGGTTGTTATAACATTGAAGATTCTAACACTAACTATTTTATTTTGTGTGTTGGCGAAAATGACACGAACGTTACAAAGATATTCTTTGAAACAGCTGCAGTAATAAAAATACTAAAAAACTCAAATTTTATTATACTTAATACTAATTACAATAAATATTTAAATGAATATAAACTAAATAATATGTTAAAAAACTTGTGCTATAACATGCCAAATTGTAATTTTATTGAATGCACCAACAGGTCTAGGACGGAATATCACGCAAATATTTGTGCAAAGATTAATCTAATGTTAGATTCTAAATATTACGAAAAGCATTTTATTAAAAATATAAAAACTATTATTAAAAATCGCAGTAATGTATCTGATAAGATACACATTATGGGAAAATCCCAAGAAATAATTAAGTTATCTTACGAAAGTAAAACTGCTGAACCTAAAATTGGCACCATACCATATTATTTCAAAAAGGTGAATAAATTAAATAAGACATTAACTGTTGAAAATAGCACAAACCAAAATATGTCCACGACTCCATTTTTTCGCACACAATAACAACCAAAAACATGAAATTACTTCCATATTACATCAAAACATAGCAGGTTTGCTTAACAAAACTGATTCGATAGAACTATGTATTGATGAGCTAATAAATGAGGGGCAATCAATAAGCTTTTTATGTTTTAGTGAAACATTTGTTAAAAAGGGAGATGAGAGTAACATTAAGTTTAAACATTTTAAATTAGCTTCACTATATTGTAGAACAAAAGAAAAACGTGGGGGAGTATGTATCCTTATTAGAAAGTCAATAGAATTTAAAGTTATACAATTGTGCCAAGAATTATCTGCAGACAAAGTTTTCGAGTGTTGCGGTATAGAGGTACCAAGTTACAACTGTATAATTTTTTGTGTATATAGAACTCCTAATTCGCCAGTATCAATATTTTTCAACAAATTAGATCTTATTTTTCATAAACTAGCATTGAAGCTAGACAAAAAGAAAGTCATTTTATGTGGTGACTTTAATATTGACACGCTTAAAAATAATAACGTCACTGATGACTTAAAAAATTTATTATACAACTACAACCTTAAAATACATAATGATAAACCTACGAGACATCATACATGTATTGATCATATAGCTAGCAATTTCAAAGAGTCGGATGTTTCTAGTACCCTGTACAATTTTCATTTATCAGATCATAACACCTGTCAATCTCTAAGATTTCCAATTAAACTGCTACCTAAAATTAAATACTGGTATACTACCAAAAGAAATTACTCTAAGGAAAATATTGATAAGTTTAGTAAATGTCTCCGTAATATATCGTGGGAAAAAGAAACTACAGATGACACTTTTAATAATATTTTTAATAAATTTCATGATTTAATTTGTTTATTATATGACCTCTGCTTTCCATTACAAAAATATAAAATCAAAACAGACAATCTCGCTCCAAAGTGGATCACAAAAGGTATAAGAGTTGCGAGTAAAACTAAAAGAAAACTAAAACATAAATATTACGAACACAAAAGTTTAGAAAACAAATTAATTTATGACAAATATTCAAAATTATTAAAAAGATGCGTAACATGGTCAAAAAAAAATTTAAACATGCAACACCTGTTACATTCAAAAAGTAAAAGTAAAGCTACCTGGGAAATTATTAAAAATTATGAATATAATGATATACGATATAATAATATTGACTGGATTAATTGTAAAGGAACTAAAATAGATCATCCTTTCGACATTGCCAGTAAATTTAATGAGTATTTTATTAATGCAGCTCTTCGTGACTCTTCTTCTTTAAATAATAAAACTAAAAGGAATATGTATGAAAATGTTCAATCATCGATCTTTTTAAAACCTTGCACATTAAATGAAATCATACTTATAATAAACTCTCTTAATAATACTAAATCTGTTGGTTATGATTCTCTTACTACACACATACTGAAATCATGTGTAAAGGAACTTGCTCCAATTCTAACATATTTAATAAACCTTTCTTTCATACATGGAAGATTTCCAGATAAATTAAAAAAATCTATAGTCAAACCCTTATTTAAAAAAGATGACCGTCATGAGATTCATAACTACAGGCCGATTACGTTAGTACCCATTCTATCCAAAGTATTTGAAAAAGCCATGCATAGTCGAATTACTAGTTTTGTAACCAAATATAATATACTCAGAAACGAACAAAATGGCTTTCAAAAGCAAAAATCTACTACACTTGCTACTTTTTCACTGATACGTCGAATAACTGAATATATTAATAATAGAGTACCAATAGTAGCCATCTTTATTGATATGTCTAAAGCCTTTGACTGTGTAGAACATAGCACGTTGTTGTACAAATGTGAAAAACTAGGAATCAGAGGACCGGCTTTGGAATGGATCGAAAGCTATTTGACAAATCGGCAACAATGTGTTGAAGTACCACGTATTAATAATAATCTAGAGTTAACATATTACAGATCTCCTTATATACAAAATGACTATGGGGTACCTCAAGGGAGTGTTTTAGGGCCTTTATTGTTCATTCTATATATAAATGACTTACCGAGTATAACAAAGCATCAGTCCATACTATTTGCTGATGACATATCAATTGTTATACCCCACACTAATAATTCACAGATATATGAACAAGAGATAAATTCCACTATAAAATCAGTTATATCATGGCTAGAAGATAATAATTTACAAGTCAACACTAACAAAACTAAATATATTCAATTTGGAAATTATAAAACAAAACCACAAAAATTAGACTTAACATATAAGGGTGAAAGATTGGTAGAGGTAGAAGATACACAATTCCTAGGTGTTGCTATTGACCAGCATGTCAACTGGAAATTACACATTAATAAGGTATGCAAAAAAATTAATCAATTTGTTTATGCACTACGTAGACTTCAAAATGTAGCAGGTCCACAAGCAGCGCGTGTTGCTTACTACGGGTACGTTGAATCCGTCTTAAGATATGGATTAATCTTGTGGGGCAACTCAACAGACGCAAACAGAGCCTTTCTAAGCCAGAAGAAATGTATTCGTGCACTGTGTAACGTAGGCCCTCTACAGAGCTGTAGACCACTGTTTAAGGAAAAAAATATTCTCACTTTAACAGGGTTATATATATTAGAAATCTGCGTTTTTGTAAAAAATAATACAAATCAATTTGTTACCGTGCAGGAAAATAATAAATTTGCAAAAAGAGATCCGACACGTCTACTGATGCCACCTTGTAGAACTGCATTATTCCACAGGAATTGTCTCGTAATGTGTATCAAGATATATAATAAAGTTCCTAAAAATATTCGTGAACAGCCATTAACGCGAATGAAAAAAAGTTTAAAACAGTGGCTAATAAATACTGCCTTTTATAACATCAAAGAATTCTTTAACTATAAATTTTGATTTTGCTTTTGATTTCTTTTTTGTTGATTTTGTTTAGCTAAGTAAGTTACTATATATATAGATCCAGGATTTTGCGTGATACTTCTCAATTGAATGAAATGTTATTTTTCGAATTTTGTTATGTTCTTCTAAAAAAAAAAAAAAATGTAATCATTACAAAGTGGTAGTTACATACTTGAATATTATGTGTATATTTCTAATGTTAGTTCATTTGTTCTAAACACATTTATATTTTTAAAATTTTTTTTTTTTTCGCATGCCACGAATGGCAAAATATGTGGAAACAAATATTGACTGTATCCATCCGTCTGTACCCATGTTTTTAGCGAAATAAATGATTTGATTTGATTTGATTTGATTTGATTTTTAAAATAAACAGAACTATGCATATAGCATATTTGAAAAACTGAACACCTAATAGGTATCGACTATATTCAAATTTATAAAGTTCATATAAAATATTACGACTATTTAATAGGCTTATACAAGTACAGAAAGTAACAGGGTATTTTGCACCATGTAAAAATATTAAAAAATACGTATTTATGACAGGTTTTGTAAAAAGTAAACAAGAAATGTTGATTTCTATTTTCATAAAAATGCATTATAAATTTTATAATTCAATTTTAAGAATATTTTTTTTAATCTGTGCCTCAAACGTTCAAACCGCTATTCGCCATATTAGATTCCGTCGTGATGTCACTTCTATAGTAAACAAGCTAACGTGCTGTGTGTTATTTCGTAATTTTTCAAGTTATCATCACGATTGTTGACTTTTATTCCGTATTTTATTGAAATGACATCATGGAAGACGGATTCTTAATAGCAGAAAGTACCTACTATCTACCAAAAATAAATATATTGATGGTGGCAAAAATTCTTGCATGCAATCCCGATTTTTGTTCTGCTGAATTAAGGAATGTTAAAACGTCAGTGTACTTTTACTTATCCACTCAACCGTCCACGGTGACTACAGTCCCCAAAAACCATTATTGCCTCATCTGTCTAGGCACCAAACGACATCTTTCGGTTTAAACGCGTACAGCGCAAAAGATACAGTAATAGTGCTATATGAAATTTGTCGTCTATGAAAGTGAATTTTATCTATATAATAGTAACAAAATATTTAGAAAAATAAAAATGTAAAATTAAATTTCGCCATTTCTGTTTGTGGAATGTTAACGTGTGAGAAATTCTATCAAAAAAACTGATAACTTTTCTGTTTTATACGTTATTTTTAATGTTATTGTACATCAAACTAATTGTGAAGATATTTTTGACAATTCCTCAATTCAAATTTATAAACGAAATATCTGTTGAGATGTGTCTAGAAATTATTAAAACCTATTTTTTTTTCATTTATTTATTTATTTATTCAAATTTATATTGGGTAAACATTATATACTTATGTATATTGAGTATATAAGATGTTATTGATATTGGTATCATTTTAAAGGGAATATCATGTACTATTATAATATAAAATAATTGTCTCCAGTAAGTACTACACTTTTCTTTTAAAACTCGAAATAAAAAATAAATAGGATTTTTTTTGATATTCCCATTTTTAAGCTTTATTTTCAGGCTTTATTTTTAATTTGACTAATTTTATTTTAACAAAATAAAATTTTGAATTCTTTGAGTCTTTTGAGAATATTTTTTATTTGAATGTAGCTATAGCAGTTTTTCAGTAGTAAAAGTTTTTGTTAAGACTGTCTCGCGCGGTCGTAAAAAATAGTGACATTTAATTCGCGGACAGGTCAGGCGAGAATCACTCGCGCGGGGCGGACGATTGAGTGGTTATACAGTAATACAATACCAGGTCAGAGTATCTTTAAATACATAGTTATGTTTATCTATGATTACGATCTCACGCCTAATCTATTACAAAATTTGACTTGCAATATGTATCATGATATTTGTTTTGTATAAAGTATAAACGACAGGTAAATAGAAGTCATACTTACATCAAAATCATGTTCACAGAAGTATAGATTTTGTAGACAATGTCTTCGGGCCTTTTCTTGCCAGTTTTAACCAAGTATTTCTTATATTTAAATCAGGTGACACTTGAATCCATAACTTCCACGGCGTTCTTATGCTCTTTTTTTGCATTTAGGCACAACACACCAATGATTAATATGATAACTCGTTACTAAACATCTAAAAATGTCTTATTCCTTTGCAAAATCGTTTTATTTACTAGAGCAGTGACGTCACGAACTGAACAGCATCGTGGCTAGCGTTTTCGCTCGAAATTTTAAAATTATATAATAAAACTAATTTTTATGGCACTATTCGGTTTAAAAAAATATAAAAACTATAGTGGTTCATTATCACTCTAGGATTTATTTAAAATACTATTTTAAATGGGTGTAATACCCTATTGACAAAGGCTTTATTTTCTAAGATCCTAAACTTTTTTTTTCTTTTCTCTTTAGTAATCCGTAGTACAGTAGTGATATTATTGCACTTGTCTACTAATCTTATTAACATAAGTGTAAAGTGTGACGTAGGATTTTACTTTTTAATAGCTTTAAACCTGAAAATTTTTGGTCATTAACCTTCATTATTCTCACCAAAGTAACAAACAAAGTTTAATGATCAAATTTATTTTACCTTATGTTATACTTTTATTAAAATTACATATTTATAGTATTTCAGTTTTAGTTATTGGCTGTGAAGTATTATTTTTGGCTACTATCTATCCTTTAACTAGATATTTAAGCACTACACAACACAATTAAACAAACACATTTAAATTTTTAACGCGGAGAGCACTGTATTGCTTTATTTATTGTGTCAAATACTAATTCACATTAAAGTTCACATTAAGCTAGATTTGCACATTTATGTTAACACAAATCACGCTATAGTTTCACGTAACTAACATCATCACTTATATCTAGTTGTATATGTATGAGGTTAAGCGATTGATATAGATTAAGTTTGTATTTATTGAATAAAACTATGTTTACGGATTTTATCGCCTTTAATTTACTTATTTTAATTCCCGACATTTCAGGTGCTTTACAGCAACCCATGGTCACGGGGGTGTCTGAGATGTTTGACGTCCCGATGTCATAGTTAGCCCGGCTACCTACAGTTTTTGAATATTAATTTTTGGTTCGATCTACGCAGAATGAGCTTACAGTCT
Source organism: Parnassius mnemosyne (assembly GCA_963668995.1). Classification (NCBI taxonomy): domain Eukaryota; kingdom Metazoa; phylum Arthropoda; class Insecta; order Lepidoptera; family Papilionidae; genus Parnassius; species Parnassius mnemosyne. The sequence goes on from CAVLGL010000093.1 coordinate 12,447,645, forward strand.
TGCAGTCGTAGGGTTTGGATTTAATTTTATTAATTATAGGATTCCAAACAGATGGCAGCACAAATTCAAAACGTAAAGCACCCGAAACGTCAGGAATTAAAATAAGTAAATTAAACGCAATAAAATCCGTAAACATAGTTTTATTCAATGTGTAGTATACGCGTAAATATAAGAAATCATTAAGTTTGTACTTAGTTTTAATTTTTTTATTTAAAAGGATACTAGCGATGCTATTAACATTACTAGTTTTCCTTTGACCTTAATTAATTGATTGACATTACCAATCAAGCTTAAATACTGGTGTTAGAAGTAGTTCTCGACAGTGGGCGGATTCGAACTCGAGACCTTATAGTCTGTTCGCTTAGATACGGTCGCTTTTGTGACGCGCCGCCATAGCACGTGCCGCATCTTGTCAAAAGCGCCACAGGAAAATTTGGCATTTTAAAACGAAGCGCCGTAGTGAAATATTATTTGCCTTACCTCACTTGTGTTTATTATTTATATTCGTATTTTATTGCATTAGAATAATATAGTATTCTATTTTATTTTTAGAATAGAAAAACATTTATTTAACAAACACAACAAAATAAAAGCAAAGCACCGACATTATCTTAGTGAACAGACTATATACATACCTCATACCGAACGCGAATGCGTACGATTCGAGTTTCTTTTTTTTGGTGCGGTTAATTTCAGGTCTGTACCCGGTAGTAAATTATTAGTATATTAAATAAGTTAACTTTTTTTAAATTAAGGTCAACTTAATTACAATTGACGTCCTGGGTTTTTGACTTCGCCGATATAACAGTTCAGATTTGAACGGGGGTGCTTACTTAAGCGTGACTATTAATGATAATCATCCCTACAACAGTAGAAGTCTATGTACAACAGTGGACCAGGGCAATGAATTCGAAAAAGAAGGTACACCGCATTGAGTTATATGCGCTACGTACTAGAGAAGCCATTCTAAACAAAAAATGTGCACTACTCTATGTCTTCGCGCATGCGCGGGAGATAGTAGAGTCGCGCTCGCGCATACGCAGTCGCGCCACCACAGACTAACTAGTAGATTGAAACCACACTAAATAACACGCTGTACGGATTGCAGTACAGTTCAGTTGAACATAGTGTATGTTCGGAATGCGAAATCTAGTACGTAGTACATATATATCGATGGTACACCGATAAAAATAGTATACTAGTAACCTTACAAACATAGATACACATTAAATTTAATTTTACTATTAAATATTATAACCAATTATAGCTTACTATATTAAAAACATCTCAGCCATTAATCACTAGATACGAATCTCACAATAGAATATCGTAACTAACAGCTTACTCACCAACTACCACATTATATTAAAATGTAGCAGTATACATCATATTAACCTATTAAGGTTGTGTTTGTGTTAGTAAGTTATTAGATGATTCCTTACACTGCAGCAACAACATGACGTCATCAAAGTCGCTGTCCATGTCCGCTCCTGGCGCTATTAACGTAGAACACACCACTGTTAAGTTTGACAACGAGATAAAGAAAGCTCGGAATTCAATCACTACACACAGCGGATTGAAGGTAAGAAGAACTTATTGGTCCTTTATGAAGGCAGACTTTGTATGTAATTTATTATTTGCCAAAATTGATTTTCTTAATCTTTGCAATAAAAAACAAGTAATTCATTATTAGCACTCTGCTATAAAATATGTATAGTTTCCCTTTCATCCCCATCAAAATAAATTAAATAATAGTTCCAATTGTCTTATTTGCAAATGATTTGAAAATACACAAAGTGGTGTTGCTTGAAAAGATCCAAATTTTTATGCGGTTTTTACACTGTCATTCTAAACTGAACCTGAACCACCAATCATATACCAACATTAAGACTGCATGAACTTAGTTCATAGAAGTCAATACGAACTATTTTTTTAAATATGATAATAAATTATTTGTACCGACTTATTTAAAAAAAATTAACAACTTATATTTTTACCCAAATTTACTTAGGTTCGAACCTAGAACCTGGCATAGTCATCAGGCATGCTGAAAAGTAAACTCGGTCAATATTATCACAGCTTAAAGACCTTACAGTTGGGAAACGAAAGTACTTGTGCAGAGCAACGGTGGGGGGCCTTGCGAGGCAGAGGGCACGCCGACCTTGTGATAGCGCACTTTACTGAGTCTGATAGACAATACATGCGGTTGGCGCGAGTGTGTTTTACAGTACTTATTTAACTAATTTTAAGTGCAGTTTTCGAAAAATTACTGTTTATAATGGTGAATTACTGTTACAGTTATAAGAGTTACTTAGTAAAATTGAATTCAAATGACGGCCATGCTTATGTTTCCGTAATTTATTTTAATAAAATTGTTTATCTGAATGTGAAAACACTACGTAATTTAATTTAACAACCGAAAACTGAAAACATTTATAAAAAGAAAGTGTCACGAAAATATTTGGCTTTGCAACACTCGTAAATGTGTGTTTCTCTTCTTTTTCGTAGTAATAAAAAATTATCTTGTAATAAAACACACGCACACACACACACACACACACACACACACACACACACACACACACACACACACACACACTCGCGCCTGTCACCCAGAGGGATAGGCAGAGACTACGGACTTCCATTTGGCGCGATTCTAACACACCTCTCTCGCCTCCTTTACACCCATATATCTACGCATACATGCTCGTCGGTTAAGGGTACTCCTAATCTGGCCCATTTCCAATGTATCGCCGATTTGGTCGATAAATCTTCGTCTAGGGCGTCCCTTCCCGACTCTGCCGTTCACTTCTGAAACATAAATTTGCTTTGTCACTCTTTCCTCGTTCATTCCGAACCGAAGCATTCCTATCTTAATCCTTGTCACAACGTCATCTTGCAAACCACACTTATAACTATGTACATAATGTTATTAAATGATGATGAGTATTATAGTATCCAAAATTATATTATTTTTATTTTCGTGACAACCCCTAACATACACGCTGGCCGCGTCAATAGTCAGTATGACTACTGACGCGACTAATGTCAAGCGATGCCTGACATTAACCGCCCATTCTGCTGACATTTCGGCGTTTCACAACTGTAAAGTCTAAACTTTGCTACCACTATCTTTTTAAAAGTGTATTCATATATGCAAGGGCCTATTAACATACAAATTCATATCGATATAAAAAAGACGCGTGCGTTTACGAGAAGTCAGCGTTAATTGGTCTCTGCGTAAACTCTATACAAACTATACACACATACATCTGATTACTGTTATTTTATATTAATGTAGTATCATTACTTCTCGTTTAGTTCTCAAATAAATACGTGTAAAGACACGCGAATACTCGCGCTACTTCTCTTCGCTTTGTTTGTGAAAACATTGACGCTTCGCTTCGACTCGACCCAGAGTAAATATGAACACTAACAATGAATATTGAATACAGCGCAGCAGTATAGCGGCGTCGCAGCGGTCGACCGACTCGCTGCTGGGCGACGAGTGCGAGGGGTACGAGGGCGGCGAAGGCGCCGAGTCTCCGGCCGACGCGTGCCGCTCGCTGTCCTGCCTCACTGACTCCACGGATCACTCTGTACCGGTCAACTTCGACATGAGCAATCGCGTGAGTGCGATGTATGATGGACTTACAGTATTTTTAGTAAATAGGCCAGTTTTAAGCCGGTCACTAACATAATCGCGACTAGACCTACACTTACCGATCAATACTCTACCGCGGCTATACCACGTTAAACGAAAAACAATGGCTCCATTGCATATTAAAAACCTTACATGTTCTTGAAAATATTTTATTGCTCAGACATGTAGATGACCTCACGATATTTTCCTTCACAGCCGAACTCTAAATCAGCACTCATAATTGCAATTAACAATTTTATTGGTACCGCTGGGAATCGAACATGAGTTGCTCGTGTACAGTGAAATATATAACGAACGCTAAGGACAGAGATACCACGGCTCTTTTATAATATATCTCTAAAGCACAAAGGAAAAACTTTCAAATCCTAAGTGTCACTCTAACTCATGCTTTAATACGTGAATTATTGTGGAACATTTTAAAGTTACTGTGTTAACCCGTTACCAAAAATGTGATTGTATGATAAAACCATTATGTTTTGAAACATGGCAAATGTCAAATGATAAGATAATACAGGTAATCGTAACTTTAGGCGAAGCTGCCCCGCGGCATAGAGAACATCCGGCCGCACATCGAGCAGGTGGACAACGTGCCGCTGCTGGTGTCGCTGTTCACCGACTGCACGCCCAGCTCCGTGCGCCAAATGATACAGATCATGCAGGTCACCGTCCGCTTATAATGCCATAAATATTTTATACGTTAATATAATATCGAAGTATTTGCATTTGTCACTACTCAGCTAGTCACTATAGCTCGAAGAACCGACAACGGATGGGGATCGATCCCCTACTAGATGGAGTGACGACCTGGTAAGGGTTGCAGGACCGTTCATTGAGGAATTACTTAAGGGAGGCCTATGTTCAATAGTATATTTGTGAAGGGCTGTAACGAAGCGGCCCCACAGGAAGTGGACCTGGTCGAGCCCCGACGGTTCGACAAAAAATGAGATTGACTTCATTATAATGACCAGACGACAACTGTTCAGTGATGTCTCCGTGATCGCGAGAGTGAGAACTGGTAGCGACCACCGAATGGTTAGAGGCACACTGAACCTAAACGTTAAGTTGGAGAGGTCTCGTCTAATGAAGTCAACGCTCCGTCCCCCTCGTGCTCTGTTCCAAAGTCCCGAAACCTTTCAGCTCGAGTTACAAAATCGTTTTCAGTGCCTAGAAGACTGCAATGAAGTGGACGATATGAATGACAAGCTCGTGGAAACTGTCCATGCGGTCGGAGCTAAGTTCTGCAAGACCCGCCGCAGAAGAACACAAAAACTCTCCGATCACACTCTTAATCTCATGGCTGTTAGACGGGAGATGAAGCTACATTCTTCAACAGACTTGACAGCATACAGGCATCTGAACAGACAGATCTCCAAATGCATGCGGCGGGACTTACGCAACTTCAATACAGCTCGTATTGAAGAAGCGATCGAGCGGAACCAAGGCTCCAAAGTCTTTGCCAGAGATCTGTCTGTCAGAAAGAGCCAACTGTCAAAGCTGAAGACAGAATGTGGCAGCATCGTTTCCGGGACACCTGAGATTTTGAGTGAGATTGAGAAGTTCTATGGGCAGTTGTACACGTCATCGTTGGAGCCACACGCAATTGTGAGTAACGATCCAAGAGCGAGTCTCATCCGACACTATTGCGAAGATATCCCGGACGTCAGTCTGAGCGAGATTAGAATTGCTCTCCAGCACCTTAAAAACGGCAAGGCCCCAGGCGAGGATGGAATTACAGCGGAGCTTCTGAAAGCGGGTGGAAGACCGGTACTTGAAGTCCTTCAGAAGCTCTTTAATTCCGTCCTCCATGGTGGCATTACACCGGAGGCGTGGAGCAGAAGTGCGGTGGTCTTGTTCTTCAAGAAAGGAAACAACGCTCTCTTGAAGAACTACAGACCGATTTCCCTTCTGAGCCGCGTCTACGTGCTATTTTCGAGAGTCATTACTAATCGTCTCGCGCGCAGACTTGACGACTTCCAGCCTCCCGAACAAGCCGGTTTCCGAAAGGGCTTTAGCACCATAGACCACATACATACCCTTCGGCAAATTGTACAGAAGTCCGAAGAGTACAATTTGCCACTATATCTGGCGTATGTGGACTATGAGAAAGCCTTTGATTCCGTCGAAATTTGGGCGGTGCTGCAGTCCCTTCAGCAGTGCCAAGTTGACTGTCGGTATATCGAAGTGTTGAAGTGCTTGTACAGTAGGGCTACGATGGCTATCCGAGTACAGAACCAGAGTACGAAACCTATCCAATTGCAGAGAGGTGTAAGACAGGGTGACGTCATATCCCTGAAACTCTTCACCGCTCCATTGGAAGACGCTTTCAAGCTTCTGGACTGGAAAGGATACGGTATCAACATCAATGGCGAGTACATCACTCACCTTCGATTTGCCGACGATATAGTCCTTATGGCAGAATCGCTGGAGGACCTAAGCACTATGCTCTATGACCTCAATAGTGTTTCCCAACGGATAGGTCTTAAGATGAACATGAACAAAACAAAGATCATGTTTAATGTCCATGTCACACCTACACCGGTAGTTGTTGGGAACACTAAGCTCGAAGTTGTTGACGAGTATGTTTACCTGGGACAAATAGTCTGACTAGGTAAGTCCAACTTCGACCGAGAGGTCAATCGATGGATTCAACTCGGCTGGGCAGCGTTCGGGAAGCTACGACACATTTTCTCGTCAGACCTACCTCAAAACCTTAAAACGAAATTGTACAACCAGTGCGTGTTGCCAGTGATGACTTACGGAACTAAGACGTGGTCCTTCACAGCTGGCCGTATGAGGAAGCTCAAGGTCGCTCAGCGAGCTATGGAGAGGGCTATGCTCGGAGTTTCTCTGCGTGATAAACTTAGAAATGAGGATATCCGCAGTAGAATTAGAGTAACCGACATAGCCCAACGGATTAGTAAGCTGAAGTGGCAGTGGGCCGGCCATATAGCTCGAAGAACCGACAACCGATGGGGAAGAAAGGTTCTCGAGTGGCAGCCTCGTACCGGTAGGCGAAGTGTAGGGCGAGCCCCCACGAGATGGAGTGACGACCTGGTAAGACATGCAGGAAGTCGATGGATGCAGGTGGCTCAGGACCGTGCTTTGTGGCATTCCGTGGGGGAGGCCTATGTTCAGCAGTCGACTTATGAAAGGCTGTAATGATGTAACGATGATCATAATTGTAAAATAAAATTTTGAATTAGGCAAAAATCATAGGTTATTAGTATTGTACTCAATAGTGTGCTTTTTTGTTACCCCACCCCACGGCTTATTGCTTACTCTATCGTTACAGACTATCAAAAGTCCACTTCTGAACATAGGCCTCGCCCGTAGGTTGTCTCATATGGAAGATACTTCTTGTCATAGTTGCCATACTGGACAGGTGGGTTGGCAACCGTCGTGGTTTGTTACTTTAATAATAATTATTATTATTATCTTTATTCAGGCAAATTACACCTATATCCAGTTAATAATTATCTTTATTCATATTACACCCATATCCAGTAAAATCAATGAATTTAAGATCAATCTCCAAAATTTTAGCAATAAATAAATCAATGTCAATACAAAATACTAATTTTAAAATAATAAATCCAGTAAATGTAAATAGGCAATAATGTCAGTGTATAAAGTAATATAATGAAATAAAATAAAATAATAATTAATAAGTAAATATCAGAATTACACTTATCAGTCAGGAGATGAGCGAGATATATAATTAAAACTTTCTCTGAGGCACCTTTTTTTTATAGGACAGGTTGACAAACAAGCACACAGTCCACCTGATGGTAAGTGGTTGCTGTGGCCCATAGACATCTACCAGATGCGTTGGCAGCCGTGATGATTAAGATGGAATGTCTCTTTTCCAGTAAAAAAGGTATCCGCTTCTCTACACTCACCATACGAAACAGCAGTGTTAACTGTTCTGCGATAAATGAATTTAAAATCAATATCCACAATTTTAGCAATAAAATAGTCAATGTCAATACAATATAACGATTTTATTTTTTAATTAATAAATTTTTGATGACAATATAACTTGAGTTATTATCAAGAAGATGCTGATGCCCATCTATGAATAACCACTACCTACATCTATCATAAGGGTAGTGGTTATTCCCAAATCGCCAGTACACGGTTAACACCGTCGCAACGCGGTGTATATTGCTTACTCTAGTGAATTATATATTATTAAATTCATCCTTTATTCTGTAGGATTACGGGGAAGTGGTATGTGTTATGGGCTCTGCAGCAAACTGCCTCAACATGGAGATATTCATGCAAGCTGATGCCAGGTAAGTACATTGTATTTGTAGTGTACTCACTGTATGCCATTTTTTAGTTTATGATAACATATATTAAAAATGTTGCCGAATACGCACAAACTAATTATCAATAATACTTCAATTTTTAAATCCATGGTAGTTAAGTAAAAAAATATTGTAATGAAGTTTTTTTAAAACGCAATTAATTTTACAGATTTTGGCAAGTCTAAACAAAAACGACAGTAATGGTTACTAGTACAGACTGCAAAATTAAACAGTCGTGGCTTTAAATCCATCTTGGAACTACTGTCGTACACCAATGTGTAGCACAAGCATTTTAAGCTTATTTAGATTAGCTAGCACGAGCTAATGGTGTTCCTAGTATTCTTTATGTTATAAATCCAGTATTATTGATATACACTAAAATACTTAATCCTTCTTCATCCGCTCATAAAATTTCACTACCGGACATGGGCGTTTTTTTTTTTTAGGATAAGGGTAACAAATGGGCACACAGTCCACCTGATATTAAGTGGTTGATGTGGTCCATAGACACATCAACATCTATCCTCGACTATGAATCAAAATGCAGATACGTTGTCACCCCTGAGGACTAAGATGGAATGCCTTGTTTCCAGTAAAAGGGGTCTCCGGTTCTTTACACTCACCATACAAAACAGCAGCGTTATGCTGCTATTTTACGCTGGTATTCTGTGTCATTCGCACTACAACTGCACTACTAATACAGCTGCAGAAAGACTACCAGTTCTTCAGTTGTAGAGCCTAAATAATGAACATAATTCCGTGTGGTGGCGACGTTATGTCAGCTACTCATACATTGATGTCATTGTAGCCAGTGGTAGAGGCAATCTATGATCTAGTCTACCTACATCATAGATCGTATTCTACATACACTTAAAACCAATACAGGGCCTGGTAGCGATGGCATACCTCCCATATTTATACATAAATGTGCAAAACACTTGGCCAAGCCTCTCTCAATAATCTTTAATATGTATGTTAACACCTATGGAACATTTCCTAGTAAGTGGAAAGAAGCTCTAATAATACCTATACATAAGAGTGGATTAAAAAACCAGAATTGAGCACTACCGCCCAATCTCCATATTAAACACATTTGGAAAGATTTTTGAAAAACTTATATTTATACACATTAGTCCCATAATCTTAAAATCAATACCAACTGAACAACATGGTTTTATAAATAAAAGATCAATCTTAACAAATTTAGCTATTTTTACCAATTATATATATATATATATATATATATATATATATATATATATATATATGAGCATTGACGACAGGCAGCAGGTTGATGTAATATACACGGACTTTGAAAAAGCATTTGACCGAGTTGATCATGCCATCCTTTTACGTAAACTTTACAGTTTGGGTGTTCATGGTGATTTGCACAGGTGGGTAACTTCATACATAAGTAACAGAAGGCAAGCAGTGTTACTGGGTAGTGCTCGTCTTGATTTTATTTCGGTAACATCTGGTGTCCCACAAGGCTCAATACTAGGACCTTTGTTCTATAACGCCTATTTATTTGATATCGGTGACTGCTTCTATCACTCAAACTATTAAATGTTCGCAGATGACAAAATTTATCTAAAAATAAAAACAATTGATGACTGTGTTCTGATTCAAAACGATTTAAAAAACCTAGAAATTTATTATAGAAAAAATAGAATTACTATCAATAATGAAAAATGTGTAAAAATAACCTTCATTCGTAAGAAACAGCTCGTAGATTACAAGTATTCAATTAACAATAACTCCACAAAGAGTGTATCATCATTAGAGATCTTGGTATCAGGCTGGACTCAAAATTAACGCTCAATGAGCATTTAGACAATATTGTTGACAAAGCCTACAAGCAAATTGGATTCATAAAGCGCGTCTGCAACGATTTTAGCAGTATTCATTGCACTAAAGCTCTATATTTTTAAGGAGTATTCTGGAATACGCTAATACAATCTGGTCTCCAAAATATGCTAAGCATAAGCATCGAATAAAATCAATTCAAAAACTGTTCATTAAGTTTATCTTATCAAAAGATCACAATAGTTTTGCGATATACGAAAATGCTTGTAAATTTTACCGCTTAGATACCTTGGAAACTAGAAGACTTCAACACGGTATGTTCTTACTACACGGTTTATAGTCTGGTAATATAGATTGTCCAGACCTGTTATCTAAAATATCGATACTAGTACCTAAATATCGAACTAGACATACACCATTATTCCACGTACCACGAACAAACACAAATTACGCAAAAAATTCTACTCTATGTCTATGTTGTTCAAAATTATAATAAGTGTTACGCTGACTTGGATATTTTCAACCTATCCAAGAGTCGTATCAAACGTGCTGTTGTAAACAAAAATAGGGCATAATCACACACACACACACACACACACACACATACACACAAACAAACACACACAAACACACACACACACACACACACACACACACACACATACACACACATATACACAGACACACGCATGCACACTTACTCAAGCACACACGCACGCTTAATTATTAGTTGATAAAAATTGTGTAATCTCTATTGGCCTTACTGTATGAAAATATGTATTGTAAATATGATGAAAACGCTGTATGATTACCTAAATAAATAAATATACAGGTATTTGAATGCAGCAAACTATATTGTTTCATGTTTTATTTTATTGCAATAAATTTCAAATTATTTCAAATTGTTTTATGGCACTTTTTGCAGCGTAGCGGTGGAGCCCCTGTATCCGGTGCTGTGTCAGAAAATGCCTCCTTACCAGATTCCTCAGAGCTGCATCGGGCCCATACAACTGGCTAGGGCACTCAATTCTGTGCCTTGTTCCGTCTCGGTAAGATATATTATTATAAATAATTGTTAAATATCTAATATACTCATTTATCACCACAATAATATAATATTAGTTAGGCGTTTGCAAGTTCTGAGTCAGTATAGTTTAGGGGGAAGGGGGATATATAGACATAACGAATGATTTGTGATTAGAGCCACATGATTTTTGCTAGTGTAAATCGTTTATCCAGTGAGCTTTCTAATATGAATGTATTTAAAACTTTTCCAGTAGTTTTGTCGAAATAAATAACGCCCTATTGACACTTCTACTTGTTGGTTCTTCGAGCTACGTAATTTAGTCCACAAGTTAAAGAAAACTAAAAGAGCCTACGCTCGTATTAAGTCAAGGAAACAGTTATCTTCTTCGCTCGCAAAGTGAATTTGAACTTCTCCATACTAACAACAAAGAAAACTTGGAATCGACTGACCTAAATTAAAATAATTGGATGATGTTGGCGTAAGCGAATCGGTCACTACATTTTACTGGTTTCATTGGAGTTGATTATTAGCTACTACTCGTGACAATCTAAGAAGCCCGATTTGACGAGAAAAAAAATCGGTTGCTTTCAAAACCGATTCTCGAGACATCGATTATTTAGAGTTTGTAATGGACAATGTATCTACATCGTTTAAAAATGATTCTCGAGGCATATCGTTTTAATACATGTACGAGTTTGTAATATTTTACAGTTATTACATAAATCTAAACTAAGTTTAAATTTGGGCAGGGTTTCAAAGCCAAGACGTAATCTAAAATCCGACATACGTTGTATATTATGTAGGAACGCCACACGATATGCACCCGTACGAAGCCGAGGCGGGTCGCTAGTCAAGAATCAAGTTAACAATAAATAAGTGTGGTTGGGTCAGGTAAATAAATAAATTCACTGAATTCGTAACATTTTTATTCTCAATTCTTATCTTAATGCCAACAAACAATTTTTTATAAAACCTTTCCGGCATATCCAGCATGACAAATAATGATGCGTCCACCCTTTCCCATTAGAACTTTTGAGCTGGATGCTTGCGTATCATACGTCCAAAATTGTGGCACAGTATGATTAGCATTGAGTCATGTCTCATCGATAAATATGTCCTTGTCCCAGTTGGTAGTAACTTCTCTTAAGAAGGATACTCTGTAGTATTATGTCATACCTTTCCATCAATATTTTCCGTTTGTCGGTTTTTTTTGTATGAAAACCCAGTATTTTTTAGAATTGTTTTTATACATGTTACACTGGCATCATATAAGGTTGCAGATTTAAGGGACACAAGTAATTTACTTACGGTGGGGTATTCTTGTCTTGTGTAGTAGCTGTAAACATAACAGCATCAGCATCAAAATTATAGGTACCTGTCACAGGTTTTGTTTTTTTTTTTCGCTTTTTGGGTGTGTGCAGTACATTATCTTCACAGCCAAAAGGCCCGTACTTTTCCTTTATAAAATTTTCGGACAGTTTTTATGCCAATTCTATGCGCTTGTGCCACTCGTTCTTGTACTTGGGTAACTTCTAAAAGAGGCCCTCTATTTGCTGACTCCCGTTCAAAGTACTCGTGCAACTTCAAAACCAAGTCACGAGACTGGCTGTTAAGAGTACGTCCTCTTTTATACATGTTGTCTAGTTCACACGATAACACCAAATTCAAGTAATGCGTAATCAAAGTCCGGAATTAGCAAGCCAAGGTCAACGAATATAGCAAAACAGTGCAAGAGTGATAGGCAAGTCAGAAAATATAATAATAACCAATAACACAAAAACTTTCAAGATAGCGAGAGACCGCGCGAAGCATTGACGAATCAAAGACGTAGAGAGAAAAAAGGGAGGTTAAAATACATTTTTTCAAAATCAAACTATTTCCAATATTAACATTTTAAATATCAAAATAACTGGTGCTTAGGCCAAATCTTAACATTTAAAACTGGCATTCAAAGCGCTCGCCTCGGCGCGTCATCCGATGGTATTTAGGTGACGTAAAAAAGACGAAGTGACCGCGTGGGCCGGCGACGAGTGTCTTGCCCGCCGCGGCCGTGTCGTCGACACAGTCTGCAATTTACCCGCGTGACGACCGCCTCTTATTGCGTTGTCTTTTTTGTGCGTTTACGTGACAACGAGGCTCTTCTTGAGTTTTGATTGATTAACTTAACTTCGATTGCCATTAATTGCGTGGACGAGTTGTTTGTGTGGCATTTTAATATCGTACGAAGACATTTTCCTTTGTCGGTAGAACGCTAAAAATTTGCGATCCGAGAGGAGATCGCGTTCGTCTTCTATTATATTATGTGTTATTGAAATGTTATTGTGTATATTAATGATGTGCTAAGTGACGTCAGACTTGAGTTTACATAAAGGTGAACGCCCTACCAAGTGATCGCACATCTTTGGGGGCAGCGCAGCGCATGTGGGTCTGCTGTCCGATTACATCGGTGACGTCAGACTACATTTACACACTTTCTCACACCACTTACACTACCATCACTTAACCCCTGACTGTACCGTGTGGTCGACTCTACCTCCGGAACTCGGTAAGTTTGTGTTTGCTTATCAGTCATTACATAATAATTATCCATAGGGCATTTGGGCCCGATCCCTTTGGTTGCTCGTCGAGTGGGCTACTCATGGGCCCTAGCCCAGTCGAATTTTGTCAGAGCAACTGAGGGCCGTAACAGCTGGAAATATACGTGTTCAGATTTTATTTTTATATGTTTAAACTTTAAACATTAAATAATACGTTTCTCTCTTTTCTAAATGTAAAAGTTTCGATTTTTCAGAACATCGATTTCATTTAGTCAAAAAATGGTTTATAACGGTCACAACACTACGGCATCGAACCCAAAGATATAACAGACATGTCATTATAATAACGTCCTGTGGCAATATTAATCAACGATTAATTCGTGTTTTTGAGAGCATTTTTCGAATATAAAGTGAAACTTGGTGTTTACGTATAATACTCATTGTCATAGTGTATGGATAACATAGTAATTATTTAGGATTGTGAATTTGATGTTTCGATTTCTTACATCGACTTTCATACAAAGTTATCGCGGCATGTATAATGAGAAACGTCAAATTAGGCTTTTTAGATTGTCGCGAGTATAGTTTCTTTAATTAAAAGACATTATGTTCAGCCTTACTATTCCTTTTCTTTTTAACGGATTTTAAATCGCTTTTATATGTCAGGTTTGGGGACTATGGAATGGGGAAAAAATTTTTCGCGGCGTAGTGGTCCTATTTTAAATCACCTAGATTTAAAATAGGATCACTACGCCGCGAAAAATTTTTTTACTAGTATTTTGTTTTAATACATAAGCATAAGATACTACGGTAGTTCAAGTAATGTCTCCTCCATTTTGGAATACAAGTCCAGCACTGGACTGGAACGATTCGGTCGATTGAGCGGCGTCGCGTAAAAGTATCGATAATTGCAATAGTTTTAAACGATCCGACTTGAGGAATCAAGCAGTTCGTTTAACGAATCAAAACTTAATCGATCGGGTCACTAAAAATGAATGATTAAAACACGACTATTTTAGATCATATTTCAACGTTTTGGTTGTGTTTCACGCTGCTTGGTATAAAGCTGTTGAACAAGTGGCAAAGTCAGCCACTGAACAATTATAGCATTACTAAGGTATGTATAATACATAACGTGTTATCTTTTGTTTAAAATGCATTTGTAAGAAAACAGTATAACAATTAAACGAGGAATTCTTACATGTACACACTTACAAAAATATAAAAAAGTTAATGTTCATAAATTGTTGAAGTTAGAGTGAATAAAAGCAACAAAAGTCATTAGTACAAAATAACATTCATAAACGTTACTTCCATTTTAGAAATACGTTCGTATCTCTACGAGGCGTTTTACATTCATAAATTGCACATACACAACCTGAACCGAAACTATTGATTTTAGGCCACACAAAATAGTTGTTCTTCTTTTAGTTTATGGCATTCTCGAAGTAACGAATTTTGCCAATTTCAAATCTTCTTTCTTTCTTTGGTAATAGATACGTACGATTGTATTTTTGCCAGTATCCAGTCATAAGAAATTATCCTTTGTAGTACACTTTTTTGCAATATGTTGACACGTCAAATTTTGAAGTTTCTGGGAGATATTGACGGCAGATTGAGCCAGCAAACAGTTGATGGCGATAGTACGAGTATCTCAAAGCACCTAAGCAGACACATTATCTTGAGGTTCACATTACCATCGGAACACTTGTTTCACCGTTTCCGTTAGTTCATATGATCATAGTAACATATCAAACCATTATTTAAACAATAATTCAGGAACAGCAATGGCGGCGGTCAAGTTCCCACCAAAACTCAAAATAGTTGTTGTAAAATGATTTAAAATATCTGTGTTAAAGATCAAAATATCGGGGCAATTTTGACCATTGTTATTAACGTGGATATGTCTTGGTAGTTCCGGAGTTCAGGAATATTTTTTCGCTGACTAAATTGTATGTAACATTATTTATATTTTATAGAATTCAAATATTGTTTCTACGTATGAACATTGTATATAAACATGTATTTTCATATTGTGATTGATGGTAAAAAATCAGATTTTGTTTAAATAAAATTACCGATAATCGCTTGCTGTATATGCATTACGATATATTATATATATATATATATATATATATATATATATATATATATATATATATATATATATATATATATTAGTTGTATGAATAAATATAATTTATGTAAATTTAACGTGCTGGATGGACCTGGTAACAACTACAGTAGCTTGAGAAAGTTAAACGGAGCATGCACAACCAACCACCAAGCATGGCTGTCACAGGATTTTTACAAATAGTACCTAAGGATAAGTCAGTTACCGTTACAGCTTACCGAAATTCTACTACTGCTGCACTGTACTGTGCTGCTTATTTTTTAGTTATTATTAGGAACACGATGTTGCATATCTCCTAGTTTGTTTCTCTTTGTCGTCTCTTACGACACCCACGGGATATAGGGTAGCCATTTAAAAGTGAGGTATAATATTTGACAGTTGTCATAGCGGGAAAGTTAATTTGTTCGGAAAATGTAAAGGTTAATGTTTCTTTCTGTACTATTGCCTATATTTTATATCAATAAGAATAAAAATAAATAAACGAAACCACAGATGTTCATAAAAGTTGATAAATAAAAAAAAAGTTAAAAATATGCAAAAAAGTTTCACTGACTCATTGTTTTATGTTATACAAAGTGACGATGAAGTTATCACGTTAAATGAAAAGACGTATTCTATACAAAGTTCTTTAAACATACACAACTAAAAAAATATATAACAATTAACATTCTGGGCGCGGTAGCCTTTTTTTTTGTTTTAATATTAAACAACATCATTTAAATGCATCAGATATCACCTGATAAATACTAGAAGTTCAAAGACCCATGGCCCGTGAAGGCCAAGAGACCTATATTGTATTATAGTGCAACGTTGCCAATTTTAAATAATCAAATAAAGTAATAAATTAAGCAAAAAATGTACTTATATGTAACAAAATAAGGCATAATTCTTATGCGCGATGCGACAAGAATTGGGACGGGGTGTTGGGAGGGTGGGATGTGGTCGATTGGCGCGTGCGACGATAAAGTAAGACAGTAAGTCACTTAGTCCGACGCCGGCGTCCTTGGGAACGGTTCATTAATCGCTTGACCTAATTTTAGTTTTTCGCGTACACGTCCTTTTAATTTAAAGTTTTTTTTTGTGGAAATTTTCATAAGTTTCTTGATTTGTTTGTGATAGGACACGTTAATACTATAATAATAATTGTGTTGAGGAGGTGGTGTGACTATTTGTGCGAAATTTGACGCTTTCTTTTACTGTCTTGTATTTTTTATTTGTGATAGGACTCGTTAATAATAGATAAGTGATATTTAATAACTTAGTGGTGTGTCAGCCCGTGCGCAATTGGACGCTTTTATTTTTTTAAACGTATAACTTTTTTTATTTTAAAATGCCTCGTATCAATTTTACGTCATTGGAATACACCGATATGGTTTTAATTTATGGAGAATGCCACCAAAACGCGTCCCTGGCATTACGAACATACCGAGAGAGGTATAATACCACACGTGTATGTCCTACAGACTCACGGATTTTTATACGGGCAGTCCAAAGATTACGTGACGGCGAAAATTTGATTCCACGTCAGGTTGAAATTCCTCCGCGAGTCGCCGTGGCTCAGGAAGAACGAATATTAAATTATTTCGCTCGTAATCCAACATCAAGTCTCCGTAGAGCAGCTCGCCAATTCTGTGTACACCACAAGTCTGTTCACAGAATATTAAAAAAAACAAGCAACGGCCGTTCAAATACGTAAAGGTACAGGCTTTATTAGATAGAGATAAGCCAGTTAGGGAAGCCTACTGTGAATGGCTCCTGAGCAAAGTAGCTAATGACTCTAACTTTTTAGCAAACGTAATGTGGACTGACGAGAGCACATTCACGCGTAACGGAATATGGAATCGGCAGAACTTACGATACTGGAGTCAAGAAAATCCGCAACTGTGTCGAGAGTCTATGCACCAATATAGATTTGCCGTTAATGTTTGGGCTGGAATACACGGAGATCAAATAATTGGTCCCGTGTTTATCGAAGGCAACCTTAATGGGCCTAAATTTTTGGAACTGCTTGACGACACAGTGGCGGATTACGTTGATGGACTATCGTTGGGGGCCAATAGCCGGTTATGGTACCAGCTTGATGGAGCACCTGCTCATTCAGTGGTGGCTGCCAGGCAGCGCCTCACTGAGATGTTCGGAGAGAACTGGATTGGCAGATACGGACCTTCTCGGTGGCCAGCACGGTCTCCGGATCTAACACCGTTAGATTTCTTTTTATGGGGTTACATAAAAAATGAGATGTACTCTACTGAAGTAACGACTGTCGAGGACTTAAAAATAAGAATAATGCGGGCTTTCGACAAAATAAAAAATTTTGCAGCCAATGGTGCCCTCTTTCGAAAAGTCCGAAATAATATCATGCGACGATGTCAATTATGCATTCGGGTACACGGCGGACATTTTGAAAATTTAAAAATTTGATTTGTTTCATAAACTTGAGTGATTTCAAGGTTAAAGTGATTATTTGGATAAAAAAATACCATGAAATTTGTGATTTGTTGATAACATCGGATTAGCATCGCCCTACGCGTGCCTAATTACCTATGTATGGGCAAGTCCTAGGACCTAGGTATTATAATATAATTACCTATATCGATGTCGCATGAGCAATGAACCGCTGGCCGCGACGTTGCCGCTTCTACAAGTCATTTCAGGTCAGTTAAGTAATATTATCAAGGATGATTTATTTTATGTGATTTTTTACCCTATTTATTTTGTTTGAAAGATGCATTTTTTATTAGTTTTTATTATTGTTTATTTTATTATTTTAACAGACATATATCAACTTGTATTAACTGTTGTGCTATTTAACGTGATAACCTGGGCGCCACCCAGTATAATACTCCAGAAACTGATAAAGATAAAGCTGATAAAGACATTGTGTAACAAAAAAACTTTACCTCAGTGTCATCTAGCGATATCTGGTGAGCAGAAAATTACTAGCCCACATTGCTGTGTTCAAGTGAAAATAGCTTGAAGTGTAGAAGTCGAGATTAAGAGTGAAGCTGACCACCAAGATACTTTGTTAATGAAAGATGACACAAAAAATTTTATAGTCTTTCCAGACGATCTACATGCACCTGATATGATGAGTTCCAAACAGGGCTGCAGTACACTTGAAGGCTACGCACGTAGGAATGAAAAAAAAATAGGTTCTTTAAAGAACGGACACATGTTACTCGTTTGGTCCGCTCCGCTCAACTCTTTCGGTGGAAACACTATTTTGTAAAATTCAATTGCGAAATGAAAGGACTCATTAATGTACTCCGGTTCGAGTCCGCAGCTCATTTTTACTCTTTTCGCCCTCGTTGTCATTTACACTCGACTCTTTGTTGGTGGAAACACTTGTATGCAGTTTTGTATTGCGAGGCAAAAGGAGTAAGTAATGGGTCCGTTCCGCTCGCGGTGGAAATCGGGCTTTAGTTTTTTTAAGTGTGTTACCTCATAACTTTTTACTGGGTAAACTGATTTTTTTTATTTGAAAGCTGGTACTTCACATGTGGTGCCATATAAATTTGATCAAGATCTGACCAATAGTTTTTGAGTTATTCTTAATAATTTATATTGAAATTGGTTGTACAAAATTTTTAATTATTGGCTATATAGTCAATGTGATCTTTAAACTTAGTGTCATCAATAACACCCATGTCACGCATACTACAGACTTCTATTGTTTAAGTATTCTTGATATGGCGTATCCACACTTTTGATAGCAGTTGCCCCCGCGATTCCAATGTAATAGATTATTATTAAACTGAATATATAATATATATAAACAAACTATGTATACCATAAAATAATTTTGTAAACCAACACATGTTGGTGCAGATGACGCGGGACGCGGACGTGTCGCTGTTTGCGCTGATCACTATGTCGCGCCACTTCATGATGTGCTTGTGGAACACCACACAGTTTTGGATGTGTAGCGTATGCTTTTTATCGCTGCTGCAGGTATGCTGCCTACTTCGTGCTTTACTTTTCAATTATTTTGATATTTAGAATAAGTATGAAGAATAATATAATGATTAACTATTTGCCAAAGATATATTAAACTAATATTTTGGCCGACGTCAAAAATGAAGGAAGTTCTCAATTCAACTGTATGTTTTTTTTTATGTATGTCACGCGATATCTTAACCAATTGTGAACCGACGATACATAAGGCAATAAAACAGGATATAGGCAAGGCACCTACCTGCCAAGCGTAACAACTATTGCAAATATTCCCTCTATGAGGCAATCTGTACGGGCTGTAATAAATGAATGAATTAATGAAATAAAAAAATTGATCGATTTACTATATCATCATCATCATCACCATTACAGCCCATCGCAAGTCTACTGCTGAACATAGGCCACCCCAAGGAATCCCACGAAGCATGGTACATGCTTTGTGGGATTTTATATGGCCGGCCCATTGCCACTTCAGCTTACTAATCCGTTGGGCTATGTCGGTCACTCTGGTTCTACTGGGGATATCCTCATTTCCAAGTTTATCACGCAGAGAAACCCTGAGCATAGCCCTCTCCATAGCTCGCTGAACGATCTTGAGCTTCTTCATACGGCCAGAGTGAAGGACCACGTCTCAGTTCCATAGGTCATCACTGGCAACACGCACTGGTTGTAAAGTCTAGTTTTCAAGTTTTGAGGTATACTTGATGAGAAGATGTGCCGTAATTTCCCGAACGCTGCCCAGCTGAGTAGAATCCGTCGATTGACCTCTCGGTCGAAGTTGGACTTACCTAGTCATTTGTCCCAGGTAAACATACTCGTCAACAACTTCGAGCTTAATGCTCCCAATAACTACCGGCGTAGGTGTGACATGGACTTTATACATGATCTTCGTTTTGTCCATGTTCATCTTAAGACCTATCCGTTGGGAGACACTATTGAAGTCATTGAGCATAGTGCTTAGGTCGTCCAGCGATTCTGCCATAAGGACTATATCGTCGGCAAATCGAAGTTGAGTGATGTACTCGCCATTGATGTTAATACCGTATCCTTTCCAGTCCAGTCCACATACGCCAGAAATAGTGGCGAATTGGAGTTTTGGGGAGAACTTGACCGGCGCTGGATTGTGGCTCCTGTATTATTGTTTAAATAATAGTTTGAAATGGAATTTGATATGTAAAAGTGGTGCGATTTTGTGTATTAAATGTCTCCACATGTGAACTATTAGTAGAAACGCTGAAACAAGTGCTCTGATGGTGATGTGATTCTCAAGATAAGGTATCTGTCTGCTTAGGCGCCTTGAGATACCATCGCCAGCTGTCTCCTGGCTCAAGTTGCCGCCAAAATCTCCCAAGGACTGCGCATTGTGACGCATCAACATATTATGAAGCAGTGTACTATAATGGATAATTATACATTGTAACTTCAGGCTCAGAAGGGCTAGAACCCAGAGCCGTAAAGCCGGTTATAAAAAAAGTGGCAAATTGTACTCTTCGGACTTCTGTACAATTTGCCGAAGGGTATGTATGTAGTCTATGGTGCTAAAGCCTTTTCGGCAACCGGCTTGTTCGGGAGGCTGGAAGTCGTCGAGTCTGCATGTGAGACGATTCGTAATGACTCTCGAAAACAGCACGTAGACGCGGCTCAGAAGGGAAATCGGTCTGTAGTTCTTCAAGAGAGCATTGTCGCCTTTCTTAAAGAACAAGACCACCGAACTTCTACTCCACGCCCCCGGTGTAGTGCCACCATGGAGGATAGAATTAAAGTGCTTCTGAAGGACTACAAGTACCGGTTTTCCACCCGCTTTCAGAAGCTACCCTGTAATTCCATCCTCGCCTGTGGCTTTGCCGTTTTTAAGGTGCTGGAAGGCCATTCTAATCTCGCTCAAACTAACGTCCGGAATAGTGTCGGATAAGACTTGATCTTGGATCGTTACTCACACTTGCGTGTGGCTCAAACGATGATGTGTAGTGCTGCCCATAAAACCTCTCAATCTCATTCAAAATCTCAGGTGTCCCGGAAACGACGGTACCACACTCGGTCTTCAGCTACGGTAGTTGGCTCTTTCTAGCAGACATATCTCTAGCAAAGATTTTGGAGCCCTGGTTCCGCTCGATCGCTTCTTCAATATAAGCAGTATTAAAGTCGCGTGAGTCCCGCCGCTCGCATTTGGAGATCTGTCTGTTCTGCAGCTTCATTTCCCGTCTAACAGCCATGAGATTAAGAGTGTGATCGGAGAGTTTTTGTCGTCTTCTGCGGCAGGTCTTGCAAAACTTATCTCAGATTTACTATTTATAATTAAATAAGAGAGAAAATTTTCCTATAAAATGCAGGTTTTATGTTCCAATTTAGAAGCCCTTGATCACAGAACACTAATACCCTTAGGCCATCGATGACTTAAAATTTATTTTGTAATATGTTTATAGTTAATAGTAATCTGGTTTTATAATATATAATATGCTACAAGAGTGTCGGATAATGTGGTAGTGCAACTTCGGGGTCGACTACGTTGCCGACAACATCTTCTTCTTCTACCTAGCGTTTATCCCGGTTGCTCATCCCGCCCAGCGCGGGAGAACCCAGGGTCCGCTTTCCGACACTTCCTCCTCCACTTTGCCCGGTCTTCGGCGTCCCTCACAACTAGCCCATTGGCGCGCATGTCATCCTGCACGACATCAAGCCAGCGTTTCTTGGGCCGTCCTCTACTCCTGGCACCAGGTAAGGTCATTTCCAGGCATTTGTTTCCCACGTAGCTTGCTGGTCGTCGTAAGACGTGGCCGTACCAGCGGAGGCGACTTTCCTGCAGCTTGTCAGCAATGTCACGGACATGGAGGCTGCCGCGGATGTATGTATTCCGTACACGGTCTTTCCGTGTGACGCCACACATCCACCGCAGCATGTTCATCTCCGTGACATGCAACAACTGCCGGTGTCGCTCCAGCACCGGCCACGCCTCACTGCCGTACGTAAGGACAGGCCTTATGATGGTCTTATAGACCTGTCCCTTCAGCTTGACCGGCATTTTGGGGTCACAAATGACACCCGTCACCTCGCGCCATTTCGCCCAAGCCGCTGATATACGGGCCTTGATGTCGCGATCGATGTCACCGGACGCATCAAGCACAGATCCGAGGTACCTGAAGTTGTCCGTGCGCTCGACGGTGTCGTCGCCTATACGGAGAGACGTCAGATCTGTGCTGTTGCAGGCCATATACTCCGTCTTCGCCACGTTTAGCTTCAGCCCGCCGTTCTCAAGCGCCTCCCTCCATGCGTGCACGCGTCTGGTGAGCCGTCCTTTGTCCTCATCTACCAGTGCGATATCATCAGCGTACATAAGCAGCCAAGGCTGCGGTAGTTTCTGTACGCTGGCTGACAGTTCGTCTAATATCACACTGAAGAGATAGGGGCTTAAGACGGAGCCCTGATGCACGCCTATGGTTATGGGGAAGGGGGTGGTATCACCAACAGCGGTCCTGACTATTGAATCGGAGTTGCGGTACATGTCACGTACGATTTCCACGTAGGTCTCTGGTACCAACTTCGACCGCAACGCCCACCAGATCATCTCCCTAGGAACACAGTCAAAGGCCTTCTGCAGGTCTAGGAATAAAAAATGCAGAGGCATATTCTTTTCCCTGTGCTTCTTCATGAGGATCCTTAGGGCGAATATAGGGTCCATGGTACCGCGTCCTGGTTGGAAACCGTACTGGAAGTCCGACACTGTACACTCCTGTCGGATCCTGGCGTCAATAATGCGCTCGAAGAGCTTCATGGTGTGTGACATCACCTTTATACCGCGGTAATTACCGCAATCCTGAACGGACCCTTTACCCTTGTGGACCGGCGTTATTAAGACAACATCGTCATACTGTTTATGTTCACTTAGGCACGTAACTCACGTGATTTTGACGACATCGTTAACTTTAAAAACTATAAAATATGTTTATTGAATGTGTTTTTGATATTTTGCCCATCCTTCAAAATTTACTTGTAATTGGTCCGCAATATGAATCGAAATTTTAGTTTGATAGTTCTATTGTTATTGTGATTGCATGATACAATTATTGGACTGTAGTAATTGGGTAGTTGAAAACATAATTTAAAACACAAAAAGCAAAATAATGCACACAGTTTTTAGCTAAAGTGATGTAAAATGTAATCCAAAACAAATATAGCTGTTCGAAAGAAAATCGTGTAATTTACTTTATGATACTGGTAAAAAGGCAGAGGTTCAAAACATTTGGCTCTTCTGAATCAAATCATTCATTCATTATCAAATATTATTTCAGAGTTTAATAACGATGAACAGTGGCCTAAGGGAACTCATCGCCCCTTTCTTTCTCTTAGTGTCGTAATAACCGACTACGGAATGTGTAAGAAAGATCTTATGACATCCCGCTAAACATCATGAATTCGCTGTACGGAAGAGGTGTGATACAGGTGGGGTCGCTGTGGTCGATGCTGCCAATGGCATTGAGCGCGGGCGGCGCAGCGTGGGGAAGCGCGGTGACGGCGGCGCTTGCGACCGCGCTCGCCTTCGCGCCCGCGCGCGCCGCCGTCATGCAGCGCGCCGCCACGCGCCCGCACGCGCACTTGCACCGCGCCGTACGTACGCACGCACACACATACACACGCACACACCTGCACCGTGCCATACGTACACATGACGTCATGCAGCGCGCCGCCACGCGCCCGCACGCGCACCTGCACCGCGCCGTACGTACGCACGCACACACATACACACACACACACACACATCTGCACCGTGCCATACGTACACATGACGTCATGCAGCGCGCCGCCACGCGCCCGCACGCTCACCTGCACCGCGCCGTACGTACGCACGCACACACATACACACGCACACACCTGCACCGTGCCATACGTACACATGACGTCATGCAGCGCGCCGCCACGCGCCCGCACGCGCACCTGCACCGCGCCGTACGTACGCACGCACACACATACACACGCACACACCTGCACCGTGCCATACGTACACATGACGTCATGCAGCGCGTCGCCACGCGCCCGCACGCGCACCTGCACCGCGCCGTACGTACGCACGCACACACATACACACGCACACACCTGCACCGTGCCATACGTACACATGACGTCATGCAGCGCGCCGCCACGCGCCCGCACGCGCACCTGCACCGCGCCGTACGTACGCACGCACACACATACACACACACACACATCTGCACCGTGCCATACGTACACATGACGTCATGCAGCGCGCCGCCACGCGCCCGCACGCGCACCTGCACCGCGCCGTACGTACGCACGCACACACATACACACACACACACATCTGCACCGTGCCATACGTACACATGACGTCATGCAGCGCGCCGCCACGCGCCCGCACGCGCACCTGCACCGCGCCGTACGTACGCACGCACACACATACACACACACACACATCTGCACCGTGCCATACGTACACATGACGTCATGCAGCGCGCCGCCACGCGCCCGCACGCGCACCTGCACCGCGCCGTACGTACGCACGCACACACATACACACACACACACATCTGCACCGTGCCATACGTACACATGACGTCATGCAGCGCGCCGCCACGCGCCCGCACGCGCACCTGCACCGCGCCGTACGTACGCACGCACACACATACACACGCACACACCTGCACCGTGCCATACGTACACATGACGTCATGCAGCGCGCCGCCACGCGCCCGCACGCGCACCTGCACCGCGCCGTACGTACGCACGCACACACATACACACACACACACACACATCTGCACCGTGCCATACGTACACATGACGTCATGCAGCGCGCCGCCACGCGCCCGCACGCTCACCTGCACCGCGCCGTACGTACGCACGCACACACATACACACGCACACACCTGCACCGTGCCATACGTACACATGACGTCATGCAGCGCGCCGCCACGCGCCCGCACGCGCACCTGCACCGCGCCGTACGTACGCACGCACACACATACACACGCACACACCTGCACCGTGCCATACGTACACATGACGTCATGCAGCGCGTCGCCACGCGCCCGCACGCGCACCTGCACCGCGCCGTACGTACGCACGCACACACATACACACGCACACACCTGCACCGTGCCATACGTACACATGACGTCATGCAGCGCGCCGCCACGCGCCCGCACGCGCACCTGCACCGCGCCGTACGTACGCACGCACACACATACACACACACACACACATCTGCACCGTGCCATACGTACACATGACGTCATGCAGCGCGCCGCCACGCGCCCGCACGCGCACCTGCACCGCGCCGTACGTACGCACGCACACACATACACACACACACACATCTGCACCGTGCCATACGTACACATGACGTCATGCAGCGCGCCGCCACGCGCCCGCACGCGCACCTGCACCGCGCCGTACGTACGCACGCACACACATACACACACACACACACATCTGCACCGTGCCATACGTACACATGACGTCATGCAGCGCGCCGCCACGCGCCCGCACGCGCACCTGCACCGCGCCGTACGTACGCACGCACACACATACACACACACACACATCTGCACTGTGCCATACGTACACATGACGTCATGCAGCGCGCCGCCACGCGCCCGCACGCGCAGCTGCACCGCGCCGTACGTACGCACGCACACACATACACACACACACACACACACATCTGCACCGTGCCATACGTACACATGACGTCATGCAGCGCGCCGCCACGCGCCCGCACGCGCACCTGCACCGCGCCGTACGTACGCACGCACACACATACACACGCACACACCTGCACCGTGCCATACGTACACATGACGTCATGCAGCGCGCCGCCACGCGCCCGCACGCGCACCTGCACCGGGCCGTACGTACGCACGCACACACATACACACGCACACACACATCTGCACCGTGCCATACGTACACATGACGTCATGCAGCGCGTCGCCACGCGCCCGCACGCGCACCTGCACCGCGCCGTACGTACGCACGCACACACATACACACGCACACACCTGCACCGTGCCATACGTACACATGACGTCATGCAGCGCGCCGCCACGCGCCCGCACGCGCACCTGCACCGCGCCGTACGTACGCACGCACACACATACACACACACACACACATCTGCACCGTGCCATACGTACACATGACGTCATGCAGCGCGCCGCCACGCGCCCGCACGCGCACCTGCACCGCGCCGTACGTACGCACGCACACACATACACACACACACACATCTGCACCGTGCCATACGTACACATGACGTCATGCAGCGCGCCGCCACGCGCCCGCACGCGCACCTGCACCGCGCCGTACGTACGCACGCACACACATACACACGCACACACCTGCACCGTGCCATACGTACACATGACGTCATGCAGCGCGCCGCCACGCGCCCGCACGCGCACCTGCACCGCGCCGTACGTACGCACGCACACACATACACACGCACACACCTGCACCGTGCCATACGTACACATGACGTCATGCAGCGCGCCGCCACGCGCCCGCACGCGTACCTGCACCGCGCCGTACGTACGCACGCACACACATACATCCCTGCCACTGGTGCTGAGCCTTTATCCTCTGTATCCGTTGTATCATGTTTTGCATGTCACACACAACTTCAGTGAAAAAGCAGTATAAAAATTATTTATGATACTACATCCCATTTGCCATTTGCAATACTCCTAAATAATATGTAAAAATCTGTTCATTCATTTTGACTATGAGGTCTCATAACAAGCATTGATTTATTTGCTCATTGGTCAGTGCAGAACCGACACTTTCACAACTCTTATGCCACCCTTCGTCATCGGTCTATAATTTGAGGTATAACTTAAAATCTTACATTTAATGTGGACATAAAACAAAAAATATTTGTATGTGTATAGATGGCGCTTTTCGTCTTTTGGTGCTACGCTTGCAAGTTCCTGCCCTCAGCCATATTTATACTCGCCTTGTACGGATTCACTCTACGCAGTTTCTGTGAACAAATAGCACAGGTATGGATAAAACATAACCAATTTACAACCTAATTAGGTATATATTTCTTATTCTTTATACCGTATCAGTCCACTGCTGCATATAGTCGTCTCCTACATAATTTAGTCTTTAATGTTATTTTACAAAATAATATTGTTACGAGCTTGGAGTTCGAGACAATTAAAAACTGCCGAGTTAATTACCAAAATTGACACTTTAATTACAGAACACTAATTACTACTTAAAACCACACTAATAACGAAACACAATTGTACTACTGATCATTTTAGTTCGCAGTTGTATCGCTTAGAAGTATTCGCTTGTATCGCCAACTCAACACTGACGCCGGTTCGCGGTCTATACCAGCCTTATATAGGGCCTCAGATAGTTTCAGAATCTTCTACTGTAGAAACATCTAGAATGTTCGAGTACATACCGGTCCCGATTGACTAGGTGTCGATAGTTGTAGAAAGTTCTTCCATGGAAGTTTCTAGAAGGATCTTCTAGAAATTTTATATTTAAGTCCTAAGTTCTAATATTAGCATTAGAACTTAGGACTCTCCTAGTTCTGCTACTCGATACTAGAAGCCGCTAGTGGTAACTAGTGTCGCCATGTACCAAGCATTAATGGTGGCGCGCAACAATATATTTAAAACTTCACCATTAGCGAATACAATACTTGCGACGAAAATCGGTGCGACCCAGGAGGGCCACACTACAAACTTCCCATTACGAAGTGACAATAAATAAGAAACCTGGAAAATGAAATAGTAAGTTACAATTATCATTAAATATAACATATTAAAAACAATGCTCTAACCATATTCAGAACCTGCATGGGTTAATAGTGCAGACTATTTCTAAAATGTTATTTTTCAATTTCCTCATTTAATTCATTCATAACTAAAACTGGCCGTATGAGGAAGCTCAAGCTCGCTCAGCGAGCTATGGAGAGGGTTATGCTCGGGATTAGTGTTACTCAAAATGAGTGTTGGTGTTGCAGTCTTGGGCTTGTTCTGGCATTTTTCCAAGACCAAAACCAAGACCGCCTAATTTTAGCAAGACCAAGACCAATACTGACCCTGCAAGATTTGAGCAAGAGCAAGACTAAGTCTGCGAGACTGCGTCTTGCTGTTAGGACTGAGTGTCGTTTCAGGAAGTATAGGAGTTCGGGTATACTCTTAGGGACTCTATGAGACGCAAAAAAATTTTTGCAAAATTGGACTTACGCCCATTACGAACAATACCATAAACATACATACTGAATGAAAATATCCATTAAAAGAAAAAAGAGTGCATCCCTAGTTTTGACCATCGGCACTTTGATAGTGCGCAGCGTCTTGTTGTCGGCATCATCAAAGGTCGTATACTGACCTGTCAAAGAAATTTTACAGCTATTCGGAAGTACAAGGTCAAGATACACGCACCGGCGGCTTCTATTGATATCGCATACAATCGTTGCCGCCGTGCCGCACGTACAACATTTGATACTGTTTGATCGCCGCCACAGTGTACATGTTCAAAAGAATAAAATAAGTTTCACAAATAGTTTTAATCAAGTTTAAGATCTATGTACTGTTTAGGAGCCGATTATATCTGAGAGAACTGTTTAAAGATATTGATATCTTGACTGTTGCATCACAATATATTTTTGCAAATATCATGTATGTATGACAAAACGCAAAAAATAAATCAAGTAAAGAAAATCAATTTTGGGTATCTTAACCAAGAAGATCTGAGTTTGAAGTATGCATCAATGGTTAAGGCATCGGCAAGTCTTTGTCTCCTAAATTTGGTCTCATGACATTAGCTACAAAAACTGGTTTATTAATAAATTTTTAAGATAATACTAAATGATGTTAATCTGTCGTACTAATCCACTTAAATAAACACGGTCGCCATCGTTGTTTGGTCCTAGTTTGTCTTGATCCCCGAAGTGCTTAGAGCAAATGAGAGTAGATTTCGAAGGCACCCAGTGAGTCTTTTCTCAGCAATAGTATTATTACTACCCACTTCTTACGGTGTGCTGCATCTTTAGGTACCCTGCAAAATTATTAATATAAAATACTAAATAAAATATAATTAATAGATCATTCATGAATATTCTGAAAGAAGAATAATTAATTCCTTTGTACAAAGGTTGAAACATAGTTTTTATTACAATTTCCAAAATATTTAAAATCAGGGCTAACAATTTAAATTATATAGTCGTAGTAGTGTAATGTAGCAAAATTGCAAAGGCAGAAAAGTGGCAACATTGAACCTAAATCGCAATATTCGATGTTTTTTTTTGTGTTTTTTACGTTAATATGCAAACATAAACTAAAACTTACGTGGAGAAAGTGATTCCGCTTGATTAATTATGTTTTTGTGACCGTGAATCGCATTCTTTCACTACGCATTTACCCATTTTTTGTCGTGAATCGTTCGGCTCAACTCGGCCATAACTGTGGCCATATGTGAAGTGGCAACGCTTTGGCGCGGCAATCACTTATCTAGTGTAACATATAAATCAATGAAAAAAAGACTGACCATTCATCAATTTATGGGTAAAAAAATATTTACAGTTGAATATCTATCTTTTTTACCGCTTGAATCTGGAAAACTTGCAAAAGTTTCGGAGAAGTCACCATTTTTATTTTGGTAAAATAATGGCCCTTTTCGAATCCAAATATCGCGTAATTCTTCTGTTAAAATTTCATCACAATACGTACCAGGATCAGGAGATACATTTTTCACTATCTATACATATAATAAAACTGTAAATAGCAGATGTCTGTACATTTTATATTTTTGTAATAAAAGTGATTGAGGGGTACTAAAAATAAGTAATTAAATACATTTCTACCATTTTTAGAATTTTCTGTCTGTCTGTTTGTTTGTTAACGTATCACGTATAGTACTAATTTATATCATAAGAATTGTTAAGGAAATTATAAAGTGTATCTTCGTGTTACATTTAGTCTTTATTTCATTAAAATCAGTTCATTCCATCAAAAGTTATGATAAATATTCTGAAGTATGGGTAGGGAAGTATAGGTACGAATTTGCTCAACGGTGGCTTTGTTTGAGTCATCAAGTGCATTTTAAACTAATATCATATCATAAATCATAGTTAAATTATGTAAAATAATGATATAATTATGTATATCTAAAACGCAGTAAACAAAAGTATTAAAGAACGTATTAAATATATTATACAAAAATATATTAACCTTATTAACTAAATCTGAAGCACAATAGTTAACCCATTTCTTCGATAGATGGTGGTGTTGTGAAAATGTAATGCAATTGCAATGTGGTTTTTTTCCTGTAAATGAGTTTTCATATTTACTGCTAATCTTTATTATATTACTCGCTGCCCTACTGCGTGTTGACAAACTCAATTTATTCTTTACCGCCGAGTACTCTATGTGGTAAATCAAATTTTAAAAGAGCTATTAACAATTGCATTGGTTTTGGCGAGAGTCAAACTTTTTTTTTTTGCTTACTGTGCAGGCACTGATTTATAAGTTCTCTTGCGTTTTATACAATGTATCAATCGCGTCAATTAATCTCTTTTATTATAGAATTGATGTTAGCAGCGCCATCTCTCTTTAAATATATACATATAATAAAAATGATGATAACATGTTGTGTCTCTTTCTGTACATTGTATATATATTTTGGTGGCTAAAATCATTATAGGGAACTGAAAATAATTAAATAAGAACATTTTATAATTTTTAGAATTGTCTGTCTGTCTATTTGTCTGTTATTATATGAACGCATCACGTCTAAAGTAAACATCTTTTATTTTCAAAGAAATCGTTAAGAAAATCATAAAGCGTATCTTCGAGTTACATTTAATCTTTGTTTTATTAAAATTGGTTAATTCTATCGAAAGTAATGATTATTATTTTGAAATGTAGGTTCGAATTTGTTCAATGGCACCATAAAATCTCAGAAAAAAGATTTGTGTGTAAAAAAAACCTTCCATAATAATTAATATATTTATACTTAAAACACAAAAAGAGATTTAAAAAGGATGTTTTCTCACACAAAGGGCGTAATAGATGGAGTTGTACAAATTACAAACTTTTCTGAATTGCTGTGTTGAGATTTTTCGCCGATGAATCGTATTGAGACTTACTGAAGAAATTTGTATCCATCGAAGCCATACAACGGAACCCGACCAAAAATAAAAATTTTGCAACGAAATGTCGTGGTATTGTATTTATAATATACGCAAAATCAGTACTGCCATTTTAGCGCTTTGGGAACTAGATTAAGCGCTTTTTTGGTATGTATAGCGCGCATTTCGAAATTTTAGTACCTAGCTTAATCCAGCGCTTTTTGGTGTATTTAGCACACATTTCAATATTTTAGCGACTAGCGGGTTATTAACTCTTTTATAGCAGCACTGTTAGTCCACATTACCGATAATAATAATAATGACCTTTATTATTTTTTCCCACAAATACTTAGTACATTGCAGTTTATCTTTTTCAAACATATTTTTTCCACAAAACAAAGAGCATGGGAGACGAGTCCAAACTAGGATACCCTGTGCTATGGATCTCCTGGCTTTCCCTTTAGGATGATCAACTTGATTTTTTTACCGACGACTATAAGCGGGGAAATCCCCTTTATTAAAGTTTTCGTTCATGGTTTTGGCAACGCATTTATTTTGCTTTATTCAGTTTCAGTCAGTTGCTTAGAGCACAGCTAAGTTAAAAGTTACTTAGAAGTTATAACACAAAGAAACTGTGTAGCAACCGCAATCAGATGCTGACATCTGAAACTAAGTTGCGAAATACATTGCACTTTAAAACAATTAATGACATTTTAATTGTTCGTACAGTTGACAACTACTGTTGACAGCAATTGCCATAATTACGAGTATAAGTCGATGTCCTGCGAAGTATTGATACATCAAAAAAAT
Organism: Parnassius mnemosyne; assembly: GCA_963668995.1. Lineage (NCBI taxonomy): Eukaryota > Metazoa > Arthropoda > Insecta > Lepidoptera > Papilionidae > Parnassius > Parnassius mnemosyne. The sequence continues at coordinate 12,479,993 of CAVLGL010000093.1, forward strand.
ATTGCCAGAAAAAACTTAATGTTGTTTTCTTTATTATGATTATATAAAAAAACACAAACTTTGTTTGTAGTTAATTTAGCGCGAAATCTAGGGCTTTTTTAAAGCGCTGTTTTCATGAAATCTAGCGCTTTTTATGTTGTCCTAGAGCTGAATGAGTTTTTTTTATCCGACAGCACTGCCCAAAAACCCTCTATTAAGAAGTAACTTTCCTTTCAGTTTTAAGCGCGTTCAGTTCCCAGTTACAGTGAGCGTGTGTTATGCGATGACCGTAAATAAAGCGCAAGGTCAAACTTTACACGTTGTAGGAGTGTACCTCAGTACTGACTGTTTTGCACATGGCCAACTCTATGTTGCTTTTTCCCGCGTTAGTAGCCTCCGTAACCTTTTTGTGTACACCCCGGCTAAGCCTACTTTTAACGTCGTTTACACAGAAGCTCTATCATAAACGACTTAGAACTTTGATGATAATGATTTATTTAGTTACCACTTATTGATACAGTAATGAAATAAATCGTTTAATATTCTCTTACCTAAACGACAAATTCTTTATGTAAAACCTGTATACGCGAGCTACGCCGCGGGCACAGCTAGTCTTAAATAATTTCTATGAAACAAAACAAAATCACGTCACAAACTTCACCGTACAAGTTTGACCTTTCGGGAAATCCCCCAACCAAACACAATGTCGACTTCTATGTTATGCTTAGTAAACTATTTAGTAATCTGTGGTTATGCATTGTATAGACTGCAAACTCGAATTTGCAATGTAGGTACTTTTTAGATTACTTTTATAATTATTAAAATATTCACTGTTTAGTAAAAGATTTAAAAAAAAAAACTGTTCTGGTGTCCGATTAAAATTCGCTAAGCTACTACCTATATTCATGTCTTCTCCTATCATCAATTTAACCAGCAACATTTATTTAGCTGTAATTATATAAATAAATAGATTGCCGAAAATTAAAAAAATCCAGGCTATGAGTAAGGCGATTGTACATCTCAAGAAAAACGCTTAGATGGCGGCGAAACGCGGAACTACATATTTTCTACCTAAAAAATCTGTCAATGCCACTTTTTCTGTTAAACTTGGCAATGTGTGGCTTGTCACTGCTCAGGGTTTCCAGAATGTCACTAACAACGACCTCATTTACTCTATAAATTTTTGTTTCGGGTTATATTTTCCAAAAATAGAAAAATGATTGTATTAGTGTTAGCGAATATATCGGCCTTTCGGGGGGCCCCGGGGCCCCCAGGGCACGGGCCCCGTGTGCCCTTATGGTAAAGACGGTACTGGGTAAGTGGATGCTGTAACCCATAGACATCTACATTCATTCTCGATTAAGAATTAAAGTGCAGATGCGATGTCACCCCTGAGGTCTAAGATGGAATGCCTCGTTTCCAATAGAAAGGTTTCTAGTTTTCTACACTCACTATATGAAACACAGCGGCATTAGGCTTCTACGAGGGTGACAATGAAAGTTCTTAGAAAATCAAAAACTGAACAAACTAGCAAGTTATTAGTTTTATCATATCTTTTCAAAATAGTGTCCATTTACATCAATACATCGCTGCATCCGATGTAACCACTGAGAAAAGCACTTTGCCCACTCGTCCTTAGGGGTCTCTTCGACGGCTTTTTGATACCCAGCCACTGCTTCCTCGGCGTCCATAAAACGTTTTCCTCGAAGTTTTTCCTTTATTTTCGGAAATAAATGAAAATGGCAAGGTCGGGGCTATAGAACGGGTGACCCAGTAATTCCACGTCGACTGATGTCGCGAAGTAGTCAATTGTTTGCTTGGCGGTGTACGACTAAGCGTTGTCGTGGTGAAGGAGGATCCTACTGCTAGATCGTTTTTCCCGAACTTTTTCCAAAACAAGTGGCAAACAATTGTTACTGTACCAGACGGCAGGAGCTGTTTTTCGATCCTCTAAAACAATTGTTGGGTAATGACCTGTCCTGCTGAAGAACGAGGCCACCACCTTTTTTTCCACGCTTCGACCTCTCTTCACTTTAGTTGGCAACTCCTCGAAAGGAAACGGATCATAACAATAAATCCAGCTTTCGTCACCCGTAAGTATGTCGAACACAGCATTTGAGTCACCTCCGTTAAATCTTTGAACCATTTCACGACACCAATCTACACGACGGAGTTTTTGGACCTCTGTCAAATTATGAGGTATACACCGGGCACAAAGCTTGTTCGAATCTGCTGATATGTCACTCTTTTGTCAGTCTCTATCATTCGCCGCATAACACTGATGTTGTCTTCAGTCGTCGCCGTAGAAGGCCGTCCCTCACGCAGATCATCGATGAGATTGCGACCACGTTTAAACTCACTAAACCAATCATAAACAGTGGCACGAAATGGGGCTTCATTGTGAAAGGCCAATCGAAGTCTATCATAACTTTCTTGTTGACTTAAATGACATCGAAAGTCATAAAAAATCATTGTTTGAAAATTTTCTTGCTTTAAATTCATGCTGACGTGACACAGACAATTTTCAATTTGCCGCCAAATCGTAAACAAATGACAAAAATAATAAAATAAATACACAATAATATTGGCAAACAGTTCTATTTTCAAAATTTGAACTTATTTTTTTATTATATCGTTTACAAGTGACCAGTTCTAAAAACGTTCAGTGTCGCCGTCGTATTACACGCTGGTATTCTGTGAGAGCGTGGTCCTTACCCGGTGGAGCCGATCCATTCGTGCTACAATTATAATATAGCTGCAGCATGTCTCTACCATCTATTAAAATAACTTCCTAAAAATACTTTATCATCCTGTGGAACGCATGTGCTTAATACTAAGCCTCCATTTTTCAAAACATGAGCTCTCTTCTTTGTTCTAGTAATGTCGTAGTTGAACATGGGTTTCTTCGATGGTAGGGAGATTTTGCCATAGTCATTACGCGTGGCAGGTGGACTGGCGGTCGCACTACCAAATATCTCTCATCTTTGACGCTGCTTCCCGTCGGCGGTTAGCTATGTGTGACAAACAAATACACAGTTGACTTGAGTTAATAGGTGCTTTGGCCCATAGGCTCCTTTTTATGGAATTAAGGTGGCAAACGAGCACACAGTCCACCTCATGGTAAGCTGTGGCCCATAGACATCTACATTTATCCTCAATTAAGAATCAAAATGCAGATGCGTTGTCACCCCTGAGGACTGAGATTGAATGCCTCGTTTGCAGTACAATGAGTCTCCGGTTCTCTATACTGACCATGTGAAACACAGCAGCATTAAGTTGCTATTTTACGCTGGTATTCTGTGAGAGTGTGGTCCTACCCCGTTCGAGGCGACCCATTCGTGCTGCAAACACAATATAGCTGCAGCATGGCTCTACCCCATGAGGACTAAGACAGAATGATAACGGTAACCGTACGGAAACCAGCGGCATTAAGCTGATATTTTAGACTGGTATTCTGTGAGAGTTTAGTCCTTCCACGGTCGAGCGGACCCATTCGTCCTTCAACCTTAATATAGTTATAGCATGGCTCTACTACTACTACTGACCACGTACAAATTGTCCGTGTCTGGATGTCTGCTTCTCGCCCCTTGCCATACAAAACACAGCGGCATTTCAGCTTAACGTATATTTCAGGCAACGGGTACAACATCTTGCTGGCTGGTGTATCCGATAAACGCGGGCAACTTCTCCGCCTCGCACGACCTCTCGCTGCGCAGCTGGCACGGCTGGGGCGACGACTTCTACGACGGCTTCTACCTCGCGCAGCACATCACATTGGCCCTTGTCACACTGCATTTAAGTGAGTGAAGTCCTTTTTATTATTTTATAATAATGCACAATCTACAAACTAGTGCCGTGTAGTGGTTGTGTATGAATAGTCTTCTGTCCAACACTGGGAGCGCTGGCCACGAAGAAGAATAGAAGCGCGAACAGAAAAAAAAATAACAAAATTTTTTGGAAAAAAAATTTTTGGAATGTAACATTATTTATTTCCACACAATTTGAGCTTATTAAACATACTTACCGTGTAGTGGCGGTGTTAGAATATCCACTACCACGACAAAGGGAAACAAAACAGGAGATGGGCAGCAACGTCTTTCTAATAACAACCAAAATTTAAAAAATCTGCGGTTACCAAGCATGGCAACTATGACAAATATCTCCCCTATGATGCAATTTGTGTGGGACGCCTATGTTCAGCTGTCGACTTTAAGCACCTGCAATGGTAACTGTAATATATCCTATGATTTAATTGTAACATATTATAGATCGCGGCACGTAAGTTGAACTAAAATGGCGGTCGTTTGCGCAGGTACAATTATGGACAAAAATGTTAGACACATGCTCCACGGTTGCCTGAAAAATTCAAAAATCTTAAAAAAAAAACCGTGATTTCGTCGTATTTAAATATATTTTTTAATAAGTGTGAAAATGAAGTAAAGTAATTTAGTTAACCAAAAAATGAAGTTTCATAAAAATAATTTCGATTTTCTTTCAAATAATTGTATTTCTTATTACATAATTTATTTGTAATTGTTAGGTATTATTAAATAGAATAGTTAAAGGTATACTAATAAAAATTTAATAAATCAAAAAGCTAATCTGTTTATCTACATGTTCAATCACTTTCACTCATTGGCATGAGACCTTCTATATAATTTCCTAGTGGTATACCAGAACTTGGGCCAGGAGTTGCGATTTCGTCTTCAATGTCAGTTGAGGAATCCAATTCAGAATCACTGCTGTCAGAATCTCCAACCCGTATTATAAATTCTTCCGACATTTTATCGATGACATGGTCGCTTTTGACATAAGCTTTTTCGATTGTCTTAACTTCGTCGCATAGCTTTTTCCAATCACATGGTCCCATTGCATTTACCTTTTCGTTCACTAACTCTATAACACGGGGCACATTCCATCGTACATTTTTGCTACTTACATAACCCTTTATAGCTGCCCATGCTATTTCTATAGGATTCAGATCTGGGTGGTAGGGAGGCAGGCGAAGTACGTCATCACCATGTTCTTTAAAAATCTTGTCTATACTAAATGTTTTGAAGCGATCTTTGTTATTTTTTGTTAATTGGTATAATTGAGGCTTCAACATTTCAGACGTAAATGTTGTTCCTTTTTCTGAAAGCCAAGCCTGCATATCAGCTTTCCTTGAATTCGCGTTTGGTGCTAAGTCATATTCCTTATTATGGTATGATGCATTGTCTGCAACTATAATTGAATTTGGGGGAAGATTCGGTATCAATTGAGTTCGAATCCACTTCACATAATTCTCAAAATTTATATCGTCGTGATAGACCCCGGACTTCATACCAGACTTGAACGTTAACAAGGCGTTAGGCACAAAACCAGTCTCCGATCCGGCATGTACTATCACAACACGTTGCCCTTTTGATAAGGGGTTTTTTTATTCCTTTACTTAACCCATCTGTCCAACCTTTCGGTGTGGTGTGAGTAGCGTGAACATATGACTCATCTGTGTATACAATTGGTCTGTTTTGTTGTCGATACTGTCTTAATTTTTCTAAGTAATTTATTCTTAACAATCTGATGGCTGATGTTTCTATTAATACTTTCCTATTATTCTCGGTGGCTTTCCATTTAAATCCAAGTTTCTTAATAATGCGACGAAGACTTTTTTCAGAACATTCAAATTTTATATCGGCACGTAATTTTGTACGAAGTTTACCAAGGCTAAAAGTATGAAAGCAGGTAAGGCAGCCGGTTATGATAGAGTATCTCTCGAAATGCTAAGGGCTGGAGAAGGAGTGGTGGCAGACCTGCTGTACACCTTGTTTAATTTATGTTGGGAACTTAAGCGGGTACCGGGAGACTGATGCAAAGCCGTGATAGTCCCAATATATAAGGGAAAAGGATCACAGCAGGACTGTAAAAACTACCGTGGTATCAGCCTTCTTAGCATTGTAGGAAAACTGTATGCTAAGGTACTAATTGAAAGAGTTATGAAAGAAACTGACGGAAAAATTTGGGATGTGCAAGCGGGATTTAGAAAGGGAATGGGATGTACGGATCAGGTCTTTTCCATGCGCATGATCGCCGAGAAGTGTTTGGCCAAAAACCAAAAAGTTTTTTGTGCGTTCATGGACTTGGAGAAGGCTTATGACAGAGTGGACAGGGATGTGTTATGGCAAACACTGAACTCATTTGGGTTGAGCGCTGGTCTGATACAGGCATTGAAGTCTCTATATAGGGACTCTAGTGCTTGTGTCAGGATCAACGGGGCCTACTCGGACTGGTTTGACATCCATAAAGGCGTTAGACAGGGCTGTGTGGCTTCCCCGTTGTTGTTCAACCTATTTATGGACAGTTGTTTGGAAAATTTGAAAGTAGAAGAATGCGGGTTAAGAATGGGTGAGTTAACCGTCAAATGGCTTTTGTACGCCGATGATCAAGTCATACTTGCGTCGTCGGCAGTCGAGTTGCAAATGATGGTTACATTAATGAACAGGACATTAAAAGAAAAGGGAATGAAAGTGAACGCAAGTAAGACGAAAGTTATGGTTTTTGAAAGAGAAGAAAGTAAAACGATATGTGAAATAAGAATAGAAGGGGAGTTGGTAGAGCAAGTAGATGAGTTTGTATATTTGGGATGTGTGTTTAGCAGGGAAGGTAGATATGATAAGGATATAGAACGATGAGTGAATGCAGGAAATAGAGTGAATGGGGCTCTACACTCTATTGTGAAATGTCAGAATGTGTCCAAAAAGGCACGTATGGCAATTCACAATTCTGTGTTAGTACCTACTTTAATGTATGGTAGCGAAAGTTGGGTGTTGCAGAAGAAGCATGAGAGTAGAATAAATGCTGTAGAAATGCGGTCATTAAGGAGTATGTTAGGGATGAAGCTGAATGACAGAGTGAGAAATTGTTTAATAAGAGAAGAGTGTGGTTTGCAAGATGATGTTGTGACCAGGATTAAGAAAGGAATGCTTCGGTGGTTTGGCCATGTAGAAAGAATGAATGAGGAAAGAGTGACAAAGCAAATTTATGTTGCAGAGGTCAACGGCATAGTCGGGAAGGGTCGCCCTAGGCGAAAGTTTATCGACCAAATTGGCGATATATTAAAAATGGGCCAAATCAAGAGTACCTTTAACCGACGAGCATGTATGCGTAGGTGTATGGATGTGGAGGAAGCGAGAGAGGTGTGTCAGGATCGTGCCAAATGGAAGTCCATAATCTCTGCCTACCCCTCTGGGTGACAGGCGTGAGTGTTTATGTATGTATGTATTTACCAAGGGCCGGTAATTCGTTTTCAGTTAAATGAAAATTGTGAATACATCGTTTTATTACCCCCTTATCAAAATTGTCTATGCCTGTGACTGGCTTTATTCCTTGCCTCTTTTTACCAGGGGTCCTAAAAGTAACTATAAACTCTGAACTTTTACTTTCTTTAACAATCCTTTCAACTGTGGTTACAGACTTTTTCGTAGCTTCCGCAGTTTTATTCAGGGAATCAGTTATATTATTTTCTTTTAAAAAATAATTATAAACATCAAATATCATTCTTCTCCCCTGTCTCCTTAAAGTTGGTTGTGGTCGAGTCATTTTTTTTAAATTAAATTCAAAGAGTTGAAAACTTCGTACGCGATTGTACTCCAGGGCCACGCGGTGAGTGCGCGGGTAGCGAGGGACAGAGTGCGACTGAGTGGAGCTGGAGTCTAGCGCCGCCACGTTGCTATGGTTACGCGCGGCCCCTCGCGGCGCACCTCATACCGCACTTCGATTGAGACCCGAACATGTTGTGTTACTGCGCATACAAGGTCATAGTTCAACTTACGTGCCGCGATTTATACCTACTTTGAAAAAAAATTGTCCCGGTGGATTTTTTTTAGGTTCTTCCCGGGACAAAGATTTGTTACGTGCCAAGGAAAAAATAACCTTCATTAAGTATTTATTTATAATCAATATTAACAAATATTCTATTCTATTCTTAAACAAGGCCATTCCATCGTAATCGTCTTAGGTTTATAGTTAACGTCAAAACTTTGTATATATTAGGTATTTATTAGGGTTCCGTACTTCAAAAGGAAACAACGGAACCTTATAGGATCACTTTGTTGTCCGTCTGTCTGTCTGTCAAGACCCTTTTTCTCAGGAACGCGTGGAGGTATCAAGCTGAAATTCATATCAAATAGTCAAGTCTACTGTCGCTTGAAGCTATGAAAAAATCAAAATTCTAAGCCAACGCAATCAAAAGATACAGTCGTTTATGCCGCATCTTCGACACTCGCAAGGGAATCAATACCTACAGGGTACTTCCCGTGAACTCAGAATCTTAAAATTTGGTACGAAGCAAATAAAGGGAAATTGCGAAAAGCATATATTTTTAGTTATATCATATAATAAACATATTTTTATTAATTTTAAACATATATACCTACGGATTTGTTCTGAACCCTCGGTGAGCGAGTCCGACTCGCACTTGACCGGTTTTTTTTAATGTAAAAGTGAATAAGTATAAACTGTTACGTGCGTATAATAAATAAATTTTAAAAAAGTACTCAGGGGTGATAACGTATCTGCAATTCGATCGAGAATAGATGGAGATATTTCTGGGCCACGTTACCACTTGACCGTGTTAGTCGCTCTTACTTCTATAAAATTCTACGATTTACCACGTGCTCAGCGGTAAAGGAAAAACATCGTGAGGAAACCTGCATGTCTAAGAAAAAAAAATATTTCGAAGACATGTAATGTTCTCCACCACGCATTGGGGCGCACGGCGCACACTTACTTACCCTAAAACCCTAGCAAAAATGAGATGAGGCCTGTGCCTAGCAGTGGGTCGTAACACTACAAGTACAACTTCTATAAAAAAATATAACTTTGTTATTTTTATAAGTGACAAACGGGCACAAACTTCGTGTTAAGTGAATGCTGTATCCTATAGACACCTAAAAATATTTTCGATAAAGATACAAAATGCTGATGCGTTGTCTCCTGAGGACTAAAGTGGAACACAACAGCATTAAGCTACTATTTAACGCTTATATTCTGTGCGAGCGTGGTCCTTACCCGGTTGAGCTGGATCAGTGCAGGGCTCTACTACAAATAAACAATGGCGGGAACGGAGGCCATAGAGTTAAATGATACAATCGGGAGTGCACTAGTCAAAAAAGAGTGAAAGTCTTGTTTTTACACTATCTTAACAACGGCCCCGCCGCACCGTATACCTCAATGGCGTAGCCGTAAATGTTGTTAATACTTTTAAATACCTCTGTCATAGGTAACGAGCGATTTAAGCAATAATTGCGTTATAGAGAGGGAGCATAGGGCGCTGACGGTACAGAGCTATATGTTCAAGCTCTTTTTAAAGAATCCTGCCAAATTTTTTACCTCGAGCGTCCTGTAGGATATATACAAGCGATGAGCTTACAGAGCCCTTTGCATATTATTATATTAACAATTATAACGTTGTTATATTACAACGCTTTTAGGCCGCTGTTGGGACTGGCATACAGTGCATCGAAAATGTTCGTGGATGCTCAGATTAATGGATTTCACGTTGTTAAATAGTTCAAGTTATAAAATATATAAGCAAAAGAAATCAGCCGGAAAGTTATAGTTTCTGCTAAACAAAAACAACAGCGATCTGAAAATGATTACAGCGAAACTAGATTGTCAAATATCAATTTCATGGCTTCTGGATAGAGCAAAAGGCTTGAAACAATAATGAAACCCAAATTATGTATAAATACTGATAAGGCAATATTCTCGTACCGGCGGATGAAGTGTCCCCCCATAAGATGGACTGACGACCTGGTAATACATGCAGGAAGTCGATGGACGCAGGTGGCTCAGGACCGTGCTTTGTGGAATTACCTTCACCATTAATAATACATACAATACCAATTTCCATGGTGATCGATCAAATAGATTTTGAGTTAAACGATTTCATATAAACAAACATCCTCTTATGTGTGTGTGTGTGTGTGTGTGTGCGTGTGTGTGTGTGTGTGTATATATATATATATATATATACATAAGGGGATGTTTTTTTAGGACAACGTCTGCCGAGTTCAGCTATTATCTATATAATTAAAAATCAATTGCCGCATGTATGAAAGATCATCACTTGAGAACGGCTCGACCAGTTATGATGAAAATATTTGTGCGTGTTTGAGCAAGTCCCTGGATGGTTTCGATTCAATTTAATCCGGTAGTGGGTAATCACCCGTGCGAAGCCGGGCGGTTTGCTAATATAGAATATAATATTCCACTATCGTTGCTTCTTTGCAGTTGTGATTTCGTTGTCGTTTGTGCAGCGACATTCCTCTATCTGGCAGGACAGGTTCTGGACGAACAAGGTGTGGCTGGCTACTGTCGCCGTTCTGTAAGTCTCTTAGCAAGTTTACTAACATTTGTACCAAAACATAAGGAAGTAATTATGTCAACTGAATATATACTTTATTTGATTAGAGAAAGTGTATTTTTTTTAATCGAAAAATGTAAGATAATTTAAAATTAAAAATTTTGTAGAACCGACTTCAATATAAATTATTAAGAATAACTCAAAAACTATTGGCCAGACCTTGATCAAATTTATATGGGACCACGTGTGGAGCACCAGCTTTCAAATAAAAAAAAGAATCATCGAAATCGGTTCACGTAGTAAAAAGTTATACGGTAACACACATAAAAAAACATACAGTCGAATTCGTATATCGAAAGTACCGGCTCATTTTTGAAGTCGGTAGAAAAAACTAGAAAATAACATCAGTATTTTAAGCTTTCAATTTCGAATAAACAATTTTTGAAGCAAGTAAGACTGTCAAATGGGCACACAAAAACGTGTTCCCGGTGCTCACCACTTACCGTACAGAACATAACAGCGTTAAGCTACTATTAAGCGACGGTACTCTGTGAGGATTGTTTTGTTGAGATTGGTGGCAATGGGCCGGACATATAACTCGAAGAACCGACAACCGATGGGGAAGCAAGGTTCTCGAATGGCAGCCTCGTAGGCGAAGTGTGGGACGGTCTCCCACTACATGGAGTGACTATCTGGTAAGACATGCAGGAAGTCGATGGATGCAGGTGGCTCAGGACCGTGCTTTGTGACATTCTTTGGGGGAGGCCTATATTCAGTAGTGGACTTGTGAAGGGCTGTAATGAAATGATGATGATGAGCCGACAATTCGTACTACATTCATAATCTTATTGCAGCGTAGCTTTTCAGATTGAATTTCAGTTACGGCGGCCATTCTCAATGGAGACTAGCCATATACGCAGGGCAGGTATAGTGCACCGGTGTGCAAACACAGCCTCTTGGCTTACCTCTTAACTCTTAACTTAACGATTGCAGAAAATGAACCTTGTGACACTCGCCGTACTTGGTACGGAGTTGTTCACATATATGCTATACAAGTTACTACATTACAGAGTCAGTAATTCCTAAATTCCTTCACAGGGCAATTTAAACGCTTTTACAACAAGTCCTAGAAAATATGCAGGCCTTATCCATCAAAAAGTTTAAAATATTTATTTAGCATAAATTGTTTAATAAGGATCATTATATACTAAACAGTACATGTTTGATAATAACTCCTGGAAATGAAGTTATCGCTACCATGCTGTTTCTGTTTTAATTATGATTAACTGTATTATTGTATAAATTATTTTTAATAAAAAGTCCCGCTGGCTTTATTGTTGGTTCTTCCCAAGACAGTTAGCCTTGAATCCAGTTTACATACATAAATTTCACAAGGACAAACATCCAGACCCGGAACAATTACTTGTAAGCCGTACAAATACTTGTTCCGTACGGGATTCGAAACCGCGGGCCTCAGCGCCTTAATTCATTGCAAAGCGACTGCGCCACGGAACCGTCAGTGATGTTTGCATGTTTCAGGATAGTGTTGCAGGGCAGCGTCAGCGGTATACTGGTGCGCTCCTCGTATAGTTCGTGCGCCCGTTGGGATGTTTGTTCGCTTCGCTTCGAAGTCGGCTGGCCTCTCTTGTGCACGTACATTTTGTCCCTGCTCATGGTTTTCGGGATCAACGAGCTCATCAAGTGGCAGGAGATCAAGTGAGTGCATTTTAAATATTTTTTAAAAACGTAATTTTTTTAAGTTGTACCGTGTAGTGGCGGTGTAAGAATATCCACTACCCCATATCCTCTCGTGGGTGTCGTAAGAGGCGACAGAGAGAAACTGAACCGGAGGATGGGCAGCAACATCTTATGGGCATCATCATCTAACAACAATTAAGTATTTATCAACTGCAGTTGCCAAACCGATTGCCAAGCGTGTCAACTGTCAAATATCCCCCCAATGAGGCAATCTATCTAAAAGTCTATGTTCAACTGTTGACTTCATAGGTGGTACTGGTTAAGTTTCTAGGTAGATGAATATGCTTTTCTGACGAGGTCTGTCCGTGTAGGCACCACTCTATTTGTTATTTTCTTAAAAAACGTTACCCCCACACTAGGATTTTCTCCTGTATCAGTTTACAAACATAAATTGCACAAGGACAAACATCCAGACCCGGAACGATTATTTGTTGGTCATACAAATACTTGTTCCGTGCGGGACTCGAACCCGCGGCCGAAGCCGTCGTGTGCTGCCAAGCAGCAGAGCTTGCACTGCTGACTTCTGTATGAAGCTAATAGAGAGCCAGTATAACTACAGGCCATGAAACATCCTAGTTCTCAAAGCTGTCATCACATTCTTTCTTTGCTTAAAGTTGGTTCCAGATGGCTGGTGGACTGTATAATACTGCCTAGATCTATTTTTTCTTCATCAGTTACCCATAAATGTTCACAGCTGATCATAGACCTCATTTGCCTTAATCACACTTGGCAGACAGATTGCTGGTCGCAGTTCCAGACCATTTATGTTGCCGCCTGTTCCTGGTCTGGGCATTTTACGTTAAGTTTTACGTCGCCTCTTACGAAACCCACGGGACGATTGGGGTGATGATCTGACGCCGCCCTCACACGGCACTCAGTACAGAACAGAAATCGCTTGGTGTCAATTTAAACAGTCAAAGTTGAAATCAGTCCACCTTTTTTTCTGCCGACTTCCAAAAAGGAGCCGGTACTCAATTCGACTGTATGTTTTTTTTTTTTTTCGTTTTTTTTTTTTTTTTATGTGTGTTACCTCAGAACTTTTTTCTGGGTGAACCGATTTCGATGATTCTTTTTTTATTTGAAAGCTGGTACTTCTCGTGTGGTCCCATATGAATTTGATCAAGGTCAGACCAATAGTTTTTAAGTTATTCTTAAATAACTTATATTGAAGTCGGCTGTACAAAATTTTTAATTTTAAATTATTTTTGGTCAGTGGCTACTGCAGCTAATAGGCAACAAACAAAGAAAGCCACAGTTGCGTTGACACGCGGCCACGATTGACAACCACAGAATGGGGCATGATTGTCACAATCATTGCGCGGCTGCCCACGCAATCTTGCATCCTACATATTTGTATTATCATCTGTCCGAGATGGACTTTGAAACAGTAGCAGCTGCCGCTATTTATTTCATTAGTTTATAATATAACTATTATTTAAATGTACACCATAAAAGAGTGGTGAAAAAAAAGGAAGTTGTTCTATTTAGGACTGATTGCAAAACAAATTTCAGCAACTTCGTATAATTGTTTTACCAATACCGAGCTCTACGTACCTTTATATTTTTAGTTCCCATGACACAAAGTGTCGCCATCTAGTGTCGAATATATTTAATTATATTTGAAAGCTGACACATTTTTCTAGAACTATTGTAATAAATTAGGCATAAAATTACTTACAAATGAAATGTGATGCCATCCATAGCATCAGAGCGTCTGTCTGAGTAGCTTTTACACGATAAAACACAAAACTTCATCCTTTTCTTCTTAATACTACGTAAATACACCGATTAGCAATTTTCGACACATAAGCGCACAGGACGAACGCTGACAGTATACTAACTAAAGCCACAGCCACTGAGATGACGTCAGGATCTAGTTAGAATCACAGTTGCTTACGCCGTTTCCTCTTTGTATTTGCTCCGTGGTTGTTACCCTTGAAGACTACGATGGAATGCCTTGTTTCCAGTAAAAAAGGTCTCCGGTTCTATACTTCCCATATCGCAGCAGCATAAAACTGCTATTTTACGCTTGTATTCTTTGAGAGCGTGGTACTTCCCCGGCCGCGCCGACCTATACGTGCTACAACCACAATATAGTTGCAGCCTGGCTCTACCACATCTAAAATCTACCCATAACCCCAAATGCAAAAGCAAATATGTATTAGTGTGTTAAAAAGGGTATTTTTTGTTTCCTATTTAACAGAGCTGATGTCCGCAATCAGCGGCGAGCGAGACTAGACTTCGGCACAAAACTTGGAATGAACTCGCCGTTTTAACGGACAAATCTAGTCAATTATATTAGTTACAATTAACGGTACTTCATATTGTAATGACATTGTTGAGTGATATAAAATTAATTTTAAGTGTAAATGGAGCATTGTACTTGATATGTACCTAGCCAATATTTTGTACTTAATTTATTTTGTGCAGTTTTTGATAATAGCAAGATTTACAATAAATGCCAATGAAACCAGATATAGCTTTTTATTATACCCGCGCAAAAAGTAATATATCGACCTATTTATTGGTATGAGCAGTAACAGTAACTAGATACGTAAAAACCAAATTTGCTTGACGTCAGTTCTTATCACAATCTGCTCATCTCTACAATAGACTGGACAAAGATTTAGATATATATCAGTTCAACACATACAAATGTAAACACATAGTTACAAAATATATTTAACCTCGTAAGGCCCATGGGGTCGTCCAAGGTACTAATTAATATATCCATTCAAGCCCAGCTCCAAAAAAATATAGATACTCGTAGCTACCCAAGGTGTCGTGTAGGGGACTTATTCAATTATGCGTCATAGTGATTTCTAATTTGGCGCCTTTGACAAGTGACTACTAAAAATTTCTGAACGAAAACTATGGCTGTCAACTAGTGATCGGAGATTGGCTGATTTTTTTTGTTTTCTATTGACACATTGTCTTTGAACTGGCACAATGGCAGCTCCATGAGGTCGAGGTTAGTTAAATCCACTTATATTAATGTAATCCTCTGTATTTCAGAAGAATTTTGGATTAAAACTGAGAAAACATTTATTACTAGTCTTTGCAAGTTATTTATTTGATATTTAAAGCAGTATTTGTAGTTAATCTGACTGTCCGAAAAAAATAGTCCCGCTAGTGCCACTCCGGGCCTCAAGTAGTATGGTCTATTTTAGCTGCATGTTTTTATGATCAGTATGTATTTATTAATTTGACTGAGTCAGAGCTGTATGTATACATTGGCATCTCGTTAGCTATGGGTGCTATTGGATTACCAAGACTGCGTATGTACTGGGAAAAAAAGTACAGAGATAGTAGCAAGCAGTATGTCCCGGAACCGTTTTTTTCTGTTAAGAAATTCGATCAAGTTTATTTTCGATGACGATATTGGACGTGAACAACGTGACAAAGATAAAGTTTGGAAAATACGACCACTGTTAGATACTATTCTAAAAACATGCAAATTACAACAAAAAGACCAAAATATGTGCATTGATGAGATCATTCCTTTTACAGGACAATGTGGCATAAAACAATTCGTACCAGGAAAGCCAAATCCTACTGGTCTGTTTTGGCAAATGCCAATGGATTAGTATGCAATTTTGATGTATATCAAGGAGTAAGAACATATCCTCGATATGATAATACTACCCTTGGTTTAGGGGAGAAAGCCGTGTTGAATTTAGTTGACGATTTTTTGTCTGCTGGTCACAAACTTTACTTCGACCGTTACTTTATGACCCCGAGGCTTGCACGAGAGCTGAAAGAAAGAGATATTCTATGTACCGGAACGATAATGAAAAATAGGATCCCAATTGCAGCTAGAGAGACGATTAAAGAAGATCGTGAAATGAAAAGAGAAGGTCGCGGTTCATGTCAAGTATTGGTGAACACTTCAGAAAATATGGCCATAACAAAATGGTACGATAATAAAGGAGTTACTATGTTATCAACGATGTACGCTAAAGACCCAACAGATACATGTGCCAGATGGCAAAAATCAGAGCGACGATATATTCAAATAGAAAGACCCAAGGTTGTTCAAGCCTATAACCACAACATGGGTGGTGTAGACCTTGCAGACCGAATGCTCTCGATGTGTCCATACCGTTATCGTACCAAAAAGTGCACACAACGGGTGTTTTCACATTTAATTGACCTGGCTGCTTCTAATGCTTGGATTCTATATAAAAAAGATAAACTCGCAGAGGCCATTCCTGTTAAAAAAATACAGCATCTTCGTGACTTCAAGCTGGAATTAGGAGAAAATTGGATTGAGAAATACACAGAAACGTCAGGATCTGAAACTCAAACAGAGACAAAGTCAGAAACAGATAAAGATGAAAAACCAAAAAAAAGAGAGGAAGACCTGCAACTGTGGACCTCCCTCCACCTGAAAAAAGGACCAGAAGAGCCCGACATATGCCGCAAATGATGGATACTCGAAACAAATGTAGACACTGCCATATAATGAAGACCACCGTAAAATGCACGAAGTGTAACATCTATTTATGTTTACGAAAAGAAAGAAATTGTTTCAAAGATTTCCACTCCTAATTTCTTTTTTAATTTTATACTTCTAAGATAAATTACATTTCATTTATAAAGACTTACTATTAATAAAGACTGATTATAATGTACCTTGTTTTGATTATTGTTTAAGTAAGCCTTAAATTTTTTGTTTAGATATTCTTTTATTAGATGTTGCTTAAGAACTTTCTATACTATACTATTATTAATGCCAATATGTCCTATTGTTTATTTAAGAGATAAAGAGATTGAAGTTTAAGTTGATATGAAGAGAGTTTAAAGATTTTTTGAATTAATGTTTTTAGGCTGATAGTTGATTGACTGCCTAGTGTTCAATTTTTTCCTAAAAAACTTTAAATAACTAAAATGAAAGATTTCTAATTCTTGTTTACTTTCAAAAGTTGAAGATACTTTTTAAAGTACATTACGTTTCACTTAAAAATAACATTTATTGTTTTATTTTGTTTAAGTAAAATCTTTATAAATAAAAAATATGCAAAAACATGCTTATTTCACTTATGCAAATTCTGGTACACGAAAAAAAATCCACACTACATTGCGACCCATGGTACCTTAGGTGGGACTTATTCAATTGAAACCAAACACATGTGCAGGGCTTCTAAATATCATAAATTATACACCCTTAAACATATATTGCTATAAAACTATCGTACTGTAAAAAAATTACAAATTTAGTGCTGGGCCTGAACCACTATAAAAAAAAAGTACCATAAAGGGGACCGTGGGCTGAAATGAGAAGCAGTTAATTTTCGCGCTGGGCCTTACGAGGATATACTAAAACATACGACATAGAATATTTATTGCAATATACTATTTAATTTATTTTTTATTTCTTATGTTGATATGTTGAGAAACCGGTATTGGTGAACGAGAACTGTGACATTTTATCACACACACACACACACACACGCGCGCCACGCACGCACGCACTCACTCACTCAATCACTCACGCACGCACGCACGCACGCACGCACGCACGCACACACACACACACACACACACACACACACACACACACACACACACACCGCGCGCGCGCGCGCGCGCGCAGGCTCGCACACATGCTTCTGTTAAAATTCAAAATTAATCCATTTCAGGTAATATGTAAATTTTATTAAAAATTGATTGTTGTTTTGCCTTATATTTCTTGCCTTATATTAAAATTAATTAATTGTTGTTTTGCCTTATATTTCACTCTAAACTGATGTTAATATCCCACCTGGTACAAGTATTATTATTACATAATAATTAAGTTGGTCCCAACCTCTGTTTACAATTATCAACCACTGTGTTGTGAAATAAAGATATTTTTGATTTTTTTTTTGATGAGGGAAAAGCTATAGGAAGTATACGCGTCGCATATCAATCGCTGCGTGCTATTGGTTCACTGGAAGAGAAGCATTTCATTCGCTCTCAAACTACGTTCGCCCACATTTTCAATTTATTTGCAAAATAGTTTTAAGTAAATAATTTAAATGTATATTTATTTTGTTAGGAAAACATAGAAATAAAAAAATTGTTAGTAAGCTAATTTTAAATGCTGATTTACCACAGTGCTGAAGGTAAACATTGTGAGGAACCAGCATTTCTGAGAAGTTACAAATATTTTAAAACTTTAGTGGTAGTAGAGTTATGATGGTGCCCAGCAGTAAGATGTATATTTACGCACACCAAATACTTCAAATAAAGCATTGCATTAATTAAAATACACAAAAAAAAATCACAGTAAATTATACTCATCACACAAGTAATGTGTGTATGTGCGTGTGTATTGCGTCGCGCTTGTGTGTGTGCGTGCGTACAATCATTGTTTTGACCTTACCAAAAAATAATAAAAAGTGACTCTAAATAGGGTGGTGTGTTTGGTACGACGCCTAGGAACATTAAATGAGATATGTTCAATCAATTCAATACAATCCAGCTGGCGACGCAGTATATTAAAGAAGAAGCTCATATCTAGCACTACTATCCGTTCTTCCAAGGCAAGCAGATGGCAGGTACGACAATTGATCAAGTAAGTGGAGGCTGCGTGACAAGTTCCTTGCAATATTTAATTGCGTAAGAATTTTGTTTTAAATTAGTCAATGCAAATTTTTGCTTGTAGCAGATATGTGACCTAAAACGACTTGCATATACAAAAATATTGCGTATATAAGCATATTTTTAAGCTAACAGGGAATTTAAACTGTTTGCACATACAAATAATTAAGCCAAGACTTCGCAAAGCTCTACCAGTAATTATATTGACGGGATCGGATATAAGCATTTTTCTTGTCAGGTATACTCCTAAATTACATATAAGATTGAACACTATTATATATATAATATGTAGTATTCAAAAATAAAGTTTCCTATTTCTAGCAAAATTGATGTACTGACATTTCCCCATACTAATGGTAATTCTATTACGCTCGTAATAAGAATAAAAAACACATAACACTCTCTACAACTATTCACAATGTGAAACAGATCTTTCATATATAAAGACTTTTTATCACTTGTGTATGAGGTGTTTAACGTTTTTAAGCATTCATCAATATCAAAAATATAAGCATTGTAAAGCAGAAGACCTACATGGGATCCTTGAGGAACTACAGATGTTTATTCAACCCATCTTAGCAGGTCCACATAATATCAAATTATCACATATTATATGTATATGTGTGAATGTAACTAGTGCTAGTTATTTATATTTCTATCTAAAAATTGAACTTGGCCAGCACATAATAAAACTATTGGAACTAAGTACTTTGTGTTACCTAATTATTAAAATTAGATACAAATAAAATAACTAATGTCTAAACAAATAGTTTATTTCGACTAAATTTGTGATGTATAATAATATAACATAATATTGCCAAGTCAGTGACACAGACACAACAGTCACTATTACAATATTTAGGCCATTTTAATACAAGTCCTCAATTTGAGACTAACATTTTTTTGTAATTATGATTAATATCCATTAACAACCATCTTCACCAGGTTACAATGATCAACATCGAAAAACAAGTCCAAAAAGTTTAACTTTAATGCAACAAGTTAAAAAAGTTATTACCTTTGTCTTGCTGTTTCTTACAGAAAAATAATTTACACTATGGCTCTATTGTGACAGCCAACTAGTGACATAAAAAGTGAAAATTTCACTTTTAGTTTTCTTTCAGGTTTTAAGATGTAGATTTAAACGGGTCATTAAAAAAATAGCAGCTTCTGTTTCAATGTGGCATCAATGAAATTTTTCAGCTCGAACACCACAAAAATCCTTAATAACTTTATAAATTAATGTGTTAATGCGTTCAATTATGTTCTCTCAATTATTAATCTAAATTATTGTTAGTTACTAAACACTTGTACTTATAGGTTAATTGAATGTTTCTTGCTAACACTCTTCACCAGGGCTGGGTAAATCAAGAATTTCCTGAACAAAGGAAGCTACATCTGTTTCCTTTTTACTATGTTCTAGACAAAATGGGTGTGATAACAGAGCATCATAATTAGGTCTTTGTTTATAGTCCTTTTTAAGACATTTTGTAACCAAATCCTCAAACTCCGATGTAAATACTCCACTTGGTAGCTTTGGAGGATCATCTTTAACAACTTGTTTCAATTGCTCAAATGGAGTACACCAAGTGTTGTAAGGAAATTTACCAGTAGCTAGTTCAATCATAGATATACCAAGTGACCAAACATCACTACGTATATCATATTGTCCTGGATTGCCACTTGGATCAATCCTTTCTGGTGCCATGTAAGGCTTACACCCTGCATCTATTGTTTTTGCTACAGAATCTACGAGGTAGCCGGAAATTCCAAAGTCACACATCTTTACTTCTCCTTTTCTGTTGATTAATATGTTTGAGGGTTTTACATCTCTATGTATAACCCTAAGTTCTGAATAAAGATAATGCAAAGCACTCACAACAGAAAATGCAATTTTACCAAGAATATTTTCTGGTAATGTTCTTTTGTTTGCATAAGCTTTTGCATAAAATTTGTCAAGGCTCATATCCATGACCTCCATGCAGATCCAAACATCTCCCTCTCGAAACATTGCACCATAAAAGTGCACTGTGTAAGGACAAGCACTAGCTCTCATGGAGACATCAAGATCCATCAATAAGCGTTTGAGCTCAGGTGACTGTGTATTAAATGTTGCTGTTATTCTCTGAAAATGAAATAGTAATAATTAATAGAATAGGAAAAAGTATTTGATATAATGATTTCTTATATTTACATCAATACTACACATTGGATAAAACTATTTTTACAGATTTTATCACATTTAATTTTCTCATTTTTAATTCCCGACATTTCACAGGGGGGACTGAGATGTTTGACGTCCCGATTTTGTAGTTAACATAGCTACCTTCAGTTTTTTTAATATTTTTGTTGGTCCGATCTACAGATATCGAGCATACAGTATCTTCAACTTTTGCAGTGGTATGCAAGCAACCCAAGGGTTTGGTTTAACTATGTTAATTATAGGATTCCAAGCAGATGGCAGCACCCAAACTCATCATCAATCATCTCTATTGAAATTAGGATGTTTTTTAATTTCTCAATAACCTCGTGTATTACCCTTGACAGGAATTAGTGTTCTTTTGCAAGGGTTTGTGGTCTATCAAATCTGATATAATGGCAGGGATGATTTTGAACATGTTCACAGACTGCAGACTTCCCAGAGAGTCAGTGCTTCACATCAGCTATATGTTCTTTCACATGGGTATTTTTGTAAATATAAAAAAGTGTCACCAGACCCCTGAAAATAGGGATATCAAGTGCAAATCGAGACACCTGGCCATACTAATTATAGCTTACTTTACACCTATTATTGTCTGTATATGTTGAAAAGAAAACAATGAAAGTAAATATGTATGTAAGTATTTAAATTAAATAATATGTTATTTTTACTTACTGCTTAACTTTAACAAGCAAGTCTTTTAAACTAAGACCTTTTTTAGAAAAATATTGAAAGTGCAAGTATTGGCAATATTGCTTATAACCTAAAGTAAATTTAAAAATACACACGAACCTTGACTGCCATTATGGTGTTGCTAGGTTTATGGTGCATCTTCTCCACAATGCCATAAGCCCCACGCCCTAGGTCACATATCTTTACTAAGTCATCTGCATGTACAGTAAATGTTTTATCATCTACAGTGATAGTTGTTTGTTTGTCAAGATTCCTTGGTGGTGTGCTGCAAAATTATTATTTTTTTAACAAAATATATAGTGAATATGCCATACAGTACTTCGGTAAGCAAAAAAACCAAAATCAACTTAAAATATTGGTACTTTTTTTAAAGGATAAGGGTGACAAACAAGCACACAGTTGTCTCGTTGGTATATAGATGCTGTGGTCCAGACATCTATGCTTGATTAAGAATCAATATCATATTAATGTTGATGATGTTTTGTCACTAAGGACTAAGATGAATGCCTTGTTTCCAGCACATGGATTTTCAGTTCTCTACTCTCACCATGCAAAAATAAAGCAGCTTAATTAGCTATTTTATGCCGAGTGCGTGGTCCTTTCCCGTTCGAGCCGACCAGCAATAGCATATAGTACAACAATAGCATAGCTCTAACCCACAAATTCAATCTAGTAGTTTCCAAAATATATTAAAAATAAATTTACGACGATTATTTAAATTTTGCGTACTGATATAAAAATACTTATTCCAAAAAGGCACAGAAGAACGAAAATTTAAGCGCTAGGTAGCCAACGAAACAGCAAAGATCTAATACATACACATCAACTTGTTCTTCAGGTGGCTTAAAACTAAAGCCTGGTGGTGGTGGTTTTCTTCTTCCAGACATTATCTATGCAGTTGTTAGTCAGATATTCTAGTTCTAGATAAATAATAGATACAAAATCACTTAATGTGAAAAATTTTCAACAATCTTGACAAAACGATAGTCCTAACAAGTTGTTTCAAAATCAACTAATTACGTTGAAAACACCACATCATAATAAAATATAACAAGTGTATTTACAAATTTTAATTTATACGTATGAATTACCGTATTTGTAACCTTTAACAATTAATATTACAATTTACAAATAAAAACTCTTTAGGCAGCTCGTTGCTTAAAGAAAATTGACATTTTATGCCGGTGTTACCTTATTAATATTACATAAGAATTACCATAGAGAAAGTAAATATTTTAAACTGCTGCGACAGGTTAGTATTGCCAGATACGGAGAATCAAAATCATCAAACAATGTACTCATTAAATATAGTAATAAAATTATCTCCGTTTATACTAGACTAGTATACAGTAATCTGTGGTTTATACTGCAATTCATCGAAAATATAGCTTTGTAGTTTGTGGTCTGTGAAGTAGCTTAACTGATGGCATATTTACGGGCATATATTTATTTAATTACACTTATACAAAAATTATTTATCATTTTGTTACAGGCGTTTCTAAGCGATTTTTACACAAACACGTCAAATAAGAGCAACACGCTAAAGAATAAAATTCTAAAATTTCTACCCCTGGCAAAAAAGGCAATTTCTTATATTTACGCGAACACTACACATTGAATAAAACTACTTTTACGGATTTTATCGCGTTTAATTAACATATTTTGCTTATTTTTTTAATTACTGACGTTTCGGGTGCTTTCCAGCACCCATGGTCACGGGCACTGACTTAGAAGTATAGGTATATATCTCTATGGTCACGGGGGACTGAGTTAATCCCGAGTACCTTCAGCTTTTTTAATTATTAATTTTGGTCCGATCTACGCAGAATGAACTTACTGTATCTTGAAGTCTTGCAGTGGTTTTGTTTAGGCCCAAAAATAGTCATTTGAGACGGCATCCAATCGCCTTCGACTTAGCGAATCGCCCGATAGTGTAGGCGTCACGCGCGTCGCGGAGAAGGGGCATCGGTATGTAGCTTCCCGTCGTTTGGCGCTCGTGGGCGAAAACAGTAGCTTGAGTACAGCGACGCCGTCGCAACGTAACGTATTTGTGGTGACCGTGGCAGCGATTTCGTGCGACCAGTTTTGGTTTTATGGTCTAGATTTTCAGTATTTGAGCGCGTTATTTCGCTACTTAATCGTGTTTCGTGAAGACCGTCTTGGATCAGGTTGTCTAAGTATTGCAGTGGGTCTACTTGGGTCGCGTGATCACTGCCTTAGAAGGTCGCGTTCGGTTCTCGAAATAATTTGTTACTGAGTGAACGGAAGTGAACTTTGATCAATCGTTCATTAGTCGTGCCGCGTGTTACGTTTTTGATTATAATTAACGGGATTTAGAGTTTTGAAGTTAGTTAAATGTACAATAAAGTTGCTAGACTGACATAGCGAATTGAAGAGAGAATCATTGTGAGGAACTACCGGTCGTAAAGGACGCGTGTGGAATTATAACGTCGATTTAAGTACCTCTCATTTATGCGTTGTTTTTTTTGTCTATTTTACGTGTCAACTAGGTTAACTTTTGAGTTTTGAGCGATTAACTAACGTCGTTACCATTAATTAACGTTAAGTTGTATAGTGGTTGCATGCATAAGTGCATTCTGACAATATTAATTCGCGTCGACGAGTTGCTTTGTTCCATTTGACTTAACTCGGAAATATTTTCCTGTGTCGGTTAAAACCGCTAAACTTTATGACCCGCGAAAACAAGCGTTCGTATTAGACTATAGATTTGTGCAAAGGGACGCTAGACTTTGAGTGACACCGAGTGACGCCGCTGGAGTGATACCACATAGGGAGGCGGTGCGGGAGTCAGGGTTGCTGCTGATTAAGAAGGGCTAATTCAGGTTAAACATATATACACTTCTCACACACTACTTACATTTACTACACCTAACGCCTGAACGAGCCTGGTGGTGCGTCTTCGCTTCTGAACCAGGTAAGTCGCATTAAGTACCTAATCCATATATATTAAATATCCATAGGCATTTGAGCCCCACAGTTAGTTGTCCGTCGAATCTACAGCTGTATGGGCCCCTGTATAGTCGACCTTAGTCTGGGCAACTAGGTGCGTGTACAGGTATGCTTGGGTTTAGTTTTAATTTAATTAATTACAGGATCCCAAACAGGTGGTAGTACCCAGCCTCCCTCTCTATTGAAATTAGGATGTTTTTTAATTTCAATTGCCTCACATATAATCCTTGGCAGGAATCGATGTACACATCGATCTGACATCGGGACGTCAATCACCTCAATCCCTCGTGACCATGGATGCTGGAAAACACCCGAAACGTCGGGAATTAATAAAAATAAGCAAAATAAGTTAATTAAACGCGATAAAATTCGTAAAAGAAGTTTTATTCAATTCTTATCATATTCAAATTACTGAGTATTTTAAAGAAACATATGGATTTCAAAGCTGAACGTGAAACTTTTCTAAAATTGTTTCACAAAATAGGATTTCGTTATAAGAAAATTATATAATAGAAAAGTGTTGTGTGAACGGGACGACGTGGTTGAATGAAGGGCAACCTACCTACAAAAAATTTAAAAAATAGTATGTTGAAAAAAGATGAGATTTATTTAGATGAAACTTACATACACTCGTCTCTTTCAACTGGGAAATGTTGGCAAGTTCCTAAAGATGATGGGGATTTGCAACCTGTTTCGAAAGTTAATACATAAAAATAGGTGGATCATAATCCATGCGGGTGAAGAAAAAGGTTTTGTGGAGAATTAAAAATGAATACAAACAAAAAGGCGCGTATTTAGGTGAACCCTTTATTAAAGAGTTACAGAGCGATAGTGAAAGCGGTTCCAGGGATGGAGGATGTGTAGTTATTGAAAACTGAAAATAATATGGGAGATAGAATTCCGCCATGCAGCACTCCAGAATCAAGACTTAACCACTGGGAAGTCTCCTACTTTTACATGGACTGATTTCTGGCGGTCGCGAAGATACGAGGAAAACCATTCCATGACCGAGGGAGCAGATTTAAGATTAGACAGGATACATAGGAGCATATCGTGGTCAACTGTGTTAAAAGCGTTGGAAAAGTCTACTAACACCATCACTGTTACTTTTTTGATATCCATTCCGAGTTTATATCCTCAGTAACTTTTAGCAGTGGTGGTGCTGTGACCGGAGCGAAAACGATGCTGATAAGCACTCGGTAGAGTATTTTTGGATATGAAATTGGAGATTTGTTTATATACAAAGGCCTCTAAAACTTTGGAAAGAAAAGGCAAGATAGATATGGGACGAAAATGGTTAGGGAGTAAGGGGTTTGAAACTTTAGGAAGGGGACGCACATAGCCATTTTTCCAAAGGGTTGGATATTAACCAGAGTCTATAGAAAAATTTATAATATCCGCTACAGCTGGTAGAATATACTCTAAGATGTTAACTATCATATTTCTACTGATTTTAATCACAACCAACGGCCCTGGATTTGATTTCCAGCACAGCCTTTCTAATCTCAACCTGATGATATTATATGTAATGAATATGTAGTCACGTATTTCCTCGGTAAATTTCTTAAATGGCAATTGTAAGCACTCCACTAGCGACACTGTCAACTGAACAGATAAGTTGGTGACACTGTAGCCCACAAACTAATAAGAAGTGCTAGCGTGGTGTAGCCACTACAGATCTAATTAAAGTAATATCACAAACTAATAAAGAAATGCGTACTACATATCCGCTAGGAGTGATAGTGTTCTGTGAACTACATGCCCTAAGCCCCTAAGAGTATGCCACTAAGAGTATGTAATCATAAGACTTATGCGGACGATACTGCTACTGTTTTTTACAGATAAATCATGGAATGAAGTCTAATCTACAATAAGGCAAAACTTGGGTTGACTGAAATTGGGAATTGGCTCGATATAAACGAAATAATGCTTAACGTATCTTAAGCAAATATACGCTTTTCTTTCAAGAAATTGACAGAACCTACAACACTAATCACCAAATGTAGGTATTTTGGTTTAATAATTGATGATCGTATGAAATGGACTGATCACATTGAATCTGTATGCGACAAGCTACGAGCAATCCTTGCAAAAATTTATCTCATCAAGAGTAAAGTACCTTACCAGATGTTACTGTTACTATATAATGCACTCGGCGAATCAATAGTCTCGTACGGGTTGTGCAGTTACGGACGCACTTATAAAATCCACCTTGAAAAAATATACGAGCTACAGTTGCGCATCCTTAAATGTATCACCTCTCTCAAAATAAAAGATAAATATAAAAAAAATCCTTATGGTCTTTTCCATCATTGCAAAATACTACCAGTACACGACAAAGTGAAATACCTATTGCTACTTGAAAATTATGGCAAGGAAGAATTAAAACTTAGCCGTATTTATACAAAACTCACTCGACAAGCCCTCAATCCATATATGATTATCCCAAAATACAAAAATATGTACGGAAAATTTAGATTACAATATCAAATTCCCGCTCTTTTGAACCAAATTCCCAAACCAATAAAAAATGAACTTACTGAAAAAATATTAAATATATGCTTAAACAGTATTTTATCGACAAATTGTCAACGATACCTAATAATAATTTAAACTAAAATATAAAATTATATCCACTAACACACATCATAATATTATAATATAAATAAATAAAATTTTACTAATAAATATATACATAGATACACACAATTATAACATTATCATCTCAATTACTAATTTTCGTTTAATACTAACCAAAATTTGCTTTGGTACACACCTAGTTAAAAAAAAAATCTTGCTATTTTTGTCACACCATTTAGGTATATACGTCATTAAATAAGTTGTCGCCACGCGAACCGATTGAATATGATCGAAGTTACGAATGGCGGTACATGGAAAAACTTTTGTAAGTTTATTTGTACTGTCGGATGTTATTAAATAACTATACTTTGTAATAAATAAATAAAAAATCACATCATCACAACTGTTGTTTGTGCAACACTGCTACTACATGTTTGGGGGTTTTAATTGACCACAGACTTACATAGCACTTACAAACCAAAAAAAAAATGCTGTACTAGCTCAACAAATTTTTTACGTGGTAGAGCCATGCTGCGGCTATATTAATAGTATAGTTGTAGCACGAATGGGTCGGAGCGACCGAGGAAGGACCACTCTCTCACATAATACCAGCGTGAAATAGCAGCTTAATGCTGCTGTGTTTTGTATGGTGAGTGTAGAGAACCGGAGACCCTTTTTACGGGAAAAGAGGCATTCTATCTTAGTCCTCATGGCTGACAACGAATACTGCATTTTAATTCGCAAACGAAGATAGATGCAGATGTCTATGGGCCACTGCAACCACTTAGCATCAGGTGGGCTGTGTGCTCGTTTGTCACACTACTTCCATAAACAAAATCAATTTTGACATATTGTATCCAAGCTTGAGGTGATGTTACGAAAATGGAGTTCCTGCAACTGAAACGTGATCAACGTTTCTTTATCTTCAGGTGATTCAAAAATGTTTGTATCGCTCTATATATCAATTACATTCTAATACTACTAACGTAGTAGTAGTATATAAAGTCTTTTATGAAGGCGTACATTGCCTTCGGTGACTTGAGTCGTGACTTGATCCCTAAAACAACCACGAGACTGAACTAGTTGCGTGGTAAAGAATAGTAATTTCCTACAGCAAAAATTGGTTACTTTCAATTGACGGAAATGTTTCTATGACACAACTGTGTTTAAGTTGAACCATGGGGAACATCTAAATTGTTAGCCCTTTTAAGATTTGACGCTTTTGTAAAATGTGTAGATGGTTTTATTAGGCGACTATAACATTGTTTAAGCAGTAGGAAGTTAACTATTTTCTCAAACAATCGGGATCGCTCATATTTGAGGTGGTGAAGTCTTGTGGTATCCTAGTGCCCTTGATGTTAAATTAAATCCATAGTTAGAAATCATATTTTATTACATTACAGTAGAAGTAGTCATACATAATAAAAAAGATATAACTAATTAACTATTCAATGCTTTCAACTCATTCTTCAAGAGTGTATTTGGTATTCCTAGTAATAACTACATATATCCACATACGGAATCGTTGTGTACTGACACCGTTTCTAATGTACAGACAAACGCTGCAATAATTGAAAAAATGTTGAAAACTTTGGACACGAACAAAGGTGCCGGTAGTGATGGGTTACCTTCTTTTTTTTGGTCACGATGCGCTAAATCACTTGCTCTCCCCTTGACTATTATATTTAATCGCTCTCTACGTGAAGGGATATTTCCGCATCAATGGAAGTGTGCACACATAATCCCTGTACACAAGAAGGGATCACGTACAGAAATAAATAATTATAGAGGCATTTCTATCTTGAACACCGCGGCTAAAATCCTTGAACGAGTAGTATATAACGTAATTTACTCC
Source organism: Parnassius mnemosyne (assembly GCA_963668995.1). Taxonomy (NCBI): domain Eukaryota; kingdom Metazoa; phylum Arthropoda; class Insecta; order Lepidoptera; family Papilionidae; genus Parnassius; species Parnassius mnemosyne. The sequence goes on from CAVLGL010000093.1 coordinate 12,508,958, forward strand.
ACGCTTTCACGTGCCTTCCCTGAGCAGCAACATGGTTTTTTACAAAGGCGATCCACCACTACGAACCTTGCAAGTTTTTCTTCTTTTGTCCTTGAAAATATAGATCAAGGTGGGCAGGTTGATGTGATCTACACTGATTTTGAAAAAGCTTTCGATCGTGTGGATCACATGATCCTGCTCAACAAATTACAAATATTAGGGATTCACGGTGACTTGCTCCGATGGACTGAATCATATCTCACAAACCGCTCACAAGCAGTCGTGATAGGTGGTTTCCGTTCGAGCTACATAAACATACCTACTGGTGTTCCTCAGGGCTCTCACTTAGGTCCACTTTTTTACAATGCCTACCTATATGACATTGGTTCGTGCATTATACACACAAATTACCTCATGTATGCAGATGATAAGAAGATTTTTTGTAAAATTAACACCATACATGACTGCCTATTGATACAAAAAGACCTGGACCGTTTATTTGAATATTACAAAATAAATAATATAACTGTCAATGCAAGCAAGTGCGAATGTATTAGTTTTACACGGAAATCTAAGTCAATTCTAAATAAATATCACTTTGACGGATTAGAAATCAGCCGAAAAGTAAGTGTTAGGGATTTAGGCGTAATTTTTAATCATAAAATGATACTATCCGAACACATTGATTACGTTATCAGTAAAGCCTATAAAAATCTTGGTTTTGTTCTTCGCATCTGTAAACCATTCTCGAATATTAATACAATTAAAATGGTTTATTTTGCATATGTCAGAAGTGTTTTGGAATATGCTAGTTCAATATGGTCTCCACAGTACAATGTCTACAAAAGCCGCCTTGAGCGTATTCAAAAAATATTTGTTAATCACCTTAACTTTCGCTGTCGGAATAAAATTGATACTTACACAGACAGTTGCACTGAGCACGATCTCTTATCTCTGGAACACAGGCGCATTTTGCTTGACATGGCTTTGTTATATGATATAATAAACAGTAATATTGACTGTCCATATCTTGTCTCAAGAATCACCTTTCGTACTCCAAAATTCCGTACCCGCAATACTACATTGTTACAGACTCCCTGGCATCATTCAAACTATTGTCGAAACACTGTTCTGCTTGCTCGTACATATAATGAACAATTTGGACACATTGACCTCTTTGCGAAATCTAAACTTACGTTTAAAGATTACATCAAGAAAACTATTACGAAATAGAGCAGTTGAAGTTAAAATCACATACAATCATATATTCTCTCATCTATTTCTTCTATATGTATTTTTGAGGCTACTAATATAAATATAAGTACTTAAGTTATTTTATTTAATATATATTATAATTAATTATTTGTATTATGTTTATATATTTAAACATTTAATATGTATATATACATAAGTAAATATATATGTATGTATATATATATATATATCTTATATGTTTATATATATATATTTATATATATATATATATATATATATATATATATATATAAAGGTAATGTAATATATCATTCTACCTGACTATCTCTCCTGATCTGTAAACTTATGACCACCTTCATTACATTGAATTGCTTATAATTTTGCTTATAATTTATCTACTAGATTGTTCTTTTTCCTTTTCTTCTAACAACAATACACCTACCATCAAACAATATAAGGGAAACCTGTTATTGGCCATACTTTTAGTTTGTTACATTAATGTTAATATTTTCTATATACGCTGTTGGTTTTCTAAATAAATAAATAAATAAATTTAAAAGTGGCCATGCTGAACGAATGTTAGCTGTTTATTTGTTCAAAGTTAGTAAGTTTGAAAAAATCAAATCGTTACATATATAATTTCCCAAGAATTATTTTCTTTTTATTTGGTCTAAGAAGTGTATCTCCTGTCTTTTTGTTTAATAATGTGCCGTAGAATATTTTTCAGCACGACCGTCTATCCACATTAATTTATCATTCGCTATTATGATATCTATTGCGGTACATAATATATCGTATATTTCATATATACAAGAAGATTTTGATATATTAATATATTTTAAAAGTTATGAGGTGAAATATTTGACAAATTTAATGACAAAAGAAGTTAATTTGTTAGAAAAATGTAAAAAAATTCTGAATTTTGTAATTGCCTTTTAGAAGGTAGATACGCATACGTTTTTTAATTAGGTACATTATTGTTTTTTTTTGACGCTAAAATTCGCTTAAAAAGTTGGGTAAGTAGAATATTTTGCGCCTAGAAAATTAAACTAAATAATTTTTGGCGACTTTATTGTATTTGCCTAAAAATAATACATATTATAATCATGGTATTCACAAACAAACTAGAACACTCACGCGTTGGCCTAAAGGTCTAGATGCCAGGCCATAAACTCCAAAAAAAAAAAGAACACTCACGCGTATTTTGGACTTGGCAACACTGTACCAATGTCATAATCATGAAGTACAAACAAACAGAAATATAAAATTGTCTATGTTAAAAATTTCATCTCTTTTAGAAATAATAGTGTTCTGTGATTTCAACATAAAATAAATATAAATCCAACTTGATATCCTGAAATCCAGAGGAGGAAAAATATCGTATTTTAAATCTTCCTATCTTCCTATCATCAAGTTGAACATGAATCTCTAGGCTAGTCCTACTATATTGTTAGTTAAAAGTAATCTATTCCGTAAACGAACTCTAAACGTACTGAAATAAATGTAACGTTCGTCACACAGTAGAGAATAATAGTGTTCTGATGTATTTCTGACTTACATTCCTCAAAATTCTCTGTTAACATTATCTTTGATTAAAAGTAAAAACATTTTGTAACATGATAGATATAAACAAATACCTTGAAAATCAATTCGCACTTGCGAAACAAAGAAACGAAGATAAGAGCAGAAACGTCAACACAGTAACAAATAAAAGCAAACTTGCTGCCGACAGCATTTCGAAAAAGCAAAACAAAAACTTAACGAATGATGATACAAAGTTAAGGAAGAACCATTTCGTGGAATCACAGAAGGCCAGTATGTCCAAGGATTGGAGTAGTGACGAACATCTAGATTACTTACCTTCCAGTGAAGAAGATGATGAAAGGGTTCAATCATCCCTATGCGTTCGTAGCAAACAAAATGTAAAAAAAATAATCGATGATGGTGATACCAAAGTTTTCAAAGACCGAATTGCCAATTGGAACAAAAATCTTAAAGCTGTTTGTTCAGGTAGCAGTGATGAACATATAGATCACTACACAGCAGATATTCAGTATGTTTTAAATGGTAATCCAGATGTAGAAGATAATCATGAACTTCAGAATGGGTTATATGTTCCAAAATATATTTGGAAACAATTGTATAAATATCAAAGAACAGGAGTTAAATGGTTGTGGGAGCTACATCAAGTGCAGTCTGGTGGTTTATTAGGTGATGAAATGGGCTTGGGAAAAACTGTTCAGATTATTGCTTTTATGGCTGGACTTTCTAAATCTAACAGTGGATCATGGAATGGTCTCGGACCTTCAATAATTGTGGCTCCAGCTACCGTCATATACCAGTGGGTGTCGCATTTTCATTATTGGTGTCCTTATCTTAGAGTTTCTGTTCTTCACCATTCGGGATCACATAACGGAAACCATAATAAACTTGTAAGAGATATTCAGGCAGCTCATGGCATATTATTGATCACTTATGCTGGTGTGGTAAAATATATTAAAGATTTGCTGTCTTATAATTGGCAATACATTATACTAGATGAAGGTCATAAAATAAGAAACCCAGATACACAAATTAGTAAATTTGTAAAAAAATTTAAAACTCCTCATAAATTACTCATAACAGGATCACCAATGCAAAACAGCCTGCAAGAACTTTGGTCTCTTTTTGATTTTATGAGGCCTGGACTTTTAGGAACATACACTGCTTTTATGGAACATTTTGCTGTGCCCATAACACAAGGGGGATATGCAAATGCAACAGAATTACAGGAAGCAACAGCTTTAGAGATAGCCAAAGCTCTCAAAAATATAATTACACCTTACATGTTGAGGCGTACTAAAACCGAAGTACAAGAACATATAAGATTACCAGAAAAGAATGAACAAGTATTGTTTTGTGCTTTAACCCCAGAACAGAGGGATCTATACATGGGTTATTTATTGAGCACAACAGTGAGAAGCATCCTTGATAAAGAAAGCAGATTTGGAGATCCACTACGAGCTAGAGTACTTGTTGCATTGTCTACATTGAGAAAAATTTGTAATCATCCGGACTTATATCTGTATGAAGCTCAAGAGGAATGTGAACAAATAAATGAAGAAGTTTTTGGCCACTGGAAGAGATCTGGAAAAATGACTGTTGTTCAGTCTCTTTTAAAAATTTGGCTAAAACAGGGACATAGGACTTTAATATTTTCTCAATCAAGAGCTATGCTTTGTATTCTGGAACAGCATTTACAAAGTCAGGGTTTTAAATATCTAAAAATGGATGGTACAGTAAGTGTCAGCCTCAGACAAAATTTAATTAAAACTTTCAACGAAAGTAAAGAATATCTAGTTTTTCTTGCAACAACAAGAGTAGGAGGCTTAGGGGTCAATTTAACTGGTGCTGACAGAGTTATAATATATGACCCAGATTGGAACCCCGCAACAGACAACCAGGCAAAGGAAAGGGCATGGAGAATAGGCCAACAAAGAAATGTCACTGTTTATAGATTACTTTCAGCAGGTACAATAGAAGAAAAAATTTATCAAAGGCAAATTTTTAAAAACTTCTTGAGTAACAAAATTTTGATTGATCCTAATCAAAAAAATGTTTTGACAACCAGTACACTGCAAGGGCTCTTTACACTTGAAGAACCTAATTGTGAAGGGGACACAGAAACTGCATCACTTTTCAAGCACACTAAGGTAAACATTAATAAACAAGCCAACAGAGATAGTGAGAAAATTCACTTGAGTGGTAGTGTCTCATTTTCAAAGAAAAAATTAGATGCAATGAAAAGGATGGCTAGAGAAATAAGTAAAAAAATTTCAAATGACACTGTCACATCCAAAACAGATGAGGACCCACGACAAAGATACAAAAAGAAAAGAGAACAACTTTTAAATCCACCTAAAGTTCAAGAACCTGAAATTAATTTAGTTGATGATAAGGTAAGTAATATACCATTTGAAAGTGTATTATCAGAGTTAGATATTATTAACATGCATGTTAAAGAAAACTATGAAGAAAACTTGCTAAAAGAAGTGTTAAGCAGTCAAAATGAAGAAATTGAAACAAAAGAAGATAAAAACTGTGAAACAGATGTAAATAATGTAGTAAGCTCAATGAGCAATGATAAAATAGTATCGCTACAAGAGATGACTAAAGATACAAAACTATCAGAAGAAAACACTCACAAAAGACAGCATTCACCATCGCCAGAACAAAGTATTGAAAATTTGGTAGCAATAAAAAAAGTCAAAAAAACAAAGCAGAAGCAAGAAAAAAATAGAAACATTAGTGATGATGATTATGTACTTAGTAAACTTTTTGCCAAATCTACTGTTAAGAATGCTTTACACCATGATGTTGTAGTGGGATTAGCTGAAAAAGAAAAAAGACATCAAATGAAAGAAGAAGCTTCGAAAAGGGCAAAAAAGGCAGTTAGAGCTATAAAATTTTCATCAAAATAGATGTTATACCTATTTTTTATATTATAAATGATCGGTACCTCTTTTCTTAAGCTTTAACTAGGTTTAATAATTATTCATTGGTAATAAGATAAATCTTAAGTACCTATGATTAAAATACTTTTATAAGCTCAAGTCGCTTTTTATTTTTATTCCCCCGAATGGGTTGAGTGGTGAACTAAGAGGAGCCCAGATGGCTGGCCCGAGGTGAACGGCCAGCCCGAGGTGGTTACTCCTAGTGGACTTGGCAAGCCCACTTCTAATGTGTGTTAGTGGGCTGCGACGAGGGGGTTTACTGCTGCAGCCGTGGTGAATAAATCGACACCGCCGGAACCGCGACAAGCTTCTCCAAATTCACATAAGCCAAGCCAAACAACCCCGTTTACGTTTACACGCTTGTGCTTGCGGGCGCTTGCTGAGACTTGGCATGCGTGTAATCACGACATTAAATAGAGGTAAAATGTAGTTCTATCCAATGGCGGAGTCTAGTGTGATACAGTCGCATGATGTGGGTTATGTAGAAAGAATTAATGAGGAAAGAGTGATAAAGCAAATTTATGTTGCAGAAGTGAACAGCAGAGTCAACAACCAACGCGCTAGACGTAAGTTTATCGACTAAATTGGCGATATGTTGAAGACGGGCTAAATTAAGAGTACCTACTCTTAACCGACGAGCATGTATGCGTAGGTATATAGATGTAATGGAGGCGAGAGAGGTGTGGCAGGACAGGATCGAGCCAAGTAGTTATTAATTTGTTAATCTATGGCCAAGTGAAGGTCCGTGGTCTCTGTCTACCCCTCTGGGTGACAGGCATGAGTTCTCGGTAGAGTAAGTGTACGTTCAGATGACAAGCGCTCAACGCGCGTTTTGATAACGCGCGCTTACAACTACATCAGTTTTATTAAGGCCGTAGACATGCTAACGGGCGCTTTAATAAAGCGCGCGTTGAACGCTGCGCTAGCGCTCGACTGTTGTAAGCGCGCGTCAACACGCGCTTTGAGATCATTGGTTTTCTATGTTACCGTTCAGTTGAGCGCGCGCGTATATACACTCTTATCTATGGCGCGCGCTTTTGATGCGGATAGACGTATTTTAAGGTACGCTCAGTTCATCCAGAAATCGCTCAAAATGGAAACGGAAGCTTTTAATACCGAATTATTTATAGATGAAATAGAAAAACGTCCTGAGATATGGGACATGTCAAGTAGCGTTTATTCAGATAAGAACTTAAGGAGACGGGCATGGGAAGAAAAGAATGTTCTTTTTTCCTTTCTTTTTTTTTCTTTTGTTCCTAAACAAGCATTGATTTATAAATTTGTGTCTTGATTAATAACAACTTTGATTAATAAAAACTTACCTCAATGTAATTATGAGTTTTTCTTCTGGTGAAATACTATATCTCACAGCGTTTTTATTTGCTACGAGTTCATCGTTTATGAGAGCCAGTAAGTTATCAAATTACTTGATGGACATTCTGAAGTAGTTAAAAATTTGGGTTTGAATTGCCTTAACTTAAGATACAAAATTATGTACTCGCTTTCAGTCAGACTGTATGAAAAAATTGGGTGGATCCAATATCTCCGTCTTCTGTCGCGTTGTTTCTGTCGTCGGTAAAAAAACACCGCTAAAACTGTTTATACGTCCATCTTCGATAAATGTAGAACTCAAATTAGCCAGGTCAATGTGGCCGCGGCAACGCGCGTGCAACGCCTGACAAGCGCACACCATGTGAACACTACACAAAACTTTTACGCGCGTTCAACGCGGGTTGAGCGCTTGTCATCTGAACGTACCCTAAATGTGTTCTGTGGCCATTGTGGCGCTATTACCTAAAAAAGCCTCCTCTACACTACTCGCGAAGTTACCTCGATAAAGTGCTCGTCAAAGTCAATCGCAATCCAAAAAACGTGACTACACACTCGTGACACACGTCGTTATTAAATATGTAGCAAGCTACATATTTAATAATTATATATAAAAAATTTAATATATAACTGGGGTACGCCGAGTAGTGTAGTGAGACGCTTCGTGTAACTTCGGGGCACCTCGCGAAGTCCTTTGACTCAGGCGCAAAAAACCGAAAGCGATCGGAAGTCGCCCGAGGCGAAGCAAGGTTGCACGAAGCGAATCGAGATACCTCTCTACACTATTCTCCTCGCCCAACATCGATCAACTTCGCAAGTATTGTAGAGAGGCTAAAGGATGTTGAGTGAATAGTTTTTTTACGGATTTTACCACGCTCTAATAACTTATTTTATATTTCCGACGTTTTGTATACTTTACGGCACCGAAGATCACGGCGGTACTAAGGTGTTTGTTAGGTGCATTTAGTTTGAACAGGGGCGGATTAAATGTCAACAGCGCCCTAGTCTAGCACCTCATCTGCGCCCCTCTAGCGGGCATATATTGTAAATTATAGATAATACAGGGTTATTTTTCAAAGAGTAGCCAAATCTTAAACTTAAGTTGAAATATATAAATAATGATATACCGTTATTGTAGTTTTTGAAAATATGAGTAAATATGACTTCTATTTTTATTTGAAATTATCCCAAATTGAATGTGATTTATGGGCAACAACGTTTTTGCCTACTGATCGACCTTTATGAATGTGTGCGTGCGCAGTAAAATCAGTTAAAATAATGTATTACCACACCCTTTGAATTTAAAAGATAAAAATGACAGAATTATTAAGATTTTTTTATTTATTTTTTCTTTACCAGTTGCCTATATTACTTATTCTGAACCTTCTCTGCAAATTTGGCTGTTTTACTGCAAAATAACCCTGTACCTATATTGCAAATAAATTACACTTGAACAAATTTCGAAGAACACAAAAAAGGTTTTTCGAATTTCATTTGTTTTTATCTAATTATTGCGTAATTTTCTTTCATACTGCGAAAATTTTGCCTACTTTTGAATTTGAGTTTGTTTAGGTTTAAGTTTTGTTGAAATTTTTGCCTTGACTGTTTTGTTTATCGTGTTAAGTGTGAATTGTTACTGCAAATAAACTGAGAATGCCAGCTGTAAATGCCACTCAAGTTGCTAGGGTTGTTACTTCAATTAAAACTGGACACACCTACAAATATTATGAGTATGAAAATCTGTGGTACACCGAGTTGTCAAGAGGTATCTGCAAACCGGACAGTATTCGAGACCGCGCAGGACAGAGATGTAAACGAAAAACGGTGGCTAGTGATGACCGGTTCATCGTTACTTACATACATGCTTACATACGTGCTTAGAAAGGGGACCTTAACTTCTTCTGAGGTAAGAACGAAGCGATAAGAAGCTAGAGGGGTTTCGGTAAGCACAAAAGCTGTGAGTAAAAGACTGAAATCGGCCGGTATGAATTCACACTCGTATACCAGAGGCCCATTCTTGCCACAAGCCATCGAGCTTGAGTTAATTTTGCTCGCATTCACGAAAATTGGAATGACGAAGCTTGGAGTTAAGTTCTATTTACTAAATCCAGATTTTGTCTAAAGTGCGATGATGGAAGGATTAAAGAGTGGAGACGCCCGGGAGGGAGGTACGCTCAGAACAACATCATTGGAACAGAGGCATATGGAGGACAGTCAATTATGGTATGGAGAGGTATTTGTATGGGGGCACGTACGGAATTCCCCGTCATTAAGAATGGATTACGAACAGCGGTAAGATATGTAATTGAAATTTTAGAAGAAATTGTAGTGCCATTTGCCTCTTTTATAGCAGATAAGTTTTTTTTATATATACGGCAGCCGTAGTTGTTGAATAATTTAGAGACGTTGAAATCAATGTTATGAGGTGGCCGGTGCGCTCGCCCTACATAGCCCTAGATTCATAAATATTTGTAATGATTCTAGTTTTTATAGTGAAAGAGATAGAAAGCTGACCTCTCAAGTACCTTCCTAATACCCCCATTATACTACTCTACTCTGAATCAGGGCTCTAAACTAAGGGTGGGCGTGGCCCCTAATTAGAGACGTCAGTTATTACACTGCAGCTGCACTGATTTTACGCCCTTACTCAGTCCGAGAGCGAATTTTGGAGCGGCTGGACGTCATACCAATTATATATATTTTTATAGAATACGGGTGACAAACGAGCACACCGTCCACCTGATGGCAAGCGGATGCTATAGTGTAGCACATAGATTTATCCTCGATTAAGAATCAAAATGCAGATGCGTTGTCACACCTGAGGATTAAGATAGAATGCCTCGTTTCCAGTAAAAAGGTCTCCGGTACTCTACACTCACCATATGTTTCGACAGCAATATTAAGCTGCAATTTTACGTTGGTATTCTGTGAGCGCGTGGTCCTCCGCCGATAGAGCAGACTCATTCGTGTTACAAACATAATATAGCTGCAGCGTGGCTCTACTACGTAAAAATACATTTATAAATAAAAAAAAGTCGCTATTGCTATGGCTGTCACACCTTTACACTCTAAAACCTTCACTTCTTATGTCTATATGCATATAGTCCTTCTTCCACAAATAAAGATAAGGTGTACAAATATATTAAGGCGGAATCAGACGGTTGTTTTTTTTTCGTTTATTTGTATCTTTCATTCGACAACTTTCACTGGAAATGAAACGTTTGAACACGGAATGAAAGAAAAGTGCCGAATGAATTCATTAGTGAATAGTGTATCGATTCGATCCAAAAATGTTGGATATTGGCATTCGGCATCATGCACTCCCACTTCGAATGAACGAAAAATTTATAGTTTCAACACTGGGAGAACGTTTGGCCATTTTGCCGTAATGGTAGTCCTATTCTTATAGCAGATACAGATAAACGTCCTGACGTTTATCTGTATCTGCTATAGGAATAGGACTACCGTTACGGCAAAATGGTGTTCAAGTAGAACGATCAATATAAGCTGCTGTTTTTGAACAATTTTAAAAATTATCAATTTCTTTGGAACCTCAAACTTGATGAACACAAAGACAAAACAATACGAGCAAACGCTAAAAAATCTCTGATTAGTGTTTAAACTTAGAGGTTACTGAAGAAGATATTAAACATAAAATAAAGACATTTAAGGACCCACTACACAATAGAATTAACCAAAACAAAGCAATCTACAAAAAGTAGTTGGTCTTATGACGATGTACCGACTCTATAATTGTATGTACCGACTCTACAATGGCTCAAAGATGCAGAATTTTTAAGCAGTGTATGCGTAATTAAATGATCACAAATTAAACTAATTACAAGACTTACGACGTTATTCGAAGACATATTGAAAGAAAAGAGCAGGTGAATGTTCTTTTCTATGTCATTCCGGCTAAGCTGTGTGAACATAGGGTGAAAGAAAAATGAAGCATGCACTCGAGTGAACCGTCTGATTCCGCTTTTACAGACTACAACACTCCTTTTTCTTTGTTGGGTATTCTGGGCGCCAAAATAGAAATACCAAATCAAAACACACGATCGCTCTCCGCGCAGATCGTTTATGTTAATGCCTATACCTAGGGCTCTGCAAAAAGTATCGATACCTGAGTAGTATCGATACTTTTAGTTTAGGGCAGTTAGGGGCCACTTAAAGTGCCCTCTAACTCCCCTAAGCATTATTACACTGCACGGTGCTTAGTGCACGGCGGTCCGGGTCGACTGTGACGCCCTAATTAGAGATCCTTATTGCATTACACTTATTACACCTCTCTTATTAAGGACTTATCGACCCTGATTCAGTGTAGTGTAATAGGGGGTAAGTCGTACGACCATTAGTATAGCGAGTGCAATTTACTTTCAATGAAGTGTCCTTGAGCGGTTTGAGAATTTTATACGTCTGAAGGACGAATGTTTATGAATAGATACACGATTGATGAGTACGGTTGCAATTTTTGAATCACGATTTTTGACGATTTCTAGTTTGATGAAGTAAGTGGTACAAGCACATTTTATTTAGTAACATCGTGTGTTTTTACATGTAAACATCCGCATTTACATAGCCCAACAGATTAGTAAGTTGAAGTGGCAATGGGCCGGTCATATAACTCGAAGAACCGACAACCGATGGGGAAAAATGTTCTCGAGTTGTAGCCTTCTACCGGTAGGCGAAGTGTAGGGCGACCCTCCACTAGATGGAGTGACGACCTGGTAAGACATACAGGCAGTCGATGGATGCAGATGGCTCATGATCGTGCTTTGTGGCATAATTTGGGGGAGGCCTATGTTCAGCAGTGGACTTGTGAAAGGCTGTAATGATGATGATGATGATGATCCATCTGTCTTATTCTTCAAATCATTTTATTTTATTTTAGAAATTGACGCACAAGTTCAGCAAACAGAGTATTATTATTTGAATCGAATTATGACGATTGTACCTCGACTCAGTGAGGAGTCGCGGGCATTTTTTTTATAGGATCGGGTGACAAACGAGCACACAGTCCACCTGATGGTAAGTGGTTACTGTGACCCATAGACATCTACATCTATCCTCAATAAAAACTCAAGATGCAGATGCGTTGTCACCCGTGAGGACTAAGATGGAATGCCTCTTTGCCAGTAAAAAGGGTCTCCGGTTCTCTACACTCACCATACGAAACACAGCAGCGTTAAGCTGCTATTTTTCGCTGGTTTTCTGTGAGAGCGTGGGCCTTCCCCGTTCGAGCCGACCCATTCGTGCTACAACCATAATATAGCTGCAGCATGGCTTGAGCGACATCGAGGATCACGTCGATATTGAGAAGAGATCCCGACAGATTCCGACGGTAATGAAACTCAAGATGACGAACAACCGATCGGTTTATAACAACAGTCTGTTATGATAAAAAGCCGTGGATACATTCGATCAAATGTGTAGTGGTATATCTTGTAACAGAAAAAAGCAAAGGCGGCCACTGTGCTACCTATATGGTATGCTTAATATGGCAATCATAAACTCGTATGTTGTTTACGTACGTAATACTGTAAACAAGGGGAAAAACAGCAAGCAGACGGTGTTTCATGAAAGATGTTACAGAGAAAATGACTGAACCGTGGTTACATAAGCGTCACGAAATGCCAAATGTGAGGCGATGTCTAAAAAGGAAAATAGCAGAAGTTTTGAATGAAACGCCTACCAGCAATATGCCTGGTCCAAGTGTTACCCGAAAAAAGATTTGCAGCTTCTGTGATTACAAAAAGCGTCGATGAACGAGGTTCCAATGTAACCACTGTAAAAGATTCATGTGTATGGACCACCGTGGCCTGATGTGTCCTGAATGTTCAGAATAAATATATTTTTGTTTTATTCCATAAGTCTGTAATAGGTCAATAAAGGAGCTAAACAATACAATTATTTCTTTCATTAACAAAATCGTAAATAACCATACCTGAATATTATGTTCGTTTGTGAGACGAATGTTTATTAATAGTGTTACTCCTACATATGGTTATGAATCTAGAGTTAAACTTCATAAAGCATGTATGGAGTAAGCTTGAAAGACAAATTAAGAAAATAAATCCTATTACCATTAATTATAAAAATAGATGGGCTAAATCTTAAAAACGTCAAGCGGGTACGGGCGATAAGCTAGGTTGTGCCAGTTCTAGCAAAAATAAAAAGTCCATGTTACTTGGTTAAATGATAATAGGCATAATAGGTATCCTTTTGAAAATGTTGAAATAACACCCTAGATCACATATTTAGGTACCTACTGTCATCACAAATTTCTAAATTTTTTAGTGTTCTTTTTTAATGTAATTTGAAAACCCTAAATAAGTATGCTAATGATTGCAGTCACAAATCAAATAATTAATATTGCGAGTTTAGTACAAAAAAATAAAGTTTAATTAAGTCATGGTTAAAAACCTTTTAACACATAACTTTAAAAAAAAATGTCTTTAAAAAAATGTACTATATACTACCAACTCGCCTATACTACCATAGGCTAGTTTTTTTAAAAGATGGCCCATTTAATTAAGATTTTAAAATGGTGCAACACTTGCTACTAATCTTTCCATAAAAATATTATCACGATTATCAATAATTTAGACAAAAAATTAATATATATTATATTTAAATAAAACTCAGACAACGAAATATCAAAGTATGATAATGATGCCCAATGTATAATGGCAAAAGTTAACAATAATGAAACACTAGATAATATTGTAATACATTTATTATTTTTTAATATTAAATTAAATGTTCAAATTGTTTGCCTTCAGCACAAATACAAGCTCTGCATCGTCTCAGAAAAGATCTTTTCACTAATCGTGCGTATCTACTTGAATTTATTTCCTCTGCTGTTTCAGCTATTTTGCGGCGTAGTTCGGCTAGATTTTGTATTGGTTTCAAGTAAACTTTTTCTTTTATGCAGTCCCAGTAAAAGAAGTCAAGTGGACTTAGGTCCGGAGAACGAGGAGGTCATAAAATTGTGCAAAGGCGTCCAATCCACCTACCGGGATATTGTGTGTTTAGATGATCCCGTACTAGACGAGCGTAAGGCGCTTGGCAATCTTGTTGAAACCATATATCCCGGTAAATGTTGAGTGGTACGTCTTCTAATAAATTTGACAAATGATTTTGTAAAAAATTAAGGTAGTTGTTGCGATTTAAGTTTTCAGGCTGCTCAAATGGTCCGATTATATGTCCGTTTAAAATTCCGGTTCACATATTCACTTTAAATTGGTATTGGGAAGAGATCTTCACGCATTAAATGTGGATTTTCTATGTGCCAACCGTGTAGGTTGTGTAAGTTTAAATAACCGTCTTTTTTAAAAGTCGTTTCATCTGTCCATAAAATGTTGTTAAGAAACTGCGGATCTTCACGATTTTTCGCCAACATTGTTCTGCAAAAATCGATCCTGGGTGTGTAGTCACGAGGTAGCAAACTTTGTACTCCTTGCACATGGTACGGGTGATATTCGTATCGCTTTAAAATACGATGAACAATACTTTTCGGTATTCCAGTGTGTCTTTCAATTGCACGTACTGAAGGGGTTGGCTATAGACGTCCGGTACTTGATTTTAATTATTTTTTCAGTTTAGGAGGGTTGTCTGGGTTAAGCTTGAACCTTTTACACTGTTTTTGGATGTCGAAAATGCTATTTGAATTAATTACGATAAAAAAATTTCACTACAAATTGCTCATAACGAAATATGTCAATTTTGGTCAAGTATTATGAAGTAAATTTCGAGTAAGTACTTGATTTTAATTGTTTTCAGTTTAGGAGGTTTGTCAGGGTTAAGCTTAAAGCTTTTATACTGTTTTTGAATTTCGGAAATGTGATTTGAATTAATTTTATACGTGGTAGAGCCATACTACAGCTGTATTAGTAGTATAGTTGTAGCACGAATGGGTCGGCTCGACCGGGGAAAGACCACGCTCTCACAGAATACCAGCGTTAAATAGCAGCTTAAAACTGCTGTGTTTCGTATGGTGAGTGTAGAGAACCGGACACCCTTTTTACTAGTAAAGAGGCATTCCATCTTAGTCCTCACGGGTGACAACGCCTCTGCATTTTGATTCGCAAACGAGGATAGATGTAGATGTCTATGGGCCACAGCAACCACTTACCATCAGGTGTTCGTTTGTCACCCTATACTATAAAAAAGGTACGATTAAAATAAATTTCACTAACTCGAATACAGACAATCCATTTGTGGCTAAAGATGAGACTCATAATACACAATGAATTGAGTCGCAGTGGAGAGCAGTGCACGATATAGTCCTTATGGCGGAATCGCTGGAGGACCTAAGCACTATGCTTAATGACCTCAATAGTGGCTCCTAACGGATAGGTTTTAAGATGAACATAGACAAAACAAAGATTATGTATAACGTCACACCTATACCGGTAGTTGTTAGGAGCACTAAGCTCGAAGTTGTTGACGAGTATGTTTACCTGGGATAAATAGTCCAAATAAGTAAGTCCAACTTCGACCGAGAGGTCAATCGACGGATTCAACTCGGCTGGGCAGCGTTCGGGAAATTACGAGACATCTTCTCGTCAGGTACCTATACCTCAAAACTTGAAAACTAGACTATACAACCAGTGCGTATTGCCAGTGACTACTTATGGAACTGAGACGTGGTCCTTCACTGCTGGCCATATGAGGAAGCTCAAGGTCGCTCAGTGAGCTATGGAGAGGGCTATGCTCGGAGTTTCTCTGCGTGATAAACTTAGAAATGAGTATATCCGCAGTAGAACTAGAGTAACCGACATAGCCCAACGGATTAGTAAGCTGAAGTGGCAATGGACCGGTCATATAGCTCGAAGAACCGACAACCGATGGGGAAGAAAGGTTCTCGAGTGGCAGCCTCATACCGATAGCGAAAGTAGGGCGACCTCCCACTAGATGGAGTGACGACCTGGTAAGACATGCAGGAAGTCGATGGATGCAGGTGGCTCGGGACCGTGCTTTGTAGTATTCCTTAGGGGAGGCCTATGTTCAGCTGTGGACTTGTGAAGGGCTGTAATGATAATGATGATTTCATTCATTCATAATGCGAAAAATTTTACCAACTTTTGAACTTGAGTTTAAATTAAGGTTTTGTTAACATTTTGCCTTGACTGCATTATTTATCATGTTAATTATCACTGCAAATAAACTGAGGATGCCGTATCTAAATGTTACTTAAGTTGGTAGGACTGTAACTTTAATTGAAACTGAGCACACCTACAAACATGAGGCCCAAACATTACGAGTTTACGAGGATCAAAATCTGCTCGCAATCACGAAAATTGGAATGACGAAGCTTGACATACTATGAGATCAGATTTTGCTTGAAGCCAGATGATGGAAGAGTTAACGTGTAGAAACGCCCGGGAGAAAGGTACGCTTATTGCAAAATAATTGGAAAAGAGGCATTGGTGGAGGGTCAGTTATGGTGTGGGGAGGTATTTGTATCGGGGCACGTACTGAACTCCGGGTCATTGAGAATGAGTCACTTACAGCAGCCACGATATTGTGATTGAAATTTTGGAAGAAATCCTAGTACCATTTGCTCCTTTTACAAGGGACTAGCGGTTCACCCCGGCTTCGCACGGATGATTTCGGGATCTCTACCCACCGGGTCCAATTGTGAATCATTTATATCATCCAGGGATCCACTCAAACATACACAAAAAAGTCATCAACATCGATCGAGCCGGTTTTGAGTTTTAGCGAGACTAACAGACAGCGATTTATTTTTATATAAAGAGATTGAATTTGTTTTTAAATTTGACAATAACAACCAATTCCACAGACAAGATGTTGTTTGAAGTGGATTTAGCGATAAGCGATAGCAAAGCTAATATCTGCTGTAAAATAAGTTGATACACACGATAAAATCCGTAAAAACTAGATTTATTTAAATAAAATATTCCTTAGACTTGGCTGTATGGTAGGCTAGGCTGTATGGCAGACCTTTGTCTGCTTAATTGGCCAGTCGTAACCCATCACGGTACATGTATTCTGTGATCGTAATCAAGGAGGCTTTAAGGAGGTTATAATATAATAACCTCCTTGATCGTAACATCACAACAAAACAATCAATATTCTTTATCTATGATTTGGACAATTGATATTTGACATTGACGTTTGACGTTAAACGCCGCCTTTCAAAAGTCAAAACAGTAAGGTGATGCACGTGGATGTAGTTTTTGCGTGAATTTGAATTTAATAATACACTTAGTTATAACAATATTATAATATTACTTTGTAAGTTATAACTACAATCATTGAAAATGTTGAAAACTAAGAGAAAAAGTTCTGAAGATAACTCAGGTGCATCGAAAAAAAAGAAAGTACAATTCAATGAATCAAAAAATAACCCAAAAGAGAATGATTTTACTAAAAAAGAAAATAGGGACTATAACCAAGAAAAGAAAAAAATGAAAAACAAACTTAATGGAGATATGAAAACTAAACCACCTAAGCCTGAACTTAATAAAAAAGCAAGTAAATTTGGTGCACAATCAGGCAAGTTTATTAAAAGTAGCAAAGGAAAATTTAGTAAAGTTGGAAATGCAACAGTCAAACCAAACCTAGCAAAGGGTAAATCTACTAAGGAACAAGAGCATACCGAGAAACCAAAATGGGCTGAAATGAAAAAAGAAAAGAAAAATTTAAGACTTATTCGGCGCAAAGCAAAAGCTACTGCAGAAATATTTGAAATTTCACACAAAGCAAAACTATTATCTGCACAAATACAGAGGTATAATTATCGCTTATATGTAATATTACAAATTTAAAGGGCTTTATTATATTATTACTAGCTGATACCCACGACTCCTTTCGCGTTGCTTACACTAATCACAGAATATGTAGTGCTTATAAAAGTCATTGTTTCTAAAAACTAATAACTATATATTAAATGAAGATATCGCAAAAATTTTTTTTAGATAAGGGCCGTGTCTAAATAATAAAACTGAAAACCTAATAATTGAAATCTATCCAGTAGTTTTTCCGTGATGCGCGCACAACTGCAATCCTCTATCATTTTATTTATATAGATAAGAACTGTAGAAAGGGCTCACGTTCCAAATAGTTTTATTTCTTCTGTGTTATGTATTTTCTTAGCAAATAAGGCCTAATGATTTCTTATGTTTAAGCTAACACTACACATTTACATAAAATTAGGTTTACGTATTTTAACTAATTTTATATTCCCGATGTAACAAGTACTTTACAGCACCCATGGTTACAGGGGGAACTGAGGTTTACCAGTTTTATTTAAATGAGGGCTATTAATGTTAGGATCACCAGATGTCGCTAGTTGGGACTAAGATGAACATATATTGTCATTATTATTGAGAAGTTGCATTTTAATTATTTTGGTTTCTAGGGTATGTATATAAGTTATGGCTAAAAGCCAAAGTAAGGCCTTAAGATTTGGAAGCCTAAAAGTAAGTGCAGCCAATTGTAGTTGTTTAAACTTTAGTGTACTGTTTAGTTTGTCAAAAATTATAAAAGCATGTATTTTGTATGTGGTAGAGCCATGCTGCAGCTATATTTCTAGTATAGTCGTAACACGAATGGGTTGGCTCGACCAGAGAAGGACCACACTCTCACAGAATACCAGCGTAAAATAGCAGCTTAATGCTGCTGTGTTTCATATGGTGAGTGTAGAGAACCGGAGACCCTTTTTACTGGAAACGAGGCATTCCATCTTAGTCCTCACGGGTGACAACGCATCTGCATTTTGATTTGTAATCGAGGATAAATGTAGATGTCTATGGGCCACAACAACCACTTACCGTTAGGTGGACTGTGTGCTCTTTTGTCATCCTTATCCTATAAAAAAAAATAAGCTAATTTTAGCGGCAGTTGTGGCCTTCAGGCATTCATCTAATTTATTAATGAAACAGGATACACTTAAGTTTAACAACCACAGCTTGTAGCTGGCTTCACTTATACATTTTGGTTTTTAACTTTGACATGTACACAAAACTTTAACTTTTAACTTTTTTTTAATTGTTTCACTATTAGGAGTATCTGGAGTTTAGTTTATCTATTCATAATCATATTAATATAAAATATAACTTAAATTTTATAAAGAAACATTAATCTCAACCCTTTTCTATCAAAAATAATTTCCCACACTATGAAATCTGTCAAATATTTCACCTCATTCCCAAGTGACGCCATGGTCATCACTGGTGTTATTTTTTTTTAATTCAGTTACAAAGCCTGCATTTATAGCCTATAATTATACTGGCTCATTATACCGTTCATACCAAGCAGCATTGAATGCACGGTTTGCTCAACAGCAGACATATAATACTAAACAGATAGTAGTCCTACCACATAGACTACTTTTGTTTCTTTCTTAATATGCTACATACTATTAAATGCAAATGCTAATAAGGTAATATAAGGTGGGGTGTTCTTTACCAATATTGTAAAATAAAAGTATTGTGTTATTGCTCACTTACTATATGTTTAATATAGATATTATAAAAACTTATGGTAGTAATAATTGTAATGATAATTTTTGTTATTGTTCTTAAAAGAGTAGTTTCTCCGTTTATGGTAATAATTGGTCTGTGGCAACTTATATTCAAAATAGTATTCTCAAAGAATTATTTTTAGTTTAATTTATTATTTTCTCATATAACTCTTATCATTGACATAGGCAAATGGCAATATACTTTTTTAGATGGATATAATTTTTTGTTAAGACAAATGATGTAATGATACAACATATGAAATGTCTACTGCTAAGCATACTCCTCCCCATAGATTGGCTCATATATTTGCCTTATTTGCCTCACTTGGTAGGTTAACAAAAGTGATTTTTTAATTATTTTTAGTTGTTATCAGGACTGTATATTTTCCTCTTACCTCATACAACACCTACAGGATAATATAAGTTATATAATGCTGATTATCTTACTTTGATGTAGATTATCTTACTTTGCCACTACTTAGTGGTTAAGTAAGAGAATTGAAGAATGACAACTTCTATATTCCATGTAAAATTGCCCAATGTATTTGAAAATTTTTCTTTTTTGTTGACCTATATATACAAATGTTTATTAAAGATTTTGCTTACAGAAAGGTAGTTAAGCAGGAATTTAGAATGAAAGCCTGTAAGGAACTTCACTGTTTACTCAAAGGACAATACAAATCTATAGCCTTAACTCATGATTTAAGCAGAGTCATACAAGTACTACTCAAGCACAGCCCTGAAGATATTAAAAATGAAATAACGGAAGAATTACTGGACATTATGGTACAAATGATGCAGTCAAAGTATGCACAACATGCTGTGAAACGCATCATGAAATACGGCACCGACTTTATACGTCATGAAGTCATAAAAAAGTTATTTGGTCATATTGTGTCTTTGGCAACACACACTATAAGCGCTCCAGTATTGGACTATGCATATGGTGAATTTGCTACAAAAAAAGAGAAAATCTACATGCAACAAGAATTCTATGGTGAAATATATAAAAATGTTAGTAAAATCTTTCTATTTTAGTGTTTGTTACCGTTACAGCCTATCAAGTCTAATGCTGACATAGACCTCTTAGCAATCTATATTGCCTCATAGAGAGGATATTTACCATAGTAGCCACTACGCACGCCAAGTACAGTTTTTTATTTTTAGTTGTTATTAAGAAAATTCTGCTGCCCATCTTCTGGTTTGCTTCCCCTTGTTGTCTTTATGACACCCACAGAACTGATATTCTTACACTACCCTACACGGTATAGTTAGTTTTATGATATGTGATTAAACATTTATTTTGGTGTTCATAAGAGCTTCAAACAAGCCTGAATTGAATAGTTTTGAATTTCAATACAAAAAGGAGCATTAACCTCTTTGTTAAGGCTGTTGCTAGACTGCAAAGCTTTGCTAGTTATAGGTTTGAATCCCTCATTTGACTCCTATAAAATAACAGCTAACAGAAGGTTGTTAAGCTAAATTGTAGTCGTTTTCAACCAACTTCAAAAAGGAGGAGGTGCTAAATTTGTTGGAATCTTTTTTTTATGTATGTTCACTGATGACTCGAAGACGCCTGAACCGATTTGGAAAATTCTTTTTTTGCTTCAAAGGGTATACTTCCCAGATGGTCCCATTTAAATGTTATCAAAATCGGTCAAGCAGTTTTTAAAAAATCAACAATAAATTATTTATATTAAAGTTGGTTGTACAAATTTTTCAATTTTACCACTTGTTTTTAATACCCTAGTATGGGGGAATAGTGAAAAATTGCAATTTTTTTTCAGTCTAAAGATGACAAATTAAAAACTCTCAGTGATGCTTACAAAGGGACACCTGAAATGAAGACAGCTATTTTACAAGCATGTAAAGCAAATATACAGAAAATTTTAGACAAAAACCTTCATGATAGCGAGTATGTATATTTATAATATATGTCATTATCAAAATATATCATTTTTTCATTTTAAGTGATAAACATTATGTTTGTGGATTTTCATATTATTTAAACTGCACAATTTTTAATTGTTCTTTGATATCTTGATATGATATTGTTATGTGTGGGGGGAGTTAAAATCACGCAGTGGTCCATATTACTCATGGATATTGTAAGTTGTTTGCTTTATAGTCACTTTCTGGAGTTCACTATTGCTTACCCCAATTAAGTAATTTTCTCTCTTTTATATCCAATAAAAAGTTCATTCAAACATTCTTCTTTTTTGGTTTGAAAATTCGAGAACAAGTCCAAATGAGAAAACTTTAAACACTGGATTTTGGAGTTTGATTTAGTGATTGATTTGGTTGAGTCATGTTGGAACTCTGACCTACCATAAATTTTACATACTAGAGAAATTTTGTCACCACTTTGCAGTAGATTGAAGATTTCAATTTCAAAGTTCTTGCACTTTTGACACTTCATCCTATTGCTGGGCTGTCTATTTTATCTCCAAGATGAAGTAATAGATTCTCTCTTCTTCCCTGTTTTGTGACAAGATTAATTATAGTTTGCAAAATAATGTTTATCTAAAATATTGATTCATTGTATAGTTCTCTATGAATGCTCAGTATATTTAATGTTTTGTAGGTTATTTCAAACTGTATTATATGATTACATCCGTGAGTGTACACCAGAAGACAAAGTAGAGCTCATTTCAACTTTAAGTCCGCTAATTGTGCCTCTCAGCAACTCACTGCCGGGTGTCAACACAGCCAGTATATGTGTATGGCAAGGAACAAACAAAGACAAAAAGGTAAAAATAATTGTGTGTTATGAATATATTATGAATGTGTGGTTTGAAAAAAAAATCGGCAAAGTTGCAATCACAGCAGCCTGTCTCAACAGAGACTAACCATCTGTGCAGGACATGATTATAGGGCTTGAGTTGTGCATAAGCACAGGTGCACTCTCTATTTCCTAACTCTCATGGTCCAGTGGTACAGCAATCTGACACGACCAGAGAGAAATCAAACACTAGTACTAGTATTTACAAGTTGGCTCAACACTTGGCAAAAATACTGTCACCTCTGAGAAAACATACCAGAGCACACACAAAGGATTCATACCATTTTGTTAGTGAGATAAAAGACCAACATTTCGCTGACAATGAAACTATTGTCAGTTTTGATCATTGTTACCTATTGCAGACTGCATCTCAATTGTAACTAGGAAGCTAGAAGATAATAACATGCCTACAGAATATGCAGTAAGTTCTCAAATATTTTTTACAAGTAAATTTTTTCTTCGGAATTACCATGTTGTTGCATGTTAAATTTTGATGTAATTGATACTTCACTGTTTAATTTTGCAATAAACGAAAATACCTTTCAAAGCTTTTTAAACATAATAAATAAATTAATAAAGGCTTTATGTGCTTTTCAACACTGCCAACTTCCTGACTCTGGGCTGCTACTGAGAATTTTATGACAGGAAAACCCAGTAACTGATTTTGGTCTACCCAGAATTCGGTATTTGGGATCCAGGATTTGAACCCGATTTTATTCCAGCCACGTAATTTAGCATTCACACAACCACTAGTCCATAGGCAACAACCCCGAATAAATAAGAAACTGGCAAGCCAAAGGTAGGGTGATGTATCAAAAAAATGTGGGGCTGTTAAGTAAAGAAGTAAGTAATAATGTTAATCTATACATATAATAAAAATGTAAAAAGCAGACATCTGTACATTTTATATTTTTGTAATAAAAGTGATTGAGAGATACTAAAAATAAGTAACTAAATACATTTCTACCATTTTTAGAATTTTCTGCCTGTCTGTTTGTTTGTTAACGTATCACGTATAAAGTACTAATTTCTGTATCTTCGTGTTACATTTAGTCTTTAATTTATTAAAATCAGTTCATTCAATCCAAAGTTATGATAAATATTCTGAAGTATGAATAGGAAGTATAGGTACGAATTTCTTCAACAGTGGCGATGGTTGAGTCATCAAGTGCATTTTAAACTAATACCATATCATAAATCATAATTAAATTAGGTAAAATAATGTTCCATAATGATATAATTATAATTAAAACGCAGTAAACAAAAGTATTTACGTATTAAATAAAATATACAAAAATATTATTAACTTCTTCGATAGGTGGCGGTATGGTGTAAATGTAATACAAAAAGGCGGGTTGTCGTTTTACCTGTAGATGAGTTTTCATATTTACTGCTAATCTTTATATTACTCGCTGCCCTACTGCGTGTTGACAAACTCATTTATTCTTTACTGCCGAGTACCTACTCTATGTGGTAAATCAAATTTTAAAAGAGCTATTAACAATTGCGTTGGTTTCGGCGAGAATCAAAACTTTTTTTTTTGCTTACTATGCAGACACTGGTTTATAAGTTCTTTTATGTTTTATATTTATAATAATGTACCAATCGCGTCAATTAACCTCTTTTATTTTTAGAATTGATTGCTGTTAGAAGCGCCATCGCTCTTTAAAATATATATACATATAATAAAAGTGGTGATAACATGTTGTGTCTGTTTTTGTATATTGTATAGAATATTTGTCACTAAAATCATTATAGCGAAATGAAAATAATTAAATAAGCACATCTTTATAATTTTTATAATTGTCTGTCTGTTTGTCTGTTTGTTTATAAACGCATCACAACTAAAGTAAACATATTTTTTTAAGAAATCGCTAAGAAAATCATAAAGTGTATCTTCAACTTACATTTAATTTTTGTTTTATTAAATTTAGTTAATTCTATCCAAAGTTATGATTATTAGTTTGAAATGTAGGTTCGAATTTGTTCAATGGCGCCATAAAATATCTGAAAAAGTAATAAAAAGATTTGTGTGTGTAGAAAACCGTTTTATAATAATATATTTATACTTAAAACACAGTAAACAATAAAAAAGATGTTATCCTTAAATTTAAAAAATTTTCTCACAAAGAACTTAATAGATGGCGTTGTACAAATTACATTCTTTTCTGAATTGCGGCGTTAAGTTACTCCGAATCGTATTGAGACTAACCCAGAACCAATGTAGAGATTATATATTTTCAATTTCAACTTAATAAATTAAATTAAATGATATATATTATGTGTTTATTATGAGTTATAAAGAAAGGAGTGTCATTTGAATTGTTATTGTTTGAGTGTACGAGGGCGGTACTGAAAATTTCGGGAATCAAGGAAGTGACACAACATTACTATTTAAAAATGTATTTATTGCTTTTCGAAGTATTCTCCGCGAAATTTGACACATTTTTCCATACGATGGAACCAATCATTGAAGCAACCATTCCATTCGGAAGTTGGGGTCTCCAAAATGGCCGTTTTGTAGGCGTCCACAGCTTCTTCAGGTGAAGAAAATCTCTGTCCACGCAATTTATTCTTTATTTTAGGGAAAGTATAGAAATCTTTCTTTCTAGAGTTCTGACGCACCAAGTAACGCGAGCCGCTTTTTGCTCTTCACAGAGCGAATGCGCTATCCATCGGGAAAACAACTTTTTTACACCTGATTGTTCATGCAAGATTATTTGTATTTGACTCATGCCAATGTCTAAAGTTGCCTGAATTTCGCGGTATGTCACATGTCGATCTTCCTCAATCAGCTTACGCACAGCATCAACGTTTTCTTGGGTGACTGCAGTTTTTGGACGACCTTGACGGGGATCATCACTGAGCTTGACACGTCCACGTTGAAATTCAGCAGACCAGCGATAAATTGTGGTTTTGGATGGGGCTTCATCACCAAATGCAGAAATCATCCGGTCAACACACTGTTTTTGTGTTAAACCACTTCGAAAGTCATAATAAATCATCGCTCTTGAATTTTCTCGAGTCAATTCCATTTTCTCAACGACTAAACAAGTTTGACAAAACCTTGTGACAAGACCGAGAATCTTTTTTTAAATAAATAAACGGTATTCGTTTTTTAAAACTAAGGAGTTTTCAATTAAAAAGATTTTAATATGACAGGAACAGTGGAAATATTCCATTCCCGATACTTTTAGTGCAGCCTATGTATGTAGTGATTATATTATACTCTTTGGCTTTCTCATTACTGTTAGAATTTAGAATACTACTAAAACTCTATAGACATTAAGTAAAATAGTCAATTTATTTTGTATCAGATTATAATGAACAGACGAATATCAGAAATCACAACTTCACACAACTCAATAGCGAACTCATATTCCAACTTCAAAGGATGCTACATGAAATAAATCCATACGTTCATAGTTTTAGGGTTGCATTGCAATCGATCCGTCAAGATTTAATAAACGATTATAAAATAGTTATTAACGCTGACAGACGTCCTGTTACTGAACACCGCGGTAGCAACGTTCCTGTCAAGTGGCAGTGGTATTAGTTGACCAAGAGTGCGATAGATGTGACATCGTGTTGCACACACATGACAATCTACTGCCAGGGATTTATGAAACGCATAAATATGATGCTCTACAATATCCATTAATATATTGTCACGGTGAAAATGGGTACAATTTCGGAATTTATCAAGTTAATCCTAATACCAGAGAGACCAATTTTAATAAAAAAATATCTGCTCTACAATTTTATTCGCACCTGTTACATGTAAGGCATAATCGTCTTGCGTATCTGCAAAGATTTCGGGGGTTGTTTAACCAATTTATAGTGGACATGTGTGCGAAAATAGAGACGGAGCGCTTAGTGTATATACGCACTAACCAGATACGTCTGTTACACTGACGTTATCACTTAATGATACAGTAATGATATAAATCGTTTAATATTCTCTTACCTGAATGACACATTCTCTAAGTAAAACCTATATACGCGAGCTACGCCGCAGGCACAGCTAGTTTACTAATAATTATGCTTCACATTTGATCTAAGTTTATGGTAACAATGTTTTTATACTTTACTTGAATTTGGTTTATCACTATATTTCTAAATAAAAAATGAACAGTTGTGCTATATTATATAGCTCTTCATTGCAAAGTGCAATGACTTAGATCCTAAAGCTCTTGATTGAATGAACGAAACATACAGCGAACATGTAAAAAAGTTCCTCAACATTTATTATCCTTAAATTATATTTGTAACGAAAATTGTATCTCATTTTTAAATGTTTTTATAGCACAGAAAAATCTATCACACTGCCCTAATATGTTTTGTTTTAAATTGGGTTTGCTTTATAATGCATTTTGAGTTGATGAATGCTCGCAGGACAAACTTTCCACGTTTTACATTTCCACACATTACGGTTTTAATCATCTCATACATGTCATACTGGCAACAAGGAGTACTAATATAGATTATAGTCATCTGGTACGGTTTTTCAAGCAGTCATAAAGGCTGATTGATGTGATGTGCAAGTCGAGAATAGTGGTGAATTTACGAACTGATGAGGAGGCTTAAAATATGATTTCTTTCAATCATCATCATCATCATCACATCAGACTAGGTGTCTGGCGCAATATAGGATTATAGTGCTCAAGTGGATGCGTAGGTATAGGTGCACTCTCTATTCCCTCACTCTCATAGTCCGATGGGATGGTAATCCGACAAGACCGGAGAGAGATCAGTATAAGGACCTACGGCTTTACGTGCTTTTCGAGGCACGAAGTTGAAAACACCGCTAACTTCTGTTTATGTCTTTTATAGTTTTATATTATAGTTTATGTGTTTATATTATATTAAAATACAGGCTATTTTATCATTATTGTATAAATATGTAGTGCATCATAGTATCAAACTGTCACACATAAATTAAAACTCATAACTAAAATAAACCGTTATTAATTTCAGACAATACTGAAAGTGGTAAAAGAGCATGTTGTATCGCTGAGCAAACACAAAACTGCGTATCGTTTACTAATAACAATATTCGACGCCGTCGATGATACCGTTTTAGTAAAGAAAGCCATCATATCTACATTAGCTAGCAATTTGAAGGATATTGCAAAAGATCATTGGGGTAAAATGGTAAGATATAAATTTATTTGTTGAAAAACACATTTAATGTCATATGAAAATCGGCGCCTGTAAGAGTGCTCCGGTAATGTGATTACTATGCCAAAAGACGTACAGTTGGGGCGCAGTATTCGCGGAGAACGAGCTATACTTCTCTGCCGATTATGTTGTGTACTACATTTATTATTTTAGTATTAATTTTTAAAATAAATTTTAATGTAAATAGCACTGGTCCCTAAACTAGCTTTTCACCTAATGTTACAGGCGATATATTTCGCTGGGCATAAACCGCCTCTCATTTCTGAGAGGGTTTTAGGGCAAGGAAGTGTCCACCGCGCTACTCTAATGCGTGTTGGCGGACATCAAATGTCTTCGAAATATTCCTTTTTCTCAGACATGCAGGTTACCTCACGATGTTTTCTTTCACCGCTGAGCACATGGTAAATCTGCACTTAAAATTGCAATTAACAATTTCAATGGTGCCTGATGATGGGATGGTAGTTTATAAATCAGCCTCTATATTAGGGTTTTCTATAATTATGATTAAACCAAATGAAAGAAAGAAAATATTTATTTCACCACATTATGATTACAATGCTATATTGTACATAATGTTGATTAAAAATAATACAAGACGTTGCCGAACGTGATGAAAAGGGGTTGCGTTTTCAGTATTTGGCCTGGCGAACCAGCTACTGTTCAAATTAGTGTGGCCCGTTTCGATCTTTCGAGTAGTTCGAGCTGTTGTCTATCTTAACAATCTATCTTAAAAATGGACGAAAAACTTCAAAGGACTTTCTATTGCTCAGTATGATTTTTAAGTGTTTTTAATTCTTCTTTCTTTTTTATTATCTATTTTTATAGGCGAAAATGACTTTCAAAAACTTGTTATCTATATTAAATAAATATTTTATTTGTTAATTTCTTATTTTTAGTAAATATATAAAATAATTTATAATTAATAATTCTAGGTGTTGCACTGGCTTGTTAAACCCAAGGACCCGGCAGCGTTCCATCCCAGTTTCATAAAGTTCCTAGAAGACGGCGCTAAGAGTGGCACATCCAAAAAAGACGCAGAGCTTCGCGTATCAGAGTTACGGGAAGCGATTCTTCCTATTTTAAAGAAAGATATGGAATCTGAACCAGAGTTCTGGCTGAGTAATAAAGCTAACTTCCTGTTGACTGTAGCAGTGTTGTCAATAGGTAATCTATACAAATAAATAAAATTGAAGTGTCTGTCAATCAAATCTGAAAATGAAAGATCGAAATACCTGGCTTCTGTTACGCTTAGGGAGTGATTGGCGTGCTGAAGGACATAAATAACAATTTTTACGAATGCTTGAATTGGATGAACTGATTGTAATGAAGCTTCACAACCGCATAAGAGTACAATGTCAGCTGTGATCTAAGCTATATTTTATCCGAAAAACGTGCAAGATTTTTTGTGAAATCTTAAAACTGATGAATATGTAATGAAATGGTTTTCATTATAATTCCATAAAATAAGAGAAAAAAGTTTTAATGAAAAATTATTTGGTTCGTAATTTTAGACAAAGGTCTTAACACTTTTTCTTCTCTCTGTTTTTAATTATTATTCTTAACATTTTCCCATATCGCACTTAGTATCACGGCTGTAATCTCCATGGGGGTAGGCAGAATCTAAAGAGCAGCAAGCCACTTGGACTATGTTTAGCCAATAAAAAGCACTCCTAGTTTATGATATCAGCAAAAATTTATAGATAATAACAGTTCAGTCAGGCAGTGTGTGCACTCTTTTTTACCTGTCTCATGGGACGGCAATCAGACCAGACAGGAGAGAGATCAAGCAAAACTACCTACAGTTGCATCAGACAAATGGCTTTACGTAGGTATTTTCTGAGGCACCTCCAAATCACTGGCTCTGGGCTGCTCCTAAGAATTACTTGATAGGAAAACCCAATAACTGAATTTTGCCCAACTTTTGGATACTAGGTGAACGAGGCAGTCAACAAATCAATTACATAATATACAATTTATGAATTGATTTTATACGTAGGCATTTTTTTTTGTTAACTAGCACTGATTCATCAGTCCTGAATATTAAGAACCGTAACGGGATATGAGCCTCTCGTGTTGCAGTAAAGACTTATAGTAATAGTCACGCTTCGAACTCGAATTAGCGACAATAGTATCAGAAGCCTTTGACGCTGCTTCCTGTCGCGGGTATTTTCATCTGGCATATACTGCTGAGAGTGACTTGGAAAATAGGCTGAATATCAATAAACCAAAAAAGCAGTTGAAAATTTCATTTTATTTCCAGAAACATCAAAGGAAATCTTAGAAGCTTTGGCTAAAGTCATATGTCAGTCGGATTGGGTCATTAAGATTGAAGATAAAGAAGTGCTGGCTGTAGAAGACGCGGGAATACACATGTGTCTAAAGAAACTTGCTTGTTTGGATAACGGCAGACCTGAAGGGACTCTGGGTGAAGTAATGTGTGACCATCTGAATGATGATGCTGTAAGTAATTTAAGTCTCAAGGGTATTTTATTAGAAATTAAAAAAAAATATCGTCCTAACTTTTTTCTGTGAACCGATTTTGATGATTTTTTTTTTCTGATTGATGATTTAAAAGCTAGTGCTTCTCATGTGGTCCCATATAAATTTGGTCAAGATCTGGCCAGTACTTTTTGAATTATCCTTAATAATCCGTATTTAATTGACTTTGACTACATTGACAATGTTCTCATTTTATTTATATTGAAGTCAGTTGTACAAAAATTTTTATTTTACCCCTTGTTAAGTAACTATTAGAGGCATCTAAATTTTTAATAAAATGCCTTTTATATTACAGATTAAAGTTTGGATACCAACTAATAGAGGATGCTTCTTTCTCCTCAAGTTGATTGAAAACAATGAAGAAGAGATAGCTAACAAACTTATTAAGAAGATCAAAACACATTCAAATCTTATAAAGCAACAGTCATCTGAGGGTGCTAAACTATTGTTACAGAAAATTCGGAAATAATAATACATATTAAAAAAATTATAATTATTTATTTCGCTTAACTAACATACCATTATTTAAACTATCACATTAATTTGGTCACATGAATGAATCACATGCCACTTATATTATATTTAACAACTTAAAAGTCACTCGACCCAAATCTTGCCTATGGGTTTTAATCCAACACTATTAATTACATTCAAAGATTTTTCTAATAACTCCTCCTGTATTGTTTTTATTGGTCTGTAAGAAAAAGAATAAACTTAGTAAAACAGCTATTATATTATAAACTTATAAATCTTAGGCATTATTTTTATTTATTTATTGTGGTATTGGTTGCAAGGTCTTCAGTCAAATAGAATCTAATATATAAAATTCTATTGTCGCGGTGTTTGTTACCAAACTCCTCCGAAACGGCTGAACCAATTTGTATAAATTTTTCTGTGCATATCGGGTAGGTTATGAGAATCTGCCAACATCTATTTTTCAAACTCCTAAATGATAAGGGTGAGTACCCACCCCTACATATTTTGTTTTTCTATTTTTTACAATTTTTTTTTACTTTATTATGATTTAGCGTTGAAAAATACATGAAACTTCAAATTTTTACCTTTCTACGATCAATCCCTGTTTTTTAATCGTGATTTTTAAAACTAACTAAAAAATATTTCCTAGAAATAATGTATATGGCAAAACAACGTTTGTGGGCCCAGCTAGTAAAATATAAAATGTTGTAAATACATTTTTCACTATATGAATCTATTTCATTACTGCCTATAAAAATCCACTACTGAACATAGACCTTCCTCATAGATTGCATCATCGTAGGGGGGATTTCGCCATAGTTGACACACTTGGTAAGCAGAATATCCTCCACAGTTTTTATTATTTTTAGTTGTTATCAGCAAGATGCTGCTGCCTATCACCTGTTTCAATTTCCCTCTGTCGCCTCTTACGACATCCACGGAGCGATGTAGTGGAGGATATGAATATTAACAAATTTCTTCACAGTATATGCATATTTTTAGGAAATTTTGATAGAAAATCTTAAACAAGGAAACAGTTGATCACATATTGTAATGTATCTCAAGTTTTCAAGGCGCCTAAGCAAACAAAATAACGAGGTCTCTATTACCAACGTAGCACTTATTTCGTCGTTTCCATTAAATTGTTCACATGTGCTTTGTGTTGTTGTGCATGTTTCTTACACAAAAACGCATCACTTTTGCTTACCAACATCCATTCTTTTTTAGAAAACTCAAGTGACAAAAAACTTAAAGTCCACCTGATGGTAAAAGTGGTAGAACCATGCTGCAGCTATATTACTGGTATAGTTGTAGCATAAATGGGTCGGCTCGACCGGAGAAGGACCACACTCTCACAGAATACCAGCGTAAAATAGCAGTTTAACGCTACTGTGTTTCGTATGGTGAATGTAGAGAACCGGAGACCCTTTTTACTAGAAACGAGGCACTCCAATTTACTAGTTTTTAAGGCATTTACTTTTTAAAAACGAAATAAAATTTATTTATTTATTATTTATTTACTCCATCTTAATCTTCACGGGTGACGATGCATCTGGATTTTGATACGGCATCGAGGATAGATGTAGATGTCTATGGGTCGCAGCAAGCACTTATCATCAGGTGGACTGTGTGCTTATCACCCTTATCCTACAAAAAAAGAACTGAAAATAATACAAAAGCCGTGGTTGTGTTGATGTATGTGAATGATGAATGGTTCTGATACCAATATGGTTACGGAGAAAGATCAAGCACAGGACCAATGGCTTTATGTGCTTTCTGTGGCATTTGACTTCGGGCTGCTACTGAGAATTTCTTGACAAAAAAATCCAATAATTGATTTTCGGCCCGACCCGGGATATGAACCCAGGACCACAAGATCAGCAATCGCTTTTACAACTACTAGACCTACTAGGCAGACATTTAACAAATTTAAATTATAATATTACAACATAATATACAATATAATCTTTTATTTCAACTTACCTGCTGGCATCCAGAACTTCCCAGTTATCTTCTTTTAGTTTCTGATACATTTCTGAAACTTTCATTTGGAAATCTAGGACTTCATACCTGCAAACGAAACGATTTTGTTTATCATTATAAAAAAAGTTGCTCAAGTCTAAGTAGCGCAGGGGCTGCGGCGCTACCACGTACAGGCTTAGAGAATCCCTCATGGAACAAGTGTTTTGTATGATCTGCAAATAATCATTATAGGTCTTGTTATTTGCTCATGTGCAATTTATGTTTATAAAACACTCCCTTACAGTACATGACAAGATATTAGTGAGTGGGTTAATCTATTTATGTCACCAAGCAGCAGTGCATGTTTGAAGGGTTACGGGTGTCAATGCGCTGTCTATCTAGAATCAACATGTGGTGGTGGCAAAAGAGAATCTATCATCTTATTTCATTCCAGTGTTGTAAGAGGCAAATATGGGAAATGCAAAAAAATCGCATGGATCTGATATAATAATAAAATATAACCATCCCATTTAAGCCAGACTGGCAACTGAAAGAATCGTCAAAGGTGCAAGATGTCTACGATAGAGGCATTTATCAGTGAACTTTAAGGGGCTAATTAAAAGATGAATCTAGAAATTTATAATTTCTCATAAAATTATAATTTTAGGACTTTCGTCTTAATTTAATAGTGTCACTCAAGACATGTGATATATGATGATAACATTCACGTTAAAAGAGTCTCTTTAGTTTTAAAGATCAATGCTTAAATAAATTTGTTTTAAAACTTATACCTTTTAAACGGTCTGCGACAGCAATATTAATGACAAATCAATGAGAACAATAACTTATATAGTACATATTATTATATAAATATTATGAAAATATCATAGACTTTGTTGAAACTGAAGCAATGTGAAAAACGATTTCGTAAAATTCACTAGGAATATGATCTGCATAATGAAAAGTAGTGACTATGTACTGCTTATATCTATTCAATTTTTACATTGCTTTATTGATAATAAAGTGTAGGTTATTTATTTCATTTCGGGCAATATTCTGTATATTTTATCAATATTATTTTACTTTTATTCGAAAAATGCCGTGTTGTGACATTATAAGAGACTCCATTACCCCATGTCATACCGTTAGTGACGTAGGATGCGACAGATGAAAAGACACAGAATATGAGCAGCTGCAACTTCCTTGTGTCAACTCAAAATAATAATAAAAAAACTGTGGTTGGCAACCCGCCTCGTGAGCACGGCATATATAGCAAATCATCAATCAGTAGCAGACTTTTGATAGGCCGCAATGAATTAATGAAAGACACGCGAATATTCGCGCCAGTTTTCCCACAAGCATATACTTCAGTATAAACAAACATTAGTATCGACTTAGAGTTTAAAGCATAAAAAGACAAAAAAAAATACTCGCCTTTCATTTCCAAATCCATTTCTCTGCTGTATTTTATCAAGAGGCATTGTAAGAAAGAATACCCTGTCAGGCATTGGTAAACCAGAATCTGGTGATTTGCACCAATTTAAGTCTAAACCTGCAAACAATCAATGTATATAAAGTACCCTATAAAATTTTGTAACATAATATATATGAATAACGCTATAATGCTGGCAATGCTGCAGCTATAACACGATTGCAGCAGAAATGGTTCAACTTTACCAAGTTGTCTTCGCTTTATTTTCATATTTTATTATGGATTCTATTAAGTAAATTTCAGTTACACTAAAATTTCAGACACAACCGAAGAATTGTTACCTGGTCCATCACAAGGAAGTTAATTTTATTTTAATTGAGCTAGAGCTAAAACAAATCCAATTTTTGTGGACCTATTTCAGGACAATTTTACCATTAAGAGTTGCTCCTTCTCCATAAAATAAACTAAATGTTGCCCATGCTTTCTATAGTCCTGTCACATGACTAAAGAAACCGACCAGAGATAAAGCTTCATACAACCGCGCTATGATAGGTACACTACTACAAGCCTATGGCGCGTCTCCACCAGTTTTGTTGTCAACACGTTTTGCCAACAAATGTTTCTGTCAACAAGCGTCTCCACCGAGGGAACAAATGACGGCAACAAGCGTATTCCTTTGATGTTGACAACAAAACTTTGGTGGAGATTCGGCTTTATACGAGGAATTCACTAGACGGACATGCTCATGGGCTGTTTGTCCAGTCATGTCTGTCGCCGTAATACACTTACACAGACTCATCAGTTTGTTCTAGACCGGCTACGCGATTAGTTGTTTAAAATGGCAACGAAACGACGAAAAATTTAAATAGTAGCTGGTGGTGCATTAATAATGTTCGATGACAAGAAAAAGAAAAGAATTTGGTGCAAAGAATGGTATAAAAATAGAAATAAGTTTAGCCATATCAATTAACTTAAAAAATTGTAAATTGATGAACCAGGAGACCTGTACAATTACTTGCGCATGAATAATTTGAATTTTATTATAACTGATAGAGCCTAAAATTACATAACAAAATAATAAAATGTGATAGTCAGTAACTGCAAAAGAAGGATTACTTACTAAACTGAGAGATTTAGCTACAGGAAGAACATATGTATCGATTACCATCAGCGATTTTTCCGGACCGATACGACTTAGGGACCTTCAAGAAAAGTGCCTACTCCTTTTTAAAAGGCCGGCAACGCATATGCAATTCCCCTGTTGTTGCAGTTGTTAATGGGCGGCGGTAGTGACTTACATCAGGTGTGCCGCATGCTCGTTTGCCCCCTCTCCTATAAAAAAAATCATTAGTTGCGTATTGATTGCTGCTGAGCGCTCATTGGTGCGAGCGCGTGACATACCGATATGGAAATGAACACACTAGCTAGCGTCAAAGTGTTGAAATAATAAAACCAATTATGAACAAAACATCTTTATTCAAAATATTAATCAGACGTTTTTCTTGTCTCTAACAGTTGCTGTGTAATTTGAGCACCACCTAAAAACACAGGAAGGCATTTTTACCACGAATAACTAGAAGATTTACGCGCTGTAGCGAAGGTATAGCCGCGACGCGAGAGCGTGCCCGACTGAATGCGAGTCGGGCAATTACCTGACTTTCGTATTGCCATTTTGGAGCGAGTATTTTTTTTTAATATGATAAGGGTGACAAACGAGCACACAGTCCACCTGATGGTAAGTGGTTGCTACGGCCCATAGACATCTACATCTATCCTCTGTTACAAATCAAAATGTAGATGCGTTGTCACCCGTGAGGACTAAGATGGAATGTCTCATTTCCAGCAAAAAGGGCCTCCGGCCACCTGCACTCACCAAGCGAAACGCAGAGGTAAACCTCTACTTCACGCTGGTTTTCTGTGAGGTCGTGGTACTACCCCGGTTCGAGCCGGCCCATCCATGTGACAGCAAAAGCTGCCGCGTGACTCTACCACTGTTACGTATCTATACTTTAAAATCATCTTAGTATTCTAGTTATTTCTTATCATTAAATTTTATGTATTGCATGCCTTAAGCGCAAAGTGCGTAGGTATGTTCTACTAGCGTCTAAAAATCAAGATTCCAACGTTTTTTTGCAAAAAATCGTATCTAACAATCATATTGAACATATAAAAAGCACGTTGTCAGAAAGATAAATGATTGTTGAACTTATTAATATATTTTTTTAAATCGATTGCTATTTTGAGATTAAAAAAGTGGTTTTAGTGGCTTATCGTGTAGATTTATTAAGTCACCATGGAGTGGTAAACACGATAACTTTTGAAAATATAAACTATTTAACTCAATCTATTTTATAATCTCTTCATCTATCATGTGGGAAGCCATGAAATGTAAATGGCAGATTATGTTTTTCTTTTATTTAGTTATAATTATTTTTTTCGGCGTAGAAATTTTCGGTGTTTTAGCAGCCTTGTAATAATTTATTTTACTAAATAGACTGCCTCACTCACTCACGTCGGCGTCAACCGCCGTCGTAAGTGGATACTGTATCAGTTGTTTGCAGCGGCTCAAAAAGATCGCTGTTAAATACAAAATATTCGAAAAACCAAATTTGATACATTCTTGATTATTATAATAATCATAGATTTTATTACAATATTTTAAAAGCACAGAATAAATAATAGTACTACGTACTAAAAGTAAGTAGGATGTACCTATATATTTAAGTATATTTAGGTACTTAAATACGTCTTTGACTTTATGGAGTGACCTGAATGATGATCATATGAGCATTATGAGTCTTGCACTTTTGGATTTTCCAAACTTTTTTAAATTGAAGTTTGACATAAAATTATTGGAAAATTTGAAGTATAATAAGGTAATTAGTGAAAACTTGTGTGTACTGACTAAACTACTTAAAAAAAAATACGTATAATCATGTTATACGTAATTTTTTTAATGCGCTTAGGGCATGGACAATTGGATTTACGAATAGTTTTTATTTATTTAAATTATTAAGATAATCTAGTGTAACGTTTTCGATGATATTTATTTTCGAAACAGATAGTAATAAAAGGACGTCTGCACCGGTTGCTGTTGCTCTTGTCTGTGAAGTGTGAACAGACAACCCGCAGTAAGCATTCACGTTCAGACATGTCTGCACGCGCAGACAAATTAAGATCGCGTCGCGCGGACGTTCAACAGGCAAATCCTGCCAGTCCATGAGACCGACTGCGACGGTCCTACACTGTCGAACATTGCACCGTAGGCATGAGACCGATATAGGTATATTAAAACGTAACTAATAACGTTATGTTATCAAAATATCATATCATTCGATACGAGGGCTGCACTAAAAGTATCGGGAATGGAATATTTCCACTGTTCCTGTCATATTAAAATCTTTTTAATTGAAAACCCCTTGGTTTTAAAAATCGTATACCATTTATTTATTTAAAATAAGATTCTGGGTCTTGTCACAAGGTTTTGTCAAACTTGTTTAGTCGTTGAGAAAATGGAATTGACTCGAGAAAATTCAAGAGCGATGATTTATTATGACTTTCGAAGTGGTTTAACACAAAAACAGTGTGTTGACCGGATGATTTCTGCATTTGATGATGAAGCCCCATCCAAAACCACAATTTGTCGCTGGTTTGCTGAATTTCAACGTGGACGTGTCAAGCTCAGTGATGATCCCCGTCAAGGTCGTTCAAAAACTGCAGTCACCCAAGAAAACGTTGATGCTGTGCGTAAGCTGATTGAGGAAGATCGACATGTGACATACCGCGAAATTCAGGCAACTTTAGACATTGGCATGAGTCAAATACAAATAATCTTGCATGAACAATTAGGTGTAAAAAAGTTGTTTTTCCGATGGATACCGCATTCGCTCTGTGAAGAGCAAAAAGCGGCTCGCGTTACTTGGTGCGTCAGAACTCTCGAAAGATTCCACGCAGGATCCTCAAATGCTGTATACAACATCGTATCAGGTGACGAATCCTGGATATACGCGTACGAACCCGAAACAAAAATCCAGTCACGAGTTTGGGTGTTCGAAAATGAGTTAAAGCCAACAAAAATTGTTCGTTCACGGAGTGTTGCAAAAAAAAATGGTGGCCACGTTTGTCTCCAAAACCGGCCATGTTACGACAATTCGTCTTGAGGGACAAAGAACGGTTAATGCAGAATGGTATGGCTAGCATTTGTTTGCCACAGGTCGTTTCTCAACTCCGTAAAGAGAACTGCAACCGCCGCATCATCCTCCATCACGACAATGCGAGTTCTCACACCGTACACAGAACAAAAGTTTTTAGAGCAAGAAAACATCCGCCGTACAGCCCCGACCTAAGCCCTAATGATTTCTATACTTTCCCTAAAATAAAGAATAAATTGCGTGGACAGAGATTTTTATCACCTGACGAAGCTGTGGACGCCTACAAAACGGCCATTTTGGAGACCCCAACTTCCGAATGGAATGGTTGCTTCAATGATTGGTTCCATCGTATCGAAAAATGTGTCAAATTTCGCGGAGAATACTTCGAAAAGCAATAAATACATTTTTAAATAGTAATGTTGTGTCACTTCGTTGATTCCCGAAATTTTCAGTGCCGCCCTCGTAAACCCAAGTACATAACCGTAATTACATATCTAACCAAAACCAACTAACCAACGTACGAAGCGTAAAACGCAAACTGGAACGATAAGCCAACACGGCCCAACCGATGTTCTTCGTTGATATTCGTTTTCTGTAGGGATGTGAAAAAATAATCGATTTTCATATTAATCGATTATTTTTTTCTTATAATCGATTTTTCAATGTAGATTTTTTTACATAAAAATCGATTTTTAATAAATCGATTATGTAAATTACGCGTTTTAATCGATTTTTAAAATCAGATTCATCTGTGCCATGGATGTAAAAACGTGAAGTAAGTTCAATAACATGAATAAGTCAATCAAAAGAACAGCGTCATCTGTGCGACAGATGAAAAAACGCGAAGTAAGTTCACTAACATGAAAAAGTCTATCAAAAGACGGCGCCACCTTTATGTATCTCTACGTATGCAAAACAGTTTCGCCTTTCGTATGTTTTTAATAGTTTTCTTCCTCCTCTAGGAGTAAACGTATTCTGTGGTTTTCTTTCTTTTTTTTTGGTTAGTGTAAACAATTATATATAAACAATAAAAATGTGAGTTAATTATTTTCATTTCCCTATAATGATTTTAGTGACAAATATTCTATACAATGTACAAAACCATACACAACATGTTATCACCATTTTTATTATAAGTATATATTTAAAGAGAGATGGCGCTGCTAACAGCAATCAATTCTAAAAATAAAAGAGATTAATTGACGCGATTGGTACATTATTATATATATAAAACATAAAAGAATTTATAAACCAGTGTCTGCATAGTAAGCAAAACGCCTTTTTATATTACATTTGGACCATACCGCCATCTATCGATGAAATTGGTTAACTATTTCAATTTAGATTTAGTTAATAAGGCTATAATATATTTTTGTATATTATTTTATTTAATACGTTCTTTAATACTTTTGTTTACTGCGTTTTAGATATAATTATATCATTATAGAACATTATTTTACCTAATTTAATTATGATTTATGATATAGCATTAGTTAAAAATGCACTTGATGACTCAACCAACACCACCGTTGAACAAATTCGTACCTATACTTCGTATTCATACTTCAGATTATTTATCATAACTTTTGATTGAATGAACTGATTTTAATAAAATAAAGACTAAATGTAACACGAAGATACACTTTATATTATCCGTAATGATTCTTATGATATAAATTAGTACTTTATACGTGATACGTTAACAAACAAACAGACAGACAGACAGACAGAAAATTTTAAAAATGGTAGAAA
Organism: Parnassius mnemosyne; assembly: GCA_963668995.1. Classification (NCBI taxonomy): domain Eukaryota; kingdom Metazoa; phylum Arthropoda; class Insecta; order Lepidoptera; family Papilionidae; genus Parnassius; species Parnassius mnemosyne. The sequence goes on from CAVLGL010000093.1 coordinate 12,548,706, forward strand.
TGTATTTAGTTACTTATTTTTAGTACCTCTCAATCACTTTTATTACAAAAATATAAAATGTACAGACGTCTGCTTTTTACATTTTTATTATATGTATAGATTAATTTAACTTTTTAATTCCCGACGTTTACGGGGGGTCTGAGCTGTTTGACGTCCCGATGTCATAGTTAGCCTGGCTACCTTCCGTTTTTGAGTATTCATTTTTGGTCCGATCTAAGCAGAATCATTTCATCATTACAGCCTTTCATAAGTCCACTGCTGAACATATGCCTCCCCCAAGGAATGCCACAAAGCACGGTCCTGAGCCACCTGCATCCATCGACTTCCTGCATGCCTTACCAGGTCGTCACTCCATCTCGTGGGGGGTCGCCCTACACTTCGCCTACCGGTACGAGGCTGCCACTCGAGAACCTTTCTTCCCCATCGGTTGTCGGTTCTTCGAGCTATATGGCCGGCCCACTGCCACTTCAGCTTACTAATCCGTTGGGCTATGTCGGTTACTCTAGTTCTACTGCGGATATCCTCATTTCTAAGTTTATCACGCAGAGAAACTCCGAGCATAGCCCTCTCCATAGCTCGCTGAGCGACCATGAGCTTCCTCATACGGCCAGCTGTGAAGGACCACGTCTCAGTTCCGTAAGTCATCACTGGCAACACGCACTGGTTGTACAATTTCGTTTTAAGGTTTTGAGGTATGTCTGACGAGAAAATGTGTCGTAGCTTCCCGAACGCTGCCCAGCCGAGTTGAATCCGTCGATTGACCTCTCGGTCCAAGTTGGACTTACCTAGTCGGACTATTTGTCCCAGGTAAACATACTCGTCAACAACTTCGAGCTTAGTGCTCCCAACAACTACCGGCATAGGTGTGACATGGACATTAAACATAATCTTTGTTTTGTCCATGTTCATCTTAAGACCTATCCGTTGGGAGACACTATTGAGGTCGTTGAGCATAGTGCTTAGGTCCTCCAGCGATTCTGCCATAAGGACTACATCGTCGGCAAATCGAAGGTGAGTGATGTACTCGCCATTGATGTAGATACCGTATCCTTTCCAGTCCAGAAGTTTGAAAACGTCTTCCAATGCAGCGGTGAAGAGTTTCGGGGATATGACGTCACCCTGTCTTACACCTCTCTGCAATTGGATAGGTTTCGTACTCTGGTTCTGTACTCGGATAGCCATCGTAGCCCTACTGTACAAGCACTTCAGCACTTCGATATACCGACAGTCCACTTGGCACCGCTGAAGGGACTGCAGCACCGCCCAAATTTCGACGGAATCAAAGGCTTTCTCATAATCCACATACGCCAGACATAGTGGCAAATTGTACTCTTCGGACTTCTGTACAATTTACCGAAGGGTATGTATGTGGTCTATGGTGCTAAAGCCCTTTCGGAAACCGGCTTGTTCGGGAGGCTGGAAGTCGTCAAGTCTGCGCGCGAGACGATCGTAATGACTCTCGAAAACAGCACGTAGACGCGGCTCAGAAGGGAAATCGGTCTGTAGTTCTTCAAGAGAGCGTTGTCACCTTTCTTGAAGAACAAGACCACCGCACTTCTGCTCCACGCCTCCGGTGTAATGCCACCATGGAGGACGGAATTAAAGAGCTTCTGAAGGACTTCAAGTACCGGTCTTCCACTCGCTTTCAGAAGCTCCGCTGTAATTCCATCCTCGCCTTACCGTTTTTAAGGTGTTGGAAAGCCATTCTAATCTCGCTCAGCCTGACGTCCGGGATATCTTCGGAATAGTGTCGGATGAGACTCGCTCTTGGATCGTTACTCACACTTGCGTGTGGCTCCAACGATGACGTGTACAGCTGCCCATAGAACCTCTCAATCTCACTCAAAATCTCAGGTGTCCTGGAAACGATGCTACCACATTCTGTCTTCAGCTTTGACAGTTGGCTCTTACTGGCAGACAGATCTCTGGCAAAGACTTTGGAGCTTTGGTTCCGCTCGATCGCTTCTTCAATACGAGCTGTATTGAAGTTGCGTAAGTCCCGCCGCATGCATTTGGAGATCTGTCTGTTCAGATGCCTGTATGCAGTCAAGTCTCTTGAAGAATGTAGCTTCATGTCCCGTCTAACAGCCATGAGATTAAGAGTGTGATCGGAGAGTTTTTGTGTTCTTCTGCGGCGGGTCTTGCAGAACTTAGCTCCGACGGCATGGACAGTTCCCACGAGTTTGTCATTCATATCGTCCACTTCATTGCAGTCTTCTAGGCACTGAAAACGGTTTTGTAACTCGAGCTGAAAGGTTTCGGGACTTTGGAACAGAGCACGAGGGGGACGGAGCGTTGACTTTATTAGACGAGACCTCTCCAACTTAACGTTTAGGTTCAGTGTGCCGCCTCTAACCATTCGGTGATCGCTACCAGTTTTCACCCTCGCGATCACGGAGACATCACTGAACAGTTGTCGTCTGGTCGTCATAATGAAGTCAATCTCATTTTTTGCCGAATCGTCGGGGCTCGACCAAGTCTACTTCCTGTGGGGCCGCTTCTGGAAGAAAGAGTTCATCATAAAGAGTCCCTCTTTCTCCATGAAGTCGGCCAGCTGCTGGCCCCTTGGGTTCCGTTGCCCTAGTCCAAATTTCCCTACTTTCAGCTCACCGTTCTCTCTTGTGCCTAGTTTTGCATTGAAGTCTCCCATTAACACCGTATATTGGGTTTTGGAGGAATGCATGGCTCTAGAGATATCCTCATACATTTCCTCCACCTCCTCATCGGGGTGTGCCGAGGTTGGTGCGTAAACCTGTAATACCGTTTGGTGATTCTGAGTATAAGATACGCAATCCTCGTCGACACACTCCCGATCTTTATAACGTTGTTAACGAGAGACTTGTGGACGATAAATCCGACACCTCCTTGGGACAGATTGGTCGCCCTCCCGGTGATAGAGCAAGTTGCCGGATTCGAGGATTACCGTGTCCTCCCCCTCTCTTCGGACTTCGGATAATTCTATAATATGCCAGCGCAACTTGTCTATCTCTTCTTCCAGCTCCACGATCTTCTCGTCAGTCCTCAGGGTTCGTGCGTTGTACGTTGCCAGGTCGAGTCGTCTAAGGTGGCAACCGAACCTCCACCGGATATTCTTGACACCCCCTGCCCCGCCGTTACCATGGTCGCTACCGTAGCCAGGAATAGTGGGGCCGCCGGGGACTGGGGGCCGTTTCTTTGTTGCTTTAATCATTGGGGGGTATTTGCCATAGTTGCCACGCTTGGCGAGCGGGTTGGTAACCACAGTTTTTTTATTGTAATTTTGGCTAAGATGCTGCTGCCCATCTCCTGCCTGTTTCCCTTTGTCGCCTTTTACGACACCCACGGGAGGATATGGGGTAGTGGATATTCTTGACCGCCACTACACGGCACAACAAGCAGAATGAGCTTACAGTATCTTGAAATCTTACAGTGGTATGCTTGCGTTTGGATTTCATTTTATTAATTATAGGATCCCAAGCAAACGGCAGCACCCATGCATCTTCTCTATTGAAATTAGGATGTTTTTTTAATTTCAATAGCCTCGCGAATCATCCTTGCTAGGAATCGGTGTTCTTTTGCGAGGATTTGTGGTTATATATATATATATATATATATATATATATATATATATATATATATATTAGAGTAAAACGATGAATTTACATAAATTAACATGCATAGTGTCTAAATATCACATCTCTCCTCTCCTCTCTATTCTGAACGTGTGACTTCTAAACTAAATTAGTCGTAGTAATTCGTAAAATAAATGCAGTAAAAACTGAAAACGCCCATTCTTATTGCACAGACCTACAGTAGGGAAGTCTGGCGGGCATGTCCGTCTAGTGAATTCCCAGCTTTAAGGCGCGTATGTGTGAGCACTGGCTGCTCGTCACGTACAGAGAGAAACTGCTTTAAGTCGGCTCAGCCAGGGCTCAAACTCAGTGATTTTGGCCCGACCCGGGATACAAACCCGGGACTTCATGATCAGCAATCGTATTTAAAATCACTAGACCAACAAGGCAGCCTATAATAGTCAGGTATATACAACAATTTAAAACATAGGATTTCTTTAGCTTTTCCATAGTCAACTTGTAATGCCAACAAGATGTGGTGAGGTGAATATTTAATATGGGATTTGATTAAATAATAAAGAAAACTATTGAATATCTATAATATTTCTTTAAAACTATTACCTTTTGCAGCAGAGAATGCTACACCAGAATAACAGTACCTGTCCACAATGACACTGACTCCTTCTTCTAATGTCTTTATTATGCCTCTAGATTTCTCCCAACGATTTGCAGAGAAAAGCAAGTGGATAGTTTCATCTGACAAGTCATTCTGTAATATAATTTGTGTAAAAAGAATTAATTATTTTAACACGTAACTGCAAGGCTTTCCGAGTTGTGATAACATTATTAGTTTCTTATATTAATTTTATTTAATTAAAACTCATGTGTCACACACCTGTATCATGGAGGAAGTTAACAAACATAAATTGCACAAGGACAAACATCTAGACCCGGAACAATTATTTGTAGGCCATACAAATACTTTGTTGTTGTTGTAAAAAAAGTTACCCTCACACTAGGATTTTCTCCTGTATCGTGGAGGAAGTTAACAAACATAAATTGCACAAGGACAAACATCTAGACCCATAACAATTATTTGTAGGCCATACAACAAAGTATTTGTACAACAAAGTATTTGTATGGCCTACAAATAATTGTTCCGGGTCTAGATGTTTGTCCTTGTGCAATTTATGTTTGTTAACTTCCTCCACGATACAGGAGAAAATCCTAGTGTGAGGTTAAATTTTTTTTTTGTTTGAGAATCAGCACTCTTTCCAAATGATCCTACATCTATGCATGTAAAGTTATAATTTGAGACTGCTACATCTCCGGCGCTGCGGGAAGAGCAGCCTCTACGCCTTAGCGTAACAAATCGCAGGCATCCCTCCTCGCCTCCGCAGCTTCAGCTTGTTGGTCACCTTCGGCGACCAGCCTCAGCCGCTCTGGCTCGTCCGATGTCTACGATTTGTTACAGCAGGCGAAGACTGCTCCCCCTACGCGCCTCCGGCTCTTTAAAACCACTCTAGGGGTAGGACAGACTCGTATCAGGTGGAGTCGGGGTCAATCAATTCGGTTCTTTGACGTAAGTTGAACCTAACCTATTTTATTTGTTATCTGCCCTAATTGGTATTGTTAAAATAAAACAAATTTCAATAAGAGATCATTTATTATTTTAGTTTAGAAATTGATTTTTTGTGAATCGATACATCAGCTTACGATTTGAATCGATTTAAAAATCAACCTTTTTCGGAAAGAATTGACATCCCTACTGACGACAATGACATTACAAAATGGGGTCAGTTTTATGGTAGGATTAGATATAAACAATGCAAGAATAATTGATTTTCAATAACTTTTTTCTCAAAAATTACATGTTTCCGCATGTTGTAACTTTGTGTGTGCTTATAATAGTGTAACTTTTCTGTGAAAGTACGTATCAACCCCCAACTCGACGGGAGTAAATGGAAAGCTAAGCTAGATATGGTATATAGAAGATAGAAGTATGAAAGATTTGACTTCAGAATATGAAATTATTTAATTCTAATTTCTTTCAAGTCGGCTTTTACTTCTTATTAAAAATTAATTTCTTTATGATATTATAATTGGACTAAGAATATATCAATATTAATGTCGTCTAAATAGTGACATCATAAACATCATCATCATCATCAGTTCACATTTGATTATTATTGCTAAACATACATAAAATAAGGACAACACATGGTCGAAAAGTAAACCACGTCCTTTATTCGAAAGAGGCTAAAAGAAATCACTACGCTTGAAAGAAATTTATGATAATTTTATCTCACCTTTGATGTCAAGTAACTATTAATAACTTTACCAATATCAGTGCTCCTATCTGGAAAGTTCGTGTATTCAGCTTGTATTTGTTTATTCTTTAAGCTTTCAACTATAAAACAAAATGAAAATTAAACAAAATGCATAATAAATTGTAATTAATTAGCAAGAGAAATTTTTTAATACCTAAGCGTTTACTTTGTGTTGATTTACCAGTTCTATCAACACCCTCGATAACTATTAAAGCTCCTCGTTTAAGTGTCATCATAAACCTTAATAATTATGACTGTAAAAACAAATATATAACTGCGGTATTTACAGGTTTGGAATAAAAACAATTTTGATTTTTGACAATACGTTTGACTTTAATTTTTTTGGCGGCAACAGCATTGTCAATATCAGATTTTTATTAAGATTTTTAATTTGGATGCTTGTCTTTTAAGTCATATCTTCATTTATCTCAGTATCAAGTAATAATAATCCTTTAAAGTCACTGCCCTCTATATATACAAGTATGCGGGACTGGCTATGCCTTAAAAATGCTTATGCCGATTTGAAGCGCTCCCATTGTCTGTACCGGGCACTGACTTAGAAGTATATGGATTGGGCTTACCTACAGATTTAGCGTGACTACCTATCTGGCGCATAAAATGGCCGCCTTTTATAGTATAGGGCTTGCTACATATATATTTATCTATGGTATAGGGTTTTAACCATGAAGTTATAGATAAAGATGGAGGCCAAACTTGGAACAACAGCTTGAGTCAAATACCTTGTGGCGCGACGACAGCGCTGCCACCTACGTATCTTTATCTCACTCTCTGTGGTCTGACTTCTCTTTTTAGTGTGGAACACAATATTGCTATGTTTTTATTTGAATCTCCCGGTAAATTCTTAGAAATAATTTCCACACTAACTAAATCAGAAGTTAAGCTCTGTAAAATAATGTACCAATAAATAAATAGTTGATCTACGATTAGTTACATTAAAAATTCCAAAATTGAAGGTCTCGTATTTATTATTGGGTTAACGAATCAGTGAATTACAATCCCATTTCCTAAGGGTTCGGTAATGTGGCAACATTAGCCCTATATGTCAACATAAATTAGACAAATATGGCGGTTGTTTACTTAGCAGTTCACAGCGTCGTTTGAGATATTTAAAGTTAATTATTGTTATAATTCAAGAAATGGTGCAAACTTGTGTAGTACGTGGTTGCGGCAGTAGTTGGTGTCCAGGAGGTGATATAAGATTTCACACGTAAGTGTTTAAATAGTGACTTCTGGCATTGACTACTTGTAAACATACTCTTTTGTATTTTCACATGGAATGGACCTAGAAAAAAGGGCGGACGTCATGTCTTAAAACAATTACTGACGCACCCATACTAAGTCAGCTCGCTAATACAAACAAGCCGGCATGCATACATACACACCATAGTAAGTCTACCGCCCGCCATTACGCTCCAAACCGCGTCCGCGTAATATTGTATTGAAAACCTGTCGAAATCATAGTGGTTACATTAAAAAATGCCAGGGGATCACTTTTCATAGGTAAGTAAGTAATTAATTCACCCTATTTCTCGTTTTTACTTTAATTTATTTCAAACTTTATTATCAAAACATTTTATTAACAAACAAAAATTATTATCAAAACACGAAACTAATCAGTGTTGCCACTTATTAAATTTGCAAGTTACCTTAAATATGGGAGATTAATATCTTATTGTTCACTTTGAATTGTTCCTTAATTCATTAATCTACCTCTGTAAATACTTTTGGCGTCACATGATATTAAACTACCAATATTATAAATTTTACATTTTATTAATTTCCCTCTGCAAATGATGTGTGGAAGAATGACTGGGTGCAAATAATAAGACTGTAGAAATGAAAACAATTGGAATCCATCGAAATCTAGTGTAATCTGCAGTAAACATTTCGAGGAAAATGATTTATAGACAACAAAAGGTTGGGATGGTTCTTCGCGTTCTTACTTACGCCATCCCAAAAAAGATAAAGAACAATAAATATCCTTTCCTATTTTTTCCTCTTACAATTGTAAGCTTAACATATTAAAACGTAATTAATTTTTTAGTTTTTATTCGAGACGTCAAGCGTTCCAGAGTAACAACTCGCTGAAGCAAATACTTCCAGTGCTTCGCATGGGGTACGTACTAATAAAGTATCATTAAAGAAAAACCTGTTAGGGTGAGAATGGTTTTTTAATCGACTTGAGAAAAAGGAGGTTTTCAAGTCGACTGAATGTTTTTTCTTTAAGTTACACCGACAATCTCGAACCGTTTTCGATGATTCCTTTTTAGTTGAATAGGTTATACTACAATGTTATTCACCGATATGTATTTCTTTTCTTTTAGAAAAGAAACTTTAAAAAAAAAACTTTTTTTTAAAGTTTGTATTAAATAAACTTAAAAGAACTCTTTTGTTGTACTTGCGAGATTGTGATCCGAAAGCATTTAGAGATAATATAACTATATATACTGAAAGACAACATCAGTACATGCTAACCAAAATTCTAGGAAAAATTTATAGCTAACAACAGGATTTCTTTAATTTAGAATTTGACCATGCATTTGCTGGAGTAGAACATAAAATAGCTTTAATTAAATATATAGCTAAAAAATATCTGAATATTCGTTTTCACCATATAGCTAAAGTGGAGGGGATTTCTAAATCTTTTGACAGTAAAAGACAATATTATAAAAAATTAACTAAACAAAAGGATCTCTAAAAACCGTTTATAAATGTAAATTAAATATAATATTAATAAATGTAGATATTTTTATATTCAATGTGTTTTATTAAACTTAAAGTCCTGGTTCCGAGGACGGTGACGAATGTCTTAAACCTAATTGAATTATTTTGCTTATAAAAATGGGTAATTTTCCACCATCTGGCAACCCTCTACACGCTCACACATAGTTACGCGGTCGTCACTGCGACGCTTCAATTGTTTCTTAGCGAGACTCTGTCCGCCCTTTTTTCTAGGTCCATGTATTTTCACTTAATTTTTTGATGAAACGTTTTATCAGTGTTTTAAACATATTAGTAAATTATAACTTTGTCAAGATCAAATAGTTTTACATTGAATTTAATTAAGTTTGAACAATTTAATTGTTTTTGTTTAAAAGAAATCGCACTGAAGTAGTGTGACCATGTTGACGATGTATCTGAGACTTTCCGTGTGACCTTAACTAATTATATGTACATGTTTCTTATTATGTTACCGGAAATGCATGAAATTTAGGAATTATGTACACTTCTATATATTTTATATAATGACGGATTTCATAGATTTCATAATATTAAATTAAAAATTAGTAATTAGTAACATAATATATTCTTTTGGTAGACAATTTGTTTTTATTTAGTTTTTGTTTCTCATTATTCTGATACTTTAATATCGTTTACAATAATTATGTATTTAGAAATAGTAGCTTAAATGTATGATATAAAGCAACATTTTGTAAAATATGTTATTATTTGCAGACATCAAGTACATTACATGAAGAGTCTATTGTGCAAATAGCTGCTCTGGCTGTACTAAGCACTAGTTCTGGCATTTATGAAAGTAGTTCTGCACTTAAGGAAACAGAAGTGAAATGTACTGGCTGTAATATTGAAGACCAAACTAGTAAATAACAATGTCGAAAAATTCTTGAAAATTTATGCAATCTCAACAAATTACCTGTAAGTTTCCTTTTCCTTTATAACTAAATACATACCTTTTATTTGTATTTATTATGACTTTAATGTTACATTACTTAATGTATTATATAGCTTAAAACACATACATATTTAAACTCTTTAGTGCCAATCGCAGTGTGGTAACCGTCACTACGACACTAAGCATAAATCTTCTTGTTTGATGCTTCATTTATGCGTGCTCATGAAGGCGCGCTCCGGTGTATTATGTATTACCTATTAAGTGATGTAAATTTGTACTGACATTATGATGTAGAAGAGTTATTTGTTTCTTTTTTTGTTTGAGTTCTCTAATCTCTGGAACTATACCAGTCTGATTTGAAAATATTTTTTTGCACTTTTAAAACCAATTCTTCAGGAAGGCTATCTAACATCACGCTACGACCCTTATGAGCGGAGCAATACGATGTACGATGCTAAAAATACTGATTTCATAAAGTTTTCTTGTTTTCTTAGTTCAGCAGTGAATACGAAGATCCCGCGAAGATTGATAGGGGCGTGCTAGTGAAAATAAAGTGTACTAAAGAATAAATACTTGAGACGAGAACTAAGATTCTTAAGCAAAAAGTGGCGCGCCAAAATAAAAAATTCAGGATAGGTCTTCTTTAATGGACACTATTAAAAAGTATACGGGTCAGTCAGAAATTGAAAATATTATTCAAGGGCGCTTTGCTCATATCTGTAAGGACTTCAAAAAGCTACAGAGTAATCCACATGGTGTGAAAAATTTCAATAAATAATTTTAATATGGAATGTGTTTTTATTTTTTTTAAGGTTTTTAAAAAACCATGTAGTGGCGGTGTGAGAATATCCACTACCCCATACTGTTCCGAGGGTATTGTAAGAGGTGTCAGAGGGAAAATGAAACAGGAGATGGGCAGCGGCATCTTCCTGCTAACAACTCAAAATAATAATATGTTATCGTTCCTATTATAGTACATATGTTACTAGAAATCTAAGGAATCCGTTATTATATAAAATTCCTAGGAATTGTAGATAATTCTTAAAATGAACTGGATGTGTGGAATATAGTATTATACACATTTCAGCTCAGCCGGGCTATTCACAATCGTCTCGGAAAGCGAATTCGACTCGGATTCGATAACTTCTCGCACCGAAACCAATAAACGCTATTCACATTTAACGTTCGGATAAAGGTCACTTAGATACATCCCATAACTATTGTATCGTCATTTAGTTACATGCATTTACGAATTTTGTAGATAAATAGGCTTTTGTATTTTTTTTAGGTAGTAACGCCTAAACAAAAACATAATGCAATATTTTGGTGTTAGCCATTGATATCGAATATAAAAAATATATAATTTAACTATATAATAAATAACAAAAAAACTGAGATATGTCTATAACTTCATGGTTGTAACCACAGACTAATATGATACTAACGTATGCTGTATAGTGCCACCAATTTATCTGTGAACTGACAGCTTGGCGCTTCTGCGCTGAAGTGTTGCCAGTTCGGGAATATTCCCATCTAAGGGTCTTATATTCCTACATAGAGTCCACATACTAGGGTAATAAATTAGTCACGGAATAAAAAGACTAGAACACAGATTTAACAGATATATATCCAAGAACAAGAAGAAACAAAAATATCATAATTGAACAATTTAAACTTTAATTAAATAATATGCCTTTTTTAATGGACGTTGTAATTTGCGTTCCTGTGGTTTATGCGGTTTCGGGTTCTTTAACTATTTTGGAAATGAATCCTTGACTAACATCTGAAAAAGAAATGAATTGCATTAACCAATCCATTTATCGGAAATACGAAAGGAAGGAACAAAACATAGCAATACTGACCTGTAGCAGCTGATACTCTTTTATAAACCTGATTGAAAGGCATTATCGGTGCTTACCCTCGAGCTTATTGCTCACAAAAGTTTAATACTTATAAAATAATGTTTCGGGCATCACTTTTAATGGTTTTCGGCATTTTTTATTTTTCTATAAACTCTCAAAACAATGACGAATCGAGTGACATTTGATTAAATGGTGGCTGTAGTTCACAATTTTGCCGCAGCTGTCAGTTCACATATAAGTTGGTGGGACTATAACCATAAAGTTATAGATAAAGACAAGATACTGTAAGCTCATTCTGCGTAAGTCGAACCAAAAATTAATATTAAAAAACTGAAGGTAGCCGGGCTAACTATGACAGCAGGACGTCAAACACCTCAGTCCCCCGTGACCACGGGTGCTGGAAAGCACCCGAAACGTCGGGAATATAAAAATAAGTTAATATACGCGATAAAATCCGTAAAATTAGTTTTATTTAAAAATGTGTAGTGTTCGCGTAAAGAAGTATAAGAAACCATTACTAATCAATGGTAAAGCTGTCTACTTTTCGTAATCTTTTATTAGTAACTTACCCTTAGAGCTTTATTCTACGCATTTCTAATGATAAAAAATCATAATTTTGTGAAAAATACTGCGCAACCATAAAAATATTCAATTTGACAGATTATCTGACTGTCTTTTTTCAAAGCTCGCTTCCATTTTCTTTTTTTTTCACAGCACTACACACCGTGACTACATATAAATATAGTCATATAAAATCTTAGTGTAGTAGTAGTGATTCACAGATTACAAAAAGGTCTTATTTAAACACTAATATAGTTCAGTCTGTGATCAGCCTCATGGGCATACAAATGTCAAATATTATTAATATTTCATTGATTACATTATTCATAATAATAGATTAGATTAATAGATTAAATTATTCATCATAAATAATATTGATTACATTGGATTAGATTAGTATACTTCCGAGCGCGCTGTTAGTACTGAACTTAGCAAGTACCTAATGCTCGTTCGCTCTGTCGGATTGTGACGTCACGTCACAGAGAACGAGCGGGTAAAAATTTTAAAAAATTACGAAACTTCAAAACGTTATATCTTTCGTATTTCTGCACCAATTTGAATGAAACAAAAACTATAGTTATTTTCATAAACATAGCTTTAAAGCTATATAGGTTTTATTGTCAAATTAGAACATGTTGGTGTGACCCATTATCAAATGTTTATTAATTAAAGGGTTGCCAAATGAACCTAGACTAAAATTATGGCAAAAAAGCACAAAAATGGTGAATTGGCGGCCGAAACAAAATTATTATCTTTGATCTAAATACTTCAGAGACGACTGTTTTATTGGACATGAGAAATGCACCACTTTGAAAAAGTGCAGTATACACACAATATTTTCTGGTAATACCAATACCAGTAAGTATAAAAGTATTAGATTATTATTTCGAATGTTTTTATTTTTTCTCTCCTTATTTTCCCCCAGACTCAAGGGCGATAGTTAAGTGTGGAAAGGTCACCTGATGATGACTTTGTGTTTACAACACGTAAGTTTGTTAAATCTGTATAATTATTATGACTAATTTATTCTATCAAGGGATTAAATTTATTTTGGAACTGCAAAATTATTAATGTCCTTAGTGAGTTTAGGTGAGAAATAACTCCTACCTGAATGGGTTCCCGCCTTGTCGTGGAGGGGGGAGGGGTGGCTTTTTAGCCGAGGTTTGGTAGCCCATGGTACGTAGGGCGACTCACATAGCTGGCCCGAAGTGAAGAGCTGGCCTAAGGTGGGCCACTCTGAGTTGGCTTGTCGAGCCCTTGGATGTGTGTTAGTGAGCTGCGGCTACAGGAGAGTCCTCTTTCTATATCCCTGCAGCCGAGGTGGAGTCGCAAAGGAAGGGGATTGTTAGTATGGTAATGCGCCACTCGACTATCCTCCGTGACTTTGACGGGACTGTACCACTTGGTGCTTCCGAGTGCTCGTTTTTTCTTGGTTCCATGGCCTCCACATATCGGGTTCAGGAAGTCGGGGAGGGAAGTCCTCAACTAAGGAGGCGTCATCGTTGGTGGGACCGCGGATGTGCTTCAAAGCGTTTCCGTGGCCCTGTCAATGTGTAGTGAAGTTGGAACATCATGGGGTTTTAGTAGGTGCAAGTCCGACATGATCAACGCAGCGTCGATCTTGATTTTATATGAGGTATAAAGGTTGCGTCTAAGGCCTAGGTATTAATTGATACATTTATATATTGTATGGCATTATTTTAATATTGTTGCGCACCACTATTAATGTCTTGTACATGGCAACACTAGTTACACTAGCGCCCTCTAGTGTCGAGTAACAGAATATCCTTTCACCCGTTGTCTTTCACCCGTGCACGTAAGCCGATGCACTTCGAATACAAGATGGAAGCGACACCGATGACCCGTGTGTCTCAGGTACAAGATCTCGAAATCCATCTCACCTCCGATCTAAAGTTTCGCCAACATATTGTTAAAACTTGTCAAAAGGCGTATAGAAACTTGGGTTTTGTCCTGAGACAGTCAAGAGATATTAAAAATATTACCACAGTGAAAGTACTATACGATGCTCTAGTCAGGAGTTACTTGGAGTACGATGCTGTTATATGGGCTTCACATGAAGAAAAGTACAGCCTAATGCTAGAACGTGGCCAAAACAAATTTATGAGGCACATATACTTCAAACTGTATGGGGTATATCCGTTTTACCCTTTGAGGTACCCCACATTGTTCGTGCTCGGGATGGTCGGGTACAACCAGCTCAGAGTAAGACGGGAGTTTGCCCTGGCTGCACAAGTAGTGAAGTTGCTCCGTGGCGCCCCATGCAACCCGGGGGTGCTGCGCCACCTGCAGCTGTGCGCACCGGACCGATACGTGTGGAGGCGACGCCGTCCGCCGCTGCTCGCGGTGCCCGTTGGCCAGGACCAATTTGCTTAATAACTCACCTATAGTCTGAACAATCCTAGTAGTGAATAAAGTTCATGAGAGGATTGACATATTTTCGAGTAATCTGAGTGAACTCCCTAATGTACTTTTATACATAGTTAGTTGTAATACATAGTATATTTAAGTAAATTGGTGACACTATCGTATTGGGTTTGTTTAGCCTGTAAGGATAGTTGTTAAGTGTGTGTGTGTGTGTGTGTGTGTGTGTGTGTGTAAATAAATAAATAAATAAATAAATAAATTTGGTGGTACGAAGGGGGCGCGACGGGGTAACGCTCGCAATGCTTCCCGCGCTTTGTTCGCTACCAAAATACAGTCACACACACAGCTTACTTTGAGACTCACGACGATGGTTTTAAAAAGGAAGGAAAGAAAATTTATTTATATCTATTGTTTATGACTGAACTAGTGAACGAAAAGGTAAATATGATGGGAGAAGGTGAATGGGGAAAATTGTGCAGTAAAGTTAAAAGTATTGAGGAAGAATACCGAAAAAATTACCATGTGATCGACCTGATGACGGAAACATTTATCACTCGCATTGATGATAATGATTCTGATGACGGAAGCTCAAGCGAAGATGAAAGTGATGATGAAGTAGCATCCAGTAACACCAACACACCACCGACATCTGGCTTCCATGTGACCCAAGACGATATAATGGACGGCGTGTCACCCTTAGCTTAAGTTTTATTGTTACAAACTACTTTATATTTTAAGATAGAAATAACAAATAATGCTCAAGTAAACATTATCCATTTTTAATTACAACCTCTTCCAAAGTTCTAAGTAGCTAGTAAAACACCTATTATGTTTCTACAATAAAACAATTAATTACTATAATATTATAAAACAATAGCCTAATACCATTTAGTACTTTAGAACGCGACTGTACCCATGTGAAGACACTCCCTCCACTGCATGGCATTGGCAACGCTGCCAAGTTGCACTGAAATTTAGTTTGCCGGCGACATAAGAATTAGAGGCGGCAATCTCTATAAAACTTGCAAATAATTTTTAATAATTTACGTACCTCTTTTAAATTCAAAGTATTGGTCGGATTAAATACGGAAAGTCATTTAAAATAAAGTAAAAGTATTATTTTTTACACTAGTTCTGATAAATTAATCAACTGTCGATCATAATTGCAATTGATTTTAACTATTAAATTATTCAGTACCATTTCATTTCTATTTTCTTATACAAAATGAAAGATAACGATGAAATAGAGTTTATAATTGTGTGAGTACTGAGTACCCAATTAGGTACGTTTATTAATTTCAATAATTTTGTAGTAAAGAACTGCTTGTTGCGTCAGGATACAATTGATTGTGTAATTGTATTAAAATGATAACCATAACTTTTAAATTTCATATGAAGAGTAGTTGTAGGGATAACTAAAATAAATGCTTCGCATGCATTGCGAATTTACCGAGAGAAATTACCGACCGCTCGACATCCAGCTGACTCTCGTCTGACAACAGCAGCATTTAATCGAGTGTTGGAAAATCAGCCCATTGCTCTGGTAGCAGCAGGAGGTGGAAGTCAAGTGGCTGTTCACTCAGAGGAGCGCATTTTAGATGTCATTCCGAAATCCGAACCTAGGTACACGAAGTATCGCTAAATTGTTAAGGCGTCGGGATGGAAAAAGTGTGTCATACTGTACAGTTCACAAAGTGTTAAAGCGTAACCGAATGCACCCATAGAAAGTGTACAAAGTGCAAACTTTAGTTCCTGGCGATCACGACGGCCAGCCGGCGAGTTTTCTGCCACTGGTTATTAGACCAGCAACAACGTGTGCCTGTTTTCATTGAGCACATCATCTGGACGGACGAGTCCACATTTACTAGAAACGGCCTGTAGAACCGAAGAAATACACATGTATATTCCGAGGTTATCCGTGTAGTGGCGGTCAAGAATATCCACTACCCCATATCCTCCCGTGGGTGTCGTAAAAGCGACAAAGGGAAACAGGCAGAAGATGGGCAGCAGCATCTTCCTGATAATAGCCAAAATTATAATAAAAAAACTGCGGTTGCCAACCCGCTCGCCAAGCGTGGCAACTATGGCAAATACCCCCCCAATGACTAAAGCAACAAACAGACGGCCCCCAGTCCCCGGCGGCCCCGCTATTCCTGGCTACGGTGGCGACCATGGTAACGGCGGGGCAGGGGGTGCTAAGAATCTCCGGTGGAGGTTCGTTTGCCACCTTAGACGACTCGACCTGGCAACGTACAACGCACGCACCCTGAGGACTGACGAGAAGATCGTGGAGCTGGAAGAAGAGATAGACAAGTTGCGCTGGCATATTATAGGATTATCCGAAGTCCGAAGAGAGGGGGAGGACACGGTAATCCTCGAATCCGGCAACTTGCTCTATCACCGGGAGGGCGACCATCTGTCCCAAGGAGGTGTCGGATTTATCGTCCACAAGTCTCTCGTTAACAACGTTGTAAAGATCGGGAGTGTGTCGACGAGGGTTGCGTACCTTATACTCAGAATCACCAAACGGTATTCGCTGAAGGTCATACAGGTTTACGCACCAACCTCGGCACACCCCGATCAGGAGGTGGAGGAAATGTATGAGGATATCTCTAGAGCCATGCATTCCTCCAAAACCCAATATACGGTGTTAATGGGAGACTTCAATGCAAAACTAGGCACAAGAGAGAACGGTGAGCTGAAAGTAGGGAAATTTGGAATAGGGCAACGGAACCCAAGGGGCCAGCAGCTGGCCGACTTCATGGAGAAAGAGGGACTCTTTATGATGAACTCTTTCTTCCAGAAGCGGCCCCACAGGAAGTGGACCTGGTCGAGCCCCGATGGTTCGACAAAAAATGAGATTGACTTCATTATGACGACCAGACGACAACTGTTCAGTGATGTTTCCGTGATCGCAAGGGTGAAAACTGGTAGCGATCACCGAATGGTTAGAGGCACACTGAACCTAAACGTTAAGTTGGAGAGGTCTCGTCTAATGAAGTCAACGCTCCGTCCCCCTCGTGCTCTAATACAAAGTCCCGAAACCTTTCAGCTCGAGTTACAAAACCGTTTTCAGTGCCTAGAAGACTGCAATGAAGTGGACGATATGAATGACAAGCTCGTGGAAACTGTCCATGCGGTCGAAGCTAAGTTCTGCAAGACCCGCCGCAGAAGAACACAAAAACTCTCCGATCACACTCTTAATCTCATGGCTGTTAGACGGGAGATGAAGCTACATTCTTCAACAGACTTGACAGCATACAGGCATCTGAACAGACAGATCTCAAAATGCATGCGGCGGGACTTACGCAACTTCAATACAGCTCGTATTGAAGAAGCGATCGAGCGGAACCAAGGCTCCAAAGTCTTTGCCAGAGATCTGTCTGCCAGAAAGAGCCAACTGTCAAAGCTGAAGACAGAATGTGGCAGCATCGTTTCCGGGACACCTGAGATTTTGAGTGAGATTGAGAGGTTCTATGGGCAGCTGTACACGTCATCGTTGGAGCCACACGCAAGTGTGAGTAACGATCCAAGAGCGAGTCTCATCCGACACTATTCCGAAGATATCCCGGACGTCAGTCTGAGCGAGATTAGAATGGCTCTCCAGCACCTTAAAAACGGTAGGGCCCCAGGCGAGGATGGAATTACAGCGGAGCTTCTGAAAGCGGGTGGAAGACCGGTACTTGAAGTCCTTCAGAAGCTCTTTAATTCCGTCCTCCATGGTGGCATTACACCGGAGGCGTGGAGCAGAAGTGCGGTGGTCTTGTTCTTCAAGAAAGGTGACAACGCTCTCTTGAAGAACTACAGACCGATTTCCCTTCTGAGCCGCGTCTACGTGCTGTTTTCGAGAGTCATTACGTATCGTCTCGCGCGCAGACTTGACGACTTCCAGCCTCCCGAACAAGCCGGTTTCCGAAAGGGCTTTAGCACCATAGACCACATACATACCCTTCGGCAAGTTGTACAGAAGTCCGAATAGTACAATTTGCCACTATGTCTGGCGTATGTGGACTATGAGAAAGCCTTTGATTCCGTCGAAATTTGGGCGGTGCTGCAGTCCCTTCAGCGGTGCCAAGTTGACTGTCGGTATATCGAAGTGTTGAAGTGCTTGTACAGTAGGGCTACGATGGGTATCCGAGTACAGAACCAGAGTACGAAACCTATCCAATTGCAGAGAGGTGTAAGACAGGGTGACGTCATATCCCCGAAACTCTTTACCGCTGCATTGGAAGACGTTTTCAAGCTTCTGGACTGGAAAGGGTACGGTATCAACATCAATGGCGAGTACATCACTCACCTTCGATTTGCCGACGATATAGTCCTTATGGCAGAATCGCTGGAGGGCCTAAGCACTATGCTCAATGACCTCAATAGTGTTTCCCAACGGATAGGTCTTAAGATGAACATGGACAAAACAAAGATTATGTTTAATGTCCATGTCACACCTATGCCGGTAGTTGTTGGGAGCACTAAGCTCGAAGCCCGTATGAGGAAGCTCAAGGTCGCTCAGCGAGCTATGGAGAGGGCTATGCTCGGAGTTTCTCTGCGTGATAAACTTAGGAATGAGGATATCCGCAGTAGAACCAGAATAACCGACATAGCCCAACGAATGTGATGGAGTGACGACCTGGTAAGACATGCAGGAAGTCGATGGATGCAGGTGGCTCAGGACCGTGCTTTGTGGCATTCTTTGGGGGAGGCCTATGTTCAGCAGTGGACTTGTGAAAGGCTGTAATGATGATAATGATGATGATTCCGAGGTTAGCCCGCACGCTGTTTGACAAACCGGGCACCAAACCAGATGGTCCGTTAACGTATGGGCAGGTTTATTTAAGGATCGCATACCAGTGTTTCTGCCACAGCGACTTAACGGACAGCAATACCTGAACTTCATAAATGAACAGTTGGTTAACATTTTAAACGACCTATCGTTGGCTGAATATCGCCGTACATGGTTCCAGCATGATGGTGCACCTCCACATGTCGCGAGGTTCGCCCGTGAGCGCCTCAACGAGCTATTTGATGATCGCTGGATCGGCAGACTAGGACTACATGCTTGGCCACCTCGCTCACCAGATCTGACCCCGTTAGACTTCTTTCTGTGGGGGTATGTGAAAGAAAGGGTTTTTAATCGTGAGTATGATAGTGCTGACGAAATGCGCCAAAGGATCGTAGATGTTTTCGATAAACTACGTACGGACTGTGTCGAAGACCACACGATGATGCCCCGCCTGCATGAGGAGACGCAACACCGAGCCCAAATCGTCCTCGAAATGAATGGAGCACAATTTGAGCCACATCTCATAAGACCACGGAGAATTTAGAGCGGTAAGCTATTTTATACCTAATTTTGTTTAAATATTTTTAATTTATTTTTGAACTGATCTGAATAGGTACATAACTGAACATAACATAGATGAATAAAAACGCATGACTCTAACCTTGTCAACATTCCATTTAAGTATTTTTTTCATTAACGGGGAATCGATCCAGTTATTTGGGTTATTTAACCTGTGAATTCCAATTAAAGTGGCTAGGTGGAGACAAGCAAAGTGGCAAAGTAGTAGACAAGTGTTGTAAATTATTAGGTATTGTGGTATGGCCTGCTAGTTTCGGGCCGCGCGAATTCGGCGTTAGCTAGTCAGCTAGTCAGCTGATTGTAATTCAGTAATTCCACTGCTCGTTTTATGTTTCAGTATTATCATGTTTTTTTTTTATGAAATTATCGTTTCATTTAGCTGTACTAATATGATGGAGCATGAATAAATGTAATAAAACGTTGTGAAAAGATGTTTTTTTTTCATCAGGATCGATTTTATATTTCAGCCATCATCAAAGGTATAGTTGGTACTGTCGTCTGTCTTCGTTTTCGGGAGCGTTTCAAAAATACCCTGTATAGAGGTCAGTGTTTAAAGTACACTGCTTCACAATAATATTGTTACGCGCCACTATTAATGTCTTGTACATGGCAACACTAGTAACACTAGCGCCCTCTAGTGTCGAGTAAAAGAAAGTGTTGCGCGCCACTATTAATGTCTTGTACATGGCAACACTAGTTACACTAGCGCCCTCTAGTGTCGAGTAGCAGAACTAGGAGAGTCGAGATCCCTCCAGAAATTTCGGGACCGATATGTACTCGAACATTCTAGATGTCGCTACAGTGGAAGGTTCTGGAAACTGTCTGAGGCCGTATATAAAGCCGGTATGGACCACGACCAAAGGGTATTGAATTGGCGATACAAGAGAATACTTCGAAGCGAAATAACGGCGAACTGTGTTTTATTATTAGTGTGATTTTAGATTGTAATTAGTGTTGTGTAATTAAAGTGGCAATTTTGGTAATTCAATCGGCAGTTTTTAATTGTCTCGAACCCCAAGCTCGTAACAATTGGTGTCAGAAGTGGGATCAAATCATGCCGATTTTACCAAAGGACGACATGGAGGGTATCCGTATCCGAAGTCAACGCCAGCTGGAGACGGACCAGAGACGATTTGATAATGCATCGCCGCAAACGTCGGAGGGCCAGCTGCCGACCGAGGAGGCCGGGCCGTCAGCAGCTCCTGCATCTGCAGCACCTGACTTAGGTGCTCTGATGATGATGCTGCAGGAGCAAGCCCGCCGACAGGAGGTACAGGCCCGTCGGTTGGAAGAGCAGCTGCAGCGTGGACAGGAGGAACAGGGTCGCCGGTTGGAAGAGCAGCTCAAACGTGATAAGGAAGAGCAGATACTTCTCATGAAGGACCTTCACGCTACCTTTGGGAAAGAGATAAGGGAGGTGAAGGATAAGGTTGCACGATATGACAACCGCCTGTCTGAAGCTGAAACTCGAATCGACCAAGTGTACAATCGGGTTGACAACGTGATGGCTGACGTTAAGAAAACGCTGGACAACCTCAAACTTGGGGAAGGAGTTACAGTTCCCGTGGTAGCTACAACACCTCCGCTACGTGGATTCAAAGTGCCGCCGTTCGACGGGAGTTCTTCCTGGTCGGCCTACAAAATCCAGTTCGAGGCTGTCATGAAAGCGAACGGCTGGAATAAAAGTCAGGCAATGACTGCTCTCACCCTAGGCCTACGCGACCAGGCCTTAACTGTTCTGGAAGCTCTCGGTAAGGAAGTGACTTACGAGCAGCTCCTTGAGGCATTGGAGGCGAGATATGGCGATGCTCACCTGGAACACGTCTTTCGTGCGCAGCTCAAAGATCGCGTGCAACGCAGTAACGAAAACCTGCAGCAGTGGGCCCTTGAGGTGGAGAAGCTGGTTCGAAAAGCGTACCAGTCTGTACCTGCGCCCATTGTAGGGAACCTGGTGCAGACATTCATCGACGGCATCCGCGACCTTGAAGTCAGAGCTGCTGTGAGGCTCGGGCACCACGAGACGCTTAAGGACGCCTTGGCCCATGCACTGGAGGTGGAAGCTGTGCGGCAGGATCATCGTTCCCACCGCGTCAGGGAGGTTGCAGCAGCTACAGTTCAGGACCGCAATAAGGGCTACAGCCCTAGGTGCTACGGCTGTGGGGAAAGGGGCCATCTTCGATCCAGCTGCCCTAAACGAACTGTAGAAAGGGAAGGTGATCGATATCGAGAGGGTAGTGTGGCTGACAGCACCGCCCAGCAGCAGCAGCAGGCAAACTGGCGGGTGCTCGCTGATGTTAAAAGAGTCCCAAGAATTTCGATCTCACAAACCCGTGATGGAAACAGCCTGATCATCAAGGGCGAGGTCAACGGAAAGCCGTGTAAACTGATCATAGATACTGGAGCCTCTCGCACGGTTGTCAGTTCCCAACTTATAAATCAGTTTCTTGGGGACTCTGCATACAACCGCGAACGCATTAATTTGGTGACAGCCACCGGTCAGCGCATACCCGTCCGTGGAGAGAAGGAGATGGAGTTGAAGCTAGGCAACATGATCTACCTGCATAATGTCATCGTGGCTGATATAATGGACGACTGCATCCTGGGCCTAGACTTTATGAGAAAGAATTGTTGTGAGATCGACGTTAAGCAAGGTATTTTGAAATGTGGACAAGAGAAACTTTTCGTGGAAGGGGCGTTACCAGGGAATGTGTACAGCCTTAAGAAGCCGCCGAGATCGGAAACGATTGTGCCGGTTAGACTTCCACGGAATCCTGGGCAAACTCTTCGTTGTGTACTCGTGGAAAGGGTAGACAATGACCTTCCATGGAAAGTGGCTCGAACCTTGGTCAGAACCGCCGACATCTCAGGAGTACGTGTGCTGAATCTTTGTGATCAGGAACAGATTATAGAAAAAGGCACATTGGTTGGTACTAGTGAGGAAGTGGATTGGTTGCGTCGGTGCGAATATCTATCGACTGGGACACCCAGCAAGGATGGACAAACTAGAGTGACCACACTTTTAGTAGACTGTCGCAGCGTTCTCTCCCCGAATGAAACGGTCAAAGCGAAGAAGTTGTTACTCAAGTACGCCAATGTTTTCTCGTCAAACGAAGCTGACATAGGAAAGACTGGCTTAGTTCAACACAAAATAAACACAGGACAAGAATTGCCTATTCGTCAGCGGCCAAGAAGATTGCCTGTAGTACGTGAAAAGGAAGTGGAAACCATGATTGAGGGAATGGTGAAGGATGGTGTTATTGAACCTTCATCTAGTCCATGGTGTTCACCTGTGGTGCTGGTAAAGAAGAAGGACGGCAGCATGCGGTTTTGTGTTGACTACCGCCGCCTGAACGACGTTACAAAGAAGGACAGCTATCCCTTGCCAAGAATTGATGACACGCTGGACATGCTTACAGGCGTAAAGTGGTTTAGTACGCTGGATCTGAAAAGTGGCTACTGGCAGGTTGAAATTGACCCTAAGGACAAGGAGAAAACTGCATTTTCCACAGGAAAGGGCCTGTGGCAATTTAAAGTCATGCCGTTTGGATTGTGCAATCCAGCAACGTTTGAAAGGTTGATGGAGCTTGTACTTACCGGGCTAATTGGAGATGCCTGTCTCGTCTATTTGGATGACATCATCATCGTAGGCCGTACGTTTGAGGAACACCTTCAAAACCTGGAACGCGTGCTCATGAAGATCCAGAGTGCCAACCTCAAGTTGAGTCCAAAGAAGTGCTCACTATTCAAACGGCAAGTTAGTTTTTTGGGGTATGTAGTGTCAGAAGAAGGTATCCGCACGGATCCAGAGAAAATTGCTGCTCTCAAGGAGTGGCCGGTCCCAAAAGACAAGACACAGGTTAGAGCATTTTTGGGTTTGTGCTCTTATTATCGGCGATTTGTGAAGAACTTTGCAGATATAGCCAAACCTCTGCACAAGCTAACCGAGGAGAAGCGACAATTCTGCTGGGATGAAAGTTGCGATATTGCATTCCAGGAACTCAAGAACCGTCTGTGCAAAACACCTATTTTGGGGTACCCTGATGCGGGCAAGGAATTCATAGTTGACACAGACACAAGTGATATAGGACTTGGCGGTGTGTTGTCTCAACGGAATGGTGATCAAGAGATTGTGATAGCGTACTTCAGCAAGTCGTTGTCAAAGCCGGAAAGGAACTATTGTGTACAAGACGGGAATTGCTTGCTGTGGTAAAGTCCTTGCAGCATTTTAGCAAATATCTTCTAGGGCGGAAATTCCACTTAAGAACTGACCATGCTGCACTGAAATGGCTAAGTTCAAAAATCCGGAAGGACAAGTTGCGAGATCGATTGAACTACTGCAGGAATACGACTTTGTGATCGAACATCGCAGCGGGAAATCTCATGGCAATGCAGATGCATTGTCAAGAAGACCTTGTCGGCGCCGTTACGACAGCACCGACGGTGTTTGCGGGGAGTATGTGAAGTGCGGGGGGTTTCTCACCACCACGCCTAAGACCGGCACTCGCCGATAGCTCGCGACCCGATCGCCACCAAATATTTTGTATTTTTCATTCCTTTTAAATATACAATTTGCCTATCGTGTGAGTCGCCTATTTTATTCATGTTCCCTAATTGAACATAGTGGCGACCGTGATAAATTAAAATATCGAATTCCGATTTCGCCGCGTAATACGGTCCAAAGGTCGTAGCACTTACCACGCGTTTACAACGTCGCGAACGCAAGTACTACGAGCTACGAGAACAAAGGAAGCCACGCCGATCTACTACATCAGCTAAGAAGATTATTAAATTGGCGTACCATCCCGAGTCCTAAGAACAACAAAGCGGTCAAGAAGAATTCATCTGGAGCGGAGAGAAGACAAGAGGACAGCTATTGAGAACCGGCCAAGCTGAGGTCCAGCGGAGTCTACGCGCCACATCAGCGGTTTTTGCCAACTAAAAGTGAGCCCGTTCCTATTATTTTACCTCTTCGTGTCCCACTATTCCTAAAAATTCTATTTGTGTGAACAGGGAAACAAGGAATCTAGTCCTATTTTTGTTGCCTTACCCTACCTACCTATTCTTAAGCAACATCCTTTATATTCCTTGTCTATCTTATACCCTTTCGTATATAAAACTGCTAATCTAAATAAACTATTCCTACTCAATAATCCTACCAAATAAAATACCTATTAAAACAATCCTAAAAGAATTACCTAGATAAACCTACCGACAATTTACATACCTAACGAGTTAAAATCACCTATTTACACCTATTTGCTTACCTATCAGCTAATTGTCTATCATTTCTTACTATTATTTAGCCGTATCATTTGCTAGGTAATCAGTGCTATTTTTCAAGCCGCCTATAATTTGCATTCATTGCGCCTATTTTACCACTTGAAAGTCTTCACTAGCATTTAATTGGTTGGTAGCCACTGTTAAATGGTTAGAATTTAAATAGCTGAACCTATTTCTTTAAACGTAAGCATACATATGTACATAGCTACGCAAAAATTTGAGCTTAACTCCTCAATGCAAGTAAATTCACTTCTCGCTATTCACTGTTAGCTGTTTATGCACGCAAATAAATTAGTCATCACTATAGCATAATCATTCGCTAAGCCCTATATTACGCTAATTAAACCATTATTTGCACAAATCAATTTAATTTACGATCAACCTTGCTTCCCGTTATTATTTTATATACGGAGATATCTGCAAAGCATTCCAACAATCAATTTCAGCTACGGTGCAGCGGTCGCTCGAGACTATCATCGCATCCCGTGTCACTGCCAGCACTGCGGGCTCACGTCGTGGTACTGGACCGCGGGCGTCGCGCGTCATCAATCCCACCTTTCACCGCGCTTCTGCTGATTTTGAACCGGTTTCCGTCACAGCGGCCACGAAGCGAGGAACGTATTGTATGCAATTCTTATTTATTTGATTAGTACAGCGCATAACTAGTTGTTTTGATTGTCTGCGCGTTAACTTTGCTAGTATGGAGGCAAAGTACAAAACTCTTAATTTAAAACGCGCTTCAATTAGAGGTCGTGTTACGAAATTTAATAACCATTTAGAAGAATTAAAAGGTAAAAAGCTTACTCCTACGGAAGTTAGCGTGCTATCGCAGCGATTAGTTAAACTTGAGACTTTATTTGGCGAATTCGATAGCGTGCAAAATCAGATTGAAGCATTGGAGGAAAATAATTTAAGCTTAGAATTGGATACCAGAGAAGTTATCGAACAAGCTTTCCACAATTCGATCGCATTGGCTCAGGAAATTATTTCCGTAAGCAGTACGACAAAAAAGTCGTCGCTTCAGCATAGCAGTATTTACACAGCTGATGAAGATGATCACGAAGTTATCGGCTTTCGTTTACCAGTCATTAAAATTAATAAGTTTGATGGTACGTTCAACAAATGGTTGGAATTTCGTGATACGTTCAGTTCTCTGATACATAATAATACAAAAATTAAAAATATACACAAATTTCATTATTTAAATTCTTATCTAGAAGGTGAAGCTGCTCGTGTAATATGTAATTTAGAAGTTTGCGACAATAATTATCCTGAGGCATGGAGTCTTCTTTGTGAGCGTTTTAATAATATTCGTCAATTAATAAATAATCATTTGACGTCTTTGTTTAATATTGAGCCGTTGCGTGAGTCTGACAAGTCATTAAGATTTCTAGTAGACCACGTCACAAAAAACCTACGTACTTTAAATACTTTAAAACAGCCAACTGATCATTGGGATACCCTGATCATATTCATAGTCTCAGCGAAATTAGACAGCAACACGCGTGTTAAATGGGAGGAGTACATTCAAGCTAATGTTAATGCTTCGGATATGCCTAGCCTAGATGATTTCATGACTTTTATTAAGGGCCGCGCTGAAGTTTTAGAGTCTGTTTATCGCAGTAAACAAGACAAAAATTTAAAGTCAAACCCGAATCACAATCAAGGCGTCAAACAAAATCCCGTTTCTCATACTAAGTCATTCGTTAGCGCTGAGCAGGGCGACTCATCAGCAACTGCCCCTCACAAGTGTATTTTCTGTGGTCAAGGTCATCGTAATTATGAGTGCTCACAATTTCAATCGAAATCTATTGATGATAGACTTTCATTAGTGTCCGAGCTAAAGTTGTGTCCCAACTGTTTGCGCAAAGGGCATAATACGCGCGCATGCAAGCTTCCAGGTACGTGCAAGATATGCAAAAAACGTCACAATACCTTTTTACACAAACCTACGGATTCTGATACCAATGTGGCAGTCACTAATGTTGCAGTCTCTGAGCCAGTTTCAATGTCAGCTGTTTCTGCTTCTGAGACACTACTATGTACGGCTTTGGTTGATATTTTTAATCCCAAAACAATCAATTACATTACCACTAAAGCTCTCTTAGACAACGGTAGTCAGTCTAGCTTTATTACAGAATCACTTAAATCAAAGTTAAATTTAACTTCTTCCACGTCTGATGTTAGGAATGTGGTCGGCATATGTAACACTATTGTCAAGCTTAATGCTGAACGTTGCAATGTTCGAATTCATTCAAAGGTAGGTTCTTTCAGCGTTATGACGTCATGTTTAGTCATACCCCAAATATCAGGTAAGATACCTAAGTCTCTTGTGTCTATTACACACCTTAACCTGAAGTCCTTTGCATTAGCAGACCCCAGCTTTTATGAGCCGTCTGACATAGGACTGCTCATCGGTGCTGACCTATTTTGGTCCATTATTGGAACCAAACAGCACTCTTTAGGCAAAGGAAATCCTATTCTACATGAGTCTAAATTAGGATGGCTTATCGCAGGTCCCATGCATTATATTCAAAATGACAATCTCAATTTAAATTCCCCAGTGAAATGTAATTTTGTAAGTATTGAAAGCAACAATACTTTAGTTGAGCTTCACAATGATTTGAAGAGGTTTTGGGAGCTTGAAAGCTTGCCACAAAGGCCCCTTCTTACAGACCAAGAGAAAGCTTGCGAACAACATTTTTTACAGCACACAAAACGCACTGAAGAAGGTCGTTTTTGTGTCAAGCTGCCATTGATCGACAAACCAGACTGCCTAGGCACTTCCTATTTCATAGCCAGGCGGCGATTTATAAACCTGGAACGTAGCTTTCGCAAGCAACCGGAACTTAAGTCCGCCTATGTTGATTTCATTGAGGAGTATCGCAAACTAGGACATCTAGCAATATCTGAGGTAGACCGACCTGAGCTTGCCTATTTTGTTCCGCATCATCCTGTCATTCGTGAAGACAGTGAGTCAACACGTCTACGCGTCGTTTTTGACGCATCAGCTCGCACTTCATCTGGTTTGTCTATAAACGACATTCAAATGATAGGCCCTACAGTTCAAGACTCTCTTTTCAATATCCTCATCCGGTTCCGGCAATATCGTTATGTGTTGTCAGCGGATATTGAAAAAATGTACCGGCAGGTTTTAATAGATGAGTCTGACCGAAACCTACAGCTGATTTTATGGCGTGATGCGGAGGACAAACCATTACAAACACTCAGGCTTAACACGGTCACCTACGGATTTGCTAGCGCTAGTTTCCTTGCCACCAGGTGTCTCTGGCAAGTGGGCGAGGAGTGTGACGATGACGTTATTAAGGCAGTCATACAGGAGGACATATATGTTGATGACTTACTAACTTCTAGCGATGATGAAGATCAATTACGGTCTATACAGAAATCAACACATGTGGCTCTTTCTATGGCTGGTTTTGACTTGCGTAAGTACCGATCCAACTTACCTTCTTTACTGCCTTCAGACGTTGTCCAGTCATCCGGCAACCTGACATTGAGTCAGTCTACAAATACGCTGGGCCTAGATTGGAGTCCTTCGACCGACAGCATTAATTTTCCCATTACAGTGGATCTGTCTGACGTCGTCACCAAGCGCACTATACTTTCTTCAACTTTCAAGATCTTCGATCCCTTGGGCCTCCTATCCTTGTCCACTATCGTTCCCAAAATTTTAATTCAGACCTTATGGTCTCTCAAATTGGACTGGGATGAGCCCGCTCCAAAGGATATTGTCGATGTCTGGAGACCTTTTGTTGATGGACTTAAATGCCTTTTTTCACTAAATATACCTAGATGGGTATCAATAGAATATCCAGTCTCTGCTGAAATCCACTGTTTTTGCGATGCATCGCAACGCGCCTATGGTGCATGCTTGTACCTTCGCTTTACAAATAAAGAAGTACAAATACATGTCCAACTTTTATGTGCGAAATCTCGCGTTGCCCCAGCATCCAGCCCTATTACAACTCCTCGTTTGGAGCTTTCAGGTGCTCTTCTGGCAGCTGAAATGAGCTCATCTGTGACCAAGGCCTTGCGACGTAAAATATCGCGTCATGTCTATTGGACTGACTCGAGCGTAGTTCTTAGTTGGTTGCGCTGCGGTTCTTCTAACTTGAAAGCATTCGTTGCCAACAGAGTCGCCGCCATTAGAGAGCTGACTGACGCAAATTCATGGCACCACGTTCCTACAGAACACAACCCAGCTGACCTGCTATCCCGTGGCGTGAACCCACAACAGATCGCTGCATGTGATATGTGGTGGTATGGACCTAAGTTTTTATCGTTGCCGGAGTCCGAGTGGCCTTCTATGCAGTCGCAGACTATTATTGAGATGAAGAATTTGCCGGAAGTTAAAGCACATCCAGTTGCTATTTGTGATAATTATCAATCAGTTATTAACTTTAACAAATATTCTAAATTAAAACAATTACAACACATTTTAGCCTATGTACATAGATTTATTAATAACTGTAAAAATTCTAAAACTAAAATTACAGGTTCCTTAACTACCGCCGAGCTCAATAAAACTCTTAATTCATTAGTGTATATTTCCCAATTAGAGGCATTCCCTAAAGAATACGACTTATTATTAAAAGGAAATTCCCTAAGTCCTAAGTCGCACATTTCGGCACTTAATCCATTTTTACATGAAGGAGTGATAAGAGTAGGTGGTCGAATTCAGGCTTCTGAATATAGTTTCGATATGAAGCATCCCATGTTGTTAAGCTCTAAACACCATTTTACTCAACTTTTATTCCAACAAGAACACGTACGGCTTCTACATCTGGGGCCCCAAGCCTTACTGGCTTCTATTAGAACGCGTTTTTGGCCCATTAGTGGAAGAAGTCTGGCTAGACGTACTGTGCATAATTGCACCGTATGTAGGCGTTTTAAGGGTCAGTCTATGAAAAACATAATGGGCAACCTACCTGCTCAAAGACTAATGCCCGACTTTCCTTTTATTACAGTAGGGACTGATTTCGCTGGGCCATTTATGGTCACGGATCGCAAAGGTCGTGGTTGTAAAATTACAAAATGTTATTTGTGTATTTTCATATGTTTTAGGTATAAGTGCATCCATTTGGAGGCTGTTAGTGAGCTGTCCAAGGATGCTTTTATATTAACTTTGAGACGCTTTGTTTCACGGAGAGGGCTACCAAAGCAGATATTCTGCGACAATGGTGGAAACTTTGTAGCTGCTTCAAAGGAACTTAAAGAGTTTTTTGAAGTTAATGCCAAAACTATCGCTAATTTTGCCGCTAACGAAGGCGTTGAATTTTGTTTTTCGCCTGCATACGCTCCTCACTTCAATGGTTTGATGGAGGCCGGTGTAAAGTCAGCCAAATTCCACCTGGCTAGGATATTAGGGACTACGCACCTAACCTATGAGGAATTGTCATCTTTGTTCACACAAATAGAATGTATCCTAAATAGCCGCCCCCTATGTCCATTAAGTTCCTCTCCCACGGACTATTATCCCTTAACTCCGGGCCACTTTTTAATTGGTAGACCACTAAGCTCGCTGCCATCTCCGTGTCTACAATCCGCTAATGCCAATCGTCTCGACAGATTCCAGCGCATCGAGCAGTTTAAGCAACACTTTTGGCGACGCTGGAGCCACGAGTACATTGCGGAGCTGCAGTTGAGGACGAAGTGGCGCACGAAGTCCAAAGAGAGCCTACAAATTGACGACCTAGTCCTCTTGAAAGAGGAAAACGCTCCACCGCTCTATTGGCGTCTCGGACGTGTAAGAAAACTCTTCCCGGGATCTGACGGATTGACACGCGTCGCAGATATAGACACTGCAAGAGGAATTGTGCGGCGCGCCCTAAACAGAATCGTCCTACTACCGAAGCCCGATGAGTTGGAAGATCTTGAAAGCTGTTAAGCTTTCCAGCGCCGGGAGTATGTCGGCGCCGTTACGACAGCACCGACGGTGTTTGCGGGGAGTATGTGAAGTGCGGGGGGTTTCTCACCACCACGCCTAAGACCGGCACTCGCCGATAGCTCGCGACCCGATCGCCACCAAATATTTTGTATTTTTCATTCCTTTTAAATATACAATTTGCCTATCGTGTGAGTCGCCTATTTTATTCATGTTC
Organism: Parnassius mnemosyne; assembly: GCA_963668995.1. Classification (NCBI taxonomy): domain Eukaryota; kingdom Metazoa; phylum Arthropoda; class Insecta; order Lepidoptera; family Papilionidae; genus Parnassius; species Parnassius mnemosyne. The sequence goes on from CAVLGL010000093.1 coordinate 12,579,814, forward strand.
CCTAATTGAACAGACCTTGCCCTGAAGATTGCAAGCATTGTACTAGGCAAGAGGGTAAGGAAGTGGTATCTGTGAGAATGCTCAGGACAGACCAGCTCAGCAATGAGTGGAAGGACAGCCTACAAATGCACAGCAGGAAGATTCGGACATTAAGCTGATTCTGGAATGGATGAAGGCCAGTGCTCCTAAGCCCAAGTGGAACGACGTCTCAGCAATGAGTTCGACCACGAAAAGCTATTGGGCCCAATGGGACAGCTTGCTGATTCAGGATGGAGTCCTGTGCCGTAAAAAATGGTCGGGGAGACAGGTGTCATTTGCAAATGGTTGTCCCTAAGGCTAAAGTGACGGATATTCTACAGCTGTACCATAGTGGTTGTTCAGGAGGCCACCTGGGAATTAAACGAACTCTCCTGAAGATCCGAGAACGGTTTTACTGGGTCCACTGTCGTGACGATGTCGAGGACTGGTGCCGCAAATGTACAAGTTGTGCGGCTGTAAAGGGACCTCAAATTCGTAGTAGAGGCGCATTGAAATTGTACAATGTTGGTGCACCATGGGAGAGGATAGCCATTGACGTTGCGGGGCCGTTTCCAGAAACTGAAAGTGGTAACAAGTATTTCATGGTTGTGATGGATTACTTCACTAAGTGGCCAGAAGTCTTCGCCATTCCAAATCAAGAAGCTTCAACCGTTGCAGATAAACTAGTTCATGAAGTCTTCTGTCGTTTTGGAGTACCTTTAGAGATTCACAGCGATCAAGGAAGGAATTTTGAGTCTCAAATATTCCAGGAAACTTGCCGAGTTATGGGTACTCATAAAACACGAACAACTTCTTACCACCCACAATCTGATGAAATGGTAGAACGATTTAATCAGACATTGGAGAGGTACCTAGCAAAAGTTGTGGAGCAACGGCAACGAGACTGGGACAGGCACATACAACCGTTTTTGTTGTCATATCGAAGCGCTGTTCACGAAAGTACATCAGTGACACCAGCTTTCGTAAACTTTGGGAGAGAATTGCGGCTGCCTGCAGACCTAATCACCGGAATACCACCTGATGCCCCACGCAGTATAACCGATTATGCAAATGACTTGCGGAACAAAATGAATGGCATTTATGAGCACGTCAGACAGACGGGCCAGCAAACGTCTGAGAAGATGAAAACACGGTATGACCGCAAAATGAACAACAAGGGGTTTGATGAAGGTTCACTAGTGTGGTTACACAATCCAGTTCGCAGCAAAGGGAAATCTCCTAAGCTTCAAGCTAAATGGGACGGACCGTACCGGATTGTGACAAGGATCAATGACGTAACCTACCGGATACAGAAAGGTGTCAGAGGTACTCCTAAGATTGTCCATGTGGATCGACTGGCGCGTTATTATGGGGCCAATAATGCTCGGGACGAGCATGTCTTAGGAGGGGGCAGTGTTACGCGCCACTATTAATGTCTTGTACATGGCAACACTAGTAACACTAGCGCCCTCTAGTGTCGAGTAAAAGAAAGTGTTGCGCGCCACTATTAATGTCTTGTACATGGCAACACTAGTTACACTAGCGCCCTCTAGTGTCGAGTAGTAGAACTAGGAGAGTCGAGATCCTTCCAGAAATTTCGGGACCGATATGTACTCGAATATTCTAGATGTCGCTACAGTGGAAGGTTCTGAAAACTGTCTGAGGCCCTATATAAAGCCGGTATGGACCACGACCAAAAGGTATTGAATTGGCGATACAAGAGAATACTTCGAAGCGAAATAACGGCGAACTGTGTTTTATTATTAGTGTGATTTTAGATTGTAATTAGTGTTGTGTAATTAAAGTGGCAATTTTGGTAATTCAATCGGCAGTTTTTAATTGTCTCGAACCCCAAGCACGTAACAATATGTTGATGCGTCACATTGCGTAGTTGCGCCTTATCTTGAGATTCATATCATCATCAGAGCACTTGTTTCACCGTTTCCACTAAAAGCTCACATGCGGTGACATTTAACACAAAATCACACCACGTTTTTCATATCAAAACCCACTTCAAACTTTTTAAACAATAATACAGCCAAGTTCCCGCCTAAACCCCGACTACAATAACTTTATACTTGTCAGAGAATCACAACTACAGAAGATAAAAGCAGGTTATTTTGTTTTAACATTGACACTATGATATTATCTACCATACCGAGAATGTAATCACTAGATCTCTATCCCTATCTCTACCTTAGAGTTTTTTTTTTTATACAACGTGGCCGCTAGAATGGTGACTTTAATGTAACACACGGCTAGGGCTAGTGCTCGTTAATCATATTTATTTAGATTGGATAAAATAACTCGTAAATTGAAAAATAAATTTTCAAACAAAATTTTTAATAAAAAAAAATTGGGATCATCCTTGCAAAATTTTTTTTTATAGAAGAGGGGGCAAACGAGCATGCGGCTCACCTGATGGTAAGTGACTACCGCCACCCATGAACAACCGCAACACCAGGGGAATTGCAGATGCGTTGCCGGCCTTTTAGAAAGGTGTAAGCTCTTTTCTTGAAGGTTCCTAAGTCGTATCGGTCCGGAAATTTCGCTGGTGGTAATTGATTCCACAAGGAAGTTGTGCGAGGGAGAAAACTTCTTCTAAATCGCACAGTGGTGGACCGCCAATCATCTAGATCGTGTGGATGGTAACGCGAGTTTTGTCTCGATGTGCGATGGTGAAATTGAGCGGCTGGAATTAGTCCGAACAATTCCTCAGAGCACTCCCCGTGATAGATGCGATAAAATACGCAAAGAGATGCAACATCTCTACGCAGTGCCAGTGTATCGAGCCGATCAGAAAGAACTCGGTCGTCGACGATTCGAACCGCTCTGCGCTGGATGCGGTCAAGTGGAAGGAGCTGGCACTGGTTGCCCCGGCCCAGAGATGAGAACAGTATTCCATGTGGGGCCGAACTTGCGCTTTGTAAAGTTGCAAGCGATGTGCCGGCATGAAATACTATCTCGCTCTGCTGAGCACGCCAAGCTTTTTAGAGGCCAATTTGGCCTTCCCTTCCAAGTGACCACGAAACTGCACACTATTCGATATGTCGACGCCAAGGATTCCGATACTAGCTGAGGCAGCAAGGGGAGTGCCTTGAAACTAAGAATATACGACAAAGGGGTTCTTTTTAGCGGTAAACGCGCAAACTTGTGTCTTCTGGGGATTGAACTGGACTAGATTTAGTCGGCCTAATTCAAAAATTCATTCATGCAATTACTTACCTAGCTGGCTTACGTTAACTCGGAGCGGCAACGCGTCGCATCACGCGCTGGCAACTACGCAACACGTCTTGTACCTACTCGTGATCCGATGGTCCGATTCTTTGACGGCTTATTATCAAAGAAACTGAGTGGCGCCGGAGAGTACCTACAGCGGAGGTGCTTAGTAAAACATTTATCATATCACCCTGACTTGTTACTATTACTTATAACTGTCATCACTAATCACTGGTTTTATTTGTCTTTATTTTAAATTTTCCTATCTTTAATGAGTCCACCGTGTTGTCGGATACAAAGACCTAAACGGCATTTCAAGTTTTCCCGCACATTTGAAAATAAATTGTCATTTCCCTCGATTTCTCAAACGCATTTATTATTCGATGGCGTTTTCGTTAGATGGCGCGCCATCTAATTGGTACCACATTCGTTGGTATCGATGGACGTTTAGGTTTTTGTGTAATCTGACACCGCATCATTTAGTAGATTAACAAACCATTCTCAGTTCAAAGCCCCATCAATGAATACGGGTCCGATGATGCTGACACCGTGAATAGCTGGCCAAACATTTACCGAAAATCTGTACTCATGGGCTGACTCCCACCAAACGCGCGGATTTTGCTTTTTAGGTGGCCAATCGTGCAAATTGTGCTGGTTCCACATTCCGTTTCTGGTGAACGTGCTTTCGTCAGTCCAACAAATTTGGGAAAGAAAGTCACTATCCTCTTCAATTTTACTCAGTAACCACTGACAATAATTCACTCTTATTAATTTATCAAACGATAGCAAAATATGTACTTTTCCAAACTTGGATGGGTGCCACTATTCACGCTTTAATATCCTATGAACGGTTCTGTAATGGACTTCAAAATACCTTGCGCTCTGGCGGAGTCTAATTTTGGGTTGGTCTTCGAAATATTGTATCACATTTTCAGTTAACTGGATTGGGTTTTGTTGTGTAGGTGGTGGATCAGGGCGTTGAGACCTAGGATTAGGTCTATAGGACTGGCCGGTTTTCGCGGATGCGCTGAAGAGCTCCTACAACAGTGCGAGGATGAGTAGGGCATTGTCTTGAATTGCCATATCTCTCGCGATATGTTCTTATCTTAAGGGCGGCATTTTGACGACATTCTCCGTAAATTAGGATCATGTCCGCATATTCAGCTGCTGTGTTGTTCGGATGTGTATTTGCCATTACGATCACAAGTTTACACAAGCACTAATAATCCAAATAAAAGAGTCCGTATCGCAAGAGATGTAATAAGAATGTAGACAGAGGATATAGTATATGCAGCTATATTATGATTGCAGCACGAATGGGTCGGCTCGACCGGGGAAGGACCACGCTCTCACAGAAAACCAGCGTAAAATAGCAGCTTAACGCTGCTGTGTTTCGTATGGTGAGTGTAGAGAACCGGAGACCCTTTTTACTGGCAAAAAGGCATTCCATCTTAGTCCTCACGGGTGACAACGCATCTGCTTTTTGATATGTAGATGTCTATGGGTCACAGTAACCACTTACCATCAGGTGGACTGTGTGCTCGTTTGTCATGTCGATGGTTAATATAGTGCATAGTGCCATATTATAGCGCGCTATTTTTCCATAGCGCACAGCGCGTGCTATGTAAGTAAACGCTATGGCGCTCGGTATGGTAGCTATCGGGCGATCGGTCGCGGCGTCGTCAAGCGCGGTAGCTAGCTCTAGCAGATAATCACCCTTCCTGGCGTTCACGTTGTTGTGATCGGACGTGTTACGTAAAGCAGCACGTTATTAATAGCGCGCGACCTAGTTTTGTGTTAGACGTTGGTTAGTTAGTGTGTTTTTGAAATAAATAATAGGTTAGAAGACTGTATGAAAACAAACTACGTACCTATGATGAGACGCAATTATTTTCTATGATACGCCTATAATTGATTTATAATATACATTATAATATATTTATTTTATTTGAGACTAAAATGCGACGTATTAATAGATCATATTATTATATTTTAGTGATTTTTCTGGCGTATTACATGATGTAACATGCTACGAGATTTCGCGTGCTGCAACCTTCAAGACTATACACACCTGCCGGCAACCCACACGTTTTCTTATAAATAACGCGCTATAGCATAGCGTATTTAATAGCGTGCTAAAAATTTATAGTTTATATTATAGTCTGTAGCATGCTATACATTGATAGTCGTTTTGAACAACTCTAGCTGGATTGACGCATGCGTGTTTATTGGTTTACTAATATTGCTACAGATTTATTAATCTGTTAACGTGATTGTTGATGAACGGACGATTCAGTTAGAATCTACTAGTTAGTCTGTGAAGTGTGAACGGCGTAGATAGAGGATATGTCTATGGTGAACGGACGTTGATGTTTGATACACGTACGGGTGCGCACGGTTTGAATTGTAGTTTCTTTGTATTGTCGTGGTGTATTTTTTATTTTTCTAATAATCATGAAGAAAGGCTATAAAGTTACAGATGTTAAAAGAGAAAAGAAAATAGGTATAGCTGCAGAAAACCTGGAAGAGTTAATAGAGAAATCACTCAAAAAGTTAGGTGTAAGTAAATATTTATGTCCGATTATTATGTTCTTATCTAATTTCAGGTTACATTATACAAGTTTTTCTCATATCTTCTCCAAAATAGCGCGGTTTTTGATATTTCTGATAAAAATAGGTCAAGGACAGATTCCCTTGACCTAATTACAAAACCTTGACCTAATTCAATTTGACGGTTTTCAGTTCAATGCCAGCTGCGCAGATTGTAGGCTTTTTGTGGCTGAAGACGGGACACAGGTGGATGATGATGACTATCTAGCTACTTTACCTCCTCAGACCTTATTCATTTTGTTAACTGACAAACAAAAAATGGTAACTGGTATGTTTTTTTTATATTAACAGGATATATTAAACATAAAATTCGCCAAAGACAGTTTAAGTGGTTTTCTCTTAGTACATCTGAACCCAAAGTAATTATAATTATATAATTAATAACTCTTTAAAAATTCTATATGAATAAACATATTTGATTTAATAAAATACTTTTATAGGCTGAATGTAATGCTTAACTTAGCATAAGGTAAAGCCATGCTGCAGCTATATTAATTGTATAGTTGTAGCATGAATGGGTCGGCTCGACCTGGAAAGGATCACACTCTCACAGAATACCAGCTTAAAGCTGCTGTGTTTCGTATGGTGAGTGTAGAGAACCAGAGACCTTTTTTACAGGACAGGAGGCATTCTGAGTCCTCACGGCTGACAATGGATCTGCATTTTCAATTGGCATCTATTATAGATAGATGTCTACAGTAATCACTTACCATCAGGTGGTCTTATCCCATAAAAAAAAGACTAGGAATATTAATATTTATACTGACAAAAAGTTTACAACATTTCTTGCATTCATTTCTTATAAATTTTTTTTGCACAAAATTATATTATTTAATAGCCTTAAAGTAGTAGTAAAAGTAAAAAACAATTGTAATTTCTTAATAATCTTTTAGATTTCGACTTCTACTATAATTTAATTAGATCATCAAAAAAAGATTACATTAATGCTGGTGTTGCTGCAAATGAATTCCTAAATACCAATATAAAGGATAAGTTCAAAGTGTTCCAAAAGTATATAGCAGCTGCTGATGATGCTAAAACTATGCTTAGTGAGAGGACACAGGATCCAGCGTGGTTTGAAGGTGAGACTAGGGAGTAAGAATGAGCTTTCTGCATGAATTTACCAGATGTAGAAATATAGAACTGATTAATCTAGTACCTACAATGTAAACATTATCTCAATCCGACTAAAAATGATGAAGTTACTGCGATTTTATTGCAGCAGATCCTACAAACTCATTTGAAATAGCGCATGCTACTATTTTGACATCATTATTCACTTTTTTTTGGGTTTGTATTAAAAAATAGTTCAATTTTTATTTATTTTTAATAATCTAAAAATTTCATACAAAATTCATTTAGTAAGTAGGTATTCATTTAGTAAAAAATAAGTATCATACTGATAATAATGTAAAATGAAAGCTACACTTATGTACCTACTTAATAATATATTCTTACCTGTTTGTTTTGTCTCCATGTACAGTGGACCCCCGGTAATCCGAAAAACAATTTGCAGGGCAGTGTCAGACTATAGAATTTGTTGGATTATAGAGTACTGCCTAAGACCCCTATAGTCCGGAATTTTTTATAAAAGAATACCTTGTAATCCTACAAATTCTAGATCCAATGATAAGATTCTATATGTTATATATATGTATTCTGAAGTACAAATTATACTTCAGGGAGCTTATTTTTTTATTATAAAATTAATGTCAATAATGCTATAGAGCTTACAAAAAATATGCAATAACTTTACATTAGGAAATAATTGTTTACAAACAAATGTACATTCTAAAATAATCAAAAATTATGAATCAATCAATTTAAGAAGCATGAAAATATTCATCAATTGCACGTCGAGCACAATAGTGGTGGTGCGTACAAGTTATAACTTGTTCAATCATGCATTTGGGAAGATTGTCAAAAAAATATCTAATAATAAATAATAGACCATGTCGGATTACAGGGGGTGCTGGTTTTAGACAGGGGCAGGATTACCGGGGGCCACTGTATTTCTGCACTCGAATAATTAGCATCATTTCTGTAAAATTAGTCCACCATAAAACCATCACCCTTTGGAAGATTGTCAGATTGAGCTTTGACAAATCTGGATTCCATATTATTTTAAAATTACCTTAATAATATAAATAACCTTACAAAATACATTTAATTTCAAAATAGGTAGGTAGTTTACAACCGCAAACAGTGAATTTTATTGCAATTGAATGCGGTAAGAATGAGTGTTCAGTTCAATGCGAGCAGAGAGTGAATGATGATGTTATTGCTCGTGGCGGGCGCCGAGTTTTAAATGAAGCGTTTAGAAAACTTGTAATAATTTCATAATCTCTGGACCGATTTGTGTTATTTAAAAACTATGATCATCTACAAAGCATAATACACGTAACTAAATAGGTTAAAGTCCAGAATTCTATTATGTGCAGAAAACTCATTACTGCTTACTTTTTTATGATATTTAGTTTAGATTTGAATTTTTATATGTATAGGAGTAAGCGAAATGTGTTTTTCAATCACTAAACATGTGGGGTTTAAACAAAGTTATTGGTGCTTAATTTTTTTTAAACATACATATATTCAGTATTACTAAGGTAACACTCCCTAATATTGGAACCTATATCCAGCTTAGTACTTTTACATGCCGATAAGAAAACGAAATAAATTTGAATTGATAAAGAAACATATTATATTAACTTAACTTTCAAATATGTACAAGATAGAATATATGGTAGCAATGGATATAAACCGAATTTCTAAGCAATAACATGACAAAAATGTAAACTAGGTAATAAAAATAATTATTATTTTCAAAACCTAAATAATTTTCATATTTTTAATATAATGAATGTCCACAATAATGTGTAATAATAATAATTAATGGCGATTTTGTCAGCCACTTCCATAGTAAGGCAGTGGCAGAGGCACAAGTAACTGACTACGCCTACCTAAGAATGTTTGATGAGTCACATGTTTTTATGTTCACAGCTTGGCGATGTGGACTCATTGAGCATTCTTTTAGCCGTTTTGTTCTCTCTTGCCAGGTCATTGCGGCTCGTAAGATTCCTTGCAGGAATCTTGTACCCGCAGTCGTGCTTTCTGTTTTCGCTGCTTCTGCACGACTGCTAGGATCTGTACCTACTATCCGCCACGACCTTAGCCTGACCTACGGCTTTGGTCTTCTGTAGAAAAGAAGCCATTACAGCCCTAATTTTCCGGGCCTTCTCGCGCTGCTTTATGTTCTTCTTACTGTCCTCGCCTGGACCGTCGAATCAGCTATTCTCCTTTTTAGGTTCCTTTCCTTTTACGGCTCAACATTTCCAGGCAGCAGTGAAGAAGTCATCAGAGATTTTGGGTTCCGCAGGAGTTTTATAGTTTATGGTTCGCTACATAATTCCAGTTGCCAGCTTGCTAGTACCCGGGGTATGTCTCAGGTTTGCTAATGGCTGGGCCGCTGGTTTCCTGGTGTTTAGATATAACTTTTTTGTTTTATTGGAGCGGCCAATGCTCCATGTGATAGTTTGGAGCTATTTAATATATACCCCAGAGGTTCGGAAATTTGATAGCCCGACCTAGACTTCAGTTCGTTTCGTTTGTGGCGCGACTACAGCGCCGCCACAAGACAGTAGACATTAAATACTAATCTTATTTATCAATGTCAGTATTTCACCTGACTTACAAATATTACGTTTTGGCTCTTTTTTTTTCAGACTAAAATTAATTTAGTTTGAATGATAAAACGACGAAATTTGTATAATGATTTCTTATATTTACGCGAACACTACACATTTTTAAATAAAACTAATTATAAAAAATAAAATCCGTAAAATTAGTTTTATTTAGAAATTTGTATAGTTCATTGACAATATTTTTGTATATAACCTATAACCTGTTAGCTATCGTAAACTTTCTCATTACAGGTTTAGAGCTATCTGAAAAGACAAAGGAGCAATCAATGTGCAAGAGAGTCAAAGAGAGAATGAGAGGATATTACTATAAAACTAAAACTGCACTACAAACTTCAGACCTGTATGTTCAGTCCAAAAACGGACATGGTAAGAAATTGATAGACCAGTTCCTATTAGACCTTCGAAAGATTCTCGAATCCAAGAAGTATAATGAGAGTTACTTTAATAGGAAAGCAAATAAAGACCAGCGTTTGTGTGCTGATAATGGTCTGTTTGAATGTGGCGGCCTGTGGAACAATACTAAATGTAACTATAATGGAGAACATTTTATAAATCCATACAGGAGTCGTGAAGAAAGAATTATATTTCAGACCTGGAACTTAGACCATAAAATTGAGTTATCTCGTTCAATTATACCCAGCATAGTAGAAGCTATTAAAGGGTTATACAATGGGAGTTTTAAATGTGTTTCATGCGAAAAAGATCATAAAGATGGAGGTGTTGAAACGGATAGATATTATTTACAAATATTTACGCGCGAAAATTTAAAATTAGTTCACATTGTATGCCATTACAAAGGGAAACATAATGCACAGTCGGGTATATATACTGTGTGCAAGTCGTGCTTTGGGCAACAAATTATAGACTATAAATAAGAAATGATATAATAACGAGTTTGGTTTTTATTACAATATTTGTTATATTCTTCATATACAGATACATGTATATGTATTTTCTTCTATTTCTCTAATACTCTTTTAAAATCTGTGATAAAAAGTGTAAGTATATAAGTTTAATATTTTTGACTTAATTATTGTTGTGTAGTGGGAGTATCAAGGAAATATGATTTAAAATATTTATTAATATAATATCAATGTATGAGCTTAGTATGAAATCATGGGAACTTTAACGTCAAAGAGTACCTATATATTGTGTGTTATAGTAATTTAATTCCAATTATATTTATCTTTGGTTTTAATTATGATGTTATAGTTATAGTTAAAGTATTCCATGTTATAAAAATAAAATTTACTAATTTTTTATAAATAATGAAGTACATAGTAATATTACAACATTACATAAATATATACTATGTTGATCTTTTTGACACAAGGCTGCAATCGTTATTATTTAATTTTCAATGATCTGGAGAAAAATGCATACAAATATGTTTAATTCACAAATATGTGCCAGATAACTATTTTTTCTATATTAGTACTTTATGTAACTGATATATATAATTTTATAAATAAGATATTATGTATTAAAATAACATTTAAATATAACAGGTAGCCTTTTAAAGTAGTGATTTAATAACTTTAAATTAGAATAGAAAAATTTATATTCCTTAATTACATTTCCAAAACCTGTCGTAATTAAGTCCCTCTGCTATATTGTCTTTCGATAAGATTTTGAACAACATTTTGGTAAATCAACATTGATGACACCCTGGGAATGAGGCCATTGTGCGTTGCTACATCATGGTGGTTTCTACTTTCTAACCCCTTCTCGTGTCTCTTGTCAATTCAATCACTCAATTCAGACTTACCGGAATCATTTTTTTTACTGTTAAGCACATGCAATGTATAAGCACCACATGTATCACTCTCTTTTTGTTCGCGTTCAATTAAATATTAAGGCGAGCACTTATTGTTTGACCTACCCTGTCTGTATGGCCTCACTCTTACACAACACTAACGCAAAATATTTTTTATAAAATGTGGGTCACAAACAAGTACCCAGTTCACCATCACCACCATCTGTTCTACACTAAGAATTAAAATGTAGATGCGGTGTCACCCGTAAGGGCGAAGATGAATGAAGAAGGATGCTTTCTTTCCAGTAAAAAGGATCCTAAAAAGGATTAACCTACAATTTTACGCTTTTTTTATTTTTTATTTATTCTTATCAAATGACAGTATGGTGGACTAGAATAAGAAAAATGTGGGTTTTAAAATGTATATTTACTTGTTAGCGTTAAGTGAACTATTAAAAGAAATTTATTTTTATACTATGTTGAGAGAATTAATGTTCCAGTATCCTAAAATAATAAAGGGTTGTGTAATATTAGTTTGTATTTATTAGTTTAAATTTAAAAACTTGAGCAGATAATGGGAAAAGGATAAATGAAAATTAAGTATAAAATTTCTTAATCTCTTTTCAAAAACAGGGTCATAGATAGCCATATACAATTATATAAATTTTCATTTTGTATTATGTTTTTCTATAGTATCATGACTAATCAGAATCTATTTATTTTTCAAATTATTTTTTAAATTATTAATTTATTAAATATGTATGTGGTTGTAACCTTTTACGAACTACTTAAAAACTCCACGGACTTTTTGTAAAAATCTTTTAATACAAATATTTCAAAACTTTGTTTAAAATGTATAAGTTCTAGGTTAAATAGCTTTACTTACGCCAGAACAAAATATAACCATTGTCATAAAATTGAAATATTTTATATTTAGGTAATTCTTGTAATCCGTAATTTTATTTTTCTATATAATTTATCTTTATGTATGTAGATTTCTATTTTGACAATATAGCTAATGTGAATCAAAATAATAATATTTAATAATCGAAAATAAATATTATATAATACTTGCAATGAGTTGTGGGTTATAGAACTTAATTGTTGATTGCAAGTATACACTACACAATACAACTATTCTAATTTTTACTGAGCAATATGAAAATATAATCCTGGCAATGAACTGATCATTTTGCATTAAAGAAAAAGGAGGAACAATATGAGCCTCATTATTTTTCTATAAATTCTATTTTTCTATCTTTGTTGTAACTATGATCCTAGTATGGCCATAAGTTTTGGTACAAAATAATTACCTTAGCCGCGAATTTATGGATTTACGGGCTATCTCCATGAAGAAATAAGCCACTGCTAGCTCTAAAGATTTCTTGAAGGACTCAATGTCGGAATGACGTTCAGAGCAGAAAATAGTTTAAAGGTTTCATATCTGGACTGGACAATTTTTGAAAAATGTGAATGCTAGAGGTATCACTGGAGGCCAAGAAGTGGACCTAATCCAGCCTCTACGTAGACTTGCGCAACTACAATATAACTCGTGTTGAAGAAGTGATTGAGCGGAACCAAGGCTCCCAGCCTTAACCCGAGATCTGCCTGTCACAAAGAGCGAACTGTCGTAGTTTAAGATCGACAGTGGTAGCATCATATCTGGGCCACCTGAAATTTTGAGCGAGATTGTATTTTATGATTCTACGAACAGCTGTGACGTTGTTGTCGGTGCCGCACGCAAGTTTGTGTAACAACCAATGAGCAAGTCTCATCCGACTAATTCTGCTGATATCCCGAACATCAGCTCGAACGCATTAGAGAAGATTAGAGAATAACTATTCAGCACCTTAAAAACGTTAAGGCCTCAAATGAGGATGGAATTACGGCTAAGAGTTTGGAAGAGGGTGGAAAACCGGTCTTAAATCTTTCAGAAACTATTCAATTCCGTCCTTCATGATAACAGTACTCCGAAGTCGTGGAGCGGAAGTACGGCAGTCTTGTTCTAAGAAGGTTTTATCGAGGAACAAGCAAACGATTTTTCCGACTTCCAGCCTCTCGAACAAGTCTGTTTCCGAAAAGGCTTTAGTACCATGGACCACATACAAACCCTTCGGCCAATTGTACAGAAGATCTAAGAGTACCATCTGCATCTTTATCTTGCGTATGTAGACTTAGACTATAAGAAAGCCTGTGATTCCGTTTAACTTAGGGAGGCGCTATAGTCCCTTCAGCGGTGCCAGGTTGTTTTTACAGTAGGGCCACGATGCCTATCTTAGTACAAAACCAGAGTACGAAACTTATCCAACTGTAGAGAGGTGTAAGATGTAAGGAAGACAGTTTTCAAGCTACTGGACTGAAAAGGATGGATTATCATCTGTGGTGAGCATCACTTACCTTCAATTTGCTGACGATTTAGTCATTATGACAGCATCGCTAGAGGACTTTAACACTATATGGAGTGACGACTTGGTTAGATATCATAAAGAACAATCCCTTGATAAATTTTGGCCGTCTTTATTGCTTTTTCACAAAAAAGAAATTTAGTAACGCCTTGGTAAGACGATAGCCTTCACCAAACCCTCATTTATGTGGGATGATGACCACGTTGAACTTTTTCAACGAGATACGAGGCTTCATTATAGCTGTGAGCATATACTCAATGTTTGTTGTAGTAAAAAAAATCATCTGTACAGAACACATTTGTGTCTTCTACCAGCTAATAAGGACAGCAAGCGTTTCAATCAGTTAACTCTCAAAACCAGCAGGGACTGAGAGGATATCCTTTATATCGACACTTCAGGTCTTGAGAAATGGCAGGCAATTAATCGAAGTTTCTTAAATACTATTTAAATTGTAACATTATTTATGGCCAGACTAGTTATAGGTATTATACTTACAAATATAATAAACTATTAGCAGAGATATAATGCGACAAAGTTATATAGTAATAGTTAAATGTTAGTGATTATGAATAATTAACAATATTATTGTGTAGGGTTAAGGATATTGTGATATCATACATAATAATCAGGTAAGAAATCAGTGCTGGTGGCTTGTCATTTATTATAAAACAGAACAGGTTATAAAAAAAACTTTATTTTTTTATTTGATTAAATATAAACTACAACATATTAGCCAACTAAACAGTATAATTTTCTCACATTCATTATCAAAGGCATATACTATTGTACAATATGTAAAAAAACCTGTCCTATTTGTGATGGTTCATTTATGGTGCTTGTTTGCTAAGATATCTTGATATGATTCTGTTCAAGTAATACTTTTCAGAGTTGATATAAAAGATACCTTGCAAAAAATTAAATAAAACTAAATCTTGATTACAAACATCCAGCGTCGATTAACATTATTCCTCCACACGTTCAAAGTTAAGATTTAAAATAAAATAAACTGAATTTTTACAGGTATTGTTAACCGATTCGTTGCGGCACCGATTTTTGACAACTTTTAGCTGTGGCGGCGAACAAATATGCCGCCACAGAAGTTGATGACACGCCTATTGTGCCATCAGCCATGTGTAAAAATAATTTTCTTTTTTATGCTTTTTTTCAGTTGTTTAGACCTAATTAAGTTTAGTTGACATCAAACATCAGTTACAAACGGAAGAATGTTTGTTTTTTGTAACTACGTGTTTTCTTTAAAATTGGGAGTAAGTGACTTTTTATATGCAGAAATTACAAACTGTACTATTTTTTGTTTTATAAAAAAAAATCATTTATATAAGTAGGTACAGCTAAATCACCCTGGAAAACCTTGGTTTTTATTAAATTAAATTTTCACCTAATAATAACATTTGTAAATGTCAAACAATCAAGAACCTTAATTTGGAAAAAATTAAGGTTTATGATTCATTGATATTTTTAAAAATGTTAAATATTATATAAATGTAAAAAGTAAAGTCGATCTGAAAACGTCTACTTAGTAAGAATAGCAATAGTATAATAATAATAGCAGAATAAGTGTTTTCAAAAGAAAACAAACGCCAGCGCTATACGGCGGCGGATTGACAAAAGACTATTTATTAGCGAACTTTTTTATGCATGAACGGTTTCGAACAGTTTCAAACAAAAATAAACCTTATACCATATCACAAGAGCACATGGTACTTTGTAGGTCTATTCGGCCATATGATAGTCATAAAACGACAGTTCAACCATTTTAAGCAAAACTAAACGATAAGACAAACGCATTGTTTTTTTTTAACAGGTGACTTGTTTTCCAGAAATTTATTTACAACTTGAGTTTGTGAGCGATCGCAATGAGTGCTATTATTTGTTACTTATTAGACTATTTTTCCACAACATGATTTAAAACCCACAAAGTAAAAAGAGTACCATGTACAATTTAAAAAAAATGTCAACCCCTAAAAATTTCAAATTGTCGAAATATCCAGAAACGAAGCTGTAGGCATGAACTACTTGCAAAATAATGAATATTTTGTTCTGGATAAATTTTCCAAAAACGCAATTTGAGTGAGTTATAACGCTTTTTAAAAAGACACGACTCATACGCCACACACAAAAGTAATAGATGCCACGCCTGGCGTGCCATCAGCACAGAACCGGTTAAGAGAAAAAAAAAACGAATATGTAGATATCACAATAACATTCAATTCAATTAACAATGAGTAATAATTGTAACGGTAGATGCTTCCATTAAAGCTTTATAGTTGTTTGCATGTAGAAGAAGTGTTAGTATTTTCAGTAGGAAGTTTGAAATATTTTGATGATCTGAATATACAGTATTATTACTACCCGTTCCAAAATGTAATAGTTTATTGTATAGTTGATGTGTATTGTAATGTAGGCAAAGAAATTGTATTACGTAGATGATATTAAATAATGATTATTGAACTAAAAAATAGTATTTCAATACTGCTTTTATTTCCCTTGTGCAATTGTAACACCTAATGCAGATGTCCGACAATAACACACATATCTGAAAATCTAATAGATACTAATGGGAGCGAAGACCGACAGATTCCCTTCGTTCTGAGGAAACACTTAAATCAATGGATCTAAGTGTTTCCTAAACCGAATAAAGTGGAAAAAAAAGTTCATCGCAAACAACGTATTTTAGTTGTTCAGGCCATGAATATAAAATAAACACTAATACTATCTATACTTTAAAATTATCAAAAAACAAGTGGCAAAATTAAAAATTTTGTACAACTGAGCAACCGACTTCAATTTACATAAAATGAGAACATGATCAATCTAGTCGCAGTCAATTGAATATACATTATTAAGGATAATTAAAAAACTATTAGTCAGATCTTGATCAAATTTATATGGGACCACATGAGAAGCACCAGCTTGCAAATAATTAAATAATCATTAAAAAAAAATCAAAAATCTTTATTACATTAACTTAAGTCTAAAAATACGTTTGCTATGATTGGAGATTCCTTTTAAGCTAAATAAATTGCTTGTCCTGGTAAACTCCGCTCTTCCAAAATCAATTTTACAACATACATTTAGACTACTATATTAATTAACTGAGAGACTACATACTAATAATTTAAATAAGGTATGCATGCAATTATTACTCTTGTGTGATTGAATAGGAAAATGTATGTATGTGTGTGCGTGTGTGGGAGGGAGGGGGTTCATATATTATGTGCGGATGTAATTCTATGTTTGAAACCTACTCATGCCTTCTACTTCCTCATAAGTAAGTGGCTTAAGCCAATTTAAGACCAGATCCTTGCATTCAAAAGTTGTTTTGGTATAGATGTTAAGTGCTTTGTTGACCTTATTATATAGTTGGCATGACAGGTTTGCGTATTATCTAGCAAAAAATGTTTTACATGTTTGCATTTTAGCCACAGACAATCCTTTTTTGCTAGGTATAGAAGTGTCAAGTAGGAGAGATTTGTGTTTTTTAACAACAGTATTCAGGATATATAATTTACGTAGTGACAACAAATCTGCTACGGCATAGAGGGCATGAGTGCGAAACCTACGTTTTTTAAAGAACATGACCTTCAAAAGTGCGCGCTGCTCACGTTCAGCTGCTAAAAATTTTATTTTTGACGCACCACCCTTTACAGGAATGCAGTAAGTCATGATAGACTGCGCCAAGGCAACATATATGCATTTTAATAGGTCTTTTTTCGCAGAATGTAGCAATATTTTAAAATTCCAGATGAATTTTTTGGTGCAACTTGTAATTAGGTCAATGTGGGCGTGCTATGAAAGTCTGTCATCAATCATTACTCCCAAATATTTTGTGGAGTTCACTTTGGCAATCATCGGATAGTTGCAGCTTGAAGCATTTGGAAGACCGCAATCATGTATAGTGAGTGAGTTTGTGTTGTTACTAAAATATTACTTTTTTATATTTATAAAAGAGATATGTCCTGTATCGTGAAAACGTTATTTGTAAGCTATACAGCAGTGGCGCAGGCAAATGCTTAGCTAATGCACTACCAAAGCTAAATTGGCATATTGGCTGTTCACATCGTTTAAAATTTTATGGTGAATGTTTTTTTTTTCTATAATTCACTTTGTGCGTAATACAATACACTAAGGAATTACAAATAAAGTGCAAAATATGCCATTCAATAACATGTCGAATAGACGATGAATTGTTTTAAGATTTTTACGTGCATCAGCTGCGTATTTGTAAGTCATTTAAAAAATCATAGTGCAAAGCTTATTGATGTAAATGAGGAATAATGTGGGCCCAAGAACTGAGTCCCGTGGTACACCAAAAGTTAAGGCAGCATTGCTGCTCACAAAACTACCCACCCTAACCTTCTGCCTCCTGCCACTCAGATAACTTTTAATAAATATTAATGGAGTGCCTCTAACACCAACTTTTTCTAGTTTACGCACGAGAATGGGAATAGAGACTGTGTCAAAGGGCTTCTTCAGGTCTAAGAATTTGCCTCCACTGTCCAACTGATTAGTTATGAGTGATGTTAGGGATAAAATAGCATCCTGGGTAGATTTTCCTGATTGGAAGCCGTATTGTGATTCTGCGCATATGTTGTATTTTTTTTAGGTAGGTTAACAGTCTTTTATTGATAAGCTTCTCTAGTATTTTGGACAATGAAAGAAGCACCGTGATAGGCCTGTAATTATTAACATTCTCCCTATTCCCACCATTGTGCAACGGGGTAACAATAGCTCGTTTCAATAAGCTTGGGAAGACACCTTTCCTAAAGCAGCAGTTGGCTAGGTGGCAGATGACTGGGACAAGTATATACCGAGCTAGTTTCAAAAAACTAGCTGGAACATGGTCACAACCAGGAGCACTGTTTGATTTCAGACTCATTATAATGTCATTTACCTCTTGGTGATCTGTTCCCAATAGGCAAAAGTTGTGAGTTAGGTCTTATCATCATCATTCATATCATTAAAATCGGTTAACTCAGAAAAAGTTCTGAGGTACTCGTAACACACATAAAAAATACAGTAGAATTGAGTACCTCCTCCTTTTTTGAAGTCTGTTAAAAAAAGACTGATCACGTTCATTCAAATAAATTCATTCTTGTTCAATTTGGATTTAAGTTTCACCGCAGAAGAAACTGATCAATTAATGAAGGGGAATGTATTTAATGATCTAATCACTTTTTAAGGAGTGGAGCCAAGCTGCAGCTATATTATGGTTGTATCGCTAAAGGGTTGCTCGACCGAGGTAGGACCACGCTCATACAGAATACCAGCGTGAAATAGCAGCTTAATATTTGATTAGCTTAATGCTGTTTCGTATGGTGATCAGAAACCCTTTTACCGGAAACGAGGCATTCCAACTTAGTTTTCAGGCGTTACAACGCATCTGCATTTTGATAAATGTAGATGTGTATGGGACACAGCATCTACTTGCCATCTGATGCTCGTTTGTCACCCCTTATTCTATTTTGTTGATATTGAAAGTGTCATAAGCAGATTGTCCTAGAATCTTCTAGAACGTTTTATAATCATGGATATAAAAAGCAAAATTATTTATCGATTCCCTAAGTGCCCCAATTTACACGCTTTTTTCACTATAGTTCTATTAACAGATATTTCGGATTTCTGTACTAAGTATTCGGCGGTACCGAGTTGAAGGCCTATATACCTAGTCAGGTCATAAATTTTGTCACATGTTTAATATAAAATAATTGAAACAAGTTAATTCATTATGTAACCATTTATATACCAAAATGAACTTAACAAAACATAGATTCTTATGACACTACAGTTAATTCAAAATGACCTCCGTGATTTTGAATACAGGCCTTCAATCTGCGCGGCCAGTCGTCTATCGCAGCACGAACAAGGTCCATGTCAATATCGGCGGCTGCCTTAATCAAGGATGTCTTGAGTGACTCCAAATTGGGATGACGCTTTGAGCACGCCTTTTCCTCCAAGTGTTGCCATATCTTGTAATCTAACGGATTCAAATCTGGACTGGAGGAGGGCCAGTCTTCGTGCCGGATGAAGTCGATTTCACGCGCCGCCAGCCAGTCTTGTGTGCTCTTCGCTCTATGAGCTGGCGCCGAATCTTGTTGGAATATCCAGTACCTGTTATTGAACATGGTATGAGAAACAGGTTCCACAAGGTTCGTCAGGACTGTATTTTGATACACAACTGCATTCGTTTTTACACCTTTCTCACAAAAATGTACCTCTGTTAAGCCCCAATAAGAAACTCCCAACCATACCATGAGCGAGGATGGAAAATGACCTCGTTGGACACGCGGAATACGGTTGCTCGCTTCTTCACTACTGTGTGCGTACACCTTATCATTTTGTTTGTTGTAGCTCTCTTCTACGGTAAAAATCTTTTCATCCGAAAAAGGAATTTCCCGATATTTTTTTCCCGCGTACCGCTTCAACAAAGCGCGGCATCTCTTCAGTCTCAGGTCCATTAGACGAGCATTCAAACGATGTCCTGTTTTTCTTCGATATGCCCGAAGCCCTGTCTTCATTTAACACCCTTTTCACCGTGGTTCTGCTTAACCCCATCTGAAGGGCCAACAGTTTCTGCATACGTTTGGGATTTCTTTGAATTCGCTCCCTCACAGCTTTTATCACTGCTGGAGTCCTAACAGACCGAGGGCGACCACTTCTTGACCTATCATCTACACTAGAGTCTTCGTTGTATCGTTTGATGGTACGATAAACGAATCTATTGGTTATATTCAAATTTTTCAGTATGTCAAAAATTTGAATTGGCGCGTAACCGCAACGATGCAACGCAATAACTGCAACACGGTCTTCTTTAAGCGTCCACTCCATATTTTAAAATGAGTAAAATTCTAAAAAGTATACAGTTTTATTTTCATGAACAATTCGAAATTCGAATTCAATAAACTTTTTTGTGTCGAGCATTCTAAAAGAAAAGTTTTTACTGTGTGGCAATACTTATGACCTGACTAGGTATATCTCGTATCTAATGTAGGTATTATTTGAAAAATATCTTGACTGTAGGCACAATCTTTTAATAAGTAGGTACATTATAGGATATGTCATAAAGATATTATAGCATCTGATATATGGCTTACGCCACTCGTAAAACACGCAAACCTACGAAGGGGAGTATTATCAAAAGTGGCACAGCGATCGTCAATCCACCAGCCAAGCGAAAGAGCAATGGCAGACTTTCATACATAAAATTAGTTGAGAAGAAATGGTAGCGTCTATATACCAAAAAGATCTTAAAATGTTAAGCGTCAGTCCCTTAATAACTCTGTCAAAGAATTTTGTACTGAGAAGGCGTCAAAAAAAGATATTTACATTTGAACCTTTTTAGATTATGTCCTATGTCACTTGGAAAGAGTCATTCTTCCAGTGGTTGTTTGATGTTAGCTTAATAAATAATACATAATTGAGAGTTTTTAGGTTATTGTATCTCTATTATATATTTGAATACTATGAATATATTTCTGGCATGGCTCCAGGGCTTTTGTATCATAGTGACATTCTCAGAAGGGCTAGAACCCAGAGCCGTAAAGCCAGTAAAAAAACTGACATTTTATTTTAGCTAGTGTTGGCATAACATTAAATGGAATTGTTACATAGTACTATGATTGAGATAATGTATTATTGTAGGAAATTCTTTGTAAGAGACTTAATCTCAGCCATATCACTTTTATTGTTATTATTACTGATAGTACAGTTATTACTAATAATAACTTAACATAAAAATATTTTGTGTGTTGTGTTGGTACTGTTTCAAAGTGTATACGAAAATAGTATGAATATACTAAATGGCAACATTTGAATAGAGTAAAATGATCATTTGATATTCCCAAAAATGTTTGTTTTTTTTCTGTGGCTTTAATTAAAATTCATTTTTATTTGAAAAATCATAGAAAAATAATAAAACTCATTTTAAATATAACTTATTTCTAGACGCTATAATTTTTCTCAACTATTTTACTGCCATTGCTCTTTGAAACGTTAAGGCAATCATCTCTACAACGGGGGTCTACGCTTTATAGACGTAGTGATTTATATCTTCTTTGGTGTTCAGCGTTCGGACTTTTACTATTAAGGCGAGAAATATTATTCTTCTCTAAAGAAATGGATTTGTAGAGGGAAGTATAGTAGCACTGTTTTGCAATAGAATTTAAATAATATTTTGTTCCCTTTCATACACTCTTGCCAGATCCGGCTCGAAGGACCAGACTACTATACATTGCCCTCTTCAAGATTGCTATTACTTAGATACTTCTATAGGAGGATAATGTGGAATCACTTAACTAAATACAATATCTGAGAAGCGGGGGCGTCGCAGCATATCGATCGGTAGTCGCGACCTCGATATACCACACTCGGCAACGCAAATTAGCACATTCGTGATTTTAACGCCAACCTTTGTACAAGTTTCTAATATATTAATACAGTTCACTCCAGTGTGTATTATTTCTACAATGTTATCTCGAAGTTTACAAAATGCTCATAGAATACAAGTGGTAAAATGAAAAATTTTGTATAACCGACTTCAATATAAATTATTAAGGATAACTTAAAAACTAGTACCTAGTCAGATCTTGATCAAATTTATATAGGACCACCTGGGAAGTATATATACCCTTTGAAACAAAAAAAGAATTTTCCAAATCAATTAAAGCGTCTTCGAGTAATCAGTGAACATACATAGGGCTGGAGATGGTACAGGTGGGTCCTTGTAGCGGCTGATGAAGAAACATTTTTGCAAACGTCTGTTTATGTCTATATGAATTAATAAAGTGAATAAATCTGTTGTAATATGTGGAGACTTTAATATCAATCTCCTAGAAGCTTCTTCCATCAATATTAAATTTAGATCATTGTTTAAATCATATGGTCTTTTTAATTTCTTTTTAGAGCCAACCCGTATTGCTCAATCTAGTGCAACACGTATAGATAATATTTTTACAAACGTGAAGCCGTTGCATAAATGTATAATTCAAAAAATAAGTTCTGACCACTGTGGACAAGTAGTATCGTTACCTTATGTTCACAAGAAGCAAGTAGATGAGAAAGTTGTGTCTGTTCCAGTAAATGCTCGTCGCTTGGAGAAGTTTAAAAGTAACATAGTGAAAAAACTTCCATCACTTTCATACCAAAATGATCCTAATTTCTTGTATGGAACATTATTTAATCTTATTTGCAATTAATTTAATAATACTTTTACTTCTAAAACATTCTCCTTAAACAGTCGGAAGTCATTCAATGAAATAGCATAATGTCGTATGGTATTTTAGTATGGGGACACGCAGCTGACACTGAAATTGTATTTGTTTTACAGAAGAGGGTCATAAGAGCAATTTATGATTTAAAGATTAAAGAGTAGCCGCGACAAAAATTTAAGGAAATTAATACTTATATTAATTTTGGCCTCAATACATTTATGACTGCCTCGTTGGTCTAGTGGTTGTAGTAGTGCGACTGCTGATCATGAGGTCCCGGATCGGGACAAAAAAATCAGTTATTGAGTTTTTCTATCAAGAAATTCTCAGTAGCTGCCCGGAGTCAGGAAGTTGGTGGTGTCTCAACCCCGTGCTTCGGAAAGCACGTTAAGCCGTTGGTCTTGCGCCTGATCTCTTTCCGGTCGTGTCGGTTTACCGTCCCATCGGACTATGAGAGTGAGGGAATAGAGAGTGCACCTGTGCTTGCGCATACACTCGTGCACTATAATCCTTCCTGCGCCGATGGCTAGTCTCCGTTGAGGCTGGCCGCCGTGACCGAAATTCGGTCTGGAGGACATTATTATTATTATTACGTTTATGAAAATGTAATGTACGTACATAAAAGTAAAAGTAGTTTTACGAAAATAAGTGATATTCATTTTGTAAATACTAGGAACAGACACAAGCTAGTAGTACCAGTTACTCGACTCCATCGAGTCAGTAATTCATTCTTGGGGCGATGTATACACTTACAACAAAATTCCAGAAAATATACAAAACTTGTCCTGCTCAAAGTTCAAAAACTTTAATAAACTAAATTTGTATAAAAAGGGTTATTATAATATTAAAGAATTTATGGATGATAATAACCCCTGGAAATGAGGTGATCGCTACCAAGCTATTTCTAATTTGTTGTGTTGTTGATTTGTGTAACATACATGATTGTAAGCTGCTATTTTAAAAAAAAGTCCCGCTGGGTTTTTTGCTGGTGCTTCCCAGGACAGAGGTTTTTTTCGAACCAGTGGTAATTAAACAAAAGAGCGACTTTCAATAAGTATTAGTTATAATCTATATTGAGTAAAAACGTTTCTGTTTCTATGGAACTAAATATGGCTGACAAAAAAGAACCCCAAATAAACTTATACTAATAAAGGATGATATCTAAAATGAAATATTAAGGTTTTTAGATGACTTTATTGATAGACGTACACAATACATTATTCTTGATATTATTATCTCCTCTTTCTTCCAGGAGTCTTTTTATTAGGATTCCTCTGGCCCTTACCACCTTTAGGTTTCTTAGCTGTGAAATTCGTAGTGTTACCACCCTTGCTCTTGCGTTTTCCTTTACCCGGTTTCATAGTTTTCTTCTCTTCTGACCTCCTACATAAAACAAAGAATAATTATTAAAAAAGATACAGTCTGCCCAACAAAAAAGTGTAGGTGATTTCTATTAAAGTTTTGGCACAATGAACCAACTTCCCAACCCTCGGCTACTGCTGAGAATTTCTTAATAAAAACTCAATCACTGATATTGGCCCAACCCGGAATTCGGAACAGAGACTATGTCATCAACAGTCGTGCTAACAACCACAAACCACACTATTGTAATAAGATTTTTATTGCACTTTAGTTCTTCAAACATACTTTCATGTCCAAAAAATTCATTCTATTAAAACATACATGTGATAACTTACTTATTTTATTTAAATTGGTTAATATCTTATTACAGGTATAAACATATATCTTTATTCTGTCATGAATACTTACTGAACTTGTTCATCATGTATGCGTTTTGCCACTGCCTTCTCTATATCGATTTTGGGTCTCTTATTCAATATTTTGTCTAGAAGGTTCAAATTATTTTCTTTTTCTGCCTGAGGTGTTGGTATTGGCGCCTTCCGTTTCCTTTCTTTGCCTGGAATCAATTCATGAATCCCTTTGCCACGGGCTTCTTTCTCCTTAGGCAATTTATCTTGGAATTTACCGAGAGACGCTGTTGAAGCCTTTGCTACTACAGCAGCGGTTGCAAGCTGTAATAAACATTAAACATTTAAAATATCTGTCTTTTGATTTTCTAATTCTTAATTTATGCAAAACCCCTGTGTTTTGGTGGTAAATCTAAAACTTTTGACAATTTAATGACTATTGTCAGTGCCAAGTTTATGGGCCACAGCATCTACTTACTATCCACTGGACAGAGTGCATGTTTGTCACTTATATAAAAAATACTATAAAATATGAAGGAGATTGAACAGGAAAATGGACTCAGGCTTAAAACATTCCATTTTATACATACACACACACACACAAGGATGAGGAACCTTTTATGGAGCAATTATGTAACATTGGACATATATATCACTATAGTACTCATATGAGTATTATAGTGATATTGTAACTGTTGGACCAGTGCATGACGTTTCTTGGTTCATGTTAGACCACCGGATTAACAGATTTGATATGTGGTATAGCCATGCTGCAGCTATATTAGTAGTATAGTTATAGCACGACCACACTCTCAGATAATACCAGTGTACAATACCAGCTTAACCCTGCTGTTTCGTATGGTGAGTGTAAAGAACCGGAGACCCTTTTTACTGGAAACGAAGCATTCCATCTTAGTCCTCACGCATCTGCATTTTGATTCTTTATTGAGGATAGATGCAGATGTCTATGGGTCACAGCAACTATTAACCAGCACATGGACTGTGTGCTTGTTTGTCACCCTATCCCATAAAAAAAAGAGTAAGGGAATAGAGCAACCAGTCCTTGTACATACACATGTGCAATGTAATGCTTTCAAAATTCAGTCTGGAGAAATATTGAAACATATCATTTAAAAGACTCTTAAATACAAAAAGAATAACTTACTATATGGTTAACACTTTCTAAAGTAATACACTTGAAAATCTAACATTTACCTGTGTTGCATTAGCTTTATCAGAAGTGACTGGCAATCCAACTCTTGGTATATTTACTTTTCTTGCCCTGGCTATGTTTTTCAATCTTTGCAGTTCATTCTTGGCCACTTTCTCAGATTTTTCACCAGCCTTCTTTTCATACATATCTGTCATTGGATCAACATGCTGAGGAACTTCTATTAGCCAATTCTTTTCTTTCTCAGCTGCAGCTTTCTTAAACCTGAAGAAAATATACTTTATTAGTTATACTCTAGTAGGTGATCCCATTTGAATTTTTATTACTTATTATTATAGCGGCAACAGAAATACACATTCTGTGAAAATTTTAAGTGTCTACCTATTACGGATCATGAGATACAGCACAATGACAGACAGATAGACAACAGAGGCTTAGTAATAGGGTTCCGTTGGTTACCCTTTGTGTACTGTAAAAAAGCTAATAAATATCTACCAGAACAAAATATGAATATTTGTAAGTAATTATTGACTTAAATAAAGGGAAAAAGCTGATATAAAGTATAAAAGATTTAAAACCTCAAATTCAGAAGCTGTTATGTGGAAATTATTTTGACATTTTTATTTCTTTGAAATTAGCTTATACTTTTTATTCAGTCAATTTTTTACCCCTTTGTGTGGACTAAAGTATATCATAAGCTCATGGTAACAACTAAAATCTTGTTAAAATATATTACTTATTTTTTAGTTAAAATATATTAATTATAATTAAAAACTTTATTTCCTATTTTAATTATATTTATTTTTTATTTTTGTTAATTATCATTTTATTTTCACTCTTATGGGTGCAGTTTTTCTCTAAATTTATATGTCAGCACGCCTGAAGTTTAGTTAAAAAATAACCATTGAAATTGGCACACAATTGAAGAAGATACTGCTTAGCATACATAAAAAAAGAATGTTTAGTCTGACTGAAAACCTCTTTTTTTTTAATTTTATATAAATGCTTAATAGTTTTTAATAACATTAGGGATTAACTTAATCCTTTAAGATGAAATTCTGACTTACATAAAATATTGAGCCAATAGATGATATGAATATTCCGCAACAGCCTTTTTAAATGCATCGCTAAACAAGTCTTTTCAAGGATTTGCTTGCTGGCAATCATTAATTGGAAAAATATCTACATTAACCATGAGGTACTTTTGTGAGCACAAATGTAATTATTTATTTTATGTTCATATTCTATGGGAGTATAATCACTCCTTAGTCAAACAAACCCAATATTTTTTCTTACCATCAGGTGAAATGTGTGTTTGTTGTTACCCTTATTTCCTGAATCTCATCACCAAGTATATTGGCAAAATAGCAAAGAAAATGCAGAAAATTCTAAAATAATATTCCAAATGTAATGTAAACCGGCAGCTTTATCTTGTGAAGTCGACAGTAAAGACGTACCTCTCTTGCTTTACATATGAGATGTATAATATTCATGGACCATACCATTTTCATCAATATAATAATTTTGAAGTCCATAGTTATTCTGCTATTTGCAGACAAAATAAAAATGAAACATTTTTTTATAGAATAAGTTTAACAAATAATTAATCCATCTGATGGTGAGTGGATGCTGTGGCCCATTGACATCATTTTTTTTTTCATAATATAGATAAATAAGCTCACCCAAACAATGGCACCCATTTTTGTAACTGTTCATCCCATTGCAGTTTATCCTTCTTCTTTTTAGTAATGCCCTTAGACTTAGCAAACTCCTGCCATTTAGTCAAAGGCTTAGGTTTGGGCACTGGCTTGGATCGAGGCAATATAGTTTTGGGTGCAGGCAACTTAACAACTATCGCCTCATCAATTCTCTCTGTTGGTAACTCCCAAACTTTGTTTAACAACAACTGCGTATTATCCCGAGATAATGCTTGAAGATAATTATCTCTTTCCTTATCAGACCTAAAATTAAATTCAAATATTACTATAAATTGAGGGTAAGGGGATATAATTTTTTTTTGAAAAAGCTAACTTCATCTACCTGTAATTAACCCTATCAAATAATTTAAAATAAAATGTTCCTCTTTCATAGTCTGTGGAGTGTATGTAAAGGCAAAAGTGTTTATTATATCTTTTGTATAAAAGATATTTGTATTTTATTATTTATGATTGTGCAGTTAGAAGTGAAATACAGCACACTTAAAATTTAATAAATTTAGCCCGCTTTTCACTATGGGATATAATATAATATATATTACATCTCGAGATATAAATTAATATCGCTCACCATACATTTCATATGGAACCATTTACACTTAGCTATAATATATATTACATCTCAAGCTGTATTTTTTTGATCGACCGAGCGATATTTTCATATTATATTTCGCCCCCTGTACTCCGCACACCGTTCCGCTCCCCTGGAGAACGGTGTACGGGGTAAAGGGGGGTAATCCGATGACCAATGACAAATGCACACTGGTTAAAAGATATATCTCACAGTGTGAAAGCCAATCGCAGGATATAATTTATATTTCGGGATATAATATATTTTATATCCCATAGTGAAAAGCCAGCCTTATGGTTAAATTTCGACCACTAATTGATCGTTAGTATTTATTCTAAAATGTTAAACCCAAGCCCAACAAACTGATGATGGGGAGCAACAGAGCAGCATCACCAGTATGCCAAGCATGGTTCATATTATACTAATCTTTAAAGCTATAAAATCCATTTAGCGCATTCTTCCATCCAGCAGTTATGGAAAGCTGATAAAAAGGAAGAAAAGAGGTAACTGTAAATCATTTATATAAATAAACTAGTTCAATCAATATCATTATGTTTTTGTTTCATGGGTTATTAAAACACAGAGTAAAGTTTAAGCAAAAATAATGTACCATACCAATTCAGGATGTTTGAGAAAAATATATTTTATCATTCGTAAAATTCTCGATACCTTTTTATAATAAGATAATTCTATGTTTCAAAAAGCAAAAGAATGATTACTGTTTCAATAATGTTACTTACTGTAATGTTTTTAAATCCAAGTCATTAGTGTCTGAAGCAAGAAGTGTTCCAATATCTAATTCTACTTCTAAATGTTTTTCTACAGTAATTGGTTTATATTTTTCAGCTTTCTTTTGTTCCCTTTCTAAAATCTCATTAACTATATCCATTATTTTATTTTTATGATAAACAATGAAAGTTAACCTATAATTCACATTTCACACTCACGTCACATTTATTTTTCATATCGACTTTTGAGTTTTAACCACAGATGGCAGTAATCGTAAGGTTGCCATTAAAAAATCATTATTACTAGGAGTAACACGTCTAGCTTGCTACATATTCATTTATCTATGGTCTACGTCATAATGGGTCTGGCTACCCAATTTTGTTAAGGGTATCAAAAAATTGTATAAAAAATTACGAATTCAACGGTGTTCTTAATTTTTTTCTACCTTTAAAAATGACTGAAATATTAATGAGTAAAGTGGTGTTTTACGTTTAAGACGATCGCATTGCTCCGCATCGCGATGTGACGTCACAAATCGACACGTCGAAGCCTTCAGTAGCACAGCCAGTAGTCTTTATTGTTATATTTTTCTTATTCTCTCCATATTTACTACTCCATGTTTTCTTGTCATGTTATTTATTTATCAGTAACCTTTATTTTCTGTTTTTTTTTTTTATTTCTGTTATGCTGCTCCTTGGGAATAAAAGTTCGATATGAGAAGATAAAATCCTGTAGATCATGTTATAATCTTTATACAAAATTTCATCAAAATCAGCTTAGTATTAAACGCATTGAATGTTTGCGACCATTGCATTTTCAAAACAGAATAGGTACCAACTACCAACGTAATACCGCAATCAGTTTATTCAAAAGTAAGTCAAAGTAAAACAAGGACCATATGTTTGCAACCACTGACGAACTACGTAACAAACAAAATTTCTTGACGTGTCACTAGGTACTAAATAACAGTATGAGTTGATTACTCATACTGTTATTTAGTATGAGTAAATAACAGTATGAGTAATGATAATGATAGTAAATATAAAAATTTAATATCATTGCAATATTAAATTTAAGTAAGTTTTTTAATTTTATGTCGTTGTAAATCATGTGCAACTTCGTGGTTCGGTCAGTTAATACATACCTTTGTATTACTGCCTAGTTACTAATCAATGGTAAAGCTGTATACTCTTCGTCATCTTTTATTAGTACCTCACCTTTAGAGCTTTATTCTACGCATTTCTGATGATAAAACATCATAATTTTCTGAAAAATACTGCGCAACCATAAAAATATCCAATTTTGGCAGATTATCTAACTGTCTTTTTTTACAGCTGCTCGGCTGCACGGCTCCGTGGCTCAGTGGCTTAGTAATGAGTTGTATCGCTGATGGCCGTGGGTTCGAATCCCGCATGGAACAAGTATTTGTATGGCCTATAAATAATTGTTCCGTATCTGGATGTTTGTCCTCGTGCAATTAATGTTTGTAAACTGCCTCCACGATACAGGAGAAAATCCTAGTGTGGGGTTAACGTTTTTGTTTTAATTTAAAAAAAATCCCGCTTCAACTTTCTTTTTTTAACAGCACTACACACCGTGACTATACATATAAATATAATCACATAAAAGCTAAATGTTAAATACTTTAGTTTATAAATCAAATCAAATAGTTTACTTGTTATTCACAGTTTACAAAAAGGTCTTATTTAAACACAAATAAAGTTTAGTCTGTGATCAGCCTCATGGGCATACAAATATCAAATATTATTGTTTAAATTGGATTGACAGATTTACTGTTTATCGTACTATTTAAAGTAAACAAATCCAATGTTCAAATAATTTTACATAATACCTAATTTTATCTACAATATTAAAAACTATGATAATAAAAAAAACTAAAACTAGAAACTTAATTATCATATAGTCCTACTCCCCGCGGTATCGTGCCAAGAACGCTGGCTGCGTTACCCCGCTGAATGGCTATAATTAGCTTTTGAGCGAGGAAAGAACCAGCCCTTTAGGAACTTCACCGCACGTGGACTCCACGGACCGATAGTCTCTACAGCAAATGGCACAAATATGGAGTCATCTCTCAGAGACTCATATTTGCGCCACTTACTCAGTTCAGCTGCCTCTGATGCCGCCCCGGCTTTAAACGAAGTACCCCTGAGATGAGAGGCCGCCAGAGTGTCTACGCAAGTAGCATCCCACACTAGGGCTTTACCCTCATACAAGGGACCAATGTCATACCGTCGGGTCTCTTGCTATCGTCTCTAAATATTCCACAAGGCTCTAAAACCGAGGGAACATTTATAGAGGCAAGAGCCCTTCGGATGACATCGTTCAAAGAACTGTGTCGTGAAAACCTACCAGAGCTTTTCTTACATGAAAGTCCGTGGAACCCAAACTTGTCGACGCTGCTACCACACGGGCACTAATGGGGTTGACAAATCGCCGCTCCTAGTCGGATTCCTTCGGCAATGCGCAAGCTATCCCTATCAAGTAATGTGCCGAAATTACTTGATGGTAAAGCATGTAACCAGTGACTAGATTCCTTAGTCGAAACAGCTAGAAGTCGTGCCTTATCTTGGTCACTATGGAAATTATGAAACAAATCCTTCTGCACGCCCTGTACCAACGGAATATCCCACTGTTTTTGTTGGTTAACTGCCAGTGGAATATTTTCACCAGGACAGAGCGTTTGCCATGTCTGCCCTGCCTTCGTAGCAAAGCATAGGTCTACTTTATTATTTAAAATTATGTTACATAAGTCACTGACACTATGCACGGAAGCAAGGAAAGCAGGCAATGCAACGCTAGAAAGATTTCTCACACCAATGCCACCAAATTTTATAGGTAAAGTAGCTTGAGTCCAGGCTGTTGTATTTAAAGTTAAATTTAGAATTTTTTCTATAGCTATTTTAAGATTATTATCAATATCTTGTAAAATATCCGAACATTTCCAAACTGGACTCGAGCGGACTAAGTATTTAAATCTAGGTACAAGAAGACAATATTTTAAAATAGTAAGAGCTATGTGGGGGTTTAATTTATACAATTTATCAACGTGGTTTAAAAACTGATCAAATTTTGTTTTTAAAACAGGTTTAATACTATCGAAAAACAACGGGGCACCTAGCAGGTATAGTGATTCCGTACTGAAACTTTTTATTCCTGGACAAATATGATTAAAATTTTGAATTAAAGTGTCTCTATGAGAAGTAGATAAATTATTGGAATAAAATATTTCACATTTATTGCTATTTGGTTCAAGGCCAATATTTTTAAAATTTCGAAAAATATGAGTAAGATCGCTGAGGACGTCATCTGCTCTACCTCCCAGTGTACCGTCGTCTAGGTACCAGACATTCAGCTTGGATTTCAAATTTGAAATAATGTGTTGAATTCCCAAACTGAAAAGTGCTGGACCCAGTGGGTCACCCTGCTGAACACCGACAGCAGAATCGATAACATGGTTTTCGTAAAACAAGTTAGTATTTTGACTATAACATTGCCAAACTTAATGATAAATTTCGGGGGTATTTTTAGCCACTTATTTCAGCAACTTTACCCTATCGATAGAGTTAAAAGCATTCCTTAGGTCAACCTTCACAAGAACATCTGCATCAGAGTTTGTTAAAAATGTACGCACTGAATGTACCGCCGCCTCACAGGCACCTCTAGTGCCATAACCTAGTTGAGTATGCTGGAATTTGGTCTTAAAGTTACAGATTATGTGCCTGCAAGCTAATTTTGAAGTTAAGCGTCGAAATGTGGAACCAACGGCAATAGGACGGATACCGTTATTCTTTTTTTTGAAGGCTCATAATCTTGCCCCATATAAGAATGGAATGAAATTTGGATTAACATTACCAGAAAGCATAAAGCTACATAATTTTGTAATGTCTTTAAGAAGTACTTCGCCGGCGTCACCGGCAGAAGCGCTTACAAGATCTTTAAGATGTTGAGGCGTAATTCCGTCAATGCCGCCAGCAGAGCCATTCGAAAATGACATAATTGCTTCTAAAGTGTCTTTTTCTGAAATTTGTAAAGGTTGCATAGAAGTCTTGGGAGGCAGCGGTAAACCCTGAGACGATTTGACCGAAGGATGCTTTTGACGAAGGCTTTCAAGAGTTTCGACATTAAGAGGAGCCAGGATGTCGTCTGAGAATAAAATACGGGATGCATTTTTTAAGTCGCCATCCATTACTTTCGACTCAACTACTTTTTTTAAATCAAATTTAGGACGTGGTCGAGATAAATGAGTATTAATTGGGTAATCTAAATTTTGAAAAGATGCCTCATTTAGTTGAGACATAATTGATTTATTTATTGTTTTATCAAAATGAAAATGGGAATACGCGAAACTAAATAATTTTTGCCAACTATTTTCACTATTAGTGAAACAATTTTGAATAGTGCATGACAATGCTTTAGCAAGCTGCATCCTCGCACCTCTAGGAATTCTTTTAACCATTGGTACATTACGATAATAATTGTAAATTTGCTCCGAAAAAAGGGAAAAATTTGTGTCATTAGAGGAATTGCTAATAAAGTTATGAATTTCTACGGCAGGCTGTGAAGCCGAAATACTTTTACTATGGCATCGTTTAATATGTATATTTAATCCCCTTTTACCTTTAAACAGCCTGTCAGCACAATTTTGAAATTGTAGGAAATCCGGCTGTGAATGTAGCGGAGCAGAGATATTCATTAAAAAAATCTAAACAGATCTCTACCACACTCAAAAGTCTTTATATTAAAGAAAGAAAGAAAGAAAGAAAGAAAGAAAGGTTTATTCTCCAAAATGACGCCATCACAGATAACATAAAAAAGAAACACATAATTTACAAATAATATTGGCTATACAATACAAATTACAATATACTACATATTACAAACTATACAATACCAATACTCATATGTGTCAAGGCGTCATCTGGGAACAGGAGCACACTCAGCATAATGCCATGAATTTTTTTTTCTCTCCATGGCGCTGATTTTCAGTGTGTCCAACCAGTGACTTACCGAAATCAGTGCTATACGTATACTCATGACAGAATTATGCACAACAAGGGGGAAAGAAACAGTAGCTATCTTAAGTGAGAGGGAGAGAGTAGAGTTCAAGGTCGAATGCCACTTCGACACAGCACGTCCCGTTTATGTTGCTTTCAGACGCTCTTAGAAGGGCTATACGAACACTACAAAAGGGGAGATTATTAAAATACTATAAAGGGCTATATACTACAAAAGGGAAATTATTACATATTCATATTAACTTGAAATGTGCTGTACCCCGCATCTTTCGCTGAAACAATCATTTACTGTCTAAATAAAAGCACTTTACTCTATAAATGAAATATTATTACATTACTTCCCTGGATTTATTCCATATTGATAAACATTGTATGTATAGACGTTACGCTTTGACAGTTGTCAACGGCGCAGCAGAAATATTTTCCTTTATTAATTAGTATTATGTCTGAAATCAAAAAATTATTATTATAACAACTCTCTTATATATTTTCTGATCTTTTTATTGAAATTTGTAAGCCAGACTTGGCCTCCAAATAATAAAATAATATAAATATACGTAGCTTTTGACAGTGAAAAATTTTGACATTATGGATTAATTATTTTATTAATGAATTGGATTAGATTATTCATGTTAGACTAGATTATTCATAAATAATTAGTTCAAAATTATTACATAGTCGTTGGGCTTATTATAAGTATTATGTCTTCTAATAGTCAACTGGACATTAACTCTGACATTCGATATAATATGTAAGTAAACGACCGTATACTTCCGAGCGCGCCGTTAGTACTGAACTTAGCAAGTACCTACTGCGCGTTCGCTCTGTCGGATTGTGACGTCACGTCACAGAAAACGAGCGGTTAAAAATTTAAAAAAATTGCGAAACTTCAAAGCGTTATAACTTTTGTATTTCTGCACCAATTTGGATGAAACAAAAACTATTGTTATTTTCATAAACATAGCTTTAAAGCTATATAGGTATTATTGTCAAATTAGCACATGTTGGTGTGACCCATTTCACCAATTTCACAAGACTACTAGCATCTAGCATACTAGGTACTAGCAGTTTATAAAAAGTACTCTGTGCATGCTAGTTAATTTGTATTAAAAAGGAGTTTTGGCGGGAATTTGACCGGCGGTGGTTTGCTGCTCCTGTATTATTGTTTAAATAATGGTTTGAAGTGGATTTTGATATGTAAAAGTGGTGCGATTTTGTGTATTAAGTGTCTGCGCATGTGAACTATTAGTGGAAACAGTGAAACAAGTGCTCCGATACCGATAGTGACAAGATAAGTTGTCTGTTTGTTTAGGCACCTTGAGATACCATCGCCAACTGTCAGCTGTCTGCTGCAGTGTTGCCAAGTCCATACCGGTCCGAGTCGCCAAAAATTTGTCGTCAAGTAACCTAAATTCGCCTAATTTGTTCACTCTGTAATGTGGCCTAAAATCGCCTGCTAAATTCTTAGGTAGCCTCTAAAGACTAATTTTAAACGTAGACCTACCCTAATCAACCTTATTTATAATTTTAACAAGATAAAATTTGAAGCTATTTATCGTAAACGTGAATAAAAGAAAAGATCAACATATAAAATATGTTTTATCTGTTTATTATTATTGATATTTCACAAAATTGAAACGAATTATTTTACTTATAATTGCCTTAAAATCTAGTCTTCTTTGATATTTATCTGTGTCAAAAACATGTTTCATTACACGTACTTTGTTATATATTCTAAGAGACTTACTTAATAAAAGAGAGAATTATCTAGCCGAAAATCGGCCTGGTTTTTTTTTTCAGAAGTAGCCTAAATTGCGACCAGTCGCCAATCGGAATTTTCGGTCGCCCAGACACCCTTTAAAATAGTCTAAAAGGCGAAAAATCGCCTAACTAACTAAAGTTGCCGTCAAAATCTCCCAAGGGCTGACAATGTGACGCATCAACATATTGTGAAGCACTGTAGGTACTATGAAGGATAATTATACATTGGAACTTCAGGCTCAGAAGGGCTAGAACCCAGAGCCGTAAAGGGTCATATATAAAAAAATTGTATTAAACACGTAGATAGAGGATTAAGATACTATGTCTATGATTAAACCACAAACTATATAGAAACACTACGGATTAAACATAAACACCTTTCTATTGTGTAAAACTAAAATTGTTAACATTATGATTACCGAATGTGATAAGAGTTATTGCTTCAAAGTTGAAAACAAGTTCATAGTTAAAAGTGGATGCAAAAAACGTATGTGGCGATCCCTTAAGCAAATATTAACCGCCGAACGAGCTTTGCCATGGCAAAATGATGCCGTGTTGTGTAAGTACTTGCTCTCCCTTTATAAAATAGAAATAGAAAAAATACTTTGCAATAATTTAAAGTAAGTACCTAAATTTACTACAGGTTCGTAAAACTATGTCCTCGGAAGAACGAGCAAGAAACCAAACGGGACTGTGATTTTTGTACAAATAACTAAATAGTGGTTTATCTAATCTCTCTAGTGGTTGGAGATTAATACCTGCAGCAAAGTAGCCTGTTTAGAACCAAGTTGAAGCCTACAATCATATAAAATCATGTTTTATTGGTTTTTTGGTTGGATTACATTGTGATTTCCCCATGTTTTGGTACTACTTGCTTGTCTACGTATGATTCTATTGAATAAATATTACATTGGGCATAAGTAGACTAGAATGAGTATGTGGCTATGCAGTTTTTGAGTAAGTGACATGGATGTGTTAACCGCTTGGTCGAAAATCAAGTTGTAATCATCAATAATACAGATTGATGTACTTATATTTACTTCACTTCTAGTAATTACCGACCAGCTCAAAGTCTTGAACTTAACAGCTTTTTATCCTAAGATTCTTTTATTCTGGATTATATCACTGTATTTTAGTGACCATATAGTACATTAGTAGCATGCATATTCAATTGTGTTAAAATTGTTTCAGATTTCTCAATAAACGCACCACCAACATTTAAACCAACAAAAAAATATTCAGATATATCAGGCCTTCCAGCCCCTTATGTGGACCGTCATTCAAAATTGTATTATAGCAATGTAGAAGAATTTGCAACTATCAGAAGTTTACCAATGGATATAACAGCAGGATACCTTCAGCTCAGAGGAGCAAACATGATTGTTGGATGAAAATAAAATGCATGAGATGCAGTTGCCTTAAAAACAAAGAATAGGAACTTTTGTATTCAAATTTGATTACACTTGTGGAGCATGTAATATACATTGAAAGATTTTCACTATGATATGATATAAGGTTTTCCTCTTAGTGACTTATACAATTTAATAATGAAGCATTTAGTACTAGTTGGGAGGCACTCTTTGTAACATGTATGGCTAGTGGCAATGACAATGAATTTTGAATTATTAAATGAAGCATATTAAAATAATATAATTTATTCTTTCATTTTGAGATTAACATGGTCACTGCTATACCTAACATTTTAAGCCCAACACTTTGTTGCAGCTATGAAATCTATAGAGCTATCTCACAGTGCAGATACAATTTTACATGGTCATCATATACAGTTGACTCTCGTTAATTCAAACCTCTATAATTCAAAGTTATCAAGAGTTCCCTACAAAATCTCTTTATATTTCGAACTAAATCAATATATTTTTATCAATCATCAAATATTTTTTCATTCGAATTACCAAATAATTCGAATGAAAAAATATTTGCTACGTAACAAAACAACGCGTTAATTCTAACTCATCGGCATCAAACATTTGATAATTCAAAGTTGCAGAGAGAAAGAAACAAAGTATTTTTCAAAAAAATTGTATCTTTTCGAAATAAAGTATGTCACTAACATTTAAACATTATTTTAAAATGTGTAGGTAGTCTTCTTCCATTTTCTCTTATCAATAAAAATAGCTTAGCACTTCATTCATTATCAAAACGATATTAGAATGTTCTGATTCGGCCTAATTATTTATTAGCATTTTTTTTTTACACCTTGCCTTTTAACCTTCATACAAATATGAAATGTCACTGCTGCTCCCCACAAGATTCCCTCCTCGCTACAACGAATTTACGAATTTAAAAGAAAACAAACCTTGTGCTTAAATAATATTGTAACAATTTAGTAACAGTTGACTTTTCTTATGGGTATTTAAAAAAATATATATATTTAATGCTTCATATATTGAACAGACTGATATATCTTAATATATGCTTTCATGTAAACGATAAACTTGACAGTTTGATGTAAAAACTAATTTAACGTTATTTTTCACTAACAATTTCGTAACTTTCGTTATGTTACGAAATTGTATAGTCTTAAGTAATGTATACACTGGTGTAGTAGTGATAAGCATTATTAGGTAGGTGAGTAAATTAAGCCCTTTTGCACATTACAAGTAAATTTCTTGTGTCTTATGAAAAATGTCTTTTATATGAGACCACACATATTATAAGATTTTTTTCTTATGTCGCATCAGACACGCGCACTGTAGTCATTTTGTCGGCGTACTGCTGCACGTTCGATGTCGTTCCTATACAAGACGTCTTGCTTAGACACGGCATCTACTCAACTATGTAAAAGGTAAGTTGATGAAAATTAATGAAATAGAGGAAAGTTACAGATTAGGAATGATAAAGAGCTGGATGAAATTCAGATTGATAAGACAGATAAGAAGGTACTAGCAAATAAGGGTAATAGAGAGGAAGAAATACAGATTTATGATTTACAGAAAGAGCTAGAGATGAGTAATGAAGGAAAGGGAACAAAGCGGTAATACTCTGATACTGCGGAGAATGAAATATTTAATATAGAAGATATTGTACTATTACGAAATTATATAGGACATTCTTGGAAATATTATGTTGGCATAATTGAACATATCAATATAGCAGAAACATTATACACAATATCTTTTTTTAAAACTATCGATAAAAAAGACAAATTAAAGTTCCATAAAACAATCGGTGAGGATAAGGACACGGGACACCCAAAGATTTAATTGAAAAACATATTAAAATGCTTCAAATATCGGAAAACCCCCTTGAATATGTATTATATTGCGACGAAGATCTGATTTATTTTTAATAATATTAAGTAAAAAATTGACCATGCTCAATGACCTCAATAGTGTCTCCCAACGAATAGGTCTTAGGATGAACATGGACAAAACAAAGATCACGTTTAATGTCCATGTCACACCTATGCCGGTAGTTGTTGGGAGCACTAAGCTCGAAGTTGTTGACGAGTATGTTTACCTGGGACAAATAGTCCGACTAGGTAAGTCCAACTTCGACCGAGAGGTCAATCGACGGATTCAACTCGGCTGGGCAGCGTTCGGGAAACTACGACACATCTTCTCGTCAGACATACCTCGAAACCTTAAAACTAAATTGTACAACCAGTGCGTGTTGCCAGTGATGACTTACGGATCTTTACGTGGTCCTTCACTGCTGGCCGTATGAGGAAGCTCAAGGTCGCTCAGCGAGCTATGGAGAGGGCTATGCTCGGGGTTTCTCTGCGTGATAAACTTGAGTATATATATATAACTTCAAATGAGTATATCCGCAGTAGAACAAGAGTAATCGACATAGCCCAACGGATTAGTAAGCTGA
This sequence comes from Parnassius mnemosyne, assembly GCA_963668995.1. Taxonomy (NCBI): domain Eukaryota; kingdom Metazoa; phylum Arthropoda; class Insecta; order Lepidoptera; family Papilionidae; genus Parnassius; species Parnassius mnemosyne. The sequence continues at coordinate 12,619,276 of CAVLGL010000093.1, forward strand.
AGTGGCAGTGGGCCGGCCATATAGAACAGAAACAGAAACTTTTTTATTCAATATAGATTATAAATAATACTTATTGAAAGTCACTCTTTTGTTTGATTACCACTGGTTCGGAAAAAACCTCTGTCCTGGGAAGAACCAGCAAGAAACCCAGCGGGACTTTTTTTTAAATAACAGCTTACAATCATGATGTTACACAAATTAACAACACAACAAATTAGAAATAGCTTGGTAGCGATCACCTCATTTCCAGGGGTTATTATCATCCATAAATTCCTTAATATTATAATAACCCTTTTTATACAAACTTAGTTTAATAAAGTTTTTGAACTTTGAACAGGTCAAACTTTGTATATTTTCTGGAATTTTCTTGTAAAAGCGTATACATCGCCCCAAGAATGAATTACTGACTCGATGGAGTCGAGTAACTGGTACTACTAGCTTGTGTCTGTTCCTAGTATTTACAGAATAAATATCACTTATTTTTATAAAACTACTTTTATTTTTGTGTATGTACATTACATTTTCATAAATATATTGAGAGGCCAAAGTTAATATATTAATTTCCTTAAATTTTTGTCGCAGCGACTCTTTAGGCTTTAAATCATAAATTGTTCTTATGGCCCTCTTCTGCAAAACAAATACAATTTCAGTGTCAGCTGCGTGTCCCCATAGCAAAATACCATACGACATTATGCTATGGAAGTAGCTGAAGTAAACTAGTCTAGCTGTTTCAACACTGATTAGACTTCTAATCTTTTTTACAGCATATGCTGCAGAACTAAGTCTGCTTGCTAGTTTTGATATATGGGGGCTCCATTGAAGCTTCGCGTCTAGTGTGATTCCAAGAAAAATGGTGGTATCTACAAGACTCAGTTTCTCCCCATTTAAAATTACATTAGTATTTAATTGTTTGACATTTGGAGTCACGAATTTCATACATTTTGTTTTAGTGCCATTTAAATGCAAATTATTAACATCGAACCAATTTACTAATTTAGATATAGCATTATTTACTTCGTCATATTTTAGTAACTGTCAACTTAATTTGAAAATTAAAGAAGTGTCATCTGCAAATAATACTATATCATGGTTATCCCCTACTATGTAAGGTAAGTCATTAATGTATACAAGAAACAGAAAGGGGCCGAGAATTGAGCCTTGAGGCACGCCCATTTGTACCATCGATCCGGAAGAGCTCATATTGTTAATGACAACTTTTTGCGTTTTCTTACTTAAATATGAAATAAATAATTTAAGGGCATCATTTCTTACACCGTAGTGTTGAAGTTTCCTGATTAATGTTTCATGGTGAACACAATCGAAGGCCTTGGATAGGTCACAAAATATACCCAAAGCATCCTGTGAATTCTCCCATGCATTAAAGATATATTTAATCAGCTCAACACCGGCATCAGTTGTCGAGCGACCCCTTGTGAAACCAAATTGATGTTTATGAAGTAAATTATTTATATTAAAATAATTTTACATTTGATCAAGAAATTTTTTTTCAAAAATCTTAAGTGTTGGTAGTACAGAAATAGGTCTAAAATTGGCGGGGTCAAATGTACTACCAGATTTAAATAAAGGTATTACTTTACTATGCTTCATTAAATCAGGAAACACACCAAATTCGATACTAATATTAAAAATAATAGCTAAATGAGGCGCGATTGTATCTATTATAGACGCAATAACTTTAACGGAAATCCCCCATAGATCCGCAGTTTTCTTAACATCAATAGTTTTTAAAATATTTTACAATATCTTTTGATGACACTTTTTGAAATGTAAAATTCTTTGTACACACATTTACATTTTGTTTAAGTAATGATTCGGCGACGGCAGGAGAAGAATTCAGTGACTTAGTGGTCAAGATCGGAATATCAGTAAAATATTTCTCAAAAACCATTGTATAGCTCGAAGAACCGACAACTGATGGGGAAGAAAGGTTCTTGAGTGGCAGCCTCGTACCGGTAGGCGAAGTGTAGGGCGACCCCCCACGAGATGGAGTGACGACCTGGTAAGACATGCAGGAAGTCGATGGTTGCAGGTGGCTCAGGACCGTGCTTTGTGGCATTCCTTGGGGGAGGCCTATCTTCAGCATTAGACTTATGAAAGGCTGTAATGATGATGATGATGAAGTAAAAAATTGGATAAATTTAAATAAAAAGAGTATAATTAATCAAGTAATGGTGTTTTATTGATAATTGGGAGTTATGTTGGTAGAGTCATAATTCACACACATACACGTAATGTTACTTGACCACAAACTGACAATATAATTCGAGGAGTATTTATCACAACCCTTTTCTGCTATACGTAGGTAATCAGTAATTCGAAATAGTTCAGTAGTCAGTGTACACGTGGCTTAATAGTTACAATTTAGTAACAATTACAACGATTTCGTTACTTTTTTCGTAACTACCATTTCGATACGTACAAAACACTTAAGTACAATTTGAGAAAAGTTCAAACTTATATCTTCGTATGATTAGTTTGAGACATACTTCCACACGAATTAGTTTGTTATGTTTGAGTTACTGTTACTCTTTCGTTGGTTGTATACAGATTAAAAGTTTGTGTTAGTTATAAGTCCTAAAAAGTATATGCCATCAAAAATATAACTTGTAAAAACAAATAAGTCTCGCAACTCAGTTCTTCTACCGTAAAAAGTTGTGAGATCCATGTAATACCAAGTCGATTAATTTATTCAGTCCCTACTTAAGGGTTCTTCTATCTCAAGTTATTACGTAATTAGCTAGCCTAACATCTCATAGTGACCATTAATATGGTATGAAAACAAGTATCTCACAAGTAATACATATTGTATTACATTACATTGTTTAGTGCAATTGCCAAGTTAATCTATATATATTTAAAACATAAAAGATTTTTAATATTAAGTGACAAAATTAAGAAAATTTGACTAGTTATAATTCTTAAACTACTGGTTCAAATTGAATGAAATTTGAAATATAGGTATCGTGTTTATACAATGCATGCTTGGTTACTGATAATAAAAGCACTTTACTTTTTTAATTAATTTTTCTTCACCATTAGCTTATATTTCTTATTCTGAACCTTCTGCCGCTTATTGAAAAATAACCCTGTATAGGTAAATAAGGCAGTCGTCCCCACATTTATCGACGCAGAATCGGCTTAAGCCGAGTGCGTATTACCACACTACTTGGCTTAACGTCGATCAGCTGTTGCGACGGCTATTTACAAGCGATTGGCAGTCGACTCCTTTGAAAGGCCGTCGCGACGGCTGTTCACTTGCATTAGGCAGTCGATTCCCCAGAAAGGCCGTCGCGACGGCTATTCTCTTACTTTCGGCAGTCGATTCTCCCGAATGGTCATCGTGACGCCTGGTCGTTTGGTAGTCGACTCCTTCGGATAGTCGTCGCGAGGGTCTGGTAGTCGTGACAGAATATCCGCAAACTCTTTCATCGTATCATTCTTAGTTAGCGGCACTGAAAATTTCGGGAATCAAGGAAGTGACACAACATTACTATTTAAAATTTTATTTATTGCTTTTCGAAGTATTCTCCGCGAAAGTTGACACATTTTTCCATACGATGGAACCAATCATTGAAACAACCATTCCATTCGGAAGTTGGGGTCTCCAAAATGGCCGTTTTGTAGGCGTCCACAGCTTCTTCAGGTGATGAAAATCTCTGTCCACGCAATTTATTCTTTATTTTAGGGAAAGTATAGAAATCATTAGGGCTTAGGTCGGGGCTGTACGGTGGATGATCTAATAATTCTATGTTTTCTTGCTCTAAAAACTTTTGTTCCGTGTGCGGTGTGAGAACTCGCATTGTCGTGATGGAGGATGATGTGGCGGTTGCAGTTCTCTTTACTGAGTTCAGAAACGACCTGTGGCAAACAAATGCTAGCATACCATTCTGCATTAACCGTTCTTTGTCCTTCAAGAGGAATAGTCGTAACATGGTCGGTTTTGGAGACAAACGTAGCCACCATTTTTTTTTGCAACACTCCGTGAACGAACAATTTTTGTTGGCTTTAACTAAATTTCGAACACCCAAACTCGTGACTGGTTTTTTGGTTCGGGTTCGTACGCGTATATCCAGGATTCGTCACCTGATACGATGTTGTATACAGCATTTGAGGATCCTGCGTGGAATCTTTCGAGAGTTCTGACGCACCAAGTAACGCGAGCCGCTTTTTGCTCTTCACAGAGCGAATGCGATATCCATCGGGAAAACAACTTTTTTTACACCTAATTGTTCCATGCAAGATTATTTGTATTTGACTCATGCCAATGTCTAAAGTTGCCTGAATTTCGCGGTATGTCACATGTCGATCTTCCTCAATCAGCTTACGCACAGCATCAACGTTTTCTTGGGTGACTGCAGTTTTTGGACGACCTTGACGGGGATCATCACTGAGCTTGACACGTCCACGCCAGCAAGAAAAGAAACGAAAGCGGAGTCGACCAAAAGTAACGTAGGTACTGACAACACTGACACTGACATCGCCTGCGCAACCACTATCGGCTGTCTCCAGCGCCGTTCGAGTGCGATCAAGGAGGAAAGCATGTGAGCGGATTATTCAACTGTTGTCCTACGCCGTTCGTCCACAGTCTTCTGCACCGTTCTGTGAATTTTCTCCGAACATACACTATGGGCGGTGCATTGAGTCCAGGGTTAAGGCAACCGCAAGGAAACTAGGTGTTTGCAATGGTGCGGCGGTACTTCACGCTGGGGCAGCTTCTTACCTTATATAAAGCGCAAGTCTGGTCGTGCATGGAGTACTGCTGACAAATATTGATATTCCACGCATTAGAACCAAACTGTTTGCTTCGTCTTTTGTAATGCGTACGGCAAATGAGTGAAATAATTTGCCAGCGTCTGTCTTTCCATCCGAATAAATCTGGGCGTCTTCAAATCAAGAGAGATTGACTTTTGTTACGTTAAGATAGTGCGATTTACCATCTAGGGCTATATCAACACTTAGGATTGCGGCCGAGCACTGGCTTATAATAAGTAAAAAATTACGTCGAAATTGCAAGAGCGTTGCTCTTGCAATTTCGATTGTTCATACTTTCTATTTCGCACTCTATAGCTTGCTTATGAATATTTTAAAAGGTAGCATATTTTTCACAGATGATTGATTGATTATTAGGATTGTTTGTTTCGATTTTCTTCATGGAAATTTATTTATTACTTTAACCCTTATTAAAATAAATGTAACCATCTTATACCAACTGCTGTTTTGGTTACAACACTCGAGCTGAATTTTTACTTCTAAACTAATGTCTCGACTAATCAAGAAGTAGCAACATATTGTTTTTGGACATAAATGTCATAATCATTCTCGTCAAATATTGTCAAGCGAATGGTCATTTTCCTTATTGTCATTCAGTGTGACCATATGTGGCAGATTCCTGCCATTTTGGCAGGATTGGCCTCTTATTTTAGCGTCTGGCATGATCGGTTGACGTTTTATAAAACCTGGTAGTATTTGACAGTATTCGGGTATTAAAAATAATTTCATTATGGCAACTTAAAATGCCGAAAATGGCAACCCTATGTACTTCGCCAGCATGTAGGTAATTTCCCTATACTTCTAGTGTTATATTTGTAACACATTCAATAAACAACTTTAAAAATATGGGTGTAAAGTTGATAATCTTAAAACGAGTATTCGTAAACACGACTTAATGGTTAATATTTCAATCAGACATAGAAGAGACGTACTTTAGTTTGACTTTGTTATCGCATTAGATTTCGTGGTGACAAATCTTGTTAGCGATATTTTGTTAAGGGGCTACTCCATGCGAACGACCTTGAGCATTTGGTGTGCCGCGCCGACTCGCTACAATATAATATCACGTAAGAAATATGTAAGGCGCCACCTACTGTAAGAACGTAGTATTTTTTCAACATCAATAAACTATTTTATGGAAATACACACAGCGTACAACGATAAATGTATCTCAAATTTTTTATTCGGTATATTAGTTACATTATATTAGAGTTATGTATTCTCATATAATATTATCTAATTATGAAATTTTATAATTAATTATATATTAAAAATGAAGCATTGAAAATTGTGAGTTTAAAAGATACCTACTCACTATAGGTAAATAGATAGATAGCTCGCCTTTTGTACAAATATTTGGTGCAATAAAGAATAAATAAATAAATAGGATGTTTCGCAGAGTGAGAGTAATATAGAATGAGAGTCGTGGAGGCAGTTTACAAACATAAATTGCACAAGGACAAACATCCAGACCCGGAACAATTAATTGTAGGCCATACAAATACTTGTTCCGTGCGGGATTCGAACCCGCGGCCCCCAGTGCAACAACTGATTGCTAAGCCAGTGCGCCACGGAGCCGTCACCGGTTTATAGCTAAAGTGACCATACGTCCCGTTTTGAACGGGACTGTCCCTTTTCTCAGTCACCTGTCCCATTGTCCCCAAACAAAGCTCCGGGACACAAAATTGTCCCGTGACTCGTTGGATGGAAGTATTCAAAGTCAACAATCTTCAACATAATTTTTTTAATCGAATATATTTTATGTCTCCCTGGTACAAATGCTCCAGTAGAAAGAATATATTTTTTATTTTGAACAAATTGTGGACGTCTGAAAGAAACACTTACGGTTCCAGTTCTAAAGGCGATGTTGTTAACAAAGGTAACCATAAAAAAACTTAAGCAGAATTTTATTCTTATTTAAAATTATCACCAACTTTATTAAAGCAAATTTAATCCACTGACAAATGTAATTAATAATTAAAAAAAATATGTTGCATTTAATAATTACCGTCTATACCGAATATAATTTTATATTGAACACTAATTGTGTAAAGTTATAGTCTTTAGAGTGTAAATAAACCCATGTCCTGTTTTGAGTTAAAAAATAAATGGTCACTTTAGTTTTTTTTAGTTAAATTTAGTTTAAAAAAATTTTAGTTTATAGTAAAAAGTAGGTATATTAATACCTACTTAGATACTTTTTACCGAATTAGGGTAAAAGCCCCTAATACCAGTCATGCCCCTAATTGCAGTCTTTTCGCCTTTTTACTCCATAAATAAGATTTCTAGTAGTCTTAACTACAAATATTTTCATCTAAAAAATTCTTTGTACCTAGAGGAAACTATATTTATTCAAATATTACCTCGCAGTTTTAAACCTAACAGTGTTAAAATCAAAACAGGTACGCAACGAAAAACGATCATTTTCCTAATTATTTGACAAGTTATGATCCCGGTAAAATTATGCTTACTTTACATTATCTCATATATAGGCTTTTTGATTTGTATGAATATGACTATAGACATAGTAATGCAGTTATTTTTGTTTGAATTTACAACTTATTTATTTTCTTTTAGTGGAAATTAATGGGACTGTAATTAGATAATATAAGAAATGTATGGAGTGCATAATGTCAGCCGCCCGGCTGTTATTTGGTTTGACGTACCTAATAAGATGTACCTAATTTCAGCCACGTAATATAAATCAGAGCTGCCATAAACTGGAATAAATACCATTAATTAGATCATAACTTATTTTATAGCTAAGGGAGTTATGATCAATTCGTCTGTTTTAAAATTGGTTTTAGATTTTAAAGTTTAGCAAAAGATGTACTAGCTTTTCTTTCTGACATTCGGCATATAGAACATCTTATGTACTCAATATTTTTTTTTTTTTGAAAAAGAAGAAAAAACAAGCAATAAATAAAAACAAAAACGGGCCAAAAACTCATAACTGACTTTTTGACAAGACCCGGGATTCGAATCCGAGACCTCATGATCAGCACTCGCACTACTACAACCACTAGACCAACGAGGCGGTACTATACCTAATAAGATATTGTGGTTGGGTGATAATATTGAATTAGCCTTTTGTAGTGTAAATTATAATATTTGTCGAAATTTTAATTATGGATTCGAACCTTACATGCTAATGGTGCTTCATTTTTTTATTTGCATTTACTTCAAAGAAAATACACGCAAAAAGCTTCATCGCGCAGTAAAAAACACAACAAATATATATATATATATATATATATATATATATATATATATATATATAACTAATACGAAAAATTATACCCAAAACAAACAAATAATACTACCTATAAATAACCTAATAAGTAATATTATTATCGACTAATATGACGTGAGTGTATGTGCTGGTCGACGCTCTAACGACACGGGCTTCGCGTCGAAGAGCTCAGGGCTCACTGACTTCAGCAAGCCCGTGAGCAGTGAATATGCCCAGATTTTAAAATAAATTCTTAATAAAATCAAATTTTGCTCTTTTGAAAAAAAAAATTCTATAGAAATATTCATTAATAAATTGCCTATCCATTGGTGTAAATCGCAAAATAAAATAATACTTACTTTACGAGGAGATGCATGTTATCAATAATAATTTCACATTTATGTGGTTTCGTTGTAAGGAGATTATATTAATATTTATTCCTTTAAAAAAAAATTGGATATAGCTTTTATGGAGTCAAGATTATGTAGAAATATAATGTGTTTTTTATTTGTTGATATATCTTTTAAATAAAAAGTAGATAGCTTCTAAAAACAGCACAAATAACGACTAGCGCGACATTTTGCTCAACCTGCGCCTTAATGACGTTTCGTGAACGATAGTAATTATTGGTGGTGATGATAAAGTGAAAATATGAAAGGCCGTTTATAGCGGAGTGGAGTAAGATCCTTTACTATGATCGTGGATCTTCAAAGCTAAAGATAATCAGATCCGGCTGTCTGCTTTAAAAGAGCATGCCGCTGCTAGTAAACATAAAAAAAAACATCCGTGAGTATCGTGGAAAACTCGATTGGAACGAAGTTCCTTTCGTAGTGTATTACTATTGATAAACGTATTATATTATTGATTAACAAATACAAATAAATGTATTACTAGCGTCTTAAAATGAAGTGTCATTTAAAATAAAATAATATTTATTTCATGGCAAAATAATAAAAGGTGCGAGGGAGATGGATATTATTTCATGTCCCTTTCTCGCAAGGCCGTCTACACTACGTCGGAAGGAGTCGTGACTGAATAGATCATACAGTATTTCTCGCCTAGTCCCCATCTGCCAAATTCGTACCGTCCGATAAGGAACTTTTTTCCAAAAATATGTTTGGATTCAACATGCGAAATAATATTCTGTCAAATAAATCTAATTAAGACAAAAACACGAAACACATTTAGATATAAACAAACACGTTGCGTCTATATTGCACGTTAAACAAGGCATTGGTGAGCATGGCGATTGCGTTGCATTCAAACCAACGAAATATGTTTAATTTTAATTTAATAAATAATAGCATTTAAATGTGTATTTTTATTTTTCTTACTTTAATACAATTAGACAATGGTAAATACAGTTGGCAGTATTTAGGCATTTTTCACTACAGACTTTGGCAGGATTTGGCAGGTTTTTAACCAAAGTAAGGCAGGATCTGTATTTTAAAGATGGTCACACTGTTGTCATTGTCAATGTCATTGTCACACATATTCGTAATGACAGTGACAGACGCCAATTCAACGTGCTTGAAATTTCGTTTCGTCAAAATCTACTTTTATATATATTTTATTATAAAAAAGCAGTAATGTCTTCATCGTTTTTTTTGAAAGGCAAATCAAGACAAGTGTTTAAAAGAAAAGGTGAGAAAATTAACAAAACGAAACATAAAAAACAAATCGCGCCTAACCTAGAAAATGGTCAAGAATCTTCCGATAGTGAATTGGATATTAAGAAATTTTCTGATGGAGAAGAGTCAGAAAGCGATCATGAAACAGCAGAGGAAAAGAAGTTAAGATTAGCCAAAAAGTATTTGGAAGAAATTGAAAAAGAAGAAGCAAAAAGAGCAGAGTTGAAGGAATTAGACGATGCTATTGAAAAACGATTACAGAAAGATTATTTGGAACAGAAGGGTAAATTACGTGTTGATGTCGCAGATAGTTATACTGTGCCATCTGAAAGCGATTGTAGGTTGATTCGAGCAAAAGAACATCGTTTATCATTGACATGTGTTTGCGTTAGTCTTGATGGCCAGTTGGCATTCACCGGTTGCAAATCAGGTTGCGTTATTAAGTGGGGTATTAAAGAAAAGAGAAAATTAGGCTGTCTAACATTTAAAACACATTCCATTTATTTTAAAGGATGTGTTACCTCAATAGCAGTGTCATCAGACTTGAAGTTTTTAGCAACATCAGATGAATCAAACAGCATAAATATATGGGATCCTCACTCAATGAAACACGTACACACATTCAAAGGACATAAAGACATTGTTACTGGGCTTGTTTTTAGAAGGAATACACATGATTTATATTCAGCTAGTAAAGACAGATCAATTAAAATATGGTCATTAGATGAAATGGCATATGTAGAAACCTTGTTTGGTCATCAATCTTCTATAACTGCAATTGATGCTTTAACGAGAGAGAGGGCAATCACAGCAGGAGGTCGGGACACTACAGTCAGAATATGGAAAATAGTCGAGGAATCACAACTTATTTTCAATGGACCTATAGGAAGTTTGGATGAAGTTAAACTTCTGGATGAAGAACATTTTGTATCTGGTAGCGATAATGGCTCACTTTGTGTTTGGAGTGTTTTGAAAAAGAAACCACTCTGTACTGTGACAGAAGCTCATGGTTCAGAGAATAATGTTCCCAGGTGGATTATTAGTTTAGCAACACTTTTAAATTCTGATGTGTTTGCATCAGGTTCATATGACAATAATATCAGATTATGGAAAGTGTATGAAGCATATAGAAAAATAATGCCTATGTTTAGTATACAAGCATATGGTTTCATAAATTGTATGCAATTTACTAAAGATGGTACACAGCTGTATGCAGCAGTGGGTCAGGAACATAAATCTGGTAGATGGTTCAAAGAAAACACTGCCAAGAATGGATTATTAATAGTAAACTTTAGTCTAAAATCTTGAAATATTGTAAATAAAAATGTCTTTTTAAAACTGTTTATTATTTTATTTTAAACTTACTAAAACTTTGATTTTGGTGTAAACTTTTATTGATTTCATACAGATTGGATGAAGTGAGTGTAATATGGCGTAAAACTATGTAAACCATCAGTCAATTAGACTAACACTGTACAAACATGCAATTATATAATTTAATGTATAATATATTATTTTTAATTTACAATATCAATATATGAACACAGTAATTTTATTAGGTTGTGTAGTCTACATTACTAGTATAAAATCAATAATGTTTCTTTTTTGGAAACTTGTTACCTGAAATTTGCTTAACTACTAAATTCTGTAACAGATTTGTAGAAAGATTGCATTAAGGGTGTTTTAGAGGGTAGGTTGGCTTCAATAGGGTCAGTGCAGCTACATTGTTATTTATAGTTACCTTAAATATATAAAAAAATATATCTATATATTTAATGAATGCTGCCATGTTGTAGCTATATTAATAGCATAGCACAAATGGGTCAACTTGACCGGAGTAGGACCATGCTCTCACAGAATACCAATGTAAAATAGCAAGTTAAAGCTGCTGTGTTTCGTATGATGAGTTTAGAGAACTGGAGACCCTTATTACTGGAAACGAGGCATTCCATCTTAGTGACAATGCATCTGCTCACACCTCACAAGTGACAATGCATCTGCATTTTGATTCGCAAATGTGGATAGATTAAGATGTCCATGGGCCACGGCAACCACTTACCATCAGGTGCATTGTGTGCTCGTTTGTCACCCATATACTATAAAAAAAAGCAATATTTCAAAGAAAAGACAGCTCCTAAGCCTTAATATAAATAACATACATTGTCGCATTGAATTTGAAAGTTCTGAAAATAAAGATAATCTGTGCACACATTCTTGCCAAGAGTAGGAATAAGTATAAAAAAATAACTAGTTTCATTAATTTTTATATGGACTATTACAAGGATATCCGCAGTAGAACCAGAGTAACTGACATAGCACTAATGGATAGCTCAATGAACCGAGAATGGATAGTTACAAATACGTGCTATAAAGAGGGAGGGGCCTTTTAAGCTCTAATGCTAACAGTAATCTCTCAAGTTGGTGTCAACATTCACTGTAATTATTAGCTTTTTTTTCAAATGAGTATATTACATCAGTCTGGTCTGGATATATGGGTTCAACACATTTTTGTCAACCTTTTATATCCCCTACTCATAGATCTGCAAAAAGATCAGATGACTTATTGGTTAAAAGATTTTCTTGTACAGCAGTTGACCCTATAGTAAATGGAAAACAAATGCTCTGAGCCTCATGCGTTCAGATTATCTACACATAATATGAGGTTATTTGTTAGGGTACACCGCAAAGATAATATTCCCTCTCTACCTTACACCATATGTGGTAGAGCCATGGTGCAGGTGTATTATGGCTGTAGTATGAATGGCACGGCACGATTGGTAATCGTATCGATCGTCATCGAATACCAGGGTTAAATTGCAGCATAACGCTGTTTCGTTATCGTGTGCTTAGAGAACACCAGATACGCTCTTTATTGATACCGAGGCATTTCTTTTTAGTCCTCAGATGTGACAACGCAACTGCACTTTTATTCTTTATCGTGGATAGATGTAGTCTATTTATTACAACATCCCCTTCCCAAAGGATGGACTGTGCTAGTCATGCGTATATAACTAACAAAAAAAGCCATACCTATTTTTCTAATAGTCCAAAATTATTTATGGCACTGCCGTTGACCCTATAGTAAGTTAACATGTCCAAGGCAGTCTTAAATATTAATATATATTCTGGAACAATTTTGATGCTAACGTTACTTACTAGCTAGCTGTCGGTTGACAGAGCAATTAAATAAAAAAAAATTAAAGCTAACGAGTCTGGAGAGGCTTAATCTTGTAATCAAAATGTGATATGATGTAATCTCATGATATGTCTCGCAGCAGTTTTTTCGCCAATTCGCCATGATATATCCTCGGTAAAGCGTAGATTATGGTTAAAGTGACCATACGTCCCATTTTGAACGGGGCTGTCCCTTTTCTCGGTCACCCGTCCCGTTGTCCACAAAGCTCCGGAACACAAAATTGTTCCGTTTCCGAAAATTTAAAAATATGAAGTTTGTCAGACGTCACGCTACATATATATATTTATCTATGACCTCACGTCAGAGCGAGAGCGGAGGGAGTTTTGGCGGCGGTTTGTTGCTCCTGTTTTATTGTTTAAATAATGGTTTGAAGTGGACTTTGATATGTAAAAGTGGTGCGTTTTTGTGTATTAAATATCTGCGCATATGAACTATTATTGGAAACTGTGAAACAAGTGCTCTGATAGTGATGTGGTTCTCAAAATAAGGTGCCTGTCTGCTTAGGCGCCTTGAGATACCATCGCCAACCGTCAGCTGTCTGCTGGCTCAAGTTACCGTCAAAATCTCCCAAGGGCTGCACTATGTGACGTATCAACATATTGTGAAGCAGTATACTATGAAGAATAATTATTATAATATAATATTGTAACTTCAGGCTCAGAAGAGCTAGATCCCAGAGCCGTAAAGCCAGTTATCAAGAAGAAGAAGCAAGAGCGGAACCGATCCAAAATAATCGAATGGGATAATTTAAAACTTTCCGCAAAAACTCGTTGGATGGAAATATTCAAACTCTTTCGCACCAACAATCTTTAACAATTTTTTTTTTTTTCATTTTAATCGAATATATTTTATGTCTACCTGGTACAAATGCTCCAGTAGAAAGAGTATTTTTCTATTTTGATAACTTGTCGACATCTGAAAAAAATCACTTACGGTTCCAGTTTTAATGGCGATGTTGATAATAAAGATAAAACATGCCCAGAATTTTATCTTATTTAAGATCATCACCAACTTTATTGACTGGGGTGACTGGGGGGAAGATGAAAAACGGGGTAAGACAAAAAGGCATCAGTAAAGACAGATTTTGTGTAATTTATCCAATGCAGGCAACATTCATAAGACCGCCATTTTGTTACGTACCACACCTAAGTCGGCACTTGTCGTTTTGAGGGATCGGTTGTGTGTTATAAGGGAATATCTACCCTGTGAATTTTACGCGAGCAAGTCGGGTGTTTTAATCTTACCCCGTGTCGTGTAACTTGATTTACGAGGTAGGTACGTGTTTTTTTATTTGTATACATACTTATTATTTTTAATTGGTAGTTATGTTGCTATGTCTAAATATCGCTACTTTTTGGATTTTAGGATTTATTGTAACATTCCGTCTTTCATCATTCATCATCATCATTACAGCCTTTCATAAGTCCACTGCTGAACATAGGCCTCCCCCAAGGAATGCCGCGATACAAAGCGCGGTCCTGAGCCACCTGCATCCATCGACTTCCTGCATGCCTTACCAGGTCGTCACTCCATCTCGTGGGGGGTCGCCCTACACTTCGCCTACCGGTACGAGGCTGCCACTCGAGAACCTTTCTTCCCCATCGGTTGTCGGTTCTTCGAGCTATATAGCCGGCCCACTGCCACTTCAGCTTACTAATCCGTTGGGCTATGTCGGTTACTCTAGTTCTACTGCGGATATCCTCATTTCTAAGTTTATCACGCAGGGAAACTCCGAGCATAGCCCTCTCCATAGCTCGCTGAGCGACCTTGAGCTTCCTCATACGGCCAGCTGTGAAGGACCACGTCTCAGTTCCGTAAGTCATCACTGGCAACACGCACTGGTTGTACAATTTCGTTTTAAGGTTTTGGGGTATGTCTGACGAGAAAATGTGTCGTAGCTTCCCGAACGCTGCCCAGCCGAGTTGAATCCGTCGATTGACCTCTCGGTCGAAGTTGGACTTACCTAGTCGGACTATTTGTCCCAGGTAAACATACTCGTCAACAACTTCGAGCTTAGTACTCCCAACAACTACCGGCATAGGTGTGACATGGACATTAAACATAATCTTTGTTTTGTCCATGTTCATCTTAAGACCTATCCGTTGGGAGACACTATTGAGGTCATTGAGCATAGTGCTTAGGTCCTCCAGCGATTCTGCCATAAGGACTATATCGTCGGCAAATCGAAGGTGAGTGATGTACTCGCCATTGATGTTGATACCGTATCCTTTCTAGTCCAGAAGCTTGAAAACGTCTTCCAATGCAGCGGTGAAGAGCTTCGGGGATATGATGTCACCCTGTCTTACACCTCTCTGCAATTGGATAGGTTTCGTACTCTGGTTCTGTACTCGGATAGCCATCGTAGCTCTACTGTACAAACACTTCAACACTTCGATATACCGACAGTCAACTTGGCACCGCTGAAGGGACTGTAGCACCGCCCAAATTTCGACGGAATCAAAGGCTTTCTCATAGTCCACATACGCCAGACATAGTGGCAAATTGTACTCTTCGGATTTCTGTACAATTTGCCGAAGGGTATGTATGTGGTCTATGGTGCTAAAGCCCTTTCGGAAACCGGCTTGTTCGGGAGGCTGGAAGTCGTCATGTCTGCGCTCGAGGCGATTCGTAATGACTCTCGAAAACAGCACGTAGACGCGGCTCAGAAGGGAAGTCAGTCTGTAGTTCTTCAAGAGAGCGTTGTCACCTTTCTTGAAGAACAAGACCACCGCACTTCTGCTCCACGCCTCTGGTGTAATGCCACCATGGAGGACGGAATTAAAGAGCTTCTGAAGGACTTCAAGTACCGGTCTTCCACCCGCTTTCAGAAGCTCCGCTGTAATTCCATCCTCGCCTGGGGCCTTACCGTTTTTAAGGTGCTGGAGAGCCATTCTAGTCTCGCTCAGACTGACGTCCGGGATATTTTCGGAATAGTGTCGGATGAGACTCGCTCTTGGATCGTTACTCACACTTGCGTGTGGCTCCAATGATGACGTGTACAGCTGCCCATAGAACCTCTCAATCTCACTCAAAATCTCAGGTGTCCCGGAAACGATGCTGCCACATTCTGTCTTCAGCTTTGACAGTTGGCTCTTTCTGGCAGACAGATCTCTGGCAAAGACTTTGGAGCCCTGGTTCCGCTTGATCGCTTCTTCAATACGAGCAATATTAAAGTCGCGTAAGTCCCGCCACATACATTTGGAGATCTGTCTATTCAGTTGCCTGTATGCTATCAAATATACTGAAGAGTGCAGCTTAATTTCCCTTCTAACAGCCATGAGATTAAAAGTGTGATCGGAGAGTTTTTGTGTTCTTCTACGGCGGGTCTTGCAAAACTTAACTCCGACTACATGGACAGTTTCTACGAGCTTGTCATTCATATCGTCCACTTCATTGCCGTCTTCTAGGCACTGAAAACGGTTTTGTAACTCGAGCTGAAAGGTTTCGGGACTTTGAAACAGAGCATGAGGGGGACGGAGCGTTGACTTCATTAGACGAGACCTCTCCAACTTAACGTTTAGGTTCAGTGTGCCTTTAACCATTCGGTGATCGTTACCAGTTTTCACCCTCGCGATCTCGGAGAAATCACTGAACAGTTGTCGTCTGGTCGTCGTAATGAAGTCAATCTCATTTTTTGTCGAACCGTCGGGGCTCGACCAGGTCCACTTCCTGTGGGGCCGCTTCTGGAAGAAAGAGTTCATCATAAGAGTCCCTCTTTCTCCATGAAGTCGGCCAGCTGCTGGCCCCTTGGGTTCCGTTGCCCTATTCCAAATTTCCCTACTTTCAGCTCACCGTTCTCTCTTGTGCCTAGTTTTGCATTGAAGTCTCCCATTAACACCGTATATTGGGTTTTGGAGGAATGCATGGCTCTAGAGATATCCTCATACATTTCCTCCACCTCCTCATCGGGGTGTGCCGAGGTTGGTGCGTAAACCTGTATGACCTTCAGCGAATCCCGTTTGGTGATTGTGAGTATAAGGTACGCAACCCTCGTCGACACACTCCCGATCTTTACAACGTTGTTAACGGGAGACTTGTGGACGATAAATCCGACACCTCCTTGGGACAGATGGGCCCTCCCGGTGATAGAGCAAGTTGCCGGATTCGAGGATTACCGTGTCCTCCCCCTCTCTTGGGACTTCGGATAATCCTATAATATGCCAGCGCAACTTGTCTATCTTTTCTTCCAGCTCCACGATCTTCTCGTCAGTCCTCAGGGTGCGTGCGTTGTACGTTGCCAGGTCGAGTCGTCTAAGGTGGCAACCGAACCTCCACCGGAGATTCTTAGCACCCCCTGCCCCGCCGTTACCATGGTCGCCACCGTAGCCAGTAATAGCGGGGCCGCCGGGGGCTGGAGGCCGTCTGTTTGTTGCTTTAATAATTGGGGGGTATTTGCCATAGTTGCCACGCTTGGCGAGCGGGTTGGCAACCGCAGTTTTTTTATTGTAATTTTGGCTATTATCAGGAAGATGCTGCTGCCCATCTCCTGCCTGTTTTCCTTTGTCGCCTTTTACGACACCCACGGGAGGATATGGGGTAGTGGACATTCCGTCTTTACCCGCCAAAATTTGACGGGGTAAGATAAACATATAAAAGTTTCCATCTTGCCCCGTTTTCAAAAGTCATACAAATGGTCTCATGTTCTGAAACTGTACCTGAAAAAATGTTTTGTTTTGTTATAGACATTATATAAATTGTCAGCGGCACAATTTCAGCTAATATTATCTAAAGGTATTTATTTTAATTTTTGTATATTATAAGAGAGGCAAAAAACCAAGCGGGTCACCTGATGGCTAAGTGATTTCACCCCTGCCCATAGACACAAGAAACAACAGGAGTGTTAAGTACTTGTGCGTTGCCTTCTCATAAGGTATAGGAAGAGGATTCGTAGGAATGGGAGTAGGAACTTAAAGAAAGGGGAAAGACCACCAGACACTCGTTAGTAAATGCAACATCACAGCTCCTAGAATAATGCAACGTCACATCGGTTTATCTAGCAAACGTCAACATTCGGGTGGCCTTAAGAAAAGGGGAAAAGGAACGGGCATCCGGGACTCTCACTCACCAGACGAAACATGGCAGCCACTAAGAAGCTAAACACTTCACGCTGATTTTCTGTGAGAAGGTAGTATCGCACCCGTCGACCCTGCTCATTTATGACGTGGATCTACTACAAATTTTTTATTAATGTTTAGATAATATTTTTTTAGAAGTTTGTCTATGTTTTTAGTTGTGGCATTTTTCTAAGATCTTATTAATTGGTTAGCTGTTTAATTTTGAAATATTTGATTTTTTACGTTTTGTGCTACATATTTTGTTGACCAAAATGGTAAAAGGTACATGTACGTAATTGTGTTTAAAATTATCTTGGCATTAACAATAAAAAATATTATATGATTGATATCTTTCATTTTCTGTATAATCTTACCCAATTAAAGTGAAAAGTTTTAGAACCTCTAACGCGTAGTGTTTCTATATAGTTTGTGGAACCTCTAGTTCAATTTTTCCCCGGCGGGTCAAGATTGAAATATAAAAAACAAATAAGTTGTGTTATCTGTGTTATTTGTAGGTATTTTGATATTATAGACAGTTCTGTAGTGTCAGGACAATTAAAATTGTAGCCTACTGACAGTAAATATCGTCTGACATTAATTTGAACGATTTTTAGAAACTACTTCGATCTTACCCACCACCCTTTCATCTTTCCCCCTGTTTTTTTCTTTCGATAAAAACATTGTAATTAATTTTTTTTTGCTTTTCAATAAATATAACAGGGATTTATCGATATGCCATAAAAATATGGTCTTTGTACTTTATTCACTATAGATATAATTTTAGCTTAAGTTATATAATATGTACTGTTTTACAAGACGTCAAACACAACACTGCTCATCTCATCAAAAAACCGTTCGATCTTCCCCCCACACTAAAGCAAAGTTCCACTGGCAAATAATATTTAAAAAAAAATGTTGCATTTAATAATTACTGTCTGAGGATCTTTGCTTTAATGAAGCGTGATTTTTTTTATTTTACACAATTTGTTATAATAAAAATAATTATAGTTAATGTGAATACTAATTGTATAAAGTTACAGTTTTTCAAAAGAAATAACATTAAAAAGTTGTGTTTACTGCCACGGACCAGTAGAGCGAGATATGTCGTAGTATGAAGCATATTATGTATGTCTTTAAATCAGTGAGGTATTATCCCAGTTTGCGAGTTATTGATAGAAGTCAAAGATCGTATAAATATGATCTGAGATAGTATGAGTATTATCAGTGGCGTAGCTATGTAACCAAGGGTCTCTGGGCAAAACTGAAATTGAGGCCTTATTTAAACTAAAATAATTAATTAAAAGGTGCAAAACTACTTTATTAGAGCTCCTTTTTACCCACTACAGGGCATAATAAAGCAAAGCTCCTTACTACTTAGTATTATGTGTAACGTAACAGATAATAACTAATCGTACCTACTTCTTAATCATATCTTCTTACTTATAATAAATCTGTAGAGAGGTCAATTCTGTACATAAAATATATTTCCAAAATAACTATCAGGGGGTGATTAGTGATCGATAATGATGCCAAAAATGCAAACAGTAAATTTTTTTCTGTCTGTCTGTCTGTATGTTCGTTATAGAAACAAAAACTACTCGACGGATTTTAACGAAACTTGGTACAATCATTCTTCATACTCCTGGACAGGTTATAGTATACTTTTCATCACGCTACAATCAATAGGAGCAGAGCAGTGAAGTTAAATGTTGGGGAAACGGGAGAAATTACTCCATTTTTTAAGCTTCCGTCGCGTGTGCAGTCTTAATGGTTAAAGCTACACAGAAATCATGTATAACGGAAATGTTCCCCTTAAAATTATATAAAAAATATCCAACCATAACATATGTCTATCTTTTATGGTTGACTCACAATAACACGTATAACTCCCGATAGCTTAGCAGTTCGGAGCTTTCTGATTATTTTTGTCTAGTCTTACGTTCATAACACTCTCACTCATCCCTAATTAAAAAAAAGTTAACATTATTATCTATTCAATAAAAAGAATCATAGAAATCGGTATCGAAACACCAAAGTTATACATGAAATACGCTAATAAGCCATCGCGCGTGAATACTGAATCATGCTATAAGGATTATTTTTGTGTAACGGTCGCCGCGCTCGACGTGGCTCGCGGCTGGAGGTATAAAAAGGCGGGGGGTCCGAGTGCGAGCGACACATTTGGCTAGGGATGGGCAAAGGGAAAAATATATCGATATATATCGAATCTATATTTTTAAATAGAATCGATATTAATCGCGTGATAAATATCGATATATTGATATATCGTCATCATTTGAATGATGTAAAGATAAGGGCCAACATTTTATCTACTGACGGTTGGACGACGAAAAACACTATACAATATTTTAAAATATATCGAAATTGATACGAATTCGATATTCTAAAATAAATATCGATATTGCTTGATTGAAAATATCGACGATATTTATCGATATTTTTTACCCTAGCTTACATTCCGCCTGTGGCACCGCTCTCGAGCGGTCGTGTCCAGGTAGTCCGCGCGTCCGTCCCCGGACGGTAGTGCTCTCTCGCTCTCGCGCCTCCGCTGTCCTGCTCGCGCTGTACAGCGCCGACGCCGGGTGAGTCTTTTATCGCTAACTTCAGTTCTTGCCCCCCTGTCTTCGAGCGGGTTGGATTGTGCTTGTTAAGTTTTCTGTTATTTTTATTGTTAATTATTTTTAATTTTTGTAATTGATTTATTGTATAACGTGTACGTGTATACTGTTTCTAGCGAGTTACTTGCTCTTTTCAGAGCAAGGCCCTGCTCTTTTGAGAGCAGGGGCACTTACTCCTTGAATAAAGAACGTCCCGTTCTTTTAAGAACGGTGATCCCCTCCTTACTGTTTAGGTACAGAACGTCTCTGTTCTTTCAGAACAGTATACCCTTACCGTTTCGAACACGTCGTCCCCACCTATCACCAACATGTCCACAGTGAACCAAGTTAGGTCACTCGTCGCCGCCCTAAACCAAACTCTTGGTCTGGGCCTTAATCTGGATGAGACGGCCCTAGCCGCCATCGCCGCCCATGTCACCCCCCTGCCCCTCAGTCACGTCAACCGCCGCCCGTTATCGCGGCGTGTCCAGAGTCCAAAAACTCTTTCGCCCCCCTGGACATGGAGTGCTCCTACTCCGACTCCGGGTCCTCTGCGTCAGCCTCCCGGAAGAGGCCCGCCACTAAGTCTGGCACCGGTCCATCGGAGTCCTCTGACTCCGACGGATCTGGTGATTCATCGTTAACCACAGTGACCTCAAAACGCAGCGGTAAACGCGCAGCGAAAAACCGTACCCCCCCTGTCTCAGCCACCCCTGCCGCTCCCTCAACCTCCGCAGCCCCTGCCTCTAACCCCGCAGCTCCCGCTGCCGTCTCTGCTCCCGCAGCCCTCGTCGCTGCTAAGGCTCCCCTAATGTCGTTAGACATCGCTCCACCTTCTAAGCCAGCTTCCCGCTGTGCCCCTACACTTGCTAAGAAGCAAGTCCCGCCCCCTGTCTTCCTAAGAGACAAGGCAAAATTCACCGAACTATCCAAAACCTGCTACAACGCAGGAATTAAGTATGACCACGCTATAAACCTCGGGGAGGCTATTAAAATTATCCCCAATTCAATCGATGACTTCCGTCGTCTCACCAGGCTATTCACAGCCGAACGAGTATCTTACCATACATACGCTGTTCCGGAAGAGCGTAAAGTCAGGGCCGTCATCCGCGGCGTCCCTTCCGAATTCTCCAACGAGGAAATCCTCGAGGACCTTAAGTCCCAAGGATTCCCCGTAGAAGCCGTGCACAAAATGCACAGCAGAACGGGCCAGAATAGAATAGAATAGAATAATTTTTATTCAATATACATTACATGTGTAATTCTTATTGAAAGTCATTTTTTACTTTACCACTGGTTCGAAAAAAAAACCCTCTGTCCTGGGAAGAACCAGCAAGAAACCCAGCGGGACTTTTTTTTAAAATAAATTTTACAATATAAATGATTACGAACTATTTACAAAATTTATTTTAGAAACTGCTTGGAAGCGACCTCCTCATTCCCAGGGGTTATTATCAGCCATGTATTCATTTATACTATAATCAAGGAAGTATCATCAGCAAATAATACTATATCATGACTATCCCCTACAAGGTGAGGTAAGTCATTAATATACACCAGAAACAGGAATGGGCCGAGAATCGAGCCCTGAGGAACACGCATTAGTACAGGTGACCCGGAAGAACTTTTACCATTGATAATAACCTTCTGCTTTCTATTACTTAAATATGAAATAACAAGTTTAAGCGCTGTGTTCTTGACACCATAGTACTGTAGCTTCCTGATTAATATATCATAATGAACACAGTCAAAGGCCTTGGAAAGGTCACAAAATATACCCAAAGCATCCTCTGAATTCTCCCATGCACAAAAAATATGTTTAATAAGCTCAACTCCAGCGTCAGTTGTCGAGCGACCCCTTGTAAAACCGAATTGATTTTTATGTAGCAAAAAGGGAGCCTTTGCTTCCTACCCATGGGGGCGGGCTTGCTTCTCGCTGGATGATCCCAGTGCTGTTGCTGACTCTGTCACTGATGTGGTGCTACAGGGAATGGAACTATTTATTCCATCATCTGTGGTACCCATCGGAGGCAGATCTCAGCCTTGGTTTGGTCGCTCCTGTAAGACTGCTTTACGCAGAAGTGTTATCAAGCCTGGGCTGCGGCTTCGGCGACTCGGGATGTAAACATCAGCATACTTAAAAAGAAGTATAACTTCGCCTCCAGGTCCTTCAAAAGAGTTATTGCCAAGGCAAAGTCAGAGCACATAGGCAGAATTGGCGAGAAACTAGTTCCCCTTCCTTCGGGAACCCGTGCATTCTAGTCTCTCGCCAAGGCTGTCCAAGGGAATTTCTGTAAGCCATCACTACCATCTCTGCACAGGGAGGACGACTCACTGGCCCACGACGCAAAAGAGAAAGCCGACCTTTTAGGCTCCGTTTTTGCGTCCAACTCGACTGTTGATGACGGGGGGAACAACCGCCGACCATCCCGCGGTGTGAGTGCTCCATGCCGGATGTGCGGTTCTCACAGCGCTCGGTTCGCAGAGCACTCCTCTCCCTTGACCACCACAAGTCGAGTGGGCCTGACGGAATCCCCCCAATTGTGCTGCGGACGTGTGCTCCGGAGTTGGCACCGGTTCTAACGCGTCTTTTCCGGTACTCCTACTCCCTAGGCGTAGTCCCGAAATCATGGAAGACAGCTTTTGTCCACCCGATCTCCCTTGTTCTCCAAAATAATGGAATCCGTTATAAACTGCCCCCTCATGCGGTACCTTGAGGATCACCAGCTGATTAGTGACCGCCAGTACGGTTTTCGTCGGGGTCGATCAGCTGGTGGTCTTCTGGTCTACTTAACTCATAGATGGGAGGCATTGGCCGTTAGTTTGGACATTGCGAAGGCCTTCGATCGGGTTTGGCACAAAGCGCTTCTTTCGAAGCTCTCTTCCTATGGGCTTCCCGAGAAATTATGCAATTGGATCACCAGCTTTCTTGCAGATCGGAGTATCAAGGTCGTTGTAGACGGTGCATGCTCCGACTACAAGCCTATTAACGCTGGTGTTCCACAAGGCTGAGTGCTATCACCAACGCTGTTTCTTCTGCATATCAATGATATGTTGCAAGCCGGTAGCATTCATTGCTATGCGGATGACAGCACTGGTGATGCTCTATACACCAGCCGTGCCAATATTTCTCGGGAAACGTCACCGAGTACCGGAACAAACTTGTGTCTGAAGTCGAGTCTTTGCTGGACAGTCTCGGATTGGGGGCGACTAAATCTAGTCCAGTTTAATCCTCAGAAGACACAAGTTTGCGCGTTTACCGCTAAAAAGAACCCCTTTGTCGTATCTCCTCAGTTTCAAGGTACTCCCCTTGTTGCCTCAGCCAGTATCGGAATCCTCGGCGTCGACATATCGAGTGACGTGCAGTTTCGTGGTCACTTGGAAGAGAAGGCCAAATTGGCCTCTAAAAAGCTTGGCGTGCTCAGCAGAGCGGGACAGTATTTCCTGCCAGCTCAACGCTTGCAACTTTACAAGGCGCAGGTTCGGCCTCACGTGGAATACTGTTCCCATCTCTGGGCTGGGGTTCCCCAGTGCCAGCTCCTTCCACTTGACCGCATCCAGCGCAGAGCGGCTCGAATCGTCGACGACCGAGTCCTTTCCGATCGGCTCGACTCATTGGCACTGCGAAGAGATGTTGCATCTCTTTGCATTTTCTGTCGCATTTACCATGGGGAGTGCTCTGAGGAATTGTTTGAATTAATCCCAGCCGCCAAATTACACGAACGCTTATCGCGGCAGAACTCCCGATACCATCCACACTATCTGGATGATTGGCGGTCCACCACTGTGCGATTTAGAAGATGTTTTCTTCATCGCACAACTTCCTTGTGGAATAGTTTACCACCAGCGATTTTTCCGGACCGATACGGCTTAGACTACCTTCAAGAAAAGAGCCTACTCCTTTTTAAATGGCCGGCAACGCATCTGCAATTCCCCTGGTGTTGCGGTTGTTCATGGGCGGCGGTAGTCACTTACCATCAGGTGAGCCGCATGCTCGTTTGCCCCCTCCCCTATAAAAAAAAAGTCATTATGTTTGGAAATTTTAACTCCAAGCATACTGAATGGACATGCCGTACTACCTCCCGTAGTGGCAGGATACTGCTTGATTTTACGCAGTCTTTTAACCTTACCGTTCACAGTCCCCTCGGTGCTACCCACTATCCCGATGTCACCGACTACGCTCCCGACGTGCTAGATTTTGCACTATTCAAAAGTGTTTCCCTCAACCTCAGGGCAATCGAGACACTAGACGATCTAGGATACGACCACCGACCGGTCTCCCTCATTATTGGCCATCAGCCACCCCACTCAACACCCTCTACTAAAACCTTCACAAATTGGAAGGGCTTCATGATATCCCTAGCGAAAGCTCTGGACTCACAGGACTCTCCCATCTCTCTATCGTCGGACTTAGACAGTCCCGAAAAAATTGGCACCGCGGTCGATTCACTCTCCACCCTTATTAAAACCTCCCTTAAGGAGAATGAAAGGTTCGTCCCGGTTGCTAATAATAGTGGGCTTCCCTTCCTTCCATATTAGCAACCTATTAAAAGCCAAGAAAGCTGCTTTCCGGAGAGCAGCAAAATATCCCACGCCCGAATATAGGCGCACGGCCAATCGTCTCCAACGAGAACTCCGTTTCCGCCTCTCTGAATTTCGAGACCTCGAAAATATGGAGAATATCTCTCCCTCTCATACAGCGTACTATCAGATGGCAAGAGCTCTCCGCATAGACGCTATCACCCACACTCCCCCTCTCTCCCGTCCCGACGGTACGGTAGCCTTCGAGGACGAGGAAAAGGCTGAGTGCTTTGCAGACAGCATTGCCGCTCAATGCTCTCCTAGCTCTCAACCCGTCGATCCTTCACACGTCCAGGCAGTGGAGGATGAGGTCCGCCGCCGGAACTCACCCCCTACAGCCTCCGAACCTATCTCTGTGTCCAATGATGAGATTTCATCCCTCATCAAAGGACTTAAGCCCAAAAAGGCCCCGGGCGCGGATGGCCTCTCCAACCAAGCCCTTAAACACTTTCCTGAGCAGGTGTTAACCCTTTTAACTATTATCTTGAACGCCTGTTTCAACCTTAGTTATTTTCCCACTACGTGGAAAGAGGCAACTGTGATTGGTATCCCCAAGTCAGGAAAGCCTCTCAACCTCCCCTCCAGTCATCGTCCCATTAGCTTCCTTAAGGCCATGGGCAAGCTCTTCGAAAGAGTCATTCTTACTCGCATGAGGCTCCATCTGTTTCCCACAGACGGTGACCCTCTGGTCATCCCCCATCAATTTGGTTTCCGAGCGAAACACTCTTGTCCTCAACAAGTTCACCGTAATGTGGAATATATCCTCAGCGGTTTTTATCCTCGTCGTCATAAGACCATCGCGGTCTTTTTCGACACAGCCAAAGCATTTGTTAGAATCTGGCATGAAGGCCTTATCTACAAATTGTATAAAATAGGTCTCCCCGATCGTCTAGTACGTCTCGTGGCCTCTTATCTAAAGCATCGTACCTTTCGTTTTAGACACGAAGGCACGCTATCTTCCCAACGCCCCATCAAAGCTGGTGTCCCTCAGGGCTCAGTACTTGCTCCTCTCCTGTATATTTTGTTCACCAACGACATTTCCATCCCGTCGAAAGGTGTTCAGCTCTCCCTCTTCGCAGATGACACTGCCCTATACTGTAAAGGTATCTCGCTACCTTTCATACGGAACAAGATCCAAGTCAGTTGATGACCTAGGAGCTTGGTTCAAAAAATGGCGCATCGATGTGAACCCGGAGAAGAGCTCCGCCATTCACTTCGATTATAAACGACGCCGACTCAAATACACTCCACCAATACGTATGCTAGGGACCCCTGTCCCCTGGCATACGACTGCCAAATATTTAGGCGTCACCCTTGACACGAGGCTCACTTTCAGGCCCCACGTTAAAAGAGTAACCCGTCACGTACGTTTTTACCTGAGTAGGCTCAACAGTATGTTGGGCCGACACAGTAAAATGTCCCTCAGAAACAAGCGTACCCTATATAAGGTCTGTATACGACCAGTCATGTCCTACGCAGGCCTCATTTTTGCCCACGCTGACCCTAAAATTACTAATGAACTCAAAGTAGTTCAAAACCTCTTCTGTCGTCGAGCTACGAACGCACCTTGGTACGTCCGTAATGCCGACCTTCATCGGGACTTACAATCCAACAATTCCTTAAAAAACTTTCTGAGAACTTCTTCAAAGCCTCAGAGTCGCATTCCAATCATTTTATTTGTGAGGTAGCTACTTATGCAGTCCCACCCCCCTCTCGCTATCGAGTCCGCAGGCCGAGAAACACTCTCTCGGACCCGCCAAATAAACTTTCAAACGACCTGAACTGCCTCCTGGCGGCTCAGGCCAACTCATAATAAATTTGCCTTAGTAGGTTCTCCCTCAACGGCTCGTAGCCGCCTGCGCCCTCTCCCAAAAGAGAGTCGCTTCCGATCCGACAAAGCGGCTTAATCGGCCAATTGTCAGTCCCCAAAGTGGAGTTTAGTGGGTATCACTTAGGTTCCCCAGTAGGTAGTCACAGTGAGTCCCACATAACCACGACAGACCGGCTGTCATGGTATGCGTAAAGCATTCTCCACTTCCTCGCCGTATCGGGGTAGCCATTTCCAATTGCTTCTTGGCGCAAAAAAAAATTCGAGCTTCATATAATATTTGGCTGTTGATGCGAATAGACGTTCAGTGTTCGACCTTATTGCCAGACCATAATTGATTTTAACAAACCGTGCTTATCAGCGCGACTTTTAGTCTACTCTTACGTTTAATAAATTATTTTTAGATTTCTTTGGTTGTTATTTTATAAAATAGGTATTAGTTAATTTGGTAGAGTTTAAATATTTCATAGTATTAGCTTAATTATAAATTAAACTTTTTTTTTTATTTAGCTGTAGTTTTAAATAGGTACCTAGGTATCAAATAGGTTATTTCATTCTATTAGACGTAGTTTAGGTACCTACTTATATATTTTTAAGAATTTAATTTTGGATTTAAGGATTTATTTAGGATCCGTTTTATTATTTAAGTAGGCATTTAGATTTTTTTAAGTGTATGGTAGCTATAGTTAGGACTAAAAATAAAATAGACAATGCCACCTAAAAACGATTATCTTTATCTCGAAATTCGAGAGAAGCTAAGAGAATGAGAAATGTGCGTTTTCAAGAATCGGCAGAGGAAAGAGCACATCAGTTAAACTCTATGAGAGTTAGTGCCTCAACTTCTCGAGCCAATGAAAGCTCTCCAGAAAGAGAGATGCGATAAGCAGCTGACAGAGCGAGACGAGCTACATCACGGGCGTCTCAAAGTTCTTCTCAACG
Source organism: Parnassius mnemosyne (assembly GCA_963668995.1). Taxonomy (NCBI): domain Eukaryota; kingdom Metazoa; phylum Arthropoda; class Insecta; order Lepidoptera; family Papilionidae; genus Parnassius; species Parnassius mnemosyne. The sequence continues at coordinate 12,647,146 of CAVLGL010000093.1, forward strand.
AGAGCTAAAGCTTACCATTGACCGAGAACAACATGTGTTATCCCGAGAAGCTGAAACTGCTTCACAACGAGAATTGCGGCTCACAGCTGATCGCGAACGGCATGTACTATTTCGTGAGTCCGAAACCTTCACTGAGAGGGAATTACGTCTAACAGCTGATCGCGAACGGCATGTACTATCCCGCGAGTCCGAAACATACACTGAGAGGGAATTACGTCTCACAGCTGATCGCGAACGTCTTTCATCTCGAGAATCTGAAACTTTTACTCAATATGAAGACCGTTTGACGAATGATAGGGTTCACCATAATATTATTCGATCTCTTGAAGATGAACATGAGCATGAACACAACGACTAGAGTCGGGACGCGAATATTACAATTCTTTGAGACAAGAACGATTAATAAGTTTGTCTAATGAAAGATTAAAAATTGAAAATATTCGGTCTCTTGAAACGGACGAACAGCGAGAGGCCCGTCTTACTGCAGACAGATTTCGACAGTCTTAATGACTTGATGTACACATAGAAGATCAATCTACAAATTCGGTGGCGTGGTCTGACAAATATAAAAGTGAGTTTGCTTATAACCTCACAATTGATTACAGATTATCTTCTGTAATAGGCGATATGAACGTAATATGTTCTTTTTGTAATGCTTCAAAGTGGAGTAAGGGGTCGGCTGGTTTCTATTGTTCTGGAGGTAAAATAAATTTGCCTTCGTTCGAAGATCCACCGGAACCTTTGAAGTCACTACTTTTAGGGGAACATGTGCAATCTAAACAGTTCTTAGACAATTTTCGCACTTATAATAGTACGTTTTAAATGACATCCTTTCGTGCTCAATAAATCTCAGTTCCTTTCATGCCTACTTTTAAAATACAAGGTCAGGTTTACCATTTGATAGGATCCCTTTTGTCTGAAGACCAACCTAAGTTTCTTCAAATATATTTTGTATCCGACTACAACGAACAGTCGAATATAAGAAATCAATATTTCCCAAATGTAAATACTGAACTTATTATTTCACAACTTCAGAATATGTTGCATCAGGTTAATTCTTATGTATGCAGTTTTAAATCGGCATTAGAAGCTCTTCCTCAAGATGGTGATAACAATTATAAAATTGTTATAAATGCCGATAGGCGTCCAACTCAGGAACACCCTGGGCGTTATAACGTTCCAACCACGAATGAAGTTGCTGTAGTATTGGTCGACCAGGAATGTGGTAGGCGTGATATCGTTATCCGTTCCAGAGACAATCGTTTGCAACGTATTTACGAAACGATCGTTCATGGAGTACTGCTGTCACATACGGGCTGGTGCTACAAAATGCCACCCGGCAGCGTTGGACTCAGTGGAGACGTGCTAAGAGGCTTATTGGTGACCTTGATTTAGTTGAAACCAATCTTGTCAGCCCCGAGCACAGACGCAGAGTATCCAGTCTCTCTATATTCTATAGGATGCATTTCGGTGTGCGCAGGAATTACACGCTTTAATTTCTCCCTCTCCTTTCCACCATCGGACAACCAGTCGGTCGACGTGTCTTCACCCCTTTGTTAGAACCGAAAGGTTTGCTTCGTCTTTTGTAATTTGTCAGCGTCTATCTTTCCGTCCGAATACAATCTGGTCGTCTTCAAGGCAAGAGTGAATAGGCTTTTATTACGCTAAGACAGTGCGATTTACCATCTAGGGCTGCATCACCATTTACCATCTAGGGCTGCATCACCATTTACCACCAGGTGGGATTGTGGCTAAGCACTGGCTTATAAGTAAAAAAAGTAAGTGTTTAAAAGTAACAATATGTATTATCTATTGTTCTAATAAAACCAGTATATGCTGATCTTCTATTAGTAGGATGTCACTAGTACTGGGAGGTCTTTTTACACTGAAGATTTATATGGTCATTCAGATATGGGCCACAGCAACCATTTACCATCAGGCGGACGGACTGTGTGCTTGTTTGGCACCCTATCCTATAAAAAAGCATCATTAGCCAAGAAATAGCTCAGATTGCTAATCAAATCTAGGTACCTAATTATCTAGACCTACCTATAATTAATATTTTACCTTTCGGTATCCTTAGGAACAGTAAATAATTAAGTCGACATTCCTTTTGTTATTTAAGTACCCGCATGTTATGCAGTACCTTTTCTTTTTGAGAGGCCATACTTGAATAAAAGCTCTAAAATAAATATCGAAAGTGCCTAAATACTTGTGCGCCTCAACTCGAGCGCGCACTTGACTACCTCACTGAATTAGGCCCTCGTAGGGGGCCGCGCTGCGTAGGTAGGTATATTTTCATGCCTAAAGCGCGGAGTGAACTTTAACAGGCCTGTTAAAGGTAAGAATTACAAATGAGTGTTATAAATTATCTGTATTGGTTTGGAAGTTTTAAGGGATATATAAAAATAAAACTCGTATTATATTATTATTACCATAAGTTTATTTAAGACAATACACCTACTCTTTAATTAACGCTGGCTATCCTTTAGAACCGGTGTTTCTTCATTCTTGATCATTTTTAAATATAATACCACTCTATCCTTAATACCACCTAGAATGACGCAGAATTCGAAATAACGGCAAAATATATCCTGAAAAGGTTGTCAATATAGGGTCTAAAAACTGGGCAGGGAGGGTGTTTTCTGCTGTTACCGATAAACCTAGACGCGCGCATCTGCAAACACAGCAATCAGCACAGGAAACTGCCACAGCAAACAGGCCAGCGAGCAGCACCGGCCTGCCAAACAAACATCTATATTAGTTCGCATTTAGATAGCTTATTGGCTGCCACCTGTTTCTACATGTTTTTTTCTACAGTTTTAAACTATCTGTAATATTGTTAAATTAAAAGTTACAATTGCGCGGAGATAATTTAGTGCAAATTAATCTAACTGTAATACAAATATTTTTAAGTGTTTATATGTTAGGTTTTTTTACAAACCAGTATCTTATGGGTTGTTTGGTAGTAACTGACAGGTGGTGTTTAAAAGATAGCGACAGCCAAGATATGTACCGACTATTATATGCGTGTCTCGGTTTGTCAATAAGTATAAAAGTTTACTCATAACTTATGAACTGCAACAACGGCAAATCAGCAGTTGTCAGCAATCAGCAAAACCCCCCCTTCCCGCAAACCGCTCGCTCTCCCCGCAAACTCCACGCCCTGAGCATACCAACATTATGTTAATTATCAATATTCACAATTAACATTTATAAAGTGAAATGATGCCAGAGAGTATTAGTAGCAGGCCTTAATTATTTTCTTCTTAATTTGAATAAAAACATATTATGCCATTTAAATTAATTTGTTCATAGTATCTAGGCCTGCTACTTATGGATTTTAAATATAAATGAATTAAAACTAGGCAATTAAAAAAATATGTGTAGACTTGTTTAATGCAATTAGTTACCACATTTGAAGTTGTGCCATATTATTTCCCAATTTAGCCCACTAATCCCATGGGTGTACATGATCTTCATTTTTTTTAGATATTATTATACCTGAAATAACATTTTCGACTCCTGCTGTGACATCTTATTTTGGTACTGATTAATTAAAATAATAATAGAATATTTTTTGACTTTACTTTTAGATTGCATGAATACATGGGAATTTATTTGCGTTAAATTTTTACATGAACTTAAAAGTAAATGAAATGAACCAAACATAACTTCCTAGAACAGTATACTAAATAGATGAAAGTTTTATATGATTAGCATAGCATGGTAAAAACCAGCAATCATACATTAGGATGTATAAAAGACAAAATATAATTTACATACAATCATTACAATACTTTATCTAAATTATAGAAACTTAAAAACTAAACACAAGACATTGTTACAATGAGTTTTGCCGCTATGTCTATCATAGGTAGGTCTGATGATGCTTAACAAATATGAGTTCTAGTACCTTGCCATAGGCTGCTTGCTTTCAATCATGTGTCAGCACAATAGCTCTCAGCAGGTACATTCAACCTGTGTAAAAGAATTGGAATCATTAATTATAAGTTATAATGAAATGATCTCACAGTATGCATTTATTTATAACTAGCTGTTACCGGCGACTTCGCTCGCATGTTAGGGTTTTTATTTTTTTTGAGCGGAACCCTAATTCTTTTTCTAAAATAAAAGTAGCCTAAATTACTCCTTGTGGAATCAGCTATCTGCCAGTTGAAAATCCCGTCAGAATCGGGCCAGCCGTTTCGGAGATTAGCCGGAACAAACAGACAGACAGACAGACAAAAATTTAAAAAAATTGTATTTTAGTTATAATTACCGTATTTACTTTCATATGCATTTAGTAAAAAGCTGTAATTTTTATATGTACAACAGACACTTCAATTTTATTTATTTGTATAGATTAAATAAATAAAAGTTTTTCTATTTTATTTTAACACATTGTGGGTTGTTAAAGTATCAAAACTCTAGATGTTAACTCTTTTCTATTACTAGTGAGAATAGTGCATTTAATAATGTTTTAATTTGAAGGGAATGGAGAACCACTTTTATTCAGGGTGCGAAAAATCCGAATTTTACCATAAAATTGCAAGATCTATGACATAAGTAATTTATATTAGATTTAGTATTGTTGATATTTCGTTTGATAATAAGATACTAAAGTATATTTATAATGATAAGATTTTAAAGCAGACCCTATAATGCAGCATGACATGCATTAAGTGAATGATCCTGTCGCATGACGGACTTACATATTATATCACCAACGATTGAACCAAACATTTCAGGAAAGTCTGCATAACAGTGAAGAGGTCTCTAAAATATTTCACTTGTATTTGTACACTTTTTGTATCTGTTTATGTTTTAATCACAAAATTGTTCCATGAAAAAAATAAAACTAAGGGAAGTTTTATTGTTAAGAACATTCTGAATAAAACACAGCCGCTTATTACAGATTAATCTTCTTTCAGTCTGAATTTTTATCTGAGATTCATAGTCTTAATTAAATTTCATCCAGTTCATTCCCATGTTTACATTTTTCAATTTTCTAATATTGACTTCTAGGGACAGTTTGTAAACCTCACACGAACAAATAGTTCATTTTACTTAAACTTTAAAAATAGATATGAATTCATTGAATATTCTTGTAACCTGCTTCCATTACGGGTATGTGGCTGGCTTTCTGTCTGAACTTTGTTCTAATTTTAATTTTGTAGCATATAATTATGTTCTACTCATATTTTGACACATTGTTATGTTTGAGTATAAATTAATAACTTGCCTCTAAACAAATACCTAATTCTCAGAGGTGTCAATGCATCTGTAGTCTTTTCTACATGTAGTTGGTTGCAGTTATCTGGCCCCAACAAGTCTACATAATATCATCAATTAGACTGTTAACTCTAATCTTAAAAAAATGGGTAAAGTGGACAAAGATAGGTTTTTGCACACATCCATGAGTGGCCAATCACACCAATGCGATGGCACTGGTGAGATTGCTTGGTATGCCAAGCAACCTCATCCCAAGTAAAGACAACCTCTCCTGTTCGTCCTCAGGCAAAAAATGTCTTCCTACACAGCTTCTATCTAAACCTCAGATCTCTCTTCACTAAGTCCTTTACAAAGTGGTCATAGTGCCATGAAAAATGTGTTGTAAAAAACGATGCATTGCTCTATTTACTAAGAAGGATACTACTTCCAGTACTAGCTTTCCTGGTCAAAAGAGCAATACATTGTAATGAACAGATGGTTTGTGCGTTTTCTTGTAACACACACCTGCATATTTAATTGCTTTTGTTTATTTAGCAGTTGATAATGTGATCGGAAATTCGCTTGAGGGACTTAAAGATCATAAATTAGCAATGACAGATTAATACATTCAGTACTCACCCATCACTTCAGTGCCTGGAGCGGGAGCGGGAACGGCTGCGGCTGCGAGTGCGTCCGCGCGAGCTTTTGGAGTCAGAGCGAGAGCGGGAGCGCGACCGGGAGCGGCTGCGTGTGTATGAGCGGCGCCGTGACCGCGAACGGGACCTGGATCGACGACGTGAACGAGACCGAGAACGCGATAAGCTAAAAGAAATACCATCACACAAAACTTAATAATTCATATTGTTATAGATACTGATACTTCTTCACCACATGAGTAAATAAATCGTACCATATAGAGGCAAAGCTTCATACAACCGCGCTATGATAGGTGCACTACTACAAGCTTGTGGCGCGGGCGCGAGTGCTCACGCACACAGCTTATTTTGTAAATAAAATTAATAATTTGTTTGATTTCTTAAACTCAAGTACACTGCGATCTCCTAATAAATATAAATGACTTTTTCATGCGACAGTTATCAAAATTGGGTTTTTAGAAGAAATGCTAACATTTTTCAGGAACTTAAAATCAGTAAGTGATAGGCAGAAAGATGTTACGTCGTTTCTATAAAATCTTTAATAAAACTTCATGAAGAATTAAAATCAAATTTTTATTAAAACGTGTGCAAGATTGTATATTTGTTATGCAATGCGAGTGCTTTCCAACAGATTATTTAAAAATTATAAAAGTTAAATATGGAAAAAACGTAATTTGTAAAAAAATATATCTAAAGTACAGTGGAATCCGTTTATAATGACATCGAAGGGAAATAACAAACACGTCATACTAAGCATTTTGTAGAAAATAAACAATTTATTTTTTATTTTTAATAAGGCTTACCAACTAAATACATAAAAGGAACTTATTATATCATGATTTTTGAAAAATACATTATACTTATGCATTTAAATTAAAGGCATGCACAGCATTTTTTAATGATAAAAGACGCTGCTTTGCATAATACATAAATAATAAAAAATAATATAAAAATTTTTTTAGTACTGTAAAAAAATATGAAAGAATTAGAAACCAAAAATAAAAACTAAAAATGACTCTTGCAACAATCCAAAATCGATTATCGATGATTCGCAATTTTTTAGCAGTGTACAAATAGGAGTGGAACTACCATATTTCCTTCTTCTTAAGGACATTGAGAATGGTTTATAATTATGCAGACGAGCCGTAACTCTAGGAACTAATATATTAATTTGTGATAGCAGAGACGGACAATTCACTTCATGGTTTAATAATTTATACAAAAATATCATAGATAGCTGTTCCTTACGTTGCCTTAATGAAAGCATATTAAATTGGTTTAACCTTGCAGAATAACTATTAACGCTGCGGTAACTACCACTGATAAAAGAGATTCGGTTCACAAACTTTTTTGAATCTTTTCAATACACTGAATATATATTCTGATAAAATGGATACCAACCAAAACTACAATAATCCACATGGCTACGCAATTACGCAAAAAGCAAGTAAGGCAAGTACAAAACTGTCATTGCCTGAACAGATTTCAATTCTTTAGAATTTCTAAAGACAAACACTAACATTCTGAAACATTTGTTAACCGTTAATATGGTTTGTGAATCTCATTTCAGAATCGAGAGCAATACCGAAATCTCTAACCTGATCGACTCTGTTTAAGATTGTTCTGTTTATGTTGTAAGAGCTTGGAAATTTATTAAATTTTTGGGAACATTTTATATCACAACATTTATTAGTGTTCAAAATCATACCGTTTAGTCGACACCATTCCGTAACCCTGTCTATGTCCGCTTGAAGTTTTAACTGATCGACATTGTTCTTAACTGTTATATAATAGCTTTAAATCATCTGCGTAAAGTTCAAATTCCGAGTTAAGAATACAATGTTTTATATTGTCAATGAACATAACAAACAGAATCGGTCCGAGGTGCGAGCCTTGCGGAACTAATCGTAGGCATCGGACGTGCTGGAGCGGCTGAGGCTGGTCCAACAAGCCGAAGCTGCGGAGGCGAGGAGGTAGGACAGACTCGTTCCAGGAGTCGGGGTCAATCAATTCGGTTCTTTGACATAAGTTGAACCTAACATATTCTATTTGTTATCTGCCCTAATTGGTACTGTTAAAATAAAACAAATTTCAATAAGAGATCATTTATTATGGTATCTTTCTTGTTTTTCATAAAATGGAATTATATTTACACTATAAATGCAAATATAAAAAAATATAGATATTTTAGAAATCGATTTTTTGTGAATTGTACATCAACTTACAATTCGAATCTATTTAAAAACTACCTTTTTCGGAAAGAATCGACATCCCTACTAACGACAATGACATTACAAAATGGCGTCAGTTTTATGGTAGGATTAGATATAAACAATGCAAGAATAATTGATTTTCAACAACATTTTTCTCAAAAATTACGCGTTTCCGCATGTTGTGACTTTGTGTATGTGGTTATAATAGTGCAACTTTTCTGTAAAAATATGTATCAACCCCCAATCAAGGGAGTCAATGGAAAGCTAAGCCATGAATTTCAGCTTGATACCTCCACACGTTCCTGAGAAGAAGGGTCTTGACAGACATACATACAGACAGACAGACAGACGGACAACAAAGTGATCCTATAAGGGTTCCGTTTTTTCCTTTTGAGGTACGGAACCCTAAAAACCGTGTTGTTGCTCTGCCACAGTTTGCCTTATGTGCCAGATAAACTAGGGCATAATAATGATTCAAAAACTTTGGCAAGAACTAGGAGAATACTAATGGGTCTTATAGTTATTTACATTACTTTTATCACCCGCTTTATGGATTGGAATAATTATAGCATCTTTCCAATTTGGGGAAACAGCCTTCCACAAGAGATCGATTATAAATGATATGCAAAATAGAGATAAAAATATATATTTTATAATCTTTTACATATGAAATCAGTAATGATTGTTTGCTTTTGCTTTTTTCCTTATATTGTAACTAGCTGTTCCCCGCGACTTCGCCCGCGTGTAATTTAGGGTTGTAATTACGTTGCGCAGAACCCTAACTATTTTTTTTTTAAATATAAGGGACTAAGTTACCCCTTATAACATCAGCTTAGCTATCTGCCAGTGAAAGTCCCGTCGAAACTGGTTCAGCCGTTTCAGAGATTAGACTCAAAACAATAAAAAAACAATGCTCGTGCCGAACGTCGTCTATATGGTCGTCGGAAGCGTGACTATCGCGAACACTGCCGAAGGTGTTAGGACTCATGTCGGTTACTATAACCGGACACAATTTATTAAAAATGGGTCACAATAAGCGACATGTCACTACAAGCAAAGTCATTATATCGGAGTTCGTTAAAAATAATTTTATATGAAAACTAAACTTCGCTGTGTAATTACGTCATTATAAGTGGTTGGTCAATATAGGTGGAGTCATAATAAACGGTTTCTACTGTATCTATTAAAATATTGATAAACATATTGTTTATTTAGTTTTATCCTCCTGTGCCAACCCTACCAAAATAGGTAATATTTTGACAGCTCCATAAAAGCTTTACCTCTCTCTGTACGGTTTCTTTACTCATGTACTCATGTCCTTTCACTTTAGAGACCTGTGATATTAACAAAAACTAAAAATACCCTATATTTTAGGAGTGCAATTCATCCCCTTTTTATTTGGTGAAAATGTGTCATAACACCCGCAGGGGCTTGACAGCTTATACATGCCCGTGTGTTAGCCGACCCTGTGTTGCCACTTGGCAATTAAACAAATTGTCTATAATCTATGTTGTTCAAAGATAAAACGTGGTTTTAAACTTTGTACTACATAGATTAAAGACAACACCGTAATTAGAACATTTTCGATTGTTTTAATATTTTTTGTTTTGCCGTGTAAAAGGAGGTATATATAGAAGGTATTCTATACATATATTTATCATACAAATGTAAATTTTATGATATATTAATACAGACATACACGAGAACATAAATCTACTTAAATACATTAAATATATACATACTTGTATATATGTGCCATGATAAATAAGGAAAATATTTGACGATAGAATAATTCTTTAGGAAAAAGCACTAATTCACACTTGCAATGCTTTACTAAAATGTTCACAAACTCTGAAAGAACAAAGAAACTCGTTGGAAGCTTTTTCAAAAAGTATTTCATTCCAGTCTTATAGCCGTAAGAGCGATAGATTGAGACATATAAACAGTATGGTGTAAAGGCGTTAACAACTTTAGATTATCCGAAGAATGGAGAAAACAATTATGAGTATCTCCTAGGTACTGAAATTTAGATTTCAAGTACTCAGGAGCACAAGGATCGTTCAGGATTGTGAAGAGTGTAGAGTAATCTAACATATCTGCACTGATGGATAGGTAGCCAGTTAAGCTGAATACGAAAAGATGATACATGGTCATATTTACGACGACCATAAATGTATCTGATGCAGTTATATTTTATTGTTATATTAGATCCTATGTGTTAAGATTCTGTTGAGATAAGTCTGTGCAACACACATCTACATAGTCTATTATCGGCAGATTAAGAGATTCAAGATTCTTAAGTATGGGTTTGCATTGTGGTTGTATGAAATAAACAGCAAAGTGGAGATAACTAAGTTAAATAAATATCTAGAGCTACCTAAAATGATCGCTTGACTTTTAGAAGGATTCATGTTAATTCCAAGCACAGTGGACCATTCAAAGATGTAATGTAAATCTTCATTTTGTAACGCTATTGAATTATTAATATTGGATGGTTCCAATTGTGCATATAGTTGTAGATCATCGGCATACAGATGATAAGAGCACTTGAGGTTTAATGTGCTAAGATTGATAAAAATTGAAAACAGATGAGGTGAGAGAATACCGCCTTGAGGGACACAGGTTAATACTTCACTCCAAATGGAGACGTTATAGCCAGAACGCACAGCCTGTTGGCGCCCTTGAAGTTATGATGAAAACCAATCCTGGGCTGTAGACGAGATCTCGAATATCTTCAGTGACCTTGAAAAGGGCGGTTGTAGTGCTCTGCCCAGGGTGAAATCCAGACTGATATGATGAAATAATCTTGTTTTTGAATAAAATAGTAGACATTTGTTTATGAGCAACAGCTTCTAAAACTTTAGATAAAAATGACAGGATAGAAATTCTAAAAAGAGAAATAAGGCTGCACTTGGTGGATTTTGTAAGAGGATTGACAAAGGCTTTTTGCCAGTGTTGGGATAGCACCATACTTCAACGAATACTTAATGATATGAGTTAACACGGACAAGACAGAATCAATTAATTACTATATAACCATTGTTCTACTCACATTATCACAACCAACAGCTATAGATTTGATAGACAGGAGTGTTTTGCGTATCTAGTCTTCATTAACAGGAGAAAAAGAGAGTCATGAAAATAAGGAGGCATGGAAGATATTGATGAAATAGCATTTGCTCTAGCACTATTAGAAATAGTTTGAACAGACAAAAAATTACCGTTGTAATCATCTGGAGACAGAAAGACTAGGCGCAAAGTGCGTTTTCCCAAATCCAAGAGTATTAAGAAACTTCCATATATATAGCTAAAGAAAAATAAAGCACTTGTTCATGGATATAACAGCATTTAGCAGCTCCCACTATCTGATTGCATCGATTTCTCTTTTGCTTCCTCTTAAAGGCATGGAATGTTCTGTCACGCATTGCCATGGTCATTCTTACCCCTGCTGTTATCCATGGAACTGGAGATCACTTAAGTCTGGCAACACGCTTGGGATCATATTTATCAAAGAGTTTTAGCATATTGCCATTTAGGATATTGACTTACACAGAAGACCAGTCAATTTCATCAGCATCGTGCTTAAACTTTTCAACATCCCGTCTAGCAAAACTACGAATAGACAGACATTGATGTAGGCCTAGGAGACTAATTTGAATGAAAGAAAGAGCAAATAATGCCGCAAAAACCCAGAAGCAGAAAATTTGCCATAGTTGGCAACACGCTCAACAGAAGAGACGGAATATGGTTGATTCATAAATCTGTAGAGTGTAGAGAAGTATTATAATGTGCAGTATTTAAAGGCAGGATAGTGAGATTATGCAACACCATGATCAACTTCAGTTTGTTTGATTTGAGAGAAGCTACTAAGAGGTTGATGTTAGTCTCCCATCACAATATGATGTGTAAGCAGAAAAGGGTGGTGACAAATTTTCTTCCAAAACGGAGAAGTAGTCCACTTGGGGTGGACAGTAGATGATTCCAAAGAACACTTCAACACTCTTGACATTAACTTCAACAAAGATGTATTCCACTGAACTAGAATAAAAAGATGGAGAAGTAACTAAAATTTTAAAAGGTAATTCGTTATGTAAATAAACAGCAACACCCCCGCCTCTTATGCCGGTACGATCATTATGGATTAAAATAAATCCCGGGAGACTGTACGACGTAGAAGTTCTGGTTTTAACCCAACTTTCAGATACGAGAATAACGTAACATGTTAAATATATAAACTTACCAAATATTTTGAGTATTATTAAATAAAAACACAATTTGACCGTGTCAACTACAAATGAATAAAGTATCTTACCTGCGTCGGCGATCATAACGACTTCTGTATGGAGACGACGGGCGTCCATATCGCGCCATTTGCACACGAAGTTCCCTGCCATCCAACATGCGTCCATCTAAAGAATCCAGAGCTTCTTCTGCATCTCGTCTGTCAAAGAACCTAAAAATAACCACAATTAGAACCATGTGTCGAAAATTTAAAAATGAAATTATCGTGACGATAAATTTTACTTTTATATTTTATTTAAAGTATTTTACCTCACGAAAGCAAATCCTCTGCTTTCTCGTGTGTAACGATCTCTGGGAATATATATATCACCAACGTCGCCACACCTCTCGAAAACTCTACGTAGATCTTCCGGGGTCGTACGATATGTTAAATTATCTACCTTTAATGACACCATGCCATCTATACGTGGTGGAGGTCTACCGTAACTCATTTTGATGAACTTGATGTGAATTGAATTCTTAAATGTACTATATTTTGTCAAAAAAGGTTAACCGAATAACGCAATTAATGGCGGGCAAGATGGCGTCACCTAAAAATTCCACAATGCTCTCTCACAAAGTCACAAATCACAAAGCGTCAGCGTCCGCGTCCTAGCGTTGAAAATCATAGACATAGACTAATATTTTAAGCAAAGAGTCACAAAGAGTACAGAAAATTTTATGCAAAGAGTATAGTAACTGTCCTATACAGGATTTTATGTCTTCTTTACACTACTCGCGATGTTACCTCGATGAAGTGCTCTTCTTCTTAATAACTGGCTTTACGGCTCTGGGATCTAGCCCTTCTGAGCCTGAAGTTACAATATATTATAATAATTATTCTTCATAGTATACTGCTTCACAATATGTTGATGCGTCACATTGTGCCACCCTTGGCAGATTTTGACGGTAACTTGAGCCAGCAGACAGCTGACGGTTGGCGATGGTATCTCAAGGCGCCTAAGCAGACAGACACATTTTTTTTTGAGAATCATATCACCATCAGAGCACTTGTTTCACAGTTTCCACTAATAGTTCATATGCGCAGACACTTAATACACAAAATCGCACCACTTTTACATATCAAAGTCCACTTCAAACCATTATTTAAACAATAATACAGGTGCAGCAAACCGCCGCCGGTCAAGTTCCCGCCAAAACTCTGAAGTGCTCAATGCTCATCAAACACAGACTTAACTAGTACAAATAATGCGAAGAAAAATGCAAAGATTGAGCGGAAATAAAGCAACGTACCCAAACGGAAATTTATCACTACACTCAGGTCGGGCACATACATACGGAATTCCGTTTCGGAATTTCGGTCGTGCGACGAACACTGAGCGCGTTCCGTACGGAATTTACGTATGTGTGTTGCGACTCGTACAAAATCTATGGAAGAGTTGCGTTCGGAGCGGTTTTTTTCTGTTCGGGATCCCGAACGCACAGGCGGTCAAACGGAATCTCGAATCGGAGAAAATTCCGGACGGAAAAATACCATACGTGTGTGACGGGTCATAGATTTTATATGGATTTGCTGCGTTCGGGATTCCGAATCGGAATATCGAAACGGAATTCCGTTTCATGATTCCCTTTCGGAATCCCGAATCGAGATTTCGTGAATAAATCACACACATACGTTTATTTCCGTTTGGAATAACAAGGGTCAGTTGAGAGATATTAGCCACTGAGTCTAGACATTCTGCTAGCGAATAACGACGATTGTTGCTGTATCATTGTTACTGGGTGCATCCCCTTATCACCCTAAGCTTGCAATATAGTCAATATTATGTAAAATGATCTATCTATCCAGAGATATTTTTAAATAATTATGTATGAAAATTATTTCGACGAATTATTAAATAAAATAAGATGAAAGGTTACGAAAAGCTATACAACTACAAGATTAAATGTAAAAACATACATAAATACACCTACTCTCTACGGTCGTGCGACGAACACTGAGCGCGTTCCGTAAGGAATTTACGTATGTGTGTTGCGACTCGTACAAAATCTATGGAAGACTTGCGTTCGGAGCGGCTTTTTTCCGTTCGGGATTCCGAATGCTCAGGCGGTCGTACGGAATTTTGAATCATAGAAAATTCAGTACGGAAAAATACCGTACGTGTGTGACGGGTTATAGATTTTATATGGATTTGCTGCGTTCGGGATTCCGAATCAGAATATCGAAACGGAATTCGGTATGTATGTGGCCGTTTTAAATGTAAAAACGTACATAAACACACCTACCCACTTCGGTCGTGCGACGAACATTGAGCGCGTTCCGTACGGAATCTACGTATGTGTGTTGCAATTCGTACAAAATCTATGAAAGACTTGCGTTCGGAGCGGCTTTTTTCCGATCGGGATTCCGAACGCACAGGCGGTCATACGGAATCTGGAATCGGAGAAAAAGTACGGAAAAGTACCGTTCGTGTGTGGCGAGTCCTTGTTTTTATATGGACTTGCCGGCCTTAGAAACACAATGAATGAATCAGTGACTAAACAAAACATAGACTTTAGTATCATATCAATCCTCTATCTACGAAACAAAATGAAAACAAACAATATGGCTGCGACGACTTGCAATTGAGCCTAGAAGGGATTTTGAGAGGCGAGGAGGCTGTTAGCTGTCACATATCATTTTGCTATGACGTTTCCTATGTCCACTATTTTTCTAGGAAGATTACTGCCGGTGGTTAAACTGCACAGGTAAAGCCTAACGTGTATGGCTACCTTTATACGAAAATGTACTCCAAAGAGAAAATAATCACTACGTTTAATGTACTCCTGTCATTCGTTGCCATGGTTATGTTTTTGTTGCCGCGGAGTTTATTTTGGTTTAAATATTGATCAACATCTATGACGTAGTTATTTGATTTAAGTTTGCAGAGTAAAGCTCCAGCGTTTGAATGAAATAATCAAGTAAATTGCGTGTAAAATAACTTTTAACAGTATGTCCGGAGTTAAGCACGTTAGAAATAAAAATTTACTGCCAGATTTGAGAAAAGAAGGACGATTCTCTAAAGAAATAGTGTTGTCGACGTCAGAAAAACACGGAGTACCCACAGGATCTAGGCTTTTTTCACATCACACATTAGCTAGTGTTAGAAAATTGAGCTTTTATCATCCGCTATAGTAAGTGGTAATTTCTACCACACTGAGATTTTGATTTGGTTTTACTTTTTAAAAATAAAACTTAATCCATATTCCATACTCTGGTACTTCTGTAGGTATTGGGAAGATATTTTAAATTAAATTACACATAAACAAACATCTAGACCTAAATAATATTCGCAATTAATAATAATAATTCTTCCGTACGTCTGCCTGGTCATCTAGTAGTATTATATGTTATTTAAAATATGTCCATGTCCATTGTAACTATTTGTTTATAAGCAGCCTGTAAAACTCCATTGTTGGACATTGGCCTCCTCCGTTGTGAATCGCCTAATCGCCACGGTTGGCAGCCGTATTGGCGGTTGTGGTGCCAGACGTGGTCGTATTCTAACGCTGCCCCCTTTCTACATCTAAATATTTAACCTGTTTAACTTGTTGTATTAAAGTATTTAGCCTGAACGTGATGTTTATATATAGTCGCCAATTTCGACACCAACTGGACGATATTGGGTAATGGAATCTACATAAAACGTGAGTAATCTACTGCTGGAACAAAAATTTAAATTTTACACTTTAAAAAAAATTAAACCTAACGTACTCTTTAAAGTCAGTGCTGTAGTCAGTGTATCGACGAATTAAAACTTTTTTTATTTTATTTTTTAACCCTTAAAATTGGACTAACGAATTTTACAAGGTGTAGATAGATAACAATTAGAATTTCGTCTAAATAGTGATGTTGAAACTTCATGTTCTATTTTTTATATTATTGTAGATTTTTTCTTCAAATTTAAATTTTACACTTGAGGTACCTATAATCTATTTACTTAAAGATATCGCGTAACAAACATTCAAAATAACAGTCGAATTGAGAACCTCCTTCTTTTTTGAAGTCGGCTAGAAATGTGATACATTTGCCGGAGAGTTGTACAATCAGAGCAGTGCAGTGATCACAGAACCATCCAAGTACCACAGACGCTATTTCCGTGATCAATCTATGTATTGCAGGCTTTATAATTTTGGTGATGATCATCCTACTAGTCCTACTTCCTACTAATATAATATTATAAACGTTAAAGTTTGTGAGGATGTATGGATGTTTGTTACTCTTTCACGCAAAAACTACTAAATGGATTTTAATGAAACTTCACAATTATATAGCTCATACATCAGAATAACACATATGCTATATAATTCATAAAGATATTGTGTAAATTGGCCAAAATATAACGATAAATCTTAAGTAAGTCGGAATAAATCTGAGGAGCTATTTTGGCGTGCGGTGTAAAAACTGTAAGAGTTACACGAATATAATGGATGGTGGTATTGTTTTCCTAAATAGTTCTACAAAAAAAAGTTCGCGACAGTATATAACTATATTTTATGTGTAAGCCATTATTACCAAAATAGTGAACCATAAATACTGAAAAACTGTCTGAACACGCATCACGCAAAAACCTGTGAACTGATTTGGATGGGACTTTCACTGGCGGATAGCTGATCTTGTAAGGAGTAACTTGGGCTACTTTTATTTTAGGGTTCCGCGTAAAATAATTCCACGCGGGGGAAGTCACGGGGAACAGCTTGTGATTTATATTACAAACCAGTTATGTTTAGTGTATTTCATATAAAATGATTCGTCAACCACGCTAAATATAAAATAATAAACTCTTCTTATGATATTAGAACTTATAGCTTATATGTTATATACTGTGACCATATTTGATGTTAAAGAAATTTATTTCCCAAAAGAGTATACCCTTATTGAGAAACATAAAAGAAAATAAAAGTAACGTGCTTTGAGTGGGCATAACATATCTGTGGACTTACGATATATTGAATATAAAATCATTGAATATAAATCATATTCATATTGAATATAAAATCTTGCACAAAATATAAAAAAGACAGAGGATAATTTAAGAATATTTCATAGGCGCTTACTATTAAAAATACAAGCAAGTAACAAAGCGCAGTCAAACTCCCAGTACAATAATCCGTTAGGTCACGTAAAATTTTGTTATTGCTCGTAAAAATTTTTGTATTAGTAGTTAGGTATAATGTGATAAGATACTTTAATTATGTAGTAAAATGAGTATGTATTTATTTTAGTGAAAATATATATTTCAATATTTTGTAACGTTAATTTTTTGTTAGTTTTGTGTAAGTTGTATTAATATTGTGTACATTTAACTATATTTTGTGCTACTATGGGACCTAATATTGTTGTAGTTTAGTGTGAATATATATTCTTATTTACAAATAGTCCTCTGTGCCATTATGTAAATTCTATATATTTTAATAAATTTTCTTTTTGATGTAAAATTTTATAATTAAATGTAGTAATGTAGATTCTTTTATGTTTTTTGGCAGTTTGTTATAAAGTTTTACACCCTCATACAATATGTTTATTTTACCGCAATTGGTACATGGAACGTACAAGCTAATATCATTTGCATTTCTAAGCATACGATCATGCAATTGTCGTTTTTTGGTGAATGTTATTTGGCTGCATACATTTTTGTGTAATATTTTACGTATAAGCAAGCAATGTATATATACGTAGGTTTATTATGTCTGACTAATGTTCATAATTTTAGTTTCATCATATAATTTTTTTTGGGTGTTATGAAATCATAATTAAATAATACTTTTACTAATTTGTTTTACGCAAATTAAAGGGTTTAGCTTTCGTTGCTGAGCCCCATACTTCAATCAGATAATCTATGTGTGGCTTTACCATGTTTAGTCCTGTCAGCTAAGTTTCCATTTATTTTTATTGGTCATTATAGATAAAGTTATAAGTATTATGCCATGATTGAAATAATTTTCCAATAAAATAGGCGTATTTAGCATACAACAAACCAAAATCCATATATTAAAAAAATCTCATTACTAATAAAAATAACCATATTATATATCCATCACAACACAAAAATCTGTCGTTTTCTGTCCGTAGCATTCCAGACGATAGCTTAGACATCGTGTTGGCTGCGACGTACAACCATTCTACGGAACATTTTGCTGACAAAGAGGATTTGTATCTGCAGCGAGAAACACTCGGTTGCGACACTTGGAGACGACTCAGGAACACGTTCGACAAGCAACCGCCTGTCGTTATACCATTAGTAAGTACACTGAAATACTTGAGTTTGTATTATTATATTTGTATACTCGTATAAATAGTATTTGTATGCCTGTATAATCTAAAGACATATTTTTTTCCGTTACGATTGCATTTTTTAAAATAAAATACTAGTAATACTATTAAACATTACTAATATTCCCTTTAACCACTTCTGGTAAGCTTAAAATGCTTGTGTTAGAAGTGGTTCACGCCAGACAGTCGAATGGCGGATTCGAACGCACGACCTTTCGAGTTCGCGGTCCGCGCCCTGCCATTAGGCTACTAGTATTCAACGAAGTCCATGTAATTTTTCATAAACGAGATGAGGTGGTCCAAGAGCCAACACACCTTAACCTACTGTCGCCGATCATTCTTAATAGGTGCTTTGACACAATACCATACTTTAGTACAAATTATTCGACTCCCCAGAGTCACTAATTCATTTTGGAGTTTGGAGGTGTTGTATATATGCTTTTACAACAAAATCCCAGAAAATATACAAAATCTGACTTCCGCTAAGTATATATATATATATATATATATATATATATATATATATATATATATAATTTGTGATAAAGGAGTTACCCCTCTATCCTTAGCCAACGAGCAATGGTAAGACCCGGCAGTACAGAGCATTTCCGACCGGAAGACCGTAGGGAAGGAGAAGGAGCTCCACGGGAGGTTCTACAAGGCTCTACATGAGGTTTTGGTGACCTCTTCGGGGAAACTGAGGGTTTTGTCTGTGCAATACAGGATCAGGTTATTAAGACCAACAACTATCGGAGATACATCCTAAGGGATGGCACCGTCGACATTGCTTGGGCTCCTCTGGGCTCTTCGGACCATTTTCTGATCCGGAGTACGGTGCCACTCACGTTCTCATCGCAGTTGCGATCTGCAGCTTGCCGCCGTGTTTGGCACTATAGGTCGGCCGATTGGGACGGGATGCGGTCTTTTTTTGCATCCTACCCTTGGGGGCGGGTTTGCTTCTCGCCGGAAGATCTCAGCGTTGTTGCCGATTCTGGTACTGATGTGGTACTTCAGGGTATGGAACTTTTTTTTCCATCCTCTGTGGTGCCCATGGGAGGCAGATCCCAGCCATGGTTTGGTCGCTCCTGTAAAATAGCATCACGCCATAAGCAGGAGTGCTACCAGGCCTGGGCTGACGCATCCACGTCCCGGGATGTAAACACCAGCGCTCTTAAAAAGAAGTATAATTCCGTCTCCACGTCCTTCAAAAGTGTCATTGCTAAGGCAAAGTCAGAGCACATCGGCAGAATTGGCGAGAAACTAGTTCGCCTCTCTTCGGGAACACGTGCATTCTGGCCTCTCGCCAAGGCTGCCCAAGGGAACTTCTGTCAGCCATCTCTGCCATCTCTGCACAGGGTGGACGAATCACTGGCCCATGACCCAAAGGAGAAAGTCGATCTGCTAGGCTCTTTTTGCTTCCAACTCGACTCTAGATGACGAGGGGAACACACCGCCGACCATCCCGCGGTGTGAGTGCTCCATGCGGGAAGTGCTGTTTGCACAGCGCTTGGTGCGTAAAGTACTCCTCTCCCTGGACGTCAACAAGTCGAGTGGGCCTGATGGAGTCCCACCTATTGTGCTGAAGACGTGTGCTCCGGAGTTGGCACCGGTTTTAACGCGTCTTTTTCGGTACTCCTACTCCCTAGGCGTAGTCCCGAAATCATGGAAGACAGCTTTGGTGCACCCGATCCCTAAAAAAGGCGACCGCTCAGATCCGTCCAACTACAGGTCTATCGCTAACACCTCCTTGTTCTCCAAAGTAATGGAAACCAATATTAACAGTCAGCTCATGCGGTACCTTGAGGATCACCAGCTGATTAGTGACTGCCAGTACGGTTTCCGTCGAGGTCGCTCAGCTGGTGATCTTCTAGGTTACCTAACTCATAGATGGACGGAGGCAGTGGAGTCCAAGGGGGAGGCGTTGGCCGTTAGCTTGGACATAGCGAAGGCTTTCGATCGGGTTTGGCACAAAGCGTTTCTTTCGAAGCTGCCTTCCTATGGGCTTCCCTAGAAATTGTGCAATTTGATCACCAGTTTTCTTGCAGATCCGAGCATGAAGTTCGTAGTAGACGGTGCATGCTCCGATTATAAGCCCATTAACGCTGGTGTTCCACAAGGCTGCGTAATATCACCAACGCTGTTTCTTCTGTATATCAATGATATGTTGCAAACCAGTAACATTCATTGCTATGCAAATGACAGCACTGGTGATACTCTATACACCGGCCGTGCCAATATTTCTCGGGAAAACGTCGCGGAGTACCGGAACAAACTTGTGTCTGAAGTCGAGACTTTGTTGAATAAAGTCTCAGACTGGGGGCGACTAAATCTAGTCCAGTTCAATCCCCCGAAGACACAAGTTTGCGCGTTTATCGCTAAAAATAATCCCTTTGTCGTATCTCCTCAGTTTCAAGGCACTCCCCTTGTTGCCTCAGCCAGTATCGGTATCCTCGGTGTTGACATATCGATTGACGTGCAGTTTCGTGGTCACTTGGAAGAGAAGGCCAAACTGGCCTCTAAAAAGCTTGACGTGCT
Source organism: Parnassius mnemosyne (assembly GCA_963668995.1). NCBI lineage: Eukaryota > Metazoa > Arthropoda > Insecta > Lepidoptera > Papilionidae > Parnassius > Parnassius mnemosyne. The sequence continues at coordinate 12,668,319 of CAVLGL010000093.1, forward strand.
CAGCAGAGCGGGACAGTATATCACGCGGGCACACCGCTTGCAACTTTACAAGTATAGTCATGTATAGAATTATACTTATTTTTATCTGATGTTACAATTATTCATATGTCATCTGCAAACAAGATACATTTATGACCAGTCACTCCGGTTATGTCATTTATGTATAGTATAAACATAATTGGACCTCGCACACATCCTTGAGGAATACCACACGTGTTATTTTTTAGGGTAGAAGGACATGTTATCAGTTCGCTATTTATGATTTTGTTAACAGTGACGCACACCACAAAGAGTGGTTGTTCCCATACGAGAAAACCGACCATGCTGGGAGAGAGGCGAGCAAACTCGCGTTATCGCTAGATCTCACTGAGCTGGTTCAAGTAGCAGCGCCGGTACCAGATTTAGCCGGACATACACCCAATTGCTTGGACTTCCTGCTGACAATAGACCCAGACAGGCACTCGATATCTGTCTCAGCTCCGCTGGGATCATCCGATCACTGTCTGATGAAGTCCGTATCTATCCTCGCTCCTCCGGATGTCTATCCATCGGGCACGAGGAGAGTATGGCGATACAAGTCAGCAGACTAAGTTTATCTGATGGCTCAGCAAATTATCAACTTGCCGCACTCGACTCAGTGCAATGCAGAGTGAGAGAGAGGCTTATCGGCGACAAAAAGCTGGTGGAAACTAAGCTTCACAGCTTAACTCACCGCCGCCAAGTTGCTTGTTTGTCGGTCTTCTACATGTTGTACGTCGGAGAGTATGCCCATGACCTTCATAAGCTCATACCACCGTCTCCATTCTCACATCAGAATACCAGACGTACTGCAGGTTACCATCTACACTTGGTTGATATTCCGAATATTCGCACTATGCGCTATAAGTCATCTTTCATAATGCGGGCAGCTAAGGAGTGGAATGCCCTGCCGGCGTCTGTTTTTCCGAGTGCATTTAACCTTAAGCTCTTCATGGTGCGTGTTAACAGGCTTCTCCTGGGCAAACTCGCTCCATCGTAGACCTAATCTTTGCTCTCGGGCCAGATGGAAGTCAAGAGTGAGTCTAGTTTAATAATAAAAAAAGTATTATAAATTGTTATCCTCTAAAATTTTTGCTAGGGATTGGAGTAGATAAGGACTAAGGTGAAATGCCTCGTTTCCAGTAAAAAGGGTCTCCGGTTACCTACACTCACTATACGAAACACAGCAGCATTAAGCTGCTATTTTACGCTGGTATTCTGTGAGAGCGTGGTCCTTCCCTGGTCGAGCCGACCCATTAGTGCTACAACCATAATATAGCTGCAGCGTGGTTCTACCACGTATAAAATAACTTGTTATTATAGTATACTATAAGTGGTTAGTCTGTTTTATTTTGTTAACGACTACGTTTATTTTTCCCTCAGGGTCATCCTATGAAACGTGGTGGTATCACAGAGAGGAAGTCTCCATTCAGTGTTAAACTGATGAACTCCGGCGTTCATTCCTCGCAGACCAACCCTGGTTATAGTCGACAACCGGCTGGAGGAGCTATTTTCTTCTATTAAAAATTGTCGTTAAAATATTTGTTCAGTGACTTGTAAGAGTTTTTAGTTTGCATTCATTATCTGGACTTTTTTGGTTTATTCTGAAACATTTGTGTTATTTCACTATGAACTGAGACCGAATGTGAAGCTTATGAGCTTTATTTTGCTTGCTATTAAAATTATGATATTATTCTCCCTTCTTAACAATGTACATATTATACATCTGTCTATCATGCAAGAGATGATTTCTTCAAATTGTTTTTTTTTGTAGTTAGAGAGAGAATTAAAGTAAAATATTTTCGGATAATTTATTTACTTTTTAACTATTTCATAGTTCCTGTAATTAACCACGACTAAGAGTCATGGGTCATTTCTTTCACACTTTTTAACAATAACTAAGATAGTAAATAAACAGTTAAGAAATTGAAGCCCAGACGCAGACGTAGTATTTATTTTTTCTGTGGATGAGCACAAGTATGAAATGTGACTGTTTGATGATGATGAATGTTTAATTTTTGGACCCTTTTGGGTGGAGTGTAGTAGGAATTTCTTAAATTCAAGGTAACAACTAAAAACCTAAAATTTCGTCTTGACAGTTATATAAAAAAAAATTGAGCCCATGTTTTTCTACTCTACGAAGTATCAACAAGAAAGAGCTATTTAATAAAATAGAAAACTTTTTTATAGGATAAGGGTGCGAAGCGAGCACATAGACAATATTTACATCTATCCTCGTTTGCGAATCAAAATGCAGATGCTTTATCAGCCGTAAGGACTAAGATAAAATTCATCTCTTCCATCAAAAGGGTCTCCGGTTCTCTACACTTATAATACGAAACACAGCAGCATTGAGCTGTTATTTTACGCTAGTATACTGTGAAAGCCTGGTATTACTTCGGTCGAGCCGACCTATTCGTGCTACAACTATACAGTTAATGTAACTGCAGCATGGTTCTACCGTGTTGTACCGCAAAATAGCAGTGCTTGCACTGCTTTTTGCGGTATATATAAATAAGAAGGTGGAAGATTCTAGAAAAGGAATCCTACCATCAAGTATCAGTTTGCATTTAATTATAATATAGTAATTTGTGTATAATATTTCAATGCTCGGCAGCAAAGGATTTGAGCTCTGGCCCAAAAGGTCACCGGAATTAGAGGTACCAACCCAACCCAACTGGCAAAAAGGCATATTATTCGGAATTAATGCAATTAATGATATATGAAGCTCAATATAAAATCGCGACATTCAGCTACGAGCAACATTTTCATTTTTTTTAAAGAACAAAACTATTCGATAGTTACTTGATCAACAGAATGCAGTGTGTAGAAGTGGAAAAACCTTGTAAATGCTGAGGTTTCAGTTCACTTTGGAGTCCCACAAGGCAACATCTTAGGCCCTAAGCTATTCCTCGGTTACATCAATGATCTGTGTCAATTAGATCTACCCATGACTAAAATTGCAACTGTTGCCGATGACACAGCATTACTCATCGGTGGGGAATCATGGGGAGGTTTTTCAAATGTGCTTTAATGTGGTAAAAAATTGGCTGAATGACCTTTTCCTTAAGAAATGAAGACTGAAATTAACCAGTATGAAATTATACCCCACACATGTTCGAATCACAATGACTCCAGTTGTTCGTGTTCTAGTCTAGAAAGGCCAAATACGGTTAAGTATTTGGGTATTATGATTCACGGTAGGTTGAGCTTCCAGGAACACATTATAACCTATTAGCATCAAGAATGCGCAAACCAATTTATATTTTTAAGAATCTACGACATGTTGCTGAGAGTTAATTACACCGGTTTACCTTGCTCTTGGTCAGTTACAACTTAGTTACTGTATTTCTGCCTGGAGTGGAACAACTAAAACTTTATTATTAAAAATTAAAAGAGCTGATTTTTCTACCGTTTTTTTACCCAACCATTGATGTTTATAACGAAAGTGAGGTCCTCACAATACGTCAGCTTTATATTCTGCACACTGTTACTATGCAACATTCCTTATTGACATGAACCAAAGCTAATTGAAAACCGTACAAAAACGGGGTTATTATGTTTATTCACCCTAAGAAATCCACCCTAGGATAGTCGGAAACGCGTGTTTGTTTATTACTAAAACCGATTATCTACCCCAGAGGGGGTGGATATTCGGAATTCGTATATTATTTTTCTTCCGATTTTCTCCTTCGGCTGTGTACAGTCGTTTATAAAATATGATAGAAACTGGCCTAAGATTACTTCGTAGACATTAGCATACAACTGTTCAATTACATATCATACGATGTGACATAATTTAGGAGTAAAAGTATTCTGTGAATATGATGGCCTCTCGGTAGAGAGAGTAATTGTGTTCTGTGATGATGTCTTTTCTGAATTACTATGAAAAGACTCTAGGACGAAAATTATATGGCTGTTTGGAATTCATTCGGAATGTCTCACAGAACTACAAATTCATTGGAATCTTGGCATAAAACAATATCAAATGAAATTAAAAACAAACATCCAAATTTAGTAAAGTTTTTGGATTGCCTGCAAAAACAGTTTTTTGCTAACACATCTGTTGTAACAAAATAAGTTTAGAAAACGATTGCAAATGTACATTACAAGAGAAGAATTTATACAGGATATACAATCACGTCTACTTAATAATGAAATTAACTTTGATCATTTCCTGGCCATATTGCAGAATAGTAGTGTAGTTGTACCACTTCTACACCACCTGAGTCAGACGTGGTTCAACGACGTTCGTCGACGCCCGATCCTAAAAAAAAAAAGAAAAAAAAAAAAAAAAAAAAAAAAAAAAAAAAAAAAAAAAGGTTTTGGCATGCTCTGATCACGAATCCGCGGTCCATTTTTGTGTAGAATGCACGGTTCCGGAGATGTGTAGATCAATTAGCTAATATCTAATTGATATCCGGTAAGGGCCTCCACCGTCATTAGCGTCCCATTGTTCCTATTTCTATTGTTCTATTGTTCCCTAATCACCTTCATTGCAGCGTGTGCGTCGACTATATCAGTGCTATTGTTTATTATAATTCTTTGTTTATACAACGCTAATCTGAATCATCAATAAAACACATTACATAATTTTGTTACAATTTTTATTTATAAAATACAAAATCTTATTAATTATTATCTATAAAATAGGAGCGAAACATCTCATCCACTAAAATATCGTTGTACAATGTGTTCCTTGTAAATATACTCGTAAAACTATGTATTGAACATCCCTGAAACTTATATAGCAAATACATTAAGCAATATTCGCCACAAACTGAAGTCCACTCATTCTAAATCCTATCAACATTCCAGTTCCATCTTTTACAATTCCTTTTTAAAAACTCTAGATGATATCGTACAGGTGATCGTCCATATGAATCAAAATATTGACCGACGTCATTCGTATCGATATATAAAGCTACCCAATGTGACCCTGGTTTATCATCTGTATCCAAATTACATATTATATACGTTGGTACGTGGGTATACATAGGCAGTCTATTAGCTGCATAAACATTATTTTCTAGACTGGGGTGAATCTTTTTCAGATGTTGTTGTACATCTAGTGTATCCATGATATTACTGCTATTAGTAGATTATTACAGTACCTAGCTACTCAATGAATAACATAGGAATGGTCAATTATAGTGATTTCTACATATTAAATTGCATTTTTGTGATATACAAATCGTACTTGAGTCATTGATCACCAAACAAAACACAATACGAAGAAATGTTGAGATAGGCAACGGAAATGTGAGATAAACTGATATGTTTCTAAATATTAAATTGCATTTTTGTGTTATACAAATCGTATTTGAGTCATTGATCACCAAACAAAACACAATACGAAGAAATGTTGAGATAGGCAACGGAAATGTGAGATAAACTGGTTGACGCATAAAGTAATTATCAACTCATTACGGAAATACTTTAGATTAGAATTTTTACGTACTGGTGGTATATAAGACCAACAAACGCAGTCATCGAGTTAGTGTACGGTCGTTTGGCTACAGTGGATCTATCAATAGTACATTTGTGTTACTTCAATACACCAAAGGCTATGGATGTAAGTGTTTATTCTATTGACTAAATTACTTTTTTTCTGTTATTTTCATGTGTGTGTATTATTTTATTTAAATATTGTGTATGTATATGATTAAGCCGTGGTAACTCAGATGGTTAGCGCTAGCTGTAAATTTCACAGTACGCGACCCGGGTTCGATCCCCGCCAGCACCAATTAAATTGTTAATAGCAATTTTAAGTGCTTATTACCACGTGCTTGGTGGTGAAGGAAAACATCGTGAGGAAACCTGCATGTCTGAGAAAATTTCGAAGGCATGTGAAGTTCGCCAACACACATTGAGGGAGCGCGGCGGACATTTCCTTACTCTAAAACCCTCTCAGAAATGAGAGGAGGCCTATGTTCAGCAGTGGACTTTAATAGGCTGTAACTTTAACTTTTTTAACTTTTATGATTAAGTGTTAACAAATTGATATTAACATGATAACTGTGTTGTTGCAGAAATCATTGAGCTTCGATGAAGATACCTATAAACAGTATTACTACTCGCCACTCTCCCCTCAAGAAGAGAGTGATAACCTCGTCATTAATAATAACACATGCGATGGTGGAAAAAGAAAATCGCAATCGATTGATCATTTTTTTGAAGCTGAATCAAAAATAAAAAAGAGGAAGGGAAAACTTCAGTGAAGTGTGCACCAGTGCTTTTTTCTCCACAATCATGGAAGAGAATACGGAACTATTCAATAGCGAATTAAATCAGGAGTTGTCTAAAGTTTGTGAAGAAATGGAGAGGGGTCAACTGTTCGATTCGTCATACGATGATGAGTTGTATCATCACTGTGCGATGGTTGAAACACAGTTTAAGTATGTAAAATAAACATTCATTTCGATCATAATTTACATATTGTCTTATACAGTTTTTAATAAATTTAAACATTTTAGCAGTCAACCACTACAACTTGGAAGAGGAACGAAGCGAACGTGCAGCAAAGAATCCAAGATCATCAAAAAACCAACAACGGAAGCAGAAGCGCATACCTCTGCAGGGAACAGTATCAGTAACGATGATCAAGTGGAATGTCCAACGTGCCATATATTTATCAAGAAACGGTATTTAGCTAATCATTTTAAAAGTAATGTTCATAAAAATAATCTTTTAAATTCACATAATTCTTTATCAAACGTTAGTGTTATTGAATCTGCTTTTGGAAATAGGATTTTAACTTATAAAATCAAGAGTAGAGTAGATCGTTCGACATGGGTAAATTTTGAAACTCCTGAACTATTTTTAAATTCTATTAAAGATGATATTTTATTTTTATTACAAGAGTGTATTCATCAACACATAATTTTTAAGGTAAACTTCATATTGCATGCTGATTTTGTTCAACAAACTAAAGATATTCATGATACGTTCGATTTTCAAACGCTTAACTATATTATTTATCAAGGAGATGACTTAAATATTTTTCTTTCATCTTTAAATGATACAATTACTACTAAAATTAGTGCTTTCGAAAAAAAAGATAGTGGATGGAGTCTAAAAAACATAAAATCTATAGACATGAATGTTAATAAATTTAACCCCCTACGCGGTACTTCATACATAGATCTTCCTCGTGACATAAAATTAAAAAAGGCTGTTATAAATGTAAAAAACAAGGATTATTTTTGTTTTAAATGGGCGTTACTCTCGGCGTTATATCCTGTAAACAAACACACCGATCGGGTATCATCGTACGTTAAACATGCAAATAAACTTAAATTTGATGGTATTTCCTTTCCGGTTAAAATTTCTGACATAGCAAAAGTAGAGAAATTAAATGATATTAGTATTAATGTTTTTGGGTTAGAATATAATAAAGAAAAACGATGTAATTCTATAGTAGGTCCATTATTTTTAACAAAGTGTCGTAAAGATAGACATATCAATTTATTATTTTTTTCCAAGGATACAAAAAATCATTATTGCTATATAAAAAATTTATCGCGGTTAGTTAGTAAACAAATTTCAAAAGACGGTCACATCATGTACATTTGTGAAGCATGTCTACTTCGTTTTCCATCTCAGGAAAGGTTAAATAACCATGAACAATACGATTGTGCTCACATTTGTACAGTATTACCAAACAGTGAAACTTTAAAAAAAAAGAATTGGTTTGGTCAACCTATTTCAAATGATAAAATTAAATTTGATAGTTATGAAAAAAAGTTAAAGATACCATTCGTAGTTTATGCTGATTTTGAAGCATTTTTAAAACCAATAGAATCATGTTCTAACGATCCTTCCAAACCTTTCACTCGTAATATTCAGAAACATGAAGTACATAGTTTTGGATATTATATAAAATGTTCATATGATGATAAATTATCAAAATATGTAACATATTGCGGACCCAACTGTGCACAAGTGTTTATGGAAAGTTTATCTAACAATCTAAAAGAAATAAATAGACTTCAAAAATATCCACCACTTCCGCTAACAAATGAAGACAAAAACCAAATTTCAAATGCAACCATTTGTCATATTTGTGAAACTGAGTTGGCAAAACATTTTTATGATTTTGATTGGTACACTGGTAGTTTTATAGGTGTTGCTCATGAATCATGTTGTTCGAAGATCAGAACACCTAGTTATATACCAATATTTTTACACAACCTTAGTCACTATGATGCTCATTTTATTGTTCACGCGTTAAACTTTTGTGATGGTGAAGTCGAAGTTATCCCTCAAAATAAAGAAAAATATATATCCTTTTCCAAAAAATTAAAAGTGAATAACCACGAAATTATATTGAGATTCTTAGATTCATTTAAGTTTTTACCGTGTAAATTAGAAGAATTGGCCAAAAATCTCAGTAATGATCAATTTCAAGAATTACGTAGAAATTACCCTAATGATGAAGATTTCTTTCGTTTAAAACGGAAAGGTGTTTATCCATATGAACTTATGACTAATTATGATAGTTTAAGCCTAACATCGCTCCCTGAACAAAAATGTTTTTATAGTTCGCTCACAGATTCACATATTTCAAATGATGATTACAATCATGCTAAAGATGTAACATTTTGGGTGTTGTAATATGCTAGATTATACAAACCTGTATTTAAAAACAGACGTTTTACTTTTATCCGATGTATTTGAAAACTTTAGAAAGTTATGTATTAATACATATGATTTAGACCCTGTCCATTATTACACAGCACCCGGTTTAAGTTGGGATGCAATGTTAAAATATACAAAAATAGAATTAGAACTTTTAACAGATTATGAGAAAATTGCATTTATTAGATCAGGTATCAGAGGTGGTGTATCTCAATGTAGTAATCGTTATGCTAGAGCTAATAACAAATACATGGAGGATTATGATACAGGGAAACCAAATTCATATATCACATATTTTGATGCCAACAATTTATATGGTTGGGCTATGTCTCAATATCTTCCTACTGGTGGATTCGAATGGGTAAATCCAATTAACTCAACCTCAAATAAATAGAAACAACAATTAGTACATCATAATTTTACAATTAACTCAACCTCAAATAAATAGAAACAACAATTAACTTAAATTATTTACAATAAAACAATGATTAAATGTGTAATAAACTACGTCATATAGTATTATCATAATTTTACAATCAATATAATTTTTTTTTAAACGCAGACATAAAAGTAAAAACTATCAACACTTAACGCAGTTTATAATGACCCCAAGCTAATGTTTCAATATTATTATCTGAAATATATCTCTTTGTGTCATTATATGATAAACCTATCTTATTTAATTTTTGTGTGAAATTGTGTGTTTAATTGATTTAAATCTAAGCATACTATAATATTGCACTTTTTTATTAAATAGAGAAGACTTATAACTATTCATTGTCATCTTTTTAGTGATACATTTATTTACCCCTTTTGCCTTGGCTATAGTCTTATTCTCTAAGTTAAAAGCGTACATTTTGGATCGTAAACCCACAAATTCTTTCATGATTTTACCGTTATTTTCATCTTTAAAAAAACCTAATTTCTTTTTATTTAATTTTGGATATTCAAAAATATTATTTGTATCATAATCTGAGGTATCAAAGTATGATGAAAGGTCAGGTTTTATATCAGTGTAAAAATCATTTGTAAATATATGATATATTAAACTATCCGTATCTGTATACAATAATTTGATTTTACTAAACTTTTTAATCATATAGTTATAATGAAAATCATACATTAATGTTTTTGAAATATCTAAAATGCAAAACCCTAAATAAATTGGTTTGTTATATATTAACTTCGTTTTTCGCAACTGAACCGCAACTAGGTTTTCCGAAAATATTGAAAGGCTATGAAATTGTGGTTTAGCGATTAGATCTTGAGCACCTAAAACTTTACCCTGGTTCTCCCAGTGCGTAACTAATTTTATGTTAACCCTTTTTTCAATATTCTCCATAGTCTTACTGAAGACTGAATTATTCATTAATTTATAAAAATCTTTTCCGAAATCTGATTTTGCTAAAGTTCTTAATTTTGTGTTTAGATCTATGTACATCTTCAACCAGGGAGACTGTTTAAATTTTAAAACTCTATGAATTTTAGTTAATTTAACCCCCATTTCTATGCACTGCTTTAAATTTCTATAATGAATTACATATTTATCTTTATTATTTAAATTTGGGACTAGTTTATTCTCATTAATATTGCCTACACAAATGTTTTCTGGACATAAAGAAAACTCCGAATGTAAATCATGAAGTTCATCTGAATATTCCAAATCAACTTCTAAAATAAAACCGAAGTCTGATGTCTTAGACACATTAAATTCTGTATTTGGATTTACCCATTCGAATCCACCAGTAGGAAGATATTGAGACATAGCCCAATCATATAAATTGTTGGCATCAAAATATGTGATATATGAATTTGGTTTCCCTGTATCATAATCCTCCATGTATTTGTTATTAGCTCTAGCATAACGATTACTACATTGAGATACACCACCTCTGATACCTGATCTAATAAATGCAATTTTCTCATAATCTGTTAAAAGTTCTAATTCTATTTTTGTATATTTTAACATTGCATCCCAACTAAACCGGGTGCTGTGTAATAATGGACAGGGTCTAAATCATATGTATTAATACATAACTTTCTAAAGTTTTCAAATACATCGGATAAAAGTAAAACGTCTGTTTTTAAATACAGGTTTGTATAATCTAGCATATTACAACACCCAAAATGTTCCCAAACATCTTTAGCATGATTGTAATCATCATTTGAAATATGTGAATCTGTGAGCGAACTATAAAAACATTTTTGTTCAGGGAGCGATGTTAGGCTTAAACTATCATAATTAGTCATAAGTTCATATGGATAAACACCTTTCCGTTTTAAACGAAAGAAATCTTCATCATTAGGGTAATTTCTACGTAATTCTTGAAATTGATCATTACTGAGATTTTTGGCCAATTCTTCTAATTTACACGGTAAAAACTTAAATGAATCTAAGAATCTCAATATAATTTCGTGGTTATTCACTTTTAATTTTTTGGAAAAGGATATATATTTTTCTTTATTTTGAGGGATAACTTCGACTTCACCATCACAAAAGTTTAACGCGTGAACAATAAAATGAGCATCATAGTGACTAAGGTTGTGTAAAAATATTGGTATATAACGAGGTGTTCTGAACTTCGAACAACATGATTCATGAGCAACACCTATAAAACTACCAGTGTACCAATCAAAATCATAAAAATGTTTTGCCAACTCAGTTTCACAAATATGACAAATGGTTGCATTTGAAATTTGGTTTTTGTCTTCATTTGTTAGCGGAAGTGGCGGATATTTTTGAAGTCTATTTATTTCTTTTAGATTGTTAGATAAACTTTCCATAAACACTTGTGCACAGTTGGGTCCGCAATATGTTACATATTTTGATAATTTATCATCATATGAACATTTTATATAATATCCAAAACTATGTACTTCATGTTTCTGAATATTACGAGTGAAAGGTTTGGAAGGATCGTTAGAACATGATTCTATTGGTTTTAAAAATGCTTCAAAATCAGCATAAACTACGAATGGTATCTTTAACTTTTTTTCATAACTATCAAATTTAATTTTATCATTTGAAATAGGTTGACCAAACCAATTCTTTTTTTTTAAAGTTTCACTGTTTGGTAATACTGTACAAATGTGGGCACAATCGTGTTGTTCATGGTTATTTAACCTTTCCTGAGATGGAAAACGAAGTAGACATGCTTCACAAATGTACATGATGTGACCGTCTTTTGAAATTTGTATACTAAATAACCGCGATAAATTTTTTATATAGCAATAATGATTTTTTGTATCCTTGGAAAAAAATAATAAATTGATATGTCTATCTTTACGACACTTTGTTAAAAATAATGGACCTACTATAGAATTACATCGTTTTTCTTTATTATATTCTAACCCAAAAACATTAATACTAATATCATTTAATTTCTCTACTTTTGCTATGTCAGAAATTTTAACCGGAAAGGAAATACCATCAAATTTAAGTTTATTTGCATGTTTAACGTACGATGATACCCGATCGGTGTGTTTGTTTACGGGATATAACGCCAAGAGTAACGCCCATTTAAAACAAAAATAACCCTTGTTTTTTACATTTATAACAGCCTTTTTTAATTTTATGTCACGAGGAAGATCTATGTATGAAGTACCGCGTAGGGGGTTAAATTTATTAACATTCATGTCTATAGATTTTATGTTTTTTAGACTCCATCCACTATCTTTTTTTTCGAAAGCACTAATTTTAGTAGTAATTGTATCATTTAAAGATGAAAGAAAAATATTTAAGTCATCTCCTTGACAAATAATATAGTTAAGCGTTTGAAAATCGAACGTATCATGAATATCTTTAGTTTGTTGAACAAAATCAGCATGCAATATGAAGTTTACCTTAAAAATTATGTGTTGATGAATACACTCTTGTAATAAAAATAAAATATCATCTTTAATAGAATTTAAAAATAGTTCAGGAGTTTCAAAATTTACCCATGTCGAACGATCTACTCTACTCTTGATTTTATAAGTTAAAATCCTATTTCCAAAAGCAGATTCAATAACACTAACGTTTGATAAAGAATTATGTGAATTTAAAAGATTATTTTTATGAACATTACTTTTAAAATGATTAGCTAAATACCGTTTCTTGATAAATATATGGCACGTTGGACATTCCACTTGATCATCGTTACTGATACTGTTCCCTGCAGAGGTATGCGCTTCTGCTTCCGTTGTTGGTTTTTTGATGATCTTGGATTCTTTGCTGCACGTTCGCTTCGTTCCTCTTCCAAGTTGTAGTGGTTGACTGCTAAAATGTTTAAATTTATTAAAAACTGTATAAGACAATATGTAAATTATGATCGAAATGAATGTTTATTTTACATACTTAAACTGTGTTTCAACCATCGCACAGTGATGATACAACTCATCATCGTATGACGAATCGAACAGTTGACCCCTCTCCATTTCTTCACAAACTTTAGACAACTCCTGATTTAATTCGCTATTGAATAGTTCCGTATTCTCTTCCATGATTGTGGAGAAAAAAGCACTGGTGCACACTTCACTGAAGTTTTCCATCCTTATAGTAAAGAAGAAAATAGATAGCAGAGTAAGTAACAGTTCAGTGTTCGTAATACATATACGATACTCATAATAAATGTACGATACATTTCAATTTTGATGAGATGCGTCGCTTGGTCTCCGTCGTCAGAATTAGTAGAAATGTATGATACACCATCTCTAGCGGCTCGTGCTACGGTTGATGATAACAGCTTCCTCTTTTTATTTTTGATTCAGCTTCAAAAAAAATGATCAATCGATTGCGATTTTCTTTTTCCACCATCGCATGTGTTATTATTAATAACACACTGTTTATAGGTATTTTCATCGAAGCTCAATGATTTCTGCAACAACACAGTTATCATGTTAATATCAATTTGTTAACACTTAATCATAAAAGTTAAAAAAGTTAAAGTTACAGCCTATGCTAACCATCTGAGTTACCACGGCTTAATCATATACATACACAATATTTAAATAAAATAATACACACGCATGAAAATAACAGAAAAAAAGTAATTTAGTCAATAGAATAAACACTTACATCCATAGCCTTTGGTGCATTGAAGTAACACAAATGTACTATTGATAGATCCACTGCAGTCAAACGACTATACACTAACTCGATGACTGCGTCTGTTGGTCTTATATACCACCAGTACGTAAAAATTCTAATCTAAAGTATTTCCGTAATGAGTTGATAATTACTTTATGCGTCAACCAGTTTATCTCACATTTCCGTTGCCTATCTCAACATTTCTTCGTATTGTGTTTTGTTTGGTGATCAATGACTCAAGTACGATTTGTATAACACAAAAATGCAATTTAATATTTAGAAATCACTATAATTGACCATTCCTATGTTATTCATTGAGTAGATTGGTACTGTAATAATCTACTAATAGCAGTAATATCATGGATACACTAGATGTACAACAACATCTGAAAAAGATTCACCCCAGTCTAGAAAATAATGTTTATGCAGCTAATAGACTACTGTGTATACCCACGTACCAACGTATATAATATGTAATTTGGATACAGATGATAAACCAGGGTCACATTGGGTAGCTTTATATATCGATACGAATGACGTCGGTCAATATTTTGATTCATATGGACGATCACCTGTACGATATCATCTAGAGTTTTTAAAAAGGAATTGTAAAAGATGGAACTGGAATGTTGATAGGATTCAGAATGAGTGGACTTCAGTTTGTGGCGAATATTGCTTAATGTATTTGCTATATAAGTTTCAGGGATGTTCAATACATAGTTTTACGAGTATATTTACAAGGAACACATTGTACAACGATATTTTAGTGGATGAGATGTTTCGCTCCTATTTTATAGATAATAAGTAATAAGATTTTGTATTTTATAAATAAAAATTGTAACAAAATTATGTAATGTGTTTTATTGATGATTCAGATTAGCGTTGTATAATTAGGAACAAAGAAGTATAATACAATAGCACTGATATAGTCGACGCACACGCTGCAATGAAGGTGATTAATGAACAATAGAACAATAGAAATAGGAACAATGGGACGCTAATGACGGTGGAGGCCCTTACCGGATCGCTACTGACTCAGGTGGTCCAGAAGTGGTACAACTACACTACTCAGAATTTATAAATTACTTATTATTTTTTAAAACGAGGAAGTTTAATTTGGTTTAAATGCAATACGTAATATGACTTTTGTTTAAGTTTGTAGTGTTTAAATAAATAATTAAATTATTTAATTTATTAAATATTATTATAAATTTAAATATATTATTAGTATGAATATATTTTCTGTTGAACTGTACTTGGGGTGGAAAGCCGGAACAACAATCAAAAAAGTGAATTCAGCTATCCACCCCGTCTAGGGTGGATAAACGAACACGCGTATCCGAGTATACACCCTAAGGTGGATTTCTTAGCGTGGATAAACGGAATAACCCCAAAAAAATTGTTTAAAACAAGTTTTGCACATCGTTTCTTCAGCTATCAGGGTTGTAATCTATATAATAAAATACACAGGATCTTGTCTACACACACACGCACTCACGCACGCACGCAAGCACGCATGCACGCACGTACGTACGCACGCACGCATGTACGCACGCATGAACGAACGCATGCACGCATGTACGCATGAACGTACGCACGCACGCACGCATGCACGCAAGCACAAGCTCGAGCCCGCCTGCCCGCATGCACGACGCACGCACGTACGCACGCAATCGCGCACGCACCCACGCATGAACGCATGAACGCACGCACGCTTACGCACGTATAGATGGATGCACTGCAAATGACATTAGGACCTTAAGCGCGAATCAACACAGCGTTTGGAAGGATCCACGCCGAATTTAATTTAGCAGCCTCCTTCAAAAACAGTTTTTGAGAGAAGATATAATTCCTATTTCAATATTAAGTGACTTATTGGTGTCTCATATATCGAATTTGAAACGTATTGCTTAAACGGAATCTGAATATTCATATGCTTTAAGGAGGAATATGACTTCAAGATTTTATACAATAGAATAACACTAGAATGCCCAAGTTTTTCTCTGTTTAACTAACTAATTAGTAAAACTTATTTTTAAAACTAACAGTTTTAAAAATAAGTTTTAATATTATGTCAATCATAACTTAGTGGAAACCTGACCTAAACCACAGATTAAATAATGTTACCATGTAACCTAAAGTGTTATTATTTTTTCAATACCGGTACAGTCGTGCACACATTGCAAACTTTTTGTTTGTAGCAGGGGCGTAGCTACCGCCGTATCAGCCGTATCAATGATACCGGGGCCCCCGGGCTACAGAGGCCCCAAACGAGTGTAAGCAAAAATTCTAAGGACTTGTATGGGACAGGATGTTGGTTTGAATTGTTTGGCTAGCTTAGTTCCTGCGAGTAGTTCCATACGTGTAATAATCGGATCGTTGTATAGGATATAGCATATGACTTCTTTTAAGACTTATCAATAATAAGTTACTCTGAAATATTTTATTATACTTTCACGGCGCTTCCAGCACCCACGTTACGTAGCGGTGCTCATTTATTTGTATGAAACAAGACAGCGCACGGGATCACGCGCCAAGTAACTCTCGCACGGACCCGTCGCATATGCCTAGTCTGTTCGCTTAGATAATATGGTCGCCTTTAACTGAACGCACATTTGTCCGCGCCGTACGCGCCGAATTTTAGAATTCGTTGTATGCCATCATATGAAACCTCGCATATTACACCCGCACCA
The DNA here is from genome assembly GCA_963668995.1 of Parnassius mnemosyne. Classification (NCBI taxonomy): domain Eukaryota; kingdom Metazoa; phylum Arthropoda; class Insecta; order Lepidoptera; family Papilionidae; genus Parnassius; species Parnassius mnemosyne. The sequence continues at coordinate 12,684,738 of CAVLGL010000093.1, forward strand.
TACGCGCCGACTTTTATAAAATGCGGTAGGCATCCGAATATTGAAGGACGCATGCTGATGACGTCATATAACGCGACGCGTTCGGCGCGTGCTGATACTCAATGTTGTCTAATGTTGCCAACTTAGTGGATTTTCCACTATAACTGGTGGTTTCGACTAATTTTTGTATTTTTATAACTTTTACCTAATCAATTCGTAATTAATTGTATATAATTTGATTTTCTTTTTGCATCGATTAATAATATGAATACTTAATGATAAATTATTTATTTTTTAAGAAAAAGATGATTCTATCTTTTTCTTCAAATTTTATTTTCTTCTTCCTCTGCCAATAAGGAGGCTATTATTATATTTCTTTCCATAGTGATTTCGAGCGATCAATTTCACTGTACCGTTTCACACCAGTGGTTGGAAAAAACTGCAAAAGTTGTTGGCAATACAAAAGATTTGCGTACGGCGCGGACGATGCGTACGTGTAAATGTGCGAGGCCATCAGTAAAACTCGTCGCATACGATGCGTACGGTGCGGACAAATGTGCGTTCAGCTTTTGTGTCGCGCCGCCTTGGCACGTACCGCGTCATTACGTGGCGTAACATTTTAAAGGCGCTGACGCGACGTAAAAGGTCGCCGCGTAATGCGCGGTACTTATACACCAGAAGCAGATGCAGAAGAATTTGGCATTTTAAAACGAAGCGCCGTAGTGAAAGGTTCTTTGCTACCTTACTTACGTTTATTATTTATATTCGTATTTTATGACGATAACCATAGGAGTAAAATAGTATTCTATTTTATTCTTAAAATAGAAAAACACAAATATTTAACAATCACAGTAAAAAATAATAAAATATATTGGTAAATACAATTGGGCACCTTAAGCGCATTAAAAAAATTACGTAAGTATAACACGATTATACGGAATTTTTAAAGTAATTTTAATACATTTCGACAGCACTATCGGCTTCAACACTCTCTAAAACCATGAAAATGTCACTCATGGTGAAAAAATTGATATCTATTGCAGCCGCCATCTTGGATTTACATTTCGACAGCACTATCGGCTTCAACGCCCTCGAAAACCATGAAAATAACACCCATGATGAAACAATTGGTACCTAATTCAGCCGCCATCCTGGATTTACATTTCGACAACCCTATCGGCTTCAACTCTCTCGAAAACCATGAAAATGACACCCATGATGAAAAAATTGATATCTATTGCAGCCGCCATCTTGGATTTACATTTCGACGGCACAATCGGCTTTAACACCCTCGAAAACCAAGAAAATGAAACCCATGATGAAAAAATTTATACCTATTGCGGCCGCCATCTTGGATTTACATTTCGGCAACCCTATCGGTTTCAACACCCTCGAAAACCATGAAAATGTCACCCATGACAAAAAAAATTATACTACTTACTTTTAGTACGTACTACTATTATTTATTCTGTCCTTTTAAAATATTGTAATAAAAAATCTCTTATTATTATTATTATACATAATCAAGTATTTAAGAAATTTGGTTATTCGAATATTGTGTATTTGTACAGCGATCGTTTTGAGCCGCTGCAAACAACCGAAACAATGTCCACTCACGACCATAGACTAATATATAATACTGGAGACTCACGACGCGACTGAAGCCGAACTTTCAGTATATATAAAGGTACTCTGTGAGCCGAACTAAACTACTCTGTGGCTGTAGCTCCCCATTTACAGAAATAATTTACATACAAGGCAACCAAATCAAAGAAAATTTCGCCATTTTAGAGCAGAAAAAAATTAATTATAGCTAAACAATACAAAATTACACTGCCATTTACATTCAGTGGCTTCCCACATGATAGATGAAGAGATTAAAAAATAGATTGAGTTTAACAATTGATATTTTCAAAAGTTATTGTGTTTACAAGCCTTGGGGACATGATAAATTAACACCATAAGCCACTAAAACCCCTTTTTTTATTTAAAAATAGCAATTAATCGATTTAAAAAAATATTAATAAGTTCAACAATCATTTATCTTTCTAACAATGTGCTTTTTATATCATTTATATGTATAATATGATTGCTAGATACGATTTTATTCGATAAAACGTTGGAATCTTAATTTTTAGACGATAGTAGAACATACCTTGCGCTTTCGCTTAAGGTTTGCAATAAATGCAAAATAATAGGTGCGCCTCCGAGTGTACCGACACTACCTTAGTGAACTGACTATAAGTGGGCAGGGTAGCCGTACGATGTAAAGGTGATCTTGTATCTCGAATTAGATTTTTTTCCTTTGTTAGTTAATTGTAACAAATTCGTCACTAAATCTTGGAATAATAAAATTAAGGTTATCGTCATTTACTTAGATTCTGACTTGAAGAATGCAAAGTAGTCCTGCTATCAAGTAAAGTAATCAGACCATGTGTGTTTCTGTAATACGTTGAGGTTTCGTAACTAACTATTATATGGACTGACGACCTGGCAAGACATGCAGAAAGTCAATGAATGTAGGTGGCTCGGGACCGTGCTTTGTGGTATTTCTTGTGGGAATCCTATCAGCGGACTTGTGATGATATGTACATGTACGGTTTTCTTTAATAAAACTATGCTACTCCGAATTTCTGCTGAATCGTGAAGGTAGGCATATAATTATTAAGATTAAGAAATTAAAGAATACCTTGTGAAAACTCAAATCGATCTATGTATTTATATGTTATGTTATGTTATTTAATCGATCATCACAACTTCTATTTGAATCCATAGATTGTTTACATACCTCTTCATTTCATCATTACATATATTAATCATTGAAATATTATGTACTACATAATAGTTCAATGGTATAATTAGGGTATACCGCCTTATTGCCCCAGAACGCTGGTCGACACACGAGTTTGCTACTCAAGAGCGTTTTTCCCCCAATGGTCAATGGTAGGTATCCGACCTATATGTTCGTTCTTTTAGAAAACTTTAAGCTAAATCTTTTGAAAGTAATTAAGCATATATTCTGCTGTAAAATGTAATAAATAAATATAGGCATAGTGCTATCCAACAACTTTTATCAAAGAAATGGACGTAACGTATCAAACAGTTACTTCTGTAGCAGCATATACGACCTCATTTGACATAAATACGTTTGCTGGCATACATTTTTTTTGTTTTTCGTAAGAAAAGCTACTCACCTTCTGGCAAAACAGGGTCAAATTTTTACGAAAAATTCGTTTACTATATTTCGAAATAAGCATCTGTACTAAATTAAAGTCTTTTAATGTAATTCGATAAATCTTTGTGCGAAGAAAGTATTTAGGAAACAAAATTTTTCCCCTTTGCAACAAGAAATATTTTGATGGATATCGTAGATATACGTCGTAAGTGTATTAATTTTGAATTTATTGCGTAACAAAATAATAAAGCTAGGACTAATAGTAAAACATACGCACAGTAAGCAGATAATAATGGAAATTGGATGTTCTTACTGATTGTATCTACTTGGGCCTTGTAATAAACGGTTCACTTGAATTTCATTGGTATTTGACTGACGATTATTAAACTAGGATTAGCTGAAAGATTCTACAATGTTCCTTGTTAAACAATAAAAATAAAATTATATTTACAGCTAAGATTTTACTTTATCGTTTTAAAATATTTGTAAAATTTTGATTATATCAAGTTTATTATAATTTTATAAACATTGTGAACTTTAAACCTACTTTATATACATTTTTAGATTCAGATCCAATTAAAAAGGCCAAGAGAGTTCGATCTTGGTACTTGTATGAACAATATAAATCTTTGGAAAAGAATCAACTACAGGCAGCTCAAATGTTAAAAGATAGGTCCAGCCAGGAGAAAATGTTACACCAGGAACTGCAGGAGCGACGTGCGAGACGAAAACTTTGTAACCAATTCAGTCCATGCCACAGCGAATCTCGCTTACAAAAAAGCATTTTTAATGATCCCAGAACACCATTAAGCGCTAGCACCGACGATTTCCTAGAAGACTTTTGCGATATCAACGAATCCGACGTCACTATTGTAAACTCAGATAAAACATACAGAATTCCTTTTGAAAACCCTTTGTATTATGATGAAATTTACGACGATATTAAAGCTATCATAACCAATAGTGAAGAATGCGATACAAATATCGTAGGAAAAGAAACAGAAGATAGCACTTTGGAACTTAAAGCGGAATTAGAGTTGGTAAAAAAGAATATCGCTGAAAATATTAATTTACAAATGGAAACTATGAAAGAAAACATAAAATGCTTGGATAATTTAACAAAACAGTCAACTGAAGACAAAACCAAAGAAGATCGCAGTGACGAAATGGTTAAACATTGTATAGCATGTGAAAAGACTAAGGAATATGACAACAATTTACACGCGATGTGGTCTAAATTGGTCTCTTTTGCATATCAAGTAATACAGCTGAATAATGGTAATATGTTTATTACTGTATTTTTTTATTTACTATATAAACATAGTTAAATACTTACTTTCCTAAATAGTGATTACTTCCAGGTAACTGCTATTACGATTGCAGTTCTCAATTCATGACTGCAGTGTTAGCTTGTGATATTCTTTGTAAAGGGCTTAATCAAATGTGTAAGTATAGTTTGAATTAGTTATTATCGTACCTAATAATTTTTTAAAAGCGATTAATTGGCAGCCATTCATTTTGATGCTTAAAATAATTTGAAATTAAATAAAAAATAAATAAAATTTTAAATTTTGTACAACAGACTTCAATATAAATTATTAAGAATAAAACTACTTTTACGGATTTTATCGCGTTTAATAAACTTATTTTTCTTATTTTTATTATTTCCCTACGTTTCGGGTGCTTTCCAGCACCCATGGTCACGGGGAACTGAGGTGATTGACGTCCCGATGTCAGAGTTAACCCGGAGTACCTTCAGCTTTTTTAATTATTAATATTGGTCCGATCTACGCAGAATGAACTTACTGTATCTTAAAGTCTTGCAGTGGTATGCTTGGGTTTAGTTTTAAATTTTATTAATTACAGGATCCCAAGCAGGTGGTAGTACCCAGCCTCCCTCTCTATTGAAATTAGGATGATTTTTTTTTAATTTCAATAGCCTCACGTATCATCCTTGGCAGGAATCGATGTTCTTTCGCGAGAATTTGTGGTTTATCAAATCTAATGTAATGGCGGGGCCGTCTAGGATATGATCACAAACTGCAGACTTACCGGAACGTTGGTGCTTCACGTCAGCTATGTGTTATTTTACGCGGGTTTTTATTAATCGTTTTGTTTGCCCTATATATGAGAGACCACATTCACAATCAAGCTTGTACACTCCTGCATCTTGTAGAGGAATATTGCACATGACGGATGGTAAGAACTGACTAATCTTCTTCGGCGGCTTGAAGAATTTTCTGATAGAAGCTCGCTTCAAGATGTAGCCAATCTTGTCTGTGACACCTCTGAGATATGGTAGTACAGCAGGCACACACTCGACTGTGGCTGGCTTCACTCGGTCACAGTGACGTAGGCGCGGGACCCGAAGCTTGTTGTCGTGCAGAAACTGCTTGAAGTGCTGAAGCTCGGCAGCCAGGTGTTTGCTGTCACAGATCCCTCGTGCTCTCTGTAACTAAGATTTGCCCACGGTAGCTAACTGTGAAGGATGATGGTGGGATTCACCGTTTAAATATCGGTTTGTATGGGTCTGTGGCGGGTGAAAGGAAAAGGGGAGATCTCCCGCCGGGCAAGATGTTCTGCCCGGGGAGCGGCCAGCGCTCCGATTGGTAGTTCGGAGATATTCTATATATGCTGCTTCAATTTTGGAACTTTGTTAGCGTGATTTAGGCTTCGATATGTTTCGCTTGTGGTGCGACGACAGCGCCGCCACATCACCCCCCTGCTCAGACCGGAGGTCAATAGTGCAGTCCGATTGCCGGTGCGTCCTTAATGCCGGTGGGGAATGCATGCTGTGTGCGTAAAGGCAAGTGACGCCGGTGCGAACGATATGCCGGTGTGTAATGCTTGCCATACTACGTACTTGCAAGAGATGCCGGTGAGAACGATGAGCCGGAGCAAGTGCCAGGGGATTGCCTTGTAGTCTGCGGTGAGTCGAGAAGAAGGCAAGTAATCTGCGAGAGTGCCGTGAAGCAGAGGCGAGCAGTAACGCTCAGAGCCGTGCCGAACACTGTAGTGCAGAGAGAAGCTTGAAGGAACAGGAAGCATTATTATTCCAGTGCTGCGATGAACCTTTGTAAAGCTAGATGGCTTGCAGAATGGGAAGACTGCAGACAATATCTGCTCGGGAGCGAATGAATGGGGTACTTGAGGACGATGACAAAGGTTTTTGAAGTTGTATTTTCCGAAGGTTATTGGTTGCGTGTTCATATCACGTCGGTTGGTCACCACTGTGGTGGGTGGAAGGAAAAGGTGTGATCTCCCGCCGGGCAAGGTGTTCTGCCCGGGGAGCGGCCAGCGCTCCGATTGGTAGTTCGCTATTCTAGAGCTATTCTATATATGCTGCTTCAATTTTGGAACTTTGTTAGCGTGATTTAGGCTTCGATATGTTTCGCTTGTGGTGCGACGACAGCACCGCCACAGGTCTTTTTTCTATACACAGTGTGACGTATGGTGTTATTAGGATTTCGAATGACTAACACATCTAGGAAAGCTAAAGAATTATTTGTCTCTAACTCCATAGTAAATTGAATTTTAGAGTTTATGGAATTAAGATGTTGTAAAAATGCCCAAATGGACCAAAATTAATAATTAAAAAGCTGAAGATACTCCGGGTTAACTCTGACATCGAGACGTCAATCACCTCAGTCCCCCGTGACTATGGGTGCTAGAAAGCACCCGAAACGTTGGGAATTAATAAAAATAAGAAAAATAAGTATATTAAACGCAATAAAATCCTTAAAAGTAGTTTTATTCAATGTGTAGTGTTCGCGTAAATATAAGAAATCATTATTAGGAATAACTCAAAAACTATTGGCCAGACATTAATCAAATTTACACGGGACCACATGTAAAGTACCAGCTTTCAAATAAAAGAAGAATCATCGAAATCGGTTCACCCAGTAAAAAGTTATGAGGTAACCCACATAAAAAATCATACAGTCGAATTGAGTACCGTCTTCTTTTTGAAGTCGGTAGAAAAGACGATAACTTTTGGTTATGAATTACCTGCTATGGAATTTAAGGCAAGCGCCCAGCTACGAACCTATTGGTTAAGTTTCCAATGCGTAGCTTAGCACTGGTTAGGCGGTAACATTTAAATACCGGAATTCCTTTGAGGTTCGAAGTATGTCCATTCTTTGTTCTATCTCAAAATGATCTGAAAAACTCAGTATTCAGTATGATGATACTGAGTTACAATTACGGGAGATCGTTCCAATTCGTGGACACCTATATAACGAAGATTTCGCGACTCCTAAGGATTCTTTATTTTTATTTTACAAGGCAGTGTATCAGGTAAAACTTAAAAGAGACAGCAATATTATAAATTAAATCTTTATATCATAACAGCTTTAAGTAGATAACAAAATAAGATATGTACGTGTATGTCTAGTCAAGTAAAATAGGTACCGTTGAAAGAATTCACCTGAGAATTATAATTTATTACATTTAATAGAATAGTAAAATAGTTTTCAAGTTATTGCACTTATAAGCACGAAAATGATATAAAATACTGTTGAAGAAGAATCCATCGTCATCATTACAGCCCTTCAAAAGTCCACTGCTGAACATAGACCTCCCCCAAGGAATGCCACAAAGTACGGTCCTAAACCACCTGCATCCATCAACATTTTTTTATAGGATAGGGTGACAAACGAGCACACAGTCCACCTGATGGTAAGTGGTTGCTGTGACCCATAGACATCCACATTTATCCTCAATAAAGAATCAAAATGCAGATGCGTCGTCACCCGTGAGGACTAAGATGGAATGCCTCTTTTCCAGTATAGATCTCCGGTTTTCTACACTCACCATACGAAACACAGCAGCGTTAAGCTGCTATTTTACGCTGGTTTTTTGTGAGAGACATCCTGCATGTCTTACTAGATCGTTACTCCATCTAGTAAGGGGTCGCCCTACACTTCACCTACCGGTACGAGGCTGCCACTTGAAACTTTTTTCCCATCGGTTGTCAATTATTCGAGCTATATGGCGGGCCCATTGCCACTTTAGCTTACTAATCCGTTGGGCTATGTCGGTCACTCTGGTTCTACTGCGGATATCCTCATTTCTAAGTTCATCACGAAAACAAATCCCTAGCATAGCCCTCTCCATAGCTCGCTGAGCGACGTTGAGCGTCCTGATATGGCCAGCAGGACCACGTCTTAGATCCATAAGTCACCACCGGCAACACGTACTGGTTGTACAATCTTGTTTTCTGGTTTTGAAGGAAACCTGACGAGAAGATGTGCCGTAATTTCCCGAACGCTACCCAGCCGAGTTGAATCCAAGTTAGACTATTTGTCCCAGGTAAACATACTCGTCAACAACTTCGAGCTTCACTAAGCTACCAAACAACTGCCGGCATAGGTGTGACATGGACATTACACAATCTTTTTTTTGTCCATGTACATCTTAAGACCTATCCGTTGGGAGATACTATTAGGAGCATAGTGCTTAGGTCCTCCAGCGATTCTGCCATAAGGACTATATCGTCGGCAAATCGAAGGTGAGTGATGTACTCGCCATTGATGTTAATACCGTATCCTTTCCAGCCCAGTAGCTTCAAAACGTCTTCCAATGCAGCGGTGAAGAGTTTCGGGGATATAAAGTCGCCATGTCTTACACCTCTCTGCAGTTGGATAGGTTTCGTACTCTAGTTCTGTACTCGCATATCCATCGTAGCCCTACTGTACAAACACTTCAGCACTTCGATATACCGATAGTCAACTTGGCATCGCTGAAGGGACTGTAGCACCTGTAGCACCGCCAAAATTTCGATGGAATCAAATGCTTTCTCATAGTCCACATATGCAAGGCAAAGTGGCAGATTGTACTCTTCTGTCTTCTGTACAATTTGCCGAAGGGTGTGTATGTGGTCTATGGTACTAAAGCCTTTTCGAGAAACCGGCTTCTTCGGGAGGCTGGAAGTCGTCAAGTCTGCGTGCGAGACGATTCGTAATGACTCTCGAAACAGCACACTCGAAACAGCAGCACAGGCTCAGAAGGGAAATAGGTCTTTAGTTCTTTAAGAGAGCGTTGTCGCCTTTCTTGAAAAACAAGACCACCGCACTTTTGCTCCACGCCTCCGGATTAGTCCCACCATAGAGGAGGGAATTAGAGCTTCTGAAGCACTTCAAGTACCGGTTTTCCACCCGCTTTCAGAAGCTCCGCTGTAAACCCATTCTGGCCTGGGGCTTTGCCGTTTTTAAGGTGCTGAAGAGCCATTCTAATCTCGCTGAAACTGACATCCGGGAAATCATCAGAATAGGGTCGGATAAAACTTGCTCTTGGATCGTTACTTACACTTGCGTGTGGCTCCAACGATGACGTGTACAGGTGCCCATAGAACCTTTCAATCTCACGCAAAATTTCAGGTGTCCCGGAAACGATGCTGCTATACTCGGTCAAGTCAATCTCATTTTTTGTCGAACCATCGGGGCTCGACCAGGTCCACTTCCTATAGGACCGCTTCTAAAAGAAAAGTTCATTATTAAGAGTCAATCTTTCTTCGAATTTCCCTACCTTCAACTCAATGTTCTCTCTTGTGCCTAGTTTTGCGTTGAAGTCTCCCATTAACACCGTATAGTGGGTTTTGGAGGAATGCATGCCTTTAGAGATATCCTCATACATTTGCTCCACCACCTTACCGAGATGTGCCGAGTCTGGTTCGTAAGCCTGTATGACCTTCAACGAATACCTTTTTGTGATTCTGAGTATAAAGTATGCAACTCTCGTCGGCACACTGAAAATCTTTACAACGTTGTTAACGAGAGACTTATGGACGCCCTCCCGGTTATAGAGCAAGTTGCTGGATTAGAGAATTACCGTGTCTCTCTTTTCGAACCTCAGATAATCCTATAATAGCTCCAGGACCTTTTCGTCAGTCCTCAGGGTGCGTGCGTTGTATGTTGCCATGTCTAGCCATCTTAGGTGGCAACGGAGTCTCCACCGCAGATTCTTAGCATCCTCTGGCCATTACCACCAGTTACCATGGTCATCACCGTAGCCAGGAATAGCGGAGCCGCCGAGGGCTGGAGGCCGTGTCTTCTTTAACTTTCATCATAGGGGAATGTTTGCCATAGCTATCATACTTGGCAAGCGGGTTGGCAACCGCAGTATTTTTTATTGTACTATTGCTGTTACTAGGAAGATGCTGATGCCCATCGTCAGCCTGTTTACCACTGTCCCCTTATACGACACCTACGGGAAGATAAGGGGTAGTGTATATTATTAAACACCACTACAGGGCATCCAGAAGAAGAATCCGTAAGTAGTTAATAGACGACGAAATAATAATATACCTACTCTAATAATCCTGGAGGAATCCTAGACAGAATAAGTGGTGTTCTACGAAGTATTTTTAATTTAAAATTGGTGGATTATATTGATGACATATTAAATTTAAATTATCAGCCAGTATTTATAACTGGTTAAATTTTAGGTGATATTTTGCAGCCCTACGTTTCGCCAATAAAGTATGCAACTGATGAGTGGGATGCTAGCAGTCACATAAACACCGTATATACCCGATCAAAAAGCTCTAAAGCAACTCAAAAATCAGTCCAAAATAAGGTAATTTTTTTTTACTGATTATGGCAATTCTAATTGCGTTTCTGATTTTAGTAGTGTATGTTGATCCCATATGGACATAAATCTAAAATACTAAGTAGGTAAGTAATTTGGAAAACTGATTATCATCATCATAATTAACATAATTATGGGGTTAACAAATTATTTTTAAAGGGTTTTTCAAGAGTATTTTGACTACTATTGACTTGTTAATTTTCCTCGCGCAATTTTGTGTTTTAAGAAAAAGAACATTAATCTATGAGGGTGAGGGAGGCATATTATGTTGAATCGCGCCGGATATATGCTGTACTAGCTGTGCCCGCGGCGTAGCTCGCGTATATAGGTTTTACTTAAAGAATTTGTCGTTTAGGTAAGAGAATATTAAACGACTGTATCAATAATTGGTAACAAAATAAATCATTATCTTCAAAGTTCTAAGTCGTTTATGATAGAGCTACTGTGTAAACGACGTTAGAAGTAGGCTTAGCCGGGGTGTACACAAATAGGTTATGGGGCCTACTAACGCGGGAAAAAGAAACATAGAGTTGGCCATGTGCAAAACAGTCAGTACTGAGGTGCACTCCTACAACGCGTAAAGTTTGACCTTGCGCTTTATTTACGGTCATCGCATAACACACGCTGACTGCAAACTGAACGCGTTTAAGGTGAAAGCGCCAGGGTAACCCGCGAAATTCAAATTTTCTAACGTTTTTTGCGATTCGTAGGTCAGTGTCAGGTTGTGTGTTTAACAAAATATGATTCGCGACCGTAACGAATATGTATTTACAGAATTATAATAATTATAATTATCAATACAACCGTCTATGTTCGTATAATCCCATTGTATGGCTATTTCCAGAAAAACTCATTCAAAGGGATTATATGAACTTAAAAGTTTGTATTGGTGATTTATAATAATTTTATAAACACATACTCGTTACGGTCACAAATCATATTTTATTAAACATACAACCTGACCCTGACCTGCAAATTCCAAAAAACGTAAGAAAATTAGAATTTCGCGGGCCACCCTGGCGCTTTCACTTTAAAACTGAAACGAAAGTTATTCGTTAATAGAAGGATTTTGGGCAGTGCTGCCAAATCAAAAAACTCATTCAGCGCTAGGACAACACAAAAAGCACCACATTTCAAGAAAACAGCGCTTTAAAAAAGCCCTAGATTTTGCGCTAAATTAACTACAAAGTTTGTGTTTTTTATTGCACGCCTTAAGCGAAAGCGCAAGGTATGTTCTACTATCGCCTAAAATTAAGATTCCAACGTTTTATCGAATGAAATCGTATCTAGCAATCATATTATACATATAAATGATATAAAAAGCACATTGTTAGAAAGAGAAATGATTGTTGAACTTATTAATATATTTTTTAAAATCGATTAATTGCTATTTTTAAATAAAAAAGGGGTTTCAGTGGCTTATGGTGTGGATTTATCAAGTCCGCAAGGCTTGTAAACACTATAACTTTTGAAAATATCCATTGTTTAACTCAATATATTTTTTAATCTCTTCATCTATCATGTGGGAAGCCACTGAATGTGAATGGCAGTGTAATTTTGTTTTGTTTAGCTATAATTAATTTTTTTCGGCTCAAAAATGGCGAAATTTTCGTTGATTTGGTAGCCTTGTACGTAAATTATTTCTGTAAATAGGCGGAAGCCGCGCTCTGAGCTACAGCCACAGAGTACTTTACTCACTCACTCAGTTCGGCCTCAGTGTCAGTCGCCGTCGTGAGTGGACATTGTTTCGGTTGTTTGCAGCGGCTCAAAAAGATCGCTGTACAAATACACAATAATCGAATAACCAAATTTCTTAAATACTTGATTATATAATAATGAGAGATTTTTTTTATTACAATATTTTAAAAGCACAGAATAAATAATAGTAGTACGTACTAAATCATTTTCATGGTTTTCGAGGGTGCTGAAGCCGATAGTGCTGTCGAAATGTAAATCCAATGTGGCGGTGGCAATAGGTATAAATTTTTTCATCATGGGTGTCATTTTCATAGTTTTCGAGGGTGTTGAAGCCGATAGTGCTGTCGAAATGTAAATCCAAGATGGCGGCTGAATTAGGTACCAATTTTTACATCATGGGTGTCATTTTCATGGTTTTCGAGAGAGTTGAAGCCGATAGGGTTGTCGAAATGTAAATCCAAGATGGCGGCTGCAATAGATATAATTTTTTTCATCATGGGTGTCATTCTGATGGTTTTCGCGGGTGTTGAAGCCGATAGTGCTGTCGAAATGTAAATCCAAGATGGCGGCTGAAGTAGGTACCAATTTTTTCATCATGGCTGTCTTTTTATGGTTTTCGAGGGTGTTGAAGCTGATAGTGCTGTCGAAATGTATTTAAACTACTTTAAAAATTCCGTATAATCATGTGATTCGTAATTTTTTTAATGCGCTTAAAGCATGCCCAATTGGATTTACCAATTTTTAACATATTTGCTATATCTATTTAACATATTATAATTTATAATTCAAGAAAATATAATCTTAATAAAGAAAACAACATTAAGTTCTTTTTCTGATAATTTTTTTTGATGTATCAATACTTCGCAGGACATCGACTTATAATTATAGCAATTGCTGTCAACAGTAGTTAGTACTGTACGAACAATTAAAATTTCAGATGTTAGCATCTGATAGCGGTTGCTACACAGTTTCTTTGTGTTGTAACTTATTCAGTAAGTCTCAATACGATTCATCAGCGGAGAATCTCAACACCGCAATTCAGAATAGGTTGTAATTTCTACAACTTCATCTATTACGTCCTTTGTGTGAGAAAACATCCTTTTTTTAACGGAAAACATCTCTTTTTGTGTTTTAAGTATAAACATATTGATTATTATAGAAGGTTTTTTTACACATACTTAAATCTTTTTATTACTATTTCTGAGATTTTATGGCGCCATTGAACAAATTCAAACCTACATTTCAAAATACATAATAATCATTACTTTCGATAGAGTTAACCAATTTTAATAAAACAAAGATTAAACGTAACTCGAAGATACGCTTTATGATTTTCTTAACGATTTCTTTGAAAAAAAAAGATGTTTACTTTAGCCGTGATGCGTTCTTAAACAAACAGACAGACAGACAATTCTAAAAATTATAAAAATGTACTTATTTCATTATTTTCAGTTCCCCATAATATATAATGATTTTAGCCACCAAAATATATATACAATGTACAGAAACAGACACAACATGTTATCATAATTTTTATAATATGTATATATTTAAAGAGAGATGGCGCTGCTAACATCAATTCTAAAAATAAAAGAGATTAATTGACGCGATTGATACATTATATAAAACGTAAAAGAACTTATAAATCAGTGCCTGCACAGTAAGCAAAAAAGAAAGTTTGATCCTCGCCAAAACCAACGCAATTGTTAATAGCTCTTTTAAAATTTGATTTACCACATAGAATACTCGGCGGTAAAGAATAAATTGAGTTTGTCAACACGCAGTACTGCAGCGAGTAATATAAAGATTAGCAGTAAATATGAAAACTCATTTACAGGAAAAAACCACAACCTGCCTTTTTGCATTACATTTGCACAACACCACCATCTATCGATGAAATTGGTTAACTATTGTACTTTAGATTTTTTGGTTAATAAGGTTAATATATTTTTGTATAATAATAATATATATTTAATACGTTCTTTAATACTTTTGTTTATTGCGTTTTAGATATGCATAATTATATCATTATAGAACATTATTTTACATCATTTAATTATGATTTATGATATGATATTAGTTTAAAATGCACTTGATGACTCAACCAAAGCCACCGTTCAGCAAATTCGTACTCACACTTCCTACCCATACTTCAGAATATTTATCATAACTTTTGATGGAATGAACTGATTTTAATGAAATAACAAAGACTAAATGTAACACGAAGATACACTTTATAATTTCCTTAACGATTGTTATGATAGAAATTAGTACTTTATACGTGATACGTTAACAAACAAACAGACAGACAGACAGAAAATTCTAAAAATGGTAGAAATGTATTTAATTACTTATTTTTAGTACCCCTAAATCACCTTTATTACAAAAATATAAAATGTACAGTAGTCTGCTATTTACATTTTTATTATATGTATAGATTATTAATGCTCCAGAGCGAGATTTTGTTATGCTGTAATGAATAATAGAATGGTATATAGTAGAAACACGCTTTAGTATTGTTAATAGATATATATATTACTTATCTTATACCTTATACCTACTGGAGATTGTGTTATGGATGCAGCACCAATGGATCAACCGGGAAAGGCTCTCGCAGAATAATGTTGCTGCATTTCACTACTACTTACGAGGTGAGTGCCAAGAGCGTTATTCCTCGGATGTGACAACACATTTGTATTTTGATTTGAAGACAAGCTGTAAACATCTGTAAGTCAGTGTCCACTTATGAGTGCAATTTTTATCCTCGTTTGTTACCCTTAATAGTATAAAAATGTAATTAACAGTTAGCTTTGCTTTATTTTACAATATAAGTATCTGATTTTGATATTTTGATATGATATTTATATAAATATACAATTTTTAATAATATTCATTGGATTGTTATTATTAAAAATTGTATATTATACAATTTTTAATAATAACAATCCAATGAATGATATATGTACCAGAATCATGTCTGCTAACCAGGAGATTAAGCCGCGTTCAGGGGAGAGGCACTACCTACATAAAATGTCCATTAATACAATGTAGACAATAATTATTTCACAGATACGGCGAAAACAGAAAAGCAAATCGAAAAACAGTCAGCAACAGAAAAGAAACTATTGTAAAAGAAAATCTCATCGTCTTTTAGAAAATCAGTTGTATACGAATGAGCATAGAATTTTGATTGAACCATGGCATAGTGTTACTAGATTTGCTACGAAAATAAATACCGAATGTAGCGAATCTTCTAACACTTGGCTACATGAACATTCTCGGACAAGGCGTCCTCATTACTGTAATTGTTGTCGTCTGCATGTAGTTGTCAATCCAATGATTAAATTGTCCCGGTATATTGACAGTGTGCTAAAGGATCTTGAAGATTAATTAAATAAATCTGTGCAACCCACATTTCACCTAATTTCTATATTATTAAAGAAATTC
Organism: Parnassius mnemosyne; assembly: GCA_963668995.1. Lineage (NCBI taxonomy): Eukaryota > Metazoa > Arthropoda > Insecta > Lepidoptera > Papilionidae > Parnassius > Parnassius mnemosyne. The sequence goes on from CAVLGL010000093.1 coordinate 12,700,624, forward strand.
ACCATTCCATTTCACGTTAATAAATGCTACGCTTGGCGAGCGGGTTGGCGCAACCGCAGTTTTTTTAAGTTATTTTGCTGTTATCAGAAATATGCTGCTGCCCATCTTCTGCCTCAGTTTCCCTATGTCGCCTCTTACGACACCCACGGCAAGATATGGGGTATTGGGTATTCTTACCCGCCACTACACGGGCAACGGAAATAATGACGTTTGTAAATATTAACAAGTGGTAGAGCCACGCGGCAGCTTTTGCTGTCGCACGGATGGGCCGGCTCGAACCGGGGTAGTACCACGACCTCACAGAAAACCAGCCTGAAGTAGAGGTTTACCTCTGCGTTTCGCTTGGTGAGTGCAGGTGGCCGGAGGCCCTTTTTACTGGAAATGAGGCATTCCATCTTAGTCCTCACGGGTGACAACGCATCTACATTTTGATTTGTAACAGAGGATAGATGTAGATGTCTATGGGCCGCAGCAACCACTTACCATCAGGTGGACTGTGTGCTCGTTTGTCACCCTCATCCTATAAAAATAAAAATAAAAATTAAATTTATTAGCGAACTTTTTTTATGCATGAACGCATTCGGACTGTTTCAAGCAATAATAAACCTTATACCATATCAAAAGGGAACATGGTATCGTAGGACCATTCGGCCATATGATAGTTATAAGACGGCAATTCAACAGTTTTAAGCAAAATTAAACAATAAGACTACATAAGGCATTGTTTTTTTATCAGGATATATAGGTACTTGTTTTCCATTTGTGAGCGATCGCAATGAGTGCTATTATTTGTTACTTATTATTTTTCCACAACATGATTAAAAAGCCGCACACAGTAAAAAGAGTAACATCTACAAGTAATTAAAAAAGATTTTCAACCCCAAAAATTTCACTCAAAATAACCAGAAACGAAGGTGTAGGCATGAATTAATTGCAAAATAATGAATATTTTGTTCTGGATAAATCTTCCAAAAAGGCAATTTGAACGAGTTATAAAGATTTTTAAAATGACGACTTGGGTGTCATACGCCACACAGAAAAATAATCGATGGCACGCCTGACGTGCCATATGCACTGAATCGGTTAATGTGGTTGACCCATGCTGCAGCTATGTTACGGGTATAGTTGTAGCACGAATCGGCTCGACCGGGGAAGGACCACGCTCTCATAGAATACCATCGTAAAATAGCAGCTTGACGTTGCTGCGTTTCGTATGGCGAGTGTAGAGAACCGGAGACAATTTTTACTGGAAACGAGGCATTCCATCTTAGTCCTCACGGGTGACAACGCATCTGCATTATGATTCGTCATTGAGGAAAAGTCACAGTATCCACTTACCGTCAGGTGGACTGTGTGCTCGTTCGTGACCCTTATCCATAAAAAAAAAGTTAATGTGATAACCTTATCGCAACTCTTTTTATGCATGTGCCGAATCGGTTAAGGTCTTATGGAATGGTATAGTGGGGCCTTTACTCTTTCTTTTGTGTTCGCACCGCACCGTAGTGTAATAGAATTTTGTCAATTCATTCGAATTATTATTTAATTAATTATGTGTAAGCATAATCGCTCCATACAATAATTCACTTGTGGACTGGTTATTATCACCGCGTGGACGAATTGTCACACCATTCATCTTCATCAGCTCGTGCTCGTGAAGTAGACTTTACTTCTGGGTATGAACCACTCCCGTTGTATGTAGGATTTGATTTAATTGTCACGCTTAGTAGACAGACGGATTGACGATCGCATTTCAAGAAGTTTTACATCTTTGATGCTGCTTCCTATCGCCGGGCTGGATATTTCACGCCCTTATCCTAGGCGTGATGGTAATGCAACCAGCTTTTGGAAGGCATAAGATCTTTTTAGCATAGCTGACGTCACTATTTCTTTCTTTCGGCACAGCAGGACGCCTGTGAAAATATGTAAAAAAAACTTTTTGGTACCTAGTTAACTAGTTTTTTCAAACGAGCCTTAGTGACAAGAATTCTTAAGTATAGGTATGTAGTTGTTTTGTATTTGATGGCAGAACAAAAATCAGTTTCATATTATCTGCTGAGGTTTTATTTGGAATGAAGCTTTTTACATGATTTAAATGTTAGTCTTGGTAATTACGAGGGTGACACTGAAAGTTTTTAGAACTGGCCACTTGTAAACGATATAATAAAAAAATAAGTTCAACTTTTGAAAATTGAAATCTTTGCCAATATTATTGTGTATGTACTTTATTAGTTTGTCATTTGTTTACAATTTGGCGGCAAATTGAAATTTGTCTGTCACGTCACCATGAATTTAACGGGAGAAAATTTTCGTATGAATTTCGATGTCATTTAAGTTAACAAGAAAGTTATGATAGACTTCGATTGGCCTTTCACGATGAAGCTCCATCTCGTTCTACTATTTACAACTGGTTTAATGAGTTTAAACGTGGTCGCACTAATCTCACCGATGATCTGCGTGAGGGACGGCCTTCTACGGCGACGACTGAAGATAACATCAGTGTTGTGCGGCGTATGATATAGACTGACAAAAGAGTGACTTATCAGCAGATTCGGACAAGCTTAGGTTATCGGTATAAGTCTAGTACACAAAATCCTCAATGAACATTTAGCGGTCAGGAAGCTTTGTGCCCGGTGGATACCTCATAATTTGACAGAGGCCCAAAAAATCCGTTGTGTTGATTGGTGTCGTAAAATGGTTCAAAGATTTAACGGGGGTGACTCAAATGCTGTGTTCGACATACTTACGGGTGACGAAAGCTGGATTTATTGTTATGATCCTGAAACTAAGAGACAGTCTGCTGTCTGGGTGTTTCATTCGGAGGAGTTGCCAACTAAAGTGAAGGGAGGTCGAAGCGTGGGAAAAAAGATGGTGGCATCGTTCTTCGGATAGACAGGTCATTACACAACAATTGCTATAGAGGATCGAAAAACAGTTACTGCAGAGTGGGTACACTAACAATTGTTTGCCACTTGTCTTGGAAAAAGTTCGGGACAAACGACCTCGCAGTAGGATCCTCCTTCGTCACGACAACGCCTCGTCACACACCGCCAAGCAAACAATTGACTACTTGGCGACGTCAGATGTGGAATTACTGGGTCACTCGCCCTATAGCCCTGACCTCGCGATTTTTAATTTATTTCCGAAAATAAAAGAAAAACTTCGAGGAAAACGTTTTATGGACGCCGAGGAAGTAGTGGCTGCGTTTGAAAATGCCGTCGAAGAGACCCCTAAGGAAGAGTGGGCAAAGCGCTTTTCTCATTAGGGATGCAGCGATAATATAATAAAACGAATAACTTGCTAGTTTGTTCAGTTTTTGATTTTCTAAGAACTTTCATTGTCACCCTCTTAAAATGACTATCAATACTGCGATGTTTTGTCACTTCCATTTTTATTGATTAGCGGCGACATAACGGAGATCAACTCTCTGGGAAGTTTGGTCTCATTAGGAAAATCCTACAGTCGCCTCTTATACCCCCTGAACGCAATGTGGTGATGGATTCTTTCACGCCGCCATCACACGACACTTCGCAACCTGTGGTCATTGACAAAGGCACGAAGAGTGGTAACCGATACATGTGGTAGTTATGTTGCTGCTATATTATATGACTGCAGCACGAATGGGTCGGCGCGACCAGGGAAGGACCACGCTCTTACTATAGAATACCAGCGTCAAATGGCAGCTTAATGTTGCTGTTTCGCATTGTGAGTGAAGACACCCGGGTACCCTTTTTACATGTAACGACGAGGCATTCCAAAGCAGAATAATAATACTTCCTGGGTGGTTCTGGCCACGGCATAATACTGTACCTTATCAATGTTAAGGAAATAAACTATTTTTAATAATTTTTTATTCCAAATTAGTCCTCAGGGGAGACAACGCACCTGCATTCCTTTCTTTTTCTTTTTTCATCTTTTTTGAAAAACATTACTTCCACATTAGGATTTTTCCTGTATCATGGCATTTATACTTTTACATACATAGATGTTTGTCCTTGTGAAATCTATACATTACATACATAGATTTCACAAGGACAAACATCCAGACCCGGAACAATTATTTGTAGGCCATACAAATACTTGTTCCGTGCGGGATTCAAACCCGCGACCCTTAGCGCAGCAACTCTAAATTGAACAAGGACAAACATCCAGACCCGGAGCAATTATTTGTAGGCCACTGTGCCACCCAGCCGTCAAATTTCATTGCATATTCACTCTTAATCGAGGATAGATGTAGATGTCTATGGGCCGCAGTATCCACTTACCATCAGGTGGACGACTGTGTGCTCGTTTGTCACCCTATTTTATAAAATAAAAAACTGGTTAGATACCGGACATTCTGTACAATTAGTAATCAGCCTTAATGGTTTTTATTTTTCATCAGTCTGTGAAAGTCCACTAGTATACAAGGCTCTCTCCCAGTGTAGGCAGGAGCCTTTATGGTTAATAAACAATAAAAAAATAGTACCAAAAACAGAAAACTTTTAGCTCTTTTATTACACAATCATCTGTACAACAGTTTGTTAAAGATAGCATTTGATTTAATGTTTAACAAAGAATGAATAAAAAATATAATATAATAATTGAATAAACCCGTCACCACGGACTTTAAAGCGTCTCCCACACACAAGCGGCTTGCGGTGGCGGCTAACCGCGGGCCGCGGCTCCAGCCGCTGCAACAACATACCACCGCGGCCTGAAGCGCCATTCGCTGTGGCAGAATACTTTACTCCGCTAGGAGTAAAGTATTCTGTGCGCTGTGGTGTCTGTGCTACGATCGGACGTCAGTAAACATGACAAACCGTGGCGAAGTTTTATTATATTCAGCAATATTATCATATATTTTGTTTTTAATCCTAATGCTTTTGTTATCACGATGCGAATTATCATAAAGTACAGGATAATTTTGCACTGTTTCTATTAAAACCTCTGAATTTAGCACCATTTTTCACGCGGTACACGCGGCCTGTTGTAAAAATTTACAACTGACCGCGCTGCGGCCATTGACTGACCGCGTACTCGCTAACACACACGCATTGGCAAATGGGGCGGAGCATGCGGTCGCGGCCAGCCGCTGGCAGGCCGCGCGATGGCCGCACGAGTTTACAGACTCACTTACATTGCAAGCGAATACAACTGGCCGCCACCGCGGCCGCTACCGCAAGCCGCGTCTGTGTGGGAGACGCTTTATGCGTTTCATATTGCTTTTATAAGATTACTGAAAGATGTTAAACAAACTCGTGATTTTCATTTAACTCAGTACTTAGTTTAAATAAGGTTATATAGTCCAGTTAAATTAGCGGTCAACCTCGGAATGAGAGAAATATGCTGAATTTTCGTATATACCTTCATTTTGGCGTCTAAAAGTTGTCTCAAGTCTCATAAAATCTCGTGTCGCGTCGTGTTATTCAAGGTCAAAGGTAAAAAAATAGTTTTTCGCTATTATCTCGGTTTCTACTACTCCAATGATGTTAACATCTATATTAAAAATTGTAGAGCATTAAATTTGCCACAAATTTTATTTGAAACATTTTTATACGCTCAACTGTTTTTGAGCACGCATTTTATGCTAGTGACTGGACTATTAAATTAATTATGAATACAATATTCGTGCGGCCGAATGCATGGCAGTAGACAACATTTTCATCATGTTTGTCAAATTGGCCATACAAAATATTCAAAGTAGTTAGTATTATAAACAGTTTTATCAGACTATTGCGGAATGCGCGTGAAATTTAAAACAAACTTAACAAAGGAGCGTTGTAGTGCAATTGCTGCTTGTTAATTTTAGGCTTGTCTTATGCCCAAACACTCAAATGCTACTCAATTTTAAGACGTCCTTAAGTCTCGTGGTGTCACATTAACTTTGGACTTAAAGTGAAAATGATAGAGAGAGCACAAGACAAAATTTATGAGCACCAGGCCGTGGGTAGTGTGATCAACAGAATGCTTTTAGAAGCATTATTTTTAGTAAGTTCAGCTCGGGTTTTCAACGCAATAATTAACCTAAATTTTGCTTATATTTCTTGTTTAGTAATTTTATTAAAGAACATGCTTTGATAACCTATGGGTCCATTCCTTTTTATTTTTGGTATAGAATATTTCACTATTGACAGGAAAAGGATACGATGGGATCAATAAATACTCTGACGAAGTATTATTTTTATTTAATATCTTGTTTGATGAGGTGGTGGTTCATAATTTAGTAAGAAAAGATCTTGTGGTGTATTTCGTGCGGTATTTTTCTTTGTTGCGAAGAATGAATTCCAGTTCGGAGGAAAAAGGAGATCTGGTGAAATTGTTTGAGTTATCAGTCGCATGTCTTACGAAAATTTTGAAGAATTTTACATGAAAATCAAATAAAATAATTTCTCATACATATACCCCTGTATTGCAGAAAATAGTTCAGCGTATTTATGGTGTTCCGCGTTCACTAAGACGGGAGTCTTAAAACACGCGGAACAGAGCGGGCCGAATCGCAGCGGCGGAAAAATACGCTAGTCGAATTAACCGTTGACAGATTCCGTCGCGTTCCGCTGTGGACACAGCTTCTTACAAAATATGTATCAGGCGGATTCTTAGGTTGCGATGCGACCCGGCCCGCCTAATGGACGCTTAACTTAAGATTGTGTCTTGATCAGGATAAAATAAATATTCAGTTGTTGTAATATCGTTATTCTCTTGTTTCCTAACACTGGGTATTCAATAACAAAATAAAGAATAAAATGTATGCAATGTTAAAAACTTACATCAAAATTATACCAGGTCCCACAGTGCACATAGAAGATGAAACTATGATAAAATACTTCAAGGTGTCTATAAAAATTTAATTACATATTATGAACACATTTTCTCATGCTACTTTAAATATTCCATAACTATATTACTTGGATTGAATTTGTTATTGTAATATAACTACATTTTTATAATATTAAACATTAGATAATGACAATGATTTATTTGCATGGAATATGGTTACAAATCGATGCGAATAAAATACAAATTAAATTCTGAGACATATTTCGCCAAAATGGCATGCAAACATTACAAAATTGCATGCAAACATTACAAAATGGCATGCAAACATTACAAAAGTGTTGAACTTCTTTGTTTGAAGTTGTTTGCAAGGTGATGTCCATGGTACAGTAACCATTTACCACTGTAATAGTCGTTCTAATATTAAAAAAGACTTTGAATATGCTTGGATTGATAATATGACTTTTGATATAAAACTGTATTATTAGAATTATCAATCAGTCATTACTATTCTCGAAACATATGGACTAAAAAATAAATATTTATTAAACATAATAAAGAAAGGAGGATGGATCAATGTATGGAACTCAAAGAACTATAAAATTGCTTAATCTTATCTAGGGTAGGTAAACATTTTTTTTAAAGGTTTATATGGTTTTAAATATTTTTTTTTTAAATTTTATAACAGTTTATTACAACTAGGTTCGTTCAATTAATTGATAATACCTGATGTGTCAAACCAATACCCATCTATAATTAAGGTTACAAATATTTTTTTTATAACAATTGACACTATGACTTGCTCGCAGCTTCAGTGTTATTTATAATTATTTAAAAAAGTTAGTTTGAAATAGTTAATAGAAACAATAAATAAATATTCTGCAGTGGTTCAGTGGTTAATTTTGTTTTAATTTTGCCTGAATGGTAATAGTAAGTATTTTCTAACACTGAAATTGCTTGTAAGTTACTTATTCTAGTTCGTCCAGACAAGAGGTCATGAAGTCAGAGAAAGTAGTAATTAAAATATAATATATGAAAAGTAGGTAAGACTATAATAAAGCATACTACAATCCATATTATGATGTTAATTGATATATTATATACAGGGTAATTTTTAATTTACTGAAGACCTTTTGGGAATATTCTCGAGTGGCGGCCTCGTACCGGCGGACGAAGTGTAGGGCGCCCATTAGATGGAGTGAGACCTGGTAAGACATGCAGGAAGTCGATGGATGCAGGTGGCTTAGGAACGTGTTTTGCCTTGGGGGCGGCCTATGTTCAGCAGTGGACTTGTGAAGGGCTGTAATGATGATGATGATGATGATTTTGGGAATATATTATTTACATCATAACAACAACTTCTGTAAAAAATATTTCTTAAATTTTTATTTTCATACAAAAATAAAAATATTTTAATTGGACAAATTTTAAGTAGGAAATATTTTAAGTGGAGGGGTATAGGAGGCGGCGCTTACTCATTTGAGCTTAACCTAAAACCTAATTACCTGTGTCGTCAGCTCAGTCGGCTTTGATGCGCCCGCGACGCTTGTCCTTCCGTTATGAGATTAATATTGCGAACGATGAAAATTAGCGTCGCAGAGAATCATACTTTATAATTACCTATTATAAATTTTAATATTTGTGATTTATTTTGAATGTTATTTGCTTATTTAATTATGTACAATGATTACAACTTTCAACAAATGTGTTGAAATCAAACGAACGAAAGAAGTCATACATGACAACAAAAACTTAAAAATAGTTTTTTTTTAAATATATTATATTCTGTAAAGAGTGATTTCGTTAAAATTGTTGTAATGATGCAACCGATATATTCCCAAAAGGTCTTTAGTAAAAATAAAAATGTCCCTGTATATACCTATTGTACGTCCGATGAGTAAATGACCTTTACTATAATACAATCTTATTAGCCCATAACATAAAGGAAGACAGTTATAAACAAAACAAAATGTCTGTTATTTTTTAACCGTGTAGTGGCGTGTATTGCAATACACCCCATATTATCGTCTTGTGGGTGTTGTAAGACGCGGCAGAGGGAAACTCAGACAGGAGATGGGCAGCAGCATCTTCCTGATAACAACTACAAAATTATACTGCGGTTGCCAACCTGCCTAGGAAGCGTGGCAAATATGGTAAAATCCTCCCCATGAGGTAATCTGTGGGGTGGCTTATGTTCCACAGAAGACTTTTATAGGCTGTTATGGATAATGAATGGTTATTTTTTATATGCGCCATTGAGATATATGTACTACGTACTAGAGAAGCCATTCCGAACATTGACTATGTTCAACTGGACTGACTGCAATCTGTACAAATTAAATATTGCGTAAATTGAAGATTTGTGAATTCCATAAAATAATTATTATTACATTTTATTTAGAAATATGTTTGTTAGATTAAATTAAGATATTTTATATTAATATCTTATTTTATAGCAAATGAAAGTCTTCGCGCATGCGCGTGAGTAGTAGACATAGAGTAGGGCACAATTTTTGTTTGGAATGGCTTCTCTAGTACGTAGTACATATAACTCAATGATATGCGCATATTATACTTACAAGAAGGTATTTGTATATTCTGAATTAAATAAGTTAAGATCATTGGACCTCACGCAACTCTCGCCTAGACTTTAAAATTGAGCTAGTAGCGCCTAGTTTTCGGGCGGATTGTCGAAATAATCTATTTTGGGTTCTGCGGTGGGTCGCGGCTGGCTGCGGGAAGCCCAGGCGTTCGTCGACGTCAGAGTTGCCCAGCCGCTGGTTGTCCTGGAGTATAATATTAAGTAAAATAAGAACATATAAAACCCACAAATGGTTACAAAGCACTTCTTGTTTCCGAAAAGATTTTAGATAAGTGTAAGGGTTCACAGCGCAATCCGAACGCGTTAGTGGATAAGACATGTCTTCAATATACTTTAAAATTATATATATATTTTTTTAACTTTCTTTTAGTAGATAGTAATTCAGCAATTAGCAGTCACTAAGTTTGCGCTTAATTTAAATTACTCTGAAGAACCCTCAGACTCTCAAGAACTCTAAAATATCCCAAGTGACTACACGGTCATGAAAACATCTAGTTGATTTCATTACCGTGTAGTGATGGTGTAAGAATATCCACTACCCCATATTCCGTGGTTTTCGTAAGAGGCGATAGAGGGAAGCTGAGTCAGGAGATGTGCATCATCATCTTCCAGATAATAGCTAAATAATAATAAAAAAACTGCAGTACAAAAAATACTAATAGTGCTAGCATAGCATGATGCATCCCCTATGAACAATCTATGGTGGGGCCTATGTTCCGCAGAGGTCTTTTCATAGGCTGTAATGGTAATGGTCTTTGACATGCAAGGTTATATATTATCTTTGTGCTAAATTGCAATTACTTTTAAGGAATACCAAAAGTAACACAGATATTATTCTAGACAAATTGAATTCAAGAAATCACATTATTTTGACTTGAATGTCTTTAAATTTTTTTTTTATAGGATAGGGTGAATAAATGAGCACACAGTCCACCTGATGGTAAGTAGTTGCTGTGACCCATAGACATCTACATTTATCCTCAATAAAGAATCAAAATGCAGATGCGTCGTCATCCGTGAGGACTAAGATGGAATGCCTCTTTTCCAGTAAAATGGGTTTCCGGTTCTCTACACTCACCATACAAAACACAGCAGTATCAAGCTGCGATTTTACGCTGGTATTCTGTGAGTGTGGCCCTCCCCCAGTTGAGCCGACCCATTCGTGCTACAACTATACTACTAATATAGCTGCAGCATGGCTCTACCACGTATGAAGTACTTCCATAGTGATAACAAAATCAGGGGATACAGTTTGGTGTTGCGGTTACATATCTATCCTGTACATCCACAATTTAATTACACCTCTCGATAGCTAAACGATCAAAGAATTTGTTACGTTGAATGAGGACTGTGACGCATCCGCCGCCATTTCGAACTCGTTTCATTACGTACACGTATTCACGAAATCACATAGCATGATATTTCAGTGGTCACCTGGTGGAAGTAGTGGGGGTAGTTGCTGGTGCTGTACTGGCGCTGGTAGCTGGCGCCCGCAGTACCGGCCCGGGAACGCGACGTTTGCCCGCCTCTCGGGCTAACACTTCCAAAACACTCATCGCCGGCAACCACGACTAAAATGAAATACGTATTAAATATTACAGCAATTACAATGGAATAAAATTGAATAGAATGGAATAAAAAAGAATAACTTTTTATTCAATATAGATTACAAGTAAATATTATTGAAAGACATTTTTTACTTTTACCACTGGTTTTGAAAAAACCTCTGATCTTCCTCAGTTCTTTAAAAAAACGTAATCACCACACTAGGATTTTCTCCTGTATCGTGGGGGCAGTTTACAAACATAAATTGCACAAGGACAAACATCCAGATCCGGAACAATTATTTGTAGACCATACAAATACTTGTTCCGTGCGGGGTTCGAACCGGCGGCCCTTAGCGCTGCAACTCAATTGCTAAGCCACTGGAGCCGTCGTCGTGCGGCTCTGTCCTGGGAAGAACCAGCAAGAAACCCGGTGGAACTTTTTTCCAATGTATATGATACAATAAGAATATGGGTTGTATAAACTACTTACAAAACTTATTTAAGAAACAGTTTGGAAGCCACCACCACATCTGCGCCCCCTTTTCTCTAAAGGGGGTCGCTTCCGATTCGGCAGTAAGGCCATATAGGCCAATGCCAGTCCTACAGGTGGTGTTTAGTGGGTAGACACTTCTTCAAAGTGCGTCCCACATAATCACGCAGCCGGCTGCCGTGGTATGCTATAAGCATTCACCACCTCCCTCTCTCGGCTTCCGGAGGGTGCCTTGTATTGGGCGCAAAAAAAAGCGACCACCTCATTCCCAGGGATTATTACCACCCATGTATACATTTATATTAGCCTAATGGTTAAAAAATCCGTGGGTTCGAATCCATCATTAAGTACAAGCATTTAAAGCGTAGTTGTAGTGGTTAACGTTACTAAGTGGTGTTAAAAGCCCAGCTAGAATAAAAAAAAAATTAGGCTTGCTTGGAGACAATGGATCCAAGAGCCTTAGAAACCTCTACGCTGCCACATCAATGTGTGGTAACATAAACCTATGTTTATAGACTTGTGATAGCCTGTAAAAATTCAAATACAAAAGTAAAAGGTACAATACTAATAATAAAAACATTTAAAAAAAATAAGGGTGAAAAATGAGCACACAGTCCACCTGATGTACGTGGATGCTGTGTCCATAGACATCTGTCCTCAATTAAAAATCAAAATGCACATGCATTGTCAGCCCCGAGGACTAAGATGGGAGTGCATCGTCCATCCAGTAAAGATCTCCGGTTCTCTACACTCACCATAGGAAACACAACGGCATCAAGCCGCTGTTTCACGCTGGTGTTCTGTGGTCCTTTCCAAGTCGAAGCGACCACTTCGTGCTACCACATTTCTTGTGACGTAGATCAATTGGGTATTTGGGCACATTACTAAACATTCGTCTATTTACAAAACATTAACAACTTGTTGATGTTTGAGACTGTACTTTTTCTCTGTCAGCGGTGGCGACCACATTCCGGTTGGGTTCCGCGTCGTACGCGACACTCTCGCAGCCGAAGTGCTCGCACAGCTCGTGGATGAACTGTCGCTTTTGACGGTTCATTGAAGGGAACGAGTGCGAGCGCGTCTTCTGTTTCGACTGTCAATGGTAAAAATTAAAATTCAAACTACGGGTTGCCCACTTGAAAAATATTCGAGCCGTAATAGGGTATTAAGTGTAGTCTTAGATAGTAAATATAAAATAAAAAGAAAAAGTATTCGAAAGCTGAAACTTTCACTCATATAGAGATATAGAAGTTAAATAGCTAACAGCGCTAATCACAGAAGAAATTGTAAAATACGAAAAGAGAAAAATTTTCCCCATGTCACTTTCACGACTAAGACAAATCTGACGACATCCCATCTGCAAGCCGATTGGACTACAGAGCGTGTCAAAGAAATAGACGTACATAAATACATCACGGGAAATATATTGTTCTTCTTCTGGCGCAGTTGGGTAAAAATTATCATAATTCTGTTCTTGTAAGTTTTTTTAACAGAATAAGTGTGATAAACGAGCACACAATCCATTTGACAGTAAGTGGATGATGCTGCAACCATAATATAACTGTAACGTGACTTGACCATGTGTAATGTATTTGTAACACACTAATAAATTTTAGTTTTTTTGTACTTTCCATCCAAACTGACTATACCAACTTTAACACACCTCCAGGAGAGCAATATGCTTAAAAAGGAGTACAAAGTTTTCTTATTAAATATTAATATATAGATATGTCAATGAATATGGTATAAATAGCGGCGCGAGTTGTGAGCACGAAGTAACCAGTATTTGCGCATAAACATTTTCTAGCCAATAAACTGCAGGCGAATGTCAATCGAATCGAAATTCCATGAATGAGGAAGATTAACTAACGGAAAGTCACGTCAAAAATGTTGACCGTATTGAGATGTTTGATTGGTTACCTTCTTGGCGCGCTGCACGAGGTCGGCGAGGCAGTCGTGCACGTGCTGCGCGAAGGCGGGCTCGCGCGCGGCGGTGCTGCGCACGTGCTCGCTGTAGCGCGGCGCCAGCTTGGCCGACACGTCCGGGTTGCGGATCTGCAGCGCCAGCGCCAGCTGCCGGCTGCGCGCCTCCATGCGGCACTCGTCGTCGCACTCCAGCCTGACAAACATTGCAAATTACACCCTAACTCACACACCTTAAGGTTGTATATTAAACAATGAGCACCTACTTGCGGTACTCCTTCGTTGCACTCATCTGATACGGATACAAAATTCCATCACAATTCTTACACTTTAAGGTCGTATTTAGGCAATGCGCGCCATCTTGCGGCACTCGTCGTCGCACTTCAACGTGGTGCGGATACCAAATGCGACCGTAATTCATACACTTTAAAGTCGTATATTAAGCAATGCGCGCTTCCATGCGACACTCATCGTCGCACTCCAGTCTGGTGCGGCGGATTACAAATTCCACCGTTACTCATACATTTAAAGATTGTATATTAAACAATGCGCGCCAACTTGCGGCATTCGTCGTCGCACTTCAGCCTCGTAAGGATTGCCAATTCGACCGTGTCTGATAAAAACTGTGTCATATGCGTGTATAGTAAATAATGACAGTGTTTTCTTTGTCACATTAAACAGAATCAGTGTTAGATTGTCGAAACAACGTTCGCAATTTACAAAACATAGAACCAGTGTTCTTCTCTACTCGCAGTCTCATAAAGGAATTACTAGTAATAGTAAGTATTAGTAGTTTTGACTACACATTGATATATAAAAAATATAAAATATTTCGCCTTGACATACACTCCACAGACTATTGAAAAGGGAATAATTATATTTGTCTGCAAGATTTTAAAATTTCTTGGCTACAATCTCTCCTCGGCACCTATAAGCTACTTTCCATTGCCGGCCTGAGTATTTGGCGCCTAGTGTTAACGATTTAATTTTAATGTAACCTATCGAAAAATCTGAGATATTTCTGGCATTTTCCGTAATCGCCTCTTACGACAACTACGGGAGGAAACGGTTAAAAAAATCTGTCGATGGACAGCAGCGTTAAAGATGCTTGACAGCATACTTTGCGATCGTCAATTCGCTAGCCAAGTGTGACGATTAAGGAAAATCCTTCCTACAACGGAAGAGGCCCATATCCAGCAGTGGACTTTTACGAATTGATAAAGAAGAATCAGACAATTACAGCCCTTGCTTTATATGGCACAGCATGTATGACCTCTACATAGCATTATTATGTATGTGTTAAATACACAGCTTAAGTTTCTGCTTTCTGCACCATTTTTGTCAAATCTGCAAATTGTGCCAATCGTGCAAATTCTATCGTCGTCACCGTTATCGTTACAGTCAATTAATGTCCACTGCTGAACATAGGCTTCATCCATAAATTGCATTATATTGAGATCCCGCACGGAACAAGTATTTGTATGACCTGCAAGTAATTGTTCCGGGTCTGGATGTTTGTCCTTGTGCAATTTGTTTGAAAACTGCCTCACAATTACAGGAGAAAATCCTAGTTTTTTTTTTATAGGATAAGCGTGACAAACGGGCACACAGTCCACCTGATGGTAAGTGGTTGCTGCGGCTCATAGACATCTACATCTATTCTCGATTACGAATCAAAATGCAGATGCGTTGTCACCCATGAGAACTAAGATGTAATGCCTCGTTTCCAGTTAAATGGGTCTCCGGTTCTCTACACTCACCATACGAAACACAGCAGCGTTAAGCTGCTGTTTTACGCTGGTATTCTGTGAGAGCGTGGTCCTTCGCCGGTCGAGTCGACCCATTCGTGCTACAACTATACCTACTACTAATATAGCTGCAGCATGGCTCTACCACAAGTAAAGATTGGGGGGTAGTTGTTTTTTAAAAAAAAAAGCAAAGGAAAGGATATTTGCCACGGTTGGTAAACAGGTTGGCAACCGCAGTTGTTTATTTATAGTCGTTATTAGAAAGACGCTGCTGCCTATCTCCTGATTTGTTTCCCTTTGTCGCCTCTTACGACAACTACCAAGATCCTATTTCTATCGTGCGATCAATTAATAATTCAGTATATTATTATTTAGCATTAATTATTATTGAGTGTTAGGGAAAAACCCCACACAGCGTAATAAAAGGCTCAAAAGCAAACCTTGAATCTATTTATTAATTCGATAGAAATAAATATTTGCTATGTTTTTAGTGACACCTTATGCATAGCAGTAAAAACAGGCCCTATCATTTTCACTCGATCCGCACACAGACAAAATTTTTATAAACTGAGTTATTGTATAATGTTGTATGCCACAATCAACATCTAGATGTTGCTCGGCTGCAAATAGTCCTTTGTGAATAATGACAAATTAGTTAGAATTAAAATTAATATGTTGACTTGTGAAGCACTGTAATGAATGAATGAAAAAATTATATGTACTCACGTCTTCAGCATTGATCCAGGGCGTTGCACTTCAGATAGGTCTACGGAGCCTCCCTCTTGCATTTTCGTAGCCGCTAGCGTACTCATCATCCTGTTAAATAAATTGATATTAAATATCGATTTTTGATATGAATACACGATATTTTTTAATGTAACAGGATAATAAATAGATGTACTTAATTATATTATATTTACTTATTTAAGGTTGTTATTTCTATTTGAGATTAATTGGGGTTTACACCTAACACTGATAGTTTTATTTTTTTAATTATGTTATCCCTAAATTAGGATATTCTGTTCAATAGTGGAGATTTTTTAAGTATATTTTATAATAAATTTAAGATGTTATAATATATAGCGCATGTAGAAACACCCAGACACAGAAGAAGTATTTGTGGGCTATATGAATTGATGTACAAAAGCTGTACAGTGGATGGTTGTACATAATTGGAAGTATGTACAATGTCACACTATGGTTCATTTGCTGAGCTTGACGAACTTGATGGTTGACCACGACTGTATTTTTGCAGGCATTCCCGGTTAAAAATAATATGGCGCTAGGGTTTTGTAGGATCGATAGGCTTTCAAAAAATGGTTTACTCTTTTTTTAAAAGGCCGACAGTATCATCTGGTGTTGTGGACGTTCATAAGCGGCGGTGGTCTCTTCTCAATATATAGTTTGTAGACTTAGATACGGTCGCCTTTGTGTCGCGCCGCCTTGGCGCGTGCCGCATATTTTTAAAGGCACCGCCGCGACATCAAAGGTCACCGCAGGAGAATTTGGCATTTTGAAACGAAGCGCCGTAATGAAATGTTCGTTGCTACATAACTTGTGTTTATTTTTTATTCTAAATTATTTTTAAAATTGAAAAACATTTATTTAACAAACAAAAAGAAATAAAAGTAAAATAATAATTGCGCCTCCGGGTGTACTGACACTATCTTAGTGAACAGACTATAAAAGAAAGAGAGTGACAACGCTCCTAATTTGGGCAGACCGCGCGCGCTGTCGTGTCGCAGCGACGGGAAGCATTGGAGGGGCAACGTGACAACGTGACTCACTTAGCGTAATCACGCGCGTTGTCGTGACACATGCGGTCGGCGGCGCGGCGCGCGCAGGGGCACGTGGCGCGCACGGTGCGGCGGCACGGCGCGCTGCTGGGGCACGCGCCGCCGCCCGCCACGTGGCACGGCGCCGCGCACCCGTGCCCGCAGCTTGGACGCTTCTCCGTGCACGGCTGGCTGCACCTGTTTAAAACTTTTTAATAGTTTTTTAGCATTTTTGGCTTGGATGCTTGTCCTTTAAGCCATGTCTTCATTTCATTCGGGATCTTCGTTTTTATAGATTTTCAGTATCAATTGATAATAACCCTTTATAGTACACTGCTTCACAATATGTTGATGCGTCACATTGCGTAGTTTTTGGAGATTTTGACGGCAACTTGAATCAGCAAACAGTTGGCGATAGAATATCAAGGCGCCAAGTAGACCATGCACCTTTTCTTGGGATTCACATTACCACCGGAGCACTTGTTTCACCGTTTCTACTAATAAGTTCACATGCGCAGACATTTAATACACAAAATGGCACCACATAACACACTTCAAACCATTATTTAAACATAATGTTTGAAGTGTATTATGTGCAATACACGAGCAGCAATCCGCCGCTGGTCAAGTTCCCGCCAAAACTCCTGTTGTAAAGTTAGTAAATTTACAGATAATATACGTCCCACTGCTGGGCACAAGCCTCATCTCATTTCTGAGAGGGTTTTAGGGCAAGGAAGTGTCCACCACGCTACCCCAATGCGTGTTGGCGGACTTCACATGTCTACGAAATATAATTTTTTCTCAAACATACAGGTTTGCTCACGAAGTTTTCCTTCACCACCGAGCACATAGTAAATCAGTACTTAAAATTGCAATAAACAATTCAACACTTACAAGGGCTGCCACTCAAACACCTGTTGAATAACGGATTATTAAAAATCTACAACTGATGGCTAAGAAAGGTGCTCGAGTGGCAGCTCTCGTAAGTGTAAGCGAAGTGCAGGGCGGCCTCCGCCAGATAGAGTGACGATCTGGTAAAACGTGCAGAAGAAGTCGATAGATGCAGGTGGATCAGGATCGTACTTTGTGGCATTCATTATGAAACATCTATTTATGTTCAGCAGTGGACTTGTGATGGGCTGTAATAATGATGGTGATAATATGTACCCATATGAGTTGTTTGTTATTACTTACTTTTCAGTATTACAAGGTCCTTTGTGGCATGTCTTGATGCAAGTATGCTTGCCACAGGACAAAGGCTTTCCGCACGGCATTCCACAGGAGAACTCTTCTTGGGAACACGGTATTGTCTTGCGCTCCTATAAATAACATATTTTATTATAATTCAAAAATATTACATGTAAGAGCTTAATATACACAATTGTATTTGAGTGTTAATCTCTCTCCCCACTATCACAGTTTAAAGGGAGTATAACAGTTGTTAAATGAATGTATTTGTACAGAGCTGCGGAGAGGGTATTGTGGGGCAGTGGGCGTACGACCGCGTGCCAGCGTACTTCGCTTAGTGCACGCGAGCGTGTTTTGAAGTATTTAACTAAATTTAAGTGCCATTGTCGTGAAATATACCTATAACGGTCCTACGACACACCATTTGCGAGTTATGGGCCTTCGTTTATGTATGTAGTTTTTTAAAATGCTCAATATATCAAAAAAAAAAATTTTCCCAAATTTTGACAACCCTAACATATTTGCACAGGACAGCGTAAATACCTACACAGGTAGGCGGTATCACCTGGCATCAACAGCTTTTATAAACGCTCTTCAAACTGCAATATAATGGTGTGTCTTGCTAACTGACAGGCAAAGTTCTGGCAACCGATTAAAGGCAGTGCGCTCATCTAATAATTTATCACAACTCATTTGTATATTTTCAAATAATATAAAATAAATTTATACTAATACAAATTATTCAACTATCTCTCCCATCTTTATCATATAAACGTTTGTCTTTACGTTTGTGTTTATGTTAGCATTTTTATAGAATAAGAGTGACAAACGAACACACAGTCTACCTGATGGTAAGTGGATGCTGAGGTCCATAGACATTTACATTTATCCTCAAATAAAGAATAAAAATGCAGATGCTTTATCACCCCTGAGAACTAAGATGGAATGCCTCGTTTCCAGTAAAAAAGACTCCGGTTCTCTACTTACCATAAGGAACACAGGAGCATAAAGCTGCTATTTTATGCTGGTATTCTGTGAGAGCTCGGTCCTATCCCAGTCAAGCTAGGTCATTCGTACAAAAACCATAATATAGTTGCAACAGCTCTAGTATATACATTTGTGCCAAGATAATAACTTCTGTGGATCGGATTTTTTCAAGTTTTTGAAAGTTGCCATCATGAGTGCATCAGTTAGTAAGACATCGTCACCTAACGTACCTCATGCTGTCCGTGACACATCTTGGTGGTGAGCACCACACAAGGAGGGCAGTCGTCGGTGTGACAGGAATGGTGGGGTGGATGCTTGCAAGGTCTCTCGCGACGACAAGGAGCGTTACACTTCGGAGGTCTGGTGCCACAGCGCACTGGTGGTAGAACCACTTCCGCACCGCACTCGCAGCGGAGTTCATCGAAACCTGGTTAGGGTACATTTTATTTCATAATTGTTACGTATATAATGAAAGGAAATTGAAAACTGGTATGTTGTGCCTTCTAGAGTTCGAAAGATCTAGATCGAGTTCTTAAATCTCTGCCCCCAAGCTTAATACTGCTGTGTTTTGTATGGTGAGTGTTAAGAACCGGAGATCCTTTTTACTAGAAACGTGGTATATGTGATTGATTCTTTATCGAGGATTGATGTAGTCTGTGGATTACAGCATGTACTTACCATCAGGCGAACTGTGAGCTCGTTTGTTACACATATTTTATAAAAAAAGAATACATACAAAATATTATGTAAAACGTGAGGAAGTATGGGCAGGAAATTGGCTATCAGCAGATTGTTGTTCTTATTTTATTGTATAAATAATGGTTTACAGTGCATTTTGATACATAAAAGTAGTGCAATTTTGTGTATTAGGTGTCTTCACATGTGAACTATTAGTGGAAACGATGACACAAGTGCTCCAATAGTGATGTAAACCTCAATATAATGTATCTGATTAGGCGCTTTGAGATACTGTTGTCATCGACTGTCTGTTGATTCAAGCTGCAGTCAAAATCTCCCAAAAATTTTGCAAAGTTGTTAAACAAATTATTTTATAGGATAATTTTTATTACTTGACACTGGCGACGCCGTGTAGTGGCGGGTAGAAATATCTATTACCCTATATTGTCCCATCGGTGTCGCAAGAGGCAATAGAGGGAAATTGAAGCAGGCGATTGGCAGCAGCATCTTCTTCATGACATCTCAAAATAAAAATTAAAACTGTGGTAAATTAGTAAAAATTATCGCAAATCCTGAATCCAAAATATAAGGCAATCTATGGGGTAGTCCTATGTTCAGCAGTGGACTTTTAAAGACTGTATGACACTGGCAAAATTACAACAGTGAGAGTCCATTACAAAGGAAAAAGAAAACGTGTGAGACTGACTGAGGCGGGGACAGGGCGCGCAGTGGCCGGTGTGGCAGAACTCCTCGCAGCGGTGCAGCTGGCACGACAGCGTGCGCCCGCACACCACGGCGCAGCGGTGCGACTGCGCCGCGCAGCACGCCGTGCGGCACCGGTGTCGCCCGCACGACAGCTTCTGTAGTGTTGCCAGTTATCAAACAGTGTTGCCACTTGTCCAACTCGGAAATTAACTTTTAATTAAAACTAAAAGGCAACTTAAAAGAACTAAAAAAATCATAATTTCTCATTCTGTAATCGATGCTATAACACAGTCTATAGAAGATTTAAAGCCCCAATTTTATTTAAATTATTTTCTTTTATCTTTTTGAGTGGATTAAGGAAAATCATAGTACAGTTACATTAAAATGTTTATCCCTTTTTGTCATCTTTAGAGGTGAAATTTGAGTGAAGCGCTTCAATCCCTAAACAATTACTTGCTCACATGTAACTGTTCTAGATATGGCTGTTTGTCCTCGTACAATATATTATGTATGTAAAATCCGTGATACAAGAGAGGAACATGTGAAGATAGTTTTTTTTAAATAAAAATATATCACAAGTTTGGTGAAGAATTTAGTTAAGTTAATTTCTGTGTTAACTAAATTAAATTTTAAATATAAACAAAACTCATTTACAATTGTATATTTAATTGTCGAAAATATATTAAAATATTTATTGTTAAAAATATACCATCATCACACTCTTTACAAGTCCACTGCTGGCCTCCCTCAAGGATTGCCACAAAACACGTCCCTGAGCCACCTGTATCCATCGACTTCCTGCATGTCTTACCAGGTCGTCAATCCATCTAGTGGGGGGTCGGTGAGTTATTGAACTGAGACGTTGTTCTTCACTGCTGACCATATGAGGAAGCTCAAGGTCACTCAGCGAACTATGGAGACGGCTATGCTCGGGTTTTCTCTGTGTAATAAACTTAGAAATGAGGATATCTGCAGAGTGACCGACATAGCCAAACGGATTAGCAAGCTGAAGTGGCGATGGGCCGGCCATATAACTCGAAGAACCGAAAACCAATGGGGGGAAAATGGATCTCGAGTGGCAGCCTCGTACCGGTAGACGAAGTGTAGGACCACCCGCCACTAGATGATGGTAGTGATTAGTTCTAACTTATGCATCCATAAAAAAACACATTAGTATTCGATTAATTACCTTGTTACACTTCTTTTGACACAGTACATTATTGATCATTTCTGGCAATTCTGAACAAGGCACTTCACGACTTGAATGACCACAGCGGCATGGCAACAGTGTTTTATCCGGGCATGTTGGGCATGGTCCTAGGAGTTGATAAAATAGAAAATGTTAGTTATATTTTGTAACTTTAGTTTCCCAAAATACTGTTGATAATTTATTAAAATAAAGATAATAATATAATAACATATTAATTTCATACCTTCATGACACAACTGTTTACAAAAGTGTTTGTCGCCTTCAGGACCGCATGGTAACGGCTTTGCACATATATTTCCGCAAAGGGGAATAGGATCGGCACATGACTTTCGCTGATCTTTTTCAATTCTGTGAAATAAAATTTAAACTAGGTTGTGACAATTTATAAAATTTAATACACACACACACACACACACACACACACACACACACACACACATAAACACTCGCGCCTGTCTCCCAGAAGGGTAGGCAGAGACTATGGACGATTTGGCACGATCCTGACACACCTCTTAAAATTTAATTTGTAATAATTAAAAGGTAAATGATGCAGTAATCCTTGAGGAAAATTGAACAGCGTGAATATTATATCGCATCAAATTCCTATAGCCATTTTATTTAATAGAATCAGGCGTTACTTTGTGCAAATCCATAATATTAAAGATGTGAAAATTCTAACATCTTTAATGAATTTAGTCATTGGCGATACAAAAACTTTGGGGCAAAGTTTAGAAGTTTAAAATTTTAGCATCTTTAATTGAGTACGATGGAGCTCTAGCGACCGAATTATGGGTGACAAACGAGCCTGATGGTAAGTAGATGCTGTGGCCTATAGACACTTACATTTATCCTCAATTAAGAATCAAAATGCAGATGCGTTGTCACACCTGAGGACTAAGGTGGAATACCTCCTTTCCAGTAAAACGGGCCGCTGGTTCTCTACACTCACCATACGAAACACAGCAGCGTTAAGCTGCTATTTTACGCTGGTATTCTGTGAGAGCGTGGCACTTCCCCGGTCGAGCCGACCCATTCGTGCTACAACTATACCACTAATAATCCTGGAATTAAGGTAACTTCTGAGTACACTTCTCAGTAGTTTATTAGAGATGTATAATATTAATATACATTGTATTACATCAATTTATATAGGTACAATTGCTAAGTGGTGGCTAGGTTTAGCGCCATCTATTCAATTATGCTTATTATCCTTAGGATCACAATAACAAGCAAAGGTGATTGAAATACATTAAAAGGTATCTTATAGAAAAACATTATAAGATATCTCTATATAGAGAGGTATTGAGTATAGTTTCTGCGCTTACCAACCTCCTAACCAGCAATACTCACAATGTATGGGATGGGTAAATCCTCTCAGAAATGCAATACCAGCTGGTGCATTCTGGGAAAAGAAACAAACTAATCCAACAGTGGACTTTAAATTAGACTGTTGATTCTTAAGATATATTCTGAATGAATGTGATCTATCGCTGTTAATGTACATTTGAAATGGAATACATATGCAAATGTGCACATGTCATGTTACATGTTAATATGCACGTGATTCGGCGCAAGTGAAGTGAACAAATCGATGTTTCGATGCAAGTTAATACGCACGTAAGGTACAAGTTAGTGCACACTTACCTGGTGTTCCCGCAGGGGCAGGCTTTTACGTTGTCGGGGCGCAGCGGGCAAGGCGAGCACGGCGGCGGATGGCACGCGCGCCTGCACACGTGCGCGCCGCACGACAGAACGCGAGCGCACTCCGCCCCGCAGGACCACGTGTCACAAGTGCCGGTCTCCGCTGTGCATGCCACTGATCGGGACTTCGCTGCAGGGCAGTAGCACACTGGCGAAAACAGATTAATATTTGATAGACTTGCAACGAATATTCGGCTATTATTCAGTATTCGGCCAATTCGGTTACTTTTATCCTATTTGGTCGAATACCGAATATCTAGATACTATTCGGACGAATACCGAATACTTCAGTAAGAGGTTATTTTAGTCAGATAATAATTGGTAAAGTTAAAATATTTATTTATTTTATAATTTTTTCTTGTAATTATGAAAGTATGATGAAAGTAGTATAAATACATAATCAACTTCCATATAATAAAAATTTAAAAATAACTATTAAATAAATGTCTAAACACTTGAATGAATTAAAGTGGAAGATAATAATGTAGAATGATTAATTTTTCTTCATTTTCAGGCAGTAGTTTACTCCTTTTCTTCCCGTAGACAATCCCAGCTTCAGAGAATAGACGTTCTCAAGAATAAACATTACATCCTTCCCGGCCGAATACTTTTGCATAATATTCGGCCAGGAAGTCCAAATAATATTAGGTATTCGGCATGTAGCCGAATATATATTTGTCTATAATTCCCTAACAGTCTAATATTTGGATGTTGTTACGGAAAAATAATGATCCAACGCAAAAATACATACTTTCTATATTGATATTTGAATGTGTGATGTTTGAAGTTTGGATAACAGACTTTTTTTTAGGATATTCAATTATATAAAAGTATTTACTACAACAATTGTTTTAGTTTATTTAAACTCCTTTTAATCCTAAAAGTTTGGGCTGAAACCTTTTTGCTAAACTATGTCCATTTCATGTGCACAAATACACAGAAAGGCAGCGGACGGCTGGAGCATTTACACATGTGCATGCTAAATGACAGATTACGGGGTCACAATTCCTAGCAAGACTGTGTTATATGTTGTGGCCGGCGCCGTCGTCACGCCATAAGTGAAACACACCGAAGCCTAAATCACGCTATCAAAGTTTTGAAGTTAACATGCTATATATTAGAACAGCTCCGAAATAACACCTTACCCGGCGGGAGATCTCCCTTTTTCCTTCCACGGCCACACTGGTGACTAGTGACTATGGCTTGCTTTATTAGAAAATCAAGTAGTAAGCAAAAAATTTACTAACTCTAATAAAGTCAAATATTACACAATCAAAGAAAAATTTGGAATACATGTGAAGTTCGCCAACACGCAGTGGAGCAGCGCGGTGGACATTTCCTTGCCCTAAAACCCTCTCAGAAATGAGAGGTCTGTGCCTGTGTGGGACATATATAGATTGTAACTTTAACTTTAATTATACAATCATAATGGCTCGCTACTAAACGACAATTCGGACATAACACAGTTTTGGTAATGCCATGAAGTGGCCCTCTATCATGTCGTAGCCGCGTGGTGGTAGCGAATAATCCATCCTATTTCTTTCTGTCAGAGTGTAAGAAGCGTACATAGTAAAACCTGGTGGAGCCATGCTGCAGCTATATTATGGCAACAGCATGACTGGGTTGGTCCGATCGCGGAAGGACCAGCTCTTACAGAATACTATCATAAAATAGCAGCTTAATGCTGCCATGTTTCATATCGTGAGTGTAGAGAATCGGAGATCTTTTTTACTGGTAATCAGAGATTCTATCTTAGTACGCAGGAGTAACAAAACATCTAATATATTTTTATTCTTAATCAAGGATGGACATAGGTGACTATGGGCCACATCATCCACTTACTATCATTTGAACTGTGTGCTCATTGGTCTTCTATATTTTATGAATAAAAATAAATAAGCCGACTATATAATTACACATTACTTTATGGAAAAACAATATAATATTTTGTCCACGGATCGTAGCTAATATAAACTAACCTAACCTGAACATCACTTGTTACTATGAGTTTAAAACAAAACAAAATATACAAATTTTCAACAATATTTTAACCTACCTTGTGTTACAGTTTCTGAACAATCATCGCAGGGACCTTCGTGACATTCACGTTGACATTCGTGGACTCCGCACGCCAGCTTACGTTTACACTCTCGACCGCACAGCTGCGGCAGCTTGCTGCTGCAGAGTACGGAGCGCGTCTCAGCTCCGCAACCACATTTCCTGCATTCGTGGAATGAATATAAATTTATGACATGACCTCTTACATTTTTGATAAAAACACTGCTTAAAACTGTAATTGTATTATTGGGTTGTGTTGTGGTTGGTCAGAACTAAACAAGGTATCCCCTATGTTAAGATGTGACTTATTAAAAATTAAAATTTTAATAGAAAAAAGAATCAGAATTTAAAGAACAATAAAAAAACACGAGAGTAGTATAAATTCAGCCCAAACACAGTCTTTAATGAACGCATTTAGGTCTTTAAAGACTGTGTTAGGGTTGAATGTGGGTTAGAAAATGTGTGATTAGAGAAAAATGTGGTTTACAAGACGATGTTGTGACAAGGATTAAGAAAGGAATGCTTTGGTGGTTTGGTCATGTAGAAAGAACGAATGAGGAAAGAGTAACAAAGCAAATTTATGTGACAGTTACAGTATTATAATACATATTAAGTTAAAGTTACAGCCTATATACGCCCCACCGGCGGGGATTGAACCCGGGCTGTTCGCCTACAGTGAAATTTCCAACGAGTGCTAAGCACCTGAGCTATCGCGGCTTTATAATTTCTTTATATAAAAATCAATTGCTGTCTGTGTCAGTGTCGCTAAAACTCACAAAAGGCTAGACAGATTCCGATAAAAAAACTGTGTGTGTTGGAGTGGGTCTCAGGGTAATTGAGATTCACAATTGGACCCAGTAAGTGGAGCTGTTGTCGAGATGCTGAAATTACACATGCGAAGCCGGGGCTGATTGCTAGTATATTATATGTATAGATATAATCTATACAAATAAATAAAATTGAAGTGTCTGTTTGTAATGTCAAAATTACTCTAAGTATAGCTGATGTCACAAGGAGTAACTTAGGCTACTTTTATTTTAGAAACAAAATTAGGGTTCTGCGCAAAAAATTAAAACGCCAAATAACACGCGGGCGAAGTCGCGGGGAACAGCTAGTATATAATATGTATAAAAGAATCAAAACCCCACCTGTGTCAGTGACAGTAATGTAATATCTGGTTAATGTGTTAAGCGAGGGAGAGCTTTAGTTGTCTAGGAATATTTCTTGAGTGAAGTACACTGATATAGGTTAACCAACGGAATTAGAATTTTTAGCGCATAACAAGGAACAAATTTGCCCCCATCGAAATCAGGATGGAGGAGTGGTATTACAAACCCATTCTGAGTAATAAGGCATGGAAATGCTATTCCAGTTTGTCTACCATCTTAATATGCGTGTTCCAACATTTTTTATTACATACAGTGTAATAACTATATTTCTGTACATATTGTGTTATGTTAATGCAAAAAAATCTTATTTATGAACTTCAACCTTAACTCACTTGCTGATAGTAGCTTGACAAGGAGGACATGGGCCAGGGTGGCATAGCAGTGTGCAAGGATGTGGGCAGCTCCTCGGTCTGCGACAGGCTTTACCACATGTATGGGCTCCTACTGCGCCACGTGAGTACTCAGGTGATCGGACCGCACCACACATACAACGGTATTCCATAGGAATCTCTTCATTTGTGTTCTGACAAGCTGGGCATCGCCATTTACCTTCTGTAACGCAAAAAACAGGTAAAAGTTACAAACAATTGCAGCAAGTCACAATCAATAAAAGCAAAACCATGGACAGTGCCATAACACCAAAATGGAGAAAAACGAAATTAGAGCTGTCATCAAGTACCGCTGTTTAAAAATAATGTCTACCAAAGACATACATAGCGTCTTGGTGGAAACATTGGGGGACTCTGCTCCTCCATATTCCATAGTTGCATGCTGGGCCAAGGAGTTTAAGCTGAGCAGAACGTCCACGGAAGATGAATATCGCGAAGGACGCACATCAACGTGCCTCACTGAACATAACGTGAAAAAGTCGAAGATGTCGTATTGACAGATTGAAGAGTGACCATCAGGAATATAGCTGAGGTCACAGGGATCTCATATGGCAGTTTTCAAAGAATCCTTGCCAACAAATTGCATATGAAAAAAATCTCTGCGCATTGGGTACCGAGAATGTTAACCGACAAGCAAATGAAAAAAGGAGTCGACATTTTGAGGGTGAATCTCGAAAGGTTCTAAGTACATCAGGATTTTTTTTGTCATGTTTCACAACCATGGACAAGGCCTGGATTCACCAATAAGATCCTGAAACCAAACAACAATAATGGTTTGGAAACGAGCCTCCTCAACGACGCCAAAGAAATTCATAGTGTCAAGTTCGGCGCGAAAGCTTATGGCGTCCGTTTTTTGGGACACTGAAGGAATAATTATGGGGCAATATTTGGAAAAGGGAGCCACTATTTCGGGCTCTTACTACGCAGACCAAATAAGATGAGTGTGGGAGGTTATTAAGGAATAAAGACACGGCAAACTGCAACCTGGAGTGCTGTTTGACCAGGACAACACTCCGGCTCACACAGCCACAGTTGCAATGGCTGCCATCAAGAAATAGGATTTGAACTGCTTGAACACTCGCCCTATTCACCAGATCTAGCTCCCAGTGACTTCTATTTCTTCGACTTTTTTGGAGGGTCATGATAAAAAATTTAGGGAATTCTGGGTTTAGAAAAAAGGAAACTGTAATCACTGTGTTTAATATTCATTATCATTACTTTTGCATCACCCCTCATATTATGAAACAGTTAATCCATGTCCATGTCCATGTCATCCAAATCAATCATGTGATGTCATAAAAAAATTTGCATTGCAATTTTTTAATAGGCAATGCATACAAGGTTTCAACTTTTCCACTCATAAAACTTATCAGAATCATGTGTGCAGCCTTATTTTATAAAGAATACACATGCAGGGTACATTAGAATTTTTGCAAGACTATTTTGCTAATAATAAAGGTATTCTAACCTTAAACTTACAGTTGAATTTATAGTGCTTACAATAATTAATATTAAACTAAAAAAAAAAGTAGACTGTCTTACAGAATATGGGACAATTGAGTTCTTTACTCATTATTGTTATTACAAACATAAATTATATATTTTTTTAATTATTTACATAAATAAGAAGTATTGGGCACGATTGTAATATGGTGTTCTAAGCAGTTTATGGTTTCTTATGGTTTTTCGTGGATGGTTATTGAACTTTTTTTTGTGGTTTAAATCAACCAGGCAGACTTCCACTGCAAAATACAAATAATACAAAAAACTTACCAACTAAACTACTCATAGCCCATTTCCTGATACATCTAAGATGTAAGACATGGTAACAATTGGAGCACCACCAGACTGAATCAATTTGTTTGACCCTTTCACAGCACACCAGGCATTCTAAAGTGCCCTTGTCTAATTGCTCACTCAAACGTTCACGTTGGGTCATTGCTGAGTTACCTGAAATCAAAATTTAGTGTCAAGTAGCTTTTTATTCATTTTTTAAACATAAAAATAAAATTGAAGTGTTTGTTTGTAATGTCAATATAACAGCTTTTTACTAAATGCATATGAAAGTATTTAGGGTAATTATAACAAAAAAACAATTTTTATTTTTTGTCTGTCTGTTCCGGCTAATCTCCTAAACGGCTGGACTGATTTTGACGGGATTTTCACTGTCAGATAGCTGATGTTATGAGGAGTAACTTAGGCTACTTTTATTTTAGTAAAAGAATTAGGGTTCTGTGCACAAAAATTAAAACCCATGAAATCCAATCGTAACAAATTCCATGCAGGCGTAGTCGCGGGAAACAGCTAGTATTCTAGGGTAGTTTGAACACCAAACTTTGGAAAGATAATTTATTATAAAAATGAATATTTGTTTGTTTGAGTCGTCTTCTATGCATATAGTAAATCTGATTTTAATGATACTTTAGTAGTCTCGAATGGGTGCCCCCAATAGGTTTTTCCCAAAAAAATTAATTTTTCTATGTGTTCCTATGTCATTAATTGAATACAATGAAATAGTATTAGTTTTTAGGGGGAGAGTCCCCCCCCCCGTGACCATGGGTGCTGTAGCGCTTGAAATGTCAGGAATATAAAATAAGTTAATATATGCCATAGAAACCGTCAAAACTAGTTTTAATTAAATGTGTAGTGTTCGCATAAATATATGAAATCTATAATGAAAGGTTTCTGAAAATAAGGGCATGCGGAACACAGCTGGTGAGGTTTAAAAGAACAACTTTTGACTATATATATAGATTACTTGTTTCCAGTTTTTTACTGCTTTATTTAATCTTATGTTATTTTAGATAGTAAATTTAAGCCACATTTTATGTAGTGTAAAGAAAATTAAACCTTCTGACTTCTGACTGACCTTCATTATTATCACACATATACATGCTTCTAAATTTATCTTGCATATTTTTTTCTAATTGTGACAAAGTTAGATAATAAGAACATTTTTATCTCTTTCTGTGCCTTATTAAAACATCTGACTAAAATTTATGAAATTATTAATGTTGGTAATGTGAAATTTGCATAATTAATGCCTCTTACAACACCTGCAGTAAAATGACTTGCTTACATACCATAAAATTAAATAAGAATATCCCTTCATACCTCTGAGTTATTATGGCTGGTAAGAAAATATTGATAAAAATGTTTTCATACCTACTAATTCAGTGACAATCTTATTTCTTCCCCTATTAGGACTAGCAGTCTTTTCACTTTTTGTCACTCTCTCTACTCTTTCATCTTTATATTGCATGTAAGTATTAGCATATTGTACATCTTCAACAACATTACGATCTACTGTTCGTACCCGTTGGCTTCCTACCCAGTTTTTCTGCCTTCCAGAACTTTCTCCTCTACCATTTCTAACATCTTGGCTGCTTTTATTTATAGTACTATTGTAAAAAGTTCTACATGCCTCTGGTTCTTTATTTTTTGTTTTATAATTTGACTTTGATGGATAGGTATCGTTATTAGATTTTTTAGATTCATACATGTGGTTTCCAGAGTCATAATTTCTATCATTTTGGTTAGAATGGGATTCTGTGTTTTGACTTTCTGATTCTTGGTTTTGAACGGAAGAATCTATGTAATGGTTATTGCTGTTATGATAACGATTATTGGCATCTTGATTAGATTCATTGTTACGTTTATTATTTTCAATGTTACGGCCATTTGAGTTCCTGGTGGTGTTTTCTGGGTTTTTATACTTCTTTTGATAACGACTAAAATTGTTTATATCAGTTTGAGAATTTGTAGCTTCACAGTGTGAATTACTTGGCCTTTCTCTCCAATTACTTTCAGATGATTTTGAATTATTAGTTTTTGATTCGCTTACACCATTGGATGTATCTGACACCTGTGATGAAGCACTTTGAGTACTGGTAGATGGCAAATTCATAGAGCTTTTTGGCACAAATTCAGTTGCAGTTGGTGTGAGCTTAGATTTAATCACAACTTCATTTGAATAAGAACTTGGATCAGTTAAGACTGGGTTGAAATGATTTTGAACATTGACTTGGTAAGTATCTATATTGTTACTGGCATTGGATGAGCTAGGACCATAGTTAAAATCCATTTGACTGTTTTGTGAGGGTACATTTTGATAACTATATTGATTATTGGGATATGCCTGGTACTGTACATTATTATAGTTAGAAGCATTATTCTGTGGAACACTATTACCCTGCATTTGAGTTAAAAATTCTTCAAAACTGACATACTGATTGTTTGACTCAAATTGTCTGTTTCCATAATATTGTTGGTTTACATATTGCCCACTTAAATCACTATTCCATGTATTGGGCGCTCCTTGGAACTGGTTGTTATAAGCGTATGAGTTATTCCAATGAGACATCTTTATAAAATATTGTGAAATGCAACGTTAGTTGTAGTTGGTCGACACGACACTGCTCGGTTTTTAATTGATGCTTGTATGGTCTAATGTATAGCACCGGCTACAGGCCGAGGCCTGAAGCCTCAAAGAAGAATTTAGGGCAATCTGTAATAAATAGGGCATTATTTAGATAACAATAAGAACATTTTAAATTTAAATCTTACTGACATGTGCTACATTATAAAAATGTAGGATATATATGAACTTACCAGTACAGTAGAGTTATGACACCAATTGTTATATAAAATTATACTTTATACAAACCAAAACTTAAATGAAAATAATTTAAGAAATGAAAATTATTTAAGTTTGTAACAGATATGACAAGATGAATCGGAATTTGGAGAATGGGGATGAGGAGGGGTGAGGGATGGTCGACGTTTTATTTACTCTTTGGTCGACCATCGACGTTGACAGTTGACGCTAGGTTTTTTATGTCACAAATCATGATGTCATACAGGATACTTCTTTTACAGAATAATTCGGTTTAATGGTTTTTACGACCTTTTTATTTATATTAATCCATTTTTAATGAAACGATAAGTACACGTTTCAGTTTCAGTCATTTAAATAATTTTAACGATAATATAATAACAAAACTAATACGTTAAAAAACGTAATACTTAATGCTGCAATAGTAAAAACTAAAAATAAAATATTATTGTTATTTTATGACTATAAGTATGCTACTCATACAAAAACAAAGTTTTATTTAGATTTCAAACAGAAGTTTAAGCAGACTTAATTCTGAAGTTTATCTTACTTAAGTCTCATAAATCATAATACTAAGTAAAGACTAAAAATATTCCAAAAGCTAATGTGAACTAAAACTGGAATCACATAAAAATCAAGTTAAAAACTAAATATAAATAGTTCCACAGCTAGGCTAATTACCTCCCTTTAATTCAAAGAGGCTTTTTTGAGCAGTCCTTTTCCACTTATTCCAGTTCTTTTAAACTTATTCACTTGCACCAAATAACAAAAAACCCATACTTATAAGGAAAATTACAACGTTCTCAGGGTTAGGATACGTTTTTCATTCTTCATTCTTCCTAATTTCTTCATATAAAAACAGGACTGAGTACTCTAACAAAAAAAAAAAAACAAGTCGATAGGGATATAAAAAATATAAAAGATAATATAAAAAATATAAAAAACCTGTTTTTTATATTCCGTGGTATTACCGGAGTTATTTATCTCTTTCTAGCAAGGTGATCAAGCTTTTTATTACACATAGGAAAGGTCGCTCTGAAAGGTGAGTTATTTCTGTCCAGTTAATACAAAGTCAAATGTTAATTATCACTTTATTTAACATTAGACTATGTAGTGTTCAATAATTTTTGTTTGACAGTGTTCTGTTCTATATCGATGTAGGATATAAAGTGGAGGCAGGAATACACAAGCCTGTACATGCTAGTTACTATGTGTATATGTTAAAAGGCATGGCTGTATTTGGCAAGCAAGTAGATTGCAACATAATTGACTTTTTTCTGCAAACCGAATACCAAAATAGGTTGGTCCTATGAGCTTGTAGAAGGGCGTGGTGAACATAATTCTATAGGTTCCAAAGATACACCTTGAGATGTAGAAGGGGTTGAATCAACAATGAATCGAGATGGAACAAAAATATCACTCAGTACAACACTTACTAACTTATTTATTCTTCATCTAAAAAATACATTATTGAAATGTAAATTCTATTAATTTTGATCAATCAATACCTATCTATTTTGTATACTATTAATTTATCTCCTACAGAGAAAACTATTTCGTCTCATCTCAGTTGACGGATAAGTGTCGTAGGAAAGGCTTACGCCTATTCCCTGAGTTGGAGAATAAACCTAACCCAATACCAGACATACACATAGCTTAGGACTACACATCATCTCAGAGTAAATTATAACTTTACTTTTAACAAAGCACCCAGTAAATCAAAGCGATGAATACTTAATGCTTACAACTGGAAATATGGATAGTACTGAATTGGCGTTTAAAATTCATCTGGAGCTTACATTATTTTTTTTCTGAAAGTGTATGCTGTTGGCCCTGCGGCCCTTACAGCTATATCGGAATAGACTCATAAGCGACCTACGAGCTATTGAGTGCAACAATTCTGCTGGCGGCGAGGCGGCACGAAACGCCGCGTCGCCGACTGCAGTCTCGAGGCACCCCGGCCCCTGCTTTCGAAGTGAGGCTCCTCTTGCTAGGGGATAATAGTCTGCCGGCTTATAATGAAGGCTGCACATAGCCGAATTTTTGTTTATCTTTTGAGATACGGGAATGACGTCTAACCATTTTTGCTTCATTTCTTCTTTCGACGGAAAGCTGTAACAAATATAAAAATAAAATTGTTCTTTTATTTATATATAGTAAACAAATGTCCAAGTAGTAATTATTAGAAGCACAATATTATTAATTTTTATCACAAATACACGAAACCTCTTGTGAAAACACAAGAGATTTCGTGTGTTTGTGATATTATTTTTACTATTCGTCTATAAAACATCTAAAGCATGGACACTCTCACCAATGTTAGCAAACAAAAACTTTGTTAATTTAATGCTTACCTGTGAAATGATTTGCCACACCTACAATATGATTCACTTTTACATGTCTTGATGAAACACTTTTTTACCATTTTCATAGTTACAAGCAGTATAAAAAAAAATCTAAAACTGATAATGGTTTTGCACGTGTCCGCAACTCCGTAACTATGGATAGTTGAGGTAAGGAGGACTACCTGGCGCTTGGCGCTATTACAGCAGCAGTGTAATTTAATTTTTAAATTAATAAATTTTCGTATAAAAACAAAATGATAAACAAAAATTCACTAGTGTCAATTTATGGATGAAAATATTATTAGAATAAATCATAAAGACGTTTGAATTTTTTTTTATTACCATACAAACACTTAATAATATTAAATTTTTCAACTCAACACTTTTCAACCCATCTACAACTGCTAATTTATACAATACTCTATATCTACGCTAGCGCCATTCTGGAAGGATTTTGAACTGTTATTTAACCAGCTTACAAGACTTATAGTTAGTGAAATATTTTATACTATAGTGAACATTTTATCCCATGGCAATTGAGAAAAAGAGTCAAACGGCCTCTGATCTATCTCTCTTGTACGGTTTTGTCTCGGTTACGATATTATTGTTACGCGTTACACTATTAATGTCTTGTACATGGCAACACTAGTTACACTAGCGCCCTCTAGTGTCGAGTAAAAGAAAGTGTTGCGCGCCACTATTAATGTCTTGTACATGGCAACACTAGTTACACTAGCGCCCTCTAGTGTCGAGTAGCAGAACTAGGAGAGTCGAGATCCTTCCAGAAATTTCGGGACCGATATGTACTCGAACATTCTAGATGTCGCTACAGTGGAAGGTTCTGGAAACTGTCTGAGGCCCTATATAAGGCCGGTATGGACCACGACCAAGGCAGTATTGAATTGGCGATACAAGAGAATACTTCGAAGCGAAATAACGGCGAACTGTGTTTTATTATTAGTGTGATTTTAGATTGTAATTAGTGTTGTGTAATTAAAGTGTCAATATTGGTAATTCAATCGGCAGTTTTTAATTGTCTCGAACCCCAAGCTCGTAACAATTGGTGTCAGAAGTGGGATCAAATCATGCCGATTTTACCAAAGGACGACATGGAGGGTATCCGTACTCGAAGTCAACGCCAGCTGGAGACGGACCAGCCACGATTTGGTAATGCATCGCCGCAAACGTCGGAGGGCCAGCTGCGGACCGAGGAGGCCGGGCCGTCAGCAGCTCCTGTATCTGCAGCACCTGACTTAGGTGTTCTGATGATGATGCTGCAGGAGCAAGCCCGCCGACAAGAGGAACAGGCCCGTCGGTTGGAAGAGCAGCTGCAGCGTGGACAAGAGGAACAGGGCCGCCAGTTGGAAGAGCAGCTCAAACGTGATAAGGAAGAGCAGATGCCCCTCATGAAGGACCTTTACGCTACCTTCGGGAAAGAGATAAAGGAGTTGAAGGATAAGGTTGCTCTATATGACAACCGGCTGTCTGCGGCTGAAACCCGAATCGACCAAGTTGACAACGTGATGGCTGACGTGAAGAAAACGCTGGAAGACCTCAAACATGGAGAAGGAGATACAGTTCCCGTGGTAGCTACAACACCTTCGCTACGTGGATTCAAAGTGCCGCCGTTCGACGGGAGTTCTTCCTGGTCGGCCTACAAAATCCAGTTCGAGGCTGTCATGAAAGCGAACGGCTGGAATAAAAGTCAGGCCATGACTGCTCTCACCCTAGACCTACGCGACCAGGCCTTAACTATTCTGGAAGCTCTCGGTAAGGAAGTGACTTACGTGCAGCTCCTTGAGGCATTGGAGGCGAGATATGGCGATGTTCACCTGGAACACGTCTTTCGTGCGCAGCTCAAAGATCGCGTGCAACGCAGTAACGAAAACCTGCAGCAATGGGCCCTTGAGGTGGAAAAGCTGGTTCGAAAAGCATACCAGTCTGTACCTGCGCTCATTGTAGGGAACCTGGTGCAGACATTCATCGACGGCATCCGCGACCTTGAAGTCAGAGCTGCTGTGAGGCTCGGGCACCACGAGACGCTTAAGGACGCCTTGACCCATGCACTGGAGGTGGAAGCCGTGCGGCAGGATCATCGTTCCCACCGTGTCAGGGAGGTTGCAGCAGCTACAGTTCAGGACCGCAATAAGGGCTACAGCCCTAGGTGCTACGGCTGTGGGGAAAGGGGCCATCTTCGATCCAGCTGCCCTAAACGAACTGTAGAAAGGGAAGGTGATCGATATCGAGAGGGTAGTGTGGCTGACAGCACCGCCCAGCAGCAGCAGGGAAACTGGCGGGTGCTGGCTGATGTTAAAAGAGCCCCAAGGATTTCAATCTCACAAACCCATGATGGGAACAGCCTAATCATCAAGGGCGAAGTCAACGGAACGCCGTGTAAACTGACCATAGACACTGGAGCCTCTCGCACGGTTGTCAGTTCCCAACTTATAAGTCGGTTCCTTGGGGACTCTGCATACAACCGAGAACGCATTAATTTGGTGACAGCCACCGGTCAGCGCATACCCGTCCGTGGAGAGAAGGAGATGGAGTTGAAGCTAGGCAACATGATCTACCTGCATAATGTCATCGTGGCTGATATAATGGACGACTGCATCCTGGGCCTAGACTTTATGAGGAAGAATTGTTGTGAGATCGACGTTAAGCAAGGTGTTTTGAAATGTGGACAAGAGGAACTTTTCGTGGAAGGGGCGTTACCAGGGAATGTGTACAGCCTTAAGAAGATTGTTCTTCCGCCGAGATCAGAAACGATTGTGCCGGTTAGACTTCCACGGAATCCTGGGTAAACTCTTCGTTGTGTACTCGTGGAAAGGGTAGACAATGACCTTCCATTGAAAGTGGCTCGAACCTTGGTCAGAACCGCCGACATCTCAGGAGTACGTGTGCTGAACCTTTGTGATCAGGAACAGATTATAGAAAAAGGCACATTGGTTGGTACTAGTGAGGAAGTGGATTGGTTGCGTCGGTGCGAATATCTATCGACTGGGACCCCCAGCAAGGATGGACAAACTAGAGTGACCACACTTTTAGAAGACTGTCGCAGCGTTCTCTCCCTGAATGAAACGGTCAAAGCGAAGAAGTTGTTACTCAAGTACGCCAATGTTTTCTCGTCAAACGAAGCTGACATAGGAAAGACTGGCTTAGTTCGACACAACACAACACAACAAGTGTTTACTACACAGGACAAGAATTGCCTATTCGTCAGCGGCCAAGAAGATTGCCTGTAGCACGTGAAAAGGAAGTGGAAACCATGATTGAGGGAATGGTGAAGGATGGTGTTATTGAACCTTCATCTAGTCCATGGTGTTCACCTGTGGTGCTGGTAAAGAAGAAGGACGGCAGCATGCGGTTTTGTGTTGACTACCGCCGCCTGAACGACGTTACAAAGAAGGACAGCTATCCCTTGCCAAGAATTGATGACACGCTGGACATGCTTACAGGCGTAAAGTGGTTTAGTACGCTGGATCTGAAAAGTGGCTACTGGCAGGTTGAAATTGACCCTAAGGACAAGGAGAAAACTGCATTCTCCACAGGAAAGGGCCTGTGGCAATTTAAAGTCATGCCGTTTGGATTGTGCAATGCTCCAGCAACGTTTGAAAGGTTGATGGAGCTTGTACTTACCGGGCTAATTGGAGATGCGTCTCTCGTCTATTTGGATGACATCATCATCGTAGGCCGTACGTTTGAGGAACACCTTCAAAACCTGGAACGCGTGCTCATGAAGATCCAGAGTGCCAACCTCAAGTTGAGTCCAAAGAAGTGCTCACTATTCAAACGGCAAGTTAGTTTTTTGGGGTATGTAGTGTCGGAAGAAGGTATCCGCACGGATCCAGAGAAAATTGCTGCTGTCAAGGAGTGGCCGGTCCCAAAAGACAAGACATAGGTTAGAGCATTTTCGGGTTTGTGCTCTTATTATCGGCGATTTGTGAAGAACTTTGCAGATATAGCCAAACCTCTGCACAAGCTAACCGAGGAGAAGCGACAATTCTGCTGGGATGAAAGTTGCGATATTGCATTCCAGGAGCTCAAGAACCGTCTGTGCAAAACACCTATTTTGGGGTACCCTGATGCGGGCAAGGAATTCATAGTTGACACAGACGCAAGTGATATAGGACTTGGCGGTGTGTTGTCTCAACGGAATGGTGATCAAGAGATTGTGATAGCGTACTTCAGCAAGTCGTTGTTAAAGCCGAAAAGGAACTATTGTGTCACAAGACGGGAATTGCTTGCTGTGGTAAAGTCCTTGCAGCATTTTAGCAAATATCTTCTAGGGCGGAAATTCCACTTACGAACTGACCATGCTGCACTGAAATGGCTATTGCAGTTCAAAAATCCGGAAGGACAAGTTGCGAGATGGATTGAACTACTGCAGGAATACGACTTTGTGATCGAACATCGCAGCGGGAAATCTCATGGCAATGCAGATGCATTGTCAAGAAGACCTTGCCCTGAAAATTGCAAGCATTGTACTAGGCAAGAGGGTAAGGAAGTGGTATCTGTGAGAATGCTCAGGACAGACCAGCTCAGCAATGAGTGGAAGGACAGCCTACAACATGCACAGCAGGAAGATTCGGACATTAAGCCGATTCTGGAATGGATGAAGGCCAGTGCTCCTAAGTCCAAGTGGAGCGACGTCTCAGCAATGAGTTCGACCACGAAAATCTATTGGGCCCAATGGGACAGCTTGCTGATTCAGGATGGAGTCCTGTGCCGTAAATGGGAAAATGGTCGGGGAGACAGGTGTCATTTGCAAATGGTTGTCCCTAAGGCTAAAGTGCCGGATATTCTACAGCTGTACCATAGTGGTTGTTCAGGAGGCCACCTGGGAGTTAAACGAACTCTCCTGAAGATCCGAGAACGGTTTTACTGGGTCCACTGTCGTGACGATGTCGAGGACTGGTGCCGCAAATGTACAAGTTGTGCGGCTGTAAAGGGACCTCAAATTCGTAGTAGAGGCGCATTGAAATTGTACAATATTGGTGCACCATGGGAGAGGATAGCCATTGACGTTGCGGGGCCGTTTCCAGAAACTGAAAGTGGTAACAAGTATTTCATGGTTGTGATGGATTACTTCACTAAGTGGCCAGAAGTCTTCGCCATTCCAAATCAAGAAGCTTCAACCGTTGCAGATAAACTATTTCATGAAGTCTCCTGTCGTTTTGGAGTACCCTTAGCGATTCACAGCGATCAAGGAAGGAATTTTGAGTCTCAAATATTCCAGGAAACTTGCCGAGTTATGGGTACTCAGAAAACACGAACAACTTCTTACCACCCACAATCTGATGGAATGGTAGAAAGATTTAATCAGACATTGGAGAGGTACCTAGCAAAAGTTGTGGAAAAACGGCAACGAGACTGGGACAGGCACATACAACCGTTTTTGTTGTCATATCGAAGCGCTGTTCACGAAACTACATCAGTGACACCAGCTTTCGTAAACTTTGGGAGAGAATTGCGGCTGCCTGCAGACCTGATCACCGGAATACCACCTGATGCCCCACGCAGTATAACCGATTATGCAAATGACTTGCGGAACAAAATGAATGACATTTATGAGCACGTCAGAAAGACGGGCCAGCAAACGTCTGAGAAGATGAAAACACGGTATGACCGCAAAATGAACAACAAGGGGTTTGATGAAGGTTCACTAGTGTGGTTACACAATCCAGTTCGCAGCAAAGGGAAATCTCCTAAGCTTCAAGCTAAATGGGACGGACCGTACCGGATTGTGACAAGGATCAATGACGTAACCTACCGGATACAGAAAGGTGTCAGAGGTACTCCTAAGATTGTCCATGTGGATCGACTGGCGCGTTATTATGGGGCCAATAATGCTCGGGACGAGCATGTCTTAGGAGGGGGCAGTGTTACGCGCCACTATTAATGTCTTGTACATGGCAACACTAGTTACACTAGCGCCCTCTAGTGTCGAGTAAAAGAAAGTGTTGCGCGCCACTATTAATGTCTTGTACATGGCAACACTAGTTACACTAGCGCCCTCTAGTGTCGAGTAGCAGAACTAGGAGAGTCGAGATCCTTCCAGAAATTTCGGGACCGATATGTACTCGAACATTCTAGATGTCGCTACAGTGGAAGGTTCTGGAAACTGTCTGAGGCCCTATATAAGGCCGGTATGGACCACGACCAAGGCAGTATTGAATTGGTGATACAAGAGAATACTTCGAAGCGAAATAACGGCGAACTGTGTTTTATTATTAGTGTGATTTTAGATTGTAATTAGTGTTGTGTAATTAAAGTGTCAATATTGGTAATTCAATCGGCAGTTTTTAATTGTCTCGAACCCCAAGCTCGTAACATTATAATTAAAATTAACCTTAGATACAAATAATAAGATTTAGTTTAGTATGACACGGTTTTGAATCCGATTTCGAGTACTTAGTACGGTTTGTATAGTACGTCCACGATTTTGATTCTTTATTGAGGATAGGTGTATATGTCTATAGCCCACAAAAAAGATAAATTGCGTTTGTTAAGTCTTGTAACCGTAAGGTGTGTCGCGTTGGGGTAAAATCGGTGTTGGGACAAGAACGTAAGATTTAAATTACCAGCAAACTCCAAGTTTCTGCCAATCGCTCCGGGAAGCAGGGCGTGTGTTGCTCGGCATTTTCCTAAACAAGGTAATTTTTGTATCACTATTATTTATGATTTTTAGCGAGAATATAGCGTCGTTCTTTATTATCTTGTCTGAATACTAAGTTTTATGAAGTTATAGCCAGATAAAATTGATCCATTTAGGGCTAAGGTCGCTTTAGGCCAAGATCCAACGTTTCCCTGCGTGAGTAAAGATCGGATGAATTTTAATCCGATCTTTATCCGTTACAAATACGGCAGTGGTTTTTAAACTTTCATTTCTTTCGAAGATTTTTCAAGCGACTATAGGACTCAGTATCGCTATCAAATATATTGTGCTTTAATATACCTATAATTGAGCTTAATTTTTAGAATAGTTTTATTACTTTTAAATAAATATTTAAAACATTTACAATTCTTCGCATTTCGCAGCAATATGGAAATGTAGGACCTCTAAAATAAGAATTTTCGAAACTGTTAATATGCTGCTAACTTACGCTTTTGAAATATTTCGCTTAAATATTAACTAGCATAGCTATTCATTACATATGGCTTTTAACAAGTAATAATTACAAAACTTTTTTAGAACTAATCTTTCGAACATCAAAATCGGTTCTGGCTTTTATGGGACTTAGTTATTAGATATGTATATGTACTTATATATACTTTGTCAGATGTTGATGTATTTGCACTGTCACGACCGCATTACTTACATTGATTTCAACGCGGACGACTTCGTACAAACAATAAGTCCTGGAAATTGCTATTCAAAGAATAAAAAAACTCCATTAGAAAACGTTTATCTCATCCCATTAGATATTTATCTCATTAAATAAAGTTTAGAACTAATTCAGTTTCACGGGAAACTTTCACCCTACGTTCCGTTTCAATTCTGCTCTAGTCAACTTTGCTCTACTTTTTCCAACTTAATGCCCATATTATGATTCTAATTAACACTTGACACACACACAAATCTGCACACAAAATAATCTATCAAGTATCTAGTCACCTAACTACCTGCTTAGCCATATGCCTCTTTGCTAAAAATATCAGTCCTTACTGTTATATTTCATTTTAAAAAATCTGATTATTTTTTATAAAATTTTCTTTCCTAGTAAAAAAAATAAATGCTTCCGATCTTTCCCTTATATTGAATAATTCTATCTAATGTTGTAACGAAGTTTGAGAACCACAAAATTACAATTTCTTTATATCATAAGGGATAAGATCGTATATCAAAAATTTTGCACAATATCGAATTACATTATAAATAGTATAGTCCCACCAACTTATCTGTGAACTGTCAGCTGCGGCAAAATTGTGAACTACAGCCGCCATTTAATCAAATGTCACTCGATACGTCATTGTTTTGAGAGTTTATAGAAAAATAAAAAATGCCGAAAACCATTAAGTGATGCCCGAAACATTATTTTATAAGTATTAAACTTTTGTCAGCAAGAAGCTCGAGGGTAAGCACCGATAATGCCTTTCAGTCAGGTCTATAAAAGAGTATCAGCTGCTACAAGAACGAACAAAACATAGCAATACTGACCAGTATTGCTATGTTTTGTTCCTTCCTTTCGTATTTCCGATAAATGGAGTGGTTAATGCAATTCATTTCTTTTTCAGATGGTAGTCAAGGATTCATTTCCAAAATAGTTATAGAACCGAAAACCGCATAAACCACAGGAACGCAAATTACAACTCCCGGTAAAAAAGGCATAAAGGCATATCATTTAATTAAAGTTTGAATTGTTCAATTATGATATTTTTGTTTCTTCTTGTTCTTGGACATATATCTGTTAAATCTGTGTTCTAGTCTTTTTATTCCGTGACTAATTTATTACCCTAGTATGTGGACTCTATGTAGGAATATAAGACCCTTAGGTGGGAATATTCCCGAACTGGCAACACTTCAGCGCAGAAGCGCCAAGCTGTCAGTTCACAGATAAGTTGGTGGCACTATATGTAGAAGTATTATTAGTGCAAAAAAGACTACAAAAACTTTTTGATACTCAAATAAAAGAAATTAATAAAATAAAACCTTGTTTTATTTTAATAATTTTAGTTTTTGATTACATAATGCAAGACGTTTTGTTAATTATTATATTAAACAATAGAATTTTTATTTCATAACAAAGTAAAGTATCAAAATCGTACAGAAGTTTTTCGTGATTCTTAATTTACAAGATGCAGATGCGTTGTCACCCGTGAGGACTAAGATGAAATGCCTCTTTGCCAGTATTAAGGGTCTCCGGTTCTCTACACTCACCATACGAAACACAGCAGCGCTAAACTGCTATTTTACACTAGTTTTCTGTGAGAGCGTTGTCCTTCCCCGGTCGAGCCGACCCATTCGTGCTACAACTATACTACTAATATAGCTGCAATAGTGCTCCGATTTTCGTGCAACTAGTGGTTATACCATCTTACTAGTGAAAGCAGTGTTTTAAGTGACAAGTGTCTCAATTTTGTAGGAAATCTGGAAATCTTGGACTGGAAAACGCGTCAAGGTAAAATTTTGTGGCAAAATTTTACATATAATCGCGTACGCCGCGATTTTCAGATCGTGAACCTACATTTTTTATTAATGCACTGTATGCTGCTTAGTTAGCTCTACAATTTGACACCTTTTTCAGATTTTTCTCGCAAATATTTCAGAAGTAATAAAACAAAGACTGAAAAACCACGTGGCAAAGAAAATTTAAACTAAGATCGTGGGGCTAGTTTTGAAGAGCTATTCTTATAACCTTCTCTAATTCTGATATTTATTAGTTTGTTGGCAACAAAATCGGTGCACTTTTCTAAAAGTTATAAGTGAAAAAGTCATTTTTAAACATTTTGTTATAATTCATCATCTAACAACTCTAAAAATTAAGCGACAACATATAATTTTTATAACTTTTTTTCATAGGTTATTTGCCTTGTAAGCTGTTGATAAAATTTCAGATTTTTTCGCTTGACAATTTCCGGGAAATTGACTTTTTCGTGAAAATACGAGGAGTATTTTCACAATTTCACGTGCTCCCCCTTACAAATACTTGGGGTTAAAAGTACTTATCATTTTCCCGTTTTTGGATCGAAAATATCTTTTCTAGTTTAAAAGCTACACGTATTTT
The DNA here is from genome assembly GCA_963668995.1 of Parnassius mnemosyne. Lineage (NCBI taxonomy): Eukaryota > Metazoa > Arthropoda > Insecta > Lepidoptera > Papilionidae > Parnassius > Parnassius mnemosyne. The sequence goes on from CAVLGL010000093.1 coordinate 12,744,235, forward strand.
ACTGTTTTTTCTGGATAACCCTTTCCTGAATAGTTTTTCAGGCCTGCAAATATTACATTACGTTAGTTCTTGTTAAAACCTATCCATAGAGCCCAAACACGACCCATTTACGTAGTTTTGTGGCTGAATAATCCAATTTTAATAATTTTTCTCCATTTTGTCGGCCATATTGAAAAGTTTTAAAATTTCATATCTCCGGAACGGCGTACAGTAGAAAGTTGGGGTTTTCAACATACGCATAAGGGTGCCCTGGAAAATCTGTCTGCTGATTCTCAACCTTGCAAATTACGTCTTATTTCAAGTTCACCAACAGATATACGGTTGTAAGCCGAATCGATTGAGACCAAACTCGACTATTTTAAGAGATATAGATCTAACGTTATCAGAGTTTTTAAGATTTATGGCCATCTTTGTCCGCCATCTTGGAAAACTTTGAACAATCATAACTTCTGAACGGCTCATCGTATCGAAACGCGGTTTTCACTGCTTATATCCCCAAAATATCCTCCAGCAGAATAACATTGACCAACAGTAAAAAAATAGAGTCGACTCTATTATCAACAAAGAAAGAGACTTATTATCTTTCCCTGGCACGAAGCATCATGTCTGACAAATCAAAGAGATCGTTAGCTAGTTCCTCAGACAAACAGGTAATACCCAAAAAGAAAGGCAATATCTGTTCCACCAAGGCTAGTATAGAACCTCCTAAAACTATAAATAATAGTGGGGAAGCGAGCGCACTGGAATCAAGAGCTCACGCAGCTGCGGAATTCCCCACGCAGTCGCCAGTACAATCTAGTCGCCAGATATTGCCAACCTGCATTTCGGAAGAAACTGAGCAAACTCCAACTCTAGAAGCAACTAGCCCATCACTTAAGCTTGATGAGGCTATTACGTCTTCTCCTATGCTTAACAGACCAGAATCAAGTCTGCTTCGCATAAAAACCCAGATACGCCAGGCAAAAGCAGTACAAGTTCAGGAGGCTACAAGAAGATTGTCTGAGGCGGAAGATCCTCTTGACTCCGACAGCGATAGTAAAGACACCAATACTTCCCTAGACGCTTCGACACGCTCTATTAGTGGCAGTCGAATGTTCCTGAATGAACTGCCGAGACATGCAAACGAGATACTGCAACGCACAAAATCCGAACTGGAAAAGTCAAGCAATCTCAAGAGAGAGATGCGGGAAAGCGTAACCTCAGGCCTGTATACTCTTTATGAGATGGTCTTAAAACTTTCAGACTCAAGGATGTTCCATATGCTCGAAGCTAATAAGCAGAACCTTAATGTATCACGAGAATCAGAGAGACTAACCCAGAGACACGCTAGATTCATGCACGAGACGCTGGGTCAATATGCTCTACTAAAAGATCTCATAGAAAAACTACAAAAAGAAGCCGAATCAATGAGAATGATTCTGTCATACGATTTATGTACTGCCATAACGGAAACCAAACGCGAGGTTACTACAGTCAAACAGGAGATATCAATGTCTACCTCCATAACCATGCTAAAGATATTGATAGAAGAATTTAGAACTCTCCGTGAGAGCTTGAAACCTCAGTGCTATTCCACAACAAAGGAACCTACCATCCCTCCTCACTTTGCTGCAGATTTACATGAAATACGTAATGTATTAAGCGAGCTAAAATCTTTAAGGGATGAACGATCTCTTCAGAAGGCCCGCGAGCCTCCAACAGATCAAGAGATGGATCTTGAGGAGTGTATTCGAGGTGTTTCCCAGGAGCTGCGGCAACATATCCTAGAAATGAAATCGCAGTTTCTGGGAGACAACTGACCTTCGTCATCAGGTATCCCAAATCATTGAGGACGTAACAAATCTTAATAGGTACCCTGTAGACTCTCTAATTACCTCTGTACAAGCCAGCATAGAGGAACTTAGGCGAGAAACCAGGGAGCTGCAAGACACAACAGTGGAATCAGCCGCTCCCATCCGAATGGCTATAGAGGGACTACGAAACGAAGTAAGAGTACAACCAGCCCAAGAGAGATCATTAGAACAACATAGAAACACTAGAACATACAAACAAATGCACGAAAAAGCTAACACATTTTCTCGCTCTTATTCAGAGATAACGGCAAGACCAAACTACTCAATTATGATAGAGTCAGCCGATCCTAGGAACACGAGTGATGACATAATAAAACAAGTCAAAAATGGAATTGACATAATTGAATTGGGCATAGGAGTGAACCACATTAAAAAATGTAACCAACAAAAGGTCCTGAAGCTGCGAGACTGAGGGCTACAGACAGGTTCTGAAAGAAAAACTCAGAAGCAGTGCAAATAAATTAACCGTACAAAGACTTGCCAATAAAAATCTTCTGTTGCGGTTAATAGGGGTCGTTCATGATCTAAACGATAAGAAAATTGAAGAAGCTGTAATTAAGCAGAACGGCTCCTTACTCAGAAAAATACCGAACTCACAAATATATGTTAAAGTCATAAGCAGGGTTAAAGGTCGCACTAGATCTACAAATAACATAATTCTGGAGGCAAGCCCACAGGTATGGTGTAAACTTAAAGACCAAAGACTAAGACTTGGCTTTCAAATCGTTCCAGCAATTGATCAAACTCCGCTAGTGCAATGTTACCGCTGTCTTGGATTCTCCCATTGTGCAAAATAATGTAAAATGGAGAAGGCATTTTGTGGCTATCGTGCAGAATTTCATGACACAAGAGAGTGCCATAATAGAAATGCAGCCCCAAAATGCGTAAACTGCAGCAAAAAAAATCCAGATGACAAAGCATGTATTCATCCAGCTTACAGCCCAGAATGTCCTGAGTGGAAAAGATGGGATAGAATTGCCAGATCCTTAACAGCATATTGCTAAGTACAACAATTCCCTTCCAGAAAAGATAAAAGATAAGATTGCCTAAATTGCCCAAATAAATCTCGGCAGAGGGCAAGCCGCGATGCAAGAAAGTCTGCAGGCAGCTGAACAACAAGGAATCTCAATCCTTCTTGTTCAAGAGCCTTATATTGGGGCTAAAGCTCATGTTAGCTGTAAATATAGGGTAATTCAAAAAGAAACTGATAATAAACAGAAACCAGTTAAATCGGCTGTCATTGTTGTCAATCCAAATATACAGTATAGCATAAATCAAAAGACAGTAACAGAAAATATAGTAGCATGTAGCACAACTGGATTTACACATCTTAAATGAGGGACATATACCAACTTTTCATGCATGCAGGGGTAATAGAGAATATACCAGTATCATTGATGTTACCGCATGTACATCAAGCTTATTAAAGAATTGAATAAAACTATTTTTACGGATTTTATCGCGTTTAATTTACTTATTTTATATTCCCGACGTTTCGGTTGCTTTCCAGCAACCGTGGTCACGGGGGACTGAGGTGATTGACGTCCCGATGTCAAAGTTAACCCGGAGTACCTTCAGCTTTTTAATTATTAATTTTGGTCCGATCTACGCAGAATGAACTAACTGTGTCTTGAAGTCACAGTACAGTGGTATGCTTGGGTTTAGTTTTAATTTTATGAATTACAGGATCCCAAGCAGGTGGTAGTACCCAGCCTCCCTCTCTATTGAAATTAGGATGTTTTTTAATTTCAATAGCCTCACGTATCATCCTTGGCAGGAATCGATGTTCTTTCGCGAGGACTTGTGGTTTATCAAATCTAATGTAATGACGGGGGCCGTCTAGGATATGATCACAAACTGCAGACTTCCCGGAACGTTGGTGCTTCACGTCAGCTATGTGTTCTTTTACGCGGGTTTTTATTGATCGTTTTGTTTGCCCTATATATGAGAGACCACACTCACAATCAAGCTTGTATACTCCTGCATCTTGTAGAGGAATATTGCACTTGACGGATGGTAAGAACTGACTAATCTTCTTCGGCGGCTTGAAGAATGTTCTAATAGAAGCTCGCTTCAAGATGTAGCCAATCTTGTCTGTGACACCTCTGACATATGGTAGTACAGCAGGCACACGCTCGACTGTGGCCGGCTTCACTCGGTCACTGTGACGTAGGCGCGGAACCCGAAGCTTGTTGTCGTGCAGAACCTGCTTGACGTGCTGAAGCTCGGCGGCCAGGTGTTTGCTGTCACAGATCCCTCGTGCTCTCTGCAACAAAGATTTGCCCGCGGTAGCTAACTGTGAAGGGTGATGGTGGGATTCACCGTTTAAGTATCGGTTTGTATGGGTCTTTTTTCTATACACAGTGTGACCTACGGTGTTATTAGGATTTCGAATGACTAACACATCTAGGAAAGCTAAAGAATTATTTGCCTCTAACTCCATAGTAAATTGAATTTTAGAGTTTATGGAATTAAGATGGTCTAAAAATGCAGTTACTTTGTCTGATAGTAAAATTGTGAAAGTATCGTCTACGTACCGCTTGTAGAAACTTGGAGTTACTGGTGCAGTAAGCAGGGCTTTCTCCTCAAAGTCCTCCATGAAAATATCGGCGACAATGGGAGATACCGGTGAGCCCATCGCAACACCATCTACTTGCTTGTAAAACTGTTCCTTCCACAATAGGTAGCCAGATGTAAGGCAATGTCTGAGTAATACTGCATATTCTGCTGGCATGTTGTTTTCCTCTAGTTTCCTAGTTATAATTGAGATGCAGTCTTCAACAGGCTGGTAGGCATGTAAATAGAGACTGAACATCAAAACTGACCATAGTTTCATTGTCAGTAAGACATAGGTCTTTTATCTCACTGACGAAATGGTATGAATCCTTAGTGTGTGCTCTTGTATGTCCTCTGAGTGGTGATAGTACTTTTGCTAAGTGTTGAGCCAATCTGTAAGTTGGCGAATCGATCTGACTCACTATTGGACGTAATGGAGCGTTCGGTTTGTGTATTTTTGGTAACCCATACAACTTCGGCGGTTTGGCACACGTAGGTATTATGGAATTTACGTCTAGATTCAGTTTCTCGGAGTATTTCTTTATTAGATCGCTAGTTGTTTTAAGCGTATTAATTGTAGGATCTGTTTTGACCTTTACGTACGTACTTTCATCCGATAAAAGTTGTTGTATTTTAAAATTGTAATCCGACGTATCCATTATAACCGTAGCATTACCTTTATCTGCGCGGAGAATCGTAAGATCTGGTCTCTCTGGATTCTCTGACGGGGGCCCCGTCATTACATTAGATTTGATAAACCACAAGTCCTCGCGAAAGAACATCGATTCCTGCCAAGGATGATACGTGAGGCTATTGAAATTAAAAAACATCCTAATTTCAATAGAGAGGGAGGCTGGGTACTACCACCTGCTTGGGATCCTGTAATTCATAAAATTAAAACTAAACCCAAGCATACCACTGTAAGACTTCAAGACACAGTTAGTTCATTCTGCGTAGATCGGACCAAAATTAATAATTAAAAAGCTGAAGGTACTCCGAGTTAACTTTGACATCGGGACGTCAATCACCTCAGTCCCCCGTGACCACGGTTGCTGGAAAGCAACCGAAACGTCGGGAATATAAAATAAGTAAATTAAATGCGATAAAATCCGTAAAAATAGTTTTATTCAATGTGTAGTGTTCGCGTAAATATAAGAAAACTTATTAAAGAAAATAAAAAGCTGGAAAGTGGACCCAGACCTTGTCACCCTCTCTGACCATAGAGCAATAACTTTTGAGCTTAACACTTTGAAAGTAACAGATGAAACACAACAAAGAATCTCAACACGTATATATAATAGGAAAAAGGCAAACTGGGAAATATTTACCGTGAAATTAAGAGAGGAACTTAAATCTTCAAAAATTTCCGAAGTCTTTATAGACTCTATAGATACTCCACAACTCGTAGTACAATGCGCTAACATTTACAGTGAATGCATACATACCTCTTGTGAAAATGCTATTCCAAAACTATCAAGGAAAATATTTAAAAAAACACCATGGTGGACCTTAGAGCTGGACGCAAAGAAAAAGGAGGTAATAAGGAAAAGGAAAAGGATAAAACACGCTGATCCAAGAAGGAAAGCTTTCGTAATTGAAGAATACATACAGGCTATAGACGAATATAAAAATCTCATAACCGACGCTATGACCCAGAGTTGGAAACAATTTTGCACTAGGCAAGATAGAGCGAACATGTGGCAAAGTATATACAGAGTTATCCGCAAGAACTCCAAGGCTAGGGATGATACATTATTGAGACCATCATCATCAACAGATATCTTGTCTCCTACTCAATCCGCCGAACTATTAGCTAAAACTTTCTATCCAACAGATGATACTTCAACAGATGATTTGAACCACATAAAATAAGAACAGAAGCGGAAAATATAAGAAGACGTCTATCAGAATGTATAATAAACGATCCTATTATACCATATACTGCCACAGAGGTAGAGACTATATTTATGAATATGAGTCCAAAAAATTCACCAGGAGGGGACGGATTTACCGCCGACATTTGCTACAAGACCTACTCAGCCGAACCCGCCATTCTCCTGAAGATATTTAACAAATGCCTCACACTTGGTTACTTTCCGAAAATCTGGAAAAATGCAATAATCCGTATTATACTAAAACCTAATAGAGATGATTACACCCTAGCAAAATCCCATCGTCCGATTGGCCTGTTACCAATACTGGGGAAAGTACTTGAAAAACTGTTCGTGACCAGACTAACGTGGCAGATAGGTCGTCACAGTAAACTAAGTAACCGACAATACGGCTTTGTTCCTCAGCGAGGGACAGAAGATGCACTGAACGACGCACTAGAGGTTGTCAAAAAATGCGTAAAGAACAAGCAGATGGCGGTAATTGTTTCGATCGATATAGAGGGTGCTTTCGATAACGCATGGTGGCCTGGGGTGATTGTTGCTTTACAAAAGAAGGAAATCGATAAAACAACCTTAAAACTTATAGATAGTTATCTCTCTGACAGATCTATTACACTTAGGTACGCCAACACAGAAATTGGAAGGAGCACAGATAAAGGTTGCATACAAGGATCTATCTGCGGACACAGGATTCCCTGCTTCAAGAAACTGAGACCTGGAATGTACACGTGCAGGCTTATGCCGACGATATTATATTAATAGGGACTGGGAAAACAGCATCAATAATAGAAAATAAAATCAACAAAGCGCTAAATAGAATATCTAATTGGGGCTTCTCTAGGAAAATGAGCTTCGCGGCACATAAAACGCAAGCTATTCTCATAACAAAGAAATATAAATATGAAATGCCTAACTTAAAGCTCAATGATACCAATATAGTATTCAGTGAAAACCTGAAAATTCTCGGCTTGAACATCGACAGAAACATAAATTTTGTAAAACATGTACAAGACACCACAGAAAAAGCTATTGCGCTATACAAAAAGGTTTCAAAAACAGCAAGAGCTCAATGGGGACTCAACTCGGAAATTCTTAGGACTATTTACATCACTGTCGTAGAGCCTACAATGTTATACGCGGCAGCTTGCTGGGGAAACAAAGCAACAAGAATACAGATACGCAAACGTCTTGATACTATAACGAGAGTATTCTGTATTATGATTTGTAAGGCTCATCGAACATCTTCGCTAACTTCCTGTGCCGCCTTAGCAAGAATTATACCACTAGACTTAAGATCTCAAGAACAACTAGACATATACGAAATAAAAAGAGGAAAGTCCATTGAGCAACTACCAGGGAGGAAACATGCCATACCAATAAGTCCTTTTAACCTTCCACATCCAGCGTTCCGTGTCCCAGAGACTTACAATGACATATATACAGAAAAGGATGTTGAAATGATAGAAAACAACTGGCCTGCTATCTATACTGACGGTAGTAAAATCGCAGGAAAGGTTGTAAGCTGCTGGGAAAATGGAAGGGAAACCCAACAAGGTAAAAATAAAATTAGGTAATCACTGCAGTGTTTTCCAGGCGGAACTAGTTGCAATATTGAAGGCACTCAGTATCATAAAAATCAAACGGGGATTTAGTAAGTCTAATATACTGAGTGACTCTCGGTCGGCCCTGGAAAGCCTTTCAAATCCTAGCACTCTTAATCCTCTGGTAGCTGAAATTCTAGAAGATATAGAGCAAATACGTAACAACCAAGGCGAGGTGAAGTTCTTCTGGATTAAAGCTCATTGTGGAATTCCAGGGAATGAAAGAGCTGACGAATTGGCGAAATTGGCAGCGCAGACGTCTAAGCAAGCGCCAACTTACGACTGTTTCCCACTGTCCTTTGCAAAGCGTCAAATCAGGGACAACTCAATTATAAGGTGGCAAGAAAGGTACAGCACATCCAACACAGGGTCTACGACAAGAAAATTCTTTCCTTGTATAAGAGAAGCATATAAAACTATATGTGTAAAGTAAAAGTTAACAATTTCATTTCACAAATTCTGACAGGTCACGGAGGCTTTAAATCATACCTGTTTAGATTTAAGTTGTCACCTACTGTAGCTGTGATAATCAAACATCGCAAACAATAGAACATATCCTTTTAGACTGTCCGAAATTTGCTTATGCAAGACTTTCATGCGAGCAAAGTATGGGCTTTGCGCTAAAAGAGGAAACCTTATGTAAAGTTATTAACAGCAGTGACAGTCGATTTCACTTTCTAAAATTCGCAAAACAAAGCACTGAAATCATTCTCAAAGAGAATAATTCAAAACACAAATAACAAATATTGATAATAATAATATGGGAAATAGTAATAATAAAACTTTTATACTCACATTTAGAACCACAAAGTAATAAATGAACAAAGTAACGTAGTAATACTAGCAGAAATAAAAGGATTGTTTTAAATAGTAGAAGAAAAAGAAATGAATTAGTTTAATGGAAGTAGATTAAAACAGACTATGTATGTACTTAGAGTAAAATATTAATTTAATAGCGAAACACATAATAATTAGTAATAATTTCAACTATATTATAATATGTGCAAAAGCATGTGTAAAAAAAATGTTTCCTATACTATTATTAACAAATAACAAGGGAAAAAAAAGAAAAGAAATACTCACATCAAGATACAGAAAATATGTAAAGTTATATCAATGTAATTGTACAGTAAAAATAGTTGATTGGAAGGATATTATACTAACAGAAATAAAAGGGTCGTTGTAAATAATAAAAGATAAGAAAATGAAGTAGTTAATGTAATTAGCTTCAAACAGATAATGTAATTAGCGTAAAACATTGAAAAAGAGTAGCGGAATACATGATAATTAGTAATAAGTTTTAAAAATGTAAGTGTTAATTATAAATTATTTAAAAAAAAAAATTAAAAATAAAAAAAATAAAGAAATAAAAAGAATTATAAAAAAAAGTAAAATAATAGTTTAAAGTAAAATAATTTAAAAAAACGTATAAAAGGTGCTGTAAAAGAAACAACAGCAGATGAACTGTGATTTAAATAAAAAAAAAAAATATAGATGCAGCATGGCTCTACCACGTAATTAAAAAACTGTAATTTTTTTACGTGTTTGGGTACACTCAGCTAATTGTAAATAATTTTATGGTTCTTATCAAAACAAAAAATACAATCTCTATCTCTAGGGTGAAATATCGATTCACTGCTAAATATCGATCTTTCTGGAACAAGAAATCGATTAATCGATTTCAGATCGTCATGCCTAGTCAGTGTACCGTTCTAGTACACAGTACACGTATCTTGTTACATAGTGGCAGCCATGGCAAATATACCCCCTATGAGGCAATATATGGGAAAGGCCTATGTTTAGAAGTGGACTTAAAATAGGCTGTAACGGTAAGTGTTTAGTAGGACGAAAAAAAGGCGGAACATTTTATTTTATTTTATCTCTCTCGCATTCCATTTGAGGGCGCAGCGATCGAGACGAGTCTAGAAGAGTTGCTAGCGACCTCGGTATCGATGAGACGGCCTGGAATTTTGCGCTTGGAACCGCCTCCTTTGAGTTGCCTTATTTCGTTCGTATATTTGATAACGAGGCTAGTCGTGCTTTGTGGCATTTTAATATCGTGGGAAGGAATTTTGCTTTGTCGTGTGGAATGCTTAACTTTGTGACTCGAGAAGAGATCGGGTTTGTTGCTAAGTGAACATGGAACATTGAACTTTGACCGATCGTTCTTAAGTTGTGCCGCGTGTCACTTGTTTTAATTTCGGTTAACGTGAATTTAGTTAAATTTGAAGTTAATTAAATGTATAATAAAGTTGATAAACTAATATAGTGAAATAAAAGTTGAAAGTTTCAATTGGTGAACGACCATTGGAGGGATCGCACATTTGGAGAAAAGCAGCGCCTGTTGATCTGCTGTCCAACTACATCGGTTAAGTCAGGTGACATTTATACACACTTTCACTCACTACTTACATACACCTCACTTACCACCTGACTGGTACCCTGTCGTCAACCATACCTCCGGAACTCGGTAAGTTTTTGTTTGCTTAGCAGCCAAAATAATCCATAGGCCATTGGGCCCGAACTCTCTGGTTGCTCGTCGAGTGTATTACTGATGGGCCCTAATACAGTCGACTTCTGTCTGGGCAACTGAGAGGCGTAACATTTTCCGGCAGCAGAGCGTGGTTGATTGGTTCTCCAATCACGCCCGGCCGTAATATTAATAAAAGTAGTAGGTAATAAATACGTACGTAAAAATATTTTTTTTCTTTTTGTTATTCTTTTTGACCTACGCGTCAGGTATTTCGGGAGGTAGATTAAATTGCTGAAGGGTCAGTCGCTTCAGCGAGGCATCTTTGCTGACCGACGGTGGTGTGTACTTGCCGTGTAGTGTAATCTGTATTTAACATAATTTAATAGTAATAGTATTTGTTATTTGTTAATTTGATTTGTATTTGTGCCGTGTAGTGTAATTTGTATTTAATTTAATTTAATAGTAATTGTATTTAGTAGTGATGCCATCGCACAAGTTACCGGCGCTTCGCCTGCAAGCGGAGCTGCGCTGGGCCGCGAACGCCCATACCTTGATAGGTCGACCCGATCGGGTCCATAGTTTAGGGAAGCGGCTCGAGCAGGTCGTGGCCCGAAGGGCCCTAGTGGAGGAGGCTTACACTGAGCTTGTGGCCTCGGATGCGGAACAGGGAGTCCTAGACTCCTGCCTCGCGGGAAAAAAAATTCTCGCTCACGGACGACTTGATCGAGGCGGGGGCTAAGCATCGAAGAAGCGCGTGAAGCTCGGCTGAGTGGCCTGCTCGAGTCCCCTCGGAAGCAGCCCACTCAGCCGGAGCTGTTGAGACGACTCCCAACGCTGGACCTGCCAAGGTTCTCCGGGGTCCTCTCCGACTGGATGACCTTTGTTGGCCTTTTTGATAGCCTAGTGGACGCCCGGAGGGACTTGACACCAAGCCAGAAGATGGCATACCTCCTGTCCTCACTGGAGGGGGAGGCCCTGGACGCCGTCAACCATTTGAGATTGTCGGACGACGCCTACCAGACTGCCCAGGACCTCCTCGCCGGAAGATACGCCAACGTCCGGTGAGTTGCGGACGAATACGTTAGGCAGCTACTAAACCTCCCGCTGCTTAGGGACCGGGCCAGACTACGTCCGGACATCGTAAATCCAGTCGTAGTGGCCTGTAATTCGTTGAGGCGGCTGTATTTACCCGTGGACGAATGGTCCTTTTTGTTGCTCCACATCGTGCTGTCCCGCTGCCTCTCGATCTTAGAATCCATTTTGAGGAGAGGTACGGCGAGGACGGCGCCTCCTATATTCCGCCCTTCAGGGACCTGCTGCGGTTCTTGGAGGAGCAGTGCCGGCAAGTTGAGAACGCAGCGGGCACCGTCGACGACTTATGGGTTGCCAACCGAGCCGTGCCCAGGGAGAGGCGGAATCCGCCTAGCAAGTCGGTGCCAACCCCCCCAAGGCCGATCGGAGCTCCCGCTGGAGGGCACCGCCCCCTACCATCTTACAGCGGCCTAGCGGCCAGGGAGGCGCCCCCCTGCTCCTATTTTCGAGCATCCGATCACCGGGTAACGTCGTGCCCGAAGTTGTTGGGTAAGCCGGTTCCGGCGAGGAGTACTGGAGTACCACCCTCCCCCCTTTGGTCGGTACCGGTACTACGGGGTTCCTGCGACCTCTAATCTGTCCCGGGCCTCAAGGCCGAGGTTCCCCGAAGCTCCCAGGTCGGCCCGTTAGGTGAATTCCAACCATGGGTCATTGAGATGCCGCCGGAATGCCGCTTTCGGGACCCCCGGTTCGAATGCCGGTCCGATGGAGGCAGCCCCAGCTAGGTAGCTGCCGCCCTAGCTCCCACCACAGCCGCCTCCACCGATCCTCTGAGCTGTCAACAGTCCACTTGTCAAACTCTTCTATTGCCGACAGCCTCAGTGAAGGTGTACAACCCGAGTGGCGACTGTTTAACGGTTCGCGCTCTATTGGATTCGGGTTCACAACGCAGTGTGTCCTCCACTTGGTTGGTGGGAAGACTGGGGCTCCCCTGGAGCTCTGAGTCACGTCCAATGGTAGGTATCGAAGGTGCCGAGCCTCCTGCTCCTAGGGGACAAGCGGAGTTGGTGTTTGGCTCTACCAGCGAACACCTTCACATTCTAGTTAAGGTAAATGTCCTCGATGACATTGTATGTTTTCTCCCTAACGTCCGTATAAATGACAGCGCGGTTCTTTGTGCGTCGGGTTTAAGACCCTCAATGGTCCCAAACCGGGCCTATAGATTTGTTGCTGGGGGCCGACGCGCTGGGGTTGATCTTGTTAGGCGAGATATGAGCCCTGCTGCCCGATGGCTTGTCAGCCATGTCCACTGTATTTGGGCACAGCTTCTTTGGACCGGTTCTGTGGTCTCCACCTCCTCAGACGGCCGACCCGCTCTCTGTTGTCAGCGTGTCCCTTTCGTAAGTCGTCCAGCGGTTCTGGGAAATCGAGGAGCCGCCATACGTGGCTCGAGTCAACCCTCTGGACCGTGAGTGCAAGTTGTTCTACCAGAACAATACCGGCCGTCGTGTCGACGGTCGTTTTGTCACCTACCCGGTCGCCTACCCTTTCTAGACTCACGGCCCCCTTTGGTCCAATCTCGTACCCTGGCTGAAAAGAGGTTGCTTTCCATGGAGCGCCGTATGCGGCGCGACCCAGCCTTTCGCGACAAATATGTCGAGTTCATGCGCGAGTATCAAGAGCTAGGTCACATATCACCGTCCAACTTTGACTGGCGGTCACAGGAGCACTAGTTCCTCCCTCACCATGCGGTCTTGAGGAGCCCTGGGAGTAAGATTCGGGTAGTTTTTGACGGCTCCGCCCCCTCGTCAAATGGTATGTCCCTGAACCAGTGTCTCCACTCTGGTCCTAAATTGATCAAGGACATATCCGACATTTTTACCCACTTCCGTCGGCACGAAGTGGTTTTTGTAGCCGACATTCGGATGATGTTTCGACCATCAGTGGTCCATCGTGATGACCGTTGATATCAGCTGATATTGTGGCGCGAGAAGCCCAGCGATCCGATACAGATGTTTGAGTTGAACACCACCTATGGACTCCGGTCCAGCCCGTATATCGCCATGCGAACCCTCCTCAAACTCGCTGAAAGAGAGCGTCTAAGATACGCTCGGGGGGCTTCTATTTTGGAGACTTCGGTCTACATGGACGACATTTGGATGGGCGCCTTCACCGTCGAGGAGGCTCTTGTATTGCGAGACGAATTGATTGCCATCCTGAAGTCCGGAGGTTATGAGTTGCGCAAATGGTTGTCGAACTCCCCTCATATTTTAAAGGACCTCCCAGGAGAGGATCAACAAGACCCTCATCTATTCGAGCACCCTGACAATCCTAATTTGTTGACTGTGCTGGGCATTCAATATCAGCCTATTCAGGATACTTTCACGTATCGAGACAAACTCGATCGATTAGGAGGGGCCTAAAGCATGGACCAAGCGCTCCGTGCTGTCTACAGTAGCCCGCTACTTCGATCCTAGTGGATGGATCGCTCCGGTCATTTTTTTGGCTAAGTGCTTTCTTCAAAAGCTCTGGATATCCGGGTTGGGTTGGGACGAGCCTATTAGTGGTGCTCTCTTGCGAGAGTGGCTATCCATTGTTTCCTCTCTTCCGGAAATCAACCGGGTCTCCATGCCAAGGTGCTTTCTCCCTCCAGGGAAATGCAGGGCTACCCTGCATGGATTTTGCGACGCCTCTGAGAAAGGCTATGCTGCTGTCGTATATTTGCGGACTGTGAGCTCTTCTGGCCATACTTCCGTCCATCTCGTACTTGCTAAAAGCAAGGTGGCTCCAATTAGGTCCCGCTTAACTATCCCTAAATTGGAACTGTCCGGAGCCGCTCTTCCCACGCGACTCCTCAAATACGTTCACTCATCTTTGAAGTCTGTAATCGACATTACGGACGTCTACGCTTGGTCGGACAGTGAGATAGTACTTTGTTGACTCAGAGCTGCACCTCACAATCTTGAGGTCTTTGTGGCGAACCGCGTGTCTCAAATCCAGAATTCTGGGACGCCTCTAAACTGGAGACATGTCCCAGGGGAGTTGAATCCCGCAGACTGCGCTTCTCGCGGCTGTAAAGCCCCCTCTTTGGTTGACCACCCGCTCTGGTGGGGTCCCAGTTGGTTGACTGAGTCTCTGTCATTCTGGCCCCAGAATAAATACTCCGAACCGATTGAATTGCCTGGCCTACGAGCCTGAGTAGGAGTGGGCAAGGATAAGCCCACTCGGGATTTCTCCCTGCTAGAACGGTACAGCTATCTCGATAAGATCTTAGGAGTGACTGCTTGGTTGCGTCGATTTGTCCGCAATTCGAGAGACCCGTCCAACCGAATCTCTGATTCCGTTTTGTCCCCTAGCAAGCGTCGCGAAGCTTTGATACATTGGACCCGTATGGTCCAAGCGGAGCATTTTGAGCCCGTGATTTAAGCCTTGAAGCGGGGCTCCGTTGTCAAGGACGCTCTGGCTCGTCTGAACCTCTTCCTGGACGACGCTGGGATGCTGCGCGTTGGCGGACGTTTGAAAAATTCTCAACTGCCGTACGGGGCTCGACACCCGTTACTGCTCCCTAAGGACGGCGCCTTTGTTCGGTTGCTGGTAACTCACCATTTTGTTAAGAATGCCCACGCTGGGTGTAACGCTCTTTTGACTATTTTGCAGCGGGAGTTTTGGATTTTGGCTGGCCGACGCACCATTCGGAGCGTCCTCTTTAAGTGCATACCTTGTTATAAACTGAAGGCCACCATATCGCAGCCTATGATGGGTGACTTACCACCCGACCGCGTCAGGGCCATCCGACCATTCGCTGGAGTCGGAACAGATTTTGCTGGTCCCTTCCTCGTCAAGTCCTCCAACCTTCATAACGCGCGTTCGCATAAGGCCTATCTGTGCGTTTTCGTGTGCCTCTCCACTAAGGCCGTTCACTTAGAACTTGTATTTATTATTTTTGACATTTGAGGAGCTTGCCACTGTATTCTGTAAAATTGAGGCGGTACTCAACTCTCGGCCCCTCTGTCCCCTCTCCTCCGATCCGAATGATTTGGAGGTTGTAACCCCGGGCCACTTCCTGATTGGCCAGCCTCTTAACGCCCTGCCCGAGTACCCCTTCAGGGAAATAAACTCTTCGCGGTTGAGCAGATTTAACCTGCTGCAACAGATGACTCAGAGTTTTTGGCACCGATGGTCTCTGGTGTTCGCTGTTGAACTGAATTGGTGAACGCCCACTGGAGGGATCGCACATTTGGAGAAAAGCAGCGCCTGTTGATCTGCTGTCCGACTACATCGCTTAAGTCAGGTGACATTTATACACACTTTCACTCATTACTTACATACACCTCACTTACCACCTGACTGGTACCCTGTCGTCAACCTTACCTCCGGAACTCGGTAAGTTTTTGTTTGCTTAGCAGCCATTAATAATAATCCATAGGCCATTGGGCCCGAACTCTCTGGTTGCTCGTCGAGTGTATTACTGATGGGCCCTAATACAGTCGACTTCTGCCTGGGCAACTGAGAGACGTAACAGTATCCTTATAATTATATTTTCATTTTGTTTTTAACATTTAACATTTATTGATATTTGAAATGGGTTTAAAAAAGCCTGAAATAAATTACTATTATTATTATTGTTATTATTATTGTTATAAGATGCTCAGTATATGGATGTATTGTATCTCAACCTCATAACATTCCGTGGGCTTCATAAAAGTAGATTAAAAGTAAAGGCATATTAGCCACATGACTAGTACTGTAATATATCCGCCTACCGAGAGTGATAATTAAGGCAAATCCTCGTGGCAACGGGAGGGACACATGTTCTGAATTTTACGAGCTATCGAAGAACAAAGAGATAACAGAAATTATAGACATGTTTGCTGTATCCTTACCATATCTTTGGAGTCTTAGTTATTTTTAATGCTGCACAGTTGTTGATTATTAAGGAAGTTATATTTTCTCAAAAGTATAATGTACCTATATGTGTAGTATTGAATTATGGACCAACATGACGAATGTTGAATGTGGTCTGTTACCGAAAGCGAAACTAAGAAACTGGCCAAGATATTTTCTGCCGACTTCCAAAAAGGAGACGGTACTCAATTCGACTGTATGTTTTTTTTATGTGTGTTACCTCATAACTTTTTACTGGGTGAACCGATTTCCATGATTCTTTATTTGAAAGCTGGTACTTCTCGTGTGGTCCCATATGAATTGATCAAGGTCAGACCAATAGTTTTTGAGTTATTCTTAATAACTTATATTGAAGTCAGCTGTACAAAATTTTTAATTTTAAATTATAGTTAATTAGAAAAAAAAATGGTTAATCGTAACCATTGATCCAATTTTGTACAAGAAAAACACCGTCAGTTGCCTCTAATTAATAACAGTTTCACATAGTAACACAACCATCGATATTAACCGTGTAAACCACTCTGGAGAAAAACTGTCAGTCGTAGAACTACACGTCAGAAGTGAAAACTTCTTAGCTTCACAAACATATACAGGGTAATTTTGCAATAACCGGCCAAATTTGCAGAGAAGGTTCGGAAATTCAGAATAAGTAATATAGGCAAATGGTAAAGAAAAATTAATTAAAAAAAAAACCGGTTAAAGTTTAGAACTAAGTCGCCGGTGGGGAAGGAGTGGGGGGAGGGGTAGATACACCCCCCTTTTCCCCCTGCCGGACGTGCCTATTTTTTACATTAAATGATGAAGAATAAAATTTTTATTGAATGATTTTTGAGATAAATCGTTTTGATGGGGAGGGGGAGAGCCTTTGACCCCCCCCCCCCCCCCCCACAGTAACAGACTCCTCAAATTCAGTCGACTTGATTCTAAACTCAACCAAAAAAACTGAAAAACGGTTGACCCTGCAGGCTTACAAGGGTAAGCCTGCAGTTCAAGGGAAGTTTTCGCAAAAATTAAATAGATTTTCGAGCGCAACGCAAATTTTGTTTTTTTAGGTTTTTATTTTTTTAAATGATTGCGGCGGGACTTACGGAACTTTAATACTGCTCGTATTGAACAGGCGATCAAGCGGAACCAGGGCTCCAAAGTCTTTGCTAGAGATCTCTCTGCCAGAAAGAGCCAACTTTCGAAGCTGAAGATCGAGTGTGGCAGCGTCGTTTCCGGGACACCTGAGATTTTGAGTGAGATTGAGAGGTTCTATGGGCGTAGAGCTGCCCATCATCGTTGGAGCCACACGCAAGTGTGAGTAACGATCCAAGAGCAAGTCTTATCCACACTATTCCGATGATATTCCGGACTTCAGTCTGAGCGAGATTAGAATGGCTCTCCAGCACCTTAAAAACGGCAAGGCTCTCCAGCACCTTAGAATTAAAGCGGAGCTTCTGAAAGCGGGTGAAAAACAGGTACTTGAAGTCCTTCAGAAGCTCTTTGATTCCGTCCTCAATGGTGACTTACACCGAAGGCGTGGAGCAGAAGTGCGGTGTTCTTGTTCTACAAGAAAGGCGACAACGCTCTCTAGAAGAACTACAGACCGATCTCCCATCTGAGCCGCGTCTACGTGCTGTTTTCGAGAGTCATCACGAATCGTCTCGCACGCAGGCTCGACGAGTTCCAGCCTCCCGAACAAGCCGGTTTCCGAAAAGGCTTTAGCACCCTAGACCACATACATACCCTTCGGCAAATTGTACAGAAGTCCGAGGAGTACAATTTTCCACGATGTCTGGCGTATGTGGACTATGATAAAGCCTTTTAACCGCCAAATGCCTTTTGTACGCTAACGATCAAGTCGTATTTGCGTAGTCGGCGGGCGAGTTACAAATGATTGTTACAAGGATAAAGAACGACGAAGCAGGACACTGAGTAAATAGGGCACTTCACTGTATTGTGGGAAGTCAGAATGTGACAAAAAACAAGTATGGCAACAGTGCTGGATTAGGCTCGTAAATGTAATGTATGGTAGTAAAATTGATAGTGTATCCTTAATGTACAGTTGTGAAAGTTGGATGTGGCAGAAAAAGCACGAAAGTAGAATAAATGATGTAGAAATGCAGTCATTAAGGAGTATGTTAGGGGCCATTCTGTACAACAGGGTGAGAAATTATGTTATAAGAGAAAAGTGTGGTTTGCGAGATGACCAGGATTAAGAAAGGATTGATTCGGTGGCTTGGCCATGTAGAAAGAATGAATGAAAAAAGCATGACAAATTAAATTTATGTTGTGCAAGTGTGTGGCAGGGTCGGCGAATTGGGGATATATTAAAGAGTACCCTTAACCGAAAGACATGTATATATAGGTATTTGGACGTGAAGGAGACGAGAGAAGTCTGCAGGCTGTTTGCCAAATGGAAGTCAGTAGTCTCTTCCTACCCCTCTAGGTGACATGTGTGAGTGTTTATTCTTTAATTTGTTATAGTGGAGTTCTGGTGTATGCGTGAGCTTAGGCATGTTCAATTATTCAACCTTGTAATACGGGTACAAGTGTATTAGTACTTCAAACGATATATTCCGTAAGTACCACATGATGACAGACAGAGATGGTAAAACTTAATAACAAAAACGTATCAGTCACTAAATTTTACTGCAATAAGTATACACTTTTCTGGTGTATGTAGGCTTTCTTCCCTTTTACCATGGTCGAGAAGAAGATGCAAGATGTTTAAAGGTTTATGAATGGCGATATGAATGATATCACCTGTTGAGAAGGTGCTAAATGTATCTACGTTGTTACTCAGAAATCTTGAAATCAGATTTTGAAATAAATATTTTCTTATTCATGTAATTTTAATCCGTTTTATACACGATTTGCGAAAAATGTAAGCATCCAAACAATGTAAATCTTCGTGCGTCCATGTTGAATGAGGTAAAGAAGCAAATCCAGTACCGACTTGTACCCGTCTCGTATTATGTGTCGAAGCTAAGGTTATAAGTGATGTATTTAATTTATTGAGGGCACATTATTTACTATACAACATCTTTGAGCTTTGCTACGTACATATATTCTGTCCGTACATTTGAATAGAAAAAATGCGGCAATAAAACGTGTCTAAATCGTAGTTGGTTGTACGGTGAAAGCAATGAAGGCAATGGGTTGCGTTGCGAGTATAAAGAGAGTTCACGTACTAAATCCAACGGTGAGTATTTATAGTATGCTAGAAGTTGTTTATTTTTTGCTGATTTCAAAAAGGAGACGGTAATCGTACTCAATTCGACTGTGTGTTTTCTTTTTTTTTATGTGTGTTACCTCATAACTTTTTACTGGTAAACAAATTTCGATGATTCTTTTTTATTTGAAAGCTGGTGCTTCATGAATGGTGGTTCCATATGAATTTGATCAAGTTCTGACCAATAGTTTTTGAGTTATTCTAAATAATTTATATTGAATTCGGTTGTACAAAAGTTTTAATTTTAAATTATGTTAACCTCATATCCGACCATGGTTACTACTTACAAATGCTTGTATAGTGACAAAGTTGTATGCGTAAAGTCACTCATAGGTCACAGGGCTTCGACTTGTGTGTAAAGACTTTTTTCACTTTTATTTTTGTGCCTTGCAATAATTGCTACGTGTAAACACAGCAGCAATCACTCGCCCTAGCCTAGCTTTGTGTATCTAGTTAAGTTTCGGGAGCGGTGCTGAAGCTTTATTAAAAGTAGGTACAACTAAATATGTCTCGATGAAATTTATTACAATTACATTACAATAATGTATTAAAACTAATTCAGTGCAATATTGACTTCCTTAACTAAGTGGTTACGTGACTATGATAGGTTCTACAATGAATCTTATTCTAAACTAGCTGTGTCCGCGGCGTAGCTCGCGTATATAGGTTTTACATAAAGAATTTGTCGTTTAGGTAAATGTCATTAATTGTTTTAAAGTGCAATGTATTTCGCAACTTAGTTTCAGATGTCAGCAGTCTGATTGCGGTTGCTACACAATTTCTTTGTGTTGTAACTTCTAAGTAACTTTTAACTAGCTGTGCTCTAAACAACTGACAGAAATTGAATAAAGCAAAATAAATGCGTTGCCAAAACCATGAACGAATAAATTAAGGGAGATTTAATAAAGGGGATTTCCCCGCTTATAGTCGTCGGTAAAAAAAATCAAGTTGATCATCCTAAAAGGGGAGCCGGGAGATCCATAACACAGGCTGTCCTAGTTTGGACTCGTCTCCCATGCTCTTTGTTTTGTGGAAAAAATATGTTTGAAAAAGATAAACTGCAATGTACTATTTGTGGGAAAAAATAATATTATTATTATCGGTAATGTGGACTAACAGTGCTGCTATAAAAGAGTTAGATAACCCGCTAGTCGCTACAATTTTGAAATGTGTGCTAAATACACTAAAAAGCGCTGGATTAAGCGCTAGGTGCTAAAATTTTGAAATGCGCGCTATACTTTCCAATAAAGCGCTAGTTCTAGTTCCCAAAGCGCTAAAATGGCAGCACTGATTTTGCGTTTATTATAAACACAATATCACGACATTTCGTTGCAATTTTATTACTTTTAGTTGGGTTTCGTTGTGTAGCTTGGGTAAAATTTCTTCAGTAAGTCTCAATACGATTCATGGCCGGAGAATCTCAACACCGCAATTCAGAAAAGGTTGTAATTTGTATAACTCCATCTATTACGTCCTTTGTGTGAGAAAACATCCTTTTTTTAATCTCTTTTTGTGTTTTAAGTATAAATATATTAATTATTATGGAACGTTTTTTTACAACACAAATCTTTTTATTACTATTTCTGAGATTTTATGGCGCCATTGAACAAATTCGAACCTACATTTCAAAATAATAATCATTACTTTCGATAGAATTAACCAATTTTAATAAAATAAAGATTAAATGTAACTCGAAGATACGCTTTATGAATTTCTTAACGATTTCTTTAAAAAAAAAAAGTTGTTTACTTTAGACGTGATGCGTTCTTAAACAAACAGACAGACAGACAATTCTAAAAATTATAAAAATGTACTTATTTAATTATTCTCAGTTCCCCATAATGATTTTAGCCACAAAAATATACTATACAATGTACAGAAACAGACAACATGTTATCATCATTTTTATAATATGAATATATTTAAAGAGAGATGGCGCTGCTAACATCAATTCTAAAAATAAAAGAGATTAATTGACGCGATTGATACATTATATAAAACGTAAAAGAACTTATAAATCAGTGCCTGCACAGTAAGCAAAAAAGAAAGTTTGATCCTCGCCAAAACCAACGCAATTATTGTTAACAGCTCTTTTAAAATTTTATTTACCAATTAGATTACTCGGCGGTAAAGAATAATTGTGAAAGAATAATCCAATACCAAAAGCTTAAACCGTACAATTCGTGGTCAACATGTTATTGTAAAATTATGGCTACTTTCAATTATCGTGTTTACAAGTAATTTAATATCAAAAGCTTAGTCGTCCTGACTGAATTTGGGATCAACAGGTATTAAGGCTATTTAAAGACTGCATAGCTATCTTGTTGGCGATGTAACTATTCGCTCGGACAACAAAAACAAAGCCAAAACCCAATAATTTGTGTTTTTGTACAAATGCTGGCTCCGAATGTGAATCTAATCCAGGATTCCCAATCATTAGTAAGGCCAGCTAGTAGGAAATTTTGTAACAATTCAGATCCAACATGATTAATTGAAGGAGATTTACTAATTCAAAACAAAGACAGGAACGTATTTTGACGGATGCCCTGAACGGAACAATGAGACGGTGCTAGCTGCCTTAGTCCGAATAGATGAAGAGATATTTAGCAGCGAGAAGTCATACCCAGTGGAACGACTCGCCGTGGTGTCTGCAGAGACGGATATCATACAGGAGGTAAAAAGCAGTATCTTCTTTTGTTACTTTATCAAATCGTTAATTTATCCGTCCCCAATCTAGTCAGTCATTCATAGGTTCTTTCCGTTGTAGAAAATGTTATAGGTAGTTTATTCTTGGCAGGCAAATTGACTATCACAGTACCATACGTCTTCCACCTTTGACATTGTTCCTCGTCACCGGTCCATATATTTTATGTCTGTCGAAAACAAAATGGTTCGCGATCTAGCGCAAATTGTAAAACCTTATTGGTTTTTCCTACATTTCAGAGTTCTCGGGAAACTTCTGTATCTAATTAAAAATTTCGTTTGTTTATCGCTACGTATGCGAAATTGTGGCGAGGTGACAGCTCGTGACAGTCGTAAGATTTCCTTTGTTCGTCGGGCTTACAAATGATACATGAAATCTGACAAACACTTCTATGAATTATTTACTTAGTTTCAGGGCTCTCAAAATATTCGGAGGTTATAAAATGTTATCTAATGGTTAATTTAGACCAAGAGAAAAATTATCTCATGATAAAGTTCGTTTTGTGGCTTCAGCGTAAAATAAAGGCTTAAATAAAAAAAATCGTTGTGCTTCTTCATACTCAGACGATCGTTTTAAAAATTGCTCTAAGAAACGTTTCACTGATAGGCTCTTGTCATAGGATAATTTCTTAGTGTTTTTCTATCGACTTCAAAGAGGAGCCGGTACTCAATTCGACTGATGTTTTTTTTATGTGTGTTACCTCATAACTTTTTACTGGGTGAACCGATTTCGATGATTCTTTTTTTATTTGAAAGCTGGTGCTTCACATGTGTTACATATAAATTTGATCAAGGTCTGACCAATAGTTTTTGAGCTATTCTTAATAATTTATATTGAAGTCGGTTGTACAAAATTTTTAATTTTTAATTATTTATAGCGCCTGAGGACCAGGACGTATTCACTTGCACTTAAAGAATGCTACATAGATTTATTGTGAAATAGCTTTAATATATTTTTCCTGTAATATGACCGGCGGCGGGAAACAGCGTCAAAAATGCGTCTGATAATGCTTTCCCAATCCCAAATACTTTTGCCAAGAGTAGTGATTACAGTAGTCAGACATCGGACTTTTGAGGATGAGGGGATAAGTCACTATTATAACTACAATAAATTTTTATTAATGTATAAATGATTTAGAATAAATTTATACATAAAATAATTAATATATAAATTGTGTTTTAGGAAATTAATATATTCGCAGAAACTACAAGAATTAAAAAGAGGGGTGTCGATTCTTATGGGAAAACTCTTCACGAAGTATGTTGCTAGTTACTATTTAAGTTTATGGTTTACAATCTACATTATAGTACGATAAAGATGATTCACTAAAATAATTTATTGCGTAATTACAGATGTTCGTTAGCTTAGATCTTTACAGACGTCCGATTTTGGCAATAGAAAATGAAGACTTCGTAGCGAATGTGAACAGAAAAGTAAGCAAAAATAATGCAGTGCATTTATTTCATTTTTAAGAAAAGTAGCTTATAATTAGTCTCAGATAAAAAAAACAGAGGCAGTCATAAGGTTTTCCAACAGAAGTGAAAATTCAATGATATATGCGTATACATGTACACAGGCCACTATACTACGCGTCACTAGTCTGGCTTGTGCTTGCGCGCAATATGTTACGAGCATGTCGAGGTCATCGGTGACGCGAACCCATAAGTTTTTCTCTTACAAAAATCGCTTAACGCGACTAAAGAAATTTTCACTTCAAGATGCGCAATACGTCACGAGTATGTCGAGTTTTCGGTGACGCGAAGTCATAAGTTGTTCCCCTATTAAAAATCGCTCAACGCGGCTAAAGAAGTTTTCACTACAATTAGATTTCGTTTCACGTAAGAAGTCCCTCGGAAATATGAATGAACGGCTAATGGACTTCTTAAGTTAGAATGACTCTTCATAAAGCATAGCTTAAACTCGAGACTATAAATAAACCAAACCAAAGTAAAAGTTTAGTAAAAGTGAACTGCTGGACATTGGCCTCTTCCGTTATAGGGAGGATTTGCCTTAAACGTCACCCTTGGCATTGAAACTTGGCATTGGTACGCCAGACATCTTGCATATTTGCCGCTTCTTTCCGCCGTCGATCTAGGCTGCGGGTACTATTGTTTATTTTGTGGCTACGACTGACGTTATGAGATGGTAATACATTTGGCCGTAGTAAGGAAAAAGGGAGATCTCCCACTGGGCAAGGTGATCAGCCCGGGGAGCGGCCAACGTTCCACGTGTTATTTCGGAGCTGTTTTATACATAACGCGTTAACGTCAGAACTTTGGTAGCGCGATTAAGGGTTCAGTGCGTTTCGCTTACGGCGCGACGATAGCGCCGCCACACAGACATCTATCAGAAGCCATGATCTCCCTTATCGTTATTTAGCTTACTCTACGTTGGTATATCAAAATATCCAAGTTAAAGCTACAGAAAATGTAGAAACAGGGAGAAGTGTCAAAGTCGGGAAACGTTACTACGATCTCCAATCATTCGTTCGTTGTAACTACTTGTTAACTGTAAAGATTTTTACTGAATTCATCTCTACTATTGGAAAGGCTTATGTCCATCAGTTTAGTGTAAATCTTTTCGCTTTTTTCTTGTATGTTCAAAACTGATAAGGACTTTAATAATATCTTGTAGTTTAGTAAGTATAAGCTTTGCAGGAAATGCGCCAAATTGAGCTTAACTGGTTACACACTCGGCACGAAGACCTTCAGAATGAGAAAAGAATACTGCATGCACGGATACTGCGAATAAGGTCATTGAATGGAGTGATGCAACAGTTACTTGGTGAATATCTACTAAACATTTTATATTTAATTTACATTTTAAATATGATTTTTACGGCCATTACGTTTTTTAAATATTATATGGGCTGTTTGTTCTTTTATATTTGGAGGATAAATTAATTTTATACAAACTAGAGGTTTTACGGACAACACCACAGCCAACAATTACGCAAAAATATAAATATTTATTTTCAGACTGGTTGTGTTCTTACTTGAATGTCAAAGACAATGAGATACCTTTTTCTTTGACAATGAACCTTAGCCCACCTCTAATATAATCGCTCAAGTGGCACATCGGGCACGGGCACGTGTAGATTTGGTTAAATAAGTGCCTCAGAGTTTTCGCGTATATATATGACAATATAATATCTCCTGCGTAGTTGATAGTTTCCTCTTATATTAACGTCGTCACCATGGTCAAAAATTTACAAGGAGAACATCATTATCACCATCACCTTAGACGTAGACTAGGACATGTTAGTATTTTTCTGTTAACGTGTCCGCTACTTATGGCAATATAATATCTCCTGCGCAGTTGATAGCTTCTTACTACATTAAAGTTGTTGCCGTGGTCGAAAGTTGGCTACAGGAATATCATTATCATAATCACCTTAGGCGTAGGCTAGGATGAGTGAGAATCTATGTAAAAGCGCACCTGTTTTGTTGTGTTATCTAGCTACTAAGTGGTTATAGCTGTCACCGTTTGGACATCAAAACGGGTCCGAGGCTTAGCAATGAGAACACGGAACAAGTATTTGTATGCCTTAGAAATAACTGTTTCGGTTTTGGATGTTTGTCCTTGCGTAATTTATGTATGTAAACTGCCTCCACAATACAGAAAAAATCTTAGTATGGCGTACGTCTTTTTCGACAAAATAAACATAAATAAGTATTTGTTTTAGCAGTTTATCTTTTGGACCTGGTTTTAAACAATAATTCTAAATTCTAATGTTACACACTTTTCCTCCATAATGGCTGCCTTTCTCAACAAACAGCTTAGACTAGCCAGAGTCATCATGTCCGCGTAGCTTTTTGATTACTAAATTTTTTTTAACTTAAATAAGCCAGTATTGGACTACTATCTCACCTGATGGTACGTGATGATGGTGCCGGAGATGGCAAAGCGCACTGGCGTGGCTTGATAAAAGCTTATTCGCTTTATTTCGTTAGTTCACTTACATGTCTAATA
This sequence comes from Parnassius mnemosyne, assembly GCA_963668995.1. NCBI lineage: Eukaryota > Metazoa > Arthropoda > Insecta > Lepidoptera > Papilionidae > Parnassius > Parnassius mnemosyne. The sequence goes on from CAVLGL010000093.1 coordinate 12,770,440, forward strand.
ACAGACTAGTTTGGCTCTTCAGTTAGTAAACATTAACCTTCAGCAGATCGTGTTCAATTAACACATATGTAATATAGTCAATAAAACTTTTATATTTTATTATAATTTGTTTCTTCACTAAGTAATAAATATAATAGTAACATGTTATAAATAACTCTAGATGAACAATGGTTTGGTCCTTCGAGCCAGATTGAGTACAATATTATACCAATCACTTTATTATTAATATGTAATATGTAATATAGTCAATAAAACACTTATATTTTATAATAATTTGTTTATTCACTAAGTATATAACTATAATAGTAACATGTTATAAACAACTCTATATGAACAATGGTTTGGTCCTTCGATCCAGATTAAGTACAAATTATACCAATCACTTTATTATTCAATTGTGCACAGCGACAAAAATGTTTTTTTTTTGTTGAAAACTTTGCGGGTTTAAATATTTTTGTTGAGATATTGGGAATTGAGACCCGTTCAAAAAATATAAACAGTTATTAAATATTGTACTCGTAATAAGTATGAAAGCTAGTCTGAAATGTTTCTGCCAACTGCTTTTTGGGGTGAAAAATAACAGTTTAGTATAGGTATAGTCTTATTTTCGAGGTTAAGGTCGGTCAATCATTTTAACGTTACTATATGCAGCTATATACTATATGGCATACAAGGCAATATATTATTTACTATAATATAGTGACTATGTTTTTAGATAACATTTCCAGTGATAGACCGGACACACCGCTTGAGGAAGCACTGAAACGAGCGCGTGCGTTATGTCACGCACTTGCGTCTGTAAGTGTGCGGTTGCAAGCCGCTGTCAATTATGCACATGCAGCCGCAAGAACTATGGACGAAGCATTGCCTTCTTGGAAGTTGTTGTCCCTAGGGAAGTGAGTAAATTATACCTAAATCATATAAATTGATATCCATTTCGATATTGGTTTCTTAGCTAAAAATGCATAAAGTTATGCTAGGGTAGGACGATACCCCCCTCCCCCCCTGAACGGGTTCCGGCCTTGTCGTGGTGGAGGTGCTTAGTAGCCGTGGCTTGGTCACCTGCAGTGAACAAAGAGGCACCACTTGACTGGCCCGTGGTGTAGGGCCGGCCCGAGGTGGCCACTCCGAGTGGGCTTGGCGAGCCCACTTCGGATGTGTGTCGGTGGTACGAGAGGGGCGTCCTCTTCCCATACCCCTGCAGTCGAGATGGAGTCGCGGAGGAAGAGAAGTGTTGGTATGGCGATGCGCCACTCGCCTTATCGTCCGCGACTCTAACGGGGCCGCACCGTTAATTGATGCGGTGGTGGTGGGGCTGCGGGGGGAGAGGAGTGTGGGTATTACGAGGCGCCGCTCTTCCTACCCTCCGCAGCCGAATCTTGGTTGGCGGCGGAGCCATAGACCAGATCCGCCGCTGGGGTCAGGAAGACTGGTGCTTCTGAGTGCTAGATTTTCCTGGCCCCATGGCCTTCGCTCATCGTATACGGAGGCGTCCGTTGCACATGTGAAATTGGAGGCCGAGGAGGAGGGCGCGCCATGTGTTCTGGTGCGCCTTACCTGAGAAGGAGATGGGGGAGGAGTAGTCCTCTCCCGAGGAGAGGCCGCCATGGGGTGGCCAGCACAGGTGGAGCCGCGGATGTGTGCGAAAGCGTTCCCGTGGCCCTGTCAATATGCGACGAAGGTGGAACACCATGGGGTTTTAGTCGGTGCGAGTCCGACATAACCCGTCCTTGCCCCACGAGGCGGGTATGCGTATTTCTCCATATAAAAAAAGGGTAGGACGATAACTAACCACAAACAATAAAGACTTATGCGTACTTCAACGTTATTATAAATATGTTTCGCTTTTTAGTATGGTTTAATTTAGTTCTGTACATTTTACAGCCGTTGTAGGATTTAGTTTAAAAATTATATTTTTTGAATATTGTGTCAACAACTACAAAAATCATCATCATAATTACAGCCCATTACAAATCCATTGCTGAATACGGGCCTTCTCAAAGGAACTTAGGTCCCCATCCAAATGCATTCATTGACATCTTACTCAGCTAATGAAATAATATTAACCAACCAATATTGAGCGGTAACCAGTATATCAATAATGTGATAGCAAAATATTAGCATATTAGAATTATAATATAATTACATCAAATATTACGAATACGTTAACAAATAGTCAAAGACATTTAAGTAGTTAATATACTTATATATTTAAATCTCTTTGCAAATAGTATTACATCGGTTCCACCACTATATGTGACTAATCGGTGACTTGAAGGTGACGTGACTGTTAAATGTACTCGAACCTTTACTCTTTTATATATCTTTTAGAAATAAAGCTCCTGGAGATTTTTATAGGCTGAGGGAGACGGATTGTAATACGTAACACAAGACAAAACCTTTCCCACTTAAAATTACGATGTGTGGTGTGCAGCCCCTTTTCCCATTCACCTACCGCACTAGTGTATAGATCGATTAATAAATTCATCGTTAATATGACCGATGGGCTCTTATGACGTCCAGGCTGTCAGCAACCAACTTAAATCAACCCCTTATAAGCAAGTTCATACGTAGTCTATTGCTGGACACAAACCTGTTAGATATTTGCCATAATTGCTTACCATGGCAGGTAGTAACAACCTCATGTAATATGTATGATCCCTGTACGTGCCAGACGTCTCGTACCTTTGAAGTAAGACTCCGTCTCTGATCACATCATCCTGGATATTTTTTATATGTATGTTACATTACACAACCTACTATAGTAAGCCAAAACTTCCAGGTATTCAACTTCGAAATTTGTTTGCGATTGAGAACCAAATTTAATTAATTTATTTGTCAAGTGATTGTTCTAGAAACGGCTGGGAACGTACAGCGGCTTGTGCAGATGCTTGCCGCCTGCTGGTTCGGGCGCGGTGTTTAGAGAGGGCCGCTCGCCGTGTACTGTCCGCCTCCGCCGCTCCACGTGCCGCGCGCTCTCTCCGACTTGCGCTAGACTACGCGTTTACTGATGCCTTGCACGATCATAAGTTAGTTTTAGAAATGTTATAAAATACAAATTAATAACGAATGCAAATACTTATTTTACTTTACTGAAATTACAACTTAACTGAATCGTCTGAAACTTTGAAGTGGTTTTTTTAATACGATTTGTTACAGTAGGCTTTTGAATTCTGAAATAAATTGAGTTCAGAGCAAGCTAGCTTTGGTAGGTGGCAGGACTCCTTTACTACCGACTTCAAGAAGGAGACGGTACTCATTTCGACTGTATGTGTTTTCTTCTTTTTTTTATGTGTGTTACCTCATAACTTTTTACTGGGTGAACCGATTTCGATGATTCTTTTTTTTATTTGAAAGCTGGTGCTTTACATATGGTCCCGTATAAATTTGATCAAGGTCTGACCAATAGTTTTTGAGTTATTCTTAATAATTTATATTGAAGTCGGTGGTACAAATTTTTTAATTTTAAATTATCTGTCTCTTTTTCTGGAGGTCTGTCTGTGAGGTACAAGCTTCTTACCTATTTCAGCAGCCGTCAAATAGCAGTACTTACCTCCCCAAAGATCTACTAAGTGTGCGTTGTTTGTGGATTAGCAGTGGTCCCAAGCAACCGCCGGTACGACATACTCCGCCAATCGTTGAGTCCGCATACTCCGAGAGGCGTCGAGGTCACCGGCTCTTAGGTAGATTCTTAGGCACTCAAAATCGTTCTCGGCTTTTCTGTGTCTAGTCGCGCAATTGAGTGCCATCTAGCACTTCCCCCAACCCTTTCTTAAGGAAAAATAGTTTTGTTAATTTTTTTATAGGTTTGATAATAATGTTATATTTACAAGCTGTGAGGTATTCCATCTCAGTCCTCAGGTGTGACAAATACATCTATAGCCATTCTTTGTTTGAAGTGGTCTGCAGTAGCCGCTTACTCAGGTGGACAGCTAGTTCGCTTGTCACTTCAGTTTTAAAGAAACTAACTACTGTAATAATAAGTCATCTCTAATCAAAGACCTCTGCCTGCTAACATTACACTAGAAAATAGTTTCGTAGTTGATTCTAATAGAAAAATATAAATATTTTTATTGGATGAAATGGATTATAGCGATACTTTCCATCATAGATTTTGAATGTATGTGCTTAGACCGGAGTTTACATTTGTACAAATATCCAAATTGGTGAGTTTCGGGACTGGATGTGTTGTAATTTTCCTGTATCTCCGTCATTGCATCCAAGCATACCACCTACCCTCCCATGTATATGAATATTGCAATTTATCTTACTAAAACTAGCGTTTGCATTAAAACTTGCGTTTGTTGAATATTCTGTACAGACTTTTATCTTCTTTGTTGCAGGTACCAAAAGGCGACAGAAACCTTAGTCCAGTTTAAGGAGGCTCTCTCGCTGTTGATTAATTGTATTCACCAGGTATGTAAGTACATTGTAATAACCTAAGGAGTTGATTTTCAACAATTTCCTTTTGGAAGGTTTGAAAAATTACAAATTCTTTTAAAATATGTGCAAGCATTTGTAATTTTGCAATAATGCTAGAAATATTCGTTTTGTAGCGTCGAAGTCGTGAACGGCATTCTTTAGTAGCTACAAACGTATGGATGTGCGATCATTGTTATTCTGGCGCTGCACAATGTTTTAGCCAACAAAATTTAAACTTTATGGTTTCTTTCTCTAAACTTAAAATCATACATCCTCCAAAACAATTTGATTAGTGATCTTACTGCTTTGGTGTAGTGTTGATGGTAGCACTCTGAAGAGTGATTTCCTACAAAAACATAGTTCAGGTCTCATGCGTAGAACGCGTATCCCATGCGCGAAAGTTCCAGCTCATTGCACGCGATTCATGTATAAGAAGCAATGTAAGTGACTCCACGAGGATTGAATTTATGAAATTTCTGTATCTCACAATCATAAACACGCAATTTGAATTGCACTTCTCTCTAAGTATGGTCATAAATCATGACGTATGGATTGGACCTAAGTTAGTAATCTACTACTGGCTATAATAAAATGAATGACAATTTTTAAATAACACATTAACACATTGACATTACATTATTTGACGTAACAATAGATACTGTCAAAACTTCCGTCATTTTAAAGCAGTTATTACTTATTTGCGTGAATAAAAATGAATAGAGCTTATAGTAAAGTAAAAAGAAGTCTCAATTTATTCCAACATATTCAAAAAAGAACGAAAGCACACGATATAAATGTCTTTATAAACGGTAAAGCTGTTACAGTGCCCAGTTATTTCACAGTGCTGCAAGCGTTGCAAAGGGAGAATGTTACGACACCGACATTTTGTTACCATGAGCGATTATCTATTGCGGGAAATTGTCGTATGTGTCTTGTTGAGATAGAAGGAAATTGGAAACCACAAATCGCTTGCGCTACTCCGGTATCCAAGGATATTAAAATCCGCACAAACTCTGAAATGGCGTTGATGGCACAAGAGAGTGTTTTAGAATTTCTCTTAGTCGATCATCCGTTAGATTGTCCGATTTGCGATCAAGGCGGTGAATGCGACTTACAGGACTTAACTATGAGATTCGGCAACGATAGAACCAGGTTCACAGATATACATTTTTTAGGAAAACGAGCTGTAGAGAACAAGAATCTTTCCCCTCTCATTCGAGCTGAGATGACCAGATGTATTCATTGTACTAGATGCATAAGATTTGCCTCGCAAGTCTGCGGTATGGAAGTTTTAGGAACGACCGGTAGGGGAGGTGAAATGCTTGTCGGCACTTACGTAGACAAAATGTTTTTCTCGGAGTTATCTGGAAATATTATAGATTTGTGTCCCGTTGGTGCATTAACTGCTATCCCATATATGTTCAAAGCAAGGCCATGGGAGGTCAAGAAGACTAACTCCATTGATGTCACAGATGCAACAGGAACTAACATTGTTCTTAATCATCGATTTGATAGGGTGTTAAGGGTGTTGCCTCGAGAAAATAATGAAGTAAATCAGGAGTGGCTATCAGACAAAGGTCGTTGGGCTATCGATTCTCTGGAAATGCAAAGACTGGTAACGCCTATGTGTAGAAAAGATGGGTGCTTATTTCCGTTAGAATGGGACACGGCATTAAAAATGGCCTCAAGATTAATTAAATGCACAACACCTAATAAAATCATGGCTATTGCTGGCTCGCATTGCAGTGTCGAAACTTTAGTTGTTGCGAAAGACTTTCTAAATATTCTTGGTTCAGAAAACACTTTTGTCGAACGATGTGTTTCGTACTCGACGTCAGGTAGCGACCTCAGAACGGCATATTCTCTGAATGTAAATATGAAGGATATTGCTACAGCTGATAAAATTTTACTAGTAGGAACAAATCCTCGTTTTGAGGCACCCATTCTTAACGCTTGGATAAGACAAGCGTACGTCTTTAATGAATGTGATATTTATGTAATAGGACCAGAGTGCGAATATAATTACCATGTGAATTACTTAGGCAAAGATATGAGTGCCTTGTCCAAGGCGCGTGAGGCTTTGAAAAATGCAAAGAAACCTCTCATATTTGTTGGTGTGTCTCAATTAGGTGCTGGGTATAGTGGTGGGATGATGAGCGCACTGACCCGTTTGGCAAGTAGTTTAAACTCAGCGCCAGATTGGGGAATATTAAACATAGTTACGTTAGAAGCGAGTTTTGCTGGCGCGTTGGAAGCTGGCTGGAAGACTGGAGCGCTTCCAGCTTTAACACAATATAATCCGACTTTAGTAATATCCTTAGGAGCCGACGACATTTTCTATGATTGGTGTCCACCACCTGAATGTACTGTTATCTATATAGGCTTTCAAGGTGACAGAGGATCAGAAAATTCATCCCTTATATTACCAGGCAGTGCTTATACTGAATCCGGGGGTATATTCTTGAATATGGAATGTCGCTCGCAACATGCGTTGCCTGCGGTAACCCCACCGGGCAAAGCTCGACATGATTGGAAAATTATACGAGCTCTAGCTGAATGTAGTGGTGTTTGTTTGTTTTATAACGATTTAAATTCTCTGTGCTGCAGGTTAGGTCAAGTCAGTCCAAATTTCACTCATTTAGATAAGTATCAGTCTAAATTATTTTCTGAATTAATTTCACCAATGATTGACTCTAGTGGAAGTACTAGTGGATCTTTAGATGTTAAGATGAAAACGATTAAAGATTACTTCTGTTCAGATGTTTTCACCTATAATTCAACAACCATGATAAAGGCTCAGAAAGCCGTTAACGATTTTACAAGCACTTCTAAGTACGTCGCCATTTGAATTATTTTCTTATAGTTAATGTTGGTAGATAATTTATATTACAATCAAATAAATACTTATTTTTTATACAACTTCGTGTGTATTTACTTATACGTTATCCTTCATTGTACATAACATTATATTACGCAATAACTATACTATATTGCATATTTAATCGTACTACATAATATTTGTGCTTGGCAGGATTAGCGATTGCAGCACCAGGTGTCTCAAAACTTTCATATTGCTTTATGTCACAGGTCTACGGATCATATAACTGGTGTAAAATACCCAATTGATAATACCATCATCTCTAGCCACAATATTTTTTTTTTGGAAGTAGAGTGACAAAGGAAATGATCTGATGATAGTATGGAGTGTAGAGTAGAAGGAGGACCATCTCTGTATATGAAAAGTGTCCCTAAAAACGCGTCCAATAAGGGTGGCGCTGCAGTAGCATAGGATAAATTAAAAAAAAGCGCCAAAATTTATTAGAATAAGATGGAGAAATAAACAAGGACCGACCAATCTGCTTGGTTTTGTACTACGTAAATAGTTGAGGATTTGTATACTGGCATTTTGAAATTAATGGCAGTCATGAAATTTTATAAATATTTTAATTCAGCTGACTTCACTCCGTCTACAACAGCTATATTCATATCGTAGTTTTTCAGACGACAGCGCTATTGTGGTAGGTTTTGGAACCTCTATTTTCAGTATATATTGGGACACTTTTTCAACTTTCGCACCTTATAAGATGGTTCTCCTTCTACTCTACACTCCTTAGATGATAGTTAATGTGGATCATAGACATACAATCAAATATATATAGACAATAGACACTAGAATCAAAGATAAATGTAGCATTTATTTTTGTCTTTGATTAAAAGTAAAAATGCAGATTCTTTTTCACCCCTAAATAATATTATGGAATGCCTTGTTACCATTAAAAAAGCATCTGATTCTCGCTAGCCACGATATAAAATACAGCAGCAATATGTTGCTATTTCACGCTGCTATTCTGCGTGGTCTTTTCTCGATCCAGCCGACCGCATTCGTGCTGTAGCGTGCAACGTGACTCCAAAACTTTACGTTTTACTTCATCGGAATAAATAATTTATTTACGAAAACCCAGGTACACACGAATATTCTCCAGCATAATCAAGTTAGCAGTGAAAAGTTAGTAGCATTGAGATTTGCATGGGAATTTGTAGTCAATTAGTTCCATCGGACAACCAGACGTATGGCCAGTCTCCACCCTTTCTTTGTTGATTTACCACGCATTTGAACCAAACTGTTTGCTACATCGTTCATCATGCGTACAGCAAAGGAGTGTAATAAGTTGTCAGCATCCGTGTTTCCATCCGATTACAATGTGGGTATCTTAAAGGCAAGTGAATAGGCTTTTGTTAAGCAAGTATGCTTCACCATCTTAGGCTACATCACCACTTACCATCAGGTAGGATTGTAGTTAAGCGCTGGCTTAGAACAATATAAAAAAGTTTGCTATCATTACATCAGTAAAGTTACAACAGTTGGCAACCGCAGTTATTTATTTATCAAGATGATATTGAGTAAAGAACTTTCTTACGCCGCGTTATTCCGCACTGTAATGCATACTCATACATTATATGAATGCTAGCATGTATTACTTTAATTTTAGTTTATTCTTTCGCCAGGTACTTTTGAATAACATGGACCATTTGGCGGCGGCTGAGAAAGACGTGCAAATAAAGCGGAAAAATCTCCGGATGGCAAGAGTTGATGAGATTGTAAAGAAAGGTTTAGCTGATTTAACTTTTGACTTAAAATTACTTAAGAGCTTGCACACAAAGAAATAAAAAATATTTTTTGGAAAAATAGACTTGTCACCATTAAGAGAGAGAGAGAGAGAGAGAGAGAGAGAGAGAGAGAGAGTTATTTTTCAAAAAGTAGCCTAATTTTATATTGAAGTTCAAATAAATAAATTATTATACACTCATATTACATTTTGTTGAAAATACGAGTAAATAAGGCTTCTTCTTTCATTTGAAATATCCGAAATTGAATATGATTTATGTTCAACAACTACTCTTACGCGTGCTCCTGTGTATGTGATTCAATTCACGTTTTCATTTCTCAAGTTTCTCAAGAGTCTCAACGCTATTTATGCTTAAGATAATAACTACATGACGCGAATTATGATTCCAAATTTACTTTTACACTTTTAACAGGCTTAGGATCGTCATAATAAATTAAATACTGTATTTTTGCTAATCAACGACGTCACCGACGACGGTCCTTATTAAAGCGTATTTAAATAATTTGAATAAACTATTTACAACTAAATTACGCAAGTAGTCGCAATATCTAATATTGGTACCCCAAAATGGAATCCGTTTCTGGATACGAATAACTAACACACCACATATTAAATAACCATTTATTCATAACGTAAATTCAAAGTAGCGGATCGGAGCGCGAATGAGCCTAATGGCGTTGAATGATAGTATCGACTGGCGAGGCCAGGAAAAACGAACTGGTTGCTTCCGCGCAGCCGGGGGTTCTCGAAGATTGCCAAACGGTCAAATAGGCCAGGCCGTTCATTATTGCATAGACGAGCACGTTTTCTTTAAATATTTTTTACACTTGTTCCCTGTTCTTGAGCACTTTTATCTTCCGTGAACGCAGCAATAATTTTACTGTGGCGGTCTTCATAACTTTGGACTTCATTGACGTAGACACGACTTTATATACAGAGATAACGGTGAAAGTTCCGGTGAGTTTGCAGATTCACTATTTAAGTTATCGCTCACTGCAATTGAATAGTTTAATTATCTGTAAATTTTTGTAAATTTTAGCGTGTATGCGTAGATATATGGATGTAAAGGAGGCGAGAGAGGTGTGTCAGGATCGCGCCAAATGGAAGTCCGTAGTCTCTGCCTACCTCTCTGGGTAACAGGCGTGAGTGTTTGTGTGTAAATTTTTCTTCGATTAGTAAGTTAATTACAACACGTACGCTAATTTCTCACCGCGTTTCATTGTTTTAAATGTAATATCGCACCATTCCATAGTTTCATAACATCCACGGTTCAAATATTTTCGTTACGTCATTGGTAGCGAAGCGTACGTAATGAGGTCACGGTCAACAGTAAATTGTCGGCCGGACGAGCGGACATGGGTACTTAATGGTGTAATGGTAGAAGACTGCGGGAAGACGCGCGTCAAGGTACTTTTCCGAGCAACCCTTACGTATGTGTGCGTGCGAGATAAATTCAGTCAAAATAACGCATTTTGAATTCAAAGGATAAAAATGACAGAAAGTTTGAGATTTTTTCAATTAATTTTTCGTCACCATTTGCCTATATTACTTATTCTAAACCTTCTCAGCTTATTGCAAAATATACTGCCTCGCTGGTTATTGTAAAACAACCTTGTATATATCAACCTGGCCTCTCCTCATCCTCACTGTCATCTGATGGGGTCGACCATGGTTTTCGTGGTCTCGTATATCCTAGTCTCTCCGATCTTAATCCAAAAAGCGTTAGGTACCTACGTAGTTCTGCGTGGTTGAGCGCTTTCAATACGATTCTGATAGTTTCAGTGGAATCAAAATCAATCAGAAGGGAATCCACAAACAAGTTAATATTGTAATTTTTTATAACAGACTACATTGTTTATGGAATATTTGAGAGAAGGCAGACATTTTGATTGATCAATAATCACAGAACACTAATACCCTTAGGCGTCAATAATGTTGAGTAGTTTAATTATGATATATGAGTAAAGTTAGCTGTTAATTTTGTAAATAAACACTACTGAAATTAGTAAAGTAAGTTAGGAAGTTGGTTTTGGACGTATACCTCTCCCATTATAAGGATAGAAGAAAATACATCATTTATTTAACTACGCGGATCTTAGCAAATATATTTTTAACATCTGTAATATAAAGGATTTCCGCAAATTAATACCTAATTCTATTAATTAACTTAATACGGAGAACTGAGGATGAAAATTCTGCTATTTTAATTCAGTATTCAATTCTATGGCAGTAAGGCTTATGCCCGTTCAAAAAGATATTTTTTTAGTATAGTTATGACAAAAAAACATAGTTTATCTCATCATGGAAAGTGGATATTGTCGTTCGTAGACACCTACATCTACCCTCGATAAGAAATCAAAGAGTAGATGCGTTGTCACCCCTGAGGACTAAGAAAAAATGCCTCGTTACTAGTAAATAGTCTCCAGTTTTTTTACACTTACCATACGAAACACAGCAGCGTTAAGCTGCTATTTTACGCTGGTATTCTGTGAGAGCGTGGTCTTACGAGTACCAAGGTTAAGTCGACCCATTCGTGCTAATATAGCTGCAGCGTGGCGCTATCACGTTTGTGCTGTGGCTATAATACAACTAGGAAGTGGTTTTACCAGGGAAAATTGTTAGTTCGTTTATAACAGTTCCATAATCCATTCTGAAATGAAAGGCCTTTGTCCAGCGATGGGGCAACTTTAACTTTACTTTTTTTATTGTATCTAACTATGACGATTACTGTACGTTAGCCTCAGTTTACGTCACTAGACGGCCATCAGAGTGTTGTCCGTCAATCAGCAGCTAGCAACACTATGTGCCGACGAGGATAGCACTCGTTTCCCAAAGTAACGGTTGATTCTATTAATTGTAACATATTATTTATTTAAGTAGATAATGGGTTCTAGGAAGACTATGTAATATTTTATTAGAATAAAAAACAAATTTATAAAACACAATCAAATTTTATTAAATATCAAATATTGTATTGTCTAACACGATTCCTTAGCTATCATGTTGCACGTCAACATCGTTATGATTATGATAATACGGTTACAAATACACATTAAGAAAGAGACAGTTCAAGTTTAAAACGACAGGAGCCGAAGGAAATATAGCTTAGTGTATTTCAAAGAAACTGTTACAGAAAAATACAGTACGCAAACTCGATAGTATTCAATTATATTGTCACGAAGGAACAAGGTTTAGATAAGAATAATATTATACCCGTAAATTAACCTTTAGAAATATCAACACATTCATAAGTAATGGGAAATGTAATCACTTATGAGGAACAAAATACATTTTTGGTTTATTATAAAAAATATTGTTTTTGTATTTTTTAAAGAAATTTCTAAAGGAAGTAGTTTCAAGAGAAGTCGACACGAAGTACACTCATATTATAATTAGATATGTTTTTCACAATACATTGCTTAAATGTGATACCTACATTTGTATGTCTCTACGCGATTACGATCCCAAAACTGTACGCTTGGTTAATAATAAGGGCTTATATCTAAAATATTAAAGTATATTTTTGTGCGCCAAAGCTCTACATGAGTCTTTGATGATTCAAGCATTGCCAGTTGCAATGTGTTTTTATTAAAAAAGCTATTTGTTGAGGTTGTAGAAATAACAAAAATACAGACTAAATCCTTTCACGACTTTATAATATCCATCAAGGTAGAAGTGTGCTACAGTCAACGACTTATATGATTGGAGTTTTTGCCCCGTTCTAGTTGCATATATTCATAATATATATACGCTATGTAAGCAGAAGCGTGTATATGTACAAATTATGAGTAGTCATCTGTGCATCACTAATCCATTATGTCCAGTGCATGGTGTAGAAAAAAAATTAAAATAAAGAAATTTAAGATTGATATAATTAATATTATAGATCTAATATCAGAGACTTTATCAGGCAGACCTTGTTGTTAGTTTAGGTGACTGGTAGCATGGAATTATCTGTATTTTTATTCAATCTAAATATTGTATTGATTTGAGATAATTATATTTAACACTGATATGTGGCATGATGTGTCACGTCGTATTGGTCGCTATTGAGTTTTGCTTACATCACAACAGTGGGCAGTTGATTATATGTAAGGAACATAACGTTTAATCTTATATTAGAATTATGTAAGTATATAATGTATGCAATATTTTACTAAAAGAAAGCAGAATTTGTGCGTGGCTATTTAAAAAGAAATGAACATAGTATCTTTTGTAGCTTGGAATGCATTTGATCCTGTAACGTTTAGTGCCGTACCATAAAGACGCATTTTTTTTCTTTTTTAATGGTCGATCAATATATTTTGTTGTGTATTGAATAACATGTTTGCACTTTTTTTTTACGCAGCCGATCCTGGAAATAATCCTAAGAATGTAATTTTAATTTCCCAGTAGGAAGTTATTGTAATGGGTCGAATTCTCCATGTTTCAAATACACACACACACACATATATATATTAGTAAGACAAAACTTCCAGGTATTCAACTTCGAAACTTGTTTACGATTGTAAATATATGTGGATGTGTATATACTTCGAGGACAAAGAACGATTTGACATTCGATGCACAATAATGTAATTAGTATCTGATTTAGCTTTTATTCAAATCGGTTCAGTTGTTTTTTTATGAATAAATTATCTGAAACAATTTCAAACTAAACGCATTTTAAAATTAATAATCGGTACTTATTTTTTTTAAATATATAATTATATTTATAATGGCATTTCTATTTTCCTGTTTCATATTCTAGCTTTCCTATTTTTATTGCTTCCTACTGGGAAGTTTGTAGTGTGGATTTTACGGGTCGCACCCATTTTAATCGATCAAAATGCACCATATTGGAACTACGTTTTACATCTCATCATATAAAAGACATATTAGGTCTAAAATGACTCTACCTTTCAGCCGTAGGCTCGAGGCATTATCGATTTCCTAAACTTATTTATTTCATTCGACAACCTAGCTTAGTCAATGAAATACTTTCCATCCAAAAGCGTGACCAAAAAATTTGCGGCCAAACGCAGGAGTAAAAACATGGAAGCACTCCTGCGGACAGACTGATTGCTGGCTAAAATCTGATATTTTTTAGATAAGTACATATTACTCTATTGAATATCGATAAAATTGTCAAATCATATGATATTAGTGTATTTTATATATGTAGCTTTTTTATCCTATTTTTATTATATCAAGGGGCTATTTTCAAAATTTAAAACTTAAAATGAATTTACAACATATTATGACCAATAATCTACATATTTCCATCAAAGTTTATGTTAAAGAAAGGCTGTATGATCCGTGGCCTTCGCCTGTCTCATGGTGATTGTCGGCAACAAAACTTTATGGTACCATAAAACAAATTAACTATGAAACATCCAAAAAAATACCTAAAAATTTAATACTGGACATTCTATACGTTACTTAAAATCAAAAATTAAATATAACAATAACTTAATTTAGTACAGTCGATGTTAAACATCGATTAATCTTTGGTAATAGCATCAAATCAACAATCAACAGCCAGGCTCAATATTTCTTGTCGAATTGTTAGGATAATGATTATTCATTAATTTATTTGTAACTTGTAAGGGAAGTATAACTAAAGCTTTACAATATCTAAAGTCTACTTGCTGTAGTAATAATATGTGGTCAAAACAAATCTTATGGATAGGTACCCAAATTTTCTTCTGTAAGGTTTACGTAATAAATTATAATAAAAAACTCATATGAAAATGCATAAAAAATAGTATTATTTCCGTAGATATTAAATTAGTTAATAGGAAAATAGACCGGGCATTGAGCCACCATATTTCTCCAAACAGCAAAACTGAGTTCTCAGTATGTTAAATAAAACCTTATATTCAGCCAATACATACCTAAATAATAGGTTATTGTAACTGCTTAAAAGTATTTTTATGATTGTTTCTCTCACAACGTAAATATCAAAGTGAGACACTTTATTGACAAACAAAATGCAGTGTTAGAGTCTATAACTGAGACAAGAAAGAAAGATAGACGTAGCGCTGCGTGCATTTTAAAGTGACGTAAAAACTATGCTTAACTTCTTGACCTGACTCAGGCACTTATCTTTCTTCTTTCTGCTTAAATAACCCTTAAAAGTTCACTGCTGGACGCAACATATGCATCTAAAACCATGTTGTTGGTTGCGAATGATTTTAGATACATAATATTATGTATACATGAGTGCGTGTTTTTAGAATAAATTGTGCATGGCTTGGTTTTTGCGTAACTTGAAACATTTGTGCGTAGCGCTCCATCTTTTTTTTGGTGGTCTGAGGTACACAATTTAATGTCTTTGACTGACACCAAGCCTGGCTTTATAAATGTAACATAATAGGGTGAACACAGTCAATAATTCAACAAATGTAACACAACAAAAGACAGACGTCTACAGTAGTAGGTCTTGAAGGTCTTGAAACCAGCGATGGCGCGAATCGAGCAAAAGTTGCCACAAAACATGTTACCCTTTACACTTTTGTGATGGTTTTCATTTTCCTGCTTCTCAAACATCTGTTATGAAAGAACGAAAACATAGATTAAAAATTGTATTTTCCTTTTTGCTGCTAAAGAAATAGATTACACAACTAGTATATATATAGTTTGAAAATAAAATAATCATTGTTATCACATTGGCTTTGAGTGTTTATAGAAGACCTGACATTTATATTTACATGTATATATATATATGTGTGTGTGTGTGTGTGTGTGTGTGTGTGTGTGTGTGTGTGTGTGTGTGTGTGTACAGATAATGTAAGCCCCCTCATACTCACTATCCCCCTAAACAGTTCAACTCTGGTCATGTGACTCTCCCATGGTAGAAAGGATCGCCACGCTTGGCAGGTGGACTTGTGATCGTGGTTACGGACGTCTCGCATTCTTGGTGCTGCTTCCCGTTGCCGGTCTAGGAATTTCCGGTATGGATGCGAGAGGGTTATGCCACTACTGGTCTTACGACATGCACGCGACGAGAGAGGGTGTTAATAACGTTTCTTATGAAGCCATGATACGGCGAATAGTGTATGCACATTACATCATAGCTAGTAATAGTATTAGATTTAAGAGTCTAATATGAGATGAATATGAAATGTTTGGGCACTTTTGTCTTTTTTTAGGTAAAGTTTATGTAAATTTTTTCTTAACGACTGTTTGTATCATAATAAAGAGAAAAAAAAATTATATATTCATTCGAATTCTGCACATTGAATAAACAAACTTTTAGGATTCATGGTCACAGGGGGCTGCTTGATCGTTCTGATTTCATTTCAGATTAAGGTAAAATTTAATGTGATAAAATCCGAAAAATTAGACCTGATACTATATGACATGGACGTTTATTATTTTCAACTATCACACTTCTCTTTTTCTTTCACAATCTCTTTTACTATCTATTGCTGTGTAAGTTAGGTCTATTCAAGAATACGCTACTGCAGCCTACGAAAGTTTACCTTATGAGTCCGCGGTATATCATAAAAACGCCATACACGCTCAGCACGATTGTCGCAGTCCATACAACAGCCAAAACTGAACTGCTTCCCTCTAGAAAGAAATAAAGGTGTTAGTCATTGGACCAAGTGTGTATCGTATGAAACTATCTCAATGACTCAGTGTAACTTGGATGTCAGAGTTACAAGAAAAATCTAGTATATTTTTCATTCTGTGACGGCTACGCTGAACTGTGTATAAAATCTATGGCAGCTTGGGACAGTGATAAAGTAGTGATAAAGTAGTAAATATATAAAAATCTTAAACAGGAAATGGGCTGCAGCTTCTTTCTAATAACAAATCAAAATAAATAAAAAATGCGACATCTACATCTATCCTCAATTAAGAATCAAAATGCAGATTCGTTGTCATCTCTAAGGACTACGATAGAAAAGCCTCGTTGCCAGTAAAAATGGTTTCCAGTTCTCTATATTTACCATAAGAAACATCATTATTCTGCTGTTTGACGCTGGTATTATTCGGCGAGAGCGTGATTCTACCCCGGTCGAGCCGAACCATTCGTGTTATAATCATAATATAGTTGCAGCATGGCTCTGCCACTTTATAAAATGTTAAATTGTGCCATATAAAATAAAGCAAAACTAATGTTACTATTTTTGATGTTCTCGTTGGTAAATTTAGAAAATTATATAGTTTTGCGAACCTGATTAAAAATTTCAAGAGTTAAACTTCGAGTAGATAGCTGCAAAACTATTTAATTTTTAACGGATATCAAATGCTTTGTATATATCTTAATCTACATCTTATTCAGTAGTATTGACATCTTTGAAGCAGGTACGAAACTCAATATGATAGGTTTCGTACCGATATACGATGTACATATAGACGTACGTATAGATCAAATTACCAAGTATTGGCAACGCTAAGCTGGCCACAAAATCTCTGGCAGCTCGGGACAGTGATAAAGTAGTAAAAAGTTAGTTTATAACGAATGGAAAACAACCACAAATACAGTTTCTATGTATTACCCATATATCCGTCATGATAGTTGTCACGTTCGAGCCAGGCACGGCGCGGCTTTTCATCGCGCTCCACCGCCAACAGGTCTGGGATTTCATCCGGTGATCCAGTACAATTAGCCCACTCGATCGTCACGTATCTGTAGATATTAATTTTATATTCCTTCATTCAATTTTCACACGATTCTTCGGCATCTTTTTTGATTTCTTCGCCAGATACAAAATATTTCATCAATATATTACGATGTGTTCAAAAAACGGACAGGTATGTAACAAAGTTGGTTTTTACTTTTTATCAAAAGTAAAAACTTTTAGTAAAACTACTAAACTAAATAAACCTTTTTACATTTTATTAAATACTAGCTGTTCCCCGCGACTTCGCTCGCGTATTAGGGTTTTTATGTTTTTGCGCGGAACCCTAATTCGTTTTCTAAAATAAAAGTAGCCTAAGTTACTCCTTACGAAATCAGCTATTTGCCAGTGAAAGTCCCGTCAAAATCGGTTTAGCCGTTTCGGAGATTAGCCGGAACAAACAGACAGACAGACAGACAGACAGACAAAAATTTTAAAAATTGTATTTTAGTTATAAGTACCGTATTTACTTTCATATGCATTTAGTAAAAAACTGTAATTTTGCCATTACAAACAGACACTTCAATTTTATTTATTTGTATAGATTGTTTGTATTAAATATTGAATCAAAATATTTTGGCTTTGAAGTGTCAACAGTGTTGCTACTATTTTTAAAGCTTAAATAAAATATTACTCAGGCAATTTACGGGGGAGGTCTATGTTCAGCAGTAGATTTGTTTGATGGGTTGTAGTGATAGTGATAGCGTGATTGCCAGCGAGTGCATAGCCAGCTGTATAGCGGTTCACTGCAACTGAGTTTTTTGATTGCTTCTTTGGTCTAGTGGTCGTAAACGGTTGCTGATCGTGAGATCCTGGCTTCGAATCTCGGATCAGACCAAAATTACATAGGATTTTTCTTCTCCTTCTCAGTAGCAGCCCGGAGTCAGGAAATTGGCGGTGTTTCACCCACGTGCTTCGGAAAGCACGTAAAGCTGTAGGTTCTGCACCGGATCTCCTTCCGGTCGTGTTGGATTACCCATTTACATACATATATTACACATGTCGGTCGGTCTAACCCGCGACTCTAAAGCGCCGCAACTATTGCCGTCCTATGAGAGTGAGGGAATAGAGAGTGCATACATTCGTGCACTATAATTCTGTGCTGCGCAGATAACTAGTCTTTGTTGAGACTAGCCGCTGTGACCATAATTCGGTGTGGAGGTCCACAGTTACCTGGAGGAGGTCCGGCAGGGCCTGGTGGGCGGCACGAGCAGCTGGCGCGTGCGCGAGCGCGCCCCGCCGCGGCACGCGCCCCACGCGCCCCACGGGCCCGGCGCGCCCAGCTCCGACTCCTTGCACCCGCACTCCACCTCGCACGTCTCGTCCTCCTGAACACAGTGCGATTAGAACATTCACCCATACAGCATGTAATGTAATAAGCAACCAGGTAGAAACAACAGCGACGGGTGATTCTTTTTGGAACGTATAGTTGTACATATGGATATTTTATTACAGTGAAAATTTTTTTGGTCGTAATTCAAAGAATTTTAGTGTTTACCATAGGTAACTAAGTTTATTAAGTTACCTATGGTGAACACTCAAATAAGATTGAATTTATTCAATCTTGTAAAAAAATGTTCTTTAAATCTGAACTAACTGACAAGGTTCAAGCGTTGTTGAGAAATTGGTGAACATACATAAAAAAAAGATTCTGAAGAATTGAGAACCTCCTCCTTTTTTGAAGTCGTTTGAAAATGGTTCTAAAATGGTCATTTACATACACCGAAGTCAAATAGTCGTGGCTATCGCGAAGAACGGCCATAAGTTTTACCAGCAGAAATATCAAGTTGTGTTTTCAAGGTTTGTGCGAACTACAACAAAAAGCAGTGTAAAATAAATATTTAATATCATCGGTCAGGCAAAATATACTTTTATCAATAAATAAACTTGCTTACATTTTAAAAATAATTTTGTCAAAGTCTGGCAAAGAACAAGCGATATGCGTCTTTAGACAGCCCACACCAATCACAGCGATTACACCGTAGTTCAAGTAGTTCTAATAGATGGCGTTAGTTTTTCAAATACGGAAAAGGCGCCAGACAAATGTTCGTACGACCGTTACTTTACTTACTTTATAAATCAATGGATGATATGAATATATTTTCCACTTGCCCTATGCTAAACTGCGGCGGTGGTAGAGCCGCGCAAGTTCCGCCGCTATGGCCAGTGCTAGTGCTCATTTTTCCTGGCCATATGGCCTACGCGAATATATATATTTTTATCATCGACTCATTTCTTTCGCAGATAAGACCTCGCTATTTTCCACTTGCTCTATGCTAGACCGCGGCGGGGGTAGAGTCGCGGAAGTTCCACCGCTATGGCCAGTGCTAGCGCTCATTTTTCCTGGCCACGTGGCCTACGCGTAAATTTTTTTTATCATCGACTCATTTCTTTAGCAGGTAAGAACTCGCTATTTTCCACTTGCCCTATGCTAGATGGTGGCGGTGGTAAAGTCGCGGAAGTTCCGCCGCTATGGCCAATGCTAGTGCTCATTTTTCCTGGCCACGTGGCCTACGTGAATATATATTTTTTTATCATTGACTCATTTCTTTCGCAGTCAAGACCTCGCTTTCATACAATGTTAGTGTAAAATACTAACTCAATGCTGCAGTGTTTCGTATAGAGAACTAAAAATACTTTTTAATGGAAGCGATGCATTCCATGTTAGTCTTTTTTTATAGAAGAGGGGGCAAACAAGCATGCGGCTCACTTGATGGTAAGTGACTACCGTCGCCCATGAACATCCGCAACACCAGGGGAATTGCAGATGCGTTGCCGGCCTTTTAGAAAGGTGTAAGCTCTTTTCTTGAAGGTAAGTCATGTCGGTCCGGAAAAATCGCCAGTGGTAAACAATTCCATAGAGAAGTTGTACGAGGAAGAAAATTCCTAGTAAAACGCACAGTCGTGGACTGCCAAGCTTTCGTGCTCAGCAGAGCGAGACAGTATTTCATACCGGCACATCGCCTGCAACTTTACAAAGCGCAAGTTCGGCCCCACATGGAATACTATTCTCATCTCTGGGCCGGGGCACCCCAGTGCCAGCTCCTTCCACTTGACCGCATTCAGCACAGAGCGGTTCAAATCGTCGACGACCGAGTTCTTTCTGATCGGCTCGATACACTGGCACTGCGTAGAGATGTTGCATCTATTTGCGTATTTTATCGCATCTATCACGGGGAGTGCTCTGAGGAATTGTTCGGACTAATTCCAGTCGCTCAATTTCACCATCGCACATCGCGACAAAACTCGCGTTACCATCTATACCATTTGGATGATTGGCGGTCCACCACTGTGCGATTTAGAAGAAGTTTATACGTGGTAGAGTCATGCTGCAGCTATATTAGTAGTATAGTTGTAGCACGAATGGGTCGGCTCGACCGGGGAAGGACCACGCTCCACAGAATCAAATAGTCAAATAGCAGCTTCATGCTGCTGTGTTACGTATGGTGAGTGTAGAGAACCGGAGACCCTTTTTACTGGAAAAGAGGCATTCTATCTTAGTCCTCACGGGTGACAACGCATCTGCATTTTGATTCGCAAACGAGGATAAATGTAGATGTCTATGGGCCACAGCAACCACTTACCATCAGGTGGACTGTGTGCTCGTTTGTTACCCTATTCTAAAAAAAAAGCATCTGGTGAGGATGTTATCGTAAATTTTGACGCTATGTGCGTTCGTGAAATTTGGCGGCTGGAATAATCCGAACAATTCCTCAGGGCACTCCCCGTGGTAGATTCGATAGAAAATGCAAAGGAATGCAACATTCCTACGCAGCGCCAGTGTATCGAGCCGATCAGAAAGAACTCGATCATCGACGATTCGAACCGCTCTGCCGTAGTCTTCAGGGGTGACAACGCATCTGCATTTTGATACGTAACGAACGATATATGTAGATGTCTAAGGGCCACAGCATACACCAGATGGACTGTGTGCTCGCTTGTCACCCATATCCTATAAAATAAGATAGGAACATTACTAGGTAAACTTTTTATAAACACTTTTTGTACTTTGTTCCTTACTTGATAATGTAGCGGTGGGGCCGCAATGCGACCAGGCAAGGCTGAAGCGCAACGCCAAGGTTCCAAGTAAATGTCAGCTGCGTCTCCTGATCCGCTCAACTCACAGCGCGCGTGGGATACCTTAACGCCCCAGCCACAAGCGTTGTCCGCTTCGTCGCCGGTAGAAGTCTGAAATTATTAGAATTCCTTACTGTTCGTACGGTAAATAATCTTCGTGTACGTTTAATATTATTCTCAGACATGGTAGTTTATACAATTTTTTTTAATATAACTATTTTGGAATAATAATTCCCTTTCTGTACAGTCGCGTCTGTTGGTCTTTGGTCTAGTGTCATCGTAATACAGCGTCTCTGCTAATCATGTGGTCTCGTGTTGGACTAAAAACAGTTATTAGATTTTTCTTTCACGAAATTTTCAGTAGCAATCTGGAATTAGGAAGTCCGCGGTGTTTCACGCTCGTGACAGTCCCATCAGACTATGAAAGTGAGGGAATAGAGTATGCTTGTGCATACACTCCAATTATATCTAGCTATTAAATATAGTCTCCGATGAGACTGGTCTTTTATTATTATTTTAATTCTGTAAAATTAATAGCCTATTATTGAATATTGATACCTGAACATGGCAGCCAAGTGAAGGTCTGGCGACGAGTCGTAAGCAAGGCTCGCGTGGACAGGGGGCACGCTGCTCAGTTGGAGGGCACGCCCGCCCCGGCCATACTGCTGCCGTGAGGCGTTGTCTGCGGAAATAACTTTTTGGTAGTGGACTATAACATCTTCACCTCTATACATAATTATAAATAAAATTGAAGTGTCTGTCTGTAATATCGAGATTACATGGCATTAGGGCATAAATAAACGTTTTTAACCATGTTAGAGCCATGCCGCATCTATATTAATAGTATAGTTGTATCACGAATGGATCGGCTCGACCAGGAAAGGACCACGCTCTCACAGAATACAGAGGCAGAGGCATTCTATCTAGTCATCACGGCTGACAACGCATCTGCATTTTAATTCGCAAACAAAGATAGATGTAGATGCCTATGGGCCGCAGCAATCACTTACCATCTGATGGACTGTGAGCTCGTTTATCACCCTTATTCTATAAAAAAAAAACTATATATTTTTTTTAAATTTTCTCCTCTGTCTGTCTGCCTATCCGAGGTAATCTTCGGAATGACTGAACCGATTGTAATGAAACTTAACGAATAGATAGAGAACATTGACAGGAGTGATCTGGGCTTTATTTTACCTAAATCGGCGTCGAATTTTTCTATTAAGATTCACCACACGTCCACGCTAAGTTTATGTGGCAACCATTTCGAACAACGCTTACGAAAAGAAAGTTGGTTGGCATTACTACTAATGTAATAACCAGTGATCGCCCAAGCTCTATATTGTAGCTGTGTAATTCCTCGATCTTCCTTAATAAGTTTTTCGACAATACTCGAACATTTTCTCGAGTGAATACGGTTGGCGTCTGAAATATCTTCCCCGTCCTCTCTGAATTTAGTAAACCTATAAAAACTGTTGCTCGTGAACTGTTTGTTGTCAGAAACAGAAACAGAAACTTTATTACTCAATATAGATTATAAATAATACTAATTGAAAGTCACTCTTTTGTTTAATTACTACTGGTTCGAAAAAAATCTCTGTCCTGCGAGTAACTAGCAAGAAACCCAGCGGGACTTTTTTTCTAAAAATAACAGCTCACAATCATGTATGTTACACAATTAACCACACAAAACAGATTAGAAATAGCTTGGTAGTGATAATTGTCTTAATATTATAATAACCCTTTTTATACAAACTTTGTTTAATAAAGTTTTTGAATTTTGAGCAGGTGAAATTTCGTATGTTTTCTGGGATTTTCTTGTAAAAGCGTATACATCGCCTCAAGAATGAATTACTGACTCGGTGGAGTCGAATAACTGGTACTACTAGCTTGTGTCTGTTCCTAGTATTTACACTTATTTTTGTATAACTACCTTTATTTTTGTGTACGTACATTACATTTTAATAAATGTACTGAGAGGCCAAAGTTAATATATTAATTTCCTTAAATTTTAGTCTCACCAAAAGCAGTATCCAAAAGTTAATGAAACTCTTGGTGAACTCTTTTTTTTATTTTCACATTTATTAGTGAGTTCAGCCTTTACCACGATTTGTAGCTTGTTTTGACAATGGCTTTTAATAAAAGCGGCGTAAAAAATCAATTTGGTTTCGTGGATTTTTTGGATTAGACTAATAAAATGCCTCATACAAATTCATTATCTCGGAGTGACACTTGTTGCGCCACCTACTGGAAAGCGAGGACATCTGCCGAGCTAGCTGGTATCTAATGAAATCCCACAACAGTAGAACTATCTCAAATTTTGGCCAAAATACATTACAAGAATACATTTCCAGATATAACAATAGACTGATGAAGCTGCAGCTGCGGTGCGAGAGTTCTGTTTCTACTATAGCCTATCTGCCTGCAAACTTTTTAAATAAGCAACGATAAAAAAAAACTTTTAAGGGCGGCAGCGTCGAAGGTGCACGATAACTGGTACTGCGATCGTCGATCTGAAACTGAACCTTATTCTGAAGATGCCCATATCCAGTTGCAGGCTTTTGATGAAGAAGAAGATAATGAAACTAAATGTGTGGATATTGTTATAAAGTTTTT
Source organism: Parnassius mnemosyne (assembly GCA_963668995.1). NCBI lineage: Eukaryota > Metazoa > Arthropoda > Insecta > Lepidoptera > Papilionidae > Parnassius > Parnassius mnemosyne. The sequence continues at coordinate 12,794,798 of CAVLGL010000093.1, forward strand.
CATTATTATGATATCACAATAATACCTTGTACGGCGCATGTGCCGCGCCACTGTAGCGTCTCCACATGTGCAAGCGGAGGTGTCCCACGCGCCCCACTCGCTGAGCTCACAGTCCACTCCGCACGGAACGTAGCACCACGACTCGCGGGCTTCTGTTGCTGTGACGTTCTGTTCACATAATGTAAATACATTTCGTTTTAAAATATATTTACTGCGCAGGATGCACGTGCTAAACAGAAGCGAGGCTCAGACGACCGAGAATTAGCGATATATTATTTCTAAAGTAACCAGATAGTCTGCTCATGTATTTCTAGGGCCCAAAATCTGCACGGTTTCGGTGAGTCAAATTATTTTAAAATCAAATCATTTAAAGTAATCTAAAGTATATTGGAGTAGAGCCTTCTGCAACTTTTAGTTAAAATAATTTAACAATAATAAATGAAAAGCGGGCAAAGCCACGGGTGAAAGCTAGTTCTTCCTAAATACTGAATTAAAATTCTGTTTAAATCACATATAGGAGTAAAAAAGCAATACCAGAGATCTATTACATCAAAATGCCTATAAGACAGATTGTCGACTAACTCAATTCACTATACTTCCACCGTATTAACACTTAGTAATATTCTTGTCCAATACAAAAAAACCTAATGAATTTTAGTTACTATAATTAAATCTAGATGGCAATTTTGACAAAAAATTAATTAGTCTGGTATCACAATGACTTCAAAAAGTTTTATTCACTCCGCAACCCTGACATCCGTCCACTGTGATTTACGTCAAATGTCAAACATCAATCTTCATCTTGAAAAATATAAGGCAATATATAAAAACAGTTTTTTGTATAACCATTAGTATGGATTTCATTAAATGTGAAAACATAAGTCCGAACTATCAAACTATATCTTTGATTTGAGTTCGAAGTTCTTCATTTTCTACTGGTATCGTGATGTTAATAAATTGTTGAAGGGCACCAGATTGGATTATGATGTAGAGGACGCAATACAAAAATAATGTTATGAATATTTTAAGAAAAAGAGAAAATAAAAATTAATCATATTATTTGTTTATTTTTTTTTTGTGTTCCCTCAAATATATTTTCTGTAAGTACATATATTTCCAGTTGTATCTCTATGATATTTTCTAATATATTTCTAGTACCTACGTAATCAGTACACAAAATAATGTATAATGCGGCCAAACTAAGAATTAGACTGAATTTCCGCCATATTGTGACGTGTAAATCATCATCATCATCATCATTACAGCCCTTCACAAGTCCACTGCTGAACATAGGCCTCCCCCAAAGAATGCCACAAAGCACGGTCCTGAGCCACCTGCATCCATCGACTTCCTGCATGTCTTACCAGGTCGTCACTCCATCTCGTGGGGGGACGCCCTACACTTCGCCTACCGGTACGAGGCTGCCACTCGAGAACCTTTCTTCCCCATCGGTTGTCGGTTCTTCGAGCTATATGGCCGGCCCACTGCCACTTCAGCTTACTAATCCGTTGGGCTATGTCGGTTACTCTGGTTCTACTGCGGATATCCTCATTCCTAAGTTTATCACACAGAGAAACTCCGAGCATAGCCCTCTCCATAGCTCGCTGAGCGACCTTGAGCTTTCTCATCCGGCCAGCAGTGAAGGACCACGTCTCAGTTCCGTAAGTCATCACTGGCAACACGCACTGGTTGTACAATTTCGTTTTAAGGTTTTGAGGTATGTCTGACAAGAAGATGTGTCGTAGCTTCCCGAACGCTGCCCAGCCGAGTTGAATCCGTCGATTGACCTCTCGGTCGAAGTTGGACTTACCTAGTCGGACTATTTGTCCCAGGTAAACATACTCGTCAACAACTTCGAGCTTAGTGTTCCCAACAACTACCGGCATAGGTGTGACATGGACATTAAACATGATCTTTGTTTTGTCCATGTTCATCTTAAGACCTATCCGTTGGGAAACACTATTGGGGTCATTGAGCATAGTGCTTAGGTCCTCCAGCGATTCTGCCATAAGGACTATATCGTCGGCAAATCGAAGGTGAGTGATGTACTCGCCATTGATGTTGATACCGTATCCTTTCCAGTCCAGAAGCTTGAAAACGTCTTCCAATGCAGCGGTGAAGAGTTTCGGGGATATGACGTCACCCTGTCTTACACCTCTCTGCAATTGGATAGGTTTCGTACTCTGGTTCTGTACTCGGATAACTCTGGTTCTGTACTCGGACGTGTAAATGGGAAATATTAATTTAAAATAACAAATCGTATTTTTCCCGCTAGCACGTCACAATATGGCGGAAATTCAGTTCTCTTAGTTCGGTCGCAATAAATAAACCTATATATAGGTTCTCATTATACGTATGTAACGCAAAATTTTTAGTTCCTGCAATTAGATTTAGAAGCAGATAGCGCCTCTCTGAAATATGAGCTGTTTTCTCTATGTCTGTAATATATAATGTACACTGCTATATTTCTACACTATTAAATTGAACACTGCACTTTTACCTTCATTTTGACTCATTTATTCGAAATCATCCAACACCTATAAAGCTTAGTGAATAGAACAATTACAGCGTAATACAATTATATTGTGGTGCCATCTATTGATGCTGTGAGCATATTAAACATTGATAACTTATATGAAACCTTTATGCTTATCTCTACATTTTTTCTAAAGACATGATAATGAGATGTCACAAATTGACGTAATTTTTAACACAGATGATTTTTGTTTCTGAGCACACAGTACCACAGAACACTAATACCCTTAGGCACAGTACTAAATGCTGTTTAATGACCTATTATGCCATGTCATTTATAAACTATATAAACTAATTAGACTTTTGCATTATAAAAAATAAATAATTACTCTGATATTCCTTGAAATTAATTTCAACAGACGATGAAATAATTTGGTACTTACAGGACAGAATGAGTCGTTCACGAACACTCCATCACTCCGTAAGCACCGAACAGCCCTCCTCTTTGTCCCTTCACCACACGGAGACCCTCCTAAAAGATAAAAGACACTTGTTCATTCTGAAAATGTATTTTGAGAAAAACGTAATTCAACTGTTATATTATGTCAATGTTGTTTAATAATAGCATATAAATGAAAATTATTGTTTAAAAGTAATTTGTGTTTTTACCCGACTGCCCCAGAAGGGGGTAATGTTTTACCAGTTTGTATGAATGTATGTCTAAACGGCTTGATATATTTTACGAGGGCGGCACTGAAAATTTCGGGAATCAAGGAAGTGACACAACATTACTATTTAAAAATGTATTTATTGCTTTTCGAAGTATTCTCCGCGAAATTTGACACATTTTTCCATACGATGGAACCAATCATTGAAGCAACCATTCCATTCGGAAGTTGAGGTCTCCAAAATGGCCGTTTTGTAGGCGTCCACAGCTTCTTCAGGTGATGAAAATCTCTGTCCACGAAATTTATTCTTTATTTTAGGGAAAGTATAGAAATCATTAGGGCTTAGGTCGGGGCTGTACGGCGGATGGTCTAATAATTCTGTTTTCTTGCTCTAAAAACTCTTTTGTTCTGTGTGCGGTGTGAGAACTCGCATTGTCGTGATGGAGAATGATGCGGCGGTTGCAGTTCTCTTTACGGAGTTCAGAAACGACCTGTGGCAAACAAATGCTAGCACACCATTCTGCATTAACCGTTCTTTGTCCCTCAAGAGGAATAGTCGTAACATGGCCGGTTTTGGAGACAAACGTGGCCACCATTTTTTTTGCAATACTCCGTGAACGAACAATTTTTGTTGGCTTTAACTCATTTTCGAACACCCAAACTCGTGACTGGTTTTTTGTTTCGGGTTCGTACGCGTATATCCAGGATTCCTCACCTGATACGATGTTGTATACAGCATTTGAGGATCCTGCGTGGAATCTTTCGAGAGTTCTGACGCACCAAGTAACGCGAGCCGCATTTTGCTCTTCACAGAGCGAATGCGGTATCCATCGGGAAAACAACTTTTTTACACCTAATTGTTCATGCAAGATTATTTGTATTTGACTCATGCCAATGTCTAAAGTTGCTTGAATTTCGCAGTATATCACATACCGATCTTCCTCAATCAGCTTACGCACAGCATCAACGTTTTCTTGGGTGACTGCAGTTTTTGGACGACCTTGACGGGGATCATCACTGAGCTTGACATTTCTACGTTGAAATTCAGCAAACCAGCGATAAATTGTGGTTTTGGATGGGGCTTCATCACCAAATGCAGAAATCATCCGGTCAACACACTGTTTTTGTGTTAAACCACTTCGAAAGCCATAATAAATCATCGCTCTTGAATTTTCTCGAGTCAATTCCATTTTCTTAACGACTAAACAAGTTTGACAAAACCTTGTGACAAGATCGAGAATCTTTTTTTAAATAAATAAATGGTATTCAATTTTAAAAAACCAAGGACTTTTCAATTAAAAAGCTTTTAATATGACAGGAACAGTGGAAATATTCCATTCCCGATACTTTTAGTGCAGCCTATGTAGGGTGGGAGTGACATAGGTTATATAATACGAGTATTTATATATTGCATCTGCAAATACAAAAAAAAGCAGTGGGAGTTTTTTTTACGCAGTTGGGTTTTTTAAGATTACTGTTACAACCATTTTGCTTGTTGATAAGAAATAATAATTGTTTCAAAATATATTTTGTATTTTATGAATGTTTACCTAGAGGCTGGCAGTCGTCCCAAGGCGCAACATGCCAGGAGTATGTATGTGGCGCGCAGGGCTCCGCTCCAACTAAGTGTGGGCACGGAGCGCCGCCATCCTCAGCAGGCCTCAGTACCACGCGAGTCCGGTCGCGACGACCTCCCCACTTTGTCTAAAATATACGTTTCAGTCTGGTTGTATTAGAGATATTGTTACATACGATGGCACTGGTGCCGGCGGGGATCGAACCAGAGTTCATGTGAAAGCCCTGAGCTACCATAGTTCTTAATGTGAATTTATATGCATATTAATAGTGTGGTATCATGATAATGGACTTTTAATTAATGAAGAAAATGTTTCGTATGGTGAATGTAGAGAACCGGAGACCCATGTCACTGGAAAAGAGGCATTCCATCTTAATCCTCACGGGTGACAACGCATCTGCATTTTGATTCGTAATCGAGGATAAATGTAGATGTCTATGGGTCACAGCAACCACTTACCATCAGGTGGACTGTGTGCTCGTTTGTCACCCTTAACCTATAAAAAAAAAACATTAAAGTTAACGGGTAAGATTTATGACAAGTTTGTCTTTGGCTTGCGCCTATTCCCAACATCGTTTTGTACCACAAATTTTTTGTAACGCAGACGTATTACTGCTACAATATAAAGGCAAGTAAAAATATATTTTTTTTATCGCCGATGAAAAATTAAAGTATATTAAGTAGAGATTATTTATAATAAAATAATTATTATAACTCTTCTCCGACCTCCTACCACGGCTTACGTGAGCTTATAGCACAGAGAAGATCGTCATAAGCAATGCACAAACTCCTACAATGTTACTGACAAAACAATAAACATCAGGTGTTTATTGTAAAAAAAAAAGGAAAATAATTAAAATAATGAGAGCATCGACGACTTTTGCTGCCACCAGATAGGTGCTACTTTGAAATGAAATGAAATATTTGACAGATCCCATAGTGAGGAAGTTAAATTGTTAGAAAAGTGAAAAAATCTCTCTGAAATATTAGTCATACTTTGTATTAATTTGATAAGAAATGGATAAACTAAACTACGGATAATCTATACAAATAAATAAAATTGAAGTGTCTGTTTGTATATATATATATATATATATATATATATATATATATATATATATATATATATATATATATATATGAAAAATGAAAGTATATAAGTATGGTACTTATAACAAAAACACGATTTTTTAAATTATTGTCTGTCTGTCTTTCTGTATGTCTGTCTGTTTATTCCGGCTAATCTCCGAAACGGCTGGACCAATTTTGACCGGACTTTCACTGGCAGATAGCTGATGTTATAAGAAGTAACTTAGGCTACTTTTATTTTAGTAAAAGAATAAGTGTTCCGCGCAAAAAAAATTAAAACCCATGAAATCCAATCGTAATAAATTAGACGCGGGTGAAGTCGCGGCGAACAGCTAGTTCTAAAATAATTAGTGTGTAAAAAATTTATGGAACACACCAATGAGGCATTTTTTGTGTATTTATATGTTACGGCTAAAAGCCGAAGTGCGGATACACCTAGGTTTAGCTGGCTATTTCTAGGTGCAGCCTATTGCGGTTGGTTAAACTTAGGTGTATCATATATAATTTATAAATTAGATAAATGTCTGCGGTTTTATCTGCACCTTAACCTACCGTCGCTGATATCACTTGATACGTATATCTGCGTTTTTACAAATTTAACAGCACACCTAAATTTAACCAACTATGCTGGCCGCACCTAGTTCAAGCCGGCTAGAATTAGGTGTATCTAACCGCACTTCGGTTTTTAGCCGTAACATATGTACATACTCTAGAAACCGAAAAGCCTTTTTAAAACGAAACTTTTCAATTCACTTAAGTCCCAACTAGCGACATCTGGTGAACATAAGATTATTAGGCCTCCTTTATAAAAGTAGAAAATCGTAAATAATGTGATTTGACTGCTCTGTGGCGCAGAGACATGAGTTGCAGCGCTAAAGGCCACGGTTTCGAATCTCGCACGAAACAAGTATTTGTATGGCCTACAAATAATTGTTCCAGGGCTGGATGTTTGTCCTTGTGAAATTTATGTATCTAAACTGCTCGCACGATACAGGAGAAAATCCTGGTGCGGAGGTAATGTTTTGAAAAAAAAAAGACAAAAAAATAGATAAAATGTGTATACCTGCTCGCAAGGGCTCCACTCGGACCAGGCGCTGACCACGCAGTCGGCGGGGCAAGGCGCCCGGCACGTCGCTTCTTTGGCAGGCGGTTGACCCGCTCCGCTCACCACGCATTCAGAGTCCTCCAGTTTCACGTTATTTGAGTCCTGGCAACTGTCACAATTTTACAATATTTCAATCGTTTCACACAACAAAAGTCCACTAGTGAACATACACCCCCATCATAGATTTCCTCATAACGTGGATATGCCGTTATCACGCTCGGCAGACGGGTCGACAACCGGACCTTTTTATTACTTTCAGTTGTTATTCGGAAGATGCTGCTGCCCACCTCTTGTTTCAGTTTCCATCTTTCGTGAGTGAGTAGATATTCTTACTTTGCCACAAAAGCAATTTACAATATTAGTTCAATCATAATATGAATATTATACATTTAAGCGCAGTAAGTATTTATTAGTCAGAACTATATTAGGATTATACGAGTACGTGGTAGAGCCATGCTGCAGCTATATTAGTAGTATAGATGTAGCATGAATAGGTCGGCTCGACCGGGGAAGGACCACGCTATCACAGAATACCAACGTAAAATAGCAGCTTAACACTGCTGTGCTTCTTATGGTGAGTGTAGAGAACCGGAGACCCTTTTTACTGGAAAACAGGCATTCCATCTTAGTCCTCACGGGGGACAACGCTTCTGCATTTTGATTCGCAAACAAGGATAAATATAGATGTCTATGGGCCACAGCAACCACTTACCATCAGGTGGACTGTGTGCTCGTTTGTCACCCTATCCTACAAATAAAAACAAAAGGAGATTAGTTTAAGTAATCGCATCGCAATTACGTAATATAAGCAGAATAGTTTTATTACGTGTCAAAGCTAAAGGCCCGCTGCAGCGTATATTATGTCTGCAGCACGAATGGCTCCGTCCGAAGGAGAAATATCACGCTCGCACAGAACACGAGAATGAAATAGCAGCATAATGCTGCTTGTCTTCAAATGGTGAGTGAAGAGAAGCGAAGACCTTTCACTGATTATGAGGCTTCGATTTTAGTCCTCAAGGGGGGTTCAATACCTGCATTTTGGCTTTTAATTGAGGATAGATGTAGTTCTCTATGAGATACAGCGTCCATTTACCATCAGGTGGACTGTGTACTCGTTTATCAATCTTAATTTTATAAAGAAATAACAATTCCCTTAAACAGTATGTTATGATTTCTTCACAATACGTCTTAGCATATATTGGTAATGGAGAGAAATACAAGAAGCATATCAAAAAGTAAAGCTTGCCAACTGGTGCGCAAAGCGATAGCAATATCTATAATATTCAGCTTTTGTTGTCGAAAATTGATAACGGAAGAACTGTACAAATATATGAAACGCTTATATTTTACAACAGCTCCATTTCTACTCACACGACAGTTCGGTTGATGATCGCCCTGCCGCAAAGAGCGTCTTGCGGCGTGCAAATGGACCACTCCCCGACGACCCACATCGGTTCCGGCACGAGGCAGGTGGCGCGCTGGAGTGTGGCGCCGCATTCCCTACCGCCGGCTGAGCCTTCTTCTATCACCTCCCTGGACAAGCATTTAGATATAGAGTATTTACTCTTAAAATATTTTTATATATTAAATTTAATAAATAAAAATGTTTAATTAATTAGTCTTCTTAGTGCTTTTCTTCATGAATTGGTGCAGTTTCAAAATAATATACCGAATTTGATGAGAGATAGCGTGACCTTGTTAAGTCGAGATTAAAGTCTAAACACTTCATTTTCATAGAAAAATTTCATTGAAATTAGTTCAGTAGTTTAGGAGTCCATCGTGGACAAACAACGTGACACGTAATTTTTATATATATATTTTTTATATATTTGCTATTATTCTATGAACACTAATAATATTTCCTCTCGTCACGCACAACCATATCTTACATTTGACAATTTTTGGAGGAGGTAATAATTTCTGCTACATATCGCCCATCTCCTGGTTTGTTTCTCTCTGTCGTCTCTGTCGACACTCACGTGATGATATGGGATAGTGGATATTCTTACACCGTCAAACATGTTTTTAAATAAATGTAATTGCATTTATTTAAAAACACGTTTGACTGTGTGAAACTGGTGTGGAATCTGAAGGCGGCGCGTGAGTCGACACTGCTACTACACAGTCAAAAATTTCTTTAAACTTAAATAATGTGATTGCAATGAACTGGTACCCCGTAGTGGCAGTGTAAGAATATCCACTACCCTATATCGTCCCGTGGCTGTCTTAAGAGGCGACAGAGGGAAAATGAAATAGGTGATTGGCAGCAGCATCTTCCTGACTCAAAATAATATAAAACTGTGGTTGCTAAATCATCAGCCAAGCGAAATAACTATGGAAAAATCACTCATTATAAGGCAATCTATGGGATATAGATAATGGTCATGGACTGGCACTAAACGGTTAAACTTGTCTGTAATGATTTTTTATATTTACGCGAACACTACACATTGAGTAAAACTATTTTTTACGGATTTTATCGCGTTTACTTTACTATTTTAATACCCGACGTTTTGGGTGCTTTACAGCAACCCATGGTCACGGGAGGACTGAGATGTTTGACGTCCCGATGTCACAGTTAGCTCGGCTACCTTCAGTTCTTTAATATTAATTTTGGGTTCGATTTACGCAGAATGTACTTACAGTATTTTGAAGTCTTGCAGTGGTATGCTTGTTAGTTTTGTTAATTATGGGATCCCAAGCAAATGGCAGCACAAATCCATCTTCTCTATTGAAATTAGGATGTTTTTTAATTTCAATATCCTATCGTATCATCCTTGGTAGGAATCGGTGTTCTTTTGCGAGGATTTGTGGTCTATCAAATCTGATGTAATGGCGGGGAAGATCTTGAACACGTTCACAGACTGTAGACTTGTCTGTAAGTTAAATGTAGCAGTGACCTGGTGCGGAATCTGAAGGCGGCGCGCGAGCCGGGCTCCGCGGAGCAGGCGGCCCACGGCGCCCAGGGCCCGGCGGCGCAGTCGCGCGCGCACCGCACGCTGCACGCGCCGCGCACCAGCGCCGGGAACTCCTCGTCGTACGCGAACCCATCCGTCGACGCAACGCGCACGCGCCGCGGACCTGCAATGTGCCCATTCAATTAACATGTACTATGTTTTTATAGAATAAATGTGACATGCGAGCACACAGCCCACCTGATGGTAAGTGGATGCTGTGCTTATAAACATCTACATTTATTCTCGATTAAAAATCGTGATATAGATGCGCTGTCACCCCAGAGGACGAAGATGTAATGCCTCGTTTCCACCAAAAAGGATCTTTGGTTTTTAGAATAAGGGTGACAAATGTACACACAGTCCATCTGATGGTAAGTAGATGCTGTGGCCCATAGACATATTTACTTGATTAAGAATCAAAATATAGATGCGCCATCACACCAGTGGACTATGATGGAATGCCTTATTTCCAGAAAAAGAGTCTCCTTTTCTTTATACTCATCATATGAAAAACGGCAGCAATAAGCTTCTATTTTTGTGGTATTCTGTAAACGCGTTTTCAACCCCGGTCGAGGAACCCATTCATCCTACAACCATAATGTAGCTTTTAATTTTTAATTCTACATTTTGACAGTGTTTTTGCAGTTTACATCCGCTCTCAGATATTAGAGTCTACTTTTACTATGTGAGAGGGATTTTTTTTCTACTAAAGAGTCTGGGTCCTCACCACTCTCTTAATAACGAGCTAACATTCCAGACAGTATGTGGATATTGCAGCCTATGGACGCCTGTAGCCGATTAGCAAACTCACAGATTCTTTGTTTACAACTGAAACCTACGATGGAAATCCTTACAGCCTAATACTGGCTCTTAACAACAAAACAGCACTGCTGTTGGTCAGCAAAGACCAGACGAAATCACAGTCATGAAGCTATCAACCAACTAATAATAATGGATTAAAAGGCATTCCATTTTAGTCCCATGTTGTGACTACTAATTTATAGAAGTCATTTATATCGGAGTAGATTGCAGGTGTCTATGGGCTACAATAACCACTTACCAGCAAGATGACTATTGGCTTATTTGAGCATTTGCGGTCGACAAATTTCTGAAATCGATATTTCACCATCCGTTACATTTCCCTAGGTTAGGAACATTCGAGGAAAGGGTTCCTCCTAAAAGGCTGACAACGCATTAACAAATTTGTTTGGTGTTGCGGATGTTAATTGGCGGCGGCGGTCGCTCTGCCTTTTTCGCTTCGTAGAAAGTGGATTTTGAATCATCGTCGAATATCGCTGATGAAAGAATTCTGATAAAGTATCAACGTATAACATATACTTACCAGTTAGAGGATGATATTTTTTACAAACATCCATAGGCACATCTCGACCTTTGACCATACAGCGTGCAGCTCTTAATGTACGACCTTCTCCGCACTCCATTCTAAAATGAGAAAGATTTATAGTGGAATTTGATTTTAATTCTAGCAATACTAGTATAACTTTTCTAACGTTCCCGTTAACTGCTACTGATCAACCTTTAACATTACTAATTGTGCTAGGGACTTTCTATGTCTGTCCGTCCCTTAACCATTCGACTACTATAACTTATGTTTTCTTTATTCATTAACTGATTATTAATATTAAAGACTAAATTTGCTAAGGAAAAAAAAGTATTAAAAACTTACCCTGGAGATAAAATACAATCTGAATCTGCCGGCAGTAATTCCAAAGAAACACTCTTGCAAACACAGTTGGGAACGTCTGGATCAGAGGCGTCTAGGTACCTGAAAATAGTTGTTCAGTAAATTGCCTACGCTTATCTATTAGACGATGATACAAAAACAGTTCCGTTTGCAAATTAATGTTTAGAATTGCAGTTTTCTTAGACATATTACTAGATGGTGAGTCGCAAAATTCAAATTATTTATTCAATCTAGTTATAGCTTCAGTTTCAGTTTTTAACTTTATAACTTGCATCACCGGTTTCATAGGAAATTTCACACCGATTCAAAAAGTGAGAACCCTACAGAAAAGAATCCGCAAGAAAGTTCCGCGTCAGTGATATTTTCTGTTGTTTTATTTAACTAAAAAAATATATAATTCTGTTACATATATAACCATCATCATCATCACCATTACAGCCTATCAAAGTCCACTGCTGAATATAGGGCTCTCCCTTAGTTTTTCTACTATAGGAGTGATATTTGTTATACCACGCTTGGCATGTGGATTGGTAAACGCAGTTTTTTTATTATTTTAAGTTGTTATCTTCTATGCTCCACACCTTATATTGTAGTTTCCCTCAGACAGCTCTTGCCACCCACGAGTTGACATGGGATAGTTGATTTTCTTACGTCCTGTTGTTATCTTTTATTTATTTCTTTCGCCAAGCAGCAGCCACTTTTCTGTTTCAGTTTGCATTGTAACTGAGATAATCTAGAATTATCACAGCCTGTGACGTATTTCATTTTAGTCCTTAAGTGCGACAACAAATCTTTGTTTGAAGTTGATTACAGGCAACCACGGCCTGCAGTTACCATTTACCATCAGATAGTTTATTAGTTTTATTTTCACATAAATGTTATATATTTTGTTTTAGGGTTAACACAAAAGTAAAAGTAAAGTAACGTTGCAGCCTATTTACGTCCCGCTGCTCCTCCTCTCATTTCTGAAAGAATTTTGGGGCAAGGAATTCACAGTCCACAGCACTGCCCTAATGCGTGTTGGCGAACTTCACATGTATTCGAAATATTTTTTTCTTATTTCTCCAACATGCATTTCCTCACGATGTTTTCCTTCACCGCCGAGCACGTGGTAAATCAGCACTTAAAATTGCAATTAACAATTTCATTGGTGCCGGCGGGGATCGAACATGGGTTGCTCGAGTACTGTGAAGCTTACAGCGAGCGCTAACCATCTGAGCTACCACGGCTAGTGTAGTGTAGTGTAGTGTAGGCTAGTGTGAGTTAACACAAATACTTACAGAAATTTACGGGTACCAAGTTTGTAAAGGTTTCAAGGACAGGAAAAACTTGAAAACATTGTTACTTTTGTTTTCTTTTATACAATATTTACAAAAATCATTTAATCAAATCGGAGAAACACGTTCTTTGCTTTGAGACCGTTCTCTCCGCTCATGCCGAAATGTTCCTGTACCAAAACATCAACTAGTGACGTATCCTACGCGTACACTTACCGGTATTATGTTATATTTATAAAAATACACTTACAGAATAACAGCGTAAAATAGCAACTCAATGCTGGTGTGTTGTGTATGGTGAGTGTAGAGAATCGGTGACCTTTTTACTGGTAACCTCCTGCCTCCAGGCCTCCTGATGCCTAAGATGCAGATGTGTTGGCACTTTGGTGATAGATGGATATACCTTGGAGGATAGATGAAGATGTCATGGGCCACAGTACTCACTTACCATTAGGTGGACTATGTGCTCGTTCGTCACCCTTATTCTATACATAAAAAAACAACGAAATATGTACTTACTTCAATGGATCCGCACAGATAATATCGCAGGTGAGTGGCTCGATACGGTCACACGTAACAGTACAAGCGGCTACACTAGGCGGCACAAGTTGACCGGCACACGCGCCAGCTTCCACACGGTGAGAGTCCGAACCACACCAGATGCCTAAAATATGATATTAACTTTAATTCTAATTGTATGAGATCAATAAGAATATACGCTATATGTGCGGTAAGAATAAAAGAGGTATATTTCTAACACACATAACCATAGATGCGTATATACTTTAAGTACCAATTTATAATTTTCCTCTGCTGGACACGAGTCTTTCCCACTGTAGAAAGGTTTTTCCGTAATCGCCAAGCTTGCGATCACATTATCAGATGTCTGTTCTCTTTCACCGGTGAGGGTATTTTACATTTAGCATACGAGATGGTTATGACGCGATCTATTGTAGGATCGTACTGGTGTTTCCCACAGTCGTTTTATTCGTGATAGAGCCATGCTGCAGCTATATTATGGTTGTAGCAAGAATTATATGAAATAGTAGCGTAAAATAATAGCTTAATGCTGTGTTTCGCACGGTGAGTGTAAGGAACCGGAGACCCTTTCGACTGGAAACAAGGCATTCCATCTTAATCCGCCGGGGTGACAACGCATCTGCATTTTAATTCTTAATCGAGGATAGATATAGATTTCTAGATATAGATATAGATTTTTATTTGATGACGTGAGTGGGGAATAGTCTCTAGAATTATAAGTCTAGTCTAGAAAGTTATGTGGGCTTTTGCGAAAGTTATAACACCTGACGGATTGATTGCTTTGATATTAAAATTTCATTTCAACGTATTTTGACAAAAATATATTTCAAAAATGCAAACAAACCAACCGGGAATGTAATTTTTTTCAATTTTCCTTTCCGAATGGGGTGTTTATTACTTATAAGATAGAAAAGATATGTAAAGTAGTTTTTACTGAACACTATTAAAGAAAGTCATTGTCCAGCCGTGGGACGTATGAAGTGCGTTAGTTTATTTTTGTTTACTTTAGCATTAAATCTTCAGAAAATATTCAATCATAAACATTGCCCGTTGCAACGGCGCCTAATTTTACCTGTGTTTTTCCTCAATATAAATTAAGTCTGTATGACTAACTTACTTCTAACTCTATATCCGAGTCCGCATCGCTGTCCTGGGGGCAAGCGGCACGTGCTCCACTCGCCCGCGATCCACGCCGCGTCCCGCGAGCGGCACGACGGCGGCACGGGACAGTCCCGGGTTTCCTGCACTGGTCCACAGTTCGGACCGCCATGGACCGTGCGGACGCGGACTTGCTTGCCTGGTTCTAAAAGATTTTTAGTCTCATAAAATGTTTTAATTGATCTTATCGCGCTTAGTTTTAGTTTACAATTTCTTACGAATTCTTCTTCATAATAAATCAAAAGGGTTTGGTAACAACGTGATCAGGATGACAAATATGTTGGTACTGCCTGTTCGAAACCTAAGCAAATAATATCATATGTACTGAAATCAATTGCCCCATCGATACCTATAACATGCCCGTGTATCTGTCGACCATACCTGGTCATTTGCCAAGTATTTACGATTCGCTATTAAATTAAAAAGTACATAAACGTTGTTTTTGGTTTTAACATTTGATCACCATATAGATCAAAGACAAGGGTATAATGTGGCATCATAAGCGAATTTTACTGAATACAAATTTCGATTTTTTTTATATAGGAGAGGGAGCAAACAAGCATACGGCTCACCTGATGGTAAGTGACTACCGCCGTGAACAACTGCAACACCAGGGGAATTGCAGGTGCGTTGCAAATCGATTGTTTTAGCCTGTTTTTTTTTACCGCATAAAAGGAGATAGGTTTTAAAAAATTTGTAGTGTGGAAAAAATGTATTGAGAGGTGTGATTATTTAATCTCTTTTGATAGAATGTTGTATTGTTATGTAAATGAAATAATACCTTTTTATATAATGGTTTAATTTCTTATTCTTTACGCTTTGTGTACAAAAAACCGGAAAAATTACGTCACTCAATTTTGAAATAAGATTGATGATATCTTTAAAAATAGAAATGCACTGATTCATTTACAATTCAATAGTTTAATTCATAACCATTCGATAGGTATAAGTGTTATATACAGCAGGAATACAAAATTAAAAAGTAATCATTGTTTACATTAGCGCCTGCCAATAATGGGCGACCTGCCATACGGGCTCTGTTTTTTGGCGCGAAAAAAAACCAATTGCCGTACGCATGAGGGGTTGGGATACAATCACAACGTGTCATTGCTCCTGTTAATGCTCGTGCACTACTATTTGTTTGTATACTTGATGCCTAATAACATACTTTACGTTACTGAAAAGGAAATGTTTAAAATAACTTGAAAAATAAGATTATACTTGAGATTTGTAAACATTTTGTGTTAATGTTATTGTTGTGAATAATTTTATTCAAAAGTAATTAAATATCATAAAAAAAATTGTCATGGACTTAAAAATAAATACATACCACATGTATTAGGGCAAGGTGACCAAGGCATCCAAGCTTCGACTCTGCATCCCCTTCGACATCTTAATGTACAAGCGCGACGAGATGGAGGACGACGCAGTGGTGAACACCTGTAAGAAATGAAAAATTAAAGTTACAGTCTATATACGTCCCAATGTCGGGCACAGGCCTTCCACCACTATAGAGAGAGTTGTGGGGCAATTAGCACTTCACGCTACTTCAATGCATGTTAGCAGACTTCGCATATACTCGAAGTACTTTATTCCTTAAAATGGATGGTCCTGGCGATGTTTGATTTTCACCACCGAGCATGAGGTTAATCACTACTTATAATTGTTTAATTGAATTTTCAATTTACAATATCATTGACCCGGGTTACTCGCGTACTGTGAATTTTACGGTTAGTGCAGTCCCTGTCAGCTCAAGAAGCCATTCATTTCAAGAATCTCAGGTTCTTGAAATGAAAATGAAATGGAATGGATTATAAAAGTTAGTATAAACTACTATGTTATGTAGAAATTATAATATAGTTAGTAAGCTTTAAGATTATTTCATCGAAAACTAATTATGTCATTTTAAACTAACCACGTGGAAGTTAACTGACTCCTAAATACAGGTTTATCTTTTGGGGGTTTTGATCGCTGCAAATGCTGTACATATTATAATATAATTATTGATAAAGATTATTATTATTTGGAGATGTTTTGATATTATTTTCGTCTGGTTGAGAAACCTGTAAATACATAATTCTGACGCAGAAACGATAAATGTTGGAGCACACATATCAAGGAGTTTTGGTTTTGGAAGTGAAAAATATCCAGACCGGCGACTTGGAACAGCGTCAGTGGTGCGAGGCGTCTGACACCTGCCAAGCTTGATAACTACGAAAAATCCTCCCTATTAGTCTACTATTAAATATTAAGTAACTACCTAATTGATGGAACCAAAAACCAAATTCTTATCACCCCCTGTATACGCGAAGCAGGAACAACCGGTTTTTGACGCGGCGAAGTGGGCGGTGACAAGACTCATGCCCAAAGAGAATATAACTGACGCCTTTTTAGTGCACTATTAGGTAATTTTGTATTGCTTATTTACTGTCTGTTGACTGTGCCAATTGCTGTTTAGTAGTTTTGCGTTATACATATTTTGTATTTTAAGGTGTAGCTTATCTGTCAAATTTTAATTTTGGCGGCTTGTGATATGTACACGTAAAGTTTTTGTTAAGCTTATGTTGTACTTTGTATTATCTATAATTTGTTAAATAAAAAAAAAACGGGAGTGGCCCATATCTGATGAAGAAGAAGAAGATACTTACAAAGCATCACGAACCACATCAGCGTTGTTCTGGACACACATGACATTTCTGGTAATTTGACCTTCTTCTATACATGGTTCTTCTTCGTCGCTCTCGTTATAAGGCTCTCCTTCCTGAAATAGATACATTTCATGTAACAGAATTTTAGAAATTATATGTCACCTTATTCAATTTTTTTTTAAATTTTTTTTTGAGAAATTGACGGTTGAAAGTACCCAGTCCATCGACGGGCAGTAGCGTAAAGCAATTGAAACTCTTGATACTGCAATCAACAATTTGTAGCCAAGCGTGACAATTAAGGTAAATTCTCCCTGCAAAGAAGAGTCTAGACCTAAACTAAACCCTATGTCTAGAAGTGGACTTTTATGGACTTAGAGTTTTCTATAGGCTGATGATAATGAACAACTATGGCAAATATTAGGTAGTCTATGGAGGTTCTTTCTCATGTTGTGTTGTGTTGTGTCTTGTGGGTTCAGTCCTACATTTAGATGTGAACTTTAAAAAGGCTGTAACGACCATCACTAATTCTGTAACAAAGCTACGACTTTCAAAAAGTACAGGTACTGGTATGTGTTTTGGTACCGGTCTGTGTTGACAGTTGATTAGGAACAGCAATACCATTGCGAAAGTACCTCTTACATATTTATGTGGTCAGAAAGACTATGAAGCATATTCTGCGGTTACAGTTCTTTCTGCCTTTATTTAGAAGTGTATTTTAGAAAGGATTATAAATAAAAAACACGAAAACGCACCTGCAAGTCCGTGTAATTGGTGATAGGCATGTAGTCCTGATGACGTCGTTCACAAGGTCCCCACGGCGTTGCGAGCCAGGAGTATGTGGCACACGCGTGGTTGTTGCAAGTCTCGTTTTGGATAAGT
This sequence comes from Parnassius mnemosyne, assembly GCA_963668995.1. Taxonomy (NCBI): domain Eukaryota; kingdom Metazoa; phylum Arthropoda; class Insecta; order Lepidoptera; family Papilionidae; genus Parnassius; species Parnassius mnemosyne. Next base: position 12,812,875 of record CAVLGL010000093.1, read on the forward strand.
TGGTCTTGCGATGGGCACGGCCATCCGTCTGTAACATAATTATGAATTATTTATACATCCACCTTAAAAATAGGAAGGATTTCACTTTTTTAAAACTTCATACAAATATACTGGGTTATATTGCAATAACCGGCCAAATTTGCAGAGAAGGTTCAGAATAAGTAATATAGGCAAATGGTTTAGAAAAATTAACTAAAAAATCTCAAATATTCTGTCCTTTTTATCTTTTAAATTCAAAATGCGTGGTAATGCATTATTTTAACTGATATTACCGCGCACGCACACATTCGTAAGGGCCGATCGGTAGGCAAAAACGTTGTTGCCCATAAATCACATTCAATTTAGGATGATTTCAAATAAATGTAGAAGACTTTATTAATCATATTTTCAAAAACTGCAATAACGTTATATCATTATTTATATGTTTGATTTAGCTACTCTTTGAAAAATAACCCTGTATTTCTTTTGAGTCAGGAAGTTGATGATGCAGGCTATGGACCGTGTTTTGTGGCATTCCTTGGGTGAGACCTATGTTCAGCAGTCGACTTGTGAATGGCTGTAATAATAATAATAACTCTTTGAAGTAGCAGTATTCACGAATGACACCTTATAGGGTATACCCTATCACGCAACCACTGAGTGTTGTGTCTGAAAGCTAAGCAAGGAGCGGTATAGAGTAACTAGATGAACCAGGCCCACGAACAGTGTTGGTTACACGGACACGAGATATTTTTGAAAACAACAGAAGGATTTTATACTTGGATTTTCTTCGTGGAGGCGTTTTACATACATATATTACACAGGGGCAAACATTCAGACCTAGAACAATCATTTGTTGGTTATACAAACCGTTCCGTGCGTCCCCACTCCCCAACCCGCGGCTCTAAAGCACCACAACCATTGCCGTCCCATCGGACTATGAGAGTGAGAGAATAGAGAGTGCACCTGAGCTTGCTCACACACTAACTTGTGCACTATCCTGCCCTACGCAGATTCTAGTCTCAGTTGGGACTGGCCGCTATGATCAAAATTCGGTCTGAGAACATTATTAATGTAAAACATCTATATACTCTTCGTTGCTTCTCTGTATGAATTGTGTACTATGTGTGTCTTTTTATATTTCTCTATATTTTTTTATTGGTGTTCATTAATTATAAATTCTTCCATCAACTATGATGTTTCATATTTGCCGGACGTCTCGTGACAGCCACCTTTTTATTTTTATTACTGATTTACACTTATGATTTGGTGACTTACTCGGTGAAGCATGGGCGATAATCTGTCTGGTTCGGGTTCTAGTGGGACGTGGGCGAGTGGGCACCGCACAAGGAGCGGTGCAGGGCGACCAGGCGGACCAGGCCGACACCACGCAGTCGCCCGGGCACGCGATGCGGCACCGCTCGCTGCGAGGCGGCGTGCTACTGCCGCTGCACCAAGCTCGTTGCGCTTCTTTCTGCGATTGTAGTTCGTTTAAAAAAAAGAATTATTATTATTACAAAACAATAGTTGGAGTAATTTGACATAGTAAAATGGAAGATTGGCACTGCAATACCAGACACGCACACATACCCACGTACGCATGTCTTTGATTCCGTTCTTTAAAAATGATACCTCTGTCTTTTACTCCTCTACTAAGATCTCTACTCGTACTATGCAACAAACTTTCAATCAATCTTTGGCGATGGTTTCCTGTTTAGATAGATAAGGCCATCATGGGCGGAGGTTCTCAATTCTGTTGCTGTAATTCTACCCAATGTTTCACTCTAAAATCACATCTTGTACTCGTCTTTTCTTTAAAACCTTATTTGGACTCTTCCTTCTTCTTTACATTATATCAAGATTTCTTATTCCCTGTTTTAGTAAATGCTATACAAATGGTGGGTTAAAAGCAGCAAAAAATTAAAAATAGCTTTAAAAAAAGGTGAATTTTAATCTTACGCCATCGTGTCCAACGCATCTGAGTTCCCGCATGCGTCTGCCCGGGCCACATGTCGTGTGTGGTTGGCTCAATACACAAGGTCCCCAGGGTAGAGCCTTCCACGAAGCACAGCGTGGCATTGTGCACGTACGTTTTTCTTCTAGAGGAGGGCAGTTTGCACCACCGCCGGACTCCGCTGACGTCACACGGCGACGACGTACGCTGTATCCTGAGTTTGATGGAAGGTAATTTTTAATATGCTAGTTTAATTTTTTTAAATCGGAGTATAACCGCAATGCATAAACTGTTGTTATAGGCATACCAGTAGCAGTAAGTTCTTGGACAGGGTAAAGTGGACATCCGTCGATTGGTTGACACGCGCCCCATTCGCCCCACTCGCCGACTTCACAGTCACGTGGACACGGCACCTTTTTAACATAATCCAAAAGATTTCACATAGGTAGGTATTTATAAATTCGATAAAATGGAATTTATATACATAACATGGTGATTCTGATGGTAGATCTTTCTACACTGATTCGTCAAGGGATTGCATGTATGCTATAAAAAAGAGTGGAACGTTTGGCTCCATGAAGCAAATACCACTTGCTTGCTTGTTTTAGGATTAAATATCCATCTGCAAGTTTCAAATATAGCAAAATACTTAACGTTTTAGTACATACCAGACAATACCATCAAGTGTTTATTTAATTCCGTTTACTTTTTATCAGATGGATATGTCTAGAAATGCCTAATAGTTTTTTTTTAAATAGATGGTAATTTTTATCAGATGGATATATTTAGAAATGTCTAATCGTTTTTTTAAATAGATGGTAATTTTTTTATCAGATGGATATGTCTAGAAATGCCTAATAGTTTTTTTTTTAAAGAGATAGTAATTTTTTATCAGATGGATATGTTTAGAAATACCTAATTGTTTTTGTAGAACTAGAGATATAATAATTTTATCAGATGGAAGTTTTTTTTTAGAGATAAATGGTCATTTGTTATGTATAATAATCAAATTGGCGTCATGCGTAAAGGTGTAAAACACTTGGTACCTATTATATAGATAGACAGTTCGCGTAGCGGCTGCGAGACGTCCATGTCCAAGTTCAGGCGCTATTTACGATCTCTTAAGGTATGGTAGGTAATGAAGTGATAAACACACCTCACAAGGCTGCACAAGTGTAGGCATAGGCGCGTGCGCACATTGAGCGGGATGCAACGCCCTCCCGTCAGCGCGGACGCAGGTGACGTCACGTCGCTGCACGCCACCACCGCAACTCGCTTCCGGTCCCGCCTTGTCCAGCTCGTCGGCTTCGTCGTCGTCGTCGTCGTACAATGCGTCACTGTCATCCGCGTCATCGTCGTCGTCGTCCGCTAGAAGTTAGATGTAGTCTTTTTGTAAGATCTTTTTAGTTTATACCGGACTTCAACAGGAAGAAGTTCTTCAATCCGTATGAATACTTTTTTGCAATATTTGCTTGATCCCAATTTCTCAGTGGTCCCATATAAACTTCAACCAAATCTAACAGTAATTAAAAATTGGGTTTTTATTACATTTTTAACTACGTAATTATCTATACAAATAAATAAAATTGAAGTGTCTGTTTGTAAAGTCCAAATAACAGCTTTTTACTAAATGCATATGAAAATATATACGGTACTTATAACAAAAATACATTTTTAAAATTTTTGTCTGTCTGTCTGTCTGTCTGTTTGTTCCGGCTAATCTCAGAAACGGCTGGATCGATTTCGACGGTACTTTCACCGGCAGATAGCTGATGTTATAAGGAGTGACTTAGGTTACTTATATTTTAGAAAAAGAGTTAGGGTTCCGCGCAACATAACTAAAACCCTACACTACACGCGGGCGGAGTCGAATAGCTAGTTAAAAATAAAATAAAATATCACTTAGCTTTTATATTTGATTTTGGCTTATGCATACATGTATGAATTTAGCTCTCCGTGGTAGTGGTGGGGCAGGAAAATCCACCACCTTATATAATCCTTTGGGTGTCGTAATAGGTGATAGAGGGAAATTAAACAGGAGATAAGAAACAGCTTCTTTATGATAATTCAAAATAATAAAAAAAACTGCGGTAGCCAACCTGCCTGCCTGAAAAGTGTGGGAACTATGCAGTTTTCCCCCTATGTTAAGTAGTGGACTTTTGACAGACTGTAATTAACAAATCAATATGAATTCCAATTTTAATAAGATTCTTTATATTAGGATAACAGCATCTTGTACCACATGACACTTACAAGGTGCTGGTGTAGTTGGCTGAGAAAGGGCAACTCGACAGCGACCCCAAGGTCCAGGTGTCCAGTGTGCGCTGGCTTCCAATGCAGCTGGACGCACTTCCTCAACAACATCGCACTCTTTGCCTCCACCTGCACATATAAAGTGTCATTAAAAACAATCGAAGGAATTGTTAAGTATAAAGAAGGAAAGGTTAAGAATAAGTAATAAAAGCGAATGGTGAAGAAAAATTATTAATTAAAAAATCTCAAACATTCTGTCTTTTTTATTTTTGTCATTCATAAATATCTTACGCCTACTATTTTACTACGCACGAACACATTCATAACGGTCTCTCGGTTGGCTAAAAGGTTGTGAATTGAAACGCACACAGAGGAGTGCGCGTACATGTATTTGTTGCTTGTAAATCACTTTCAATTTGGGACAATTTCAAATAAAAATAGAAGCCTTATTTACTCGTATTTTCGAAAACTGCAATAACAGTAAATCATTATTTATATATTTAAAATTATGTATAAAATTTGGGTACTCTTTGAAAATAAACCCTGTATATTTATTGTTAAGTATAATATCATAATTTATTAAACATTAGTAATATATAGTTTATAGGATAAATAGGTAACAGTTAGGTAGGTACCTATTTCTGCGGCCAAACAGCATTTTACCTACAGCTGTGTTCTAGTTTGAAAGAAATAGAGACCCAGTTATAATTAAGGGCACTGAGACATCATCTTATTACTTGCAGATCTTAGTACTTGGCGACAACGCACCTGTAGCTTTCTTTATTTGAAGTTGGTTGCAGATATTTATATATCACAGTATTAGCCACTTACCATTAGGTAGGTGGATAAGCTAGCTCTAATATTAAAAACAATATACACAGTTTTGATATACCTTGAGCTAATCGCCGTAATCTCCTAGTGCGAACTAACGCGCCATCCGAGCGTGGTCGCCATGGTAACCATTCAGCCAGGGAACAGTCTTCACGCATCACACACACCCGAGTTGTGCCAACGTGAGAAATAGCCGCTCCACAGTACCTAGTAAAAAGTAATATCATCAGTTACAATACGTAAGGTTTTGACAACCACGTGCTTAAAAGGTTAGAACTGTCTGTCTTGGTAATACGTTGGAAGTCTCGTGTTTAGAGGTAATATCACTTCAGTTGTTTTTAATAGTGAATATCACTTCAGTTGTTTGGACCCGCAGAAAAAAATATTGAGGTAAGAGTGACAAAGCAAACTTTATGCTGCAGAACGTTCTAGGGGAACGACAACGTTTGAACAAGCCTAAGGGTGAAAACAGTAATTAAAAAACTGACTGCATCAAAACATTTACTAAAAATCATAAAAGTATCATATAACTATTTTCTGGTAATTAAAAATTTAATAAAAAATAACTCACATAGCCTCAACGAATTGTCCATCCTTCCCTCGGCATTGGACTTGACGGCGTTGTAGTCCAAGGCGAGGTGTATGTACCAAAGAATCTTCTTCGACACGTGTATTGTATCTGTATGATGTTAAAACATTAAAATAACAGCCTATATATGCTGGTATTACAGACCGAGTTCACAGGTCTTTTCTCATTTTAACCGACTTCAAAAAGGAGGCGGTACTAAATTCGACTGTACTTTTTTATGTGTGCTACCTCCTAACTTTTTTCTAGGTGAAGGAAACGATTTTGATGATTCTTTTTATTTGAAAGCTTCTCATGTGGTCCCATATAAATTTGATCAAAATCTGACTAGGAGTTTTTGAGATATCCTTAATAATTTATATTGAGGTCAGTTCTACAAAATTTTTGTTAAAGAGTCTGCTACGTTAACTCAATACGTGTCGCCTGACTTCAAATGTCAACGTTAATTTCTCAGACTGCAGGTGTCCTCACGATTTTTTCCTTTATTACCGAGATCGAGGTAAATCAGTACTAAAAATAGTGACGGCCGCCGACGAGACTTCGAATTGGTCATCTATCCATACATCCTTTACAGCCTATTAAAGTCCACTACTGAACAAGGCCTCTCGCACAGATTGCACAGGGGGAATCTGCCATAGTTGCCACGCTTGGCAGGCGGGTTAGCAACCGCATTTTCGTTTAAATTATCTTGAGTTGTTTTCAAGAAGATGCTATTGGCCATCTCCTGGTTTGTTTCCCTCTGTCGCCTCTTACGATACCCACGGAACGATATGAGATAGTGGATATTCATACACCAAGCACTACACGGTCGTAACTTTATTTTTACTTTGTTATTTACAACTTTTATCTTCTTTCTTACTTATTTATATATTTTTAGTTTTACACTATTGATACGTAAATAGTTCGATGGTGCGGACGCGCACCTACTACTAGTTAGCGGTTATTAGTAAAGTTAATAGACAGCTAAGTCGACAGTATTTTGTTTAAAAAAAATAGAAATAATAAAACTTTATCAATTAAATAATCGTACCTCTCAATCGAGCGATCGTGTTCTCCTTTCCAATCAGTCGCACATTCCGTCCATCGGCCCACGTACACAGAGTATTCTGCCTCGTTAATGTCCACTCCTGCAATGAATAAAGAACGTCTGTGTAATGTTATCAACAGGGAAAATGCTCATAGTTAGTGCTCACTGTAGCTCATGGATACTAACGTAGATCTCCACAGTAATTAAGATGCACGATAAGTCGTAATGTCCTTGTACTTATAGTAACTTGACTAGGCAGGTCCTGGCCTACCTCCGATGACATGCAATTACTGTTTTAATTCTCGAGGAAAGAATTTGTCCTGCACTGTACATAAATTGCGCGTGGACAAATACCTAAATCTAAAACAGATATTAGCAAATACTGCTTGCGAACGGGGATCGAATCACTTTCCACAGCATTGCACACAAATGCTTGGCCACTGCGTTTCCAAGCAATCAATTTCGTGGACAACTAGAGATATTTAAAGTAAAAACAAAGTCTAATCTTTGTCTTATGAGAAGAAGCGGCAAATCACAAGTAGTCTATTTTTCTAACAACAGTTATAATTTTATATTAAAAAATATTTACATGAGTAAGAAAGTCTAAACAACCTAATTATGTCTATGCATATTTATCTTAATCTTATTTATAACTAGTTGTTGCCCGCGACTTCGCCCGCGTGGATTTATTACGATTGAATTTCATGGGATTAATTTTTCTTTAATGCGGAACCCTAATTTGTTTTCATTTTAACATAAGCTATCTGCCAGTGAAAGTTCCGTCAAAATCGGTCCAGGTGTTTCGGAGTTTAGCCGGAAGAAACAGACAGACAGACAGACAAAAAATTTAAAAATTGATTTTTTTTGTTATATGTTCCGTATATAATTTAATATGTATTTAGTAAAAAGCTGTTATTTTGACATTACAAACAAACACTTCAATTTTATTTATTTGTATAGATATATTTCTTTATAAGAATACTTTTAACATGCACTTATGCAAAGGCAAACTAGTAATATTACAAAGAATTTTGCTATTGAATAGTTTCACATCTATCCAAAAACAAGACGCTAGCATTATAAAACCTGTGCTTAGGATCAGAATGTTTGGATTTATTGTGCGTATCAAAATCACTCACTGCCAAACGTATTAAAAATTTCCTTACGTGAATAATATTTACGCTCTATTAGCCTTAGAGAATGAAGTTGAACATAAACATTTTTAGTTAGGCATAAGTTAACTTTAAGAAAGCTTTTTCACCCAATTATGTTTTATTTATATTTTATTATTATATTGATTTACTTGGCTAATGTTTTAAGTAGAGAACGGTACGTTTTTTTAAAGGGAGCTGAAGAATATGCTACAACTGATCACAAGTACCCGTGCATATTGGCAATCACAAAGTTTAAAAAAAATAGAGGATAATATATAATAATATTTTTTAGCCCTTTGTATTTTGTTTACTTTTGCACCGCCTCTTATTTGTCTATCTCTGTTTAGCCTAATGGTTGACTGGTGGAGAATGCCCTATGGCATTAAGTCCGCCATATGTACAACTTTGTGCATGAAAGATTAAATAAATAAATAAAATAATAACACGTTTCCGACCGTATGTCATATCATCTTGTGGGTATCGTAAAAGACAACAGAAAATAAAAACACTACTACAAAATAAAAAACCACGGCTGCCAAGCTGCCTGCCAAGTGTGGCAATATTGGCAAATATTCCCGTGAGATTTTGATAGACTTTGATAGGATATAAAATATTTAATTTTATGTGTGGTAGAGCCATGCTGCAGCTATATTAGTAGTATAGTTGTAGTGCGAATGGGTCGGCTTGACCGGGGAAGGACCACGCTCTCACAGAATACCAGCTTAACACTGCTGTGTTTCGTATGGTGAGTGTAGAGAACCGGAGACCCTGTTTACTGGAAATGAGGCATTCCATCTTCGTCCACACGGGTGACAACGCATCTACATTTTGATTTGTAATAAAGGATAGATGTAGATGTCTATGGGCCGCAGTAACCACTTACCATCAGGTGAACTGTGTGCTCATTTGTCACTTTTATCCTATAAAAAAAACAAAGGATTAAATGACGATGATGCTACACTTTTTAAAAATATTTTTTTAAGGTTTTATGGGTATTTATATATTATTAGAGTTAAATTTCATTTTCGTGAATCACCTTAGGTTTTCAGTATTGTTTACAGCGAAATTTACTTGGCCTTATTATACTCGTAGATACTTGGATTTAATCTTTAGGAAAGAGAAAACATATAGGAGTATACATACGAAAGTAACTTTAATACACCCGTATATTAGAGAGAACGTTATCATTTGTATTCGTCCGTATAAGTGTAGCTCCAGTTCCATCCGCCACGAGCTCACGAGGACATCATTTGCATTGAGAAAGACGTAATGCTTCGAAGGCGCTGCGATATATCTGTCTGAGCTCTTTGAGATTGAGACTAATGTGTGTTACGTTTTTGTGTGTTTAAGGAAATTTTTTGCCTGAGTCAAGATAAAATGCTGGGAGCTATGATAAAAAAGATAAATTGGTGTACACTTTTATTACTTTCATAATGTTTAAAAAGATATTTGAGGAAAATTACGGTTAATTTTACGTTGATATTACTTCTGAATAACGACTTATGTAAATGTCGGTAAAAAATACTTAGTTAACCATTCGGGTTGGTTATGAGTGAAAATATCGTCTAATTTAAAACTCGACGTACCGCCCTACTTTGTAGATAGATTTTATCACTACTTTTTTTGATTAATTTCATCACTTTTTCATATCAAATAAAGTAAAAATGTTAAATCTACTAAAACACAATAGAAATGACGTTAGATATTGTAATACTTACGTCTAACAAAAATACAAGAAATCGCGTGCAGTTTTAAATTCGGCTTTTATTTCTACATACATTATATACAAGTTTAACAATTTAAGAAGTTATCATAGTTTGCACACACCACATGTTCACTAGCATCGAGTTCGTCAGAGTAGGATAGCCATTTTAAATTTCTAAAACCCAAAACCCATATCTATGATGAAAAAACTGGCCAAGCGCTAATCAGGCCACGCACAATGTATAGGTAGAGTTCCGCATTTGCCGGTCACAATACGTGGGCTTCCTTGATAATGAGCATAATAAGTGAGATCGTGGTTTGACCGCTATAATAAATAAAATAGGTCCAAATAGGAAGATCGTAAGGACTTATTTTCAAATCAGCCTTATATTCAAAATTCAATCAAAATTTTTTTTTTTTTTTTTTTTTTTTATTTTGGCAACAAACAGTCGTATACAAAAGAAAATGCAATACAAACAACTTATCTCTTAAAAATTGACCTACAGTGCCGAAAAGTTAAACACAATTTAAAAGAAAGTTACATGGTAACACTACATAGCTATTATTTACATAACAAAACGACTAAGTACAGAAGCATTAATAGAATATATAGGTATATACACATATAAAAAAAAATGCAACTCACTTTCAAACTTTACTTAAATTGGTTTTTAATGTTTGTTTTAAGGTATTGAGAGATGTGTTAAAAAGGTCGATATTAGTAAATTGTTTATTATATAAGTCAGTGGAACGGTATACGAATGCGTTACGAGTATATCTTTTATGTAACCGCGGAGGAACAAAAAGTGGCATTTTACGTGAGGATCGCACTGGAAGACGAGCACGAGCAATAAATGATACCTTTGAGAGAAGTAGAGAAGAGTCAATTAAATTATTCAAAATTTTATATAGAAATATTACATCAAATAATTTTCGTCTATTACAAAGGGATAACAATTTATACCTAAGCAAAGATTCATCATATGATTCGTTAGTAATGTTATTACGATAGTTAAGAGACCTTAGGAATATCTTTTGTACTCTTTCAATTCTATTCTTATGTATATGATAACAGGGACTCCATACAATACTACAAAAATCTAAGATTGACCGAACAAAGGAAAAGTATAGAGTTTTTAACGTTATTGTTTTATTAAAGGGTTTGCTAATCCTAAGAATAAATCCCAAGCTACGAAATGCATTGCCTAACATATAATCAATGTGTAGATTGAATGACAATTTTGAATCCATTATTATTCCCAGATCTCTAATACTATCTACTCTTTTGATAGTGGTGTCATTCAAGCTATCAAATATTATATTGTTGACTTTACGTGTATATGATATAATATGGCATTTATCAATATTAAGATATAATTGGTTATTTCCACAATAATTACATAGAGAAGTTATGTCTTTTTGCAGCTTTACACAGTCATCAACTGTTTCGATAACTCTGAATAACTTTGTGTCGTCGGCATAAAGTAGGTAATCACTATTTTTTAGTGCAAATCCTATATCATTAATATATAAAGAAAACAGCAAAGGGCCCAAGTGTGATCCTTGAGGAACACCTGATGGTACGGGTAGAAATTGTGAAGAGTATCCCTTTACACAAACTGCTTGAAATCTATTTTTAATATAAGATTGGATCCACCTGAGAAGGTTGCCGTGAATACCAGCCCTTGTAAGCTTCTCAATAAGTAGATCGTGATTTAATTTGTCGAAAGCTTTGGAAAAATCTGTGTATACAACATCCACTTGTAAGTTATTATCCATGGCCTTCGACAAATAATCAGTGAAAGTTACCATATTGGTATCCACACTACGGTGCTTAAAGAAACCATGTTGTTGTTGGCATATGTAATTACGAACTGAAAACGAAATATAAGATGTGACAATTTTTTCAAGAACCTTTCCCAAAACACATAATTTGGAAATCGGTCTATACTCAGTAATTATATCTTTTCTGCTATTTTTGGGAATAGGAGTTATTAAAGATTTTTTCCACTTACTAGGATAAACACCGGTTTCAATAGAAGTTCGAAAAATTATGGTTACAGGTTTTGCGAGTTCTTTAGCACATTTGGAGATTAAAATAGGATGAATGTTGTCAGACCCTGCACCCTTATGAACGTTGACATTTTTTAATTCTTTATGAACAATATAATAGTCAATATTAACAGAGTTTATATCTAAAGTTGAAAGGGGATAAGAGCTAATAGAATGATTTCTAACAAGAGAATCATTTTTGAATAAAAAAACGGAATGAAAATATTGATTGAACGCGTCGCAAATCTCACTACCACTAGATAAAAGTTTTCCTTTGTATAACATTCTATCTGGAATGTCATTTGTGGAATTTTTAGATTTTACAAAAGACCAAAAATATTTTGGATGCTCTTTAATTTTCTCTTCAGCAATTTCAATATATCTTTTGTAACAATTTTTCTCCATTTTCTTAAAACGATGTCTCAGAATAGAGAAGGTTTCATAATCACACAGGTTTCCATATCGTTTCCATTTTTTATGAAATTTATATTTTTCTTTTGATAGTTTAATCAGAGGTTTATTAAACCACGGAGGAAATTTATTTTTGGTAGTAAGATATTGCGTCGGTACATGTTTGTCTACAAGTCCATCAAGCACATCATAAAAGTATGTAGTCATCAATTCTACGTCGGACTTCATAGTGCTAAAAGTTGCCTCCCAGTCAATCGAATTTAATGAAGTATTGATTGCGTCGAAGTCGGCTTTGTAGAAAAGCTTTTTCTTAATATAAGCACAGTTAAGCAAAGCAGAAGAAAATAATTTTAAATCTATTTTTAAAGCTTTATGATGGTTATCTTGCGGCACTAATGGGTATACGCTAGAAGAAACTGAACAGTTTTTATTACAAAAAATTAAATCTAGAAGTCTGTTATTTACATTAAATTGAGAGTTGAATTGTAATAGCAACGATAAATACATAAAATCGGCAGTGAGACAAGCTAATCTATCATTGTTTGTTTGAATATCCATGGTATTAGTGGTTATATTATAATGCCAACAAGCATTAGTCACATTAAAGTCACCGAGAATAAGAAAAATATCATTAGAACTACAAATCATAAATTCGGTTACCCTATCATAAAAAGAAGTCAAGAATAGCTCATGATTATTGCCGTGTGCTATATATGTAGATATTAAATGTAAATAGCGAGGTGTGTTCTTAAGCTGACCGGACGAAGTAGGAGCGGTAATCGTGTACAGCGGCACCGACACCCATACCTCCTCTGCCGGTGGCGGCGCGCGCAAGTCTGCGCGGTGCTGAGGACACAATTCACGGCGAACCGCAATCAACACACCACCACCTCGCTCGTGCCCACTTAATGCAACATTACGATCACAACGGTATACCTGATAACGATTGTCAAAGTATTCTGAGTCATAAAAGTTATCATTAAGCCAAGTTTCGGTTAAACATATCGCATCGTAATTGTTGCACAATATTGCATTAAGAAAGTTATGTGATTTAGTGCGTAAACCCCTCACATTTTGATAATAAATGACAAAGTTTGTATTATCGTATTTTAAAAATTAAAGTTAACATCGTTCCACCAACATGTAAGAATATAAATATGTAATATAAACTTCGTATCTTAAACCAAATTAACAAAGACCTTATTCTAATGAGATTAAAAGTAAAACTTGATATATAGAAATAGTTACATGAAATATTTGAATGGTTTACATGAAATATACAAAATAAAAATAGTCACTTAATTCTAGTAAGGTCAACTTCACTAGTTACCAGTAATGCTTTGGACTCGTCATTTTTACGTACAAATATCTTGCAATCAGACAACCAAACATATTTATAACTTTTTTCTTTAGCTATTAGACGCACTTGCTTATATAATAATTTATTATGTGGCGATAAATGATCACTAATAAAAATAGGCTTAGACGGGCCGTCCACACCAGCGTCCACTGTTGTCAACCCACGTCGGGCACGCACAGCTGCAAGCATATCTGATTTCCGCTTTCTTTGTGTAAACCTAACGATTATATTAGGAATCTGGGATAGGTTATGAGATCTGCCATCAGCAATATTTGTATTATCGCTACTTTTTGTGTTAAAACGTCGAACACGGTGGATGTAATCAATATCCGATGACGCCAATGGGAAACCAATCTTCGTTGCAATGTTTTGAACAATAGTTAGTAAATTTTCACCCTTAGTAAAAGGTAATCCTGATATTTCTATATTATTGACCCTTCCTTGTTGTTCCCTCGCTTGTTGCTGTTCTGATAGGTTATTGACGGTGGATTGTAAGGCACGCATATCCTTTGAGATTGATTCAAACTTAAGGTTATTTTGCTCCATAGAAGATTTCAATAAGCAAATATCATTTTTTAGGGTAGTTTGTTCATCTGATAATTTCTCGGTGGTGAGCTTCATATCGTGCAATTGCAGTTTAAACTCACTTAAATCGTCACGAAGAGCATCCAAAGAAGACTTTATGTTGTTATTATGCCTCTCAAGCACATTATTTATAGAAGTAGTAATTTTATTTTGAAAATCAATCATCATCCCTTGAAAATCACATTGGCAATCCGGTAATTTTCTCTTCTTTTGTATGAAATGAACATCTTCGCTGAGCTTTGATACATCAGGGTATGATCCCGATCCTTTTGGCGGGCTTCTACGAACACTCATTTTTAGTTAAAATTATTTCGTAAACAGATGTATTCGAAGGTAGCTGTTTTATCGCGATAGTTAATTGCAATTTACGTAGGATATAAGCGCTCAACACGGCGGCATAAGCAAGGTGAAGCGAAACCAAGCGATGCACAGGTTGGCTATCCTTTACTCGCAAACTAGTAATTAATGAGTCAGCACCACCGAATCTCTAGCCTTCCTCTACGCGCTCGATCGTTGTCGCTGATAAAATTTATAGTAAACACACCCGAAATGCACTGTTGATTAAAAACAAAATGCTATGGGTTAGCTGAACACAACAGAGGAACAATTTTGTACACGTGCAACCATGTAGAAATACGAAACAAGACTGATTTATATTCAAAAAAGATTAAAAAATTTTTCGATTTTGATAATAATACCCTATCTATCCCGCAAATAAAAAAGTAAAGCTAATAGTAGTAATGCATATAAGTCGTTTTTTTCATAAAATGTTTATGTTTAACAGTTTACAATAACATTTCAAAAGTTATTAATGCAGATAGTTTTAGGTCATTTTCAATGGAGTTGTAATGAATATTTAACTAATTCAAGTGCATTTTTAAGTTAGTCGACTATTACACATTAACTACTTAATCATTCTTAACTGTGATAGTTTTCCTTTTTAACTTCATTATATATGCTATTATTGTGTATACTTTTCACATTTCAAAAAACAGCGGTTTAGTTGGTAGGGGGAGGGGGGGGGGGGCAAATGACTCTAATGAAAAATACTACTTTAAAGCTAAATATTTCGTAAATGGACCCCTGGATCGATAAGATGTTGTTCCACACCCCCAATGTTTTTAAAAGACCTATCCAACGATACCCCACATGATGGAATACAAGGGTAAAAAAATCATCCTCCATTTCCTTGTATGGAAAGTACCCAAAATAAAAATGTTTTTTAAGATTTTATTTCACAGTTTTATAGGCGTGATTAATGCTATGTGCAAAACCGCGGATAGACGGACGGACATGGCGAAATTATAAGGGTTTCTTGTTGTGTAACTACGGAACCCTAAAAATCGCGACTTCACTGCGGGAATCCTGGTGTTGTGTGTGTGTGATAATATGTTAATATCAGAAGTCTGGACGGTTGTTGGGAAAGAGTGTCGAAGCGTTTTCCATTTCATTCGTTATCATATGCTTGGACGGCTTGTCACAAGTTTCCTTTCAAGTGATGAAGAAAAAAGAAATGATGAGAAGGACGAAGCTCGCACTAGCTTGAAAACTGATGGTGGTAATTCAGTACAGTATGGGAGCAACTCATACACCACTGAAATCGTTAATCTAGATTTTAGCGGCCCCATATGGCTACTATTGAAAATACCAAAAATATCTCATGACGTTAAATATATAGTGATACAACCATTTATATAAGCCAGACGGTAAATACCCGGCCCGGTAATGAGAAGCAGCGCTAAAGCCGGGGAATGTTTGCTGTTGCGGTCGCCATTGCTACTGCCAAGAGTGTCGATAATAATAAAAGGCGAGAAGTCTATGCAATAGTGATAAACACTACAGAAATGAGATGCGGCCTGTGATTAGGGGTGGGCCGTGTGTAGGCTGCAACTTTATTTCTCTTCTTTCTTCTTCAAAGCCTATCCACTGCTGAAAGGCCTCCACCATAGATGGCATCCTTTCTTATTTTAGTGCAACCTGCCCGTTAATCTTTCTTTTATTTTTATTTAGTTATTATTCTGGGTTGTCTGGAAGAGACTACTATGTAGCAATTAGACCGCCTTTTGTTTTTCCCCCAATATTACTTTATTTTTGTCATTTTTTTCTTTCATTGGTGTACAATAAAGAGTAATGATTTTTATTTATTTATTTAATAACACAACCTTTTTACATAAGTGCATTGATTCCCTATTCCCTAAAGCTAGTGTAACTGTGTTTAAGGCACCAGATTATTGAAAGAGTATTGCTAGAATGCCTCATAGGAGGTACATTTTTTTATTGGATAGAGTGACAAACAAGCACACAGTCCACCTGATGGTATGTGGTTGCTGTGGCCCATAGACATCTACATTTAATCTCGTTTGCGAATCAAAATGCAGATGCTTTGTCACCCGTGAGGACTAAGATGGAATGCCTCTTTTCCAGTAAAAAGGGTCTCTGGTTCTCTACACTCACCATACGAAACACAGCAGCGTTAAGCTGCTATTTTACGCTGGTATTCTGTGAAGGCGTGGTTCTTCCCCGATCGAGCCGACCCATTCGTGTTACAACTATATTACTAATATAGCTGCAGCATGGCTCTACCACGTAAAAATATTTGCCATTTTTGCTATGATTGGCAAGTAGGTTACCAACCGCAGTTTTTTTATTTTTTATTTTTAGTTTCCCTCTGTCGCCTTTAACGACTGCCACGGGATGGCATGGGTAGTGTATAAACTTTTGCCACCATTACATGTTCCGCCACTACACGTTTTATTTTATTTGCCTTCTAATGATTAAGATAAAATAAAGATGGATGTAACACTGTTCAACAGAATATATTTTTATCTATACATATAATAAAACTGTAAATAGCAGATGTCTGTACATTTTATAATTTTGTAATAAAAGTGATTGAGGGGTACTAAAAATAAGTAATTAAATACATTTCTACCATTTTTAGAATTTTCTGTCTGTCTGTCTTTCTGTCTGTCTGTCTGTTTGTTTGTTAACGTATCACGTTTAAAGTACTAATTTATATCATAAGAATTGTTAAGGAAATTCTGAAGTGTACCTTCGGGTTACATTTAGTCTTCATTTCATTAAAATCGGTTCATTCCATCAAAAGTTATGATAAATATTCTGAAGTATGGGTAGGGAATTTGCTCAACGGTGGCTATGTTTGAGTCATCAAGTTGATGTTAGCAGCGCCATCTCTCTTTAATTAAATATATACATATAATAAAAATGATGATAACATGTTGTGTCTCTTTCTGTACATTGTATATATATTTAGGTGACTAAAATCATTATGGGGAACTAAAAATAATTAAATAAGTACATTTTTATAATTTTTAGAATTATCTGTCTGTCTGTTTGTCTGTTTTTATATGAAGGCATCACGTCTAAAGTAAACATCTTTTTTTTTTCAAAGAAATCGTTAAGAAAATCATAAAGCGTATCTTCAAGTTACATTTAATCTTTGTTTTATTAAAATTGGTTAATTCTATCGAAAGTAATGATTATTATTTTAAAATGTAGGTTCGAATTTGTTCAATGGCGCCATAAAAATCTCAGAAATAGTAATAAAAAGATTTGTGTGTAAAAAAAACGTTCCATAATAATTAATATATTTATACTTAAAACATAAAAAGAGATTTAAAAAAGGATGTTTTCTCACACAAAGGACGTAATAGATGGAGTTGTACAAATTACAAACTTTTCTGATTTGCTGTGTTGAGATTTTTCTCCGATGAATCGTATTGAGACTTACTGAAGAAATTTGTATCTATCGAAGCCTTACAACGGAACCCGAACAAAAATAACAAAATTGCAACGAAATGTCGTGATATTGTATTTATAATATACGCAAAATCAGTACTGCCATTTTAGCGCTTTGGGAACTAGATTTAGCGCTTTTTTGGAATGTATAGCGTGCATTTCGAAATTTTAGCACCTAGCACTTAATCCAGCGCTTTATGGTGTATTTAGCACACATTTCAAAATTGTAGCGACTAGCGGGTTATCAACTCTTTTATAGCAGCACTGTTAGTCCACATTACCGATAATAATAATAATAATGACCTTTATTATTTTTTTCCACAAATAGTACATTGCAGTTTATCTTTTTCAAACATATTTTTCCACAAAACAAAGACCATGGGAAACGAGTCCAAACTAGGATACCCTGTGCTATGGATCTCCCGGCTTCCCCTTTAGGATGATCAACTTGATTTTTTTTATCGACGACTATAAGCGGGGAAATCCCCTTCATTAAAGTTTTCGTTCATGGTTTTGGCAACGCATTTATTTTGTTTTATTCAGTTTTAGTCAGTTGTTTAGAGCACAGCTAAGTTAAAAGTTACTTAGAGTAGTACTAACTACTGTTGACAGCAATTGCCATAATTATAAGTCGATGTCCTGCGAAGTATTGATACATTAAAAATATTGCCAGAAAAAAACTTAATGTTGTTTTCTTTATTATGATTATATTTTCTTGAATTATAAATTATAATAAAAAACACAAACTTTGTTTGTAGTTAATTTAGCGCGAAATCTAGGGCTTTTTTAAAGCACTGTTTTCATGAAATCTAGCGCTTTTTGTGTTGTCCTAGCGCTGAATGAGTTTTTTTGATCTGGCAGCACTGCCAAAAAACCCTCTATTAAGAAGTAACTTTCCTTTCAGTTTTAAGCGCGTTCAGTTCCCAGTTACGGTCAGCGTGTGTTATGCGATGACCGTAAATATAGCGCAAGGTCAAAATTTACGCGTTGCAGGAGTGGACCTCAGTACTGACTGTTTTGCACATGGCCAACTCTATGTTGCTTTTTCCCGCGTTAGTAGCCCCCGTAACCTTTTTTGTGTACACCCCGTCTAAGTCTACTTCTAACGTCGTTTACACCGAAGCTCTATCATAAACTACTTAGAACTTTGATGATAATGATTTATTTGTTACCACTTATTGATACAGTAATGATATAAATCGTTTAATATTCTCTTACCTAAACGACAAATTCTTTATGTAAAATCTATATACGCGAGCTACGCCGCGGGCACAGCTAGTTATAAATATAACACAAAATATCATCGTATTTTGTACAAGAAAATTGTGAGGTAAAGCGATGTGTGCCTAACGCTTACAGTAAATGAATTTCCTCGCCTGTGTGAGAATATTAAATTTGCTTTGGAGATTGCCTTATTTGTGGACCAAACTTTGTAATTACATAGGAGCGAGCTGAGAGCTCTTTTGGGCGATTTTGAGTGTGTAAAGTATAATATAAAAAGTTTGTAAAGTGAAAACTATTCTTTGTCATTGGTATTTTTTAAACCATTTGTTAAGTTAGTATTATTTAATCACAATTATTTATATTTATAATAACTAATAATAATAACTGCTAAGCTCCATCACCATTGGTGGTGGATAAGACATCGCATCTTTGACCTCTTTCAAAGGATGTTCAAGTGTGCAGAAGAGAGAAGAGCAAAGAGAAGGAGAAACACCAAAGTGGAATTAATGTCTTTAGACATTCTTTCCCAGTCAACTATGAGCTTAAATAAGTTACTCTGTGCCACGTAGTAAAGCAGATAAAATTAACATATATATATATATATATATATATATATATATATATATATATATATTAATGAGAATGAGAAGGGCAACTCAATGGACATAATTTGATTTGCCAGGTATACTGTAGAGTCTACAGTATACCTGGCAAATCAAATTATGTTCTACAGTGTAGACCATAGACTACAGTACAATATGTAATCGACTGCAGATTTAAGTCAAAATATCAAGTTAATTAAGAGATTGCGTGTTGCCAGTGATGACTTATGGATCAAAAATGTGGTCCTTCACTGCTGGCCGTATGAGGAAGCTCAAGATCGCGCAACGAGCTATGGAGAGTCGGAGTTTCTCTGCGTGATAAACTTAGAAATGAGGATATCCGCAGTAGTAATCAGAGTGACCGGCATAGCCCAACGGATTAGTAAACTGTAGTAATGGGCCGGCCATATAGCTCGAAGAATCGATAACCGATGGGGAAGAAAGGTTTTCGAGTGGCAGCCTCCGTACTGGTAGGCGAAGTGTAGGGCGATCCCCCCACTCCCCCCTCGAACGGGTTTCTGCCGTGTCGTGGCGGGGGGGGGGGGGGGGGGGGGGGCTTAGTAACCGTGACTTGGTCACCCGCGGTGAACAAAGAGGAACCCCTTGGCTGGCCAGTGGTGTAGGGCTAGCCCGAGGTGGCCACTCCGAGTGGGCTTGGCGAGCACACTTCGGATGTCTGTGGGTGGGCTGCGGTGAGAGGAGTGTCCTCTCCCCCTACCGCTGCAGCCGAGGTGGAGTCACGGAGGAAGAGGAGTGTTGGTATGGCGATGCGCCACTCGCCCTATCCTCCGCGACTCTGACGGCGCCGCACCGTTGATGCGGTGGTGGTGGGGCCGCTGGGGGGGAGGAGTGTCAGCATTACGAAGCGCCGCTGTCCCTATCCTCCGCGGCCGAAACTTGCCTGGCGGCGGAGCCAGAGACGAGATCCGCCGTTGGGGTCAGGAAAGCAGGTACTACTAAGTGCTCGATTTTCCTGGCTAGCTTTAAATAGAAAACACATGTTAAAATAATTAGAACATACGAGCACTTATATTTTCGTCGAAAATTGTTTTTGTTTAGCTAAAGTTATTGCACACGAATACACGAAAATCTTCATCTCTATCTCTACATAGAATAAAACAAAATCATTTCCCGCCGTCTGTACGCTTAGATATTTCAAATTACGCAACATATTTTGATGCACTTTCCATCAATAGACAGAATGATTTAAGAGGAAAACTTATTTGTATAATTTTTTTTTTAAATTTAACGTGGTAGAGCCATGCTGCAGCTATATCAGTAGTATAGTTGTAGCACGGATGAGTCGGCTCGACCGGTGAAGGACCACGCTATCACAGAATACCAACGTAAAATAGCAGCTTAACACTGCCGTGTTTCGTATGGTGAGTGTAGAGAACCGGAGACCCTTTTTACTGGAAAAGAGGCATTCCATCTTAGTCCTCACGGGTGTCACCGCATCTGCATTTTGATTCGCAAACGAGGATAAATGTAGATGTCTATGGGCCACAGCAACCACTTACCATCAGGTGGACTGTGAGCTCTTTGTCACCCTATCCTATATAACAAAATAATAATACGTGCATATTATATGTTATACAATTCTTCTGTCCGTGTGTATATGACTGAACTCCTCCTAAACGGCTGGATCGATTTTGATGAAATTTTGTATGTGTGACTAAGTTGATTTGAGAATGGTTTAGATTTTTAGTAGGTGGAGTTGTTGTCGAGATCCAGAAATTAACCGTGCGAAGCCGGGGCGGGTCACTAGTTAATATTTAAATGTCTGTGAGTCAAGTTTTTGCACCAGTACTTTTAGCTACTTATTACCAACAAAAGTAAACTAGATAAGTCGCAAGTCCACTTAGTGTGCTGTATAAGTCGGCAGCTCAGCAAACTTTCAGCGCAGCTCTTCGTTAAATAACTAGTTTGTTAGTACATAACCGAGGCGTCTGCAGCCACTACTGAGATTTAAATTTTCTTGTAAATAAATAATTTACGAGTTTCGCTTTACCGCTGTTTATTATGTTTAAACTTAAGCAGTTTGATGGTTGTATTTTATTAAGCTATACATAATAATATGTACAGTTTATTAGTAATATGTCGGTTGTATTTTAGTAAGCTTAACTGCTAAAAGGGTTATATATGTACAGTCAAAACTCATAACCGGTCAAAACCACTTTAGACTGTAAAAAATCAGGCAACAGTAGTTTTGACTAAGGACGTTTGTCAATACCACTTTTAATTGATTTTTGCAGTCAAAACTAATTTGACAAAGGCCGTTGGTCAAATTCACTTTTAACTGTAAAAATATGAAATGATTTTGATCAAATTACATCGGTTAAAAGTGTTTTTGATCAACAATGTTAGTCAAAACTACTTTTGACTTATACTTTTTGAATTTCTGAAACTAAAAAATTTAATATCTTCATTATTATATTTTATATCATTATAACGTACGCGGCTTTAGAGTGGCCCAAGGGCCACCCCAGCCGCACCTTAACCTACTTTGCGAGTTTTGACCGATAGTCTGAAGTTGAGATCAGACAACACCACTTTTGACTAAGAACGTTGGTTTGGAACCACTTTTGACTACAAATATCAGTCAAAACTGTTTCTGACTAAGGGCATCGGTCAAAACCATTTCTGCCCAATTTTTGCATTTAAAAGTGGTTTTGACCGGTTATGAGTTTTGACTGTGACATATATATTGAACTTCATAATTATTTAGATAATAGAATCAGGCGTTACTTTGCGGAAATACATTATATAAAAGTTGATAAAAAATTAAAGATCCGTTTCCGATCCCTCAGTTTTCTTCACAGCCGAGCATGTGATCAATAAGGATTTTAAATTGTAGGTTATTAATAGTTATAGTGCTACTGGTGGGGATCGAACTAAAGATACTCGTGTAGTGGGCAGCGTTACGCTGCGGTTTTGATTTCCGGACGTACCTAGGTGACCATACGAGTAGATAGTTTCAAGTCTAGGTGTTTCTCCGAGTACAGTTTATGTATGTAAAATATATTTTCAACTATGCAGAAATTAATGTATGTACACAAAAACACAAATAGTTTTATTAAAAATAGTGATGTACGTTCTCTCAATACTAGGAACAAGTATTTAAATAATGTACAGCACAAGTTAGTTATACTAGTTACTCGACTCCAAAGAGTCAGTAATTCAATTATGGGACAATGTATACGCTTTTACAACAAAGTCCCAGAAAATATGCAGACCTTATCTATCAAAAGGTTTAAAATATTTATTAAGGAAAAAAATTCTGGTAGGTGTTATATTACTACTAAAGAGTACATAATTGATAATAACCCTTGGGAATGAGGTGATCGCTGCCATGCTGTTTCTAAATGTTTTCATAATCTTTATATATAAAAATTACGTTTCTTATTGTTTATCCGCGATGAACTCTTAAACTACTGAACTGATTACAATGCAATTTTGCACACTGTGTGCAGTTTGGTCCAACTTGAAAGATAGGATTGTTTTTATCCCGCTAAATGACCCTCAAAATTTTTTATTGGTAATTTAAGGATTTTTATAGGACAAAGGCGGAGAGGGCAGTACGACGTCTGCCTGGCCAGCTAGTAATTGTATAAAATATTATATTGTACATAAATTGTGATTTAAAAAAAAGTCCCTCTGGGTATCTTGCTGGTTCTTCCCAGGACAGACGTTTTTTTCCGAACCAGTGATAAAAGTAAAAAATTACTTTCAATATGTGTAACATGTAATCTATGTTGAATGAAAATAATTTTATTCTATTCTATTTTAATAGTGTGGGACCTAACTTAGTTAATCTTCTAGTTTAAAACTGCACGAGTATCCAGTAATTTGGGTAGATTTTGTTAAATTTATGTGTCATAAAATCTAAATTTGCACGCCCTTTTAACTGTGTTTTAATAGAATTTAGCACTTTGACTATATTTAACATAATAAAATCTACCAAAAAATAACAGACGATCTTTAATTACATAGCTACATATAGCCTATCAAAAGCCCACTGCTGAACACAGGCCTCCTCCATTGTTGTCTATAAATTTCTTAAAAAATAATATAGAACGAAAAACTCAGAGGTTTACATTAGGTAAATAAATAAATAAATACTAATATAAAGGACAATGCCAGATCGTGCCCCACCTTGCACAGAAAAGGAAAATGTATGTAAAATGTAATGTATTTATATAATTTACATTATTGATTTATTAATAATTTTCTACTTTTAGTGAATATTATAACAAGTAATAATTATTATCATTAGAACCGAACTGTGTAAAATATAATAGAAATACATTTAAATGTATAACGTCTAAATATTGTTTACAATACGTCTCTCTATTATGTAACTCATAGCCACGAAAGAAAAGTCAGTCGCTGCCTTTATAAATGCGGATACTCTAAATCTACTTATAGCTATAAATTCTCAAGCTATAGATTTCTCTAAACGTCAATTCCGTTCGAAATAAATATTTAATATAAAATATATTTAAAAAAAGGCTTTTATAGACCTTGCTAGGGCCAGTATCCGGATCCATCATCATCTCAGCTCCACGGTACCATATTATAGAGTTTCATATAATATGTAGGCCAAATTTTGCTTTAAAAATTAATACGAAATTTGGAGAAGAAAACAAGTTAAAATTATAATCACACCTAAAGAAGTTAAAATACATTTATGGGTGAATTAAGTTTTTTTTTATAGGATTAAGGTGACAAACGAGCACCCAGTCCACCTGATAGTAAGTGGTTGCTGTGCCCCATAGATATCTGCATCTATCCTCGATTACGAATCAAAATGCAGATACGTTGTCACCCGTGAAAACTAAGATGGAATGCCTCTTTTCCAGTAAAAAGGGTCTCCGGTTCTCTACACTCACCATACGAAACACAGCAGCATTAAGCTGCTATTTTACGCTGGTATTCTGTGAGAGCCTGGTCCTTCCCCGGTCGAGCCGACCCATTCGTGCTACAACTATATCAGTAATATAGCTGCAGCATGACTCTACCACGTATAAAGTAAGCATGTAATATAGTTTTGATTTCAAAATATACCTACGTTGCAAATAAAAATTGTTTTCAGAAAATATTAGAGGGGTTTTGCAGCAGACTGACCCCGAAACATTGTCTTACTTAACATCGCTTTACTTACCATAACAATGAATTCGTTGTTTGTATATTTATATCCGTGTATTATCATTGATTCGTGGCTTTGCTTTGATATTTTGTATATAAACGCTGTTATGACAATATATTACATTCCTATCCACTTACGCTTACAATGTCCTCCAGACCGAATTTCGGTCACGGCGCGGCGACGAGCCTCAATGTAGACTAGGCATCGGCGCAGGACAGAATTTAGTGCACGAGTGTATGCCGCAGGCACAGGTGCACTCTCTATTTCCTCACTCTCATAGTCCGATGGGACGGTAAACCATCACGACCGGAGAGAGATCAGGTGCAGGACCAATGGTTTTACGTGATTTCCGAGGCACGGGCGTAAGACACCGCCAACTCCCTGACTCCGGGCAGCTACTGAGAATTTCTTGATGGAAAAACTCAATAATTGGTTGGCCAGACCCGGGATTCAAACCCGGAACCTCATGATCAGCAGTCGCACTACTACAACCACTAGACCAATGAGACAGTCACTTATTTATGCTTATATTGTCATCGTGAACTGTACATTTGAAAATTATTAAGGATTAGAATAAAACGTTGCTCAAATTCTTTTAGCATTTTTTCAGATTTTTTATATAAGATAGGTCAAATTTTAGGAGGAAGCCGTAGACTACTTTGCAACTCGATATTTTAACTTAACTGCTATAGGAGTTTCTCGAATTTCATAATATTTTTCATAAAGCTTTCTAACCGTGGTAGCTCAGGGACTAAGCGCTCGCCGTATATTTTACAGTACTCGAGCAACCTAGTTTTGATTCTCAGCGGCACTGATGAAATTGTTCATTGCAATTTTAAGTGCTGATTTATTAAGTACTTGGCGGTAAAGGAAAACATACGTAAGGAAACCTGGATGACTGAGAAATTAAAAAAAAATATTCGAAGACATTTGAAATCCACCGATACATATTGTTGCTGCGCGGCGGACACTTTTACCACTCTTTGGTGGGCCTTACAACCTTAATAATAAGTGAAGGACTTTCTCAGCTGTGAGACGTATCTCTATCCATATAAATAAAATTGAAGTGTCTGTTATATCGAAATAACTGTGTATATTGGAATTCATAACTCGATGGATGCAGGTCGCTCAGGACTGTACTTTGTGGCAATCCTCGGGACTTCCTGCATGTTTTATCAGGTCGCTAGTCGATCTAGTAGGAGGCCGCCGTACAATTCGCCTACCGGTACGAGGCTGCCACTCGAGAAACTTTCTTTCCCATCGGTTGTCGTTTCTTCGAGCTATATGGCCGGCCCATTGCCATTTCAGCTTACTCAGTTAAAAAACATATATCGATACAACATGTCAAGCATACTTACACAAATAAAATCTTAGTTTAATCGAAACCAAATGAAGCTCGAACACACGACCCATTGAGCATTAACCCATTAACCATACATTTCCATTTACGAACACATTAATACCCTCCGACCGTTCGTAAGCATTTTCAGGTCATCGCCCTTTAATAGATTCTCTCATGAAATTGTGTTACCTGATTAAAAATATGTGGATAATGTTAATTTAATAGTATTTTTTTTATAGAATAAAGGTGACAAACGAGCACACAGTCCACCTGGTGGTAAGTGGTTGCTGTGGTCCATGGACATCTACATCTATCTTCGTTTGCGAATTAAAATGCAGATGCGTTGTCAGCCGTGAGGAATAAGACAGAATGCCTCTTTTCCAGTAAAAAGGGTCTCCGGTTCTCTACACAGCAGCATTAAGCTGCTATTTTACACTGGTATTCTGTAAGAGCGTAGTCCTTCCCCGGTCGAGCCGACCCATTGGTGCTACAACTATACTATTAATATAGCTGCAGCATGGCTCTACCACGTACAACGTACGTATTATTAATAACAAAAAATTTATTTATTTTGAATTCATTCATTTCAACCTATCAAAGTCCACTACTAGACAAATTCCTCCCCTATAGACTGCATCATAGGGGAGTTTTTATTTTTTGAGTTGTTAGGAGGATACAGCTGCCCATCTCCTGTTTCAGTTTCTCTCTGTCACATCTGACGACACCCACGGGATGGTGTGGGGTAGTTGATTGTTAGATTTGATATATTTCATTTTTATAAATTGTTTAATATTAATATTATCTGTTATATTATCTTTACATCTAGTACTTTTTCAAAAGACTTGTATTGTTTCCCGTTTCTGAACGAAGCGGAACGCAATATAAAAATAACTCGAGGGAAGTTTTGGGCAGACCGATAAATTGTTTAAAAAGCTCAAACTGCGCAGTATATTTTAGCACGACAGTTCAACGTATTTGTTATTGTTAATTTATAGCTCTTTTAAATAAATGGGATAAAAAGCTGTGAGGTCAATAAATATAGTGATATCATCTTTTCTGGTTTTATTTGATATCATATTATAGGATGTTCTTACACCACCAATACACAGACCAAAATAAAATGTATTAGGGAAAAATAAATGAAAAAAATGTGAAAATAGTATTTTCATACTAGAGTTACAGTAAAACTGCTTCTTGACGGCTTGAGAAGGTACAAATTTTAAAAAAAATCCTATATCGCTACCTAAGTGTAGTGTCAACTAGATACATAATGCAAGAAATTGTTTTTCTTCTAATGGACACACCCATGGTATATGCGAGAGATAAAATTTCGAGATCGGCAGCTTTAAAAGTGTGTAATGTCTCGTTCTACGATCGATAATAATTATTCGCTCGTCAAGTGTGGCGTTGTTTGTTTATTTGCTTGGATTAATTTATTTTAGGTCGTCCCTAACGACGACATTTCCATGTTACGGTAGCAACTGCGTCGTCGACGTTCGAGAATCTCATTGTTCTCAGGATATGTTTTAAGAAAATGAGATGTTCGGATTAATGTTTTTAAATATCGAGTATTCTTCCTTTCTATAAATAGGAATAATGACTGCAAACCAAGGTTGTGGTTTCTCCGCAACTCACTTTGAGTAAGGACCAAAGTAATAAAATCACTTTAAAAGTTACTTTGAATTAAAAATTGCTATTGTAACTTAAAAAAATAACTATCAATATGTATTTTGTAAATATCTATATTGAATAAAAAATATTCTATTCTATTATATTCTATGGGTATATTATTGTGTACACCAATCGGTTGTGGCAAAATCTTGTTGCAAAATACTGCTTTCACAAAATTCTTAGTAGGTATCTAAAGACATCTAAATAGACATACATAACGTACAACACATATTTTTCTACTTTCTGTGACGTCACAAGCGCTATTTTGTGATGGGTAGGTAATCTTTTTCCGCGTCAATCGATTCTCAAAGACGCCGCGCGCCGCATGGAATTTTAGAGCGAATATTCATTTATTTATGCAATGATGCTATTCTATAATTAAAAAAGCATTACCTATAGTAAAGGCCGGCAACGCATCTGCAATTCACTCCCTGGTGTTGCAGTTGTTCATGGGCGGTGGTAGTCACTTACCATCAGGTGAGCCGCATGCTCGTTTGCCCCCTCTCCTATAAAAAAAGTAACCTGTTTCACCACCTCAAGGGTTGAATTTCCCAAAATACTTTCTTATTGGCTGTCTATGAGACAGCGTTTTTATGTCCACTGCTGAGCGTAGATCATACTAAGAATGTACGAGTACACATAACCGGGTATGTATTTCTTGGAAGACTCTCTCGAATTCACCAAGATAGTTAGTTCCCACCCTCGAAATAGTAAAGTTTCTCTCCATTACCAGTCTGTGAAATATGAGTTTTGGATTTTCTTATAAATCTTCCGCCATCAGTTGGTCTTCAGAGCCTTGTCCAAATCATCAGCGTGCATCGCGTGCAGAGGGGGTTCACCCGATGGTTTTACGGTAAAGTCGGAATAATTTGTAAATTGTATAAACGTTACCTTAATCTACTGTTCTGACATTTCATTAATTCTTTCATATTTTACAGCACAATTCAAGTCTACTGTTGAACATAGACCTCTCCCATAGATTGCCTTATAACAGTTTATTTCCATAGGGTTGGCAACCGCAATTTAATTTTTTTTATTGTGTTGTTATCAGAAAGATGCTGCTTCAGTTTTCCTCTGTCGCCTCTTAAGACAACCACGGGATGATTTTAGGGCAGCGAATTCTTTTCCGCCACCATTATCTACATGGCATCTTAACTAATATGACTTGATAGATACTTTTGATAAATTAAATAATAGTCAGTTATTATTTCGGACTATAGCCAAAGACCACCGGGTAACCTTATGTTTACTAGTTCTTTGGATCATCCGTAAGAGACTCGTTTGTTCCCGAAGCGTAAGTTCGAATGTCGGAAGGATCAAGTGTTTGCATAGCCTACAGATAATTGTTTCGGGTCTGAATGTTTGCCTAGGTTGTCGTTACATGACAGAGTCATACTGCAGCTATGAGAGCTATGCATAGATGCAACACGAATGGGTCAGCTCGACTGGGATAGGACCACGCTCTCACAGAATACCAGCGTGAAACAGCAGATTAACTAGATATGTATATACGTATATATAAGTACGTATATATTTGTATAGTATATGTATATTTATGCAAGTGCACACTTTGACTACCTCTATTTCCTTCAACAATCCTTCAATAGGTCTGCTGGAAGTAATTTCATCATGGAATAAGCAGTGCCTTTGTACCTACATAATTATATTTTTACCATGTTATTATCAAATTATGTGTGTGCATAAACTGTTAAATAAATAAATAAATTAATTAATGCTGCTGTGTTTCGTATGGCGAGTGTAGAGAACCAGTAAAAAGGGTCTCCCCTTTTTACTGCTAACGAGGCATTTCATCTTAGCCCTCAGGGGTGAAACCGCATCTGTATTTGATTCTTAATGGATGATAGTGCTTGACCACAATCTCACCTGGTAGTACATAAGGTGGACTATGTGCTCGTTTGTCACCCTAATTCTATAAAAAAATGCAATATATTTGTGTAAAATTAATCCACTATACAGGAGAAAATCCTAGCGCGGCAATAACGCTTAAAATACAAGAAATAATAAAAAATATATAAAGATACTTCAAAACTTTTTAACCGGAATTAAATCAAAGGTTCTGCAATGTTAACCTAATGAAGTCTGAACGAAGCCAAAGACGCGACTCATTAACTTCGAGGATTTCCCTCCCTAAGTAGCCATCGATTCATTTCAAATGCTTTGTAATTTCGCTTTAGGTTTTCGCAATTAAACCTTATGAAATACGGACTCATTTTCTTATTCGATATTTATCATAAACATCGTTTTAAATAATTCCTTTACTACAATAATATCTGTACAAGGATAGATATTATTGTACCAAACATTCACTTATAACGTCAATAAGTAAATTAAGTAAGTATATATTACTGAGTTAAAAATACTTACTTCTATGAATAAGGACCTATGGGGGAAAATGTATTTTTCCCATAATGACAACCTCACTGAGCTCTTTGTAGTTAAATAGCTAGGCTCTGCGATCGACTTTTTTTTTTATAGGATAAGGGTGACAAACGAGCACACAGTCCACCTGATGGTAAGTGGTTGCTGTGGCCCATAGACATCTACATCTATCTTCGATTAAGAATCAAAATGCAGATGCGTTGTCACCCGTGAGGACTAAGATGGAATGCCTCGTTTCCAGTAAAAGGGTCTCCGGTTCTCTACACTCACCAAACGAAACACAGCAGCGTTAAGCTGCTATTTTACGCTGGTATTCTGTGAGAGCGTGGTCCTTCTCCGGTCGAGCCGACCCATTCGTGCTACAACTATAATATAGCTGCAGCATGGCTCTATCACGTTTCCGCCAAATTGTAGAAAAATGCTAAGAACCCGAGTCGTTAAGAATCCTGGACTACTCGAGCGGATTTCTGCCTTGTTGTGACAGGGGAGATTCTGCAGGCTTGGCATTTTCACCCACAGTGAACAAAGAGGAACCCACTTGTTTTGGGCTAAGGTGGGCGCTCCGAGTGAGCTTATCGGCGATTATGCTTTGCTAGGCAATCGTACGTACCTACCACATATAAAATATTGAACACCAATGAAGAGGTGCAGCGTGAAAGGCGTGGTAATTAATTATTAATATTAATTTTATTCAAAATAAATATATTTTGTATAGAATCTATTTTATACTTAAATTAAAAATGTGCATATTTCTTAAGAGAGTATCAATCAATCAATTGATTTTTTCTTTTACCTATTTGGTCACATATTTTACTTAAATTATTTCTCATTTTATTGTATTGATTGGATGTTTTTCCTACTCCAAATTAATCCTAAATTAAGTTGCACGACTCAATCTGTAAACATATCAGAAAATATAAATGTATGTTTTTGTGACAATGTCATATATGTATATTGTAAGTGTACTTGTTAAATAAATAAATAAATTTATGGCAATTACTATGAGAGAGGTGCACATCCAGCAAGGGACTATTTTCGGTTCGATAAAAATGATTTAGAATATTTTGCATCCTATTTTCAATATACTTCTTCACAAGCCATTTAATGATAATATATAAATATGTGTAAGAATATTCCATCTATGAGTATTCATAAAATAAATCTTAACAAAATATTTTTGAATCTTTTGACTAAAGGAATATTGTTCGGAACAAAATATGACATTATCGCATTTTAGAAAGCATAAAATCTTATCCCTCCGAGGAAAATAGAGTTTTACTTGTGACGGTGGTGTCATCTGCATGCAGAGAGAGAGAGACGTTTAATGCATTAGGTATTAGCTACATCCGGAGGCAAGAATAAATTTTGCTTCATGACTCTCCTAGATAAAATGTAAATTTTGTTTTGCTCTCCGTTACCTTTAGGTATTTAAAAAACTATCTTTTACTTGCAAATCCGCGTAAAAAAATTAGACAAAAAGACCTGCAGATCTATAATAGTGGTCTTTGGTTTCTTACATACTTTGTTATTATCACGAAACATGAAAGCTATGTGCACTATGGGGATTCAACTAATAATTAAAAATCGATTTAGTATCAACACCTGTGTGAGAGCCTTTTTGTACATATGAGATTGCAAACAAAAATGTTTTGTTTGATACTTTTAAACATTCTTTTTTAAACTCTCATAAACTATAAAGGTTTATTAGATGATCGAGATAGTCATCAGAAACAAATTATTTTAACGTTTATAATATAGTTATAAGTTGTTTGTCCGATTGCATTTTAATCTCATAACAAGTTAGCTTTTAAAACGCAAACTAACATATTTTAAGACAATAACATTGAGGTTAAGCTAGCCTTTGTTTTATTGCATCGTTAAACCTTAAATTACATATATTATTACATCGAATGGGAATGGAGTTTTACCAGTCTTCAAGTCATTTTACAGTCTGTCCCTAAAATAAGCTGAATTCTTAGGATGCTTGTTAACTTTTATTATTCGTTATATTGTACGGACATTTATGGTTTCACCTTTACGTTGGCGTTTCATTTCATTAATATAACGAACGTATGAGAATATGATAGGATCGTTACTGGATTGTGTTACGACAATGTGTTGGGTTTCTTAACCAATTCTATTAGTCTTGTAAGATATTTTATTCAATAAATTCATCCTGCCATTACAGCCTACAAAAGTCCAATGCTGAACACAGGCCTCCCACGTAGAGCATTTTGTCATAGATGCCACGCTTGGCAAGCGGGTTGGCATCCGCAGTATTTATTATTTTGGTTTGTTATCAGGAATATGTTGCTACATATCTCCTTTTTCAGTTTCCCTCTGTCGCCTTTTACGACACCCACGCGATGATATGCGTTTGTGAATATTCCTACACCGCCACTATATGGTTTCCATTCAATAAATAATTAATTAAAATTTAGCATTTTTTATTACTCTAAGCCAGCGCTTAACACAGGGGTTGTACTCCACCTGTTTGTAAGTGGTGATGAAGCCTAAGACGGTGAAGCGCACTGACAACAAAAAACTTATTCACTCTTGCCTTGAACACACCCGCATTGTAACCGGATGGAAAGACAGATGCTGGAAACTTATTTCACTCCTTTGCTGTATGCATGACGAACGATGTAGCAAACCGTTTGGCTTGAATGAGTGGCAAGTCAACAACATACGAGTGGAGACTGGTCGAACGTTTGGTTGTCCGATGTATGAATGCATGGCGGAAGTGTTTAGCAGTTAGCAATATAATGGTCACGGTTACAGGATTTTTATTGATTAGTGAAGTCTTTATTTGTGTGCCATATGTTAAGCAAATGTAGAATATATAATAAAAAAGTGTGTGTGTACTTATGTACGCACCGTAGGAAGTTATACTTCTTTAGCGTAACAAAACAAAAAAACTTGAGGAGACAATTACCCACTGAAGTTGTCGTTTTTAGGTGTCAGTGCGCGCGCGCATCGTAACAACTTGATGGTGTCGTTTTTAGGTGTTGGTGTGCGCGCTCATCGTAAAAAATTTACTCTCATAATTTTTTCCAAACGCCTCAAAAGAAGTATAGCTTCAAAAATAAAGATTTATTTGGCACAATACAAAGATATAAGAAAATAAGTTTTTTTTGTATCCAACAGTTATTGGTTTTCGAGAAAGGAATTTTATTTTTTTATGTGTTAATATGACAAGGGACCTAAGATTTCTATTAGTGGGGGGGGGGGGGGGGCACTTAAGAATATTTATTTTTAATTTGTATGTGTTTGTTTTTAATATATTAATGTAGGTCGAGATCAAAAACGACATTAAGCATCCGGTAGGTAAACACCAGAAACTTTAAGCGTTTTTATGATAGGAAAATGTACGGCTTCAGGAAAATTGCAACACACCTGCCAAAATATTCTATTATTTTTGATATCTTATTACAGTTTTTTGCAGTAAAATTGTTAGATATGTCTGTTTAATTAAGACATATAGTATTGGGAATAGCTATACCTACTTCTGCAAGTACTTATGAACAAATATTTACAATTATTATACCAATTCCCCGCCGATACAATTAGTTGATAGGATACGTAAGGTTATTTGATTTAATCAATTACTGGAAGGAAGGACGCATAAATAATAAAAGCAGGAAAAGAGAATTCTGAAGTTAATTAGGCACAGTGGAAGTTAATACGTTATTGAGGAATTGGAAATGGATCGTATTATTCCATTACGTTAATGGCATCAAAACGATGTTTTGATTTCTTGTTTTATTAATTAACTGTACATAAAATAGACAGTATTACCATGAAATGAAATTTAGCAATTATTTTTTAATCAATAAGATCTTCTTACTCGTACTTTATCTCGTTTATTATGCAGAAGCTATACATGAAATCAAACACTTAAGGAAGGAAAACATATAACCATGCTTTTTTACACATCCGTAGTCAGATTAAACTGCACTCCAAATATGGAAATCCGTGCACTAGTTTTTGCGTGAATCGTGAATGCACAGACAGACATAAATTCTAAACACTATTAATTTGGCTTCAGAATTTTCATTTAGTCCCCTAGTAGTAGAAGTTTGGTACGGGCCACAGATATTGCTTTTAACATATTATGTTTAAAAAAATTAAAGACAAATCTACTTGTGAAGTTGAGTAGGTGAATGTTGAAATAACAGATGTTTGTACTTAAACTGTCTGTAAGCAAGACCTAGATATATCACAATGAATGAGACTTACAATATTTTTCCATCTATTCCATGGCAGTTTGTAAGTGTTGATCGTAGAGCCTCACCAACTTGGTATTAACAATTTCTGGTTTTTATCCGTCCATTTTGTTAACATATCTTGCCACCCGAAATCAAGTCTTGAATCAGTTGTCGCAGGGATCGAACTCTCTTGATAGAGAAGTTATCTAGGGATTTTTAAAATGAAACGATAAATATTTTGTTGCAGAACGTATAATTTTTTTTTTGGTTGGGACTATCGTAAAATCCTTTCTTAATGAGCGTTTACATTGCGAAATGAGTAACTATACTAAATTTGAAGTCAATCGGGTGTATAGTTTTAGAGATCTCGTGATGGGTCAGTCAGTCAGTGGTATTTCGCTTATACATATTATATATATATATATATATATATATATATATATATATATATATATATATCGGAAATACATCAGGAAAGGTTAATTATCAATAATAATAAAAATGTGAGAGCAGGTGTTCAACTTGCTCTCTTTCTTAATTACAGTTCGACCACACCGTAACACGTCCCCACCACAATCACACACCAGTGCAACGTGAGAGACGTAATTACATGATAACACCAAAGTATGCAAACCAACAGCGACACCACTTGTCAAAGTGCAACGCAGGGCAGCCTTTCAGCAACACCATGCTTGTCTACACCAGAAGAGTTCTTATCACTCTAGAATGACTTCACTCGTAGAATAACTCAAGCGGAATCTCTCGCGCATGGCGCCTACAGTGAACTTTATACTGCATAAACGAGTGGGGATTTCTCGATATACCCTCAATTCAACCTCGCTACCATCGATATGACGCTCCACTAGAGTGACACAACCTGTGATCCACACGGTATTATGTATCAATTCCACGCAGCTATTGCAAAAGTTATGCTGTTTAATGGCGGATTCTACTACTCTATACCGTCGGTGTTGTAAGAGGCGAGAGAGAGAGAAATGAAATAAGGAATGGGTAGCTGCATCTAATAACAACAAGAAAATAAAAAAATGCGGCTGCCCATTTGCCTGCCAAGCGTGACAACTATGTCAAAGCAGTATTTGTAGCTTATATTTATAGTTGTACCATGAAAGGGTCGGCTCGACAGGGGAAGGACCATGCTCTCACAGCATACCAGTGTGAAGTGGCAGCTTAATGCTGCTGTGTTTCGTATGGTGAGTGTAGAGTGTCGGAGACCCTTTTTACTGAAAAGAGACATTCCATCTTAGTCCTCACGGTTGACAACGCATCTGCATTTTTATTCGCAAACGAGGATAGATGTAGATGTCTATGGGCCGCAGCAACCACTTACCATCAGGTGGACTGTGTGCTCCCTTGTCAACCGTATCATATAAAAAAAGAAGCGTTCAAGATTCTTACTTATATTGTACTTTGACAAACAGCAAGACCCGAAACAATTGTTCCGTGCGGGATTCAAACCCACGTCTTCGCAGCACCGCTGTTAAATGTTCAGCATTGCACAGCCTAGTCGGCAATGTATATGTTTTATTGTAATGAAATAAAAAAAAAATATATACACAGAAGTCTTGGGTTGTTTTCTGGATTATGTGTTATTAAACAACTTCGTGAATTGTTTGAGAAAATTTTTCTTTGCTTCGCTTTAGGCATATTTAGGCATTATTAATTTCTTTTCATAGAGTACGCTTCGAATTTAGAGTGAACAATGCCGCGTTAACGAGCTTTGTTTCTACATAATGCTCGTACCAGATGCAATAAATTTGCGTGATAATGTCCATAAATCGCATTTCCTTTTCTATCTGAAAAGGAAATGCGATTTTATCTGAACAGGCTTTACTGTATTTTTTTTTTACTTATAATAAGTAGTTATTTACTACAACAGTATTTTTTTACTACAATCCCATCTAGTGGTAACTGGTGATGTAATAGATTGGTGGTAAATTGCGTTAGCGTGTTGTGAATGTATGTATTATTTATATAGATAGATATTGTGTTTAAGTAAGTTGATTACCTTAAAAGGATTAAACAAGCTAAGTAATTATGAAAAAATGTTCAAGCCACATTAGGATCAAAATGTGTAGGCAACAAATAAAAATAATTTCCGTAATATCATATAAAAAAAACACAGTCTATATACGTCACACAGTTGGGCACAGGCCTACTCACATGACATGATGTTTTTCTTCATCCCCGAACACGTGGTAAATCAGCACTTCAAATTGTTCTAATGACGTTCCCGGTCTAGAACCAGGGTGTTATAGAACCAAGAATACTTCACTTGTGCCATTTCGTATTCATCGAAGGATCGGAGAATGGATCTGATTTAGTGTCACAGTAGTAATGTTTCAAGAACATCTGAAGTTGAGTACGAGGGTAATTCTTTCCTTTAGGAAGACATAGTCCAACGGATCAGAAATGTACACATAGCTCGAAGGAGTACAGAGTACAGAGAGTAAGGCAACATATGATGTTAAAACATATTATGGTATGCAGGGAGTCGATAGACGAAGACATACAGGACCGTGCTTTATGACAACCTCTGGAGGAGCTCCATGTTCAGAGTTGGACTTGTGGACTTGATAGGCTGCTATGCACCAATCCTGCCGTCTTCGCAGTTTTGAGGATCACAGTAGATTCTACGACTTCATGCAATGAGTGTATAGACGGCTCACAATTCGACCTCGTCTAGTCGAGTATTGTTTCATGCAGTTGAAATTTCATGGCTTCCGTTGTCTGATTAATCCGTCCAGAGAGAGGTTGGCCTTAAGCTCTTCTGCCTTTTGATTTTCTCATTATTGCTTGCCTCAGGCAATCTAAACAACAGTGAAGAAGTAGTTTAAGTGCTTACCTGAAAGACGAGATTTTATGTGACATATATCAAATCTCTAATAGTGATAAAAATATATACTCGACAGTAAAGAAGCTTTATAGCTAAGGTAATAATTTTTATGACGTCACATAAAATGTGCGCTTTCAAAATGCGCTGACTGTCGTTAAATGGTTTTTATGCGTTTCGACTAAGTGTCTGCAATTTAGCTTCTATTACATTAAGCACTCGTTGTCTGTTTATTTAAAAAAAGAAAACAGTGTCAGTCCGGTTGATGATAAGGGGTTATTGCAATCAATAGAGACGTGCGTACAATCAAATTCAGTTAAGTGTAGGGCCACTAGATGGAGTGACGACCTGGTAAGACATGCAGGAAGTCGATGGATGCTGGTGGCTCAGGACCGTGCTTTGTGGCATTCCTTAGAGGAGGCCTGTGTCTAGCAGTGAACTTGTGAAGGGCTGTAATGATGATGATAAATCCAACTCATACGAAGAAGTCTACAAGTGAGTTATTATACAAACCTAAAAATTATTTAGCGGCAGTAATAGGTAAGAATTTGGTACGTATCCAGTCGTACTCAGCTAGAAAAGGAGTCTTATCAACCGGAAAATTATTAAGGCGACAAATACGGAACGTGACAAAGAAATAACCAACTTCTTGTTATAAGAATTGAATTGATAAATGAACTTAGTCCGCCTGATGGTAAGTTGCTACTGCAGTCTATAGACACCTACAGCCAACTTCAAGCAAAAAAAAAAAACAGCGGCAGAAGTGAATACCCAATGATATATGCGTATTATAATGATAAATGTACACAGGCCGTATTATTACGCGTCGGTCTACTACGAACGTCAACTACGTGGCGCTAGTCTGGCGCAAGCCAAAAAAAAAAAAACAGAGGCAGCCATAAGGACAGAAGTGAAAACCCAATGATATATGTTTAGAGTGATATTTGTACACAGGTTGTTATGTTACGCGTCGGTCTGCTACGAACGTCTACTACGCGTCGCTAGTCTGGCGCAAGCCTTGCGCCCAATACGTCACGAGCATGTCGGGGTCATCGGTGATGCGAAACCATAAGCTTTTCCTCTACCAAAAATAGCTTAACGTGGCTAAAGAAGTTTTAACTTCAAAAAGATTTTAGGTGCGTTGTCACGTCTGGGGACTAAGATGAAATTCCTCAGAGCCTGTATACTGACTCTCTATACTGATCTGATCTGACTGATCTATACTATATATGAAACCACATGAGAAGCACCAGCTTTCAAATAAAAAAAGAATCATCGAAATCGGTTCACGTAGAACAAAGTTATGAGGTAACACACATAAAAATACATACAGTTGAATTGAGTACTTCCTCCTTTATGAAGTCGGTAGAAAAGGAGTCTTATCAGCTAGTAAATTATTTACAAGCTGCATAAATATTGACTATTGTTACTAAAACTTATTTAATTATTTAGGCTCTTAGTAGTGTATTTATAGGAATTTCCCATAGATACGCTACTCAGAGTCATTCTCATTGGGAAATGGCGTTTAGGTCAATCATCCTGCGTTGAAACATCTGTATTTCTTTTTCTTCTTCATGATCTGTCCTTAAAATTAGCTTTTACCTTAATCGCCATGCTTAGCAGACGGTAAGCAATTGCGGTACCAAAGTCCAGACAGAGGTGATTACGTGTGGCATAAAAACAGAGACGTTTTTTATTCAATATAGATTATAAATAAAAATTGGTAAATCCAATTGGGTATGCCCTAAGCGCATTAAAAAAATTACGTATTACATGATTATACGGAATTTTTTAAAGTAGTTTACATAAACACATGTATTCACTAATAACCTTATTATACTTCAAATTTTCCGATAATTTTATGTCAAACTTCAATTTAAAATAAAGTTTGGAAAATCCAAAAGTGCATGACACATAATGCTTATATGAGAGTGCAAAAATTAAAAAAAAATGTTTTTTGTAGTTTTATTCGTCATAGAATTCCAGTAGCAGTGATCAAAGTATACTTTCAAGTCACTCTATCTAGTCCAGAGGTAAAGTTTCACCATAACTAACAAAACAAGCCCAAACTCGGCATATCTAGTTCTACTCGTCGAGGAGTTCTAGTAGCAGTCATCAAAGTACAATTTCAAGTCACTCTATCAAGTCCGGAGGTAAGGTCTTATCATAACTAACAAAACGAGCCCAAGCTCGGCACATCTATTTCTCCTCGTCGAGGAGTTTCAGTAGCAGTCATCAAAGTACACTTTCAAGTCCATCTATCAAGTTCGAAGGTAAAGTCTCATTATAACTAACAAAACGAGCCCAAACTCGGCACATCTAGTTCTCCTCGTCGAGAAGTACCATTAGCAGATACCGAAGTACACTGTCAGGTCTATAAAGGCCAAGACGTATAAGTACATATATTTATATATAAATCCTAAAAAATTATAAAATATTGTACTAAAAATTTGTGAATATAAATATAATAATAATATCTTACCTTGGTCAAGTATGTATCAAATTTGGTTTTTGGAGCGTTTCGTATTTCTACAGCGATCTTTTTCGCTGCAAACAAGCGATACGGTATCCACTCACGTCGGCGGCCGAGGCCGGAATGAACAGTTATATAATATGTATGTTTTGTGGGAATGTCTATTTAGTAAAATATAATAGTACAAGGCTGCTTAAAACACCGAAAATTTCACCATTTCTTAGCCGAAAAAAATTAATTATAACTAAACAAAACAAAATTTAACTGCCATTTACATTCCATGGTAGACGAAGAGTTTAAAAAATAGATTGAGTTGAGCAATTGATATTTTCAAAAGTTATCGTGTTTACGATACCATTTGGATTTGATAAATCCACACCATAGGCCACTAAAACCCTTCTTTTTAAATATCAATTAATCGATTTAAAAAAATATTAATAAGTTCAACAATCAATTATCTTTCTGAAAATGTGCTTTTTATATCACTTGCTAGATACGATTTCATGCGACAAAACGTTGGAATCTTAATTTTTAGGTCCTAGTAGAACATACCGGCGCGTCTAGCGCTTACGGCATGCAATACCTAAGTCTCTCGGCCCGCATTTTCTCTTACTACAGAATGTTTTTCCTCAGTTAACGGATTC
Organism: Parnassius mnemosyne; assembly: GCA_963668995.1. Classification (NCBI taxonomy): domain Eukaryota; kingdom Metazoa; phylum Arthropoda; class Insecta; order Lepidoptera; family Papilionidae; genus Parnassius; species Parnassius mnemosyne. The sequence continues at coordinate 12,853,094 of CAVLGL010000093.1, forward strand.
ATTTTCATGTCCTGTCGTCTTTAACGTCAAAAATGTGTTGAACTTCAATGTTTAACGATGCGTGATCGCCATGTGGCGGTTTATGTGAGTAATAAGTTATACTGTTCTGTAGTGATCAATCAATCGAATTTAAATAACTAGCTTACAAATACAATTTAACAAACGTTGGAATCTTAATTTTTAGGTCCTAGTGGTACATACCGACGCGCTTAGCACTTACGGCATGCAATATAATACTTATTCAAAGTCACTCTTTTGTTTATTTTACCACTGGTTCGGAAAAAACCTTTGTTAGGACTTAAAAAAAAACAGATTACAATCATGTATGTTACACAATTAACAACATTCCTTAATATTATAATAATCCTTTTTATACAAACTTTGTTTAATAAAGTTTTTGAACTTTAAAAATTTGTACCGCCATCTACCGGAAGCTATAAGATCTTCTTGACATTTTCAATAGTCGCTTGAAATTGGGGTTATTGGTTGATTGATTACACATTTTTATATAGATTTAATAGAATAAATAAACATATCAAGTATTTTTATGTACCCAAACCAGTGAAGATGGAGCAGCACCACAGATGAGAGTCGTGTGGCACTGCGATATACAATCCGCCTGCCGTGCCTAACTATTAAGGCGAATCCTCTCTATCGATGGAAGAGTCGCATGTATTGGCACTATTTATGACTTTTAAAACTGCTGTATAAGAAGAAAAATAAAAATTTATGTAATATTTCAGGCATTAAATATCGTCATCATCATTATCGTCATTATAACCCTTCACAAAGTCCACTGCTGAACATAGGCCTCTCCCAAGGAATGCCACAAAGCACTGTCCTGAGCCACCTGCATCCATCGACTTCCTGCATGTCTTACCAGGTCGTCACTCCATCTAGTGGGGGCGCCCTACACTTCGCCTACAGGTACGAAGCTGCTACTCGTGACCCTTTTTTCCCCATCGGTTGTCGGTTCTTCGAGATATATGAGGATACCCGCAGTAGAACCAGAGTGACCGACATAGCCCAACGGATTAGTAACTTGAAGTGGTTATGGGCATTAAATATAACTCAACAAAATTTAAGTAGCATTTTATTTATGCTGTCGGCATAAAATGAAAAAGCTATCCCATTGCTCTCCCTGAAGGGCGTTAAAAGTTATATTGGTTTCCGTTCCGGTAAGTGCCTTGAACATAGTTTCTATCGCCATTGGCTGGGGACCTGAGATTGAAGACGCGTGGTTTATATCTCTAACTTTATATCTGGAAAACTTTTCGCTTGCTATTTATGTGTAGTATTTTTATCATTAAGAAGATTGGAGTTGAAGTCAGAGCCAGAGCCATTTCTAGATCTCGACAACAGTGCCATCTACCAGGTCTTAAATGTAAATCTAAACCTTCTAGGGACCCACTTAAATACACACGAAAAATTTCATCAAAATGGCGCGAGACTAAAGGACAGCAATAAGTGTTTTCTACCGACTTCAAAAAGGAGACGGTGTTCAATTCGACTCTATGTTTTTTAATTGTGATTCTTTTTTCATTTGAAAGCTGGTGCTTCTCTCGTGGTCCCGTATAAATTTAGTTAAGGTCTAACCAATAGTTTTTGAGATATTCTTAATAGTTTATATTGAAGTCGGTTGTACAACATTTTAAATTTTTAATTATTATAAATAGAGATAAGTTCCGGTCTGAAGGCTATAGAGAGTCAGTTTAAATTAATTATGACAATGATATCAATGCCTGTTTACGCGAAATTGTAGAGTGGCTTAATAATAATAATTTAATAAATTTAAATAAAACAAAAGTTATGCACTTCCATCAACGCCGTGATAACACAAACATTAATATTCTTACTAAGGCTTTTAATATTGAGGAAACAAATATGTCTAAGTATTTAGGTATAGTGATTGACAACCAACTCACTTGGAAGCCTCATGTTGAGTATCTATGCAGACGACTCAGCAAATCCGCATATGCGCTTTCTCAACTTTCAAAAAAGGTTAACATCCAGGCTCTTTTGATAGCGTACCATGGACTAGTTGCTTCCGTTTTGCGATATGGCATTACTTTCTGGGAGCAGTCTTTTGATATCCCTATTGTGGTGATACCCCTATCCTGCTTGTATTTAGGATGCAAAAACGATGTGTAAGGTCAATGTGCGATCTCAAAATAATTTTCCTTATTTTAAATCTTTAAAAATCCTAACACTGACATCATTGTATAAACTGGAAACAGCTATTTTTGTAAAAAAGCATCCATTTCTTATTTAAAAATGATCTGATATTAGAAAGAATCCAATACGCACCCACTACGTAAATAAGTTATGTTACATAAAATGTAAAACATCAATAATGAAAAAAGTCTCTTTTGGTATTGCCCCACGAATTTATAATAAATTCAGGTAGTTTAAAATCCAATAAAAAATATGACGTTATTTAAATTTAAAAAGGTGCTGAATGAGTTGTGAGACAAATGTTATTATAAAATTGATGAGTTCTTGAATGACAGTTTTGACTAATTACTTTTATTGACTAAGGTACGTGAGGGTAATATGGTCACCTTAAGCTTTGCCGCCTTATAAAACCAAAACTAGGAGGCGGACAGAGACAAATACACAATGTCGTATACTATAACTAATATAGAAAAAAAATAACAAACAAGCCTTGGCAATAAATAGCATCACTTCGAAAAATCAACTTAAAAAAAACTAACTGTAGTACGTGAGGGTAATATGGTCATCCGGTTAATATGGTCACTTTCTTATAACTCAAAAACTACAGCGTCGTTTGCATAGAACGCTCTGTGATACGATAGCTCTTGATCAGTCTATCAAATAATAAAGGGTCAAAAAGGCGCTCCTTTATCGACGCCATTTTGACAGTTGATATTATTGTAAATATTTTAGTCGATTTTTGTATTGTGTAGTGTAGTTAGTTTTTTTTTAAGTAGATTTTTCGAAGTGTTCCTAATTATTTCCAAAGCCTGTTTGCTATTTTTTTCTTAATATTATATTAGTTATAATATACGACTTTGTATTTTTGTCTCTGTTCTCCTCCTAATTTTGGTTTTATAGGCGATAAAGCTTAAGGTGACCATATTACCCTCACGTACTTACTATAATATCAACTGTCAAAATGGCGTTGATAAAGCGGCGGCCATTTGACCCTTTATTATTTGAATGACTGATGAAGAGCTATCGTATCACAAAGCCATCTATGCAAATTAGGCTGTAGTTTTTGAGTTATAAGAAAGTGACCATATTAACCGGATGACCATATTACCCTCACGTACTCTATTATTATTGACTTTTATTATTTTTGTTATTGTCATCAATTTAATTTTATAAATGTAGAATTTTAATTAGTATTCCAATCTATCTTATTATAAGGCGTGATTTTCAAAAGAACACGCAATTATATTTGTATGTCATTAAGACAAAACATAGCGCTCTAATAATTATAGCCCTCGCATAACCTACCTACCTAATAATGTTTCACAAATAAACTATTCTGATTCTCGTACTGATTAATTACAGGCTGCAAGGAATTTCATCTTAGTCTGTTCAAGTTGACAGCAGATTCAGTTGCATTATACTCTATTGTTAGCGTTTGATACTCGTATGTGGTTAATATAATATTGAGCATTACATGGAATAACTCTTGAGTATCAGGCGATCGCTTCCAAGCCGCTTTTATAATAATTCATATTATAGGTTCTGATCACAAAAAGTTAACACTGTTGGGTTTCTTCTTCGGTCTTCATCAGCCAGTAAAGTTTTCCAAGCCGAGACCACCATAAATTGGCACATAAATACTCTCAGAAATACAGAAATACAAAAAATATTCTATTATTTTATATTCGTAGTTCGTATCCAGTCTTTTAGCGAAATTGTACACAATGCACTAAATTAAAAATCTAGTGCTAATGCTGCAGCATGACTTTACGTTGTAGAGCCATGCTGCAGCTATATTAGTAGTATGGTTGTAGCACGAATGGGTCGACTCGACCGGGGAAGGACCACGCTCTCACAGAACACCAGCGTAAAATACGAAACATCGTATGGCGAGTGTAGAGAACCGGAGACCCTTTTTTACTGGAAACGAGGCATTCCATCTTACGGATGACAACGCTTCTGCATTTTGATTCGTAATCGAGGATAGATGTGATGTCTATGGACCACAGCAAACACTTGCCATCAGGTGGACTGTGTGCTCGTTTGTCACCCTTATGCTATAAAAAAATGTAAACATATATCGTTGCTAATATATAGAATTAAAGCTCCCTCTTTAAAGCAATTAAATGAGGTGGAAATTATTTTATGTTTATTATTTTATTCTTTTTAGTTTTTTGAAGGCGGTTATTACTTGTTCTACATTTGTGGTATCATTCGGAGTTTTAACGGTACTTTAAGAGAGAGAGAGAGAGAGAGAGAGAGAGAGAGAGAGAGAGAGAAAGAGAGAGAGAGAGATAGAGAGAGATAGAGAGAGAGAAAGAGAGAGAGAGAGAAAGAGAGAGAGAGAAAGAGAGATAAAAGATTCGAGTATTTCCAATTACAATATCTGTAAAATACTTGGACAAAGGTAAAACGTATTCATGATACAGGCAACCTTTTTTTAAACAGATTTACTTATATTGATTCATACTATCGGAAAAGCTATTAAATGTGTGTTCACGCAAACATATACGAGTAGACAGCAACACCATTTAACCTAGTCGTTCTCGATGTGATACTTATGCGATGATATATCATGCCACTGGCTTTAAGACCTTCAGCCAAAAAAAATGCACGTAAACGCTGTGATACGAAATGTTAAAATTTACAATATGCTGAAGCGCCATGTTGCGATGTTTTTGGGACATTTTGTCGGCGGCTTATGCTAGCAGACAGTCGATGACCGAAGTATCTCAAAGCACCTTAACTGATATTTTAATAAAAAGTAATTTGATCAACACGCCATAAAAATGTGCTGAGTAATTTGTGAATATTTTTTTTTAAATTAAATATTTTTTTCTTGTTATTATTAAAATAATTTTGTAATCAATAATAATAATATTTCTAGGATAATAAGATTCCACTTGATGTCAAATGGTGGTGGTTAGGTGATAGGGTTCACATACAGAAATATTGTTAAAGATTAAACTATGCAGTTCGTTACATTATTAGGAATGTTGAGTTTAATTCCTTAGAAAATTCTTAAGGAATAAAAAGCAAGAAGTCAGTGGATGTCACACAGACGGGAATGCAGCCAACTGCAGTGCTAGGAATTTAATATACAGGCAGCCATAGTACTAGATTGTTGTTTTGCAGTACAATCTCAAAGATTGTAATTTTCATAAAATTCAAGCAACAAACAAGCACTAAAATCTACCTAGTAAGTGGATATTGAGGTTATTAAATTGGATATTTAGAGCCGTGGAAGCTCAGAGGCGAGATTATGAATTGCAATTACGAGTTCTAAAGTTAAAGTTACCATACTAGTGATGCCACGACGTGACGGTTACTTTGCCATGTTTTGCTACAACCAAGGGTTGTCTCTTTCGAACTACATTTTAACCAATTACGACTATTTAAAGAAAGGGTTCTGTATTTGACATTCTAAGTATGTATGTTTGTATTGATGTTTCACCGTAGCAGCCCATTAGACCGATTTTACCAAATGATTATGAAATTATACGTGGTAGAGCCATGCTGCAGCTATATTAGTAGTATAGTTGTAGCACGAATGGGTCGGCTCGACCGGGGAAGGACCACGCTCTCATAAAATACCAGCGTCATTAGCAACTTACCACTGCTGTGTTTTGGTATGGTGAGTGCAGAGAACCGGAGACCCCTTTTTACTAGAAACGAGGCATTCCATCTTAGTCCTCACGGGTGGCAACGCATCTGCATTTTGATTCGCAAACGAGGATAAATGTAGATGTCTATGGGTCACAGTAACCATTTACCATCAGGTGGACTGTGTGCTCGTTTGGCACACTATACTATAAAAAAATTAGTCGTCAATCAATTCATCTTAATCAAAAGTGAAGGAAAAGAAAAGACAAATCCATGCTATTTTCACTGAATTGTTGGGCATTAATATTATTATTACTACTCAGTATTTTTATAATTTCAAGTTAGTGTATTGATAATTGATATTAATTTGCACCCAAAAAACAGTGTTGTTTTTAACGATTACTAATGTTTTGCTATTATGGGAAAACAATATTTAGATTGATTACAATTAATATTTTTATACCTGATGGGTCGTAATGAAATGATGACGATAACCAATGAAAAACGAATACTAATTAAAATGATAGCGACATGCTTTTCTTTTATTTATACTATAATTGATTTAAGCTTATTATTGCACTAATTTGGTTTTTAATTTTAGATGACAGTATTTTTGTTAGATATACTTTAGATTTCTGCTAAAGAAGTTATTGTGACAATATTTAAATATAAAATGAAGTTAAGTACGTAATCAAGGATTTTTTGTCAATCCAGACACATATTTTCAAATTAGTATGAAATGTATGAAATATTGAAAAATGAGAGGGCAACTTTTTTAAAGATTTTTAGTAAAAATGGAGGATAAATAATAGTGTTCTTGTGATGAATTAAAGTGTATTAAAGTGCTAGTCGGCGAGGAAAGGGTAAAATCTTTAAACTTTGTTGAGAAAAAACAGCTCATATCCACGCCGAAACCAACGCCTGATCTGTGTATTTCTCAGTCGAGTAAAACCGACAAACGGCAATTTAATAGATCTGTTTACAAAACTCATTGGATTGTTGGTTGCTCACATACCAATAAATTGTACTGTTCGTGCTGCATATTCTTTTCTAACGATAACACAGCTTGGAATACTACTGGATATGATGATTTAAATAACTTATCTGGAGCCATTAAGAGGCATATGAATTCTCAAAAACACATGAATGCGGTAGTTTCGTTTAGTAATTTTGGAAAAAATCGGATTGAAACATCTTTGTCGCGCCAGTTATCCGAGGAAATTACAAAACACAACATGCGTGTTGATCACAACCGTAGTGTTTTTCAAAGATTAGCACAACAAGAACTTCTTTTCAGAGGTCACGACGAGTCGAAAACATCATTAAATAGAGACAATTTTTTAGAACTTGTATCGTTTCTTTCGAAGTACGATCTCGTATTAGAAAAGCATATGCAGCATCAACAAAGCGACAAACGGCCAAGTAATTTATCTAGTATAATCCAAAATGACATTATTCATTCTGTCGCTAATGTAATGAAAACTCGCATCAAGTACGAAGTAAAATTGTCAAAATTCGTTTCAATTATTATTGACGAAACTCCCGATGTTTGTCACAGAGAGCAATTGTGTCTGATTCTCCGATATTATTATAGAAACGATATTCATGACCGTTTTTTAGGGTATGTAGATGTGTTTGAAAGTCGCACAGCAGACACATTTTGTAAAATCATATTGGAAATTTAAACAAACATGACTGCACCACAAAACTGTCAAATCCGGTGTCAGAAATGGAGTGCAACAAAAATTTAAAGATGTTTGTCCCCAAGCCATGTATATTTGGTGTAATGCACACATTTTGGCATTAGTTTTATTATATCTTGTAACAGGATTGGGGAAGCCAGCACTTTTTTTTGCTCTTCAGGCTTTATTTAATTTTTTTACTAACAGTACAAAACGGTCGTCTTTTTATGATGCACATTGCACCAAAAAATTGCCTAATGCCCCTGCAAATCGTTGGACGTACGTATACGTCACGAATTGTGAATATAGTATTCGAACAAAATATAATCTGATTTATTTGTTTTCGGTTATGTGCGATAATCCGCAGAATTGGGACGGCGATACGATCTTGGCCGCCGAGAATTTTGAAAACACATTGCGTTCATTTAATTTCAACTTTTTTGTTTCAATTTTCCACCAGCTATTTGAAAAATCGACTGCTTGTATAATGTTTTACAAAAATCACAAGTTGATGTCGGTTATTGCAATAATAAAATAAAGGAGTTTCAGACATGGTTACGTACTGAATTTCAGTCAGATTTTGATCACATTTATGAAAACACATTGCAAAATAACTCTGCCCCTCTTTTGAGATGCAATGTGCGCTGCGCTCAGACAGAATACAAATGACTTTTTGTTGAAATAATTGATAACATCTCTTCAGAAATTAATGGCCGATATTATTATTATCCTTCAGATTTTCCTTTAGAGGCATTAGACTTATTATTTGAAAATTACGCAAACCACTTTGATAAACAAACATTGAAAAACCAATTGATTTCATTGTATTCCTCCCCTGAATTAAAAGACCACATTGTTTTCGAACTCATTCACTTTATAAACGAAAATAGTCTTGAAGACGCCTAACCCCATCTTTTAAAGTTAGCTTATCTTGTCGTAACTATCCCAGCCACAAGTTCCTCCTCGGAACGTGCTTTTTCATCTTTGAAGCGCATCCATACTTATTTGAGAAATACACAAGGTCAAGAGCGTCTTTCAGATTTCTATAAGTGGTAGAGCCATGCTGCAGCTATATTAGTTGTATAGTTGTAACACGAATGGGTCGGCTCGACCAGGGAAGGACCACGCTCTCACAGAATACCAGCGTAAATTAGCAGCTTGACATTTCTGTGTTTCGTATATATGGTGAGTGTAGAGAACCGGAGACCCATTTTACTGGAAAAGAGGCATTCCATCTTAGTCCTCACGGGTGACGACGCATCTATATTTTGATTCTTTATTGAGGATAAATGTAGATGTCTATGGGCCGCAGCAGCCACTTACCATCAGGTGGACTGTGTACTCGTTTGTCACCCTATCCTATATAAAAAAAAACTTATCAATTATCGCAATTGAAAAACATTTATTGGTACAATTAGAACGTTCACCAACATTTTACGCGGACGTAATCAAATCTTTCCTTAAGAAAGAGAGACGATTCAATTTAGAATATAAATAACTTTTTTTTTAAATTTATGCATAGTCTGTTTATACTTTGTTCATGTATTGTATTGTATGTAAATATCTTTTTCTTTCGCTCAAGCAAATTCAAACGGCTTTTTTCAAAGCTACCGAAGGTATGCAATTGCTGATATGTCATACAATCTATCTATCAGTAGTATGCATTCTGTGTGCTTTGTTAAATACGTCCGTTGCTAAAAACAACAAATGCCATCAAAAACATAACTTGTAAAAAAACCGAGTCTCGCAACTCAGTTCTGCTACCGTAAAAGTTTGTGAGATCCATGTAATACCAAGTCGGTTAATTTATCCAGTCCCTACTTAGTCCTTCTGTCTTAAGTTATTATGTAATTAGCTAACCTAACAACATCTTATAGTGACCACATCATTACTAAAAATCTTTTATATTTTAAATAAATAGATTGACTTGGCCATCTTCTTGGTGTATCTCGAAAACTGGACCGAAATTGCAAAATATTTTAATTTTTCCTTAATTTATATACGAAATGATAATTGTATTCCAAATTTGAAGTTTCTATATCTACTATATGTAGAAGTGCCTTAGAGTTTTGATGATCGGTCAGTCAGTGAGTGACAAAATTAAGAAAATTTGACTAGTTATAATTCTTAAACTACTAATTCAAATTTAATGAAATTTGAAATATACCGAGTTTATACAATGTCTACTTGGATACTGAAAATTCAGGATTCTAGTTTTATCCATAACGAAGTTATAGTGTTTCCAAAATGGCTTGAACTGCTTCGAGAAAAGGATGATACGGCCGTGCCGCTTTTTTGCTCGACTTGGCGGGCAATATCTTGTGCTTGTCCTAGTTTGTAGCTCTAGCTTCACCACTGATCACGAGCATGTTGAGGTTATCGGTGACGTGGACCCATAAGTTTTTCCCTTACAAAAGTTGCTTAACAGAACTAAAGAAGTTTTCACTTCAAAAATGTAGAGATGGTACGTATAAAATACACACTGCCGGTGCGTCGCCCATTTCTTTTCCGAACTTGGCTGCCACACATCCGTGTATCAAGATCCTAAAGGAAGACCGTGACCTCATTCTCTATAAAATATCATACAGCCCTCTACTTACTACTATCTAACAGGTGACATGATTAATATTGCATGATGCGAGCTGTACGGCATTCTATACTTAAATAAACTTTTTTTATAGGATAGGGTAACAAACGAGCACGTAGTCCACCTGATGGTAAGTGGTTGCTGTGGCCCATAGACATGTATATCTACCCTCGTTTGCGAATCAAAATTCAGATGCGTTGTCACCCGTGAGGACTAAGATGGAATGCCTCTTTTCCAGTAAAAAGTGTCTCCGGTTCTCTACACTCACCAAACGAAACACAGCAGTGTTAAACTGCTATTTAACGCTGATATTCTGTGAGAGTGTGGTCCTTCTCCGGTCGAGCCGACCCATTCGTGCTACAACTATACTACTAATATAGCTGCAGCATGGCTCTACCACGTCACCTATCCAAATGCCATTTTTATAAACAAATATATAAAGATATCTCGTAATACTATAGGATGTATGATATTTTATTTAAATGCTCGAGTAGTCTTTGAAAGTTCGTCTGTTTCCTCCGTCTTTGATATACGAGTATATTTTGCATCAACTTCCGCAACAGCGGAGCGAAGTGAAAATAAAGCACATTCAGACAGCACTTTGTGTCTGGAAACTTTAGACATTGAAATGTTATCGGTAGCGTAAAATCGGATGTGAGATATGCTTCAGAACGACGAAATATAACAACAGCTACTACTACTTACGGATTTTAATATTTTGCAGTGAAAACTTCTTTAGAATCGTTGTAATTTGAAACTGGATGAAACGAAAAAGCGACACTAAAAAGAGACAAACATATACATCTACAGGATATATTCTGCGAGAGAATGAGATAGAATACAGTATACAGTGTTCCCTGTTATCTCGGTCTCCTTTTCTGAAGACCATATCGTCCACCTAGTGGTAAATGGCTACTGTAGCATAAAAATACATCAAAGGATCAAGATGCCTGACTTTGGTTCTCTATAAACTTCAGACAGGAATACAGCAGTGCACGACTGTTGCTTGGTAGCAGAAATAGGATTGTACCTACCCGGACGGTCTCCTAAGCTAAAAAGAAATTCCACTATAATTTTGCATTGTGGAGCCACGCACACAGCAGTTGTATTGTGGTTGCAGCCCGAATGAGTATACTCAAACGGGTAAGAACCAAGTTCGCATAGAATACGAGCATGATGTCGCTGTATTTCGAGTAACGACGGATAAAAACCGGACACCCTTTTTACTGGTATAAAGGCATTCATCTCAGTTACCACGAGTCTGCATTTTGAATCTTAATTGAATATACATAGGTGTTATGTATATGGGGCATAGTTGACTAAACGCAGTGATTTAAATACGGATACGTAATAAAAATATGTATGTCGCTAGTAATATTATAGATAAATTATCTCATTAATTCCATTTGTTACAGCTAGAAGCCGAAGTGCGGATACACCTAGGTTTAGCCGGCTACTACTAGGAGTAGCCTATTGCGGTTGGTTAAACGCTGGTTAGATGTATCATATATAATTTATGAATTAGATAAATGTTTGCGGTTTTGTAACCGCACTTTAACCTACTGTCTAAGATATTACTTGATACGTATATCCGTGTTTTTACAAATTTAACAGTACACCTAAATATAGCCAACATTGCTGGTCGCACCTAGTTCTAGCCGGCTAGAACTAGGTGTAATCGCACTTCGGCTTTTAGCCGTAACACCATCAATTAAAGCCTAAAAAAGTCTACTGCTGAACATAAGTGTTATAGACAATCTATGGTATTGCCATATAGGGTGATTTTGCTATCGTCGCTACGCTAAGCGCTTGGGCTGGCAACCGCAGTTTTTTTTATAAATTCGAGTTGATATCAAAAAGATGCTGCTGCCCGTCTCTTGTTTAAGTTTCCCTCTGCTACCTCCTATGACGCCCACGGGAAGTTATTGTGTAGTAGATATGTTTATACTGCCACTACACAATGAAATCAAAAATACTCCAGTGTATATCTGTAATACGATAAATACGGTGTCATAACCACGGTGTGTAAAATTGACCATATTAGAACTTTTTACCTTACTATTCGAAACTACATTTCCCTCACGAGACCTATCTGAGTAGAACTTTTGAGCGATAATTATGAATATAAAGGAGATAAAACTTTTAATAAATGACTTAACTTTGTGCAAATAAGACGGCGACGGACGGAAGACCCGTTAGCGCAGTCGCTATGCGTTTGAGTGCAGCATTGCGAGTATGTTCTTAAAACACCTCCAAATACCCCCCCCCCCTCCTACTCTTTGTTGTCGATATACCACTCGAACCAAACGGTTTGCTTCGTCCTTAATAATGTTTACAGCAAAGCAGTACAGGAAGCAACTAACTTACCAGACGAAGCATGTTATCTGTTTTCAAGCTTCTTCAAATCCGTATTTGAACCATCTAACTTAGATTCAGAGAAGTTTACATTTGATAGTAATTTTTTAACAGAACCAAACAATTCTAGTCTAAATGGCTTTATTTCTACTATAAATTTGACTGTTGATATGGTAAAAAAAGAACTTGAAAATTTAGATGTTTGCAAGGGATCTGGACCGGATGGTATTCCTCCTTTCTTCCTTAAATATACAGCGGACACAATCTGTGTTCCTCTGACGATTCTTTATAATAAGTGCATTCAAGATGGTGTCTTTCCTGCTATTTGGAAAACAGCGAATGTCACACCTATTCATAAAGAGGGATCCAAGAACGACGTAGAGAATTATCGGCCAATCTCATTACTATCCGTATTGTCAAAGGTGTTTGAAAGATTAGTACATAATGTTATTTATCCGGTCCTTCACAATATAATCATACCCGAACAACACGGATTTGTTAAAAAACGATCCACAGTAAGTAATCTCCTCGTTTATACTACATACTTATTTGAACATATGGATAAGGGAATACAGGTCGATTCTGTGTATACTGACTTCCGTAAGGCCTTCGATAAAGTAGATCACTATATATTACTCAAGAAAATTGCTTTTAATGGGATTCGTGGTGATTTGCTCAGATGGTTTCATTCTTACATTACAAAAAAAAACTCAGAGAGTTGTCGTCAACGGCCATTCATCTAACTTAGTTACTGTCACATCAGGTGTACCACAAGGCTCTATTCTCGGTCCCTTGCTGTTTATCTTATTTATCAATGACATCAACAATTGCTTTTATCACAGCCATTTCCTACTTTACGCTGACGACCTAAAGGTAGTCTGCCAATCTTAAACGCTGATGACAACTTTAAGTTACAAAGTGATCTTTATCGCTTATCTTTGTACTGTACTAAAAATAAACTACAGCTTAATGTTGATAAATGTAAATCAATAACATTTACAAAGAAGCATAATCTTATAAATAATACATATACTATTAATAATACAGAGTTATGTAAGGTGGATCTAATTAAAGATCTAGGAGTTATACTAGACGCAAAACTTGATTTTAACGATCACGTTAACTATATTACCAACAAAGCATTTTATATATTTGGTTTTATAATTCGCTCTTGTAGTGAATTCGTTCGACCCAATTCATATATCTACTTGTTTGATTTTTCTGATCAGACCGATATTGGAGTACGCCTCTATCATTTTGAACCCATTCTATGAGAAATACAATCTTCAGTTAGAGCGTATCCAACGTAAATTCTTAAAAACCGTTAACTATAAATGCTATCACAGATCGTATTCAAGTTATATTAATTTATTAGACAAATTTTCGCTCCTACCTCTTAACAAAAGAAGGATACTTATAAATAATTTATATTTGTATAAACTATGTCATAATGATATCGATTGTATTCAACTCATTAATCAAATATTCTATTGCGTTCCAACACGTTCACAACGTATTCGTGAGAAATACTCACATAAACTATTATGACAAAAATCTGTCGTACTAACGCTGGTCTTCGTTCCCCATTAAGACGCATAGTGCAATCATATAATGATTACTTTAGCGATATTGATATTTTTACTGCCTCAAATATGTGCTTTAAAAAATATATTAAGAATAAATTACAGGTATTACAAATTTAAAATTTTATTTGTGCAAACGTCTCTTATACTGTTTAATACTTATATTTTTTTTGTGATAGTAATTTTTTCTCTTCAACTTGTTACTTATTACTTATTGTTTATACTAATATGTGGTATACGGTGTTGAATGTACATATTATACTCTTTTTTGATAATACTTTTATAAATACCTTTGTACATTTGTTTGTATATCTTAATAAATAAAATAAAAAAAATAATCTGCCAGTATCTGTATTTCAATCTGATTATGAGTATAATGTGTGTGTCTTTAAAGTTTTTGTTAAGTAAGTTAGTTAAGTTAAGTTACGCTTTACCATCTTCAGCTGCAACAACATTTACCATCAGATGGGATAATGGCACTGGCTTATAATAGTAAAAAAGTCACAATTAACAATCACTTTACTTCAAGTATTTTTTTTTATTAAACTAGTGAAATCGAGCACACAGTCCACCTGATGGTAAGTGGTTGCTGCGGTCCATAGACATCCACATCTATCTTCGTTTGCGAATTAAAATGCAGATACGTTGTCAGACGTGAGGACTAAGATAGAATGCCTCTTTTCCAGTAAAATGGGTTTCCGGTTGTCCACACTCAACATACGAAACACAGCTGCTATTTTACGCTGGTATTCTGTGAGATTCTTTGTGTGTTACGGTTGTATCCAAAATATAATTTTAACTTACTGAATTGCTATGAGTACCTAATTAAAAATAAAATGAATATTTTAGTTCAATAATAAAGTAATTCCAAATGATCTGGTTTCATACGCAGTCATTGATTAATTACTGCTGCTTGAAATGCATTGGAAATAGTTACTGTACACGTACTGTGTTGGATTATGTAGACTGTTCATATTTCTGAGCAATGAATATGTTTGCCTTTATTCAAATTTGTTATTCATTATAATATGCTATATCTCATGTTTTAATAATATGTTATGCATTTCTTCTATTTTTATTACTTTTCCGTTAGTTCGTTAGCATAAAAATATTTTCAAAAGATTTTTTAAATAAATAAAGTTTGTATCCATTGAAAAGCAATCTAAAAGTAAATATTTGTGGAATATTTAACGTTAATATATAGGTCTTATTTATCGTTAATTTACTCATTACACAACAGTTACTTCATTCGTATTATAATGAAACAGTACAAACAACAACTATATAAATTAATTCGAATTATATTATAACAGTTGTTATTTGGTAAAAATTGTTATATATCACTGCTTATCATGTCTAGTTTCTGTGACGTTAATGCTGTTAGCCTATGCCTCTGTCAAAGCTTTAATGAAACCCAGAGAACCAACCACGAGAAACCCTGAAAGGCCGCGAGCTCTGAGTCCGTTAGAGTAGAAAGTAGACAGTAAAGTGGGTTAGTTACCTAAAGGATAACCAACGGAACCCTATTACTAAACCTTCGCTGCCCATCCGTCTGTCCGTCTATCAGCGGGCTGTGTCTCATGATTCGTAAATTTTCACAGAATGTGTATTTCCGTTGCCATTATAACAACAAATAATACAAATTACAAAATAAAGTATTAGTAAATCCAATTGTGCATGGCTTAAGCGCATTAAAAAATTACGTATAACATAATTAAACGTAATTATTTAAAGTAGTTTAATTACACACAAGTTTTCACTAGAAACCTTATAATTATTACTATACTTCCAATTGTCCGATAATTTTATGTCAAATTTCAATTTAAAAAACCTCGGAAAATCCAAAAGTGCATGACTCATAATGCTCAAATGACCATGAAAATATAAAAATAATTGTAAATTGTAGTTCTATTCGTCAAAGAGTTCCAGTAGCAGTCACCGAATTACACCTTCAAGTCAATCCATTAAGTTCGGAGGTAAGGTCTAACTAACAAAACGAGCCCAAACTCGGGACACCTATTTCTCCACTTTGAGGAGTTCCAGTAGCATTCACCGAAGTACACCTTCAGGTCATTGTAACAAGTCCGGAGATAAGGTCTCATCATAACTAACAAAACGAGGCCAAACTCGGCACACATATTTCTATTTTTTGAGGAGTTCCAGTAGCAGATACCAAAGTACACCTTCAGAGCACTCCATAAATTTAAAGACGTATCACGTCCAAACTCGGCACACATATTTCTTCTTCAGGTCACTCTAACAAGTGACTGGCACAAAAAATTAAAAACCTAAGTTACAGGCGGGCGAAGTTGCGGGGAACTGGCTAAGCTAGTTTATAATATAGTTTTATAATTGAAAAATAGGAGTACGACGAGTACCCTTAACAGGTGGGTTATAAATGAAAAATGTGATAAGAGAGTAAGAGCGATTTAGAAGTAATCAAATAAAACGATTTTTTTTCGTTCAAAAACTTCCGCGAGCGCCCCTTTTTAAGCTTGTGCCTAGCACGTGCCTAGTTTGTCTCAAGGATAATCCGCCAATGTCCGGAGGTAAGGTCTCATCAGAACTAACATAACGAGGACAATCTCAGCACAACTAATTCTACTCGTCGAGGAGTTCCAGTAGCAGATACTAAAGTACACCTTCAGAGCACTCCATAAATTTAAAGACGTATCACGTCACAAGTCCACTGCTGAACATAGGCCTTCCACAAGAAATGCCACAAAGCTCGGTCACGAGCCATCTGCATCCATTGGCTTCGTGCATGTCTTACCAGGTCGTCACTCCATCTAGTGGGGGGACGTCCTACACTTCGCCCGCCGGTACGTATAAGTATATTTATATATAAATCCTAAGTACTTCTAGCGAAACAAAATATTGTAATAACAATCTGTGATCATAAAAATAATAACCTTGGTCAAGTTTGTATCAAATTTGGTTTTTGGAATATTTTATATTTCTACAGCGATCGATATTTTTGCTGCTTATTACCGCTGCTATAAGCAAACGACAGTAATCCACTAACGACGGTGGCCGAGCGCGAAGTGAGGCAAAGGCATAGCAAAGTGTATTTAGTAAAATAAATTATTACAAGGCTGCTCCAAACACCGAAAATTTCGGGATATCTCAGGTGAATAAAATGAAATATAACTAAATAAAACAAAATTAAACTGCCATTTACATTCCATGGCTTCCCACTTGATAGATTAAGAGATTAAAAAATAGATTGAGTAAAACAATTGATACTTTCAAAAGTTATCATGTTTACCCCTCCATGCGAACGTTTTTTTTTATAGAATAAGGGTTACAAACGAGCACACAGTCCACCTGATGGTAAGTGGTTACTGTCCATAGACATCTACATCTATCTTCTTGATAAATAAAACCATAAGCTACTAAAACCACTTTTTTATGTAAAAATAGCAATTAATTGATTAAAAAAAATAAGTTCACAAATCATTTATCTTTTTACAATGTGCTTTTTATATCATTTATATGTTCAATATGATTGTTAGATACGATTTCATGTGACAAAACGTTGGTATCTTGAATTTTAGGCGCTATTAGAACATACCTAAATGCTTTGCGCTTAAAGTATGCAATAAATTAAAAATTAAAAGGGGCTCACCTACTAGAAACGTGTATTACGATGGTATGGAACCATTCATGCGCGAGTCCGACTCGCATTTGGCCGGTTTTTTTTGTAAGAAAAAATCAAGACTTTTTTTTCACAAATGTTAGTGGGTTCTACAGATCTCATTGCCTAGGCCTAATGTGAATCACTCACAATGGAAATCACGTGAATCACTCACGAAGAATTCACTCACGACGGGCGCGTTTAACAACTTGCGCTCACGCATAGCCATCGAGCAAAGAGCGGGTTGTTAGCAAGTGGTTCATTTGCAGACGCATTAGGACAGTTTGTGAGTTAGGGGACCAACCTCGTGACATAGTGTTAATAAAAGTGTGTGTATGGATAGAACGTGCATATAAGCAACCGCGGTTCGGTGGCAGCGGTTCTGACTGGGTGTCGGGACGAACTTAAAGGGCCACATTTCCGGTTTATATGTTGCAAACCACAAAATAAATTTTACATAATATGTAAATACTATTTTTAAATCTTTATCTTCCAAGAAGTAAGTTTTGCCATGTAATGACTATGCCAAACCCCCAAATGTTCGCACAAATAATAACAAACTTAAAATCACTTACAGCACGCCCATGTAACTAATTACAAACAGCAAATACCTGAAACAAAGACATGAATCATGATTACTAAACATTCAATAGCTTTGCTATTACTATATATATATATATCATAGCTTCCCATCATCTATTTTGTTTCCCTCTGTCGCCTTTTACTAAACCCATATGGTTATATAACGCTGATTTAGCTCAACAGGTCAGTCTGCGAAGTAATAGTAATGTCTTCCAGACCGAATTTCAATCATAGCGGCCAGTATCAACAGATTTTGGCATACAAAATACACAAATAAAACTACGTTATGTTTTAGCACCGATTTCAGAAGCTATTATATATATTTTTCAAATCGGTTGAAAACTGTTTAAATTATGAAAGTAAAATTTTATTTATGACAAAATTTTCAAAAAACATTACAACCCACGAAATCCAATCGTAATAAATTCCATGCGGATGAATTTACGTGAAACAGCTAGTATATTATAAAGTTAAATAGCTTACCTCGTACACAAAACCGCTTCCGAGTTTGACTATGAAACTTTTTCAATTTACGTCGGTGTGAGACGCATTCTCAACATTACCTATACCTATGCATTCCCGCAGAAGAAAATATTTGGAACGAAATGTAAGTATATTTGAAATTCCATTTTCTACAATTTCAACAATTTGAAATGTGAGAATGCGTTCCGTAATGCCAACGTGTATTAGAAACTTATTTAAAATATTAAATAGTAAGTAATGTTTTCGTATATTAATTTTAGAAGAGAATTAATAGAGCACATCTTGAAGAAACAATATTTACTAACTGAATTAAAAAACCAGAAGTTTCTGTATTCGACGCGTATTTTTTTATATAAACAGGTTTCTCGGAAGCGGCTGTACCGATTCAACTGATTCTTTTTTTAAATTAAATAGCCTGTTAGGGGAGGTCCCATAAAATTTGAAGAAGACAGTCGTCGGAGAAATCAATCCTGTAATGATAGTAGTAAGTGAATAGAGTTAATAAATAAATTAATTATAATTGAGATTATGGGGAAGGTCTTCAATTTTCAGAGTTTAAAATCCCGTGGGTCGGGCCAAAATCAGTTATTGCGTTTTTCTGCCAAGAAAATCTCCGTAGCAGCCCGGAATTAGAAAGCGGTGTTTCATCAATTTTTGTTTAAATTTATTTAAATACGTTGGATGTGGCCGTTGATCTCTCTCTCATTTCTTTATTTTTATCAAAAATCCCCTGCAGAACATAGGCCCCTCTACTAGATTGCCTCATGAGGGGGACATTTACCATAGCTGCCACGTTTGTCAGGCGGGTTAGCACCGTTTTTTATTATTTTGGGATGAGGAAGATGCTGTTTCCTTTCCTCCTGTTTCATTTCCCCTATCACCTCGTATAACACTAAGGGATTGATATGGGATAATGGATTCTATTACGCTACCATTACACGGCTAAGTTGACAAGATATTCAGCATACAGTAGAAAACTTTTTCTAATATAAAGGTGAAGGGGGCAGTGAGTTTCGTAACGTTTCAACAAAAAGTGGTTGAGACCTTTGAAATCAAATACTACTTAATGATTTCTTATATCGACGCGCATTCGACATTATATACAAAATAATTTTTTACAAAATTTTATGCGTTCAATTTTAACTTATTTTTACCCGACCGACCAACGTAGTAGGACCATGTTGCAGCTATATTATGGTTGTAGCGCGAAAGGGTCGCCTCGACCGGGAATGGACCACGCTCTCACAGAATACCAGCGTAATTTTTTAAAATAATTATTATTATTCTTTATTTTAGAAATTTCTTTCCATAAAGTGGGTTAGTAATTACAACAAGTACTTATAAGCTAGGGTTAGTAAATAAATAAAATTAAAAAGTTACATATATTACTACTGTATCTACTTTATATTAACCAGAGCAGATCTCGAGCCGATATAGATGCTGTTCCAGTGCCTCAAGATAGGACAGCAATAGCGACTTCGTATCGTCGCTATTGCTGGAGGAGGCTGTTGGAGCCGTCCCAGACGCGGCGCCACGCGGGGGCAACCCGCTTGCGCATGATTACTCGGAAACTGTCTATGCGAGCCTCAGAAAACATTGCCGACGCGCTACAGTGCCGAGGCAGCCCCATCAGTATCCTGAAGCTGTTATTATATTGGACGCGCAGGGTTGCAAGTGTCCTCTGTGTATACTCAACTCATAGACTGCAGGTTTAAAAATACTGACAATAGGCTGTGAAGAGAGTTTGTTTTACTCTATTCGCTCTCATAGCTAGAGCCCTGCGTTCCCTCTCTATGTCAGCATCATGCGACATATTTTCAGTAACCCAGTACTCCAGTTACTTAAAACTTGTCACTCTTTTCAGTAGTACGCCTTCAAAAGCGACAGTGGTAAAATTATAGCCCTAATTTTTTGATTTAAAAATACGATCTCACTCTTCTTAACATTGTACCATAGGCCAAGAGCCACTGCATACTTCTCACACATACTAAGTAATTTTCTTAGACCACTAATCGATGGTCTCAGCAGCACCATATGTCGGCATAACTTATGTTGATATATGGAATATTATCAATAGAGCACTACCACCGAGTTCACCAATCAGAACTGTTCAAGAGGTTAAAAAGTGCAGGATAAGACAGGCCGTCCTGTCTCACCCCGCACTCCAGTCCATACACCTAAGATAGCACTCTTGCCTACCTCACCTGATTCTGTTGATTGTCGTACCAATACAGAAACAGACCTATTAGGTCATTAGGAAAGTCATTAGCTTCAGGAGCCAGTTTCTTCCAAAGTACATCGTATTTAACCTATCAAAGGCTTTCGATAGGTCCAAAACAGGCTATAATAAGTGTCCTATGATTTGTGTAGTAACGTGCGGTGTGCTTGAGAAAAAGCACAGCACTTTCTGTGTATAACTGCGGTCTAAAACCAAATTGTGCATCACACAGATTAAGGGATGCCTGTAATTTCTTCTACAGCAGACCGTCCATCACTTTCACTATAATAGAAGCCAATGAGATAGGTCTATAGTTGTTTTTGTCCGACGAATCTCCTTGAAAATCGAAATAGAAGCAAAATGCTGCTATGTTTCGTATGATGAGTGTAAAGAACAGGAGACCCTTTTTAGTGAAAACGAGAACAAGACATTCCATCTTCCATTCAACGAGAACAGACAGTACTCAGCGGTGATAAAGCAAATGTATTTTGATTCATCGAGGATAGATGTAGATGTCTATGAGCCACAGCATCCACTTACCATCAGGTGGACTGTGTGCTCGTTTGTCCCTCTTATTCTATAAAATAAAAAAAATATTTTCCTTTATTGTAGATGAAGTTTACAACTGTCTGATAAATTGCATCAACCTGTGCGAAACAGATTTAGAATGGAATATTGGATAGATCGAATTCCAGAGAGCCGCAACGCAGGGAATTTAATAAACATGGAACTACGCTCTCTCGATATTGCTTTAAATTATTTCCATCGGTTTACTGTGTTATAAATATAGCTCGCTTTATTTGTAAAGCAAGATTGAAAGAAGTATGTAACAATTTCTTTTCGTAACAAAACCTTACCTGCAATTGTACCATATTCTGCAAGAATGTTTTCAACCCACAAAAACGTAAAATTATTCAGATTTGAAAGTTAAATGCATTTTCTTGTTGCAGAGACCCTAAGTATTATATGATGTTGTGATTATCATTTTAAAGAAAATTTCATGTAGATTTTGTCTAGACTTTGACTAGTTATTTTTCAGAAACCTTTCATACTTTGAAATAAGCTGAAAAATGTGATTCTGGATTATTATTTTGGTCAGTTTGTGGGTTGTATTATTTCTGCACAACACGGTCCAATAGATGCACCCTGTTTATTATTATCTATTTATTTTCTTATAGAAGAGGGGGCAAACGAGCTTGCAGCTCACCTGATGGCAACCGCCCCTGCTCATGAACAACCAACACCAGACGAATTGCAGGTGCGTTGCAGGCCTTTTAAAAAGGAGTAAGCTCGTTTCTTGAAGGTCCCTAAGCCGTATTGATCCGGTCGTATATGAGTGAAAGAATCTCTGGTTACCAACAATTTACCATAATATATCCAATCGAAAATGCCGAATCTAAGTCCCACAAGCTGGTGATGGGGAGCAGCATTAGTGACAAATAGTCCACAACTTTTCAGCGTGGTGGGAAAGGTCAAACCACTTGCGCATTTAAATAGAGGCCTATTATCATCAGTGAATTAAGAAGGATGTTGAATAGAAGAAAAATATTTGACACTGACGTCAGGTTCTTTGCTTTTAATATTAGTTTATCTGTCGTTTTGAAATTATCGCATTTAGACTTCGAAGGAAAAGGGCAGATTTTCCGCCGGGCGACGAGGACACTGTGGAGGGCGAACTACGCTCCGATGGAGCATCTAATAACAGAGTTGCTTGGAAACTTTAATAACGTGATTAAGGCTGCGGTCGTTGCTCTATTTCATTCGTATGCGTCATTGTGGAGTAGGGTTTCGAACCCTAGTATATAATATAGTATCATATTATAATAGGGGTCCGAATACAATAATTAAAAAAATATATGGTAAGTGAAATTTTTATATTTTAATGAAGATATAATGGATATTCTGTAAACAACAATAGTGATAATAATTTTATAAATAATACTATGTACTATTTGGGGATACAATATACTTTCAGAACACTAAGGAGGAATAGAAACCTTGTTTCCTGAGGAGTTAGGACGGGGCTTCTAGTATATTGAAAAGAAGATCGTGAAATAAAGTTATGAATAACAGAACAAAGTAAATATAATAATAATATTACTAAACTGTCATTATTTGCAGCGCCCTTGGAGGGTTCTTGTTTTGAACTATTTTGCACGCCTCATAACCCAAAGAATTATTAGGTAGTGCTTTACTCTCGACACGTCAAGTTCAAGCAATTTTGTGTTATTAAAATGCCTTTATCATAACCATATTGCACTTATACGATAATATGAGTAGCCGTATATCAAGAAAACACTGTAATTACATACATATATATACATGCATAAACACTCACGCCTGTCACCCAGAGGGGTAGGCAGAGATTATGGACTTCCATTTGGCACGATCCTGACACACCTCTCTCGCTTCTTCCACATCCATATACCTACGCATACACGCTCGTCGGTTAAAGGTACTCTTGATTTGGCCCATTTTTAATATATCGCCAATTTGGTCGATAAACTTTCGCCTAGGGCGACCCTTCCCGACTATGCCATTCACCTCTGCAACATAGATTTGCTTTGTCACTCTTTCCTCATTCATTCTTTCTACATGGCCAAACCACCGAAGCATTCCTTTCTTAATCCTGGTCACAACATCATCTTGCAAACCACACTCTTCTCTTATTAAACAATTTCTCACTCTGTCATTCAGCTTCATCCCTAACATACTCCTTAATGACCGCATTTCTACAGCATTTATTCTACTCTCATGCTTCTTCTGCCACACCCAACTTTCACTACCATACATTAAAGTAGGTACTAACACAGCATTGTGAATTGCCATACGTGCCTTTTTGGACACATTCTGACTTTTCACAATAGAGTGTAGAGCCCCATTCACTCTATTTCTTGCATTCACTCGTCGTTCTATATCCTTATCATATCTACCATCCCTGCTAAACACACATCCCAAATATACAAACTCATCTACTTGCTCTACCAACTCCCCTTCTATTCTTATTTCACATATCGTTTTACTTTCTTCTCTTTCAAAAACCATAACTCTCGTCTTACTTGCGTTCACTTTCATTCCCTTTTCTTTTAATATCCTGTTCATTAATGTAACCATCATTTGCAACTCGGCTGCCGACGACGCAAGTATGACTTGATCATCGGCGTACAAAAGGCATTTGACGGTTAACTCGCCCATTCTTAACCCGCATTCTTCTACTTTCAAATTTTCCAAACAACTGTCCATAAATAGGTTGATCAACCACGGGGAAGCCACACAGCCCTGTCTGACACCTTTATGGATGTCAAACCAGTCCGAGTAGGCCCCGTTGATCCTGACACAAGCACTAGAGTCCCTATATAGAGACTTCAATGCCTGTATCAGACCAGCGCTCAACCCAAATGAGTTCAGTGTTTGCCATAACACATCCCTGTCCACTCTGTCATAAGCCTTCTCCAAGTCCATGAACGCACAAAAAACTCTTTGGTTTTTGGCCAAAAACTTCTCGGCGATCATGCGCATGGAAAAGACCTGATCCGTACATCCCATTCCCTTTCTAAATCCCGCTTGCACATCCCAGATTTTTCCGTCAGTTTCTTTCATAACTCTTTCAATTAGTACCTTAGCATACAGTTTTCCCACAATGCTAAGAAGGCTGATACCACGGTAGTTTTTACAGTCCTGCTGTGATCCTTTTCCCTTATATATTGGGACTATCACGGCTTTGCACCAGTCTCCCGGTACCCGCTTAAGTTCCCAACATAAATTAAGCAAGGTGTACAGCAGGTCTGCCACCACTCCTTCTCCAGCCCTTAGCATTTCGAGAGATACTCTATCACAACCGGCTGCCTTTACCTACTTTCATACTTTTCATTGCTTTCATTATTTCATCTATACTTATATCTCTATCTATTTCCTCTTCTTTCGGAATTTCTATTTCATTTAATTCAAACGTCTCATCACTCATAAACACGCTTTCAAAGTATTCCTTCCATCTCCTTAAACTCAAAACTTCGTCATTCAGAATACAGCCATTCTGGTCTCGTATAGCATTCATTCTAGGCTGTTGTGAATGTCCCCTGGTAGTTCTTACGAGTTTCCAGAACATTTTAATGTTTGCCTGGAAGTTATCCGATATTCTTCTATCATTCTTATCCGTTCTTTCTTGCTTTTTCCTTTCAACTACTTCTTTTACTGTAATTAATCCATCCTATATTGTATAAAAAATCATTTTATATTGCTACTTTGTAAAAAACGGTTTGAAAAAATTTACGTGGAGGTCCACATATGATTTTGTATGTGGTCACTATAACTTCCGAAAAAATTTACGGATCGTGACCGGTTTTTTTTATTAGTTTCAGAATTACATCAACTGGTTCTCTATTTCATATCAATAGCCTAGTACGCGTAGTTTGTTAATATAATGATTTTCAACTTTTATTAGTTTTATTGCCATGAAAAAGTTAAAGACGCCTTTATATTTTTTTAGCTCTTGATAGACAAAGGACAAATGTACCATACAGCCTATATCGATTTTATACTTTGTGTAGTCGATTAATTTTGGTAAGCATTTTTTTCCCTGTTGGTGACACTACCTGTTAAAATAATAGAGATCTAAATTTAAAACACGTAAATAATTTATTTTAAAAGTCAGGAATATAATTTATTTTTTTCATCAAAATTAAATGAAGCGCTCATGAGGCGTGTACTTTTAGGTTTTCCAAACTATTTTATAATTAAGACCACTTATAATTATATACAAACATAAATATATATATACAACAATAAGACTGAGACTGTTAATAAAGGCTCAAAGCAGTTAAAAAACCTTTTAATAATAAGATATTAAATTGAAAAATACAAACGTATACGTTGTTTTTGTTTTCTTTGCCATGCAATATATTTTTACATGTATATTTGACAAAAAAGTTGGCAACTCTGTTGTGGCGCCCAACAACTCGAAATTAACCCGGAGACCCCAATCATTGTATTAATAAAATAAATAGATATCGAATGAATCCATAAATTAACACGTGCAATGTAAATTGATACCAATATTCATTGCACATAGAGTAGGTACATGCTATTGCATGTAAAAATGTCGAGTGGTAGGATTCCTAGTAACTGAATCAGTGCAATGTACTGCCTGAACAATTTCGGGCTTAATGAAAACTACACTCGGGTCCCTACAATAACGTTTTCGGCTTGGAAATTCGATGACGAGGTCGCTCGGGCATGGTATGTAATTAAATTACGGTGGTGAACCGCCAATAAATTTAAGGATTTTGGCTTAGCATGCAATAAATAAAAATGTATTCGATAAGTCATTAATACTTATAAATAATATGTAGTTTTCATTTTTATCATTATTAATTAAGGGCTGGTTTTTAATTTGTCAGATAAAAGTTGTCCTTCAATTAAGCTATAACTGGCGGGTCTTTACCATTTTGTTGTCGATATTCCTTACATTAGAAAAAAAACGGTTTGAAACGGTTGAAAGCATTTGTCGGCGCCTTACCGTCAAATTACAATCCGGGCGTCTTGAAGGCAAGAGTGAATAGGCTTTTGTTAAAGCTACATCACCACTTACCAAAAGGTGGGATAGTGGGTAAAAAAAAACGTGACTGAATATAAAAGTATAACAATTTAACAATTTTTGTTCGTACCACCGTGGTTTTTAATTTGTCGACGTTGTATTTAATCCTATGAATAATTTTTATCTGAAAATTGAAAAATTGGCGCTTAAAATTAAAAGCGCTTTATTCATTGAGTTATATGTACTACGTACTAGAGAAGCCATTCCAAACAAAAATTGTGTCCTACTCTCTATGTCTTTGCGCATGCGCGGGAGTAGTAGTCGCGCATGGGCGAAGACTTTAATTTGATATAAAATAAGATATTTCTATAAAATAAATATAAGTATTTAATATAAAATATCTCAATTTAATCTAAAGAAACATATTATATTTCTAAATAAAATGTAATAATAATTATTTTATGGAATTCACAAATCTTCAATTTACGCAATATTTAGTTTGTATGGATTGCACTACAGTTCAGTTGAACATAGTCTATGTTCGGAATGGCTTCTCTAGTACGTAGTACATATAACTCAATGGCCTTTATTAAATTCAAATGCCGCAAAACCTAAACCTTAACTATACCACGTATTGAAGTTTGAAATTACACGTTTCGTTGTAGTTCGATATCTTGTTTATGTATTATGGGCTGCTTTTCAATCCTAAGATAAAATATTTTCATAGGGTAAAATACAAGTACAACATAAACATATTAAAAATTACAGTTGTATGAATAAAATGGTTTGTTTTACTCTTATATTCTGTGAGGTTATCATTTATTTGGTGGATAACTTTTAACTGACACTGGATACATCGGCCATAAAACTAATGTTAATTTTACTTCATATTTTTCCTCAGGTCGTAGAAGTAGGATTTGCCATTATCAACACTCTTTGCAGACAAATTGACGATCACAGTACAAGGCATCTCTTAGCCCCCAGCCACATACTCGTCGAGTGGCATGGGAAGTAGCGAGGAAAGGAGGCAGAGACGTAGTGTGGCTACAATACTAAACTACTAAACTCTCACTCTGCTTTTTTATCGTTTTTTTTGTAAATATTGATACCTTAATAATAATAATAAGCTACTTTATCCCGTGTAGTGGCGGTGTAAGAATATCCACTACTATCCTCGCCCCGTGGGTGTCGTCAGAGGCGAAAGAAGGAAACTAAAACAGAAGATGGACAGCAACGTCTTCCTAATAACAACTACAAATAGAAAATGTTTGTTGCCATACTTGGCAGGCGTGTTGGCAACAAAAAAATATTGCAAAATCCCTTTTAAGTTAATCTATGGGGGAGGCCTATGTTGACTGTAATGGAATAATAAGTTAATTAAACTATATTATCAATTAAAAGCTGTATTTTAAAACATTATATTAAGTCTCAGGCTCGTTCATAAAGAACATAATTCATACTTATACATAGGTTTCACAAGATGCGAAAGGTGAAAAAAATGGCCCAACTTAAGGATATTTTATGGGGTCACAGGAATAAAATGCTTTTAGTGTCGTGACGAGGGTCGCTACTGGTTATCGAACTGTTGTCGTTATGGATTTGTTCAGATGGTGTTCTCACCGTATTACACGGCCGGGTAAGAAGGACCGCTTTCGCACTCCTGTTTGAAATAGCATCATAACGTTGTTGCATTTCGTTAAGCGAGTAATGAAAACCGGTGAACTTTTTTACTGGTAGCGTAATACCATTTAGTCTTTAGGGGTGCTAACGCATCTGCATATTGCTTCTTAATCTAAGATAGATGTGACTATAAGTCAAAACATTCACTTAAGATCATCAATTATTATTCAATTAGTTTACCTGATGGTAAGTAGCTACTGCAGGCCATGGATATCGGTAACCAATTTCAAACAAATATAAGGGTATATTTGGCTTTCTATACCCTCCAGACCCGAACGCAGGTCCTACTATGTATTTAAAAGCGATATTAGGTGAGAGTGTACCTATTAGAGCCACTCTTATTTCTATTAAAAATTAGGGATGTGAAAAAATAATCGATTTTCATATTAATAGATTATTTTTTTCTTATAATCGATTTTTCGAAGTCGATTTTTTTATAATAAAAATCGATTTTTAATAAATCGATTTTTATGTAAATTACGCGATTCAGTCGATTTTTGTAATCAGAGTCATCTGTGCGATGGATGTAAAAACGTGAAGTAAGTTCAATAACATGAATAAGTCAATCAAAAGACGGCGCCACCTTTATGTATAGAGATACATAAAGGTGGCGCCGTCTTTTGATGTATGTAAAACAGTTTCGCTTTTCGTATGTTTTTAACAGGGTTCTTCCTCCGCTAGGAGTAAAAGTATTCTGTGGTTTTCTTTCTTTCTTTGGTTAGTGTAAACAATTATATATAAACAATAAAAATGTCTTGTGAAACACGTAAAAGTGACTAACAGAAGTATTTTATAATGAAAAAATGATAGCGGCCAACACGTCAATAGGCAAAAATACTGAATTGGATCTATATATTGCGGCACCACTATCAAATCTCAAGGCAGATGCCCTCAATATATGGAGAAGCTCTGAAGGAACTTTCCCTAAACTAACCGAATTGGCTTTTAAACGCCTCTCAGTTATGGCCAGTTCCGAGCCAGCCGAAAGATTATTTTTGAAAGCGGGAAATATTGTCAGGAAAAAACGAAACCGTATTTTGGGAAAGAGACGATGAAGAATTTTGGTGAAATGATTGTTTTTAAAGTCTTTAACTGAAAATTCATGGCAATATTTTTTTTACTTTTTTTGTTTACACATGTTTAAAAAAAGATTTGTCTTGTATTTTAGTTTTGAGATCAAAAGGTTGTCGTCGGATTATTTATAATTATATTTTTATTTTATTTTCATTCTAATCCAATGTAAATGATACTGAACATTAGTGGCATAATGATATTTAGACTTTTTGTTTGTTCAAACTTAGTTTAAAAAAACTATCGTTTACTAAAATTATGGTTTCTTAATGATTTCTTATATTTACGCGAAGACTACACATTAAATGAAATTAATTTTTACGGATTTAATAACGCTTAATTTAACTTTTTAATTCCTGACGTTTCGGGTGCTTCACAGCACCCATGGTCACGGGGGGAACTGAGGTCTTTGTCGTCCGATCTACGCAGAATGAGCTTACAGTATATTGAAGTCTTACAGTGGTATGCTTGGGTTTGGATTTAATTTGATTAATTATAGGATGCCAAGCAAATGGCAGCACCCATCCATCTTCTCTATTGAAATTAGGATGTTTTTTAATTTCGATAGCCTCGCGAATCATCCTTGGTAGGAATCGGTGTTCTTTTGCGAGGATTTGTGGTTCAACTATGACATAGTGACGTCAAACACCTCAGTCCCCTCTGTGACCATGCGTGCTGTAAAGCACCTGAAATGTCGGGAATTAAAAAGTTAAATTAAACGAGATAAAATCCGTAAAACTTAGTTTAGTTTATCGTTTCTGTTTATTTTGGTTGTAATAAATTGTTAAATGGCACTGAACATTTGTGGCAGTAATTATTTTTAGTTTTTTATTGTTCAAAGTTATATGTTAAAAAAATTGTTCTGTAGTTTATTTCTAAAACCAGAAGATTATTTTTCGAATAAATATTTTTTTATTCGCAAAAATCGATTATTTTTTTATAAAAAATCGATTTTTCTTAAATCGATTATTATCACAAAGCAAAAAATCGATTTTTTAACAATCAATTTTTTCACTCAATGTCACATCCGTATTAAAAATATATATGAAATTTAGTTTTAATAGATGTCTTAAACAAAGGAATCTCAATATAAATCCAAAAAATATACTCCTTCAATAGCCATTAAATTGTATATAATAGCGTAGCCATTAGAGAAAGGGAGACGAGTAATTGACGTATAAACTCATTGGAGGTATGAAATCTTGAGGAACTTGAATCTGTAATTGTTAAAAGAAAAATATATCAACTTACATTGAAATATTATATTTAATTAAGAAAAATATAATTAATCCATCGTATGAAGCAGCATCTTTTTTATAGGATAGAGTGACAAACGAGCACACACAGTCCACCTGATGGTAAGTGGTTGCTGTGGCCCACAGACGTCTACATCTATCTTCATTTGTGAATTAAATTACAGACGCGTGTCACCCGTGAGGACTAAGATGGAATGCCTCGTTTCGAGTAAAAAGGATCTCTGGTTCTCTACACTCACCATACGAACTACAGCAGCGTTAAGCTGCTATTTTACGCTGGTATTCTGTAAAAGCGCTGTCCTTCCGGTCGAGCTGACCCATTCGTGCTACAACTATACTACTAATATATAGGTGCAGCATGGCTCTACCACGTATCTATCTGATAACAATTAGTTAATTAATAAAAAAAACTGCGGTTCACAGCCCGTCTGCCAGGCGTGGCATCTATAGCAAATTTCTCCACTAATAAGTAATCTATGGAGTAGGCCTACGTTGAACGAAGGACCTTTGATAGGCTGTACTGAATGAATGAATTAAACAAGAAGCTAATCGTCAAATCAAACCCTTCAGCGTTCGGGAAACTACGACTCATTCTTTCGACCAATATTTCACAACACCTTACTCATAAAACAATAACCGGCCAAGTGCGAGTCGGACTTGCGCACGAAGGGTTCCGTACCATTGTAACACACGTTTCTAGTAGGAGAGTCCCCTTTAGTTTTTAATTTGTTTTTATCTTTATTATTAGTGTTATAGCGGCAATAGATATACACATTCTGTGAAAATTTCAACTGTCTACCTATTATGGATCATGAGATATAAGCCGGCTGACAGACAGACGGACGGACAGCGTTAGTAATAGTGTCCCGTTGATTACCCTTCGGGTATGGTACCCTTAAAATGTGCGGACAATGCGTGTTGCCAATTGCGACAAACCTAACCTATGGAATAGAGATGTGGTTCATTCTTGCTGCCGGAACGATGAAGCTCAAAGTCACTGAGTGAGCTCACTCTTCATGCTCTGAGTTACTTTTCATCAACTATGTACTCTACTAGATGTAGAGTACATTTAAATATATTAAAAAGTATTGTTAGTCAAGACTCATTTCATTTGAATTAAACCGAGAGTGACAAAATTTAATTGGATGGCATCCAACGCGTTGCCACTTCTGAAGGACCTCGCAACACCTCCCGGGAGAGATCATTAAAATTCTAAGGGCCTTACATCTACTCGTTTTCCAGCACTTAAATGTTCGTCGCTATTATTTAACGCATTTTCATGACTGAATGTGGAATAATTAGATCGTTGTTGCAGAGGCAAGAGTTTTTAATAATTTAAAATTAAAAATTTTGAACAACCGGCTTCAATATAAATTATTACGAATAACTCGAAAACTATTGGTCAGACCTTCATCAAATTTATATGGGACCACATGTGAAGCACCAGCTTTCAAATAAAAGAAAGAATCATCGAAATCGGTTCACCCAGTAAAAAGTTGTGACGTAACACACATAAACAATACAGTTGAATTGAGCCCCGTCTCCTTTTTGAAGTCGGTAGAAAAGAACATAAGAATTGCATTTCTATGACAATAACTGCTATAAGAAAATAAAATTAGTATTTGATTTTTTCGTAGTAGAGTCAATATGTATACCTTGAAGTGGCGGTGTTAGAATATCCACTAATTCATATCGTCCCATGGGTGTCTTAAGAGGCAACAGAGGGAAATTGAAACAGGTGGTGGACAGGAGCATATTTCTGATAACGACTCAAAATAATAAAAAACTGCAGTTGCCAATCCCCCTGCCAAGGCTGGCAACTATGGAAAAATACCCTCTAAGACGCAACCTATATTCAGCTGTGGACTTTTATAAACTGTGATGGATGGATGGAGAGTCAATATGTTACGTATAACGGGTGAAGCACGAACAGATTGGTTAGACAGAGGAAGGATCACACTTAAATAGATTTCAGATCACATATCTCAGATTTTTGAATAGCAGCTTAACTATTTTATTCACTGTCCCGTGAGTCATATAACAATATTTTGATTGTTCAATGTGTCCTTTCCGCGGACACAGAAGTTGTCAATGCTGTTGAGTATAGAGCGGTGAGTGACAACAACCCGAAATCCTTTTACTGCTACCGAGACAATACATCTCCGTCTTCAGAGATGACGACGCATCTGCATTTTGATTTTTAATCAAGCTTAGAAATGTAGGTGTGTCATGTCGGTATGGGCAACAGTATCCTTTTACCATCAGGTGGAATGTATTCAATGAAAAAAAAAAAACATGCGTGAGTGTCGTGGAACACTCGGTTGGAACGAAGTTCCTTTCGTAGTATATTATTATTATCACTAGTTCGGAAAATACCTCTGTCCTGGGAAGAACCAGCAAGAAACCCAGCGGGACTTCTTTTTGAAACCTCCAAAAAGTCCTCAATGCATGTTAGGTACATAAAAATTCTTAATCGAATTGATCTTCAAAATACTTATCAAAATAATATATTACGGCAGGACTGCATAAATTACCGCGGTATAAGCCTTCTCAGCGTCGTTGGTAAATTGTATGCGAAAGTGTTGATTGAAAGGATTGTGAATGAAACAGACAAGAAATTATGGGATGCACAAGCGGGATTTAGAAAGGGAATGGGATGTACGGATCAGGTCTTTTCCTTGCGGTGCATAGCCGAAAAGTATTTGGCTAAAAACAAGAAAGTCTACTGCGCGTCGTAGATCTAGAAAAGGCCTATGATAGAGTGGTGAGGAACGAATTGTGGTCAGCACTGTCCGTGAACGGTGTGAGCAGTATCCTCATACGAGCAATGCAATCTCTTTATAGGGATTCTAGTGCTTGTGTAAGGATAAACGGGGCATATACTGAATGGTTTAATATCAAAAAAGGTGTTAGACAGGGATGTGTAGCGTCACCGTGGCTGTTTAATCTGTTCATGGACAATTGTTTGACAGATATAAAAGAGAATGAAAGTGGGTTGAGAATGAATGAGTTACTCGTCAAATGTTTTCTCTATGCTGATGACCAAGTATTACTTGCGTTTTCGGCCGAGGAGTTGCAGGAGATGGTAACTGCTATGAGTGGAGCTTTTGTTAGAAAGGGAATGAAGATGAATGTAAGGAAGACGAAAGTGATGGTGTTTGAAAAAGATGAGGCAGTGACAGACTGCAACATTGTGATTGAAGATGAACAAATTGAACAGGTGAAAGAGTTTGTGTATCTGGGTTCAAAGTTTACAAGAGATGGAAAGTGTGAGTGTGATATCGAAAGAAGAGTGAATGCAGGAAACATGGTGAATGGAGCTTTGCACTCCTTTATGAGCAGTCGGAAGGTGTCTAACAAGGCTCGTTTGGCTGTGCATGAGGGGGCGTTGGTTCCGACACTCATGTACGGAAGTGAAACTTGGGTATGGCAGAAGAAACATGAAAGCAGAATAAATGCAGTTGAGATGAGAGCATTAAGAAGTATGATAGGAGTTAAACTGAGTGATAGGCTAAGAAATAGTGAGATAAGGAAACGTTGTGGTCTGAAAGAAGATGTAGTGACAAAAATTGAGAAAGGTATGCTGAGATGGTTTGGCCATGTCGAGAGAATGAATGAAGAACGATTGACGAAAAAAGTGTATAAGGCGAGTGTGAATGAAAGTGTTGGAAGGGGTAGACCTAGGCGGACATTTCTAGACCAAATCAGGGACGTCTTGAAAAAAGGCCAGGTCAAGAGTACCCTAAACCGTAGAGCATGTATGAAGGGAATAATGAAAGTGGACGAAGCAAAACAAGTATGTAAGGATCGTAGCAAGTGGAAAGAACTGATCTCTGCCTACCCCTACGGGAAAGAGGCGTGATTATTATATGTATAAGAACTATATTTTTACGTTTTATTTTTCAAGCGATAACCATATTATAATATTTATGATAATATTGAAGCCATGTTATTGAATTAGATTGTTAATCGACTACATTTTCATTTAATAAGCAAAAATGTTTCAAATAAAGTAACTTTTTGTTTCCTGATTGTCGCATGCTCACATCGTGTTGGACAAATATGTATGCAGCGGAAAAGGGAGTATTAAAAAGCTGGTTTTAACGTCGGAATTTCTCGCCTTAAGGCAAAGCCTTCTTACCAGGAGTACTCATATGTAGTACTGAACTTTTACAAGTTGATGGAAGTGAAGAACAAGGAAACAATCTAGTTAACAGTACACCTGATGGTAAGTGGCAATTGGAGGCCATGGACGTTTACAATCAAGTTCAAACAAAGAAGAGTCTTTCTAAGAGTTCAGATAAAATAACTCGTAGCCTGTGATTATGCAGTCTCTCTTATCACTAAAATCAGGACACAGCTAAATTAGGTCACAGCTGTTTAAAACTTTGAATAGTTAACAAGGCAAACTTATATTTGGTGTAGATCAGTAAGCCTCAGGGTATAACAAAGGCCTAGGGCAAGTTATGTATTCACAAGTTCACTACATCATTATTTAAGACATCAGCTGTGTCGCTCAACGTGTTAAGGATAGCTACAAGTTTGGCAATATATAAATGAAATAATGGATGGATTATGAACCCCTATAGAAACGTAGAATTATTAATATTACTTTAGCGAGTTTGAAACTTCGCGGCTTAAATAAATTTAAGGTAGGGTATTGTTTTGGGGTGTTAGAGAATGGAACAACTTTTGGTGTAAATTTCAACCTCAAATGATCATGGAAAATAAAGTTACAGGCTATTTACATCCCACACTTGAGTACTGGCATACTCTAATTACAGTGAAACCTGGATAACTGGGACCTTAAGGGACCTGCAAATTTGTCTCACTTAATGAGGTGTTCCACATACCCAGTGTCTCAGATATCCAGGTATAAATAAATATCTGTCTTATGCTTCTTTATATTCAACTCTAATAATGGAACCCTTTAGGAACCTCTGGGTTCCATTATTAGAGGTGAGAATAAAGGTTATTTCAGTTATAGAGGTGCGATTATTAAATAAAATAACGTATTTGGTAAACATAACACATAAATATCCGGACGATAGCAAAACCAAACTAAAACTGGAGGTCACTTTTACACAACTAGCCATGTGCAGAATTTGCGGGTAGAATAAGGATTAGTAAACAAAACGGTACACAAAATATAGTCTCAGTAAAAGACGTAAAATACACTCACTGTCTCAATTATAGAGGTAATTATAAAGGAACTAATTCCAGATATAGAGGTTTGTTTTGTCCCACTAACAGAGGTAATTCAGTGCTAAAGTGTCGGGACCTAAGCATGAGTTCCAGGTATTGAAGTTTTCTTACTAATCCTGGTGCCACTTAACCAAGTTTTACTGTAATAAGAGGGTTTGGTGCAAGGAAATGTCGGATTCGCTGTCCCAATGCGTGTTAGGGGATTTCCCAGATAATACTCAAACTCAAATTGCAAGTAACAAATTTATTTGTGTCCGAGATCGAACCTGCCTTGCTCGCGTATTGTGAAATTTACAGAGAGCGCTAAGCCCCTTTGTTACTGTGGTTCCCTACTAAAAGTTCGAGTACTTAATACAAAAATAGATAGTACCTACATAGATATCGCAAATAATACGTAATAAGAAAAGGAATTTAAAGTGAAATACTTAAGCAGATTAAAGGTATTTACAGAGCATTAGGCAGGAATTATTAGGCCGTGTTCTCTTTTATATTGTTTCAATTTCAGAGAATTGTAAATTTACCCTGTTGAGGCAATAATGGAGTAAATACGACATTTTTATCTCATGCTCCTTTCTAATAAGAAGCTTATTTCGTCGAATGCGTACATCTTTTTTATGCCCTACCACAGGCCCTGCAGCGAATCAAGTACTTAATATTTTCATAAATTCGGTTCGTAATAGAACTCTTGCACGATCTTTTATATTGAATAATACATTTTTTTCTATTTAATATTTAAAATAAATGTTTATATACATTAATATTATTTTAAATACATTTTTTGTCATTTTAATTGTATATAGAGTCCCAGAAATATACTGTAAATATTCTTTCTGGTTCTATTTGGAATGGTTATTTGTCGGTAGTAAATGTCATCTAAAGAAATGGCTATGCGATATCCCATAATTATTTGACATAACCATTAACACCACGCTATGGTAAAAAAGGAGCCATGGTAGCTCAGGGGTTAACCGCTCGCTGTCAATTCCACAGTACGCGAGGAACCCGGGTTCGATTCCCACACACCACCAATGAAATTGTTAATTGCAATTTTAAGTACTGATTTACCACGTACTCGGCGGTGAAGGATAACATCGTGAAGACACCTGCATGTATGAGAAATAGAAAAAAATTGAAAAAAAAGATTCTACAGCAGAGTGTCGTCACGACTAGAATGTTAGACAGGCGGTGGCGTGCAGTGCTTGAGTTTGGACTGAGTTTGGAAGACGTAAGGAAAGCGGTGAGCTAGCCCGGATGCTATAAAGCCGTTTTAATTTAGGGACTGTTGTCGAGTACTAGTGGATTAACTTCATTACATATTTAACAGCTGTTTAAAAACAGCGACGTTTCCAGCTCAATGGCGCATCACTAGGTTGGTTACAGTTCCTTAAGGTAAGACAGGATCAGATGTGACAGATGACAGACCGGTGGCCGTGTTGTCAAGACCGGCCAATGTGAAGTTAGCGAATATGCCTCCTGCATGTCGTCATTTTATATAGTTGGGGGTTCCTCCACACAGCGCTTGCAGGTACAAGAATGAAATACGAATTAAAATTAACCACAAAGTTTTATATACCTAAAGAGGCAATTCAAACAAAAGTATTAACAATAAAATACAAATATAAGCGAGTTCATATCGTGAGCGGCCTCAAACCAATTAGCCTATTTATTTTAAAACCAATTAGGCGGCTTATTTCAAACTTCGCAAGTTCAGGTGCCGTCGATAATTGTTGTATTCAATGGGCTAAAGAACTTTTCTTCCCCAATGTTTGCTATGTAAATGCTCTTAATAAATAAAAGAAAATTAGGCACAGTATAAATGGTTTCATACATTAAGCCCGTAGGCGAAGTGTTGGGTGGCCCCCACTAGATGGAGTGCCGACCTGGTAAGACATACACGAAGTCGATGGATGTTGGTGGTTCAGGACTGTGCTTTGTGGCTTTCCTTGGGGGAGGCCTATGTTCAGCAGTGTACTTGTGAAGGGCTGTAATGATGAAGCGCAATATACGAATCTCAGATGCCGTACGGAAGCATAGAGTGTAGGTGACCTAGCTAGGTTCGAGATTATCAGTGTTAGGCTACCAGCAACTGGATGCATGAAGCCTAAGATAAGGTCTTAATGACTTGGGACAACCTTATTTATGGTAAAGATTAATATAATCGCCTTCATTTACCATTCACCTTCTACCTAGAGTAGTTATACACAGGTCTATCCCGAGTTGACAAGTATCAGGTATCTCTTGGGTTTTTTTTTATATAGGTGACACCTTCACCTTTAAGGTGATAACATCTAACTAACGTCTTGATAGTAAATGGATGTTGTGGTCCGTAGACACCTACATCTATTGTCGATTATAGTAAAAAATCCAGATGCGTTTCAGTAAGTCCGCATATAAAACACAGCAGAATTATGGTTACGCTGCTATTTTAAGCTACTTTTCAGAACGAGCGTGGTTCTTTCCTGGTCAAGCCCACTTTTACGTGTTGCAACGCTCAACTCTACTTTACTACACGTATGTACTTGCAGTTTTGTGCACATGTAGGTGAATGGAATTATAATAATTACGGATAAAATCTTTTTATATAAGAAGTTACACGATGTTCCATGATCCTGTATTCGTATAACTTCTGAAGGACTTGACAAATTGGGATTTATATTCCATATTTATTTCGTCTTTATGATTCATAGTTATTCTAGAATCCAATAGGTGGCTCTGAAGTTAAATTATTAACAAATTTTATATTTATGGATCAAAATCACTCCTATTGTAATTTAAAATTAAAAAATTTATACAATCGACTTCAATATAAGTTATTAAGAATAACTCTAAAACTATTGGTCAGACCTTAATAAAATTTATATGGGAGCACATGTGAAGCACCAGCTGTCAAATAGAAAAAGAATCGTCGAAATCGGTTCACCCAGAAAAAGTTATGAGGTAACACACATAAAAAACAACATACAGTCGAATTGAGTGCCGTCTCCTTTTTGAAGTCGATAGAAAAGAGTACAAGTATTGTCTTCTGAAAGCGATTTTTTAATAAAGTGATAGTACCACTA
The DNA here is from genome assembly GCA_963668995.1 of Parnassius mnemosyne. Classification (NCBI taxonomy): domain Eukaryota; kingdom Metazoa; phylum Arthropoda; class Insecta; order Lepidoptera; family Papilionidae; genus Parnassius; species Parnassius mnemosyne. The sequence goes on from CAVLGL010000093.1 coordinate 12,891,803, forward strand.
GGTTACTGTGTTACAGTAGATACAGACTACCGTATTAAAAAGTCGTGGGTTGGAATCTGCCATTCGACTACTGTCGTGAACCACTCCTTGCACAAGAATTTTAAGTACTAATCTTTCTTAAATAATAAGTGTGACAAACGAAACCACAGTCCACCTAATGATATATGAATGCTATGGCCTACAGACATCTTAATTTTACTCGATTAAGAATCAAAATGCAGATACGATGTTATTCCCCAGGTCTGAGATGGAATCCCCCGTTTCCAGTAAAAAGGGTTCCGCTTCTCCACACTTAACACACGAAACACAGCAACATTAAGCTGCTTTTTACGTTGGTATTCTGTGATCTCACAGACCTTTCACGGTCGAGTCGAACCATTCGTACTACTGAAATTAAAATAAAATGAACGAATATTACTTAAAGTTCTGACGTGTAATGTGTTTTCCTATAAAAATCGTTAGAGTTAAAATTTTACAATTTTCCTGACTAGCTTTCATTAAGGATGGAAATAAGTAACATTGAAGTACAGTTTAATGGGAAGTCGTAAAGCTCTCGGAATTTTAATGATCTCCCTTAAAGGTTTAAGATCGTTTGAAAGCGTAGCAGCACGTAGTAGGTGGAGTCCTTCTTTTACATTTTAAACAGAGTGCTTACATTTTAGAAAAAACGCATTCATTATAAATGCGATTTTGTTTTATACATTACCTTAGGTTCTCTTTATTAATAAATTAAAAAAAAATTATATAGGGTTATTTTGCAATAACCGGCCAAATTTACAGCGAAGGCTTAGAATGAATAATATAGGCAAAGGGTGAAGAAAAATTAATAAAAAAAATCTCAAACATTCTATCCATTTTATCTTTTAAATTCAAAATGCGTGGTAATGCATTATTTTAACTGATTGTCATTCATAAATATCTAACGCCTACTATTTTATTACGCACGCACACATTCGTAAGGGTCGATCGGTCGGCAAAAACGGTGTGAATTGGCACACAGATGAGCGCGCGCACAAATCACATTCAATTTGGGATAATTTCAAACAAAAGTAGAAGCCTTATTTACTCGTATTTTCAAAAAACTATAATAACGGTATATCATTATTTATATATTTGAACTTATATATAAAATTTGGCTACTCTTTGAGAAATAACCCTGTATAATAATTATAGTACCTATATACAAATATTATAGCTACAGTATTCTACATTTTATAGCTCACAGAAACTATGTAACTGTTATATTATGAAGTAAGCTAAGATGGCTTACCGCGTCGTCACATAGCCGTCCACATCCTATTAAGATATCAATAGTAGAAACAAATCGTTTTTATATTTATTTACAACCTCTTTACTGATAACGAGGCATTCCATCTTAGTGTTCAGTGTTTGACAACGCATCTGCATTTTGACTGCCAACCGAGGATAAGATATAGGCCACAGCATCCACTTACTATTAAGTACACTGTGTGCGCATTTGTCATCCTTACTTTTATAACACTAAAACCTATTATGACATACATCATGTAATGATGTTAAAATATCATCGGTGAAGGAGAATACCCCCGGAAGGGGACGCAGGGCTAGGCCGCATAGCGTAAGCCGGCAGTACAGCCTTACTGCGCTACTGGCTAAGTCCGACGAACTCGATGATCAACGGTGGATGCGGTCCTCCGAAAAAGTTGGGTTGGTGTCGGGCGTAAAGTGGATGTAACAATTTTTTTCCAGAAATCAACAATAATTAATCAGTTTTATACAACAATTTAGTTTAGAGGCACTTTAGCTTCTGCGCATACCAATGTACTTTTTGGCGGTTTTCAAATGGCTGCAGCAGGCTATGGACACTGCAACCAATTTAATAAAAACTAGATATGCGTGTCACCTTAAATGCATCTTGAGTACTAAGTAAGACGGAGTATCTCAGGGCCTTTATTATACTATTTTTTCAGAACAAAACACAGCAGTACAGACATTGCTATTTGGCATACAGGAATAATATAGAATAGAAAAATTATGCAATGTAACGTATGCAAGGTCTATCGAGCTTAATCAAGTAAATTACAGAAAAGAGTTCTTTTTTATAGGATAGGGTGACAAACGAGCACACAGTCCAACTGATGGTAAGCGGTTATTGTGACCCATAGACATCTACATCTATCCTCAATAAAGTATCAAAATGCAGATGTGTTGTCACCCGTGAGGACTAAGATGGAATGCCTCTTTTCCAGTAAAATGAATCTCCGGTTCTCTACACTTACCATACGAAACACAGCAGTGTTAAGCTGCTATTTTATTCTGGTATTCTGTGAGAGCGTGGTCCTTCCCCGGTCGAGCCGACCCATTAGTGCTACAACTATATTACTAATATAGCTGCAGCATAGCTCTACCACGTGCAAAATAGAAGAGTGACTTTAAATAAATATTATTTATGATCTATATTGAATAAAAAAAGTTTCTGTTTTTGTTTAATTGAAAAGACAATAAAGTAGAATGATAATTTAAAAAGTAATAACAAAAATGGAAATACCAATGAACATTGCATAGAAGCTCACAACTCTCAAGATTTTTAATTAAAATCCTAGAGTTCCGGTTTTTTTTTAGTATTCAGGCAACCAGTGTGACTCATTTGCATTTTAAATTTTTTATAAAGGAATGTCATAGTTACCGTACATTAAAGTTAAACGAAGCTTGAAATTAAGGCATCGATATGTTAATTAGTGTCGTCTTATTCAAAAATTTAATTTAAAACTCATTCAGGGAACTCGGTTCAAATAGGATTTTAGGAGCAATCTGAGTCGATATATTAAGTGTTTTTTATTTATTAATTAGAGCCATAGTCACAGAAGCTGTGTTGCTTTATGATCACAGCCTATAAAAGCTATTTCATAGATTGGCTGGGTAGTAGTATTTATTTTATTTGTTATTAGAAAGACGCTGCTGTCTATTTCCTGGTTGGTTTGCCTCTGTCGCCTCGAACGATGCCCACGGTATTAGTCGCCGTCACACGCCATTACTTTAGTGCGAGGATATAGCATTTTTATATATATTTTTCTGATGCTATTAAATTATTTTCTAAGGAACATATTTTTCCTGTTTATTCTAATTATATTTCTTATTATTTTTATCCTATTATTAGTTTTATTTTATCTTTAATGGTTTGAATAGTAATTCCTTATTATTTATTATTATTATTTATTAATTTAGGTGTTTTATTTTTTTATGTTGTACTAGAATGGGGGTTTATACTGTTATAGTTGCTGGATGATCTTCAAACTCTAATCACTGCGCTCACAAAGCTGCCCAGCGTGGTGGAAGATGGGCAACAGACAAGTCGAAATAATAAAAAAGTTTGGTGGCATTACTATGACAAATACCCCTCCCCCTTCCCTCCCTCAAATGAAGGATGGATGGCTTTTTAAATTTCGAAAATATTTGCAATTTTGAAATTTAAAAAGCTATCAATTTTGTTTCCTCTAATTTTCGAGCCCATATTAATGTGGTTTATTTGATATTAAGTTTATATTAACTGAGTATATTAGATATGGTTGAAATAAGTTCCTAACTATAATATTGCACGCCATCAACAGTCTATAAATTTAAATTAAACGATGATTTGGCCACCATATGTTGCCCAGATCTTATGGTCGCCATCTATAAATTCATTCTTACAGATCCAAAAGTTTGCATAATCACTCTCAATCTATATCACATACATTAAAATTATACTTTTAATAAAAAGTAAAAGCCGACTTCAATGAAAAAAATCGTGTAAAAAGAATAATCATTTCCGCGTAATACCTTCAGATGTCGGGTCTAAAACGTAGTGTATAGAAAAAAGTATTAAAGGCCCGACTTCTGAGAACTTACCGCAAATTATTTTATTTGTATTAGTTATTTGAAGTCAGCCGCTTATATCCTCAGGCACTAGGCGTGGAAGACTAAAAACTCGAATGTTGTTTTAATAGTCACATTTAAAATGTATCCTCTGTTTCCAATGTAATTTGTAGTTGTAATTTTTTTTCGGAATTTATATGAGGACATCCCTACTGTCTAACCTATTTATTAAAAGTAAACGCATTAAAATCCGTTTACAATTGGCGAATATATCCAGTAATAACACAAAAAAGAACATACTCGAATTGAGATCTTCCTCCTTGTCCTGAAGCCGGCTGAAAATAATGTCGATATGATACTATTACTCCTACTCGGTCGATTAAAATAGACGATCTCTACTTTTCTCTCTAACGTGACTTGGGTGGCCTTACCTTTAGAGACATACCAGTACCATACTCGTATTTGAAATTTGGATTTTCAAATCGTACCTATCAACCAGTTTTTTACGTGGTAGAGCCATGCTGCAGCTACTTGTATATTCGTAGTATAGTTGCAGCAGCATCGCCTGGCCGAGGAAGGACCACGCTCTCACAGAATACCAGAATAAAATAACCTGAGACCCTTTTTACTCGAATCGAGGCATTCCGTCTTAGTCCCCACGGGTTGCAACGCATCTGCATTTTGATTCGTAATCGAGGATAGATGTAGATGTCTATGGGCCCCAGCAACCACTTACCATCAGGTGGACAATGTGCTCGTTTGTCACCCTTATCCTAAAAAAAAAAACTATGGAAATTCAAATTTCAGCATACTTTTGAGTTTCCAAAGTCAGGTACAGTTTTGAAAAGTGACTATTACAAAACATTCAAATATTATATAAGAGAGAAAGTATTACATTTTCTTGTTCATACTCGTCTCGAATTTACGATGATACTTAGAAGGTCATTGACCTGCGAAAGGAGAAATTATTTATAGCTTGGGGCGGTGCCTCCCTTCAAGTTTTACCTCAGATTTCATTTGTAGGCGTGCGCACGCACGCATTATTTATTAATAATAAATTTAGGTAGGTGTTTATTGTGCGAAATAAATAATTAATTTTAGAGAAGAGAAAAGATGAAACTTTTTGAATGATAGATAACGGATTTCTTGGCTCCAGTGATTACTATAGTAAACCATTTGTGCTACAAGCCCGTAAGTATTACGAGTTATGAAAAAAAGTTTGCTCTTTCTAAAATTCCATCCTACTTCTCAAAAATGACGCAAATTTTTGGAAGTTCCTTTCAGGTGCTAGGTGCAGAAGCCACGTACTATTACGTAGCCTGTAAGTTCATTTGTCACCGTATACACCTTTGCCCTTCGTTTGCGCCCGTTTGACGCTAATGCAATGAGAGATCGGGAGTAGTCTAACATGCTGTTAAGTACATGGGGACAATCAAAAGACAACCACACCCGAAAATCAACAATTGTTTGCGAAAACCACTTTTTTTTTATAGGATAAGGTAACAAACGAGCACACAGTCCACCTGACGGTAAGTGGTTGCTGTGGCCCATAGACATCTACATTTATCTTCGTTTGCGAATCAAAATGCAGATGCGTTGCACCCGTGAGGACTAAGATAGAATGCCTCTTTTCCAGTAAAAAAGGGTCTCCGGTTCTCTACACTCACCATACGAAACACAGCAGCATGAAGCTGCTATTTGACGCTGGTATTCTGTGAGAGCGTGGTCCTTCCCCGGTCGAGCCGACCCATTCATGCTACAACTATACTACTAATATAGCTGCAGCATGGCTTTACCACGTAAGAGTACTTATATCAATGATGTTAAAATTAACCTTCTTCCTGTCCCACGGATCATATAATATTAACATTTCGATTGTTTAACTATTGTATCCATTTCAACAGGGAAACTGTTAATATTAAAAATACAAGTGAAAAATAAAATAGTGTCTTACTTTATGTACTTTAAAGAGAAATTTGATGTTGGGGATAGTGGTGTTGTGTTTTGCGGTGGCAGTGTTAGTGCACGCAATTGCGGCAGGAGGAGGAGTACTTTTCAAAGTAGGTAAGACACAACATTTTGTATCTTTTGCGGATTTGAGCCATCTGCCTCAGTCATCCTAGTGAGGGGCAGCCCTATATTCGCTTACCGCTACGAAGTTGACACTCAAGAACTTTTCTATCGAATGATCTAGCTGAAGTCGATGTTTCGGTTGTGGATTTTGTTAAGTTAGAACACTTGATAAAAGAAACAGATAGTTATATCACATGAGTAAAGAAACCGACCAGAGGGGAAGCTACATACAAACGTCTCGCTTCGGGTACACCCACATAGCGCAGCGATGTGTGCGTGAGCTCTCACCGACAGGTTCACCGACGCTCCGTCGGGGTACAAACCGGTTTGCGCCGGCTCAGTCAGAGTGTGAATGAAAGGGCTGTTGGTCACGCGCATTGAAATAAATAGACGAATAATATTTCGTGATTTTATAGATCAATAAGTTTATTAATTTTTTTTACAATTAGAGTTAAGTTTAGAGATGGTGTACTATAAAATAAGACATTATAGATTATATTTATAATGTCTTATTTATAATGTCTTCTTTACTCTGTGGTTATATCACGGTTACAGATTTATGTTGTAATTCGGTTTTACATTGTTATTTTCGCGCCTTTCGTGTATCGTGTCACAAACAAACGCGTCACAAGGGAAGATACATATTTCAATTTTGCGCTTCTCCTCGATAAGGAGTTCATTTCATCAAATCCTTCGGGAAAAGATCGCGCTGTTCATTTGCTGCTTTTATATAAGTATTACAAAGAAATATTGCGTAGTGTTAAATGATATCATTACTTCGATTCGGGTATTTATCGGACAACATACATTATTAAAACTATCGGTTTCTTAAATTAAACTATTTCCATAACTTTTTTATTTATTTTATATACATATTGGCGGTGAAGGAAACATCGTGAGGGAACCTGCATGTCTGAGAAATTAGAAAAAAATATTTCGAAGACATGTGAAGTTCGCCAACACGCATTAGGGCAGCGCGGTGGACAATTCCTTGCTCTAAAACCCTCTCAGAAATGAGAGGAGGCCTGTGCCCAGCAGTGGGACGTAATTAGGCTGCAACTTTACTTTTTTACTTTACTTTACATATATACCAATCAAGCGAATCCTGTGTCTCGACGATTTTTATAGACGATAAATATAATATTCATTTCTATACAATAGATACGTATATGAATGTGCAGTTAAATAAGTACCTATTTACTTACAAAACAATAATTACATTTCTGAAATCATGAATCAACTGCAAATGTAATTTTGTAATAACAAAGTAATATATTTTTATGTGAGAATGACAAATTAAAGTTTTTGTGCATTTTGATTCTTAATTGAGGACAGGTGGACTGTGCTCGATTGGTACCTTTATTTCTATAAAAGATAATTTTATTTCAAGACAATAATAGAAAAGCTATAATAGTTCATATTAAAATATCATGAAATGTTTATGTCTAATCGTGGATAGCCTTCCTTTAAATCACCATGACATCATGGAGCTACCTTTCATTATGTATTCTGTAGAAGTAAAATTGTATAATAGGCGAAATGGAAAACCCGTGTCACGCTTTCAAAAGCCTTTGAATCGTTCTTTGTAGGTGGTTATTTTTTATTATTCGAGTTACCAAGTATTAAATCAATATAATCCGTAGTAACTCATTGCATGGTATAATGGCAGTCGGTATAAGGGAATCCATCATCATCAACCGCTTTCGTCCCGTGGATATCATCAGAGGCGAATATAAGAAATATTAGAAAAATCTATCTATCTTTGATTAGGTACGAATGACAACGCATCTGCATCTTGAGTCTTTATTGATGATAGATGTAGATGTCTATGGGTCACAGTAACCACTTACCATCAGGTGGACTGTATGCTCGTTTGTCACCCTATCCTATAAAAAAAAAGAATCAAAATACAGATTGTTGTCACCGTTGTCGCCGGTGAGGACTAAGATCGAATGCTTCGTTTCCAGTAAAAAGGGTCTCCGGTTCTCTACACTTACCATACGATACACAGCAGCGTTTAAGCTGCTATTTTACCCTGGTATTCTTTGAAAACGTGGTCCTTCCCCGGTCGAGCCGACTCATCCGCGCTAAAACCATAATATAGCTGCAGCATGGCTCTACCATATGAAATAAACATGCCGTTTCATTACATATTAAGCAAACAGGCGGTTTGAGTGGGGATAAAATAAGAAGGGTTGCCAAACGTACTTAAAATTTGAGTATTATGATATGTTTATACAGGGTTACTTTGCAATAACCGGCCAAATTTGCAGAGAAGGTTCAAAATAAGTAATATCGGCAAATTGTGAAGAAAATTTTTTATCTCTTAAATTCAAATTGCATGGTAGTGCATTATTTTATTTACTGCGCACGCACACATTCGTAAGGGTCGATCATAAATCACATTTAATTTGGGATAATTTCAAATAAAAGTAGAAGCCTTATTTATTCGTATTTTCAAAAACTGCAGTAACGGTATATAATTATTTATACATTCGAACTTAAGTTTAAAATTTGGCTACTCTTTGAAAAATTACCCGTTTAGGCAACCAAACTTTATAATTTAACAACAAAAAACCTAGCAAGCTAACAGCATAGCAAAGTGGCGAAGCAATCAGCTTTGTAGCGGTTTCTAACGGTTGCCGTTGAGCAATCAGTTTCAAAATAGGAGGTTCAGATGCCTGGGTGATCAGTAATCGATTGCTGAAAACAGAATTTGAAAATTCGAAACCGTTCTCGAGATAATCGTGGGACAGACGGACAGACGGACAGACGGACAGACGGACAGACGGACAGACATCGTGAAATCAATAAGTGACTTCGCAAGCTTCGCCACTTAATAAAACCAGTAAGACGCTTAGCGAGACTTTCTTTAATTATAAGCTTACAATAATGTATTACGTTATTATTAACAAGAAAAATCATCTGGTATTCTCTAAAAGTATAATAAGCCTATAACTTTTGCATAATAAAAAAATAATGATTTTGTCCCATGTAACCCTACTCATACTACATAACATTGTAAATTTGTTATTAAATCGTATAAATTGCTCCATGAAGGAATTGCAGACTCTTTGCAGTCGCACGGATGGGCCGGCTCGAACCGGGCTAGTACCACGACCTCACAGAAAACCAGCGTGAAGTAGAGGTTTACCTCTGCGTTTCGCTTGGTGAGTGCTGGTGGCCGAAGGCCCTTTTTACTGGAAATGAGGCATTCCATCTTAGTCCTCACGGGTGACAACGCATCTACATTTTGATTTGTAACAGAGGATAGATGTAGATGTCTATGGGCCGCAGCAACCACTTACTATCAGGTGGACTGTGTGCTCGCTTGTCACCCTTATCCTATAAAAAAAAAAAATCTGATATTACTAGCCTGTGCTTATTCGTAGTATTTACAGAATGTGCATAACTATTTTTAATAAAACTATTTTTTTAATTAAATTTTCGTAAATATACTGAGAGACTAAACTAGGTAAATGTTATTTCTTAAAAAAATTCTCCGAAACTGTTCCTCTCTCCGATTTAGGTTATAAATTGTTCTTATGGCTCTCTTCTGCAAAATGAAAATACTTTCAATGTCAGTCGCATTACCTCACAAGATATTGATAAAACGCTTTTATGTTACCGAAATAACTAATATAAAAGAATGTAGCTGGTTCAACACAAGTAGTACTTCTAATCTTTTTACACCACATGGTTCAGAACTTAGTTTGCCAGCTAGTTTAAATATTTTAAGAGCCCCGCTCAAGCATCGCATTAAATGGAATTCCGAGATAAGCATCCCTATATAACTATCCACATAACTCCCTAAATAACGTTGTTGTGAATTTAATAATTTTGTTTTATTACCGTTCAAAGGCAAACTTTACTATTTCCAGGAGAGGCGGTAACCCTAATTTTATCTAACGAAATTCAAGCACGACAGCATCCCACCGACGACGCGATAACACCCTGTGCCGCTACGAGCCGAGTTAATATTCCCCACGTATATTATAATATAATAGAGATGTATACAGACGAGGTAATATTAGATTTTGGTGTTTGCAAAATATTTACGTTATAATTTCTTTTATCGAATATCAGAGGGATTCTTTATACTATCTATAATTAGTAGAATTAGGAAGAAGCGATGCCTTGTGTGCGGTCACTCAGCGGCGGGGAAGAACTCATAACTCTTTCGCATGGCGATGATGGGTGAAGAAGGTAAAAGAAAGTGGTGGTAGAATGATTGTATGATCTCCGATACATGGTAATTTAAATAAAGAAAAACAGTTTGATAACCCAGAGCTCCAGTACCTAGAAGTGACGAGCAGTATCAAAGGGTGTGTTTATGTGTTCATATTTGTGTTATTTAAATGCGCCTTTATCCGTCGCTTGACAGTGTAGTGGCGGTGTAAGAATATCCACTATCCCATATCATTTCGTGGGCGAAATCCGACAAGGGGAAACAAACTATATATTATTATTATTTATTATTATTAATCAAACTTGTTTTTCTAATTTTAATAACTACGATAATATTATTTATACGTGTCTGACTTGCGTTGAAAAAACACACACAATAATGTGGGCTATTATTCTTTTCCGGACAAGAAATAACAAAGAAATTCTTTGGAGACGCCAACTTCCGACAGATCTGTTTCCGAAGATGGATCGACTTCGACTTTTAACTCGACGTGTGTCACTATAGGACGCCGCGTAAGTACACTAGCTCTAAATATAACACATTTTCTTATGTGTATGTCTCGGCATATTTGTCCCGGATTTTTACCTACATCGTACATGTTATTCTTCCGACTAATCTTTACGATAAGTTACAAGTGTAGACTCATCTAAATCTGCGAAATGTTTGTAAGGCTACAACGAAAACTGGGTTATAAAACTTCCTATCGAAACTTAACAACAAAAAACTGTAACAAAACTTATACCAAATTACTCCGGATGTTGAAATTGGGAAATAAAACTTTATTAGTAGGGTTGACAAACAACAAATCGAAAACAAAGAATCGATCGTCTAATCTGAAACACTACTGGTTGGAAAGTGCGTTACGTCAACCGAAATTCTTAGTAGTTTCCTTTTTCTGTCTACTTCCAAAAAGGAGACGGTACTCAATTCGACGCGTATGTTTTTTTTTATGTGTGTTACCTCATAACTTTTTACTGGGTGGACCGATTTCGATGATTCTTTTTTTATATGAAAGCTGATACTTCTCGTGTGGTCCCATATGAATTTGATTAAGGTCAGACTAATAGTTTTTGAATTATTTGAGTTATTCTTAATAACTTATATTTAAGTCGGCTGTACAAAATTTTTAATTTTAAATTATGTTTTATACTGATAGCGTTAACGGCTTTTCAACCGATTAGTAGCTGGATTTGCGATCGCAGCTTAGCAGGCGATTAGGGTCTCAGTGACGTGATTACGAATTACTACGTCAGACTCTTTCTACTGGAAACGAGACATTCCATTTTAGTCCTCAGTGGTCTTTCATCTACATTTAGCTTGGTAATATAAATAATGGAAGTATAAATAAAGCATTTAGATTCTTAAACGAGTTTAGGTGTAGATGTCTATGGGGCACAGCATCGACTTACCATCAGGTATACACATACTATTCACAGCTTGTTAATCATTGCTATTCTTTAAAAAAAAACAGTCGCTCCTTCGTCAATTTGTGAGATTCTCATTCTCGAGTATATAATTTATCCATCAAAATCTTAGTCATTAAGTTTGAACACGACTTTAACATTAACCCGATGTTAATGAGAACGTGATCGACCCGTGGGTGACGTAAGAGGTAAGCTTCACATACTCATATTTACCGTATATAAGTCAAGTTTTAATATAATATAATAATATAATATAATAGAGTTCTAGCAGCGGAATGTCACGGCTTGATAAAGAATGAAGAAGAAGACCTATCTCAGTAGTGCTTGGTCTAAATAACAATTAAAGTCCAGGTTAACGGACATTGCTTTAAACATATTTTAGTCGGTTCCGTAGCATTTAAATCTTTATGTCACATTCATTTTTACTACATGTTTCATTATAGCGGCCAACTTTTGTGGGTTCCATACCTGAAGGGTAACCAACGGGAACCTATTACTAAGCCTCCGCTGTCCGTCCGTCTGTCCGTCTGACCGTTCGTCTGTCAGCGGCCTGTATCTCATGATCCGTAATAGGTAGACAGTTGAAATTTTCACTGAATGTGTATTTCTGTTGCCGCTATAACAACAAAAAAAAATTATAAAATTGAAGGGGGCTCCCCTACTAGAAACGTGCTTTTTTGCATACATTGTATTTATTCTTATAAGATGGTACGGAACCCTTCATACGCGAGTCCGACTGGCACTTGGCCGGTTTTAAATCCACCTGATGGTTAGTGAATGTCGTGGTCCATAGACATCTACATCTATCCTCGATTAAGATTTAAAAAGCAGAAACGTTATCACCCGTCAGGACTAAGATGGAATACCTAGTTTCAAGTAAGAAGGGTCTCCGGTGCTCTACACTCACATATACGAGTATTTTACGCTGTTATTCTTTGAGAGCGTGGGCCTTCTTTTACGAAATGACTTTTCAACTGTGAGGAAAAGTAGTGTGTAATAGATGAACGAATTAGAAGCCCAAAGAGTATATAATCACTTCGTTTCATAGAAGCCTGGATAGATTTCTTTTTAAAGTGAACTTTGTAATTTCGAAAAATAACAAAGCATATAAAAATCAAATTATAATGATGTGTAGGTACTCTTCTTTACGCGTCGCAAGTATTAATGAATTTGTAACGCCCTTCACCTTGACCTTAAATCGACCGCTAGGAAGAATGTTTACTTCAAATTATATTATTTAGTGATATTATATTAATTTAATAAAATATTAATGTAATGACAATAAATTTTAAAGTATAAGCATAGAATATTCTATGAGTATGAGTATCTAATAACTTACATCTACTATACAATATGTAACAAAAACCCTGTGGTTCCCGTTAAGTACGTTATCAGGATCATTATTGAAACGTATAGGAATAACTTTTATATAAAACTCGAACAATATTTTTTTTATTTTATTAAAAAAATAATTGAATGCAAATTGTATGTAGTTTTATTACCTCTGCATTGTCTGGGGAGTAAGAGGGTTGTCAAAGACCCCGCTTTACTTAGCTTTAGCATCGGCTAGTGTCAGTAAGAGGTTATAAAACCACATAAAATAAAATAAAAATTTTAATAAAAAATATGGTCGAGTTTTAAAAGAAAGTTATTTCTATAGGTTTGAATACTGATCCTGATAACGTAAACGTTCATAAACTATGTACATCGTTCATAAATTTTTTCCTCACAGATAAAAGTTAACCGATATATTCATTGACAATTAATAGCCAATGATTGTTATTGTTACCCACTAGATGGAGTGACGACCTGGGTAAGATATGCAGGAAGTCCGTGGATGCAGTGGCTCAGGACAGTGCTTTGTTGCATTCCTTAAGGGAGGCCTGCGTTCAGATCGATTGTAAGTAGTGATGTAGCAGAAAATGGTAAAGCACACTGACTTAGCTCAGCATAAACCGATTCACTTTTGCCTTAAAGACACCCAAAGTGTAATCGGATGTAAAGACTTTTAGCAAATTATTCCACATCATTTATATCCTAAAATAAGGACTTTGGCAACGTCGGTTAAGAATTATCATATTTCAGTAACGACTGTCACGGCTGCTTTAACTGTACCTACTATACTGTACACTACTGTAATTGAGGCAATTTGCTTTGTTTTGCCAAGCGAAAGCAATTACGGCTGTCGCTACACTCGTTGTGAGCGATGATAACACGCGAGCAGGGCTCTGTGAAAATAAGGGGGAAAGAATAATATCTACTAGTAGGAAAGATATGTAATAAGAGAAATTATTATATGATGGTCATAGCTCATAGCGATGGCTCGTTGACGTAACGAAACTAGTTTTTTTTTTAAAAACACTAGGATTTTCTCCTGTATCGTGGATGCAGTTTACAAACACAAATTGCACAAGGACAAACATCCAGACCCGGAACAATTATTTGTAAGCTATACAAATACTTGTTCCGTGCGGGATTCGAACCCGCGCCCCCCAGCGCAGCAACTCATTGCTAAGCCACTGCGCCTCGGAGCCGTCAAAAAGCCGTTGTAATCGTCAACCTAAATCTCAAAATGCATCAATAAGTTGTTTTTTCAGAGTACTAAGGTAAGTGAGGGTAATGTGGTCACCTTAAACTATGCCGCCCTATAAAACCAAAACTAGGAGTAGGACAGAGACAAAACACAAAGTCATAAATTATAACTAATATATTTAGAAAAAAATAGCAAACAAGCTTTGGCAGCAAATAGGAACACTTCGAAAAATCAACTTAAAAAAGCTTACTACACTACACAATACTAAAATCGACTAAAATATTTACTATAATGTCAACTGTCAAAATGGCATCGATAAAGCAGTGTCCTTTGACTCTTTATTATTTGTTTGACTGATGAAGAGCTATCGTGTAAGTAAAACTAGTTTTACTTATTTTAACTTATTTTATATTGCCGACGTTTCGAGTACTTTACAGCACCTATGGTCATGGGGTGGGGGGGGGGTGGGGGGGGGACTGAGGTGTTTGACGTCCCAATGTTATAGTTAAACACGGCTACCTCCAAATTAAAAATTATTTTTTTTGTTCCAATACGCAGTATGAACTTACAGTATCTTGAAGTTTGTTAGTCGAATAGTTGATGAACCTCTCGCGACGCGTCAACTTTCAAGGAGTTGAAGAAGTTGAGTGAATTCGTCTCGATTTATCGTTGATTTAACGAGTAGTTGGATCGACCCTTACGAATGTGTGCGTGTGCAGTAAAATCAGTAAAAATAATGCATACCACGCATTTTGAATTTAAAAGATATAAAAGACAGTATTATTGAGTTTTTTTTAAATTAATTTACTTAACCATTTGCGTATATTACTTATTATGAAACTTCTCTAAAAATTTGGCCGGTTATTGCAAAATAACCCAGTATATTTGGTGAAATACGAGATCGTTAAAGCGCTATCTATGAAAGGTCACAAGGTCTTTAGGGCTTTCCCTAAGTAACATCTTACGACATCCACGGGATAAAATGGGAGTCACGTTTGCTTTTATAAGCAGGGTATAAAAAATACATTAAATTAACAGAGAAGTGACGCTATGTTTTGTTCTTTACATATAATAGTCTCTATGTATAAAAATAATTAGCATTCCGTTAGTCTCGCTAAAACTCAAAACTGGCTCCACCGATCCTGAAGAAATTATTTTTGTGTGTTTGGGTGGTCCCTGGATTGTTTATATTCACAATTCGCCGATGACGCCGCAAAGGGGCGAAACTCGATTTTTCAAAAAATTACAGGAGAGCAAGAAAAGATTTCTTATTACCTGATTACTAGCTTTTTTTCATCAGAAAATTAATCTTATTTGTAGTTTTCCATTAAGTCTAATATATTAGGCGTTAGCGACGAATTGGTCCCGTTAGATGGAACTGTTGCCGAGATCCAGAAATCAACCGTGCGAAGCTGGGGCGGATCGCTAGTATGTAATATAATCGTCAGTGTGTCTGCTATTGATCGAGTGACTTCTGAACGACTTGACAGATTGAGATCATATTCATACAATAATATTTAAATTATCTTTATCTATGAAATTGTCGTTTTATGAAATAAGTTAACGTAATTTTTTCCTATATTTTTTATTTCTATTAATCAAAGTAATCACCCATGCAGTCGATGCATCTTTTGATCATCCTAGAAAATGCAGTGGCAGTTTATTGAAGCACTTCTTGAATAAATCTTTCTAAAACACACACTCTAAAACATCTTTCTAAAAGGCCGGCAACGCATGGGCAGTGGTAGTCACTTACCATCAGGTGAGCCGCATGCTCATTTGCCCCCTCTTCTATAAAAAAAAAATCAGCTGGACAGGAGGCAACAAATTCTTCAAAGGCGTTTTGTCCCGCCTCTGGGGCATTGAATTTTTTCCCGCCAAAAAAGTTATCCAAATTGTGGAAAAAGTAGAAGTCTGCAGGCACAAGGTCTGTTAAGCGCAGTAGATGACGAAAACCTGCCAACACCAGCTCTTTTAACTTGAAGATAATCTGTTTTGCAGTATGAGCTGCAGGGACGAGCGATTGGTCAAAACTGCTTGAATACTGGTTACATACGTGGTAGAACCATGCTGCAGCTATATTACTTGTATAGTTGTAGCACGAATGGGTCGGCTCGACCGGGAAAGGAAAACGTTTTCACAGAATACCAGCGTAAAATAGCAGCTTAATGTTGCTGTGTTTCGTATGGTGAGTGTAGAGAACCGGAGACCTTTATTACTGGAAAAGAGGCATTTAATATTAGTCATTATGGCTGACAACGCATCTGCATTTTGATTCGGAAACGAGGATAGACGTACATAGATGTCTTATCTATTTATTTATTTCTTTATGAGGTCACGCGTTGTCGTGTATGAGCAGCGGGGGCAAGCAGTTGATCAAAGCTGGTTGGAGACGTGAGAGCTTCTCCATCATTGTGTTCAGTTCTTCACAGTACACATTTGCAGTAATGTTCATCCTGTTTGATAAGAAACTGTGATGAATCACACCGGTGCTAGACCACCAAACAGTGTCCATCACTTTTCTAGGGGTAAGTTTTCGTTTAGGGTATTGTTTAGGCGCTGAACCAGATCCAACCAACTTGCTAAGCGCTTGCTATTGTCAAACAGAATCCATTTTAGTTGCAGTTAATAATGTGGTTCAAAATTTCTTCGCTTGTGTGCCTGTGTAGCACTACTTTCCGTGGTGACGTGCCTTGCACTGCTCAACAGGCACACAAACGAACTGAGGTCGTGGGGCACCTATTTGTCAAGTTTTTTTACTTGCCAAAACGACGCAAATGGACCAATATTGTTTTGATGCTAACGTAGAAAGCTGCTGCTAATTCAGCCACAGATTGAGTAAAAACAGTGAAACAAAAACTGGACATGGGCAGCAGCATCATCCGGATAACAACTCTAAATTGTAAAAAAACTACCGTTGTCAACCAATCTGATATGCGTGGCAGCTATAGCCTTCCCATCTATGAGGCCTATATTTAAGTAAAATTTTATAGATTGTAATTTTAGCTATACTCGTAATACTGGATGGGTGGAATAATTATGACATGATAAATAATAATCAATGTTGTACGAAACTCTATTCAGGTAGAGGATTCGCCAATGATTAATTTATTAAACGTAAAGAAGATTGATTCAACATTCAACCTCTAAGTAAGTGCTGAATAATAGATTTCGGCGGAGTGTTCACTCTTTGAATATGAATTCCGTTGTCAGTCCGCTGTGCGTACGGGCGAAATAGACATCATGAAATGTCATATATTTCATGAAGTTTCATTTATTACAGCTGCTACCACAAAGTGCGTGTCTATTGGTGTAATATTTATTTTTGTGGAAAGTTGATACGCTTTATTGTAATAATATCCTTAAAATTTACTTACTATCAGGTTGACTTTAGATAAATGTCACTACTATACTGCACTGTATAGTAAAAAATTATGAAGCGTTGTATCTCACTCTTCAGAGGTAACAACGCATATGTAGACTTTTTTGTTCGAAGTTGATCGCAGGAAATAGAGTAAATGGGGATCTACACTCTATTGTGGAAAGTCAGAATTTGTCCAAAAAGGCACGTATGACAATTCACAATATTGTGTTAGTCCCTACTTTAATGTATGGTAGTGAAAGTTGGGTGTGGCAGAAGAAGCACGAGAGTAGAATAAATGCTGTAGAAATGCGGTCATTAAGGAGTATGTTAGGGATGAATCTGAATGACAGAGTGAGAAATTGTTTGATAAGAGAAGAGTGTGGTTTGCAAGATGATTTTGTGACCAGGATTAAGAAAGGAATGCTTCCGAGGTTTGGTCATGTAGAAATAATGATTGAGAAAAGAGTGACAAAGCAAATTTATGTTGCGGAGGTGAATGGCAGAGTTGGGAAGGGACGCCCTAAGCGAAAGTTTATCCACCAAATTGGCGATATATTGAAAATGGGCCAAATCAAGAGTACCTTTAACCGACGAGCGTGTATGTGTAGGTATATGGATGTGGAGGAGGCGAGAGAGGTGTGTCAGGATCGTGCCAAATTTGATTCCATAGTATCTGCCTACCCCTCTGGGTGAGAGGAATCAGTGTTTATGTATTATGTATGTATGTTGATCACAGATGTCTATGAGCAGTATCCACTTAACATCAAGTGAACTTAAACTCATATATTTTTCTTCAATTTTTATTTAAAAAAAATTCCAATGTTTTCGGAAATGTAATAATGTCCTCCAGACCAAACTTTGGTCACGACGGCCAGTCTTAACGGGGAGATGCCATCGGTGCAGGACAGAATTATAGTGGCCAAATTTATTCGCAAGCAGTGCACCTATTTCTCTATTCCCTCACTCTCATAGTCCGATGGTACGGCAAGCTAACACGACCGGAGAGAGATCAGGCACAGTAAAAAACCGCCCTACATAATGACTCTGGGTTGCTACTGAAAATTTCTTGACAGCAAAATCCAATGACTGATTTTGGCCCGACCCGGGATTGAAGCCCGGTCACTCGTGATCAGCAATCGCGTTTACGTCCGTTAGACTAACGAGGCAATAATGTATTGGTATAGTTATTCTATTTCACGATCCGTGGAGCGCGGAGGATACGAGGGAGCGTACCGAGGCCTACGCACACTAACACAATGTGTATGTGCATGGCTAACAAAAACCATAGTCAAATCTTCATCGTGACAGAATAACTATAGTAAAGTAAACACATCGCATGATACGAGCACTGCTGTATTTTGTATGTTTTCTTTTATTGGATAATGGTGACAAACGAGCACACAGTCCACCTGATGATAAGTGGTTGCTGCGGCCCATAGACATCTACATCTATCCTCCATTACAAATCAAAATACAGATGCGTTGTCACCTGTGACGACAAAGATGGAATGTCTCATTTCCAGTAAAAAGGGTTTCCGGTTCTCTACAATCGCCATACGAAACACAGCAGCGTTAAGCTGCTATTTTACACTGGTATTCTGTGAGAGCGTGGTCCTTCTCCGATCGAGCCGACCCATTTCTGCTCCAATTATATAATTAATATAGCTGCAGCGTGGCTCTACCACGTAATTTCACGTTTTTCTCAATAAAATATGTTCTTTTGAATTATATTATTACTGTAAGATGTGTACGATCGGCTGATTTCAGACAAAACTTCCTAAATAAATGAAGGAGAAAAAAAACCTGAGTAGAATGGAAACAAAATAATTGAGTAGACGATGTGTCTTGCTTTGTACTATTAAAAAAAGTTGATCTTTTAAAAGCGTAAAAACCCGGCCACCCTTGTCGGAAGCTCGAAGTGTGGCGGCGACCGCAACTTCATTTCCTCAGTTTCCGGCGTGGTTTTCAGACTACACCTCTATAAGTATTTCGTTTATAGCATTTCACAACGATTTTTTTTTATAATCCTATCAATATAGTTGTTGATATTTGAGAATGTCAACGTATTTTTTAATGTGTAATAATTAAATAAAACTATTTTTACGGATTTTATCGCGTTTAATTAACTTATTTTATATTCCCGACGTTTCGGTTTCGGACGCACGGTTGCTGGAAAGCAACCGAAACGTCGGGAATATAAAATAAGTTAATTAAACGCGAAAAAATCCGTAAAAATAGTTTTATTCAATGTGTAGTGTTCGCGTAAATATAAAAAATCATTGTGTAATAATTAGGTAATTTAATTTTGTACTTATTAAAGCAACACTTATTTTATACAGTAAAGTTTTGATTATCTTTATATATAACTAATAATATAATTCTTCTGTACGTGGGTTTTTTGGCGGGGACTTGGCGGCGGATTGCTGCTCCTGTATTGTTGTTGAAATATTGGTTTCAAGTGTATTTTGATATTTAAAAGTGGTGCGATTTTGTGTATTAACTATTAGTATAAACGGTGAAAAAAGTGCTCAGATGGTGATGTGAATTTCAAAATAAAATATCTGTCTGCTTAGGCGCCTTGAGATGCTATCGCCAACTGTCTGCTGACTCAAGTTGTCTTCAAAATCTCCCAAAAACTACGCAATATGACGCATCAACATATTGTAAAGCAGTATACTATAAATGATTATTATCACTTGATACTGAAAATCTATAAAAACGAAGATCCCTTAAAAAATGAAGACATGGTTTAAATCCAAGCTAAAAAATCTTAATAAAAAAATCTTTGTACGTGTGTACGTCTCCTAAACGGATGGACCAATTTAGGTGAAATTTTTCGTGCGTGTTTAAGTAGGTCCATGAATGGTTTATATTTACAACTGGTCCTGGTTGGTGGCGCTGTTGTCGAGATCCAGAAATTATCCGAGCGATGCCATGGCGAATCGAAAGTTAATATAAAATAGATTATAAATAATCGAAAATATTATACAGTATGACAAAGACCTTACCCGTATTAGAAAATATGATTCTAATGATTATTATTATTAATGATAATTTGGTCATTAATATAACATACTCGTAATTTAGTTTAAGACCATTATGTACTGTCCCAAGTAAAGAAAATAGTAATTTTGTCTTAATATAGTTTGATTGGTATCAGTAATAACATAATTTAAAATTAAAAATGTTGTACAATCAATTTCAATACAAATTATTAAGAATAACTCAAAAACTATTAGTCAGACCTTGATCAAATCTGAATCTACATGTAATGCACAAAAAATTCTTTCAAATAAAGAAAGAATCATCGAAATAGGCTCACCCAGAAAAAAGTTATGAGGTAACACACAAAAAACATACAGTCAAATTGAGTACATCCTCCTGTTTGCAGTCGGTAGAAAGTATCAAAGGCTGTACTAAGTCAAAATTCTGAGTTAGCTAAGTTTAGCTTGAAATTCCTCTTATTACTGTCCTATAGGTTCGTCTTGGTTGGTACAATCTTCTTAGCTGTGTATAATAATTTTGAATCCAGTATAATCACAGCTTGTAAGGCACTACTTACTTGGTAACTCAGGATGGACGACGCATCTGCAATTTTTTTGTTTGAATTTAGTTAAGTTTCCATGGGCTGCAGTATCCCTTTGCCAGTAAAAAGGCATTCCAGTTCTCTATATAACATGCAGCATTAAGCTGCTATTTCCTGCTGATATTTTGTGAGAGCGTAGCCCTTCCTCGGTTAAGCTGGCCCATGATAAAGCTGCAGCGTGGTTCATTGAGCTACATCCTTGTTTGCCTTCTCTGCCTATATATGTTAACTGCTTGGCTACATTTTTTCCTCGTAATCCACGTGAACCTCAATTGTACATGTCCAGCAGTGGACTCTTACAGGCTTATGATGAAGAAGTAAGTGAAATATGCATCAATACTTTGTATGTAATAAAAAATAACCTGTGTAAATAAAAATGTTAAAAATATTAAACATTGTATTGCGCTTTCAAAGCAAGTTATAATACCCCTCGAGAGTTCATTATTATTCTGAGAGTCCAACGACTCGACTAGATACGAGAATTTACGCACGAGATTATCTTCATTATGTAACACAGCATTGCAGATAAAAATATTTACATTTTTATGTTGAAAAATTAGGAAAAATAATTTTAAAAATACTTAAAAATATCTTATGATTCTAAAAATGGAACGCGAAATAAAGCGAGTTTACCCAATAATAGACTATCTACACTATAATTAATTTTATAGTGACGCTAAGTTAGTATTTTTCTCCTTTTATAGTTACTTATTGTTATTCTTGTTTCATTTATCTGTAACCAAAAAATAACAGTAGGTATTACATCCGTCTTTTCATCACATATTTCTTGATGCTTACTAATATTAAGTAATGTTTGAATCTTGTTGGAATTAGGAGTTACACGTATGATAACTTTTTAAAATTTTACTTTAATAAACATTATTTAATGTGAACAGAATTAGAACCTGCGGGTTTTTTTAAACGATTAAGCGCAGTGGGTGCTTACGAGCCGTCGAATTTTTTTTTATAGAATAATGGTGACAAACGTGTATACAGTCTACCTGATGGTAAGTATTAAGTATACATCATATTAATCCTTAAGGGTGACAAAGGTGTAGGTGTCTATGGGCCACATCATCCACTTAACATCAGGTAGACTATGTGCTCCTTTGTTACCCTCTTATTCGATAAAAAATATATTATAAATGTCACGCTCCTAGATATAGGATTATACGTTTTTAGATAAGTGTGTTTTGGCGCATTTTTATGTCATTATTGTTCAAAGAGCTACTTAGCAGTCTTCATTAATTATGTATGCTAGAGGGGAAAGTAAAGCGAAGTGTCATTATAATATTTGGGAAGTAAAAGGTTTATGAATGGTGTTCACATATAAAGGACGCAGTAATATATAATGACGCAACAAGTCTGCTTCACAGCGATATACGATACAGCAGAGCTTTACAAAGAATTAAATAACCGGCCAAGTACGACTCGGACTTCGGACTATAAAGGATTCCGTACCATCGTAATACACGTTTCTAGTATGGGAGCTCCTTTTAATTTTTAATTTATATCAATTTTTATTATTTGTTGTTATAGCGGCTACAGAAATACACGTTCTGTGAAAATTTCAACTTTATACTTATTACGGATAATGAGATACAGCCCGTTGACAGATAGATGGACAGACGGATGGACAGCGAAGGCTTAGTAATAGGGTTGGTTACCTTTTGGATACAGACCTCTAAAAAGGCTTTACTTTACGATATTATTTAGATCGGTACGAATGCACGCAGTTAAAGATTTCTCTGTACTATGCACCGGCCCCGTTAGACTTAAAAATCGTGATATGGAGTTGATATTTTGAAACAGGTATCTTATAACCGAACCTTAATCGGAACCGCACCTAAAAAGCTAAGGCCTAAAATAAAAAAAGCTACAACAAAATTTGGCAGTGGGTTTTAAACCCTTATTTAAGTTTCATCAATACAACATTTTACACTGAATCTCTGTAGAAGTTATCTGTTTTATTAATAAGTCTACTAGATGGCCAGACAGACAGTTGTTATGCTCTTTCCAACGACACTTTATTGTACAAAAATATTTAAATTCTCAATAAAAAATATTGGGGGTTACTTATCGGGATAAAAACTATCCTATATCTCAAGTTGGAGCAAGCAATACACATTTACACAATTTTTTAAAATCGCTGAGCGGTTTCGGAGATTAGCGTGAACGACCTTCGTGACACGAAATTTGTATATATTAATAAGATGACGTTCTTCCAAAAATATATTGGATATTTTATTTCAGGCTTAAATATAACTGCAACGAATCGTTTTTTATGTTATAAAAACAATCCAGCTAACGCTACATGATGTTACAATATTCGTTGCCACGACGACTACTTGTGCACACTAATGACGGTAATTTGCCGTGTTCTGCCAAAACGAAAGCGATTAGTCGTCGACGTTACCGCCGCGTGTAGAGATACTCGTAGCATTTAACCAGTGCGCGCTTTTATTGCGGTGTAAAGCCAACATTCAAGATGGCGGCTTATTGAATTAAATAAAAGTATATGAGATGTGTTAATGTTATAAAAGGTAAAGTCACCAATATAAAATTCCATTTGTAACAGGACAAAATAAGTAATCCTTTTTTTCTTATAGTGTTTTTTTTTCATCATAAAACTGAAGTAACAAAGGAGCTCCCAGTCCATGAGAGTGGCTTTGGCAGTTCATGGACATCTGTAGTCAACTTCAAACAAAGAAGACTACAAATACCTTGCCACCCGTGAGGACTACTTAAGATAGAAAAGAATACCTCACATCGCATGTTTGTTCTGGATCTCTGTAGCGTATATGTTTAAAAAGGTTTCAAAATTGTGTTTATTTTAATACTGGCAGCAATAAAATAACCACAACTCCAACAGATACGTAAATGAGAACCTTTAGATACCATTATATCACCGGTACACAAACAAAACTTCCAAGTTGTTTGAATTCATGGAGCGATAGTCACAGAAGTTGACACGCACACGTGTTTTTATCGATAGAGAGGAAGCAGTTATATTTAGTTATATTTCTCTGTTCTATATTATAATCTAAATAATGATATTATGCATAAAGAGCATAAAATTCCTGTCGATTTCGATCTTGAAAACCTAACTTACATATGCGTAATTGGTTGTGAGATCAATATTTAAAAACCTTAACCAAAACCGGAACTTAAATTGGATAGACACATTTCGTTATATTGCCATCATAGACATTTATTAATCATGCATAAGTTTTGTTAGCATCGATCAAAAAAGGAGGAGGTTTATGATTCTGTTGTATTTTTTTTATATAATAAGGAAGACAAATAAGACCACAGTCCACCTGATGGTAAGTGGATGTTATGGCCCATAGACATCTACATTTATCCTTGCTTAAGAATCAAAATGCATGCAAGATGGAATGCCTCGTTTCCAGTAAAAAGGGTCTCAAGTTCCCTACACTTATCATACGAAAAACAGCACATGTATTCAACAATAGATACGTACACCTAGGTATTACGTAAATATTGTTGAATGATGGTTTAGCCAACTTCAAAATAAAATAGGGGGCTTAAAATTAGACTGTACGTATTTTTTTTTGGTATGTTTTACGATACTTTTTACGTGGTAGAGCCATGCTGCAGGTATATTAGTAATATAGTTGTAGCACGAATGGGTCGGCTCGACCGGGGAAGGATAACGCTCTCACAGAATACCAGCGTAAAATAGTTTCGTACGGTGAGTGTAGCGAACCGGAGACCCTTTTTTACTGGAAACGAGGCATTCCATCTTAGTCCTCATGGCTGACAATGCATCTGCATTTTGATTTGTAATCGAGGGTAGATGTAGATGTCTATGGGCCACAGCAACCACTTACCATCAGGTGGACTGTGTGCTCGTTTGTCACCCTAATTCTATTAAAAAAAAATCTTCTTATATTTTGAACCGATTATTATGTTTTTTTTAAACAAATTATACTTCAGAGGTGATTTCATATAAATTCGTAGTAAAATTTCACCCCTAAGGGTGGCAAAATAGGGGAGGAAATTGTTAGATTTGATTGAGGAAATTAAAGATTTAGACGACATTGAGATTGTGATATTCCTTAGCAAACTCACAAAAAGCATATTTTAAAGAATTAAAAAGGATATTTTTTTTAACGTAACCCGACACTAAGATTTTCTCTTGTACCGTGGAGGTCGTTATAAACATAAATTTCACAAGGACAAACATGCAGACCCGGAACAAATTATTGTAGGCCATACAAATACTTTTTCCGTGCGGGATTTTCGAACCCGCGGCCCCCAGCGCTGCAACTCATTGCTATGTAGTAATATTATTTATTCTGTGTCATTGCTAAGCCACTGCGCCACGGAGCCGTCTATAATATACCTATATATACGTGTACGTCTATAAATTACTTCACATTCTGATGGCGGAACTTTAATGATTCTATACACTATGTCGTAGCACCGATATCAGAATGGGAAATTTCTTTGTCTTTTCCATTTTTATTAAAATTTAAATCATTCACTTGTTAAAAAAATAACAAGACATTTTTACAAACGAGCACGCAGTACACCACATAAGAAATGTATTTTATGACCAAAAGAAATCTCCATCCGCATCGGTCCTCGATTAAGAGTCAAAATGCAGATGCGTTGTCACCCTGGGGACTAAAATGGAATGCCTCGTTATCAGTAAAAAAGGTTTGCTGGCTCTCCGGTTCTCTACACTCATCATACAAAAGACAAAATTATTCTGTTGCTTCACGCTGGTATTCTGTAAAAGTGTGGTCTATACCTATGACTTATTAGATCCTCGGCTTGACGACCTATTCTTATTTTAATAAATTTTTTTATATAGCATAAGGGTGACAAACGAGCACACAGTCCACCTGATGGTAAGTGTTTGATGTGGCCCATAGACATCTATATCTATCCTCGTTTGCGAATCAAAATGCAGATGCGTTGTCAGCCTTGAGGACTAAGATGGAATGCCTCTTTTCTAGTAAAAAGGGTCTCCGGTTCTCTACACTCACCGTACGAAACACAGCAGCGTTAAGCTGCTATTTTACGCTGGTATTCTGTGAGAGCGTGGTCCTTCCCCAGTCGAGCCGACGCATTCGTGCTACAACTTTACTATAAATATAGCTGCAGCATGGCTCTACCACGTATAAACTTATGATAATGTTCTCTTTTCCGATGTGTGGAATTGTGAATTCGTAAAACATAATAATTCGCAAACGCCTTGTCAATACAAGATTCGATCCCGACCGGATTATATATCGAATACGGATACAGATCGGAGAAGGAATGGATGCAGTGTTAGACACGCAAGAGCGTCCAAAATACAACCAAACCCTCTAACTATTTGTTTTTTCACAAAGATTCCATCTGGGATTCGAGTCCACGTGTTTCAAATCATTGTGTGATTTATTAAATATTAGAAATATTGGTATCTCGTATTAGAGATAATAAGATTTTTGCATGTTTTCTTGTCGAATTTTTGTAATCATTTTTAATTAAATTTTCTTCACATTATTAACGCCATCAGACGGCATAAATTATTTATTATTACATTCGTTATTCAGCCTGTTCGGATTAACTTTTAAAAAATTATATCGTTTTGATTAAGTATACTTAAAGGAATTTGTCTATAATGTAAATTGCGCATCATAAATTTGCATGGGAATGTCTTTCTGTCAGTTAATAGACTCTAAAACAAAAGGGTACAATGCATACATAACATTTACTGGGTAGCGCTTGGATATAGGATGGTATAAAGAAAATCAAAATTATAGGATTTACATAATACGAAAACATTTCAGTGTGAATGTTTGAAATTTTGATTTTAGTAAAATGTTTCCTTTGTCGGAGAGTCCCATGTTGGTTTGGTACTTACCTATATATAATTCCCATGTTTGAGTAGAACTTACAACAAAAAAAAATATGCCAGCACCGTTACTTACCTAGCATATCGTAAAAGGCGACTATTGAGATAAACTTTGGATTTGTGATTGTGTAGGCGATGTGCTATCTACTGCTCTTTGCACTCTACCTATCTCTTAGTGGATTATAGGCGTGATGCTCAATATGTATGTATTTAGTCGTGAATCAAACCTGCTGATTTCTGTAATATTGAAATCTGAAAGCGTTAAATTGAACATGTTTACGTGAAGATTGAAATTTAAGGAAAACGCGATTTTTGCGAGTTATTCAATAAAATGACATATGCGGAAAAATATATTGTAATTATTTGACAACTCAATATAATTCATTTTACTTTTTAACGCACTTCCAAAACTGAGGGATGAAAAAAAATACACTTTGTAAAAACCAGCAACCTAGTGATTAGTGATACCAGTTGCTTGACTCCACAGATTCAGTAATTCAATTATTGCCAATGTATATGCTATAACAACAAAGTCCCCGAAAATAAATATGGTCTTTCTATTACAAAACTCAAGATTTTACTAAACGAAGACTTTTTTAAAAGGGCTTTTATAATATAAAAGATTATAAGGTTGATTGCTTCCGAAGCTGTTTCTTACAAATGAGTTTTGTAAATAATTGTACAACCTATTTTATATTGTATAACATTACTCCGGTTCTTTCCAGGACAAAGGATTTTTTCTAACTAGTGGTAAAAATTAAAAAAAAAGATGACTTTTAGGAAGAAATATTTTTAATTTATTTATCAGTATTTTTAACCGGATACCACGACTACAGAAGTTAATTTATAGGTTATTGTTTTAATTGTAGGTACACATATTAGTATCAGCACTGTCGACTGATGGAATAACACATTTTTCAAGCGTTCATTACCCAGGCCTCCCCAGTAGATTGCATCACAGTGGGGATGTTCGTCATTATTCATACATGCTTGGCAGGCGGGATCACGACCGCCAATTATTATTATTTTGAGTTGTTATTAAAATGATGCTCCTATATAACGTTGATTGTCACTTTACAATGCAATGAGTAAAATTTCCAGTTAAAAATGTTTGCTTTTAGTTTTCCTAAAAGCTACTAAATCTTATATAACTTGGATTTGCTTTATATTGACCCATCACAAAATAACACCCTGTATAATTTCGACCGAACAAACTCGTGTGGAAATGTAAATTACTGCTCCCTAAAGACAGAGGAGCGGTAATTTGTCACATGAAATTCGAATATCGTTGGATGAGTTCGTGAATTGTATTCACAAGTTTGTGAAGTTATAATTATTTCATTTCAAAACTCACTCTTGCTTGGAAAAGATATAATAACTTTGACCGTAGATCGTACACATCTATCCATTACAGCATGTAAAAATCTACTACTGAAGTCGAAAAAGGGACACATTCGTTCAAATGAAACGATAAATATTGTACGAATACACAATTTTTATTGCTATATTTATTATAAAATATCAGGTAAGCAGGATTATAAAAAAATCACTATCGCTGACCCGCAACAGTTCACTTCTGGATATAGGTCTTTTCCATACCTACTAGAAGTATTTGATGTAAATGTCACGTTTGGTAGATCATTTGGCAATAAGATCTCAGATGTTTGGCGTTCACCTAGACTCCCCTTGATATGTAAATATCTGAGAACTTTTTTATTTAAGTGAATGCGACAAAGGAACACACAGTCCACATTAGTCACATCGTCCACTTATGCCGTGGCTCATATTTATTTATTTTTATTTTTTATTTTACAGGACTGGGTGACAAACGAGCACACAGTCTACCTAATGGTAAGTGGTTACTGTGACCCATAGACATCTACATTTATCCTCAATAAAGAATCAACATGCAGATGCGTCGTCACCCATGAGGACTACGATGGAATTCCTCTATTCCAGTAAAATGGGTTTCCGGTTCTCTTCACTCAACATACGAAACACAGCAGTATCATGCTGCCATTTTACGCTGGTATTCTGTGAGAGCGTCATCCGTCCCCGGTCGAGCCGACCCATTCGTGCTACAACTATACTACTAACATAGTTCTACCACGTATGATATACATAAACAATTATGATTGATTAAGAATCAAAATGCAGATGCTTTGTTAGGACTAAGATGAAATGCCTTGTTACCACTAAAAAGTTTTCCGTGTCTCTACTCTATTTAGAAACATGGCACTATAATTCTTCTATTTTACACGGCATTCCGTGCGAACGGTATTGATCCTTCTACGGTGGAGCCGATCTATTCGCGCTGTAGCCATGATACAACATCTGCGTGGCTCTAAAACGTAAGATAATAATTTGCTTATTTATTTGCTTTATCACTATCACCTCAAAAAATAATTACTAAGGGCGTACTTAATACCGTTTGGCATTAACAATAAAATGAAGTGTTTGTTTACAAAGTAGTAGTGGTGTAAGATTATCCACTTCCCCATATCGTCCCGTGGGTGTCGTAAGAAGTAACAGAGGGAAGCAAATCAGGAGATGGGCAGCAGCGTCTTCCTAATAACGACTAAAACAAAAAATAAACTGCGGTTGCCGACCCGCTTGCCAAGCGTGGCCACTATGGAAAATATCCTGTGTTCAGCAGTGGACTTTAACACGTTCACTGTCTGATTTTGAGACACATGAGTACATGGACCAGTGAAAGGGTTAATAAGGCTGTAAGAGTAACGGTAGTAAAATTAAAAACACAACAAAAATAATAATTGCTGACCAATAATTATATATTTATTTATAGCATTATAAAATTAGGTATCTCATTAAACGTCTATCCGGAATCTTTAAAACATAATATGAACCGATCCGAAAATAAGGAGTATTATTTGATTATGTTGTACAATTGTACATTCGCCATTTTAAACAATGAAATTTCAAGAAAATTCCATAATGTTCTAGAAAAATATATGGGCTGTTTTAAAAACATTCATGTCACGCAGAATTACTTTTATGCATTTTTGTTACATTTGTTACACAGTTGCCATTTTTCGAAATCCATGAAATTAATAGAAATTTATCTGAGACAAACATAAAAAGTAAAGAAAAAAATTGTGATTTATCAAACAATGCTTGTATCGTTCTCCCCAAAGATACTTTGTCAAATGTATGCGGATCGTAATGTATCTCATTACTCATCTTTGTTGACAACACTGTATTTTATGATAGCAATTCAACAATCTTAAAGACTTTACGTGATGAAAAGGGAGGAAAATACTGCTGCTTACAACATTAATTTATTCTTCAAAATGCCATACTTGTTTATTTATAATGTAACACTTTAAGAAAAACACGATCTTGTTGTTTGTAATAATTGGCGGTTTAGCCCAACAAATTACATCAAATTCAGAGACGGAAGACGTCTGGTACTGTGGTTGCGTAGATATAATGGAAAACATGAAGGAGGCTGATAGGGATAAAAATCTAAAAGCATTAAATATAACAAAAAAAGCAAAATGTTTTTGCAAATTTAATTTTTACTACTGTTAACTTTTATGCTTCAACATACAAACTTTGACGAATTTTGGCGGTGGAAGGGAATTCATCGCCCATTTTCGTGATCTGGACAGCGCCAGAGAGATACATATACTATTGATACATAGCTATCAATTAATATCTTTTTTTTTTACTTATTATAAGCCAGTGCTTGACCACAATCCCACCTGATGATAAGTAAATCGCACTGTCTTAGCGTAACAAAAGCCTATCCACTCTTGCCTTGAAGACGTCTAGATTGTATTCGGACAGAAAGATAGACGCCGGCAAATTATTCCATTCCTTTGCTGTACGCATTACAAAAGTCGAAGCAAACCATTTTGTTTTAATGCGTGGAATATCAACAACAAAAGGGTGAAGACCCGCCGACTGCCTGGTCGTCCGATGGTGGAAAAGAGAGAGAGAGGAATTAAAGCGTGTAATTCCTGCGCACACTCACCGTAATGCATCCTATAGAATACCGAGAGACTGGCTACTAATATAATTCTTCTGTCCGTGTGTATGTGCCTGAACTCCTTCAAAGCAGCCGGAGCGATTTTGATGAAATTTTGTGTGTGTGATTAAGCTGATTCATGAACGGTTTAGTTTCAGAAATCACCATGCGAAGGCGGGGTGGATCATCAGTACTATAATTATAAAATTTGAAGAGGTATTAAGTTAAAACTTGTATTTTTGATAAAAATGCTTTTAAAAATATAACTTAAATTTATAGTATAATATAAAAACTTAAAAAAGTTAGCAAAATCAACCTTTACGGGAGATAAAAGAAATTTCTAATTTCACGGTACGCTGACCCTTCTTTGTCTGTACTAAGATGAATTGACTCTGTGCTGTTGTGCACATAAACTTAACGTACATTAATTGAAAGCTCTTTGTTTTGCATTGCAGTGGAAATTTAAAATGTGGAAAATTATCTGGTTCTCTTCACTCACCATACAAAACACAGCAGCTTTAAGCTGCTATTTCACACTGGTATTCAGTGACATCATTGTCCTTCCCCGACACGACCCATTTCTGCTACAACCACTATATAGCTGCAGCTCTCCCACGTATAGAAACTCGTTGGTTTTCAAGGGACTCTCATATACCTACGCGTCAGTTTTACACTCTGTGCTCTATATTAATTGATATATATTAAATATTACCACATGTAAATATGTGTGGTCGTAGGAACAGATATCTCCAACCTTTGCGATATTTCACATTTAGAATTACAAAGTCTATTCAAGAGATCTTCTTGGCGTTACCTATTTTGACTTTTATAAAACCCATTAGTCGATAAACTGTCATATACTCCAATGTTTTATACTAAATATCTTATGAGATTCGTGAGAACGTACTCAAAAATGCATTTTTTTTTCTCTTGAGAACTAACGTAAATAAAAAGCGTGCAACGTTTTCCGATACTGGGGCATATAATATAGAAGATTCAACATGGCGGATAAACAAACGAGGATTTGAAAGCGAAATTAATGTTTGTTTAGGTCAAAATCTGCAAATATACATATTGCGGGTTTTCAGTTGTGAATCGTAGTAGATAGTTACTAAAGTTTTAGGTTATATTTGAGTACAAGGCCTCTTGTATGTATTATAGTTTCTATTTACGTATATTTTTTATATTTGTATTCGTATATGATAGAGCCATGCTGCAGCTATATTAGTAGTATAGTTGTAGCACGAATGGGTCGGCTTGACCGGGGTAGGACCACGCTCTCACAGAATACCAGCGTGAAATAGCAGCTTAACACTGTTGTGTAGTGTAATCGCGAATAAATATAGATGTCTATGGGCCACAGCAAACACTTACCATCAGATGGACTGTGTGCTTGTTTGTCACCCTTATCCTATAAAAAAAACCTACTGGCTCCAATTGTGAATCTAAACCATCTAGGGACCACTCGAATACAAAAATCAAGAAACGATCTAATACCGTCTAGCTTATACAATAGTAATTACTAGCTAACTGACTACAACATATTGTAGCCAAATCGTAGCACTCTTACTATAATGCTACGCTACTGCTACGTAGCTACGAGTCATTACAACTTGTTTATTGAGGAAGCTTTCTTGGGGAACATTATGATATACGAAAATTTCATTGCGATATTTGCAACGACTTGATGAAATTGCCTCGAGCGTCGTTAAAATAACAGCAATATTTTTGTGATGAAAATAATTTTAAGACACACACCGGTGAGCAAGGAAATTGAATTTGTATATTATTACATTTTCATAATAAAACAGAACAAAGAGTATTTTTTAATATTAAATATATATGGATCAAAACACGAATAAATTACATTTTTATGTTTTGAATAAACAATAGGTAATAAAATAATATTACACTTTTAAAACATTCGACAATACGCTATGATCTTGAGCTGTGATGATCATAGTGAGAATAATAAGTTAGTTAAGTTAGTTAAAGTTACAGCTTATAAACGTCCCACTGCTGGGCGCAGGCCTCCTCTCATTTCTGAGAGGGTTTTAGGGCGAGGAAGTGTACGCTGAGCTGCCCCAATGCTTGTTGGCAAACTTCACATGTCTTCGAAATATATTTTGTTCTTATTTCATAGACATGCAGGTTTCCTCGAGACGTTTTCTTTCACCGCCGAGCACATGGTAAATCAGCAATTAAAATTGCAATTAAAAATTTCATTGGTACTGGCGCGGATCGAACCGGGGTTGCTCGCGTACTACATAGATTTACAGCGGGCGCTAACCATCTGAACTACCACGGCTCTAATATAAGGTTATGGTTAAGACTAAATTATAAAATTATATTACATTAATTCATATATACATACAGGACTAGCTAATAATAAACACGTAGATAATAATTAGGATATATTAAGTATACAGTGGCCTAGCACTAGACGCAGTGATGAACTGGTAAAATGTGCAGAAAGTTGTTTGATGCAGCTGGATCAACCATGTTTTGTAGCAATATTTGGAGAGGCGTAAACTTATGAGGAGCTGCTATGCTGGTGATGATTATGATTAATATGATGACGATAAACTAATATAGAAAAGAGGTAATTATTATCATTTCCTTTTTTATTCTGTGGCGGCGCTGTCGTCGCGCCACAAGCGAAACACATCAAAGCCTAAATCGCGCTATCAAAGTTCTAAAGTAAAAGCAGTATATATAGAATAGCTCCGAGCTACCACGCGGTCTGCGCTCCCTTTTCCCTAAAGGGAGTTGTTTCCGATTCGGCAGAAAGATCATACAGGCCAACCAATGCCAGTCTCACAGGTGGTGTTTAGTGGGTAGGCACTTAAGTTTCGCAGTGAGTCCCACATAAACACGCAGCCAGCTGTCGTGGTATGCTTAGAGCATTTACCACCTCCCTTCCTCGCTTTCCGGAGGGCATCCCTTTTCAATTGCTTCTGGGCGCAAAAAAAAACTACCACTCGGAAAAATAAATTTAAAAGTACTCAGATAAAGTTATAATTTATTTAATTGCATTGTATGTAATTAGGTATATAAACCTAATATATAAATATATATTTGGTCCTAACCAAGGCTTTTAATTTGCTTTTGAAAAATACGTGTACATACCTTGTCCAGCGTCCATAAGCCCCTGAGCGTCGGTGGCCTCGTCAGCGTTGGCAGCTGCCAGCGACAACGCCACCGCTATCCACCACAGACGAAACATTGTCCTGGAAAGAAAAATTATATTAATGTCTGTAATAAAATTGAAGTATACGTAATTTGAAATCGCAAAATTAACAACTTAGGAATAATAGTAAACAGAGAAAAATAACGCGATATTTGGTTCTACCAACGAGGTTATCGTATAAGTTATCTGTCGGCTTCTGTAAGTAAACGCTTAGTGAGACGCTTGTATGATATTTCCGGACTCACTTTATAACGCGGTAGAGCCATGCTGCAGCTATATTAGTAGTATAGTTGTAGCACG
The DNA here is from genome assembly GCA_963668995.1 of Parnassius mnemosyne. NCBI lineage: Eukaryota > Metazoa > Arthropoda > Insecta > Lepidoptera > Papilionidae > Parnassius > Parnassius mnemosyne. Next base: position 12,926,159 of record CAVLGL010000093.1, read on the forward strand.
AATGGGTCGGCTCGACCGGGGTAGGATCACGCTCTCACAGAATACCAGCGTAAAATAGCAGTTTAACACTGCTGTATTTCGTATGGTGAGTGTAGAGAACCGGAAACCCTTTTTACTGGAAAAGAGGCATTCCAAATTTGTCCTCACGGGTTACAACGCATCTGCATTTTGATTCGCAAACGAGGATAAATGTAGATGTCTATGGGTCACAGCAACCACTTAACATCAGGTGGACTGTGTGCTCGTTTGTCACCCTATTCCTATAAAAAAAAAAACTCATGTTCATTCTAGTACTACGCCACTCTATATCCATGTGCTGTCGAATTAAACTAGAAACTACTAAATGGAACTGTGTGCGTTATTAAATGTTTAAAGTTTAATTACAGTCAGCAGAGTTCTACATATTTCTGATTACCTGAATTGTAATTGAGATTGATGGTAAAGTTTCAATAAAACTATTTTATTCTTAAAGGATAAATCGCAGCTAAATACATACATTTACTTAGAATACCGTATGGACAGGGTTATAGTGCAGAAATGTGTGTGTACAGGTGCACGCTTTATTCCCTCGCTCTATGATAATCCGAGGTGGCTATCCGGCACGACTGGAAAGAGATCAGGTGCAGGACTAACTGCTTCGTGCTCTTTGTGGCATGGGAGTGAACCCATATGAAGCACAGCAGCATTATGCTGCTGTTATATGAGGGCGTGGACCTTCCTCGATTGAGCCGACCCATCCATGAAACAGAGTAGAATGTAGCTCTATAATGAATAAATATTTATTGCTTTTTATTTTTATTATTTATATATACGACCGCTCTACATGTAGTCAGAGTTTCGCGCGCAAAGGTGCGAAGAGGTGCGAACATTATGCAAATGCGTTATGTTGAACGGATTCTCACCTTTTTTCCACATTTCCCCAGATTTTTGTAGGTTTTTTGGCGCGCGTCACAGGAATCGTGAAGAGCGAACTTAGCGAAAAAATACAGAAGTTTAATTTTGTATTCTTTTATAGAGAAAATATATGCCATAGTTGCCGCGCTTGGCAAATGGGTTGTTTTATTTATTTTTATCAAGCTTTATCGAGAAGATGGTGCTGACTATCTCCTTGGGCAGTTCCCTCCGTCGTCTCTTATGATACTCGTACCTACGGAATTATATGGGTAGTGGATATTCTTACACCGCGATTACACGGTTATACTGATAAAACACCCAGGCAGTCGCTGGATGCGGGTGACTCAGAACTGTACTTTATAGCAATCGATGGGGGAGGCCTATGTTCAGCAGTGCACTGGTAATGGGCTGTGGTAATAGTAGTAGTAACTTTATAATTTTTTTTCCATTAATTTATTATTAATTAATTAATATAAAATATTATAATATAATTAATATTTTATATAATAAAAGTACGCGTACAAAGTACAAAGTATGCGTAAGTGCGTTCTTAGCGGTCAGGACTCTAGACCACCTGAAGATGCCTCGTGTAGAGGCGAAACACGTGTCGTATTGTCGTAAGTGGTTTGTCTTTCCTAGTGTAGTGGTGTTGGGAATAGTGGTGCTAGTATTAGTGGTGACGGGGATAGTGTACGCAACTGAGGCATAGTGGGAGGTGCTCTTCAAACTAGGTAAGACACATCATTTTATTTTATCGAGCGGATGTACGCAAGGTAATTTTTTACCAACATTAATATAATGGATCTCCGCAAAGTAACGCCTGATTCTTTTAATTATTAACACTACTGTGTTTCGTATGGTGAGTGTAGAGAACCGGACACCCTTTTTACTGGAAAGAAGGCATTCCATCTTAGTCCTCACGGGTGACAACGCACCTGCATTTTTTCGCAAACGAGCATAGATGTAGATGTCTATTGGCCACAGCAACCACTTACCATCAGGTGGACTGTGCGCTCGTTTGTCACTCTTACCTATAAAAAAACTAGATGACTTTTGACGTTACACCCCTTCTCCGGTCTATCGGAAGTCGTAAGATCCATCTGATATATTCCGTAGACGCCTCTTACGACACCCTCGAGAAAAAATGGGGTGAAGAATTTTCTTACGCTGTCTAATAATTCCCATGGAGTTAGACGTTGTTTACTTTTGACTTTAAATTACTTGACCTCTGGCATAAAGACTGGTCTTTGACTAAACAAGACTAAAAAATAAACGCTAAAAACGTAATAAACACATACAGACTTGCAAAGCGAAAGCAACTTTTAAATATCTCATTTCCCGACTTATAACAGAATACCTTAATTTCTCTCTCTCTAAGTTAATGACATCACGAATTGATGGAAATTTCCATCTGAATGCGTAAAGAATTTCCCTCATGGCAAAATTTCAAATGCGAACAAAGTTTAATAACATTTTTTGCGACGGATGAAAATTACTTTCTTAATCACGGTGCTATTTCCTTGTAAACACTACTGTCATTGATCTGGATTTCCGGATGAGTAAGCTTAAGTGGCACTGAGCCAGCCATATAATTCGAAGAACCAACAACCAATGAGGAAGAAAGGTTGTTGAGTGGCAGCCTCGTATGGGCAAGCACACTGTTGAACAACCCTCCACTAATTAATAAAATCAGGCGTTACTTTGCGAAAATCCTTTATAATGAAGTTGTTATAACTTAATTTGCTTATTTCCGCGTAAAAAAAGAAAGTGATGTGTCCTGCCCAGTTTATTCATGACTAAACTGACCATTTATTTTTTAACTCAAAATGGGACATGGGTTTATTTATAATTGCCAGTTAGCAGGTTAACAATAAAAATAAACACAACTTTTTAATGTTATTTATTTAGAAATATTGTAACTTTATATAATTAGTGTGCACTATAATTATGTTCACATTAACTATAGTGAAAAATAAAAATCGATTACCAGTTCACCAACTTTATTAAATGCAGCATATTTTTTTTAATTATATTTATGGTGATGATTTTAAATAAGAATACAATTCTGGAAATGTTTTTCTATATTGACCTTTGTTATCAGCATCGCCTTTAGAACTGGAAGCTCTAAATGATTTTTTGAGACGTCCACAATTTATTCATTATAGAAAATACTCTTTCTACTGGAGCATTTGTACCAGGTAGACATAAAATATATTCGACTAAAATGCAAAAAAAATATTTTGAAGATTGTTGGTGCGAAAGTGTTTGAATACTTCCACCCAACTAGTTTCTACGGAAACTTTTAAATTATCCCATTCAGTTATTTTTTTGGTCAGTCTCGCTCTCGAACCCCACCGTTCGTACTGACGAACTTCATAGTTTAAAATTTTCGCACAGTTTTGGGAAAACGAGACTATTATGCGTACCGGAGCTTTGTTCGGGGACAACGGGACAGGTAACCAAGAAAAGGGATAGTCTCGTTCAAAACGGGACGTATGGTTACTTTATTCATGACCCTCCTCAAGATGGATTGGCGACCTGATGAAATCAGCAGCAAGATGCAGGTGGCTCAGGATCGTACTTTGTGTTAATCTATGGGAGAGGTCAATGGTCAGCAGTGGACTTGTGATGGGCTATGGTTATAATGATGGTGACTACTGTCACAATTGGTGGTGGTAATCCAAAGTGGTAGAGCTCCGTTTTCGGTTAATGAGTTGATAATATCCAAAATTTTTGCAGTGGTATAATTAGGTTGAGGTTTATTTTACAAGCAAGCAAGAGAGCATCCGATTGCATAACTACAAGGTACTATAAATTCTTTTTGCGTAGATCGGGTCAAATATTAAAAAAATTAAACTGAAGATAGCCTTGGTTAACTATTACCTAAAAGTACAACTTTGTAATGGCTCGCGAATTTTATAAATAACATTTGAAAAAGAATTGTTCTGCAAAAAATATATTATTGACCTTCAGACCATAGATTTTTTATCAAGCTATGCTCCATTCATAATTCATAATCAGCGCCATCTAACGGATCTAACGTGGTACTACCTCATAGTATTTTTTAATTTTCTTACAGATACCATTAGTAATACAATAAAAATCTAGATAATGAAAATCGTTATAATCGTTTTTTTTATGATTGATAACACATCTAGACATGAATCGAAAATACTATGTCAAAGCGCAAACCTGAAAGTGTGATAGTTTCTCAGTAAAGTGTATCACAAAAATGCATAGATTGTGGGATAGTAGATTACTAGGTACGACAAGGATATGTTTAATAATTTATGTGGGAAATTGTTAAGATATAAAGGTATAATTAACATGATACCATGACCACACGATACAATCAGATGGAAGACATTTTTATTAGTTGAGCACAGCACAGAGTATATGATATGTGACACAGACAATTATAGTATGACCACAGACTATAACAGCTAATCTTTACTTATAACAGGATATAAATTAAAATTATTAAGTAATCGCGATAAAATCCATAAAAAGTAGTTTCATTCAATGTGTAAAGTTCGTTTAAATATAAGAAACAATATGATATCATCCTCTTGCCCATTTTTGCCTACAAGCAGCAACACCCCTACTTCAGTTAAAGTTCCTTCGTTTTAAATAACTCATAATAAAAACATGCCGTTAGTGGAAATGTCGATTTATACGTAGACTATGGAGTCGTAATAAATATAAAAATGCCATATTTTCCTTGCCAGAAGAAAGATTTTGTGACTAATGGGAAATTACCGTTCACAACCTCACACAAATAACGTTCGATTGGTAGGCGTAGGTACAGCGTCAGAAATATGGGGATGGTTACAACAAATCTAGTCATCCCAAAATATTTAAATAGCCTAATGTTAAATGCTGCACTGAATACTGTAAAACTTTGCAGACATACGTCCTAAATATCAGCAATCGATGCAATGCAACGCGAGTGCAAAATGAACGCACGTACACATGGGTGCAGTTTTAAAATAATGAAAATGGTCACAATAAATCTAGTCACACATTTCACATGCATGGTTACGGTACTACGATTGTATGAATATTAATTCAAACATTATGAGGTACTATTGCACGGCCCGGCGCTTTATTTGTTAAAAGAGCCTTAGCAACGAATAAATCTTCGGGTATGTTACCGTTAACGCATCGTTACCTGACAAATTAATGGAGGGACGGAAAAAGGATCTATCGTTTTTCCACTTCACATACCCTTTGGAGTGTTAGGTAATTTGAAAATAAAAAATATCTATTCTGTTTGCTTCACACTTAGACCAAGAAAGAAAGATGGACCGCTGCGTACAATTCAAAAACTAAGCCAAAACCATGCTCAACATATTGAAAACAGAGGATAAGGGTGACAAGCGAGCACACTGTCCACCTGATGGCAAGCGGCTGCTGTAGCCCATAGACATATACATATATTCTCGTTTGCGAATCAAAATGCAGATGCGTTGTCAGTCGTGAGGACTTATCTGGAATGCCTCTCTTGCAGTAAAAAGGGTATCCGATTCTCTACACTCACCATACGAAACACAGCAGCATTAAGCTGCTATTTTACGCTGGTATTCTGTGAGAGCGTGATCCTTCCCTGGTCAAGCCACAACTACACATCTAATATAGTTGCAGCATGGCTCTACCACGTATAATATCTTGTTGACAAATAAAAACATGGTTTTAGGTGCATATGTATGCTGATAAAGACACATAGACGAAATATGTGGGCGTGAGTGTGTCAAAAAGATGAGCATGTGTTCGGCATCACTTATGTAGGAGAACCACTGACCTCTATGAGTATAAAGAGAAGAGTGACGAGAACATTTTAAATGTCTCATATGTCATATTAGACATTTAACATAATATATATATAGCCGCGCGTTAGTCTCGCATTCTAGTTTATAAAAAGTACTCTGTGGTCTCGCAAAAACTCGAAAATGTCTCGATCGATTTTGATGATTTTTTGTGTATTTCAGTGGGACCGTGGATGGTTAATATTCATAACTACACCCAGTATGTAAAGATCCAGAAATAGAAGTTGTCCTTTTATTTATTATATCAAGTCTTTTTAATATAATTTTAATTTTTAATTAAAAATGTCCGACAACTACGCGGTAATATGAGTCACCGACAGAGTAACAGTGCTGTGCAAGTAGCAACACTGCTACAAATTCATGCTGGTCAGATACCTTTTTGTTTTTGTAACCCAATGTATTTGTGTTTATTGTTATTTTTTGTTCATGCGATGTGCTATGTGTTACGAATAAATCATTGATTCATTCAGTTGAATCAAAATTAGTAAAGTAAAAGTAATGTTGCAGTCGATATACGTCCCACGGCTGGGCTTAGAAATCCTCTTTTTTCTGAGATGGTGCAATTGTTCACAGCGCCGAAGTAAGTAGCTATATTGACAAACTTCACAATAAATATATTTTTTAAAACTTCGAACATAGACTAGACTTTTTATATAAGTTCGTCACGCTGCTTCAGTGCTTGATGATGGACTTCGCGTATCGTCAAAATATACATTTATTTATTTTCAGACAGACAGGTTTCGTCACGATGTTTTTTTCTTTCACCGGGAAGCACGCGGTAAATCAGCACTTATAATTCCAATTAACAACTTAAATGGGGCCGGTGGGGATAGAACTCTGTTGGCTTGCGTACTTTGTAATTTCCGGCTAGCGTTTAGCCTCTGAGCTAATACGACTTCTACAATTGTGTGGTGGCTATGAAATACAATGTATCTTGACATAAGTAAACATAATATATCTTCATAAAAGTAAAAATGTTTCGTTTTATTTGTATTTATCACGTCGTATTTATTTCCATATGGTTAAAATTAAAATTGTTCCTACTAAAGGAACCACAAGATTCCTTTTGTTGGCTAACGGTTTGAAAACTTCCGGGAACTGCTTACATTTCTATACGAGATTTTAGTAAACTTTTAACAATGTGTTCAGCAAACAAACATAACGGTCCATTGTTATGATATCTTTTACTGACATTAGGGGGAGATACGAACGCAACAAAATAACAAAAGAGCAATGCTGCGCATATTTTTTTTAAACTATTCCATAAAGAATGAAGTAATCTATACAAATAAATAAAATTGAAGTGTCTGTTTGTAATGTCGAAATAAAAGCTTTTTACTATATGCATATGAAAGTATATACGGTACATATAACAAAAACACGATTTTTAAAATTTTTATCTGTCTGTCTTTCTGTCTGTCTGTCTGTCTGTTTGTTCCGACTAATCTCCGGAACAGCTGGACCGATTTTGACCGGACTTTCACTGGCAAATAGCTGATGTTATAAGAAGTAACTTAGGCTACTTCTATTTTAGAAAAATAATTAGGGTTCCGCGCAAAAAATTAAAACCCATGAAATCCAATCGTAATAAATTACGCGCGGGCGAAGTCGCGGGGAACAGCTAGTACATAATAATATATAAAGTAATACATAAGTAATACATAGAGAACTAAAAGGAAAATATTTGGGTTTAGGCTCACAAGGGTGGCAGAATTCTGAAGGCATTGATATTTGATAAGGCGACTGATATTCTAACTTATATTACTAAGTACTTATACGAGTAATCAGTAGCATGTTGGGATATAGTGTGTCGCTTTCAAAACGGTATTGTTAAATTGATATTATTTTTTAAACTGACCAATACGTATGGCTTAATTTGTATAATTTGAAAATAATTTGTATATTTTTAAATACCACGTAATAATATATAATAATATAACCACGCTAACGTGCTGAGCTGAGCTAACTTGCTCAGCTGAGCATTCGTGATGCAGACAGAAAGGCTGTCAAAGAGTAAAGTAGCTAGCGGCACGTTTCTGTTATCGATTATAAATATATAGTAAAGATTACAACGTTTAAAAAATGCTTACGGGTTTTTTTTTAAAAGCCGTGGTAGCTCAGGGGCTAAGTGCTCACTGTAAATTTCACTGTACGCGAATAACCCGGGTTCGATCCTCTCCTCCACCAATGAAATTGTTAATTGCAATTTTAAGTGCTGATATACCATGTGCTCGATGGTGAAGGAAAACATCATGAGGCAACAAAGCCCTGCATATCTGAGAAATAAGAACAAAAAAAAAATCCGAGGACATGTGAAATTCATCAAGACGCATTGGGGCAGCGCGGCGGACATTTTCTTGAAAACCCTCGCAGAAATGAGAGGAGACCTGTGTCCATCAGTGAGACGTATATAGGCTGTACTTTTTTAAGTTACGACCTCTGTGTTTGTGATCATGATATACTGGCACCCTCCGGCGTAGAGTGAAGCATATGGTGGAAATGGCTCTATAACGAAAATCCAACGGCAGATGAAGACCTGGGCTAATAAAACCTAAACCAATGTGTTCGCAAATGTTATATAATCTAATATAATGCTATAAATGCTCTAAAACACATGCGAATTCATTTGAGTATTTTTTAGTTTTCAAATAAAAATATACAAATTTCACATAAGCACTATCTATATTTGGACAGTGGTATACCTAAAGATTTATTTTACAGCCGAAGGGTGAAAGAATTGGACGGGTATTTTTAAATATCTCTCTCAGAGTAAAGTTCACTTTTATGTTACAAAAGGGACGGGTTTTATCAGGATACTTCTATAACTGACAAAAGTTTGTCAAAAATACACCAGCATAATGGTTTAAAATACTTTGCGATAAAACTTACAAGATTTTTATTTTAAAACTTATAGTTCTTGTGCCCAGTCTTACAAAAAGAAAAGCATGCAAGTATTAACTATTTAAGGTTAACTAATAACCGCAACGGTATGTTTGGGTAATTATATGTAATAAACATCAAATAAAGAAAACTTTAATTTTAAATACTGTATTTCAAATACCTACTATATTTCAAATATAGCTTATGGTTTTATACGTGGTAGAGCCATGCTGCAGCTTTATTAGGTAGTACTATAGTTGTGGCACGAATGGGTCGGCTCGACCGGGGAAGGACAACGCTCTCATAGAATACCAGCGTAAAATAGCAGCTTAATACTGCTGTATTTCGTTTTTTTTTATAGGATAAGGGTGACAAACGTGCACACAGTCCACCTGATGGTAAGTGGTTGCTGTGGCCCATAGACATCTACATCTATCTTCGATTACGAATGAAAATGCAGATGCGTTGTCACCCGTGAGCACTTAGATATTCCATCTAGCCTCGTTTCCAGTAAAAAGGGTCTCCGGTTCTCTACACTCACCATACGAAACACAGCAGCAATAAGCTGCTATTTGTCGCTGGTATTCTGTGAGAGCGTGGTCCTTCCCCGGTCGAGACGACCCATTCGTGCTACAACCATAATATAGCTGCAGCATGACTCTACCACGTATGATGAGTGTAGAGAACCGGAGACCCTTTTTACTTCAAAAGAAGCACTCCATCTTAGTCCTCACCGGTGACAAAGCATCTGCATTTGATTCTTTATTGAGCATAGATAGAGGGTCTCCGGTTCTCTACACTCACCAGACGAAACACAGCAGTGTTAGATGTATGTGGATCACAGCAACCACTTACCGTCTGGTGGACTGTGTGCTCGTTTGTCATCAAATCTTATAAAAAAATACATAGATAGGCAAATAATAGTAAACATGTATATAATTCAAATATCATTGTTCTATAGGTCTACTAGGGTTCAATCGCGATTTTAAACTTTATTTTAAAAACAGTAATTACCCTAATCTTCTAATTTTGTTATAATAATTTGTGCAACATAAATGAAAAAATAAAATAAAATACTATGCCGCAACTTGTCTGATTAATAAAAAACTTTGATGAATTTGTTCTGTGGACGAACTTTTACGACCAAGGGCGTCAAAACTATACTTTTTCTACGCGAAAACTTTTATATGTACAATACCCATCCTTGAAAATGAATTACTTCCCCATCTGGGCTTTGATATGAGATCTTTTTGCAGGGTAACTTTTTGATTGTTTATTTTTTGTTTGTTGTTTTCAGCATCGCTTGCTTCTAATAAAAATTTAACAAAACTTATTAAGTTTTGTAATGTATACAACGTAACTAATACATTCAGAACGGAATAGAAATGAATAATTTTTATTCAATATAGATTATACATTTTTTTATTGGATGTCATTTATGCTTTACCACTTTATTTATTTATTTAAAACTTCATACACGGTAATGGTATATAGTCGAGTCGGGCTTGATGCCTAAGGCATTCTCTACCAGTCAACCTTGGGCATATAATTTAAAGTTAATAAGCAGTCGTAATTTCTCAAGTGTGATGTGTGTGATGATGATGAATCATGTAAAATGCATTGTCTTCAATAGATGATTACGGACCAACTTTTTAAAAGCATACTTACTAGATTATTGAACTCTATCCATCAATCAAGTGGGATGTAGCTGTAGATCACTTTTAACAATTGACTGATAAGAAATTTCTATATTACGGTGCAAATCGTATCGCGAAGTAAATCTTTATAGAAATAAGTGTTGTGATAAGCGATTTAGGGAGATTACAGGATATCTTGTAGCCTCCGGGAGATGGTGGTATTATAATCATCATCATCAGCAGCAGCAGTAGCAGCAGCACGTTAGTCCACTGCTAGATATAGGTCGCTGCCGCTATAGGCGGGATCAGTCTTAATGGTCTCCTTGGTAAATATTTTTTTCTGTAATTTTCCATTGTCACCTCTTATAACACTCACAAGACGAAGTATAAATATAAAATTTTCTTTTTTCATTTTCGTTGCACAAATTCTTATAAACAAAATTCCAAGATTAAGGTAACTGTTCTCTAATTCAAATTTAAAATGTAACTGTTCTGTAATTCAAATTTAAAATGTAACTGTTCTTTAATTCAAATTTAAAATAGCGATTGAATCCTAGTAGACCTATGGAACAATGATCTCAAAATTCTTACTGGCCGCATAGCATAAATGTAAACTATTATTTTCGCGTAAATATTTAAAATATAGTAAATATTTAAAATTAACGCCCTTACCTCGTTTTAATATTATACGATGCAAATGTTATACGCTTTGGATTTTTTTTGAATAGGGTGACAAACGCACACAGTCCACCTAATGGTAAGTGGTTGCTGTGACATCACACACACACTTTATTGAGCATACATCTATGCTCAATAAAGAATCAAATGCAGATGCTTTGTCACCCGTGAGGACTAAGATGGAATGCCTCTTTTCCAGTAAAAAGGGTCTCCGGTTCTCTACACTCTACCACACGAAACACACAGCAGTGTTAAGCTGCTGTTTTACATTGGTATTCTGTGAGAGCATGGTCCTTCCCCGGTCTAGCCGACCCATTCGCGCTACAACTATACTACTAATATAGCTGCAGCATGGCTCTACCACGTATAAAACAAAAACAAAAACCAAAAAGTAATTTTTTGTAAAATGCGGCAAATCTGTAAATACCCCATTTCTCAACAGACCGATAGCATTAGAACATCAAGTAGACGATAAAAACAATTTCGGGTGCTACCCGAAGACATCAAAACAATCCATCGATAATAGGATAAATTTTCTTCTATATCAGATCGCGGACAGTCCACTGTTGGCAACGGTCTTTTCCCATAGAAAGAACTTTTATATATGCTATGCGGAGTTTTGTTTGCAGTTCTAGGTCCTACTAGTAGTAACTTTTACTCTGCATTAGTACATTTTTTTTGCATTATTTTTGTCATTAGTACATAGTTTTATGGGATATTGTGGCACTACGGCACGGCATTCTTCTACGCCTTCGCTACATACGTTAATATACGTTATTTAATGTTTAGCTATTTATTATATTGGTTTGTGTGTATTCTCAATGAAGAATTAAACTTCAGAGATGCTGAGAATTTCACACTTGACGATTAAGATTAAATGCCTCTTTACAAGTAAAACAATGTCTCCGATTCACTACACGCAATATATGAAACACGGGTGCATTATGAGCTATTTTAGTGGTGTACTGTGAACGCGTTGTCCTTCACTTGTCAAGCCATAAAATAGCTGCAGACTGCCTGTGATACGGAAAACAATGTAAAATTAATTTCATATTTAAATTTTACACTAAAATGTTGTAAACATAAAATTTTGCCAGAGACTATTACGAGCGCAGTTCTACTACTGTTCTGTTACTAACAGGTAACAAAGTTATCAATGTACCTCTGGCTTGTCGAGAAATGGAACAAAGTTTGTCGTTTGCTATTGTCTACGTACATAAAGTCTGTAACATCGCCATCTTCAGACTTACTAGTATTTATAAGATGAACAAAATATTTTCGGAGGGGAGTCCATCCATCCATTACAGCCTACAAAAGTCCACTGCTGAACATCCGTATGTCTCAAAGGGGGACTTTGCCATAGTTGCCACGCTTGGCAAGCGAGTTGGCAACTGCAGATTTTTTTAGTTGTTATCAGAAAGATGCTGCCCATCTCCTGTGTCAGTTTCTGTCTGTCGCCTCTTACAACACCCGCACGATGATATGGGCTAGTTGATATTCTTACACCGCCACTACACGGCTATCGAAGGGGAGTATTATTAATTAATATTTAAGGATTAATAAGAAATATTACATATTTATACCAGCAATATTAATTTATTTTTAATGAGTTTTATTTGTGTAATTGTGTTCTCGAAAACGGTTCTAATGAAATCTATGAAATTTAAAAATAAACTTTATAAAAAGTAAAAACTTTATAAGAAGACTTAAAAATATATATTTTACGTTCTGAAGTCGGTGCTAAGAAAAAACAGACAATTGAATTGTAAACCTCCTCATTTTTTAGATCGGCTAGATATAATATAGGAGTTTACGGGGGATAAACTTCGTTCTAGCTAGGTCTCAATGCTGAGAAATTTCGTTTTCTTCTGCACTGTATACCATAAAACTGGGTAAACACACGTTCTAAGCTATCAGTAGTCGATGCAATGCATCGCGAGTGCAAAATGAACGCGTACGTGCGTAACGCGTACATGGGTGCAGTTTTAGAATAATGAAAATGGTCACAATAAATCTAGTCACACATTTCACATGCATGGTCACGGTACTACGATCGTGTGAATATTAATTCAAACATTAGCAGGTACTATTGCACGGCCCGGCGCTTTATTTGTTAAAAGAGCCTTAGCTACGAATAAAGCTTCGTTCAGATCTACAGACATTGAGCGTGCCAGACACGTGGCGTAGCAGACAAAATAATATTATTTTATACACTATATATAGATATATTCACATCTAGCGCACGCAAGCGGAACGTGTCCGCGCAAACACGGGCTGGCACTGGCCACCATCCTCAACAAGAATGTTTTGTCTGTGCTGGTGCGTATCTGCGGTGTCTAATATACATTTTGGTACGATATGTGTGATCGCAGATACGATGACAACAAAAAAAATGATTACGCATGGAAAGAAGTAGTAGAAAAACTTCAAGTTTAATTTAAGAAGGATTTTATTTATGAAAAATCTTGTAAGCACGTGCACTTTATAGTTTACCTAATGACGTCTGTTCATGCCGGGTGCGTGAGATGTGAAAGCTGTTGTCTGTGCGGTGTCTGCCACGTTACGTGCTAGGCACGCTATGTGCTGGTAGATCTGAACAAAGCTTTAATCATCGGGCATGTTACCATTAACGCATCGTTACCTGACAGATTAATGGAGGGACGGAAAAAGTATCTATCGTTTTTCCAATTCACATACCCTTTGGAGTGTATATTTGTAGTGTTAGGGTAATTTGAAAATAAAAAAAATATCTATTCTGTTTGGTTCACACTTAGATCAACAAAGATAGAAAGGTAAATCTCAGCTTACATCTAATGCAAAAACGAAGTCAAAACCATACTCAACAAAGAACACGCACTCACGTATGTACGCGTATGCTTCTTAACTTATTTGCAAGTAAAAACATCTCGTTAAATCGTAATACTTCGAACGCTATTAAATAAATTGCTTTTACTTTTTCGTACTCTTTTCATTGAATAACTTTATCATAATAAAAAGTGAGTAGTGTGCGTTAGTCTCGCAAAAACTCGAAAATGACTCGACCGAGTTTGATAACATTTTTTGAGTTGTCGAAATCCAGAAATCACCCATGCGAAGCCTTTCCGGATTGCTAGTTGTATATAAATTCTAACTTGCAGTTGTCCTTTTATTTATTATACCAAGTCTTTTTAATTTTTTATGGTAACAGAATTATGTCCGACAACTGACACGAAACTAAATATGCTCGGTGATATGAGGCGACAGAATTACAGCGCTGTGCCCGTAGCAACACTGCTACGGTATCCTGTTGAGTCGGATGCCTTTTTTGTGTATAGTTTTTTTTGTGCATGCATTGTGCTCTGTGTTACGAATAAATACATCATATATTAATTCGTTCTGTTGAATGAAAATTAGTAAAGTACTCGTCGCACTGCCCCAGTGTGTGATGATGGACATCGTATCCTTAAAATATATTTATTTTCAGACACACAGTTTTCGTCACGGTATTTTCCTTTACCGGCAAGCACGTTGGACTTTCCGATCGACTTGATCCACTGGCCTTGATATACCACGAGGAGTGCTCAGAGGAATTGCTTGGATTAATTCCAGCTGCTGAATTCCACCATCGTGCACTGCGATAGGACTCGAAATTCCATCCTCATCATCTTGATCACTGGTGGTACACTTTTGTGACCATACTGGAGTGTGTTTACTGTCGCTAGTGGTTTTTCCAGACCGATACGATTTAGAAACCTTGAAAACCAGGCCACGAAAAGAACTTATTCCTTTCTAAAAGGCCGGCAACACTGCTATTCTCTTGATGTTGCAGATGTTCATGGGCGACGGTGATCACTTACCATCAAGTGAACGTTGGATTCCTAAAAAGAAACCTGCCAAATAAGCATTTACAATTTCAATTAACAATTTAATTAGTGTCGGCAGGCACCAAACTCAGTTTGCTCGCGTACTTTAAAATTTCCGGAGAGCATTTATCCCTCGAGATAATGTGGCTCCTTCAATTGTATGATGTCTGTACATATACATGAAATACTAAGTATTCTATCTTGATTAAAGTCAAAATATTCCGCTTTCATTCAAAATAGTAGAAAGTAAAATTGTTCCTACTAAAGGAACCACAAGATTCCTTTGTTGGCTAACGGTTTGAAAACTTCCGGGAACTGCTTACATTTCTATACGAGATTTTAGTAAAGTTTTAACAATGTGTTCAGCAAACAAACATAACGGTCCATTGTTATGATATCTTTTACTGACATTAGGGTAAGATACGAACACAACAAAATAACAAATGAGCAATGTCTGCTGCGCATTTTTGAAGTTATACTTCTTTTGGTGTGTTTGGGAAAAATGAGGAGAGTGAATTTTTTCGATCGCACACTGACACCTAAAAGCGACAACTTCAGTGGGTCTCTCAAGTGTTTTTGCTTTTTTTTTACGCTAAAAAGTATAACTTCCTACATATGTACATAAGTACACACACATTTTTTTTACTACTCCACAAAAAATAAAATGTAATAAATAGTAACATATAACAGTTTGGGTTTAAGCTCACAAGGAAGGCTGAATTCGGAAGACGGTGATATTTGATAAGGCGACTCATAGAATTAGACTTATATTCCAACTATTCTGGAACATGTCGAGATGTAGTGTGTCGCCTTCAAAACGTTATATTGAAATTTATATTGTTTTCTGAGCGGACAAATACGTGGCTTCATTCGTATAAATTTGGATAAAAGTATCATCAAGCACACAGTCCATCTTAAAATAAGTCGATGTTGTGACCCAAACACCTACAAATTATATCATCGATTAGGGATCAGAATGCAGATGTGTTGTCATCCAGGAGGACTAAGATGGAACACTTCGTTACCAGTAAAAGGAACTCCAATTTTCGGCGCTCATCATACAAAATACATATAATGCTATTTCATGCTGACACTTCATCAGCGTCGTCAATCCCTCAAGGCCGAGGTTGAGCTGACCCATTCGTGCTGCAGACAGAAAGGCTATCAAAGAGTAAAGTAGCAAGCAGCACGTTTCTCATATCGATTAAAATATATAGTAAGGATTAAGTTACGACCTCTGTGTTCATAATCATGATACGAATCGTCCGACGAAGAGTGAAGCGTGTGGTAGAAATGTCTGTATAAATTAAACCCAACGGAAGAAGAAGACCGGTACTAATAAAACCTAAATCTATGCGCTCGCAAATGTTAGTTATGCCAGCTCCTTCCACTTGACCGCATCCAGCGCAGAGCGGCTCGAATCGTCGACGACCGAGTTCTTTCTGATCGGCTCGATACACTGGCACTGCGTAGAGATGTTGCATCTCTTTGTGTATTTTATCGCATCTATCACGGGAGTGCTCTGAGGAATTGTTCGAACTAATTCCAGCCGCTCAATTTCACCATCGCACATCGCAACAAAACTCGCGTTACCATCCATATCATCTGGATGATTGGCGGTCCACCACTGTACGATTTAGAAGAAGTTTTCTCCCTCGCACAACTTCCTTGTGGAATCAATTACTACCAGCGAATTTTCCGGGCCGATACGATTTAGGAACCTTCAAGAAAAGAGCTTACACCTTTCTAAAAGGCCGGCAACGCATCTGCAATTCCCCTGGTGTTGCGGTTGTTCATGGGTGGCGGTAGTCACTTACCAACAGGTGAGCCGCATGCTCGTTTGCTTCCTCTTCTATAAAAAAAATATATATAATCTCAAATGCTCTAAAAAACATACGAAACCGTTTGAGAATTTTATCAGCTTTTAAATAAAAATATATAAATTTCACATAATCACTATCAATATTTGAACAGTGATATATCTAAATGTTTTATTGTACATCCGGAGGGTGAAAGCATCGGACGTGTATTTTTAAATATCTCTCTCAAAGTAAGGTTCACTTTTATGTTGCAAAGGGACGGGTTTTATCAGGATACATCTATGACTGACAAAAGGTTTATCAAAAGCACTAGCATAATGGTTTGAAATAGTTTGCGATAAAAACGTAAGTATAAGATTTTTATTTTAAATCATAAAATGTTTACGTCCAGTTATTATGTTACACACACAAAGGTTTTTTTATAGGATAAGGGTGACAAAAGAGCACACAGTTCACCTGATGGTAAGTGGTTGCTGTGGCCCATAGACATCTACATCTATCTTTGATTAAGAATCATAATGCAGATGCGTTGTCACCCATGAGGACTCAGATGGAATGCCTCGTTTCCAGTATAAAAGGTCTCCGGTTCTCTACACTCACCATACGAAACACAGCAGCGTTAAGCTACTATTTTACGCTGGTATTCTGTGAGAGCGTGGTCCTTCCCCGGTCGAGCCTACCTGCTACAACCATAATATAGCTGCAGCATGGCTCTACCACGTAGAAATAGTATGCAAGTATTAGCAATTTCATGTTTATCCAGAACTACGACTAAAACGGATTTTCTTGTACTTATACGGAATTGGCTTAAGAACCATTAAATAATGAAAACGTTAAGCGATCTACTTCGCGGAAGGAGTTGCACCGTAATGTAGAAATCTCATAAGAGTCAATACAGCTACACCCCACTTGATTGATGGATGACGTTCAATAATCTATACATACATAGTATATACACACATACATAAATAAAATTAATATCATCATCATCATTACAGCCCATCACAAGACCACTGTTGAATATAGGCCTCCCCCAAGGAATGCCACAAAGTAAATTAATATGTCTGTCTGTAATATCAAAATAACAGATTTTTAGTGAGCTCAGGGGTTTATTTGCACGCTATTAAGAAACGAATAACATTTTTAAAATTTTTGTCGGTGTGTCTGTCTGTCTGTCCGTGTTAATCTTTGGAATGGCTGAACCAAACGATTGTGATGAAATTTTGCAAATAGATAAACAGCAATGCCAGGTGGGATCTAGACCTTTTTCCGAAAAATTAGGAGAAGTTTTACCCATCCAGGCAAAGCTGGGGCGAGTCGCTAGTCTGTAATAAATTTACCGCTAAATATTCTTCTATACAACTACGATACGAGTATATACGACTGAGCTGTTTTTATAAATTTTACATTGAAATGAGCCGTTTTGTGGCGGCAAAACAAAATCCACTATCCCATATCATTCCCTAGGTGTCTTAACAGGCGACAGATTTAAAATGAAACAGGAGTTGGGTAGCAGCATGTTGGGTTCCTGATAACAACTCCAAATAATCATAAAACTGCGGTTGCCAACCCGCCTGCCAAGCGTGACAACTATGGCAAATATACCCCCTATGATGCAACCTTTGAGGGCGGCCTATGTTCAACACTAGACTTTGATAGGCTGGAATGATTGATGATGATGTAAATGACGATTATAATGAAGCATAAATATATTATTAATAGGTACATGGCATTTTATAAATAACAGTCTCAGTCGTAGTTTTTTAGTTACAACGTCTGATTTCTGTGAATATTTGAGATTTTTGTGTAATCAAAACATAAAGTTTTTACATAATGATAACCCAAATGAATTAACAATTAAATATAACATGAGCAAGAACGAGTTTCAATATTCAATCGAAATTAGAGACAATAAAAATTTGAATGATTATTTTTACGAACATTAAAAGTTATATTGTATTATTAAAATATATTGTAACATGAATTCTTTTGTACAAGCACAATAATGTTATCTGTTAAGTGTTGGTTACTAAATGTAACACACTACATAGTAAGTACATTGCTGCTCCCTGAAACGCTATTGTGTAGGTCTAGTGGGAATGGTTTGCCAGCAGGAATTAATTTGAAACTTCGTTATTTATTTATTTATTTATTTATTTAGAAAACCAACAGCGTATATAGAAAATATTAACATTAATGTAACAAACTAAAAGTATGGCCAATAACAGGTTTCCCTTATATTGTTTGATGGTAGGTGTATTGTTGTTAGAAGAAAAGGAAAAAGAACAATCTAGTAGATAAATTATAAGCAAAATTATAAGCAATTCAATGTAATGAAGGTGGTCATAAGTTTACAGATCAGGAGAGATAGTCAGGTAGAATGATATATTACATTACCTTTATATATATATATATATATATAAACATATAAGATATATATATATATATATATATATATATATATATACATACATATCTATTTACTTATGTATATATACATATTAAATGTTTAAATATATAAACATAATACAAATAATTAATTATAATATATATTAAATAAAATAACTTAAGTACTTATATTTATATTAGTAGCCTCAAAAATACATATAGAAGAAATAGATGAGAGAATATATGATTGTATGTGATTTTAACTTCAACTGCTCTATTTCGTAATAGTTTTCTTGATGTAATCTTTAAACGTAAGTTTAGATTTCGCAAAGAGGTCAATGTGTCCAAATTGTTCATTATATGTACGAGCAAGCCGCGAAAGAACAGTGTTTCGACAATAGTTTGAATGATGCCAGGGAGTCTGTAACAATGTAGTATTGCGGGTACGGAATTTTGGAGTACGAAAGGTGATTCTTGAGACAAGATATGGACAGTCAATATTACTGTTTATTATATCATATAACAAAGCCATGTCAAGCAAAATGCGCCTGTGTTCCAGAGATAAGAGATCGTGCTCAGTGCAACTGTCTGTGTAAGTATCGATTTTATTCCGACAGCGAAAGTTAAGGTGATTAACAAATATTTTTTGAATACGCTCAAGGCGGCTTTTGTAGACATTGTACTGTGGTGACCATATTGAACTAGCATATTCCAAAACACTTCTGACATATGCAAAATAAACCATTTTAATTGTATTAATATTCGAGAATGGTTTACAGATGCGAAGAACAAAACCAAGATTTTTATAGGCTTTACTGATAACGTAATCAATGTGTTCGGATAGTATCATTTTATGATCAAAAATTACGCCTAAATCCCTAACACTTACTTTTCGGCTGATTTCTAATCCGTCAAAGTGATATTTATTTAGAATTGGCTTAGATTTCCGTGTAAAACTAATACATTCGCACTTGTTTGCATTGACAGTTATATTATTTATTTTGTAATATTCAAATAAACGGTCCAGGTCTTTTTGTATCAATAAGCAGTCATGTATGGTGTTAATTTTACAAAAAATCTTCTTATCATCTGCATACATGAGGTAATTTGTGTGTATAATGCACGAACCAATGTCATATAGGTAGGCATTGTAAAAAAGTGGACCTAAGTGAGAGCCCTGAGGAACACCTGTAGGTATGTTTATGTAGCTCGAACGGAAACCACCTATCACGACTGCTTGTGAGCGGTCTGTGAGATATGATCCAGTCCATCGGAGCAAGTCACCGTGAATCCCTAATATTTGTAATTTGTTGAGCAGGATCATGTGATCCACACGATCGAAAGCTTTTTCAAAATCAGTGTAGATCACATCAACCTGCCCACCTTGATCCATATTTTCAAGGACAAAAGAAGAAAAACTTGCCAGGTTCGTAGTGGTGGATCGCCTTTGTAAAAAACCATGTTGCTGCTCAGGGAAGGCACGTGAAAGCGTGGAGTAAATTACGTTATATACTACTCGTTCAAGGATTTTAGCCGCGGTGTTCAAAATAGAAATGCCTCTATAATTATTTATTTCTGTACGTGATCCCTTCTTGTGTACAGGGATTATGTGTGCACACTTCCATTGATGCGGAAATATCCCTTCACGTAGAGAGCGATTAAATATAATAGTCAAGGGGAGAGCAAGTGATTTAGCGCATCGTGACCAAAAAAAAAGAAGGTAACCCATCACTACCGGCACCTTTGTTCGTGTCCAAAGTTTTCAACATTTTTTCAATTATTGCAGCGTTTGTCTGTACATTAGAAACGGTGTCAGTACACGACGATTCCGTATGTGGATATATGTAGTTATTACTAGGAATACCAAATACACTCTTGAAGAATGAGTTGAAAGCATTGCATATGTCTATACCATCGGTGTACTCTATATCTTTCAAAGACATTTTCTTAGGGTAACCTGACCCACCCCGAATGGCTTTGACGAAAGTCCAGAATGTTTTAGGATGTGTTTTGATGCTATTTTCACAACTTGACGTAAATTTATTAAAGCATTCTCTCTGAATACGGTGTTCTCTTGCTCGGAGTAACGAAAACTCATCGTAATCTAATCTATTCCTGAATTTTTTCCAACGTATGTGAGCATTGTTTTTCTCCTTAATTATTTTTATTAAAGCAGGTGTGTACCATTTAGGATATGATCGCTTCCCTGTGTTATAACTAAAAGGCACATGTAAACGAACACAACTATCCAGTATGTTATAAAAGGTATTTGTAGCTTCGTCTACAGTGCCTGTACATAAAAGAGACCTCCAGTCCTGTTCTAAAAGATATGTATTAATTTTTTCATAATCAGCCCTCCTGAAATTTCGCCTCGGCGCAGCTGTTTCCCGTAGAGGAGTAATGTTTAAATCCAAAACTATGAAGCAAAAAGAAGGATGTGCGTGGTCCTCCCTGAGTAGCGGCGCAGCCGCAGGGATGATATTCAGAGGTAGATTAGAGAATGCAAGATCTAATGTGTTACCAGCATGATTTTTTATAGTATTAAATTGTCTTAACCCGTGAAATGTTAGTGTTTCCATCAGCTGGATACTCGCTTCTTGTACCTCAGTAGGCCCTTTTTCAAAGCTGTATATCCGTTTGGGTTCCAAGAAATGAACGGCAAGTTGAAATCTCCTAATATTACAAAATTATCATTTGGAGAAAGCTCGATAATTCTATTAATTTTTTGTTTAATAAAAACGAGATCCGATGGCATTTGATGAGGGTCAGGGGCAATATATGCCACACAAATATGTAAGTTGGAATTTGAAGCGCACGCGCTTGAAGGAATAGTAATCCACAATAGCTCAGTAAGACCGCATACGCCGAGGTCACGATACATGGCACCGAGTGTACGTCGTGTCAGTATTAATACTCCACCACCAGTACTTTTACCACTATTACGCAAATCTCTGTCAGCCCTGAACACGTCATACCTATCGTCGCACAACTCACCATCAAAAATATCATTATGTTTTATCATTATGATAATAATTTCTAATCTAAAATAAAACATGCTTATAACAGATTGGGTTTAAAATCTATGCCAATACATTTACACAATCCAACGAAACCAAACGTCACGTGGTAGAGTCACGCTGCAGCTACTTATATATTAGTCGTATAGTTGTAGCACGAATGGGTCGGCTCCACTGAGGAAGGACCACGCTCTCACGTGTTTCGTATGGTATAGTGTAGAGAATCGGAGACCATTTTTACAGGAAAAGAAGCATTTCATCTTAGTCCTCACCAGGTCATCAGGTGTACTGCGTGCTCGTTTATCACCCTTATTATATAAAAAGTCTGAATTTTATAGTCCTACTGTGGTTATCCTTTAATTTTTAGATGACTTTGGTGCAGGATATAGAAAGACGCACTACCCTCATTCGTGTTGGGGGACTCCACATGTCCTCGAATAAAAATTGCATGATATTGATGATGATAAATTACATTGGTGCTGACCAGAATCTAACAAAATCTGAGTATGCTACTATAATATGGAATTTTATACTATGTACTATGATAATAAATAAAACCGATCGCGATGAGTGCTGAAAATACACTGATTCTCAAAATTTATTTAAAATTGATAATGTGAAGAAGTTTCTCGCGTATGGCAATAAAGGTGGAGAAACTTAAGCTGAGTATATAAACAATGCTATGTATACATGTATGTATGTATATATACAGTTCCTACGTCTAAGCAATTAAGACTTACTTAAAATTATGGTATGCAAAAGTGGTAAAGCTTATTATGTGACTTTTAATAAGAATTCTTATTAATCTATATAAGTTTATCTCTATTCCATTATATTCTAAACTTATTAGTTACAATGTTTAGATTAAAAAACTAAATACATTTTGTTTAATTTTAGAAGCAAGCGAAGATGAAAACAACAAAAACCCCACAATCGAAAAGTTACCCCAAAAAAGATCGCATATCATAGCCCAGATGGGGAAGTAATTCAATCTCAAGGATGGCCTTTGTAATCTATTGAAAGTTTAAAGTAAGTATAGTTCAAAACTAAAACACAGTTAGTCGTAAAAATGAAAGAGAAAGATGAACCAATTCATCAAAGTTTTTATATTAATCAGACAAGTTAACGCATTGTACTTTATTTAATTATTATTGCATGCTCTATACGCAAAGCGCGTAGGTATGTTCTACTCGCGCCTAAATCAAGATTACGACGATTTGTCGCATGAAATCGTATCTAACAATCATAATGAACATGTAAATTATATAAAAAGCTAGGGCGCAGTCAACATTTAATCCGCCTCTGCCTTCGGACTTGATAGAGTGACCCGAAAGTGTACTTCGATGAATGCTACTGGAACTCTTCGAAGAGTAGAACTAGGTGTGCCGAGTTTGGCCTCGGTTTGTTAGTTATGATGAGACCTTACCTCCGGACTTGATAGAGTGGCTTGAAGGTGGACTTTGATGACTGCTACTGGAACTCCTCGACGAGGAGAATGAGATGTGCCGAATTTGGGCTCATTTTGTTAGTTATGAATAGACTTTACCTTCGGACTTGACGAAGTGACTTGAAGATATACTTCGTGACTGCTACTGGAACTCTTTGATGAATAGAACTACAATTTACATTTTATTTTTATTTTATTTTTTTACTATCATATGAGCATTACATATCGTGCACTTTTGCATTTTCCAAACTTTTTTTAAATTGAAGTTTGACATAAAATTATTGGGAAATTGGAAGTTTAGTAATAAGGTTATTAGTGAAAACTTGTGTGTATTTAAACTACTTTAAAAAATTAGCTATAATCATGTTATACGTAATTTTAATCCGCTTAAGGCATGCACAATTGGATTTACCAATAGTTTTTTTTTTATATTTACGTTGTACAAATTATTATACAAAATTCCAAGAGGGGGTAAACGTTTCTAAAATAAAATTTAACACAGTTGAATCCTATAAGATCTTAACCATGTTCTCAAGATTCTTACTGGCTGATTCTTACATTTTGCGCGTAAATATTTAAAATATACTATTTGAAATACAGTATTTGAAAATTAGGCGTTTAATTCGTCTTAAACTACGCATTTTGATGTTATGCGTATGCGATGTGAGTCCCAAAGGCCCAAAGTGTAGCAAACAACAAACACGATTATTTTTTTGTAAATTGCGGTAGTTCTATAACATCCCACTACTGAACAGGCCTGCAGTATTAGAACATTTAAAGAGACGATTTTACGTGAAAATTTTACAACAAAATTAATTTAAATTACACAAAATACTAACGAGAGTAACAAAGTTATCAATCTACGTTCTCCATTAACCAGCAACACAGTAACAATGTACTTCTGGTGTGTCGAGAAGTGGAACAAAGTTTCTAGTTTGTATTGTATATGTACACAAAGATACTTTCTCGTATTTATTAAATGAACAAATTCATATTATGTTTACATACATAATATGTATTAAAAGTGCAATATAATATATTTGTTGTAGAAACCAATTTTAACGATTTCGATGAAATTTAAAAATAACTATTAATGAAAACTAAAAGCTGATTTTACTCGTAAAGAAAAAAAAAGAATTTAATATTCTGAATCCTGATGCTTAGTAAAAACATAGAGTCGAATTATAAAAGTCATCCTTTTTTTAAGTCAGCTAAAAATATAGGCTTACGGGGGCGAAAGTTCGATCTAGCTCACAATGCTGAGAAAATTAGTTTTCTTAGTTATCACGCACAAAACTTTAACCTAGACTTGCCCGCACTATGTTTTATCTTAAAATTTTATCTTAAATAAAAAAGTTACCCCCATACTAGGATTTTCTCTTGTATCGTGGAGGCAGTTTACAAACACAAATTGCACAAAGACAAACATACAGACCCGGAACAATTATTTGTAGGCCATACAAATACTTGTTCCGGGTCTGTATATTTGTCGCCATGACTGATTGATTAGTAATACCCCCACAGACATCATGTTCTTAATTGCCTTATGACTAGAGCGTAGCTCGATTGCAGTATCCACTTATCATAGGTGTAACTTCAATCAACTTCAAACAAAGAACGATACAAATGCGTTGTCACATCTGAGAACTAAGATGGAATGCCCCACAGCTTGCGCGTCTCTCTCTCTCTCTCTCTCTCTCTCTCTCTCTCTTTATACCCTTCACATCCGAACACAGCAGTACAAGCACTGCTATTTAAGTTTGCAAAAATAGGTAAAGGAGGTACCTACCTAGACGGACTTGTACACAGCTAAGGAATCTACCACATAGTAATTTTTTTATAGGGTAGTATGACAAACGAGCACACAGTCCGCCTGATGGTGGTTGCTGTGACCCATAGACATCTACATCTATCCTCAATAACGAATCAAAATGCAGATGCGTTATCACTGTGAGGGCTAAGATGGAATGCCTCTTTTCCAGTATAAAGGGTTTCCGGTTCTTTACACTCACCATACGTAACAGTATTAAGCTGCTATTTTATGCTGGTATTCTGTGAGAGCGTGGTCCTTCCCCGGTTAGCTCTACCACGCATAAATA
This sequence comes from Parnassius mnemosyne, assembly GCA_963668995.1. Classification (NCBI taxonomy): domain Eukaryota; kingdom Metazoa; phylum Arthropoda; class Insecta; order Lepidoptera; family Papilionidae; genus Parnassius; species Parnassius mnemosyne. The sequence continues at coordinate 12,951,687 of CAVLGL010000093.1, forward strand.
TAGTAATCATGTGAATGTAAGTGCCATTATATACATTATAACTATTCTTTATTTTAATTATCGTAAGCGCTATATTAATTGCTCAGATATTCACGTTTCCCTGTCTGTGCCTAAACAAAATTAATTGATTACACAAATTCTCGGCAGTTTCAGTTTTGGAAATTTCAGACGTTCAACGAACGAGTTTCCAATTTAATCGGCTTACATCACCGGGCAACGGACGCAGTTCAACAATGTTCACTTTGAAGTAAATATATAAACCGCTTATAGACGCACTAGAGAATTTAATCCACAAAGAGATTTAAAAAAAAACTAAGCCATCACACAATTAATGTTATTAATTTAATATTAATAAAAAACTTAAAACTAATTTTTTTTATAGGATAGGTTGACAAACGAGCACACAGTCCACTTTATGGTAAGCGGTTGCTGTGACCCATATAGATCTACATACATCTATCCTTAATAAAGAATCAAAATGCAGATGAGTTGTCACGCATGAGAACTAAAATGGAATGCCTCCTTTCCAGTAAAAAGGGTCTCTGGTTCTCTACAATCACCATTCGAAACACAGCAGTGTTAAACTGCCATTTTTCGCTGGTATTCTGTGAGAGCGTGGTCCTTCCCCGGTCGAGACAACCCATTCGTGCTACAACAATACTACTAATGTAGCTGCAGCACGACTCTACCACGAAAAAAAACATTCAGTCCTGCAGTACTCCCTGCAGTATAGTGCTGAGAATTTTAGGGGCATTTTCTCGCTGAATTAAGCTTTTGAGCGAGAAAAGATCCAGCTCTCTTATCACCAGCGGCGGCGAAAGTTCGCGAATACTGTTCGTTTACGTTATGATATAATTTCTGCACCATTATCCTAATATGCTTTCTACTTACTCGTATGTAAATATTTTCCTCTTCTTAAACAGCCATTCATAGATATTTACTATCATACATACACGGGCGGGACGATAACTGCCGGGTTTGGCTAACATATATTTAAAAACATTTTATGAATTCCGATTGGTTTGGTACACTGATTACACATTTATTCCCGCACTTACATAAACACGGACACAATTTATCTGATATGAGATCTGAAACGAAAAAACCGACGAGTAAAGCTCAAACACATCAAAAGTATCACGTGCAGTAAAGCGCCTTTTCACCCCATAAGAAACAAATAGATGTCACAATTGAACCGATTTCAGTCTCGTTGTTGAAGATAATAAGATTCAATTTGTCATGACTGTTCTTGACAAAACACGAGAAATTAACTCCATTAGCGTGTATTAGGGTCGTGACAATAGGCTAATGGCAAAACCCCGTAACTTAATTCCGTGACAACTTCTCCATCCCATTCTTCGTAACCAGGTTTAATCGTGGCCGAGGCAATAATAAAAATAAAATTGGCATAGTTGCCACGCTTGGCAAGCGCAGTTTATTTTTATTTTTAGTCGTTATTAAGAAGACGCTGCTGCCCATCTCCTGGTTTGTTTCCCTCTGTCGCCTCTTACGACACCTACGGGATGATATGGGAATATTCTTACACCGCCACTATACGGTAACACAGCCACCGGCTGTCAAATTTGTGGTCATATCTTCATACTCAATCGTTAAAATAGTAGATTGCTCATATTTAACAAAATCCGCTTGCAAATATTGTTCATTCATTAGAACCTAGCACAAGTCCACTGCTAGGTTCTAAGGAATAAATAATATAATAATAATGAATAACTGCTGAGCATAGCTCCCCCCCCCCCCCCTAGTTATCAGAAAAATGCTGCTGCCCTTCTCCTATTGTAGTTGCCTCTGTCGTCGTCGTTTGCGACACCTATGGGCAATATGGGCTAGTAAATATTCTTACACCACCAACAACTGAAAAATTATTATGTGAACCTATTTTAGTTTTTTCTAGTTTTCTTCTAAATCTAAATCGCTTCTATCCATCCATTACAGCTTATAAAAGTCCACTGCTAAACATAGACCTCCCCATACATTGCCCCAACATTGAATATATTAGGTTTGGATTTGCCATTGGCAAATCTAGATCTAATATATTCTAAATAAGCTGTTCCCCGCGACTTCGCCCGCGTGTTATTTGGGGTTTTAATTTTTTGCACGGAACCCTATATTATTTTTCTAAAATAAAAGTAGCCTAAGTTACTCCTTATGACATCACCTATCTGCCAGTGAAAATCCCGTCAAATCGGTCCAGCCGTTTCGGAGATTAGCCGGAACAAACAGACAGACAGACGGACAGACAGACAGACAGGCAGACAAAAACTTTAAAAATTGTATTTCTGTTATTAGTACCGTATATACTTTCATATGCATTTAGTAAACAGCTGTAATTTTGTAATTTAATTGTATAGATAATCTTTAATATAATATCTATGGCTTATTCGTATAACATATGATAAATTATCGTTGGGAAAAAAATTAAATTATGTCTTGACTCAGCGATTTAATCATTTATATAAGCGAATAAAACCAATCACGCTAAAAATCTAAAAGCTCTTGAAAATATTTAAGGCGTTTTGACGTTTATTACAAAATTGTACCGGAATTAACTTAGAAAGTAATTTACCAAATAGAACTTTTTATTTTAAGTAAAAAGCCGAATATGCTGGATTATTTATTATTCCTCAGTTGAAGTCAAGAACTGGCTTATCTATACAAATAAATAAAATTGAAGTGTCTGTTTGTAATGTTAAAATAACAGCTTTTTACTAAATGCATATGAAAATATATACGGTATTAATAACAATAAAAAAAATTAACATTTTTTCCGTCTGTCTGTTTGTTTGATCCGGCCAACCTCCGTAACGGCAGGACCGATTTTGACGGGACTTCCAGTGGCAGATAGCTGATACTTTTATTTTAGAATAAGAGTGAGTGTTCCGTGCAGAAAAATTAAAACCCTTGAAATCCTAGTAAATTCCACGCGGGCGAAGTCGCGAGGGACAGCCAAGTTATAAATAAAAAATGAAAATGAACTTTAGTACATCAGGCTGTAATGTTTTGGACGTGGCATAAATTATTGTGAAACGCCATTTACAGCAAACAAAGTAGAAATGTAATGGAGTTTGTTCCGTTTAATTTATTTTTATTCTCCATATAAATTATATGTTCTGAACCCCACTGCAATTTGTTTGCCGTGTTTCCGACTGCGACTACAAGACCATTTACATAACGTTGTCATTTATATGCATGCACGTTTACCACTGTTTATTTTGTGACTTTTGAAAGACCTATTTTCTATTTACGTGGTAGAGCCATGCTGCAGCTATATTAGTAGTATAGTTGTAGCATGAATGGATCGGCTCGACCGGGGAAGGACCACGCTCTCACATAATACCAGCGTAAAATAGCAGCTTAACACTGCTGTGTTCGTATGGTGTGTGTAAAGAACCGGAGACTCTTTTTACTGGAAAAGAGGCATTCCATCTTAGTCCTCACGGGTGACAACGCATCTGCATTTTGATTCGCAAACGAGGATAGATGTAGATGTCTATGGACCGCAGCAACCACTTACCATCAGGTGAAATGTGTGCTCGTTTATCACCCTATAGCCGTTGCGCTGCTTTAATTATAATATTGAAGCATCTAATAAACTTATTATCTTCTAATAAACTCGGTGAGTTATTTGTATGCTGTATTAACTTGTGGTGAGCTGTAGTGATGATTATGAAGATGATGATAATAATAATAATTATTTAGTTTTAATTTATATAAAAATAGAATACAAAATTAAATTAATTATAATTTATAATGATTAAACTCATGATTGTTATTCATTAATTCATTCATTACAGCCTATTAAAATTCACTGCTGAACATATGACTTTCCCTTAGATTGTCTCAAAAGAAAAAAACCGATATTCTCATGACATGCTGTAGTCCGTTGCTTTCTTCATATGTTCTTTATAAATACGTAAATAGACCTGAGTTACACTCAAGTCGCGCCTAAAAGAGATTTCCTCAAAATCTCAAAATAAATTAAAAAAAAAGCAACAAAGAAGCGCAAAGCACCCATTTCACTTTCACTTCAGACACTTTCAGGTGAGTTGTTAGTTCGTTTTTTTTACAAAAATACTAATAACTAAACGGTACTATTTGCAATAGAAACGTAGGTGGATATTGAATCTTTAAATTCATTTAATTTGCGAAATTTTGTGCACAGCTGTCAAATACATATTTATTAGTCCTTGGGTTTTGTATAATTTTCAATTCGTTATATTTTCTCTAAGTTCGCAAAAAAGAATTAATGAGAAAATTGTTGGTTATGCTAGACTGAGTTCATTATAACAGACGTCGTCGCCTCTTCAGCGACACCGCCTAATGAATATTGATGAGCGGTCAAATTTGCATACTTTGACGAATTATTACTTTATATAAAATTTGTAAGAGAAATGAACAATTTTGCATCGTTTTCATAATTGGTTACTGTGATTATACTAAGTTTCGTTTTATGTATTTTCACTTACGTTGAAAACAACAAATAAGCCACTCGCCATACGAAACACAGCAGCATTAAGCTGCTATTTTACGCTGGTATTCTGTGAGAGCGTGGTTCTAACCTTCCCTGGTTAGCTGCCCCATTCGTGCTACAACCATAATATAGCTGCAGCATAGCTATGTATCTATATAAATAAAAACGGGATACATTGAATCTTCCGACGAACCTTGAGCACCTGAACCTGATGTGTACATATAAGCAAGAAAAGGTGAAATTTTCTTGTGAAAATAGCAAGTATTTTACGATGTTCATCTTCATTCCAGTGCGTCAGCTACTTGTGATATAAAATTGCAAAATAATAAAATTATAATTTCTTGTCAAAACCAGAATGGTGAATATTACTTCTATATCTTATATAGAATCTAATATCCTCATTTAAATTCCACATACTAGCTTTTACCCGACTTCTTACGACTTTACTTCTTCTGCAAAAAACTTAAATGAAAAATCTTACATATTTATCAATTTTTAATAATTCTTTGGGACAATGTTTGGACAAATCACTTTATTCTTAACACTTATAGGTGAAATGTTGTAGAAGTAAAAAAAAAACATAATATTGATTTGGCCTCAAAAGTTGTAGAGAAGATAGAAAAACTTTTTGTATAAAATAATTAATTCAAATTTTTTTTTCGCCATTTTTTTCATATGTCTTAGCAGTTTAGTAGATATTAATCATAAAAATAAAAAACATTTATTTTATCAGTTTTTCGATTTCACTAAAAACATCATACACGTTTTTCGCATAAAATTTAGCCTCTATCACTTCAGGCATTGCTGTCTTTATGTTTGTGAAGTTGCATCATAGACAGACAAATACAGGTTTTCCACCAATGACAGAGGCGACGAGAGTCCAGCAGTGGACTTTAACGGGCTTTTAAAAAGACGACTCTTATACATGGTAGTGACTCTTTGAGTCGTCTTTTTTACTGCTGCAGATATTTTGTAGCACGAATGGGTCGCCTCGACCGCGGAAGGACCACGCTCTCACAGAAGAGTGAGTGAGTGAGAACCATAGAGCCTTTTACAGGAAACGAGGCATTCCATCTTAATCCTCAGGGGTGACAACGCATCTGCATTTTGATTCTTAATCGAGGATAGATAGAGATGTCTTTGGGTCACAACAACCACTTACTATCATAGGTGGGCTGTGTGCTCGTTTGTCACCCCATCCTATAAAAAAAAGGAGCGTGGCGATTAAGAAAAATCCTTCTAATCGAAGAGGGCCATGTCAAAACAAAGGACTTTTGCAGGTCGATGAAAAATAAAAATAAAAGGTATTTTAAACAAATTAAAATATCTATGTAAAATGTCTTTTTACGTGACAAATGACTGGTTTAATTTGTCCTAAATTTCTATATCGAGGTCTAGATAAAATTTAGAATATAATATAACTAAAGGTTACAGGTAACAGGTTCAACCTACTTCATTAAACGAGTCTCTGTCACGCATATCTGTGATAAGTTTACATCGAAAGGAAAACTAAGTAAAATTCATGGTTTATACAGTTGTTTAGGTAATCGAGGTCAACCAACTAATGATGCCATGTAATAATACACATATTGTTACGAATGGATTAACAAACTGTAATGGCAAGCAATGTGTGTTGCTAATGATGACTAAATCTTCGTTTGAATAAGGTTGAGAATTGCTTGGGTATAATATAGAATAGAATAGAATAATTTTTTATTCAATATAGATCACATGTATAATTCTTATTGAAAGTCATTTTTACTTTACCAATCATCATCATCATCATCATCATTACAGCCCTTCACAAGTCCACTGCTGAACATAGGCCTCCCCCAAAGAATGCCACAAAACACGGTCCTGAGCCACCTGCATCCATCGACTTCCTGCATGTCTTACCAGGTCGTCACTCCATCTCGTGGGGGGACGCCCTACACTTCGCCTACCGGTACGAGGCTGCCACTCGAGAACCTTTCTTCCCCATCGGTTGTCGGTTCTTCGAGCTATATGGCCGGCCCACTGCCACTTCAGCTTACTAATCCGTTGGGCTATGTCGGTCACTCTGGTTCTACTGCGGATATCCTCATTCCTAAGTTTATCACGCAGAGAAACTCCGAGCATAGCCCTCTCCATAGCTCGCTGAGCGACCTTGAGCTTCCTCATACGGCCAGCAGTGAAGGACCACGTCTCAGTTCCGTAAGTCATCACTGGCAACACGCACTGGTTGTACAGTCTCGTTTTAAGGTTTTGAGGTATGTCTGACGAGAAGATGTGTCGTAGCTTCCCGAACGCTGCCCAGCCGAGTTGAATCCGTCGATTGACCTCTCGGTCGAAGTTGGACTTACCCAGTCGGACTATTTGTCCCAGGTAAACATACTCGTCAACAACTTCGAGCTTAGTGTTCCCAACAACTATCGGCATAGGTGTGACATGGACATTAAACATGATCTTAGTTTTGTCCATGTTCATCTTAAGACCTATCCGTTGGGAAACACTATTGAGGTCATTGAGCATAGTGCTTAGGTCCTCCAGCGATTCTGCCATAAGGACTATATCGTCGGCAAATCGAAGGTGAGTGATGTACTCGCCATTGATGTTGATACCGTATCCTTTCCAGTCCAGAAGCTTGAAAACGTCTTCCAATGCAGCGGTGAAGAGTTTCGGGGATATGACGTCACCCTGTCTTACACCTCTCTGCAATTGGATAGGTTTCGTACTCTGGTTCTGTACTCGGATAGCCATCGTAGCCCTACTGTACAAGCACTTCAACACTTCGATATACCGACAGTCAACTTGGCACCGCTGAAGGGACTGCAGCACCGCCCAAATTTCGACGGAATCAAAGGCTTTCTCATAGTCCACATACGCCAGACATAGTGGCAAATTGTACTCTTCGGACTTCTGCACAACTTGCCGAAGGGTATGTATGTGGTCTATGGTGCTAAAGCTCTTTCGGAAACCGGCTTGTTCGGGAGGCTGGAAGTCGTCAAGTCTGCGCGCGAGACGATTCGTAATGACTCTCGAAAACAGCACGTAGACGCGGCTCAGAAGGGAAATCGGTCTGTAGTTCTTCAAGAGAGCGTTGTCACCTTTCTTGAAGAACAAGACCACCGCACTTCTGCTCCACGCCTCCGGTGTAATGCCACCATGGAGGACGGAATTAAAGAGCTTCTGAAGGACTTCAAGTACCGGTCTTCCACCCGCTTTCAGAAGCTCCGCTGTAATTCCATCCTCGCCTGGGGCCTTACCGTTTTTAAGGTGCTGGAGAGCCATCCTAATCTCGCTCAGACTGACATCCGGGATATCTTCGGAATAGTGTCGGATGAGACTCGCTCTTGGATCGTTACTCACACTTGCGTGTGGCTCCAACGATGATGTGTACAGCTGCCCATAGAACCTCTCAATCTCACTCAAAATCTCAGGTGTCCTGGAAACGATGCAGCCACATTCTGTCTTCAGCTTTGACAGTTGGCTCTTTCTGGCAGACTTTACTTTACTTTACCAATGTTTCGAAAAAAACCTCTGTCCTTGGAAGAACCAGCAAGAAACCCACCGGGACATTTTTTTAAAGTAAATTTTAGATTAATGGTTGTACAAACATTTTAAAAACTGCTTGGAAGCGACCACCTCATTCCCAGGGGTTATTATCAACCATGTGTTAATTTATTAATATAATAACCCTTTTTATACAATTTCAGCTTAACAAAACATTTAAACTTGGTAATAGAGATACCATGTATATTTTCTAGGACTTTGTTGTAATAGCGTATACATTGCCCCAAGAATGAATTACTGACTCTGTGGAGACGAGAGACTGGTATCACATAACACACACATATAGCTTGTGTTTGTTCCTAGTGTTTACAGAGTGTATATCATTTTTTTTACTAAAACTACCTTCGTCTGTGTTTATTTTTTTTATAATATAGGGTGACAAACGAGCACACAGTCCACCTGATGGTAAGTGGTTGCTGTGGCCTATAGACATCTACATTTATCCTCGTTTGCGAATGAAATTGCAGATGCGTTTCCACCCATGAGGACTAAGATGGAATGCCTCATTTCCAGTAAAAAAGGGTCTCCGGTTCTTTACACTCACCACACGAAACACAGCAGTGTTAAGCTGCTATTTGACGCTGGTATTCTGTGAGAACGTGGTCCTTTCCCGGTCGAGCCGACCCATTCGTGCTACAACTATACTACTAATCTATATTAGTAATCGCAAGTGCTCGGCAAGTTGGTTAGATCCTGGTTCTACTAAATAATGACCTAAACATAAACTTACCCCTAGAAAAGTGATGGGATCACTGTTTGGTGGTCTAGCGCCGGAGTTATTCATCACAGCTTCTTACAAACGGGATGAGCATTATTGCAGATGCATACTGTGAAGAACTGAATACCATATATACTTGGTATAGTCATGCTGCAGCTATCTGCACCATGGCTCTACGAAGTATATATGGTATGATACATATAGTATAATACTATATAGTAGGATTTCTTTTCTACTTAGCAGTCTGTCTGGGTAGTTACTACCCTAGATAATATGTGTGTTGCTGTGTTTATGTCTGTCGTTTCTGGCTGTGAGGCATGCCATTTCAGTCCACAGAGGTGACGCATCGGTAGCCACTTCTTTATTTGAAGTTGGTTACGGGTGCCCATGGGCTGCAGTAGCCGCTTACCATCAGGTAGGTTATAAGCTCGTTTTTCACTTCTATTTCAAATAAAAAAAAGTCACTCATCAAGATATGCTTAGTTTCTCTGCTGTGAACAAATCTGTGAAGAAGATAGCTGCAGAAAAACAAGAGTAACTAATATAGCTCAACGGATCAGTAAGCTGAAGTGATAATTAGCCAACTGCATAGCTCGAAGAACGAACAACCGATGTGGAAGTAAGGTTCTGTAATGGCAGCCTAGTTCCGCCAAGCGAAGTGTAGGGTAGCCTAAAACAAGATGAAGTGATGAATTGATAGGACATGCAAGCCGATTGATACAGGATGCTCAGGATCATGACAGAATTTTGTTGCATTCTATATTGAAGGCCTTTGTTCATTAGAATCTTCATGAGCATCAGGGGCAGCCCACCCATGGCAAGCGCTTCGAAGTTACCGACTTCGAGCGGATCGGACACGCCATCACGAACTACTTCAAATGACGCGTAGGGTTGTGATATCTCACGCCGCGTGGAGCCAGCTTAATATATGCTAACCTTAAAGACTTGTAGATGTGAAGTGGTACGCGTACATAGCCTTCTTCTTCACCACCAGCCCGTAAATTCTCTACTGAACTCGGGTACGAGCTCTCCAGTTTTAAGGAGAATTTGTCTTAATCGTCCCGCTAGACTGGAGGATTGGCGATTGCAGTGCCAGATGTTTTGCACCCCTGACGCTGCTGCTCGTCGATGTTCTGGGTATTTTTAGTCTGACATAAGGTCTATCGGAAGCCATACCATTTCGAACATTTTCCATAGTTACCTCTTAAGACATATACGAGACGAGATGGGTTTGATCGTGAGAAGAAAAAAGGGGAGACCTCTCGCCGGGTAAATTGATCGGCCCGAGGAGCGGCCAATGCTCCATGTTATATTTCCGAGCTATTCTATATATACCGCGAGTACTTGGGAATTTTGATAGCGCGATTTAGGCCTCCTTGTGTTGTGTAATGCTTTGGTTGAGTGCAGATCACATGTCCGAAAGTTTGTCCGATACTGTGTTCGCAAATTCATATTTTTTAATCCAGACTTTCGTTGTTATTTTATACAATGAAAAATAAATTATAAAAATGCTTCATGCAAAGGCTACAATAATGTCATGCCGTTTTATTTGAAGCAACATCCAAGCTCATTATTTATTATAATATTGTCGTCTATATTCGCATGACACACCCAGGTCTGAAACTGTGTCAATTGGTTTCAGAACTTTAATTAAACTGTTGTGAAAGGGAATTGCGGGTCGGAGAATTAATGTATTTCATGAACACGAGTGTATGATTGAGTTTGACAACCCAACGTATTATGATAATTTACTACTAACATAAATAGGTTAGGTTAGTACTATAGACCAACCCTTTCATAATGAAAGTAGGCTTGTGTCCTGCTATGAAACGTATATTGGCTATAACTACTTTCAGCCGTGGTAGTTCAAGGACTAAGCGCTCGCTGTAAATTTCACAGAACGCGGGCAAACCGGGTTCGATCTCCGCCGTCACCAATACAATATTTGTTTATTGCAATTTAAAGTGCTGGTTTACCACGTGTTCGGCGTTTGTGAAGGAAAAAATCGTGAAGAAACCTGCGTGTCTTGGAAATAAGAAAAAAAATATATCAAGAGATTTGAAGTCCGCCATCACGCGCTGGAGCAGCGCGGCGGCAGATATCCAAAGACGAGAATTCTATATTCGACGCGTTTGTTTTCCATAATATGTCTGTTCTCTCGGAAACGGCTGAACCGATTTTAATGATTCCTCTATTATTAAATAGGTCATATTTCATCCCAAAGGGTAGAAAAATATCGATGAACTCTCTGATATAACTATTTAAAAAAAAACAATCTAGTTATTACCATGTTTTCTTGATATTCCATAATCTACTTAAAAGGGTATACTATTTTAACTTTTAAATAGTATGACTTCAGACAAAACAAAAAAACTATTTCAACATAATAGGTTCTAAAGTCGGAGGTTCGATACACTATGTCTAAACACTGACATCATCAAAATAATTCACATAATATGTAAATATAAAAATAATTTATATTTCACAATTTTTAATTAACAATTTTTTGCAAACAAATTTGCAGCAGTAATTAAAGTGTGAACATTTTAAAAACGGAATGAAATAGTGTAGCGCCCAAGTACTGAGTCCAGACAGACTTGTAGAGCTTTAAAATGCTAATGATCTCTCGAGAGAAGTTACGAGGTCCTTAACAAGTGTTGCGAAAGAAGCACGTAAATGTTAATAAATTATAGGTACAAGATTTTAATTTCAACGTACGTACATACTTTTTTTTTTCGAGTTTATCCGTTTTTCCAACTGGTCTTTCGTGTTAAGTGTAGTTTTACGGGCAGATGATGAAGGAGTACCTATTTATTTATTTATTCGGCCAATTATGGAAGATACGAGTATATTATAAGAAGATGTCTTTACTTTTTTCTATAAAATTAGAGTGACAAGTGAGCTAACAGTCCACCTTATGGTACTGGCCTTCCGTAGCCCATGGACACCCGCAACCAATTACAAACAGTTGCCGTTACAGCCTATTAAAGTCCATTGCTGAAGATAGGCCTCCCCCATAAATTGCCCCATAGCCAAGCCCAAAGCGGGTTTACAACCGCAGTTCGTTATTAGAAAGACGCTGCTGACCAATCCCTGATTTGTTTCCCTCTGTCCCTCATACCTATGGGATGATATGAGGTTGTGAATATTCTTAGACCGCCACTGCATGGTAATGATCAGCATAGTTTCGTTCCAATTACAAGCAAGGTAGACCAATGCTACTAACCCTAAGGACTGAAATGGAATGCCTGTATTTATTTGGCTCTCCCGCTCTGTTATTTAGAACATTAAAAAGAATAATGTCTCTCTTTCCCCCAAAACCGGCGTTGTTAATCAGAATAAATAGGCAAGGAAATTGCCACCTGTTTGTTATTTGAAAAGAGTTTGTAATAATTAAATGAAATTGTTACTCACGTTGTAAGTAAAATATATTATGTATACAACGTGATATGTAGTGGTGACGTTAGTGTAACCACTCCCCCATATTATCATCCCATGGGTGTCGTTAGAGGCGATAGAGCGATATGAAACTGGAGATGAGTATGGCCTGATAAAAACTAAAACTAATAAAAACTGAAGCTGCCAACCTGCTTGTCAAGCGCAAACCTATGAAAAGAAATCTATGGAAGGGGTCTATGTTTAGCCGTGGACTATTGTTTGGTTGTAATGAATGAATTAATACGTGTCATTGAGTTATATGTACTACGTACTAGAGAAGCCATTCTAAACAAAAAATGTGCACTACTCTATGTCTTCGCGCATGCGCGAGAGATAGGGAGTTTTGGCGGGAACATGACCGGCGACGGTTTGCTTTGCTGCTCCTGTATTATTGTTTAAATGATGGTTTGAAGTCGACTTTGATATGTTAAAGTGGTGCAATTTTGTGTATTAAGTGTCTGCGCATGTGAACTATTAGTGGAAACTGTGAAACAAGTGCTCTGATGGTGATGTGATTCTCAAAATAAGGTGTGTCTGCTTAGGCGCCTTGAGATACCATCGCCAACCGTCAGCTGTCTGCTGGCTCAAGTTACCGTCAAAATCTCCCAAGGGCTGCACAATGTGACGCATCAACATATTGTGAAGCAGTGTACTATGAAGGATAATTATTATAATATATTGTAACTTCAGGTTCAGAAGGGAATCCCAGAGCCGTAAAGCCAGTTATTAAGAAGAAGAAGGCGGGTGATAGCAGAGTCGCGCATACGCAGTTGCGCCACCACAGACGAACTAGTAGATTGAAACCACACTAAATGACACGCTGTACGGATTGCAGTACAGTTCAGTTGAACATAGTGTATGTTCGGAATGCGAAATCCAGTACGTAGTACATATATACCGATGATACGTGTCAATTCCATCAACTTCCGCTGGATAGTATTCGGCTCCACAACCTTCACAGAATTGGGAGAAGGCCGTCGCTTCACGGAAAGACAAATTTAAAGTGTACATACTTAAAAATGTCATTACTCAAAGAACTAGAGTTTGACTTAAATTTCGGTGTATACGTGCTACTAAAACGTAGTGATTATATACTCTTTGCGTGATACCCAAAAGAGAATGACTGATATATGAATTGTAATTTGATTCTTTGCTGATACAAAACTTTGTCTAACTTTTTCTTTCCCATTATAATAAAACACATTTAATAAATATATGTGACGTCAACCAACTTTAAAAAAAATTAATCCAGTCTAGCTTAAGAACATGTATCTACATATTATGCCTTACTTAAAATGTTACAGTCCTTATATATGGTATTTCACTGCTGGGCAGAACGCCTCATTTCTAAATACGTAGACGGCTCTTGTTGTTGCTTTACCATACTTTTATTTCATCTGTATGTGTACAGAATGATAAATAAAAATGAAACGTCTGTCGGTAATATCGAAAAGCTGCATTATGCATATGCATTATTGAGCTGAAGGAGTTATTTGCATGCTGTTAAGTCATAACTATTTTTAAATATCTTCGGAATGGCTGAGCCGTTTGAAATGAAACTTCACGAACAGATAGAAAGCAATGACTATTTATCTATATATAATTATATATTATCTAGTATTCGTAGCTGAAAAAATGGTAATTAAAAAACACGTAAATTAATAAACTGTTTTTTTTATTTTTCTTAAATGTAATTTTACGGTACATTAATAGATTTAACCTAAGCGAAGCCGGGGCGGGCCACTAGTATAAAAAAATAATTAAAAAAGAAAAAATTCTGTGATAGCATAGTGCACCTATTAAAAAATCAAAGCCGGCAAACTCACTTCGGGTAATGAATACTGACAGGACGGTTAAATTAGCAAGCGCCGAGGAATTATAGCAATTTAAAAATAGGGTAAAATAAATCTTTTTCGTTGCGAGATCAAAATTTTGCCATTTAACCATCTTTTTAATGAAACGACTTAAATGTATTTGAAAATCGAACAAATGATATCATTATTTTTTTATGACTACAATATTTGTCGATATTGTTTTACCGTGTAATGGCGGTGTAAGAATATTATTCACTCTCCCATTTCGTTTCGTGGGTGTCGTAGGAGGCGACAGAAAGAAACTGAATAATTTAAAATAAAAAAATTTGTACAGCCGAATTTAATATAAGTTATTAAGAATAACTCAAAAACTATTGGTCTGACCTTGATCAAATTTATGTGGGACCACATGAGAAGTACCAGCTTTCAAATAAATCATCGAAATCGGTTCACCTAGTAAAAAGTTACGAGGTAACACACATAAAAAAAACATACAGTGGAATGGAGTACTATCTCCTTTTTGGAAGTCGGCAGAAAAGGAGTTGCGCAGCAGAATGTTCCTGACAGAGCTCAAAATAATAAATAACTATGGCAAATGTCTACCCTATGAGGGTTTAAGTTCGACAGTGTACTTTTAATGGGCTGTAATGTATGGTGATTGATTTTATACAATAATAGTGACACACGTACGGTAGTCGTATAAACTAAAGAAATTCTTGTAAAAGAAGTTTTTGATTTCCCATTTTAAGTAATAAATTCGTTAAAAATAAAGTTAATGTTCTCCTCCAAGGCACCACTATTTATTTAATGATTCATAAACATAGGCTAAATTTAACCTATTTCACGTAAAACTGTAACTAATTTCATTGTCCACTATCCAAAACATTAATCTTAACGCTCGCGGTAAATTAAGACTGACATTTGAATAACACAGTACTTACTATTGTGTGGAATAAAGAATGTAATTTAATAACAAACCTTTATTCAATTGCGTTTTGATTCACTCTTAATCGATTCTTATTGCAATACAAAAATTTACCGTTACTCATACAGCTTATCATGAGTCCACCGCTGAACATAGGCCTTTCCCGTAGATTGCCTCAAACAGGGAATATTTGTCATAGTTGCCTCGGTTCTCCGACTCTCAAACTTTAAACATTGGGAACAAAAATAAGCTTGTAATGCCAGTTATTAGATTCCACGGAATTAGTAATTCATTTAGGGGTAAATATATACGCTTTTACAACATAATTCTAAAAAATGCGTGAGTGTCGTGGAACACTCGGCTAGAACGAAGTTCCTTGCGTAGTATATTATTATTGATAAACGTAGGTATTATATGTATTATTGATTAACAAATACAAATAAATGAATTACTAGCGTCTATTAAAATGAAGCGTAATTTGAAATAAAATAATATTTCTTTCATGGCAAAATAAGAAAAAGTGCGAGGGAGATGGATATTATTCCATCTCCCTTCCTTATTTCGCCACCAAGGCCGTCTACACCATGACACAAGGGGTAGTGACGAAATAATCTTACACTTTTTGTCTCCTAGCTCCCATCCGCTAAACCCGTACCGTCCGATAAGGAACTTCGTTCCAAAAAAAAAATGTACAAAATGTTAAGGAATACAAAAATGAAAATAACGCGTGGGAATGAGGTGATCACTATCATGCTGATTTTATTATAATACATATACAAAAAAAAGTACAAAATTATTGTAAATTTATATGTCTAAAAAATATAATCCCACTGGGTTTCTTGGTGGTGGGTTTTTTGCTTCTCAGGACAGAGCTGTTTGTCAATGTGGTCAATAAAGAAAATGATTTTAATTTGTATTTCTATAAATGTTACCGTGTAGTGGCGGTGTAAGAACATCCCCTATCTATCACATATCATCACGTCGATGTCATAAGCGGCGATAGAGGGAAACAAATTCGGATATGGGCAGCAGCGTCTTCCTAATAACGAATAAAAATAAAAAACTGAGGTTGCCATCCCGCTTGCCAAGCGTGGCAACTATGGCAAATATCCCCCTATGAGGTAATGGAGGCATAGGAGATGCCTATGTTCAGCAGACAGTAAGTGTTATGTAATAAACTTTATTGAATAAATTATTCTCTTCTAATCTGATCATTAGGCCACGTGGATGTCCACATTAATATCACTATATCGTTACAACTCTAATATACTGTTGAGCGCCACCATTAATGACTGGTAAATGGCGACAATAGTTACCACTAGCGCCCTCTAGTATCGAATGGAAGAACTAGGAGAGTCAAGATCCTTATAGAAATTTCCATGGAAGAACTTTCTAGAACTATCGACACAGATCCCAGCGTTGTTGCCGATTCTGTTGCTGATGTAGTACTTCAGGGTATGGAACTTTTTATTCCATCTTCTGTGGTGCCCATCGGAGGCAGATCCAAGCCATGGTTTGGTCGCTCCTATAAAATAGCATCACGCTATAAGCAGGAGTGCTACCGGGCCTGGGCTGACGCATCAACGTCTCGGGATGTAAACACCAGCACACTTAAAAAGAAGTATAATTCCGCCTCCAGGTCCTTCAAAAGCGTCATTGCCAAGGCAAGGTCTGAGTACATCGGCAGAATTGGCGAGAAGCCAGTTCGCCTTCCTTCGGGAACCCGTGCATTCTGGTCTCTCGCCAAGGCTGTCCAAGGTAACTTCTGTCAGCCATCTCTTTCATCTCTGCACAGAGAGGACGACTCACTGGCCCATGCCGCAAAGGAGAAAGCCGATCTGTTGAGCTCTCTTTTTGCGTCCAACTCGACTCTAGATGACGGGGGCAACACACCGCCGACCATCCCGCGATGTGAGTGCTCCATGCCGGATGTGCGGTTTACACAGCGCTCGGTTCGCAAAGCACTCTTCTCCCTGGACGTCAGCAAGTCGAGTGGGTCCGATGGAGTCCCTTCCATTGTGCTGAAGACGTGTGCCCTGGAGTTGGCACCAGTTTTAACGCGTCTTTTCCGGTTCTCCTACTCCCAAGGCGTAGTCCTGCCTTCATGGAAGACAGTTTTGGTCCACCCGATCCCTATAAAAGGCGACCGCTCAGACCCGTCCAACTACAGGCCTATTGCCATCACCTCCTTGTTCTCCAAAATAATGGAATCCATTATAAACTGCCAGCTCATGAGGTATCTTGAGGATCACCAGCTGATTAGTGACCGCCAGTACGGTTTTCGTCGAGGTTGATCAGATGGTGATCTTGGGCGGAGGCAGTAGAGTCCAAGGGGGAGGCATTGGCCGTTAGTTTGGACATAGCGGAGGCCTTGCGAAGGATCGGGTCTGGCACAAAGCGCTTCTTTCGAAGCTTCCTTCCTATGGGCTTCCCGAGAAATTGTGCAAATGGATCACCAGTTTTCTTGCTGATCGGAGCATCAAGGTCGTAGTAGACGGTGCATGCTCTGATTTCAAGCCTATCAACGCTAGTGTTCCACAAGGCTGCGTGCTATCACCAATACTGTTTCTCCTGCATATCAATGATAAGTTGCTAACTGGTAGCTTTCATTGCTATGCAGACGACAGCACTGGTGATGCCTTATATACCGGCCGTGCCAATATTTCTCGGGAAAACGTCGCTGAGTACCGGGACAAACTTGTGTCTGAAGTCGAGTCTTTGCTTAACAAAGTCTCGGATTGGGGCCGACTAAATTTAGTCCAGTTCAATCCCCAGAAGACACAAGTTTGCGCGTTTACCGCTAAAAAGAACCCCTTTGTCTTATCTCCTCAGTTTCAAGGCACTCCCCTTGCTGCCTCAGCTAGTATCGGAATCCTTGGCGTCGACATATCGAATAGTGTGTAGTTTCATGGTCACTTGGAAGGGAAGGCCAAATTGGCCTCAAAAAACTTGGCGTGCTCAGCAGAGCGAGACAGTATTTCATGCCGGCACATCGCTTGCAACTTTACAAAGCGCAAGTTCGGCCCCACATGGAATACTGTTCTCATCTCTGGGCCGGGGCACCCCAGTGCCAGCTCCTTCCACTTGACCGCATCCAGCTCAGAGCGGTTCGAATCGTCGACGACCGAGTTCTTTCTGATCGGCTCGATACACTGGCACAGCGTAGAGATGTTGCATCTCTTTGCGTATTTTATCGCATCTATCACGGGGAGTGCTCTGAGGAATTGTTCGGACTAATTCCAGCCGCTCAATTTCACCATCGCACATCGTGACAAAACTCGCGTTACC
The DNA here is from genome assembly GCA_963668995.1 of Parnassius mnemosyne. Taxonomy (NCBI): domain Eukaryota; kingdom Metazoa; phylum Arthropoda; class Insecta; order Lepidoptera; family Papilionidae; genus Parnassius; species Parnassius mnemosyne. The sequence continues at coordinate 12,969,911 of CAVLGL010000093.1, forward strand.
ATCCATACCATCTGGATGATTGGCGGTCCACCACTGTGCGATTTAGAAGAAGTTTTCTCTCTCGCACAACTTTCTTGTGGAATCAATTACCACCAGCGAATTTTCCGAACCGATACGACTTAGCAACCTTCAAGAAAAGAGCTTACATCTTTCTAAAAGGCCGGCAACGCATCTGCAATTACCCTGGTGTTGCGGTTGTTCATGGGCGGCGGTAGTCACTTACCATCAGGTGAGCCGCATGATCGTTTGCTCCCTCTTCTATAAAAAAAGACCTAGTCGGAAAATCGGAACCGGTATGTACTCGAACATTCTAGATGTTTCTACAGTAAAAGATTCTGGAACTATCTGAGGCCCTATATAAGGCCGGAATAGACCGCCACCGGGGTCAGTGTTGAGTTGGCGATGCAAGCTTTACGCTTTGACGGCTTTCACGCTTGTCACCAAGACTGGCTGTTCCCATTCCAGAAGACCTACCATGCTGGAAGAGAAGCGTGGAATTTTGCTTTGACGCTAGGTCTTTCTCAGATACACCCGATGTAGACGGTCACACAGCAAATTGTTTGGACCTTCTATTGACTACCGAAACAGACAGATAGAAAGTACAGGTTACCTCTACTTTGGGTACATCTGACCACTGTCTAGTAAAATCTGTATCGTCATATTCTCCACCTGATTTCGAGTCCTAAGGTGTTCGACGAATATGGCGGTATAAGTCACCTGATTGGGATGAAATGCAATACTTTTTTGCATCTTATCCTTGGCGGGAGGTCTGTTTCTCTTCTGCGGATCCGTCAAGCAGCGCGGTTGCGATAACGGATGTATTGCGTGAAGCTATGGATTATTTTATCCGCTTCCCTGGCGCTCCCACCGGTAAAATAGCTCGCCCATGGTTTAACACCGAATGCGCCCAAGCTGAAAAGCGTAAACATTTGGCGTACCTATCCTGGGTTGACGCTCGAAGCCGCAAAGCTCCAAATATTAGCTCTAGGAAAAGAACTTTCAACCAGACCGCCAAGTCCTACAAAAAAGGCATTACGGAAAGCTAGTCTCTATCTCATTAAACATATTGGCGCAAAACTCTCTGCCAGACCATCCGGCACTAGAGCATTTTGGTCTCTTGCCAAAGCGGTCGAGACAAACTTCTGTCGGCCTACACTGCCTCCGCTGGTAAAATCAGATGGCACACTGACGCATACGGCTAAAGAAAAAGCGGACCTGTTTACATCTCTCTTTGCCTATAATTCACGACTGGACAGTGGCAACAACGTTCACCTAAATTACCTCACTGCGGGACCTCTATGTCAGAGGTTCGTATAACAAATATTCTTAAAACCTTGCGGTGTCTAGACGTGAATAAAGCTAGTGGACCAGATGGTATACCAGCTATAGTTGTAAAGGTATAGGTATAGGTATAGGTAAAGGTATAGTTTTATACGTGGTAGAGCCATGCTGCTGCTATATTTCTGATATAGTTGTAACACGAATGGGTCGGCTCGACTGGGGAAGGACCAGGCTCTCACAGAATACCAGCGTAAAATAGCAGCTTAATGCTGCTGTGTTTCGTATGGTGAGTGTAGAGAACCGGAGACCCTTTTTACTGGAAACGAGGCATTCCATCTTATTCCTCACGGGTGACAACGCATTTGCATTTTGATTCGTAATCGAAGATAGATGTAGATGTCTATGGGCCACAGCAACCACTTACCATCAGGTGGACTGTGTGCTCGTTTGTCACCCTAATTCTATATTCTGAGTTGTCTCCTGTGCTGACACGCTTGTTCCGCCTCCCATTTATGACTGGAATAGTGTCAAAATCCTCGAAGCTGGCCAACGTGCAGCATGTTCCAAAAAAAGGCAGCCGTGCCGACCCTGCCAATTATCGGCCAATCTCAATTACGTCCATACTATGCGAGATTATGGAGCGTATATTGAACGCCCACTTAATGACATACCTAGAACAGAATGACCGTCTTAGTGACCGGCAATATGGGTATCGCCGAAATCGGTCAGCTGGGGCCCTTCTAGCGTATACCACACACGTAAGGGGCAAAGCCACCGAGAACAGTGGGGAAGCACTTGCTGTTTCTTTTGATAGCTTGAAGGCCTTTGACAGAGTTTGGCATACTAGCCTTTTCGGTAAGCTTCCAGCGTATGGGTTATCCCCTGGTCTGATTGAATGGGTAAAGGGCTTTCTGAGTGAACGGTCTCTCCGGGTCGTCGTCGATGGCTGCTCATCCGATTCTATGGCGACTAACGCAGGTGTTCCTAAGGGGTCCGTTCTATCTGCAACTCTCTTCCTGCTGCATATTAGTGATCTGCTTATGCCCGGTATCTATGGATATGCAAACGATAGCACAGTTGTGGAGAGATAGCAACCAAGTCCTCGGCTCAGTCAGGATTAAATCTAATCCGAAAGAGAAGCTATGGTATATATTTGTTTAAAACCAATCTTACCAGCCTCGAACACAGACGCAAAGTAGCCAGCCTTTCGGTATTCTAAGGATGCATTTCGGAGAGTGTGCGCAAGAATTGCATAATTTAATTCCTCCCTCTCCCTTCCACCATCGAACAACCAGACGTTCGGCCAGTCCCCACCCCTTCGTTGTTGACTTACCACGCATTCGAACCAAACGGTTCGCTACGTCGTTCGTCATACGTACAACAAAGGAGTGGAATATGTTGCCAGCATCTGCCTTTCCATCCGATTACAGTGTGGGTGTCTTCAAGGCAAGAGTGAATAGGCTTTTGTTAAGTCAGTGCGCTTCACCATCTTAAGCTACATCACCACTTACCATTAGGAGGGATCGATAAAGGCTGGCTAAGTAGTATATAAAAAAAAAACAAGCGAATACTTCGAAGCGTTACAACTGTGAACTAAAGTGATCAGTAGTACAATTGTGTTTTGTTATTAGTGTGGTTTTAAGTTGTAATTAGTGTTCTGTAATTAAAGTGTCAATTTTGTTAATTCATTCGGCAGTTTTTAATTGTCTCAAGCCCCAAGCTCGTAACAATATATTTAAGTAATTCTACATAGATCCCTACTTACGCGTAAATCAATACTACGTACAATAGGTATAGGTATAGGCCGTGTAGGTGTAGCTATGTCCAATGATAAATATATATTTTTTATATTTCTGCTTTTTATATTCACGATGGCTTTTATCGTAATACTGAAGCATTTAACAAAGGCATTTTTTATCTTCTGTTCATCAAATACCGTATTGTACGTTACGGGAAAAGAAATATTATTTTGCTGGACAAATCTTCACATTTTTCCATTTGCTTATAGGTCTGCTTTCAATAGGAACTATAGAAGTTAATAAAAAGACAATTTTAGGAACATAATATTTTAATAAATTTTGTATTTTAATATTATATATTTATAATTGAATTTGGCCACTATAGGTTGCGAGGCTTCACACCATAGTCCTTAAAAATGACAAGGCATAGTTTTCTGTTTGTTGCTTAGCGTTAGTTCTGGAGTTCTAGATGACTTTCGACGTTCTTAATTAAAATAATATACCTACCATAAAATATTTAAATTTTAATGAAATGTAAGAATAGACTTAAAAATTAAAAGAAATAAAATAATAACCACAAAACATCTGTAATTACCTATATAAACGTGGTAGAACCACGATCCAATATTATGGTTGTAGCACGAATGGGACAGCAGGGACGAACCACGCTCTCACTGAATACCAGCGTAAAATAGCAGCTTAATGTTGCTTTGTTTACTATGGTGAGTGTAGAGAACCAGATTTCGTTCTAACTGGAAACTAGGCACTCCATCTTAGTCCTCAGGGGTGACAACGCATCCGCAATTTTATTCTTAATTGAGGATAAGTGTGGATGCCTATGGCAGCATTCACTTTCCATTGGGTGGATTGTGTGCTCATTTGTCACCTTTATTAAATGAAAAAAAAAATACTAGCTCTCTAGACCTTCAGACCAGGGCACAGCTGTGCAGCATCCACTTACTATCAGGTGGACTGTGTGCTCGTTTGACAACCTCATTCTATAAAAAATTTATCGAAGTTTGTTAACAGAAATAGTAAGATGGTGGTATCTAACAGTAAAGAAGTCCTACCACCTACGTAAAGCTAAAATTAAGGTAAAAACTTGAGTCTCGTTTAAATAAGTAATAAGAATAAACAACTCCATCCCCCTTTTTCCCCACTTAAGGTTGGGATTATTTTCTTTAAATGAAAATGGAGCTACCCTAGAAATATAGCCTATTTAATGAAAAATAATAATTTTAATCGGTGCAGCCGTTTTCGAGAAATCGGTGAACATGTATGTACATACAAAAAACATACGTGTCGAATACAGTCGCTCAAAGTTTATCATTGTATCTGCAGTGCGATCGTATAATTCTTGGTGGTGACCATAGTTGGCTGCGTTGTGACATTTGACGTTTGGCTTTGCTATATTGTGTTCATTGGAGTTTTACTCACTGGCGCACGATTCCAACTATAATTTCATTACCGCACTGCTAGTTTAAATTTATGTAGGATCATTGAGCGTAGACCCTGTCGCAGTAATAACTAGGTTGCTAACTTATTATACGCTTGTAGAAACCAATAAAATATACGAAAGTAATAAATAAATAATTCGAACAAATATACCAACTATAGTGAAAAAGGGAGAGCAGCTAACATTTCCAAAGAATTATCGCAGTAGTCAAGTGATTAATTGTATTAAGGGTTTCAAGGGCGGCCTCGTAAATCCCATAATACATTCTACCAATAAATTTTCCTTGAACTGTAAGGATAAAGTTCTACATTTTCTAAGAAAATATTGAATAGTATCTGGAAATATAGACGAATAGATACTATCCAACTGGCAATCCATAACGCTACCCTCGTCAAAGACTTGATAGTAACGATCCGAAATCGTATATCGTATTTAATATCTTACTCTGAATACGTGTGTGGCACAATTTGGTAAAGATTTACTCTTTGTGCACTATCAAATAAAGAGTGTCTTTAAGAAGATCTTAAATAACTTATTCTTCTTTGTGTGTAATATATAATAACTAGCATTCAGTTCACCTAAGCGCAGAGATGATATCTATATATGTGTGCTAAACCCTCAAAGTAGCGGATTCAGCACAATTTGAGGGGGCAGAAACATAGCATAGATTTTAGTAAAGAGAGACGTTCTTTGCACACTTAAATTAACCATCATGTGGCGACATCTATAAATAGCGATAGAAAAATAGTGAATTGAGTAAAAAAAGTTCTGTAAAACAAGCTCGAGAACGTATTCATTAGTTCAGTTTGCATTCATAAGTTAGTATTTGAAAATTATTGCAACTCAACTTTTTTATGTTACTTTTATATAAAGGAATTGTAAAACGCTTAAATCAAATTTTTATTGGAGTTTTAGAGTACTGAGAACTTACCGCGTGCAACACGCAACACACAATAACTTTATATAATTTTAATTTAAAAAATCCTTGAATTATTATTTATTTGTTATTTAAATTTTAATGACATATATTGTATGATACTGTCCTCCAGACTAAATTTCGGCCACACTGGTTAATTTCAACGGAGACTGGCCATCTGCGCAGGGCAGGAATATAATGCACGAGTATGAACGAAACACAGTTAGTTGTACTCTCTATTACCTCCCTCCCATAGTGCAAAGGGACGGCTGTCCGACACGACCGGAGAGAGAAAAGGCGTAGTTCAACGGCTTTACTTGGTTTTCAAATCACGGGGCTAAAACACCGCCAACTTCCTGACTCCGGGTTGCTTCTGAGAATCTCTTGACGGCAAACTCCAACAACTAATCATGGCTCTACGACACAACGAAGCAGTCAATTGGTAGAATATACAAATAAATTAATGAATAATTTCATAATATTTAAACTCATTTTTGTGTTAAAACCTTTCTTTTGTCCTTGATACCTAATAAAAAATTCCAGCTGCAACTTCATTGTCGATCAGTACCGCAAGGGAATATAAACTTTGTCCATTAAAACTTTTACATGGCAAGCAACGGATATTTAAAGAAAAATCATTGCTCTATGCTACTGATATTTTTATACAGAAATATTTGTTTTGAAATTGTTATAATAAAAGATTGCAACCACTTTTCTAGTCCTGAGCTACTAGTATACTTAATTTAAAGTTTGTAATATCTAACAAATCGGTAAAGTAGTTTAAAATCGATTACTATATTTGTACCGAACAAACAAATAAACAGGCAGACAAGAAAGGGAGCTTATATTGCATTGTCACCCGATTCTGAGCTATTATGTTCAAAATGTCAAGTCTCTAGCTCATCGGAAAGTTAGTTTAAAATTAATTATTAAATTCGACCCTTAATAGCACGAAAGCGAGTTAAAAAAAAAACGTGGTAAAATAACACTCCAATTCACTAAACTAAATTATATTAAATGTTAACGCTTATCTTCCAAACAAAGTAAGGTTATAATCTGTTAACACGTCCCACACCTGGGCACGGGCCTCCTCTCATTTCAGAGAGGGTTAACACTGATCCAATGCGTAACCCGTGCAGTGGCGGTGTAAGAATAGCCCATATTGTCTCGCGGGTGTCATAAGAGGCGACAGAGGAAACATATCAGAAGATGGGCAGCAGCGTCTTCTTAATAACGACAAAACGGCAAATATTCCCCATATCAGGCAATCTATGGAGGAGGCCTATGTTCAGCAGTGGACTTCAATATGCTGTAACGGTAACTAATCCAATGCGTGCAGGTCTTATGCTTGTACTTGACGCTTCTGCCAAATATTTTTATTCCTCATTCATTCAAATATCCTTGCGATGTTTTCCTTTACTGCAGAGTGCGTGATAAGTCAGCGTTTTAAAATTGATTTCAAAAATACTATGGTGGACATTGGAGATCGAACCCTTACTCGCGCACTGTGAACTTTACGGCGAGCGTTTAGCCTTTGAGTTACCACAACGGTATTTTATGTTTAGTTATTATTAAAACGGTCCTCGGCTGACACAATACAGTCAATTGTAATTCTTTTAACAGCTTTTATTCTATTTTAAACGTGGTAGAGCCCCGCTGTAGCTATATTATGGTTGTAGAACGAATGGATCGGCTCAACAGAAGATGCGCCATGCTCTCACAGAATACTAGCGTAAAATAGCTGCTTAATGCTGCTATATAAGTCATATTGTGGGAAAAGAGATCCGGAAATCCTTTTTAATGGAAACGAGGCATTCCATCTTAGTTCTCAGGAGTGGCACCGCATCTGGTATGTGATTCTAAATGTTGGATGGATGTAGGTGTTTTTTTATTATAAAAAGCTTTAATATACGTGCGTGATATTACGCGTGTTGAGTGCAAAAACACGTTTAGTGCAAACCATAGCGTATGTAAATAGGTAAGGTACAACGTTTTATAAACGCGTACTCAACATAACAGAAAATGCGCCATCGCACAGATAAGGGAATAGACTATGCGTGAAATATGTGATACGGTGGCGGTGGTAAAGCGACTGAAGATACTCCATACAAAATATATTTTATAACAGTGACCACAGAGCTTAATAGGACATACATCGGCTTTGCTTACATGTAGGATCCAACCAAATCCAACCACCGTTCGACACGTTTTTTATTCTATATCTTTTTTTTTAATTTTAAAATTCTAAAGTTGAAGCATCGTTCTTAGATCGCCTGAACTAATATTAAGTAAGAATTATTCATACTTTTCTTCCTTTTTTATTTATCAAACTTCGAACTTTAATATTCCAACTGCATCTCTTCCATAGCTCAATGCAGAAAGTATAAAGTTTGTGTATGTAAAGTTTTATTCATTATTTCTTCTATTTCTGAACAAGTATAACACGACTGCGGAGTCATATTAAATGGAAAGTATTGATACTATGTACATCTAATTATACCGCACTGTACTACTACAAAGTCAGTGCCAATTTATTTGTCTAATGTCCTTCACATTGATGATTTTGATGATCATGTATCATGTATATGAATCTCAACAATACGAAAGTAATGTTTACGTCATATCGGTTTAAATTACCGTCGATGTCGTGCGATTCTCGAAGTTGTCCTGAAATATAGCTCCCTAGCGCAGATATCGCATAGGTAAGAATAACTTCGAGAAAGCATTTAGGAAGCTCCGGCAGGTTTTCGCGTCGCCCATACCACATACCTGGAGACAAAAGTCTAACCAGGGCATTATGCCTTTATTCACTTATGATGCCAAAACGTGGACAATGACGATACTGCTGTTCTACAAGCTTATACACAATCAGGAAGTAATAGAAAAGGCTATGCTTGGAGTTTCCCTAATGGATAAAATTTGAAATGAAGAAATTCGCCCGACTACCAAACTGAGATAGTAAGTCACGTTTATCGTAGAAAAGACAGCCGCTAAGTAGATGACGTAATTAAAAATAAAATTGCTTTACTATAAATACATAAAACATATACATGTAATATACACTAACTCATCGTCAGTAATTTCTTTATATGATAGTGAAAACCGCATTAAAATCCATCAAGTAATTAATTTTTTTTTTAATTTAGTTATTTCTTACCATAGTGATAATCCAGAAGCGATATCATAACCAAAATAATTCTATTCAAAGTTGTTAAACCTATCGGTTCAGTACACAGAACTAATTTCATTGTCGATTAGTTGTTTGCGTATCGAACTTTATAAATGCTTGATGTGACATACGATTAGGTACATGGTTATCGAAAATTGAATCAATACATTGTCTGTGGCATCGCGTGTTATACTACAAATTAACGTGTAATTGGATATTATATCTATCTATAAAATAATAAACCGTGGCGCGTCATAAAGTATTATTTATTACACTATAATTTCATTTAGTGAATTAACTTGCCTATTTGTAGAATATTTAGCTGTGGACTTGCTAGTAAATTATTATAAAAACAATCTATTATAAATAAAAAAGAAACATGCGGTAGGTGTGAAACCTTGAAATGAAATGAAATATACAATTAAAATATTTCACTGCAAATGGTTTATTTAATATAATAATTTTCAACCACAAGTGAGACATAAAATATAAGTTTAATTTTATTGCAAATAAATTTTACAAACTTTTTATTATATGTAGAACCTAAATAATGTATAATAGTCAAAAGAATATTTTCTTTCGAGTAAAATTGCTTTGCAATAGTGCCATCTACTTCATTTTATAGGTAAAGTAATTTAATCGAATAAAAATTGATTGACTCTCAAGGTGGTACGTAAAGTAGACGCTAGGTTGCCTAAACATGACTAATTTAATATAATTTTCTATCTCATTCTCTCGCAGTCTAAATTCTATAGATGTTTATGTTTGTCTTCTTTTAGTGTCGCTTTTTCATTTTATCGAGTGCAAAGTCACACAATTCTAAAGAAGTTTTCACTTCAAAAATGATCAGATACTTAAGCAAGTATCGTATTGGTAATGTAACTTATATACTTGATAGTTTGTGACAAACAACTGGTATGAAGATAGGAATCTGACCTTTTTTATAGAATAAGGTGATACACAAGCAAACAACAATTCACCTGATGGTAAGAGGATATACTCCGCCATTGCCGGTCTCAAGCCCGGATGAGAAAGGAGGAGGAGTGGTTCCGCCGAAGAGAGTGGATGTATCCGGTGGACTAGCACACCCACCTGCGCCAGGACCTGTGCAGTCCAGCGCCGTACGCGGGTATGAAGGAGTCCTGGAGGGTTGAGCCAATCGTCACTGGAGTATATAGTGGTGCGAGGCAACACGCCCTCTTTTGTACAGATTTTAATCCCTATCTGCTAGCCACATTTAGGAAAATGGCCAAGCGCCCCGTCAGAGGGTCGCAGGCGAAGGATGTGGGGGCAGCCTAGTTTAGTTTCCTGGTGGTGGTAAAGGCCATACTGACGGAGTAAGTGACAGTCATTCAGGCAGCGGGGATCGGCCTTTTCGGCCTTGTCTGCCAATTAGATCGAGCTCCCGATGTCACGCTGTGAACCAACTTCGCGTCCCTATATTCCCCCGATAAATCTAACGCCTGAAATTTTTTTTGTTTTAAAGTAGGGCCTTCACAAAAGTGCGGGCTCCATGGAGGATGAGAAGCCGTGGGGGACGAATATTCAAACTAAATAAATAATGGACGACTTAAGACCCAAAATAAAAGATCGAGAGGTGTCAGAGGTTGCCAGTAAAATGGCGATTCCTCAGAGCACGTCATCCAGCGTAGGTGGCCCTTTTAAGGAAACTTCCGCGCTGGAGGCTCCTAAAACCAGTTCCTCGGAAGAGAACAAGGGACCGCGAGTAGAAATACTCCTAAGGAACCCCTTAGAACGGAAGACCTCTTCTCAGTTGCCTGACGATTGGTGAGCCGTAAAGGGAAACATAAGGCACCCAAAAAGGTGACTAACCGACCCGACGAACCATCAAGTGTGTTTATCCAGAGAGGGAGCGGAAGTAAGGTAAAGAAGAAGACCAGGAGGCAAAGAGACAAAGCCCGTAAAGAAAGGGCAGAGCTGGCTGCTCCCAAAAGTAATACTAAGGAGGCTGAGTAAGCTGCTGCTCCTGAGCTGCTTGGACCTGGACCCAGTAGTTGCACTGAAACTAGAAAGGATAAAAATCCTGACCAAGTGGAAGTTGCAGCTGCTGGAAACGGTTCCAAGAAATCCGCCAGGACGCAGAGAGCGGCCAAGCGTCCAGGTAAAAAAGAAAGAGTACCCAAAAGGAGGCTGGACGAGACTACCTCGCCGAGAGACGACCATAAAAGGGTGAACAGCAATCCAAGGCTGCAAATACCAGCTATGCTTCCGCAGTTAAAGCTGAATTGTGTGTGGCCCTAACGTGTGCGCATACAGGATAAATCACATAAGAAATAGCTGACGACATCCTCGTATCTATCCAGAGGAAGATGATCGGTGAGGCTTGGACTAATCAAGACCCTGAAGCGTCGGGCTCAGTCTTTAGAGGCAAACTTATATACACGGAGGGTGTCCTAAAGCTGTAGTGCGACGACCAAAAGGCTTTAGATTGGTTGAAGGCTAACATCTCTACCCTCTACCTCAAATCCAACACCTCGTTGGTCATAAAGAAGCAGTCGGAGATACCACAAAGGGTCAAATATGGTATACTCATCCCAGACGCCCAGGGGGCCTGGAAAGACTCACACAACATTGGTCGTGTACTAGCGTACCAGAAGATTGGCTGCTGACAAGCAGACGGAAGGGCAATTCCTTGTTGTTTCGGTGCCGGAGGATCCTGTTGAAAGCCTGACGCCGCCTCGCGTATGTATGTGGGGCAGTCTACGTAAAATTCCAAGGTCGTGGAGGAAACTTTTATGATACTCCACTGAGCAAAGAGACGGTAAACCACCCAATAGCCGCGGATACTGGTACCATGCACACCGAGGTAGCAGGATCATCACTGGACCCTAAGACCAGTAACAAAACAGCCTGCACAACCGAGTCGAAGACACCAGCGGAAATCGGATTTAGCGGCGGTTCACTGAGTGGCGAGGGGGGGCTGCACTTTACCGTCCAACTCCGACTCTGTCAGTCAGTCAGTAAAGCAACCATGTTGGGCTAAAGAACTAGATAGAAAACGTAAGAAGGTAAGAAAGGCCCTAAATAGGGCCATGAATACCTCAATAGATGAAGACTGACTACTGTACAAGAAAGCCAAGTCGGAATCCAAAAAATGTATCAGGTATCAACGCTCGACAGGGTGGCGTAAATTATGTGGGAACATAGAAACCTGTGAAGAAGCGAATCGGATAAGGAAAATCCTAGCTAAACAGAATACGCCGGGATCCACCTCTTTAAAGAAACCCGGCGGAAGCTACTCAACAAAGCCGGACGAAACCCAACGCACTCTAATTTAAACGCACTTCCCAGGTTGCTGCGTAACTCAGGGGGTAAACCGGCATGAAGATACATGGACACCAATGGCAGAAGACCGGAATTTAGTACAGAGAGTGGTAACGATGGACAATATCCATTGGGCCATTTGCAGTTAACTCCCCTACAAGGCGGCAGGACCTGGTGGCATATTGCCGGCACTCCTACAGTGAGGGGGGGGGGAGTGTAAAGCTCTAATAGTTGTGTAATTGTTGTAAGCCCTTGTTGCCATAATGAGAGCCTGTCTGGCTCTTAAATATGTTCCTAGGGGATGGAGGGAAGTGAAAGTCACTTTCATACCCAAATCAGGTAAGAGCGACTATACAGACCCTAAATCCTACACACCCATTAGCCTCACATCCCTTCTCCTAAATACAATGGAGAGGATATCTGAAAGGGAATTAAGGGGGTCAGCGCTAATGAAATTACCGCTACACGACAAACAACACGCCTACAGCTTAGGTAAATCGACAGAATCGGCACTTCACCAGATAATAACAAAGATTGAAGAGGCCATCCAAAACAAAGTAATATGTCTAGGTTCCTTCATAGATATAGAAGGTGCTTTTGACAGAACGAACTTTTCCAGCATAAAAAGTGCACTCAGTAGACATAAAGTTGAACCGGCACTGATTGACTGAATAGTAAACATGCTCAGTACACGAACAATAAAGCTGGTGAATCTCACAGAACCCAGATTAGGAAAGGCTGCCCACAGGGTGGGGTTCTTTCACCTTTCTGTGGCATATGTTCATAAATGAACTCATCCACAAATTAAATGCCAGTCTACACAGAAGATTATGCTGATGACCTCACAGTACTGGTTTCTGGAAAGACAGCAAGCATGATGTGCGAGCTGACCCAAGCGGCTCTCCGTATAGTGGAGAGATGGTGCAGGGAATACGACTTAACCGTCAATCCAAATAAAACGGTTCTAGTTATGTTCACACAAAAACGAATGCTGAATAATTATCATCTCTCAACTCTTTTCAGCACAAAACTCCAGCTATCCTCCGAGGAAAAATATTTAGGTCTTACCTTGGACAGTAAACTCACATGGAATGAACACATAGAAAACAAAATCAACAAAGCTAGTATAACTTTCGACAATGCAGAAACATGATCGGCAATTGGGATCTGACGCCAAAAATTATACTGTGGCTATACAAAACTGTAATTCGACCCATGATCACATATGGCGCTTTGGTATGGTGGACCAAAGCAAATGAAACTACCACTATAAACAAGTTTCAGCGTTACCAAAGACTAGCATGTATAGCTGCCCCAGGCTGCATAAGAACTACGCCAACAGCTGCCTTAGAGGCGAATCTGGAGCTAACCCCGCTTCATCTACACATACAACATTTCGGCAATGCAGAAACATGATCGGCAATTGGGATCTGACGCCAAAAATTATACTGTGGCTATACAAAACTTTAATTCGGCCCATGATGACATACGGCGCTTTGGTATGGTGGACCAAAGCAAATGAAACTACCACTATAAACAAGTTTCAGCGTTACCAAAGACTAGCATGTATAGCTGCCCCAGGCTGCATAAGAACTACGCCAACAGCTGCCTTAGAGGCGAATCTGGAGCTAACCCCGCTTCATCTACACATACAACATTTCGGCAATGCAGAAACATGATCGGCAATTGGGATCTGACGCCAAAAATTATACTGTGGCTATACAAAACTTTAATTCGGCCCATGATGACATACGGCGCTTTGGTATGGTGGACCAAAGCAAATGAAACTACCACTATAAACAAGTTTCAGCGTTACCAAAGACTAGCATGTATAGCTGCCCCAGGCTGCATAAGAACTACGCCAACAGCTGCCTTAGAGGCGAATCTGGAGCTAACCCCGCTTCATCTACACATACAACATTTCGGCAATGCAGAAACATGATCGGCAATTGGGATCTGACGCCAAAAATTATACTGTGGCTATACAAAACTTTAATTCGGCCCATGATGACATACGGCGCTTTGGTATGGTAGACCAAAGCAAATGAAACTACCACTATAAACAAGTTTCAGCGTTACCAAAGACTAGCATGTATGGCTGCCCCAGGCTGCATAAGAACTACGCCAACAGCTGCCTTAGAGGCAATTCTGGAGCTAACCCCGCTTCATCTACACATACAACAAGAAGCAACTTTAGCTGCCATTAGACTCAAGACCCTAAATCTTTGGAGTAAGAATAGAGTCCCTCATACAGACATAGTTGATAGAATTCACTCAAAAATTCCTATCTTACAAGCCAAGTACGACAAGATCCCTAAACAAATTGTATTCGATAAGAAGTATAAGATACAACTAAATAAAACAGCCAGCCGGAGGGATTATGCTCATAAGAGCATAGAGTCTTCACCGATGGTTCTAAAACAAATGAAGGTGTAGGATCTGGAACTTTTTCTGAAGACCTCAACATCTACATATTCACATCGCTGGGTACCTACAATACAATCTTTCAGGCGGAATGTATGGGTATCATTCAAGCGGCCATAGCAATAGATGCTAGAAAGTCTAATGACTTCTCCGTCAGAATACTGCCCGACAGTAGGGTACTACAAGACCTGGGTTGCAATATGAGGACTAATTAATATATGAATGCCATCAACGATTAAATGAGGTATGTAAACACAACAATGTAACTCTGCAATGGATAAAGGGACACAGTGGATCCAGAGGCAACGACGCAGCAGAAGAACTGGCCAGAAGAGGATCGGCTCTGGTCACTATAGGGCCAGAACCAATCATACCAATCCCCTTTGGTAACGTTTCTTCACTCGTACGTAGACACATCATTAATCAACATGCTTAATTTTGGAAAAATCTAGTAGACTGTAAACAAACTAGGGAGGTCCTGCCTGAAGAAATAAACAGTATTTTAACCAAGGTTCTAATGAGACTGAACAAGCCGCAGATCAGGATAGTAACAAGTGCTATCACAGGACACGGCACCTTTAACAAACGTAGGTGTTACGGACAGTCCCCTGTGCAAGGCATGTATAGTGAGGAAGAAACGGCGACCCACGTGTTGCAGACATGTCCGGAAGACGCTGCATACAGGGTCAAAGGGGAAACATCTCGGCACGTCGGGATCACTCCCCGAAGTTGCTTGCACGTCAAAAGACTGTTGAACTTCTTCGGGGAAATTTCATGGCCCAAATAAATACATTATTCCTGCCCACACGCAAAATACGCGCTTAAAGTTAAGAGTTGCGGAAAACAGCCCGTTTATTCAATTCAAAGAGGATATGCTGTGGCATGGAATAAACATTTATCTTCGATTAAGAATCAAAATGCAGATGCATTGTCACCCGTGAGGACTAAGATGCAATGCCTCGTTTCCAGTGAAAATGATCTCCGGTTCTCTACACTCACCATACGAAACACGTATGTTGGGTGTATGAATGTTTATCTGTATTCTGGTGACCTCCTTTAGCCTAAATTGCTCGACAGGTTTTAAGATGAGAGATGTACGTGGTAGAGAGTAGTACGAATGTGTCGGCTCGACCAGGACCACTCTCATTCACTGGAAACGAGGCATTCCATCTTAATCCTCACGGGTTTGTTACCCTGCATTTTGATTCGTAATTGAGGATAGATGTAGATGTCTATGGGTCACAGCAATCCGCTTACCATCAGGTGAACTATGTGCTCATTTGTCACTATTATCCTATAAAAAAATTAAGTTCTAACAACTTCAACACTTAAAATGTTTAATCAAAATATTTTTGACCAATTTAATAAGCACTATTGATTGAATCCATAAAATACAGTATTCAATGTTTGCGTAAATTTTCGGCAATTCTATTCTCGACTTAGAATATTCAAATTCTATTTTTCTTGAATACTTTTTTCCTTATCCTTCAAATAAAAATAATCTTTCTATTAAGCAAAATTCAATATATTTATTAATTGGGGATTATCCTATTATTTCGGGACTCGTTTGATTTCTTTTGGGTGTACCGTAACATAGACTTCTCTCAGTGTATGCTACGAAAGCAGTAAATGTGGAAATATATCGAATTCGAAATCGAAAATATTTACAGACCATACAAATAGTTGTTCCGTGCGGCCCTAGGTGCTGCACCTCAATACTAAGTCACTGCGCCATAGGGTTGTCGAACTGAACCAGGAGATATAAAGCAGCATCTTCCTGATAACGCGTGCATAAAAATTATAAACTGTATTTGCCAACCTGCTTGCCGAGTGAGGCAACAATGGCAAATATCCTTCCTATGAGGCAATCCATAGAGGAGGCCTATGTTCAGCAGTGGACTTTTGATAGGGTGTAATGATAGTCTTAATTTTATTAGCACTTCTAAAAAAAGCCTATGCCCGTCTGAGCACCGCAAAAGGTAAGTAATGTTACCGCTTGATAGTGCAGTGGCTTACTCATAAGAAGCGACTCAATGTACCACAACTTTTTCTGTCAAAAGGGCGGGCGGCGCCACTTTGGGGTGTGGTCCAATATTTGACAGATTTCATAGCATGAAAATTAATTTGTTAAGGAAATTTAAAGGTTAATGTTTCTTTCTGTCATATTTGTTATATTTTGTAGTAATTAGATTAGAAAAAAAACTACCGATGTTCATAAAAGTAGAAAAATTAAAAACATTAAAAATATTGCAAATAAAATTATATAGCGAACCAATGAGGGCTTAATTTGTGTGCACAATACTCTAGAAATTGATAAACTTTTATTTAGAGCTAACTACTCAAATGATAGCCCGCCGCCGCCCACGAACAACTGCAGCGCTAGGAGAGTTGCAGGTGCATCACCGGCCTTTTAAAAGTGTTAGGCTCTTTTCTTGAAGGTCCCTGACTAATATCGGTCTGGAAAATCGCTAGTGGTAGACGATTCCACATAGAAATGGTGCGAAGAAAAATCTCCTGGTACAAATGGAGAAAACTCCTGACCAATTATCATAGAAATGAAACCATGGCCTGAATGAGTAAAATCGTTCAGAAGATACACAATCAGTAAGAGACACCGCACACTGTATACTTTCTATCGGACGAGAGTTTAGTCGGGTTGGGCTGCTAGTGCGCACACTGGGCCAATTAAACAGTCAAGTTAGTGATAAGTGCGCACACTAGGCAAAAGTCGCCCGATCGTGTAGATGTTGTCAAAACGGAAAAATTACGACTCGAGTTAACACGAGTTGAAATTCACGCAACTCGAGTTTAAACGCGAGTGAGGCAACTCGAGTTAGGAGTACGAAACAGAGTAAATGATTTGTTACAAATAACTTTTTATAAATTTGTTTTTCTATCTAGCTTTCTTTGGTGGGTTGGGATAACTATAATTACTAAACTTATTATGTAGGATTGAAATAAAAAGGTATATTTAGTATGTATCACATACTTATGTATTTTTGGTTTAAATCTTAGTAATAGTAAGTACATGTATTTAACAACAAAACTAGCTATATAAGAGTCTTCACGATACCATATTAGTGTAGATTTGAGGTGTAGGTACATAAGTTATTAATAGTTTAATTATGACAGTCAAAATATTCTTAAATAAATTCAATTTTTTTCAAATCCAAAATACTTATTGTATGTTAAGTATTACATTTGGCGTTAATTTAAAATATGATGATGTTACAACTTAACCACCCGTTTCGGGTATTACAGTAATAGGTGAGCGAGTTACATATCTATATTGCTCACAATTAACCAAAATTATAAAAGAAATGAAATTACATAACTTAGCTATTATAAAATTCTAAATAACAAATTGTTTTGGTTGTAGTTAAATACTCGAACGAATCACGCTCTTGCTATTTTGCTGGGTCACTTGACCCATTCATGTACAGCAGTTCAAACGCTAATTAGGGACATCCAACTCGAGCTGCGCTTAACTCGAGTTGACCCATCGCTACGATCGTTTCCGAAAAAATTGTAGTTAGTAAGCAGCTCTTAAAGTGAGTAGTCGCGTAATGAAACCTAAAATATTGTCCAGAAATGTTATTATTAAGGCGCAGGTTGAGCAAAATGTCGCGCCAGTCGTTATTTGGGCGGTTTTTAGAAGCTATCTACTTTTTATTTATAAGATATATCAACAAATAAAAAATACATTATATTTCTACATAATCTTGATTCCATAAAAGCTATATCCAATTTTTTTTTAATCGAATAAATATTAATATAATCTCCTTACAACGAAACCACATAAATGTGAAATTGTTATTGATAACATGGATCTCCTCGTAAAGTAAGTATTATTTTATTTTGCGATTTACACCAATGGATAGGCAATTTATTAATAAACATTTCTATAGTAAATTTTTTTTCAAAAGACCAAAATTTGATTTTATTAAGAAATTATTTTAAAATCTGGGCATATTCACTGCTCACGGGCTTGCTTAGTCAGTGAGCCCTGAGCTCTTCGACGCGAAGCCCGTGTCGTTAGAGCGTCGACCAGCGCCGCATATACTCACGTAATATCAGTCGATAAATAATATTACTTATTAGGTTATTTATAGGTAGTATTATTTGTTTGTTTTGGGTATAATTTTTCGTATTAGTTATACATATATTTGTTGTGTTTTTTACTGCGCGATGAAGCTTTTTGCGTGTATTTTCTTTGAAGTAAATGCAAATAAAAAAATGAAGCACCATTAGCATGTAAGGTTCGAATCTATAATTAAAATTTCGACAAATATTATAATTTACACTATAAAAGGCTAATTCAATATTATCACCCAACCACAATATCTTATCAGGTATAGTACTGCCTCGTTGGTCTAGTGGTTGTAGTAGTGCGACTTCTGATCATGAGGTCCCGGGTTCGAATCCTGGGTCGGGAAAAAGGTCAGTTATGAGTTTTTCATTTTTGTTCTAAGTTATAATTAGTATTACTAAGTTATAGTTTTTTGCTAAAATATAGTATATTATTTATTGCTTGTTTTTTCTTCTTTTTCAAAAAATAATTGAGTACATAAGGTGTTCTATACTTATAATTCGGTAAAAAGTATCTAAGTAGGTACTAATATACCTACTTTTTACTACTAAAAATTTTTAAAACTAAATTTAACTAAAAAGACTAAACTGACCATTTATTTTTTAACTCAAAACAGGACATGGGTTTATTTATACTCTAAAAACTATAACTTTATACAATTAGTGTTCACTATAAAATTATATTCGGTATAGACGGTAATTATTAAATGCAACATATTTTTTTTAATTATTAATTACATTTGTCAGTGGATTAAATTTGCTTTAATAAAGTTGGTGATGATTTTAAATAAGAATAAAATTCTGCTCAAGTTTTTTATTGTTATCTTTGTTAACAACATCGCCTTTAGAACTCTGGAACCGTAAGTGTTTCTTTCAGACGTCCACAATTTATGCAAAATAAAAAAATACTCTTTCTACCGGAGCATTCGTACCAGGTAGACATAAAATATATTCGATTAAAAAAAATTATGTTGAAGATTGTTGACTTTGAATACTTCCATCCAACTAGTTACATGACAATTTTGTGTCCCGGAGCTTTGTTTGGGGACAATGGGACAGGAGACCGAGAAAAGGGACAGTCCCGTTCAAAACGGGACGTATGGTCACTTTAGCTATAACCCGGCGACCATGAAGCAAATACAAAGTTAGTCTTTGTATTAGCTTCATGGTGGCGCAGTGGCTTAGCAATCAGTTGTTGCGCTGGGGGCCGCGGGTTCGAATCCCGCATGGAACAAGTATTTGTATGGCCTACAAATAATTGTTCCGGGTCTGGATGTTTGTCTTTGTGCAATTTATGTTTGTAAACTGCCTCCACGACACAGGAGAAAATCCTAGTGTGGGGGTAACGTTTTTTTACAACTGAAATTGAAAGATTGAACCCTTATACTTCTTGTTGATTTTTGTATTACCTTTATTAAAGTTACCCTTATGTATAAATAAATATAATTACGTATGTAGAAATAAAATTGATTTTCATCCTCATCAATCATTGGGGTGAGGATAATATCTGCCAGCATAAGTTCAAAAATTAGTAGGTAACTTTTCAATACGTGACACGTAAAAATTAACAATAATCAAAAACACATATGCGAAACATCCTATTTATTTATTTATTTTTTATTGCACCAAATATTTGTACAAAAGCCGAGCTATCTATTTATTTACCTATAGTGAATAGGTATCTTTTAAACTCACAATTTTCAATGCTTCAGTTTTAATATATAATTAATTATAAAATTTCATAATTAGATAATATATGAAAATATATAATTCTAATATAATGCAACTAATATATACAGAATAAAAAAATTAAAATACATTTATCTTTGTACGCTATGTGTATTTCCATAAAATAGTTTATTGATGTTGAAAAAATAATACTACTTTCGTACAATAGGTGGCGTCTTACATATTGCTTCCGGCGAGCCGCTCGCTACAATATATTAATATTGTAGCAAGCGGTCAAATGCTCAAGGTCGTTCGCATGGAGTAGCCCCTTAATTGCTATTAGACAACGAACGAGACGGATTAAGAAGAGAAACGGAGAACACTGGGTGTATCATATATACAGTGACAGATGAATTCTACCCCCAGCTTTTTCTTTAAATTTAATAATTTTTTCTTAAATTTAATAATTATATTTCAACTTCCACTATTAACTTTAAAACAGATGGTTCGACAAGCAGCGCCATTTTGTGCCAAAATTTTGAGCGAAATGGCGTTACCGACCGAGTCGGCCGACTAAACAATCGGTGTATATGCGCGCGTCGTACTGATTTACATTTGGCCGATAGTTGACCAACAATTTAGTTTGAAGGGAATCGTGTAGCCCATCAAACTGATTTATCGACCGATAGCTAATCGTTATAATATGCGCACTTGCAAACATCTCAATACTGATTAAGAAACTGACTTTTTGACTTAACTCTCGTCCGAAGTCCATTTTAGACATAGATACGGGTAATCTGTGGTTTTAGATGTACAAATGGACTTAGTTACGCAGAAATTAATTAGTTAAACAATTCATCGATGACGACGATAGGTTTAAAAATTAATTGTATCCTGTACCCACAGGACACGATAGGCTCGTGTGGGGCATCGGATAATACATATATCAATCGTTTTTGTTAACGAGCTCTCGTAAGTATTAGGCTGTAACTTTACTATGCTTTACTATTTTTGGTAAATACATAGATGAATTTGAGTTTTTGGGTAAATTAATACAGTGGTTTTATATTAAAACTACTACAAATCGTAAATGTATATACGTTTATATAATACTTATATAGAAATGTAGTCGTAACTTGGTCTTGAATATGATTTTACTATTTACGCAAAACTGTAGTCATAATTAGTTGCAGATTACGCTCTGTTAATACTACGTACGGTAATAAATAATGATGCAGTGGTAAAATATCAAAGGGAAATTTAAAATTTCAATCTGCACAGAGTTACATCTAACATGGATGCCTCTGTCGGGCAATATTTGCTTTTAATTAAATTCCATTGCATCCGGCGCGGCGACCGGGGTGGCGCCGGGAGCGGGACTCGCGGTGAGTAATTAATAGAACTTTGTATTTAGCTAAGTAGTCACGTTCGTATTATTTATTTATTTACACTTTCATGCAAAGCAGTAGTACATAGGTAGACTGAATGCCATAGGGCATTCTCTCCCAGTCAACCATAAACAAGATAAACAGAGATAGACATATAAGTAGTAATTGGTGCTACAGTAATAAAAATATAAAGGCTTAAAAGAATTATATTTAAATATATATATATATGTATATATATATATATATATATATATATATATATCATATATAATACACGTCAGTATTTTCTACGTCAGAACAAATATGAAAACCTTTTACGTGTGACAACTATGGCAAAATTTACTAGCAGTGGACTTTTGATAAGTAAATGAAGATACTTTGTATAGATAGATCTGGAAACGTGTTTCTCTGATAATATTACCCTTCAATCAGAATTCAGCACTGTGGACAACTAAACTTTTATGTCTTTTTTTTTAATAGAATACTAGCTGGTACCCGGCGCGAAGAAGAAATAACTGTGGAAATATCGTTTTAAATTTGGAACAGTTATATTCTTTAATTAGGTATGATAATACATTTATTGAAATTGAATGATAAATAACTTCCAAATAAATTTTTCGGTACAATACGCACGCCACCTACTTTAAGTTAATTGTACTATACCTATAACCTTCGCACAAATGACATTTCGCAAAACAAACGTAAACTGGGGTGACAAACGAGTACATAATCCACTTGATTCAGACGGATGGCGGTCTTGATTATTTCAGACATCTGCCACTGTGATCCCCAACCGGGCGGGTTGGCGATCACAGTACCACAGTAGCAAGCGTGGTGATTTTGATATATCGTGCTTACTGTGTAAACTGTTACAGTGCTGAATAAGAATATAAAGAATTATTTCTAAGGTCAACTTTTAACATAAACTACCCACAAAAATTGCTATAAGCTCAGCCCTGAGCCAAATGTACTTTTTTTATCGTGGGAAATCCTCATGCATACCTCCTGGTGCGGGAGCAACAGAAAGGTTCTGCCGGACTCATACCGGCCAAAACCCCATGGCGGTCTCCATCAGTGTATATGAGGGATCCCGGGATCTCCGTTCGGAACGCAACCGGGGCCCCTCTCTCGCTTTGCTCTATTAAAGCACGTCCCTGGGGCAGTTCTTACTACGCGCAGCACCCTCGCAATACTATCACGGTGCTCGAGACCACTTTCGAGTCACCGTCCTCCTCAGGTAATACATCACCAGACGCTCCGGGCACTTGCCCCGAGCGCCCATAGCCCCCGAGGCCCCGTTTCTGGTAGGGGGACACCATCATAAAGGGGAGGGCCGTGACGATCGCCTTGGCGGCGTCGTCTCCGAGCGGGATCTGTCCTCCCCCGGCATCATTCAGCAGCCTCCTTCTGGACCATAAAGAATTCACAGAATGCGGCTACGGCCCTCCACGCAGAGTCCCTGCTCAGCATCGCCGACAGGACTGCTAAATGTAAGCCAAATGTACCTACTTTCCACATATCTAATAGGAGAACTACCCTACATTGCATAAGCCCGAAGCTACCACGTGAAAAAGTTTTCTTCATCATTTAAGAGCTATAATATATGTATTACTTAGTTTATTACTTTAAGATTGTCATTTCAGCTTACAAATTATTTCATTATTTCTTTTATTCGTTAAATACATTGAAATTATACTCTCGAGAACTTTGATGTATTGTCTCGTTACCAGGAAAAAGGGTCAACGATTTTCTTTACACACCATACCAAACACAGCAGCATTAAGCTGCTATTGCATCTTTTTTTTTTTTGGTATTCTTTGGCTCTCTGTGGCTGTGGCTAGTTCCTGTAATTCACATAAGGACTGCGTGAATTATTTATCGACTTTATTTCTTTTTTAGAGGATAAGGGTGCCAAACGAGCACACAGTCCACCTGATGGTAAGTGGTTGCTGCGGCCCATAAACATCTACATCTATCCTCTATTACAAATCAAAATGCAGATGCGTTGTCACCCGTGAGGACTAACATGGAATGCCTAATTTCCAGTAAAAGGGTCTCCGGTTATCTACACTCACCATGCGAAACACAGCAGCGTTAAGCTGCTATTTTACGCTGGTATTCTGTGAGAGAGAGTATTTTTTATATCGTCTATGTGGTCCTAATATCGAATCTTATCTAAATTAGTAGATGAAAGTCGCATATTATGTTATAGTCAAATATCCCTGACTCTTTCCTTGATCTTAATGTTATACAATTGGATATGGAAATAAAAGAACGAAAAGATTATATTTTGGAATTTAGTTTTAGCAACAATGAACAATCAACAAAATTGCTGCAGCTATATTAGTAGTATAGTTGTAGCACGAATGGATCCGCTCGACCGGGGAAGAACCACGCTCTCACAGAATACTAGCTCAAAATGGCAGCTTTATACTGCCGTGTTTCGTATGGTGAGTGTAGACAACCGAAGACCCATTTTACTGGAAAAGAGGCATTCCATCTTAGTCCTCATGGGTGACGACGCATCTGCAATTTGATTCTTTATTGAGGATAAATGTAGATGTCTATGGGTCACAGCAACCACTTACCATCAGGTGGACTGTGTACTCGTTTGTCACCCTATCATATATTAAAAAAAAACATATATTATAAATGTGAGTATTTTGGTTCATAACTATAGAATTTGTTAATAGCTTAACTACAGTGCCACATATCGGATCCAAACATAGCATCGTCTCGATGAAAGCAATTTATTGCGTAAATATGACCCGAATAAGTCAAATTGTTTAGAAGATACACAAACAGTAACAGACAACAAACGATTTTATATGTACAAATTGACTTAGTTACGCCGAAATTAATTAGATAGACAATCCATCGATGACGACTATAGATCAAACAATGTAATCTGAAAACATTCATTGTATCGGGCACCCACGGGACAGGATAGGCTCGTGATCGCATCGGATAATACATTGTCACATCAATCGTTTTTGTTAACGAGTCCTCTCAGAAATGAGGGGACGCCTGTGCACAACTGTGGGACGTATTAGGCTGTATCTTTACTTTGCTTTACTTTTTTTGGTTAATACATAATTAAATTTGAGTTTTCTACCGACTTCAAAAAGGAGGAGGTACTCAATTCGACTGTATGTTTTTTTTTATGTGTGTTACCTCATAACTTTTTTCTGGGTGAACCGATTTCAATGATTCCTTTTTTATTTGAAAGCGGGTGCTTCTCATGTTATCCCATATAAATTTTATCAAGGTCTGACCAATAGTTTTTGTGTTATTCTTAATAACTCATATTGAAGTTGGTTGTACAAAATTTTTAATTTTTAATTATTGTGCAATTAAAACTGCAGTTGTCATATTTAAAACAACTATAAATAGACAGATATGTATATTTAGCTCCAGTAGTGTTAGACGCCTATTACATATGGGATAGATACGGGTGTGCTGTACTGGTAGTTTAGTTGCATCGAAAATCCTTATTCCGACAACTCACAAAGACTCGACGGTTTAAATCACTGAATACAAATGACACTTTGTTATGTAAATTTTGCTGTATTTACATAACTTTGAATTAGTTTTTCTTTGAGCAGTTGAACTTTCATTCTGTGCTATCTGTTACAAATCATTGCTGAACATGGCCTTTAAATTATAAATTTGAAGACGTTTACCTACGCCTATTTAAATATTCAGGCTACATTCTGCCAGTATCCCTTAAACAATAAAATTAAAAAAAAAATCAAACATTGTAAATACTAGGGTGAGTCGAACTTTGATTTGCATGAAGCAATATAGATATTTTATCGTTACAATAGTACCATACAGACGAACATAACATAATAACCGGCGAAGTGCGAGATGGACTCGCGCATGAAGGGTTATACACGTTTCTAACAGGAGACTTAATTTTTATTATTTGCTGTTGTAGCGGCAACATAAATACACATTCTGTGAAAATTTCAACCGTCTACCTATTACGGATCGTGAGATAAAGGCCGTTGACAGACTTACTATCTTATATATAAGATGGTAAGGTATCCTAGATAGTAAGATATCCCGAAGCGAATTCAATTTTGGCATCATTTTAGGGTTCCGTACCCAAAGGGGATAGATACCCTTTGGGTACGGAACCCTGATTAAGGGACCCTATTACTAAGCCTCCGCTGTCCGTCCGTCCGACCGTCTGTCTGTCAATAATAATCATAATAATCAAATAATAAAATTAACACCTCTGCTAGAAACGTGTATAACTTTGGTAAGGAACCCTTCATATATATATATATATATATATATATATATATATATATATATATATATATATATATATATATATATATACATATTGTCGGCTTTTGATTATTACAATGAATACAATATTACAGCGCAGTTAATGTACTTACTAGCAAATACAAAAATGCATTCACTAATTACTTTTCTTTACTAATGTACTGCATGAACGATAATATTGAAGGATCACCATCATTTTTACAGTCGTTTACAAGTCCACTG
This sequence comes from Parnassius mnemosyne, assembly GCA_963668995.1. NCBI lineage: Eukaryota > Metazoa > Arthropoda > Insecta > Lepidoptera > Papilionidae > Parnassius > Parnassius mnemosyne. Next base: position 12,995,847 of record CAVLGL010000093.1, read on the forward strand.
CTAAAAACAGTCTCCCCTAAATGCCACCAAGCACAGTCCATTATAATAATAAACAAAAAAAGTTTTTTTTTATTTATTATTATAATGGACTCTGTCGCTGAGCGACCACATTGTCGTGTACCTACTTCATCTAATCACTACTATCGAATAACAAAACATTTTTAATTATAATTGTAACAAAAATTATGTGCAAGGAAAACGCGAGAAAGAAAGGTTCTAGAGTGGCAACCTCGTACCGGCAAATGGAATAAAAGTAAAAACCTAGTAAGTCATGCAGGAAGCCGATGGATATTGAAGGATAATTATCTAAATATAAATTGTTATCCTTAATTATAATGTTATAATAAACAAGTAATATTAATGATAAACATAATAGCATCTTCCCTTTTAACTTTTAACAGCCCACTTCTACTATGAGCGACATTCTATACTCTACACAAGAGCGACTCTTTATGAAAAAATGTACAGATACATCTTTAATATTATTTAGATTTCCGTAAAGTAACGACTATCAAATGAAAGTAAAAAAGCTGGTTTGGAAATGAACACAAAAAAAACCAAAATAATGTCCAAAAGAGATCAGATACCAAAAGCTGTTGACGGTGAAGTACTAAAATATGTAGAAGAATACACTTACTTAGGCCAAATCATATCACCGAGAGACCTAACATCCAAGGAAATAAATAAAAGAATAGCGAATGGGTGGAAAAAGTTGCTAAAAGAAATAATAAAGAGCAAAAAATTGAGAATGGCAGAAAAACGAAAAGTGAAATGTGTATTCTTCCCTGCTTAACATACGGATGCGAATCTTGGGCACTTACAGCTTCACACAGAAATAAATTGTTAACATGCCAACGAGCAATGGAGAGAAGCATGATTGGTATAAAGAAAACCGACCGGGTTAGGAAAGAAGACACTCGAAACAAAACCCAAGTATCTGATATTCTACAAAGAATAGACTTACAAAAGTGGAGATGGTCTGGACACATGCTTAGGAACCGTCAAGAAAAATGGAGCCAAATGGTCACTAATTGGTATCCAAGAGATGGCAAAAGAAGCAGGGGTGGTCAGCGTAGAAGGTGGGAAAATTACTTAAAAAATATGGCTGGACCTTATTGGCGACGATTAGCACTCGACCGGAAACAATGGCAAAGTCTGTAGGAGGCCTTTGTCAATAGACATTCCGAAATCAGGGACTTTATATCTATGCATATAATAAATCTGCGGAATGACGGATGTTTTTCAAATAAATACCATATTACCATATTTGTAAATAAAGTTAAAATATAGTTATAATCTTGGTAAAATAATTTGAAACTACACCGATTTCGTATTCAAAACAGCGCCTTCTATCATCAAATGGAAAAAGTTGTATATTTTGCCTTCAGTTACTAATAAATGAAATAATATAAATAACTTACTTTTATATGATTACAGTTATTAGATTTTTAAAATTATTAAAAAATTGTAACGTTCAGTTTTTCGGTATTTTTGTTATTTTATTTTAAAAGTGTAATAATTTCAATAGATAATAGTGACGTCTATCAAAAATATGGAAATTGATAAGGTATTTATTTCAATTACTAATATATATGTAAAGTGATAAAAACTGGTCTGTCTGCAATTGTTGCAAAATTTTTATTATCATCATAGTTTTATTAAAGAGATTTTTATGTATGTCGTGGCCATATCGTAGAATTGATCATATATCATAAAGTAGTCTATCATTTCGTGAAAACACTGAAAAAATGACTGAAATGAATGTGTATTTAACACTATTTGATGACTGTGTCATGATATAGCTTGACCAAATCAATGAATAGAAATCTTTTGAAGTTATTAGTAACTAAACACAACGTTGCTATTTCATAATATGGTCATATGACAATATCATTATCGTTTTTCACCGCTAGCGGCGCTGATAGCTTATTTTTAACAGAAACAGAACTTTTAAGAGAATTGACATCACTTTATCCCTTATTTATATAATAAATAAATGTTCGTTTCTATTGCTGATATTACTAGATGATATAGATTTGGCTTTCATTATTTCATGTAATATTAGCGCCACCTACTTACTTCTAAATAAATTAAAATGGCAAGACATTTATAAAATGAAATAATACAATGCTACTGAATATACGATGTAATTAATTGAATCATTTACATTACGTTCATCCCGCGCTGGAATCAGTGCAGCGAACTCTTTTGTGGCCAAAAACTCTACAGCATGTGCCCAGTAGTAGCATGTATGTAAGCTGCTTTTTTACTTTTCATGGGGCAATATATGCAGTTTTTATTTCATTCGTGTTTTCGGGTATGATAATTTATGTTTTCACTCTACCGTAAATATTAAGGCTTGCAAGGATGAGTAGAACTCATTATCGTCAGCCTATTAAAAGTCCACTAAAATGAACATAGGCCTCCCCCATAAATTGTCAAGTAGCTGGATATTTGCTATAGTGGCGGGTTGGCAACCGCAGCTATTATTATTTTGATCTGTTGTCAAGAAGATGATGCAGATCATCCCATCTACTATTTTTTTCCTATGTCGCCTCTTACGACGGGACGATATGATGAGTTGGATTTTCTTTCACCGCCACAAAAGTGCGAACATTTTTCTACTCCCTTTCATGAGTGTAGTGTTCCTCACGTTCACTGTGTATAAAATTTATAAGGAATAAAAGTAATTTTAAGGATTTTATCGCGTTTAATTTTAATTTTTTAAATTCCCGATGGTTTGGGCAATTTACAGCACACATGGTCACGGGAGGGGTGGGAGAACTGAGGTGTTTGACGACCTGATGTCATAGTTAAAATAGAATAGTTAAAATGCAGTAGTAGTTTGAATTTAATTTTATTAATCATGGAGTCCTTAGCAGATAGTAGCACTCGGCCATCTTCCCTATTAAAATTAGGATATTTTTAATTTCAATAGCCTCGCGAATCATCATTGGTAGGATTCGGTGTTCTATTGTAAGGATTTGTTGTATTTAATGGTTGGGACGATACTAAACATGTTTACATACTTTAGACTTCCCGGAGCTTCGGTGCTTTCATTCGGTGAGGAGTCAAGATGCGTAAAAAACCCGTAACATTAGTTTTAATCCATCTGTGGTATTACATTTTTATGTTTTATGTTATACATTTTAATCATTCATTATTATAGAACTGTATTTATGAAATTTTCAAGTCTACTCGAAGTAAATAAAAATATCTATATATTTTTATGGTGCCAATCAATATTAAATAGGACCAATGATATAAATAAAATGTCTCAAATAAATATTATATTACTTTGTTAAAACTAAATTTACTTTAACTATGAATATATATTTGTAAAGAGTAAAATGTAAATAATAATAATACATTTTGATTTCAAGACTATTTACCTTTCTTATGGATACATCGGAATCGGAAGACACGCCATATATAAAAAATAGTAGGAGTTTCTAGATATATTATAAGTATATTCACGTGTTTCTGTAGCATGTCACCAATCATCTACGTCTAATAGTATTTTAGAATGAAAAAAAAAATCTCTGACAGACATAGTGACGTAGACACTAAGGTGACTCTAAAAGTGATCGAATATTTCTAAATTTGACACGTAACAGCATTTAATGATGTCCCTAAATTCAAGCGCACGCGAGCGAAGCCGCGGGTAAAAAGCTAGTACTAAATATATTGTTATGCTAATAGTCTTGTTATGCTAAGTCTTGTTTTAATTAATTTAAATATTTAATAATAATAAACTAAATAAATGTAATTGTACTGATTAATTTATATAAGATGTAACATCAAAGACTTATTCATTAATTAGTTAATTTTTAAAAGTCATAATGTATTATATTAAAATATTTTAATAATGTTCATAATTAATAATGATATTAATGGTAGTACTAATTGAATAAGGTCAATTTATGCTGAAAACGCATCTGCATTTTGGTTCGCAACCGAGGATAGATGAAAATGTCTATGGGCCACAGCATCCACTTACCATCAGGCGGACTGTGTGTTCATTTGTCACCCTTATCTTATATAAAAAATCAGTCGTTACTTTAAAATATAAAATAAAATAGCCTTTTATTTCCAAAATCATAAAAATTCAATTAATTTATATATATATGCTGTAAGAACAGACACAAGCTAGTAGTACCTACCAGTTACTCGACTCCATCGAGTCAGTAATTCATTCTTGGGGCGATGTATACACTTTTACAACAAAATTCCAGAAAATATACAAAATTTGACGTGCTCAAAGTTCACAAACTTTATTAAACTAAGTTTGTATAAAAAGGGTTATTATAATATTAAAGAATTTATGGATGATAATAACCCTTGGAAATGAGGTGATCGCTAACAAGCTATTTCTAATTTGTTGTGTTGTTAATTTGTGTAACATACATGATTGTAAGCTGTTATTTTTTTTTAAAAGTTCCGCTGGGTTTCTTGCTGGTTCTTCCCAGGACAGAGGCTTTTTCGTACCAGTGGTAATTAAACAAAATTGTGACTTTCAATAAGTATTATTTATAATCTATATTGAATAAAAAAGTTTCTGTTTCTGTTTCCGTTTAACCTTTTTTACATCCATTTAAAGGATAGGAAGCCATGAGGTATTTTGGCCTCTTACATAGCCGCCACTTACCATGACACGAAATAAGGTGGTGGATTCTACTTCGGTGCCACCACAAAAAATAAAGTTTTCAAAATAATTATGACCATGTCATGAGATACGACATGGTACCAATCCTATTCGTACCTCAATGACAAACCACATAAATAGCCTCTGGAAAAATCTACACAATGAACACATTAACATGTTTATACATTATACGTGGTAGAGCTCCGCTCTAGCAAGAATAGGTCGTCTCGATCCAGTAAGGACCACGCTCTCACAGAATACCAGCGTTAAATAGCAATTTTAGTTTAATAGTTAATTCCTATTGTGTTTCGAATGATGAGCTTAAAGAACTGAAAACCCTTTCACTGAAACAAGGCATTCGACCTTATTCTTCAGGGGTGATAACGCATCTACATTTTGATTCCTAATCAAAGACAGATGTAGATGCCTATGGGCTACAGCATCCACTTACCGTCAGGTGGACTGTGTGCTCCTTTGTCACCCTTATTCTATTAAAAAAAAATATACATATTTTTGATGGTAATAATATAGTATGATAATCGTGTAGATGCGATGTAAGAATATCTTATAACCCACATCGACCGACACACTGGTGGATTGAAACCCACTGGTGGTATGAAACCCACTGGTTTCATACGAGACGACAGAGGAAAACAAATCACGAGATAGGCAGCAGCTAATAACAATTGAAAAAAAAATCTTCGGTTGCAAACCCGCCTGCATAGGTTGGACAACTATGACAAATATATTCCCTATGATCTATGGGTAAGGCCTATGTTCAGCAATGGACTTTTGCTAGGATGTAGCGGTAAACAGTAATACGGTAATGGGTTTAAGTTCCCGCCCACACGCTCGTTATTCGCTCGCAGAAACCAAGAAATTCTACAACAAAAAATCTCATGGCTATTGCACACCTTACCTGATAAGCGGTAAAATCTATTATAGATAGCAAATCGTTTTAGTGTTAGTACCTGAAACAAAACAAATAATATTGTTTTTAATTTGTTGAACAGCAATCGTAACCTATCAATGTAGCTACAGTGGAAACAAGATAACATTTTTCAGGTAACAATCGTAAAATGTAACTTGGATAAAAAAAATAAAAAAATAAACCTTTATTATTTTCTCCCACAAATTGTACATTCCATATTTTATTTTTTAAAAACATATATATTTTTTTATAAACAAAATTAAGAGTGCATAAATTTGTGGGAGACGGGAGTCCAAACTAGGATACCCTGTGCTATGGATCTCCCGGCTCCCCATTTAGGATGATGAACTAGATTTTTTTCTTTCTATTATATATAGCAGAGATATTTTTTTCCCTTTGCGAGAGAGCATTGGTTTAATCTTATTGTGTGCGTGCGTGCGCGTGCGTGCGCGTGCGTGTGCGTGCGTGTGCGTGCGTGTGCGTGCGCGTGTGTGTGTGTGTGTGTGTGTGTGTGTGCGTGTGCGTGCGTGTGCGTGCGTGTGCGTGCGTGTGCGTGTGCGTGTGTATGCGCGTGTGTGTGTGTGCGCGTGTGCGCGTGTGCGTGTGTGCGTGTGTGCGTGTGTGCGTGTGTGCGTGTGTGCGTGTGCGTGTGCGTGTGCGCGCGCGCGTGTGTGTGTGTGTGTGTGTGTGTGTGTGTGTGTGTGCGTGCGTGTGTGCGTGTGTGTGTTAACTCGTACGTGGTATGCTAAGATGCGATTTGCAGTAATTGTTCTGTTTTTTCATAATCAAGTTTAAGCAACCAATCTGAAATTTTCTTTTTACATTCAAATTTTGTTAGGTTAATGATACGGTGTAATTTGTTTGCTTTGCTTTTTTAACTTATATTGAAGTCGGCTGTACAAAATTTTTAATTTTAAATTATGACTATTACAGGATTTATAGTGGTAGGAAGAGGCGAAGATCTGTTTTAAGTTTATTTGAAAACTCAGAGCCTATATTTGCAAAAAAAGTGTTTATAAAGTTGGATACATAAGATATATTATTTATTTATTTATTCATCCATTCATTCAATAAAGTTACAGCTTATACACGTCCCACTGCTGGGCACACGGATCCTCTCATTTTTGAGAGGGTTTTAGGGCGAGGAAATGACCGCCGCGCTTCCTTATGCGTGTTGGCGAACTTCAATGTCTTCGAAATATATTTTTGTTCTTATTTCTCAGGCAAGCAGATTTCCTCACGATGTTTTCTTTCACCGCCGAGTGGTAAACCAGCACTTAAAATTGTAATTAACAACTTCATTGGTGCCGGCGTGGATCAAACCCGGGTTGCTCGCGTATTGTGAAATCTACAGCGAGCGCCCAGCCCCTGAGCTATCACGGCTCTTGTTTCGTTACACCTCATTAAAAGTCCACTGTTGAACATAGACCTCCCCATAGATTGCCGCAAATTTGCCATAGGTGTCACACTCGGCAGGCCTGTTGGCAACAGCAGTTTTTATTATTAATAATGAGTTGTTTTTAGAAAGACAGTGCTACTCATCTCCTGGTGTGGTCATCATCCCATGGATGCTGTAAGAGGCGATAGAAGGAAACTGAAACAGGAGATGAACAGTAGCATCTTCCTAATTATAACTTAATAATAAAAAATATGCAGTTCCCAACCTTCCTGCCTAGCGTGACAATAATAGCAAATATTACTCTGTGAAAGGCACGAAGATTTGTGACAATCTATGGGCAGATTTATGCTTCGCAGTGGACTTATGATACGCTGTAATCATGTAATCATGATGCTGCCGCAAATCATGATAATGATAAAAATATATATGCAACTAGCCATCCACCCCGGCTTCGCCCGGGTGATTTCTGGATCTCGACAACAGCGACTATACAAAATATCTACCGGATCAAATAACAATCAAAATCGTTAGAATAATTTTCGAGTTTTAGCGAGACTATCGGACAGCAACTGATTTTTATATACAGGGTTATTTTGCAATAACCGGTCAAATTTGCAGAGAAGATTCAGAATAAGTAATATTAGCAAATAGTGAAGAAAAATAAAATTTCTGTCCTTTTCATCTTTTATGCCTTCTCTACACTACTCGCGAAGTAGATCGAAAATGGACGAGGCGAATAGTATAGAGAGGTACTTCGATTCACTTCGTGCAACCTCGCTTCGCCTCGGTCGACTTCCGATCGCTGTCGGCTATTTGCGCCAGAGTCAAAGGACTTCGCGAAGTACCCCGAAGTTAAACGAAGCGTCTCACTACACTACTCGGCTTACGCCAGTTATGAACATTTTTTATATATATATATATATATATATATATATATATATATATATATATATATATATATATATATAAATATTAAATATCTGGCTTTCTACATAATTATTTATTTAGTTAACGTATTGACGTCGTACTGTTCACACAATTAGGTATCTATAGCAGCTGCCTCTTGAAGGTCATTCAAGTTAAGGGTGCTGGAGACAAGACGACTGAGCTCTTCGCAAAGTAGCACGAGTGTGTGGTCACGTTCTTCGGACTGCGATCGACTTCGACGAGCACTTCGTCAAAGTTATTTCGCGAGTAGTGTAAAGGAGGCAATAAATTGAAAATGCGTGGTAATGCATTCTTTTAACTGACTTTACTGTGCACGTACATACATTCGTAAGGGTCGATCAGTAGGCAGAAACGTTGTTGCCCATAGGTCGCAGAATACGGCTTACGGCGATTACACAGTTCGCTTTTGCCTTTCATTTATTTCTTTTATATATATATAAAACTGTAAAAGTTATTCTTTCATCGTTCATCAGCCTCTCTGATGAAAGTGGTAACTTACATTCGATATGGAACAAAATTAAAGAATAACACAGAAATGAACAATGTACGCATCCAAATTGATTTTCTTTTACAACTTAATTCTCATAAGCTTGTAACTCTCATAATACAAAGTAGGGTATATAACCTATTTCGTATTGTTGCAAGGTTTTTGTATATTTTTGAGAATTTTCTTCCCAGTAGTCTCACTAGTAGGATAGGCCCAATAGACTTATTAATAAGATCTTTGACGTGATATAATGGTTGTACCGAATGGGAATAGAGTGCCATACGAAACACAGCAGAGTTAGGCTACTCATTTACGCCGGTATTCTGTCATCTGTCACCATGGTCCTTCCCCGGTCGAGCAGATCCATTCCAGACTGTAGAGAACTGGGGGCCCTTTTTAGGGTTCCGTACCTAAAGGGTAACCAACGGGACCCTATTACTAAGGCTCCGCTGGCCGTCCGTCTGTGTGTGAGCAGGCTGTATCACATGATTGAAAAATTAAAGTAAATTAAAAGGAACTCCCCTACTAGAAAAGTGTATTACGATGGTGCGGAACCCTTCATGCGCGAGTCCAACTCGCACTTGGCCGGTTTTATTTACTTGAAACGAGGCATTCCTCAGGAGTGACAACTACTGCATTTTGATTCTTAATAGAGGATAGATCACAGCCACAGCGTCCACTTACCATCGGGTGATGCGTTGTCTGTTGCTTTTTTGTTGTCTTTTTTAAATATATACTAGTAATGCTATTAAACATTACTAATATTCCCTTAAACCCCTTCTGCGAAGCTTAAATGCTTGTGTTAGAAGTGGTTCACGACAGTAGTTGAATGACGGATTCGAACCCATGACCTTTCGAGTTCGCGGTCCGCGCCCTGTCATTAGGTTACTACCGCATCAATGTTACCCGTATTGTATAAAAAAATTGGACAGTAATTTTTGTAGCTTTAGAAAATATAACACAAATTCAACTATAGTTTCGCAGTTTTAAATCTAACTTTGGCGTTTATTATCTTGTACCGGTGTTGGAAGCTGGCACTGTGTCAACTGACACGGGAACAATCTTAATTAAGCTGCCTTTGTGTCACACTGAACTTCACGCCTCGTGTATTTTGAATGTACATAATATGAAACATTTGCATAACAGTGAATCACTTTACGAGTCGTTTCGTACCGTTTTATAGTCATAGTTTTTAAGTTTTGTTGATTTTGACGAGTATGAACATAATGGATATCATTTTTAGGTAATATCGGTGATAAATGATCACCAGATTCACTTGATACTAAATAAGGCTATTTTATTTTAAAACTGAGTAAAGTCTATACTTAGTTTTGCAGGAGAGCGACGAAACATTCGAGAAAGTGTTTGAAAAGTATTAACGATTCATAGAGGTATTAAAACATTCTGGCTTTGAGAATTAATATGTAAGATTTTAGATTAAAACATTTTTTGTTACGTTTTTTTACACTTTATTGTTTCCACTTAAACAAAAATATTACAAAGGGCCTAATTAATGCTTTCAGACAACATCGTTTTACAGTGGTAGAGCCACGCGGCAGCTTTTGCTGTCGCACGGATGGGCAGGCTCGAACCGGGGTGGTACCACGACCTCACAGAAAACCAGCGTGAAGTAGAGGTTTACCTCTGCGTTTCGCTTGGTGAGTGCAGGTGGCCGGAGGCCCTTTTTACTGGAAATGAGGCATTCCATCTTAGTCCTCACGGGTGTCAACGCATCTACATTTTGATTTGTAACAGAGGATAGATGTAGATGTCTATGGGCCGCAGCAACCACTTACCATCAGGTGGACTGTGTGCTCGTCTGTCACCCTTATCCTATAAAAAAAAATCTCCCGGTCAACCCTGAACTTAGTGTGATAATTTTATAGGTTATAAAAAAGGAAAAATATATTATATAGCCCGTACTTGCCTAAAATCCCCCCTGATGGTGAGTGTTGACGAAATGATCTTCATGAAGATCATTTCATCACCTCTCACTACCCACTACCCACTGGTATCTATGGGAATAATGTAGTATCTAATGGAAGAATAACCTTCGTCCCTCATCCCACTGGATAAAGGTCGAAGGTCATTTGTGGCGATGAATATCCACCAAGTTGGGTTATTTTATACAAAAATATTAACAAACAAAATCAACAATAATTATGATGAAAACACTCAGAACGCGTCGTAGCTCACAAATTAGCAAAACGGGACTGACGTTTTTTTTGTAGTTCGTATGGCATTTCGTTATCATTGATTCCAATGACAAGTTGGACTGAATTTATAGAACGTACCTACGGAAAACGCATATTGCAAGGTATTTTTTTGTAGTCTTTACCGGCGGATGTGGGTATAGATAGCGACAATGTGCAAGCGAAAGGTGAATAGAGGCGACGTCATTTTCAATCCCATTCCCAAATTAAAAAAGTGCCTGCATATCAACGATTAGATACATTTGATCTCTCGATATTTTTCTAACACTAGCGAAATTAAGAAGGGAATGCAATGTAAACACGATAATACTTAAATCGCACAAAGTGTACTTTATATTGGAATCGATTTTTTAGATCAATCTAGAATGAATCGATCCAAGGACCTGTCTAATCAGACTGATTCTCATAAACCCACTCAGGTTGGGTTTATCCTAGATGATTAATCGCTTACAACGTAATTAAAGCATATTTAAATGTGATAATACACTTGACGAAAGTAGTCACTAGATTGACGGACGTGATCCTAAAATATTTTTATTTAAATCGACAAACATGCAGATTTCCTCATGTTTTCCTTTATCGCAGAGCGCGTGGTAAATTAGCACTTAATATTCTTATTACACAACACAACAGCTTGCTTATTGCTGACAGAGATTTGTTAGAATTTTAAAAGCCAGTGCTTTTCCCTTGAGCTAATATTATATGTAACTATAATATTTAAATTTATTACGATTGGATTTTATGGGTTTTATTTTTTTGTGCGGTACCCTAATTCCTTTTCTAAAATAAAAGTAGCCTAGGTTACTCCTTTTAACATTAGCTATCTGCCAGTGAAAATCCAGTCAAAATCGGGCCAGCTGTTTCGGAGATTAGCCGGAACAAACAGACCGACAGACAGACCGACAATTTCTTTAATAGTGTTTAAAATAAATTTGTCGGTCTATTTGTTTTGTTATAATTACCATATATACTTTCATATGCATTTAGGTAAAAGCTGTTATTTTGACATTTTAAACAGACACTTCAATTTTATTTGTATTTTATTTATTTGTATAGATATATGTATTTATATATGTATTTTAACGATAGTAAAGAAACTAATTATGCCTTACTTGGTCTGCCATTTAGCGAGAATTGCTCATAAAATAGCATCACTGGGTAGTGACATAAAATAAGTAAATGTTTAAAGCGGACTTTTAATATAAGATTAAATTTAAGGAAGATTAAATAAAATAAAATGAATAAATAACATTTTATTTCAGACTAGCTATTCTCCGTGACTTCGCCCGCGTGTTATTTGGGATTTTGATTTTTTGTGCGGAACCCTAATTCTTTATCTAAAATAAGAGTAGCCTAAGTTACTCCTTGTGACATCAGCTATCTGCCAGTGAAAATCCCATCAAAATCGGTCCAGCCGTTACGGGGATTAACCGGAACAAACAGACAGACAGACGGACAGACAGACAGACAGACAAAAACTTTAAAAATTGTATTTTTGTTATAAGTACCGCATATACCTACTTTCATATGCATTTAGTAAAAAGCTGTAATTTTGACATTTCAAACAGGCACTTCAATTTCATTTATTTGTATAGAGATATATGTATGTATTTTAACGATAGTAAAAAAACTAATTATGCCTTACATTTAGCGAGAACTGCTCATAAATTAGCATGATTGGGTAGTAACATAAAAATAAGTAAATGTTTAAACCGGACTTTTAATATAAGATTAAATTCAAGAAAGATTAAATAACATAAAATAAAATGAATAATTAACATTTTATTTCAGATTTAACATCCATAAATGTTAATTAAAATAAGATTGAAATTATTACTTTTGATATATGATATTCGGGAGCAAGCTGATTCCAATCTCCGGCCGCATAACTCCCATTGTTGTTTTGCAATTTTAAGGGATGATTTAGTGTAAAAGTTTGTACAATGTCGCGACACCCAGTTGCATATTTTTCAACCTTCAGTGCTGCCAGCATCACTATTGATTGTGACCCAGGAGCAAAGACTGTGACACTAAGCGTCTTTTCTGTTTATTGCTACTCGAAAGTGAAACAGTCATCGTGTATCTTTACCATCATTGAACGGCTACGAACCTTTTTCCAGCACAGCCTTGATGGTGAACAAATTTTCCTAACTTAGACTATCTTAAAAGTCCTAAAAGCTAGCGAATCTTTGCTTTTATAGATTACATTAATTTGTTACCAACAATATAAATAGAACATTTTTTATTTGTAAATTCTAATGGTCTCCGAGCCCGACATATAAACGACACATAAACGTTATGTAAATTTAAATGTTTTCGCTTCCCAAACGGAAATTGGAAAACTAATTTGTACTGTCGAGGACATCATAGCAATAAATATTATTTAAAATATATTTTGTGCTTGTTTTGTGTGATTATGAGTGTGTATGTGTTGTGTTAGAGCCGTGGTAGCTCAAGGGCTAAGCGCTCGCTATAAATTTCACAGTATGCGAGCAACCCGGGTTCGATCCCCGCCGGCACCAATGAAATTGTTAATTGTCGTCCTAACCCCCGCATTCGACTTTCAGCATCTCTTACCATTCTTCTCGTTTTTACGTGGTAGAGCCATACTGCAACTATATTATGGTTGTAGCACGAATGTGACGACCAAACTCTCACAGTATGCTGAGTGTAGAGAACCGGAGACACTTTTTACTGCAAACGAGGCATTTCATCTCAGTCCTCAGGGGTGACTACGCAACTGCATTTTGATTCTTAATTGAAGATAAATGTAGATATCTATGGGTCAGAGCAAACACTTACCACCAGGTGGACTGTGTGCTCATTTATAACTCATTTTCTAAAAAAAAAAAACTCCATCTGGTGGGGGCTGACCTACACTTTGTTTACCGGTATGGGGTTGTTACTCGAGAACCTTTCTTCTAGGAGCAACTGATCAAAATAAACTTATAATATCACGTGGTCATTTTGCGTGCTGCATAATACGTTTCAATTCCATTATATCGTATAACGTGAAACAGCAATAACATATACGGCGATGTTAACTATTGTTGAATGAAATTCAATTACCCCGCATTCTTTAGTTGCATTGTGAATAATTGAATAGGTTTTTTCTTTATAAATCAGTTTCGATTTGCACGCGTAGCCGCACAATGTATGTACAACCCTGAGCACATTTTCGTGTAAGATTTGTACATTAAGTTTAAGGGGGAAAGGAAATTACAAACCTCATGTTGTGAACGTGATGGACCCAGTTATCACCCTGGCGACTACAAAATGAAACTAAAAGAAATAAATGTTGTTATGTAAATGATGGGCTTCCTGAAAAAAAAAACGTAAAAACCTCGGCATTTCTAAAAAACTCAAAACCCGGTTGACAACCCGCTCGCGAAGACAATTGTCAACTATGGCAAAATTCCCCCTACGAGGTAATCTACGAGGGAGGCCTATGTTCAGCAGTGAAATTTTATAAGCTGTAATGGATGGATGGTTAATTGATTATCCCATATTGCTCTTTGGAGGTCGTAAGAGGATATTTTTTTATAGGATAAGGTGACAAACTAGCACACAGCCCATGATGGTAAGTGGTTGCTGTGGCCCATAGATATCTACATCTATCTTCGTTTGCGAATAAAATGCAGATGCGTTGTGTCAGCCGTGAGGACTAAGATGGAATACTTCTTTTGCAGTAAAAAGGGTAGCCGGTTCTCTACACTCACCAAACGAATCACAGAAGTGTAAATCTACTATTTCACGCCGGTATTCTACAAGAGCGTAATCCTATCCCGGTCGAGCCGACCCATTCGTGCTACAACTATACTACTAATATAGCAGCAGCATGGCTCTACCACGTAAACAAAGATTGAATAGAAAGAGAAATATTACAGCTTACAGTAGATGGTGGTATAAAATCCCATTTATCTCTGACGTAAAAAGTACAGACCGGTGACCGGGGAATAGTGCCAAAGGTTATGCGGGTCTCTGGTACTGCGTTCGCATGTTAACCCGCCTGTCGACCGTTTCAATTATGACAAATCAAAAAAAGGAAATGGACAGTAGACTTTAACGGACTGAAGGAAAATTATCCATTCGAGGATATATACGACGTTACACAATCGAAAGCAATGAGGGCTAATAATTTTCTGCTCACCAGATGTCAATAGTTGACATTGAGGTAAAGTTTTTTTTTTTGTTACACAATGTAATTTAATTGAGAAGTCAGTTTTAAATAAAAGTTTATCAGTTTCTAGAATATACATTAATACACAAAACAATGCGTCAGTAGTTTGCTCTGTAATTTTTTTGCACATTTTTAATTTTTTTTTAATTTTATACTTTTATTAATATCTGTTGTTTGGTTTATTTATTTTTAATATTATTAGTATAAAATATAGCTAATAGTACAGAAAGAAACAATAAACTTTATTTTTTCCGAACAAATTAACTATGCTATGAAATCTGTCAAATATTATACCTCACTTTCTAGTGGCGCCGCCCTGGTGGCATAAAAAGTCGTGGATACCCGTGAAGTCATTACTTGCGGAGGATTTTAAAATGCAATATCCGATAAACATGCTTTTATAAGGTCAAAGGACCTTGTTATTATTTAAAGGAGGATTCAGAAAGTTCTGAATTTAAATCCTCCTGCCCACCTAGCATGGGCGGGGGACAAAAACTTTATCCCCCGTTTATATCCACTGACAAGAGATAAAATTATCTTGTTATGTCATACGGGGAGAAGTATATCCCCGTTTGACATAACGAGTAGACATATATTCCGCATCCGTAGCATGGAGCCAAATGAAAGATAACAAATTATGCTTTCTTGACATTTGAAAGGGACAATTTTATCCTAGTTCATTGAACGTGGTTTGAAGTTTATATTAATACAAAAAAATATAACTAACTCTAAGCCTATCTCCCAATTTATCTACTGTGGATATTATATCGCGGTGTGCCCATGATCTAAGGGTGGATAAAACTAAGTGAGGGGATAAACATTTTCTCCTTTCCCCGGGGATAAAATTGTCTCCTGCCAATGCTAGCAAAAATATATATTAGCGTATACTTGTTAACTCAATATCAATATCCGCAATTTTGAAGTTTAGCAAATATTCAATATTTATTCAATTTTAAAATATAAGTAAGCTTATATTTCAAACATCCTACAACAATGAACGTGCACTTAATTCGTAGACGCAATCGCAAACCACTTATCTGCTCAGCCTCGGTATTTCTTTTGAATAGTAAGTCCTTTGTTTCGCCAACACTGCATCGGAGCAAAATCGAGTACCATCCAGCCCACCCCGGTTTAATATTAGGTTTTATGCACCTAAGAGGGTTCTCAGTTTTTATAGACGATATTTCTTTAAGCCCACATTCAGAATTTAATATTGATGGAGTTATTTCAAAAGTCTAGGAGCGAAGCAGTTTTATTGAGTTTCATTTATCGCAAGGTTTATGCAGATATTGAATTTCGTCCTTATTCAGCGTTATTTGCATGTTTGTGGTTATTTTATTTTAATCTTTTGCATGATGAATATTGAATATTCGTGCATTTGAATCTGAGGTTATTTGCCTGATACTTAATGCTTTTGGAATTCGATTTTTGAATTATTTGCACGAACACAAGCATAATACCTATAAAAACGTGGTAAATCATCACCTGGGCCCTCGCCTGAAATCCGAAAGTGAGCGAGTAACTTGAGTTTGAACTCGGCTAGCGCTACCGAAATGGTTAGATTTTTATGTGGTAGAGCCACGCTGCTGCTAATCGTATGCTGGCTGCAGCACGAATGGCCGACCCATTGGTTTTAGTGAGACCACGAGCTTACAGAACACTAGCGTGAAACAGCAGAATAATGCGGCTGTGTTTCGTATAGTGGGGCTAATGAACCGGAGTGTGAGTTGCGTTAAATGATACAGATGAAACATTCGTATACTAAGAAAACCACAGATAATACGACACGTTTTACGCTTCTACGCATCTGTATGTCTTTATTAGTATAGTGGTGTTGAGGGTAGTGGTATTGGGATTATTTTTGACGGGTTTAGTGGTGACGGGGATAGTGTACGTAATTGAGATAGGGCGGGAGGTACTCTTCGAACTAGGTAAGACACATCATTTTGATTTTGTTACACGGGACTGATCTAATTAATTTTTAACATCTTTAACATTAGGTGGACTACAAGTTACTACTTTATTTTTTTAGAAATTCAATGTTTTAACGTGTTTTAACCTCAAGGGGGATCAATTTATCGATACCAAAAACACATAAGTTTATTTTTTTATATCAGTCAATGAATTACGGTTATACAATTCATTAACTGATATCTTATGATGATGATAGAAAAACGCTTACAACACTCATGGGATGAAATGGGGTAATAGATAATCCTTACGTCACTACACGGAATAACAAAGCTGCTTCTTTGAAATGTACAGTAGAAATTTTATTATCTTCCCCCGTGCGTTATAAAAAAAAGCCTTATTAATATTATCATCAGAGGTTTTATCGTTTTAATTAGCTTTTATAGCCCCGAATCGCGGGAGTAATCACAAGCACAAAAACAAAAGAAATCTAAATCCATATTTAGCAGATTTTTAATTAGATATATAAGCACATATAACTAATTTATTCATAAAGAAAATTTGTCAATGATTTTTTATATTTACGTGAACACTACACATTAAATACAACTACTTTTACGGATTTTATCGCGTTTAATTGTACTTTTTTTTTTAATTTTCGCCGTTTCGGGCGCCTTCCAGCACGGTCACGGGGGACTAAGGCAATTGACGTCCCGATATCATAGTTAACCCAGAGTACCTTCAGCTTTTACTTTTGGTTCGATCTACACAGAATTAACTTACTGTGTTTTGAAGTCTTGCAATGGTTTGCTTATGTTTAGTTTTAATTTTATTAATTACAGGGTACCAAGTCACCCAGCCTCGTTCTCTATTGAAATTAGGATGTTTTTTTTTAAATTTATAATAGCCTCACGTATCATCCTTGGCAATAATTGATGTTTTTTTGCGAGGATTTGGGGGCTATCAAACCTGATATAATGGCGGGGGACGTCTAGGATATGATCACAAACTGTAGATTTCACGGGGCATTGGTCTTTCACGTCAGCTATGTATATGTTCCAGGAGTGTGACCATGAGTGCTGAAAAGCGCTCAAAACGTTGGGAATTAAAAATAGGTACAATTACACGCGATAAAATCCGTAAAATTAGTTTTATTTAAAATTTGGCAAATTTATAAATTTACATGTATGTTTGTGTGCGTGTGTGTGTACGTGTCCGTGTGCGTGTGCTTGTCTTAATTTTTTGTGTGTTCCTTTATCCTAATTTTTAAGATGGTGATCAAGAACCAACAAGGACGCATTAAATTAAACAGACAAGTAAAAACATATACAAAAATAACTCAAAAATTAATTGTAAAAAACATTTTAAAACAAACTTTTACTGAAATACTCTAAAAAGAAGAAAATGAACCTTTAACTACATCGAACCCATCAATTTATTACATTACACAATTTATGTGATATAAAAGCTTGTTGCGATATTCACCTGTGTACATAAACAAGAATATATAACTAGATATTGACATAAGTAGGTAATTAAGTAAAACTAAGAAAAAATATTGCTTGTATAAAAAAAAAGAAAAATCTCGTTATAACTCTTTAAAATTGGTATGGCGGCCATTTTATTTTCCGCCATTTTGTGGTTTTTTTTTCACCACCTGTTGTCCAGGGTGTAAAACGCGACTCCGCTGAGTCTTCCCGTTTTGTCAGGTAGTACACCATCTCCTCGAAGAGCTAAACGCGGACATCATTTTATTCGTATTGTTTTCACCAAACCCTTTCATTTGTTATCCATATCATGGGGGTGAATAAAGAAACAATGTCCGCCATCTTTGGGAGTCCATCATATTGGATTTAGAGTGACGTCATTTTATTTTTGTATTATTCTCATCAAATCCTTTCATTTGACATCCATATCATGGAGCTGCAAAAAATATATAGTTCGCTGTCTTTGGGTGTCCAACATATTGGATTTAGAGTGACGTCATTTTATTTTTTTATTTTATCTTAGCAAACCCTGTCACTTGATACCATATCATGGAAGTTCATATAAAACAACTAGACCGTCATCTTGACCCGTCCGCCATACTGGATTTAGTATGACGTCACTTATCTCACCATGCATTGTCATCCAAACTAAACATGTATGCAAAATTTCAACTGCTTCAAAATACTGTTGCAAGATCTGACGCTAACAAAAATAATATACATTGCAAGTTAAATAAAAGCTTTTAATAAATAAGCTCCTACAGACCAGTGCAGTAAATAACCTACACTAAGAATGTTTTACGAGTATCAGCTTCTATTTAGTGCTACTATTGGCTATTTTTGTATTTTGTCATGCGCGGAGGGTCGTAAAAACACTTGAACCGTGGTCAGCGCGAAAGCCCTCACCCGTTACTGATGTCCTCTCCCAACCCGTGCAATATACGATAGGTATGCTACCTAGTTTACAGCTCAATATAAAACTATATATTTGAAATACTTTGAATGCAAATATGCTATTTATTATTGTGAATAGAAAAAGATTGTAAAAGCAAGTAGTAAAATTAGAAATTTTGTACAACCGACTTCAATATAAATAAAATGAGAATATCATCAATATAATCGAAGTCAATTAAATACGCATTATTAAGGATAACTCAAAAAACTACTGATCAGATTTTGATTAAATTTATATGGGATCACATGAAAGGCACTAGTTTTCAAATTAAAAAAAGAATCATCAAAATCGGTTAAATTAGAAAAAGAACTGAAGTAACACACGTAAATAAACACAGTTGAATTGAGAACCTCCTCCTTTCTTTGAAGTCAGTTGAATAAAATAAAAAACATGCATTTAGCAGTCACAACTAATTTTTAAATTTACTAATTGTTTTTAAAATTCTAACATTAATTAAGAAGTTTCTTAAGGTACATAGTTTTTTTTTTATTTAAGAGAAATGTTCGAGAATACAGTACACATGATGGCAACAGGATGCTGTCACCCGTAGGTGTCTCTACGTGATAGAAACGCTGCAGTTGTATTTTGACTGTAGCACGTATGGATCGGATCGACCGGAAAAGGACCACGCTCCTTCAGAATACCAGCATAAAACAGCTGCATGCAGCTGCTGTTTCGTATAGTTAATGTAGAAAACCGGAAACTCAATTTACTCGTAACGAGGCATTCCAACTTAGCCTTTAGTCATGACTACGCTATTGCATTATGAGAATAGTAGATGTAGGAGTGTATTGTTTTTGTACAGGTACTTAGCTAGTGTCGAGTGGGTTGATAATATTTACAATAATTTAAAATTTAAAATTTTGTACAACCGACTTCAATATAAATTATTAAGAATAACTCAAAAACTATTGGTCAGACCTTGATCAATTTTATAAAGGACATCGGTTCACCCAGTAAAAAGTTATGAGGTAACATATATAAAACACATAAGCACACACAGCACATAACACAGCACATAAGTGACGTCACGACGCTATCTAATATGGCAGACATCGTTTTGCAGATTTGAGGCACAGGTAAAAAAAATTATTCTTTAAATTGAAATAAAAATTTATAATGCATTTTTATAAATAGAAATCAATATTTCTCCTTTACTTTTTACAAAATCTATCATAAATATATATTCTTTGATTTTTTGTACATGGTGTAAAATACCTTATTCACCTCTATGGTCTAAGTTAAAAAAAAAAACAAATAGTACGGGGAGCGTGTATCCATCCTATTCTAAGTCTGTGGTCTATCCCCTTATCATGCGGATCTCCTTATATACAACATATATTTACTACATATTATCAAATAATAATAATTGCATTTAAAATTCGAGATACCATCCATACCATCTGGATGATTGGCGGTCCACCACTGTGCGATTTGAAGAAGTTTTCTTCCTCGCACAACTTCCTTGTGGAATCGACTACCACACCAGTGATTTTTTTAGGCCGATACGACTTAGGGACCTTAAAGAAAAGAGCCTACTCTTTTTTAAAGACTGGCAACACATCTGCAACTCCCCTGATGTTGCAATTGTTCATGGGCGGTGGTAGTCACCATCATGTGAGCCGCACGCTCTTTGCCACCTCTTACATAAAAAATTGAGTAAAAGTACATTAAATTAGAAAAGGTATTTCAAAATGGAATATCTTATTGACAGACATTAATTATCAGTACGACTGAGTCTGAAATCTTATTGCAAGACGTTCTTCAGAGAAACAGGAAAATAAAAATCAACTGGGGAGGTTGAATGGCACTCGATCCCTCCTCCGTGCAGTACTGACAAAACAAAAACACCCTTACTCGAAATACTCGGCGCAACAAGATGGAGGTATTAAAAATGTCCGAAGTAAATTCCAATTTTCGTTTATAAAGGTTTTCCTTTAATCCAAAAATGTGATGATTTCTTGTATTTCCGTGAATACTTTACATTAAATAAAACCAACTTTTTCGGATTTATTGCGTATTGATATTATGCGGGAACTGAGCTGTAAAAATAGCCGTGGGCTATTAATGCCATATGGTAGCGGCATAGGAATACAATGGAATTTTATTCAATATAGATTACAATATAGATTATTACATAATACTTATTGAAAGTATTTTTTTTTTCAGTTACTACTGGCCCGAAAATGCCTCTGTCCAGAGCAGAAACCCAGCAAGAAATCCAGCGGGATTAGTTTTTTAGTTTTCAGAAATATATATATATATATATTTTTATATTTTTGTACTATTATTTATATGAATTACAATAGAACCAACATGGTAGCGAATAGCGATCACCTCATTCCTAGGGAATATTTTCATTATTTAATGTATTCCTTCATAATAAAATTACCCTTTTCGTACAGTTAATAAAAGAGAATTAATCAACCAGTTTTGTCCCATAAGTACGTGGTAGAACCATCCTACATCTATATTAATTGTATAATTGTAGCACGAATGGGTCGACTCGACTGGGAAAGGACCACGCTATCACATAATACCAGCGTAAAATAGCAGCTAGCTGGCAGCTGTATCGTATGGTGAGTGTAGAGAATTGGAGATCCTTTTTACTGGAAAAGAAGCATTCCATCTTAGCTCTCACGGGTGATAACGCATTTTCATTTTGATTCTTTATTGCGGATAGATGTAGATGTCTTTGGGTCATAGCCACCACTTTCCATCAGGTGGGCTGTGTGCTCGTTTGTCGTTCTATCCTATAAAAAAAAAACTAGTGAAGGTGTATCTGATGCCCTTATTGGTTGCAATAGTCCATGAGCTACCGTAGCCATTAATCATCTGCCGGACTATAAATTTGTTTGTCACTTGATTTTTATAAGAAAAGTCAGATGTAAAATATATATACATGGAAATGGGAGCAGGGTCAACGGTTCAAGATATTTGGTACTGCAATCTGAATGCCTAACAAGGCAATGCACAGTAGCAAAACGAATACAAACACGACCAGCCGTGGGCCGATAAAATTGACAGTTAACTTTTCAAAATAAAATTATTATCTGCAATAGGCCCATTTCTATTGATTAATATAATTAAAAGATACTAAGAAAGTTTTGCGATTGCTACTACACTGAATGATGAATATTTTTTTTTATATAAATTAACCAGATATAAAACCATTATTTATATTTCAAATAATGCGGTATTTCGCATAACAAGCGTACTAAGAACCCTATCATATAAAATATTACGAACGAAGATCCACTGAGAGATAATTGCAAATGGGAATTATGATAAGCTTAATGCATTATATACACAATCGTTAAATCTATTAAACTGTTCGATTTACTAGTGTTCTTTATCGGGCGATCGTTTTGGCGCACTCAATTATGTATTTATACATGTATTAATATGCGAAAAGAAATATGGAAAGCTAATATTTGTACATAATACTAGCGATCCGCCTCGGCTTCGCATGTGTCATTTCTGTATCTCGACAGCGCCACCTACTGTATATATATATATATATATATATATATATATATATATATATATATATATATATATATATATATATATATATATATATCTATATACAAAATGATGAATGAAGATAAAAATACTTCTTTAGCGTAACAAAACAAAAAGCTTGAGAGGCAATTACCCACTGAAGTTGTCGCTTTTAGATGTTAGTGCGCGCGCTCATCGCAATAACTTCATGGTGTCGTTTTTAGGTGTCACTGTGCGCGCGCATCGTAAAAATTCACTCTCATCTTTTTTCCCAAACACCACAAAAGAAGTATAATTTAAAAACTTTACTTTTTTTACTTTACTAACATATTCTACAAAAAAAAAGATACTAAAATTGACATGACATTGTGGCAACGTCTACAGAAATTCAATCAAGTAGGCAGCTCACGGCTCTATCGCAAATCGTTCGTTGTGAATTCTTTTAAACGGGTCAAGGATGACAGCTAAGAGTTCGAGATGTTTCTACAAATTGGTTCAAGTTATTCGCATTTTAAATAAAATATTGATATAAAGAATAAAGGTTGTAAATATAAAATTTACGGAATTTTCTTAAGTAGAGTCATTACGCCAACACGCCAACGTTTATACAGAAACATTTTGGGATCTAATGTTTTTAGCTGAGTTCGAAATAAGGATGATTATTGATATATTTCTCAATTCGAATGAATGCTTTTTTTAATTTGTATGTATTTTATGCGATAATTTAATTTGTGAATCGATTTCAATAATTCTTTTTTACTAAACAGATTGTACTACAATATTTTTATTCGTTATAATTAGATAGACTAGTGGTCGCCTAGTGGTTGGAATCTACCCTTAATTCATTAAATTTTTAGATCTAAAAGATAACTTAATGATTAACTATCACATTAGGACTTCAGTCAACTTAATACCCCCATCTCTGTGACCATGAGTGTTGTAAAGCTCCCGAATCGTCGCAACAAAATCGGTAAAATTATTTTTATTCAAAAAAAGTATATTCGTTTTTTGCCAAAACAAAGAAAGTTTCAGCAGAATACAATATACGGCACGTACTCATATACACGAAGCTAATTGATGGTTTAAATAAGATATAGGTACAAAAGCCATGACCTAGATATAATTTAATTACCTGTCGACCCAATACATGATCTTTATAGCAGTAAGGGTTTTTACAGTAGGGACAATGATAATAACAACTGAGCCAGTGAGCTTATAGTAAGTAAAAAAATAATCTGCAGAACCAGACCAATCCGGTTCGGAAAAATCGTTGGTAATAGCTACAGAGTAGTCATGCGAAATTAAAACTCTGGAAAATCGTACAGCGGTGTAAGAGGTACCAACAAGCAAACAGACCACTTGATATTAATTGATTGCTACAGTCCATAGACACCTACCTACATGTACCCTCGATAAAGAATTAAAATGCATATTTGATGTCAGAGCATCTGATGGCTAAATAGAACGCTTCGTTGCCGGTAAAAAGAGACCCGGTTCTTATCCCTCACTTTACGAAACAACGGCTGCATTATGCATCTATTTTACACAAATATTTTGTGAGAACGTTGGCCTTCCCCGTTCAAACCGACTCATTCGTACCACAGTCATAATACTCTCCACCGTGTAGTCTGTTGTGTAAATGCTTGAATATAAGTTTTAATGCATTTCTGCGTTAATCAAAAATTTGTAGTTTACTAAATTTTAAAATTTAGAACATAATTAAACTTTTAATAAAAGTAAAACTGACTTCGAAAACAAAGAAAATCCACAGAATAGCTTCTTTCAAAGCCCCGCTTTTAAAAACTATCATGATAGAATCAAAATAGATAGGATGTAGAAGTAACCGTGTGTTTTAGGTTTATAAACTCGGTTTAATTTTTTTACTAAAATCTTAATTATTTTACCCTTTCCAGTGGTCTACAGAATATCACAAGTTCAAGGTAACGAACAACTAGAACTAACTTTTTTATAGTATAGGGTGACAAGCAAGCACACATTCCCCCTGATGGTAAGTGGTTGCTGTGTCCCATAGATATCTACATCTATTCTCGTTTGCGAATCAAAATACAGATGCGTTGTCACCCGTGAGGACTAAGATGGAATCTTTTCCAGTAAAAAGGGTCCCCGGTTCTCTACACTCACCATACGAAACACAGCAGTGTTAAGCTGCTATTTGACGCTGGTATTCTGTGAGAGCGTGGTCCGTACCCGGTCGAGCCGATCCATTCGTGCTACAACTATACTACTAATATAGCTACAGCATGGCTCTACCACGTATATTTTAGGTACATAACAATCTTCATCCCCTATTTTTTCAGAAGTAGTGATAGATTTTTCAAAATATATATGTGGCCATACCTGAAGTATGAACTATTTAATAATAAAAAGAGTCATCTAAATGGGTTGAGCCGTTTCTGAGAAATCGGTCAACATACATACAAAATATGGAACCATTGCGTTTTTTTTTTAACTTAGTAAAAAACGCATATTTGTTTGTTGTATTTATAAACATATGGTACAGTCCTATATTATATTTTTCAATAACATCAACGGCTATATCAAACAATAATAAACAAAATAATCCTTTAAACAAATTTTTATAACGCGCAGCCATATTGTCGTGCGCCGAAAAATTCCCGATTAACCCTCGGTGCTTTGATGTACAAAATTATACATCAAAATTAAATTTTCATCGAGCTTAAACAAGGGTGACTCAACCTTTCCGAAACTCATCTCGACGTTAATCCAATCAAAAAGAAAAATATCTTATCTTATTTTAGATTACAGTGAATAATAGACAAAGGAAGACAAAGATGAAGAATATAGATTAATCGTTAACAAAAAACAACCCGTGATTTTCCCGCACTGTGATTTAAAAGAAAGAGGCTTTTTCACGAAACACTTAGATATGGAGTTTATTCTTAACATTGTTGGTGCGACAGGAACATCCAATATCTTAGCGACACGCTGTAGGCAGCAAGATGAATGTATCGACCGGGGAAGGACCACACACCAGCGTAAAATAGCAACATAATACTGTTATGTTTCGTATGGTAAGTCACGGGAACCTGGGACTGTTTTTAATGGCAACGAGGTGTTTCATCTTAGAATTAATAACGCATTTATATTTTGATTCTTAATCTATTAAGGATTTAAGTGTTTATAGACCACAGCATCAATTTACCACAGGTGGATTGATTACTTGTCTGACGGTTTTCGATCCTAACTTATTTATCAAAACAAGTTGACTATCCTTGGTATGACTGCGTCATAATATGGTGATGGCTCGGTGAATCATCCAAAGTTCAAAGCGATCGATCGAGAATTTCCACAAAACAATTTGAAACAGTAATATCATGAAATAATTTCAATTCATGACTTGTCGCGTCATTCTAGTCGGGTGATGTATAAATTTCTAAGGAATTGTATGTAATAGTTTCCAATAATTTTATTTTACATTTTTACAAGCTTGGTATTAGAAATTCGCAGGAATTATGTATTTCTGAAAACATTAATATAAAATTGCACAATATTTGTCGTCAGTGTTATTTTTTTTATTTATTTATTTCTTTCATAAACAGTAGGAAGTATAACAATTCATAAGGTGTAAATATAAACTCTTTTGAGTTTTACCGTACACCCCACGCCGTCGATATACAATAATAAAGATTAATACTATTTATAACAATATTTGCTACACACTACAACATACATATTTAAGAAACAATCATAAGACAGCTACACATTTTATAAACACCATGCGGGTATATCACAAAATAAAGTTATGTAAAAACCTTTTGTGGACGTTCCTATGCAGTACTGTCTTCATTTTTGCTACTTTTTTATTCTACAGGATGTTTTTTAGCATTACGATTTTGACAGGTATGGTATAAAGTGTGGTTTGTGATTATTATTATATAGTGTTGTTAGTCTATATTTATTATGTATATGTATTTTAAATTGAATACATATCCATAATAAAATACATTATCGAAAACTATTACAATTTTAGTTTATTTTCAACAGGTTTTTGTTTTACATAAATTATTTTTAAAGTATGCAAATTACTTCGATCTTCTACTAATATAAAACAGAACAATAATATACCATGTAAGCATGTTAAAATCGAAAAACGACTTAATAACACCGGATGAAAACTATTTTCGTAAACAAAAATGTATTTAATTTTATATAATTTTTATACATACAAATAAAATTAAAGTGTCTGTCTAACCTGAGGAGTTTTTTTGCACTCCATTAAAACTTGAAAAAACATGCGTGAGTGTCGTGGAACACTCGCTTGGAACGAAGTTAACAATATACATAAAAAATACAAATAAATGAATTACTAGCGTCTATTAAAATGAAGCGTCATTTAAAATAAAATATTTCTTTCATGGAAAAAGTGCGAGGGCGATCGATATTATTCCATCTCGATTCCTTATAGCCACCAAGGCCGTCTATACTACGTCAGAAGGGGTCGTGACGACAAAATCTTACACTTTTTGTCGCCTAGCCCCCATCCGCCAAATCCGTACCGTCCGATAAAGAAATTCATTTCAATAACCATTTTTTTTTAATTTAATCGGTTCAGCCATCCCGGCTAATCTTTAGGATGGCCGAACCGATTGTAATGAAACTTAGCAATCCGAGATCAATACCAGGAGTAATCTAGATTTTATCCAAGAAACTTGGTTTTTTTTTTGAGAAATTAAATCATTGTCAAAGAAAATTTTCTTTGATGATATGAGGATATTAAATCTAAACGCCACGTTAACAGATCCTACCCAGGCGAAGTCAGGGCGGGTAGCTAGTAATAAAAAAATCAATAGGTAAATCATATCGAGCGAATTAGGCCAGCTTAATGCACGACTAAACCACTTACATACCTACTCAATTCAATTGTCAACTGCATTAGGCTGTGTCAATATGCAGCATTGTCGAAGAGCTCTTAGCGTGGGAACGTTGACCACTTGCTTGTCAGTTTGTATGGACCTTGTGTAGTCGTGAATTACTTGTACAGTTATTCATTACAACCTATCTAAAGTCCCTTGCTGAACATAAACCTCCCCTGTTTACATTTGGTATAGATAAGATGTATACCGCTATCTATAAAAGACCTTGAGGTGTATCTAGCCTTTCTTATTATCGCCTTTTACAACACCATCGATATGATTTGGCAATCAGTACTAGTTATCTTCTACCTTTGACCCTTTTTTTACTTATTATAAGCCAATGCTTGATCACCTAGTGGTAAATGGTGATGCAGCCTTAGATGGTAAATCGGACTGTCTTAGCGTAACAAAAGCCTATTCACTCTTGCCTTGAAGACACCCATATTGTATTCGGGCAGAAAGATAGACGCCGGCAAATTACTCCACTCCCTTGCTGTACGCATCACAAAAAACGAAGCAAACCGTTTGGTTCTAATGCGTGGAATATCGATAACAAAGGCGTGAAGACCCGCCGACCGTCTGGTTGTCCGATGGTAGAAAGGAGAGGGAGGAATTAAAGTGTGTAAGTTCCTGTTCTCTATCTCC
Organism: Parnassius mnemosyne; assembly: GCA_963668995.1. NCBI lineage: Eukaryota > Metazoa > Arthropoda > Insecta > Lepidoptera > Papilionidae > Parnassius > Parnassius mnemosyne. The sequence goes on from CAVLGL010000093.1 coordinate 13,024,047, forward strand.
AACTTTGATATTTTACATCTGATATAGATGAGTGTACCATCTCGTATCGAAGACTCTGACGTGCATCTAGCCTTTCCTATAACCACCTCTTACAATACCCACGAAAAAAACATGGGTAGATAAATTATTCTATTATAGCTGATATATTAAAAGAATTTATAAAGATAGAGCAGTACGCACATTTTACGTGTTAGAGTCATGCTGCGGCTATATTATGATTGTAGTATGAATGGCTCGGCTAGACTGCGGAAAGACCACGCACCTACAGAATACCAACGTAAAATGACATGCTTCTTTTTTTGTTTTTCGTATAGTGAATTTAGAGAACCAGATACCCTTTTTACTGGATACGAGGCATTCCATCTTAGTCTTCAAGGATGGCAACACATCTGCTTTTTGATTCTTAATCGAGGATAGATGTAGATATCTATGGGTCACAGCATGCATTTACTATCAGATGGACTGTGTGCTCATTTGTCACTCTTATTCTATGAAAAGGAAAAAAAAACACACGCCATAGACGTTGGAAAAAACAAAAACATCATTCAATATTTTAATGTAATAAATAATTTACAAAATAGCATTTTAATAATATTAAAATTAAATGAATGTAAAAATTTAATTTAATTATATTACACATCTAATATATAAAAATTAATTTTTGTTTGTTCGTATTTTATGCGCTGCCATACTGTTCATTAGATTGCGGTAATACTTTGTCAACCATATTGCTTGCACTTCCGCGAAGGTTATAGGCATAGTACAATTAACTTACAATAGGTGGCGCGCGCACAAAGTTATATATTATCATTCGATTTCAATGTATTATCATTCCTATTTAAACAATATCTGGTATTAACGTTGATACTGTAACAAAACAAACAAAAAAAATATTAAACCAGTACTAAAAGTTTTTTTTTTTGGAATAAGACCATATTATTTCTCCTGTGGCAACAAGGCGCGGGGTATACCGGCTAATATTTAATAATATATAATATTTTTAAAAATTTAAACATTTATTAATTTAATATTTGGCATACACAAAGAAAAATATTACATAAGTAATTACTTAAAACATAAAATTTGTGTCATCATCATCAATATCATTGCAGCCTATCAAAGTTCACTGCTGAATATAGGCTTCCCTATAAACTGCCTCATAATATAATGGATATTTACCTAAGTTAAAACGCATGGCAGGCGAGCTGGCAACCGCAGATTTTTATTATGTTGTCTTGTTATTAGAAAGATTTCCTCTGCCGCTTCTTATGATAAAATACCCGTGCGGAATTCATTAAAATTTTACGTGGTAGAGTCATGCTGCAGCTATATTAATAGTATAGTTGTAGCACGAATAGGTCGGCTCGACCGGGGAAGGACCACGCTCTCACAGAATACCAGCGTAAAATAGCAGCTTAATGCTGCTGTGTTTCGTATGGTGAGTGTAGAGAACCGGAGACTGTTTACTGGAAAAGAGGCATTCTATCTTAGTCCTCACGGATGGCAATGCATCTAAATTTTAATTCGCAAACGAAGATAGATGTAGATGTCTATGGACCACAGCAACCACTTACCATCAGGTGAACTGTGTGCTCGTTTGTTACCCTAATTCTATTAAAAATATATATGTGTAATTCATGAAAACATAAATTGGGTACAAATTCAAAGGAACTGCCTTTTTTGCACTTGTTTTGTATTTCAAATTGAAATTTCAAAATACGAGAGTAAATCTTACTTATTCTATACCAGACGCATCCACTGATATTGTTAATTACAATTTTAAGTACCTACTGTTATTTATCACATGCCCAGCGAGTGAAAATAAACATCAAGCAACCGACTTGACTTAGAAGTTAAGGATTTTATTAAGATATTTTTCCCGTTACCTACCGCCACCCACACTTCTCCTAATAATATTCCGGTTGGCTGAAAATAAATATTAAATTGTGAACAAAATACTTTTTTGTTTAAATAGAACAATGTTTCACGTGAGAAGCGTACCTAACACAGCAATTCCAGTCCAGGGAATTAGTCCAGGCAATTGACCTACATTCTAGGTCATTACTCCGCTACACGGGGATCTACAATGAAAGAAATTGGAATGTACAGAGGAGCCTGCCTAAGGAATAATTAACGCCTACGTCTTGGGCGAAGTTTAATACGCCTGCTCTAGTTTTTAATACTCTTGGAATAGGTACCTAAACTTTAACTTTTTATATATTTTTAAACTTTTTAATTAACTAATGCTTTCATCATTAGTTGGAGTGACAACTTGATGAAATACGCAGGCAGGATTTTTTTAATGGGATAAGGGTGACAAACGAGCACACAGTCCATCTGATGGAAAGTGGTTGCTATGGCCCGTGATTGCTGTGGCCCATAGACATTTACATCTATCCTCGACTTTGAATCAAAATGCTTTTCAAAATGTTGTCACCCGTGAGGACTAAAATGAAATGCCTCGTTTTCCAGCAAAAAGTTCTCTACACCCACCATACGAAACAACAGTGTCAAGTGTTATCTTTACTGTTAATTTTACGCTGGTATTCTGTGAGAGCGTGGTCCTTCCCCAGTCAAGCCGACTCATTCGTGTTACAACCGTAATATAGCTACAGCGTGACTCTACCACGTATAAATGGTGAGGAATTGTCTAACGGTTAGTCGTGTACTATAAAAAATCAAAAGGAAGCGCGCTGCCCCTGGTTAACTATAGTAGGTAGTTCTTTGTTATTGAATATGTTTAGATTTTCATTTCTATTTAGGTATAAAGAAATTTTCAGTACAAAGAACTAAACGTAATCGTACCACGTATGTTAATTTAATTATAACATAAACCGTTCGATCGACTACACTCGAATATTCAGCGTAACAAAATTGCAAGATTAACGCTTATGAGAGATTGTTTATAAACTTGTTATCCAATTCTGTTATGAAACAATAATTTTTCTTTTCTTTCATTATTCTTTTGTTTGTGTACATGTATTGAATGTATCTGTATAGTCGAGCCGACCTATTCATGCTACAACTATACTACTAATATAGCTGCAGCAAGGATCCATCACGTATAATGGAAGGATGCAGGTGGCTCATGACCTTACTTTGTGACAATCTGTGGGACTATGATGGGCTGTAGTAGTAGTAGCTTTCCCCATTATCATCATCATACCAGCCCCTCACTTCACTCCACTGCCGAACATAAGCCGCCCAAGGAACACCATAAAACACGGTTCTAAACCACCTGCCTGTTACCTACGGGATAAGATGACATTCTACGATTGATAAACCTATAGAAACTACGGTTGTAATAAGATATATGGATAAGGCTTCGCCTGGGTTGGATCTATTAATATAGCTTTATTTCGATTTAAGATAATCATTAAAGTATATTTATTTTATATATTTTTCGAATTTTTAATAAGTTCTCCACGTTTTTTGGATAAGATATTTTCTAGATCCCTACTGATATTGCTCTCTATATTTCCGTGAAGTTTCATTACAGTCGGTTCAGCCATTCTAAAGGTTAACTGATTTGAAACGAAAATTTTAAAAATGATCATTCATGTCTTATTCGAATGCAAAGAACTACCTCAGCTCAATAAAAGGCAGTTATTTTGATATTACAGACATACAATTCTATTTTATTTATATATTTAAATAGAATAATATCTCAGAAAGGGCTCATAACGATTGGGATGAAATCTTACATTTGGACAATGTTTTACTTTCGAAGTTTATCTAGACAGATGTCATATCTGAGATAATTATAAATTATAATATAATTTTAACGCCTAGAAATTCTCGGTCGCCCACGTACCTAACCTACTCAACGGTTAAAACAAATATTCTTCACCAAAACATTAAACAATTACAGTATTTTCTTTATTTCTGTATGTAGACTTTTAGTTTATCTGTAAGTAATATGTACCCTTTTTACTGGAAACGAGGCATTCCATCTTAGTCCTCAAGGGTGACAACGTATCTGCATTTTGATTCGCAGTCGAGGATAAATGTAGATGTCTATGGGCCACAGCAACCACTTACCATCATGTGGACTTTGTGCTCGTTTGTCACCCTAATTCTATTAAAAAAATATCTGTGTAATTCATGAAAACATAAATTGCGTACAAGTTCAAAGGAACTGCCTTTTTTGCACTTGTTTTGTATTTCAAATTGAAATTTCAAAATACGAGAGTAAATCTTACCTATTCTATACCAGACGCGACCACTGATATTGTTAATTACAATTTTAAGTACCTACTGTGATTTATCCCATGCCCAGCGGTTGAAAATAAACATTACGAAACCGACTTCACTTAGAAGTTAAGGATTTTATTAAGATATTTTCCCCGTTACCTACCGCCGCCCACACTTCTAATAATATTTCGGTTGGCTGGTAGAAAATACCGTGATGGCATTCAGTCCTCCACACTAATTTTATAATAAAAATTTCATAAAACAACACACTAATTTTATAATAAAAATTGTATAAAATAACACACTAATTTTAGAATAAATATACGAAAACAAATATTAAATTGTGAACAAAATACTTTTTTGTTTAAATAGAACAATGTTTCACGTGAGAAGAGTACCTAAAACAGCAATTCCAGTCCTGGGAATTATTCCAGGCAATCGACCTACATTCTAGGTCATTACTCCCCTACACGGGGGTCTACAATGAAAGAAATTGGAATGTACAGAGGAGCCTGCCTTAGGAATAATTAACGCCTACGTCTTGGGCGAAGTTTAATACGCCTGCTCTAGTTTTTAATACTCTTCGAATAGGTACCTAAACTTTAATTTTTTATATATTTTTAAACTTTTTAATTAACTAATGCTTTCATCACTAGTTGGAGTGACAACTTGATGAAATACGCAGGCAGGATTTTTTAATAGGATAAGGGTGACAAACGAGCACACAGTCCATCTGATGGTAAGTGGTTGCTATGGCCCGTGGTTGCTGTGGCCCATAGACATCTATATCTATCCTCGACTTTGAATCAAAATGCTTTTCAAAATGTTGTCACCCGTGAGGACTAAAATGAAATGCCTCGTTTTCCAGCAAAAAGTTCTCTACACCTACCCACCATACGAAACAACAATGTCAAGTGTTAACGTTAACGTTACTGTTAATTTTACGCTGGTATTCTGTGAGAGCGTGGTCCTTCCCCGGTCAAGCCGACTCATTTGTGTTACAACCGTAATATAGCTACAGCGTGGCTCTACCACGTGTAAATTTTTGAATTGTCTAACGGTTAGTCGTGTACTCTAAAAAATCAAAAGGAAGCGCGCTGCCCCTGGTTAACTATAGTAGGTAGTTCTTTGTAATTGTATATGTTTAGATTTTCATTTCTATTTAGGTATAAAGAAATTTTCAGTACAAAGAACTAAACGTAATCGTACCACGTATGTTAATTTAATTATAACATAAACCGTTCGATCGACTACACTCGAATATTCAGCGTAACAAAATTGCAAGATTAACGCTTATGAGAGATTGTTTATAAACTTGTTATCCAATTCTGTTATGAAACAATACTTTTTCTTTTCTTTCATTATTCTTTTGTACATGTATTGAATGTATCTGTATAGTCGAGCCGACCTATTCATGCTACAACTATACTACTAATATAGCTCCAGCAGGGCTCTACCACGTATAATGGAAGGATGCAGGTGGCTCATGACTTTACTTTGTGACAATCTGTGGGACTATGATGGGCTGTAGTAGTAGTAGCTTTCATCATTATCATCATCATACCAGCCCCTCACTTCAGTCCACTGCCGAACATAAGCCGCCCAAGGAACACCATAAAACACGGTTCTAAACCACCTGCCTGTTACCTACGGGATAAGATGACATTCTACGATTGATAAACCTATAGAAACTATGATTATAATAAGATATATAGATAAGGCTTCGCCTGGGTTGGATCTATTAATATAGCTTTATTTCGATTTAAGATAATCATTAAAGTATATTTATTTTATATATTTTTCGAATTTTTAATAAGTTCTCCACGTTTTTTGGATAAGATATTTTCTAGATCCCTACTGATATTGCTCTCTATATTTCCGTGAAGTTTCATTACAGTCGGTTCAGCCATTCTAAAGGTTAACTGATTTGAAACTAAAATTTTAAAAATGATCATTCATGTCTTATTCGAATGCAAAGAACTACCTCAGATCAATAAAAGGCAGTTATTTTGATATTACAGACATACAATTCTCTTTTATTTATATATTTAAATAGAATAATATCTCAGAAACGGCTCATAACGATTGGGATGAAATCTTACATTTGGACAATGTTTTACTTTCGAAGTTTATCTAGACAGATGTCATATCTGAGATAATTATAAATTATAATATATTTTTAACGCCTAGAAATTCTCGGTGGCCCACGTACCTAACCTACTTAACGGTTAAAACAAATATTCGTTATCAAAACATTAAACAATTACAGTATTTTCTTTATTTCTGTCGGTAGACTTTTAGTTTATCAGTAAGTAATATGTACCCTTTTTACTGGAAACGAGGCATTCCATCTTAGTCCTAACGGTTGACAACGCATCTGCATTTTGATTCGCAGTCGAGGATAAATATAGATGTCTATGGGCCACAGCAACCACTTACCATCAGGTGGACTATGTGCTCGTTTGTCACCCTAATTCTATTAAAAACAATATCTGTGTAATTCAAGAAAACATAAATTTCGTACAAATTCAAAGGAACTGCCTTTTTTGCACTTATTTTGTATTTCAAATTGAAATTTGAAAATACGAGAGTAAATCTTACTAATTCTATACCTGACGCGACCACTGATATTGTTAATTACAATTTTAAGTACCTACTGTGATTTATACCATGCCCGGCGGTTGAAAATAAACATCACGAAACCGACTTCACTTAGAAGTTAAGGATTTTATTAAGATATTTTCCCCGTTACCTACCGCCGCCCACACTTCTCCTATAATAATATTTCGGTTGGCTGGTAGAAACTACCGTGATGGCATTAAGTAATCCACACTAATTTTATAATAAAAATTGTATAAAACAACACACTAATTTTAGAATAAATATACGAAAACAAATATTAAATTGTGAACAAAATCCTTTTTCATTTAAATAGAACAATGTTTCACGTGAGAAGCGTACCTAACACAGCAATTCCAGTCCTGCGAATTAGTCCAGGCAATTGACCTACATTCTAGGTCATTACTCCGCTACACGGGGATCTACAATGAAAGAAATTGGAATGTACAGAGGAGCCTGCCTAAGGAATAATTAACGCCTACGTCTTGGGCGAAGTTTAATACGCCTGCTCTAGTTTTTAATACTCTTGGAATAGGTACCTAAACTTTAACTTTTTATATATTTTTAAACTTTTTAATTAACTAATGCTTTCATCATTAGTTGGAGTGACAACTTGATGAAATACGCAGGCAGGATTTTTTAATAGGATAAGGGTGACAAACGAGCACAGAGTCCGCCTGATGGTAAGTGGTTGCTATGGCCCATAGATATCTACGTCAATCCTCAACTTCGAATCAAAATGCAGATGCGTTGTCACCCGTGAGGACTAGAATAAAATGCCTCGTTTTCCAGTAAAAGGGGTCTCCGGTTTTCTACCCTCATCATACGAAACACAATAGTGTTAAGGTTTAACGTTAACGTTACTGTTAATTTTACGCTGGTATTCTGTGAGAGCGTGGTCCTTCCCCGGTCAAGCCGACTCATTCGTGCTACAACCGTAATATAGCTACGGCGTGACTCTACCATGTATAAAGGGTGAGGAATTGTCTAACGGTTAGTCGTGTACTATAAAATCAAAAGGAAGTTCGCTGCCCCTGGTTAACTATAGTAGGTAGTTCTTTGTAATTGTATATGTTTAGATTTTCATTTCTATTTAGGTATAAATAAATTTTCAGTACAAAGAACTAAACATACTCGTAGCACGTATGTTAATTTAATTATAACATAAACCGTTCGATCGACTACACTCGAATATTCAGCGTAACAAAATTGCAAGATTAACGCTTATGAGAGATTGTTTATAAACTTGTTATCCAATTCTGTTATGAAACAATACTTTTTCTTTTCTTTCATTATTCTTTTGTACATGTATTGAATGTATCTGTATAGTCGAGCCGACCTATTCATGCTACAACTATACTACTAATATAGCTGCAGCAGGGCACTACCACGTATAATGGAAGGATGCAGGTGGCTCATGACTTTACTTTGTGACAATCTGTGGGACTATGATGGGCTGTAGTAGTAGTAGCTTTCATCATTATCATCATCATACCAGCCCCTCACTTCACTCCACTGCCGAACATAAGCCGCCCAAGGAACACCATAAAACACGGTTCTAAACCACCTGCCTGTTACCTACGGGATAAGATGACATTCTACGACTGATAAAGCTATAGAAACTACGGTTATAATAAGATATATAGATAAGGCTTCGCCTGGGTTGCATCTATTAATATAGCTTTATTTCGATTTAAGATAATCATTAAAGTATATTTATTTTATACATTTTTCGAATTTTTAATAAAATCTCCACATTTTTTGGATAAAATATTTTCTAGACCCCTACTGATATTGCTCTCTATATTTCCGTGAAGTTTCATTACAGTCGGTTCAGCCATTCTAAAGGTTAACTGATTTGAAACGAAAATTTTAAAAATGATCATTCATGTCTTATTCGAATGCAAAGAACTACCTCAGCTCAATAAAAGGCAGTTATTTTGATATAACAGACATACAATTCTATTTTATTTATATATTTAAATAGAATAATATCTCAGAAACGGCTCATAACGATTGGGATGAAATCTTATATTTGGACAATGTTTTACTTTCGAAGTTTATCTAGACAGATAAACTTCGATCGATCTGAGATAATTATAAATTATAATATATTTTTAACGCCTAGAAATTCTCGGCCGCCCACATACCTAACTTAGTCAACGGTTAAAACAAATATTCGTTACCAAAACATTAAACAATTACAGTATTTTCTTTATTTCTGTCGGTAGACATTTAGTTTATCTGTAAGTAATACGTACCCTTTTTACTGGAAACGAGGCATTCCATCTTAGTCCTCACGGGTGACAACGCATCTGCATTTTGATTCGCAGTCGAGGATAAATGTAGATGTCTATGGGCCACAGCAACCACTTACCATCAGGTGGACTGTGTGCTCGTTTGTAACCCTTATTCTATTAAAAAAATATCTATGTAATTCATGAAAACATAAATTGCGTACAAATTCAAAGAAACTGCCTTTTTTGCACTTGTTTTGCATTTCAAATTGATATTTCAAAATACGAGAGTAAATCTTACTTATTCTATACCCGACGCGACCACTGATATTGTTAATTACAATTTTAAGTACCTACTGTGATTTATCCCATGCCCGGCGGTTGAAAATAAACATCAAGCAACCGACTTAACTTAGAAGTTAAGGATTTTATTAAGATATTTTCCACGTTACCTACCGCCGCCCACACTTCTAATAATATTTCGATTGGCTGATAGAAAATACCGTGATGGCATTAAGTCCTGCACACTAATTTTATAATAAAAATTTTATAAAATAACATACTAATTTTAGAATAAATATACGAAAACAAATATTAATTTTTTTTTTATAGGAGAGGGGGCAAACGAGCATGCGGCTCACCTGATGGTAAGTGACTACCGCCGCCCATGAACAACCGCAACACCAGGGGAATTGCAGATGCGTTGCCGGCCTTTTAAAAAGGAGTAGGCTCTTTTCTTGAAGGTTAAATTGTGAACAAAATCCTTTTTTATTTAAATAGAACAATGTTTCACGAGAGAAGCGTACCTAACACAGCAATTCCAGTCCAGGGAATTAGTCCAGGCAATCGACCTACATTCTAGGTCATTACTCCGCTACACGGGGATCTACAATGAAAGAAATTGGAATGTACAGAGGAGCCTGCCTTAGGAATAATTAACGCCTACGTCTTGGGCGAAGCTTAATACGCTTGCTCTAGTTTTTAATGCTCTTCGAATAGGTACCTAAACTTTAACTTTTTATATATTTTTAACTTTTTTAATTAACTACTGCTTTCATCACTAGACGGAGTGACAACTTGATGAAACACGCAGGCAGGGGCAGGATTTTTTAATAGGACAAACGAGCACAGAGTCCGCCTGATGGTAAGTGGTTGCTATGGCCCATAGATATCTACATCTATCCTCAACTTCGAATCAAAATGCAGATGCGTTGTCACCCGTGAGGACTAGAATAAAATGCCTCGTTTTCCAGCAAAAGGGGTCTCCGGTTCTCTACCCTCACCATACGAAACACAATAGTGTTAAGTTTTAACGTTAACGTTACTGTTAATTTTACGCTGGTATTCTGTGAGAGCGTGGTCCTTCCCCGGTCAAGCCGACTCATTCGTGCTACAACCGTAATATAGCTACGGCGTGACTCTACCACGTATAAAGGGTGAGGAATTGTCTAACGGTTAGTCGTGTACTATAAAATCAAAAGGAAGCGCGCTGCCACTGGTTAACTATAGTAGGTAGTTTTTTCTAATTGTTTATGCTTAGATTTTCATTTCTATTTAGGTATAAAGAAATTTTCATTACAACGAACTAAACGTACCCCGTATGTTAATTTAATTATAACATAAACCGTTCGATCGACCACACTCGAGTGTTCAGCGAAACGAAAATCAGCATGGCTCTACCACGTATAATGGAAGGATGCAGGTGGCTCATTACTTAACTTTGTAGCAATATGTGGGACTTTAATGGGCTGTAGTAGTAATAGCTTTCAACATTATCATCATCATAACAGCCCCTCACTTCAGTCCACTGCCGAACATAAGCCGCCCAAGGAACACCATAAAACACGGTTCTAAACCACCTGCATGTTACCTACGGGATAAGATGACATTGTACGATTGATAAAGCTATAGAAACTATGATTATGATAAGATATATAGATAAGGCTTCGACTGGGTTGGATCTATTAATATAGCTTTATTTCGATTTAAGATAATCATTAAAGTATATTTATTTTATACATTTTTCGAATTTTTTAAAAGGTCTCCACGTTTTTTGAATAAAATATTTCCTAGATTTCTACTGGTATTGCTCTCTATATTTTCGTGAACTTTCCTTACAATCCGTTCAGCCATTCTAAAGGTTAACTTAAAATTGATTTGAAACGAAAATTTTAAAAATGATCATTCATATCTTATTCGAATGCAAAGAACTACCTCAGTTCAATAAAAGGCAGTTATTTCGATACTACAGATATACAATTCCATTTTCTTCAATGCAAAACTAGGTACAAGAGAGAACGGTGAGCTGAAAGTAGGGAAATTTGGAATAGGGCAACGGAACCCAAGGGGCCAGCAGCTGGCTGACTTCATGGAGAAAGAGGGACTCTTTATGATGAACTCTTTCTTCCAGAAACGGCCCCACAGGAAGTGGACCTGGTCGAGCCCCGACTTCAATATGACAACCAGACGACAACTGTTCAGTGATGTCTCCGTGATCGCGAGGGTGAAAACTGGTAGCGATCACCGAATGGTCAGAGGCACACCGAACCTTAGCGTTAAGTTGGAGAGGTCTCGTCTAATGAAGTCAACGCTCCGTCCCCCTCGTGCTCTGTTCCAAAGTCCTGAAACCTTTCAGCTCGAGTTACAAAACCATTTTCAATGCCTGGAAGACTGCAATGAAGTGGACGATATGAATGACAAGCTTGTGGAAACGGTCCATGCGGTCGGAGCTAAGTTCTGCAAGACCCGCCGCAGAAGAACACGAAAACTCTCCGATCACACTCTTAATCTCATGGCTGATAGACGGGAGATGAAGCTACATTTTTCAACAGATTTGACAGCATACAGGCAACTGAAACAGATCTCCAAATGCATGCGGCGGGACTTGCGCCACTTCAATACAGCTTGTATTGAAGAAGCGATCGAGCGGAACCAAGGCTCCAAAGTCTTTGCCAGAGATCTGTCTGCCAGAAAGAGCCAACTGTCAAAGCTGAAGACCGAATGTGGCAGCATCGTTTCCGGGACACCTGAGATTTTGAGTGAGATTGAGAGGTTCTACGGGCAGCTATACACATCGTCGTTGGAGCCACACGCAAGTGTGAGTAACAATCCAAGAGCGAGTCTTATCCGACACTATTCCGAAGATAACCCGGACGTCAGTCTGAGAGAGATTAGAATGGCTCTCCAGCACCTTAAAACGGCAAGTCCCCGGGCGAGGATGAAATTACAGCGGAGCTTTTGAAAGCGGGCGGAAAACCGGAACTTGTAGTCTTTCAGAAGCTCTTTAATTCCGTCCTCCATGGTGGCACTACTCCGGAGGCGTGGAGCATAAGTGTGGTGGTCTTGTTCTTCAAGAAAGGCGACAACGCTCTCTTGAAGAACTACAGACCGATTTTCCTTCTGAGCCGCGTCTACGTGCTGTTTTCGAGAGTCATTACGAATCGTCTCGCACGTAGACTTGACGACTTCCAGCTTCCCGAACAAGCCGGTTTCCGAAAAGGCTTTAATACCATGGACCACATACATACCCTGCGGCAGATTGTACAGAAGACAGAGGAGTATAATCTGCCACTTTGTCTTGCGTATGTGGACTATGAGAAAGCCTTTGATTCCGTCGAAATTTGGGCAGTGCTGCAGTCCCTTCAGCGGTGCCAAGTTGACTGTCGGTATATCGAAGTGCTGAAGTGTTTGTACAGTAGAGATACGATGGCTATCCGAGTACAGAATTAGAGTACGAAACTTATCCAAATGCAGAGAGATGTAAGACAGGGTGAAGTTATATCCCCGAAACTCTTCACCGCTGCATTGGAAGACGTTTTCAAGCTACTGGACTGGAAAGGATACGGTATTAACATCAATGGCGAGTACATCACTCACCTTCGATTTGCCGACGATATAGTCCTTATGGCAGAATCGCTAGAGGACCTAAGCACTATGCTCAATGACCTCAATAGTGTCTCCCAACGGATAGGTCTTAAGATGAACATGGACAAAACAAAAATCGTGTTTAACGTCCATGTCACACCTGTGCCGCTAGTTGTTGGGAGCAATAAGCTCGAAGTTGTTGACGAGTATGTTTATCTGGGATAGTCCGACTAGGTAAGTCCAACTTCGACCGAGAGGTCAATCAACGGATTTAACTCGGCTGGGCAGCGTTCGGGAAACTACGACACATCTTCTCGTTAGACATATCTCATAACCTGAAAACGAAATTGTACAGCCAGTGCGTGTTGCCAGTGATGACTTATGGATCTGAGACGTGGTCCTTCACTGCCGGCCGTATGAGGAAGCTCAAAGTCGCTCAGCGAGCTATGGAGAGGGCTATGCTCGGGGTGTCTCTGCGTGATAAACTTAGAAATAAGGATATCCGCAGTAGAACCAGAGTAACCGACATAGCCCAACGGATTAGTAAGCTGAAGTCGCAGTGGGCCGGCCATATAGCTCGAAGAACCGACAACCGATGGGGAAGAAAATTTCTCGAGTGGCAGTCTCGTACCGGTAGGCGAAGTGTAGGGCGACCACCTCACCAGGTCATCACTCCATCACTAGATATATTTAAATAGATTAAATTCTCAGAAACGGCTCATAACGATTGGGATGAAATTTTATATTTGACAATGTTTTACTTTCGAAGTTTATCTAGATAAGTGTAATCTCTGAGATAATTATAAATTATAATATATTTCTAACGCCTAGAAATTCTCGGTCGTACCTATGCTACTCAACGGTTAAAACAAATATTCGTCACCAAAACATTAAACAATAACTGTAGACATTTAGTATATCTGTAAATAATATGTATATACATTTTTATATAGCAAATCTTTGTCGCCCAGATACCTACACAATGGTTAATATCAATATTTTTCACCAAAATATTACACACTTCCAGTATTTTTTTTTAAATTTCGATTGTTTGACTATAAATCATTTGTGCAATTAAAAAGCTAACTCCACAATTCGAAATTAAAAATCCGGCGAATAAAGTCGTTCAGCTCCCACGCTTCACACTCGAGTGTTCTCGACCGACCGACTGCGTGCACTCACGTCATTCGCAACCGGCAATTTTGGGTTGCTCTTTCAATTTCTCCACTTTGCCGTTCCGCTTTTTTGTTTTGTTCCCCGTTATACGCCATTGACTACCATTATTTTGTACATGCTCGTATATTAACGTTACAGGGGATTTATCAGTTGCGCTGGTTTATTGGTTTATATGGAAAGAGGTTCAAAGGGTTTTTTTAAGTATAAGGATGACAAATTTTAAGTATGACGGCTCCGTGGCGCAGTGGCTTAGCAATTACTTGCTGCGCTGGGGGCCGCGGGTTCAAATCCCGCATGGAACGCGTATTTGTATGGCCTACAAATAACTGTTCCGGGTCTGGAGGTTTGTCCTTGTGCAATTTGTGTTTGTAAACTGCCTCCACGATACAGGAGAAAATCCTAGTGTGGGGTTAACGTTTAAAAAAAATGTGTGCTCGACACAGTCCACATTATGGTAAATGAATGCTGTGGCCCATAGTCATCTCCATCAATCCTTGATCAAGAGTCAAAATGGAGATGCTTTGTTACCCCTGAGAACAAAGATGGAAGGCCTCATTTCCAGAAAAATGGTTCTCCGGTTCTCTACACTCACCATTTGAAATACAACAGTATTAAGCTGCAATTTTACGCTGGTTAAGTGAGAGCGTGGTCTTTCCCCGGTTGAATCGGCCAATTCGTGGTACAACCATAGGTACTTAGCTGCAGCGTAACTTTACCACGTACAAAAGAGGTTTAAAATATTTGAATTACTTTGTTTATATGTGAATTGTTTAAGCTTTCGTTTAAAAATAATAAAATATTAGTGGTCAATGCATTGCAAAGGACCACAAATAATGCCCGGAACTTTTATACATTTTGTGTTAGCTTTGTTTTAATTTTGCACACTGTAGGAATTTTCCATGTGACTTAGTCTATTTTTAATTCGTCAAAGCGAAGCGTGAGTAATTTTCCTTCAAAACAATCAACAATATCACAGTTTAGATATTATATAGATCACAGTTTAGGTATTCAATAACTCTGTTTTTGAAGTTATACTTTTTTTGGCGTGTTTGAGAAAAATGATGAGAGTGAATTTTTCACGATGCGCGCGCACACCGACACCTAAAAACGACACCATGAATTTGTTACGATACGCGCGCACACCGAAACCTAAAAGCGACAACTTCATTTGGTAATTGTCTGTCAACTGTCAAGTTTTCGTGAGAACTGATAACTATATTCAAGGTTATTTTTGTTTTGTTAAGATTAAGAAGTATAACTTCTTACGTGCGTACATAAGTACACACACACGTTTCTTTCCATTCCTTCTCTTTCTTCACCAACTCGTCAAAGTCCACTGCTGGACTTGGGCTACACCCGTTGTAAGGAGAATTTGTTTTAATTGTCACGCTTGGCAGGCGTCATGACGATCGTAGTCAAAGAGAATATAATCACTACGTTTATTCGTAGTGCCAAATGTCTCACACATTGACGCTGCTTCCCTTTACCTATTATTAAATGAAATAGTAATACCGCCATCTATCGGAACAAATGAGAACTTCTAACTACTTCACCCAAAGGATGAAATGGAGTGACTGATTTTCTTACGTCGCTATCTCCCAGCATTTTCCAATTAAAGATAACAAATAAAAGCTACGGCTGTAATAAATTCTAATCTCAAGCATTTGTCCACACAATTGACCTACATAGCTTGGAAGGTCAGTAATCTCCTCTAGAAGAAATAATTACAAATTTTCGACGCAGACTTCTTAGGAAGCAATTAACATTAAGTCTTTATTTATACTAGTGCTGAATACAGCTTTCTAAACAGTTCAATTTAACTTTGTTTTGGATTTTGATACTGCTTGAAACCAGCGTAAACTCATCCGAATCAGACTCAAACTTTTTAGATTTTCATTAAAAAGGGCCACTTTTTGATAGCCTGCCACACACTAGTCGAGTGGCATGGGAAGTAACGAGGAACGAAGGCAGAGACGTAGTGTGGCTACAATACACATTATGCCGCAAGTCATGCTCCTCGTCGTGCCCATCACTCCCTGTTTTGTCGGTTTTTGGGAGCGATTCAAAGGATTGGTAATATGAGCGCGAGTGGCCGGCCACATAATCGCGCGAACGCAGTCCGAATCGAGTGCTCGATACGGAGACGTATTCTATTGCTATGAATTATGTCGTCCACCATCTCTGTTGGCGAGGATGACGACTTATATTTATTTTTATGATATCGATATAATTAACTATACTAAATATGCATATAGCGCGCGCGCTACCAAAGTTTCAACAACCATGATATTTCAAACGCGAGGGACCTACTGCGGGGAGCGTAGATTAATAAAAATAGAGCGAATAATTACGCGAGTAGAGCAGTGTGTGGACGGAGAGGTCAATATCGCGGCTGCGCGAGTAGTAGAGCGGTGAGCAGCGCGAGGAGCCTAGTGTGGCGGAGTCATAATAGGATGTAACGGCATTCTAGGAATGAGCCAGTCGTCCCCAGTCGTCATCGTCCTCATCATCGCCGCCTCTGTCATAACAACTCATTACAACTCAACTAGTACATAAGCCGCCCCTTTCTTATAAAATATAATAAATCTCCAGAAGTGGACTTAAAAAGGGTGTTACTGTGTGTAAGTGGACTTAAATCTTAAAAATTAATCTGTATGTTGTGTGTAATTTTTATTCTCTTCAATCCGGGAAAATTGTATATTTTGTATTTATTTATTTAAACCTGTAAGAATATCCACTAACTACCCCATATCATCCTGTGGGTGTCATAAGAGGCGACAGAGGGAAACAAATCAGGGGATGGGCAGCGCCTTAATAACGATTAAAATAAAAAACTGCGATTGCAAACCCGCTTGCCCAGCGGGGCAACCATTGCAAATAATCCCCCTATGAGGCAATAATCTATGGGAGAGGCCTATGATCTGTAGTGGACTTTGATAGGCTGTATCGTTAAACTTCATTGCACAAAAGAGTTATAATGCTAAACGGAAAATTAGTAAAGCCTTAAAGCGTTCTCTACCAGTTAACTTGCTTATATAGTAAGCACAGAACACTACTCAACTTATACATACTTAAGAATTAGATCAACAGAATAACTATAAAAATTAACAAACTAGGTAAGTATAAGTATTAAATAAATTTTTACAAATATATATTTATAAACACATATACACATGTATATATTATATACTTACATATGAAATTAATGAATAAAAAGATTGATATAAATTTAGATTTATACATATTACATATGCATAATATTTTATAAATACTATAAAGTCATAAAAACCGGAATTCAGCTTAAAGAGTGTCAAAAAAGGTTTTGACCGCTTTCTTAAGAAGTAAGTATGAAGTCGTTCTTATACTGACGGAGTGATCCCAATAAAGTCAAACCGCAAACGTTTGTGGAAAATTTGCACAAGTGAATTTGAGCGTTTTTATATTTTGACAACTTCGGTAAGTGGCTCAACGAGACTGGGTAATTTTCGCAATCAAAATATCCGCCTGAAAATGACCACCAGCTGCACGCTTCACGTCCGAGTGTGCTCGACCGTTTCGAATGCGTTCAATCGCGTCATTTTCATCTAAAGAAAATTAATACTTTTTGAATGACAGAAAACAGATAAATAAGAGAAAAAAATAATACAATTTAAAAAGAATGCAAAAAAACAATTGTCGGTCTTATCGCTTTTACAAGCGAGCTAGGTACCCACATAACAGAGCATATTACCTATGAGAAAGGTGAAGTGTGTACGCAAGTTATTTGAAAATACATACGACATACATAAAATTATATATTCAATAAATACATACATAATATAAAAAATAAATACGTTCAGTTACAAAAATATAGAAATACATACATTTACAAGAGCATAAAGAAGTAAACAATGAAGTGAAATAAAAGTCTTAACGCAAGAAAAATAAATAGATGGCAATTTTAATAATCGACGTGATCGTGACGTGACGTATCTATATTTTAACACTTTTTTAAAACTAATATACTACATTTTAGTAATATTTAGTTATACTGGTTATTAAGAAACGGAAGACTCAACAAACGTCCTCCTTCATCGTTTGTCATGCGCACAGCAAAGGAGTGGAATAACTTGCATCTAGCTTTCCATCCGATTACAATGTTAAATACAAAGCTAAATTAGTGCACTTTACGATTTTGGGCTGCACCGCAACTTAACATCAGTTAAGATAGCTGTCAAGAACTGGTTTATAACACATGCCGGTTAGGTGCCGGTTAAGGGTACTCTTAATTTGGCCCATCTTCAATATTTCTAGCGATCCGCCCCGGCTTCGCACGGTTGATTTCTGGATCTCGACACCAACACCAGCTACCGGATCCAATTTTGAATCTAAACCATTCTCTAATTAACTTAATCACACACACACACCCACAAAAATTCATCAAAAACGGTCCAGCCGTTTAGGAGTTTATTCACATACACACGGACAGAAGAATTATATAATAATATGTAATATGCATGTATTATACATATATTTTTTTGTTTATTGATGAAAACCGCTTTAAAATCTCTTTCGTAGTTAAAAAATCTAAGCGTACAGACGGCAGGAAGCGTTTTTTTTTATATTATGCAGAGAGACCCTCATTCACTCTTTCTATATGACCAATCCACAGTTGAAGAATATAGTATCTCAAGTATATAACAATCTCTGTGATTTGTAATATATCATCATCGGCATCAACTGTAACAACTGTTTATTTTGTATTGTTTGGATGCGGCAATCAAACACGAAAGTTGAGACAAGACTGTCTTTATTATATACCTCCATGCAAATATTATAATTTATTTTCAAGATACCTACAACAACGTTTCCACTGCTAGTTCATATACTATTTAATTAATACACAAAATCGCACTACTTTTACAAATCAAAACCCACTTCAAGTCGTTATAACCTGTCGGAAATATCTGCGAACCTCGCTGGAATGCGCTTCCCCTCGCGCTTCCCCGCACCTCCGCCCGTTATCGTCTATCCAGTACCGTTGCCATCTCTCCATATTGCATGACGTCATCAAGCCAGGTTCGCAGATATTTCCGCCCGTTATCGTCTATCCGGTACCGTTGCCATCTCTCCATATTGCATGACGTCATCAAGCCAGGTTCGCAGATATTTCCGACAGGTTATACACTAAGTGATAAATTATCACATAGTATAACTGACAATACAGGAGCAACAATTCGTTGGCGGTCCAGTTCCCGCCAAAACTCCAAGATACATGAACTTTAAAAATTAATTAAAAATACGCCCGAATTGCAGGGTTTTCATCCATATACAAAATGGTATATTATGTCAAAAATAAATCTGTTAGTATGCACATAATTACGATGTTAAGTTATTCATTTTCATTTTTATTTCTTCCTTTTATAATCACTACGGGGATCCTCCATTATAAAATAAATGCAAATATTCCGAAACAAAAAATAAAAATAAGATCAAAAGTTTACTGAAAAAGCAACTGACTACGGCCGGGATACTTTTTATGCAAATGAATTATCCTTTGAGGCAAGTTTTAATGCAAACTTTAACGAACACTTATTGAGTGTTTTTTGAAACTTGCGTATAGTTAAACGATATTAGTGTTTAAGACAACTTAAACAACGTGCATTGATTGTGAGCAGTGATGATCCTTGTAAAAATAGTAGGTCATAGTTATAAAATTATTATATACTCAGCGGTTCATAATCATCATCACCATTATCATTACAGCATTCACAAGTCCACTGCTGAACATAGGATTCCCTTAAGGAGTGCCACAAAGCACAGTATTGAACCACGTGAATCCATCAACTTCCTACATGTCTTACACTTCGCTTACCGGTAGAGAGTCACTCGAGAACTTTTATTTCTTCTACATCGGTTCTTTATACAATAAAATTTTAATTATTCACACGTTTGGAAGAGGGTGAAAAGTGAATTACAAAATTCCGTTACAAACATACATACAGAAACACCAAGCTGATAAAAAGCGTGTTTTTTTTTTTTATAGGAGAGGGGGCAAACGAGCATGCGGCTCACCTGATGGTAAGTGACTACCGCCGCCCATGAACAACTGCAACACCAGGGGAATCGCAGATGCGTTGCCGGCCTTTTAAAAAGGAGTACGCTCTTTTCTTGAAGGTCCCTAAGTCGTATCGGTCCGGAAAAATCGCTGATGGTAATCGATTCCACAAGGAGGTCGTGCGAGGAAGAAAACATCTTCTAAATCGCACAGTGGTGGACCGCCAATCATCCAGATGGTGTGGATCGTATCGGGAGTTCTGCCGCGATGTGCGTTCGTGAAATTTGGCGGCTGAGATTAATCCGAACAATTCCTCAGAGCACTCCCCATGGTAGATGCGAAAGAAAATGCAAAGGGATGCAACATCTCTTGGCAGTGCCAATGAATCGAGCCGATCGGAAAGGGCTCGGTCGTCGACAATTCGAGCCGCTCAGCGTTGGATGCGGTCAAGTGGAAGGAGCTGGCACTGGGGAGCCCCTGCCCAGAGATGGGAATATTCCATGTGAGGCCGAACTTGCGCCTTGTAAAGTAGCAGGCGGTGTGCCGGCATGAAATACTGTCCCGCTCTGCTGAGCACGCCAAGCTTTTTAGAGGCCAATTTGGCCTTCCCTTCCAAGTGACCACGAAACTGCACGTCACTCGATATGTCGACTCCGAGGATACCGATACTGGCTGAGGCAAGAAGGGGAGTGCCTTGAAACTGAGGAGATACGACAAAGGGATTCTTTTTAGCGGTAAACGCGCAAACTTGTGTCTTCTGAGGATTAAATTGGACTAGATTTAGTCGCCCCCAATCCGAGACTTTGTTCAGCAAAGACTCGACTTCAGACACAAGTTTGTTCCGGTACTCAGCGACGTTTTCCCGAGAAATATTGGCACGGCCGGTGTATAGAGCAACACCAGTGCTGTCATCCGCATAGCAATGAATGTTACCAGTTAGCAACATATCATTGATATGCAGAAGAAACAGCGTTGGTGATAGCACACAGCCTTGTGGAACACCAGCGTTAATAGGCTTGTAGTCAGAGCATGCACCGTCTACAACGACCTTGATGCTCTGATCTGCAAGGAAGCTGGTGATCCAATTGCACAATTTCTCGGGAAGCCCATAGGAAGGGAGCTTCGAAAGAAGCGCTTTGTGCCAAACCCGATCGAAGGCCTTCGCAATGTCCAGACTAACGGCCAACGCCTCCCCCTTGGACTCTACTGCCTCCGCCCATCTATGGGTCAGGTAGACCAGAAGATCACCAGCTGATCGACCCCGACGAAAACCGTATTGGCGGTCACTAATCAGCTAGTGATCCTCAAGGTACCGGATGAGCTGGCAGTTAATAATGGATTCCATTATTTTGGAGAACAAGGAGGTGATCGCGATAGGCCCATAGTTGGATGGGTCTGAGCGGTCGCCTTTTTTAGGGATCGGGTGGACAAAAGCTGTCTTCCATGAATTCGGGACTACGCCTTGGGAGTAGGAGTACCGGAAAAGACGCGTTAGGACCGGTGCCAAATCCGGAGCACACGTCCTCAGCACAAGCATCGTCAAAGAGGATGTATAAAATTAAGTGTTAATTTAATTTTCAATAGACTTCAAAAAGGAGCAGGTTTACAATTCGTCGGAATATTTTTTATGTATGTTCACCGATTACTCGAAGAAGCCTGACCGATTTGGAAAATTATTTTTTTTTATTTTATTTCAAAAGGTATACTTCCCAGGTAGTCCCATTTAAATTTTATCAAAATCGGTCAAGCGCTTTTAAAAAAATTCACAATAAATTATATTTATATTGAAGTCGGTTGAACAATTTTTTTTATTTTACCACTTGTTGTTAAAGAGAGTTAATAGAAGAAAGTTAACATGTAAAGATTTTACGTGGTAGAGCCATGCTGCAGCTATATTAATAGTATAGTTGTAGTACGAATGGGAAACCGGGAAAGGACCACGCTCTCACAGAGTACAAGCGTAAAATAGCAGCTTAACACTACTGTGTCTCGAATGGTGAGTGTAGAGAACCGGAGACCCTTTTTACTGTAAAAGAGGCATTCCATCTTAGTCCTCACGGGTGACAACGCATCTGCATTTTGATTCGCAAATGAGGATAGATATAGATGTCTATGGGCCATAGCAACCACTTACAATCAGGTGGACTGTGTGCTCGTTTGTCACCCTATCCTATAAAAAAACATCGATTAAATAATGTGTATTACTTTACAGAGCACCACAACCTTTCGACCACAAACCCGTGCTCCATTACTGCAATCACTACATTCAACATTACGACCTAAACACCATCATCGACATTGCTACACATGTTTCACTCAAGTGAGGTATTCAAAGGAATGGTTGCAAACTTATGTAACCACCTAAACTAGATAGTTTTACTTCTTGAGGTTGTCAGTACTTTCGCAATAAATCACTTACATCTTATTAGTATGTGACTCACATGTTCCTTTCTTAGAATTTTCGCCGCCGGAATATAGCTATCGGTATTTGCAAGTCATGACGGATAGTGGATCGATCTATGCTTACTGTAATCTTCCAATTCGAACCAACACAAATGTTTCGCATATAACGATGTCTATAAGCGAGAAGTAAATAATGTATATTATTTTATGGTGTGGCGGGTGGAAGGAAAAGGGGAGATCTCCCGCCGGGCAAGGTTTTCTGCCCGGGGAGCGGCCAACGCTCCGATTGGTAGTTCGGAGCTATTCTATATATGCTGCTTTAACAACGGAACTTTGTTAGCGCGATTTAGGCTACGATATGTTTCGCTTGTGGCGCCAAGACAGCGCCGACACAATGGTATATAACTAACCTTCCAAGATTATTCCATAAATCACAAAAGCTGTCAACAGCTATAACTAATATCAAAGTTGTGTCACAATCTGTGCCCAGGTGACAAACACAAACACCTAGAGAGTTTTGACGAGAACTTGACTTTTATTATTTTTAAATAATGGTTTGAAGTAAATTTTGATATGTAAAAGTGGTGCCATTTTGTGTTTTGAAAGTCTGCGCATGTGAACTATTAACGAAAACAGTGAAACAGGTGCTTCGATGCTGATGTGAATCTCAAGATAAGGTGTCCATCTTTTTAGGTGCCTTGAGATACTATCGCCAACTGCCTGCTGGCTACGCAATGTGACGCATCAACATATTTTGAAGCAGTCTACTATAAAGGATTATTATCATTTAATACTGAGATATTGTAAATAAAGACGTAGTTTATAGGACAAGCATTCAAGTCATAAATCTTAAGTATATCCTCGATTAAGAATCAAAATGTACATGCGTTGTCACTACTGAATACTAAGATGGTAAGTTTTTTTCCAGTGAAAAGGGCCTTCGGTTCTCTATACTTATCATACGAAACACAGCAGCATTAATCTATTTTGATGAGATGAGATGAGAACATGATACTTCCAGGGTCGAGACAATCCATTCGTGCTATAGCAATAATACAGCTGCAGCGTAGCTCTAACACGTATCAAATCAATTCTATAATAAGGTACGTGAGGGTAATATCACCATAAGTTAAAGTCACCTTAAGCTTTGCCACCCTATAAAAAAAATAAGAAGGAGGACTGAGACAAACAAGCAAAGTTCTGTATTACAACTAATATATTAAGAAATAATTTAAAATTAAAAATTTTGTACAGCCGACTTCAATATAAGTTATTAAGAATAACTCAAAAACTATTGGTCTAACCTTGATCAAATTCATATGAGACCGAACGAGATGTATCTTTCATATAGAAAAAGAATTATCGAAATCGGTTCACTCAGTAAAAAGTTATGAGGTAACACACATAAAAAATACAGTCGAATTGAGTACCGTCTCCTTTTTGGAAGTCGACAGAAAATAACTATTACAAGCTTTGGAAATAATTAGGAACACTTCGAAAAATCAACTTAAAAAAAGTAACTACACTACATAGTACTAAAATCGACTATAATGTCCACTGTCGAAATGGCGTCGATAAAGCAGCGCCCTTTTGATCGTTTATTATTTGATTGGCTGATGAAGAGCTATCGTATCACAGAGCCATCCATGCAAACGAGTCTCTAGTTTTGGTGTTATGAGAAAGTGACAATATTAACCGGATGACCATATTACCCTCACGTACTATATAAATTAAATCCAAGTATCCCTATCATTACTTTGGCCATTACAGCGCTTCACAAGCCCACTGCTGAAAATAGGGCTCTCTAAGGATCGCTATAAAGCACGGTCATGAGCCACCTACATACATCGACTTCCAGCATGTCTTACCAGATCATCTAGTGGGGAGCCACCCTACACTTCGCCTACGGTACGGAGGCTGCAACTCGAGAACCTTTCTTCCCCATCGGTTGTGTTTTCTTATATATATGGCCAGCCCATTGGCACTACAGCATACTAATCCGTTGGGCTATGTCGGTTACTCTGGTTCTATGGCGGATATCCTCATTTCTAAGTTTATCACGCAGAGAAACCCCGAGCATAGCCCTCTCCATAGCTCGCTGAATGAACTTGAGCTTCATCATACGGCTAGCAATGTATTTACAGTACTTTAGTTAAAATTATATGAAACAGTGATGCGCACGATAGTAACTATTCGTCCTCAAAAAAGCTTGCTCCATATTATTTTCCTGTGTGTAGTAAACACGCTTTGCAAGAAAAAGCATTTCCGTCAAAAATTAAAAGAAAAGAGTGACCCAGTGACACCGTCTTTGTGTTTTAAATTGCAGCCTTATTTCGGCATCTTGCACAAAGAATATAAAATGGTTAAGATCCTAGAGCTTTATAAGAGCTTTTTTTACGTGGTAGAGCCACGCTGCAGCTATATTACTGGAATAGTTGTAGCACAAATGGGTCGGCACGACCGGGGAAGAACAACGCTCTCACAGAATACCAGCGTAAAATAGCTGCTTAACACTGCTGTGTTTCGTATGGTGAGCGTAGAGAACCGGAGACCCTTTTTACTGGAAACGAGGCATGCCATATCATTCCTCACGGGTGATAACGCATTTGCATTTTGATTGGTAATGGAGGATAGATGTAGATGTCTATGGGCCACAGCAACCACTTACCATCAAGTGGACTGTGTGCTCGTTTGTCACCCTTATCCTATAAAAAAAAGATTTTATTTGAGACTACTTATATACTTTTTCTTTAAAAATATCTTCTGTGATCAAGTGGTGTCTTAAAGGCAAGAATGAATAGGCTTTTGTTAAGTTAATGCACTTTTCCGTCTTCAGCTACATCACCATTACCATCAGATGGGAAAGTATTCAAGCACTGTCTTAGAATAGTTAATAAGTTGGCTACTGTTGTCCATGGACTGCTGTAGCTACCTATCATCAAGTTGAATGTAAGTTGGTGTGTCACTTTAGTTATGTAAAAAAACAAGTTTATTCCGTCATGTTGCCTAACACTTACTGGAGCACTACCAACTGCTGAAAATGTCAAAGTATTAAAATGTATTTTCCAAACGGCGGTGTAACAAAGCCCATTGCCCCATATAATCCTAAATAATCAAAGTTACGAGCTTACGAGTTCCTTAACAAGTGTTGCGAAAGAAGCGTGTAAATATTAAATAATAAATAATAAAAAAAATGAAAAATTGTATTGAGAATTTTGATTATGCGTACTTACATACATACTTTTTTCAAGAAAATTTACGTGAAGAATGAAGTTACGTGGTTACGTGAAAAATAGTAAAGGAGTATTTATAAGTATTTATAAGAACACCAAATTGGGAAGATATCCTATTTAGATTTATTTCTATAATATTAGAATGATAGTTACGTAGGTGGACTGTTAGCTCCTCGCCTATTGTTGCCCATGGACACAACAATTACCAACTAGAACAACGTTACTAACCCCACGAACTTCGTAGGAACGCCTTTAAATTTTAAATTTAGAACAACAAAACTATACTATCTCGTTTTACTCATAAAAGCGAACTGCATTGTTGTTAAGCGGAATAAAAACTCAAAGCAAATGTCGCTACACGTGTTTTAACTCACGTTCTATGTAAAATATATTTCTTATACATCATGTCATGTAGTAGCCACATCAGAGAATCCACCACTCCATATCATCGAGTGGGTGTCCTAAGAGGCGACAGAGTTCTTAATAACGACAAAAACTAAAAAAAATACGGTTGACAACTCATCTACCGAGTGTGGCATATACTGGTATATCCCTTATGAGGCAAACTATGTCGAGGTAGGGATGGATAAGGGAAAAATATATATCGATATATATATATATATATATATATATATATATATATATATATATATATATATATATATATATATATATATATGGAATCGATATTTTTAAACAGTATCGATATATATCGCGTGATAAATATCGATATATCGTCATCATTTGCATGATGTAAAGATAAGGTCCAAAATTTTATATTACTGACGGTTGGACGACGAAAAAAAACGACAACCTATACACATGAAACTTCTTTTGTTGTTATATGTTTTGTTGTTACATTTTAAAATATATATAAATTGATACGAACTCGAACTCTAAAATAAATATCGATATATCGATATATCGCGATTTAAGATAAGAAATATCGATATATTTAATAGAAAATATCGATATTACGATATATCGACATTTCTTGCCCATGCCTATGTCGAGGCCTTTAGTAGAGACTTTGAATGTAATACTGTAATGAAACTAGATAGAAAAGCGAATACAAAAAATTATTTCTGTGAACATTTTCATAGAGCTTTTGAAACGGAACTTTATGACCGTGGTTCAATTTTAAAGGATGTCATATGGGTCAAGTGACTGAATCAGGTTATATTCATAATAAAAGCGGCAAAGAGGGCCGACATTCACATTCAGGTTGCATTCAGTATGTTTATTGATCGCAATTACATTCAGGTAGTGTTAGTACTTCTTTTTATACGTAAAAATATATTTACGATGTTCGTGCGTTTTAAATCTAAGGTAAGGCGGCATCCTAATATTTATAGCTGTTATTTAGTTGTATAGCTCACTATTACTAAGTTTATCATAATATTAAGATCATAATATGTGGGAGAAAATAAATACGTATTATTATTATTATTATTGTCCACCGGATGGAATGACGACATGCAGGAAGTCGACGAATGCAGGTGGCTAAGGATCGTGTTTTGTGAAATTCCTTTAGGGGGGCCTATGTTCGACAGTGAACTCGTAACGGGTTGTTATGACGAGGGCATGACGTTTCTAAATCAAAAATAATCAAATAACACTTAAAGTTAACCAAAGTTAAAAACATATAAAGTTAACGTAATTTATCAAACATATAAAGTTAACGTAACTAGCATTTTATTTTCACATATTAAATGTGCACGCAAGTAAGCACCATGGGATGAAGATAAGAGCATTCCTAATCTTTCAAAATACTATAACTAGAGATCCAGCCCGGCTTTGCACGGGTGATTTCTGGATTTTGTCAACAACGCATCCTACTGGGTACATCTATATTATCCCGGAACCAACAACTAAACACACATATCAAAATTGGTTTAGCCGTTGAGAACTCTAGTGACAAACACACGTACGGAAGATTTATATATATAAGATATAAGACGTCGGCCTCCCCACTAAAAGCTGTTTGCTCGGTTAGACATCCATCATTCACTTACGGCCTAATAGCACTGTGCCGCGCTGTGTACTTCCAATTATACAGTGTGAAACGTTCAATATTCAAGTCTATTTCCTGCCGTTGATTTTAGTGTTCATACAACCGATACTAGGACATTCGATTCAATTAACCAAGGTTATGTATATCTGTGTTGTCGTACATAAGCCTCTCCTTGTGTAGGGATCTTATGTTTTGTATATAATCGTCAGAATGGCAGGTGAAGTGACGGTCTCAGGACCAGAGTGCTCGCATCTTTTCGTCTCTGATCCGGGTAGTTTCTCCATCACAAGTTTCCCTTCGAGGCAGTGGCGCAGCAAGAGTTGTTGCTGCTCGGGCTATTAAATCTAAACATGTTGTACCTTCCCCACCCCTTTTTTTGTGCGAGTATCTTCGGTAAGTGTTTTATAGTGTATTTATTCTATTTAAAAATGGAGAAAACAATAAAATATTTTTTCTATACTTATTCCTTCCCTTGACACATGTGTGAGTGTGGGAGTGTGAATGTGTGTGCCATGTGTGTGTGTCTGTGCACGCGCGTGTGTGTGCCCGTGTGTGACTGATTATCTATAGCCTTTAGACCGTGACATGGTAAGCAAGCACTACTATTCGGCTACAGAAATAGGTAAGAGGATAATAGGTAACATCCTCAGACAGACTCCCAAGCAGAAAAGAAATCGTAACACCTAGTATTTATCTATCGGATCTATCTTTTTATTCATCATTCGTCTCATGATTATCGTAAGAGAGAGAAGGCCAGAAAGACCTTGTGGCCGTTTGTCGGTACATGTACAAGACACCTAAGACTGCGATCAAAATTTGGGTACCAAGCGTGGCGATTATAGCAAGTACTTCCAACAATGGGAGAGGCCTCTGTCCAGTAGTGGACTACACGTGACGACAAAGAAAGGAAAAGTAACAACTCTTCAATTTGTTACATAAACAAGGAAACCAAACAAAGATTTAATTTTAAAAGTTTAAAATTACGAAACTACGGGATCTAAGTGAGAGTAATTTTCGTTCATTTTACAACTGTACCGGCGTCGGATAATTGGAGGAAACTCAAGAGCGTTCATAATTGAATCGTGTTTAAATGAACCGTTAGCTGCTTTCAGTGTATTTTATAATAGCTTACAAACCGAAAGCACGTTGAAACACAATACGGACGTATACTAAACAAATAGAAGTGGTAAGTATATATATACATATACACACCTCTTCTAGTGGAGTACGTATGTAATTGTAAATTTTTAACTTTTACCTTTTTACCAAAACAAATTTTCTTTAAAAGAATTATATTTTTTCTAGCGCAGTTAATAAATTCAAGGGGATAACTGCAAATTTAACTAACTGACATAGTCCAACTGGATTAAGAGGCTGAAGTGGCAACGATCCGGCTATTTAACTTGAAGAACTGACAAACAATGGAGAGGCCAGATTCCCGAGTGGTAGCCTCGTACTGACAAACGCAATGTTGGGCGTCATATCACTAATTGGGGTGATGAAATATAGGATCGACGGGTGCAGGTGGCGCTCAGATCCGTGCTTTGTGGTAAATTTAGGCGAGGTCTATGTTCAGCAGTATACTTGTAACGGACTGTAATGATGATGACGGTGAAACAGTTGGAAATATTATCATAACAGTTGTTAACTTCCCAAAATAAAACTATACACAATATAAAACTACCTCAAGTTTAAATGTGTTATGGCCAAATACTCAAATGCTACTCAATTTTAAGATGTTGTTAAGTCTCATGGTATCACAGTCACTATGACTTAAAGTGATAGAGACAGTATGAGAATTAACGGCATCTTAAAATTAAGCAGCCATTGAATATTTGTGCCACAAAGCCTCACTTGTTCATGATTACCGTAAACTTAACACGATTAATATCTAAGATGGCTTAGATACAGTGTTCAGGACGTGGGGACACTCTAAATACTTTCTGAGTAGAAGATCAAAATTTTGTGTTTAATTAAAAAACATAATGGGAGTTTATTTCCGCGGGGCTCGAATAATAGGCAGCTCTGGACCCAGAAGACTAGCACACTGATCTCTAAACCACGGTCGTTAAAAGTCTAAAGCGAGATATAATTAGATTGTTTAAAATAACATAACGCAATATTTTTTTTTAATATCATTATATCTTATTGAAATTAACTGAAAGCACTGTTTAGATATATTCTGCGTAGGTATTAAACAAGAAAATTATGTTTAAAACAATAAACGTAACTACATCTAAAACGTTAAGCGAATATACAGAGATCCTACCTACATAACTTTCAGTTTATGGAATCAACATAAAGGGAGCTTATGGATATAAAAGAGGCACGCAAAAGTTATCCTAAGTTTTGAAAGACCTATTCAATGATATTCCATTCAACGCATTTCTTTTTCGCCTCTACTGTCATTTTGTATTTTACAAAACCTTGCCTGAAACCATCGCAGGATTCAGACATTATTAAAATCCATCCAGCTTACCCATGTCTTTGTAGTCTCTTACTTTTTTGTAGCGCAGTTGGATAAAAATTATCTAAATCGGTTAACTAACTTCAGAGATAATACTCGTATATTACAAAAAGTAGATGGTGCAAGAGAATCCATTATAGAAAAAATAACACCTTGCGACCTCTGATAGACGCCTTTTTTACGTGGTAGAGCCATGTTGCAGCTATATTAGTAGTATAGTTGTAGCACGAATGGGGAGCTAGACCGGGGAAGGACCACGCTCTCACAGAATACCAGTGTAATATAGCAGCTTAACATTGCTATGTTTCGTATGGTAAGTGTGGAGAACCGGAGACCCTTTTTACTGGAAAAGAGGCATTCCATCTTAGTCCTCACGATTGACAACGCATCTGCATTTTGATTCTTTATTGAGGATAAATGTAGATGTCTATGGGCCACAGCAACCACTTACCATCAGGTGTGGTAGTATGTCACTCGATCCTATAAAAAAAAAGACGGCGTATGTTTTTTTATAGAATAAGGGTGACAAACGAGCCTGATTATGTCATTAAGTATCGCGCAATTTTGAACGTTGGTATCGGATGGACTTGGAAACTGTGTTCTGCAATCCAGTAAACGAGAACACTGTCCGTTGGGATTACATTAGATTTAATTTCGTTGAAACTTTCACCTGCACTTGCTGTTGTAGTGAAATAAAACCTAGATTCATATGAAAATATAAACTGAATAAAAACACATATTTCGTTAGGTCAACGCCTCAATTAATTGTAATCGACCTAATGCACGAACATTCGTATATTCTATTACAAATGCAACGATTGCACCGTAATTAGCCTATTTGCCGTGTAAATACAAGTTTTGCGATCCAATGGAAAAGAGTTCGATATGAATTATTAAATTCTTTATGTGTGTTCGATCAGCCCAATTACATATTTTGCCGCCATTATATTTTTTATTTCATATTGTTATTATTACACACACACACACACAGTTAGAGCCCCAATACACTAGCATTTTCTTCTGTAACGTGGCGTTATACCAATTCGGCAAATTCGTTGAATAAGATTTTTGTTCTTTATGCTTATGTCTTTAGTATAAAAAGGTTCTTCATTAGGAAACGATTTACTGCCAAGGTAAGAGACTTCATCACTCCATATGATCCCGTGGCTACTGTAAGTGAAGGCTTATGGATTCCCTTGGATGATACTCATTTAAAAATTTAGCCGACTTCAAAAAAGGAAGAGGTTTTCATTCTGTAGTCAGAATTTTATGAGCTTTCATACGTAAAATTATTATACAAATAGACCCCATATTAAAATACTTATCAAGATAGGCGATGAACATATTCTTAAGATACGACCAAAATACCTATTTAAAATAACGATATAATTTCAAATATTATAAAGCATTACAATTAATTCTCTTGATTTAAAAAAAACAGTTTAAATTAGTAATGTTAGTAATGAACAAAACTTCATTATTGATGTTAAACAACCTGCAAATTCTCAAATCAAAGTAAAATGAATCGACCGCATGCTTATTTACATTGACAGCAATGCTAATAAACTTGTACTGAAGCAAACTGAACTTCGGTTAAGTGTTTCAAACTTTATTAATTAAGGCCCGCGTTGCGTGTGGTGGTAAGTTTGGTCCCTCAGTCATAATGCAAGTAGGCAACGGCTCATTTCAGCACGATTCAATTATCAACGCTCTTGAGTTTCCTCCAATTAACTGGTGCTATTTAGCCATAAATATTATTTACTAGCTTATACCCGTGGCTTCGTAAGCATAGAATTGGAACAAAAATTTTCTGCAAATCTACATATAACCGTGGTCTTTAGGCAGATAGTGATCTAAAAACATATATAAACTCAGTTTTTGTCTACTGTCTGGAAAACTATAGAAAAAGGCTTTAAATAAAATGGAAGATCTATTAATTATACTTTTAAAAAAGTTTTGGTGGATACAGCCACCGAAGTATGTGGTGTAAGTAAGTTTTGGGTCCCGGAACGTCTCGTGTCTCGAATTCCCGGGACTTTTCGTAATTTTAGTTGTCTCGAGTCCCGAGACTTTCAGGTCAAGACTCGAGACGAGACCAGATTGTCGAAATTCTTATATAATCATTTTTATTTTCAAATAATAAAAGGAGCCTAGCGCCATGTGTTAGCTTAATGAATAATTACTTGGTCTACCACGTAACTACTGAGTATGCAACACAATAAATTACACAAATATATGTGATTATGAGAATTAGAAATGAGATTATGAACAATGATTAAATACTAGAATTACTAGATAATAGTAAAGTTATTAAGAATTAGTATGATTTTTAACTAAGTTCGTTTCATAACTATAAGATTTAGCTGTTTAGAAGTGCATCTGTGTGTGATTAAAAGAAATAAACAAAGCAATTATTAAGACTGAAATTAATGTAAAAGTTATTTAATTTTCTGTTTAATTTATGATTTCTTATATTTACACGAACACTACACAAGGAATAAAACTATTTTTTTACGGATTTTATCGCGTTTAATTTACTATTTTAACTCCCGACGTTTCGGCTGTACTACCCTATGTCAGAGGAGTCACAGACAAGGTTGGCTACATTTTGAAACGAGCTTCTATTAAATCATACTTCAAGCAGACGAAGAAGATTAGTCAATTTTTACCATTTGTCAAGTGTAATATCACTCTACAAGATGCAGGAGTGTACAAGCTTGATTGCAAATGTGGTCTCTCTTACATAGGACAAACAAAAAGATCCATTAAAACCCGCTTGAAAGAACATATAGCTGACGCAGAGTGACAGCACCGACGCTCTGGGAAGTCTGCAGTCTGTGAACATGTTCAAGATCGTCCCTGTCATTACATCAGATTTGATGGACCATAAATCCTCGCAAAAAACACCGAATCCTACCAAGGATGATACGCGAGACTATAGAAATAAATAAAAACATCCTAATTTCAATAGAGAAAATGGATGGGTGCTGCCATCTGCTTGGGATCCTATTATTAACAAATTTAAATCCAAACCCAAGCATACCACTGCAAGACTTCAAGATACTGTAAGTTCATTCTGCGTAAATCGAACCAAAAATTAGTATTAAAAAACTGAAGGTAGCCGGGCTAACTGTGACATCAGGACACCAAACATCTCAGTTCCCCCCGTGACCATGGGTTGCTGTAAAGCACCCGAAGCGTCGGGAATTAAAATAGTAAATTAAACGCGATTAAATCCGTAAAACATAGTTTTATTCTATTTCTGTTTAATAAATGTTAATTTTTACAAAAAAATGCCTCTTTTTGATACGTTTCACCCGAAATCAACTCAATTAAAATTCTTCAAAAAAGGCTTACCCATCTTTAAAAAAAAGTTTTTTTCTTAAAAGTCTCGGAGTCTCGAGGATTCCCGGGACATTGATTATAGGCAGTCCCGTGTCCCGGGACTTTGAAAATGTCGGGAATTCCCAAACCATAGGTGTAAGTAAGAGAACGAATGAAAGGAAAAGTAATACGTTGTGGTGGGATGATGAGGTACGGATGGAAATTGAAGCAAAGAAGAGGGCATGGCTAAATTTACTAGCAACCAAAGCTGGTAATTCTGACGGTATGAATGATGAGATTGAAAGAGAAAAGGCAGACTTTAGACGTTTAAATAAGAGAGTAAAAGAAGTTGTTGAAAGGAAAAAGCAAGAAAGGATAGTTAATAATGATAGAAGAATATCTGATAACTTCCAGGCAAATATTAAAATGTTCTGAAAGCTCGTAAGAACTGTCAGGGGAAATGCAAAACAGCCTAAATTGAATGCTATACGTGATGAGAATGGCTGCATGCTGAATGATGAACTTTCGAATTTAAAGAGATGGAAAGAATACTTTGAAAGCGTGTTTAAGAGTGAAGAGTCGTCTGAAGTAAGTGAAATAGAAATTCCGGAAGAAGTGGAGAGAGGTAGGGAGATAAGTGTAGATGAAATAATGAAAGCAATGAAAAGCATGAAAGCAGGTAAGGCAGCAGGATATGATAGAGTACCAGTCGAAATGCTAAGGGCTGGAGAGGGTGTGGTGTACGGATCAAGTATTTTGCATGTGTATGATTGCGGAGAAATTTTTGGCCAAAAACCAGAAAGTTTTTTGTGCGTTCATAGACTTGGAAAAGGCTTATGACAGAGTGGACAGGAACGTGTTATGGCAAACACTGACCTCGTTTGGGTTGAGCGCTGGTCTGATACAGGCATTAAAGTCCCTTTATAGGGACTCTAGTGCTTGTGTCAGGATCAACGGGGCCTACTCGGACTGGTTTGGCATTCAAAAAGGTGTCAGACAGGGCTGTGTAGCTTCTCCGTTGCTGTTTAACCTATTTATGGACAGTTGTTTGCAAACTTTGGAAGTTGAAGAATGTGGGTTGAGAATGGGTGAGTTAACCGTCAAATGCCTTTTGTACGCCGATGATCAAGTCATATTTGCATCGTCGGCGGCTGAGTTGCAAATGATGGTTAATTTAATGAACTGGTCATTAAAAGAAAGGGGTATGAAAGTGAACGCAAGTAAGACGAAAGTGAAGGTTTTTGAAAGAGAAGAAAGTAAAACGTTATGTGAAATAAGAATAGAAGAGGAGTTGATTGAGCAAGTGGATGAGTTTGTATATTTGGGATATTTATTTAGCAGGGATGGTAGATATGATAAGGATATAGAACGACGAGTGAACGCAGGAAATAGAGTTAATGGGGCTCTACACGCTATTATGAAGAGTCAGAATGTGTCAAAGAAGGCACGTATGGCAATTCATAATGCTGTGTTAGTCTCTACTTTAATGTATGGCAGTGAAAGTTGGGTAAGGCAGAAGAAGCATGAGAGTAGAATAAAGGCTGTAGAAATGCGGTCATTACGGAGTATGCTAGTGCTAAATCTGAATGACAGGCTGAGAAATAGTGTGATAAGAGAAAAATGTGGTTTGTAATATGACGTTGTGACTAGAATTAAAAAAGGAATGCTTCGGTGGTTTGGTCACGTAGAAAGAATGAACGAGGAAAGAGTGACAAAGCAAATTTATGTTTCAGAAGTGAACGTCAAAGTCTGGAAGGGACGCCTTAGACGAAGATTTATCGACCAAATCGGCGATACATTGAAAACGGGCCAGATTAGGAGTACCCTTAACCGACGAGCGTCTATGCGTAAATATATGGATGTGAATGAGGCGAGAGAGGTGTGTCAGGATCGCGCCAAATGGAAGTCCGTAGTCTCTGCCTACCCCTCTGGGTGACAGGCATGAGTGTTTGTGTTGTGTGTGTGTGTGTGTGTGTTTTTATCACCTTATCTTTTGACACTCATGTTGTAAAATAGTGTTAAATATTAAATAAATTTTAAAAATCGGTTTTCCATCATAACTTTAAGAGACAGTTTTCATTTACATGTACATCGATATTTATATGATAACTTATGATTACTCAAATACACATTGAATAAAACTACTTTTACGGATTTTATCGCGTTTAATATATTTTTTAATATTGCGTGCCTTAGGCGCGAAACGCGCAGTTATGTTCTGCTAGGGCCTAAAAATTAAGATTCCAACGTTTTATCGCATGAAATCGTATCTAGCAATCATATTATACATATAAATGATATAAAAGCACATTGTCGGAAAGATAAATGATTGTTGAACTTATTAATTTTTTTTTAATCGATAAATTACTATTTTTAATATTATATAACGGTAATTTTGATGTTATAGCTTCCTATGATAACTTATTTAATCCGGGATCCGCGTAGACGAAGTAACCAGTTGTGTTAGACCATATGCCAAGGCAAATTCATAGACAGATCTACCCGCATGATCGGTTAAACGGGAACCAAGCCATTCAGCGTGGTGGGCGTTAAAATCACCGAGTATCACGATCTCTGCGGATGGGACCTGTTGTAGCACGGAGTCTGCAGCCATTTGGACGTGGTCGATGAGTCGGTCTGTGTCGGCATTACCGCTATGGGACCTTTAGAGGCACCCGTAGACGCGGGGATGGTCGTTGCTGTCTACGCGCAGCCATAGGATGGACAGGTCCGTACCTTCAAGACTGCCGAGGCTTCGAAAACAGATGTCTTCTCGGACGTAGACCCCAGCCCGAGGCACAAAGGAGTGTTCAAATTTGTACCCTGGGTAGAATAGATATGAAGTATCAGCCGGAGAGGACACCTGAGTCTCGGTTAGAAAGAGCAAGGCCAGCTTCGCCGTCTCTAGATGGTAATGGACAGCGTTAAGGTTGGAATGAAGTCCCCTGATGTTGCAAAATTCACGGATAGCGTGACAGGGGTCGCCTTGGTCTTATTGCTCCGTTTGCTCCGAGCAGTTTAAGTCGCGAGCGGAATTCCCCCCCCCCCCTCTCCCCGCCCCGAATACGCGGGGCAGCCTGAGCACCCACGCTCAGGAGTGGAGTTGTTTGGTCGTGGATGCTCAGCGAGAGATTCTCCAGGGGTGCTGGTACCCTCCTGTGGTAGTCTGTTCTTTAATTCCACTACCATGTTGATGGGGAGAGGGGGGGGGGGGGGGGGGAATTGAACCTCCGGCCACCTGCACTCACCAAGTGCAACGCAGAGGTAAACCTCTACTTCACCCTGGTATTCTGTGAGGTCGTGGTACCACCCCGGTCCGAGCCGGCCCATCCGTGCGATAGCAAAAGCTGCCGCGTGGCTCTACCACTGATAAGAGATACCTACTATAGAACGCTTAGCTTGCTACCACCATATAATATGGGCCAAAATACGAATACCCTTAACCAAGGAGCTGTATGCAGTATGCTTGATAATATATGCATGTGAATGAAGTGAGAGAGGTATGTCAGGCTCAGGATCGTGCCAAATAAAACTACCCAACCATAGTGTCTGCCCAACAAGTCTCTCTCCCTAAGCGAGTCAGACGTGGAGTTTAAGTATTTATGTAAGTACGAAAAGTTTTTATGTTAATCTTATTAGAGGAGATGTAGTTATAATAATAATAATCTTTATTGAAACCAAAAACATTTTAACATGAACATAGTTAGCGTTAACATCCGCAGTAGTAGACTGTGTAGCAATTTAACGCGCGCGTGTGTGCGTGTGCGTGTGCGTGTGTGTGTGTGTGTGTGTGTGTGTGTGTGTGTGTGTGTGTGTGTGTTTAAGACCTATTGATCAATTATAGGTTCTACCTCGTCATAATCAAGGCTTAGTAGCCACTCATTCTGCAGGTCTTTAGATTTATTTAAAGGCAAAGGGTAGAAGTTTAATTTTTTATTAATTTTATTGTAAAGTACCGAAGCAATAAAGCCATAATGTTATTTTACCACTACAAGCCCACACCTCACCGCAGAGCATACTTTGTCTTTTTTTCTTATATTCAGTAAAATTTTAGAATCATATGCAAGGGTTTTGTGTTTGCGAAGAACCGTATTCAATATAAATAATTTACGAACGGAAAGAACTTCTCAATATTTAAATATAAGTTTAGTTGAATACCTAATTGGCTTGGAAGCTATTACATTCAATACAGCTCTTTAAGCCTTTTCGAACTGTATAATGTTAGTTACGATTCATCTTACGGTAGTACTACAAGGAAAAGTTATTTAACGTAAGATATCGTGCACCATAAACATGACGACCGTAGCAATAAATCATTTTATGTGTCGTTTTATATATTTTATTTTTAATTATTTTATTTAAAAAAATCGTTCACAGTCTAGAATTTTTCTCCTGTATCGTGGAGGCAGTTTACTAACATGAATTTCACAAGCATAAACATCCAGACCCGGATCAATTATTTATAAGCCAAACAAATACTTGTTCTGTGTTGTAGGCCATACAAATACTGGTTCCGTACGGTATTCGAAATTTAAAACACTTCGATAAATTTGGGCAATATAAATTCAGTAGCTTTGACCTAGAACCACGACCTGACCCACAAATTGAAGGTTCTGTCGAACTGTGCAGCCTAAAAAGATAACTATCGATCACGTCAATTTCATAGAGGTCACTTTTTCATACGAATACGTATTCATATAACTTTTCTAGGTTGATGAGTAACGCTTCGGAAGCTGATAGAAATTAAATTCTGATTATTTTTAACCACGCTTTCAGACATTTTTTGTGACAGAATATGATGATGACGTACCATGGAAGTAAGCATGTATTATCCACGTCGAATACAAAGTCTTGTCCCGTAAATAATGCATTGTTAGAAGATCAAAAGATCACAATATATTCAAGTTAACATTTGATTAATTTCAATATCGGCTTTTATACTCAGTAATTCTAGTTGTTTTTTTTTTACTATTATAAGCCATTGCTTGACTGCCATCCCACCTGGTAAGCGGTGATACAGACGAAAATGGTAAAGTGCTTACGCTGACTTAACAAAAGTCTATTCACTCTTACCTTAAAGATATCCATATTATAATCGAAAAAAAAAACAGATGCTGGTAAATTATTCCCCTCTTTTTTTTTAATAAAGCATTATGAACGACGAACCAAAATGTTTGGTTCGTCGCCGTCTCATCGAACTCTAAGAGGAAAGGAGTAGAGAGTACACCTTTGAGTGCACACTTACACTTACACGTATACACTTGAACACTATAATTCTGAATATACAGATATACAGAATTATATAGAGGACAGTCTCAACAGAGACTGATCGCAAATTGGGTATGAAATTACTTTACTTCAGAACTAGGCCTTGTGATGGTGTAAGATAATCCATCACCCCATGTGTCGTGGGTATCGTTAGAGACGACTATGGTATATGCCAGAAACATCTTATGGCTTCCGCTAGTTGGGGACATAATCATCTCGGTTACGTCAGGCGTAAAATATCCAGACCGACGACGGATGACGAGTACGATCGTCAATACGACTGTCTAGCGTGACGATTAAGGCAAATAACTCGAACAACTCGAGAGGCCTACGTCCATCACGGCTCGCATGGGCTGGAGACAATTTTATCAACGAGGCAAGGAGAAAATGTTTATCCTCTCGCTTAGTTTTATCCACTCTTCGAGCATAGGTACACCGGTGGATATGATATCCACAGTAGATAAAATGGGAGATAGACTTAGATAGATTTTTTTGTATAAATATAAACTTAAACCCACAGCTAATGAACTAGGATAAAATTGTCCCTTTCAAATGTGGAAAAAGTATAATTTTTATCTTTCATTTGGCTCCATGCTACGGATGGGGGTATATGTCTACTCGTTATGTAAACCGGGGATATACTTCTCCCCGTTGCGGTGCTTTGGCATAAGGACAAGATAATTTTATCTCTTTTCATATTAAGACTATATTTTGTCTAATGTAAATAAAAGTACCGTACCGTTCGTTATTCGGGTGATTGAAGATCCTATCCTATACAAGTGAGTGATTAAAACATTATACTTGTTTTTTTCACTTTTTGTAATGTCTTATATATTATATAGGTATGATATAAATATTGGTATAGATATTGATATAGGTTTTGGAAACGAGGCATTCCATCTTAGCCCTCAGGGGTAGCAACGCATCTGCATTTTAATTCTTAATCGAGGATATATGTAGATTCTTTGCACCACCGCATCCACTTACCATTAGGTGGACTGTGTGATCATGTGTCACTCTTATTCATTTCTCGGAAATGGCTCTAATGATTTGATTTCCAAATTCAACTTGATGGGTTTAATCCTTGAGATATTTTCATAACGCCGAGCAAAGTTTGGCCTTCCAGGTACTAAATTATTATACGAAGACGAAGTGTGTGTAAAAATATTGTTATTTATATTAAAAAATACGTTCGGCAGCTTAAGTCATCTTAACCTTAAAAGAAATTTAAATCATCGGAAGTTATCAAACCTGTAATTTATTTTAGATGGTCTTTCCTTTGTTTACGATAGGTCCGAATATCTAAGCCCAAATTTGCTTGATTATTAATAACGTTTGGAGAATTTTTTTAATCAATGACAAGTTATGGTTTAGTCTTAAGCCCGATGGAAGAGTCAACGCATAGAAATGATTCGGAGAAAGGTAAGAAAGAAAAAATGTTACTTTATTTTAACACAGACCAAATTCATAACTTATAAATACGTAGATTTAATAAGATTGACCTTGTACATATGTCAAAAGAATGCCAAAAAACGACATCACTCAACATGCTTTGTGGTGAAACCACAGCGCTGATTTTCATTGACGAACGAAAACGGTAACGGTAAAGCTGCGATATTGTGTAAAATTATTGAAAAGAACCTTGACATAGTGATTTATTGGATATTACTGGTCGAATTGGCTATTTACATAATAGCAATTACGGATACGGAAACCAGATCAAAATATCAACAGTACAGTTTATCTTTAGCCAGTTCAGTATCAGTTTATCTATATATCTATTTTTAAATAA
Organism: Parnassius mnemosyne; assembly: GCA_963668995.1. NCBI lineage: Eukaryota > Metazoa > Arthropoda > Insecta > Lepidoptera > Papilionidae > Parnassius > Parnassius mnemosyne. The sequence goes on from CAVLGL010000093.1 coordinate 13,064,675, forward strand.
TGTAAAGATAATGCAATTTATATTTATATAAGCCATCCATCCTTTCATTACAGCCTATAAAAGTCCACTGCTGAACATAGACCTCCTCCATAGATTGCCTAACAGGGAATTTGCCATAGTTGCCACGCTTGGCAGGCGGGTTGGCAACCGCACTTTTTTATTATTTTGATAAGGAAGACGTTGCTGCCCATCTCCTGTTTCGGTTTCCGTCTGTCGCCTCTAACGACATCCACGGGACGATATGGGGTAGTGGATATTCTTCCACCGCCACTACACAGTAATACTTATATGCCTTTCAAACAAAATGCATATTTTTTTATAACACATATTTCATGCGTTTTAAATGATTGTTGAACGGTGGCTAACCGTTAAGTGAACCGTAGAGTCTATATCACCTGAGGATGCCTCGTGTAGAGGCGAATCACGTGTCGTATTGTCGTCAGTGGTGAGTCTTTCCTAGTGTAGTGGTGTTGGGAGTAGTGGTGCTGGGATTAGTGGTGACGGGGATAGTGTACGCAATTGAGGGAGGGCGGGAGGTGCTCTTCAAACTAGTTAAGACACATCATTTTATTTTATCTAGCGGATGTATGCAAAGTAATTTTTTGTCAAATTTAATATAATGGACTTCCGCAAAGTAACGCCTGATTCTATTAATTATCATAAAATAAACTGTTCGATCGTCCACACTCGAATGTTCACTGAAGCAAAATCGCAAGAATAATGCTTATGAGATATTGTTTGCAAACTTGTTCTTATACAATTCTGTTGTGAAACATTTTTTTTTCTTTCATTATTCAATTGTTTGATATTATATCTGTTTTGAATGTATCTGTATAGTTTATTATCTATTAGCTGAATTCCTGAAAGAGAAAATTGGAAATAAAAGAAAAAGAAAATCCCTCGAAATATTGAATTTTCGTATTAGTTTTGATTAAGGTCTAGATGTCTTTTAATTAACACGAAGAAAGATTTTGTATCCTTTCTCCACTGTTTGAAAGGGAAAGGTGGAAAAGTGAGGACGTTGACCACGAGTCACTTTTAAACTTTTGGCAAATCTCATCAAACTTGTTTATATAGAACTATCCATAAAAGTATAAACATACTCACGCTCCTTTTTATTTTCTTTTTTATTTTGTAATTGATAATCAAAACTAACTAACTGCGCATAATTTATAACAGCCTATTAAATTTGTTGCGTATTAGATTTTGAAATAATAAAATATTTTACCATTACCATTACCAAAAGATACACAAAGGCAACACTAACTTTGTTGCCGGGTAAAAATATTTTTCATTAAAATTGTCACTTCTTCTGCACATAAAATTAAAACGTTTCATTATCGCTCAAGTATCTACATATTTAGATTCGGAAAAAAAAACTGAATGTAATTAAAATAACTTACCTGATAACAAACGCCTTTGACATACGTCTAACCTTGTCCTGGGCACATTTCTGGCTCTATTAGGTCAAAAAAAATCGGCGATTCAAGCCTTTATACTCAATAAATGTAACTGCCTATGATCAATTTATAAGCGTTTATATTTATTTATTAACTAAATATAGAGAACCGTTAGGAATTAGCAACGTGCGCTGCCGAGCTGATGCACGGCGCGAGGGGCACTGACCAACGTTTGCTAAGTTGCTCCCCGCGCCGCCCTAGGCAAAGCATAATACAGCCTGAAAATTTAGACTTGAAATTAGGCACAAATGTTAATACATTTTAATCAAAAATCACAAATTTATTTTTCAATTCATTATACTAGTCCAGATTAAATTATCCACTACCCTTCATTTTTTCACAACATAAGCAACATCTGTCCATCTGTTAAAGTGTGATTAAATCACAAGATCCGAACAAAAATAATTTTTACATCATCATCATCATCATCATTACAGCCCTTCACAAGTCCACTGGTGAACACAGGCCTCCCCAAGGAATGCCACAAAGCACGGTTCTGAGCCACCTCCATCTATCGACTTCCTGCATGTGTTACCAGGTCGTCACTCCATCTAGTGGGGGGACGCCCTACACTTTGCCTACCGGTACTAGGCTCATTTGAGAACCTTTTTCCCGCATCGGTTGTCGGATCTTCGAGCTATATGGCCGGTCCATTGCTACTTCAGCTTACCAATCCAATAGATTTACATAATAATAATAAAATATAATTTAAAATAACTAGTAGAAAAAACTTTATATAAAGATTAATTATACAGTTGTAGCATATCTGAATGATCTAAATAAATTTAAAACGTGTGTTTACTATTCATTGACACATTTAAAAAAACATGACAGTGAAATCGCGTAATATGAATTAATTTATATGCGATAAAGATTACATAATATGGTGCATACACATACACCTGGCGATTAAGAAAAAAATCGATGTCTAATGAAGAATAGAATAAATAGTTATATTTTTAAAACGACAATAACACATATTCAAAAAGTTACAGGGAAGTGAAGTCGGTTAATATGAATTAATTTATATGCGATAAAACTTACATAATATGGTGCATACAACACCTGGCGATTAAGAAAAAAATCGATGTCTAATGAAGAATAGAATAAATAGTTATATTTTTAAAACGACAATAACACATATTCAAAAATTTACAGGGAAGTGAAGTCGCGTAATATGAATTAATTTATATGCGATAAAACTTACATAATATGGTGCATACACGTACACCTGGCGATTAAGAAAAAATCGATATCTAATGAAGAATAAAACAAATAGTTATATTTTCGAACTATGTATTTTTAACCGAATTCCAAAAACGAGAAGGTTCTTAAAAAATTAAGAGTTCGACTCATCGGTCAGAAATTAAGAGTTAGAGTCGAATAAAAGCCGAAATAAAGGCTTTTATTCCAGATTTAATGTTTTTGAAAACATAACCTCCACACTAGGATTTTTCCTGGATCGTGGGGTTTTACATACATAAATTTCACAAATACAAACATCCAGACCCGGAAAAATTATTTGTAGGTCATACAAATACTTGATACGTGCGGAATTGGAACCCGCGGCCCTTAACGTTGCATCTCATTGGTAAGCAGGGACGTAGCTACCGCCTTATCAGCCGTATCAATGATACAGGGCCCCCGGGTCACAGGGGCCCCGAATGTGTGTAAGCAAATATTCCAAGGAGTTCTATGGGACAGGAAAGGCTATCACTACTGTCTATGGAAGCAAAAAATTTAGAAAAACTGAAATCGTCTTCAGTTATATTCGCCGTACAAAAGGCAAGAAAAGTGTATATTTGATTTGAATTGTTTGGCTAGCTTAGTTCCTAGGAGGTTCCGAGGAGTATTAATTGTCAGTAATAACTTAAAATCAATATATAATCATTTTAATTCAATGCTAGCGTTTTTGTTCCTTTTATGGAATCTTTACTCTTCATTGGGGCCCCCAAAAAAATTTTGATACAGGGCCCATCTAAGGCACTCTACGCCACTGTTGCTAAGCCACTCCGCTACGGAGATGTCATGTACAAATGTTGTGTTTTTAATTATCAAATTATGTCTCGTATCACATTTATAAAGAAAAGCCGACTTAAAAACTAAAAGAAAAATTTATTTCCACATAACACCTCCTGAAGGCATTTAATTGTTCATTACACTATATCTCAGCACTAAATTCAGAAGCTATAATGTGAAAATTATTTTATCTTTTTAGCTTTGAAATCTGATCGTAATTTTTATCAAAAGTTTAATCATTATGTTTTACATACAATATGTGAATATTTTTAATAATACTGACTTGTCTGATGAGCCCGCATAATCTTTGTGCGTCGCCGAGGGCGGGCGGATTCGATATGTTGCGAGGCACCGGAAGCCTCCCGCTCGCCGTTTACGGACCTTTGTTTTGCGAAACGATGATAATCTGTGATCACTTGAACGCTCGCCAGCCTGGAAGCGCCCTTTCTACTCCTTTCACTTCCATTGGGTGGAGTGACGCGATATCATTTAGATATAATGGAACATAACAGGACAAAGGAAAATTTTATGGAACATAAAATTATTATTGAAAAAAGAAATGAATTTTCCTTAATAGAAGTAATTTCATAAATTTAAACTGATATCTTTTGCAAAAAATATGGAACAAAGGGATGTTTTTAATTACATAGCTGAATTCGTGTTCAGGAATTCAAAGCCAGACAAAATGCATATAATAATAATCATAAATTGTAATAAATATGTGTACAACATGTTGTAAGACGTGGACATATGTGTTTTTTTTTACAGAATAAGGGTGACAAACAAGCACACAGTCCACCTGATGGTAAGTGGTTGCTGTGGCCCATAGACATCTACATCTATCTTCGTTTGCGTTTTCAGCCGTGAGGACTAAGATAGAATGCCTCTTTTCCAGTAAAAAGGGTCTCCGGTTCTCTACACTCACCATACGAAACACAGCAGCATTAAGCTGCTATTTTACTCTGGTATTCTGTGAGAGCGTGGTCCTTCCCCGGTTGAGCCGATCCATTCATGCTACAACTATAATACTATTAATTAGCTGCAGCATGGCTCTACCACGTAAACCTTTGGTAGAACTTTTTCTGCCTATGAGACTGTATGAGTAGGTACTACCGTCTTACCAATTTTTGACGCCAAATAGTAGTGTTCACATCGATTGGAAGGGTATAGCAGGGAGCAGGGATCACCAACAAGTTTAATTGCGGGTCCGTTTAAAAAAATATAAATCTGTTGCGGTTCGTCTAGATTTTCTATATATACACCGGGTGAATACTTAATAAAAATAACTGATTTCTTTTAGTTTTATTTGTTAATTGACATTTTCTACCGACTTCAAAAAGGAGACGGTACTCAATTCGACTGTATGTTTTTAAGTGTGTTACCTCACAACTTTTTACTGGGTGAACCGATTTCGATAATTCTTTTTTTATATGAAAGCTGGTGCTTCACATGTGGTGCCATATAAATTTGATCAAGTTCTGAGCAATAATTTTTGAGTTATTCTTAATAATTTATATTGAAGTCGGTTGTACAAAATTTTTAATTTTAAATTATTATAAATCTGAGCAACCAATATTAAGGCGAAAAATTACAGTTTTTTTTTTAATCTGAACAATCTGTCTGAAGTCTGGAGTTAAATTGGTGCAAACTATTCCCATTGTTTAGCTTTTGTTACCGCACACTTATTTTAGTCAAAAATCTTGAAAAAGAAATTCTGAATGTTTGTGTTTTAAAACAGAAGAAAATTGAATTACCATACATTTTTACATTTATATTCTTAGATTCTTCTGGGTCCGCACAAAATAGGTCGGTAGTCCGGATCCGGACCGCGATCCGCCATTCGGTGACCCCTGATATAGAGAAACACTATAATTAGAAGTTGTGGTGAGTATCCCAACTTAGTTCTCATAAGTACACACTATATATATGTAATATCCGTAGCCTTCTTTGCTTTTGATATATATATATATTATCTTGAGAGCTTTAATGTACTGAAAATTGAATTACGTTAAATAAGCTAAAAACCAGCATCAAATGATGAAACTAAAAACATATCCATTATCAGTGTCATCATTATAGCCCTTCACAGGCTTACTGCTGAACAAAGGCCTCACCCAAAGAACTCCACAATACAAAGTCCTGAGCCACCTGCATCCATCAACCTCTTGCTTATCTTACCAGGTTACCACTGCGCCTAAGAAAACCCGCTTAGCTTAGCGGTACGATGCTGCCACTCTAGAAACTATTTTACCCATCGGTTATCGGTTCTTCGAGCTATATTGCTGACCCATTGCCACTTCAGCGTACTGATCCGTTGTACTATGTCGACTACTTTGGTACCTCATTTTATACATATAAGATAAATATGTAAAAAAAAAACAAATATTTCTACTATAATTTATCTTCCATTAAGGTAAAAGGATTTTCTAGGAATTGTTTATAACAAGGAAACGTTACATATTCATTTTAAAAATGGACAGTGGTGTTTTAAGAAATGTCCATTAATGTTTTTCCTCACAGCATTTTTATGGCTCGGTCTCCGTTAATCATTCGTTCCGTACATTACATTCAGCGCACTCACGATAACGATAATGTGCCGGAGTGCTAAAAAATTCTGTTTAAGTCGCAGAATGTCATGGGTATCATTGGACTATGCTTTTCACCTATAATACGAGTATCAAGAATTTTGTGAATATTTAATAGCACCTAAACTGAGGATTATTGTATTTTTATAATATGTTATCTATTTTACTTTTGTTTGCTATAACGAAAAGAAATATATTTGTACACCTCACTGTGGTAGAATACACGTTAACTACTGTAAATTTTACTAACACTTAACTCACTGTATTCACAAATAAATAAATGAATTTGAATTAGAATTATTATGTTGTTATCATTTAATTTACTATATACATATATGTATGTCAGATTTCTGCACTCCTTCTCCATAATATAAACTTTAGCTATACCAAAACTCACGCTCATCCGTGCGCCCAATATGCTTTAAATTGAGTACAAAGTTTTCTTTTCACATATTATTATATAAATGTTCGAGGTGAATTTCCGCTTCTCATTTCCAGGAACAAATAATGATATCGGTGTCGGTCTCATTTTATTAAACGCAGAATTGTTTTAGGCTAAGACAGCGTGATTTGCCATCTAGGGCTTCATCACCACTTACCACCATGTGTGATTGTGGTGAAACACTGGCTTATAGTAAATGAAAAAAATGTAATAAAACCCAATTAAGTTCTTATCAACACAAGAAACAGAAAAATAAGAAAGTTGTGTTTGTTCCAATAAATGAACATCGCTTGGAGAGGTTTAAAGTAGTATAATAAAAAGACTTCCATCACTTTCGTTTAAAAATAGCGCTAATTATTTGTATGGTACATTATTTAAAATTATAACTTATGAATTTAGTAGGATATTTACTCCTTAAACTTTCTCTTTTAACAGTCGCAAATCATTTAATGAATGGGCTACAGTAGGAATTTATAAATGTAGGCGAAAGTTATACGAGCTTTATAATGAAAGATCATATAATAGTAGTGTTATATTTAGATATTATATAAAGACATATTTTAAAATATTTAAGAAGTGTGCTCCACAGCTAAGGTTTTACATTTAAGTAACAAAATTAAAACTGCATCTAACAAAATTAAAATGACCTGGAGAATAATAAATAGTGAAACGGACAAGGTCAAACCGCGCAATCCTGATTTTCAATTGAATATTAACAATAATTTAACTCGATGTGATCAAGTTGCTATGGCTTTTGAGAAACATTTTACTGATGTTCCTTTTTTGACAACTAAATCATTAAACTCTTCTCCTACTGTCGCCGAATCATTGCTCAAACAAAATGTAAAGACTTGTATAAATACTTTTAAATTCCATAGAGTACTGTCAAAAGGTATCGTTAAATATTTTAAAACTATTGATGTTAAGAAAACGGCAGACTTATGGGGGATTTCTGTTAAAGTTATTTTATCTATAATAGATATAATAGCACCTTATCTAGCCACTATATTTAATACAAGCGTCGAATCTGGTGAGTTTCCTGATTTAATGAAACATAGTACAGCCATACCTTTATTTAAATCTGGTAGTACATTAATAATAACCCGCCAATTTTGGACAAACATATGTACTACCAACATTTAGTAAAATTTTGAAAAAATAATTTTATATCAGATGTTAAGTTTCTTTAATATTAATAAATTGCTACATAAAAATCGATTCGGATTTACTAGGGGTCGCTCGACAACTGACGCTGGAGTTGAGCTTATTAAACATATTTTTGTGCATGGGAGGATTCAGAGGATGCTTTGGATATTTTTTCTGACCTTTGCAAGGCCTTCAACTGCGTTCACCTTGAGTCATTAATCAGGAAGCTACAGTACTATGGTGTCAGAAAGTTATTATCAATGGTAAAAGTTCTTCCGGGTTACTTGTACTAATGGGTGTCCCTCAGGGCTCGATTCTCGGCCCGTTCCTATTTCTAAGCAGCACTTAAAATTTTAATTTAAGTTTTACCCGGACCCTAAGCCTCCTCGCTCCAAAGTTTAGTGACGTATTTTTTTTAAATTGCTATTACATTACCATTAGAACTAAACTATATAGAATTTAAAACGTGGTAGTCATGCTGCAGCTATATTAATAATATAGTTGTAGCACGAATGGGTCGGCTCGACCGGGGAAGAACGACTCTCTCACAGAATACCAGCGTAAAATAGCAGCTTAACACTGCTGTGTTTCGTATGGTGAGTGTAGAGAACCGGAGACCCTTTTTACTGGAAAAGAGGCATTCTATCTTAGTCCTCACGGCTGACAACGCATCTGTATTTTAATTCGCAAACGAGGATAGATGTAGATGTCTATGAGCCACAGAAACCACTTACCATCAGGTGGACTGTGTGCTCGTTTGTCACCCTTATACTATAAAAAAAAATTGATTACAGCCTATCAAAAGTCCACTGCTGACCACGGGCCTCACCCAGAGATATTCATAAGAGGGATATTTGCCATAGTTGGGACTGCAAACGCAGTTTTTTTATTATTATCGAGTTATTAAATATTGCTGAACTCCTGTTTCAGTTTCCCCCTGTCACCTCTTACGACACCCACAGCATGATATGGAATATGGCCGCCACCACAACACGGCCACCATATGAGTACCACCACCACTCGGCGCTCATAGTTAAGCATTATTAACTAATAAGAATTTTATTATCCATAACTAAATTTTACAGTAATGTTTTGGCGTAAGATTCTTGCCTGTCTGACTTACCTAAGTTATAAAAAACGCATAGTCAACATATAATAGAACACGATAAATTAGTCCCCAAAATAAAAACCACAAACGGTTGATTCAAATCAAAGCGTCATCGGGAAGTAAAAGTTCCGACTATAACTTTCCAGATTTAATAATGTGCGGAAACGGAAGCGCGGCCAGTCGAACGGAATAAGTTATGGAAAATTTTATCGAAAAAAAGCTACGAATATATTATTGATTGATGATATATCGATCTAGATTAATATTTTGAGAAAATCTGCATGACTCAAACATATTAAATGGGTGGAAAATTCCTAAATTTCATTCAAATATTAATTTTTATTCAAGGGTAACGAGTATATGTGTATTACTAAAATATAATATAGCACATAGGTGGGTGATGTGGCATTAAAATGACGGCTGACGGGTCGGTGTCGCAGTGGCTAAGCGTTTGGCGTCGCGGTAGGCCGTAGGTTTGAATGCCGCAAGGAACAGGTGTTTATATGACCTACCAATAACTTATCCAAGACTACATGTTTGCCTGTGTATAATTTAACACATCAAACGCCGCCTCAACGATACAGGAGAAAATTCTAATATGGAAATAACTTCTTTTTAAATAAACAGATACATTTTCATCCCTGAGGACCAAGATAAAATGCCTCGTTACCTATAAAATAGGTCCACGGTTCTCATCACTCACCCTACGAAATACAGCAGCGTTACGCTGCTATTAGGTTCATATTCTGGGAGAAAGTGGTACTTCCCCGGTCAAGTCAAGCCGATCCATTCTTGCTGCAGCTATAACTTTTTATACGTGATAGAGCCATGCTGCAGCTATATTAATAGTATAGTTGTAGCACGAATGGGACGGTTCGACCGGGAAAGGCCCACGCTCTCACAGAATACCAGCGTAAACAGCAGCTTAATGCTGCTGTGTTTTGTATGGTGAGTGTAGAGAACCGGAGACCCTTTTGTACTGGAAAAGAGGCATTCTATCTTAGTCCTCACAGCTGACAACGCATCTGCATTTTAATTCGCAAACGAAGATAGATGTCTATGGGCAACAGCAACCACTTACCATCAGGTGGACTGTATCCTCGTTTGTCACCCTTATTCTATAAAAAAAAGATGCAGCGTAGCTCTGCCACGTTAACAAAATACATTTAAAATTTTCAGTGGTAATAATTTTACAAAAGCACTTAACGGTAGAAAGCCAATACGAAGTTTGCGGTAATTGAATAATATTAAGTTAAATTGAACGCAAACCGCGTTGTAAGACTTCGGTTCCGTTGAAACTTGGATTACGTGAACTTAAACAGTCTTCATCGAATCACAAATTTAAATATCTACGTAACTTTCACGGTATTTCATTTATGTGAAAGTTGTTGGCTTTTGTGGACATGTTACTTGAAATAATTTGAAGAGATATTAGTTTGCTCTATTATCAGAGGCAGATTAAATATAGACAGCAACCTAGGCTAGCACCTTATTAGCACCGGTCTAGCTGCCATATATTATAAATAATAACTATCCATTTTTTTTATAGGAGAGGGGGCAAACGAACATGCGGCTCACCTGATGGTAAGTGACTACCGCCGCCCATGAACAACCGCAACACCAGGGGAATTTCAGATGCGTTGCCGGCCTTTTAAAAAGGAGTAGGCTCTTTTCTTGAAGGTCCCTAAGTCGTATCGGTCAGGAAAAATCGCTGGTGGTAAACTATTCCACAAGGAAGTTGTGCGAGGAAGAAAACATCTTCTAAATCGCACAGTGGTGGACCGCCAATCATCCAGATGGTGTGGATGGTATCGGGAGTTCTGCCGCTATGTTCGTTCATGAAATTTGGCGGCTGGGATTAATCCGAACAATTCCTCAGAGCACTCCACGTGGTATCATCATCATTATCATTACAGCCCTTCACAAGTCCACTGCTGAACATAGGCCTCCCCCAAAGAATGCCACAAAGCACGGTCCTGAGCCACCTGCATCCATCGACTTCTTGCATATATTATAAATAATATCATCATCTCCACGTGGTAAATGCGAAAGAAAATGCAAAGAGATGCAACATCTCTTCGCAGCGCCAATCAGTCAAGCCGATCGGAAAGGACTCGGTTGTCGACGACTCGAGCCGCTCTGCGCTAGATGCGATCAAGTGGAAGGAGCTGGCACTGGGGAGCCCCAGCCCAGAGATGGGAACAGTATTCCATGTGAGGCCGAACCTGCGCCTTGTAAAGTTGCAGGCATTGTGCCGGCATGAAATACTGTCCCGCTCTGCTGAGCACGCCAAGCTTTTTAGAGGCCAATTTGGCCTTCTCTTCCAAGTGACCACGAAACTGCACGTCACACGATATGTCGACGCCGAGGATTTCGATACTGGCTGAGGCAACAAGGGGAGTGCCTTGAAACTGAGGAGTTACTAAAAAGGCGTTCTTTTTAGCGGTAAACGCGCAAACTTGTGTCTTCTAAGGATTAAACTAGACTAGATTTAGTCGCCCCCAATCCGAGACTTTGTCCAGCAAAGACTCGACTTCAGACACAAGTTTGTTCCGGTACTCGGCGACGTTTTCCCGAGAAATATTGGCACGGCCGGTGTATAGAGCATCACCAGTGCTGTCATCCGCATGAATGCTACCGGTTTGCAACATATCATTGATATGCAGAAGAAACAGCGTTGGTCATAGCACGTAGCCTTGTGTAACACCAGCGTTAATAGGCTTGTAGTCGTAGCATGCACCGTCTACAACGACCTTGATGCTCCGATCTGCAAGAAACCTGGTGATCCAATTGCATAATTTCTCGGGAAGCCCATAGGAAGGGAGCTTCGAAAGAAGCGCTTTGTGTCAAACCCGAACGAAGGCCTTCGCAATGTTCAAACTAACGGCCAATGCCTCCCCCTTGGACTCTACTGCCTCCGCCCATCTACGAGTTAAGTAGACCAGAAGATCAACCGACGGAAAAGACGCGTTAGAACCGGTGCCAACTCCGGAGCACACGTCCTCAGCACAATTGGGGGATTCCATCAGGCCCACTCGACTTGTGGATGTCCAGGGAGAGGAGTGCTCTGCGAACCGAGCGCTGTGAGAACCGCACATCCGGCAAAGAGCACTCACACCGCGGGATGGTCGGCGGTGTGTTCCCCCCGTCATCAACAGTCGAGTTGGACGCAAAAAGGGAGCCTAAATGGTCGGCTTTCTCTTTTGCGTCGTGGGCCAGTGAGTCGTCCTCCCTGTGCAGAGATGGTAGTGATGGCTTACAGAAATTCCCTTGGACAGCCTTGGCGAGAGACCAGAATGCACGGGTTCCCGAAGGAAGGCAAACTAGTTTCTCGCCAATTCTGCCTATGTGCTCTGACTTTGCCTTGGCAATAACTCTTTTGAAGGACCTGGAGGCGAAGTTATACTTCTTTTAAAGCATGCTGGTGTTTACATCCCGAGCCGCCGAAGCTTCAGCCCAGGACCGATAGCACTCCTGCTTACTGCGTAATGCATTTTTACAGGAGCGACCAAACCAAGGCTGAGATCTGCCTCCGATGGGTGCCACATCCATACCATAGCGCCACATCAGCGACAGAGTCAGCAACAGCGCTGGGATCATCCGGCGAGAAGCAAACCCCCCATGGGTAGGAAGCAAAGAAAGACCGCATTCCGTCCCAATCCGCCGACCTGTAATGCCAAACACGGCGGCAACCTGCAGAACGCAACGGCGAGGGGAGCGTGAGTGGCACCACACTCCGGATCAGACAATGGTCCGAAGAGCCAAGAGGGGCATCGATGGAAACCTGATATCCGTCCGGATGAGAGGTCAGCAGAAGGTCCAACAGGGAAGGTGTATGATCCTCAACATCTGGGATCCGCGTAGGCGATGTAACCAGTTGTGTCAGACCATATGCGAAGGCAATGTCATAGACAGATCTCCCAGCATGATCGGTTAAACGTGAACCGAGCCATTCGGCTTGGTGGCCGTTAAAATCGACAAGGATCACGATCTCTGCGGATGGGACCTGTTGTTGCTGTTTTCAAATAAACTATATTATAATGCATATATAGTATATACTTGCAAAATAATTAGGACACGAGTACCCTTAACAGGTGGGCGTGAATGAAAAATATGATAGAGTGAAGGTGATGTAAAAAATAGACGAATTTTTTTTCGTTTCAAAACATCTGCGTGCGCCCCTCATTAACCTTGCGCCCCTATGCACGTGCCTAGTTTGCCTTAAGGATAATCCGCTGCTGTCTATTACGTGGATTACTCAATAATTCTCGAAATTTAAAAATGGAACGCACCCGTGTTAAATGTTTCTAAAAAGCAAATTTATTTAAAAATAGAACTTTATAAGCCAATTGCTCAATATTTAAAAAAAAAAAAAACAAAGTTTTATTAATTTTCCTGCAACACTTCCCGCGCTTTTCATTTAAAACGATGGATCTTAACCGTGAACTTTTGCGCGCTATGATATATTATGATTTTTTAAGTTTGGTTTAACTGAACAATTAAGTTTACAACGGTTAGAATCAGCATTAGGGAACTCAGCTCAATCACTCGCAACAATTTTAGGTGGTTTGCTGAATTCAAAAGGGGTAAAATTAATCTTAAAGAAGACCAAAGAACCGAGGCCCCGCAAATAGCAGTAACGGCAGAAAATGTATGGACTACTGAAATGTTGGTGTCTGAAATGTTGGTGTGAGAAGACCCACGAATCACATATACGGACATCAAAAAGATTGTAGGCATTAGTTCGGGGAGCATTCATACCATCCTACATCAATCTTGGAGTGAGGAAGCTTTGTTGTTGATGGATCCCTCGTTTGCTCTCCGAAAGCGAAAACCAGACTTGTGTGGATTGGTGCCATGAAATGCGTCTACGTTTTGAAAACTGTGCATCTAGGCGTGTTTCAGAAATCGTTACTTGTGTCGAGGCAAAAAAGTGGTGGCTAGTTTTTTCGCGGAGCGGACATTTGTCGACGTCAATGCTGGAAAATTGTAGGTCAGTCAACTCTGAATGGTATACTACAGTTGCATTACCCAAAGCTTTTCAAGCTGTGCAGGAGAGAAGACCAAACACGGGGCTTCGGGAAATCACGCTGCATCACGATAACGCCTCTTCACATCACATCCCTTAGAATAAAAGCATTTATTGAGGAATCTGGTGTTGAAACTCTAAGTCACCCACCCTACAGCCCTGACTTAGCTCCTTGTGATTTCTTTTTGTTCCCTAGAATCAGAGAAAAAATAAAAGGCAAGTTTTTTTCAAGCGCCGAAGAAGCCGTGGCTGCCTAGGAAGAAGCGATTTCCAACCTGTCAGATCAACACAAAAGTGTTTTCAGAGTTAATTTAGGCGAATGGAACTTTGTATAGAGCATGATGGAGATTATTTTGAAAAGATGTAAAATAAATATTAAGAGTATCTAGAATACTTTTTGTATATCTCAAAACTTATCGAGTGACCTAAGTAATTAGTAGTATTAGTAATAAAAAACATGTGAGTGTCGTGGAACACTCGGTTGGAACGAAGTTCCTTTCGTAGTATATAATTTTTGATAAACGTATTATATTATTGATGAATAAATCTAAAGTCTATTAAAATTAAGTGTCATTTAAAATAAAATAATATTTATTTCATGGCAAGATAAGAAAGAGTGCGAGGGAGATAGATATTATACCATCTCGCTTCCTTATAGGCGTCAAGGCAGTGACATCTATGTCAGAAGGAGTCGTGCGTGACGGAAAAATCTTACACTTTTTCTCGCCTAGCCCCCATCCGCCAAATTCGTACCATCCGATAAGGAACTTTGTTCCAATAGTCTATAGGTAGGTACCATCCCCATTACCTATTACTGCCGCCAAATAGCAGTGTGTGCACTGCTGTGTTAGTTCCAGTCGTGTCGCTTCGCCGTCCCATCTGCCTATGAGAGTGAGGGAATAAAGAGTGCACCTGTGTTTGCGCATACACTATGGCACTATAATCCTGTCCTACACAGATGAATGATGAGAAAAAAGTATCTTAGACAAAGAAAAATTATTAATATATATGAGAGGACAAATTAATATATTATACAGGGTTATTTTGCAATAACCAACCAAATTTGCAGAGAAGGTTCAGAATAAGTAACATAGGCAAATGGTGAAGTAGAATTAATTAAAAAAATCTCAAAAATTCCGTCCTTTTTATCTTTTAAATTCTAAATGCGTGGTAATGCATTATTTTAACTGATTTTACACATTTGTAAGTGTTGATCAGTAGGCAATAACGTTATTGCCCATAAATCATATTCAATTAGGGATAATTTCAAATAAAAGTGGAAGCTTTAATTACTCGTATTTTCAAAAACAGCAATAACGGTATATTATTATTTATATATTTTACCTAAATTTTAAAATTTGGCTACTCTTTGAAAAATAACCCTGTATATGTATTAGGAATCATCGAATAATTTTTATCATGCAAAAATTGTTTATTAAGGATTATTATACTATTAAAGGGGATATGATTGGTCATTACTCCAGGAAATTATGTGATCGCTACCATGATTTTTCTAAATGTTTTAATATTTAATTGTACAGCATATTGTACATTAATATTTTTGTTTAATAATTCCCACTAGGTTTCTTACTGGTTCTTCCCAGCACAAAGGGGTTTTGCGAACCAGTGTTTCCGAACCAGTGTTGTGTTAAAATCATTAATGACTTTCAATAAGTATTCTTGTTTGATATAGATTATATTAAAAAAGAATTATTCCATTATATTCTAATAATTGGGTCGACAATTTCGGGAAGCGAGACAACGCTTTCTTACCTACATCGTACTCCAAGAAGGTCTTAAGACAGAACGCAATATTTTTACCAACATAACTGCTAATTGAAATAACATTTAGAACATATTTATATATGTATCTTCTATACATGGAAGGTCATTGTTACATACTATACAACAAAGTAAATAATTTAAACGAGTAACATTAATACTGTTTATTGCCATCACAATGGCACATTGGACGAACGGACTTCGCTTAGCTTAATGGCTTCGCTAGGATTTTTATGGGCCCTAGTTAAACAAATCAAAAAACGTTACCGAATATTTTATATTTTTGAACTCACTTCTGTTGTATCCAAAGAACGACTATCACTGTTGATTACTAATGAATATAGTCCACCCCTGCATAGTATGTTACTATCGAATTTCCAGAACAAAAAACTGTAACACTGTATTGAATATAATGTATACTGTACAATAAATATCCCACAAATGGGCACATATTTCCAGTCAATTCAATGGGGGAAAACTTATTTACTTTATTTGAAATTAAAAAAGTTTTTAAAGCAATTCGGCTACATCAAAGCTAGACCTTAAAAAGGCAGCCGTCAATGATTTAGAAAAAGTGAAGGGTGCTCGATATAACAACAGGAGTGCACCGAGGGTCACCTCAATTCACTCAGAGTCAGGGACTACTTGAACATTGTTGTGGGAAATCGACTCTTTCAACAGTTTTAATTAACTACGCAATGTTGTTCCGTATTTTTATCTTATTTAAGCGTGATGCTATGTATGTAGTCACGCCTGTAATCCCCAGGGAATAGAATAGAATAGAATATTTTTTATTCAATATAGATCACACGTGTAATTCTTATCGAAAGTCATTTTTTACTTTACCACTGACAGACCACTACGGTGGGTAAAGTCCAAAGAACAGCGAGCTACTCGGACTACGTGACTGAAAAAAAATTATACATAGGTCTAGCCCATCGCCTACACAGTCACAAGCTTAATATGCTATTATTAGCCTTCTACAACACCATATAACACAGTTGGCACATTCTCTTTTGTTATTAAGTCCCACATAAATATAGGACCTTTAAATCCTTATTATATACACTATATTAGCGATCTTCCCCTTATCAAACATACGAGTAATATATCAAATTAAGCCTATGTATTAATTTCACTATCCTATATTGGAATTTTAATGAAAACACATATTTCTCGACTTCAAATTCTTATAAAATTATCACCACCAATGCGGGTCGCTCGCGTACTGTCAAATTTAAAGCGACCGCTTATCATCTGAACCACCACGGCCCTCCAGCTACCACGGCTTGGTCCAGCTATGTATTGTAATTGATATCGGAAGAATATGGACACGTTGTTATACGTAATGATCTGACTTGAGTGTTCAACTGCGCAACAAAGCATATGATATCTGATATTCAAAGAGCCTAACTACAAGACGAGTACCATTGTCCGCCTTGTTCAGTCGCCATTGTTGTCATTTCAAGTCACAACAATAGTGTATCATTTGGCTTGCATTGCAATATTTTAAAGGATAGACTGGCTTATTTTTACTTAAATACTAGTATTAATATTTCTAGTAATAAATACATATTTTAAGGGATAATAGCGTTAATATTTTTATAAATAACGGTTATTTTTAAACATTTGTAAAGGATAACAAGGCATATAATAAAACATAAAATATTTGTCTATCTAAGTTAAGAAAACTATTAGTCATACGTGTATGGTTCTTTTAAAAAAGGTCGTTTTTTAAGCTTTATCAAATATAAAAATGGCCAAGTGCGTGTTGCGCCACGCATAATATAGAGGTAGGGTTCCGTAGTTGCCCGTTACAATACGTGGGTTCTCTTGATAATGAGCGTAGGTAATAAGAGAGTTCGCGGTTTGACCGCTATAATGCCTAAAATGTGCTTAAATAAGACAATGGTAAATGAAGGACTTATTTTCAAATCAGTCTTATAGGGAGTGGTATTCAAAAAAGATTAAAAAAGCTTTTCGCTTATGAAAATAATACGAATTACATCAAATCATTCACATGCCAAGGTACAAAGATTCTGTCTACACATATATCACCGTAACAAACATTCACGATATTAAACCACCACTGCCCTAAATTATCCTGAGGTCGCCCGCGTAAACCAAGAGTGTAACGAATGTAACTGTATGAGGCTATATTATGATTGTATGAATACTTTGAATGAGTTCTACAATAACTACAAACTAAAAATAAGTGAAAGAGGTAAGTAAAAAAGATCCTTTTTGTCTATCCAGCAAATAAAAAAGTAAAGCGTAGTTATGCATATAAGTAGTTTTTTTCATAAAATGTTTATTTTTTTTTTTCATTTATTACAATAACATTGCAAAGTTATAATGCAGCTAGTTTGAGGTCATTTTTTATGGAGTTGTAATGAAATTTTTACTAATCAAAGTGTATTTTATAAGTTAGTTGGTCGACTATTACTCGTTAACTAGGTAATTCTACTTAGCTGTGATAGTTTTCCTTTTAACTTCATTATTATATGCTACTATTGTAAATGTATTGAAAATGTATATAATTTTTTCATTTTCAAAAACAGTGGCTTAGTTCGTAGAAGGGAGGGGACACATGAATCCGCTTTAAAGCTAAATATTTCCTAAACGAAACCCTAAATCGAAAAGATGTTGTTCCACACCACAGAGTTTTGAAAGACCTATCCAACGATACCCACGATGTAATAGATGGGTAAAAAAATCATTCTCCATTTACTTTTATGGGAGCTACCCAAAATAAAATTCTTTTTAAGATTTTATTTCACAGTTGTTTGGCGTGATTAATAATATAGGCTATAACTATGTCAAATTAAAGATTTCTAGCACCTAGGGTATCTGAGTAAAACGCGGACGGACCGATGGCGAAACTATAAGAGTTCTTTGTTGTGTAACTACGGAACCCTAAAATACCAAATGTATTTACAAGATAGTCTGAGCTTATAGACTTCTAGTAGTACTATTCTAGTACTATTTTAAAACTAGTCTAGTACTAGTATTTTAAACAAGAATTAGTTGATTAATAATTTAAAATTAAAAACTTTGTACAACCGCCTTCAATATAAATTATTAAGAATAACTCAAGAAAGAAGGTCAACCTTGATTAAATTTATATGGAACCATATGAGAAGCACCAGCTTTCAAATAAAAAAAGAATTATCAAAATTGGTTCACCCAGAAAAAAGTTATGAGGTAACACACATGAAAAAAGAAAGCATACAGTCGAATTGAGTAGTCTCCTTTTTTAAGTCGGTAGAAAATTAACTAGTTCTTGCTATTATTAAAAATTAAGTTATTAAAATTATAAACCCATTGGTTAACATGAGCCATCTATTAAAAGGTAATTATATTAGAGCGTGTGCAGGAATTACATAACTTAATTCCTCCCTACCCTTACCACCTTAGGAAAACCACACGGTCGGCGAGTCTCCACCCCTTTGTTGTCGATATTTACACGCATTCGACCTAAACGATTTGCTTCGTGTTTCGTAATGCGTTCAACAAAGGAGTGAAATAATTTGCCAGCGTTTGTCTTTCCATCTGATTACAATCTGGGCGTCTTCACGGCAAGCGTTATTAGACTATTGTTACGGTAGGCAGTGCTATTTACCACCATGTGGGATTTTAGTCTAACACTGTTTTATAATGATTTAAAAAATATATTTAGATAACACATTGTAAATAATAGGTACAAAATAGAAATATCATCAACAAACGAATTGTACTAAGAATTGTTATTGAAGGCCATGAAAATAAAATTTTATTCTGCTTTACTTTAATATACTAGCTACTCGCCCCGGATTCGTCTGGTTAGGATCTATTAATGTGACGCTGTTTAGATTTAAGATAATCAAAGACCATTTATTTTATCATTTTTCGTTCTTTGAAAAAAGAAACTAAGTTGCCAAGATATAATATAACCGAGATCACTCCTGGCATAGCTCTCTATCGTGAAGTTTCGTTACAATCGATTCGTCCGAATAGACAGACAGACAGACAGACAAAACATTTAAAAATAGTTATAGGTTATTAATATTATTATAAATATTATAAATTAATCATTTTAAGCTAAAGCTTAGTTACCTCCGATTGCCTAAGGGATTAGGTACTTAGTTATTTACGTTTAAACTGTGTTTTTCGAATGTGGCAATAAAGTAATTGTTTAGGCCAAACAATTAACATTTGAAATTTGCATTCAACACTCGTGTCCTCCCGCTGACTTTGTAAAGGTCACCGACGCCCCACTCCCGTGTGGGTCGCTCGGCAGAGGGCGCGAGTGCCGGACGCAAGTGCGAAGACAGTAGCTTGACAGCAGCGGTTCGGTCGATTAGCGTATTTTGGTGACCGCTACATCGATTTCGCGCGACCAGTTTTTGGTTTTGTGGTCTAGAATTTGAGTCTTTGTGCGCGTTTAATTTACTATTGAATTTAGGTTTCGTGTAGACCGCCTCGAATTAGTTTGTCTAAGTTGTACATTTCGTGACAAGAGGCTTGTATTGAATTTGACTGATTAAAGTAATTTAGTTTGTAAGTAAATACGTCAATTTGTATAGTGATTGCATGTTGAAGTGCATTTTGCAATATTTAACTTGCTTGTGTGACGTGGAACCTTGCGCGCACGCCGAGTGGACATACGGTCTGGGATTTGATGCTCGCATTCCATTTCGAGGGCGTGGCCCGGTTAATTGTTTTTGGAAGTCACTGTTTAATTGTACCGTCGCGTTAAGAGCCTTTTGTGTGTTGACTCTGTAGTTAGTTTGCGTGTTAGCTAGGCTGATTTTGAATTCTTATTGCGGCGTAGTATTTAATATCGTACGAAGGAATTTAGTTTGTTGTTTGTGAACGCTGAACCTTATGACTCGAGAAGAGACCGCGTTCGTACGTGTGGTTATAATTTTGTTGCTAAGTGAAAATGAATATTGAACTTTGAGCGACTGTTCGTTATTTGTGTCGGGTGTCACGTTTTTGATTTCGATGAACGTTGAATTGGTTGACTTTGAAGTTAATTATATGTACAATAAAATTGATAGACTGAAGTAGTGAAATGAAGGCAGAAATTTTCCATGGGTGATCCACGACTTGAGGGAGCGCGTATTGGGAGAACATCAGCTCCGGTGGATTTTCTGTCCGATTAAATCGCGCCGTCAGGTCACATATATAAACACTACTACACTCCACTCAGATGCACCTACACCTACCTACCGCCTGACCGAGCCTTGGGGCAGTCTTAGCTTCGAAACCATGTACGTACTATTTATTTACCTTGCCTTATATCTATTGTATAGAATAATAAGTCTCCATAAGCCGTTGGGTCCCACACTTTTACTGTTTTTTGTTGGGGCAGCTAGGGGCGTGTACAGTAATATTTATTTATTTAGTTTATTTATTTACTCATGTCTAAGTGACATGCAATTAACCACTGAGCACGATAAAATGCAGTTGTTTCAATATATTTTTTTTATAGGAGAGGGGGCAAACGAGCATACGGCTCACCTGATGGTAAGTGATTACCGCCACTCATGAATAACTGCAACACCAAGGGAATTGCAGATAAGTTGCCGGCCATTTAAAAAGGAGTACGCTCTTTTTTTGAAGGTCCCTAAGTCGTATCTGTCCGGAAAAATCTCTGGTGGTAGTCAATTCCACAAGGAAGTTGTGCGAGGAAGAAAACTTCTTTTAAATCGCACAGTGGTGGACCGCCAATCATCCAGATGGTATGGATGGTGTCGCGAGTTTTGTCGCGATGTGCGTTGGTGAAATTGTGCGGCTGGAATTAGTCCAAACAATTCCTCAGAGCACTCCCCGTGATAGATGCGATAAAATACACAAAGAGATGCAACATCTCTTCGCAGTGCCGGTCGCTGACGATACGAACAGCTCTGCGCTGGATGCGATCAAATGGAAGGAACTGGCACTGAGGAGCTCCAGCCCAAAGATGGGAACAGTAATCCATGTGCGGCTGATCCTGCTTCTGGCAAATTTGCAGGTGGTCTGTCTAAATACTGTCCCGCTCTGCTGAGCACACCAAGCTTCTTAGAGGCCAATTTAGCCTTCTCTTCTAAATGACCACGAAACTGCACGTGACTTGATATGTCGACACCGAGGATTCCGATACTGGCTGAGGCAACAAGGGGAGTGCCTTGAAACTGAGGAGATACGACAAAGGTGTTCTTTTTAGCGGTAAACGCGCAAACTTTTGTCTTCTGGGGATTGAACGGGACTAGGTTTAGTCGCCCGCAGTCCGAGACTTTGTTCAACAAAGTCTCGACTTCAGACAAAGGTTTCTCCCGGTACTCGGCGACGTTTTCCCGAAAAATATTGGCACGGCCGGTGTATAAAGCATCACGAGTGCTCTCATCCGCAAAGCAATGAATGCTACTGGTTTGCAACATGTCATGGATATGCAGAAGAAACTACGTTGGCGATAGCACGCAGCCTTGTGGAACACCAACGTTAATGGGCTTGTAGTCGGAGCATGCACCGTCTACTACGACCTTGAAAACTGGTGAGCTAATTGTACAATTTCTCACTCACTCACGGGATGGTCGGCGTTGTGTTCCCCTCGTTATCAAGGGAGTATCGAGTTGGACGCAAAGAGAGCCCAGCAGATGGGTTTTGTCCTTTGCAGCATGGGCCAGTGAGTCATCCTCCCTGTGCAGAGATTGGAGAGATGGCTGACAAAAGTTCCCTTGGACAGCCTTGGCGAGAGACCAGAATGCACGTGTTCCCGAAGGAAGAAGAACTAGTTTTTCGCCAATTCTGCCGATGTGCTCTGACTTTGCCTTGACAATGACGGTTTTGAAGGACCTAAAGGTGGAATTATACTTATTTTTAAGAGTACTGGTATTTGCCTCCCGAGACGTCAATGCGTGAGCCCAGGCCTGGTAGCACTCTTGCTTATGACGTATTGTAATTTTGCTGGAGCGACTAAACCATGGCTGGATTCTGCCTTTGATAGGTACCACAGATGATGAAATAAAACTACCATTCCCTGCAGCACCACGTCAGCAACAGAATCAGCAACAACGCTGGGACCATCCGGCGAGAAGCAAACCCGACTCTAAGGGTAGGATGCAAAAAAAGAAACCGCATCCTGTCCCAATCGGTTCATCTATAATGCCAAACACGACGGCAACCTGGATCAAACAATGGTTCGAGCTAAGAGGAGCATCGATGGAGACCTGATATGTCCGGATAAGAGGTCAGCAGACCAACAGGGAAGGTACATGATCTTCCACATCTGAGATCCGCGTAGGTGACATAACCAGTTGTGTCAGACCATATGCCAAAGCAAAGTCGTATTAGATCTACCCGAATGATTGGTTAAATGAGAACCAAGTCATTCAGCGTGGTGGGCGTTAAAATCACCAAGCATCATGATCTGTGTGGATGGGACCTATTGTAGCACGGAGTCTGCGGCCATTTGAACGTGGTCGATGAGTCGGTCTGTGTGGGCATTGAGAGGCACGAGTAGACGCTGGGATGGTCGTCGCTGTCTACCCGCAGCCATAAGATGGACAGGTCCGTACCTTCAAGGCTGCTGAGGCGTCGAAAACAGATGTCCTCTCTGACGAACACGCAAACTCCAGCTCGGAGCACAAAGGAGTGTTATAATTTGTTCCCCGCTGCGCGATACCTGTGTCTCGCTTAGAAACAGCAAGGCCGGCTTCGCCGTTTCCAGATGGTAGTGAACGGCGTTAAGGTTTGAATTTACAGACAAACGTATTTTATATGTAAATATAGATCTGTTAACAAAACAAGATCACAACTTATTTATATTTGTAAATACACCTAGATAAAGCCTAGATAAAGCTTATTACGTTGTGTTAAAGGCCATAATAAAGTAAATATACAATGCTGCTCTAAACTCCCCGCAGCGAGCTATTCCCAGGCGTAACTCGTCTTTCAACAACTTTATTCGCCACATATTTTGCATCTATTCTAAATCCCGCCTTTCAGCGAGCCAGTGAAATTGGATGCATTGAACGTCGGTGCATTTGACGGCAATGTACTTGCACACAATTTTAACAACTTTACCTTATTTGTAAATGGAATGTACACGTTTATTTAGTTTTTATAGGAAGTAAGTCTTATGACATTATATGACAGGAAATAGAAACAGTAAAATGACATAAATCATGCCGGCACATCGCTTGCAACTTTACAAAGCGCAAATTCGGCCCCACATGGAATACTGTTCTCATCTCTGGGCCGGGGCACCCCAGTGCCAGCTCCTTCCACTTGACCGCATCCAGCGCAGAGCGGTTTGAATCGTCGACGACCGAGTTCTTTCTGATCAGCTCGATACACTGGCACTGCGTAGAGATGTTCCATCTCTTTGCGTATTTTATCGCATCTATCACGGGGAGTGCTCTGAGGAATTGTTCGAACTAATTCCAGCCGCTCAATTTCACCATCGCTCATCGCGACAAAACTCGCGTTACCATCCATACCATCTGGATGATTGGCGGTCCACCACTGTGCGATTTAGAAGAAGTTTTCTACCTCGCACAACTTCCTTGTGGAATCAATTACCGCCAGCGAATTTTCCGGACCGATACGACTTAGGGACCTTCAAGAAAAGAGCTTACACATTTCTAATTAGGCCGGCAACGCTTCTGCAATTCCCCTGGTGTTGCGGTTGTTCCTGGGCGGCGGTAGTCACTTACCAGGTGAGCCGCATGCTCGTTTGCCCCCTCTTCTATAAACAATTCCACAGAGAAGTTGTACGAGGAAGAAAACTCCTAGTAAAACGAACAATCGTGGACCGCCAAGCATCCAGATGGTGAGGATGGTATCGTGAATTTTGACGCGATGTGAGTTCGTGAAATTTGGCGGCTGGAATTAATCCGCACAATTCCTCAGAGCACTGGGTATTCCTTGAGGGATACATAAGTTCAGCAGTGGACTTCTGCTGTTGATGATTATCCGTGTAGTCGCGGTGTAAGAATATCCATCACCTCATATCGCCCCGTGAGTGTCTTAAGATGCGACAGAGGGAAATTTAAACAGGAAATTGGCAGCAGCATCTTCATGATAACAACTAAAAATAATAAAAACATCTATGGCAAAATTCTCCCTTTGAGCCAATCTATGGGGGTGGCCTATGTTCAACAGTGGACTTTTAAAGGCTGTAATGGATGGATAATGGGATGATGATGATGTTGATGGAGTTTTTAATGTTACAAATGTTTTTAAATGTTTTAAGAATTCGATCCCGCGGCCCCGCATTATCGCAGCCAAACACTATGTCGCTGCACAACCGAGCTGTCATATTATCACGAACAGTTTAAAACAAGTTGAAAAGATTTGTACTTTACACTGAACCTAGAGTTTCAGGTACACTGTAAACAATAAAACTATTTTGTATTTTATACTTTTGTTTATGTATATTTACGAAAAGCAAAATAACAAACGAGGTAAGCGCTTATAAATTAACAGAAATGTGAATTATCCGCTGGGATGAAAATAGATTTTCCATTAATTGAATGAATTCAATAGCACGAAAATAGAACAAACCCTAAAATGTCTGATTGCTTTAATTACAACTAAATTTCTTACCTAGTTTTCTTTGTTTTATCGAATAGAGGGTCTTACAAATCGAGTTGAGAAGTTCAGAAGGAATTTTATGGTGTATGTGTAGTTTATTTCGTAGGTAGCTATCGATATATAATAATAACTATTCGATAGTCCGATGTGCTCTTTGAGCATAGTTAAAATTGGAAATGTTTGTGCACTTTTATTTGAAAACTAACTATCCGCTCCGGCTTCGCTCGGGTGATTTCTGGATCTAAACAACAGCGCCAACTACTGCCAGGTCTAAACGTAAATCTAAATCATCTAGGGACCATTTAAACACACAAAAAATTCCATCAAAATCGGTCGATCCGTTTTTGAGTTCGGGACTAAGGGACTGCAATTGATTTTTATATACTGAGTGGCGATTAGGTTATCACATTAAATAACATAGCGATATATACAAGTTCATGTCGATTAAAATAATAAAATAAACAATTCTACCAAAAATAAAAAAGTGCATATTTCAAACAAAATAAATAGCGTAAAAATTGACACGAACTAAATCACCTTGATAATATTAGTTTACTGACCAGAGGCGACATGTAAAAGCGGCAACGGTGCGGCAGGTACGCAGTGCTCACGCGGCATCGACATAAGTAATTATTTACCTACACTTTCCCGTTCATAAGTAATTAGGCAAAAAACGAAAAAAGGGGTTATTGCGACTAGAATGTTAATTGTTATATATTTTTTTAGTTGTGTAAGTTATAAGGGATAACTCTTTTCATTGAATGTGATAATTTTATCGCCACCCCGTATATATTGTGGAAGAAGTTTTGCTCAAACTTAGTAAACAGAACAAGTCTGTTGTAATATGTGGAGACTTTAACATCAATCTCCTTGAAACTTCTTCCATTAGTATTAAGTTTAGCTCATTGTTTAAATCGTATAATCTTGTTAATTTATTACACAGCGCTTAAACTTATTATTTAATATTTAAGTAATAGAATGCAGAAAGTTATTATCAATGGTAAAAGTTCTTCCGGCTCACCTGTACTAATGGGTGTCCCTCAGGGCTCGATTCTCGGCCCATTCCTATTTCTAGTGTATATTAATGACTTACCTTCTCTTGTAGAGGATAATCATGATATAGTATTATTTGCTGATGATACTTCCTTGATTTTTAAACTTAACGTCAATCATTTAAATGTGACGAAGTGAATAATGCTATATCAAAATTAGTGCATTGGTTTAACGTTAATAATCTACATATAAACGGAAATAAAACTAAATGTATTAAATTTACAACAACGAATGTTAAAAATCTGAGTACCAATGTGTTTTTAAATGGGGAAGAACTGAGCCCTGTTGAATCCACTGTTTTTCTTGGTTTTACTCTCGACGCAAAGCTTCAGTGGGGCCCCCATATATCCAAAATAGCAAGCAGACTAAGTTCTGCAGCCTATGCCGTAGAAAAGATTAGAAGTCTCATTAGTGTCAAGACAGCTAGATTAGTTTATTTCAGTTATTTCCATAGCATAATGTCTTATGGGATTTTGCTATGGGGAAATGCGGCTGATTCAGAAACTATTTTTGTTTTACAGAAGAGGGCCATTAGAACTATTTACAACCTAAAACCGAGAGATATATATATAGTCTCTTAGAGATAAATTTAAAGAAATAAATATATTAACTTTGGCCTCTCAGTATATTTACGAAAATTTAATGTATGTTCACAAAAGAAAGGTAGTTTTAGTAAAAAAGTGATGTGCATTCTCTAAACACTAGGAACAAACACAAGCTAGTGATACCAGTTTCTCGACTCCACAGAGTCAGTAATTCATTCTTGCGGCAATGTATACGCTATTACAACAGGGACCCGGAAAGTGTACAGGCTCTCTCTATTAGCAAGTTTAAATGTTTTGTTAAGTTGAAACTGTATAAAAAGGGTTATTATAGTAGAAATGAATACATGGTTGATAATAACCCCTGGGAATGAAGTGATTGCTTCCAAGCTGTTTCTAAAATAAATTTTGTACTTATATAGTTTGTACAACCATTATTGTAAAATTTGCTTTAAAAAAAAGTCCCGCTGGGTTTCTTGCTGGTTCTTCCCAGGACAGAGGTTTTTTTTTCCAACCAGTGGTAAAGTAAAAAATGACTTTCAATAAGAATTACACATGTGATCTATATTGAATAAAAAATTATTCTATTCTATTCTTTTCTATTCTATTCTATTCTATTCTATTCTATTCTATTCTATAGAGATAAGCAAGTGAATTAATAAAGATTTTATAATTAATTAAAAAGAAACAAGATGTTTATTTCAAACATTACTCAAATTACAACTATGCAAATTATTAACAAAAACACAAACAGAGAATAAATAATTCTAAGTTTGAGCCGCATTCAAATCCAGATTCATTATTTCCGTGCATGTCGTCTAACGAGTTTATTTTACCGCACATTCCACTTCTATTCTAAGTCCTGCTTTCAAGCAGCCGGTGAAATTGGATGAACTGAACGCTGATGCATTCGGCGCAACTACGAGTTCTCACGCAATCGATCACAAAATAATTTAAAATTAAAAATTTTGTACAGTCGACTTCAATAAAAGTTATTAAGAATAACTCAAAAACTATTCTCGGTTTGACCTTGATCAAATTCATATGGGACCACACAAGAAGTACCAGCTTTCAATTAAAAGAAGAATCATCGAAATCGGTTCACCCAGTAAAAAGTATGAGGTAACACACATAAAAAACATAGAGTCGAATTGAGTACCATCTCCTTTTTGGAAGTCGCCAGAAAAATAAAAACATGCGTGAGTGTCGTGGTACACTCGGTTGGAAAGAAGTTTCTTTCGTTGTATATTATTATTGATAAATGCATTATACTATTTATTAACAAATACAAATAAATGAACTACTAGTGTCTATTAAAATGAAGTGTCATTTAAAATAAAATAATATTTTCTTTCATGGCAAGATAAGAAAAAGTGCGAGGGAGATGGATATTATTCCATCTCGCTTCCTTATAGCCGTCAAGGCCGTCTACACTACGTGAGAAGGGTCGGAAAAATCTAACACATTTTCTCGCCTAGTTTCTATCCGTAAAATTCGTACCGTCCGATAAGGAACTTCTTTCCAAAAAGAATATGCCATCGAGTAACACTCACAAGTTATAATACTATCACTTTCTAGATAGTAGGACTCATGTTCTGCCAAGGAGTCCATCTGGATAGGTATCACCCTCTTGCCTATTTCATCCGACAAATTGTAGTACTTAACTCCTGTATCCCGGTCAGAAGGGTATAGAGAGCATGTATAATTAATAATAATGTCCTCCAGACCGAATTTTGTCCACGGCGGCCAGTCTCAGCGGAGAATAGCCAGCGGCGCAGAACAGAATTATAGTGCACGAGTGTATGCGCAAGCACAGGTGCATTCTCTATTTCCTCACTCTCATAATCCAATGGGACGGTAAAACGTCACGACTGGAGAGAGATCAGGCGCAGAAACAATGGCTTCACGTGCTTTCCGAGCTACGGGCGTGAGACACCGCCAACTTCCTGACTCCGGGCAGCTACCGAGAATTTCTTGATGGGAAAACTCAATAACTGATTTTTTGGCCCGACCCGGGATTCGAACCCGGGACCGCATGATCAGCAGTCACACTACAACCACTAGACCAACGAGACAGGCAATTAATGGAATGAATGGAATGCCTCACAGCCTATATAATCACAGGCTGTGAGGTATTCCATCTTAGTCCTCAGAGATGATAACGCATCTGTAGTCTTTGCTGAGAACTGCAGTAGAGACTTACCATGATGGACAGTGGATACGTCTGTCACTACTGTTTTATAAAAGTAACAAAATAAAGTAGGTAACCCCTTAAATGCCTTCATATAATATAGTTTTTGCTTATAAGTTTTGTTTGCCTCCATATATCATAGCTTAACAATGTTTATCATTTTTTGTTAATACAACTCTCGACAATGTTATAAAATATTTTTTTATGTTTTTTATTATATGAAATAACCTAAGTGGCGAAGACAAATATTCATACTAAATTATACCGATATATGATTATTTACCTATTGTAAAAGTGACAAAATTAAAAATTACTTTCAATAAAAATTATACATTATAAATATATTTTGGATAAAGAAATTAATATTCTATTTTATTTTATTCTATTATCAAGTGATTACTGCCTCATATGAACATCTACATTACCGGAAGTCTCGAAGGTTTGTAGTCGATCTTTGGGGAAAAGTAGTCTTTTTTGTTGAAGATCCCTTAGTCATAATATCAGCCCGGAAAATTCGGTATTGATACCAAATTCCACGAAGTTGTTATTCGAGGCAGAAATCTTGTGAAAAATCGCTCAGCGATCGCCAACTATCCGGATATCATGGATAAAATTGTGAAATATGTCTAAATATGTTTATAATTATTAACTGAATAAAGTTTAAAGTTCTTCACCCATATACATAGCCCGTTTTTCTTCTTTAAAACTAGGATGAACGAATATACAAAGTTTCGCCGATGCACCCTATGTTGTCTGACAAATTATTTCAAAGGCAAAACAAGTCCAC
Source organism: Parnassius mnemosyne (assembly GCA_963668995.1). NCBI lineage: Eukaryota > Metazoa > Arthropoda > Insecta > Lepidoptera > Papilionidae > Parnassius > Parnassius mnemosyne. Next base: position 13,094,380 of record CAVLGL010000093.1, read on the forward strand.
TGCTAAACATAGGCCTCCCTCAAAGGATGCTTGCTATAAACCATGGTCCTGGGCCACCTGTGTCCATCAATTTCCCATATCTGTCTGACGGATGAGGTTGATGATATCGGAATGAGATCGGTAAACACACTCAACATTTCGGACATAAATCCAAACGCCAGTTTGTGGGTTTGCTGCTCCATTTATCACATTAATTACCAATGAGGATACATCTACTTTCAACAACCCGCCTGTTTAACATTGTGATTTGTGATTATGGGCAACCGTATTTGCTACATAGAGCTGTGGTAGCTCAGGGGCTTAACACTACCCTGTAAATTTTACAGTGCGCGAGCAACCTGGATACGATCACCGCCGACACCAATGTAGACGTGAATTACAATTTTAAGTGCTGATTTACCACGTGCATGGCGATGAAGGAAAACATCGTGAGGAAACCTGCATATCTCAGAAATGAAAAAAAATTAAAAGTTCGATAACACGCAATGGGGCAACGCGCCTGACAATTTCTTGCCCCATGATACCTATGCTACCTATGCCTAATATATATAGGCTGTAACTTTACTTTATTTTACTTATTTGCTACATACATTAAAACATTACGTATTTTAGTATGTAGTATTTTCTAGTAGTGGTTTACTAGAGTTGCTAATGTAGAAAACAATGCCTCCTTTAAACTTTAATAACTTATGATCAGCCACCGCAGAGTCTACATCAATTGAGCATGCCTAGTGTAGAGGCGAAACACGTGTCGTATTGTCAAGGTTGGTGTGTCTTTCCTAGTGTAGTGGTATTGGGATTAGTGGTGCTGAGATTAGTGGCAACGGGAATAGTCCGGGATAGGGCGGGAAGTTCCCTTCAAACTAGGTGATACACATCATTTTATTTTATTGTGCGGAACTGAGAGAATTAATTTTGACACCTTTAACTTTATTTAATTTATAAATGGATAATACCTTTGTTTTCATTTGCTTATGCTAAGGTAGTCATATTATTATTGCAGCACGAAGGAGTTGGCTCGATCGGAGACTGACCACACGCTATTAAGAATAGAATATTATTTAAAGTCATTTTTTACTTTTAACACTGGTTCGGAAAAATCTCTGTCCTGGGAAGAACCAGCAAGAAACGCGATAAAGATATAGAAATGTTTATGAGGCACAGCATTCACTTACCTTCAGGTGGACTGTGTGTCCGTTTGTCACTCTGATTCTACAAATAAGTCAGTGAACGCAGAAAAAAATATGGACGTATTCGTATTTATCACTTTAAGACAATAGCGCTTCAAATTGGCACAATATTTCAAACAACCTCATACATTAAAACTCCATCGCTCATTAACTGACAGCTTCTTTTAGTCTATGACTCGAGACGCACAGTCAAAAGCTGACCTTATTTCCCGATGTGTAGTGGTGGTGTAAAATATTCACTATCCCATTACATCCTGTGGGAGTCGTAAGAGACCAAAGAGAGAAACTGACACAGGAGATGGACAGCAACATCTTCCTAATAAAAACTGAAAATAAAAGTCAAGCATGACAACTATGGCAAAATCGTCCCTATGAGGCAATCTTTAGCAGAGTTTTGATAAGTTTCATCTTTCATACATCATATAAGACGCTTGCAACTTTTATTATTGACGCCATTGTACTTGTCACTCCTTAACAGAGATGTTTTCTGTGATAAGATGCTATAAAAATTTTAAGCATTTAGTATTATGAACGTGATTCGAACTAAGCTCGTACGCAGCGCAATTAGTAAGCCTTGCTTACAGCAGCTCAATTTGCGTTAGGTCACTTTTTGGAGCTACGAATGTTTCCATGTTTTATTTGCATTCACTGAAGCCAGTGCCCATTTTAAATTTTAAAATGTTCTAGTGAGAATCGAGTGAGTTTTTGTATTAATGAAAACATGCGATGTGATTGCCTTAAAAAGTGCTTCACTGGGTATGGTTTCTACGATGCGACGCCGGATGGAAAATGCAATAAGAGATAATACAAAGCCGATCTTGGTTTCTGATTCTCCGACAGCTGCATTGGATATATAAAGAATTCAGATATATATTATTTCGAGAGCTAACGCATTGTGAATGCTGTGCATATATTTCTTTGTACTCGAGATGTTTTACAATAGATTCGTAAATTGTACTTAGTACTATTATTTAGTATTACTTAGAATATTGTTGTTATCTAAGGCCTCATTCTTATCATGTGTTAGAGTTAACATTTCTTTTACGTAAAGCCATAATGGCATCTACACTACTTTCTGCTAAAATCATATTGAATTATGAAATCAATTTCGCTAATCGTTCAAACTTATTTATAACAAGGTGTAACAATGTTTATTATTTTTAGCAAAGCGAGAAGCAACCTCAAAGACTATCGAGTTTTGTTTCCGTTGTCCTCAGTTATTGATTAACATAGCCATAGCAACCAAAGATATTGCAGCATCCAACGTCATTATTAAGGAACACAAAATCTGATCTAGGCATTAAACTGCGGACGTGATGTCCACAAATGTGAGCAGAAGTAAGAATTTTTGGAATTTTATAAAACATGGCGTAGAGCGCGAACAGTACCTACGGGATAGTTTTTTTTTTTTACCATCACTGTGATACCCTGCATATACTACAAATAACCTAAATAATATGTTTTATACCTGATACATATACCATACGCAACTTTGAAATCATTATATATTTTTTTAAACAAATAAAAAAAATTGTTCGACTTTTAAAAAAGAAGTTATTTCTATACGTTTGAATGATCCTGATAACGTACTTAACGGGAATCACAGGGTTTTTGTTACATATTGTATATATATATATATATATATATATATATATATATATATATAATACACACATACATAAGCATCAAAATTTAAGAAAGCAAACCACTGGAAAAGAAAGGTAATGTTCAGACACCATAATCTTAAAACCAGCAACAGAAGTCGGTTTCCTAATATGTGGAGGAAATTTATTCCAAAGCCTTACGGCACAGAATAAATAATAGTATCTATTTGCTTATGGCCTCAGCGGCGAAAGACTGAGACATAAATTTTGTATGGCAAGGAAAAACAAAATTATTATTAATTATTAAATATTTATGTTAAATGTCTCGTATTTCAATGTTATTTTCATCGTCAATGTTGAATATCATCAATAGACATTGGCATAGGTAAAAAGGGACTAAGAGAAAAAATTTACAAATGTATATCTTCAACTTACTCGGTAAAAAAATTCGACTTAGTCGCTGGTAATAAATCATTGCTCTCAAGAGTAGCAGTGCTTCGACAATGTAAGGCGCTCCACCCAGAAAAATCATGTTGGCTTCGACAATATTAATAGATACACAATAAACGCATTCAGGAAAATTTGCTGTCATCATCAAAATACCATAATTTACGATCGACATTGTTTTATGGAATATCGACGCAAAAATATGAAAATAAAGGTCTCAAAGAAACATTACAGAGCTGTGCCCAGTTTGCCGTAGAACGTTAAACCATTGTACGATCGATCAAAGGATCCTCCATATAACGAGACGACGGCAAGTGTGCTCGACATACTCGCCACTAGAAGGCACTCGAACGCTGCCACTTGATTTATCTGCTGCAAATTCATCACGTGTCTATTCCTGTGGTGCATGCAGTAACAATGCAAACTACCGAATGACCAGGCCATTAATGAGTCCTATTCTTCTTCATTATCATCACTTAAATGTCCATTGATGGACATACGTCTTTTAGATTGTAGTCTTTTTAAGTGTTTTTTTTGTATGTATTTATTTACAATAACATAGATATATACAATATTTATTATCATAATAAAAAAACTAAAACTAAAACTTTAATGATCACACAGACCTAATCCCCACTGTATTGCCAAGAACGCTGGCTGCGTTTCCTCGATGAATGACTGTACTTAGCATTTGGACGAAAAAAAACCAGCCCTCTTATCACCAGTGCAAGAATTTGCAGATTGGTAGTCACCTCTGATGACTAAGATGGCACATAACCTTTTTTATGCAGGATTTTGAGTCACGCTTGGCGTCGCAGACTGACGATCGCAGTACCATAAGCCCCGCACTTTTGTAGCTGCATCCCATCGTTAGCCTGAGTATTCTAATTCTGGCATAAATGATATGGTATAACGTCATCTATTCGGACACCATATGATTTTGCAAGCATACCCATAGTCGCCTTTTATGACACAGTTATAGGCCGCTTCAATAGAAGAGAACATTAATCGCTATCTTTTCTTGTGGCGGATTGTTGATTTCTGTTGTCTTTCTATATATTTTAGATATATGGTATATTCATCAGAGATGGTTATACAACTATTTTATGTTTAATCAGCTCACACGAGCCGTCGGACAATGCGGACTGGTGATGAGCGATATCATGCTACAAACATATTGTACTCGTATTTGATAACATGATGATGTACATAATATACCTTACACAGATTCAGTAAATTACAAAAAAAAAACTATTTAGATTTCTTTCATTGAGATTCCATTAGTGAAAACATTGTTTGTGAACGTTTGAAGCTCGAACTAACGAAGAGGTCCTTATTCGACTGCCGCAAATTCTATTTCCAAATACTCATCCTGGAATGAATTCAGGGAAAAGGATAAGGTCTTATAATTACTAGAAACTGGCGTTACTTTTCGGAAATCCTTTATAAAAAAATTTAAAAGATTTTAGATAAGATCTTATTAAATAATGGACTGAAATTCAGACGATACGATAAAGGGTTTCTTTTTAGCGGCAAACGAGGAAACTTATGTCTTCTGGGGATTGAACTGGACAAGATTTAAGCACCCCAATCCGAGATTTTTTTTTCAACTAAGACTCAAATTCGGACACAAGTTTGTTCCGGCACTCGACGACATGTTCTCGAGAGTTAGTAATAATAGCAAATCATAAATTGATGTGCATACGACACCTACGGAATGATATTATGAGGTATTGGACTTTTAGTTGCTCTGCCTTCTTAGTTCATTTTATATTATACGCGATGGTTTCCCTTACGTTACCACACGACAAGCATAAAAATTGTATTGACGAGTAAAAAAAAAATTGTTACATAGTTCTGTGTGTGCGTACATACCTGCGTGCGTGTATTCCTAAGTGCTTTCGTTAAAATAACATTATGCCGTCGGACATTAAAGAAAACAAAATAGCAGTAATTGCCTTACACAAAGTGCACAAAATTATTTCAAAAGCTAGTTCTATCTTTGCGTAACATCCCGCTACCGACAGACTTACCAAAATTTTCTCTGTCGAAGACGAGAGAGAGAAGGAAACAATAATGTTATAATATTTTAGCGATTGCTTAGACTTAGTCAATATTACTCAGTTTTTTTTTGTTTTTTTTTTTATAGGATTGGGTGACAAACGAGCACACAGTTCACCTGATGGTGTTGATAACACCCTACATTATCTGTAGCATTACTATAACTTTGCAAGTAATCATCATAATCATACAGTTTTTACGCCATGCATATAACACGTGGTACAGTGCAGCGCTGCAGTGTTTCGATGTTTCGATTTAGATGGAATGCCTCGTTCTTTGCACTCACCACAGGCATTCAAATACATTTTGATTCTTAGTTGAGAATAAATGTAGAAGTCTATGAGCCACAGCATCCATATACCATCAGGTGGACTGTGTGTCCTTTGTCACCCTAATTCTATCAAAAAAAATCTTTTAAGAGCTTGTGGCTTTGGCAATTTTGTTTAATTTATTTATAAATTAGATTAGAATAATTTACAATACCTACCTATAAGCGTCCTAAGAATAAGGATGTCAAAGTTAAAATAAAATTTTGCGTCCGTATTTATTATTTTTGTCCTCCCGATGAGTTTGACTTCCCAATGGAATTTAATTTTGCCTTTCTCTTGTGATCTCGATGGTTTAAATAAATTTCAAGCTTCGATTTTAGAAATTCTTAAATGAACGAAACGGGAAATTAGGAAAAATTCCGATAGGCGAATAATTCCTTGCATTTAAACACTGTAATATTTGTAAATAGGCTGACTTATATGAAATTAAATGAATACTCTTTATTTTTCGACGTTATTAGGAAGATGCTGCTGCAGTTTTTATTCCCGTTTCTTTATGTCGCCACCTACAACACCTACGGGATGATATGGCATAGTGATTCTCTAACGGCGCCACTACACCAGCCAGTTGTCATCTATGGTCTAAATATACAGATAATTTCTTTAAGTAGTAGAGCCATGCTGCAGCTATATTAGTAGTATAGTTGTAGCACGAATGGGTCGGCTCGACCGGGAAAGGACCACGCTCTCACAGAATACCAGCGTAAATAGCAGCTTAACACTGCTGTGTTTCATATGGTGAGTGTAGAGAACCGGAGACCCTTTTTACTGGAAAAGAGGCATTCCATCTTAGTCCTCACGGGTGACAATGCATCTGCATTGCAAACATTTTGATTCTTTATTGAGGATAGATGTGAATGACTATGGATCACAACAACCACTTGCCATCAGGTGGACTGTGTGCTCATTTGTCACCCTATCCTATAAAAAAAAGATAATTACTAAGCGTAGTCCTTCTCCGACCAAACTGTCCTATTCGTGTAGCATCTATGATACGTAAAGGGAATTTTAATAAATATTTGATACGTAAAGGGCACTCATTTAAAAAATAACAATTTATACTATTATCATATCGCCGTTCCCCGGGTCACGCACTTGTCACACTGCCGACGATTAAACGATTAGCTATCCACTATTTTCTCGCTCAAGAAACAAACAATATATTATATAGATGTCAATAAAAGAAATCCATATATTAATAGTTGATCGCTGGCTATTCACAATGTCGGCGAGAACTCTCTCTCCACTAGTTTGTCGCAGCGACAAGAGCTATCAAAAATAAAACTCTCTCAGCGATGCTCGCTTGGTGGTCAGAACTCAACCGAGAGACCAACCAGCGGTCATTTTACTCTACAGTGTGGATCTAAGTGTACGCATTTACTATGAGTTTAGAACAACTTGTACAATCGCTTATAGCCCAGCGAGAAAACTATCGGAACTACACACTCACTGCTCGCCTACTCTTGTCTTGTTCCTAGCTCTACTCGCTTCTCGTCCATCGTTGGCGGTGGGACAAGTGCTTAACACCTTGCTCTGTTGATCTCCCTTTATGCTTTGATGACTCAACCATACTGATAGATGACTGACATGCGCAACAATAAAAAAAATACATCGTGAGTGAAACCTGCTTGTCTGTGTGTGAGTGTGTGCCAACACGCACTAGAGCAGCGCGGCGTTTTTATCACCACATAGTCCACTCAGAAATGAAAGGAGACCTGTGCATTGCCGTAAGACATATAAAAACTAAAACTTTACTTTACGTGACATGATTTTCAGCGTTATCGCAATTGCTGGCCGTCTATTGAATTACATATTTTCAGTTCGTAATATTCCGGGACAAATCTGACAAATAGGTATAAAAGATCCGGCCACAATAGTTTACCTCAATAATAATCCGTAGTACAGTATACTTCGGGACTTTGATTTATTCACTACCCCCAAAGTTTTACCTTCCGCCATCCGCAAGGGGTTTATCGCTTTAATAATAATCCCTTGATTACGGTTTCGATTGGGTGCTCTATCTCTATGTACGATCGAAATAGACGAATCGGGAGTAATTAACTATTTGGTTATATTATTTCAAACGAAATATTAGTTAACAACAAAGGATTAATTTTATATATTGGTGCTTAATTCTAATATAACATCCCAGAAGATTTTTCTTTTAATAGCTCTGTAGGATATGGAAGATCAATCTACAGGAATCAGGGCATTTCATAGAGCATAATGTAAGTTCTACGCACCTACACCTACAGTCGTTCGTAATTGAATTTTGAATATTATATTTTTTTTAACCATAAGAAACTCATATAATTGATTAAAATTGTTTTTGGTGGGAATGCGTGTATCAGTTGTTTTCTATTACTAGTTGAAGTTCGTCATTCGAAGCAAAAATGGCAGTAACTCGAATAGATTTCTGGCGACGTTTTTTTATAATTTTTCAAGTTCAATTACTCCGCAAGATTGCACTGCTTGTCTCAAAATGCTTTTGGGAAAGAAGTACCTCATTTCAGCACCGTAAGGCGTTCGTACGCAGAATTTAATCGTGAGCCTGTGTCTCTCAATGATAAAATCCGTGAATGTCGACCCTCAATTGCGATCACTACTGGCTACTGTCAGGCGTCCAAGAAAACCGGCGCATCACCTATATTTGAAGACCTATGAGTTTGTATTGAGCTAAATTAAAAAAAAATACATCAACATTTAAAAGTTAGAAAACTTTGTTACCGCTAGATTCCTCATGAAATCACCCAATAACGGAAATAAAGCAACAGTCTTCTGTATGATTGTTTGAAGGCCATAGTAAACCAACAAAGTTGAGGCAGGCAAGAAGCATAGGCCATAAAATGATTGCAATTTTTTCCTCCCAGACGGGGCTCGTTTGCACGATCCTACTTGATGAGCAATATAATGTTTATGCTGAGAGGTACACCAGCATTTGTATGCCCAGTCTTTGTAAATTACCAAGAAGTTACAAGTACAAGGCAAATAATTTTTGGCTTCTGAAAAAGTGGAGCTCGTGACCCACACAGTCAGTCCCGCACACAGTCCAGACCTCACACCATGCGATATATATGTTTTCACAAAAATCAAAGATTTGATGAGAGATCATTTACATAACCAGAAGAGGCCGTGATAGCTTTCAACTAGCACGTTAAAATATGCCCTCAGATGAATGGTCCTTATGTTTTTAAAAATAATTTGAGGAAATTAAAAAGTGTTTAAAATGTAATGGATTCTCCATTTACTTTGAAAAACAGTAAATATATCAATTTAGATATAAATTGTTTATTTATGAATTACTCAAAAGTCAGTTAAATTAATCAAGTTTATGTAATTTTAAAAACGATATAGACAGAATAGAATAGAATAGAATAGAATGATTTTTATTCAATATGGATTATTACATAATACTTATTGAAAGTCATTATTTTATTTACCACTGGTTCGGAAAATACCTCTGTCCTGGGAAGAACCAGCAAGAAACCCAGCGGGACTTTTTTTTAAACACAATTTCACTTAACAATAATTTTGTTTATACAATTTTAAATGAATTTTCATAGAACCAGCATGGTGGCGATCACCTTATTCCCAGGGGTTATTTTCATTCATGTATTCTTTGATATTATAATAACCCTTTTTGTACAGTTTTTCTTTAATAAAACTTTTAAACTTGTTTATTGACAAACTTTGAACATGTTCTGGGATTCTGTTGTAAAAGCGTATACATTGCCCCATAAATGAATTACTAATTCTGTGGAGTCTTGTAAGTGGCATTACAAGCTTATGTTTGTTCCTAGTGTTTAAGGTATGAACATCCTTATTCTTATTAAAGCTATTTATGTTTTTATGTACATACATTACATTTTCATAAATATATTGCGATGCCAAAGTTAATATGTTTATTTCTTTAAATTTTTCTCTAAGGGACTCTTTACAATTTAGATTATAAATCGCCCGTACGGCTCTCTTTTGCAAAACAAATATAGCTTCAATATCAGTCGCATTACCCCATAGCAAAATTCCATAAGACATTACGCTATGAAAGTAACTAAAATACACTAACCTAGCTGTCTCAACATCTGTGAGACTTCTAATCTTTCTTACAGCATATGCTGCAGAACTAAGTCTGCTTGCTAATTTAGATATATGGGGGCCCCATTGAAGTTTCGCGTCAATAGTAATACCGAGAAAAACAGTGGTATCCACAAGACTCAACTCCTCCCCATTTAAGAGCACATTGGTTTTCGAATGTTTTACATTAGGTATTGTAAATTTAATACATTTTGTCTTATTGCCGTTTAAGAGCAAATTGTTGGCGTTAAACCAATGTACTAGTTTCGATAGAGCATTATTTACATCGTCATATTTAATTGACTGCCGTTTCAGTTTGAAAATTAAAGAGGTATCGTCAGCAAATAATACTATATCGTGATTGTCCCCTACAAGATAATGTAAGTCATTAATATAGATTAAGAACAGGAATGGGCCAAGAATCGAGCCCTGAGGAACGCCCATTGATACTCCTGATCCGGAGGAACATTTACCATTAATGACGACTTTTTGAGTTCTGTTACTTAAATATGAAGTAATAAGTTTAAGCGCCAAATTTTTTACACCGTAATGTTGTAGTTTCCTGATTAATGTATCATGATGAACACAATCGAAAGCCTTGGAAAGGTCACAGAAAATACCTAAGGCATCTTGTGAATTCTCCCAGGCATTAAAAATATATTTCATAAGCTCAACACCGGCGTCAGACGTCGAGCGACCCCTTGTAAAACCAAATTGATTTTTATGAAGTAATTTATTTGTATTAAAAAAAATTAACAATTGATCCAAAATTATTTTTTCAAAAATTTTACTGAGAGTTGGTAGTACAGAAATAGGTCTATAATTAGCGGGGTCCAATGTACTACCAGATTTAAATAAAGGTATTACTTTACTATACTTCATTAAATCAGGAAACACACCAGAATCGATACAAGTATTAAAAATAATAGCAAGATGAGGTGCAATTAAATCTATTATGGACGCAATCACTGTAACGGAAATCCCCCACAAATCTGCGGTTTTCTTTACATCAATGGTTTTGAAGTATTTTACAATATTATGCGGTAATACTTTTTCAAATCTAAATTCTTTTAAACAGGTATTAACATTCTGTTTAAGTAATGATTCGGCGACAGTTGGAGAAGCATTCAATGACTCTGTTGTCAAGATAGGAACATCAGTGAAATATTTCTCAAACACCGCTGCAACTTCTTGATTTGATTTAGTCAATTCATTATTAATTTTTAATTGATAGTTTGAATTACGAGGTTTCTCTTTACCGGTTTCGCTGTTAATTATACTCCACGTCATTTTAATTTTATTCTTAGCTGTCTTAATTTTGTTACTAATATGTAATGATTTGGCTGTGGAGCAAACTCTTTTAAACATTTTAGAATATTTTTTTACATATTCTTTAAAAGCATCGGAAAGATTATACGATCTTTCATGGTAAAGGTCATATAACCTTCGTCTGCTTTTATGAATTCCTACTGTCGCCCACTCATTAAATGCCTTGCGACTGTTTCTGGAGAATGTTTTAGAAGTGAATGTTTTATTAAATTCATTGTTTATAAAGGTAAATAATTCTCTATATAAATAGTCTGCATTGTTCTTATAAGAAAGGGATGGAAGGATTTTTAACATATTACTTCTAAATCTCTCCAGGCGTTTTGCATTAATAGGAACAAACACAATTTTCTCATTTACCTGTTTTTTGTGCATATAAGGTAACGAAACCAGTTGTCCACAGTGATCTGAACTAAGTTTTTGTATTATTGATTTGTTGATTGGTACAACACCTGTAAAAATATTATCAATACAAGTTGCACTACACCCTGCAATACGTGTAGCTTCAAAGAATAAATTATTAAGATTATAGGATTTGAACAAAGAACAGAATTTAATACTGATGGAAGAAGTTTCCAGGAGATTGATATTAAAGTCTCCACACACTACAAGAGATTTATTCTGTTTATTAAGCTTAACTAAAACTTCTTCCATAATTTTTTCAAAAGTATCATAACTTGAACATGGGGGTCTGTAAACACTGACAACAATAAGGTGCTCAAGCTCAACACATGCCATTTCTACAGTACGCTCAACAGAGAGGCTCACAATGTCTTTACGTTCTTTACATGATAAGGACTTATTAGCTAATATTAAGGAGCCACCACGTAATTTAGTATCTCTATTGAACGAACTGACCACCTGGTGATTACTGAAATTAAATATGGAGTTGTATTCTTTCAACCAATGTTCTGTAATACATAAAATATTTATACTGTTACTATTTAAAAATAAATCAATTTCTAATTCTTTGTCTAACATACCTTGTATATTTTGATGCACCAGGTTGATACAGTTTTTATTATTGTTATTTTGTAAAATTGCATAATTATGTATTGGTAAGTTGCATTCTAAGCTATTTAAATTATCTTTGCTAGAGATTACCTCTATTGTCTTATTATCTAATTTAAATTACTTGGAACTGGTTCCAAATCAAATATAAAATTATTTTGTTGCTCAAAAGAAGCAGGTGTCAAGGTAGCCAAATCATTGGCTGAGTTAAAATATAAATAATAAGATAGCGTATTTGCTACCAGTCTTAAACTATACTTTGATAGGTAATACCTATCTCTTGTCAAAAACTTCTTAGTTAAATTATTAATATCAATTAAATGAAATTTATCATTATTATTCTTACAATTAAATGTCAAATTTAAGTTATTGTTACATGTCAAGTTATGCATCATTAAATTTAAATTATGTCTTAGTTTATTTTCCTGTGGCCACCCCTCTATGTAAGGCAATGTAAACAAGATAACTTTAACCACATTTATGTTATTGAGATATTCAATATATTTTAATAATTGATTCTTGTTCATATTGCCTCTTCTCCCAACAAAAATTATTAATATACTATTAGGGTTAAATTTACTAGTTAAAATTTTATTCATAATATCACTGAATGATGCTCCAGGCATGCAGTAATTACTTATCTGTTGCCTTTTTAAACAGTTATTCAATGATATACCCAAGTTTTTGCCTATGTCATCACTATACACAATTATATTATTTTTTTCATTATATAGATTACTTTTTAAATTTATCTGCTTTGTTATGGTACTATCATAGAGTGTAGGTAAAGAAAATGAAGTATTACTGCTTGTCATATTATTAACACACACTGTCCCTAAAGAACCCGGCAGTGAGCGCTGATATTCATTTTGATATTTTAATAAGGAGTCAAAACGTTCCTCGTTATATTTGCAGGACTTTACCAGATTATCCATGGCCAGTATGTGTTCTTTTATCTCATTCCCTGCAGATTTATATTTATTTGACATAATTTGTAATGAGGTTTGAAGTGATAAAATTTCTGAATTAAGACACTCTATTTCAGTCTCATAACAATTTTTCATGTTTTCCACCTCAATTGAATATAATTTAATTTTACTAATTAACTCTTGCTTTTCCTTACATACATTTGTATAATTTTTAATATTAATTTTAGTTTTAACTAATTTTTGCACTTTCCTAATATATTTATTAATTTTTATATATTTTTTTAATTTCCTTCTGCTGCTTGTAATCCTTTCTGCTGTTCTTGATGTGGTAGAATCATCAGTTAAATCTATTGTTGTGGAGGGTTGCAACGTTTTATGAAATTTACATTCTACGAGCTCCTCGAACAGACTCTGAGTTTTAAGTGCATGCAAGTTATCAATGTTTTGTTTAAATTGTGAAATTTGCTCATTAGCTTCAGTTAATTGTAATTTCAATGCAGCAATTAATCTGAGGGATTCCTCATATTCTTTGCTGCATCGGTCAAACTCATCGACTGTCCTCTGGAGCTGATCCCTTTCCTTTAAAATATCTGTATAGTCTCTATGTAACTTAACCATATCACTTTTCAATTGAGTATTTTTCGAAATTATACTTATTATTTCCTTTTCGTTGTCATCCCTTTCTTTAAGTAACAGCTCACACTGCTCCCTGGACGCTCTCAGTTCTTGGAGCGCAAGATGGAGTTGGTTCTCCATCTGGCGCGTTTTGGCGTTACGAGTATTCATTTTACTATGTATTTTAAATAGTAAAAGAAAACAAAGATGGAAAATCAAGGGAACAGAGTAAGCAAATATCCAATTATAGGACTCTAATTACAGATCTCAAATTAAATTATCAAGAAAACAATTCAAAATGAAATCCGAAAACAACAACACTTAAGAGATATATCGTAAATATTAAAAGGGATAACAAGAATTACAGTAACTTTTAAACGATGTTCGTTACCTGCTGTCACTTTAAGTTGAGAGGCACTAAAAATTTATTTATTTAAATATTTACCACTTTTATTTATTACACAATAAAATTTGTTCGTAATTAACAACTATAACTTAAATTTGAGGTGGAAATGATCAATTACAATAATTATTTTTACGAAATTATTTGGGAGCCAATTTGGGAGACAACTGACTGACACAGACGACGGGGTTTTTTTTATAGGATATAGAGAAAAGCTTATAAGTGTACCTGAAGTATTTACGTACACGCAGAAAAAAATATTTTCACTATAATTTATAATAACAATGGCCAGTAGTAAATCGGTGACCTAAGAAGGGACTACGAGAGAGTTCAGAATGTTAGATCACATTATTTCATCCCGTTGGTATCATAAAAGGCGACTTTTAGATATACCTGCAACAACATATGGCTTGTGGTAGATGGCAGTGTGCCATTAGTTTTACGCCCGGCGTAAAATGCCAGCAGGTAGCGTCAAAGGTGGAACTCAATCTCTCTGATCTGTCAAACGTGGCGATAATCCTCCCAATAACGAGAGAGACCTGGACCCGGACCAAGGAACGGCACAGAAAGAGAGAGAAAAATGGAGAAAATAAAGAAAGAATGGACATTATAAAATTGAATGTTAGCATTTCTTCATTATAATAGAGAATAGTGAAACTTTGATCGTTATTTGGATAATATATAAATAAAGAACATAATAATAAATAAAATACCTACGATTGAAGTTACCGAAGCGAAGAAGGATGAAGCGTTGCCAACTCTACAGATTTTTCCGTAAATCTATGGAATTTTTTCATCGTCTACGGAATTACGGAATTAGAGTTGAATCTACGGAATTTGATTTCCACGTTAATTACATTTTTTTCGTACTTCACAGTCCTTTCAGATTAATTAGATTCTTAAAAACTTAACAATAAAAAGATTTTTTGTCATCAAAATCGAAAATTTTAATAATCGATATCATGTACCTACTCGTAATTTATCAAATATACTAACAGAAACCAGAAAAAAATATCTATGTTAATTTTAGTGAAGATAGTCCATTGTTTTTTATTCGTGTAATTATTGTTTCAAAATTTTCCAGCATCAAGTTTGTAACGTAATTTTTTAGTATAACTGTTCACAAATATTTAAGTGTTAATTATTTTATTTGTTTTTTACTAAAAATAATTTAATTATAAGAAAACAATAAATTTTTAATCATGGTATTTTTTCTTATATGTTCAGTTTGATTCGATGTTATACTACAATTCAACTTATAACAAGAATTTTACATGACAGAAAGAATTTCTCTTAAAAATGTATCTCTTCTATGACAAAAACAAAAAATTTTGAACCTGTTAAGAAGTCTGCACATCTACGGATTTTTTAAAATAGCAGCTACGGAATCCTACGGAAATTTTTATACCAATTTGCAGATTTGGAAAAATTCGAGTTGGTAACACTGGATGGATGTGCGGGTGTTAAGTCACCAGCTTCAGTAAAGTGCGCAACGAGTACTGCGTGGAAACCTAGGTGTGCACGAAATTACCGACAAGATGCAGGAGAAAAAACAGGAATGATAAGGTGACATAAATGAAAGGCTACCGACTATGGCAACTTCGAATCGAATTCATTTGCTTATCTTAGACATGTACACCTATTACCCATATTGTATGTCATTAATACAATATATAAATAATAATAGTTTATAATAACAATCTGTAGCTAGTGTAGAACCTCAGAATAATTAACAATGCTTAAATTATTGTTTCTGAGTGAGTTCTGAGGACGCACTATTTTGAACAGTGACTAAAACGTCTGACTAGCTATTAGGCTATTACTTTTACATGCGATCCCCCGTTTTTGTCAATACACTTAGCAATACTACTGCAGCTATATTAGTAATATAGTTGTAGCGCGAATGGGTCGGCTCGACCGGGGAAGGACGAAGCTCTCACAGAATACCAGCATAAAATAGCACCTTAACGCTTCTCTACACTCACCATACGAAACACAGCGTTTCGTATGGTGAGTGTAGAGAACCGGAGACCCTTATTACTGGAAAAGAGGCATTCCATCTTAGTCCTCACGGGTGACAACGCATCTGCATTGATTCTTTATTGAGGATAGATGTAGATATCTATGGGTCACAGCAACCACTTACCATCAGGTGGACTGTGTGCTCGTTTGTCACCCTATCCTATAAAAAAAAACTCTTCAAAAAACCGCTCCGCTTCCGTTATTACATTTTCGTTTGGGGAAACTTTCTTCCAGCCAGGTGTGTTTTTTTTCAATTTAGGGAACAGGAAATAGTACGACGGTGCTAAATCAGGAGAATACGGGGAATAGTTTAACACTTTAAAACGAAGTTCAAGGAGCTTAGCACTTGCTTAGCACACCATTGCAACAATTCGCAACAACAACAACAATGCTTTTCACGAATTTTGTTGGCTAGTTTATCGTCGAGTTAGCATAGTACGGGTCTGTTATAGTCTGTCCTTCGGGAAGGTAGTCAATAAAAATATTTCCCTTGTAATCCCAAAATACTGATGCCGTCACTTTTCCCGCCGAATTTTGCGACTTGGCGATCTTCCTTGGCGGAGAATCGCTAAGTTTTCACTATTTCTACTGTTGTTTTATCTCAGGTATATAGTGGAAATCCAAGTTTCATAAGTGGTTATAAATCTTCTTATAAAGTTGCTACTATTTGATCGAAACATCACCAAATTCTCACTTAAAATTTCAACCCAGTTGAGTTTTTGTTCGGAGGTCTACAAACGCGGCACCCATCTTGCTGATAACTTTTTCATTTCTAATTCATCGGTTAGAATATGAAACACTCGCTTGGTTGAGATGCCTATAGTGTCACTTATTTCACGCACTTTCAATCTTCGGTATTCTAAATATTAATCTTCTAAAACTAAACTGGGTCATCGAGTATTCTTATATAGATGTAGAACGGGAACGTAGTGTATTGAGATGTAATATGCTTTTCCGCAGTTTTGCTAGGTGTTCGAATGGAATTAAACTAATATTATTGAAAGCTTACTGTCAGAAATTCTATACCTGCAGCCTGTGGACGAAGTGTACTCAAAATATTAAAGTTGGTAAAATATTACTTCGTACGCGAAGAAATTTTTCCGCTCGATAAAATAAAATGATGTGTCTTACCTAGTTTGAAGAGCACCTCCCGCTCTTCCTCAATTTCGTGCACTATCACCGTCACCACTAATCCAAGCACCACTACTCCCAATTACTAGCACGCTTTCTCAGCCGTGTTTGAACAAAGCTTCCCACTTTTTTACTGTGAAATACGAAGGCACAGATTCACCTAATCGATTATTCATGTCTTCCTTGCTTTGCTTCCGTTGGCTTGTCATTTTTTTTTGACGTCATGTTTATTTACGGCTCTTATGTCACTTTTTTTTCATTTTCCAGAAGAAAACCAGATTCAGTCGAACAAAAATCGAAGAAAAATAATTACGTAACCTATCAAAATGGCACTTGACATACTATTAAATAAAGGACCTAGCTATCGTATGAGTATGTATATTTATTGACATACTACCTTCAAATCTCGCTTAGGCCTAGAACTTTTCAAAACGCCTCGCAACCGCAATCGTTCCGAATAAATTAAGAGACATTAAGACAAATTGCTAATCTTCGATACGATTTTTACATAGCTACTAAACCAAGTTCAAAGTAATAAAAAATATTAATATGGATATTACATCGTGATTGCGAGGGACAGCATTGATTAAAACATAATAGAATAAATTATCTCGATAGAAAATAATCACAGTTACCTCTTATTTTCATCGAAAACCAATTTTTTTTTGGTCGTGGTACATGTTAATGTGCAAAAAATTTAATAAATGACATCACCTATATATTACGTGGTAGAGCAATGCTGCAGCTATATTATAGTTGTAGCACGAATGGGTCGGCTCGACCGGGGAAGGACCACGCTCTCACAGAATACCAGCGTAAAATAGCAGCTTAACGCTGCTGTGTTTCGTATGGTGAGTGTAGAGAACCGGAGACCCTTTTTACTGGAAACGAGGCATTCCATCTTAGTCCTTACGGGTGACAACGCATCTGCATTTTAATTCTTAACCGAAGATAGATGTAGATGTCTATGGGCCACAGCAACCACTTACCATCAGGTGGACTGTGAGCTCGTTTGTCACCCTTAACCTATTAAAAAAAAATTACCTAGCACTGTTTTAGGGAAATTTGCTGGTCGTCTGCCAATTTACCTATATGCTAAAAACTAATAATATTATTCCATCTATGTAACACTTCGAATTCATTGAATATTCACTCCCTAGATTGGTCTACAATTACTAAATTTAAATCGATCGAGTCTCATAGATCATACAACGCTACTCTACAAAGCATATACGAGTAATTTGCCTGTTTCCTGCTAAAAGCTTATTAAGTTGATGTTGTGCACCATGCAAGATGCGCCCGGCGAGGGCAATCGATGTTACCATGGCAACGTCCCTGTTCGTAAAGGACGTTTACAACACAACGGAACGCTTACGAAGTCCTTACTCATAATGGTGATTAAACGCAGCAATTTGCATAAGCTCTAAAAGCCTTTAAAATATTGTTGTGCAATTATTTTCTACAGTACGAAACGTAGCTATATATTAACACTCACTGTCCGGTTTTCAAGCACAATAGTAAGACAATAGCAATGACCTATATGTAGTGCACGGGACAGCGAAAAGGTTAAAATGAGTATTTTTTTTAATCAAAAATCGCATTTTTACAAAGGGTTAAAGGTTCTCACTCTCATCCTTTGTAAAGTTACGATTTTGTAAATGCATGTGTATGAATTTTTATCAGTTATAGTTTACAACTAGCTTGACGATTATTACTAGGAAATTGCTTAGTATGCTACAAAAATTTAAATTAAAACATAGTTATATATTTGATTAATAATAAAATATTATATTAATTTATTAACAAAATCAATGAATGCAGGAACCTTAGGACCGTGTTTTGTGGCATTACTTGGTGGAAGCACTAATAAATTACAAAAGAAGAGATTGCGATTTTTAAAATAAAATGCTACCTAATAATATTTATTACGTGGTAGAGACATAAAATAAAATAAAAATAAAATAAAAACGCCTTTTATTTCTTGCTTCAAAGTAGAAATTTACAAATTTAAAACAGTGTGCATGCAAAAAATTAATTAATCCAGTGTTACAAAAACTTAGTATTTTGTTATATATTACTTTTAATAGTTAGGAATATAACATTTATTTAGTAAGGAATATACTTAATTTTGATAGATAGGTATGAAATGGAATAATATAGAACAAGATAATTTATCTTCTTACTTCTAGTAGTTGTCTTAGACAATTATAACAATGCGCAATGTTTTAATAGTTAGGAATATAACGTTTATTTAGTAAGGAATATACTTAATTTTGATAGATAGGTATGAAATGGAATAATATAGAACAAGATAATTTATCTTCTTACTTCTAGTAGTTGTCTTAGACAATTATAACAATGCGCAATGTTTTAATAGTTAGGAATATAACGTTTATTTAGTAAGGAATATACTTAATTTTGATAGATAGGTATGTAATGGAATAATATAGAACAAGATAATTTATCTTCTTACTTCTAGTAGTTGTCTTAGACAATTATAACAATGCGCAATGTTTTAATAGTTAGGAATATAACGTTTATTTAGTAAGGAATATACTTAATTTTGATAGATAGGTATGAAATGGAATAATATAGAACAAGATAATTTATCTTCTTACTTCTAGTAGTTGTCTTAGACAATTATAACAATGCGCAATGTTTTAATAGTTAGGAATATAACGTTTATTTAGTAAGGAATATACTTAATTTTGATAGATAGGTATGTAATGGAATAATATAGAACAAGATAATTTATCTTCTTACTTCTAGTAGTTGTCTTAGACAATTATAACAATGCGCAATGTTTTAATAGTTAGGAATATAACGTTTATTTAGTAAGGAATATACTTAATTTTGATAGATAGGTATGTAATGGAATAATATAGAACAAGATAATTTATCTTCTTACTTCTAGTAGTTGTCTTAGACAATTATAACAATGCGCAATGTTTTAATAGTTAGGAATATAACGTTTATTTAGTAAGGAATATACTTAATTTTGATAGATAGGTATGTAATGGAATAATATAGAACAAGATAATTTATCTTCTTACTTCTAGTAGTTGTCTTAGACAATTATAACAATGCGCAATGTTTTAATAGTTAGGAATATAACGTTTATTTAGTAAGGAATATACTTAATTTTGATAGATAGGTATGAAATGGAATAATATAGAACAAGATAATTTATCTTCTTACTTCTAGTAGTTGTCTTAGACAATTATAACAATGCGCAATGTTTTAATAGTTAGGAATATAACGTTTATTTAGTAAGGAATATACTTAATTTTGATAGATAGGTATGTAATGGAATAATATAGAACAAGATAATTTATCTTCTTACTTCTAGTAGTTGTCTTAGACAATTATAACAATGCGCAATGTTTTAATAGTTAGGAATATAACGTTTATTTAGTAAGGAATATACTTAATTTTGATAGATAGGTATGTAATGGAATAATATAGAACAAGATAATTTATCTTCTTACTTCTAGTAGTTGTCTTAGACAATTATAACAATGCGCAATGTTTTAATAGTTAGGAATATAACGTTTATTTAGTAAGGAATATACTTAATTTTGATAGATAGGTATGAAATGGAATAATATAGAACAAGATAATTTATCTTCTTACTTCTAGTAGTTGTCTTAGACAATTATAACAATGCGCAATGTTTTAATAGTTAGGAATATAACGTTTATTTAGTAAGGAATATACTTAATTTTGATAGATAGGTATGAAATGGAATAATATAGAACAAGATAATTTATCTTCTTACTTCTAGTAGTTGTCTTAGACAATTATAACAATGCGCAATGTTTTAATAGTTAGGAATATAACGTTTATTTAGTAAGGAATATACTTAATTTTGATAGATAGGTATGAAATGGAATAATATAGAACAAGATAATTTATCTTCTTACTTCTAGTAGTTGTCTTAGACAATTATAACAATGCGCAATGTTTTAATAGTTAGGAATATAACGTTTATTTAGTAAGGAATATACTTAATTTTGATAGATAGGTATGTAATGGAATAATATAGAACAAGATAATTTATCTTCTTACTTCTAGTAGTTGTCTTAGACAATTATAACAATGCGCAATGTTTTAATAGTTAGGAATATAACGTTTATTTAGTAAGGAATATACTTAATTTTGATAGATAGGTATGTAATGGAATAATATAGAACAAGATAATTTATCTTCTTACTTCTAGTAGTTGTCTTAGACAATTATTACAATGCACAATGAAAGTTTTTTTTGTACGATTGCAAGAACCCCTCTCAACGGAGGGTAAAGGCCTCCTCCAGAGAGGATTTTGTGTAGCATGACCGGGGAAGGACCACGCTCTCACAGAATACCAACATAAAATAGCAGCTCAATACGCTCGTGTTTCGTATGGTGAGTGTAGGGCGAAGCGGAGACCCCATTAAACTGGATAAGAGGCATTCTACCTTAGTCGTCAGGGATGACAACGTATCTGCATTTTGGTTTTTAATCGAGGATCGGATCGATGTATGGGCCACAGCATTGATTTACCATCGGGTGGGCTGTGTGCTCGCTTGTCACCCATATTTTGTAAAAAAAAACTCTGTGAATGAAATTTACATATAAATTCCGTACTCCGTATATACATAATTATATCTATTGAAAATAGGATAAATTTTTTCTATTACGGTAATACCGTTTTATTATAAGAAAAAAAAATGAAAACACTTAAATTATTCAACCCTTTATACAATATTCAAAACATTAATGAGACGTTTTTCTTGTCTCTAACGGTTGCTGTGTAATTTGTGCACCACCTCAAAACACAGGAAGGCATTTTTATCACGAATGACTAGAAGATTTACGCGCTGAAGCGAAGGTATAGCCGCGATGCGAGAGCGTGCCCGACTGAATGCGAGTCGGGCATTACCTAACTTTCGTATTGCCATTTTAGAGCGAGTATGACGTATCTATACTTTAAAAACATCTTAGCCTTTATACGGAAACTAATTACCTACGACTTAAAACAAATTTAAGCGGTCGTATGCTTTTGAATTATTATTTTGTATTATAAAAGGGATGGTGAGTGTAGAGAACCAGAGGTCTTTTTTACTGGAAACATGGGATTCCATCTTAGTCCTCAGGGGTGACAATGCATCTGCATTTAATCGAGTATAAAGGCATATGTCTATGGGCCACAGCATCCACTTAACATCAGGTAGGCTAAGTGCTCGTTTGTCAACCTTATTCTATAAAAAAAAAACACGGTTAGACTGGCGAGGGAAGGCAGCGTCGAAGATGTAAAGACGTCTGCATCTTCGACGAATTATGGCAAACATCAGATAGTGGATCTTAACGAATTGATGCAGAAGAAGAAAAAAGACCGTAATCGTTTTTTATACAAAAAAAAATACAAAAAACAAAATAAAATCGTATACTAGCCGTACCCGTTTCGCAGAGTTGTAAAGGCATGATATACCAGACGGTAGATACCGCCCGCAGATGGGGCTTCCAGCTTCACTCGATTCGTCGTTTTATGGTTGTCTCTACAGGCGTCTTGCTAATGCTGTTAGGTATTCTCGGTATATTTTAAACGAATTATTCGCAACCATGTTTGATCAATGTTTATCAGTTTTATGTTTAATAATTTTAAGATTTTGGTAGTTAATTTTAATTAATTACTTAAGGAAATTGAAGTGTCTGTCTCTAATATCGAACTGCCTTTTTTAACTGAGGAGTTAAATGCACGCCATTAGGACATGATCAATCATTTTTTAAATTTTGTCTGTCTGTCTTTCCGCACTAATCTTCTGAATGGCGAACTTCACGAACAGGTAGAGCAATATCAGAAGTGATCTAGGGTCTAGGCTATATTTTATCCAAAAAACTTGTTACTTTTGAAACACGAAAGTCGATAAAATAATTGGTCTTCGATTATTTCAAATCTAAATATCGCTACAATAATAGATCCTACCCAAACGAAGCTGCGGCCGATCATTAGTCTACAAAATATGAAACGATAGGTATTTTAAGTTTTAACATATTTATCTTCTGCTGCTTTGGTAGGGCCGCGTCACTGATACGGGTGGAGCCGCTGCGAGAGAGGAGTATCGGTAATATAAGAATGATAAGTAATTATCTAGTATTTTCAATAATGAAGCAAGATTTAGAAACATAAACCGAGATACTTTATAAACCGTTTTAAGAACATTAATATCACAAACACTGACGAGTACAATACAAGTTCTTACTGCAGGTGATGAAAAGGCTATGGACAAGGTTTAATAATTTTGTGAAGTTTACAATGTAACCTAAAATTACTAAGTACTTCATTATTTCTGTAGGTAGTCAATTTAAGGATATACGCTCTTACTTAAAATAATTGATTACCGCTTACTTAAATTAAGTAATAATTATCTATACATATATCACTCTCTTTCTATTATCATTTAGTAAAAACAGTCAGAGCAACTTTAAACATTTCTTGAATTAGCGTCGCATTTTATGGGTAAGGCCCACCGATCACTATTAAAAACTAGATACACAATCAGTGACAACAAATGTCCTTACTGAATGAGCGCCCACTCGAACATTTAGGTGCGCTTCTAATTTGTCGATGGATGCAGGTGGCTCAGGACAGCGCCTTGTGGCATTCCTTGGGGGAGACCGATATCATACCCAATATCATCACGAGGATGCCGTTATAGGTGACAGAGAAAAATGAAACAGGAGATAGGTAGCACCATATTTTAATAACAATTCAAATTAATAAGAACCCTATAAGGAACCTATATGTAATGTACTTTTAACAGGCTGTTATGAAGGACTTAATGAATAGTGAAGACAATCGGGATTTGTGAGAGCGTGAGCATCCTATGACGCTTTGTGATAATCGTTAATATATCAACATGTTGTCAAAATCTCCCTACAACTTCGCAGCATGGTGCACTAGTTCTGTAAAGATTTTCATGAACAAAATATGCAATAGGCTAGGCTGTATGGGCGTAGATCCCTTTTACATTCAGTAAATAACAATATTTATACCTTGGACAAAGGATCATGCAACAAACAACAACTTATGTTCCACGGCAAAGAATAATGTCAGACCTAGTTGGGACTAAGGTGAATATTTTTGGTACGCAGATGGTCACTCAGTGTCATAATTATTGGAAATCATCATCAGCCTGCGGCAGTTCACTGCTGGACATACACCTCTCACAAGGCGCACGATTTAACCCGGTCTTCTGCTACGCGCATCCAGTTTCTACTAGTCACCTTGAGCAGATCGTCGCTCCGTCTAGTCAGGGGGCGTCCCACACTAACACTACGTTTGCTTAGACGCGGTCTCCACACCATAACACGTCTACTCCACCGGTTGTCGCTTCTGTCCATTGCCATTTCATGATATGTTCAGCCCATTGCCATTTCAGTTTTCAAACACGGAAATTTATTCTTTATTATTCTTTATTCTTCATTACGAATTTTATCCATTGTAGAAGCGTGCTAGTCGCGACCCCTGCCAGCCCTTTTCAGGGCTGCAATTCTACTAGCTGCGCATCCATGCCAACAAGGGTTAGGGCGTCCCCCCAAGGCGACGCACACCAGCTCGTCCCCGTTGGTGTGGAATGCAGCGTGCAAAGCGGCGATGGGGACCGCCACCCGTCACGCACAGCCCGACACGGCGGAAGGTGGAGGACAGAGTGCAGAGTTGGCACGTGGAATGTTAGAGGAGGCATGAGAGATAAGACGAATGAGTTGATCGAAATAATGAAAGAAAGAGAATTAGATGTCGTGTGTATGTCGGAGACCAAACGGAAGGGCAGTGGTACTGAAGAGCTCCCTGGCGGGGCGTTAGCTCTATGGTCAGGAGTCCCGGAGAGCGAGAGCGCCTGCCAGGGAGTGGGGGTGCTGCTGTCTTCTCGGTTGGTCGATGTTATGACTGAATATAAGTTTGTGAACTCAAGACTTCTCTGGGTTCGCTTTAAATTGGGACTGACGAAGTTATTCCTTTTGGCTGTTTATGCGCCGGTAGCTTCGTCGTCCAGGGCTGAGCTGGAGGAGTTTTGGGAGAATGTAAGAGAAGTTCTAGATTTGGCTAGAGGAAACGAAAGAATTGTTGTATGTGGTGATTTGAATGGATGGGTTGGTACCGCTCGACCAGGGTACGAGTCGGTACTTGGAAAGTTTGGCGATAAAAGGGTTAATGATGCTGGCAAGCTTATACTGGCGGTGTGCAAGGAAAAGGGTCTTCTTGTGACAAACACTATGTTTAATCACAAGAAAATCCATATGTATACTAGAGAACGAAAGAATGAGAGAAGTATGATTGATTTGTTCCTGGTGGATGACCGACTGCGAAAACAGGTGATGGATACGCGAGTGTTCAGGGGTGCTGACCTGGGAACGGATCACTATCTAGTGATTACTAGATTTAGGGGTCTGTTCGCGGGTTGGCGCTACCGGACGGCAGTAACAGAACCACAGTCGGTCTGTCGCATCCGAAGCTGGAAGCTTCAGGAAGCGGATACTAGGGACAAATATCATGCGAGGGTAGCCGAAAAGCTTGACACCATCGATGGCAGAAAAGAATGTGTAGAAAGAACTTGGCAGAACCTTAGGGATGGAATGGTAAGTGCAGCGGAAGAAGTGTGTGGAACAATAAAAAGAGGCAGTAGTAAAAGCAGAGATGCATGGTGGAATGATGAAGTGAAAGAAGCTGTAAAGAAGAAGAAGAAAGCATGGTTAGACTACTTGGCCTCTAGTAATGATAAGGATATGAGAGAGAAGATGAAAGAAAGATATAGGCTGCAGAAAGTTCACACGAAAGCACTGATTGAGGAAGTGCGTGAAAGGTGTAGAATGGAAGCGGACGAAAGGTTGTCGCACAACTTCAAGGAGAACTCCAAACTCTTCTGGAAAGAGGTTGGAAGGACCCGAAGTGGTGCGACGGCCTTAAGAATGAACAAAGTGCTTTCGAGAACTAATGACGTCCTCTCAGAAAAATCGGACGTCATGCAGCGATGGAGCGAATTTTATAGAGAAATGTATGCGTGTGATGATCTTAGTGGGGGATCCGGGGATGACGCCGTGACTGGTACGCCAGACCCGGACCTCGATGACACTGAGGTCATCAGGATGAAAGAGATTGAACGTGCGATTCGAAGTTTGAAATGTGGTAAGGCTGCGGGACTAGACAGATTTACTGCTGAAATGGTCAAGTATGGTGGGCCTCGCGTCTGGGACAGCTTTCATCTGCTGTGCAATTTGTGCTGGCGGACGGGGGATGTCCCGGATGATTGGCGATCCGCAGTCATTGTGCCTTTATATAAAGGTAAAGGTTCACATTTTGACTGCGGGTGCTATCGGGCGATCAGCTTGACCAGTTTAGCAAGTAAAGTTTACTCGAAGGTTTTGACACGTAGGATGCAAGAGAAATCGGAAAGATTTCTATGGGAGGCACAATGCGGATTTAGACCTGGAAGAGGATGCACGGATCAAATGTTTTCTCTCCGCATGATCACGGAGAAGCTTCTGGCTGCTAACCAGAAGATTTTCTGTGCTTTTGTGGATCTTGAGAAAGCATTTGATAAGGTTGTAAGGAAGAAAATGTGGGAACTGTTGCCGGGGTATGGTGTGGATGGTCGATTGCTAAGGGCTGTGCAGTCTCTTTACTGTGACTGTAAAGCCTGTGTGCGGGTAGGGCATGACCTGTCACCCATGTTTAACGTCCAAACGGGCGTAAAGCAGGGTTGTGTCATGTCTTCCTGGCTGTTCATACTGTATCTCGACAGCTGTTTACAGAAGCTGAAAGATAGTTGTTTGGGTGTGAAATTGGGTGACATTAAAGTAAATTGTCTGCTGTATGCTGATGATGCAGTGCTTATTGCACCATCAGAGGCAGAACTGCAGGCATTAGTCACGTGTATGAAAGAGGAATGTGAAATTAAAGGTCTCCGTTTGAATGCTAATAAAACTAAGGTTCTGATATTTGAAAGGGACGAAGAGAGAACGAAGTGTGAAATATGGGTAAATCAGGAATGTCTAGAACAGGTAAATGAAATTGTATACTTGGGGAGTGCTTTTAGCCGGGATGGAAGATGTGATTTAGATGTGGACAGGCGTGTCGCTGCCGGGAACAAAGTCAATGGTGCCCTGACTGCGTTAGTCAAAAGGCAAGGCGTAGCGAAGAGTGCACGCCTTGCAATACATAACGCAGTGTTGGTACCGACTTTGTTATATGGCAGCGAAACCTAGGTATGCCAGAAGAAGCATAAAAGTAAGTTGAATGCAGTGGAGATGCGATCTCCGACCGAAAGCGAAACGAAGAGATTCGCAATATGGCAGGTTTGAAAGATGACCTTATCACAAAAATTGATAAGGGCGTGCTTCGGTGGTTTGGGCACGTTGAGCGAATGAGTGAAGACCGAATGGTGAAGAAAATATATAGCGCGAAAGTTAATATTAAAAGGTGTCGAGGTAGACCGAGACTAACTTTCGAAGACCATGTGAGCAAATTGCTCGAAGAGGGTAGGGTCAAAAGTACTCGGATACCTAGACATGCATGAAGAAGATAATGAATCTGAAAGAAGCGAAAGAGGTTTGTAAGGATCGTGACACTTGGCGATCTGTTCTCTCTGGCTACCCCGTCAGGGATTGTGCGTGAAGATAAGTAAGTAAGTAAGTAAGTATCCACCAGAGAAATGCAGCATAGCTCCTTCCATCGCTCGTTGAACAATTTTGAACTTGTGCAGTAGCTCAAACTCGCTCAATTTCAGTCATGTTTCGGCACCATAAATCAGTACATGGAGAACACACTGGTCGTAAAACTTTAAACTTTGTGGTATGGCCGATGAAAAAATCCGACGGGCTTCTTAAATTCTGTCCAGCCTAACTGAATCCTCCATTCGGCTTCGTTTTTAAAGTTCTTTTTGAATTCCTAAACAACTTCGAGAATGTCCCACAAACAGTTATTAGAACTGGCATGGCGTGATCGTTGAACATAACTTTCGTCTTGTTCAGACTTATACACAGACATACACGATTCTTTCAGTCTATTCAGTATGTCCTGTAGTTCTTACGCATTCATGCATAGGGCACCATAACCATTAATTAGGAACATCAGAGTTCAGTTACTTACAGTTACTTTTTGCACCATTTACCATAATGAAACTGGTGGGTGGTTATCTGTTTATTTTAATGCTAGGCTTCCCTCGATTCCGCAGTGTGTCACAGTTTTTTTTTTAAAGGAGAGGGGGCAAACGAGCATGCGGCTCACCTGATGGTAAGTGCCTACCGCCGCCCATGAACAACCGCAACACCAGGGGAATTGCAGATGCGTTGCCGGCCTTTTAGAAAGGTGTAAGCTCTTTTCTTGAAGGTCCCTAAGGCGTATCGGTCCAGAAAAATCGTCGGTAGTAAACAATTCCATAGAGAATTTGTACGAGGAAGAAAATTCCTAGCAATAATTTAAAATTAAAAATTTTGTACAGCCGACTTCAATATAAGCGACTTCAATATAAGTTATTTAAGAATAACTCAATAACTATTGTTCTGACCTTGATCATTGAATTCATATGGAACCACACGAGAACTATCAGCTTTCATATAAAAAAGAATCATCGAAATCGGTTCACCCAGTACAAAGTTATGAGGTAACACACATAAAAAAAACACAGTCGAATTGAGTACCGTCTCCTTTTTGGAAGTCGGCAGAAAAAAGTCGTGGACCGCCAAGCATCCAGATGGTGAGGATGGTATCGTGAATTTTGACGCGATGTACGTTCGTGAAATTTGGCGGCTGAAATTAATCCTAACAATTCTTCAGAGCACTCCCCGTGGTAAATTCGATAGAAAATGCAAAGGGATGCAACATCCCTACGCAGTGCCAATGTATCGAGCCGGTCAGACAGAACTCAGTCGTCGACGATTCGAACCGCTCTGCGCTGGATGCGATCAAATGGAAGGAACTGGCACTGGGGTGCCCCGGCCCAGACATGAGAACAGTATTCCATGTGAGGCCGGATTTGCGTTTTGTAAAGTTGCAAGCGATGTGCCGGCATGAAATACTGTCTCCCTCTGCTGAGCACGCCAAGCTTTTTAGAGGCCAATTTGGCCTTCCCTTCCAAGTG
Organism: Parnassius mnemosyne; assembly: GCA_963668995.1. Classification (NCBI taxonomy): domain Eukaryota; kingdom Metazoa; phylum Arthropoda; class Insecta; order Lepidoptera; family Papilionidae; genus Parnassius; species Parnassius mnemosyne. The sequence goes on from CAVLGL010000093.1 coordinate 13,123,641, forward strand.
ACCACGAAACTGCACGATAGAGACCTGATATCCGTCCGGATGAGAGGTCAGCAGAAGGTCCAACAGTGAAGGTACATATTCCTCCACATCTGGTATGCGAGTAGGCGAAGTAACCAGTCGTGTTAGACCATATGTCAAGGCAAAGTCATAGACAGATCTACCCGCATGATCGGTTAAACGGGAACCAAGCCATTCAGCGTGGTGGGCGTTAAAATCACCGAGTATCACGATCTCTGCGGATGTGACCTGTTGTAGCACGGAGTCTGCAGCCATTTGGATGAGTCGTGGATAAGTCGGTCTGTTTCGGCATTACCGATATGGGACTTATAGAGGCACCCGTAGACGCTATCTACACGCAGCCATAGGATGGACAGGTCCGTACCTTCAAGACTGCCAAAGCGTCGATAACAGATGTCCCCGCTGACGTATACGCAAACTCCAGCCCGGGGCACAAAGGAGTGTTCTAATTTGTACCCCGGGTAGGAGATATATGAAGTATCAGCCGGAGAGGACACCTGAGTCTCGGTTGAAAAGAGTTTGTCGTTTCCAGATGGTAATGGATAGCGTTAAGATTGGAATGAAGTCCCCTGATGTTGCAAAAATTCACGGATAGCGTGACAGGGGTCGCCATGGTCTTATTGCTCCGCTCGCCCCGAGCAGTATTAGTCGCGAGCGCTATTTTGCCCCCCCCCTCCCCCCCTCCAGAATACGCGGGGTAGCCTGAGCACCCACGCTCAGGAGTGGTGTAGTTTGGTCGTGGATGCTCAGCTAGGGATTCTCCAGGGGTGTTGGTACCCTCCTGGGGTAGTCTTTTCTTTAATTCCGCTACCATGTTGATAGGGAGGGGGGAGGAATTGGGTCTCCAGCCTCCTGCACTCACCAAGCGCAACGCAGAGGTAAACCTCTACTTCACGCTGGTATTCTGTGAGGTCGTGGTACCACCCCGGTTCTAGCCGGCCCATCCGTGCGACAGCAAAAGCTGGCGCGTGGCTCTACCCAACAGTGGTAAAATTATAGTGCTAATGTCATAGGTTGGTATATTTTTTAAAGTTCACAAAGAAACAACAAATACAAAAAATTAGACTAAGACGTGTAAACGACCTTGCCTCTTAACCCCAAGAACTAATTATGGTAAAAAAAATTTAATGTACGAAGGTGCAAAATTGTATAACCAATTATCGAAAAATATTAAAGAAGCAAAATCAATGCCAACTTTTAGAATGCACTTAAAATATTATTTAACATCTAATCTGAGCGTACCTTAGTTTCACTATTTCACACGACACTTCTAGCTACGCTCGATCTGTGTAAGGTGCACGTCCAAGCATTGTTTGCTCCTTGTTTATGTTAGTTTTTTTACAAGTACCCTGTTAAACTACATTGTATTTTGTTTATACTTAGAAATAAAAATTATTTAAAATGTAAACTTACGATTTGAACCTGTTTGAGTGAAATGATTTCGATATATTAGTGTACGCCTAGGATAAGATTATTATTTGTTTGCAAGTATTTAAACTTTCTCATGTAAGTGAATTGTTGTAAATTCTTATGAGAAATAAAGATATCTCAAACCTCAAAGTTCCGTAATAGTTCTATTGCACTTTTAGCAGTTTATGACGCACCATTTACAGTTCGGCGCTGCCGTAAAGTACCATAGAAACATAGAATATTATCGCTACCAGCAGGAATATCAGCGTAAAATAGCTAAATGTCGCCGCATTGAATGCGACGCGACGTAAACTTATTAATTGATCGCGAAAGTTACCACTTCTCTGTTGCAGTACACATACTTACTTGGACGTGAATTTAACTGCCCCAGGTTGCAACGATGCAGTTTTCCTAAGCACCAATTCACAGAATAAATAATTGACCAGTGTAAAATCTTTACAATCACGTCAGGGTCACCTACATAGGTGTCTTTGTATTTGTATAGCGATGTCTTAATTTAAATAAATAAAAGAATAGAGGAACTTTACTATTCCTATTTAATACATACGAAGAAGAGAAGAAGTTACAGATACAGGTAATTATACGACAGCAATTTTTACAGTTTTTATACGACCGCGGTCTGCTTTTTTTTTTTGTCGCTAGATCACAACTACCAATACGATCACTAACGTATTACCCGATTTCCTCTCTGCTCCCTCAAGATATTATCCATCATTCATTCATTAATTGCATCCTATATTTGGGTAGTTATCAGGAAGATACTGTTGTCTATCTCCTGTTTTAATTTCCTCTGTCGTCTTTTACGATACTCACGGGATGGTGTGGGGTGTTAGAGCCTCTAAGTAATAATACATACTATCTGGTTGGAGGTAGTGAATTCTTTTACGCCTTATATGTATGAATTCTAATATCTAATCTAATTCTAAATCTTAACGACTCCTACTCCACCAAAAAGTAAAAAGCACTCTGTACCAAAGAGTATAAAATATATACATAAAAAGAGCAATACACTCTTAGCTATGGAAAAGAGAGCCTTCTGAGGATATTTTAATGCAGACAAAATTGAACTACTAGCGCCTCCTACAAATTAAATCTGTCCTAATTCGATATATATAGCTATATCATATATAATATACCTACCATTTCGCTTTAAAATATTATGATTCTTTATTTCGTATACAGTTTCATTGCCTACTCTATGTAATACTGCTTTTGATATTATTAAAAGTACTATGACGAGTAGGTAAAACAGTTTTAACAGTTTTACTTGTACCGTGTAGTAAATACACTTGCACTGACCTCTATCACATGAATAAATAAACAGAATAGAGATTAAAGCTTTATACAACCGCGCAAATCGGTCGCACTACTACAAGCTCGCGGATCATGTTTGCGTGACCACTGGCCGCTTGTCGCGTACGCGGCGAGACTGAAAAAATCGGTTACGCTGGCACAGCCAGTGGACAAAAATCTCAGGGTCAGTGCGACGCAAGTTGTTTTTTTTTTATTGTTAGTTGCAAGTTAAAGTTTGGATATTTTAGTGTAAAAATGTGGTATTATTAATAATGGTTATTTGTTGTACTGTGTGTATGAATAATACTAGAGAAAATAAAAATATGTCATACTTTAACTATCCCAAGGAGTACAATAGGTAAAGTATTGGTTTCCTCCAAAAGCGGTCGCGTCATATAGCAACCGTAAAGCTGGGAATACACGTCAGATTTTGTTTCCGATTATCTGATCAGACTATCTGATCGTATTTACTCGATACACATCCGATTCTTGCGCCAGACTTTTTCTGAACTCAGTAGTTCTCGCTTGCTTGCATACGGAGCAGAAAGAAAAGATGTACGACGAATTACTCTTACTTATTGCATATTTGCTCGTGTTAGCGCTCTTAATTATTTTAATCTTTATAAATAAAAAAATATAAACTGTATGAAAATTGTATAAGAAAAATTTTGAAATATCGACTGCTGGACGCACACATACTTGTATGCGCTGGTTGCAAATGATTTAAGATAAATAAAATGTGTAAATGAGCTCGTGTTCTTACAATAAGTTAAGCGTAGTTTTGGCTTGGTTTTCGAGTCATTACGAGCAATAAAATTACTTACAAATTTTCTTTCTCTTTTCAACGTCCATTGAAACCCATGCTTCTTTCACTATTTCGTTACGCGCGTCTTCCCAAGGAAAATCTTTCATCTCTCTATCGTGATACCCTTCACTATCTGTATCCCATAAGCAAGTACGTTTTTCTACGTCCATAATAAGCCGTTCGATGTCGTAATTTTCCTCCATCGTCCGAACTACAATGATGCGATGCGTCCGTTCACTGTCACGCTAAAGAGTCCTCTGGCAAGTCGGAGGGAGGAGTCGGACGTCTATTTGGTCTCTGTATAAAAGAATGCAGACCGCACCTTCAGACAATCGGGCCGAAAATAAAATCATAAACGCCTTGGCGTTGTTTCCGACTCGGATGTCTGATCCGACTAGCGGATCGGATGTGTATTAAGTATTCAAACAAATGTAAGGCACGAATGCCTTCAGACAGTCTGATCAGGCAATCAAAATGGCGTGGTTTCCTAGAGAGTGCCATTTGCATGACGGCCGTCTTGTCGGTGTCGGATGGTTTGCGAAGGTTTTTTCGATAGCGGTGAAGCTCCATGGCACAAATTGTTAAGAAGCTGCCAAGGTACGAATAAGCACGGAACAATCCGGACGGATATCAGTTTCCCTCTCGGCTCTTCGGACCATTGTCTGGTCTGGGGTCTGGGTCTGGGCCACTCACACTCCCCTCGCGGTTGCGTTCTGCAGGTTGCCGCCGTGTTTGGCATTACAGGTCGGCGGATTGGGAAGGAATGCGGTCTTTGCTTCCTACCCATGGGGCGGGTTTGCTTCTCGTCGGATGATCCCAGCGCTGCTCTGTCACTGATGTGGCGCTACAGGGAATGGAACTATTTATTCCATCACCTGTGGTACCCATCGGAGGCAAATCTCAGCCTTGGTTGGTTGCTCCTGTAAAAATGCATTACGCAGTAAGCAGGAGTGCTATCGGTCCTGGGCTGAGGCTTCGGCGGCTCGGGATGTAAACACCAGCATGCTTGAAAAGAAGTATAACTTCGCCTCCAGATCCTTCAAAAGAGTTATTACCAAGGCAAAGTCAGAGCACATAGGCAAAATTGGCGAGAAACTAGTTCGTCTTCCTTCGGGAACCCGTGCATTCTGGTCTCTCGCCAAGGCTGTCCAAGGGAATTTCTATCAGCCATCACTACCATCTCTGCACAGGGAGAACGACTTTTAGGCTCCCTTTTTGCGTCTAACTCGACTCTTGATGACGGGGGGAACACACCGCCGACCATCCCGCGATGTGAGTGCTCCATGCCGGATGTGCGGTTCTTGGTCCGCAAAGTACTCCTCTCCCTGGGCATCCACAAATCGAGTGGGCCTGACGAAATACTCCCAATTGTGCTGAGGACGTGTGCTCCGGAGTTGGCACCGGTTCCAACGTGTCTTTTCCGGTACTCCTACTCCCTAGGCGTATTACAGCTTTCGTCCACCCGATCCCTAAAAAAGGCTACCGCTCAGACCCGTCCAACTACAGGCCTATCGCCATCACCCCCTTGTTCTCCAAAATAATGGAATCCGTTATAAACTGCCACCTCATGCGGTACCTTGAGGATCACGAACTGATTAGTGACCGCCAGTACGGTTTTCGTCGGAGTCGATCAGCTGGTGATCTTCTGGTCTACTTGACTCATAGATGGGCGGAGGCAGTAGAGTCCAATGGGGAGGCATTGGCCGTTAGTTTGGACATTTTGAAGGCCTTCGATCGGATTTGACACAAAGCGCTTCTTTCGAAGCTCCCTTCCTATGGGCTTCCTGAGAAATTGTGCAATTGGATCACCAGCTTTCTTGCAAATCGGAGCATCAAGGTCGTTGTAGACGGTGCATGCTCCGACTACAAGCCTATTAACGATGGTGTTCCACAAGGCTGCGTGCTATCACCAACGCAGTTTCTTCTGCAAACCGGTAGCATTCATTGCTATGCGGATGACAGTACTGGTGATGCTCTATACACCGGCTGTGCTAATATTTCTCAGGAAAACGTCGCCGAGTACCGGAACAAACTTGTGTCTGAAGTCGAGTCTTTGCTGGACAAAGTCTCGGATTAGTGGCGACTAAATCTAGTCCAGTTTAATCCTCAGAAGACACAAGTTTGCGCGTTTACCGTTAAAAAAGACCTCTTAGTCGTATCTCCTCAGTTTCAAGGTACTCACCTTATTGCCTCAGCCAGTATCGGAATCCTCGGTGTCGACATATCGAGTGACGTGCAGTTTCGTGGTCACTTGGAAGAGAAGGTCAAATTGGCCTCTAAAAAGCTTGGCGTGCTCAACAAAGATTCATGTGGCGGATTGGGACAGTATTTCATGCGGGCACACCGCTTGTAACTTTACAAGGCGCAGGTTCGGCCTCATATGGAATACTGTTCCTTTCTCTGGCCTGGGGCTCCCCAGTGCCAGCTCCTTCCACTTGACCGCATCCAGCGCAGAGCGACTCGAATCGTCGACGACCGAGTCCTTTCCGATCGGCTCAATTCATTGGCGCTGCGAAGAGATGTTGTTGTTCGTATTAATCCCAGCCGCCAAATTTCACGAACGCACATTGCGGCAGAACTCCCGATTTCATCCACTCCATCTGGATGATTGGCGGTCCACCACTGTGCAATTTAGAAGATGTTTTCTCCCTCGCACAACTTCCTTGTGGAATCGATTACCACCAGCGATTTTTCGGGACCGATACGACTTAAGGACCTTCAAGAAAAGAGCCCTCCTTTTTAATAGGCCGGCAACTCATCTGCAATTCCCCTGGTGTTGCGGTTGTTCATGGGCGGCGGTAGTCACTTACCATCAGGTGAGCCGAATGCTCGTTTGCCCCCTCTCCTTTAAAAAAAGGCACAACTTAGAATACAAATTGGGTCATTGGTTCGTAATGCAGAATTGCGCTATATTTCTATTGATTCAGATCCAAAGAATTCACGAATTCCTAGCACAAGTGGTAGTGATTATCCCGAAAGTGCAATGCGTTCATCAGCTTTTAGTACTAGTATTGTTACTGATTATTAATTAGCAATCCCTACACCAAGAACGAATACTGGTTCTAGTTTATTTCCTCAGTCCCTACAATTGCATTAAATGTTTTATTCAATTTGTCTTCACCTATCACCTATTGTGACAACCCTACCAAAAGAGGTAACAATTTTGCACGTTGTTATGGTCCCCACTCACGGTCAGTTAAACTGAACAGTTTAACTGACGTACATCCAAAAACTGACCGTGAATGTGAAATCTTAAGTTGAAATTTTTAACTGAAGGCAGCACACGGATTTTATTCGGGCGTGCTATCAGTTAAACTGCTCCATTGAACTGACGTACATTCAAAAACTGATCGTGAATGTGAAATCTTAAGTTACAATTTTTAAATGACGGCAACCCACGTATTTTTCCGGGCGCACCGTAATCCGCTGGCTTCAGTTCGTTTCCATTATTGGTAAGTACATACTTTTCTTAGTAGCTTTTATATATATTTTATAATTTTTTATAACATGTTTTTAGATTTTATTTTATATTTATATTTTAAGATTTTATTTTTATTATTTTATATATTCTTTTTATTAAAAAAAACGTTACCCCCACACTAGGATTTTCTCCTGTATCGCGGAGGCAGTTTACAAACACAAATCGCACAAGGACAAACATCCAGACCCGGTACAATCATTTGTAGGCCATACAAGTACTTGTTCCGTGGGGGATTCGAACCCGCGCCGCAATTCATTGCTAAGCCACTGTGCCACGGAGCCGTCATATATATTTAGAGAAGTTGGTTTGACAGAGGATGGAGACCAAGGTGATGGTAATGATGTCACCTTCCTTATGGTGGACTCAAAAGGTGGGTTCTCAGTGATGCTACTTCGTAGAACCATCGTATTTGGACTCATTTTCAAATAGGTAAATGGAGACCTAGATGACTGGGATGATATCACCTTTATGTTGGTGCAATCCGAAGGTGGGTATAGGATCTCAGTGACGACACTAGATAGAAAGACGGCGTTTGAACTCATTTGAATAGGCTCAAAAAGACCTAGGTGACTGTTATGACCTCACCTTTTTGATGGTGCAATCCGAAGGTGGATATAGGATCTCAGTGGCGGCACTAGATAGAACGGTCGTGTTTGAGCTCATTTGAAAGGGCTCATAAAGACCTAGGTGACTGCTGTGACCTCACCTTTCTGATGGTGTAATCCGAAGGTGGATATAGGATCTCAGTGGCGGCACTAGATAGAACGATCGTGTTTGAGCTCATTTGAAAGGGCTCAAAAAGACATAGGTGACTGCTGTGACCTCACCTTTCTGATGGTGCAATCCGAAGGTGGATATAGGATCTCAGTGGTGACACTAGATAGAAAGGTCGTGTTTGAACTCATTTGAAAGGGTTCATAAAGACTTAGGTGACTGTTATGATCTCACCTTTCTGATGGTGCAATCCGAAGGTGGATATAGGATCTCAGTGGCAGAAAACTAGGCCATCCTAACTATTTTCATTACTAAAAACCGATAAGCATTATCTAGTCATCATAAGACCTTCAGAATATGCCCATGCCCACGGATTTTTTTGGGTTCACCATAACAGGAGTGCAAATTAGTATAAGTGGGGTGTCGCCCGCTCTACAGATAGGTAATTTAATAAACAGATAAAAATAAATAACACGTTTATTAAATAAATAAAATTTACCATAATGAGTAAAATTATCATAATATCTGACCCATTTCTTAAAAGTGTCTTAATACTGACCTTATCATGAATAAAAATATCTTTTGAAGTGTTAATATAGAGGAAACGTTATTTATATACCTATAATACGGAACGGATTTCATTTCTCGATCGATGAAGTCGCAGCCGTGCGCGTTTAGTTGGCGTGACTCCTATAAATTAAAAATATCATTTCCTATCTATTAACTAGCTGTTCCCCGCGACTTTGCCCGCGTGTAATTTATTACGATTGGATTTCATGGGTTTTAATTTTTTTGCATCGAACCCTAATTCTTTTTCTAAATTAAAATTAGCCTAAGTTCCTCCATATAATATCAGTTATCTGCCACTGAAAGTCTCGTCAAAGTCGGTTCAGCCGATTCGGAGATTAGCCGGAACAAACAGACAGACAGACAGACAGACAGAAAGATAGACAAAGATTTTAAAAATTGTGTTTTTGTTATAAGTACTGTATGTACTTTCATATGCATTTAGTAAAAAACTATTATTTTGACATTACATATAGACATTTCAATTTTATTTATTTGAATAGATATATATTAATAGTCAGGAAATGCTGTTAAATAAGTCTCAAACCAAACGCCCACGGCCACGCCCCACGTTTGAACTAGGACTGTTGATAAAATATCGATATATCGAAAAATCTATTTTATTATTTAGAAATACCGATATTTATTTCTAATAATTTTGACGACATATATTGAAATATAAGTTTGATATTGAAATATAGATATACGACAGTCGATATATTTTTTAAAATAATTTAATTTTTTATTTTTTCACGTAAATCATTTTAATCTACAACACCATCGTAAACTTAAATCCTAATTCTTGATGGACTCAATCTACTATACTTTATTTACACTATATTATGTTTTTCATATTTCCCCAGTTCATTTATTTGCTTTTTATCTTAAAAAGAAATGTAATTTTGTAAAGTATATCTCTGTGATATTAAAATCACTATAATTTATGAAACTTAGTACTACTTTACTTACTGTGAGTTTTGGCAGGAGCTTGACCATTGATGGATGGTTGCTCCTGTTTTATCGTTTAAATAATCGTTTGAAGTGGATTTTTATCAAAGTGATGCGATTATGTGTATTAAGTGTCTGCACATGTGAGCTATTAGAGAAAACGACGAAATAAGTGCTTCGATGTTGGTATAAGCCTCAAGTTATTTTAATCGCTTAGGCGTCTTATGATTTACTTCCGTGCTATCAGAAATAGCTGTTAAATACTTGATTTCTTCAGCTGCATCCAAAGCATCTGAACGAATTACTTCTACAATCAATCTTTTAGTGCCCAATAATTGGAGTATTGAAACAGCTGAACATATAAAACAACGAATATTTTTGAAAACTCTTACTGACAAATATTGGTAAACATAATTGTCTTATTTAAATTAAACAATAATTCAAGTTAAAGTTACAGCCTATATACGTCCTAATGCTGGGCACTCCTCAGCTGGGCAGGCCTCTCCTAACTTCTGAGAGGGTTTTAGGGCAAAGTCCGCCGCGCTGCCCCAATGCGTGTTGGCGAACTTCACGTTTTCTGAATTTTTTATTTTATTTCTCAGACATACAGGTTTCCTCACAATGTTTTCCTTCATCGCCGAGCACGTGGTAAATTAGCACTTAAAATTACAATTAACAATTTCATTGGTGTCGGCAGTGATTGAACCCGGGTTGCTCGCGTACTGTGAAATTTACAGCGAGCGTTAACCATCTGAGCTACCATGGCTCTTTAATAGTTAGGTTATAGTTCTTAGTAAAATAATTACTAAGAACTATAACCTAACATTTTCATACATTTATAATTTAATTTGTTTAATAAATATACTAAATTGTAAACTGTGTGAATCATTTTTAAGCAATAAGCATCAATATATCGCTTATGTATCCCATATATAAAACTCCGATATTGATATATTTATAATTATCGATATATTGAAAATCCGATATTTTAAAAATATCAACAGCCCTAGTTTGAACTGATCAGTTGGAATGATCAGTTGAACTGACCGTGTGTGTCGAAATTTTTTTGGATTAAATCCGTTTGAAGTCATCAGTTGAACTGATGTCAGTTTAACTGACCGTGAGTGGGGACCATTAAGAAGCTTTGTCTCTGTTCCGTTTATTTACTCATATGCCTCTATTATATCATCATCATCATCATCATTACAGCCCTTCACAAGTCCACTGCTGAACATAGGCCTCCCCCAAAGAATGCCACAAAGCACGGTCCTGAGCCACCTGCATCCATCGACTTCCTGCATATCTTACCAGGTCGTCATTCCATCTAGTGGGGGGACGCCCTACACTTCGCCTGCCGGTACGAGGCTGCCACTCGAGAACCTTTCTTCCCCATCGGTTGTCGGTTCTTCGAGCTATATGGCCGGCCCATTGCCACTTCAGCTTACTAATCCGTTGGGCTATGTCGGTCACTCTAGTTCTACTGCGGATATCCTCATTTCTGAGTTTATCACGCAGAGAAACTCCGAGCATAGCCCTCTCCATAGCTCGCTGAGCGACCTTGAGCTTCCTCATCCGGCCAGCAGTGAAGGACCACGTCTCAGTTCCGTATGTCATCACTGGCAACACGCACTGGGTGTACAGTCTCGTTTTCAAGTTTTGAGGTATACCTGACGAGAAGATGTGCCGTAATTTCCCGAACGCTGCCCAACCGAGTTGAATCCGTCGATTGACCTCTCGATCGAAGTTGGACTTACCTAGTCGGACTATTTGTCCCAGGTAAACATACTCGTCAACAACTTCGAGCTTAGTGTTCCCAACAACTACCGGCATAGGTGTGATATGGACATTAAACATGATCTTTGTTTTGTCCATGTTCATCTTAAGACCTATCCGTTGGGAAACACTATTGAGGTCATTGAGCATAGTGCTTAGGTCCTCCAGCGATTCTGCCATAAGGACTATATCGTCGGCAAATCGAAGGTGAGTGATGTACTCGCCATTGATGTTGATACCGTATCCTTTCCAGTCCAGAAGCTTGAAAACATCTTCCAATGCAGCGGTAAAGAGTTTCGGGGATATGACGTCACCCTGTCTTACACCTCTCTGCAATTGGATAGGTTTCGTACTCTGGTTCTGTACTCGGATAGCCATCGTAGCCCTACTGTACAAGCACTTCAACACTTCGATATACCGACAGTCAACTTGGCATCGCTGAAGGGACTGCAGCACCGCCCAAATTTCGACGGAATCAAAGGCTTTCTCATAGTCCACATACGCCAGACATAGTGGCAAATTGTACTCCTCGGACTTCTGCACAATTTGCCGAAGGGTATGTATGTGGTCTATGGTGCTAAAGCCTTTTCGGAAACCGGCTTGTTCTCTATTATATATTGAGTTATAATTATAACTCATTGCTATTATACAAGGTATAGGTATATAGATTTTTATTATAATATGCTGGTTGCCAGTATCATAAATATCATATTTATCGATTGATTTTTATGTTAAAATTGTAAGTTGTTTTTGATAAAATCACCAATAAATTTCTATTTTGTAAGTAAATTCCATTTTATTTTTCCAAAGTAGTGACATCTGTGAAGTAATTAATATAAGACCAACTATAAACATGTTCTTGGAACATAACGAACACCACAGACTATCAAAAATCGGTTTTAAAATAAATCGAATAATATATAAAAATCGAGTAAATTTGTATTGGTATTGGATCTTTATTGGCAAAATATGTTATCGCTCACACCTCGACCTATACCTATACCCTTATTAGGTTATTAACTTCGCAGTATGCTTAAAGCAAATTGCACTGAAACATCTTAATATAGGGTTCATTATTGTCTCATGAGTGCACCTGGGAAATATATAGTATTGTTCGTTCATAGAATTGCATTCACTAATTACTTGCCTTCTTCTGTTGTGTTATGAACTGTTATGCTTTATGATGTCCAAATCCGATAATGACTCTGATAATCAACCACTTACTAGTGCTGGAGAAAAGTAGCACTTGCTACGGGACCCGCGCAAAAGGGGACCCCGAGTATCCAAACCCGGCCATCACTGCCTAAGCGTAATTCTTTCAGTGAAACTTAATAAGACATGGACTTTTACGTAATTGATGTCACAAAAACGTGAAACGTTACACCTTTCTCGACTAAGACAATCCATGGCAGACAGTCAGTAATCGATTATTTCATTGGCGAAAATAAAACACAAAATTATACGGTAAACGCACAAGTTTCAACGCCCACCACGACGAATGGCTCGTTACTAGTACTACTGATCATGCGGTAATATCTGCTTACGACTTTACCTTGACGTAATTTGGTCTGACACAACTGGTCACTTCGCCCACACAGATACAAGATGTGGAGGATCATCCGGACGGATATCGGGTTTCCGTCGATGCCCCTCTTGGCTCTTCGGATCATTGCCTGATCCAGAGTACAGCACCCATCACTTGCTCATTGTAGGCACGATCTGTAGGCTGCCACATTCTGTGGTTTAGCTCAGCAGATTGGGATTCGATGCGGGCTTTTTTGCATTCTACTCATGAGGGCGGATTTGCTTCTCGCTGGATGGTTCAATAAAAATCGTTGTTGAGTTTGTCGCCGATTTGGTGCTTGGGGGGATGAATTTTTTCATCCTGTCATCTGTAGTGCCTATCGGCGGCAGATCCCAGCCTTGGTTTGGACACTCATGCAAAATTTGGGGCGCGGAAAAAGCAAAAGCAGAGTGTTACAAGGCCTGGGCTGAAGCATCGGCGTCCCGGGATGCAAACACTAGTGCACACAAAAAGAAGTACAAATCTGCCTCTAGGTCCTTCAAAAGAGTTATCACTAGGACAAAGTCGGAGCACATTGTGAAAATTGCCGAGAATTTTGTTCGCCTTCCTTCGGGAACTCGTACGTTCTGATCTCGGAATTTTTGTAAGCCATCATTACCATCTTTAAGTAGGGAGGATGACTCGCTGTTGCACGCCACAAAGAAGAAAGCAAATTTTTTAGATTCTCTTTTTGCGTCCAACTAGACTCTCGTCGACGGGGAAACGTACCAATAACATACGTGTGAGTGCTCCATGCAATGTGCTGTTTACACAGCTCCCTGCACACTATCACTGGATGTCAACAAGTCAAGTGGGCCTGATGGTATCCCCCAAATTGCGCTGAAGACGTGTGCTCAAGAGTTGGCACTGATTTTTACGCATCTTTTTCGGTTCTCTTACTCTTTAGGTGTCGTTCCAAGCTCAGCCTTAGTGCACCCGATCCCTAAAAAAGATGACCGCTCGAACCTATCCGACTACAAGCCTTTGGCTACATTCTTTGAAATAAATCCGTCATCTCCAGAGATGATGATGATGATGATGATGATGAGCAGAGATGCATCTGCATGAGCTGGCAGCATCCAAGATCATTAGCTGATTAGTGATCGTCAATACGGTTTCGGTCGTGGTCGTTCAGCTGGTAATTTTCTTGTCTGCCTGACTTACCGATGGATGGAGGCCGTCGAGAACAAGGGGGAGACCCAGGCTGTAGTTTGGACATAGCGAAGGCTTTCGATGGGGTTTGGCACAAAGCGCTTCTTTCGAAGTTTCCCTCGTATGGGCTTCCCGAGAAATTATGCAATTGGGTCACTGGTTTTACTTACAGATCGGTATATAAAGGTAGTCAATGGTGCATGCTCTGACTACAAACCTATGAATGCTGGTGTTCCGCAAGGCTGCATGCTATTGCCTACCCTGTTCCTTCTGCATATCAATGATATGTTGCATACTAATAACATTTATTGTTATGCAGATTACAGCACTGGCGATGCTTTATACACCACGGCGGTGCTAATATTTCTCCGGAATCTGTCGTCGAGTGCTGGAACAAACTCGTGTCTGAAGTCGCGTCTTTGTTGAACAAAGTCTCGGATCGGGGGCGACTAAACCTATGTCAGTTTAACCCCCAATACCTTACCGCAATAAAGAACCCCTTTGTCGTATCTCCTCAATTTCAGGGCACTCTCCTCGTTGTCTCAGCCAGCGTTGGCGTCGACATTTCGAGAGACGTACAGTTCCGCATTCACTTGGAAGGGAAGGCTAAACTGACATCAAAAAAAGCTTGATGTGTTCAGTAGATCAAGACGGTATTTCATGCCGGACCACCGCTTGCAGCTTTACCAAGAGCAGGGTCGGCCTCATATGGAATACTGTTCTCGTCTCTGGGCCGGTACAGCCCAGTATCAGCTCCTTCCACTAGACCATATTCAACGGAAAGTGGTTCGAATCGTCGACGATCAATTCCGATCGGCATGATCTACCGACCTTGCGAAGAGACGCTGAATTTCTATGCATCTTCTACCGAATATACCACGGAGATCGCTCAGAGGAATTATTTGGATTAATTCAGGCTGCTGAATTCCGTCATCGTTCACTGCGACAGAAATCGAAATAATTAATAGAATCAAGCATTACTTTGCGGAAATCCATTATAATGGGGTAGTTACAAACTAATTTTCTTAATTCCGCGTAAAGAAAGGAAATGATGTATCCTGCCCAGTTTTAGGGGCCACCCTCCCTCAATCGCGCGCACTAATACCTGTCGCCGTCAATCCCAGCACTTCCACCACCAGCGCCACCACACTAGGCACGACACACCACTCTCGAAAATACGACACGTGTTTCGCCTCTACACGAGGCACCCTCAGGTGAATTATATGTAAACTCTTCGAAGGCTAGCCACTAAGTGAGCGGCGAGCCGAAACTAGTGCTTTTTATACTATTTGCTGGCGCAACTGCGCTACAATTACGTATAGAGCGATTACGTCATGCGATCAAGCACCACCTGACGTACGCAGATATTTGCTATGAAATTAACAACAGGCTACTGCGAAATGTCCACCTACCCTCCAATCGCTGGCCACCGCACCGTGAGGGTGACAAACGACCATTTTGCGAGGCATATCATCAAGGAGCAGGCTTAAACATGTTTAAGAGAGGCGAGTTGGTAACATTTGATTGTTCATTCAGCAGTGCAACATTACCACTATTATTTTTTAATATCTCTAACTGTTCCAGCACACACAGTCGTAGACCTTTATTACAAGTATGTAAGACTTTAAAGGAGTGGTCATTGGCTAGGCTGTGTCCAGTGTTCAAGAGATGTTTAGCAATAAATCCGATAAATCACATTTTGCTAACGCAACAAATGTATACGCGTATTATAGACGTGCTGAATATCCAACACTAAGAAAATTAATAGTGTCCCATAAAGACTCTTTAAGGGACTAAGAATTTATGTAAAGGAACTTTGCAGTCATTGGCCACCATACTACACAAAATTAGCTTCGCTTATAAAAATGCGATAAAAGAAAAATAATAATGGAGCGCACAGATATTGCTTTAAATTTAATAAATCCAAACCCAAGTATACCACTGCTAGACTTCAAGATACTGTAAGCTCATTCTGCGTAAATCGAACCAAAAATTAATATTAAAAAACTAAAGGTAGCCGGGCTAACTATGACAGCAGGACGTCAAACAACTCAGTCCCCCGTGACCACGGGTGCTGGAAAGCACCCGAAACGTCGGGAATATAAAAATAAGTTAATATACGCGATAAAATCCGTAAAATTAGTTTTAATTAAAAATCGTATTAATAATTAATATTAATTCAATAGATAAGAAATTGTTCAAAATTCCAAGTCCATACAGCATTAATATGCAACTATCGATTGCAAGTTCTGTGGGAATAATAATCGAATAGATTCATTATCGATTATACATCATCCCATCCCTACAGTGAGCTGTCAAAATTATCAAGCTAGCTTTTCACATAGACTATGGAGTGTAGAGTAGAAGGAGGACCATCTCTGTATATGAAAAGTGTCCCTAAAAACGTGTCCAAAAAGGGTGGCGCTGCAGTAGCATAGGATAAATTAAAAAAGAAGCGCCAAAAGTATTTAGAGTAAGATGGAGAAATAAATAAGGACCGATCAATCCGCTTGGTTTTGTACTACGTAAATAGTTGAGATTTTGTATATTGGCGTTTTACTAACTACTCTAGTCATGAAATATTTGAATTCAGCTGACTTCACTCCGTTCATAACAGCTATCTTCATATCGTAGTTTTTCAGACGCCAGCGCTATTGTGGTAGGTTTTGGAACCTCTATTTACAGTAAATAGTAGGACACTTTTTCAACCTTCGCTCCTTATAAGATGGTTCTCCTTCTACTCTACACTCCATATCATAGACTTAGAATTTGTAACGATTTGTAACGCCAGTATAATCTAATTCTATGTCATTTCTTAGCCTTGGATACGTGGCATTCCGCCACATAATATGTATACCTAGTAACATCTATATTTCACGTAAAAACAAATTAAATTAACTAGTTCATAGAGGTACACGTCTATTTCTTTGTTTTTGTGTAAAATTTATGATATGA
Source organism: Parnassius mnemosyne (assembly GCA_963668995.1). Classification (NCBI taxonomy): domain Eukaryota; kingdom Metazoa; phylum Arthropoda; class Insecta; order Lepidoptera; family Papilionidae; genus Parnassius; species Parnassius mnemosyne. Next base: position 13,140,342 of record CAVLGL010000093.1, read on the forward strand.
TTACGAAAGATTACTATAATTAATAAGTATAATAAGAAGTACCTCACATTTCACCCAACATTTTTTTATTTAATTAAAATGTTGTAGGACCTTTTTTATATTGTTTTAAAAAGTACAGGTGATTGTTTGTCATCGCGTGCGCAGTAAAATCAGTTAAAATAATGCATTACCACCACTGACCTCTATATATGGACTGGCTATAGCCGTGACATAATAAGACGATTTGATTTTCGCCATTTTGACGCTGACAGCACAAGTGAACGTCCACGGAACTAATAAAAGAGATAAGACAGTGTAAAAAAATATATCGATAAGAATTCTATACCCAGGCCTGCCCGTAACATCCTTTCTATTTATGTATCATATTAATGTAATGCCATACAATAAAAAATAAATGTATCAATTAATACCTAGGCCTTAAACGCAAACTTTATACTTCATATAAAAACAAGAATCGACGCTGCGTTGATCTATTAACGTTTTATTCGTAACTACAGAACGGATTTTGTTCCGGATTTCAAATGAGAAAATGCCTACGCATACCTGCATTGCTAGGGCAAGAACGGATTATGTCGGACTTGCACCTACTAAAACCCCATGATGTTCTACCTTCACCAGACATTAACAGGGTCACGAAAACGCTTTCAAGCACATCCGCAGCCCCACCAGCGAGGACCCCTCCTTAGTTGAAGACTTCCCTCCCCGGATTCCCGACCCCGATATGTGAAGGCCATGGAGCTAAGAAAAAACGAGGACTCGAAAGCACCAAGTGGTACAATCCCGCCAAAGTCACGGAGGATAGTCGAGTCGCGCATTAAGATACCAACAAGCCGCAGCTCACTAACACACATCCAGGGGCTCGACAAGCCCACTTGGGCCAGCCCTTCACTTTGGGCCAGCCATGTGAGTAACCCCAAGTTTACTATGTGTTACCAAGCCATGGCTACTAACACCCCCCCCCCTCTCCCCGCCCCGACAAGGCGGGAACCCGTTCAGGGAGGAGATATTTCTCAGCTAAACTCACGCAAACTCACGAAGGATATTAATAATTTGGCAGTTCCAATACAAAATTTATTCCCTTGATACAATAAATTGGTCATAATAATTATACAGATTTAACAAACTTACGTCTTATAAACACAAAGTCATCATCAGGCGACCTTTCTACATTTGGCTATGGCTATGGCCCTTGAGTCTGGGGGAAAATAAGGAGAAGAAATAAAAACATTCAAAATAATAATTACATGTGGTAGAGTCATGCTGCAGCCATATTAGTAGTATATTATTTGTATTGTATTGTAGCACGAATAAGTTGGCTCGACCGGGGAAGGGCCACGCTCTCACAGAATACCAGCGTCAAATAGCAGCTTAACACTGCTGTGTTTCGTATGGAAAAGAGGCATTCCATCTTAGTCCTCAATGCATCTGCATTTTGATTCGCAAACGAGGATAGATGTAGATGTCTATGGGCCACAGCAACCACTTACCATCAAGTGGACTGTGTGCTGGTTTGTCACCCTTTCCTTTAAAAAAAAATCTAATACTTTTATACTTACTGGTAACTAACAGAAAATATTGTGGGTATACTGCACTTCTCATGTCTAATAAAGTAGACACGTACGTCTGTGAAGTGTTTATAACATAGATAATAATTTTGAGTCGGACGCCAATTTATGGGCTTTTTAGACATAATTTGAGTCTAGGTTCTAGTGCTGGTAGGTTGGTTGGTTGAACAGATATGGGTAGAAAAGAACATCGATAAGTATTATAAACAAGGAACTCAACAACCCTATTGAATTTTATTGTTTAAAACTCAGTAATATAAAGCCAAATATATTGGTAATTACAATATTAAGATTAGTAACAAATTTTTAAGTAGCTATATTATCAAATAGTTTTAATTTGCTTAATATTAGCTGCAAATTCAGTTACTTGTGGAATATTATCCCACTTTCCTTTTGGTAACAAGTTTTACATATTAAGCACACTTTCATTATTACAAAAAAATTATTCTTATTATGTAACTAAAATCAAACAATCAAACCACATAAAATAATTTCATTTTTTAGTTTAAAAATTCATAATACAGAGGTATGATTTAAATACTTTAAATAATACAACAGACTTTGGCATATTATGTCAATTTTAGTTCCCAGTACGGACAATGAGGGCGCTTCAAATCGGCATAAGCATTTTGTATATCATAGCCAGTCCAGCGTACTTGTATATATACCTAGTCAGGTTATAAGTATTGTCACACAATAAAAACTTTTCTTATAGAATGCTGGCCACAAAAAAGTTTATTGAAGTCGAATTTCGAATTGTTCATGAAAATAAAACTGTATACTTTTTAGAATTTTACTCATTCTTAAATATGGAGTGGACGGTTAAAGAAGACCGTGTTGCAGTTATTGCGTTGCATCGTTGCGGTTACGCGCCAATTCAAATTTTTGATATACTGAAAAATTTGAATATAACCAAAAGATTCGTTTATCGTACCATCAAACGTTACAATGAAGACTCTAGTGTAGATGACAGGTCAAGAAGTGGTCGCCCTCGGTCTGTTAGGACTCCAGCAGTGATAAAAGCTGTGAAGGCGCGAATTCAAAGAAATCCCAAACGTAAGCAGAAACTGTTGGCCCTTCAGATGGGGTTAAGCAGAACCACGGTGAAAAGGGTGTTAAATGAAGACTTAGGGCTTCGGGCATATCGAAGAAAAACAGGACATCGTTTGAATGCTCGTCTAATGGACCTGAGACTGAAGATGCCGCGCTTTGTTGAAGCGGTACGCGGGAAAAAAATATCGGGAAATTCTTTTTTGGGATGAAAAAACTTTTACAGTAGAAGAGAGCTACAACAAACAAAATGATAAGGTGTACGCACACAGTAGTGAAGAAGCGAGCAACCGTATTCCGCGTGTCCAACGAGGTCATTTTCCATCCTCGCTCATGGTATGGTTGGGTGTTTCTTATTGGGGCTTAACAGAGGTACATTTTTGTGAGAAAGGTGTAAAAACGAATGCAGTTGTGTATCAAAATACAGTCCTGCGGACCTTGTGGAACCTGTTTCTCATACCATGTTCAATAACAGGCACTGGGTATTCCAACAAAATTCGGCGCCAGCTCATAGAGCGGAGAGCATACAAGACTGGCTAGCGGCGCGTGAAATCGACTTCATCTGGCACGAAGACTGGCCCTCCTCCAGTCCAGATTTGAATCCGTTATATTACAAGATATGGCAACTCTTGGAGGAAAAGGCGTGCTCAAAGCCTCATCCCAATTTGGAGTCACTCAAAACATCCTTGATTAAGGCAGCCGCCGATATTGACATGGACCTCGTTCGTGCTGCGATAGACGACTGGCCGCGCAGATTGAAGGCCTGTATTCAAAATCACGGCGGTCATTTTGAATAAACTTTAGTGTCATAAGAATCTATGTTTTGTTAAGTTCATTTTGGTATATAAATGGTTACATAATGAATAAACTTGTTTCAATTATTTTATATTAAACATGTGACAGAATTTATGACCTGACTAGGTAGAAGTTAGTGATTACCACGTATTTTGAATTTAGAAGATAAAAAAGACAGAATTATTTTTTAATTGATTTTTATTCACCATTTGCACATATTGATCATTCTAAACCTTCTCTGTAAATTTGTGCGGTTATTGCAAAATAACGCTGTATATAATACATTTTACCTTATTTAAGTTATAAATAAATATTACTAATATATGTACTATTTTTATCTTATATATTATTATTTAAGTTATATAAAGCAATTTTTATAATGTTAATCTTTTTAGGTATTAATTAATATAAATGAATTTACTTGATAATTTATGTGTTCAATGTATTGAACACAAACTAAAACTGAACTGAAACTTCCTCTGTGCCTCTTTTTCAGTGACGTTGCTCTGAGAGTATCTCTCCTAAGCCGCCCGGCTTCACGCTTTAATCCTTCCATAATCTGGCTTTAGGTAAAATCTGTACCCTGTGAATAGAACTTGACTCCAAGCTTCGTCATTCCAAAGTTCGTGATTGCAAGCAAAGTTAACTTTAGCTTTTCGATTGCATGTGGCAAGAAGGAGAAGCAGGGCTGTAGCTAGAGTCGAATTTGAGGTAGGGCAGCATTGGTTACAGGTAAAGACGGCTCCGTAGCGCAGTGGCTTAGCAATGAGTTGTTGTGCTGGGGGCCGCAGATTCGAATCCCGCACGAAACAAGTATTTGTATGGCCTACAAATAATTGTTCTGGGTGTGTATGTTTGTCCTCGTGCAATTTATGTTTGTAAGCCTCCACGACACAGGAGAAAATCCTAGTGTGGGGGTAACGTTTTTTCAAAAAGAAAATTAAAAAATTAAAAATAAAATTATCATAATTGATCTGCCCTCGAAGTACGGGCTCCTAAATCAATAACCATGTATACAACATGTAACATTGTTGTGTTGTAACCTTGTAACCATGTACATTCAACAGCTATTCGTAGACAAATATTTTTTTTCTAAATACCTGTTATGGAAAAGTTATCACCCAGCCAAATTATGACGAATGTCTTTTGGTATAAACAGAAACGATTTCTAATCTTCTTGGGAACACCACGCTCGAATTTGTTGACCACACCATACTTATCAAAAGCTTTAAAGTAAAGCGAAATCGAAACATGTTTATTATTTTGTGCTTAATTAGTTAAAAAACATAAAGAAAAAGCCAGATTAAAATGGGTATTTAGTAAGCTTTCTTCTTATTAATATTTTTCTTTTGGATTTTTTAAAATAAATTGAAAAATATATTTTAAGAAAAAAGATAGGTGAAATGTTTAAAAATAACAAGGAAAAATGTGCCTGTCTCTAATTTAAAACAAAACCGGCACATTAACGTATAAAAGTACCATTCCAATACCGTGTACACTTTACCATGAGATTTTATGTAAATAAAAAATGGGTGACATAATCTTCCGTATTTCGCCGCTTTGGTGGTGAAGAGAGTCAAGCCACAACTTTGTTCAAATTGAGTTTAATATTCCAGCATGATTAAAAGTATACGATTTATACGATGGTTAAGAGATCTATCTGCCAAATTATTTTATCTGTCCAATAGTTTTGAAGTTATGGACTAATTATTATTTTTTGTGTAGTATCGCATTTTAAATGCTCATTATCTCAAAACTTGTTAAGTGTGGGTTGACTCTCTTCACTACCAAAGTGACGATTTGCAAGATGAATTGGCAATGGACTGGACGCAGAAGTGATAAATGTTGGAGTAGACGTGTCATCATCGTGTCATAGAGTAGATACCACGCTTAGGTAAACGCAGTGTAGATCGCCCCTAGCTGGAGCTACGATCTGCGCAATGCGACTTGCCTCGGCAGAGTCTTATATCCAGCAGCAGATAGCAGTCGCTAGCACTTGCATAAGACTTTCCTTGCGATGTTATAAAAACTTTATTCTGTATAGTTTCACATATTTAAAATTCAGTAATATTAATATTTTATTAAATTTTGTTCTCTTGAAGTTAGGAAATGTATCATCTTCTTGTACTATTTGGAATTTACGGTACTATATTAGTTGTCGAAAATTCATTGTAAAAGTAAAAAGTTATAAGTATTCTATATTATAGCACTCATGCTATCCTCAGAGCAGCATTCAGCCTTTATGTGTTTTGTAACAATTCCACACAGTTTCTTTGTATATGGCTTACAGCGAAGTTTTTACTCATGTATTCTTATCCATATTGTTACGCGCCACTATTAATGTCTTGTACATGGCAACACTAGTTACACTAGCGCCCCCTAGTGTCGAGTAAATGAAAGTATTGCGCGCCACTATTAATGTCTTGTACATGGCAACACTAGTCACACTAGCGCCCTCTAGTGTCGAGTAGCAGAACTAGGAGAGTCGAGATCCTTCCAGAAATTTCGGGACCGATATGTACTCGAACATTCTAGATGTCGCTACAGTAGAAGGTTCTGGAAACTATCTGAGGCCCTATATAAGGCCGGTATAGACCACGACCGGGGCAGTATTGAATTGGCGATACAAGAGAATACTTCGAAGCGAAATAACGGCGAACTGTGTTTTATTATTAGTGTGATTTTAGATTGTAATTAGTGTTGTGTAATTAAAGTGTCAATTTTGGTAATTCAATCGGCAGTTTTTAATTGTCTTGAACCCCAAGCTCGTAACAATATTTAGAATCACGTAAAAAATAAAGTCACCGTGGTCATATTTGGTAAAAATTACTATTTTTAGTAAATATTAAGTTTAAGCCAACATCTATAAGTCGAGTAGAGTCAAATGATTGACAAAGCAGAGAAAATAAAATGCATATTTTTGACATGAACGCAATGGATATTAAAAAAAGTAAAATTTTATATTTTCGTACGTTTTCACGTTAATGGGTAGCAGATCTTCATAAGTGCGATAGTATTAGTTCTATCTACATCTACTCATTTGCTCTGCCAGGTGATTATGAGCAAGTTCTTTAAATCACTCATGCTATGCCATATCGGAAAAAACTTTTAAAAAACAAAAATAGTGAATAAAATAACTTAAATTTAAAATTTAAAAAACCCCCGAAACATAAAGAGCTGATGATCTTCAAACAGCTGAACAGATTTTTTGAAATATAGTTAAGAACACTCTTCTCACGATTAAATTACATTTCAAACGAAAAAAAATTAATCAAAATCGGTTCATCACATAGATTTAGAATATACTGGCGTATAGACGTCCTGACAGCCCAAAAACCCGAGACTAATTTTGATTTGCCATTGTGTGCGTTAGCTAGTGATGTACATTTTATTTACAAGGACTATAGAAAAATGATTGTTATGGAAGCGGTACAAGATTTAAAAAACTGTTTAGTGCAAGAAATTGAATAAATTCGAAGATTAACTGGAGTTTTACCGTCATAGTTCTAAAATAATTAAAAATATTCATATAACACGTTCTTGGGAACAAACTAGACCTAAATTTCTTTTTTAACATATTGTTAATGTTAATAGGTAGATGCATAACTAAGTATATACCTATTTATATTTTATATATTTTATAAAATGTTTTGATGGGGAATTAAAAAAACGGGGACACGGAAAAATAATGGCTGCTTTGTTTTTCATATAGTTATTAAGTATTACTTTTGATAATTACAAAAATGTTATAATTAATAGTTAAATACATTATAGAAGTTTATTTCAACATTCGACTTAAATATGAACGTAAACTTAATAATTTAAGTAAGGAAACTTGTAGGAATCACAGACACTACACGTGCCCCCCGGGTAGTGCTAAACGAGCAGTACCAATTCCGGTGGTAGGTTTCGGCCGCTGGCTTTTCGGTTACCACCCACCAATGCAAAGTCTTGCCGCCAAATGACTTTGTCGTGTTCCGGCATGATGCTTGGTGAAGCCATATGGAGAATGGGTCTGAGCAGTAGCGTTGTGTATGTAAACCGGGTACGAAGCGTCAGTTGTTGCTGTGTCGGGTGTTTGGTCGTGGAGGGGAGCAGGATCCAAAGCACAGTGTTCCGCTGGCCGACCGTAGGTAGTTGGGGGCCCAATTAGTGAATTAGCTACTCATGAAAGGCTGCCCCGCTAACTGGCGAAAAATTCCAGGGTGGCCCCATCGTGCCGGTTAGCGACCGGGCGAGAGGACCCGATGGCGATCTCTGGGGGGGTTCGGGCGTCCCCGCAGTCTCCAGATCAAGCTCCCGTGGGCACAGTAACTCTGATAGTATCGTTTGGTTACTAATGCAACGCCTCGTTCAACTGCCATTCTCAATCCGTATTCACTCTCAACACTTAATATGTACATAAAAAAGTAGTGTTAAACAGCGGTTGCACGTCCTCTCACTAAAAGAGCACCTCACTAATATTCGAGGATTGCACTCTAATCTCAGCGCAGTCCATCACCATCTTGAGACTGAAAAGCCGCACCTACTTTTCTTGACAGAGACGCAAATTGGATGTCCATTGAGTGCGGCGTACCTTGACTGTCCTGGATTCTCCCTGGAGCACAAATTCCATCCACATGCCGGAGTATGTGTGTACGTCCACAATGACAACTGCTTCCAGCGTCTCTGTCACCTTGAAGACCCCACTTTTTCGACAATCTGGGTGATGGTAGATACAGGTATTGATAAAAGCCTTTATGCCTGTGTCTATCGATCGCACAGCGGTGACCAGGAGACAACACGATTATTTGATCACCTTAGTGAGGCTGCTGACGTGGCCCTAAATCGGTATCCTACTGCACAGTTGGTCTTTCTGGGGGACTTTAACGCTTGTCACCAAGACTGGCTGTTCCCATACCAAAAGACCGACCATAATGGAAGAGAAGCGTGGAATTTTGCTTTGACGCTAGGTCTTTCTCAGATGGTAAAGGTGGCGACTAGGGTAACCGATGTAGACGGTCACACAGCAAATTGCTTGGACCTTCTGCTGACTACCGAACCAGACAGATATGAAGTACAGGTTACTTCTCCTTTGGGTACATCTGACCACTGTCTGGTGAAATCTGTATCGTCATATTCTCCACCTGATTACGAGTCCGAAGGTGTTCGATGAATATGGCGGTATAAGTCAGCTGATTGTGGAGATGCGACACTTTTTTGCATCTTATCCTTGGTGGGAGGTTTTTTTCTCTCCTGCGGATCCGTCGAGCTGCGCGGTTGCGATAACGGATGTGTTGCGTCAAGCTATGGAGTACTTTATCCCCTTCTCTGACGCTCCCACCGGTAGCAAAGCTCGCCCATGGTTTAACGCTGAATACGCCCAAGCTGAAAAGCGCAAGCATTTAGCTTACCTATCCTGAGTTGACGCTCAAAACCGCAAAGCTCCGGATATTAGCTACAAAAAGAGAACTTTCAACCAGACTGCCAAGTCCTACAAAAAAGCATTACGGAAAGCTAGTCTCAATCACATTAAACATATTGGCGTAAAACTCTCTGCCAGACCATCCGGCACTAGAGCTTTTTGGTCTCTCGCCAAAGCGGTCGAGACAAACTTCTGTCGGCCTACACTGCCTCCGTTGGTAAAACCGGATGGCACACTGGCTCATACGGCTAAGGAGAAAGCGGACTTGTTCGCGTCTCTTTTTTCCTACAATTCACGTCTGGACAGTGGCAACAACGTTCCACCAAAATTACTTCACTCCGGGACCTCTATGTCAAAGATTCGTATAACGAATAAGGAGGTTCCTTGCGGTGTCTAGACGTGAATAAAGCTAGTGGACCAGATGGTATACCAGCTATAGTCCTAAAGGCTTGTGCACCTGAGTTGTCTCCTGTGTTGACACGCTTGTTCCGCCTCTCCTTTAGTACTGGAATAGTGCCAAAATCCTGGAAGCTGGCCAACGTGCAGCCTGTTCCAAAAAAGGCAGCCGCGCCGACCCTGCCAATTATCGTCCAATCTCAATTACCTCCATACTCTGCAAGATTATTGAGCGTAAATTGAATGCCCGCTTAATGGCATACTTAGAACAGAATGACCTCCTTAGTGACCGGCAATATGGGTTTCGCCGAAATCAGTCAGCTGGGGACCTTCAAGCGTGTGCCACACAAGTATGGGGCGAGGCACTCGAGAACTGTGGGGAAGCACTTGCAGTTTCCCTTGATGTCTCGAAAGCCTTTGACAGAGTTTGGCACACTAGCCTTTTGGGTTAGCTTCCAGCGTACGGCTTATCCCCTGGTCTGATTGAATGGGTAAAGGACTTTCTAAGTGAACGGTCTCTCCGGGTCATCGTCGATGGCTGCTCATCCGATCCTATGGCGACTAACGCCGGTGTTCCTCAGGGGTCCGTTCTCTCCGCAACTCACTTCCTGTTGCATATTAATGATCTGCTTATGCCCGGTATCTATGGGTATGCAGACGATAGCACAGTTGTTGAGAGATACCAACCAACTCCTCGGGCCAGTCGGGATCAAATCCAGTCCGAAAGAGAAGCTATGGTAGAGCGTGTGAATCTCACATTACAGGCAGTCTCCGATTGGGGTGATGCCAATCTTGTGAAGTTCAACGCCTCCAAAACACAAGCGTGGCTCTTCACTGCAAAAAGGAGCCAGCTCACTTTGGTTCCTTCTTTCCGAAATGTATCACTGAAATATACCGACCGCCTTCAGTTGTTAGGGTTTGAAATATCCTCAAATTTGAACTTCGGGCGGTTTATTGAGTCCAAGGCCAAAGCAGCTGCAAGGAAGCTGGGAGTCCTTGCAAAGGTGTGGCGATCAGATTACCATAACCTTTTTAGCCATTGCAAAATTATACCGATACACGAAAAAGTAAAGTTTACCCTTCTTGTAGAAGAATTTTTTCATGAACAGTTAAAAATTGCCGTTACCCGTGATTGCTCCAAAACTCGCAGTTCGGGAAAACCTAAATTAGCCTTACCTAAATATAATAATTTATATGGTAAACGTACTTTAGAATATATGATCCCTAACCTAATTAACCAGCTACCAGGATCTTTAAAATCCAAACTGACTCAAAAAAATATTAAATTAAAATTAAAAAACTACTTTATAGATTGCATCATAAATAATTTAAGTAATACATAATATGTATTACCAATAAATATTACGATAACGCTTTAAAACAAACGTCCTGTATATACAATCCATGAGCATTGCATCCTGCATTAGCAGATCACGCATTTAATAAATAATAAGTGTAATTTTTTACTTTACCCTCATATTCATTATTGTCGGCGATATCGGTACACGGTAAAGTTTCTATAAACTTATGATTGTACCGTAATGTAATGTGTAACTAATAAATGTAATATTATGAAATAAATAAATAAATAAATAAATATATGGCCTGGTGCTGCAAAAAACCACCTAGCAGCTTTGGACTCAATGGAAAGGCGTGCTAAGAGGCTTATTGGTGACCCAAATTTGGTTAAAACCAATCTTACCAGCCTCGAACACAGACGTAAAGTAGCCAGCCTTTCGGTTTTCTACAGGATGCATTGCGGAGAGTGTGCGCAGGAATTACATAATTTAATTCCACCCTCTCTCTTCTACCATCGGACAACCAGACGTTTGGCCATTCTCCACCCTTTCGTTGTTGACTTACCACGCATTCGAACCAAACGGTTCTCCACGTCGTTCATCATGCGTACAGCAAAGGAGTGGAATAAGTTGCCAGCATCTGTCTTTCCATCTGATTACAGTGTGGGAGTCTTCAAGGCAAGAGTGAATAGGCTTTTGTTATGTCAGTGCGCTTCACCATCTTAGGTTACATCACCACTTACCATCAGGTGGGATCGTAGATAAGCGCTGGCTTAGTAGAATATAAAAAGAAATTAAAAATAATGTTGATCTGTTTAAAGGCCAATATGTTTATGAGGCTTAATCACGCTTCATGTTTATATTCTTTTATCTGTCACTGAACAGTATAAAGTTAAACTTGTTATCATTTTAGCTGCATTAATTTTAAAAACATAATCTTAACAGAGTAAAGTGCACCAGTGTCTGAGGATACAAATGTACTCTGTATTCTCTCAATCTCGGTATATTAAGAAAGTGATCACTCATTCATGGACTGACCACGGCAAGTGCAACTTAATCTCGCAGATCTATTTATCCGTGCAGCTTTTACTTAACTACGAGTTCCTCTTCTCTACATCAAACGCTGTAGGCGATGAAACACGCTATTTAAGCCCTGGGCATAATGTCATCAGCCATCAACCATGAATCGGGCATCGAGCATTGTGAGTTTCAAATACCATGGAATTTATACTATCCTGGCACATTGAACCACGCGTCTCATGCGCACTTCAAGATCATTACTAAACATATTATATCTAACGACGCTAAAAGTTATATCAATGTGACTTTAGAATACGATCCGAAGCTCCGCGCAACCCCTTGGGGAAAAATAGCGTGGTGCTATGAATATTTCACTAGTGTGACTGTAAGGTGCGGATGGTGAAGTAAGGTTATACATTTTTTTGGTTCATAAATAGATACTTAGTTTGGTTCATAATAACTTAAATAGGATAATGCCAAGATGTTTTGCTTTTAATATACTACACTTGCATAATGTATAAAAATCGGTCTCTATTTTTATCTAAAACTAGAAAGTTAAATTTTTGAAGTCTAATTATTATAACAATATTAACTTACTGGTACAAATAATGTAGAAATGGCTCCTTTTAATAAAATTGTTTTTATTCAACTTTTACTTTTATACTTCTCAAGATGTTTGCTGCAAATTGTTTAGTTTGTCTTTAGATTCCAACTAACCCGTCTAATTAACCTTAACCATTTTTCTAATTAAAGAAATAGGAATTATAGTAATTTTAACCAAAAATGAACGCGTCATAACACGGATTTTTTTTTATATTCCGCGCGTCATAACACTGACGACGTCTTGAGAATTTACGTGTGAAATGTGCAATTATCACGATCATTTCTATTATTAACACCACAGTCACTAACAGAACAAGTGACCATTTTGGAAAAAAGTTACTTCCTAAAAATAACCACTATTATACTCTAAAAAGTACAAAATATCTATGAGCAGGCTGGTGCAACTTCCATAGTAAAAATTATATGTACTACAGGGGTCAAATTTTAATGACTGTTACTCTTCTTTATGCTTTTCGTGATATGTCTATTAACGACATTGTCAAATGAAATAGGTTCAAATGTCAAATCAAATAATTATATTTGTATATATTTTATTAATTAAAATTGCTTTTAATTTTGCTATAGGAGCCGTTGTTCATTTACAGAATTGTTAAGAAATTAAATATGCATTATAAAACTTTCAATTAAATGGTGCAAGAAGCGAAAAAAATGATAACAAGAAAAGGCTATTCGTAACAATATTTCCCTTAGATGATGAAAGGTATGTGGTGATTTCAACTTTAATAGTAATATGATATTCAACGCGAGTATATTTTTGGACTAGCCATCTATGTAGGACATGTTTTTATAGTGAACGATTGTGTGCATAAATACAAACACACTATTTCCTAAATCTGATAGTTCGATGGTTTGGCAATCCGAAACGAACTATACTTAGAAACTACAAGTCAATTCTGACTGCTAACATTCTATTTGTTCAATAATAATGTGATTTTATTTATATTATTTTTTCAGATGCAAGCAATGGGTGAAATAGCTGGCACATGCACCAATTGAAAAGATTCACATGTTAAGACATATTTGTGACAAACATTGCATATGAACCCAACTAAAGCGAACTGTTATTTCTTTAGTGGACTTACTTTAAACTTCCACAATTTATGTGTATGTTAATTAGGTTTCAGTTACATGTAGCAAAAGATAATATCCCTCTAAAGTCACATTTTGGCAAGAATTAGATTATATAAGTAAATCATTATTTTATTCATCAATAAACATTAGCTATAATGATCACTTATTTTGAAAGCGACAATTAGTAAACGATCTCTGCGAATAGTATGTACATAGGTATATTTTATACTTTATACGTGGTAGAGCCATACTGATGCTATATTATGTAGTATAGTTGTAGCACGAATGGGTAGGCTCGACCGGGGAAGGACCACGCTCTCACAGAATACCAGCGTAAAATAGCAGCCACTGCTGTGTTTCGTATGGTGAGTGTAAAGAACCGCAGACACTTTCTACTGGTAAAGAGGCATTCCATCATAGTCCTCACGGGTGACAACGCATCTGCATTTAAATTCGCAAACGAGGATAAATGTAGATGTCTATGGGCCACAACAACCACTAACCATCAGGTGGACTGTGTGCTCGTTTGTTACCCGATACTATAAAATATAAAATATAGGTGCCTCTGTGAAGAAGCCTAGCGATTTGTGCATAGTATTTGTTACACATAAAACCAATTTAATCCAATCAGTATTAAAAACCCAATATTTTTACCCTTAAAGAAACTAACGTTGAAAACAAGCATCCAGACGCAGACTATTTATTTTACAGCATAGCAACAATTGTTCAGTGCGGGAAGGAAGCCTCGGTCCTGCAATGCCGCAGCCAAACGCTTAGCCACTGCGCTACGGAGTCGTCATTTATTTTTTACTTAATTAATTACTAGTATAAAAGTGCGTTTTTTATTTTATATTTTCTTTATACATACTTTTGTACCTAATTGTAGAGATGTAAATACAAATTGCTGTATGTAAAATACATTTATTTCTTATCCTCATCGGCATTTTTACTCAATCCACACGTTAAAAATTTTATTTCTCATAAATAATTCAGTATAGAGATCTAACTTTTCTTATGTGAAAATATCGATAAACAATATATCGATAAAATTATTCGAGGATAGACATTTACAGCACTATTGTAATTCGTTAATGTTGTCAGCACTGTTTCTCAAAATTAAATGTCATATCTTGATGTTGGTAGAGTAACTTGGCGTAATTTCATGCAATTATTTTTACTATGGAAGTCCCGCCTCTTAAACGTAGTGATTATATTCTCTTTGTCTATGAGCTTATTTCTTGTGTACCGACTTGTGCCGACCTATCATTCAAAATCGGTTACAGAGTCATGAGATATGGTATACATTTCTATCTTGCATTTTTGCCATAAGCAATTTTCTTGTCTATACCATAGATTTATAATATCTAGTATATACTTACCAAATTCAATCAATGATACTTACGTTTTTACGGCTCTGGGTTCTAGTCCTTCTGAGCCTGAAGTTACAAGGTATAATTATCCTTCATAGTACACTGCTTCACAATATGTTGATGCGTCACATTGTGCAGTCCTTGGGAGATTTTGATGGCAACTTGAGCCAGTAGACAGCTGACAGTTGGCGATGATATCACAAGGCGCCTAAGCAGACAGACACCTTATCTTGAGAATGACATCACCATCAGAGTACTTGTTTCACTGTTTCCACTAATAGTTCACATGCGCAGACATTTAATCAATAAACAAAATCGCACCACTTTTACATATCAAAATCCACTTCAAACCATTACATAAACAATAATACAGGAGCAGCAATACATCGCCGGTCGAGTTCCCGCCAAAACCTCCTTACGTTAGATTGGCAATATAAAAGAGAAAGAGCATAACATATGCTTACGATAGAATGGTTATACCATACACGTACACGCTATAGGCCTATATCAGGCTGACGTCAATCGTTAATGAAACAAATTTACTTTCGCGATATCTTTAATTTTGAAGTATTAATAAGTGTTTAAAAGGTGTGATTAAATATAGTGACTTTTGCAGTACCTGAAAGCAGTTCATCCAGAAAAAAAATCCACAAAATTATACATTTCACACATAAGTACAATTAAAATATGTAGCACTCTAAATGCAATATTTTAGAACTGGTACAAATGTTTTATACACAAATATGAAAAATATCGCATTTTATTACGATAATGCTCTAAATGCTTAAGAATTATATTAGAATTCCCATCTAATTTTTGTAGGGGTTGACACCAAAGAGAATATAACCATGGTTGACACTATCAATATCATCTTATCGATAATATATTTCTAACGCGCAAAGGCATATCCACAGACTAATATGATACTTACGTATATGGGCATATCTTTGGATGCAACCTCTTGTAACCTGGTGTTTTCTAGTTTTCTGTTTTTAATTTTTAATGTTTCGTAGCCAAATAGCATTATAGTAAATACTTTAATGAGATAATTTAAGCTCTTATAATGTATCAGATTTCCAAAAAATATTGAGGTTAAACAAAAATGGTTAAAAATGATAAATAGAGAAACACCAGTCTTCTCTATTTATCATTTTTAACCAACCCCGAAATATATTCAACTATATGTAGCAAACACTTATTATATATTTTACTGTAGGTACATGTGTTTATTTCGTTTAGGCATGTTCAAATGTGTACAAATTGTTGTCGTCATCCTTATGATGTATATTTTTATAAAACGAAAGTAATAATGGAACTTACAGTACCACTTGATGGTAAACGGCTACTGCAGTACATTGTTACCTACAGTCAGCTTCAAATAAAGAAAGCTACAAATGTTTTCTACCCCTGAGGACTAAGATTATAACTATACAGGCTCTCTATACACAACATGCCGGAACGCCGCAGTGTAAGCACTGCTGTTTGTTTCTGTTTATGAGATACGTATTCATTCATACGAAAGGAAAAATGTAAACGAAAATATTCTTCGAAAATTAGTAAACGAACGCCTTTTGCTCTGTAAAAAACTTTTAACATGTTTGACATACATATGTATGATTTGCCAGTAATATCAAACCATAAACACTTAATTATTAAATTAATAATCGAAACTTATTTGATAATTAGATAGAAGTATGAATCAAAATTGCAAAATACCTCTAAGGAGAGCTTACGACATTTGTACAATAAGTTAATTATTTTTGGTGGAAATTATAAATCACAAAATTTTTGTTTGTAGATTTATTTTTATGCCCTCAAACATAAAAATATTCATTTTATAACACGGACGCAGTGCTCTGTATCGATAATTGAAGTTGATGCATGGCGCAGCACTATTCGTCTCGCACATTTTACTCAAACCGGTACATTTCGTTTTTGGTCTCACCCTTATCACTCTATCGTCAAATGTATACTATATCTATGCTCTATACGCCAGTATATTTTAAGTCTATGGTTCATCCCATAGACTTAGAATATACCAGTTTATTCAAGTCCGATAAGGAACTATGATGCCACAGATAGACACACAGATACACACTACAAACATATAACATCCCTCTGTTTTCGTCAGAGGTTAAAAAGTTTGGAAGAAAAAAAAAGATATTTATAAATATTTAATTTTTAAGGATAATGAAAATGCAAAAGCTCTGTCTAAATTTCAAATATTTAGTTAGTAGTTTAAAATATATGTTAATAGTTAAATTACAAGCAATTTGACTGTATTTTTTTACTAAGCAAATTTTGCTTAAGCTTTTCAAATTTGTTTATATTTGATAAGGGCAGGGTATAAACACACAATAAAAAGTATTTGACGGCACCTGCACCGTTGTAGATGCGGTGGCGTCGGTCTAGCTAGACAGAATTCTTGTAAACTACACGTGTACCGCACACCTGCGGCATCGCACCTGCGTTGCCGCCCGTCCTGCTTGTATAAAACGGACTGAGCGGCCGCCGTTAAGACAGTCTTGGCTCTGACGTGGAACGATACGCTTGTCGTATTCCGTTACTAGTTTATCCTCGACTCGTTGGATAATTAATTCGTGTAAACGAATTAATTATTATTCCTAACTACAAAATCAGTCTCTGTACTATACCCACTATACTTCCTACATCAGAAGTGGAATAAAGTCCCCCTTATTGCCCACATATAATATTCGAATAGTATGAGAATTATTACATTTGTATAGGCTATAATGCATTTCGCATTGATGGATCTCTTTTTATGTTAAATACCGCAATGAAATTTGCTGTCCTACTTACGATATTGTCGTATCATTAAAGTGTAGAGAAAAGATAAAGTGAAATAATTTAAGCCAAAAGATAAATCCTTTTGTTCGATTTGTATTAAAAGTACCCTCAAATAATTTCATTATTTCTTAACATACCCAAATATGATAACAAATGTCGAAAAAAATGTTGGAGATATTCTGAATGAGTTATAGTTTGCATTCAGTGGAAGTTTAACTTGTTCAAGTAATGTTATAATTTGATACACGAGGTGTGATTTACATGGCCTAGTTTTAAAGTTCAAAATGTTTAAACGATGTACCGAAAAAAAAAGAACATGATTACTTTAACGTGCTATGACTTAAAAACACTAAGTAGTATTTTTGTGATCTAATGTGATAAGTGTTACAGTTTACTCTGAGCATTACGTAGTCGACAAACTTGGAATGGTTTAGTGGAAAGCGTGGAGCTGTAGCGCTCGCTTCTGAGTATGCTGTCGGCTTATGACGCCGCGGACTTATTATTTGTCGCTGCTACTGATCACCATTAGATACCTGAGGAAAGTAAATTTATCCTAAACATTGGCTCAGAAACTATTTTGTAAGAATGAGTGTTTACATTTTTAATTGGTTGCGAAAAATGCCGGAAAACCGAAGTATAACTGATGAAAGTGAAGTAGAGCCAATCAGTTCTGACATTGAAGAGAGTATTTAAGTTTACATGAGGATCGGACCATACCAGAGGTTGTCGTGTAGCCGCAGCTCAGTATTTGGTGCCCTAGAAAGGCGAATGGTGTATCAAGAGTAGTGCTGCATTTCTTGAAATCAAGTTCCGACTGAGTATTTTTAATGTTTTCTTTTATGTGTTACAGTAGCACGTGTGATGTGATTACAAGTGCGTGAGTGTGTGCCTTGCTGGTCGTAACGGACTGCCAGGTCCAGCTGTAACATGGCCTGGTTTCGGCAGATGCGTATGCGCGTATACGCAGGCGCCATCCCGGAGCGCGCGTATGCTGTACATGGCGATGCCTCGGAAGTCGTGTACTCTGTATGCGTGGGGGTCACACTGTGTGCGCGGAAGTCGTATGCTGTGTGCACGGTAATGTTTTCTGAACTTGTATTAGGCTCTGTCCTGGCAGGCGCTGTCCTGGTTCACGTTTTTAATGTGGTTCACGTAGTTAACGTGGGATCTCGCAAGTTCAAGTAAGAGTATGTGTCAGATACTTCGTATGAAGACATATGTTTACTTGCGAAAGCGAAGTGCTTTATTATAGTCCACGGTATGAGAACGTATTTCTGTTTTAGGGCCTCGTATGTGTGATAGATGAGAGAACAGGCAACTGTGTATGTTGTCCTTATTGTTAACAATTTGTTTTTCACGCAGATCATGATGACTACAGCCCCGACGATTCCTGTGAACCCTCAGGTGCTCCTGCTGCTCTCATTTTGTTGTAATTTGATAGTTCATGCGAAACATGATTATCATTTGCTATATTTTGAAGTTCAAAACTTTTAAGGGTTGTACTACAATAAAGGATTAAGTAACTTTAACACGCTATGAATTGAAAATAATAAGTAACATTTTTGTGTTCTAATGTGTTGATCAGTGTTGCAGTTTGCTCCGAATATTGTGTCGTTGACAAGATTGGGGTTTGATGTCGAGAGATTCGTAGAAGTCTCTACAACAATGATCAATGAGGAAGATGTTGTGACGGCTAATCGAACATGGTCAGGTACAGCCGAGCGCTAGTAAGATTGAGCCTACACCGCTACAGTCTGTAACTTATCGGCAGATCTTACGGCAAGGCAATTCAAGCGGCCGCCGAACACATGGTCCTTTGGTGCTGTAAATGAACTTCTGAGGCTTGGTCGGCTTTCGTAGATTTTGCACAGTTGCCTCCTTCCCTTTGAAATATATGATGGTATCCGTCTCTACACATAGTTTCCGTTTTTTGCAATGTTTTCAAATGTCATACAGTTGCCGTTTCTTAAGAGAATGTGCGATGAATTTTGGAAGCTCGGAATTCCATGGTTCGCAATACATTTATCTCGATTTCTTTTAATTTTGCAAAGCAGTGCGACGATTCGCTAGCGCTAGTACGGCGTGACGGCTTGCTGGCGCGAATGTGGCACGAACGCTGCAGAACGAAAAGCTGTAGTGCGTTTGACTGGAGGTAGCCATATCGGCGCGTTCCAGACCTAAATGAAGTCTGGGATGGTCGACCGTTGTAATATTTAACAAGAGTTAATATCTGTTAGCAGGTGGTGATAACTGATAGACCGTATGCTGTTCACTGTCAACCGCACGAGGACGTGCGACAGTCAGAGGTAGCCGTGTCTGTGTATCTAGAAAATACTAGAGACGTTGCAACACTCTAGCGAAGTAATTATTCTAGTGCAGGAAAGGAACATGAAGTTGCAGGGAGGCTGGTCTGTGCTGCACTGGGATTTGTGTCGAGTTACTGTTGGTTTACATACTTAGGTGTTATCGTGTCACTACGTCCCTCACGATACACTTTTGTGTGATTGTGACGGGGACATGTTTGCGGTATGGTTGGTCTGTAACTGTTCTATACTGAATTGAAAAAAAGAGAGAGTAAGAAAAAAAAGTGGTTCTTACTATCATTGCAGGGCGTTTGCCGGTCCAATGATTTAGCTACAGGGAATAGTGATTCCGGACTAGCATAAATAGTACTTGAAAAAAAAGGCGTAAGAAAAAAAAATAGTTCTTACTATCATTGCAGGGCTTTGTGCCGGTCCGATGATATGGCTATAGGGAATAGTAATTCCGGACTAGCGAAAACAGTACTTGAAAAAAAAAGAGAGAAAATAGAAAAAGCTACAGACTAATCATTCCGATCTAGCATAAAGTTGATAAAAGTTTTGTAGGGCTTACTGCCGGAACAAAACTGATTATCACCAGAGTCTGAAGGGTCAGTATAGACCGGACCAGACGCTGTTTTGTCAGGATAATCGAACGATGTTTTACAGATTACAGTTGTTACAGATAACTAAAATTGTGATGGAGCGCGTGCGAGGACGCACGCATGTCAGTATGGCCGTGACGGCACCTGCACCGTTGTAGATGCGGTGGCGTCGGTCTAGCTAGACAGAATTCTTGTAAACTACACGTGTACCGCACACCTGCGGCATCGCACCTGCGTTGCCGCCCGTCCTGCTTGTATAAAACGGACTGAGCGGCCGCCGTTAAGACAGTCTTGGCTCTGACGTGGAACGATACGCTTGTCGTATTCCGTTACTAGTTTATCCTCGACTCGTTGGATAATTAATTCGTGTAAACGAATTAATTATTATTCCTAACTACAAAATCAGTCTCTGTACTATACCCACTATACTTCCTACATATTAATATTTTGGCTATTGATTCTGCACGACCGTTATATAACATAAGCAACTTCCAGCTAGACGTAGTAATTACATTTTTCTTTGCTTCCAGATAATATTTGAAAGCATGTTGAAACAAGTCTAAGAATAAATATGTTTTGGCTAGTGCTCTTTTTCAATAATTTTAGTAACGGGTCAAACCGCCACGGGTCAAAACGGAATTCTCTTCCTGCCTTGATATTTTTTTGCAAACTGAACTGAACTTATCATTATAAAGTCCTTCACTTTACACACAAAAATTCTAATTTTATTATACATTTTTAGGATTATTTATTTGAATAGAGTGATTTATGATAATTATAAAGGGCAACACGCCAAACTTGTCACGTCACGTCACGTTGTGGGCTGAATGTGCCTAACGTTTGTATGACTAATTATTGTAGTAGTATAGTATTAGTAATCTATGGTTGTGTTTGTGTAGTGCTTTATGGTGTGTTTGTATGTATTTCTGACGCCGTTGTTAGTTGTCTGTCATTTCTATAATTTTGGATTTCATCACTAAAACTCATCAAACTGTCGTCGATAGGTATGTAAAATGTATTTTTCAACGAAATTCGATAGTAACTAGACCCTTATCTGTAAGATTATATATGGTAAAGTTGTGCATGTAACCTGTTGTTAGACAGGCGTTGCCTTGTACGTTGTGTTATTAATTTAATGAATATAATGTTACCAACTCAATGTTTTTATATCGTTTCTGACTAATGACTGCGATATCAATAAGTCTGTTATCTTTAGATGTAATGAAAAGTTATAGTCATTATCTTGACACGGTGTGGGTGCTGGTAGCGCAGTGTAAAACCAATAGGGGCATATAAAAATCAGTCGGCTTTTCGATGCCGGTCGGTACACTTGTGTTTATGCTTAGAGTAGTATGAAATCATAATGGTAGGGTCGTGTTTTGTCCGTTTGATTGTTTCTGTGGTGTCTGTGAAGTGTTCTAAGTGCTTATTTTGTTGCAGGCAAGCAGAATGCTAAAATTCATAAGGGGGAAGGGTCAACAGCCTTCTGCTGAACGGCAGAAGCTTCAGAATGAACTGTTTGCATTTCGAAAGGTAAGTCATTTTGAAATATAACTATTTATTGGTAACATAATATACCCTGGTTTGAACAGTAAACATTTATGAATTTATTAAATTGTTCTAATTTTATAATTGGCCTAAACATACAAAATTATAACTTTTCTGTATACTGTTTAGTGTTTATGTTACAGATTATATTGTCATTATTTTAAAGATTTTAAAGATGTTAGAGGATTATATCATAGAATATGTTTATGTAACATCTGAAATTATTATGAAAATAATACTACATTCTTAACGTAAAGGTTTAATTGAAAGCCTGTCAATGAAACTTATGATAAAGCAGATACCATATTAATCATCTTCAAGTGTTGCTTATATAAGTTCAATTTTATCATTATTTATAATGAAATGTGGATTTATCAATCACCTAAGGTGGAAAATAAAATTTTATGGTTTAATTTTAAAATTAAACTTTAAAAAACAACACATTTAACTTTATATTAAGTTCTAATCTAATATAACTTTTCTAAATTTATTTATGCTTTATTGCTATCACCTTAAACAAAAGAGTTACAAAGTTTGGACTTTACACCATTTGATATTCTCTCCCAGTTAACCCAAGGCATAGTGAAATATACTGGAAAGCAGAATTCTTATTATTTCATTAAAAAGAAAATGTAAAAAAAAATGTTATTTAGTGGTGATTTCAGTGTTTAACAGAGTGCAGGTTAAGAGTTGGAATCCCAGACAAGGTCAACATTTGTTATAACACAAATGATATGTTTTCAGTAAACAGAGGTTCTCACAAAGTATCTGAATCATTGTTCCTTTGTGGATGACAATAAACATTGCTTTAATAGTTCTATGCAGTTGATAGGTAACCTTCTAATAATATATAAAAGTTTTCAAACTCAAACTCAAACATTTATTGCTAAACCATAATGTACACAAGATGTTATAAAATAATGTGAGATCAGTGTTGTGGACCCTGTTGGGCAAGCAATTTATGGGCTAAGAGAGGAAGCGTATTTAACTACTTACAAGAATGTCATTGTGGTTTATTGAAATAGAATTATATTTAAATGAGTGATCATTTTGTTAAACCTATATATGTATTATTCATAAAATATTCATTAGTACTATAGTAACATTTATTAGTTAGGTACTGTTTTAATTTTTTTTCTAAATAAGATGTCACTATTTTCAATTTTAAATAATATGTAAGTTTGTCATCATCGTCAAAATCGGGCAGAAAAACATTAAAACATTTTTATTAAATCTTATAAGTATGTTAATATAAATCCAGTTTTGGAATATTTTTTACTTAATATGTTATCTTGGGTTGTTTGAAATAAAATAGTTTATTAGTAACTTATCCAAGTATTCATTAACCTGAATTACAACAGTGTTTGTATAATACAATCTTATCACGCCTAGCCCTACAATGAATTTACTTTGAGATTAGACAAGTCAGTACATTTTTATGGTTACTGTGGTTCATTTGCTGTGTAAAAACAGGCCATGGTCACAAAAATAGATTTATTATGAAACTGTGTCTTATCATGTTTATGTTTTAATGCAATTCACTTATCCTACTACTATTATATACTTTTAGTGAGAAATTCATGTCTGTATATGTTATATATATGTAACAGTTTCTTTAAAAAGGCTTTACAATTAGGATTTTTTTATTTTATTTAGATAATGTTTACTTGCCAAGATTATATAGATTTTATTTACTTTTTAACACTGAGCAAAGCATTCTCTCAATTACTTTTAAATGTCCCTAAAAGTAATATTAGATTTAATAAATAAAGATTCTACACAATAAAATATAAGCACCGCACACCAGTGCTTTAATTTTAATTTATTGGATCTCAAACATAGCATAACTCTCTTATGTCGAATGCAATTTTTTACTCTTCTCTGAAACTAATTGTCCCATTTTGATAAATAAATATGTAATGTGAACAATGTATAGATTTATTTTCATATCTCTGGCTATTTTCAATGATATAAAAACCCAGATTTACAACATATACACAAAACAAACAAATTTGTATGGATATAAAAGAAGTACCCACTAGTAGACAACTGTATCCATCAACCACCTGTATGTTTCCTCACTCCATAGGAAACATACAGTTGGTTGATGGATACAGTTGTCTCAGGGGCATACTTTGTGGTAATTTATTCGCCACTAACGCTCAAAAGGGCGAACTTCATTTTTAAAAAACTACAGGAGAGCAAGAAAACATTTATTATTCCTCAATTCAATAGCTTTTTTTCATCAGAAACTTAATCTTATTTGTAGTTTCCCATTAAGTCTAATATATTTAATTTTCTGATGAAAAAAGTTAGTAATCGGGGAATAATAAATGTTTTCTTGCTCTTCTGTAATTTTTTAAGAATTGAGGTTCGCCCTTTCGGCGTCAGCGACGTATTGATTCAGACCTATGTTCATTAGTGGGCTTGTGATTAGCTGCTTTGATAGTGATAGAGTAATAGAAAATGTGTAGAGATAAGATACTATATATAAAAAACAATCTTTGTCCTTTAAAATAATATTTAATTTAAACTATATTATAATCAATAACTCCAACCCAATAACCCCATCTATCACATATAATAATATTATGTTGTTTATTTTTTTCTACTGTGTAGTGGCGGAATAAGAATATTCACTACCGCATATTATCACGTGGGTGGCGTAAGAGGTGACAGGGGGAAAAAACCGGGAGTTGAGAAGTTGTCTTCCAAATAAAAGCTAAAAAAACACCTACACCCAGAAATTTATATTTCACCATCTCTTAAATATATACTGCTGGACATAGGCCTCCCTTACTGTAGGGAGGATTTGCCTTAGTCGCCACGTTTTACAGGTGAATTGGCGATTGTAGTTCCAGATTTCTTGCACCTTTAACAATTCTCCCATCGCCGGTCTGAGTATTTTCCGTCTGGTCTATACATGATGATTATACCGTTATCTGTAGGAAGCCATAAGATTACACTTGCAGGAAATAGTATGTTCGGCCACACGCCGAAAACCGAATATTCTGTGGACTTCCTGGCCGAATATTAGGCAAAAGTATTCGGCCGGGAAGGAAGTAGTGTTTATTCTTCAGAGCATCTATTCTCTGAAGCTGAGATTGTCTCTGAAAAGAAATGGAGTAAACTACTGCCTGAAAATGAAGAAAAATTAGTCATTCTGCACCATTATCTTCCACTTTAATTATAATTGCATAGAACTCGAGTACATAGACATTTATCTGATTTTTTTTTCTATAATTTATGCAAGTTGATAATGTACCTATGACTACTTCGATGATTTGAAGAAAAAAAATTTATAAAATAAATTATTATTTTAATTTTACCAATTATCTGACTACAATAAAACCTCTTGCTTAAGTATTCGGTATTCGACCGAATATGATAAAAGTAGCCGAATAGGCCGAATACCGAATAATAGCCGCATATTCGTTGCAAGTCTACATAAGATCCTTTTGGCATATACATAATCCTCTTAAAACATTCATAAAAATTATACAAGTTAATTCCCAAAGAAAACTGATATAACTTGCGAGAATTAGAAAGTTTTTACATATTGTTACCATTACGCCAAATATAGAAATATCATTATAGCAAAGTGAAAAAATCCGTAACATATTTTGGTTATTATTTGTCAGTCAAAATTACCTAATGAATTAGATATAATGACAATGTTATTACAGTTAAAATTGACTCACAGCCAAACCCAGTAATTGCTACGCGCGCCTACATGATGTAACAGTTTTAAATAAATGGATTTCAAGGGCACCAAACTATTTAATTTAGTCAGTTAAAAGGTTTAGTCTGCTACATAATAAATAATAATTTATTTCAGAAAAAATCAACAGTGTAATGGTAGTTATAAAACTGGCATTCTAGTGTTAGTATTATGTCATTATAAATTATTTTATTTTATTTATATGGGTTTTTAAACCAAAATACACATTTACACATACACCAACTCTAACTCGCTGTACGTGTTATAGCTGTGTGGTATAGCTAACTCATAGGCTTATACGTGGCAGAGCCACGCTGCAGCTATATTATGGTTGTAGCACGAATGGGTCGGCTCGACCGCTGCTGTGTTTCGTATGGTGAGTGTAGGGAACTGGTGACCTTTTTTTTACTGAAAACGAGACTTTCCATCTTAGTCCTCTGGGGTGACAACGCATCTGCATTTTCATGCTTAATCGAGGATAAATGTAGATTTCTATGGACCACAGCATCCACTTACGATCAGGTGGACTATGTGCTCGTTTGTCACCCTTATCCTATAAAAAGCTGCACTTACAAAAGCACTGGCAGTATGCTTTAAGAAGTATTTACTGGCCTAATGCATCATGCAAACCCATGAGTCAGCATGTTCCAGCGGACAACCAACAATCCATACTATCTCAACCTTCAATTCACTCTTGTTCCTTCACTAACGTCCACTCGATAGTATGAAGTCCACTGGATCGTTACTGCAGCCCTTGAACACCTGAAATAACCTCAAACACAGAAGGCTACAACCTATAATTGTACTAAATCGCTAACCTTATAAACCAAAAAACAGCCATGAGTGCACTGCTCCTTGGAAGCTGAAAGGAGTGCTTAAAACATGGCGTAAAAATTTTGCATAAATTTTTTTATAAAAATAAAATAATAGAGGTTTGCAGTTGTGCGCGCATCACGGAAAAAATTCTGGATAGATTTCAATTAAGTTATCTAATTTCTTAGACACTTAGCTATTATATAAAAAATTATTGCGATATTCATTTAATATAAAGTTAATAAACTATTGGTAAATCCAATTGTGCATACCCTAAGCGGATTAAAAAAAATTACGTATAACATGATTATATGGAATTTTTTTAAAGTAGTTTAAATACACACAAGTTTTCAGTAATAACCTTATTATACTTCCAATTTTCCGATAAATTTATGTCAAACTTCAATTTAAAAAAGTTTTTAAAATCCAAAAGTGCACGATTCATAATGCTCATATGATCATCATATCATTATTCAGGTCACTGCATAAAGTCTAAAACTTATTTAAGTATAAATATTACATCCTACTTACTTTTAGTACGTACTACTATTATTTATTCTGTGCTTTTAAAATATTGTAATAAACATCTCTGAGTATTATAATAATCAAGTATGTATGAAATTTGGTTTTTGGAATAATTTGTATTTGTACAGCGATCTTTTTGAGCCGCTGCAAACAACCGATGCAGTATCCACTCACGACGGCCGTTGACTTCGAACTGACTGAGGGAATGAGGCAGTCTCTATTTAATAAAAAATAAATTCATACAAGGCTGCTAAAACACCGCTCAATTCAATATTTTACAGCCGAGAAATATTAATTATAACTAAACAAAACAAAATTAAACATTTACATTCAGTGGCTTCCCACATGATAGATGAAGAGTTTTAAAAATAGATTAACTTGAACAATTGATATCTTCAAAAGTTTTCGTGCTTACGAAGCCGGGCAGACTTGATAAATCCACACCATAAGCCACTAAAATCCTTTTTTTATGTAAAATATCAATTAATCGATTTAAAAAAAATGTCTATAAGTTCAACAATCAGTTATCTTTCTGACAATGTGGTTTTTATATCATTTATATGTATAATAATGTTTTAATAAATTAATCAATGATTGCTAGATACGATTTCATGCGACAAAACGTTGGAATATTGATTTTTAGGTGCTAGTAGAACACACCTACGCACTTTGCGCTTAAGGCATGCAAAAGTTTTAAGAAACAACAATTTTTATAAACACTACGTGTTCAGTGATGTGTTTTCTTGATATATCAAATAACGCGGAAGAAGTCGCGGGTATTAGGTAATTTTTTTTCATCCATCCATCCATTACAGTCTATACGTTAAAATCCACTGCTGAAAGTAGGTTTCCCCCATAGATCATTTCTCATTGGGATCCTCCTGATCCTTTTTCGTCTGCCACTTTTACGACACGCATAGAATGATATGGGGTGTGGATTCTCTTAGGCCGCCACTACACAGCGATTGGTTACTCTACTGATTTATCTTTATTATAAAAATTACGTGTCAAGTTGTTTGTCCGCGATGGACTCCTCAACTACTGGACTATTCAATGAAATTTTGCACACTGTGTGCATTTTGGTCCAACTTGAGAGATAGGATAGTTTTTATCCCGCTAAATGACCCTCAAAATTTTTTGTTGCGAATTTAAGGATTTTTATGGGAAGGGTCGTCGGAAAGGGCAGAACAACGTCTGCCCGACGAGCTAGTCTTATTATATATTGCATATGTATAATATGATATATTAATTTACTTGGTTCGTTTGTTTATTTCATAACTTTCGCAGCTCCTACCTGCCTGTGTACTAATATTATAAGCCAAATTTCATCATATAAGAATTTTACTTTGTAGTTCGAGTGCAAGTTATTTCGTTGAACTCGCTTTGTTCTTTGCATATGCGCAACTTTTCACAACTCCGCCCTCGCGCTACTCTCATGCTCGCCTACTGCATATGGTCTAAACGCGACGCGTCGGCTATTGGCGTTAGTTAATTCATGCACGAGTGATGTCGATGTCCATCATGCACTGTCACTACTCGAAACAGGAGCAAGTTATCAATTAAATTTGAAGCGTGGCCTGAGTAATATTGATTTGTACTTGCGCAAGCGACTACGCGCCGTCTTCAACGGGCATTATGTAAAGTTAGTAGACTAAACGTACACATTATGTGACGTAATATGATTTGGAAATAAAAATCGCTTGTGCATTTTAAAACACCTGCTGTAGAGGAATTTTCCAACTTTCATCATTTGAATACTTTCGTATTGAATGAACACGCACGCCTTAATCAAACTTTTGTACTTGATACTTTTTACTGTACGACTGGCAATTCGAAAAATTATGCGAAAAAAGTGTTTTTTGGTATCAGACACTGGCCAATTTATTTTGATAACAAGATTATTTACAAGTAAAAAAAAAACGAATGTGCTAATTTTAAATTTTGTCAATATTTATTTTTCTGTGCTTTAATCGATATTATGTAGATACGGTATTATAATTACTTCAAATTCACGTCACAACGCGATAAATTTTTTTTCTTTTCTGTAGCCAACGCTTTTCGATATTGATGCGCGCATACATACATAAGTCAGAAATAAGTAAGAAAACATTCGGATGGGTCGGTGCAGGCGACGGTTATCGTCCGTTATGTCGATAGGAGATAACGATTACTTTCGATCGATACCACTATCACGTTGGTGTACTGAAAGCCGGTTCAGCGAGCCGATATTAAATATTTTTGTAAAGCATTTATTTAATTATACGAAAAGGGAGGAGAAACTAGAAGAAGTTAAAAATGTATACGACGAAGGAAAGAGTGACCTTTGCACAGCAGTTGAAAAGTGTATTGACTAATATAATATAAATGTATATGATAGACAGGATCATGAGGGACCGGGCCCTCTAGAAACTGGCACCCCCTTCTCTGAAAATGTAGCGTCTCCAACTTCGCAAAAACGTCTCATTGTTGTTAAGCAGTGCTTTAACAGCGAAAAATATCTCTTCCCCAAATGAAATGTTTTTTTTTAAATTTCTACTAAGCCAGCCTTTATCTACGATTCCATCTGATGGTAAGTGGTGATTTAGCCTAAGATGGTGAAGCGCACTGACTTAACAAAAGCCTATTTATATTCACTCTTGCCTTGAAGACGCCCACACTGTAATCGGATGATTCTCTACGCTTTTGTAGGTAACAAAATCCCTCATATCATCTTGTCCTGTTGGGAAAGATCCGAAATATTGATCTCCGGTAAATGGCAATAGAACGATCACATAAACGTCACTGTCTGGAATCAGCATCAAGGCCGAGGGACCTTAGTACCTAGTACCAAGATTGAAAGTCAATCGGCCTCCAATGCAGGCTGATAACGACAATTTCTTCGATCTTTGTATCTTCTTTTCTAACAATGCATATTTTCGAAACATTTGTATATTTTTTTAAGCTGTTTACAATCATATTGTGGGAAATAAATAAATCTATTATAATGCATATTTTCGACGCAAGAAATTAAAAGTTTATTTTCTAAAAGTAATTCTTTTAGCTTCTCTTTGTATCGACGTCACTGTCGTGTCTTGTAGGCTTCGGTTGTAAGTAGCTCACTAATATAGTGAACTACTAATAAGTTTAAGTTAGACCGCAAATTGTTTTGTCGTGTTGAGTCTGAGAGATGAAATGGTCACGAATATTCATTTTTTCTTTTTTATATTCTTCATAAAAACATAACAACAGCGATAAGTACCTTATAATTGCTGCGTTTAAAACTCTCTCGAGTTAAACTATTCCGCGAATGGTTTTATCTACCAGGTTAATTATCATGCCACAGAATGTATTATAGCGTTGAGAGCACCTGCTAAACATAACTTAAAATTAAAAACTCAAAAACAATTAGTCAGACCTTGATCAATTTATGTGGGTTATTTATATGGGGCCACATGAGAAGCACCAGCTTTCAAATAAAAAAAGAACCATCCAAATCGGTTCACCCAGAAAAAAGTTATAAGGTAACACACATAAAACTAAAAGAACAAACAGTCGAATTGAGTGCAGTCTTCTTTTTGAAGTCTCTATAACAAACACAACATCAATCATCTGCTTAGTTAATCTGTCCAATTATTCCGTAACTGTAAAGAAAGTGTGTAAGTTAATATGGAATAGCAGACTGTCAAAAACTATCGGAAATACGGAACGCAAGTTTTTTTTTTATACAAGCAAGGGAACCGAAAAACCGGATAACGTGTGTATTTTGAAATTGTAGTGTTCAAATATTGACTGCGATCTGCTTGTTTGTTCGATTACTGCAAACAAAAAAATTTGATATTGTATGTATTAGGTTTTTGCTTATAAATATGTAGGAAATACATCAGAATGTTATTTATTAAAAATAATAATAGTGTGAGAGTGGATGTTCAACTTGCTCTCTTGCTTACGCAATTAATCATTTAATAAATAAGGGTACTGCACTATGTATATATTCAG
Organism: Parnassius mnemosyne; assembly: GCA_963668995.1. Classification (NCBI taxonomy): domain Eukaryota; kingdom Metazoa; phylum Arthropoda; class Insecta; order Lepidoptera; family Papilionidae; genus Parnassius; species Parnassius mnemosyne. The sequence continues at coordinate 13,171,230 of CAVLGL010000093.1, forward strand.
TATAGAACAATTACAGTTGGATCATACCGTAATATGTCCCGGTCACAATTACACAGTAGTCTAACATAATAACAACAAAGTATGCAAACCAACAGCAGCCCATCTCATTGTGAAACCGAACAGCCTTTCAGTAACACCATCTTCCTTACATGCACTAGAAGAATTACTACAACGAACGAAACCACGATACTGTCATTTTACGAGTCTCAGCACCCGTAGCACTTCACTCGTAGAATGAGTTAGGCGGAATCTCTCGCGCACGGCACCTACGAGTGCTGTGTACAACTTTATAAAGGACAAACGAATGGGGGTTTCTCGATATACTCTCAATTTTACCACGCCACCATCGATATGACACTCCGCTAGAGTGATTCAACCTCTCTCTCACTTTATAGACGGTATTTTATAGACGCGCCGATAAATATTTTAGTACAAAACAATGAACTGACGCGCCCTGCCTCGATTGCCTCGCCCGTGTCCTTAATTATTGTTATCGATATATATTGATTAAATGAAACAGAGATCACGCTAAACAGTCTTTGAATCGCGATAAATTTGTTTGTATCATTTTAAGCGTGTGTATATTCATAAAATTCAAGTTAGTAAAAATTTCCTTATATTTACGCGAACACTGCACATTGAATAAAGGTAGTTTTTCGTTTTAATTTTACTTGTGTTTAATTCCTGACTCGGGACGTCTTTAATAAAAAGTCAAAGTCGACTTTAAAGAACTAAATATAATTATTATAACCTATTTTTTGGCCCTTTTGAATGGACTGAGGAATATCACAACCTCGGGGAAACAACTAGAATGTCATCTAAATTGTTACATTAAAAACTTCATTCCATATTTTTTTTTTACCTTTTGGCGCCTTTAGAGGAAAATTTTTTCTCCAAATTTATTTAGGACAACAGAACTATAACCGATATTAGTATTTTTATTTATTCACTAGCTGTTCCCCGTGACTTTGCTCACGTGTGATTTAGGGTTTAAATTGTGTTGCACTGAACTCTAATTCTTTTTCTATAATGTAAGTTACTCCTTATAATATCAGCTGCCCGCCAGTGAAAGTCCAGCCGTTTCGGAGATTAGCTGGAACAGACAGATAAAAATCAAAAAAATTGTGTTTTTATTATAAGTACCGTATATACTTTCATATGCATTTAGTGAAAAGCTTTTATTTTGACATTACAAACAGACACTCCAAATTTATTTAGGTATTTGTATAGACTTTGAGCCTGAATATTATAAACAAAGAATTAACAAAGTTGAATTACAATTATTATTGACTAAGAAATTCCGTCACAAAAACCAGAAGTCGAATTTAGAACCACATCCTTTTTTTGAGATCTGCTAAAAAAATAACATAAAATGTACTTGTTTCGTCTGTTATTATTTTTAAAATTTTACATTGCCATCAAAAATTCTCTAACAGCCGTCAAAGTGCACACACACACACCAGTGCACCCCTTGGTTTTTTGTGTTCCGGCTGAAGCTTATCCCATCTTATGTACGATGAACTACTGCAGCCTTTTCCCATCCTGGGAACTGTTAGTGCGTTTATGAATATATTTTTTTTATCCTATAAAAAGTCCACTACTGAACACAGGCCTCCATCATAAGATGACTCATTGGGAGATATTTGCCACAGCTGCCACGCTTGGCAGGCGGTCAGCAACCGCAGTTGTTATTATTTTGAGTTGTCATCAGGAATATTCTGCATATCTCTTGTTTCATTTCCATGTATCCTCTTATTACTGTATGTAAAAAAGAACTTCTTTTCATACGTCAATGTTCTCTGCTTACTTATGAGTTTATAGCACAGCTTACAGTTTGGCAGAGAACGCCTTAAGGCGTTGTGTGCCTTTGTACATTTTTGTGCAACGAAGTTTAAATAAATAAATAAATGTTGCTCAGTCGTGACGTTAGTTTATCATTTCACCAGCCATTGTCTCTGAGTCTAGACAATATAGCTGTAAATGGAAAAAAAATAATTATGCGAAATGTTCGCGACATAGTACAGGTTAAATTATTAAGTTATGCAACGTTTCTGTTTCGCTTTTATGTACGTTTATATTTTGATTATAATAATACGGAAAAATCATACGTGGTAGAATCATGCGGCATCTATATTATGGCTTCAGCACGTATGGGTCGGCTTGCCCAGAGTAGGACGATCTCATAGAATACCGAGCGTGAAACAGCAGAATAATGCTGTATTCCTTATGGTGAGAGCACAGAACCGGTGACCCTTTTTACTAGTAATACGGAATATGTAAAATTACTGTACTAGTAAGGAGGTATTTTCATCTAAGTCCTCAAGGGTGACAACGCATTTTTCATTTTGATTCTTAAACTAGGATAGATGTAGATTTTACATTTTACTTCTTAAACGAGGATAGATGTAGATGTCTAAGGGCCGCAGCATCCACTTACCGTTAGGTGAACTGTGTGCTTGCTTGTCACCCTTATTCTATAAAAAACATGCGTGAGTGTCGTGGAACACTCCGTTGAAACGAAGTTATTTTCGTAGTATATTATTATAGATAAACGTCTTATATTATTGATTATTAAATAAAAATAAATGAATTACTAGCGTCTATTAAAATGAAACGTCATTTAAAATAAAATAATATTTCTTTCATGGCAAGATAAGAAAAAGTTCGAGGGAGATAGATATTATTCCATCTTGCTTCCTTATAGCCGCCAAGGCAGTCTACACTAGGTCATAAGGGGTCGTGACGGAAAAATCTTACACTTTTCTCGCCTAGCCCCCATCCGCCAAATTCGTACCGTCCGATAAGGAACTACGTTCCAAAACTACGTGACGTGTCACTCAGCAAACTCAAAAGGCAATTCTGCAATTTTTATTACTGGACCTCTATTCGTCTATAATAGCATTGAAACCTTCACTTATTGTAACAAAAACAGTAAAGTCTTCTTATCGGAAACAACGCCAACTTTAAAAAACGGGAACAGATAACGTGGTTGTTCGAACAACACAAGTCCGAATAGAGAAATGCGTTTTATGCTTGTGTGACATCATTATAGCGTGTTGTGTCGATAAGAGTTTATGCGCTTTTTCCGCCTACCTGCCTGCCTGTGGGAAGCTCTCTGCAACCGCTTGGTCTTTTCATTATTAAATATTGTCATTGTCATTACCATTAAAGACTATTGAAAGTCCACTGCTGAACTTTAGACCTCACCTTAGATTGGCAAGCGGGTTGGTACTTGGTAACCGCAGTTTTTTTGGTTTAGTTTCCTTCTTACGACACCCAGGGGATGATGTGGAGTAGTGGATATTCTTACAATGCTGCTACGCGGTTTATTCAATATTATATTGGTAATATTTCGTGATCACCTGATAGTAAGTGGCTACCGCAGCCTATGCCTGCAACCAACTTTAAATAAGGCTATTACAGATGCTTTGTCACCTATGAGGACTCATCCTCTGGGTCTAGACGATAGCGGTAAACGTGGTAGAGCCATGCTGCAGCTATATTAATTGTATAGTTGTAGCACCAATGAGTCGGCTTATCACCATTCGAAACACGGCAGCTTAATGCTGCTGTGTTTCGTATGGTGAATATTTTTTTATAGGATAGGGTGACAAACGAGCACACAGTCCACCTGATGGTAAGTGGTTGCTGTGGCCCATAGACATTACATTTATCCTCGATTACGAATCAAAATGTAGATGCGTTGGCACTCGTGAGGACTAAGATGGAATGCCTCGTTTCCAGTAAAAAGGGTATCCGGTTCTCTACCCAATAGCACTGCTGGTTATGCATTACTTTACCATTTGTACCTATGCATTCCTGATCCTTCAACCATATTTTAACGTATAATAGCAAAAGAAAAAAAACTTGAGGAGGTTCAGTGCGAATAGATTTCCACATACGATTGAACATGCATTTAGTCTATACGCATATGTATTAAACCTATCTCAGAGAGATAGAACCTATGGACAGATATTTATTTAGATTTATCTAAGACCCTTTCTACCACACTGCAATTAGTGGACGTCAGCTTACCTCAGAATACTTCTAAATTCCCAGACGTGCAGTTTTTCTTCGACGCTAAACTATTTCTGTGTTATCAGGTTAAATCGCTTTGATTAACCGCGTTCTATGAACATTAAATTTAGTAGAAAAAGTACAAAGTAAGTTACCTGATCGGAACGGCTCTTCACATAGAAAGTACAAGTAAAAACAACGCATGTTTCGTCGTTTCAATCATACCTCATGTATTTTCTGGTTTTCATCCGATGTTTTTCCTATAATATTCTCCTAGTCAGGTACTGTATTCGACAAAGCACGTGATCGATATAAAACGTATTCTTCAATCAAAAACCAATTGAATGAATTCTGCTCAGTGATTTGTTTAAACACGGTGACGAAGTAATACTGTTAATAGACGCCTAGACATCTTTTCATTTTGCCTTACGCTCTTTACTACTAACTACTCATGGCTTCCTGGTAATATTTATTCAGTAGTTACTGTTTTTTTCTTGTTGAATTTGATTATGCACACTTCTCATTCCCCTTCCAAAGTCAGATGTGGTGATGTTTAAGCGAATTTCGACTATTTCGATTTTGAACATCAGCGCACTTAGCGATATTGTATACACGCAAAACACGATCTCCCTAACTATTTCACAGTTCACTTCTAGCTCTCGGTTTGGAGATAGACAAGGATGCAGACAGAGCACAGACGTTTGGTCTAGCAAACACAAAATCAACAATTTGTTTTTGGACAAATGTTGGCTCCAGCTAGCATTCGAACATCGAGACCGCAAGTCTGGTGTTTTGACGACGCGTCCATCAGATGTGCCACTTTACCGATAGTATTATTTTCTTTTTATAAAAAAAAAAAGATTAAATAAGTATTGCATTATTCTAAGGACCCTTAACTTTAAAAAACCTCTTACAAAATAACATTTAAAAAGATTAAATTAAAGTTACTAAGGCTGCAGTATTAGTTGCCTCTTGCATCTTCTATATGATGTCCGAGTCATTAGAACAATGTGACCCGTAATGGCTCCATTGCATGTTATTTCTGCAATTTATAATATCTGGTGCCTTCGTATAGGCTGTGAGAAATTTCGTTGCATGTTGACTTTGACGTAGGTATTTCGATTCATTCTGAAAACTATCGATATGCTATTTGGTTTTTATCGATCGCAAATCGCAATAGATTTCTGATCCAATCAAGTATTGCAAGATCAATTTTTGATTAATGGATTCGTTCTTTAAAACAAGCTGACTAGCGAGAGATAAAGAGAATCGCGAATTTACTATCGCATTTGGAAATAAATAAAAAGTGCAAATAATTCTTTCTGTGGACTTTACGGTACTTTAAGGAGAGCATTTAAAAAAAAATCCACTTATCCTTATCGTAAGCGCTGCTGCGCTCGTCATGGACATTGAAATGCCCTTTTAAACAAAACCATTATTTTGTTTATTCTCTTAAACATTTTTGAACCAGTCTAAATAATAAAAGTAAGCAGCATTTCATATTATGTAAGTATAAAATAAAAATGGAGGTAAATTTATTTATGATCGATATTCCTAGGGTCTGCAATTTTATTAATTCGCTAACAAAATTGCAAACAAATTGTAGGTTCTAGAAATCTCAAACGTTTATTGTGGGTTGGTTTCGTTTTGCATAAATTGTGCAATTTTACTTTTTTCTACTTAAATAAGCAATCCTTATCCGGTGTAGATGCATATTTTCCCTTCATAATCAAAACACATGATAGTCGAACTCATTCTTATGAAAAAATAAAATCGCAAGAGAATAACCTAGTACTGTATAATCATTGTGCGGTAAATTGATCGACTTTTTAATAGCAACGCGATGACTAATTCTCCGGTTCTGGCAGTCGGCATTTTCATTACAGACTTCATTTTTTGCTTCTATCTTAATTTTTTAAAATACGCTCTACCGTGATTTAGGCTTTAGACCAAGCCCTTTCTCAGCAATGTATGCAACAACCTTAAATCTCTTGATCTCTTGATTTTTAAATATAATTATTAAAATTAAAAATGTTCTTGTAAATCTCATGTCGTCTTGTCATGGTTACGTAGTACTATTATTTATTGTGTCATGGTCACGTATACATTTAAATATTTAGAATATTAAAAATTGATTTCAGAATCTTTATATTGTAAGGGCACGTTCTATTGTTGAAACACGTGGTTAGTAACAACACGATCCGACTTAAAAACTGCGGAAAACACAATTTAACATTTCACATCCAACATAGATTATGTTGATTTGTCTATGGCTTTGAAAACTTCACACCTTAAAAAAACCTCGTAACAATATTGTACACTATAAATGAAGACGGAGAAATCAGTAATCAATACTGTGACCTGCGGCATACTTGCGGTGGTCACTCCAGTTAGCTATACAGATTATGTCGTAATGACGAAACCGCATTCCGACTGCCGACTCTGTTGTCATGCTTCTTGCTGTTTTTTACATTGTCTGTGTAATAATTGTCTACACTTGTCTGAAGTCAACTTTTATGAGATCCGTGCATAGGGTTCTGTATCTAGTAACTGAACAATTATATTTTCTATATTATCTGTCAGTTCTATATTCACACATTTTTATTTCTACATATATATATATATATATATATATATATATATATATATATATATATAATATATATAGTATATTTACAGTTCTATATTATCTCACAGAATACGAGCGTAAAATAGCAGCTTAATACTGCTGTGTTTCGTATGGCGAGTGTAGAGAACCGGAGACCCTTTTTTACTGGAAACGAGGCATTCCATCTTATTATTAGTTCTCAAAAGTGACAACGCATTTTGATAAATGTAGAAGTCTGTGGGCCACGGCATCCAGTTACCATCAGATGGACTGTGTGCTCGTTTGTCACTCCTGTTCTACATAAAAAAAGGTTTTATTTAATTTGTTTCCTTACATTATTAACTCTTTAAGTTCTAATTAATAAAATTTTTGTTTTCGTTTATGAATATTTTCGAAATATTGGTATTCTGACAGTTTCATTAGTTGACATTAATTATTTCGTTTTATTGTATATCGCAGAAGCTTTAAAAAAATATATATTTATATATATTATGGCGAATAAAATATCAAATTTAATTTATGCAGTCAAAATATTTAAAAAAATCCAATGAATACATGTTCATCTTGCTTTGTGTTGGCGGTGTAAGAGAATCCGTCAAAGCATTTTGTTTCGTTGATACTTTTAGTAATAGACTTTGGGTTCTGCCAGAAAAAAAAATAACTTCCGATAGATCTCGTTTACATAGGATGGTAAAGATACTCACACCGGCCACGAGCTGCATCTCCAAAGGTCTCTGCGTCTGGTGCTGCGATCGTCAACCTATCTACTAAGCGTAACGATTAAGGCAAATTCTTCCTACGACGAGAAATACCCAAGACCAGCTGTGGACTTTTACGGACTGATGATGATTAGGAATCGTTTTTACATCACACGAATGCCATACATTCTATCGCAAAGCCGCAGAAACCGTAAATTTACGTTTAATGCCCTTCTCTGCACAGATTTCTTTGATGTTGAGCAGATCTATAACTGGCCTACGTGATGACGTCAGAATACACCATGCATATTAGTGTTGGCTGCAATAAAAATTAACGAGAACACATGTTTATCAAGGCTATCGAAAATAGTGTGTTTTATCGATAAAATTTGTTTTCTACCACTGACTGGGTTGCATCACTCAGTTTCGACGGATTCTTTTCGTATCACCTACATCTAAGTTTATTCAGTCGTAAGCTTCTATATCTGTGAGAATTTGTGTTCGTTGAACGTAAACACAGGTAACCCAATCAATATCGTTATAGAGCCGTAAACAGTCTATCGTCAGACATGGGACGCCATGTATAGAGGCGTATCCCAGTGTAGGGAGGTACCGTACCGTAATCGCCACACTTGAAAAATTGTCGGCGTGGGCAGTACCAGACGTTTCAGCATTTCAGCGCTGCTTCCCGTCGCCTATAACGGTATATATTTATATATTTACATTTGCATACCGCATATACCATTTCGTTCGTTCGTTATAGAAACAGTAAGACTTTTTTTTAATAAAGAAAAGGAATACGAAGATAATAAAATAAGACTATGAAGCCAGATATTTTTGACATCTCTATAGAGACATGAAACGTGTCTGAAAAAGTATTTCCTTACGAAATCTAAATATCAAAAGGTGTATTGTAATTCCGTTTGTAATTGGCCGTCAATTTTTTGGTGACTAATAGTAATTTCGATTTGCTTTTTGTTTAAAAATGACGGAGTTGATTTTAATATAAATTTATCAAGTATTATATCTAGTCAGGTCATAAGTATTGTCACACAATAAAAATTTTTCTTTTAGAATGCTGGCCACAAAAAAGTTTATTGAATTCTAATTTCGAATTGTTCATGAAAATAAAACTGTATACTTTTTAGAATTTTACTCATTTTTAAATATGGAGTGGACGCTTAAAGAAGACCGTGTTGCAGTTATTGCGTTGCATCGTAGCGGTTACGCGCCAATTCAAATTTTTGACATACTGAAAAATTTGAATATAACCAAAAGATTCGTTTATCGTACCATCAAACGATACAATGAAGACTCTAGTGTAGATGACAGGTCAAGAAGTGGTCGCCCTCGGTCTGTTAGGACTCCAGCAGTGATAAAAGCTGTGAAGGCGCGAATTCAAAGAAATCCAAAACGTAAGCAGAAACTGTTGGCCCTTCAGATGGGATTAAGCAGAACCACGGTGAAAAGGGTGTTAAATGAAGACTTAGGGCTTCGGGCATATCGAAGAAAAACAAGACATCGTTTGAATGCTCGTCTAATGGATCTGAGACTGAAGAGATGCCGCGCTTTGTTGAAGCGGTACGCGGGAAAAAAATTTTTACCGTAGAAGAGAGCTACAACAAACAAAATGATAAGGTGTACGCAAACAGTAGTGAAGAAGCGAGCAACCGTATTCCGCGTGTCCAACGAGGTCATTTTCCATCCTCGCTCATGGTATGGTTGGGAGTTTCTTATTGGGGCTTAACAGAGGTACATTTTTGTGAGAAAGGTGTAAAAACGAATGCAGTTGTGTATCAAAATACAGTCCTGACGAACCTTGTGGAACCTGTTTCTCATACCATGTTCAATAACAGGCACTGGGTATTCCAACAAAATTCGGCGCCAGCTCATAGAGCGAAGAGCACACAAGACTGGCTGGCGGCGCGTGAAATCGACTTCATCCGACACGAAGACTGGCCCTCCTCCAGTCCAGATTTGAATCCGTTAGATTACAAGATATGGCAACACTTGGAGGAAAAGGCGTGCTCAAAGCCTCATCCCAATTTGGAGTCACTCAAGACATCCTTGATTAAGGCAGCCGCCGATATTGACATGGACCTCGTTCGTGCTGCGATAGACGACTGGCCGCGCAGATTGAAGGTCTGTATTCAAAATCACGGATGTCATTTTGAATAAACTTTAGTGTCATAAGAATCTATGTTTTGTTAAGTTCATTTTGGTATATAAATGGTTACATAATGAATAAACTTTTTCAATTATTTTATATTAAACATGTGACAGAATTTATGACCTGACTAGGTATTAATATATTACTAGCTGGTACTTGCTCGCTTCGCTGGGAGATTTTTTTTTTTTGATTGCACTACCGTTAAATCCATTCCTAGTGAGCGTCTTGAAAATTTGCTAATAACTTAAACTTAAACTTGCGAAATGAGTAACTATACTAAATTTCAAGTCATTCGGGTGTATAGTTTTAGATATCGCGTGATAAGTCGGTCAGTCAGTGGTATTTCGCTTATATGTTTGTGAAATTAAAAAGAAAAAACTGTTCTCCAGACCGAATTCCGGTCACGGTGGCCAATCTCAATGGAGACTAGCCATCTGCTCAGACCTGGATTATAGTGTATAAAGCATTTAAATAGTATTTCATGTAAGCGTATATTTCTTTCTGAGCATACTATTTCAAGAACTATCAATTCTCGAGCGTTACTATCGTGTCTAAAATATGATATTTTATCTAACCTGGCCATAACTTAATAGTTGATAGTAGTCAATCACTTAACAACTCTAATTTTTATCTCTCACAATCAACACAAAATCGATTGACATGCTGGAATGTCTCATTCACTCTAAGGCACACGTGACGTCGAACGAGGCGCGATTCTCGTTACAGGGGGTCACACATCTTAACCTCCATTAGTCGCGTCATTGCTTCAACGAGGCATCTCCCACGGCTTCCTACTTGTACCAGACATCGTCAATTTAGACCCACCATTATGACATTTGAACAAATATTTGGAGCATTTGTCCAATTCCCGAGGGATGCTATTTCCTATTTTGGTCCGTCCCACTTTGTCAATTGTCTCGCTTATTGCCAATTCATACAACCGTCTTAACGCATAATATCGCATATAACCTTAATTCGAGCCGCGGCGGCACGGTTTTGGTGGTTATTAGGGTTGTTGTACACTTAATCATTTGCGCTCTATTAGGCTTCAGACACGATGAAGACACTTGTAATACGTTAGAACCTGTGGTGTACATATTCACACACCATATTCCACAGTGTTCACTGTACATATATGATACAATATATTAGAATCTTAAACCGTGCGTTATTTGTACGTTATTGTTTTTGTGTAATTTAATGATCAAACGTTAAATGAAACAATGGATCAACCGTATTATTTATTACCCTACACGTGACCCCGGGTAGTGCAAAACGAGCAGCTCCACTTCTGGTGGTAGGTTTCGGCCGCTGGCTTTCCGATTACCACCCACCAATGCAAAGTCATGTCGTCAAATACCGTAGTCAAATCCTTATGGAGAATGGGTCTGAACAGTAGCGTTGCAGTGTAGATTCACCCAACTCGGGGAACGTTCCCGGTATTACCACAGACCCAATGTCTTTTGTCTGCAAAATTAATCCATAAATGCCATCATTTGTTCCCAAGATAAAATTTCACCCCTTACGGACTCATTATCACAACTTCCGAATGATATTTTTAATTACATATACACAAACACTTTAAAATAGCATTCTATTTTATTCCGAACCGTTTAGTGACAGAAGCAATAGATAGGCAGCTGCATCTTCTTAATAACAACTCAAAATAATAATAAAAAAAACTGCGGTTGCCTAGCAGGCGGGTGCTAGGCGTGGCAACTATAACAAAAATTCCCCCTATCAGGGAGGCCTATGTTCAACAGTGCGCTTTGACAGGCTGTAAACGATATTCAATTTTATTACATGACCGACCCAGAAGGAGCATTGTATTTTACGTGAGTATGTTTATACTTTGTCTGTTCTTTTGTAGTTAATACATAATCTAAAAGATTTTAAATTACTAGGTGCCTTTAGGTTCCATCGATGCCGATCTACAGCAGTATGTTTTTCGATCGACGTCGATCGATTGGTGTGGTAGTTTTAGCTGATCGACGGATACTGTTCAGTCATCGAACGACGTCGATCGACAATCTTTCAAAATGTATTCACAAGAGGACCATAGGGAGCGGTCGGTGGAGCGGGGCGGGTTCTTGAAATATCAAGTAGCTCGATCGACGTCGATTAATCCATTCTACCGTCGATCGATCGATTGGTGTGGTAACACCCTTAGAATCCATTAAATTTGATAAGTCCCATATGAAACTCGCAAAACATAAGGTTGCTTGAGACGCATTCTGTCGGACATATCGTTACTTAAGTAAATAAATACCAAAACAGGTTTCTTTATTTTAACGTATGTTTATTGCTCTGTTTATTTAAACTTCCATTTTCTCGTATTCTTAATAATTTTCCTCTCGGAAGTTATATACGAGTATATTTAAGCCTTAAGCGCAAGTCGATGGCCGATAAGTCTTTTAGTTCATTCACATCAGCCAAGCACACATTTGCTGCCCGTTTCGCGACGGCTTATCTTCGCACTACTACCTCGAATATTTAAATAAGGTCTCCAAATAGTGATATGATATGCGGGACTGCTACTTTGCTTTGGCTAAGAATTTGCTTATTACCTTTTGGATCAGCTTAAAGTGGGAGTTAAGACACCAGAAGTCAGAAGGTACTATGTGGAAATTAGTTTATTCCCTTTTTTGAAGTCTTTTTTTTTACTTTCTATAAAAAGTATACAATTATCAAGGTAACAACTAGAATGTCGTCTATACGGTAGGTAACTTTGAAAACTTCATCTCCTTTTTTTCACCATTAGATGTGGACTTTAAAATAAGTCGGGTTTGAATAGGTTCAGCCTTAACAAATATTCTTAAACCTTTTTAATAAAAAAAAATAAAGGAAGTAGTTGCTGCAGCCCATGAAAATCCGCAATCTACTTCAAAATAATAAGGGTACAGATGCGTTGTCACACCTGAGGACTAAGATAAAATGCCTCACAGTCTCTATAGACTTCACCCGGAATACAGCGGTGCATGCATTGATAATTTTCGGGCTTCAGGGACCTACCCATTCCTACCACATATGAGGATTAATACGGAATGCCTTGATACCAATCAAGGGATGCCCGGCTTTCGTCTTTTTACGCTGGCATGTCAGAGTTTTCCCTATGAGGCAAACAATCTGGGAAGCCTATGTTCAGCAGTGACTTATGGTAGGTTGTGTAATGAATGAATAAATGTGAGTCTTATTATTTTTCATCAATATCTAATTTGTATTTGTAAATTTAAAAACAAAAAGTAGTTTGTAATTGAGAGGGGTGTTATAAGTTACTCAAAATAACGTTACGCGTAGTACTAGTAACGATAATTCGTACCGTTCCACTAGAGTCGTAAGAAAATTAATTCCTTGGCTATAACGATAATAAGAAACGGAGCGAAATCGACAACTATTTAATAACAATATTAATAATATATCTTTTAGTTTTTAATATAACGATATAATATCGTTATTAATCTGTCAAAGATTATGACACATATATACTTTACATATTATTATATATAGTATTGCGATGCGCACTCTTTAACGAACTTAATGGTAATGCTTGAATACGGCGGCGGTGGCTTGTGGGTGCGATAACGGAGTGGTAGTGCAGTGTACAAGTGAATTTGTAACGTTTTAACCGTAACGATATCATAAGCGGATATAGGCATGAAGTTACCGATACCTATAACTTAAGAAAAAATATTGTTTTTATACGTTATAATTTTAGGTTTTAGTGTCGTTACAAAGTTTGGAACGTTATGAGATAACACTTAGCGTAACTAAACGAAATTCATTTCGTTTTCAAGTCCCTGATTGTAAGCTCCTGAATGGATGAACCGATTTTGATTAAGTTTTCTTCTTTCGAAAGGTGTCTTAATCGAGAGTGTTCTTAGCTATATCTTTCAACAAAATCTGTTCAGCCGTTTAAAGATCATCAACTCTTTTGGTTTCGGGGGATTTTTAAAAATTTTAATTAACGTTATAATTATTTCGTTTAAAAAGGAACAAAAAAGATTTAACTACCATTATACCAAGTACATACTACCACAAAATAAATAGGTTATAGATCTCGGTAATAGAGTCGCTTAAGCTTTCTAGGGACACAAATTTCAAACAAAAGCATTGCTTGTTTTCATTGTTTGATTCAATTCCCGCGATACCCGTCAATTGTAATTGCCCACGGGAATGTTTGAACGAATGCCATGTCGTTAATACCACTGACGGATGAGTTGCCACGCAACGGGTATTAGCCGTTCGTTGCAACACTCGTTACGCTCCCAACCATTAATCCGAGGTTAGAATTGTTTGTTTGTGTAACGAGATTATTTTGATTTCGTCTACGTGCATATGCAGCCGCATAATGACTAACGGTTTGTTTTGGTATGTTTTTAAATGTTGATCAGTTTAAATAGGCTCCTGTTATAACAATATGTTCTCCTGGTAGATTCTAATGATTTTCTAAAGTTTACCTATAGATGTGATGATGCTGATCATGATGATGATGATATCTAGACACACGGTAGTGTATCAGCTAAGTTCGCAAAAGAAATAGTCGACGTACCAGCAATGTATACACGAACCATTTTGAGCTTTCGAACCCTCCACAACTTAAAAACTATTAGACCTACACACTTAATAAAGAACTTTTGTGCACCTAGAATGCTATAAACATGCGTAAGTCGTTTATAGTTCTTAAATTATTTGTCTGTAAAGTGCCATTTTTATCATTCACTGACTCGCACATCAAAAACCTCGGCCATTTCTAAGTTACCTAGAAACTTGAAATTTAGCATTAAGATAGATCAAGAGGGGGAAAAAAATCTGAAACTACAAATTACTGATACTCAGTGTCAGCACGTATAAAATTATTGGTGCGGTTAGTTTTAAGAACTGTACCTTAAGCTAATCCCACCCATAACGTTCACATTTATTTTATGAATTTAAAATAGAAAACAGTGAATCGTATAAGCAAGAAAAATCGTTAAAAATATTTTTTACTTTTTTTTTCAACAATTAATGATATTACATCAAAAACATAATTGTGAAAAAGCAGGATTAGTTCAGCACAAACGACCTTTTGGTTTTCAAGAGAGTTGAGATCTGTATGGGTGCTAAGCTCCATCGCATTTTATTCTATACTTACAAATAAATAAAATTGAAGTGTTCGTTTGTAATGTCAAAATTACAGTTTTTTACTAAATGCATATGAAAGCAAATACGGTACTTATAACTAAAATACAATTTTTAAAAATTTTGTCTATCTGTCCGTCTGTCTGTCTGTTTGTTCCGGCTAATCTCTGAAACGGCTGGACCGATTTTGACGGGGCTTACACTGGCAGGTAGCTGATTTCATAAGGAGTAACTAAGGCTACTTTTATTTTAGAAAAAGAATTAGGGTTCTGCGCAAAAACATAAAAACCCTAACACGCGAGCGAAGTCGCGGGGAACAGCTAGTTGTACATATAAATGGATCCTATGATTAAGGCAACTGCTAAATACCTTGATCTGGAGCAAATAACTCGGCGTATATCATAGTATTAGGTAGGAGTGAAAGGGCGATGATTATTCTTACTACCACCCCATCTGTACGTGGAAGGGTCACACTGTAGGGTATTATGCCTGCAACATAAATGGGTCGGCTCGACAGGGGAAGGACCTCGCAACACCAGAGTATAATAGAAATATAATGATGCAGTGTTTCGTATAATGTGTGCCAAAAACCAGAGACCCTTTTTATTTGGTAACGATATATTCCATCTCAGTACTATGGAGTGAAAACACATCTGTATTTTGATTTTTAATCGATGGTAAATGTAGATATCAAGTAAGTGTGTTCCACTGTTGTTCCACAGCATTAACGTGCAATCAGCCAACCTGATACCATTAAAATAAACTCATAACATATATCTGCGTTGTTTCTTCTCATTATACTTTTTTATCTACAGAAGAATTAGACTATCAAATCCAGCTACTAGCATGTCTCGTTTTTAAGCATTGATTTTTTGTGATACTAACTATTAATCGATGTTGTAAGCTACATCGAGTACATCGACTCCTGTTGGTCGAACCCAGCAGATAGTTTCCTTTGTGATCGGCCAATCACCTGAGTGAAGGTCGTCGGTATACCGGAATGTATTTTATATATTCGAAGCTTTTATTTTTTATAGATCACGCGTTGTCTAATACAGGGCTGCTTCGACGTTCATGTTTAATTTTAAGTTGATACATAATGTATAAGCAATAAATAAATGCGCGCCTATATCATGAATCAAAGGTATTTTATTAAGTTAGATTTGTGAAATGTACCTATACGTTGAAAAATATTAAGTTACATTAAGTTAGTATAAGAGCTTTCAGCTTGTTTAACAAAACTTCTGATCTCATATCTATATTTAGTGTACAAAGTAAAATCTTACAATCTTTACTATATTTCTTATATACTTACATTACGGGAGCACTGAGGAGGACATAGATTCTGAAAGTGTTTATTTTTTAAACCTACGTATCATAGATACGATAGGCTGCCAGCTAATTTGTTGAAGGTCTAATCTCTAAGTGTCACTATCATTAAAAAAAAATTGTACACAAAATATTGCTATTATTCATTAATGTTTTATGTTATAAATTCAGTTACGTACCATTGTAATACGATTACTATCATTCGACTCGCTCGTAAAAATTTGAATGTCTTTGCATTTGACTGAGAACGGCTTGAGCACGGTTTCGAAATTCCTAATGGCCCTGATTACCATGAATCCCTATAAAATACTTTACGATATCGCAATTGGGGCATTGAAGCCCTATCAAGCGTGTACAAAACAGAAGGGATAAGATATTATGGACATTACCCTCAAGAGTTAACTTAACACTACAAGTAAAATAAATTACAAAACAAAAAAGTGCACAATTTATGTGTTGCTATATGTTTAAATATTATAACACTTTTGCCCCTGAATGATTTTAGGGAAGGACGTGTCCGCCGCGCTAACCCGATGCGTGTTGGCGTACTTCACGTCTTCGAAATTTTTTTTCTTATTTCTCAGACATGCAGGATTCCTCACGATGTATTCCTCACTGCCGATCACGTGATAAGTCAAGACTTAAAATTGCAATTAACAATTTCATTGGTGCCGGTGGGGATCGAACCCGGGTTGCTCGCGTTCTGTGAAATTTACAGCGAGCGTTTAGCCCCTGAGCTACCACGGCTCATGTCTCGTAATTCCTAATTAATAATTATGGTTTATTGAAACGTATTAGGTATAAGATTCGAAATTTTTAACTTAATTTTTTTAGAATTGTTTAGATTAACTAAAAGCAAATCTTCATTAAACCATAGATAAGCATCCTACACTCATCGATACTTCGTATTTTTGGCGCGCATTTCAAGATATCTGCCAAGAGCAAATGTTGAAAGCTTTGTTTGTTTGGATTAACACATAGTACGATAGAAAAGTTCCTAACTGTAATAATAATGTTTTAATGATCACCTACATGAACATTGATTCTGCACGTTTGTGTCCAGTAGGGTCCCGGCCTTTAAAGCACGTTAATGTCATTGTTATAATTCATTTTTGCCGGTCACGTGCACCGCCTATGGAATTTAAGTTTTTTTTTCTACTTACAGAACATATTATAGTCAAAAGTGTCATGACGATTAATAGAATAAGGATTGCAGGTGGCTTAGCACCGTGCTTTGTGGACAACCTGTTCAATTATTTAGAGAATTGGTTTGCTTTCACTTCAGGCGTCGTATTGCCGTTGAACTAGTACATATAATATTCCAAAAATATGTCATATTGGGCATAGTTTAATATAATAATCATATATTTATTCTTATCGAATGTATCGCTGCTATCTGCATTATCACGGAGTATGTGCTCGGTGCATGCCCTTCACTGTTACTGTTGACTTTGTCATCGATTCTACTTGTTGCCTATAAATTACTGCCCCAACCTTAGTACGAAATATCATTTGATTACTCTGAGATAGCGCTGCTATTGATGTTAAATTGTTTTAATATCATAGTATCGGAGTGGCCAAGCTTCGCTTGTATTAATTGGTTTATATATATAATTTTTTTTTCAAATGTCAACAACTTTGATCTGATGGGCCAGGTTCTTGCAATCGATTGATAACGGGAAATAAGAATTCCTAACGCTGGATCTACAGTTCACAACCTTGTAAAAGCTAGAGTTCCTTTAACGACGGACTCGTATGCGTTGATATATGGAAGTGAAGGCAGTGATCTTTGCCTACCCCCCTGGGTGATGGTCGTGACTGTTTATGTAGTAATAGGCTAGGAATATGGCTCTACGCTCAACAACCGTATCCCCAAGATGATGAGTATGGCCACATCGACTAATGCATGCCATGAGGCACATTCTTGGAAAGGCTAATGCATCAGTAAACTGAAAAAAGCAGTTGAAGTAGAAGAGAGGCAGTTAAAGATCAACGCGAAAATATTGGACTCACAAAAAGCGAAGATAATGACGCTACATGCCTTACGTTTGAACAAGAAATAGATAAACGGGAATCATGCCGTCTAAATTGTATAATTTTGTTTTTAAAACAAGTTATGTAAACTGTTTTTTGAACAATAGAACCGATAAACTGTGGTTTGTATATTACCTATCAATAATAAAAATATAAAACGTAAATCAATGAGATCATCAGTAATAGTTATTAGTACATGAGTTCGTGACGAATTTTAAAACATATAATATAAGTCATTTAGAAATGTTACATAGTTATTCTTGTACCTACCTACTTGGCAAAAAGGAAATTGAAAGACTGTCTGACCTGGACTCTTTATAAAAATATGGAAGAAGAAAATACTCGCCTAAAATTATTGCATTATCTGCATCCTGTAGAAAGATTTCGAGCTTCGCAAGTCGGTGTGCACGTACGTTCAGGCATTTTATCGCGTAGATAACTAACTACCCATTGGCCTAAAGTTATCGCCCGTCGGACATAGAGTTTTGTCACTCATTAACATCTGGAAGTACCTCACATTTTACTTAACTAATCTGTCGGCTTCAGATAAGTATATGGCATTTGTAAAACTAATCGTTCATTCCATAAGATGATTTCGAAAATGTGCTATTTAGTTAGGCGAATGGACAAAATTTAATGCCAACGAATACCGCACAGAAAAATCTGGTTTGAAGGCCCATATTTGGTTTTCGTGGTTCTCTCCGGTAGCGGCCGGATTCTCGGATGCTCGTTTGTGAGCTTTGACATTTAAAAAAGGTTGGCTAGACAAGGAAAAAGAACGCTCTCTTAAAATAGCAGCTTGAAAGTCATGGCGAAATATATAGACTCAACACCAAACCATCATTGTCTCAACACAAACTTTCGGTTCGAATTACCAGTGTACTACCAGTCGAACGGACAGCAAGTCTTCAACGCAGGGACGGCGATACGCGGCGATAATTTATTGACTGGTTTACTATGGAAAAATAGGTTATTTACATATTACCATTAGTTAGTTGCTGTGAGGTGGTGGTGGCTTAAATAATCCATCACCCCATTTTGTCCCGTGAGTACGTAAAAGGCGACCATGAGAAATGCTAAAAAAATCTTAAAGCTTCCGATACACGGTGGTTTAACCATATCGTTTACGCCAAACTTTAAATGTTTGTCTGTCGTAACTTTGTCACTGGATTCAAAGATCAAAAATGCCAAAAATGCGAGACTTCTGGTACTGCGGTGACGACCGCAGTAATCCGCCTGCCAAACGTAACTATCAGGTCAAATCCTCCATATCTCTGGAGATGTCTAAATCCAGTCGTGGATAGAGACCCATGTGGAACTGGACTTTTACGGGCTTATGAAGGAAAGACGATGATTACCATTAGTTAACCGTTTCGTGTCGGAAAAAATCTTTCAATTTTTGTTGATGATAATATCATTCACCAATAGCACCAATAGCGCATATTGTCTGTCATCCCATCTCGTTCCGTACTTGTTAAATAAGAGGCGAAGAAAGAAATAAATAAACTAAGGGTTACGTTGAAGGATACCAAACTACAATGGCCGCAGCGATCTGAATGACATTAATTTATGGATTTATTTATTTTTGTGTGAGATTATATAAATAACAGCAACGAAATTTAATACTATTATATTTATATTAGATAAATCTTCAAATTCAGCATTATTCAATAATTTTAAATCTTACGATTTGCGTATTCTAAAACTCAGATCCACTAAAAATATTGACAATTAAAATCTAAAATAACCCTATGTTCGGCCTTGTACTAAAAAGAGAAAACTAAATCTGTAGTAACAACATAATTTCATGATGTTAACAGTAAAACACTACTTTTTAAAATGCCTTACACAGTAAGAGAACATGCGGGATCAACATTGCGCAATGGAGTGCCTCTTGAGACAACCTGTTAGACGAATTAGCTTTGCGGTGTATAATTTTCGGTAGTTTACGACTTTTTTACCCAACTACCTTAGGGTTATGTTTTTTTGGATGTATATATTTATGAAAAAACACTGTCTGTTCCTTTGTCACCCTATAGCCAAAGGGCTTGACGGATTTATGATGCCGAGGTATCGTTAGATTCATTTTGAACCTCCCGAGTGTTATAGACTATTTTATGGTAGTTATACGACTCTCGCAAAACGTATTACTTAATCAATGTAGACATGTTTTATTTCCGCTTATTAACAATGTTTTCATTATAATATAGGTTACATATATAATGTGGATCACACCTTTAATATAGGGGAATACAGTTGAAAATATCCAAACTTACCGAAAGAAGTCGAAAACGATCAGAGTTGTTGTTATATTATATATTGATATTTTTTTAATTCATATATTTTTAAATATAAGCCAGTGCTATAAAACATGTTATATTGTTTACTTATTTCAATTTTATAAAGAAAGTTTAAAGAAATGGATATTTCTCGAGTAATAACAATCCTCCAACGTTATATGAATGAAAAACCTAGTAATTTCTTATACGGGCATTCAAGGAGATTATTATATACCCTTTCCCTGACTAACCTGGGCTAAATTATTTGGGACGTATGTTTTTGTATCCAAAAAGACATTGGAATGTCTTGATGACGTCAGTTTCCCCTGAAATTTTATCACAGTCATTATGGCTGTTTTTGCATACCTACCATTTGTATGTTAGCGTGTGCCATTTGTATGTTATCGTGTGTGTATTTATTTGACATGATTAGTGTTAAAATTTACCAAAAATACAAGAGAGGCGTATGTAGTTTTAAATTGGATGATCACCTACATACATATCTGTGATATTTACTTTTTTTTTAAATTGTCATCACTAACTACACGAAAATGTATTATGCTGTTATTTTAAACAAATATTATGTAGATATATTCATATTTTACGACTTGTTACAAGTAGCAGAAACATGGCCTTAGGTAAAAAAGTCTACGAGAGTAAATTATGAATTTTGTATATTTATGTACTATTACCATTTTAATAGTAAAACCTCGCTGAAACTGAATTTGCCTGTAAAATGAACGGGTCGCTTCTACCGCAGCTTTGTGCTGCTTTTCTGCCGACTTCCAAAAAGGAGACGACGGTACTAAATTCGACGCGTATGTTTTTTTTATGTATGTTAACTCATAACTTTTTACAGGGTAAACCGATTTCGATGATTATTTATTTATATGAAAGCTGATACTTCTCGTGTGGTCCCATTGATCAAGGTCAGACCAATAGTTATTGAGTTATTCTTAATAACTTATATTGAAGTCGGCTGTACAAAATTTTAAATTATTTTACCCTAGTATTCTCTCGGAAAGTCCTTCTACTCCGGTAGACAACTATACGCTTTACTAATGTCCCATCAAATGATCATTGATTTTCATTAAAGTTTTTTAAAGCTGGAGCTTTTTTAAAGACCGTAATGAACCCATTAATAAAGCTCTTTGTCTTCAGATCAGACAAAATAAATTCAGATAATTGCGCTCATGACGGCACTCACTTGCTATCACTAAGATCGCCTTCACGAAATTAGATACTTCTGACAGTGAAAGCGTATGAACTTTAATCTAAGACATCGTAGCGTTCGTTATCAGGATATTTTTTATTTTAATGTGAGACAGAAGTTTGACAAGGAAGTTAATCATCATGTTAGCCTAATAGAAGCCCACTCTTACCTTTTAGTATCACATCGGTATTGGGACATAGTTTTTTAGTTTAGTTTACGACGGGCTGTTTTCCGCAACTCCACGTCTATGCGCGTATTTTGCGTGTGGGCAGGAATAATGTGATTATTCGAGCCATGAGATCTCTCCGAAGAAGCTCAACAGGCCCTTGATGTTGCATGCAACTTCGGGGAGTGATCCCGGCGTGCCGAGATGTTTAGCCCTGTATGTAGCGACCTCCGGACATTTCAGTAGCACGTGGGCCGCCGTTTCTTCCTCCCCCATACATGCCCTGCACAGGGGACTATCTGTAACACCTATAGTAAATAAATGTTTGTTAAAGGTGCCGTGTCCTGTGATAGCACTTGTTACTATCCTAATCTGCGGCTTGTTCAGTCTCATTAAAACTTTTGTTAAGCGACTGTTAATTTCAGGCAGGGCATCCCTAGCTTGTCTACAGTCTACTAGATTTTTCCAAAGCTGAGCGTGTTGATTAGTAAAGTGTCTACGTAACAGTGAACAAACGTTACCAAAGGGGATTGGTATGATCGGTTCCGGCCCTATAGTGGCCAAAGCCGATCCTCTTCTGGCAAGTTCGTCTGCTGCATCGTTGCCTCTGGATCCACTGTGTCCCTTTATCCATTGCAGGGTCACATTGTTGTTTTTACATACCTCATTTAATCGTTGATGGCATTCATATATTAGTCCCGAGTTCACCACATTGCATCTCAGGGCTTGGAGTACCGCCCTACTGTCGGTCAGTATTCTGATGGGGAAGTCATTAACCTTCCTAGCATCTATTGCTATGGCCGCTTGAATGATACCCATACATTCCGCCTGAAAGACCGTGTTATAGGTACCCAGCGGTGTGCATATGTGAATATTGAGGTCTTCAGAGAAAGCTCCACAACCTACACCTTCATTTGTTTTAGAACCATCGGTGAAAATTCTAAGCTCTTTTGGGCTTAATCCTTCCGGCTGGCTGTTTTCATTTAACTGTATCTTGTATTTCTTATCGAAAACAAATTGTTTAGGAATCCTATCGTATTTGGCTTGTAGGATAGGAATTTTTTTTTTGAGTGAATTCTATCAATTATGCCTGTATGAGGGACACTATTCTTACTCCAAAGATTTAGGGTCTTGAGTCTGATGGCAGCTAAAGTCGCTTCTTGTTGTATATGTAGATGAAGCGGAGTTAGCTCCAGCATCGCTTCTAAGGCTGCTGTTGGCGTAGTTCTCATGCAGCCTGTAGCAGCCATACATGCCAGTCTCTGGTAGCGCTGAAGCTTTTTAATTATGGTGGCTTCATTTGTCTTGGTCCACCATACCAGAGCGCCGTATGTGATCATGGGCCGAATTACAGTTTTGTAAAGCCACAGTATGATTTTTGGCGTCAATCCCCATCTTTTGCCAATCATGTTTCTGCATTGCCAGAAAGTTATACTAGCTTTGTTGATTTTGTTTTCTATGTGTTTATTCCAGTTAAGTTTGCTGTCCAAGGTAAGACCTAAATATTTTACCTCAGAGGATAGCTGGAGTTTTGTGCTAAAAAGACTTGGAGGATGATAGTTATTCAGCTTTCGTTTTTGTGTGAACATAACTAAAACCGTTTTATTTGGATTGACAGTTAAGTCGTGTTCCCTGCACCATCTCTCCACTATACGGAGAGCCGCTTGGGTCAGGTCGCACACTATGCTTGCTGTCTTTCCAGAGACCAGTATTGTCAGGTCATCAGCATAACCTACTGTATAGAAGTGATTGTCATTTAATTTGCTGATGAGTTCATTAATGACCATATTCCACAGGAGAGGTGAGAGAACCCCACCCTGCGGGCAGCCTTTCTTAATTTGGATTGGTTGAGATTCACCAGCAATCTTTATTATTCGTGTACTGAGCATGTAAACTATCCAGTCGATCAGTGCCGGTTCAACTTTGTGTCTACCGAGTGCACCTTTTATGCTGGAGAAGTTCGTTCGGTCAAAAGCACCTTCTATATCTATGAAGGAACCTAGACATATTTCTTTGTTTTGGATGGCCTCTTCAATCTTTGTAATTACCTTATGAAGGGCCGATTCTGTTGATTTGCCTAGACTGTAGGCGTGTTGCTTGTCGTGTAGTGGTAAGTTCATTAGCGCCGACCCCCTTAATTCCCTTTCACACATCCTCTCCATCGTCTTTAGGAGAAAGGATGTGAGGCTAATGGGCCTGTAGGATTTAGGGTCAGTGTAGTCGCTCTTACCTGGTTTGGGTATGAATGTAACTTTCACTTCCCTCCATCCCCTAGGAACATATTTAAGAGCAAGACAGGCTCGCATTATGGCAGCAAGTCTGACTATTAGGGCTTTACCCCCCCACTGTAGGAGTGCCGGGAATATGCCGTCGGGTCCTGCCGCCTTATAGGGGAGGAAACTGTGAATGGCCCAATGGATTTTGTCCATCGTTACCACTCTCTGTGCTAAATTCCAGTCTTCTGCTGTTGATGTCAGTATGTCGTCATGCCGGTTTGCCTCCTGGGTTACGCAGCAACCTGGGAAGTGCGTTTCAATTAGGATGCGTTGGGCTTCATCCGGCGATGTTGAGTAGCTACCGTCGGGTTTCTTTAGAGACATGGATCCCGACGTGTTCTGTTTAGCTAGAATATTCCTAATCCTATTTGCTTGTTTGCAGGTTTCTATGTTGCCACAGAATTTACGCCACCCAATCGAGCGTCGATACCTGATACATTTTTTGTATTCAGACTTAGCTTTCTTATATAATAGCCAGTCTTCATCCATTGAGGTATTCATGGCCCTATTTAGAGCTTTTCTTACCTTCTTACGTTTTCTATCGAGTTCTTTACCCCACCACGGTTGTTTTACCTCGGCATGTCTTGGTGGAGTGATTTCTGGACATGATTCATGGTAGCTGTCTATCATGGCCTTAGTAACAGCTGCTACCTGTTCTTCTAGGAGCGACTGATCTGCTATAGTATTTATCCCCTCAAAATCCGCTAGCAAAGACGTCAGCCTATTTAGGTATTTAGTTTTATCTGTCTTGCGGGGATTTCTCCATGGTGGTGTAGAGGGGATATCGACCTGTAGTGCGAAGCAGATCCATCTATGGTCTGAGCATGAGGCCTCTCTCGACACATGCCATCCCGTAATTAGTTTGGCTGCTCCTTCTGTTGCAAGTGTGAGGTCGATTATAGTGCGACAGCGTTTGTTTATGAAAGTAGGTTCAGAACCTATGTTTAAAATGGTTAGGTTAGTACTAAATAAATATTCAACTAAAACTTTACCTCGTTCATTTGGTTTTTCCATTCCCCAAAGGGGATGATGTGCGTTGGAGTCCGTCCCGATCACAACCTCTAGTCCGGTCCTCTCGCAGAAGTTCACCAGCCTGCTGAGGTCATGAGGTGGAGGAGTGTCTTCCTCCGGCATGTAGACCGAGGCGACGACTAATCTACTCTCCTGTGTGTACTGTATTGCTACGGCATACATGTCTCTAGAACAGAAATCTGTTAAAGGTTGTGCACAGATATCTTTAGTAGTGTAAATACACGCTCTAGGCTTGTCGTGTTCAGAGCTGTAGAATAACTTACCTTTTAGGTTGTTTAGGCCTTTAATTTTACCAGCCCCAACCCATGGCTCCTGGATTAAGGCTATGGCAGTCCTTTGAACCTCCAACCACTTGCGTAATTGAGCCGACGCAGTTTCGCTGTGGTGGAGGTTGGCCTGCACTAGGCTAGTTTTGGACGAAGGGCACGCCATCATTGATCGCGTCCTCCCCGTCCCCGCCCAAAAATAGGCCTGCCAGCAGATCTCGGGTCTCATCGTCAGCCACCGAGTCGGAGGTGGTCGGCAAAATGCAGTCCTCCTCGTCACTCAGTGAGCTGCCGCTGAGCCCAATCTCCACTGGGGGCTTCGGCTCAATTGTGCAGGCCGTTTCTTCACTGGACTTGGCCTCCAGTGATTCCGCTGTACCGGTAACTATGGCTTCGGTATCCATAACTTCCGGGTTGTTTTCTACCTCTTTGCTCGGTGGAGTATCAAAGAATTTGCCTCCACGACCCTGGAATTTTACGTATACCGCCCCGCATACACATGCGAGACGGCGTCCGGCCTTCATCAGGGTCGGGATATGATCCTCCGGCACCGAAACAACGAGGAACCACCCGTCCGTCTGCTTATCTGCCTTGAGTAACAGCCAGTCCCTGATGTTAACCCAGCGGTTCTGGTACGCCAACACGCGACCAATGTCGCGTGAGTCTTTCCAGGCCCCCTGGGCATCAGGGATAAGGATACCACATTTGACTCTTTGTGGTATCTCTGACTGTTTCTTTATTGTCAGCAAGGTGCTGGATTTAAGGTCGAGGGTAGCAATGTTCCCCTTCAACCAGTCCAGAGCCTTCTGATCGTCGCACCACAGTTTCAGGACACCTTCCGTATAAACGGGTTTGCCCCTAAAAACTGGGCCCGACGCATCAGGGTCCTGGCTACTCCAGGCCTCGCTGATCATCTTCCTCTGTATTGCTACGAGGATGTCGTCTGCTACTTCCTTCGTAATGTGACCTGAACGCGCACACGTTAAGGCCACACCCAAATCTGCTTTAGCAGCGGAAGCGTAGCTCGTTCTTGCAGTCTTTGGTTGCTGTTCGAGTCTCACTTTTTTGTGTTCACCTCTAGGCGAGGTGGACTCTTCCAGCATCCTTTTGGCTGCTCTTTCCTTCTTCCCAGGACGCTTGGCCGCTCGCTGCTTCCTGGCGGATATCCTAGAGCTGGTTCCCGCGTCCGCGACTTCCACTTGGGCTGGATTTTTATCCTTCCCAGCTTCAGCGCGGCTACTGGTTCCAGCGCCAAGCACCTCAGTCGCAGTAGCTTGCCCAGCCTCCTTGGTTTTGGTATCTGAAGCAGCCAAAGCGGCTCGTTCTCTACGGCCTTTTTCCCGCTGCTTCTTGTTCTTCTTTTTGGCCTTTCCATTACTGCCTGCAGGGATAGACCCTCCTGATGGTCCGTCAGGTCGGCAAGTCACCTTTTTGGGTGCCTTGCCTTTCCCCTTACGGCTCACCACTTGCCAGGCAGCAGAGAAAAGGTCGTCAGTCCGTAGTGGCTCCGCAGTTTTATCACTTGCGGGCTCTTGTTTCTTTTTCTCTTTCTCTTCCAGCTCCTTGGAACTGGTTTTGGAAACGTTCAGCGAGGTTATCCCTTTGGTGGGGGCACCTACGCTGGACGGTACTGTCCGTGGAACCGTCGGTTTAGTGACGGTTCCCTTTTGTTCTTTGGTGTCTCTGGTAAGCACCTCTGACACCTCTCCCTCCTTCTTATTGGGCCTTAAATTGTCCATAATTTGTGTTTTTTAAAATTCATCCCCCCGGCTTCCCACCCTCCATGGAGCCCGCACCTTTGGGAACGCCCTACTTTAGGAATTTCAGGCGTTAGGATTACCGGGAGAATATAGGGACGCGAAGTTGGCTCACAGCGCGACATCGGGAGCTCGATCCAGCTGGTAGATGGGGCTGACAAGGCCCATCCCCACCACCCGAATAAACTGTCACTTGCTCCGTCAGCATGGCCTTTACCACCACCCAGCCCCCTTTTCAGGAAGACTAGGCAGCCCCCACATCCCTCGCCTGCGACCCTCTGACGGGGCGCTTGGCCATTTCCCTATCTGTGGCTAGCAGATAGGGCCACCGTTTAGCTTGAAATCCGGACCAAAGAGGGCGTGTTGCCTCTCGCCACTATATACCCCAGCGACGATCGGCTCAACCCTCCAGGACTCCTTCATCCCCGCGTACGGCGCTCGACTGCGCAGGTCCTAGCGCAGGTGGGTGTGTTAGTCCACCGGATACACCCACTCTCTCCGGCGGATTCGTCCCCTCCTCCTTTCTCATCCGGGCTTGGGACCGGCAACGGCGGAGTTATTGGGACATAATATAACATATAAAACACGTTATTTGAGATCTTATATTTACGCGAATATATTTTTTTAAATGTTCTTAACGACAATGTTAAAAACACAGACGCTGTGGGAAGTCTACAGTCTGTGAACATGTACAGGATCGTCGTGCTATGACATTAGATATCAGATTAAACAAATCCTAGCAAAAGTACAAGTACATCGATTCCTGACTAGGAAAAAATGTAGATTCGAACTAAATGTAGATAATTCTTAAAATGAAATACATTTATTTTCTCATTTATTATATGATAAGCCAGTGCTTGATTACATGTAAATTACAAACTCACCTGGTGGTGATGTAGCCTTAGGTGATTGGTTAATCGTCTTTAAGGCTTTAACTAGCCTGAATGACCTTGACGAAACGGCGATCGCAGAGATTTTAGCCGACGTCAACACCGTCTAGCAACTACGTTCTGTATTACTTATAAAAGTGCAAAGATTAATAGACTGCAGAGATGACAATTATATAAGTGACATACTGCCTGTTATGCTTGCGCATCACTGAGAATTATGTCGCGATTACACATTTTCAATAACATTGTGCTGTAGCTTTGTCCAGTAGGCGTCACGAGCTATCAAGTGTTCAAATTTCAAATTTTTTATTATATATGTTAAATTGTATTTATTTGTGTCGTATTAGTAGATCTGGGTCAAAGCGTTCGCTGTAAATTTTTCCCGGGTTTGATTCCCGACAGCACGAATGAAATTTGTAATTGCAATTTTCGTCAACACACTTTGGGGCGGCGCGGCGGGCATTTCCTTGACCTAAAACCCTCTCAGAAATTAAAAAAAAAGAGTTCTGTACCCAGTAGAGGGACTTGTATAGCCTATTACTTTACTTTGTAGCAATATTCATATTCGTTTCAGATACAGAAGGGTACCTTATGCTGACAAAAATATCATGTGGAGGTGACGAAAACGTAAAACATCTTTGTATCTAGATAAAACGTTCGAGATATTGTCAGTCATGTCATACGCAACATTTACTATAGAGCGCAGAACATTGCAGATAAGGCAAAATAAAAATAATACAAAATATAATGGGAACTATTTATTAATAATATATACATTTATAGGTATTTATAATAAAAATAATGAACAAGCTGCAAGGTTGAACTAATAATGTTTCTTGTAAACACAATTGTAAAATTCCCGTTTTAATTTTACCCAATGGTTAATTGATGAAACGTAGTCAAGATCACTTCATATTAAAATATATTTAATTAAAATTGACACGTGACCTATTTGGCCTTCTACTTACACCTCGGCGGAAATTTGAAAAGAAGATTTTGTCTTTTCACACAAGTATTGTTTACAACTGGCGTTGTTTCGAAAAGTGTGATTAAGTGTTAGCGGTATATAATCAATTAAATACTGAACTTTTTTGAAAATTATTTATTTTGTTTATTTTTGTTATATCTTCTTAAAAACTGACGACATCTCACTATTTTATTATTTGTTTTTTTTTGTAACGCATAAGGATAAGTTAGACTATGTTCGATTAACTTGGATAAGTTTGTAATTTTTTTTAATTTTATCACAAAATTTCCGCAATAAATTATTACCTTTTCTACAGTGATTCTCTCGTCTTAGTTTTGGCGTGACTGTAGGATGTTATACTGAGTCACCGTCAGTTACTAAGTGGCCATAAATCATTATTTGTATATATAGGCATACATATATACATTTTTTGATTTTAATATTTATGTTTTTTTGAGTTTTGATTGATTTTTTGATACCTGGTAAAATTATTTTTTTCCATACCAATTGATAGGCCGGAGTATAATGCCAGTTATGCTTTTTGGATGAAGTTATTTTTTATTTTATACTCAATTGCAGACAAAACAATATTGATTGCGCATTTCTAAAACAAAATATTACCTTTTCTTTTTGTATAATAATTCCTGCACACACAGTTGCCACACGGCGGAATAGTTATTATTATCTATAAGACCATTTGCAGAAACAGTTTGACAATGAGTGTAACATTTTTATCAGCTGCATTGTTTATAGTGCCTTGAGCAACACTGCCGGTTTCTGTACAGAAAATGATGCTGGCTTTGCAAATATGGATGGCCGCTACCATTGAATATAATACCCGCTATGTTACGCTTATTTACATAGAAACTTATCATTTGCATAAAATTCTAAATAGCACTTTTTACACAAGAAAGTAAACTTTTAGATCAGTCCATCTTGTTTTTCACTAATTAAGTGAAAAGTAAAACAAAGCAATAGGTCCGAGATTTAAAATTTTTTGCAACTTTTTATAGAAAAGCATGACCTTATCATAATATAATAGTCAATCATTTAACCATGGGATAAAACTTTTAAGTGTGCCAGTCAAACATTAATGATGATATTCGGGTCATTATACTGGAAATAGTCTTTTAAATATTTTGTAGTACAATTGACAATCTTCAGTATGATTGACCGTGTATATGACTTTTATAAGTCTATGTTATTTTTGATGAAAATTATTATTGCAGATAAAAGCCCTTTCACATTTATTTTAGTTTCGAGTTAAATTAATCCAAATGAAAATAAGAACTTTGGCACTTTATAACTGATTTTTAAATGTAAAAAACTGACTTGAAATTATATAATTATCAGCAGTTTTTAATTCATTGAATTTTTTAAAGATTATACTGGAACTCTACTGGTAAAAAAAACAAATATATAATATATAGTTCATGATGAAAATAAAGTATGCGCGTTACATCGTATCCCATCAAAAATTTCTAATGTAATTCTTGGTGTAAAGCTAAGACGTGATAATAACTGTAAACAATAGAATAACAAAATAATGTAAACATTTGTAAATACTTGCTTTATAACCTAATAAATATTATTTGACTGTAATAAAATAAAACAAGGTAGTCTTCGGCATGAAAGTAAAAATAAATATTTTCGATTATTTTTGCAATATCTAACAGCCGGATCAGCGCGCGATTCTGATCCATCTAAAGATGCTAAATTTCAGCAAGCACTGTCAAATACAATAGGAGTGACAGAAAAAAACGGTTCTTGATATACAAGGGTAAATGAATTATTTAACCTATAAAGTAAAATCACTTTATTAAAAATCAAAATAGCCCAATAGCTTTATTAACATGAGACATAATTGTACGAGTGCTTACAATACTTAACATTATTTTACTGAAATCTCAAAAAGTTTTTTTTTAATAGAATAAGGGTGACAAACGAGCACACAGTCCACCTGATGGTAAGTGGTTGCTACGGCCCATAGACATCTACATCTATTCTCGATTACGTATCAAAATGTAGATGCGTTGTCACCCGTGAGGACTTAGATGTAATGCCTCGTTTCCAGTAAAAAGGTTCTCCGGTTCTCTACACTCACCATACGAAGCACAGGAGGGTTAAACTGCTATTTTACATGGTATTATGTGAGAGCGTGGCCCTTCTCCGGTCGAGCCGACCCATTCGTGCTACGACTATACCTACTACTAATATAGCTGCAGCATGGCTCTACCACGTCAGAAAAAATTGATGTTGAAAATTTAAGTATTTTATAATATTATATTATTACTCTCCCGTGTGAGGCAACCTTTATACTTATATACATATTCTCATCATATTTTTATGGTTGGTTAGAAAAATTATATCTAAATGCAAACTTTCACAGGGTAATTTTTTTTACTATTTTTACCCAGCAAGTAGTAAAGCAACTACAATCCCATCGCTGGTTATGTAGCCTAAGATGGTGAATTGCACTGACTTAACAAAAACTTCTTCATATTTTTTATCGGTTTTCCAAGTTATATAGCCAGCCCATTGCCATTTCACTTTAATATTCCGTTGGGTTATGTTAGTTACTCTGGTTCTACTGCGAATATCTTCATTTCTAACTTTATCACGTAAAGAAACCCCTCTCCAATTTAAAATTTTTACATTTTTAGATGATAGTTTGTCTAACATAAAAAAACCATAAACCCAAGAATGTCTTTATATAGTTATTTATACTTAGGTAAGCACCATTTTTATTATTTATTTAAATTGTTTGATTTAATTTGATAACAGTGTACCTAAATGTAAGTATCTGTATGTATATTTCCCTCCCCAACAATATTTTATAAAGTCAGACTCATAAAAACAGCGTTTTATTGTAATACATAATTATAAAATTCAGTATCAACTAATTAATAAAAATATGCAACAATAAAATTACAGAGGTATTAAAAACTATCGAAATCTAAGTAACGAGAGCATGTTCGTCGTTCCACATCTAAATTATATAAAAATGCATTTTTCAATTTGAGTAATCAACGTTGCCACGAAAATTTCTTCTTCTTTGGGCACTTTAAAAATTAATTTATTTAGAAAATAATATTTACGGTTACCAGTGTACAGATATTTACTAAATTAAGTATTTCTAGTCATAAAAATATTTATAATTGAGTATAAACTTTTAAAAAACTAATATATATTTGAACGAAGTCGCTCCAACGCCGACGCGCGGTCCACCCTCGACGATGTCCGAAAACGGACTGACAGGGCGACGGAGCATGCGCGCTCGTGTAAATATATTCAATTTCAGGGAAAAATGATATATTCTCTTATAAAACGGGGAATAAAAATAAAACTCTCAATTAAAAATATTAATATTTTTACGACCTTTTTTTTAGTGTAAGAACTATTTAAAAAGCTTGTGCCGTTTTGGAGAAATTTTGCAAAATATGACAAAGATAGGTACTCTTTGGGGATTTTTTTTCTAATAAGGGGTTGACAAAAATACAATTTTGTTCAATTAAAAACATTTACTAAATCCTCTTCTGTTACACTGTATTTTTTCTTTGTGGTTTAAGTGAATAGTTATTGAGATTTATTTACTTAAATATCCAAGATTTAGGCATTTCAACCACTGTTAAGGCCTTAACTCTAGACACTCACTTTGTAATCGGTGGGAAAGACATGCGCAGGGATTAATTTATTAATTAACTTTAATTGGGAAACATAACGGGGTTTTCCATAGGTTTGGGTTCCTTTATTTTACCAAATTAAATCCAAACACAAGCATACTACTATCGAGATTTCAAGATATTGTGACATGATAATCTGTAGATCGGATCATAATTAATAATAAAAAGCTGAAGGTAGTCCGGGTTAGCTAGGTTATCAGGATATCAAACGACTTGATCCACTAGTGATCACGGGTGTGAATTTTTTTTATTAGGATCATAAACGAGCACACAGTCCACCTGATGGTATGTGGATGTGGCCGACAGACATTTTCCGTCTTCATCTACCATCGCTTAAGGGTTAAAATGCGGATGCGTTCGTTACCACTGAAGACAAGATAGAATGCCTCAATACGGGTAAAAAGGGTCACTGGTATAGAGATAAAATTAAACTTTCAAGTTCGTTAATAATCTGTTATTTACGTATGTATGTGAACTGATTCGAAGCAATAATAGATATTTATAGATTATGGTTTTAGTATCCCAATTCATATCAAATTTACGAACCTCTGTTTTCTCCTATCCCTATTTTTGACAAAGGGACTTTATCCTATGACCATAAGTCGGGAATTAAAAATATAAAATTTGTAAAAAATTACTTTACTATCTTTTCCTCTAATTAAAATGATTTATACCTACTTTGTATAGTACATCCCATTATTGGAAGTAATTGGAACTAATTTGGAAGTAAAGACTTTAGAAATGAGTTGGGGGGTGGCTCGAACTTTAGGCCTAGTCATTTTGAATAGCGTATTGTGAAGGATGTCATGTGGCGATGATTGAATAGGGGCAAAAAGTTCTCATTACACTCTTAGGGCGTCAAAATGGCCAAAAACCAAAAAATTGGGGGGGGGGGGGGCTCGAACTTTATGCATAGTCAGTTTGAATAAGCCTATCATGTAGAGAATGTCATGGGTCATGGTTGAATAGGTGGAAAAAGTTTTCATTACACTCCTAGGGGTCAAAATGGCCAAAAACCAAAAAATAAAAAATGCTTATTTCGGCTATAACTCCACCTCCTTCGGAGGTTCTTACACAGTCGTTACTTCCCGCAACCCACTAGTTTATTTAATATATTAATACTAGCTGGCCTTGGCAGGTGTTTTTCTGCCCTTTCCGGTAGATTGTGCGATGAATTTCTCCCCAAATTCACTCCGGTCTCGACCATAGCACCACTTATCGGGTCCAAATTTTGTGATTTGCGTTTTTGGCATAAACGTGGATTTTTTTAATGAACAGCGCCACCAATTGCCTAGCATAGCTATATGAACCATCGTTTCAACAAAACTTGACGGCTTAGCAAGGAGTTGCAGCGCTAAGAGCCGCGGGTTCAAATCCCGCACGGAACAAGTATTTATGTGGCCTACAAATAATAATTGTAAACAAAACCACGATACAGGGGAAAACCCTAGTGTGGAGGTAATGTTTCATAAAATAACAAAAGAAAGAAAACAAATATTATATTGTGTTGTAAAGTCGTTCAGAAGTTATTATAATTTAAAATGAAGATATTTGATTGTTATAAAAAAAAATCTTTTAACAAACCTGGTTATGGTGTCTCAAAAGATATTTTAGTTACTTTTAGAGAAACCTCACTTGACTTACTAGATAATTGAAGGCCAAACCGGGATCTAAGCAGGTCCAGCGCACGAGCGCTTATAATATATGATATGTTGACTCATATACATACCTGCGCAATTCTCGTACTCACTATTATTGTAATCTTATCTGTCGTGATTAATAAAATGATAAATTACATCGAGGGCTGTATGATACACAACGAAACACTATCACGAGTCCACTGCTGAACATAAGCCTCCCACAAGAAATGCCACAAAACACGATCCCGTTTCACTAGTATCCAACGACTTTCTGCACCTCATACCAGGTCGTCACTCTATCTAGTGGAGGGCCGCCTTACACTTTGCTTACCGGTGCGAGGCTGCCTTTCGGGAATCATTCTTCGTCATCGATTGTTGGTTAACTAATCTTACTTTGGTTCAGAGAAATTCCGCGCGCTCCTTCTTCATAGCTAGCTGAGCGCAACCTTGAGTTTCTTCAAACGATCAGTGAGTAATGACCACGATCGTGTATGTAGGGTTACCATATCTCAGGATTTGTCCTGAGATTTCAGGATTTTTAGACTCTTCTCAGGATTGCGGCTGGATTTTGCAAATCTCATGAAATCTCAGGATTTGTAGAACTTTCAATATAATACAGCTTACATTTTAAAGATCTCTTTAATAAAAAGTTAAACAAACTAAAAATAATTTTCCTTTGGTAATAATTCAAAATTTAAAATCAAAACTTATTTATCCAAGTAGGTACTTAAACAGTTTTATCATACTTAATATGTGAAAAAAAGAGGCATGATATTCATTTATATCATTGTTAACATGATATCATTGTTGCCAACACAACAGTTGCCAACAAAACTTGTTTCGATTTTCGGCGGCAACATCAAAGGAATACGCTTGTTGCCAACATTTGTTCCCTCGGTGGAGACGCTTGTTGGAAACAGTTGTACAGTTGGAAACAGTTGTACAGTTGGAAACATAACTGTTGTTAACATTTTTGTTGGATACGCGGCTTACCACGTAAAGAACTACAAAACACCCTTACACTTTTACTATTCGTGTAAATTTTACAAGAAACATTTTACAAAAGCGCTTGCTGTTTTCTTACAGGTCCACGCGGTTATGTATTTTTACTTACTGGCAACTTTCTAGAAACATTTATTAATAGAAGTAGCAAAGCAATATATATCAAAATTTTATCCTTGATATTTTATCGACCTTTAGGGCTTATTCAATTAACAACTAAGTTATCGTTCATTCTCTTATCATTTATAAAATGTGACTTCATTTTCGATTCTACGATATTGTGATAATACCCCTTTTGGGATTAACTTATCACGTTTTTGAACTCTTTGAATCATAGCTCCGTTATTTGTTACGATTTTCTTCAAAATTTAAGCAATATATGAAATAGTGTAAACTGCTTAAATTATTCTAAATTCATAAGGAGTGTAAGAGCGATGTAACAACTTACCTCTGAATGTTATCTTTGGGAACGCAGTCATCATCCTAATTACAGGTAACGAGCCTGGCGACCGATAAATGACAGTCTGCCATTTGAAGATACTTGTCCAATTGCCAAAGACTGAATGTGAAGAGCTGTTGAGTATGGGCATTTCGTTCAAGTTAAATAGCTCTCTTTGGGCGTTCTTAAAGCCACAATCCGGTACGTTGTTGCCCCGTGTTGCTTGACGAAACCACATACATTCAAAGGAATATTATGAAAGACGTTATATACGAATTGGCACGACAATTCGTAAATTTTATTTCATTATTTGACGCGCTTTATTTAGGGCTAAATGTCTTAATAATATATGACCGTCCGCTGTATATTGATAGCAAATTTAATCTGAAACTTCAAAAAAAATAAGAAGTTTTAAAATATTCTAGACACCGATTACTCGATCACACGCAGAATATACGTTTTTTTTACTTTAATTTAAACTGACATTTGAATATCATGTATGTTTGTCGCTCAATCACTCTTGAAGAACTGAACGTACATATTTTATATACGAGTAACTGAAACTTTTCTGATAGACAGATTATATCATGGAATAGGTTCCAAACTTAATCATCTTTTTTACTTAGGCACATCATAGAACATACCTACTTCATAAAAAAATAATCACAATACTTAATACCAAACATCCCTTATCTGGGCGAATTTCACGTGAGCATAAGCTGATAACAGAAAAACTCTCAGCGAAATACGTATTCACATATTATTTTCTCCCCTTCAATTCATAATTGTCACGAACAAATCAATACACGATAATCATAAAATATCTCGATTAATAAATAAATCAAACAATAATTTATCGACGCGATCCTTACCGCACCATATAGAGCGTTAGTAGCGATTTCCTGTGCAGTCCATTCACGGTTCCGCGACCGGCCGCCATTCATAACGCCGGCCGGCGCTTGACTGCGTGTGATTAACCTGCTAGTAACTTACGCCATCACGCCTGGTTTTCCTTAAAAAGTGGACAGATTTTATATCTTCACATCTACATTTTTATAGAGGATAGATTTAGGTTCACCCTTATTCTATAAAAAAGGTGTCCATGAGACACAGTATTCACTTACTGGTGGACTGTGTGCTCGTTTGTCACCCTTATTCAATTAAAAAAAATTGTATAGAAGAAAGAGTGACAAACAAGCACATCATCATGCAGGTGCGTTGTCACTCACCGTTACTAAACTTTGTGGTATATGCTGCCATTTCATGCTGGTATTCAATCAAAGTTCAGTCTTCCCCATCGAGTCAATCCATTCGTACTTGGACCTGCGATGCCCCATATCGTCCCATGGGTGTCGTAAAAGGCGACAGAGGGAAACAAACCAGCAAATAATTGCCTTCTTATCTTTCAACAACTATCATGTAACTAAAAATTAAAAATCTGCTGTTGCCAACTCGCCTGCCAAGCGTTTTTTTTTATAGGCTAGGGTGACAAACGAGCACACCAGTCCACCTGATGGTAAGTGGTTGCTGTGGCCCATAGACATCTACATCTATACTCGTTTGCGAATCAAAATGTAGATGCGTTGTCACCCATGAACACTAAGAAAAAGGGTCTCGTGTTAACTATGGCAAAACCCCCTTATAGACAACATATTATGCGGAAGGCCAGTGTTCAGCAACAGTCTTGTGATAAATAACGGTAACAATTAAAATCATATAATTTGCCTTATCTTATAACAATACATTGACAGTATAGATCAGTGCGCAACAATGGTTTCTGTCTGTATGACACTATGCATTATGCGACTACGTATTGTGCGACCGGATGTAGCGCCGGAAACCAGCGTGACATCGTCCGGACGGTCAGCGAGACCAGTATGGTATAGTTATATCAAGTACTTATTAGTACATGTAACACGTATTTAATAAATTAATTTTACATATCCGTTATGTTATTTTATCGTTTATTTGACGACAGCTGGCGCAGCAGTCAGTGTACTTAATAGGTCAGTTTCGGGTCCTGTATTCGAATTCTAATTTCGAGTTCGCTGTTTCTCGGTATAAGCTTGTACAGTTGTAGGATTATAATATTATGTGCACAGTTAATATGTGTTCCGAATATTAGGACAAAAACTTCCAAATACCGTATTCGGAATTTTTGTCCTAATCGAAATTCGCCATGAGAAAACGTATCATCAATTTTGCTTATGTAATTAAAAATAATTCGAGACTATGTGAGTTCAGCCAACACGCATTTGAGCAACGTGTCGACTCTTCCCTCTTCCAAAAATTGTTTCCGATATCACAGGAAGTTTGTCCTCTACCGTGGATACAACATATTTAGATTATTACTTATAATATAAGAGATGGTTATAGTAGCTACAATATTAATCTATGGTTATGCCGCCAGTTATTAAACGACATGAGATCAAAGATTGAGTTTGAAGGATTGCCTCAAGCCGCCACCACATACAGTGAACCTGGTAATTACATAGTTTAGTTCTCTACATTGTCCTCTAATAGTAAAGTAGTAATAGTAAAATTCTTAAAAATACCCTCACATTCGGAGTTGCCCTATATCGTGGAAGCTGCTTACAAACATAAATTAATTGCACATAGGAAAACATCCAAACTAGGAACAATTATTTGTAGGCCATACAAAAGCTTGTTAGCGGGATTCAAACTCGCCGCTCTCATCGCCGCTGCTCAAATCTAAGCCACTGCAATACGAACACGTCAACTGATTGGTTTTACAATTCGATTCTTATCTCTTAGAGCAGATGCGTGACAGCACTAGTAAAAACAATACTTCGCACGATTTTACTTCTATCAAGTTTGTGTTGAATACTAAATATAAAAAAAATCAAAACTCAGAAATGTGAGGAACCTATGTACTTATGGAGGCTGATACTTCATTTTTTTTTAACTTACGGAATATTGATAAGCTCGCCTGCACGTCTTGCACGTTAGGTCTAGTGGTTGTAAGCGCGACTCCTGGTCATGTGTTTTTTGCCCGACCCGGGTTCAGTTATTGGGTTTTGGAGAAATACTCAGTAGCAGCCCGGAGTAAGGAACTTGGCGGTATTTTAAAGCATGTTAAGCCGTTAGTTCTGTGCCTGATCTCTCTCCGATCGTTTCGGATTGCCGTCGAATCGGATTATGAGAGTGAGGAAATAGAGAGTGCACCTGTGCTTGCACAAATACTCGTGCACTGTAATATTGTACTGCGCAGGGGGCCAGTGTATGTTGAAACTGGCCGCCGTGACTGGAATTCGGTTTGGAGGAAATAATTATTATTATTTTAACACAAACAAAAGGCGGTATATCTATTCGAAAAGTCCAAACCCAAATTGCACAGACTCGTGGATCGGTTTTGTCAGTGCGAGAGTATCGCGTTGCATTCACTAACTCGCTAACCCCAGCTGCGGAATTATGGACAATATTTTTAAAGTTATACGTCCCAATTAGCGTGCCTATAATAAAATAGAATACTATAGTAAGAAATAATAATAAAAAAATTCGTATCTACATAAAGTTATGTTTTACTGACTCGGCTTCTTTCGCCGACCAAGCTTCAATAGAATCGCCCTTTAAGTGGGTCGCTGTGTTTAATGTAATAAACATGGGATCATCGTGTAGTCTTTTGTTGTGTAATAAAGTACTTCGTAATGTAAATAGGATTATTTGAAGATAAGTGTAGTGTTGTTGATAACCTGTAGATAAAAATTCAAGTAAGTGTCTGCGACTGCCTCTTACAAATTTACAATACAACGAAATGTTTATTTAATTGCTAATTTGAGAGGTACGAAAGAGAGAATGAAAATAGTTTATTTTGTAACACATTGCAACATTTTGTTACAATTACGGCATAATATTTATATTTGAGTAAATTGTAACTGCCCAAAATCCTCTCAGAAATGAGAAGCTTGTGCCTAGGAGTGTGCCTATTCATTAGGCTATATTGATAAAAGTATTGCCTATTCTTTAGGCTATACGGATACGTTTAATACGTCGCACGCCTTTAAATGGTTACTAAAAAGGTACTCGGCTCAGCAAACAGTCGTGGTACTGCCAGACTCTCTCAATGCTGATATTTCGTGGGAGCCATCGAGTATCAAAACAAGTGGTGAAATTAATAATTATGTACAACCGACTTCAATATTAATTATTAAGAATAAATCAAAAACTACTGATCGGGCCTTAATTGTGGATCAAAATTATATGAGACCAGATGAGAAGCAGCAGCTTTCAAATAAAAAAAGAACATCGAAATCGGTTTACCTAGAAAAAAGTTATGAGGAAACTCACATAAAAAACATACAGTCGAATTGAGTACCTACCTACCTCCTCCTTTTTGAAGTCAAATATCTTTTAGTGTTATGAGTACATCGTAGTTTAGCAGTCGAAGTATCTAACTTCCGGGTCATGAGTTCTATTCCCATCCGTAACACATATTTGTGTACAACACGCATGGTAAAAGTCCCCGTGTCTAATTCAAACTAACGATCTTATCGTACTAATTTGGCCAGAAATTCTTCTTCAATTTGCTTATTCAAAAATATTTACGCTAAAGGGTATCTGTATATTGAAATGGCAATGAGCCGGCCATAGCGACGGAGACGAAAGGTTCACAAATGGCAGCCTTATACTGGTAAGTAGTGATGCAACGAATACTAATTTTACGAATACGAATATCAAACCTACTATTCGGCGAATACTAATACGAATATCTCGCCATTGTAATAAAAAACTAATTTATTTGATGATTTTCTATTGTTCTAATAATTAAAATTTACAATAGGCAAATTTTTATTTAAAAAACATAAAATTTGTAGATTTTCTGGTTTTAGGCGATTTCTTTTTTTAGTCTGGATGTTCCCAGCCGTTGAAAAAAGTCTTTCCGAGGCGACTGTACATAGTTTCAGTGAAAAATATTTTTGGGAGTCCCCCGTCGTTGAGGCTAAGGGCCAAAACACACGTCGTGTTTTTTACGCGCCGACGACGCGCGTTATCCAAGTCCGCCAGTAATTAGAGTTGCGTGCAAAAATATTCGTTTTTAAATATTCGTGATCAGTATTCGCCGAATACGAATATTCGGTAAATGCCTACTATTCGGCGAATACGAATATTCGTATTCGTTGCATCACTACTGGTAAGCGAAATGTTGGTTTTCGGCTAAATGGAGTGACGACCCGTAGTAGTATTGTATATTGTGTAACATTCGAACAACTTTCCGTGTCGTATCCTAAACGAGAGGTGATGTGAATACCAAAGTCTGACATTCGGATCGAATACTCGACGAACGAAACCTTCCCACTTCCGAGAGAAATCTTTCCGAGGCATTGTGAATAGTCTGGCTGGTGGGAATTAAGGTTTGCTTGGTTTTGATGTTTGACGTTTGGTTTCGTTGTTTTGTCGTAATGTTTCAGTGTTGAGCCGATGACTCTTTTACATTGATATCTTATTATATCGGTCTTATTATAATGCAGCTGCGGTGTAATTCCCTTTAGATTTACACAATCGCAATTCTAATAAGGCATGCGGAAAGTCGATGAATACGGGGAGCTCGGAGCCGTGTTTTGAGGCATTCATTTGGGGAGGCCTATGTTAAACAATAGAATTGTGAAGCGCTGTAATCATAATAATTATAAACAAGGTGTTTCTTATAAGAATGAAGGTGACAAACGAGCATAACGTCCATCTGATGGTAAGTGAATGCTATGGCCTACAGACGTCATCGTCTCATTTATCATCGATTAAAAATCAAAATGAGATGCGTTATCATCCCTGAGGTTTAAAATGGAATGCCTCAATATCTCCGGTTCTGTACACTCAGCACACGAAATTTTTTCGATTTTCTTTGAAAGTGTTGCTTGGTCTTGCCGACCCATTTGAGCTGTAGCAATGTATAGAAAGAAAAAAAGAAAGAAAGAAAGAAAGGTTTATTCTCCAAAATGACGCCATCACAGATAACATAAAAAAGAAACACATAATTTACAAATAATATTGGCTATACAATACAAATTACAATATACTACATATTACAAACTATACAATACCAATACTCATATGTGTCAAGGCGTCATCTGGGAACAGGAGCACACTCAGCATAATGCCATGAATATAGCTAGCATACAATTATTCTAAGGGCCGATTTTTTATTCCTCAGATAAAAGTTATCCATCAGATAAATTATAACCTGACTGAATATATAAAAGTGAAATAATTGAACTATTTTCATACAGCTGTAATTTCTAATTTTGTCTATGTTGTATTAAACTGAAAATCTTTTACCTGATGATTGAAAATCGTCAGGTATAAATAATGATTATTATTCAATAGGTTATTTATAACACACAAAAGCTATATTTATCTCTCGATGCTGGTTTGCTGTGACAACACCAACGTGGGAATGAAGCTAACGTAAAAAAACATTGCATTGTGGCGGCGTTATTACGTAGGGTGTAATTTATAATTTACAACCACGTTGTTCTCTACAAAAAGTTTGTTAGTAATGCACGTTCGTGAGTAATGTACGCAAATATCTTCTACATTATAATAATAGTATAATATTATAAAGATGAAAAATTTGTTTGTTTGTTTGAATTGAATA
Organism: Parnassius mnemosyne; assembly: GCA_963668995.1. Lineage (NCBI taxonomy): Eukaryota > Metazoa > Arthropoda > Insecta > Lepidoptera > Papilionidae > Parnassius > Parnassius mnemosyne. The sequence continues at coordinate 13,213,427 of CAVLGL010000093.1, forward strand.
GGCTCCGAAACTACTGGACCTATTTGAAAAATTCTTTCACCATTCGAATCCTACATTATCCCTAATGAACATAGGCTATAGAATATTTTCAAAAAGTTAGGGATCCGTATGAAAACTTCGTTATTGTAACCCAAGGTGTGAAAAAAATACCAAAAAGAATATTTATATCGCGTACGCTGCTGAAACTATTGACAATAGAGCAAAGTACAGTATTATACAGAACATCAATATCTACAAAAAAGTGCGTGATACCTTATGTCTACACAATAACTACTTTTCCATGATAAAGTATGTAATAGTAACGCCGAAAATTCCTTATATTACGTACGCTGCGGAAACTATTGACAATAGTTAAAAATGATGTACTACAGTTTTATAGAGGACATCAATATCCACAAAAAAGTCTCCAATGCCATATGTTTAACTACTACAGTTATGTTACAAAAACTACTTTTTCATGTTAAGATATGCAATAGTAATGCCGAAAAATCCTTATATCGCGTACGCTATGGAAGCTATTGATAATAGAGCAGTGATATACTACAGTTTTATAGAGGACATCAATATCTACAAAAATTCTGGGATACCAATGTCTAACTATTACGGTTTTGTCACAATAACTACTTTTCTACCGACTTCATAACTTTTTACTGGGTGAACCGATTTCGATTATTCTTTTTTCATTTGAAAGCTGGTGCTGATGTGGTCCTATATAAATTTGATCAATATATTTTGAGTTATTGTTAATAATTTATATTGAAGTCGGTTGTACAAAATGTTTAATTTTAAATTACTCATGTTAAAATATACAATAGTAACGCCGATACAAACTAGGCCATATTATTCGTACCTTGGTATTAGTCCTTATATCCAAATAATTCACTTCGTATTCAAGGCTATATCAGTACCTGTACCATTCATAACCACCAGTTACGTTAACCATGTAATTTAAGTAACATTTTTCACTTCTTAAATCTTTGTTAATACAGCAACCGTCCGCCGTGATGTCTCTCTTGAAGTTCACAATTCGCGAGGCGCAGACGCGTGATATACGCGGGTGAAACCGCGGGGCACAGCTAGTATAATTATATTTTTAGATATGTCTAAGGATTTTTAGTTAAATCGCTTCGACCCTCGATACAGTTATCCTGTAGCGACAGTATAACTTTTGTATAATATATATATCCCTCACAATCAGTTATTTGCCACTCGCGATTTCCACATCAATTTTTCGATCAAGGGTTATCAAAATCCTTTAATGAGAGAGGTGGGGCCTCGGGAAATACAGAATAACTATGGCCGGCAAAATCACCGTACTCAAAAGCTTTCATTCGCAAGTCTTCTCCGGTAAAGTATAAGGTAGATAGACAGATACCACTTTATTGTACGTGTATAGTACGTAATTTGAAGTATAAGGTCAACAACAATACCCTTTCAGAATAAAGGGAAGCGAATTGTGGCCAGCTTCTCGGTGTTCTATATCTATAGAATACATTTCGGAGATTATTCCATGATTTTTATTCCTTTCTTTCTTTTCCATCATCGGACAACTAGGTAGTGGGTGTGTTCATCTATTTGTTGTCGATATTCCACGCATTCTAACCAAGCGGTTTGTTTTGTCTTTTGTAATGCGCACAGTGCAATTATTATTTTGACGTAAAAAAACATCAACATCAAAATACAATTATAACATTTTATTTGAAGTAAAATTAAATGCCATCAAAAACATAACTTGTAAAAAAACCAAGTCTCGCAACTCAGTTTTTCTACCGTAAAAAGTTGTGAGATCCATGTAATACCAAGTCGGTTAATTTATTCAGTCCCTACTTAAGGGTTCTTCTGTCTCAAGTTATTACGTAATTAGCTAACATAACAACATCTTATAGTGAACACATCTATACTAAAAATCTTTTATATTTTAAGTAAATAGATTGACTTGGCAAACGCAAATTTAATTTTTCCTTGATATATATACTATACAATAGTTGTATTCCAAATTTGAAGCTTCTATGTCTGCTAGAAGTGCCTTAGAGTTTTGATGATCGGTCAGTCAGTGAGTGACAAAATTAAGAAACTTTGACTAGTTATAATTCTTAAACTACTGGTTCAAATTTCAGTAACCAAGAGTTTATACAATGCCTACTTGGTTACTGAAAATTCAGGCTTCTAGTTTCATCCACAAGGAAGTTATAGGGTTTCGAAAATGGCCTGAACTGCTTCGAGAAAAGGATGGTACGGCCGTGCCGCTTTTTTGCTCCACTTGGCGGGGGCACTACCGTGCCCCCAGATTAAATATTTTAAAAATGGTACATGCAATGTGTGAGCTTTGCTTACTGCTATACTGTGAGCCATTTTGACTTGACAATTGCCTAATGTACCTACCTAATTTTGAATGTATATTTTTTTAATATAAAACTGGAGGGACAAACGATGGTTCTTACCATCAGGTAAACTGTGAGTTCGTTTGTTCCTACAGCAGGTGTCCATGGAATGGGCTACCCCCATTCCATGGACACCTGCAGCCAACTTCAGACACAAAAGGTTACTGATGCGTTGCCACTCTTCAGGACTAAGATTACACTGGCTCTCTTTATCCTTCGTCCCTGTATATCCTTGACACACAGCAGTGCAAGAAATAGTAATTTTAAAAACACTGATTTTTACCGGCGGAAATAGTAAAGATGGATTCCTATCACCTAATAAATAACAACTAAACGAAATAATGTTTAAAGTATACCGAGCGGAGCGGCCGCTTCTTCGAAGTGGCCTATGTCAACATTATACAGTTTACAGGATGTAAAGTTAATCATCAAAAATCTCACGACCACTATCTTGTATGTACTTACAGTCGTAATCGATCGATGAAAAAAATACAAGTTGATAAGATTATTTTTGTTGTATATTGTTTATTTCATGAAGATATATCTTTCACGAAGCCTGCTTCATATAATATCTTATATACATTATATTGCGCAGGTTTTGTTAAAGAGATAAGAGAATATTTATATTAATTCTAATAGGATTTAACTTGAACTTGTACACGAAAATAATAGAAATAATTTATTTCTATTATTGTGTCAACCTAACCTAACCTAAACTTTAAACCATTGCCAATGTAAACATTTTTCTGCCGACTTCCAAAAAGGAGACGGTACTCAATTCGATTGTATGTTTTTTTTTATGTGTGTTACCTCATAACTTTTTACGGGGTGAACCGATTTTGATGATTCTTTTTTTTGTTTGATAGCTGGTACTTCTCGTGTGGTCCCATATGAATTTCATCAAGGTCAGATCAAAAGTTTTTGAGTTATTCTTAATAACTTATATTGAAGTCGGCTAAACAAAATTTTTTTATTTTAAATTGTGTTATATACATAAGTTGTTCATAATTCACAAAAACAGAGAACATGTCCGGTTGTGAAATGTAAGACAGGAAACCCAAAGGTTTGTTTAGACGGTTAGTCGTAGCCATCAGTTTTTTTTTCGTAGGCAAACGTTTGACCAAAGATAAGAGCAATAGATACTTAGCAAATACGTTAGCCTAGAGTCTAGGCCCTAGACATTTTCATATGAACCGCTAATTTCTTTTATTCTTATATTGCTAACAATTAATTGATTAAGAGACGTACAGTTACACTTCAAAACAGGTTTTTGTTCCCACGTCATTGTACGATTTAAAAGTTGTTCACACCAGCAGACATTTTTTTCTATGATTTTTGTGTTAGCAAATTTTGTTTCAGGATTTATTAACACAGAATTTTTAGTCCACTTTAGCTAAACTTAGATTCATAGGTGCTAGTTTCAAACCTAGAAACAAGCTAATCTGTTTAAGAGTAAAAAAACGAAACGTGCAATAAATGTTTCACCACAAGTCATAGATTTTCAATAACTGATTGTGAGGGAGAAATTAAATGGGAATAATCTATCAAGATCCTCCGTTCCGTGTTGGAAGAGTTAGCCTGTCTTCATTATATATATATTTATTTCTCATAGGGGGGATATTTGCCGTAGCAGCCTCGCTTGGCAACCGGGTTGCCAACAGCAGTATTTTTATTATTTTGAGTTTTTATGAGGAAGTTGCTGCTGCCCATCCTGTTTTATTTTTATTTTGTTTCATTTTGCCTTTTACGACACCCACGGTACGCTATGGGATAGTGAATATTCTTACATTGATACTATACGGTCCTATCATTGTAAATCGGCACGTTAATTATTATCAATATTAGAATTAATGCATAATTTATATGCGAGTTATTATGACTTTCTTATTTAAGTAGAAAACGTCAGCATGTGAATGAACATGCTTATCATGACCAATGATAAGCATGTTCCTTCACATGCTTCCCCTAAGTTGAAAGGATTTAATGCTATAACCGACGATTTAAGGGTTTTAGCTATTTCCCTAAGCGAGCCTTGACAGCCACTATAGCATATAAATAACAGTCTGTTAAGTTGCGACCACACTGTATACAACACGAACTAAATATTAAGGTCGATTATAATTCAGCGATCATTAAAGAGCAGTCTACGATCATTAAGTGACATGAGTCAGCAGTAAACGTTGTTAAACGCTATTATTAATACATCTGTCCTACCAGAATGAAAGTGGGAAGAAATCATGTTGAAATACTTACAAAAATTCTATATTTTAATCCCCGCAAGAAGAATACAAATTGGACGCCGTTGCACCATTATGTCATATATTATGTTTGACCGTCGAAGTGTAAGTAGAAATAGAGGCCGTGAGGAAGGCGTGTCTTGTGTTTGAGTTCGCCTCGCTAGAAGGAATTAAGAGTGAAGCTGTTCTCACTCGAGAAAGGGTCGATAATGCACGACTGGCTTCGTTGGAACCGCGGATGTGTGTGTACTCATGATCCTACCCAAAAACCGCGAAGGTGGAACATTCGTTAAGTTTAAGTTAGGGTAAGTCCGTCTTAACCCAGGGGCAGATGGATATGATATGTTCCCCAAAGACTATAATTCTCTTTGGCATTCCCCCAAGAAAATAGGTTGTACACATAGATCGCTATGAGTACGTTGAGCCGTGGTAGCTATGCACTTGCTTTAAATTTAAAAGTACGCAAGCAAACTTCAATTTGAACCAATGAAATTATTAATTGCATTTTAGATGCTGATTTATCACGTACTCGGCGATGAAAAAACAACGTATACGTATGTAAAACTTCATGCCCAAGAAATAAAACATTTTGGGGACATATGGAGTTCATCAACACGTATAGGAGCAGTACAGTACTACGGACTACGGCTCCTAAAACTTGTCAGAAACGAGACTTAGTATAATACGGCCGACGTATCTTGGCGAGTCTGAATATAGGCTCTGCGAAGTTTAGCGCATGAACACTCGTGAAGAAAACTGTTATTGTCATTTTTTTATATATACCAATGTACAAATAAAATTTCCCTAATACAGTGACCAAAAATATCAAAACACTTTGGAGACATTATAAATTAAAGATTCAATTTTGATACCTCACCTTTCGATAGGGGCAGATTTTATCACAAACACATACAATATTATTTACATTTAATACTTTTTATTTATTTACACTTATTATTATTTAATCACTGTCGCTGAGGGGGGAAATTCCTAACATAAAGTCGTCGGCCCCTTGTGTACCATGTGAGGTACTTGGCATAGGTTCATCTTCGTAATCGTCGCTCTCACTTTCAGACTCACTTTCTGAATCTGAAGCTGTATTAATGATGAATAATTGATCCGTCATTTCGTCAATAATATGGTCGCTCTTCCTATAGTCATGTTCGACCTCTTGCACTTTTCTGCATAAAGCACTCCATTCATTCTGACCCATTAAATTTACTTTTTCTTGTATGAGCTCCATTGTCCGGGTTACGTTCCAGTCGACGTTTTTAGCGGCTACGTGCCCTTTAATGGCAGCCCACACCATCTCGATGGGGTTTAAATCGGGATGATATGGGGGTAAACGAAGGACATCGTGGTTGTTTTGTTTAAACATTTCATCTATTACGTATTTTTTATTCACGTCTTTGTTTTTTTTTATTAGATCGTAAAGTTGTGGTTTACGCATGTCCTTTTCATATGGTATACCCTTTTCTAATAACCACGATTCCATTTTTGCCTTCTTGTCATTAGATGTAGGGGCAGGATCCATTAATTTGTTGTGGTACGGAGCATTATCGATAACCACCACCGAGTTAGGGCTCAAATTTGGAATCAGTTGGGTCCGTAACCATTTCTCATAATTTTTGAAATTCATGTCATCATGATAGTCTCCGGTTTTGCTGCCAGATTTGAACATTAGTAGCGCGTTCGGAACAAACCCTGCTTCTGACCCAGCGTGTACCATCACTATCCGCTGACCTTTTGATATCGGGCGCTTTAGTCCTTGAGCGGAACCATCTGACCACGCCTTACCTTTTGTATGTGATGAGTGGGCATACGACTCGTCAGTGAATACAATTGGTCGCCCTTCGTCCCTGTATTTTTTCATTGCCTTCAAGTACAAGATCCTTTTCAGGCGAATGTCGGTCTTCTCTATAAGAACCATTCTATTGGTTTCGGTCTTTCGCCACTTGAAACCCAAGTTTTTGATAATTGTCTTTAAGCTCGTTTTACCACCTTGAAAATTTATATCCCGTTTGAGTTTCGCTAGTAATTTGTTTATCGTCGGCATTTCTTTTTCAGTTTTGTGGAAGTTGTGTATGCATCTTTTTACTACTCCCTGGTCAAAATTATCCATATCAGTAATAGGTTTTGATCTAGACCTTTTTTTACCAGGCGTGCGGAATACTGAAAGTAAGCCCGAAATATTGCCTTCAGTTGCGATCCGCTGTACTGTGCGTTGGGACACACCAGTTGCGTTAGCAACTCTTAAATAAACTTTATCGACATCTTTTACGCCTTCTTCTTTTTCTTTTTTCATATATTGCGTTAAATCGTAAATAATTTTTCTCGCCTGGCGATTTAACACACTGTTATGTTTTGGTGGCATGTTTGGCGAATAATATAAGTGCTAACTGACACTTGCAAATAAAACAAATAAAACAAATAAAACAAACAAAACAAACTTAACACTATTAATAAAAACAAACAACAATAACAACGAAAACTTTTGTAACCGACTGTGCTCAAGACAGAGATAGCGACACGAACACGACACCAATGCTAACGTGTGACTGAGAAATATTACCGTGTACCGAGCATTGCCGAATAAGCACGAAGCTTTACGAAGTAACCAGAAAGGGATGTCCAACACGCGTGCCTGAGGGTGTTGTTTAATCGATTTTTATTCAAATCGATTAAAATTAAGACATAAAAATATATTTATTTGCAATTTATAAGGAGGTTCTAAATTTTCTCAAATAGTCGTTACTCAAGAAGACGTTAATAGATAATTGATATTTAAGTACATTATGTCTTTCAGCTGAGAAAATAATATGTTTTTAGTTTTTTTTTTTTATTTAAGTCGAAATCTTGTTTATTATCAACAAAATTCACTATATTTGTAAATCTATTTCGTTTAATATCTTATATAAACAAAAATCAATAACTTCTAAATAAAACTAATCGATTGCGATATTTTATGACTAAAGGGTCGATTGTGTTTACTTATGGTCAATCTCTAGCCTAGACCACCGCCCCCCGTACGTCGCCTCATGCCACCATTTTGTTCCTTAAAAAAGCTATTGCGCAACCTTCTGCGCGAAGGTCGGACTCGCCAAGATACGTCGGCCGTATTGTATATAGGCTGTAAATACTATTACTATTATTAATATACATAGTTCGGCACAAAACAGGATTAAAACGGAAATATTAAAAATATCCCGTTAACAAAACTTGTTTCCAACTTTCGTGTACAAACAAGTATCCGCAGCATTGTTAGAAAAAAGCAATATGAGGGAACTAATATGGCTAAATGTCAAATAAAAACTTAAAAAACCCCCGAAAACAAAAAGAGCCGATGATCTTCAAACGGCTGAACAGATTTTCTTAAAACATAGGTAAGAACACTCCCGATTAAAAAGCCTTTCAAACTAAAAGAAACTTAGCTATGGTGCCACAGACTGTCTGTGGCAGTCACATCATTTCCCACTGGGAATACATTTTTGCAGAAATATCAAAACATACGATATAAAGACGACAATGACACCGATGTGTAAATTTTGCCATTCGAATTTGGACGGTTTGGATTTAGCAAGTACACACATGCACCGGCGTCAGCCGAGACTGGAAGTCTATTGGACCGGTTCCGCTGCACCGTTACGGGCAGCTAGTCTCCTTCATTTGCCTCGGTGTGGTGTCCTTTCTATTTTGACTGCTATTGTTAAGATTCAAGGGCGATTATAGCGTGTATTGTAGAATCTTTGGTTATACTATATTATATTTTTAATGAAAGTTTACGTGCTGGCAGTGCATTGGCCTAAACAATTGACATGTTTTATTAACATAAAGGTACATTATTGAGCACATCATAACAATACGAATTCAGATGCGCTCACAAGTAACGTGTACTATTGACGTATAGTTTTATTTCTCAACCTTAAGTAAAGTAAGTAGTAGATAAAATCCAATTAACCATCGACCAAAATATGTATTAATTCAAAATGAATACACAGGAAGAGTAATGAATGCATTTGTTTATCTGACATCTTACGCGGGCCTATCGTTTGCTGATTATAAGTTGCCACCCGTGAAGCTTTCCCTGCCAAATATTGTGATGTTTATTTATTTATTTCTTCCTCATTGAACCTTATATAATATATATGAATAAAAGACGGGCTTAATGTTAAAAGCATATAATTATGTGCTAAATTGTGCCGGCCTATAAAATAAATTCTGGAAGTGAAATATTGATTAATTTTTAAATTGATTGAAATAAGATTGTGGTTGTTTTAAACAATATTATGATTTTTTTTATATAGGATCGGGTGACAAACGAGCACACAGTCCACCTGATGGTAAGTGGTTACTGTGACCCATAGACATCTACATCTATCCTCAATAAAGACTCAAGATGCAGATGCGTTGTCACCCGTGAGGACTAAGATGGAATGCCTCTTTGCCAGTAAAAAGTGTCTCCGGTTCTCTACACTCACCATACGAAACACAGCAGCGTGAAGCTGCTATTTTACGCTGGTTTTCTGTGAGAGCGTGGTCCTTCTCCGTTCGAGCCGACCCATTCGTGCTACAACCATAATATAGCTGCAGCATGGCTCTACCACGTAGAATAAATTATAATACGGAAATTAGTTATTATAATAAATTAAAAGCCGACATCTGTAGTAGATTTAGGGGAGGTTTTATGGATTGCATCCAGGACTAACTAATCAGTTAATGTAGTAAAGATGCGTGCGATATAGAAATGTTGATGACACGTAAATCAGTGATTTATTTTGAGCCAAGCTTAGGAACTAATAAATGCAGTAGGTTGTTGACCTTTGATTAAGACTGCAATTCTCTTTGCAGACGTTTTAATTAGATAAAAGATAGTGCTATAAACAATGACAACCCATAATTCTAAATCTTAGTGGCTAATTATCGAATTGCGGGACAGGCTGGGGAAAGGACCATTTATTTGTATGTTAGGCCAAGCTAACGAAGACTATTTTATTTATTTTAATGACAATACAACGAAATGTGGTCACATCATCATGTTCATAACAATTTTAATAAAATAATTATGGCATGTAAATGTAATCTAATCTTAATATTTTGCTCATCTTCCACTCAGACCAACAAGAAGAAGTAGACGGAGCGCGCTGAGTACATTTCAAGCGATGCTGAAACCTTGCCCAAATTCTAGACGCGTTGTTCTTCTTTCCTTTATAAACCCGTAAAAGTTTACTGCTGGAGGCATAAATATGCACCTAAAACCATGTTGATTGTTACAAATTATTTTAGATGCATATGTGTACGTAAATGCGTCTTCTTACAATACGTTGAGCATGGCTTAGGCTTGGTTTTTGCGTCACTTGAAATGTACGAAGCGATCAGTCTTTCTGTGTTAGCTTGAGATCCTTCACAGCGAACTTGAAGTCACTGCGCAACCTAAATGTTATGATGGCCGTCATCATCACTATTTTGTTTATTATAAGCACGATATGACAAAATGCAGTCACAGCTAATTAAATCAAAGTTTAAAAATAAACATTTATTAAATGTATTCTTAGTTTGATATTTTGCGAAACTTACTCAACGCACTTGAAGTTATAAATTTCAAGATGATATCGTGCGCGCATAGAACACGTTTGGCGTCATTGGCGAATTTTACCAAACATTCATTATATTTACGCATTTATTTCCTAGACAGTGGATATTGCGAGTACTCCGAAGTTGTGACAGTGGTCGAAACAAGTCGTAGATCAAACATCCGACGAAGTAAAATGTCACTTAATATTCTATAAGATGAGTTTATGCGTATGCACTTGGCATAAATTAGTTTGGTTTGTTGGTTATAATTAGCTAAAATTAATTCACAAGTGTCAAACGGCCGGTACAAACCGCGAATAATAGCATTCATTCATATTCATGACGCGGATGGAATTTAATCAATGCGAGGCGTTCGGAGGCAATTAGAGCGTTACGTTTACGTGGCCGGGGGGTGACTAATAACTTGGTTGAAGTTCATTATTTAATTGAATTAATGCAATAAAATCGCAGAGTGCGTTCACACGATTTTAACGCTACTGAAACTTTCCGATTGTGTTACATATTGTAACTGGGTAAGAAATGTCGAATGCGAAAGCATAGTGAAGGGCGATCTCTTATTAAATGGAATGACTACCCAAACAAAGTGTGCTCGAAGTTGGTTTAATCAAGTATGTTATTCAGAACTGTGCCTTGTGGTATAGCTCTTAGAGACATGTGTTCCATAGTGGACTAGTCATTGGATGATTAGAGGGTCTTGGAATTCTCTATTTCTTCCTGAAACGTTATGAATTATCTATGATTTTATTACGTGGTAGAATCACGCTGCTACGTATTATGGCTCTACTAGTAGGTAAGCTAAAATACCAGCGTAAAATAATAAAAATAAATATGTAACAGTATAAAGCTGTTGTGTTTTATGTGATTATTAATTGTTATGAGTGATGAGAACCGAAGACCCTTTTAACTAGTAATAAAAGCTTTCCAACTTAGTCTAAGAGGATAATGAGCTATATATACATTTCAATTCCTAATTGAGGTAGGTCAACGCATTTACTTACCATCAGGTGGAGAGTATGCACGATTATAACATAATTAATATATTTTATAATATTAATATTATGTAGTCATAATTTTGACGGCACAAAAGCTTTTTTACCAATTCACACAATGTAGGGAATGTTTGAGATTCGTCTCCATTTCTTAATTCTTGTACATGTTTCCAAAAGTCGATAATATCGGGAGTTTTGTTTTGGTTGAAAGAAAAATCGACATTTCTTAACATTCGCCATTCTCTATCCAGTTCCGTTATATTATTTGGACAAATCTTTGGGAAGAAATAATGTAAATCTGCAATGGAAGGGAATTTCCTTTTTATTTCAGGATCCAGAATTGCTGTAGGATTTAGCATCTTCAGACATTTTAATACTTGACGGTCTTTGTCGTCAAAAGGAAACCTTTTTAATATTTGTTTTGCAGCCTCCATATAAAACTCTTTACAATTTAAGTAGAAATTTTTCAGTTGTTCTTCCTCTAGTTCTCCTATTTCTCTCTTTCTTCTGATCAGATTTGGCACCACCAACGTATTTATGTTGCAACGGTAAATGTTTCTGCTCACTCGAGAAGTCAAGGTTTAGGATTTTAATTCCCTTTGCGTCTAAAATATTTTGTGCTTCATTTTTTCTTGTTCAGTGAGATTCATATATTCAGTTTGTACAAAGCATTCCAAGATAGTTGTGTATGCGGTCAGTATTTAGTTGTATAGTAAATATAATTTCGGAGTCTCGGATTGAATTTCTTTATTGAGGTCGGTAAATATAGGTAATGCAAATTTCAAAAACTCCAGGTACAATTCAGTTGTCGGTTCGAGAGCCTTGGAGAGAATTGATTGCGCAGAAAGTAATCTATCTACATGAACTGCAGCTTGAAAATACAATTTTATAGCTGGTAATTGTTCCAGAAGCCTATTTACTACCTCAATAAGTGACAACAATCTGGTTTGGCTAGGGTGGAGCAATTTGTGTGGTTTAATATTTGTGAATGCTTGAAATGTTTTGAAATCTCCAATACGTTTTGGAGAATTTTGTATATGATTATATACGTCTCTACAGAAATCTTCCACGCCCCTTGGCAATTTCTCACATGCGTATGATGCGCAAAGGTTAAAAGAATGACAAATGCACTTCATAGTAAAAAGGTGAGGTATGTCATTTTCAAAGAAAGTGACCAATTAATGTTTATCACCAAATATAACGTTAGCACCATCAGAAGCAAAGCCTATCATGTTTGATTTGTAAGGAATATTTTTTTTCAACAAAATATTCTACTATTTTGCCATACAACGCTGTTGCTGTACCATCTACGATTGGTATTAAAGTCAGAAATCTACCTTCAACGCTGAAATCTAATTTTACTATTCTTACGACAAGCGCTAAATGTTTTATCGTAGACTTATCTGTGCTTTCGTCAACAAGTAATGCAAAGCAATTGTTCTGTAACATCTCTTTTATATTTTCTTCTGCTGTCTGCCCAGTTACATTAGCAATAATAGCTCTAGCTTTTGTGCGGATCATTGATAATTGTTCCGCAATTTTCGAATCTGGACATACAGCGCAAATCAATTTATTCAAATGAGATGCTATGTTAAAAGACAGATTATGCTCAGCAATAAAGCAGGCCATTTTTACTTCACCCGCTTTAGCTATAATTTTTGTGTCTTGTGAGTTGGAAGCTGAGGTAAACATTGATGTCAGTTTTTGTTGTTTTTGTAATTTCAAACTATTCTTCGCGTGTTTTGTTGAATCTTTGTGTCGTAACAGTTCGTGTATACCACATTTTCTGTCGCAATTACACGCAGAACAAGAAATAAGTCTCACCTTTAGTGCTTTTCTTTAACCAGCCTTTGAACCACAAATTGATTTTTTAACCACAAATTTACAAATTTCTGTTCATATTTCACATTTTTCTTCTTAGGAGGACTTTTCCCAGTCGATGAATCACTACTCATTTTATCAAAAACGTTACCTATAATTATTGTTTTTTTTTTTAAATAGACGCCGCAATTCAAAGAAACTGTTCAAGGTGTTGTGACTATAAAACAATACGCAATACAATAGGCGTGTAGCTGTCTTTCATAAATTGGGATTTCCCCGTGCATAAAAATATGATTGTCAAACACATATAATGTGGTCGGGAATTCCCTCGAATCCCGACTAAAGAAGATACTGCCATCTAGTGTCATTGTGTTTTATTACGTAGTGGTTATCAAAAAATGTTTGCATAGCATGTAATAGGTGGCGCTGAACGCTAGTTGAAAAGCAGTAGAAAATAGGAATGAAACAGAAAACATTGAAATCAATGTGAAAACAGCAAATCTACTGTTAAAACAGTAGGGTTGGTAACAGTGGGCGAGAGTTTAGTCGGGTTGGGCTAGAGCGCACACTCGGCCGATTAAACAGTTGGGTTTGTAGGCGCACACTAGTCAACAGCTGGCCAATCGTTTGCGAAAAAATTGTAGTTAGTGAGGCTTTTGAAGTGAGTAGTCGTGTAGTGAAACCTAAGATATTGTCCAAAAATGTTATTATTATTGGTATTATACAAGAAGACGGATCAAAAAGAGAAACCGAGAATTCTGGTGCATCTTATAAACAGTGACAGATTACTACTTCCCCCATCTTTTTCTTTAAATTTACAGCATATTTCAACTTCGTCTATCTATCAACTGTAAAATAGATGATACGACAAACAGCACCATTTTGATGTATGCGCACTTCTATTCCGCGCAAAAATTTTGAGCGAAGTGACATTATCGACCGAGTCGGACGACAAAACAATCGGCGTGTATGCGCGCGTCAAAGAGCGCCGTACTGAATTAGCAGTTGGCCGATAGTTGACTAACAATTCAGTTTGAAGGGAATCGTGTAACCCATCAAACTGATTTATCGACCGAGAACTAATCGTTATAATATGCGCACTTGCAAACATCTCAATACTGATTAAGAAACCGAATAAACTCTCGCCCGATAGAAAGTCTGAAGTGTGCGGTGTCTCTTATACTACTTAATTGTTCCGGGTCTGGAATGTGTGGGTTGGTCTACATATTATACAATTTATGTAAAACTCCTTCACAATACAGGACGACCTAAGTAGAAGACCTGTCTAGAAAATAATATAAAAATTACACAAAATGGTTATTTAACGAGGAAATGCAATTGCAGTGCAGCGTCGAACAGTATTATGAAGCATTGTGTACGGTGCACAGATTGTCCTCGTAAAATGATGTCATTTGGCAACGAAAGCGGGCACCGCGGCTGTAATTGTCCAGTGACATCATACTGTGTTGTTTCCTACCACTTGCGTGCTCGTCATACTTGCAGTGTTTTTTTAATAGCGTGACGTAACGTCGAATTAATTCTAATTGATCGCCTTTATGCATTGTGCTATTCTAAGTACACATTATGCTATAATTTGAATTCGACATCGGTGCACGTAGATTGAAGATGAAAACCAGCGTCGGGCTTTAGAGCGTGACATGATGCTGATCTCTATACTATAGTTTATTCGTTTTTCTTTTTGCCTTTTTATTATTGTCTCCACGTGCTCTACAAATATATGTTACTGTCTTCCTTTAAGTCTTATATCACTTTAATTTATTTTGAACTTATTCCATACTAGGAAATTTTTCTGTATCCCTGAGGCGTTTCACATACGTAAATTACACTTTGATACGAACGTGCAGATTTGAAACAATTATTTTGTAGGGCATACAAATATCTGTTGCGTGCTGGAGCCGAATCCTATACTTACAATCTTATACTGACAAATACAAGATAAAAAAAGATGCCCATAATGCCGAATACGCACTATCTTCTAAAATAACAAAAATAAATATAGAAGTTAAATCCATTCTTTTTTTAATTATACATTAGTATTGAAATATAATGTGGTGACTTAGAGAGTCGGCTAAGTACATCATGGCCCATGAGCATCATTAAAATAGAAATAATAACTTACGTTTATGACTTGGTATTTGATTAAATTAAAATTTGTACATCTGTCATCTAACCCATACAACATACTAAGCACGAAGCACATCATATTGAAATCATTATTTAGGTAAAGTCGGTTTACACGCTCTTTTTTAATAGAGCCACGCAGCAACAGAAACAAGCATAAATTATTATTAAACAACAGACCTATTTTGCTGGTAATGAGGTAACAAGGTATTCCGTCTTAGGTTATTCGGGACCGACAACACCACTACATTTTAATCGAGAATAGATGTAGTTTTTATGAGCCACAGACAGCAGGTGAACTGTTTGCTCATTTGTTATTCTTAATTCTAATTATTGTTTGTAATATACAACTAATATTGACCCTTAATTGATTTACATTATACACTTTCATAAAGCTAAGCTTTACTGCCTCGTAGGTCTAGTGGTCGTTAGCGCGACAATTCAAGGGTCCTGGGTTCGAATCCAGGGCCGGGGCAAAATCAGTTATTGCGTTTTTCTGCAGCAACTCTTTGTTAGAAAATTGACGGTATTCTATCCCCGTCCTTCGAAATGCACGTAAAGCCTAGCTCTGCGCTTGATCTCTCCGGTCGTGTCAAATACCGTCCTATATGACTATAAATGTTTGGGAACAAAGAGTGCACCTGTGATTACACAGACACTCGTGTATTATAATGCTGTCCTGCTCTGCATGGCTAGCTCCATTCGTATATCTCGGCCATCGTGCCCGACATTTCGTCTGGAAGAGATTACAATATTATAAAGCTTACTAATATCCTAATCGGTTGGAGAAAAAACCAAATTATTAATTATCAACTACGTCAAAAGAATAATTCTTAAATTTTCAATAGAATTTTGCTAGGATAGTTTGTTTGTACAACGTCTAACACTTTGTAGTAAGTTTACAAATGCGCAAACTACCACAAACTAAATATTTATAAACCCAGCTTCCTCTCAGGTGTCGGTATCATGATACGTTGCTGAATTTGCACTTTTGTAACCTAAACGAAAAATGCTAACACCGAAGTTTTAACATAAATATCCAAAATGTTACCTACACCAAGAGTTTACAATGTTCATCTATCGAGACTGCTGTCATTTTATGTTTATTAATGGTATGACTAATAAAATGTTAGATGGACACGTTGTTCTGGGATCATCGTAAATGTTCACGTAGTCAATCTTTATCACGTCTATTACAGCCTGTAAAAGTCTACTTCTTAACATAGAACTCCCCCATGGATTGCCTCATGGAGAGTAATTGACATAGTTGTTACGTTTGGCAACCGCAGTTTTTTTATTATTTTGCGTTGTTATTGGGAATATGCCGCTGCCCATCTCCTGTTTCAGTTTCCCTCCATCGCCTCTTACGACACCCACGGGACGATATGGGGTATTGAATATTCTCACACCGCCAGTACACGGTGAACCATCTTAATCACATGTTTAACGTTAATACTTTTATACATTGATAATATACTATGTCGATTTAACAGCTCAGTAGGGCAATAGCAAGTGTATGGCTGTGGCGCTAGAGGGTCGCGGGTTTAAATCCTGCACGGAAGAAATGTTTGTACATTTGTAATATGTTTTTGGATGTAAAGCGCTTTCATGATCTAGTTGAAAATTTTTATAAAGGAGTGACGTTTCTTTCACAATTTTCTTTTCAATAACTTTCTCGTATTGGACGTTCCTGTCATTATACTAACTACATTTCTTTGTCTACAGACAGTGCAACACGGCTTTCCGAATAGAGCTTCCGCCCTCGCGTGGGACCCTATCCTTCGACTTGCCGCTCTAGGCACAGCAACAGGAGCCCTCAAGGTCTACGGGCGACCAGGCGTAGAACTGTATGGGCAGCACACCAATCCCGATGCAGTGGTTACACAAATTCATTTCATACCTGGTAAGGGCAGTTTCTATTCGTATAATTTCATAGTCTTTTTGACATTAAACGAAATCAATCGGATAAAATCTTATTGTATCTATCATATATATACGTTATCCTAAACAGAATTAATTCACATCGTAATTTGTGAAATATCGTAACGAGAAATTATGCAGTTTTTTTTTAAATTTATTAACATATGTTTTTTTTTACATAGTAGAGCCATGCTACAGTTTTATTATGGTTATAGCTCGAATGAGTCGACTCGACCGCGGAAGGGCCACACTCTCACAGGATACCAGCGTAAAATAGCAGTTCAATGCTGCTGTGTTTCGTATGATGAGTGTAAAGAACCGGAGACCCTTTTTACTGGAAATGAAGCATTCCATCTTAGTCCTCAGGGGTGGCAACACATATGCATTTTGATTCTTACTCGAGGACAGATGAAGATGTCTATGGCCCACAGCATCCACTTACAGTGTACACTGGACGGTGTGCTCGTTTGTCACTGTGATTCTATAAAAAAAAAAACTGAATTCACTCTTAGTTAGTGGCGGATTATTAAGTGTATTAATCACCCCAGGTCGTCCCTGTCGTTACTACAGGAAACGTTAATAAAATAAAATAATCATCTATATAAAGCCAGACGTAAATAAAATATCCAGACCGACGACGGGACGTAACGTCAAATGTATCAATAATTGCCTATCTAACCTTTCACCAATCAGCTTGTCAACCCTCTTCTTTGGAGAGACTTGTGTCCAGCTGCGGCTTGATTAATTACGATGACATATTGTATAAACATTAATGACTACTTACAAGAATTATATTTCATTAGTTAAGGATTAATAAACGATGAGCAATGGTAGCTCATATGGTTAGCGCTCGCTGTAAATTTCACAGTACGCGAGCCGGGTTCGATCCCCGCCGGCACCAATGAAATTTTTAATTGCAATTTTAAGTGCTGATTTACCACGTGCTCGGCGATGAACGAAAACATCGTGAGGAAACCTGCATGTCTGAGAAATAAAAAAAAAACATATATCGAAGACATATGAAGTCCGCCAACACGCATTGGCGCAGCGCGGCGGACACTTCCTCCTAAAACCCTCAGAAATGAGGGGAGGCCTGTGCCTAGCAGTAAGACGCTATATAGGCTATAAATTTAACTTTTATGATAAATTTTTATTATCCACGAGTAGGTAACAATTTATTATTTGTAAGCAGGAATAAAATTTATTTAACTTGTGTCATAATTAGATTAAATCCAAATTAAACCTAATTGCAATAATATCACACATCCAGGTGTTAATTAATATAACATGTAAATACTTAATATGTTCCATTTTAATGCAATGCAATGCGGAGACCATTAATGTTATGCAACTTGTCTTTAGACGAGGCTACGAGTTGTAATTAAGTAAATGTAGCTGCTTGATGACTCATGCTATTAATTATTACTAATTACATAATTACTCGGCTTGTTATTTTCACTATTTTACATATTGGAAAATGGCTTTTGTTTAAAATATATATTTCTAAAACCATTAACTAAATCCCGATCTCCTGACCATTATCAGCTTGTAACCAGTTCATTCCATAAAGAGGATTTGCTACAATCGTCATTTTGATAGGCGGAATGGCATTTGCAGTACAAGATCCCTCACGTGACTCACGTTCCCATAAATGTTTCTGTCGGGCATCGATCTGAACATTTCAAAGTTAGGTAGGAAGTTTTTTGTGTTTGATATAACGCATTATCCGTATCTGACATTAGCGGCTTATGTCCTTATTAAACATTGAATAATGTTTATTTAGTAAAACCTTATGTTTATTTAGTAAATTAATCCAAGCTAATTAAAGCAAAACATTCATAGTGATACTGGACAATTATGGACTTACATTTTAATGGTTCATTTATCTATTACTAGCTGATTGCTTTTACTGTTGCTTACACACATCACTGAACACGTAGTGCTTATAAATTTAGTTCATAACATCATTAGTTAAAATGTTTTTATTTTAACCTCTAGTAATGACAAATCGTAGTATTCGAATAAGTTTATGTACGTGTATATATTTTAGGATGGTCTTAAACGGGGTAAATAACCTTATTTGAAACCGCGTGCGTTGCTTTTTCACCTTGACAGTATTTCTTGTTAGATGCAATTTCTGTATGTAGGTGGACAGAATGTCGAAAGTTCGGAATGTCATTCTGCGTATATTTATGCTCGCGTGTTAATTTAGGCATAATTCATTCGTTGACGGGAAAGTCCTAAAATCAGTTATTATGTGAGACCGAATATATAATTATATTTCTACACTTCACAGCAGGGACTTTCTACATAAAGTATTTACTTAAAGTAATAAGTGACAATAGTCTACTGGTTTAAGGTGCCTACGGCTAATGAAACTTGGAAATCGTGAATTCAAATTCGCTATTTTACTACTGTCGTGAACCCTCTACTAACACAGGTAGGCATCTTAAGGTTAACTAGGATTGTGGATAGCTGGATAGAATAGAATATAATATTTTTTTATTCAATATAGATTACATGTAATTCTTATTGAAAGTTTTTTTTTTACTTTTACTACTGGTTCGGATCCTCTGTCCTGGAAAGAACCAACAAATAACTCAGCGGGACTTCTTTTTTAAATAAATTATACAATATGAAAGGTGGTACAAACTATTTACAACATTAATTTTAGAAACAGCTTGGGAGCGACCACCTCATTTTCAGGGGTTATTATCAAACATGTATTAATTTATATTATAATAACCCTTTTTATATAGCTTTTGTTTAATTTAATATTTAAACTTGGTAATAGAGATACCTTGTATATTTTCAGGGACTTTGTTGTAATAGCGTATACATTGATGAATTACTGACTCTGTGGAGTAGAGAAACTGGTATCACTAGCTTGTGTTTGTTCCTAGTGTTTACAGAGTGTATATCACTTTTCGTGGTTAACGGGAGTAGGTATTGGTAATAGCGTACTTTTTTAAAAATTACTAAATACGATTCGATTCGTTAAATGGATCAGCTGACCACCGTCTGGTCCAGCTGTGGATTTTCACGAGCTGATGGAGAACAAAAAGAAGATTTACTATAATCAGCTATAACTCATTTAAAAACCTAACTACCTCAATAATAAAACAATATAAAACGTTGTTTTTTATAGAAATAAGCGTGACAAACGAGTACACTATACACCTGATGGTAAGTGAACGTCATAGACATCTACATATCACCTAAATTCAGATGCATTGTCACCACTAAGCACTAATATGTAATGCTTCGTTACCAGTAAAAAGTGTCTCCAGTTCTCGTTAGTCACAATATTAAACACAGCAGCATTATAACGCATTTCACTTCTGTATACTATGAATTCATTCGTGCTGCAGCTATTAAACAGCTGCTTTTTCAAGGTTTAAGTTATCAATTAAAATATTTACAGTCGTAATATCAAAATTCCTAATAGGTGAATAGAATTATGATATACAACGTCTTAAATGCTCATTATTAAGGTGACCAAGAAAATCTTACATTAAAAATAGTTTATCTAAGGTCTTGGTTTTAGTTCAGGATAAGTCTATAATATTCCTATTTACGTCTCTCAATATTAGGTCTCGTACCCCCACAGTAGAAATATCTTGTGTATATAAAATCCCTCAAGTTTTACATACATTAATTGCACAAGCTCATACAATCAGACTCAATTATTTCTAGATCGTACAATTAATTTTCCGTGCGGGATTCGTATCGCATTGCTACAGCCAGACACTAAGACGCGGCTCTACCGAGCATGATATAACAAGATGAAAAATGATGGAAGATGTTTTCTTTTAAAATCCCGCTGGATTCCTTGCTGGTTCTTCCATGGACAGACGTTTTTTTCGAACCACTGGTAAAAGCGTATAAAATGACTTTCAATAATTTATTCTTGTAATCTTCTTATTGAATAAAAATTATTGTGTTCCATTTTAATCTACCTATTTTGTTCTATTTACGCCGTCACCTTTCGGCTTGGCAACTGTTAACCAATTGTAAATAATTGAAACTTTGTACTGCAGAAATTTATCCCGATTTTCCTAAATAATTCACATACTTGTTGTTATTTACAGGCACAGGTCGTCTTGTATCACTATGTGACGACAACAGTCTGCACTTATGGGAGATAAACGAAAAATCACTGGTGGAGCTCAAATCGCATACATTCGAAGGCAAAAACAAGAAGATATCTTCGCTGTGCGTGGAGTCCACTGGCAAGAACTTGCTGATGGGCACCGAAGGCGGGAATATATACAGCCTGGACCTGAACACAATCACAGTACACGAAGATGTTATATATCAGGATGTGGTTATGCAAAAGTGAGTTGTACTTGTTTTCATTATAAGTATATTTTACGGTAAAGAAACGTGGTAACTTGGGAAATAAGCGCTCGTCTTAAATGCCATAGTAAGTAAAATATCAACTCCACTAGAATCACCAGCGTAATTATTATTAGCAATTTTAAGTGCTGATTTACTATTATCTTGTCGTGAACGAAACCATCGTGAGAAAACTTGCATGCTTAAGAAATAAATAATATCTCTAGAACTTAAGTCAAAAATGATCCGAATGAATGAGGAATACACACAGAGGCTTTTGCCCTGCGCTGGGACTAACTATAAGCAGTCAATTTTAGCTAATATATAAAAATTAATGTTTGTTTGTTTGTATTTTATGCGCTGCCATAACGTTCATCAGATTGCGGTAAAACTTTATCAACTTATTGCTTGCACTTGCGTGAAGGTTATAGGCATAGTACAATTAACTTATACTAGTTGGCGCGTATATATATCGTACCGACAATATATTTGAAAATTATAGATCATGTCATTTCAATGATTGTAGGTATTAGTATTCCCAATTACACAAAATAACTCTCTCGGGAGGTACTCTTCATACTAGGTAAGACACATCATTTTATTTTATAACGCGGATATTTGCGAAGTAAATTTTTCTAAAAGCTTTTATACAATATAACTCTTCCAAATTTAAAACGATATTACCACAATTATTATTTAGCGGCATCAACGTGCCGGGTTCCGGCAGTTAGTTTTTAATAAAATCGAAGTCAATCGACCCTAACTTATTTGGGCAGCGTTCGGAATATTTAAGACACATCATCTCGTCACGTATACAAATAACGTAAAACTTGTAAAAAAAGAGTGTACAATCAGTGCGTGCTGCCGGTATATCTGAGACGTGGTCCTTCACTGCTGGCCATATGAGAAGCTCAAGAACGCTTAGCGACCTATAGAAAGGGCTATACTCGGAGTTTCTCTGCACGATAGGCTTAGTAATGAGGATATCCGTAGTGGAACCAGAGTAACCGACATAGCCCAAAGTATCAGTAACCTGAAATGACACTGGGCCTGCTATAGAGCTTGAAAAACTGACAACCGATGGGCAAGTGTACGTGGCTAAGGACTGTGTTTTGTGACATTCCATGGGGGAATACAGGCCATATTTTTTTATAGGATAGGGTGACGAACGAGCACACAGTCCACCTGATGGTAAGTGGTTACTGTGACCCATAGACATCTACATTTATTCTCAATAAAGAATCAAAATGCAGATGCATTATCACCCGTGAGGACTAAGATGGAATGCCTCGTTTCCAGTAGAAAGGGTCTCCGGTTCTCTACTTTTTTTTTCTTTATTGTTCATAGAACCAACTGCACGTTATAAATATAGACAGAAATTCTCAGATAATCCTTAATGCCAATTACAGGTTCTTACTTTATATACATAATATTTATACTATCGCTTGTTAATTGACAAATTAATGATATTAATTATATAGTGCTTAGATTTTTAAAAGTTATCTTAAAAATAAGTTTAAACATAAAAACAGGCAATAAGCAAAAAAAGAAGAATATTACATAACAATAACAATACTGTCAGACAATACAATTAATAATTAACAGAAATGAAATTTATGTTACATGTGTAATGTGTGTGTGTGTGTGTGTGTGTGTGTGTGTGTGTGTTGTGTGTGTGTGTGTGTGTGTGTGTGCGTGCGCGCGCGCGCGCGTGTGTGTGTGTGTGTGTGTGTGTGTGTGTGTGTGTGTGTGTGTGTGTGTGTGTGTGTGTTATCTCTTGCTTAATGACATAATAATTTCCTTCTTAAATATTGATTTGCTTTGGTGGAAGATGTCAGTCGAAGAAAATTCTTTATTATAACTTTTAAGTATGCGACATATTACAGAATTCTGTGCATAATTTGAGCGACTTGAAGGAACATGAAATAACGAAGTATGTCTAGTGCGTTTAGTAGGTGCTCGTAGTTGTAAAGTGCAGGAACTTAATTCGGGGCTATCAATTTTCTTACTGCAGATATCATGTAGGAATAGCATCTGCAGTAAAATTCGACGATCTTTCAACTGCATCAATTTATGGAAGTTACATGATTCTTTATAATTTTTTATTTTCAGATCGAAAATTCAAGGCCTTAATAAATTTTTTCTGTATTCGTTCTATTTCGTGTATGTATGTTATATCATTTGGATTCCACACAACACTGCAATATTCCAGGACACTACGGACGTAAGAATAATATAAACACTCACACATATATATACACTCACCATACGAAACACAGCAGCGTTAAGCTGCTATTTTACGCTGGTATTCTGTGAGAGCGTGGTCCTTCCCCGGTGGAACCGACCCATCCGTGCTACAACTATACTACTATTATAACTGCAGCATGGCTCTACCACGTATAATACGTTTAGCAGTGGACTTCTGTTTCCGCGATTGCCAATCTAATCCAATCTGCTAAGCGTGGTGATTATGACCAACTTCTTTATTCTGAGAGTGAACAATGGACATTCCAACATTTCGTGTCATCTATGAAAAATATTTTTTAAGAATTTATTGCGAAATAAAAATAATACCGTTCTTATTTCCAGTTGTCCAGAAGACTTCAAAGTAAATCCGGGGGCTGTTGAAGCGATATGCGAGCACCCAAAAGTGCCCACGCGGTTGCTCATTGGCTACAACCGTGGTTTAGTGATCCTCTGGGACAGAGTGGCCGCCTCACCCACACACACCTTTGCATCTAATCAACAGTTGGAGAGCCTGTGTTGGAATGACGACGGTACTTATTTTTCTTGTGACCTATTCCTGTGAAATTATTATAAAGTCAAAAATGTATTCCCTTTTCCTTTTTCTTGGACTTTTATAGGATGTAACGGTAACGGAATATGTGTTTAAATTTTTTATTGTTTATAGATAATTAACCCCACATTAGAATTTTCTTATGGTTCGTGGAGGTGTTTTACATACATAAATTGCACATGGACCCAACACGGAACAATTATCTTCAAGCCAAACAAACACTTGATCCGTGCGGAATTCGAACTCGCGGCCCTGCAGCGCCGCAACCGCAGCTAAGCAACTGTACTACTGAGTCGTCAATTTGCCGCATTCAGAAGGTTAAAATGCCTTAATATGTAAAGTAACTAGACTGAAATACTGCCATCCCTAATTTACTATAGCAAATCATTATCCCTAGAGAGGGACTGCTTACAAAGCTATGTAGATTGACAATACTGTTTGATGCCAGTTAGCAGGAGGCTCACGAGGTTAATATAAAGTATTATGTTTTAAATCTACCACCCACCCTACTTATTTGGCACTGCTAAGGGGCTATCATAATATATAATTATATAATTATTATTATTATACATGACAAACGAGCTAAAAGTACAGCTAATGTTAAGTGACTATTGTAGCCAATAGACACCTGGAGCAAACTTCGAACATAGATGGCAACATTATGTCGTGTCACTACTAAGAACTTACCTGAAATATCCCACAGACCACGTACACGGCTGCTTGAAAGCAGAAATAGGAAAGATTTAACTTTATTGTCTCTAATGCTTAACGAATTAAATTTCCTTTGTTCCATTCTTTCTAGGCGAGCACTTCACATCGTCCCACAACGACGGATCATACGTTACTTGGGAAGTGGCAGGCGCTTCAAGCGATCGACCGTTAAAAGAGCCAATCACACCATATGGTCCCTACCCCTGCAAGGCCATCTCCAAAATTCTCATCAGGACTAGTGTCGATAATGAGGAAATCATTATTTATGCTGGTAAATAACTTTTTATACATGTTTTTTCACTAGTGGTTAACCGCAGATAAAAGATACACATATAGTACATAATATGTAAGTATAAACCGCACGACTGATGTGATAAGATCGTCGTTGCGCAGTAGATATCGTATGATATTTGAAATTTGTCGCCGCGGTCAAATTCAACCAGGATGTCATCATAATTCTACTCACTTCTTAAATTTGTGCTTGCGTGCGTACGTGCGCGCGTGCGTACGTGCGTGCGTGTGTGTTACATATCTAGAATAAGTGTCGCGATATTATTATCGACACTTATTCGACGTGTACAATTAGCCATTAAATTGGAATAGTTAATTGGAAAACATTTTTAATATTCACGTGTCCATGTAATTTTCCGTGTGGCGGGCTCAGAGTATACTCATAACCTGAAGGTGTAGTGAAGAGTCAAGGATGGAAAATGCCAGCAAGATTTCGTAGATTCTGAAAGATGGTGGTGTAAACATCGTGTACAACTTGGCCAGGGTGACCATCTTTAAAAAACAGATCCTGCCTCACTTTGGTTAAAACCCTGCCAAAGTCTGTAGTGAAAAATGTCTAAATACTGCCAACTTTATTTACCATTGTATGAAACTAAGAAAAGTAAAAATACACATATAAATGCTATATTTTTTTTAAATTAAAATTAAACATATCTTTCGTTGGTTTGAATGCAATGCAATCACCATGCTCACCAATGCCTTGTTTAACGGACAAGATAGACAATAAATGTTTGTTTCTAAATCTGTTTCGTGTTTTTGTTTTAATTAAATTCATTTGCGAGAATATTCTTTCGCATGTTGAATCCACTCATATTTTTTGACATTTGCTAGTAGCGGCATGCTCCTTTAAAGCGGACAGCCGCGGTGCCAATTTGCAGTTACACAGTCTGGATAATCTTTAGCTTTGGAGATCCACGATAAAAGTAAAAGATCTTGCTCTCAGCACCCACTTACTCACATACGGTTAATATTTTCGCTTCATCACCGCCACCTATAATTATTATCGTCCATGAAATATTATAAACAAGATGTTATTAAAATGAAATCTAATGCGATACCAAACTAAAGTACGTGTCTTTTATGACTGATTGAAATATTAACCAACTCGTATTAATTCGTTTGAAGATTATCAACTTTATACACAATTTTTTTTAAAGTTGTTTATTGAATATAATACGAACATAATATGAGAAATCGAGAAATATAGGGAAATCCCCAACATGCTGGCGAAGTATCTAGGGTTGCCATTTTCGTCATTTTAAGTTGCCCTAATGAAATCTATTTTTAATACCCCAATACTGCCAAATACTGCCAGGTTTTGTAAAACGTCAAACGATCATGCCTGAGGCTAAAATAAGAGGCTAATCCTGCCAAAATGGCAGGAACCTGCCACATATGGCCACACTGAACTTGGCCAAAACAATTAGGCGCATGACAGGGATGCGGTTTCGGCGCCCCGCCCCGTCTCTATCCCCGCGATTCCCCTAGTGACCAATCACCGTTCCATGTTCCCTCCCTAGTTCTAATGACGTCTTAGCTGTCATGCGCCTAATTGTTTTGGTCACGTAGTATATGCTATATGTAAAATACGTTGGTTTAGCAACGGTAACCTTTTCAACAACAAAAGGTACACTTTATCTAACAAACTGATCTTTACATTTACATTTTTAACTTTTTTTAACTACAGGTGGCATGCCCCGAGCATCATACTCAGACAAATATACCGTCACAGTACAACAAGGAGAAAAGCATGTCGCCTTTGACTTCACAAGTCGAGTAAGTGCATTTTTTATTGATAGCTTTGTGTTTGTTGTACTTTTAAGTTTCAATTACTATGCATCATATTGAATAAAACTAATTTTATGGATTTCATCCCGTATAATCTTAACTTATTTTTTAATACCCTACATTTCAAACGCTTCGAAGTACTGATGGTTACTTGGGGGCTATAGTACTGAACATAGTATAAGGGTGATGTTCCTATAAAAAAAATACTCATGTCACTATTAACCCGGATCCTAATGCAATAATTAAACCGACGCTCTATTTTATATCAAATTTAGATGTGTTGTTACTTGTAACCCCTGAAAACTAAAATAAAATGGCTCTTTACAAGAAAAAGGGGTATATTGTTCTCTACACTTACTATATGAAACAGCAGCAATATTTTAACAGATTTATTTTATGCAGTCATCACTTTTATAGGTAATCGACTTTTTCACAACGACCCCGGTACCGCCAGATGGCGCTCCCGTGCAAGAAGAGCGGCCCGAAACACCGGCACAACTCTCCGCCCAGGCCGTCAACCAAGTTGCTGCAGCTCTGGTAAGACAACACAAAAGTTTTCATCACAGCGTATAACCCTAAGGCAAGTTTTAATGACTTCGTATAACTTACTTCGCCCACAGTTGGTTTTCCGTAATTGATGAATATAGAAAAAATTCTAGGAATATCTTATGAGATAGGTCATGACCTTATAGAATGGTATAACCACCTTAAATGCCCATATTTAAATTACACAGATCAGCGTTATGAATGACATCCGGCACTGATCATCAATCCGATTGCTAAGCATATCGATCCTACGAATGAAAGTAATAATAATAATAATAACGGGTTCTTTCCCTTTCCCCTTAACCCTCGGTCGTTTGGTCACCCCTGCCGAGGGCTTCCATCTGGTTGGCTTTCTATTTATTTACGTATTGTTTATGTATTTATTTCACTATATTATATATTAATATAATATGTGTATTTATCATTGCCATTTATGTATTTGTACAGCCCAACCAGATGAGAGAACTATTTTAATACCTAATATAATAATAATAACTTTATTAGTACTAAAGTGTTTATGGGCTAAAATAAAAGACATTTTTATTTGTCTTTCTTTCCAGGTGGTGCTAGCTGAGGAGGAGCTCGTCGTCATAGACTTGTGCGATTCCCGCTGGCGGCCGCTGCGCCTGCCGTATTTAGTATCGGTGCACGCGTCGGCCGTCACCACGGCGCAACTCGTCGACAATGTCGCCGCTAACGTCTACGACAACATTGTCGCCGCTGGTGAGCCACGCACACTGCATACATATCACAAATTATGTTTATTTTTTCATTTCCATCTTCGGACTGTTAGACGTTAGGCGAGTATCCACCCCTTTGTGGAATATATGTTTAGACATACCATAAATGCGAATGTAACTATTTGCTACATTGCTCATAATGTGTTCAACATAGGAATGATAACATTTTATAGTGTCTGCCTTTCCATCGGATTAAATTTGGGCGTTTTCAAAGCAAGAGTGAATAGGATCTTGTCCAGCTTAGCTGGTGCGATTCACCATCTTCGGCTACATTACAACAAACTATCTGGTGGTTCCCAATTAAAATTTCCTACATACCACTTGTGTAAGAGCTCCAATTCGGGTACCTCTAATATTCGAAAAACGAAATAATAAATTTATACAAATGAATAAAATTAAAGCGTGTTTATAATTACAAAATATCAGCTTTTTACTAAATGTATATGAGATATATATCACCTTCTCAACAATTTTAATAATAACGAAAACAATACTTACTTACTTACTTATCTTCACGCACAATCCCTGACGGGGTAGCCAGAGAGAACAGATCGCCAAGTGTCACGATCCTTACTGTTTCGCTTTAGGTCGGCCATGGTAACGCCGCACATTTTACGAAGAGATCGCATCACCACTGCATTCAACTTACTTTTATGCTTCTTCTGGCATACCCAGGTTTCGCTTCCATATAACAAAGTTGGTACCAACACTGCGTTATGTATTCCAAGGCGTGCACTCTTCACTACGCCTTGCCTTTTGACTAACGCAGTCAGGGCACCATTGACTTTGTTCCCAGCAGCGATACGCCTGTCCACATCTAAATCACATCTTCCATCCCGGCTAAAAGCACTCCCCAAGTATACAATTTCATTTACCTGTTCTAGACATTCCTGATTTACCCATATTTCACCCTTCGTTCTCTCTTCGTCTCTTTCAAATACCAGAACCTTAGTTTTATTAGCATTCAAACGGAGAACTTTAATTTCACATTCCTCTTTCATACACGTGACTAATGCCTGCAGTTCTGCCTCTGATGGTGCAATAAGCACTGCATCATCAGCATACAGCAGACAATTTACTTTAATGTCACCCAATTTCACACCCAAAAACAGCTATCTTTCAGCTTCTGTAAACAGCTGTCGAGATACAGTATGAACAGCCAGGAAGACATGACACAACCCTGTTTTACGCCCGTTTGGACGCTAAACATGGGTGACAGGTTATGCCCTACACACAGGCTTTACAGTCACAGTAAAGTGACTGCACAGCCCTTAGCAATCGACCATCCACCCTATACGCAACAGTTCCCACATTTTCTTCCTTACAACCTTATCAAATGCTTTCTCAAGATCCACAAAAGCACAGAAAATTTTCTGGTTAGCAGCCAGAAGCTTCTCCGTGATCATGCGGAGAGAAAACATTTGATCCGTACATCCTCTTCCAGGTCTAAATCCGCATTGTGCCTCCCATAGAAATCTTTCCGATTTCTCTTGCATCCTACGTGTCAAAACCTTCGAGTAAACTTTACTTGCTAAACTGGTCAAGCTGATCGCCCGATAGCACCCGCAGTCAAAATGTGAACCTTTACCTTTATATAAAGGCATAATCGATTGGCGGATCGCCAATCATCCGGGACATCCCCCGTCCGCCAGCACAAATTGCACAGCAGATGAAAGCTGTCCCAGACGCGAGGCCCACCATACTTGACCATTTCAGCAGTAACTCTGTCTAGTCCTGCAGCCTTACCATATTTCAAACTTCGAATCGCACGTTCAATCTCTTTCATACTAATGACCTCAGTGTCATCGAGGTCCGGATCTGGCGTACCAGTCACGGCATCACCCCCGGATCCCTCACTAAGATCATTACACGCATACATTTCTCTATAAAATTCGCTCAATCGCTGCATGACGTCCGATTTTTCTGAGAGTACGTCATTGGTTCTCGAAATCACTTTGTTCATTCTTAAGGCCGTCGCACCACTTCGGGTCCTTCCAACCTCTTTCCAGAAGGGTTTGGAGTTCTCCTTAAAGTTGTGCGACAACCTTTCGTCCGCTTCCATTCTACACCTTTCACGCACTTCCTCAATCAATGCTTTCGTGTGAACTTTCTGCAGCTTATATCTTTCTTTCGTCTTCTCTCTCATATCCTTATCATTACTAGAGGCCAAGTAGTTTAACCATGCTTTCTTCTTTTTCTTTACAGCTTCTTTCACTTCATCATTCCACCATGCATCTCTTCTTTTACTACTCCTTTTTATCGTTCCACACACTTCTTCCGCTGCATTTACCATTCCATCCCTAAGGTTCTGCCATGTTCTTTCCAAACATTATTTTCTGCCATCGATGGTGTCAAGCTTTTCGGCTACCCTCGCATTATATTTGTCCCTAGTGAGACCGACTGTGGTTCTGTTACTGCCGTCCGGTAGCGTCAACCCGCGAACAGACCCTTAAATCTAGTAATCACTAGATAGTGATCCGTTCCCTGGTCAGCACCCCTGAACACTCGCGGGGGTGCGCAGCTATGTAGAATTGCAGCCCTGAAAAGGGCTGGCAGGGGTCACGACGAGCACGCTTCTACAATGACCCCCGAACGAAAGCAATAGAAATATAATAATGAAAATCGCATCAGTTATTTTAAGCTCAATGGTGTCCCATGGTAATGTGTTTTTATCCTTAGTCAAGAGAATTACTCGGAATGTACGTGCCCTGTTAGTAGTAGTAGTAGTAATTAAGAAACATTGATCCGGTGGTCAGTAATTTTGTATTAATTAGGAAGTTTATAACAGTCTCATTGAATAATATCGGTATCGTATCGGCAGAAGCGAATATCGTTGCACCTCTAACTAAAATATCTCCTGTGCAGCATTTTTATAAAAAATGTAAGGGATCCCCCCCTCCCCCTAGAAACGTGTTTTACGATGGTACGGAACCCTTCATGCGCGAGTCCGACTCGCACATGGCCTGCTTTTTCGGAGGATATCACTACAATTGTTGGAAAACATTTGTGTTGCAGGGCAGCAGCAAACGGAGAATGTGTACTCGGACAGTGCGTGGCCGATCTCGGGCGGGGAAGTGACCAGTGCCGACGCGGAGGCGAGCGAGCGGCAGTTGCTGCTGACGGGACACGAGGACGGCTCCATTCGGTTCTGGGACGTGAGCGGAGTGGCCATGACGCCTCTCTACAAGTACACCACAGCACAACTCTTTAGGTGAGCACTTTTAATGCCCTGTTGCAGACTTATTACGTTATAATATATCTTTGTTTTATATTTATAAGTTACATTTAAATAGTCCTTGATATATCTTAAAATTTCAGTTCTTAATATGGTGATATCTAATAATAATCAACTTTTTACAAGCGGCAAATGAATAATGAATAATATTTTAAAAGGTTACTCTTAAATCCTCAACATCATGAGAATTAAATAAAGGGTATTCTGAGCCCTTAGTCAACAGATTAAAAAATTGATTGATGAAAACTTGGCGTAATCTCTTTTTGTTATTGCAACGAAAATTGTATTTAGACAGCAATGAAAAAAAAATATAGGGCTGTATACATATATATAGGTTTTTAGCTATACCCAAATAGGGTTATGTTTATTATCCAACATGTTAAAGCTAGCTTAATATGTCGTAACAAAGTTTAGTCATTTATAAATAAGAAATGAAATATTTGATACAAAGTTCAAGAGCCTCGTTTCATTAGAACAAGTGTATCTAACAGTTTGTTTTGCTTCTCGCTTGCGACGCTACGAAGTGGGCTGAAACGTGCGACAACGAGGTAATAATCGGTTTTTGTAAGCATGAGTCGTGTCTATGGAGCTTATTGCTAACTTTTATTTATTGCAATGTTTTTTTTGTTTAATAATAATATTAGTTTGCGTCGTGTTTCAGTTGTCTATAGAGATAAGTCGGGTTTTTTTTTGTCGAATGGCTTTTTAAAGCCATAACTAACGACTGGTTTCATTCTATTAATTAAGAGATTATTTTTGTTTCATGCATTTACTGTAATGTTTTAGAACTAATTGAAATTCATCAATTAATTATAAATCGCATAATTAATATAAATATTTAAGTTTTCATTAATATTGCGTTTCACATTCACAAAGCATTGGTTGTCATTTCCCTTTTTTGTAACGTTACCCCCACACAATAGGATTTTCTCATGTATCATGGTTATACACAAATTGCACAAGAATACCGACCCGGAACAATTATTAATAGGCCATACAAACCATGAAGCTAATACAAAGGGTAGACGGCATAAGCAACTGTGCACTGTGATTCTAAGTAGGTCCTGACGTCATCGTAGTGGGCGTGGCTTTAGTTAGTATACTGTCAGCATTCGTCCTGTGCGCTTATGTGTTGAAAAATCGCAAATCGGTGTATTTTCGTAGTATTAAGAAGAAAAGGATGAAGTGTTGTGTTTTATTGTGTAAAAACTACTCAGATAGACGCTCTGATGTTATGGATGGCATCACATTTCATTTGTAAATAATTTTACACCTAATTTATTAAAATAGTTCTAGAAAAATCTCTTTGCGTCGGATTCAAATATAATTAAATCTATTCGACACTAGATGGCGACACTTTGTGTCATGTGAACTAAAAATATAAAGGTCCGTAGAGCTCAGTATTGGTAAAATAATTATACGAAGGTGCTGAAATTTGTTTTGCATTCAGACATAAAGAAATTTTAATCGCAAAATATTATTTAATAGTTTATAATCATTTTAAGAACAGGCCGTATTCTCGTCAAGTAAACCTCATAAAAATGACAAAAAGACAGGGCCCTAATTAGAATTCAATTATTTTTCCCAGAAATCCAACTTTTAATATTAAATGCAGGAAATTGTATTTATGCTGATTTTTACGAAATGTTTAAGTTATATTTAAGTGACATTCTATATGCAAAGAATAACTTAAATACAATTTAATGTTCTTAGATTGGCATTCAAAAAGTGCATTCGGAAGCCTAATTTGGAATAAAATATTTATATTTTAATTGATTTGTAAATAAAATTATATTAATTATAATAATTTGTCTATTATTTGTTCTCCCTCAGAGATATTAAGTAGTATAACCCACACATAAATAATAGTCCAGCCGTTTCTGCGTCAAAAAATTACACATACTTAGTGTGGAATAAGCTCAAGGAGACAGAAAGAACACACAAAATTTCGCCTTTATAATATTAGTGAGATAAATAGGATATTTAGTTCCAAATTAAATATCCTACTTAATATTGAACATAGAATATTTAGTTTCAAAGAGACTTTATTTTATGGATAAAATAAATATTTCTTGAAGGTTGACTTTCACGAAATGATAAACATATTTAAATTGTATTTAAGTGATTCTTTGCATATAGAATGTCACTTAAATAAAACTTAAACATTTCTTAAAAATCAGCCAAGTACAATTTCCTTCATTTTAATATTGAATTTTGGGTTACTGGGTAAAATAATTGTATTCTAATTGCGGCCCTGTCTGTTTGTTATTTTTTATGAGGTTTACTTGACGATAGATGGCGCCCTGTTTAAAATTATTATGAAAACTATAAAAATATTATTTTGGCGATTAAAATTTCTTTGTCTGAATGTATTTGCTTCATGAGATAGACGCTCCGATGCTATGGATGGCATCACATTTCATTTGTAAGTAATTTTACACCTAATTTATTTAAATAGTTCTAAAATAATCTCTTTGCGCCGGCTTTCAAATATAATTAAATATATTCCACACTAGATGGCGAACTTTGTGTCCTGTGGACTAAAAATATAAAGGTACGTAGAGCTCAGTAACGATAAAATAATCATACGAAGGTGCTGAAATTTGTTTTGCATTCAGACATAAAGAAATTTAATCGTCAATATATTGTTTTTATAGTTTATAACATTTTGTGGACATGCCGCCATCTACCGTCAAGGTAGCTAAGCTACATTACAACATCGATATGGAAAGATTCGAGTAGTTTTACTATTTATCGGTAGATGTAGATAATGTAAAGTGGGCGGAGCTTTGCATCCCCTCACCCCGCAAATTGTCACGCGTTGTTACATAGTAAAATTTAATTACAACGTCTCCTCTTTGTATTTGCTTCATGATACAAACACTAGCTCCGTGCGGGATACGAACCTGCGTTCTTGCACCGACCAAATGTATAGCAACTGCGCTACTTAGTCGTTGTTCTCCCGTTCGTCATTCCCCTCTATTTTGATTTATAAAGACATCATAGCAAATTGCACATTAATATGTTATAGGCAATACGTCATAGGCATTTCAAAAGATATATCAACAGGAATAGAATGAATAGCTCAATAGAGTTGCTCATTCAAACCACATTGCCGGGCAAGCCGTTGAGTGTTTAAACTAATGTAATTGAATTCTATTCTTGAACAAAAATATCACTGTTAGATCACTGTTTAATTTATATCTTAAATGTGAGCACAGCTGTTGTAGTATCAAAATAGTATTGTTATAATGTATACCCATTAGGATAGGTACACCACCTTTGAATTCCCTCTTTGGTCTAGTGGTCATAAGTACGATTGCTGCTCATGTGTTCCCGGGTTTGAATCGCGGGTTGGACCAAAAATCTGTTAATGGGTATTTCTGTAAAAAAAGCTCAGTAGCAGAAAGTTGAGATGTTACACAAAGCACGTGGAGTCGTTGTTCGTGCGCCTAATTTCTCCCGGGTCGTATAGAATTGTCGTCCCATCGGACTGTGAGGGTGGGGAAATAGAGAGTGCAGTATAATTCAGTCTGGAGGATATTATAAGTAAACTAGAGTATGTAAAACAATTTGGTAGGGGTTTGATTAAAACATTTTTTTATTTAACTATTTAACAGCATGTTGTCACAACACTAGACATTATTTAAATACG
Source organism: Parnassius mnemosyne (assembly GCA_963668995.1). Classification (NCBI taxonomy): domain Eukaryota; kingdom Metazoa; phylum Arthropoda; class Insecta; order Lepidoptera; family Papilionidae; genus Parnassius; species Parnassius mnemosyne. The sequence goes on from CAVLGL010000093.1 coordinate 13,248,610, forward strand.
GGTAATATAAAGCAAACTGGGCATATGAACACTTACAAATTAAATAGAAGTGACAAAACAGAACACAGTAAGTGAATGATATCACCCATAGACCACATCTATTAGAAATCAAAATGCAGATGCAATGTCACGCCTGAGGACTAAGATGAAATGCCTCATTGCCAGTAAAAAGCTTGTCTCTCACAATAATATTGTAATCGTCAGCTGAAATTGAACAAATAAACATTCTGTATTTATTGTTTAAGGACTTTGTATGGTGTGCAAATAAATATTATTATTATTATTAATAATAACAATAATACAAAAGACAGCAGCATTATGCTACTGCTAATTTACGGTAATATTCAATGCGAGCGTTATTCTTCCTGGGATGTGCCACCTCCTTCGTGCTGCAACCCTGAGCTGTAGCGTAGCACACGTATTTTTTATTCTATTATTAAACAGTTAAGAATTATTTAATTACAAGAACAACATCGCCGGCACATCAGGAGTCGTATGTTTTAATATCTCACATTGCATTTAAGCCTGCCCACACCCACATAACAGTAACAAACTGCATAATAATATGTTATAGTTATTATTTTCACATCCACGCCACAGTGCATAAAAATACGTTCTAGAAGAGCATGTTTATAGATTATTATTTAAAATTGAAATTATTATGTTCGTTCATACACTTGTTATTTAGTTACAGAGTTAAATAATAAATTGTTTAAAGATCATTGAGCTAGTAGAGAAAAATCTAAAATAAGCTGAAGAATCGTTTTGAACGTAATATTGTAATCAATTGTAAATATGCCCCCTTTTTAAGTGCAAAATGTACAAATCTAAGAAAATAATGAGGTACTGTTGTAGTCGATTGTGTAATATCTATTGTTTATGTTTATCGATTTCTTTTTTATAGCGGTGAAGAGATAGGCGAGAACAACGACAGTCAGAACGACGAAGAAGAATGGCCCCCTTTTAAACGCGTCGGTACCTTCGATCCGTACAGTGACGATCCAAGACTGGCCGTTAAACGGGTAAGACTTAAGATAGTGTCCTTAATAATATTGGCTCTATTATTACTTTATAGAGGGTAAATTTATTTTTTATACAAATAAATAAAATTGAAGTGTGTCTGTTTGTAAAGTGAAAATAACTCTTTACTAAATGCATGTGAAAGTATATACGGAACTTATAACAAAGAAAAACAACAATAAAAAGTCTGTCTGTCTGTTTATTCTCCAAAATGGCTGTACCTATTTTGACGAGACTTTCACTGACAGATAGCTGATGTTATAAGGTCTCCTTAGGCTACTTTTATTTTCAAAAAGAATTACGGTTCCGCGCATAAAAAAATTAAAAGTAATGAAATCCGATCGTAATAAATTCCACGCGGACGAAGTCACGGGGAACAGCTAGTTATAACTTAAAAAACAGCCATGGTACGACTAGGTATGTCAAAGTTGGACTTACCTAGTCGGACAATGTCCTAAGTAACTTAGTAACTTACTACTAGTACCAGTAAGCCCTTGTTAACAACTTGCGAGTGTAGTGCTCCCAACAACTACAGGCCTATGTGTGACATTTACCTGAAATTATTGACTTTTATCGTGTCCATGTTCATTTAAAGACCTATCCACTGGGAAACATTAATGTGGTCATTGAGCTTAGCGCTGAGATACTCCAGCGATTCTGCCATAATTAATGTCATAAAAATTAGCATTCAATGATCTGGTCATCTGGTACTGCGATTGCGAACAAAACACTACACACAACTATAAATTGGTATGGTACTAATAGTCGTCATCATCGGATGACAATTTCATACTACGTACGTTTTTAAACGTAACAGATGTTCTTTTTGTGTAGACCTAACATAAGGATAACCACAATAATGAAGCAGCAGGTCAAAAAAGCATTGGTATTTTAAAAGATTATCTATTTTTTTCCAGGTTATCCTTTGTCCCTTATCCGGTATGCTCACAATTGGCGGTGCGGCTGGACACATTGTGATTGCCAGCTTGAAGACTTCTCCGAGCACTGCCGAAGTTAAAGTAAGTGCTTGTAGGTCTACTTTGACATTTTTTTAGTCTGTATTATATTAATATTTCTTCCTAAGCAATTGTTTAAGCTGTACATAAAAGTGAGCTACTACCCAAACATACTTTTTCTCACTTTATCTATTAATTCATCGCTTACTTAATAAAATTTACTTAATGTTTCTATCAAATTTCGATGTTGTTTTAATTTTTTACTCTTTAAATATACAGTGGATTTCGGGTATAACGACGATGAATGGACCACTCTATTTTCGTTGTTATATCCGGAAGTCGTTACAGGCAAAGGTAACAAATTCAATACATTACAGTTGCTACTCAGAATGTCGCTTTGTAACTGAACCATAAATTTAACTCCGAAACGTACACGCTTCCCTCCTATATACTTAGCTGATATCTATAAACAAAAGGTAAAGGTCTCCACACTTGCTGACCATCTGTGTGGATGTAAACAAAAGATAAGAAATGTTTGTGCAAGAAAGAAACTTTTGTCTTTGGCGGCCACTCAGGTCGCAATATCTGCATGGGATTTCTAGGAATTTGTTACAAATGATTCATTAAAAACAGTCGCTACAAACGAATTCGGCGTTACATCCAAAGTCGCTATAGCCACATGAATTTTGTAGTAAAATATGTTTTAAATTCAAGGGACTTAGATTTAGCGTCGCTATAGGTAAATGGTCGCTACAACCAAGGTCGCAATAAATCCCTACGTGGTAGAGCCATGCTGCAGCTATATTATGGTTGTAGCACGAATGGGTTGGCTCGAACGGGGAAGGACCACTCTCTCACAGAAAACCAGTGTAAATAGCAGCTTAACGCTGCTGTGTTTCGTATGGTGAGTGTAGAGAACCGGAGACCCTTTTTACTGGCAAAGAGGCATTCCATCTTAGTCCTCACGGGTGACAACACATCTGCATCTTGAGTCTTTATTGAGGATAGATGTAGATGTCTATGGGTCACAGTAACCACTTACCATCAGGTGGACTGTGTGCTCGTTTGTCACCAGATCCTATAAAAAAATGAAATCCACTGTAAATGTAGTATTAAACAACCTTATAATAATAATTGTTAATCATGATGCATTCCTTTACGATTAATATGTATGTTAAATCTTATCGTCCCCACGCTTCCATGAACACACAGATATGGTGTGCGTACCGTAAAATGGGGTGAATAGACACTACTTTCAACTTCTTCACTGTTTTTCTTATATATATTGTATAATATAATCTGATAATAAAACTCTTTAATGTTGTGAGTCTTGTTGTAGTTTATCGAATACTAATGCTTCAAACGAGTAAAAACATGCAAATTCGTTGTATTTTAGAAAAAAGTAGTCGGTTTCTATATTCCGGGAATCCGGGGTGAAAAGAAACGACATAGGGGTGAATAGAGAAAGAATGCTAGGGTTGTCAAATGTGCTTTTGTTGTAGTATTTAGGTACGGGAGTTGTGAGTCAAATGAAAGAAAACATAACTAGATCAAAATTGTCATTATAAAAACTAATTAGTTAACAAATCTGATATTTATACAATTCCATATTATAAAAATTAAAAATATCAGAGTAATGTAATTTAACTGCTTTGCAGCGTAAGCATTTCCGACATAAAGCTATTAGATAAATAAGCCACTGCTTACATAGTTTTGAACATATTTTTTTAAGAAAATAAAAATAAATATTTCAAAGTTTGCTAAACTATATAACACTAATTATGATATTATTCTACGTGTTGATAATGACCTTTGGTTATTTTAAAATGTAGGTAACAAGACGAGATTAAAAATCAATATTACTTATTTATAAAATTATGTAAGCACTAAACATAAATGTAAATTGACATAATATCGGGACTTGAAGCTGATAACTCGCGTCACAACTATTCCGCACCGCTTAGATACTTTTTTTACTCGTATACCGAGCGTCTCTGTTAAACAATAAAATACAATTATAATGAATGATATATTTACCTACTAGATAGAACTAAATCATATGAGCACACTAAGTATATTTACTGCAGCAACTTCTATCTGATGTAATGGTAAAACCTCAAGTATTTGGAATTTTAATGTATAACAAATATCAAAATTTTACATTTATAATAGAAGACTTTTAAATACCTTTAATATGGTTTAAACCTTTTTTTATTTTAGTTTCAATTAGCTACTTAAATTAATTTATGTAGTAAATGGTGCAAATATTTTTGGACAACCTTAAAAATCATGTATCTATTTACCCCTTTTACGTTTCTAATAACCCCTCATTCGTATCGATTCACTCCTTTCTTCGTTTAACCCCAAACGCGTTTTTATTCACCCCTCAGTCGTATCTATTCACCTCGACTTCAAGAAAAAATACCAGTATCCTGATTTTACTATTTAAAAGAATAAAATCATTCAATATCGATATTCATATTTTTATTAATGACAGATGAAAAACTCAATTCCCTAAAAAAAATTTGCAACAAGGTAACACTGAAGAACTTGATGTTTAACTAAAAGTTTTACACAGCATAAAACCACTTGTACTCACACGTTTATAATAACCGCCTTTTTCATTACTGTCGTCAAAATTGACACTAATTAAAGGTTACCAAAATAAAGGGAAAATGTTGGCAAATAATAAACAGTAGTAATTAACAGACGTTCCCGAGCTATAGACAAACCTAGAGATAACTTTATGAAATAACCAGATTTGTGTCTATTCACCCCGCGATTTCTATTCACCCCAATTTACGGCACATATTTTGTCAATATAAAAACATAGATAATAATAGCAATAAAAGACCTTTACAATTAGTTAATATTGTTAACATTCTGTGTTGTTCGCAGTCAATGTCGGTGAACATTGTTTCGGATCGCGACGGGTTCGTCTGGAAGGGACACGACCAGCTGACGCTTCGCGCCGGTACGCACAATTTTCCCCAAGGATATCAGGTAATTTCATAATAATAATTCATTTTATCGGGAATGTAATTAATTCATGACCGTGATCGTGTAGTGGCGGTGTAACAACAAAAAAGATGTATCCACTAGCCCATATCGTCCCGTGGGTGTCGTAAGAGGTGACAGAGGGAAACTGAAACAGGTGATGGGCAGCAGCATCTTCCTGATATCAACTCAAAATAATAAAAAAACTGCAGTTGACAACCCTCTCGCCAAGCGTGTCAACTATGGCAAAATTTCCCCTATAAGGGAATCAATTCATCTCTATGGACTAAAGCCAGCGTGACAATTATTCATTCTTGTATGTGTAATAATTATTGTTATATGTAATGAAATATTTTTCCTTTTTAATTGGTTCTATTTTGAACTTTTTTTTTTGTTATCTGTAAATTTGGTGGTGTCATAAGTGAATCTTTCAGCCCCATCTCACCGAGTGGGTGTACAAATGTTGATTCCAGGCAAAATATAAGATGAAAGATATAGATATCATTTCACAACACAGCTCTCACAGAATAGCGTAAAATAGCAGCTAAATGCTACTGTGTTTTGTATGGTGAGTGTAGACCGGAGACCCATTTTACTGGAAAAGAGGCATTATATCTTAGTCCTCGCGGCTGACAGCGCATCTGCATTTTGACTCGCAAACGAAGATATATGTAGATGTCTATGGACCACAGCAACCACTTACCTGGTGGACTGTGTGCTCGTTTGTCACACTTATTCTATTAAAGAAAAAAAAATATATAATTAAAATTTAGTAGTACAGTAGCAAAATTGAATATTTATGAGAAATTAGAATTGATTACATTTATCATCTAAATAAAGTAACATTTTTCTTCTGAAATGATTTCAATTGTCATTGAAAATATCTAAACAGATGGCCTAGATATATCATTATACAGTCTAAACATTCTGGATAATGCCGAATAAAGACCGAGGTTAGTCCTGTGAGGTGGGAATATAAACAGCTTGTAAACATTAAAACGAGGCGATCTATTTGAAGCATTAATGTTAACCGTTTCCAGTAATTGAGGATAGTCGATGCCATTATTGCACAGTTTGTAGATGAAGCTTAAATCCAAAAATTTCCGCTGTACTCGTTCAATTCTGCATGTATGAACCTCATAGAAAGAAGACCAAACTTGAGAACAATATTCAAGGTTGCTCCGAACTAAGCTGTGAAAGAGTAGTAGTAAATTTTGAGTATGTTTGAACCGTTTGGTATTTTTAGCTAAAAATCCGCACATTTGGGACGCCTTCGTTATAATACTATTTACATGTAGTACGAAGGACAGTTTACTGTCCAACAAAATGCGTAGGTCACGTATACACACTCTACTTGATTGAGTCCTGTGTTGTCAATTTTGTATATAGTTTAGACAGGACTATGTTTACAAGTGAACCACATATTATTGCACTTTTTAACATTCAGAAGCATATTGTTTTGATTACACTACTTGATCAATCTATCCAGATCGGCTTGAATAAGCTGGGAGTCTGTCGATGATCTAACAGGTCTAGCGAATTTCAAATCGTCAGGAAACAGGTAAACAGTAACAGTAAATTACAAACAAAAAAATTACAAAACCCTAAATGTGACCCTTGAGGAACACTCGAGGTTACCTTAAATGATTTAGACTGGCTCCCATTAACAATTATATAACACTCACGAAGAGTTAGATAAAATCTTAACCAATCCAAAATGAAACCACCAACACCACAACTACTTAATTATGTCAAAAGTATGTCATGGTCTACTTTATCAAATGCCTTGCTAAAATCAGTATAAATAGCATCGACTTGAGAACCCTAATCCACATGCTGGGTAATATAATTCGTGAACGCAATTAAATTAGTAATGGAGGATCTATTTCTAAAGAATACATGTTGATGATCAGTAATTTGAAATTTTTATTAAATTGTAAACATAAGGGTAGATAAAAATTTCAAAATTATTTTGAAAAAGTACATAAAATTGATATGGTCTGTAATTTTTTATGTTATTCTTAGTACCATCTTCGTAAATGGGAACAATTTTAGCCATTTTCTAGTAAGTATGAAAGATTCTAGTTTTAAGAGATTTGTTGAAGATACAAGTAAGTGTCAATGATAGTTGCTTAGCACATTGATATATAAACAACGAAGTCAAGTCTCTTTAACCTCGTGATAATTAAGTTATCCGACAGCATAATAAAACTAAAGGAGGATGAAAAAGAATGGACACTATCGCTTTTATGATTACAAACTTATGGATTCAGACTTTTACTATAAATAAATGAGACATTTTTCGCAAAGACTTCATTTATGTTTGTTTCATCCACTCCAGTTATGCTTTATAAATGTCCGAAATTATTGTGAAAAGTGGGAAAGTGTGAGAGTGATATCGAAAGAAGAGTGAATGCAGGAAACATGGTGAATGGAGCTTTGCACGCCTTTATGAGCAGTCTGAAGGTGTCTAATAAGGGTCGTTTGGCTGTGCATGAGGGGGTGTTGGTTTCGACACTCATGTACGGAAGTGAAAGTTGGGTATGGCAGAAGAAACATGAAAGCAGAATAAATGCAGTTGAGATGAGAGCGTTAAGAAGTATGATAGGAGTTAAACTGAGTGACAGGATAAGAAATAGTGAGATAAGGAAACGTTGTGGTCTGAAAGAAGATGTAGTGACAAAAATTGAGAAAGGTATGCAGAGATGGTTTGGCCATGTCGGGAGAATGAATGAAGAACGTTTGACGAAAAAGGTGTATAAGGCGAGAGTGAATGAAAGTGTTGGAAGGGGTAAACCTAGGCAGACGTTTCTAGATTAAATCAGGGACGTCTTGAAAAAAGGCCAGGTCAAGAGTACCCTAAACCGAAAAGCATGTATGAAGGGAATAATGAAAGTGGACGAAGCGAAACAAGTATGTAAGGATCGTAGCAAGTGGAAAGAAGTGGTCTCTGCCTACCTCTACGGGAAAGAGGCGTGATTATATGTATGTATGAAATTATTTGGGACCCATCATAGTCTTTATTCGATTTTGAGTGGGGGGCAGGGGGTTTGATGATTGTGGTGTGGTTGCAGGCGACAGCGGTGGCGCAGCTGTCACCGCCGGCGGCGGTGACGGCCCTGGGCGCGCAGTGGGAGTGGGGCGTGGTGTGCGCCGGCACCGCGCACGGCCTGGCGCTGCTCGACGCGCTCGCCGCCGCGCCGCTGCTGCACCGCTGCACGCTCAACCCGCACGGTCCGTACCCCACCTCACCTCACTTCACCGCACATCACCATACCTCACATCACTTCACTTCACGGTGACGGCGCTGGGCGCGCAGTGGGAGTGGGGCGTGGTGTGCGCCGGCACCGCGCACGGCCTGGCGCTGCTCGACGCGCTCGCCGCCGCGCCGCTGCTGCACCGCTGCACGCTCAACCCGCACGGTCCGTACCCCACCTCACCTCACTTCACCGCACATCACCATACCTCACATCACTTCACTTCACGGTGACGGCGCTGGGCGCGCAGTGGGAGTGGGGCGTGGTGTGCGCCGGCACCGCGCACGGCCTGGCGCTGCTCGACGCGCTCGCCGCCGCGCCGCTGCTGCACCGCTGCACGCTCAACCCGCACGGTCCGTACCCCACCTCACCTCACTTCACCGCACATCACCATACCTCACATCACTTCACTTCACGGTGACGGCGCTGGGCGCGCAGTGGGAGTGGGGCGTGGTGTGCGCCGGCACCGCGCACGGCCTGGCGCTGCTCGACGCGCTCGCCGCCGCGCCGCTGCTGCACCGCTGCACGCTCAACCCGCACGGTCCGTACCCCACCTCACCTCACTTCACCGCACATCACCATACCTCACATCACTTCACTTCACGGTGACGGCGCTGGGCGCGCAGTGGGAGTGGGGCGTGGTGTGCGCCGGCACCGCGCACGGCCTGGCGCTGCTCGACGCGCTCGCCGCCGCGCCGCTGCTGCACCGCTGCACGCTCAACCCGCACGGTCCGTACCCCACCTCACCTCACTTCACCGCACATCACCATACCTCACATCACTTCACTTCACGGTGACGGCGCTGGGCGCGCAGTGGGAGTGGGGCGTGGTGTGCGCCGGCTTCTCTTTAACACACCTCACCTCGTCTCACTTCACTTTATCTCACGTCACGTCACCTTATTTCACTTCACCTTACCTCACTTCACTTTACCACACTTTTCACTAGTGAAATAAGGAGAAGTGAAGTACACTTCTCCCTATTTCACTTCACCTTACCTCACTTCAGTTTACCTAACCACACTACCTCACCTCACCTCACTTCACTTCACCTCACCTCACTTCAGTCTCAGAAACTCACTTGAAGTCAGAACCTGCCCCCGCCTTCCTCACCTCATCACTGTTCACCGCGCCTTACTTGCTCACAACAGCACAATTAACCCGTCCGATGACGAACTGGCGCGCTCCCTCGTCTCCCGAACTCACTTTATATTATCGCGCCTCATCTACTGCACCACTGCATGCTTAACTCTCATGGTGAGTGATGCTCGGCGTGGTCCCGCCACCACCACCTCATCTTATCACAGCTTACTACACCACAATGCATCGTCTGACTACATGTTTAGATTCTGGGGTGTTGAATGTGACTGATATCTACTACTAACCAGGTGATCAACATTTTCCGCCGCATGCACGCGAATTTTCAAGTGCAAAACCAAAAATCATCCCACCTTTGACGCTGCCCGTTGTTACTGTTATGCGTTGAGTGGACTGCACGCACCTTTGTCGTTTGCATTAGTCCATGAAATTCCATGACTGGACATTAGCTTTGCAGCATTAACGCTGAACACCGTCAAACTACACGCTACAATAATATACTATACATCGTCACAAGTCCATTACCGTTACATAGGCCTTCATACTTTGTGGTCAAACAATGCCACAAAGCATGGTACTGATCCACTTGCATCCATGTTAAGATCGTGCCATATATATTTTTTTAAAACATTACCCTCACACTAGGATTTTCTCCTGTATCGTGGAGGCAGTTTACAAACACAAATTGCACAAGGACAAACATCCAGACCCGGAACAATTATGTGTAGGCCATACAAATACTTGTTACGTGCGGGATTCGAACCCGCGGCCCTCAGCGCAGCAACTCATTGGTAAGCCACTGCGCCACGGAGCCGTCATTAATAAATTTATAAATATTTCCTTATGTTGTTAATATTTTATATCATGCGATGATATAGAACTGTCCCTAACTTTTTCCAATACTAATAAAACAATTGTTGTCTAGATCATTCTGGTGCCGGAGACACCCCAATATCTAGACGAAAATCATTTAAAAAGTCACTTCGAGAATCGTTCCGACGGCTAAGGAAAGGCAGATCGCAACGGCGTCAAAATACTTCTGCGAGTCCTACATCACAGTCGCAAGTTTGTATCCTCATTAATTACTATTAATTAACAAATACTTGACAAAATAACTTTAACTTAATCTGTACATTTTTCCTCCGCCACTTGGAAGTCTGGACTCGACAGCGAGCTGAGCAGTCAGTCTGACTCTTCGGTACAAGTACATTCAACAATAGACGACATAGTATGTTACCATCCAAATTGTAAAGAGTCCGGCCCATAGTAACATTTGAAATGAGTGTATATATAGCTTTGCCACAAATACTTCGTTCATCGAACTTTGCAATAATAAACATTTCGTTTTGTTTTAGAGCAGAAGTTTGAATGCACATTTGTGCTTTATTATTTGCACTGGAAATTTCTATAAGCCTAAGTCGTTACAGGATTTCACCGCTCATTAGTCGAGCATCTCTAGAATGAATTGCTTTGCTCGTATAAAACATTTGAAGCTTACACGCTTTCTCTATGGTATATTTGACTTATACATATAACGCGCTTCGCAATATTTCTTCTATAACCCATGTTCGACAGGTTCTCCACAAAATTCTACATTCATTATATTAGTCTTGCTTTAGAGCATTATCTGCTTTTTTGCTATCTATACATGTGGAATCAAAAAATTATATTATAATAAAAAATATTTTCAATGGTTTTCTGGTTGTCATTAGTTCGTTCACAGTATTACTAATGTTTAAAATTAAAAGAACAAAACTCAGTCATTTATAAAAAATATTTCAACGCTAATTAATATTCTACTAATCCCTACAAGTACAGATAGTAAAGAAATAATGTTAATATTCTCAACTTTCTTTTGGAAATTTGAAAATAACTATTTACAATTTTCGTTTATTTTCAATTTATTCCTGCAGCCAGCGGCGAAGAAGCCAGGCGATAAAATTGTTGAGACAGATGCTGAGATTAAACCTGTGGAGCGTGCCGTTGAGGCCCGCTCTAATGACGACGCGTTCGGTTCTATGGTGCGCTGCCTATATTTCGCGAGGACATTCCTTATTAACAGTAAGTTCAATTAAAATATATTAATATTTAAAACCACTATTTTTTAATACAGTAGTAATTATACAGGGTATTTTTGGAACGCTCCCAAAAACTAAGACAGGCGACAGCACCAAGTATACCTTTGATCATGGGTCACAAATAAATTCGATCCTGATGAAAAAAAAATCATCTTTTAACAACGTTTTATTAGCTTTATTCACGCGCCATCATGTTAGTACAGCTAAATGAAACGATAATTTCATAAAAAATATCATGAAAATACTGAAACATAAAACCAGCAGTGGAATGACTGAATTGTATCACCTGACTAAAGGTCAATGTACTCGCGAACGCAAATTCGTGCGGCCCGCAACTAGCGGGCCATACCACTACATACGCTAATGAAAAAATACTTAAATGAAATGTAACCAAGGTTGGAGTCATGCGTTTTTATTCATCGTGTAGGTATGTTTATTATTCTCATGTATTCAGTTATGTACCTATTCAGATTAGTTCAGTACTAAGTTATTTAAAAAAAATAGTTATGAAACAGCTTACCGCTCTAAATCCTCCGTGGTCTTATGAGATGCAGCTCAAATTGTGCTCCATTCATTTCAAGGTAGATTTGGATGCAGGCGGGGCATCATCGTGTGGTCTTCGACACAGTCCGTACATAGTTTCTCGAAAGCATCCACGATCCTTTGGCGCATTTTGTCAGCACTATCACACTCACGATTAAAAACCCTTTCTTTCACATACCAAAAAGAAGTCTAACGGGGTCAGATCTGGTGAGCGAGGTGGCTCAAAGGTGGAAAGGTGGATCAAATAGCTCATTGAGGCGCTCACGGACGAACCTCACGACATGGTATCGCTGTCTGTTCAGTCGCTGTGGCAGAAACACTGGTCCCAGTATGCGATCCTTAAATAAACCTGCCCATACGTTAACCGACCATCGGGTTTGGTGCCCGGTTTGTTGAACAGCGTGCGGGTTAACCTCTGAATACACGTGTGTATTTCTTCGGTTCCACAGGCCGTTTCTGGTAAATGTCGACTCATCCGTCCAGATAATGTGCTCAATGGAACCAAGCACACGTTGTCGCTGGTATAATAACCAACGGCAGAAAACTCGTCGGCGGTCGTGATCGCCGGGAACTAAAGCTTGCACTTTGTGCAATTTGTATGGGCGCATTCGGTTACGCTTCAACACTTTGTGCACTGCACAGTATGACACACTTGTTCCATCCCGACGTCTTAACAATTTATTTGGCGATACTTCGTGTACCTGGGTTCGGATAACATGTTGCTGTATTCACAATCACTATAAAAGTACGCGTTAAGCATTATTAAAACAAAAAACGTAACAACAAGAATAATACCAACACGTAATCACAAGTAATAACAATACGATTGAGCTGTCGCTCGCGCACGCGTGTACAAAATCAACACGAAACTGTTTCAAAAACTACAATTAATAACGAACCCCAACAAAACTGAAACCTACTGCTAGGACAGTTATTATACTCTTTGTCTACTGCGTCACAGCGTGAGGCGACACGAGCCGGCCGGGTTACATTCTGCCGTCGTCGGGTTACATAAAGAAGGACGCAACTAACAAAAATGTAAAATGGAAATAAAAAATAAATTGATGACTTTTTCTTTCAGACCCTGTGTCTAAAGTATATTAAAAGGTATCTATATGAAAATTGAAATATATACGTAAAGACATGAAGATTTTAAGGACGAACAAATTTTTTGATAATTTGTTTATTTATTTAAATAAAACGAATTTTCCTTTTCATCTTAGCTTAAAAAATACACCTGGCAACACAAAAACATCGAAGGAAAGACGCATATAACTATTTGCGTCTTTCCAACCTAATAAATTAAAAAAAAAACTGCCATTCATTTAACAATTTTACATATTTTGGAAAGGTCATTTGAAGTTGAAAGGACGCGCTAATAGTAATTTACTACTTTTTTTTTAAATAAATATTAGAAAAGCATTGGTAGTGAGACACAAAAAATAACAACCCGCAACTCTTGAGTAATGATTTTAAAGGGGATATCATACAAGACTTACTACGATAATAATTAAAAATTAAAAATTTTGTACAACCGACTTTAATATAAATAATTAAGGATAACTCAAAACTGACCTCGATCAAATTTATATGGGACCACATGTGAAACACCAGCTCTTAACAATAAGATATAAGCTCTTAATAATAAGATATAGAATAATAAGACAAGACCAAGAATAATTGAAATTTAAGTAATCGATGCAAATATTGTTAAAGATGACGTAGCAACTGGTTAAATAAGTCTTTTCTTTTATGTTGAATTTGTATAAGTCTTTTCTACTAAAAAAAGTCATCTGTGATCAACAGTTACGTCTAAAATTCTTACGATAATTTCTAAAATATTGATATTTGTGAATATTAAAAAAATTTAGTAGATGCGCCTTCTTATCATGAATCGAATGGTATATTTAACTCATTTATTCATAAATTGTTAGATGCGCCCTTTTTTCTTACGACCGCAGCATTGTTTCGTACCGAGCTAGATACAGGTCGATAGCGGAGGGGGTGTGGGTACAGTCGCGTTCTAAAGTACTACATGGTATTGGGCTATTGTTTTATAATATTATAGTAATTAATTGTTTTAATGTAGAATCATAATAGGTGTTTTACTAGCTACTTAGAACTTTGGAAGAGGTGGGAATTAAAAATGGATAATGTTTACATGAGCATTATTTGTTATTTCTATCGTAAAATATAAAGTAGTTTGTAACAAGAAAACTTTAGCTAAGGGTAACACGCCGTCCATTATGACGTCTTGGGTCACATGGAAGCCAGATGTTAATGGTGTGTTGGTGTTACTGGATGCTACTTCATCATCACTTTCATCTTCGCTTGAGCTTCCGTCATCAGGTCGATCACATGGTAATTTTTTCGGTATTCTTCCTCCACACTTTTAACTTTACTGCACAATTTTCCCCATTCACCTTCTCCTATCATATTTACCTTTTCGATCACTAGTTTAGTCATAAAACAATAGATATAAATAATTTTTCTTTCCTTCCTTTTTAAAACATCGTCGCGAGTCGCAAAGTAAGCTGTGTATGCGACTGTTTGGAGCGAACAAAGCGCGGGAACCAATAGCATGCAGGCACTCTAATACTGGCGGATTGTTCCCCCGTCGCGCGCCTTTCGTACCAATATGTGATAAATCGCTCAGTGCCCAAGTTCAAGTCTAGCGTTTGTTTTTCACCGTTCGCGCGTACATTAACCTCCATTAGTCAGGTGATATCAATTCAGTTTCCACTGCTGGTTTTATGTTTCAGTATTTTCATGATATTTTTTATGAAATTATCGTTTCATTTAGCTGTACTAACATGATGGCGCGTGAATAAAGCTAATAAAACGTTGTTAAAAGATTATTTTTTTTTTCATCAGGATCGACTTTATTTGTAACCCATGATCAAAGGTATACTTGGTGCTGTCGCCTGTCTTAGTTTTCGGGAGCGTTCCAAAAATACCCTGTATAGTTTAAAACAGGAGGAGGTTCTCAATTCGACTGTATTTTTATGTGTGTTGACTCAGTACTTTTCTAGGTGAACCGATTTTGATGATTCTTTTTTATTTGAAAGCTAGTGCTTCTCTGGTAATCAAGATCTGACCAGTAGTTTTTGAGTTATCCTTAATAATGCGTATTTAATTGGCTTCGACTACATTGATGATGTTCTCATTTTATTTATATTGAAGTCGGTTGTACAAAATTTTTAATTTTACCACTTGTATTACAGCACAAAACTCAACGCCGACACTTTGGGCGGGCACAAATAATGGTACGGTCTACGCGTTCACGATAAACGTGCCAAATACTAACAAACGGAAAGAAGAACCGGTGAGTATTCTTTTATATACGAATAATGAAATATAAGATATTTTCAAATATATTTTATACTTGCGATTGTTGTCACTTGGTGAAACTCCCAGTTTCATTTTTCTGATTTGAATAAACACTTGCACTTGTTTCATAATATCTATTTTAAATTATTAATATAAATAATAACTATTAAAACCGACCGGTATCGCACCACGGCATGCATCATCATGGTATATGAGAATAACTAACATAAACAAATTCTAATATTGTTATAATAATAATATTAAATTCAAATATAACAATATAAATAAATATTTGATTTGTCATAGGTCACATGTCAACTAGCGAAAGAGATACAGCTGAAACACAGAGCACCAGTCATCGGTATCACAGTTTTAGATGGAGCTTCTGTACCGCTGCCTGATCCTTTAGAGGTATGTTATACGAGTACTATACAATGAGTGTAGATTTGAATATTATGGTAATGTTTGACTACTGAGGGTTTGGTTGTGTTGTTTCTTTGTATGATAGTACAATATAGCCCGCTTTCTATCTTATTGCACAAAGCTTACATCGTATACTGGCCCCCTTATTAATAAACAAATAATTTTAGGACCAGTAATACCCTCGGGTTAGTTTAAATTATGTTTAGAAGCAGGTTGGTAAGTTATCACCGTGACCCGAGAATATTTGCGACACCAGACGAATCGCAAGTGCGTTACCGACAGTTTTGGAAAGAATTAGACTTTTTTTGAAGGTCCCTTAGCAATTAAATTTTTCAAACTTGAAATTATTTGTCTAAATTGTTTTAATTAACCATAAAATAAGGCAAGAGTTAATACTACCCGTGCGGTTAGAGAATGGGATTGAAAATGGCGCCGCCTTTATTCATCTCTCGCTCGTACACTATCTATACTCTCTCCCACCGGTAAAGACTGCAAAGAAACTACGTTGCGATATGCGTTTTTCGTAGGTTCTTTAACTTCAGTCCAATTTGTCATGCTTAGTTTCGGTTATTGAATTGTCTATTTACTTGTCAATTCACGAATTTATTTACTTGCATAATATGTACTTCACTATATTGTACAAATGAATACAACCTGTATAATATAATAGTATTATGAAGAATATAAATAGTACAAATAATTTGTTTTAAATGAAGTATTTAAATTTCTGATTACACTAGATGTATAATTTTATATTTACTAAGATGCCTGCACGAACTTCGGACATTCATTATTAGATGGGTTTGTTTTCATGGCCTTGTAATAAGTTCGCCAAATGTTTTATAACAAAATGCCATATGCTACAAAAAATAATTTAGTCCTGTTTTGCTAATTTGTGAGCTGAACGAGTTTTGAGCGTTTTATTTATAGTTATTGTTAATTTCGTTTGTTAATATTTTTGTATAAAATATTTGCATGTTATTGAAACATGAGTAACCATTTTTAAATTTTCGTTTGTCTGTCTGTCCGAGTTAATCTTCGGAATAGCTGAACCGATTTTAATAAAACTTTACGATACAATGGAGACCGAGACTAATAGTGATCTTGATTAAATTTTATTCTAAAAATTTAGAAATTTTATTAAAATAGAAATATTGATAGGATAAAGTAAATAGTTTTTAATAATTATCTTAAATCTAAATAATGCCATTAAATGAAACTAAGTTTTACGGATCCCTTGCTTGCATCTTATAATTAATAAAATTAAATCCAAACCCAAGTCTACGACTGCAAGACTTCAAGATACTTAAGCTCATTCTGCGTAGATCGGATCAAAAATTAATAGTCAAAAACTGAAGGTAGCCGGGCTTCCTATGACATTGGGACGTCATACATCATAGTCCCCCCCCCTGACTACGGGTGCTGTAAAGTATTCCCAACGTAATTAAAAAGTTAAATTACACCCGAAAAAATGTAAAAATTAGTTTCATTTAATGTGTAGTCTTTGCGTAAATATAAGAAATCACAAAATAATGCCACTTTAAAAGATCCACCCAGGCGAAACCAGAACGTGTCGCTAGTTATAAATGTATTTTAAAATTAATGATTGATTGATTGATTGATGATTTGATAAAAGCATTCATATAACTCAAATTGCACATTAATAAGTGAAACACATATCTTACTTACAAAATAAAAAATAAACGTTTTTTTGTCACAGTGTACATGGACTATTCAAAAAGGAATATTAGAAATCACACAAAAGTCACTATTAATTTAGTAACATGTCAATAATTCTTTTGTTTGCAACATTTTAAAATCCTGTGACGACAGTCTTTACTCTGTACGATTGTTTGGCCGCATTGAAATTGGCAGTATAAACGTAAGCAATGAATATTTAATTTAATGTATGTATTTGTAACACATATTATATAAAAATTTACCTTTAAACATACATATGAACGTTATCTTTACCAAATTTCACAGCGCTTCGTGCGCTCATTATCTTTAAAGGGGTACAAAGTTTTCCGTGCGTATTAATGCAATACACGGCGTTGTGATTGTGTGTGGGCAGGTGGAGCGCGGGGGCGCGGCGCTGGCGGAGGGCGGCGCGCACCGCGTGCTCATCACGTCGGAGGAGCAGTTCAAGGTGTTCTCGCTGCCCTCGCTCAAGCCGCACTCCAAGTACAAGCTCACCGCGCACGAGGGCGCACGGGTCAGTCGCGCCTACATTATACCTCTATTCATATTTATTCATTAACATTTTTAGCTTGGATGCTTTTCCTTTAAGCCATGTCTTCATTTAGTTCAGTATCGAGTGATAATAATCCTTTATAAACCTTTGAGAAATTTTAACAGCAAATTGAGTCAGCAGACAGTTGGCGATAGTATCTCAAGGCGCCTAAACAGACAGACACCTTATCTTGAGATTCACATCACCATCGGAGTACTTGTTTCGCTTCCACTAATAGTTCATGTGCGCAATTTTCCGTATCAAATTCCACTTCAAACCATTATTTAAACAATAATACAGGAGCAGCAATCCGCCGCCGGTCAAGTTCCCGCCAATACTTCCTACCTCTATTTCTCATCATCATAGCCCTTTTCAAGTCCACTCTTCAACATAGGCCTCCACCAAGGAACACCACAAAGTACGGCACGCGAATCCAATCTTAACAAGAGACAAATCATCTGCGCAGATCGATGGAACGAAGGATATGGTGCTCGATTGTATGCACCCTGCAATTATAGTAAATGTTATATAACTAAAGTAGCCGTAGCAATAGCCTTGGTAGTATGAAATTGAAAATATCGTGAGAAATCTAACATTCTAAAAAATATAAATAAATATTTTAAATATATGCGAAGTTCCCCAATACGCATTAGGGCAACGTGTCGCACAATTCCTTGCCCTAAAAACTATCTTAGAAATGCGAAGAGGTGTGTTTTTTTTTTATAGGATAAGGGTGACAAACGAGCACACAGTCTACCTGATGGTAAGTGGATGCTGCGGCCCATAGACATCTACATCTATCCTCTGTTACAAATCAAAATGTAGATGCGTTGTCACCCGTGAGGACTAAGATGGAATACCTCATTTCCAGTAAAAAGGGCCTCCGGCCACCTGCACTCACCAAGCGAAACGCAGAGGTAAACTTCTACTCCACGCTGGTTTTCTGTGAGGTCGTGGTACTACCTCGGTTCGAGCCGGCCCATCCATGCGACAGCAAAAGCTGCCGCGTGGCTCTACCACTGTTTAAAGTCTGTGCTCATCAATGGGACGAATATAAGCTAAGTTAAAATTTAAAGCAATAACTGCCGCGTAGTAGTGGCGTAAAAGAACCCACTACCCCAAGGCATCCCGTGGGTATCATAAGAGCCAACAGTTAGAAAAAGTTAAAGTGACTGCCTATATACGTCCCAATGCTAGTCACAGGCCTCCTCTCATTTCTGAGAGGGTCTTAGGGCAAGGGAGTTTCCTATTGGGTTTTAGAGTCAACAGAAGGAAATTGAAATAGGAACCTATGAGAAACGCCAAGCGTCTTTTTTTTATATAGGATAGACACCTGATGGTAAGTGGTTACTGTGACCCACAGACATCTACATCTATCCTCAATAAAGACTCAAGATGCAAATGCGTTGTCACCCGTAAGGATTAAGATGGAATGCCTCTTTGCCAGTAAAAAGGGTCTCCGGTTCTCTATACTCACCATACGAAACAGCAGCGTTAAGCTGCTATTTTACGCTGGTTTTCTCTGAGAGCGTAGTCCTTCCCCGGTTGAGCCGACCCATTCGTGCTACAACTATACTACTAATATAGCTGCAGCATGGTTCTACAAGGTAAGACGCCACGTCTGTTTATCCTATAGTGATAGGAAGAAGTCGGAATCAGGTCAATACATACAATGATGATCGGCAGGTGAGACGTACAGCGTTCGCGTGGTTCGAGTGCGTTTCGGGAGGGGAGCGGCATCGCGAGTGGTGCCTGCTGTGCCTCACCAACTTGGGCGACTGCCTGGTGCTCAGTCCGGAGCTTCGCAGACAACTCAATGCGGCCGCCGTTCGCAAAGAGGATATCAAGTAAGTAGCAGTACACCTGCCTCATATCATATAAGATATCAAATAAGCTTACACACCACGTCTACAACCTCCTAATGAACTCGCTAAACGCGTCTTCACAAACCCATTAGAGTCACGGACACCTACTGAGATTACTCACTTACATCCAAAGGGGTCAATTATTGCGTCTGCTGTATAATTTAATAGCTTACTGCACAGATACTTGCCACTGTATAGTAGCGGAACAATCTTATTTTTACTTTTGTTAAAAAAAAATTACCTTCACACTAGGATTTTCTCGAGTATCGTAGAGGCGGATTACATACATAAATTACACAAAGACAAACATCCAGACCCGAGACAACTATTTGTAGGCCATACAAATACTGGTCCCGTCTGGAATCCGAACACGCTGCCCTTATTGCTGCAACTGAGTCAAAAAAATCATTTTACAAACACAACACAAAACGTTCGAAACAGCGCCAGAGGTGTGAATCATCTGTTACTGCCAACACCGATCAGCATGCCAAACGTGGCTATTACGGCAAATCTATATAAATAAATACAATTGAAGTGTCTGTTTGTAATGTCAAAATTACAGTTTTTTACTAAATGCATATGAAAGTAAATACGGTACTTATAACTAAAATACATTTTTTATAATTTTTGTCTGTCTGTCTGTCTGTCTGTTTGTTCCGGCTAATCTCCGAAACGGCTGGACCGATTTTGACGGGACTTTCACTGGCAGATAGCTGATTTCATAAGAAGTAACTTAGACTTATTTTAGAAAAAGAATTAGGGTTCCGCGCAAAAACATAAAACCCTAACACGTGAACGAAGTCTCGGGACACAGCTAGTCCTCTATAATGAAAGGGGCAATATCCAGTTGTTGTTCACACACACTCTATTGCAAGCATAAAAATGCACGGACCTAACTAAAGTTTTTAATATAACAACTTTGTTTCGATCCGCCAGAACACATTTCTAGCCAATGAATAAGCTTGATCCATCAGACTATGCGGTTTTATTCATTGATTGTGTTTTATTCACTAGGTGGTAAGGCTACTTTTCCTCGTAGCAATCAACAAAATGGTTTTAGACGTATGTGAACTTTTATGGGCTGCTAAGGAACGAAAAATAAATTTAAGTGCGTGTTCATAGAATAAGTTGAGCATGGTTTCGGCGTCACTTAAAAAGTTCGTAGTGTTGAGTCTAT
This sequence comes from Parnassius mnemosyne, assembly GCA_963668995.1. Taxonomy (NCBI): domain Eukaryota; kingdom Metazoa; phylum Arthropoda; class Insecta; order Lepidoptera; family Papilionidae; genus Parnassius; species Parnassius mnemosyne. The sequence goes on from CAVLGL010000093.1 coordinate 13,269,584, forward strand.
CTAGATTGTTGGTCTGAGGCTTAGACAAGTGCATTCCAATACTCATGTTTGTGTATCTTGTGTGTACAATAGAAATTCCAATGTCTTTTTTTCAATTATGGATTATTATTACATATTTCACTATTGAATTAAAATTATAACGTTTTATTTCAGTGGAATTTCAAGCCTATGCTTTTCAAAGCGAGGTGAAGCTCTCTACTTGCACTCATCCTCTGAACTTCAAAGGATTTCTCTTTCAGCAACTAAGGTACCTAACTTATTATTAGACGGTCATTACGTAATATATATTAATTCATAATGTAAGTATTATATTTAATTCTCACTTTGTTCTTATATAAGTAGTATGTAATTTGATGATAAATGACTCATTGCAGAAAAACAAATTAAGTACTTTGAAGATTATTCTTTACAGATGAACGAAGGAAATTATATGAAAACTTTCACTGTAGACTAAATTTTAAATTTATTTAAAAAAAACAGCAAGAAGGTTTAGATAGTATTTTTATGAATAAGTATCTATCACTTTATTGTTCCGCATGATATCGAGTTAAAAAAAAACTATTTCCCTAGTATGCCAACATTTTGTTTTGTTTGAGTTAATTTGTAATGTGTGAGTTATCATTATCATCATCATCATCATGATCATGATCATTGTAGTCCATCACTGCTAAACATAGCCCATAGCTTGTCCAGCTCTATGTGGTGTAGGGCCCATGGGTGGCCCCCACAGATGAGTGACGATCTGGTTAGAGATGTAGTCGATAGCACAGGTGGCTCAGGACCGTTCTTTATTACATTCTCTGGGGTAGGCCTATGGTCAGCAGTGGACTTGTGAAAGGCTGTAATGATGCTGATAAAATTAATCCAATCAATATTTTCGTCAGGTGACAGTCGCGCATTGCCAAATACTGTTGCCACCGTGGGCGGCTGCGCTTCGAGGACCGGTGGAAGAAACGCCGCTAACAAATGGTGAACATAAGGTATTTTAATTTTATTTGACTTAACTTTAATAGACCTTTCAGCTTTAATTAAAAACTTACTACAAATATCCGTAGTCATTTTTTAAAGTAGTGTTGTGTAGTATACAATTTGAATTTACTACATTTAATAGTCGTGTAGTGGCGGCATTAGAGAATCCACTACCCAATCTCAACCCGTAGGTGTCGTAAGAGGTGACATAGGAAAATAAAACAGATGGGCAGCAGCATCTTCCTGACAACAACTCAAAATAATATACATCTGCGGTTGCCAAAGCCGCCTGCCTGCGTGGCAACTATGCCAAATATGACTTCTATGAACACTGAACGCTAGGGAGGTCTTTATTCAACAATGGCTGTAATGATAATGATGATGTCATTTACTAGATCTGGCTGGGATTTAGTTTTAACTGAAGACTTACTTAAGTATCGGTGGCTAAGGTTTATTTTAGTTACATCATGAGTTCAGTGACTTACTGTCTGACAGTTGTTCTTTCCTATATTAGGTCTATGTCTACTCAGTGGTCTTTAATGATCGCATTACCACCAGACGTGAGCACCTTTGACGCTGCCCCTCGTCGCCAGCCTTATTACCGGTAGCGAAGCTACCATACAAGCCGAGAAATCCTACTTGCCCTATTAATAATATCTACTAATAAAATAACTCGTAAACTGTTTCAAAACGCTCCTCTGTTCTACACAGGTTGTGACCTCGTAGCCTTATTATTTACTACGCGATACTGCTGTCATATAAAAGGAGATGGGTTGTGCGATTAGTCATCTCTCTCGCACGCGTGGACTTTTTACCGGGCTTTCGAGAAGACCACCTTTCCGTTACCTTTCTTCCGTGGTAGAGCTATGCTGTAGCTATATTATAGTTTTAGCACGAATGGGTCAGATCGACCGGAGGAGGACCACGCTCTCACGGTTCCAACGTAAAAAAGCCGCTTAGTGCTTTTGTGTTTCGTACAGTGAGTGTAGATAACCGGACATTCGGAATTCCATTCTAGTCATCAGGGGTGACAACGCATCTGCATTTTGATTCTCAATCGAGGATAGATGTATATGCCGATAGGCCACAGCATCAACTCATTATCATATCTCGTTTGTCACTGTTATTCTATGAAAAATCAATCATTGGCCACGCCATAACGTTGTTGACCCAGGAGGAATCAACTGAGACGGTACACGACGTGACAGCAGCTTCGGGGGACATCACGGTGGACTCAGTACGAGATCACACCAACGCGGAACCACCGCCCGAGCTCAACATTAACCTTCAGGTAGCTTATGAGGCTTAAATTTACCTATGTACTTAAAATAACATCAACAGGAAAACGGAATGCCCTTAGGGGGCATTAGCTAGCACTCTAATATTTTCACTTCTTTCGGTCACTTCAGAATGAGGCAAATTATTGCCCGAAAACTACTAAAGCAACAGGACCATGTCACTACCTACAGGTTGGAAACAAGTTATCTTACAGAATGGCACATATTAACTTTAGTTTAACGTAATTACTTTATATAATAATCTAGATTTAAAATAAGAACAAAATTACTCACTCTCTTATACAATTAAAAAATAACTTTACACAAAACCGCAGAATTCGCAAGTGAACACGAGCTCGATAGTGGTAAAAACCACGACGCGGACGACTATCGCCGAGAGCAACGCGGACGGAACCAACAACACTACGACCACCACTACAACCACCAGCAACAACACCGGCGAGAACAGTAAGTACTCTCGCTCTAGTTGGACAAATCCCTCACACACCCTAATTCAAATATTGAGTCCTATCGATAATACCCATGTTTTCTTGTTTATTTAAAAAAAAAATGCTGAAAATTATGGGCATAATACAACTTACCGTGTCTTATAGGTAATATACTAACCAAGTAGAAGTATTACATATAGCTTTGTCTCTTTCGCACAGTCAGGGAGAGCAGTCGAGAATATCTAATACCTACGGTCTCAAATTGAGAGTACGAGTGATATACTAGCGTAGAATACTATTACTAACGTAAAGAACCGACACTCACACTTGACCTCTCCCCCCCCCCCCCATGCTTCTCCCCCCACTATATATCGTCCCCCGATACGTAGCAATACGCCTAATAATAGTATTTGCCGTTTGACGTCATTCGGTTGTTACTAATGAGGATATAGTTGGATCGTTTTAAGCATAAATGATCCAAAGCATTGAGTTATATGTACTACGTACTAGAGAAGCCATTCCGAACATTGACTATGTTCAACTGAACTGTAGTGCAATCCATACAAACTAAATATTGCGTAAATTGAAGATTTGTGAATTCCATAAAATAATTATTATTACATTTTATTTAGAAATATGTTTGTTTAGATTAAATTAAGATATTTTATATTAAATTCTTATATTTATTTTATATTAATATCTTATTTTATGTTAAAGTTTTCGCGCACGCTCGACTACTACTCCCGCGCATGCGCGAAAACATAGAGTAGGACACAATTTTTGTTTGGAAAGGCTTCTCTAGTACGTAGTACATATAACTCAATGATCCAAAGGCTCTTTTTATAGTTTATCTTACTTACCCTCAAGTATGAAATTGTTCCGAAAAATATACATTCTATTTCTATTTACTTTAAAATGATACACATAACATGATATAATAGCGCTTCAGCCATAAGAAAAACACATTTATCTTACAAATTTGTGTAACTTTATGTTTTCGTGGGTTGAAACATTTCTGCACAAGATTGTCCAATATATGTTGTCATTGTGACATAGTGACTATTATCCTCATTAATAGAAAAATATATTGGTAGATCTCATTTATAAATGCTGTAATTTAAGACTATTTCGTAAATAACAAAAGGCAAAATTTTATTTTAAGAAACCTTATTTGTTTCTTTTTTCCTACCAAATGTTTGTTAAGGTTCCGGTCTCCGTCAATTTGGTGCATATTAAAGGCCAAAAAAAGACATTATGATCATATCCTTTTCTTGCAGTTTTCACATTTTAATATTCGCGAATATTTTTTTTTTTATACTAAAACTGAAATGACAAACGAACTTAACAGTTCACCTAATGGTAAGTGGCTACTGTACCCCATGGACATCTGTAACCAATTTCAAACAAAGGTTATAGAAGCATTATCACTAGTGATGCAACGAATACGAATATTCGTATTCGCCAAATAGTAGACTTAGCGAATATTCGTATTCGGCGAACACTGATCACGAATATTTAAAAACTAATGTTTTTGTACGCTACTCTAATTACTGGCGGACTTGGATAACGCGCGTCGTCGGCGCGTAATAATTACGACGCGTGTTTTGGCCCTTAGCCTCAACGACGGGGGACTCCCAAAAATATTTGTCACTGAAACTATGTACAGTCGCATCGGAAAGACTTTTGTCAACGGCTGGGAGCATCCAGACAGATTTTTTTAAATAAAAATTTGCCTATTGTAAATTTTAATTATTAGAACAATAGATAATCATCATATAAATTAGTTTTTTATTACCATGGCGAGATATTCGTATTCGTATTCGCCGAATAGTAGGTTTGATATTCGTATTCGTATTCGTAAAAGTAGTATTTGTTGCATTACTAATTATCACCTCTGAGGATTAAGATAGAATGTCCCAAAGTCTTTAAGTTATACTGCGTCAGTATAGCTTTCAGACTGGAGCACAACTGTACAAGCACTGTTGGCGGCAGAAATAGGTAAGAAGGTATCACCTTCTAAACTATCCAAGACCCAGTCCTACTACCTAAAAAGACCACGAAGTTGAAAGTAGGTAACTACAAAAATTAAACTGAAAACATGAAAACTGGTTATTCGCGAGCTTCTTTTGTTTAATATTACTATGGAAATTGTACAACCAGTGAGTGTTGCCAGTGATGACTTACGGATCTGAGACGTGGTCCTTCACTGCTGGCCGTATGAGGAAGCTCAAGGTCGCTCAGCGAGCTATGGAGAGGGCTATGCTCGGGGGTTTCTCTGCGTGATAAACTTAGAAATGAGGATATCCGCAGTAGAACCAGAGTAACCGACATAGCCCAACGGATTAGTAGGTTGAAGTGACAGTGGGCCGGCCATATAGCTCGAAGAACCGACAACCGATGGGGAAGAAAGGTTCTCGAGTGACAGCCTTGTACCGGTAGGCGAAGTATAGGACGACCCCCCACTAGATGGAGTGACGACCTGGTAAGACATGCAGGAAGGCGATGGATGCAGGTGGCTCAGGACCGTGCTTTGTGGCATTCCTTGGGGGAGGCCTATGTTCAGCAGTGGACTTATGAAAGTCTGTAATGATGATGATGACTATGGAAATAATCACGTAAAACCTGCAATAATATATACCAAAATATGTTTTTTATTAATTATATACCGATACCGTAAGACCTCGCATGACGAAAAGCACCCGCATTGAGCTAGCTTCATGTCCGAAATTCTTACAAAAAAAGAAGGCAATTACTGTAAAAAGCTTTGTACTGATACTTAAAGTAGTAAAAATTTTAGTGTATTGGTCAGATCCAACACTCGCGCGAGACCATTGAAGCTATTCAAAGTCAATAAATTTAATTTATCAGTCCATACTTTTATTATTTTGCTATCTTGCTGAGTATTACCTTACTACGCTCATAAACGCGCCACGAAAGATAACACTTGACGAGCGACATTAGAGTGCGTGTATGATATACCCATACGTAATATAAATAGGGAATTTTCGATGACATTTTGAGTAAGATACATTATGATAGAAATAATTATTTATAAAATGAATACTATTATGTCAAAAATCTACTACATATTTGCTTTTTGGAATGTTAAAACGGTACTACTATTACAAATGTTGTATACGTTTCTTTGCATTATTTGATATAAAGTTGTATATATGGAATTGGAACAATGTGGTGTCATCTTTCGTGGTACATAATACACCGATATAAAACCCGTAAGAATACATCGTATTCTAGTCTAATATAATATAATAGTATATTAAATTTATATAATTATATTCCAATACCTCGCTTATTATATTGTTATATGTTTAATGTTTGTTTGTATGTTTGACGGGCGCTTTATGTTTTTGTTTGTAGTCCTAGAACACAGTCGCGAGGAAGGCGTCATCACCCGCATCGAGGTACCCCACACTTTGCTTTAATATCATTTTTATTTTATTATACGCTTGGCATTTCGCCTTGCATGCCTTTTATATTGTAAATTTCTAACTCTATAACATTCCTTTGCAACACTAACACCATCATTAATAAATGCGCATTGTTGTGACGTTCGTTCGTTTCCGCTCGTGTTGTCCACCGTCAATAAAAATATATCTAGAAAGGCAAAGTGTAAAATAAAAGTGGTTTGTTAGAAAGCGGACGGGCGTCACGCAATGCCGCAAGCAAGAACGTACATTGGTACTCATGAGGCGTTATCTCCAGACGGGAACCGTGACGGTGCCGGCCGGAACCGACCCGAAGCTGATCCTCGAGATGTTTGACCGCCAGAGGTCGCCACTAGCCGTTCCCGTTCCATCGACGCCCACCGAAACCCACTAGAAAACACTCTACCACCAAGCACCGAATTACTCCGAACTGTCCGCATCATTGCTCCGAAATCATACAGTTTTGATGTACAACGTATTGTTATAACAATAACAATTCTATATCAAAATTGTGAGAATATAAAACATCCATATTTTGATACGATTTAGACTTGTATAGATACTGTTTTTGTATCGATTTGTTACAGATAAAGTAACGACATTTATAACTGTAAAGAGTTGTTCATTCATTTTATGCAGAACTGTAATTTAGTTTTCCGATTTTTCATCAAATTAATAGATAGTTTCAATAATAGCATACTTGTTACATCGTTGTCTACGACAGTTAGATATACTGCCCCCTGTTTCAAAAAATCAATAAGCAATCATTTTTTTAATTGTATCGTTTTTAATCTGTACCTGTAATCACTACATTTGTCACATAATACTTTTGGTATCTTATAATATTTGATTAGAAGGTATTTTACTGTCACTTGTACATTTTCAGTTTACGTTAGGGTACTTTATTTTATAAGAGATTATGCATTTTATAGTTGGATACTTTTAACTGACAATTATGCGTGCTTGAATTATAATAATAACTAAAAATTGTTACATAACTATTATTCATAAAATTCTTCAATGATTATTAATTTTGAAATTTAAAAAATGCGTACTTAATAACAGCAATTTTTATTATTACCATTTTATAATTCAGTACAAAAACAAAAGCCATAGCAGTTATTTAACTGGCAATACTGCAATTTGATTGTGGATTGTTTGTATCATTATTTTCTAGTTAAGTAACATTGTGAAATTATTTTATTAATTAAGGTTTATAAAATAATAAACATACAAGCATTCTTTGCGAATGAAATGTGCCTATTTATTTCTCTTTTATATTAAAGATAACTTTATCTAGGTAAATTAGAAATATACGTTTTGACAAATAATGTAGTATTTTTTTTTATTATTGATAGCATTTAGATTTTCCATGGCGTTGTCAATTTTTAATACTAAACTGAGAATGTGTTATCACGTATTGCTTTGAATTGTATATTCAGTGATAATTTAATATTATGTTTCAGTGAAAAACGCGTGGAGAGTTTTTGCAATATTTTAGCTCTTTTTTTGTATGTAGACATTCTATTATTAGTATTATTTTTAAATTTACTTTGTTTATGTTGTACCTAATTTTGAATTTATATTTTTTTCATTTTTTTTTTCTTTTAAAAGGCAGCTAAACTGTGCACCGATAATTATACCGCCATATAATAATTTTAAAAATAATTTAAAAAAATAGTATTTATGGCTACAAATTAATTTGCATGTACATCACAATGTGTGATAAAAGGGGATTGATTTTATTATTTTAGGCATTATTTTAGTTTAGTTTGTAAGTTGAATGTGCCTGCCTATGTTTTATTTTCTAAGTATTAACAATAAGTCGCGTTCGAGCTACTAATGGAGCTATAACGTCCAGTTTGCTTCTGTTTTAGTGATGTACAATTTTTAATGCTACTGTAGTATTTTTAAAATATTTGATATAAAAAATTGAGATTTGTATCCGACATTATTACACAAAAATAAAAGCTACAATAAATTATACTTATTTTTATTACATTAATTTCCGTTCATTTTATTGAAATATTTAAACAAAATTTTCTGACCAGAGGCAGCCTTTTATGAAAATAAAAACATCTAGCAAACAACTATAAAATTATATAAACTGTACAAGGATATTCATTTCAGCTTGATACCTCTTCCCGTTCCTGAGAAAGATCTTGACAGACGGATGGAAAACAACATTTGGTTTTGTCATATTGGTCTGTCTGGTTTTTGTCCTTATGAGGTACAGAACACAAAAAGGAAGTTTTTATAAAATCTATGGCACTACTGAACTGATTTTTAAATTATTCTATCCAATCAGGCCAGGCTCCGTACTTAAGGTACAAAGCTATAAGTCCATCTAGGGGCCCACTCGAAGGGTTGCCGCGGTGAGTTCCCTAGGTTATTCTGTTCGCGTCGCAAGAATTATTCGTCAAAAGAAGACGACCCTAACATTATACGTACGACGTCATAAGAACTACGATAGAAAGATATACGATATAAGATGCCTCACCTTGTAGGTGAAGGAGCCGTGGTAGATCAGGGGTTAAGCGCTCGCTAAAAATTTCACAGTACGCGAGGAATCCGGGTTCGAGCCCCGCTAAACCAATGAAATTGTTAATTGCAATTTTAAGTGATGATTTAACACGTGTTCCACGGTGAAAACATCGTGAGGAAACCTCCATGTCTGAGAAATAAGAAAAAAATATATATTTCGAAGACATGTGAAGTTCGCCAACACTCATTCGGGCAGCGCGGCAGACATTTCCTTGCCCTAAAATCCTCTCAGAATTGAGAGGAGGCTTGTGCCCAGCAGTGGGACGTATATAGGCTGTAACTTTACTTTTGTAGGTGAATACAACAATATTTGGCACTCTGCGATGTGCTAACTAAATTGCACTTTACTGCTTTGTAACAAGAGTCGCTATTGATTTAAATGTTTCTGGGGTTATCAAAAATAAACAACGTAATACCTATTTGGACGATAAGCACTCGTCTATGCTCTAGGCCATACGGATGGGCAAGGGACGCCCTAGACTCTAGGGCTCGATACTACCATTCACAGCTGCAACATAAATTTCCTTTGTCTCTCTTCCCTCATTAATTTTCCTGTAGTTGACGAACGTCCTGGCACCAGTACTTTGTGTTGTGTTGTGCAAAACTAACCATCTATTGTCACAAAGAGGTTTGTATAAGTACATAAAATAAAAGGGGCGCCGGTGTGACAAAGCAAACTTATGTTGCAGAAGTGAACATAAGAAAAAAAGAGTGACAAAGCAAATTTGTCACTTTTTTTCTTTAGTTATCAGAGGCATAAATTACAGTAGCAGACATTGCTCAGGTATACATAAAGTCGTCGTGTGGACGTCGCACACCATAGACGCTGACCTGTGTTCTGTGTTCTCTATGCAAATTAGTGTGATTTGGATAATTCGTCCAAGCCTTTATATGCGTCTAATGCTTTAACAGCGCATAGATTAATCGTTGGATGAATTATGATTATACACTGCAGACTGTATGGACAGGTATAGTTAGACTATTAGGTATACAAGCTTCCTTTTGGTACATTTATTATATTCTCTTTGTTTACTACTCTTTGATACAGTCATATTACTTATTAGGCAAAGAGTATATAATCACTATGTTTTATTATTAAACGTAAATATACTCTTTGATCAATGCAATGAGTATCCTAGCAACCACTCTAACACAGCTTTAATTTAGAAACGATTTACAGACAAGTGTTTTGGAATTCATATTCGTTATTATAATATTGTGTTATCAAAAGTAAGCGTAATGGAATCTGATGATGAATGTCCATGCACGGAGGACGTTGCTGCACCATCAATCCTGCCAAGTTGCACTTGCCCAAAGGGCGACCATGACAAAGTGATCCACGAAGAGAATTGTATATTTTACAGGAATGAACAATTGATTTATGATAAAGTAAATATTTTCAAATATTTTTCTTTTTGATAAGTTTTTTAAATGTTAACACTACTATGAAGTATTAAAATTTCTAATATTCCCATCAACCACTTCAAATAAGCTAATTCGAGTAACGGATTCGAACTCACGACTTTAACGTGGTAAGTATTTGACAAATCCTTCAAGGTATAAAGTTGTGTTGGTGCATTTTTAAAAAGAGATGTATATGGATCTTGTCAAATAGCGGAGTATTAAACGCTGTAGAAAAAGTCTAGACAGTACCTCTTCCATTAAAAAAAAGATTTACCGTATGATAACGCGTAGATCCTATACGCTGCTGAATTGGCGATCACAAGACAAGCCATCGTGCACCTTTGATGCAACACAATAAATAAGTCGGCTCGACCGACAAAGGTCTAAAGTTGGAAAAAAAATTAAGTTGCAGCTGATATATCACAACTGGGCACAGGCCTCCTCTCATTTCTGAGAGGGTTTTAGGGCAAGGAAAATTCCGCCGAGCTACCACAATGCGTGTTGACAAACTTCACATGCTTTCTAATTTTTTTTTATTTCTCAGACATGCAGGTTTCCTCACGATGTTTTCCTTCAACGCTGAGCACGTAGTAAACCAGCATTTAAAATTGCAATTAACAATTTCATTGGTGTGGGCGGGGATCAAACCCGGGTTGATCGGGTACTGTGAAATTTACAGCAAACGCTTAGCCGCTGAGCTACCACGGCTGAAAGGTATTACGCTGGTATTCTATGAGAGCGTGGTCCTTCCCCGGTCGAGCCGACCCATTCGTGCTACATCCATAATATAGCTGCAGCATGGCTCTACCACGTATAAAATCGACAATCGTGATTCAGGGGCCAGGGTCACCCTAGAAATTACTTTACTTATAACAAAGCTCTTGCACCCCCACATCGAGTCAATTTCCGTGCATGTTTTTTTTTTTGCGTGTAATTACAAAGAATCCTGCACCCAATACTACAAAATACCTAGATAATAGTACTGCGTATCAATACTTCTTGTACTGTTTTAATCTTTATTTAATGTAAATATAATTCTCAAAACAAAATTCTTCCACATCCGTACTTAAAATGGTTTTTCCTGAACATAATTCCTCAACTGAATGTTAGCTAGCTGTAGGTAATCCGGTTAACCGCATCCTGTAGGTAAGTAATCGCAGTGTTGCGTGTGAGCTCTAAGACTTGCAGGTTTCCTCAGAACTTTTTTCTTGACTATCAGAAATGAGGACATAAAATTGGTTATATTCCTCTATGTAAAATAACGACAACCAATGTTAGCAGTCAGTGGAAGAGATCAACTCAATTTGTTCGCGATTGTACACTATGAAGTAAAAGGCGTGTGCACTGCCCCTGAGCTAACACGTTTGTAAATTTACGTTTTCCCTTTTAGAACTCGTTTCTCAAGGCGAAGCGCTAGCTGAAAATTTCAATAGGAAAGACTTTTGAACCTCGTTAAAAACGACATCGACGCACCACTGAAATTGTTAATTGCAATTTTAAATAATAAAGATATTAAAATTAATCAGCTAAAGTCCGCGTATAAACATAAATGATGCGTCTTACCTATTGAAGACTAAAGCCCCCGACCTCACTTAATTGCATGATAACCCAACACCACTAACTACACTAGCAAAGACATACCAATTTTAAGTGTTAACTGACCAAGTTTAGTTAGTTTAGCACGCCTTTGGATTAAAACATCGTGAGGAAACCTGCATGTCTGGACATTGAATAAAACTACTTTTACAGATTCTATCGCGTATAATTAACTTATTTTTATTAATTCCCCTCCCCTCAGTCCCCCGTGACCATGGTTGCTGTAAAGCACCCGAAACGTCGGGAATTAATAAAAATAAGTTAATTAAACGTGATAGACTCCGTAAAAGTGGTTTTATTCAATGTGTAGCGTTCGCGTAAATATAAGAAATCATTATTTCGAAGACATGTGAAATCCGTCAACACTCTCACTGGTGCAGCTCGGCGGCCAATTGCTCTTAACTCTCCCAGAAATCTACTGACGATTGTATATAGGGTTTACACTAATGTTTATAAGTTCTTATTATTGCCGCTTTCATTATTAAGGAGGCTGCCTGCGAATGTTTCGTTCCTGTTACACCTAACGAAGACGGCGACTGTCAGTGCTGCAGGTGCCCCGAAAACCAATGCCGCTGTAACAAGGCCGGCAGAGAAGTTTTCGATGAGTAAGAATTTTATTGATTGTATTTATAAATTAGTAAAAAGATTTTTAATTAGAGATATATATTAAATAATAACTATTTGTACTTATATTAGCTGACCCAGCAGACGTTGTGCTGTCCTTTCCAGCAAGAGCAGAAAAATAGTTGACAAAAATTATTGCGCCTAGAAATAACTTATATATAAAATGAGTTTTATTATTTTTCTATGATTTTTCAAATAAAAATGTATTTTAATTAAAACTACATAAAAAAACAAACATTTTTGGAAATATCAAATGATTTTAATCATTTTACTCTATTCAAGTGTTGCCATTTACTATATTCATACTATTTTCGTATATACTTTGTAAGACTACCAACCAAACACACAAACACAACATAATATTTTGATATTAAGTTATTATTACTAATAACTATACTATCAGTAATATAAAAATAAAAGTGATATGGTTGAAAATAAGTCTCTTACATAGAACTTACTATAATGATACATTATCTCAATCATAGTACTATGTAACAATTCCATTTATGTTATATGTTATGGCAACACGAGCTAAAACAAAATGTCACTGTTTTTTTACTGGCTTTACGGCTCAGGGTTCTAGCCCTTCTGAGAATGTCACTGTATGACACAAAGGCTTGGAGCCATGCCAGAAATATACATTTATAGTATGCAAATATATAATAGAGATACAATAATCTCTCAATTATGTAGGTAGTTACATTATGTTGAGAATGTATTAAGCTAAAATCAAACAACCACAGGACGCATGACTTTTTCCAAGTGACATAAGACATACCCTAAAAAGGTTCAAATCTAAATATCTTTTTTGACGCCTTTTCAAGACAAAATTCTTTGACAAAGTTATTCAGGGACTGACGCTTAACATTTTAAGATATTTTTGATATATAGACGCTACCATTCCTTCTCAACTAATTTTATGTATGAAAGTCTCTGAAGTCAGTTTTCAGACTTGCCGGACTCCTATGATATTACCGACATAAGTGATTTAGACATAAAAACTCACACTGATAATATTATTACCAATATATTAATAAAAGATGACTATATAATAAGAGAACTCCAATCATTGGACGTTACAAAAGGACCCGGTACAGATAACGTTCCGCCGATTTTTCTTAGAAGAACGGCTACAATTATCTACAAACCAATTCGGATCTTGTTTAATAAATGCTTGGAAGATGGTGTTTGTCCAAATTATGGAAAATGGCTAGGATTGTTCCAGTACACAAGGGGGGCTCGAAAGAGGACGTGACCAACTACCGTCCTATTTCAATCTTGCCTACTATAGCAAAGCTTCTTGAAAGACTCATACACTGCAACCTTTACTTTTATATCCACAAAAATATTCTCCCACAACAACATGGATATGTTTTAAAGCGATCAACCACCACTAACCTCATGGTTTATGCAACTGCATTATTTGAAAACATGGATTCTAATAAACAAACAGACGCTGTATATACGGATTTTAAGAAGGCCTTTGATCGTGTCGACCATAAAATCTTGCTGGAAAAAATTGCCTTCAATGGTATTCGAGGCAACCTTTGGAGATGGTTCAAGTCTTATATAACGAATAGGATCCAAAAGGTGGTAATTAATGGTCATGAATCTGATATCGTCACTGTAACATCAGGTATTCCGCAAGACTCAATTATTGGACCATTGTTGTTTGTAATCTATATAAATGATATAAGCGAATATTTCAAAAATTGCAATTTCCTTCTGAGACCTCAAAATTTACCGTACGATTGAAAATATTGGTGACCATTTAAACTTCCAAGAAGATCTGAACCGATTGACAGCTTACTGTGACCGTAATAAATTGAAACTTAGCACAGATAAATGTAAGTGTATAAGTTTTAGTTTAAAAAAAGTATAAGTTATTTCGATTATTCTCTGTGCGGCGCAAATCTCGATAGGGCGCATAAAATTAGAGATCTGGGAGTTACATTAGACACTAAGCTAACACTAGAAACTCATATTGATAATATTTGTAATAGAGCATATAAGATGTATGGGTTTGTTATCCGCTCTAGTAACGATTTTAAAAGGCCAAGTACATATATGTATTTATATAAATCTTTAATACGCTCACAAATTGAATATGCCGTCTCAGTGTGGGATCCCTTTTACAAAAAATACTCAGACCGCCTTGAAAGAGTGCAAAAGAACTTCCTACGATGCATGCATTTTAAATGTTTTCATAGTAAATTGTCTTACTCAAAATTGTTACAACAATATAAAATATTTCATCTAAAAACTAAAAGGTTACAATTACAAGTTAAACTATTGTACGACTTTTGTAATAATAAGTACGATTGTATTGATATAGTGGATAAGTTATGTTTTAAAGTACCAGTCAGATCACACACTCGAGCATGCCGTACATATAAACTATTTGCTACACATAAGTCTCGAACTAATGCTGGGAAACGTTCACCATTGACTCGAATGACTGAAGCTTATAACAGCTACTTCACTACCCTAGATATATTTGCAACGAATGTTACTTCATTTAAAAAATCAGTTTTCTTTAATCTGTTGCCTGAATTCAACACCACGCAAGTTGATTGAATTAAATCCATGGTCAACTTACTTAAGCGAAATACTAACTTTTAGCACGCAAAATTTTTTATTTAATAATTTGTGGTTAACGGTGTTGGTGTCACAATTATTTCATTATGTGTATGTATATTATTTGTAAAAATATTATTGTGAAACTGTTTGTTGACCCAAATAAATGAAAAAAAAAAGTCTGCCACTGTTTTTTCCACAGCCTCACTTATCGGGTCCAGATTTTCTGATTTCCTTTTTAACACTATTGTAAATAGGAGTCCTTTTCGTCCTTAAATATAGAATTTGTCAAAAGCTTGTCTACAGCTCCCTCTATTTGATCCAAGTATATCAATGAATGGACGGTTGTCGGAAACTCTTCAAAATAAATAATAAATTTATATATTGTGTGAATCGGTCAATTTGTTCAGAAGTTATACGATCATTATACGATTAAATGTATAAAGAAGATAATATAACAGTCCTTTTTTGTATGTTTGTATATTTTTTATTTATTACATCACTTCTTTACGTAAAGGTTTTCTGAAGGAAATCACTTTCAGAGTCATAAAATCTCGTGTTAATGTACTTCTGTTTACGTTTTGATTTGAATAAATAAATAAATTAGATGGCGCAGTAAACGAGTCATGGGAGCCATGCCGGCGGTGTTGGAAGCCACGCATCCTCTCATGCAAAAATTCCAAGAAACACTTAAAAAATTTCTCGAGAGAGAGAACGCAATCGCTGAAGAAGAGATTAAAAAATTGGTAAGCAACAATTAAATTTTTTTTCTCTTGTCTTCGTTAGCCCTTTAAA
Organism: Parnassius mnemosyne; assembly: GCA_963668995.1. Lineage (NCBI taxonomy): Eukaryota > Metazoa > Arthropoda > Insecta > Lepidoptera > Papilionidae > Parnassius > Parnassius mnemosyne. The sequence goes on from CAVLGL010000093.1 coordinate 13,285,265, forward strand.
AGTCCGGTGCCGGACATGAGTCTCTCTCGTTGTACGAATAATTTGTCTTGACGATCGCAGTAAAAGACATCTGAAACGTCACGACTCTCACCTTTGACGCTGGTGCCATTAAGTGTCGACCGTCGCCCATGTACAACTGCAACGCCAGGGGAATTGCAGGTATACGTTGCTGGTCTTTTAGAAAGAGTAGAGTAGGCTCATTTCTGCCATTTCCTCTAATCGACTCTTACAACACACATAGGGCAAAATGGGGTGATGAATTCTTTTCCGCCAGCCACCTCACGTCATTTTTAATCACACAGCATTTATCACTCAATTAAAAGTCAGGCATTAGTTTTACAATTACTACTTACTAGAGTTGCTAATTATCTTTCTATTGAATCGAATGCCGTGTAGTGGCGGTCAAGAATATCCACTACCCCATATCCTCCCGTGGGTGTCGTAAAAGGCGACAAAGGGAAACAGCCAGGAGATGGGCAGCAGCATCTTCCTGATAATAGCCAAATTACAATAAAAAAAACTGCGGTTGCCAACCCGCTCGCCAAGCGTGGCAACTATGGCAAATACCCCCCAATGATGAGAGCAACAAAAAAACGGCCCCCAGTCCCCGGCGGCCCCGCTATTCCTGGCTACGGTGGCGACCATGGTAACGGCGGGGCAGGGGGTGCTAAGAATCTCCGGTGGAGGTTCGGTTGCCACCTTAGACGACTCGACCTGGCAACGTACAACGCACGCACCTTGAGGACTGACGAGAAGATCGTGGAGCTGGAAGAAGAGATAGACAAGTTGCGCTGGCATATTATAGGATTATCCGAAGTCCGAAGAGAGGGGGAGGACACGGTAATCCTCGAATCCGGCAACTTGCTCTATCACCGGGAGGGCGACCATCTGTCCCAAGGAGGTGTCGGATTTATCGTCCACAAGTCTCTCGTTAACAACGTTGTAAAAATCGGGAGTGTGTCGACGAGGGTTGCGTACCTTATACTCAGAATCACCAAACGGTATTCGCTGAAGGTCATACAGGTTTACGCACCAACCTCGGCACACCCCGATGAGGAGGTGGAGGAAATGTATGAGGATATCTCTAGAGCCATGCATTCCTCCAAAACCCAATATACGGTGTTAATGGGAGACTTCAATGCAAAACTAGGCACAAGAGAGAACGGTGAGCTGAAAGTAGGGAAATTTGGAATAGGGCAACGGAACCCAAGGGGCCAGCAGCTGGCCGACTTCATGGAGAAAGAGGGACTCTTTATGATGAACTCTTTCTTCCAGAAGCGGCCCCACAGGAAGTGGACCTGGTCGAGCCCCGACGGTTCCACAAAAAATGAGATTGACTTCATTATGACGACCAGACGACAACTGTTCAGTGACAGGGGTGTCACTTCCACTATGGAAGGTATGGAGCACTCCATACCTCAAGTTTTTCAAGGTATGGAATTCCATAGCTGAAATTAGGAAATAAATCGCATATTACTACAAACCCCATATAAATAAATCGCAAGCCCTTAAACCTCAATACCCCACATCTTATAGTTCAATAAATAAGTTGAGTATATACACTGCAAACTCTTAAACCTTAATACCCCACGAGTAATGCGAACAAATTTGAAAATCGCGCCACCATTTTCCATACCTCAGATTTTTACAAAGTGACACGCCTGTTCAGTGATGTCTCCGTGATCGCGAGGGTGAAAACTGGTAGCGATCACCGAATGGTTAGAGGCACACTGAACCTAAACGTTAAGTTGGAGAGGTCTCGTCTAATGAAGTCAACGCTCCGTCCCCCTCGTGCTCTGTTCCAAAGTCCCGAAACCTTTCAGCTCGAGTTACAAAACCGTTTTCAGTGCCTGGAAGACTGCAATGAAGTGGACGATATGAATGACAAGCTCGTGGAAACTGTCCATGCGGTTGGAGCTAAGTTCTGCAAGACCCGCCGCAGAAGAACACAAAAACTCTGCGATCACACTCTTAATCTCATGGCTGTTAGACGGGAGATGAAGCTACATTCTTCAACAGACTTGACAGCATACAGGCATCTGAACAGACAGATCTCCAAATGCATGCGGCGGGACTTACGCAACTTCAATACAGCTCGTATTGAAGAAGCGATCGAGCGGAACCAAGGCTCCAAAGTCTTTGCCAGAGATCTGTCTGCCAGAAAGAGCCAACTGTCAAAGCTGAAGACAGAATGTGGCAGCATCGTTTCCGGGACACCTGAGATTTTGAGTGAGATTGAGAGGTTCTATGGGCAGCTGTACACATCATCGTTGGAGCCACACGCAAGTGTGAGTAACGATCCAAGAGCGAGTCTCATCCGACACTATTCCGAAGATATCCCGGATGTCAGTCTGAGCGAGATTAGGATGGCTCTCCAGCACCTTAAAAACGGTAAGGCCCCAGGCGAGGATGGAATTACAGCGGAGCTTCTGAAAGCGGGTGGAAGACCGGTACTTGAAGTCCTTCAGAAGCTCTTTAATTCCGTCCTCCATGGTGGCATTACACCGGAGGCGTGGAGCAGAAGTGCGGAGGTCTTGTTCTTCAAGAAAGGTGACAACGCTCTCTTGAAGAACTACAGACCGATTTCCCTTCTGAGCCGCGTCTACGTGCTGTTTTCGAGAGTCATTACGAATCGTCTCGCGCGCAGACTTGACGACTTCCAGCCTCCCGAACAAGCCGGTTTCCGAAAGGGCTTTAGCACCATAGACCACATACATACCCTTCGGCAAGTTGTACAGAAGTCCGAAGAGTACAATTTGCCACTATGTCTGGCGTATGTGGACTATGAGAAAGCCTTTGATTCCGTCGAAATTTGGGCGGTGCTGCAGTCCCTTCAGCGGTGCCAAGTTGACTGTCGGTATATCGAAGTGTTGAAGTGCTTGTACAGTAGGGCTACGATGGCTATCCGAGTACAGAACCAGAGTACGAAACCTATCCAATTGCAGAGAGGTGTAAGACAGGGTGACGTCATATCCCCGAAACTCTTCACCGCTGCATTGGAAGACGTTTTCAAGCTTCTGGACTGGAAAGGATACGGTATCAACATCAATGGCGAGTACATCACTCACCTTCGATTTGCCGACGATATAGTCCTTATGGCAGAATCGCTGGAGGACCTAAGCACTATGCTCAATGACCTCAATAGTGTTTCCCAACGGATAGGTCTTAAGATGAACATGGACAAAACTAAGATCATGTTTAATGTCCATGTCACACCGATGCCGGTAGTTGTTGGGAACACTAAGCTCGAAGTTGTTGACGAGTATGTTTACCTGGGACAAATAGTCCGACTGGGTAAGTCCAACTTCGACCGAGAGGTCAATCGACGGATTCAACTCGGCTGGGCAGCGTTTGGGAAGCTACGACACATCTTCTCGTCAGACATACCTCAAAACCTTAAAACGAAATTGTACAACTAGTGCGTGTTGCCAGTGATGACTTACGGAACTGAGACGTGGTCCTTCACTGCTGGCCGTATGAGGAAGCTCAAGGTCGCTCAACGAGCTATGGAGAGGGCTATGCTCGGAGTTTCTCTGCGTGATAAACTTAGGAATGAGGATATCCGCAGTAGAACCAGAGTGACCGACATAGCCCAACGGATTAGTAAGCTGAAGTGGCAGTGGGCCGGCCATATAGCTCGAAGAACCGACAACCGATGGGGAAGAAAGGTTCTCGAGTGGCAGCCTCGTACCGGTAGGCGAAGTGTAGGGCGTCCCCCCACGAGATGGAGTGACGACCTGGTAAGACATGCAGGAAGTCGATGGATGCAGGTGGCACAGGACCGTGTTTTGTGGCATTCTTTGGGGGAGGCCTATGTTCAGCAGTGGACTTGTGAAGGGCTGTAATGATGAATGATGATGAATCGAATATCAAAGACAAGTTGGTAATTTGTCGTATAGTTGAACAATCAAACAGGCTTCTTATCGAATGGGATTAGTTCTTTTGTTGTCTCGTGCGAAGCTGTGAGACGCCTTCTAGAATAATGGGGATACGCTACCATTGTGATTCTTTCATCATCGAGTACGAGACAGCAACATGTATATTTAGGTGATTAAAAACAGAGAACACGTCTGCAGATATCTATTATTTGCTAGGAACATATTGTCGTAAAAGAGGAACATAATAAGGTGCGTGAGGGTAATATGGTCACCTTAAGCTTTGCCGCCCTATAAAACCAAAAATAAGAGGAGGACAGAAACAAAAACACAAAGTCGTATACTATAAATAATTTACTAAGAATAAAATAGCAAACATGCTTTGGCTATGATTAGGTACACTCCGAAAAATCAACTTAAAAAACTAGCTACACTACACAATACTAAAATCTAATAAAATATTTACTATAACGTCAACTGTCAAAATGGCGTCGATGAAGCAGTGTCCTTTCGACCCTTTATTATTTGATTGACTGGTGAAGGAGCCATCCATGCAAACAAGGCTGTAGTTTTTCACTTATAAGAAAATGACCATATTAACCGGATGACCATATTACCCTCACGTACTATATAATAAAGAAGTTAATCAGAATTTGCTTAAGTACCGAAGTAGGTATTATATTTTGCGAACGTGATATTGATATTATTTACATTAAACATAGCTTGTGACATCCTGCCGTCAGCATATGAAAAGCAATTGGGATTCGTCATATCCCAACTGCTTTTCATATACCGTCATCCCAGCTCACTTCATACATGGATACAGCACAACACACACATACAATACAACCATACATAGATACAACCGAAAACACAATAAACAACCTACCCTTGTGGGGTAGCCAGTATAAAAATAAAATTATTTAAGGTGCTGTTTTTTCATTTATTGCTGCACTATGTAATACTTATGTGTTAAAAATCTACTATAGATAGTTAACTAACACAACTTTTACAAACTCGTGAAAAGAATAAGGAATAATGTAAGCGCAAAAAAATCATTATTTACTTATTTGTTTAAAATTAATTCTTTTTAGCACTGAATGATCGATTGAATCAAAACAATTTAATTTCAGCGCGACGAACTGAAAGAGAGCAAGCAAGAGTACGACAAGGACCTTGAAGCGATTTATCGCGACGACCATGATACCAACGCCCAAAGAGTACGTAAAACAAAACTAACAGTGACATTTTAAAACGCGTCTGTGTTACGCACAAATCACGTCAAGTAAATAACCTTTTAAAGTCCACTGCAAAGAGAAGTTGCGTTAAACAAAAGTAACATTCTAAAACGTACCAGTATTACGCACAAATTCAAAGCGAAACATTTTTGAAATGAAAAATTCTTTAGAATCGATGTGATTTGAAACTCTATGAAACTAAAAAGCGACGCTAACTAAAAACAAACATTATTAAGGAATTAGCCTGCGAGAGAATGAGACAGAATAAAATACAGTGTTTTTTGAAGGCTTCATTTTTACCGCTGAACCGTACACATGTTTTTTTTTTTAATATAGTGGGATAATAAGTACTATTTTCTATTACAAGTCTATGGGGTTTTATCAGACAATCGCCAGAGCTCTGATAATTAGCAGGGTGTACCATGTTACCAAGCGCAGAGATTAACATTTGAACAAAAACTTGACATATTGCACCTTACATCCCTTTACGCATTACGTTGAGCACAGACCTGTTACCTATTTTAAAGAGTAATGAAGTGACAGTGAGTGATAAATTTATGAAGCAGGAGATACTTCCTGTGCCTGAGTACTGCTATCCCACGGTCCCACCCGATGGTAAGTGGTAATGCCACCGAAGATGGTACAGTGCACTAGGCTATATATTATTGCCTTGAAGAGAACAATATATTGTAAATTATAATTTAAAGATAGTACCGCAGGCTTTCTTTTTTTTATAGTATAGGGTGACAAACCAGCACACAGTACACTGACGGTAAGTGGTTGCTGTGACCCATAGACATCCGTCCATATCTATCCTACGTAGTACGTGGTAGAGCCATGCTGCAGCTATATTTCTGGTATAGTTGTAACACGAATGGGTCGGCTCAACCGGGAAAGGTTCACGCTCTCACAGAATACCAGCGTAAAATAGCAGCTTAATGCTGCTATGTTTCGTATAGTGAGTGTAGAAAACCGGAGACCCTTTTTACTGGAAACGGGAATTCCGTCTTAGTCCTCACGGGTGACAACGCATCCGCATTTTGATTCGTAATCGAGGATAAATGTAGATGTCTATGGGCCACAGCAACCACTTACCATCAGGTGGACTGTGTGCTCGTTTGTCACCCTTATCCTAAAGAAAAATGAATCGAAATCAGATGCGTTGTCACCCATGATTACTAAGATGGAATGCCTCTTTTCCAGTAAAAAGGGTCTCCGGTTCTCTACACTCACCATACGAAACACAGCAGTGTTCAGCTGCTATTTTACGCTGATATTCTGTGAGAGCGTGGTCCTTCCCCGGTCGAGCCGACCCGTGCTACAACTATACTACTAATACAGCTGCAGCATGGCTCTACCACATATAAAAATTTCTTCATGGTTCTTCCCGAAACAGAATTATTCTGAATCAGTCATTTCTGAAAAGCATAAATGATTTTCAATAAGTAATCTCGAATTCTATATATTGAATTAAAAATCTACCCTCCATCGGGATTCGAACCCGGGAACGTCATGATCAGCAACCGCGTTTATACCCTCGAGACCAGCGAGGTAGTGGACTTGTCTTTACGACGCGGTGCGTTGGTGAGCATATTATGCTGATTGTATCGCACTGGTAATACTATTCCCCGTGACCAGTGTGTAGACTCCTGGCGTTTTTTTTTTAAATTCGGCAGCATATTCGGGTGAAGTTTACGTTTAGAGAAATATTTTTCCTTTACTCCTTCAATTACACTCCATTTGGCTTCAAAATATTTTACATCATAAAGAAACCGGTTTCTTCAAGATGTTTTCTTTCACCGTTGAGAACGCCGTACAAGCAGAATATTAAAAGCGGTGATAAAAAATTACAAACTTTCTGTTATAGCTGACGTTACTAACGCAATTAGTTTTACAAATTAGAAGTGGATTTACAAATTAAAATCCTTTTTTCTTATAAACTTAATACCATATATTTCCCTCTTCTGCAGCTTAACATAGTATTTAGTCTTTTTTCATTGTACGAATTCCTTTTTATTTTTCCTAAGGCATTAATAACGGAATACGAAGAAATGTTGGCCCAAAAAACAGCAGAACGTCAGGCGGCTGAACAACGGGTACGCGACTCAAATGAAAAGTATAAACAAGCCATGGAGAAACTGGAAAGAAACACAGTACAAGGTACGAAATATGTATAGGTCTTTAACGAATAATCCCTATTCTGTTTCTGTTTTGAAATTCGGATTCTATTCACAATTACTAATTAAGGAAATAAATCTTATTGCTCCCAATATTCGGTCTCTATGACCGGATGATTTTGGAAGGACCATAAGAGACGGTGGGCAAGTTACATTACATTTTTCAGAGCGAGAGGCAACTGAAGAGCTGGAGGCTTTGACGACGCTGTGCAAGCAGTTGGAAGCGTGGAGGGAAGAGACAGAGTCCGATTTAACAGTCAACCAGCGTATGTCGGAGAAGATGAGGGCGGAAAAAAGAGCTTTAGCGGATGAAAAACGCCAGTTGGTAAGGGGTCTATGCAAATTCAACAAAAATATTCGAAATTCTAAACACACTGTCTACGTAACTCAATTAAAAATTATATTTTAAAACAAAAAAGGGAAAGAGAGAGAGAGAGAGAGAGAGAGAGAGAGAGAGTATAAGCTTCTTTATTTCTTTCTTTAAAATCAAATCTACATATTAAAAATGTTAATAATATTATCTACTTCGAAATTAAAAGTGACAATTTGAGTTGCAGTTTAGAATAATAACCGACAAAGGATCCTATATATGATGTCCTGAGAACAAATCAGTCCTGGACGATTTATAACTCGGTGACTTATTCAAGCCTCAATATAAAAAAAATAGGTTACACGAATGCCTTGAAGATGCGGCTTAAGAGAAGCCACTATGCCATATTATCAACCAGTGGGTTCCGTAAAAGGTGACAGAGGAAAAAAAGCAGGAGAACTGCCGAGCGTGGCAACTATCCGTAAGAGGCAATCGATGAGGAAGGCTTATGTTCAGCTGTGGAATTTGATAAGCTGTTATTATCACGATTATAATGTTATGTATTTTTTATAGGATAAGGGTGACAAACGAGCACACAGGTCACCTGATGGTAAGTGGTTGCTGCGGCCCATAGACAGCTACATCTATCCAAAATGTAGATGCGTTGTCACCCGTGAGGACTAAGATGGAATGCCTCATTTCCAGTAAAAAGGGCCTCCGGCCACCTGCACTCACCAAGCGAAACGCAGAGGTAAACTTCTACTTCACGCTGGTTTTCTGTGAGGTCGTGGTACCACCCCGGTTCGAGCCGGCCCATCCGTGCGACAGCAAAAGCTGCCGCGTGGCTCTACCACTGTTAAAATGTAAGTATACATTAATTTTATAATGCCGTAAATAACGATACCGTCCCCGTGTAATGGGAGCATATGAGAAATCTGTCGCAACATTTCATCCCGTGTTATAAGAAGCGACTTAAAAACGCTCAAAGCTCTTTTGGCTTTAGATAGATAGCAGAATAACCGCCGTAAATATCCACGCCGCGCAGTGGGTTGTTAAAGCGAATGAAGAATTATGTTTACAGGATATGATCATATACAGTCTCAGCAATGAAGTGTGGAAGTTGGAGTCCAAGCTGGAGATGTTCCAGAAACAGCTCGACATCAAGAACGTTGAGATGGAGCAAGTTAACGATAAGGTTTCTTCTTGATTTCTCATTTATTCACCAAGCGAGTTTTTTTATTTAAAACAATATACAGGGTTATTTTTCAAACAAAAACGGCGATCATGGTAACGGCGGGGCAGGGGGTGCTAAGAATCTCCGGTGGAGATTCGGTTGCCACCTAAGACGACTCGACCTGGCAACATACAACGCACGCACACTGAGGACTGACGGGAAGATCCTGGAGCTGGAAGAAGAGATAGACAAGTTGCGCTGGGATATTATAGGATTATCTGAGGTCCGAAGAGAAGGGGAGGACACGGCAATCTTCGAATTCGGTAACTTGTTCTATCACCAGGAGGGTGACCATCTGTCCGACCGACCCTTACGAAGGTGTGCGTGCGAGGCAAAAACAGTTACAATAATGCATTAACACGCATTTTGAATTTAAAAGATTAAAAAGACAGAATGTTTGAGATTTTTCTAATTAATTTTTCTTTACCTTTTGTATTACTTATTCTGATCCTTCTCTGCAAATTTGGCAAAATAAGCCTGTATAAATTTCATTGCTATTTAAATAAAGAATTATAAAGAATTTTTTAGCTGGTTGTCCTCACGTAGTGTTCGCGATACCTTTCTGTGTGAACTTGTAAGTGGATAAATAATATGTCTTTTTCTTAAGACGTCCTGATTTGTTCATGTTGCACCCGGAAGATTGAAGTCGGACTTATGGTGAAAATTCCATTCAAAAACCTTAATCTCAAGTTTTACAGTGTTTTTTTTTAAAGAATAATGGTGACAAATGAGCACGCAGTCCACTTGATCATAAGAAATTCTGTAGTCCATAGCCATCTACATTTATCCTTGATTAAGAATCAAAATGCAGATGCATTGTCACCCCAGAGGACTAAGATGGAATGCCTCGTTTCCAGTAAGAAGGGTCTCCGGTTCTCTATACCCACCATTCGAAACAGCAGAATTAATCTGCTATTTTACGCTGGTATTCTGTGAGGGTGATAAGGAAACTTGTGCATTTCCCTATCAACATTATGAAACTTGTGTTAGAAATAGAGATTATCGATTTAACACTTATTAATCTGCGTGCCCAGTGTGGTGAGTATACAAAAATCTTCCAAGTTATGTAATTGGTAGACTTTAAATAATCAGAGACCGGCGGCGGTGAAAAGCGGCGTCACATAGTCAAAGGTGCGAGACGTCTGGTAATGCTTTTTATTTCTTACGCTGATTAATAAATAATTTTAGGTGTCATTTTTTGCTTATAATTATTTTTGAAGGCGTATTCCACTTTCCTTTCCACATTAATTTCCACCTTTTTTCGCTATCCATTTGGAAGATGTGACTAGTGATAATAAATAACTATTGTAAAGAAATCCTGACTAACTTCATCAGGTGACTGCCTATGCAGCAGAGTTGGAGGACTTGGAGCTGGATAAACGTCGACTTATGAGCCTCTGGAACTCTGTGCTGGTGAATATACAACAGCGAGATAGGGCTTACGACTCCGTACGCGACGATTACAGGTAGAGAAAATTTGTACTTTTTTTTAATTTTATTTCAGTGATGTCGTGATGGTGGCATCAACGCGTGGTAATGCCCTTAAAGTATCTATCACAAAGCATTCGTCTGGTGGGTTGTCGTGAGAGGCGGCTTTCTTTTTTCAAATAGAATAGAATGGAATAATTTTAAATTCAATATAGATTACATGCATTACGTAATTCTAATTGAAAGTAATTTTTACACCACTGGTTCGGAAAAAAGAAAAAGCAAGAAACCCAGCGGGTCTTTTTTTTAAGTAAATTTTACATTAAAGGTTGTATAAACTATTTACCAAGTTTATGTTAGAAACAGCTTGGAAGCGAATCATCTCAATCCCAGGGGTTATTACCAACCATGTATTCATTTATATTATAATAACCCTTTTTATACAGTTTTTGTTTAACAAAATATTTAAACATGGTAATAGAGAGACCTTGTATATTTTCTGGGGCTTTGTTGTAATAGCGTATACATTGCCCCAAGAATGAATTTTTGACTCTGTGGAGACGAGAAACTGGTATCACTAGCTTGTGTTTGCTCTTAGTGTTTACAGAGTGTATATCACTTTTTTTACTAAAACTACCTTTGTTTTTGTGAACATATATTAAATTTTCGTAAATATACTGAGATGCCAAATTAAAAATATTTATTTCTTTAAATTTTTCTCTTGAGGGAGCCTTGAGGGACACCTATAGTACAGGTGACCCGAAAGAACTTTTACCATTGATAATGACTTTCTCGTTCTTTTACTTAAATATGAAATAATAAATTTAAGCGCTATGTTCTGGACACCATAGTACTGTAGCTTCCTGATTAATGTCTCATGGTGCACACAGTCGAAAGCCTTGGAAAGGTCACAAAATATACCCAAAGCATGCTCGTAATTCTCCTATGTACAAAACATATATTTAATAAGTTCAACTCCAGCGTCAGTTGTCCAGCGACCTCTTATAAATCCGAATTGATTTTTATGAAGCAATTTATTTTTTCAAAATTTTGTTCTAAATGTTAGTAGTACAGAAATTGGTTCTAATCTACTACGAGATTTAAATAAAGGTATGAATTAAGTATGTTTAATGAAATCAGGAAACACACCAGATTCGACGCTTGTATGTAAAGCAATGAGAAAAACTGTCCACAGTGAACCGAACAAAATTTTTGAATAACTGATTTATGCAAGGGCTTAACATCTGTAAAAATGTTATCTATACAGGTCGCACTAGACCCAGCAATACATGTTATTTCTAAGAATAAATTAACAAGATTATACGATTTAAACAATGAGCTAAACTTAATACGAAAAGAAGATTCAAGGAAATCGATGACATATTACAACAGACTTGTTCTGTTTACTAAGTTTGAGCAAAACTTCTTCCACAATCCTTTCAAAATATTCGTAAGTCTTGCACAGACGACTAGTCTCGGCGAGTCTAGCTGCCGTGATCAAAATTCGATCTGAAGAACATTATTATTTTATTGTGCTGTTTTTACATGTAATTTTTAATTATAGACATCGGGTTATAAGCACTAACAAAGTGCCAAAATATGCATGCAAAAGATGCACTAAAAAGGCCGAATATGCACTTAAAACTGTTGATATGCCCAAAATATGCAAAACGCAAAATCAAAAAACCGTTTTTATTTTTGTATATTTGAATTAAAGACGGTACAAAAACAGCGAAATGTTCTTAAAGTTATGCATAGTTTTTATGACAATATGCAATTAAGTATTTTTCCAATAATCGAGCGCAAATTTGTGACGCTTGTCACCCAGTATCAATTTGTAAATCAACTTGTTGCAGTCTCCACGTCAACTGACGTCATTGGACAAAATTTAAAATTTGGTCAGTTAGTTCAGTCAGCCACTGCGCTCGCGCCCTACATGTCTTCGTCACTTAGGTCCTTATACGTACCCCCCGCTACTAAACGAAATATGCACGATTGGGGAAAAAGGCTAAAATAAGCATTAACGCCATAATTAGAGAGTTATATGCATTTGCATATGCATTAAATCCGACGTCTAGTTATTAATATATAATGGATTAAATGAACAAATACATAAGATATTATTAATAAATAACTACGACCTTACAATTCTGGGTTATACAGAGTGCTGCAGGAAAACTATCGTACTCTGATTAACAACTTGGAGATAACGAAGAAGGTGGCAATGGAGGAGATGAATAAAGGAAGGGAGATTGCAATGAACAAGGACAAGGTTCTCTACGATATTGCAGCTGCGAACAAACTGCGTTAGTATTGAAAATTACCTTATTATAGGAGTCGTAAGAGCAACTAAAGGAAACTCCAAATCAATTTTTATAATTAGACCGGAAAATAAATCGTTGACAAATACGGAAGACTTGCGTTAATATGCTTGGACTCTTCTTCCATGATTTGGATCGCAGCGCCAGACACCAAATTCGACTGTACTTCCATTACGGTCTGGTCTTAAAATCACAATCCCACCAGGTGGTGAGTAGTGATGAAACCCTAGATGGTAAATCACACTGTCTTAGCGTAACGAAAGCCTATTCACTCTTGCCTTAAAGACGTTCAGAATCTCCCCACGACTCTTGAGACAAATGGCACCTTATCATAACACCACTCCTCTAAATGCTATATGGTTACAGTGGACAGGTTGAAAAGATAACTCTCTTGCTTCAGTTCACCCACACGCAAACGATGCAGACTTTTCAAGCCCACTCGGAGGGGCCACTTTGATCCAACCACCTGTGTTCCTCTTCGTTCTGATGTATAAGTCCCTGATCGCCCTTCCACAGTGATAAGTTGCGGTAACTAAATGCATACAACCATTAAGATTTGCTAATTTTCACCGCGATGGTGAGCCGGTTTAGTGAATGCAAAGTCTACACACGCAATGGTTACAACCACTCCAAATAAATAATACTTGCTTATCTTAAATATATATAAATACTTAAGATGTAAGGCTACTGATTGAAATTTTGCTGCATAAAAATAAGAGAATTCATCTCTAATTTAGCTCCGCGGGTATCGTAAGAGACCACTACAGGAAACGATAGAAAGACCGTATGGCCTGCCATTCGACGGTGCTTATAAATCGTATCCATTTAGATCCATCTCGTATATGCCAGATATAAATTAACCAGATTGGGAGCACCATCAAGGATACAAGATTCTGGCACTGCGGTCGCCGATCTACCTGCTGGGGGTGGAAGAGACCAACGTCTGGCAGTGGACTCAGATAAAGAAGTAGAAGAATTACAATTAATGAGTTTATAATCGCTAATGAAATTTTAGAGCTATTATACAATATTTAAAAAAAAACCTATCCGATCCAAGAGCTTGCTTGTAGTTATCATGTATGATCTTCATGTAATCTTTTTCAGAGAATAAATAAAAATTACTCCGCAAAATGTTTAGTTAAATGGGGAAACTTACATACGTGGAAATACAATATTTTTGGTAATGTTATTATGGTTCCTTGTGAACGCAGTGACAGGATTTTCTTTACGTAGTAGTTTAGTGTTTAACTAAAACAGTAACCCGTTTTTAAAATAATAGTGGATGGAGAGGAAGCGAAAAGAACAAATTTAGAAACACAAATCACCCAGCTCTCAGAGTCAATAGAAATGGCAGAAAGAGATCAAGAGCTCATCAAATCGGTAAGGATGTTAATAATTATTCTTAATCATACCTAAAATGATAACCGCATTTTAAAAATTATATTGTAACATTTATTTATTTTGTTTTATAGGAGAATCAAACGATGAAAAATATCCTTAAGAGCACTGTAAAGGAGTACCAGAGAAAAGAGGAGCAGAAGTTGAAATTGGAAAACGAAATTCTGACGAACCTTCAGGAGTGTCTTCTGAACGATAAAGCGGTTGAGTCGATGGCCAACGGAATTAAGAAAATGAGAGAAATGTCTAGAAAACAAGTAAGTTAATTAAATTTTTATCGCGCACAATCATACTATAGAATCATATATCTATAATGAACTTTTTTATAAATTCGATAAGTTTTATATTTACCAGAATTTATATTTAAAGATTAAAAATAATTTAGATATATACATAAGATGGACAAAGGTTTGTTTGTCGCTCAAAGTAGTTTGTAGCGTAGGTACTTAATTTGTGAACTCGCTTGTGTAGTGGCATAGGTTCAACCAGTGTTGGCAGTGTTAATTACACAGTCACTTGAAGCTAATTCTTCTTCATCATTGCCATCATCAGCTCGTAAAAGTCCACTCCTAGACATCGATCTCTACCGATGTAGAGAGGATTTCCGTTAATTGTCACGCTCGGCAGGCGAATTGACAAAAATTGGCTCTACTCTCGGACCTTTGATACGGCTCCCTATCGCCGGTCTGTGTATTTTACGCCTGCTATAACGCCGTGAAGCTACAGCAACAACCGAAGGGGAAGAAAAGTCCTCGAGTGAGCTTCGTACCGACAGGCGAAGTGTAGGGCGTCCCCCCACTAGATTTTTTTTATAGGATAGGGTGGCAAACGAGCACGCAGTTCACCTGATGGTAAGTGGTTGCTGTGGCCCGTAGACATCTACATTTATCCTCGTTTGCGAATCAAAGTGCAGATGCGTTGTCACCCGTGAGGACTAAGATAGAATGCCTCTTTTCCAGTAAAAAGGGTCTCCGGTTCTCTAAACTAACCATACGAAACACAACAGTGTTAAGCCGCTATTTTACGCTAGTGTTCTCTGAGAGCGTGATCCTTCCCCGGTAGAGGCGACGTAATCGTGGTACAACTATACTACTAATATAGCTGCAGCATGGCTCTACCACGTAGGATGGAGTGACGACCTCTGGTAAGACATGCAGGAAGTCGATGGACGCGGGTGGCTCAGGACCGTGCTATGTGGAACTCTTTGGGGGAGGCCTATGTTCAGCAGTGGACTTGTGAAGGGTCGTAATGATGATGATGATTATGATAACGCAGGGATGATTATACCGCCATCTTTCGGAAGCGATAAGATTTTTTTAATATGGTAGAGCTGTGATACCTGCAGCACGAACGGGTCGGCTTCTACCGGGGTATTGCGCTCTCACAGAATACCGCGTAAAACAACAGAATTATTTTGTGTGTTTCGTACGGTGAGCGTAGAGAACCGGAAAACCATACATACCGGAAACCTATACTGGTAACGAGGCATTCGATTAGAGATTTCAATTTCAATGATGATAGAGAAGTAGATATCTTTGAGTCATAGCATACACTTACCATCAGGTGGACTATGCGCCCGTTTGTCAATCTTATTTTATAAAAAAGATCTTCTGACAATTTCATAGCCGCCACTTACGACACCGACTGGACATATTATTAAACGCCTCACAACGTGAGGGAGTGCTCTGCTCTCGATATGTAGTCGTCGAATTTCGCTACATAAAATCATTCTTATACTTTTAGCTAGACATCAAATACATATTATTATTGACGTTACAATAACTACAGACGTTGAATTATAGAGTAGAATTATAGATTAGTTTATTTCCTAATTGATTCACTTTAGATTACTTAACAAAAAATGTAAATGAAAAAATATATTGACTGCCGTCCGTTGGTCTGTGCGTCGGTGAGCCTTCTCGCTTTATAGAAATGTAAGCAGTAGATTGAGATATATAGTATTAAATAAGATTCCATAGATCCTAACGAGGATTTTTATTATTGAACTCAACACTGTTTAAAAGTTTTTTTTTTTTTCATCAAAATTAAAACGCTCATGAGGCGTGTGCTTTTGGATTTTCCAAACTACCGTACGGCAAAAGTAGACAACGTATTATAATAATGATTATATCTGTCATATTATAGGAAATATCATTAACAGCAATGGAAAATCAACACGCGAAGATGGTTCTGGATGTTGAGATGCATCGTAACAGACAAGCCCAAAATAAACTTATTCAAGACGAAACTTTGCGCAAAGTTAAGGAAAGGGAGAAAGAAATAGATCAGCTACAGGAGAAATATGATCAAAAATCTCTTGTGCTTACAAGAAAGCAGAGAGAATTGGATATCATTACTAAGAAATATACTGCGCTTAAAGAAATATTCGACGTAAGTACCTAATTACGATTGATTTAATTTTTTTTAAATGAGGTTTCCAATTAAAATTTAATTTTTTTATAATACTAATATTATAAACGTGAAAGTTTGTGAGGATGTATGGATGTTTGTTACTCTTTCACGCAAAAACTACTAAACGGATTTAATGAAACTTTACAATAATATAGCTCATACATCAGCATAATACATTTGCTATAATTCATAAAAATATTCTGTAAATTGGCCAAAATATAACGATAAATATTAAGTAAGTCTGAAAAAATCTGTCATCTGCGAGCTATTTTGGCGTGAACACGCATCACGCAAAAACCTGTGAACCGATTTGGATGAGACTTTCACTGGCAGATAGCTGATGTTATAAGGAGTAAGGTTGCTTTTATTTTAGGGCTCCCGCGAAAAAAATTCTACGCGCGCGAAGTCGCGGGAACAGCTAGTGTTATATATTCGCCAATTGTAAACCGTTTTTTTTTTAGTATTTAGGCTCTCCTCTTAATTTTTAGTTTTTTCATCAAATACCTTAAAGGATGTCCCATTTAAATTTGAAGTAAACCTTTCACCCTTAAGGGCGGAAGAATGGGAGATGAGATTTAAAATTTTACTATTCAGTTTATAATTTAGTTGTCATAGATACAAAGCTATTAGGTCTTTCTGGGGTTTCTCACAATCACGAAATCAATCGAAATAGGGTGATGGATTGTCCTACACCGTCACCATACGGCCAATTGGGTACTTACGCTTAATTGGTCTACTATTCGTGGGCGCACTGCTGATATTGAGTTTCAAATCCCTTTCTGTCAAGAGACTATCACTAACAACCCGAATCAAGGAAGTTGGTTCGTTGGTTCACCCGTGTGCCTCAGAAAGTACGTAAAGCCATTGGTTCTGTGCCTGATCTCTCACCGGTCTATTAGTGATGGAAAAGAAAGTGCATATGTGCGTGCGCACACACTAACTGTCTACTACTAACTCTAACTGCACTGTAACTGTCCTGCGTAGATGGATACTCTCCATTGTAACAGCAGAAACCAAAATATGGTCGTGACATTATTATTTATATTAATAAGGGTACATAATAAAGTCAAATTTGATTTCCCAGATGAAATCGCCACAGGAGCGTCGCATCGAAGAACTGGAGCAGCAGATCAGAGAGCTGCGCGAGAGGACCGAGCGGGCTCAGCACGAGTGGCTACGGCTGCAGGGCCACGTCGTGAAGCTCGCAGCGCAACACCACACCATACTTACGGACATCAACCTCATTAATAAACGTAAGAACTAGTTTCCTTTTTTATCGAATAAGTGTGAAAAACGAGCACACAGTTCACCAGGTCATACCAAAGCAACCAGATGACACCTATATTTATCGTTGATTAAGAATCTAAGAAAGGAATTAAAATGACTTCAAGGCGATATGAAATCCGCTACTAAGGCGCGGGCAGAGCGGTAGGCTCTTACCTACTTCAAAACCCTTAGAACTATGAGAGAAGGCCTGAGCTCAACCGTGGAACGCACATGTATATTGTTACTTTATTTTTTTTTAATTTAGATAAGAAGACCGTATTATTTTGAGACGAAACCGGGCGCCACTAAGTATTGTAGAACAATTTCCGGGATTAGACACTTAGTAAGAATGAATAAGGAAAGAGTGAGAAAGCAAATTTATGCTGCAAAAGTAAGTGACAGAGACGGTCAGGGACGCCCTAGCTGTTTTCATACATTTTTAACACGCTAAAATTCGATTCGTCATCCCGTCTAATACACCGTCTGTGCAACACCCGAGCCGACCCGAGAGTTGCCGAGCGCGCTCACTTATCGTCTTGCTGATGCTGATACCCCGCATGTATGCGCACCCTGCGCACTAAGTTCACCCTAAAGATGTTGAACTAAAGAACATCAAGTTTGTTTTCTTACGTCCGAATGCGACAAGCAAGTTGCAAGGATGGATTAGGGCATTATAAAAGTCCTTAAACAAGGCTACAGAAGACGATTGATACATCGCTATCTTAAAGAAATGGAAGACTCTGACAGCAAACGACCCTTGACTGTGCGTGATGCGATCCTAAACATTGTAGCGGCATGACAAGCAAGTAAGTCTGAAACTATACAAAATTGTTTCAAGAAAGCAGGTTTCCAAAATAACGGAAGAAGAAACCGCGATACCGCAGCGTTTTCTGGATATTCTTGCATTGATGACAATGTTACACCCTACGAAACCCGTTCAATCGAAGATCTTATTGAACATGTGAATAACACCCAAAAAGACGCTCTAAGCGATGACAATGAAGATGAAGGAGAGTCCATTCCGATTTTGTCAAACGTGAGGCATTATCAGCGGTAAACGATTTAAGGCGCTACTTTCTTTAGGGGAAAGTGAAGACGCACTGTAAAAGGTATAGAACGTTATAGATAGGTCTATCTATCTAAAACTTAAGTACCTAATATTAGGTGTATGATAAACAGGTTTTTTATTGTTAAAAATAGGGAAGAAAGGCTCATCGTACCAGCAAACGCATTGCAAATCTATCGTCAACCATAATATCTATACATCTATAAATTATTAAATTGCATAAGAAAGTATATACAATATTTATAATTAAAAAACAATTTTTAAAATTTTTGGCTGTCCCACTATTTATTATATATATATATAAGTGGGGGCTGGTGATCTGTCATACGAGGAATCCTAGTATAGCAACCTTCAATCCCTCACAAATTAATGGTAGCATATTTTATTTAAATACTAGGAATGCTATGAACATTGCTAATATTCCCTTTAACTATTCCTGGTAAGCTTAAAATGCTAGTGTTAGGAGTAGTTCATGACAGTAGTCTAATGGTGGATTCGAACCCACGACCTTTTAAGTTAGCGGTTCGGACACTGCCATTAGGCTACTGTCGCTTCAAACAATTTTTAAAACATTTTTGTTATAGAAGAGTATGTAAACGAGCATGCTTTCTAAATGTTAATACTAAGCCGAATGTTATGTTTCATTATTATTATGTTTTATTATTATAATTCTACGAATAGTGTGATTTTCCAGAGATTCAAATATGTGATCAGAAGACAATGCGCATTCAAGCCGAGTGCGAACGCATTGCGCAAGAGCGCACGAACGTCGATCGTTCGTTACGTTCGCTGCGCGGGAGGCTTGAAGTTATACAACGCACGCGCAAAGACGCGGTCGAGCGCAATGCCGGTGCACAGCGCACCAATGCTGCTATTACGCATGAATATACAGCTAGCCTTAAGGTGAGGGAAAAAACAAGAGACGTTATTTATACGGGGTAGAGTACTGCAGTTATATTATGGTTGTAGCACAAATTCAATACTTATTTGTACGCCGCTGTGCGTAACGATGTCATGCAGACTGATATTCTATTTCAATAGAGACAAATTCTTCAAGGATTGTCAAACGACTATGCATGACATAAGAGACTATATGGTCTCGTGAGTGCCGTAAAAGTTAAATATAGTAATTGTTAGAGCCACGCTGAAGCGTGTTTTATAGCTGCAGATCGTATGGATCAGCTCGATCGGGGAAGGACCACACTCTCACAGTGTACCAGCGTGGAATAGCAACTTAATACTGCTCTTTCGTTTGGTAAGTGTAGAGAACTGAAGAACAGTTTTACTGGAAACGAGGCATTCCATCTTAGTCCTCAAAGGTGAGAACGCAACTGCATATTCAATCTTAATTGAGGACAGATGTATATAATATATCTATGGGTCACAGCAAATTATTCTGTAATGAAATTTAATTTGATGAAATAAAATAAAAGTGAGTAATTTATTTACCGTATAGTGGCGGTGTAAGAATGTAAATTACCCCATATCGCCTTTTGGGTGTCGTAAGAGGTGGCAGAAAGAACAACAACAAAACAAAAAGAAGGAAAACAGAAGACGAGTGGTAGCATCTTTCTGATAACGACTCAAAGTAATAAAAAACTGTGGTTGCCAACCCGCCTGCCAAACGTGGCAACTATAACAAAATCCCCCCTATGAGGTAGTCTATGGAAGAGGTATATGTTATGCAGTGAACATTTATAGGCTGTAAATGATAAATTTATTTAGTAACTTGAATTTATTAATTTTTCAGGATGCAGAATCAGAAATATTTGAGTTGGAAGAGGATATTGAGGCTCTAGAAAAAGAGAAGATTAACCTGACACAAGAATTAGATCGAGTACAAAGGGAAGCGTTGATCTGGCAGAGAAAGGTTGGAATTCGTTGATATAATTAATTTTGTACAAAATTAATAGCAATGGGTACCTAGTAAGGACCGCTTCCTTACTAGGTAAGTAAGGAAGCGGTTAAAACCACAACTTTAAAACAAAAGAAAGTGCGTTTCGAATTAGTTATTTGAAAATAAATGTAGCGTCCTCGTTACGTCTATTATCACATCAGATAGGATAACATTTCAAAATTAATTAGTAATAAATATTAGCAACTAAATGCATGGCCCACAATGATAGCATTGGTAGATGTTGTAAGAGACAACACAGGGAAACAAATCAGAAAATGGGTCTTTTTTTATATAGGAGAGGGGGCAAACGAGCCTGCGGCTCACCTGATGGTAAGTGACTACCGCCGCTCATGAACAACCGCAACACCAGGGGAAAGGGGGTAGTCGTAATAATATCTGGAAAATAAAAAGAACATGTGTGCTGCTCACACACGGTGGAAGTGAAATCTTCAGAAAACTAAACTTTGAGAGAACGAGACTGATGCAAACTATCAAAAATAGGATAAATGTGGAGCTTATCTAGTTAAACTATAAGTAAATTAGTAACAAACACTGTACACTGTAATCTCTCGCAGGCTAAATCCTATAGATGTATATGTTTGTCTGTTTTAAGTGTCGCTTTTTCGTTTTATGTAGTTTCAAAATCTCAACGATTCTAAGTTTTCATTTCAAAAACAACGGTTGCCACGTAAACGACGCGTGGCCACTATGGCAAATTTCCCCCTTCTGAGGCAATCTTTGGAGGGGGCCCATATTCCGCAGTGGACTTTTAATAGGCTGTAATGAATGAATAAAAGAAAAAAATCATGGCACTGTTTTTACTTGAGCTGAAACCCAAAAATGAGAAGATTTACCAACAATGGACACATAGTATGTAAACTCTTACGTTTTCCATTAAAATTCCACATGTTTACAGGGTATTCTTGCTGTAGAACTCAAACGGAGTATACAAAACTCCAAATCCGCTGCAGGAGAAATCGGTCAGATGAAAAATGAAATACACAAAATGGAGGTATGCGACATATTTTTACATTATAGCACTAACACACATAATTTATTCTTGCATTTTGACACATAATTGAAGAATGAAGGTATACATGAGGATTTACGATACGAAACTATAAAAAAGGTGTCTATAGACTACAGCGGCCATTTATAATCAGGTTATTACCATTTACAATCCGTAAATTCATTGTCTTTCCGTTTTAAATAGCTGAGAAGCCGCGAGCCCTGTATCAGATGAAGCTGTAAGAGCCGTATAGACTAACAGCATTTACATAACAGAAAATAGATTGTAACTATTTTTTTTTTTTTATAAAAAACCGCCACGTACATCCTGTGGATAGGGAATTAAGTAACAAATCACTCGCTGCTTTAGTGACGTATTAATTTTGCAGGTACGCCGTGATCAACTCCGTCGCACAGGGGAGAAGCTAGCGGAAGATCTGGCGCTGTACGTGACGAGACGCGAGACCGCCGTGGACAAGAGCCGTGCAGCCGCCGCCGTGGAGAAGGCGCACGGGGGCGCCGCACTCACCGCGCAGTCCACTTTTCACCACAAGCTGCGGCTGGCACGGGCCGACGTCACCCGTCTCAATAAAGTCAGTATACCAGTACCAGTATACCATTACAGTTTATCAAAAGCCCACTGCTGATAAGCTTCCTCCATAGATTGCCTCAAAAGGGAATATTTGCCACAGATGCCACGCTTGGCAGGCAACTGTAGTTTTTATTTATTTTTTAATCGTTATTAAAAAGACCGCCTGCTGTCCATCTACTGGTTTGTTTCCCTTTTTTTTATAGCATAGAGTGACACATGAACACACAGTCCACCTGATGGTAAGTGGTTGTTGTGGTCCATAGATATCTACATTTATCCCCGTTTACTAATCAAAATGCAGATGCGTTGTCACCCGTGAGGACTAAGATGAAATACCTCTTTTCCAGTAAAAAGGATCTCCGGTTATGGTAAGTGTAGAGCACTTACCATACGAAACACAGCAGCATTGAGCTGCTATTTTACGCTGGTATTCTGTGAGAGCGTGGTCCTTCCCCGGTCGAGCCGACCCATTCGTGCTACAACTATACCACTAATATAGCTGCAGCATGGCTCTACCACGTATAAAAAGTCTCTCTATCACTTCTTACGACACCCTCGGAGCGATATGGGGTAGTGGATATTCTTACACCGCCACAGTCAAGGTGAGTATAACTTAGACGCAAATGTGATGCGCCTCAATAAACTACATGAAGCGCCGAAGTCACGCGATTTAATAAGTTTGTTTTCTTTTTTAATCGACTTCAAAAAGGAGGACGTACTCAATTCGACTGTATATTGTATTTTTTACGTGTGTTACCTTATAATTATTTTCTAGATGAACCGATTTTGATGATTCTTTTTAACAGCTGGTGCTTCTCATGTGGTCCCATATAAAGATCAAGATCTGACCAGTAGTTTTTGAGTTCATCATCATCATCATCATCATCATTACAGCCCTTCACAAGTCCACTGCTGAACATAGGCCTCCCCCAAAGAATGCCACAAAGCACGGTCCTGAGCCACCTGCATCCATCGACTTCCTGCATGTCTTACCAGGTCGTCACTCCATCTCGTGGGGGGACGCCCTACACTTCGCCTACCGGTACGAGGCTGCCACTCGAGAACGTTTCTTCCCCATCGGTTGTCGGTTCTTCGAGCTATATGGCCGGCCCATTGCCACTTCAGCTTACTAATCCGTTGGGCTATGTCGGTTACTCTGGTTCTACTGCGGATATCCTCCTTCCTAAGTTTATCACGCAAAGAAACTCCGAGCATAGCCCTCTCCATAGCTCGCTGAGCGACCTTGAGCTTCCTCATACGGCCAGCAGTGAAGGACCACGTCTCAGTTCCGTATGTCATCACTGGCAACACGCACTGGGTGTACAGTCTCGTTTTCAAGGTTTGAGGTATACCTGACGAGAAGATGTGCCGTAATTTCCCGAACGCTGCCCAACCGAGTTGAATCCGTCGATTGATTTTTGAGTTATCCTTAATAATTTCTATTGAAGTCGGTTGTACAAAATTTTTAATTTTACCACTTGTTAATATTGTGCCTAGTTACAGCTTATATACATCCCACTTCTGGGCACAGGCTTTCTTTCATTTCTCCAATTTAATTGGTACCAGCGGGGATCGAGCCCAGGTTCGATCGGAATCTATTAAATTGTTAATTGCAAATTTAAATGTTAATTTACCATGTGCTCGCGCGATGAAGATAAACATCGTGATGAAACCTCCATGTCTGAGGAATAAAATATTTCTAGAACATGAAGTCCGCTTACAGGCACTGGTGGATCACGGCAAATTAATTTCTTTTAGAATCGAGAGGAGTGCTTAACAGCGGGACGTAGTATATATAGCCTGGAAACTTACATTTGACAGGAGTTAAAAGAGGCTAAAGCGCACATGGAGTATTTGGAGAAAGAACAAGCGCGTCTAGAACGTGAGATGGCGGACACTTCGGCACTGAACGCGCAACTAGAGGAGCACGTTGCGACTCTGCTGCGAGAATGTCGTGACACGGAGCGACAGAAACAATGGGTGAGTATTTTTATAACAATAAAGTAACAGTCCACCTGATAGTAAGTATGACTACGACAGCCTTAGGACTAAGAAGAAAATGCCTGAGTGGAAATGTCGCAACAATGTCTTGCGGGCATTTCTATAAGCCGCTTTTTATGCCATTCATATGAATGAGATGACGGTTTTGCATACGAATACCAGATCCAAAGACTAAATATCAGGACGAAATTTGAAAATGTCAGGATTTTGGGGTTGTTGCCAGGAGAAATAAGTATTAAAAATAAAAAGTTTATATTTTAAATTAATAGGCTACAAAAATATTTAACGTTGTTGACACATAATTAATTTAAGTACACTGAATTTTAAGGTTGTTTCATGTATTCGGCACATTAGACTTTACTGAGTCCACCAATTTGGACCCTTTAATAGTATTTAGAAAAGATTTAAAATGCAAACAATTTACTTCAAAGTGCAGTCTAATTACTAACACAGCTTTAATTAAATAAAAGGCAGCTGTGATGTGAAGAGAAGCTGTTTGTCTGGAGATTTTGCTTTTTCGGGAGTCTAGGGATAATTAAAAATGTCGGGAGAATCCAGACGAATCCCGACCATCTGGCAACCCTAGTTTTGGATGAAAACACAAAGGCAGCTGTGATGTGAAGAGAAGCTGTTTGTCTGGAGATTTTGTTTTTTCGGGAGTCAAGGGATAATTAAAAATGTCGGGAGAATCCAGATGAATCCCGACCATCTGGCAACCCTAGTTTTGGATGAAAACACCTATGCCTCCACCACACAGTGAAGTCCCCAGAGTATAATCATATATTATATTCATAAGACTTTAAATAAATATTTCGATCTTTCCAGCTCCTCGAAAGAGTAGTTAGAAGTCAGCGTTTCGGCAGCGAACTAGCCACAGCCGTAAAACGACAAACACTGCGCGTAAAGAAACCAAAGTCGGCTGTTATTGCTGAGTACACTCAGGCTCGTTTACTCAACGACAGCCTCAACCAAGTCGTGAAGGCACTGAGCATAGAATATCCGAGCCTCAGTGACAAATTGGAAGCGATCAGCAACACCCTGAACATTCATTCGCCGAGCCAATCTCCGAGGCTTTCTTTGGACGAATGCGTATGTCCTGAAGTTATTGAGGGTCTGGAAAACATTGCTGAGAAGCCCCTGGACTCTTGTCCCTGTCCTAAATGATAACTAATGTCGCACGTTTGTTTTACTACTAACTTAAACTTAATTAACTACATAACATCATTTGTAATTTCATCATCATTTTCAATAAAACATTTTGTATTAAACTTTTTCTGTCAAAATTCTAAGTGATATATTGTTATTGTGAGTTGTCACATGGAAAGCTTTAAAATGGATAAAAATAATATAATATACTCTTCTCTCACCAATATTTAGGTTCATTCTTTGCATTCTGTTTTGCAGAAATGTTCTCGAATAAGCATAATGTGGGGCGGCCTCGACTTGATGGTATGACTATCTGGTACAACATGCAGTAAGTTGATGGATGCAGGTGGCTCTGGACCATATTTAGTGGCATTTTTTGGGCAAAACCTTTATGCTTTAAATTTTATAAGGAAGTAAAAGTCCTTCAGATATCTAATATATACCCAAAAACAGCACCTACTTGCTGTATATTATTATAACTTCTACGATATTGTTACGAGCTTGGGGTTCGAGACAATTAAAAACTGCCGAATGAATTATCAAAATTGACACTAATTACAGAGCACTAGTTACAACTTAAACCACACTAATAATAAAACACAATTTATTTATTTATTTACTCTTTATTGTACACCAAAAAAAAAAACAAAACGAATACAATTAAATCTAAAGTAGAAAATGTACAAAAGGCGATCTTATCACTCTGAAAGTGATCTCTTCCAGACAACCTTAGTGTAGAGAAATGATGCAAACTGATAAAAATTGTTAAAAATAGAGGGGGGCGTACAAAATAAAAATAAAAATATGAAAATACATACAAATAAAGATAAGTGAAGATTATGTATGATATAATATAATAGATTAAATGAAAAGTGTACGAAAAAGGAAAAATAATTTACTACTGATCACTTTAGTTCGCAGTTGTATAGCTTCGAAGTATTCGCTTACATCGCCAATTCAATACTGCCTCGGTCACGGTCTATACCGGTCTTATATAGTTTCCAGAACCTTCTACTGTAGAAACATCTAGAATGTTCGAGTCCCGATTGACTAGGTGTCGATAGTTCCAGAAAGTTCTTCCATGGAAATTTCTAGAAGGTTCTTGACTCTCTTAGTTCTGCTACTCGATACTAGAGGGCGCCAGTGGTATTAATTGTGGCGCGCAACAATATTAACACCATTCCATCAATTACAGCCTATAAAAGTCCGTTGCTGAACATAGCCCTCCCTCATAGATTGCCTCATGCGGCGATTTTGCCATACTTGCTACGCTTGGCAAGCCTGTTTGCAACTGCAGTTTTTTATTATTTTGAGTTGTTATCAGGAAGATGCCGCTGCACTTTTCCACAACACCCTAGGGACGATATGGGGCAGTGGATATTCTCAAACCGCCACTACAGTAGCCTATACTGTACAGATAAATAAATAGTAGTTGTGGCAGATACGTGACCTGCTTGTAACGTTTGTGCATACTAAAAAATCATATTGACCCTAATCTTATACGTTAAATATATGGGTATGTATGTAGATATTTCCGTTAAATTAAACACATAAATAAAAACGTAATATTCTTTAATTTACTGAGAAACACATAATATATCCTTTTAAATAATCTCTAATATTATATAAGTGTATTTTACATTGGAAATGCAACAGATATCCGGTTACTATACGGACCATCGAGCCTATTACATATATATTATACAGATATTGATAAAGATGCACTATAAAAAACTTATAAATTTAAAAATTTAGATTAATTAATGCAAATTGTAATGAGGGAAAAAAATCTTTAAAATTTTAAACTAATTCACGAATTCTTGAAAAGGATTATACCTGGCAGTGAATAAACAAATGCTGTTAAAAAAAAGTAATGGTAATAAGTGTACCATACTGAAATTTAGTTTTGCATTCTTAAGTAGCAGTATATTACTTCAATACAACACCAGCTTTTCAACCACGTTTAACAGTCTTTAATGAAGATCACAAGGACGAAAGTGTTTCTTACACGTACGTATACATACGAGGCAATTACCTTTTTATGACATTGCTCTGTACTTGCGCTGTATGTCTAAAAGCCGAACATTCGAAGTTTCATCATCTGAAACTGTGCCGGATATTCGAAACTCGTTATCACTATCCGTCTATTTCACATGCACAGCCCGACCAAACATTTTAATTAATAAAAATGGTAAACTGACAGAAATACAGAAGCAAACACAGAGACAAAGATTTGCATCTGGTTTCCATATGTAGCTTATACAATATATATGTATATATGACATGATTATGTAATAATTTTCAGAAAATAAATAAAAAAATACCCCGCATGAAATTTAATTTAATTAAATAGAGAAACTTGGGTAGTTTTAAAAAAATTGCCATTTTTATCTGCCAGTTTTTTATGTGGTTACTTTGTCCATTTTAGGGTCACGGAACTTACATGGAAACTTGAAAAGTACAATAGCTGCATTAAGGCCAATTCTGTACACACTTTTAAAGCCACATAATATGTATGAAAATTTTATACGTAAATATTATACATTAGGGTTATTACGAAATACAATGAAAACCTTTATTAATGAAAGCCCAGGCTACAATCTTTGTTAATATTAATTTCAACCGGTTTTAAGAAAACATGATAAAACCGGTTTTTAATTCTAGTAAATAAAACTATTTATTTTGGATGTTGGCAGCCCTATAAACTTAACACCGAGTATCTGAATCCTTATGTATACGAGGGGGCGTTTTTAAGTTCGCGGAATGGGTAGGTAGGTGATAAGTGGGGACGTCGCTGGATTACGTGCTAATTGAGCAACTCATTATTAGTATAAATACCGGGTTTTATTGTAATTAGATTATTAGTCCGAGTTATCGTCAACCAAACAATAAATTTCATACGATAACCAGAATACTAAAATTGTCCGATGAACTGGCACTACTCATTTTTTCTGAAGAAAAAATTGGCAAAGACGTAGTAAATGTTAAAGTACTATTCGAATACGCAACTAAATTGGTGAGTGGTGACCAATACCAGAGTTCTTTAGTGATTCCCGTAATTTGCGTGTTATTTGAAAACGTCAACACCATCGAAATATCACTGGAAACAGATGCAGGTAAAATGATCTGCTCTGCATTACGGCGTAACATGAGCAGCAGATTGTTGGCCTACAGCTTTCGTCAACCTGAAAATATCGTTATAAGAAAGAAACACGAAGAAAGGAATGTTTGTAAAACTTTAACTGAAAAAGAAATCACAAAAAATTAAAAAAGAAAACATTTGTTTCTAAACTATTAGGTATAAAGGGAATAGCACGAAAATTAGCTAAAAATAAAAGAAAATGAAATATGCAAAGAAATACAAAGTTTTTTCTTGATAGATGATATAAACAAAAGTACGTCTGGGAAATAAGAGGGCCGCGCATCGAAAAAACAAAAAGAGCTGATTAGATATCTTACCGATACGGTATTTAATGTATCTCAGATTTATCGAGCAGAGGGCGGAACAAAATTGTTTACTACATTTTATAAGCATAGACCTTTTTATGTTTTGACACTTACTGTACAGGAAATAAATACTTGCATCTGTATCAAACATAGCAATTTTGAAAAAATGTTCTCTGCGCTACAAAAACTTGGAGTTTTGTCAAAATATAAAGTACTAGAAAATCTTCTGTGATATCAAATCAAAAAAATGTACGTATGGTGAATGTGATCGATGTAAAGGACAAGAATTGAAAAACAATTTAAAAGACAGACAGATAACTGAAGCAATAATAACGAATTTCGACATTCCACGAAGCAGCAGCAGCAGCAGGATATATAAAAGTTGCAGCCTTTATACGTCCCACTGTTGGGCACAGGCCTCCTCTCATTTTTTGAGAGGATTTTAGGGCAAGTAAGTGTCCGCCGCGCTGCCCCAATGCGTGTTGGCGAACTTCACATGTCTTCAAAATACTATTTTTCTTTTATTTCTCAGATATGCAGGTTTCCTCACGATGTTTTCCTTCACCGCCGAGCACGTGGTAAATCAGCACTTAAAATTGCAATTAACAATTTCATTGGTGCCGGCGGGGATCGAGCCCGGGTTGCTCGCTAGGGATATATAAATCTACTAAGAATTACACTGTGGTCTATACCATGAAGGGTATTCTGATGCATCTCATCTTAACTATGATTCCTATAGAAGCAGAGGTAATGGTTAATCATGGAATCAACAATTGGCAACTATAATAACTGCCATATAAATATAAATGGTATGACTAAAAAAATTACATTAAATAATGAAGCGTATATACATGATAGTTTTGTGGTAGGCTTGCTAAAATGGAAATGTGATAATGATCATGGTCATCTGGTTGTGGATGTTGAATGCAAAAATTGTGGAATATATTGTGCATGTAATCAACAGTTTGAAAAATGTAAGAATTAATGGGTAATACCAGCATTTGCTGTAGTCACATCATTATGTATTATGTTAACCATGACCTGTTTTAAAAACAAATTTAATAATATGATTTTACTTAGTATATTATGGTGGCTCTTGACTAGAAATGACATTTCTAGAGCAAATAAAGTAAAAAAAAAAAACTAAATAAAATCACAGGGGCAAAAAATCAGATAATGTTCAGACTAATAATCACAAATTCACAAAAGTTGAATGATATGATAAGAGAATCAAGATTAAAATTGAGAAAGGAGATTTATATGGAAATATGTCAAGATGAAAGTGCAGCCAATAGATATAGTGAAGAACTAAAAAAGAGTGTTGTTGAAAACCTAAATCGTAGATTAGGTGGTACTGCAGCTTGAGTATTAGTAACTGGATTGGCTTTACAAACTGCTGTAGCACCTAAATATCATGTATGTGACAAAACCCTATACCTTTCATCTAGTCGGAAAATATGTGATACTAGTGAATGTACTAAGGTGCATATGTACTCCATGCCAATTCAGACTGGATCAACAATATGTCTCAATACTATAGATGGTGATAAAATATAGATAAGAATAAAGGACTCTAGAGCAGTTACTAGATATCATTCTACATATTATGCATGTAGCTTCAAGGTTAAAGCAGAAACTACATATAAATGTAAAGTAATGAATGGCAACTGCTGGAACAGAGGTAATTGCTATAAAGGATATCAACACCCTCGTTTTACCAATTAATCAAATTTACCTCATGCTTTTGGATGTATGTCAGATACTGTAGGGTGTGATACTTTTTGTTGGCATCAAACCTCATGCACCTGGTTTAAATGGGTTATGCAGTCAATTTATGAGAAATGTTATCAGTGAAATATGGCATACAAGTGTATTCATAAGTTATAAAGGTATAATCAAGCATATTAAACTGAACTCAAACAATCCACAATACAATTTAGATGAATATGACATTAAGGGTCTTAAAAACATGCCAATTGTTCTTACATCATTCACTTATGAACAAATACATTTAAGAAATACACTAGTGACCACAGGTAAGAAAACATATGAAGTTGATCCAAGTATGCTTTATTACCCATGTTAAAACAAAGCGAATGGCGAATGGCGAAAAGTAAGAAAAACAGGAACCGTGGAAATATTAACTCAGATTTCTTAAAGGTAATAAATATACCGCATTTCAAAAGATATTATTATAATTGGAAACGTTAGCAACACCAATACCGAAAGTGTATAACCGAACTCAAAGAAAATAAAGCCGTTCTACTCTGTGATTTCTCAGAAAATTACAGTGGTAAACTAGCCGAGAAAGTACAATCTATGCATTTATCTATGATATATTATATATATATATATTATCTATTTATCTTTATTTATTCAAATTAGTACTTGAGTACTCAATATGGTCATTCACCGAGAGCGGAGACGGAAAATCAGTGGCAGATAGAATAGGTGATGCAGTAGAGGTCCCTGGACAAACAGGTAAGATTATGATAATGATGTTTGCTGTAATGATCAAGCTGTGAAGATATTGTCAAAATGCATGAAGTCAGTGAAATGTCTTTATATAATTGACAATGATATAGACAACATAAATAAACTGGTTACTGAAGACTTGAAGCCTTTAACAGGCACTATGCAGACACACCAAGTTATTGCTAAATCATCTGGCGAAATTCAATATCACCCACTATCTTGTTTTTGTGGCTTCAACAGAGGATTGTGTGATTGCTTTGGCTTATGTACTCATATCTACGGAAAACCAATCCAAGAAACTGAACAGAGTCGCTCTAATTTTCCTAACAAAGTTCAGCTGTTACTGTAACAGCTGAAATTCATGCAATGTCAATCCTTAGTTCAAAAAAGTTGTATCTGTCTCGTCCAAACAAAAACATAAAATTCCTACAAATTTTGAGGAAGGGGAAGAATTTATAGAAGTAGAAATAGTTAGACACAACGAACAAGAAAAGGAAAAACAAGAGAGAGTAGAAGCGCAGGGCTCGCTCTGCGTAGCGGAATAAGATTTCAGGTACATTCAAATTGCAATTTTGTCGAATTCTACCGTATTTTTCTCTTATTTTTTGTTATTATAACAAAATTTAGATATTATAGAGTCAATCTGAAGAAAGAAACTCCCAATATCATGACATTTTTTGTCGTCATTTTGTGACCATACAAACTTTTATAAAACCGCCCGTATCAGAGTAATGAACAAAGAGAAACCAGCAAAGATTCAGATATTCAGACTTTTGAAAATAAGATAACTTTTCCAAGCATTGTGGAAGAATGACAGCTCAGCATAGTGCTATAAAGATATTAAGAAACAATTGCAATCCGAAGAAGCCATTATTCATGTTGACTTTTCAGATAACTATAAATGTCACTATGCTGAAGAGTTTGAGGCAGTACATTTTGGTGGAAGTAGAAAACAAGTTACTTTACACACAAGTTTATTGTATTTCCTTTGACAGAGACTATATCAGAACAACACAATCTTTTGCCACAATAAGTCAAAATTTAAGACATGATGCTGCTGCTGTTTGGGCACACGTAGTTCCTATCCTTGAATATCTGAAACAAAGGGCACCCCGAATTACGACCCTTCACTCTGCATCCGATTCTAATTTTTACCATTTTCGAGTAATTGCGAATTAAACATATTTGATAATTTTTTTCAACCCTTGCCGAGGCTTGCAGACATACATTTTAACATTTTAACCACATATCGAAAATGCAAAGTTGAGTGCCAAATTTTGACTTCAAACCTTATTTAACTGGACTATGTAGCCAAAAGTACATATTTTAACATAATAAATTGAATAAGATATCATATAAATCACATCCAAACATTTTTTACTTTTTGTCAAAAACGGCAATTTTTTTGAAACTACGCACTTACATGACAGTACATGTAATGTTTTAAGTTCGATTAACGTCGATTTGGTTGAATTTAAAGTTAATTAAATGTACAATAAAGTTGATAAACTATTATAGTGAAATAAAAGCAGAAGGTTTCAATTGGTGAACGCCCACTGGAGGATCGCACATTTTGGAGAAAAGCAGCGCCTGTGGGTTTGCTCTCAGATCATCGGTAAAGTCAGGTTACATCTACACACTTTCGCACGCTACTTACATACACCTCATTTACCACCTGACTGATACCCTGTGGTCAACCCTACCTCCGGAACTCGGTAAGTTGTGTTTGCTTGTTAGCCCAGTCGACCTTTGTCGGGGCAACGGAGGGCCGTAACAGTGGGGTAACAAAACAAGTTCAAAGGTACGGTGTTGCCAGATAAAAATGTGCTGTATTTTAAGCAAATAGTGGAGGAAAACGTATATAATAACATGATGATTTTTTTTTGAATATTGTATAATATATCCTACTACACGATATAAAAATAGTTTTCCGATTTATTATTTCCAACCATTAATATACATAAGATTCAAATTCTAAATAATTAACATTAATATAAACATAAGAAAGTTAACATTGGATACTTGCCTAAGAAATTAACAAAATTTTATTTTTGTTACATAAATATAGCACTTATTTCTTTAGCATTGAGCCATGATTTCGTTCGTGCGCCGCGAACTCGTGCCGCTTGCGGTGATCCGAGCGTCCATAGCGGGCTCCGCAGTATTTACATGAGTATCGCTTCTCTTTGGTGTGACTTATCATATGTTTACGTAAGTAACTGAAATATTTACAATATAAATAAGTCGGTATTTCATAGATTAGGATCAGGTTCGCAGAATGATTACTGGCAACTACATCAAAAAAGGTTGTACGTTAGTTAAAAAAAAGGAAATAATTATGAATTAATATATTAGTATTATATATAAAAATTACGTGTCACATTGTTTGTCCGCGATACTCCTAAACTACTGAACTGATTTCAATGAAATTTTGCACACTGTGTGCAGTTTGGTCCAACTTGAGAGATAGGATAGTTTTTATTCCGATAAGTGACCCTCAATTGTTTTTATTTCTAATTTCAGTTTTGTTTTAGGAAAGCAAATGGTCGTCGGAAAGGGCAGAACGACGTGCCTGGCCAGCTAGTATTATTATACAAAATTTTAAACACATGACGTAATTTACAAACTTACCCTGGTTTCGAAAAGGTCATATCGCACTGAGTACAGCCGAACATTTTGACGTCGTTGTGGATAAGTTGGTGGTTCTTAAGTGAGGTTCGGGAGGAGAACCACTTTTTACATTCGCTGCATTGAAATGGCTTTTCTTTTGTATGGCTCCTATAAAGAAAGTAAAGGTATAAAAATTGTTATAGGCTTTTTCATAAGCAATTTAAATATACCCTTTCCTTTTTTATTTTTTATTTTAAAGGTATATTTAAATGCATGTGAATTAAATGTGTAGTAGGGGGGTAAGAATATCTACTATCCCATATCGTCCCGTAATACTTTTAATCAAAATATCAATTATCAACCTTATCTGCAAACTGCCTTGAGAATAAAACTGACAAATGAATATATTAAAAAGTAGGAGTTCTCAATTAGAGTGTATGTTTTTTTTGGATGTATGTTACGCGATATCTTCGCAGATTGTGAACCGATTTTAATGATTCTTTTTTATTAAATAGGATTTACCTCAAGGATTGTCCCATTAAATTCTGAAGAAAAATTCCGCCCCCCAGGGTGGAAAATACAGAAAGAAGTTTCATATCGGACTATTGTTTAACGAATTGCTTATGATATCTTCGCAGATTGTGAACCGATTTTAATTATTCTTTTTTTATTAAATAGGTTACAGTTATACTTCAAGGGTGGTTCCGTATAAATTTGGAGAATAAATTCCAACCCTAAGGGCAGAAAAACCAATGCTTTTTTTGCAATTTGAAGTTGGTTTTTACTTTTTGTTAAAAGTTATAATTATTAAAGTCCACAGATGGACATGGATCCCTCCCGTTGTAAAAAATATTGGCCTTAATCGTCCCGCTTGACAGGCTGACAGATCCCAGTACCAGACATCTCGCAACTTTGAGCTGCTTGCCCGTCGATGGTCTAACAATCTACATGCAGTGTAAACGTGGCATTTTCCAAAGTCGACCTTTACGACACTCACGACGTGTTGAAGTAGTGGATTTCTCTATGCCGTCACTACACTGCAACCAAATGATGGTGGAAATTCATACCAATATTCCGAAACCAAAACACATTGGCAGATTTTGTTTTCTACCATTACCTCATAACTTTTTTCTGGGTGAAACGATTTCGATGATTCTTTTTTTATTTGAAAGCTGGTGCTTCACATGTGGTCCCATATACATTTGATCAAGGTCTGACCAATAGCTTTTGAGTTATTCTTAATAATTTATATTGAAGATGGTGGTACAAATTTTTTAATTTTAAATTATTCTGATAACAAGATGCCGTGTTCCTTAGACACCACACCTATGATCGGTTAAGGATCTAAATGCAGATGCGGTCGAGCCGACTCATTCATGCTGCAGTAATAAATAACATAGCTGTAGCGTGGCTATCGGCTTTGCGTTTCTCAAGACACTTGGCTAACAAGTTATAAGTATTATATAATCTTTATATATAAAAATTACGTGTCACATTGTTTGTCCGCGATGAACTCCTAAACTATTGAACTGATTTCAATGAAATTTTGTACACTGTGTGCAGTTTGGTCCAACTTGAGAGATAGGATACTTTTTATCCTGATAAGTGAACTTCAATATTTTTTTATTGCGAATTTAAGGATTTTTTCATAGGAAGGGTCGTCGAAAAGGGCAGAACAATGTCTACCTTGCCAGCTAGTTATTTTATAAAAAATTACGCCTGTTGGTGCATTCTTTATTTTGTTTTTATCATAGGATCAATTGTAGTGTTCAGATCTCGGTTTATTTATCGACGAAGTGGACAATAATTTGTGGTTTACAGATTTTATCACTTGTATTTGTATGCCTAATAATGTACAATTGATGCTTAATTTCAAGTTTCTAGTCACTTAGAAGTGGCCTAGGTTCTTGATGAGTGAGTAAGCGAATGAGTGAATGATTTTGAGTGATAAAATAGCAGTTTTCTATATATAACTGATAACAACTCAAGAAATATAATCGATGTGTGACACATAATATCTTACCTTAAATGTATTTGCAAATGATACTTCTTGAAGAAACTCTTTGAACAAAACTGACAAAGATGCGATCTCTCTTTGTCGTGCACTTGTCGCCTACGAATAAATAACAAAAATATTATCATATTTTAAATTTTAAACGAGTTAAAAAAGTAATTATTGTTATCTTTAGCACTAATATTACGATGATCGCGTGGCCTAGTAAACATAATACCTAGCTGTGCTAGTTTTATATGTGGTAGAGCCACGCTGCAGCTATATTAGTAGTATAGTTATAGCACGACTGGGTCGGCTCGACTGGGGAAGGACCACGCTCTCACAGAATACCAGCGTAAAATGGCAGCTTGGAACTGCTGTGTTTCGTATGGTGAGTGTAGAGAACCGGAGACCCTTTTTACTGGAAAAGAGGCATTCCATCTTAGTCCTCACGGGTGACAACACATCTGCATTTTGATTCACAAACGAGGATAGATGTAGATGTCTATGGGCCACAGCAACCTAGCCCTACTCATAGGCTCTAAAACCGAGGAAACATTTATAGAGACAAGACTCTTCTTTTAATTATTACATAAAAATACTATTTGAGGTCACTTATATACCATATACCTATAACATGCATATAACATTTAATGCAGGGATTCCCAAAGTGGTCGATATCAACCCCTTGAGGTCAAAATCGGTTTTCCAGGGCTCGACATAAACGAAAACTGATTTTGGGTGAAGTTTTTTTTTATATTTACTTTGCGATTTTAACATTTTTTTTTTCAAAAACATAATTACCTACTTAAGTATTTTTTATTAATAATTATTATTAATTACACTTGATATTTACTGAATTTTATGTCCATTTATTTTGTTAAATATTGATGAGAAAATGATGTCAAGTTTAGTCACTTAACCAACCCCAAAGTTTTTTAAATTGGTAAGTATTTTGTTCCAATATTTTTAAAAAAACTAGAGATAGGATTTTTTAAGTTAATTTGGCTATAGGGGTCTAAGGCATCAGTTTATTTTGGAAAAGCGGTGTCTTGTCCAAAATAGTTTGGGAATCCCTGATTTAACGTTTAAAAAATACTCACATATTTTCTTTTAACTTACTACTAATACTAACGATGAACTAACAGCAGTGCTTTCCAAAATGCTATGGAAAATAGTTCTATTGTTATATTTTTTATTGACTGTAATTATACTGATTAATATTCTTTCATCATCATCTTACTCATCTATTGCCAGCCAGTGATGAGAAATGGGCCGGTCATACAGCTCGAAGAACCGACAACTGTTGGGGAAGAAAGCTTATGGAATGGCAGCCTCATACCAGTAAACAAAGTGTAGGGTGGCCCCGCTCTAGATGGAGTGACGACTTGGGAATAGATACAGGAAGTCGATGGATGCAGGCTGCCCAGGACAGTGCTTTGTGGCTTTTCTTGGAAGAAGCTTATGGTCAGCAATGAACTTGTGAATGAAGGGATATAACAATGATTATGATGAATATTTTCTCGATGTGAAATACACAAGAGACTCCATCAGCTCATCACATCCTATGAGCATGTATAAGTCGACTAAGAGACACATTAGACAGTAAAAACAAATAAAAGTTTATCATACTTATGTTGAATCATGGTAATCTTATTCCGAAACTTCTTATCACATTGATCACAACAGTGTGGTCGATCCTTAGTGTGTATAGTTGTGTGCATGTCGAGTGTAGACTGAGATATGAATCGCCTCCCACATGGCACACACTCATATGGTAACTCTTTAGTATTGTGCACCACAAGGTGATGCACTTTAAGGCTAGTTACATCTGAAATAGTAAAAAAAACTTCATCTGGCTAGAGCTACTGGCACTACGGTTTACTATCCATTATCTGGCATTTGTACCTATACAATGGAACCCAGACCTTGCTTAATCCCCAAACCTACTGATTGTAAGCTTAAAAAATGACAAAAAAGGGGATACCTGAAAAGGCTTTTTCCTGTTTCTTCTTCCCAGCATTTTACAAACGATCTATTAATTTCTTCTGTCGAAGACACAATATTTCATTTAGGTAAGAGTAGGTTTCATACTCTAGTTCTAAATCTAAATACTATAATGCTATCCTATAACCTGCACAATTGATAAGTATACTTGTATAATATATAAAACAGTGCTGTGTATACTGAAGGGAAGGATATCATTATTATAATGCATTATAACCATAATGATACAATAACTAATCTTTTTTCAAATTGGATATTTATAAAAGTTTGATATCATTTTAAGACAAGGTTACAATCACCATCCACCAGTATACATCATATATAGATGAGAATATATCTAGTACTGTTGCAGCCAATTAAAAGTGCACTGCTGAACTTAGGCCTTGCACTTTTAATTGGCTATATAGATTGCCTCATAAGTGTAATTTGCCATAGTTGCCACGCTTGGCAGGCGGGTTGGCAGTTTTTTATTGTTAGCTGTTATTAAGAAGATGCTGCTGTCCATCTCCTGATGTTTTCCCTCTGTCACCTTTTATGAGCTTATGAGACACCTGAGACAATATGGGGTAGTGGATTTTCTTAGGTGTAAATTGTGTATCTATTTACATATTCTTTCATTGTATATCATAGTGGTATGTCACCACTACATAAATCTAAATGTTCATACAAACTTGAATGTTATACTGGCTGCTATGAGGGGTGATCCAAAAGTAATGATAATGAAAATAAAACACGGTAATTAAAGTTAAAATAATAATTTATTTTTCTACATAGTCTCCTAACAAATCAATACATTTAGTCCATCTTTTTTCTAAACCCAGGATTCCCTTTGAAAAAAATTCTTTGTCTTGACCCTCCCAAAACGCTTCAACAGCGGCCATTACTTCGCTATCGTCTTCGAATTTCTTGCCTCGGAGGCGTTCCTTGAGCCGAGGAAAGAGGTAGAAATCACTAGGAGTTAGATCTGGCGAATAAGGAGGGTGTTCGAGCAGTTCGAATCCCGTTTCTTGAATGGCAGCCATCGCAACTGCGGCTTTGTGAGCCGGTGCGTTGTCTTTTCTTTTCGAGATTGACCCTCGAAATGTCAACTCGATTTTTCTTTTGCTCGTCGGTTAACATTCTAGGTACCCAACGTGCAGAGACCTTTTTCATATGCAACTCGTTCGCAAGGATTCTTTGAACGCTGCCATATGAGATCCCTCTGACCTCAGCTACATGCCTGATGGTCACTCTTCGATCTGCCAACACACCATCTTCGACTTCTTTCACATTGTCTTCAGTGAGGGACGTGGATGGGCGTCCTTCGCGATGTTCATCTTCAGTGGATGTTCTGCCCAGTTTAAACTCCTTAGCCCAGCGTGCAACTGTAGAATATGGAGGAGCAGAGTCCCCCAATGTTTCCACTAAGTCACTGTGTATGTCTTTTGAAGACATTTTTTTTCAAACAGAGGTACTTGATGACAGCTCTAATTTCGTTTTTGTCCATGTTGATGTTATCGCTTTGACAGTTCGTATTCAAATTAATGTATCTCCCGGAAATTGTGATCTATTTATATGATTTTTTTAGGCTGGCGTAGTGAGTATATAAGCAAGCAAAAATATTTTTTTTTGGATTTTTATGCGGACCTGATTTAACCGATTATCATTACTTTTGGATCACTCTAATCTGTAGGTTAAAATATAAAGAATATTTTTGTATTATTCAAAAATCTTTTATTTCTTACCTTTATTACAGATTTCACAATGTTGCTTTATTCCTAAATGCTTTACTCTGTGATGTCTATACCTTGCACTATAACTGGAAAATAATTTATCACAGACTTTGCACTTAATGCATTTTCGTTCACTGATAGACTGGTGCCTACTTATATGGTCCTTAAGGTTTCTAACTGACTTTCCACACTCTTCACAGATTTGATCTTTTTTCGCATTATCCTTAGTTTTTTTCTTTTCTTTCTTCGTATATACTGTCTTCGTAATGGGATCTAAAAATTTTAAGTGTATTGTAAGTCATTATGTTTTTGACATTGTCGCAGATAATAAACAACTTCTGTTCACTCTCATCTCTCATCAGCACCTAGAAACATCCATAATTCAACAAACCAGAGTAGACTCCAGATGCATTGAGAACTAGAAGGACAAAATGGGAACCTGTAATTTTACTAGCTTGCTTATCTAAACAAGATAACAGTTACATAGTATTTATACAAAAAATCGCCACAGGATGACACCGATCCTAATGTATTCATAGGCAGAAACTAATAAAACATTTGCATAATATATTAACTAAGATTATAGTATAGTAGTAGTATAGTAGTATAAATAAGTATCACTAGCCTAACATGGTAGTATTCATGTTGGTCATGTTATATGGGTCCTACTATAGCCTAACATGGTTGTTATGATTATAATATGTATAAAACATTTTAATCTTAGTTGTTGCTGCATTAAAAAAAATTAAATGATGGTAAACATCCTAAATTGACGAATAGACAGCTCCGTGGTGCAGTGGCTTAGCAATTAGTTGTTGTGCTGGGGGCCGCGGATTCGAATCCCTCACGGAACAAGTATTTGTATGGCCTACAAATAATTGTTCCGGGTCTGGATGTTTGTCCTTGTGCAATTTATGTTTGTAAACTGCCTCCACGACACAGGAGAAAATCCTAGTGTGGGGATAACTTTAAAAAAAAAAATTTAAATTACTTTATTTATTTACTTAAAAAATTCTACCTACAATTGTTATAACATTACCACAAAATATAAAGTATAGTATATAATTTAGTCTTAAAGATGTAACACAAGGTCCATCTTACTGTACGTCCGGCCAAGGTCATGCACAATGCAAGCTTCACATATGCCAATAATTATTATTAATTCTATATAAGTCAACATTGTAACATCCATGCACACCTATGTCGGTAGTTGTTGGGGGCACTAAGCTCAAAGCTATTCATGAGTATATACCTGGTACAAATACCTGAGACAAATTGGATGTACATGTACACAACGTACCTGAGACAAATAGTCCAACTAGATAAGTTCTCGAGGAGGAGGCTAGTATCGGTAGGTGAAGTTTGGGGTGGCCCTCCACTAGATGAAGAGATTACCTGGTAAGACATGTAAAAAAATCGAAAGATGCAGGTGGCTCAAGACCATGGTTTGTGGCATTACCTTAGGGGAAGCCTATATTCAGCAGTAGACTTGTGAAGGGCTGTAATGATGATGATGATGATCAAGTTAACATAAATTAAGCCCATTTATTGTTTTTCATAATGTATTGAATCGATTTGGTATGCATAGTAGAATATGTGGTAAAGATGAGTATAGTGTCGTAGAGTATACTTTAGAGATGTTAAGTATCTTTCATACCATTTTCCTTGCTTTCTTCAGCAGTATTTTCATACTTAATCTGCTTTATAACACTTAGAAGCTCATCATCAGATTGAATAGATTCATATTTCTTCTCATCTTTTACATCTTCGGTTTCAGTATTATTGTTACTAAATTCGTTGTCGCTATCTTCATATTTTATGTTATCTATGAGGAATACTTCGTTCTTTATGTCCAAGTTTAAATTTAAAGACCGCAAATAGGCATCATTTTTCAGAGCAAGCGACTTAAACTTTTCAAACGAAAGTATTTTTTTATAGCATTTTAAACACAACTTCGTGCCAACATTACATTCTTGTGTAACCTAAAAAACACGCAACATAATACATACTGAAGTGTGCGTCTCAAAAATAACACTGAAGTACAGTTCACTCACAACAATATCTAAACAAAACAACAATATTTCTAGGAAACTTTTTGATTCGCCTTGCATTTCTACATTTAATTTAAAAATATCCTTGTGGCCTACGCTTTTTAGACAAATCCTACAATCATTCATCTTTTGTAAAAGAAACAAAATTTGATAAAATAAATATGTTCAATTTGTAACAGAAATAAATCTAAAATCTAAATTTATTTTTTTATTTTTGATATGTCAAAAAATTAATTATCTATGACGTTTGTTATTAGTTTTGTACAAAGGGATTTCTACACATAGAGCCTAACTATATGTCACTTTATTAGTCGAAACATACCTACACCAGAGATTCCTAAAGTGGCTACCGCGGATACGAAGGGTTTCATGGAAAAGTCACCAGGGTTCCACGATATTATATATTTTTGCCTGTTACCTAATTTTAGATTTTGGACAAATATTATTTTGTATTGGCGCAAAA
This sequence comes from Parnassius mnemosyne, assembly GCA_963668995.1. NCBI lineage: Eukaryota > Metazoa > Arthropoda > Insecta > Lepidoptera > Papilionidae > Parnassius > Parnassius mnemosyne. The sequence goes on from CAVLGL010000093.1 coordinate 13,327,392, forward strand.
TATGTGATGAGAAGAACATATTACAGTTATATAGATAGTTAGAGAGATTCTATAAGCGAAATACCCCTGACTGACTCATCGCGAGATCTCCAAAACTATATACCCGATTGACTTCAAATTCAGTATAGTTACTCATTTCGCAATGTAGACGCTCACTAAGAACGGATTTAACGATAGTCCCCTAAAAAGATTTTTTCTTGATATTTTACATTTAGGTTCCGCAATAAAATACTATCGTGCGCCCAGCGAAGCGAACGGGTATCAGCTAGTTATAATATAATATTTAAATTGCACTGTCTAAGATATGTAAAGATTTGACGTGGGGCTCCCTAAATTCAAATGGATTTGGCGTGTGTTACATTACCTTAAAAGTTTAGAAACTCCTGACCTACACACACAAAAGTAGTAGTAAATAATTTTGCGAAGTTTTTGGGAGTTATCAATGAACGGCAATAGGTGCAAGCTCTCTATTCCGGTTAAGGCATTTGCATTTTTATTCCATGTATACTTCAATCAACAATACCAACTAGATAACGGGTCACGTACAAAATCATAGCTAAATGCTGTGCGCGTGAATATAAACTTATACAGCTACATTTGTTTACTAAACTGAGACAAAAATTTAAACAGTTTTATGTTCAACCCATTTGCAACCATGGCATGTAGTAATAAAGTCACAAATCTTACGATCATTAGTTACAAAAAGGAACAAATCAATGCATAACTCCTGTCACTTGGAAATGAAAAGACGTAGGTTAAATGACATTTAGTGTGATATCAACCTTAAGTAAATTAAAGTACTTTTTCCCGTTATTGCCTTGCAAGTTACGTCGTTTTCTTTCGTTTCTGTTTGCTTCTTCGAATTTTGCTACAGAAGGTATGGAGTCGCGTTGAACACGAAAATAATTTATATTTATAAAATTATAATATGATCATAAGTTTAGTTAAAATTATTTATGTTTTGAGCATTTATGTATGTTTGTTGGTATGCATACTTTCCACACTAGCCATTAAATATAATATAGTATGTAGTATAATGATTGCATTTAATTAGATAATTCAATGTATATTTATTTTAGTTTTTGTATGTATATATGTTTGTAGTGTATGTATTACATATATTATATATTTAAATATGTGTATTCTTTATTATCAAAGACAAACTTTTTAGAAAAGAGTAAAGACTCTTTATTAATAAATTAACATTAATTCCAACAACACAATGTTTTGTCGTGACATAAATGGTACATTTAAGTAAAAAACAAAAAACAAGAAATAAATATACATGTCGGTACATTAATTAATAATTTTAATACATAATATTATTAATTAATGTACCTGTAATTTAGGAACTGAGGTTTTAACCAATACTAATCGACGTGATTAGTATTTCCAGATTTTATTTCTGATTTATCAAAGTAATCCGAACATATAACTGAATTCTTAGCTGGTTTATAAAAGTCATCTCTTCTTTCTCTGGGAACAATCGAGATCCATTCTGCACACATAAACGGATTGCTAGGAAAGCTAAAATAAAAACAATAAAGTTAAGAATCTAATTAAATTACACAAACATAGACAAAAGTAGCAATTACCATTATTTAAAGTTCTGGTAACAAATTACTAAAAATGATTACAATACAAATCTACTCCATGCATCTACTGTTCTGTTTCACAAATGTTTACGCGTGTATTGGCCAACCTTGACAAAACATTTGTTTCAAATATGATATTATTTGTTAGTTTAGAGCTTAAATATAACTTATTCTACATGTAGTTACCGAAAGTAAGACAATCCGGCCGTTAAATTGCTTTTTCGGGCATTATTCTTGCAACTTTTAAATACACATGCGGCATTGTGAATCGTGTTGACATTGGCTGTGTTTCAAGTCAACTAAACGAAATAAGAGCTCACGTCTCCAGTGCGTTGTTATTTATTGGGAAGTATTTTTTGCGCTGACCCGATATCTCGTTGGTATTTTTGATCGAAGCATGTATAGCACAGTGCTCAGATAGATTTCGTATCTAAGAATGTCGTCAAATGCAACTACATCTAATGTAGTTGTTTTGACGCCCTCTGTTTTCGACGGGGATTAAAAAATAAATTTCTTAATTTGCATTTCACGTTAGCCATAAGAAGAGAGCCTTTATCAACCTAGCAAGTCCTGCAAAAGGCATTACGGCAAGCCAGTTACGACCGAATTAATCGCATCGTTAAAAAGCTCTCTATCAAACCATCTGGCAGTAGAGCTTTTAACAAGGAGGTTCTTAATACCTTGCGAAGTCTTAAAGTTCGTGGACTTGATGGTATACCAATTTTAGTTCTAAAGGTCTGCGCGCCTGAGTTGTCTCCTGTGTTGAGGCACATGTTCCACCTCTCATTCGGGACTGGAGTAGTGTCCAAATCTTGGAAGCTAGCCAAAGTGCAGTCAGCGCCCAAAAAGAGCAGCCGTGCCAAACCTGCCAACTATCGGCCGATTTCAATTACCTCCATAATCTGTAAGATTACGGAGCGTATACTGAACACCGATCTCATGGCATACCTAGAGCAGAATAATCTACTCAGTGACCACCAGTACGGGTTTCACCGAAATCGATCAACTGGGGATCTTCTAGCGTATGCCACTCATATATTATGGGGGAAGCCCTTACTGTTTCCCTTGATGTGTCCAAGGCCTTTGATAGGGTTTGGCACGCTAGCCTTTTGGTCAAGCTTCCAGCGTACGACTTATCACCTGGCCTGATTGATTGGGTGAAAGACTTTCTAATTGAACGATCGATGGCTGTTCGTCAAGATCAAATCTATTCCGAAAGAGAAGCCATGGTTGAGCGTGCGAATCTCTCACTGCAGCACGTCTCTGAAAAGGGTGATGCCAATCTCATGAGATTCAACGCCTCCAAAATACAGACGTGTCTTTTCTCCGCTAAAAGGAGCCTGCTCACCCTGGCACCTACTTTACGGAATGTATCTTTGGAATACACTGACCGCCTTCAGTTGTTAGAGGTTGAATTTTCTCTGAAAAATTAACCTCATTGAGTCTAGGGCAAAGCAGCCGCAAGGAAACTAGATGTCCTTGCGAGGGTACGGCGGTCCTTCACGCAGGGGCAGCTTCTTACCTTATATAAAGCTCAAGTCCAGTCATGCATGGAGTACTGCTGTCACATATGATATGGTGCTGCAAAATTCCACCTGGCAGAGGTGGACTCAGTGGAAAGACATGCTAAGAGGCTCATTGGTGACCTTGATTTGGTTGAAATCAATCTTGTCAGCCTCGAGTACAGGCGCAGAGTAGCCAGCCTCTCAGTATTTTGCGCAGGAATTACACGCTTTAATTCCTCCCTCTCCTTTTCATCATCGGACAACCACGCGATCGGCGGTATTTGTAATGTGTACAGCAAAGAAGTGTAATAATTTTCCGGTGTCTATATTTCCGTCCGAATACAATCTGAGCGTCTTCAAAGCAAGAGTGAATAGGCTTTTGTTAAGCTAAGACAGTGCGATTTATCATTTAGCTACATCGCCACTTACCAACAGGTGGCATTGTGGACAAACGCTGACTTATAAAAGGTTAAAAAAATCTTCTTAATTTCTTATATGAGAATACGTCTACATAATATGTTATGCATTGTTCTATCAAAGTGCGTGCTATCACTTTGTTTCTTCTGCATATCAATGATATGTTGCAAACCAGTAACATTAATTGCTATGCGTACGGCAGCACTGGTGATGCTTTTTACACCGGCCGTGCCAATATTTTTCAGGACATGTCGTTGAATACCGGAACAAACTTGTGTCTGAAGTAGAGTCTTTTCAAATGAAGTCTCGGATTAGGGTCGACTAAATCTAGTCCAGTTTAACCCTCGGAAGACATAGGTTTGCTGCCTCAGCCAGCACTGGAATGTTCAACATCGACATATTTAATCACATAAAGTTCTGAGTTCACTTGAAGGGGAAAGCTAAATTGACCCCTTAAAAGCTTGACGTGCTCTACAGAGCGGAACAGTATTTCACGCCGGCACACCGCTTGCAGCCTTACAAGACGCAGGTTTGGTTTCACAAGGAATACTGTACTCATATCTCGGCCGCGGCACCCCAGTGCCAGTTCCTTTCACTTGACCGCATCCAGCGAAGAGCGGCTCGTCCGACTTCTTTCCGAGTGGCTCGATTCACTAGCGCTATGAAGAGATATGTTGCATCCCTTTGCATATTCAATCTCATTTACCATGAGGAGTGCTCAGAAGAGTTGTTCGGATTAATTCCAGCCGCTAAATACCACCAGCGCACATCGCGACAAAACTCACGATACCATTCACACCATCTGGATGCCTGGCGGTCCAGCGCTGTGCGATTTACTAATTCGTTTCCCACCGACGAGTTTGCGGACTGGTACGACTTAGGTACTTTCAAGAAATCAGCTTACTCCTTTTTAAAACGCCGGCAATGAACCTGCCATTCCCCTGGCATTACTGTTGTTCATGGGCACAGTCGACACTTACCATTAGGTGAGCCGCATGCTTGTCTGCCCCTCTTCTATAAAAAATCCTATTATAATGTTTATTTATATGTATCACTACATTTAATTTAATCACTACTGAAAGAGTATTGAAATCACTATCATTACGAGTACCTCTCGGTAGAGATTATGTAGTGTTAGTGTTTTGTGGAAAGACACTCACCTCTAATATACAATACTAGCTGAAACCCGCTCGCTGCGCTGGGTGCGCGATAATAACGTAGATATAAAATATCAAGAATTTTTTAAGGGATTCGTAAAATTAGAACGGATGTTACGAAAGTCCTATAAAAAATACGATTAAGATAATATTGAGCGTCTATATTGCGAAATGAGTAACTATACTAAATTTCAAGTCGAACGGGTGTATAGTTTTAGAGATATAGTGATGAGTCAGTCAGTCAGAGTGGTATTTCGCTTCACAAGTCCACTGCTGAACATAAGCCTCCCCCAATGAATGCCACAAAGCACGGTCCTGAGCCACCTGCATCCATTGACTTCCTGCATATCTTACCTTGATGGTCGTAAGTAATGTATATAGATAGATAGATATGGACGTCAGGTGTGTAGCATAATAAAACGTAGTAATTATATCTTTTCCAAGTTATTCATTATATTGGTATTCTGTTTTCTGTGATCACTATGTAACTAAAGAGAATATAATCACTACGTTTACGCATCTTATTCACGGTCCATTTTGCTGTACGTCCCACCAAGGTCATGCACGACGCACGTTGCAAAACAATAATGAGTAGGCTTAACGTACGCGTAATTATTGATGTACGTCAAGCCTACTCTTTGTCGTTTTGCTATCATTTTTGTTACTAACGTGACACCAAACATATTATATTGCATACGTAGGTCAAATGTGTACACCAACGTGGGAGCATTGGATCGTATACGGTGCGTACGTGGGATCAGTCTGTCCCTAGCTTAAGCATCATATTATTAGTCTGTGGTGGTTTATACGTAACCATGGCGACAATAAGACAACAAATATTTACGCGTGTATGCGGAAGTGATTAAAAACACAATAAAAACACAAAATTAGTGTACTATACATATTTTTTATTCAAAAATGGTAAGAGTTTCTCTTAAATAATATTACAGTAATGAAACTCACTGATTTTCCAAATACGTTGCAATCATTGTTTTATTTTTATTAAAACTCTATAAACTTAATATTTTACATACTTACTTTGTAAATATCCCATGTATCTCCTAGATTGTTTAGGTGTTTTATAAACTATAAGATTTAAATTTATAAACGTTATATAAACGAAAATAATGTATTTTAGACCACACAAAAATTTTTCCCGTACGCTGATCGAACCCGCGACCCGTAGCGTCGCAGCCCAACACCGTGCACTATCGAGCCATTTTAAAGCTTTTATGTTTTTCTGCTCTCTCAACTCCAATTAAGACTCATACATTTTTGTGTTAATAATAATAATAATAATGTCCAGCCCAAATATCGGTGACTGTGAGCAGTGTCAAACGGAGACTAGGTCATAATAGGCACAGCGACAGGATTATAGTGTACGAGTCTTTCCGCAAGCACAGGTTTCACTCTCATATTATGATGGGAGTATAATCCTTTTCCCTGTTTTCCTAATACACTGCAGTCATTATTTTATTATTTTTAAATAACTTTTTTCTTATTTGCACTTGTAATTCCAACCAATCTAACCTCTAATTCTTGACTTTGTAAAATATTATAAGAATTCAAATATTAGTCATTGTTGTATGTTATACATGGTGTCCCAGAACTTAACGTCAAGCCGAAACGGGGTGACAGGATTGATTGTAAGCATCATGAGAAAAATCAGAAAAAAAATCTATCCCATCCACTTTGGAAATTATGGGCATTTAAGAAAAACCTAGAAATTTGGTCAAACTGTAACCATTTTTCGGTTATTGTGGTTAATTTTTATTTTTTTTTGTTCATTTAAACTTTGGAACTGTAACCCTAAATAACATTTCTAGAACCACAGTCAAAAATAATGACACAACTGCCCCAAGTTTTCTAGAATTAAGATTATTTGTTAAACAATGAATCTAAAATTTTTAAAATTTGTTTATTTTGAAAGGCCCTCCTTTAAAAAAAATGTACTAAAGTGCCTTGGCAAGTACCATTAAAAGTTCGCGCATTTAATCAGGATTGTAAAATGGTACAATATTTGTTATTTTCATACTAAAAAAAAACTAGTAAAAAAATTAAAACCTCGAGTAATCCGATTTTTGCTAACCCATTTTACTCAGTTCAAATATTTTTTATTCGCACAAGCTCTTGGTAGGTTCTTAATTTTACGGCGAAATGATGAGAGAGATGGATAGTGGACATGTTTGCCATGAACGACCGAGACAGATAGAGACGGAGATGCGTCTGACACCAGTTAGTACGTTTCGTTTCGCTTATTCGTCTACTGCGCACTTTTCCGTTTTCGCTTGTGTTGATTTAGTACTGACAACTTTGGCTTTTCTTTTTGGACTTGGATTTTTGTGAATGGGACTTGTTGATTACATACCAGCAACTTTGGCTTCACTATTATGGAATTAGACTTTTGTGTTGGCATCCTTGTTATCTACCATGCCTACGCGCTACAGTTCACAAGAATATGCGAACTTGCACCTCATTTATGGGGAATCATATATCATAGTTTAACAAATAGTCTTAATTCTAGAAAACTTGTGTCATTACTTTTGACTGTGGTTCTAGGAATGTTATTTAGGGTTACAGTTCCAAAGTTTAAATGAACAAAAACAATAAAAATTAACCACAATAACCGAAAAATGGTTACAGTTTGACCAAATTTCTAGGTTTTTCTTTTTCTAAATTATGGGCATTTAGCCCATAATTTCCAAACTGCATGGGATAGATTTTTTTTCTGATTTTTCTCATGATTGTTACGATCAATCCTGTCACCCCATATCGGCTTGACGTTGAGTTCTGGGACTGCCTGTATGTATAATTAATTACGTAATACTCATTACAGATTCTGTCGCGATCAAAACCAGCCACGGATAACCGTGCGGGCAGCCATTCAGCTAAGAAGAATTTCCCAGAGCTTGAGGACTTCATATTAAAGAGAGACTATGTCGGAGCGATTACTTTACTCGAAGTATAATATCACAATTTATAACATTATTGCAATTATATCCCATCTTATTGTAAAGGTTCACATGTAATTATATAAATAAAACAAAATAACAACATACGCCCCACTGCTAGACACAGACCTTCTCCTCATAGCTGTCGTCAGTCTTTTATGCTCCATTGAAATAAAAGTAAATGAAAACTGTTTATTACATTTTACTGTTTAATACATTTTTAAATGAAAATCTATTACATTTTACTGTTTAATACATTTTTTTCATACATTATAGCCTAGACCTAAGCACTGATAACTTTATTCCGCATATCTAATCCGTCTGTGGAACTTAGGATATTCGTTAGATCATTTGTCAAAGGTTCGGAGACTTGATGTCAATCTATCAAGTACAGTTGCCACGCTAGGCATTAAATAAAATTAATGATTTAGCCTCCAGCTTTTCATAAGGTGGGTTGGCAACCGCATTTTTTTGGTAATTTCCTCCCATCATCGCCCATCCCCTGTTTCAGTTTCCCTCTGTCGACTATTACGACACCCACGGGACGACTTTGGGTAGTGGATATTTAGAGTTTCCACTCGAACTACGTTATCGCAATGCAGATCTCCTCATATTAATATAATCTCATGTAATAAAATTAATGGTTTATTATATAGTGTTAGTAAAGAGTGATACATTCTCCAGCTTTTCATAAGATGGATGATATCCCTCTAGCAGATATAATATTACATGGACACCTTTCTTTTCAAATAAGAACTTTTATAAATTTGCGTCGTTACAACCCCCAAATTATGAAAAGTTCATAAAGCCCAAAGTTATCGAATAATCGCACATTATTTATGCTTTATTAAAATTAACATAAATATTCATCATCATCATCATCATTACAGCCTTTCATAAGTCCACTGCTGAACATAGGCCTCCCCCAAGGAATGCCACAGGAATGGTCGCCCTCCCGGTAATAGAGCAAGTTGCCGGATTCGAGGATTACCGTGCCCTCCCCCTCTCTTTGGACTTCGGATAATCCTATAATATGCAAGCGTAACTTGAACAAGCGTAATCTCTTCTTCCAGCTCCACGATCTTCTCGTTAGTCCTCAGGGTGCGTGCGTTGTATGTTGCCAGGTCGAGTCGTCTTAGGTGGCAACCGAACCTCCACCGGAGATTCTAAGCACCTCTGCCCCGCCGTTACCATGGTCGCCACTGTAGCCAGGAATAGCGGGGCCGCCGGGGACTGGGTGCCGTTTCTTTGTTACTCTCGTCATAGGGGGGTATTTGCCATAGTTGCCACGCTTGGCGAGCGAGTTGGCAACCGCAGTTTTTTTTATTGTAATTTCGGCTACTATCTGGAAGATGCTGCTGCCCATCTCCTTACGTCATCGTCGTTTGTCGCCTTTTACGACACCCACTGGAAGATATGGGGTAGTGGATATTCTTAACCGCTACTACACAGCCAATATATATTGGCGTCTTTTAAAGTTCCTCAAGCACGAGAACACTGACGACGTTTGGGTGGACGTGTGGATGGGATGGTGCTGGTTCCATCTCGGCGAGTACCGACGTGCGTTGGAACAATATCAGCAGCTGCGCTCACGTGAAAATCTGGACTCGCGTATCGCTGATAATATGGCTATCGACCTCGCTGTTTGCTACTTTTATTTAGGTAAAAGTATTCTATGGCCTTATTTATATACTTACATTTTGAATATACTAAGAGCTCTGGTTTTATAAAAAAAAAATTAAGCGTCGAACGGTCAAAAAACTCTGTCCTTATAGCCATGCCTTATTCTGTGTTAATATGTCAATTACAATAATTCAAGTAGTTAAATTAAAAATTTTGTACAACCGACTTCAATATAAATAAAATGAGAACATCATCAATATGTAGTCTCAAGTCAATTAAATACGCAATATTAAGGATAACTCAAAAAGTCGGTCAGATCTTGATCAAATTTGTATGGACCATATGAGGAGCACTAGTTTTCAAAAAAAAAAAAGATTCATCAAAATCGGTTCACCTAGAAAAAAGTTCTGAAGTAACACATATTAAATAAATACAGCCTACTAAGAGCCTACTCCTTTTTAAAAGGCCGGCAAAGCATCTGCAATTCCCCTGTTGTTGCAGTTGTTCATGTGTGGCGGTAGTCACGTACCATCAGGTGAGCCGCATTCTCGTTTGCCCCCTCTCATGTAAAAGAAAATACAGTCGAATTGAGAATCTCCTCCCCTTTTTGAAGTCGGTTGAAAGCTAGTAATTAAAGTGCATCCAAGCATGACACATCAGACAAATATTAATTAAAAGCTATGATTTAATGGCTTGAGGATTAAAAGGTAAATATTGAAGTCTTTGAGTGTATTTCCTTTTACTCCTACGGGGGCCATTCCTCATTTCTATAATGACAATAAATGATAATAAATATAACTAATTGCTTTTCTGTATAGGGATGTACAAGGAGTCACAGGATGCAATAGAGGAGGCGCCTAAATGCGCCCTTAAGGTATCTATATTTTTACGAGATATCATTTCCTTTCAAATTAAGGCTGGGTGTTCCTGTTTTTGTCCGTTTTAAAATTGGTTTTTGATGGACAAACTATTACGAAATAAATATATATTTTAGATAATATATTATTTTTCCTTACGATACACCCGATCAATATCAAATACTCCTTTTTCCTTAAAAAATATCATTTTGGAATCGATTCTACCCGATCGTTCTTTATTCATTACATTTATTTAAAAAAACATCGATTATTCAACTGATTTTCGATTCGCGCATCGCTTGCCAGTTGCGTGCGTGTCCTGCGGGACGTTGCCCAGGTAATATTTGTGCCAAATTTTTGCTGCGCGTGGTTCTCTTATGCTACGTAAATAATATTTAGGAAATAAAATAAATTGTAAATAACTATAGTTTTATGGAACTTATATAGACTGTAGTTAAGCTTTTATTTGTGTGTTTATTTCTCATTGTGTAAATATTTGTTTATAACTTTAAAACAATATTTTTGTGATTATTTTGTAAAAATCACGATCATATGTGCGACTCGACTCGATCTTTGAGACGACCAACTTTAAATACCTAATGCGCTTCGAACACCCAGCCTTAATTACACTTTCGCTGTCCCGTGCACTACATATAGGTCATTGCTATTGTCTCACTATTGTGTCTAAAAACCGGACAGTGAAAGTACTAAGTTAGGATCAAATCGGTCTGAGACCATGCAGAGGAGTAAGGCATCTAAAGTTTGGAGGACTTTTACAACGTCAATAACATTATATTCCATCCATCCATCTATCCATTACAGCTTATAAAAGTCCACTGCTGAACAAGGAGCATCGTATTATTTGGCAATTTATTATTATGGACCACTACATTATTTAATGATTTTTTTTTCTATAAAAACAATATTTTTATTCTATAATAAGGGTGACAACGAGCACACAGTCCAACTAAGTAAGTAGATGCCGTGGCCCATAGACATCTACATCTATCTTCGATTACGAATCAAAATGCAGATGCGTTGTCACCCCTGAGGGTTGAGATGGAATGCCTCGTTTCCAGTAAAAAGGTGTCCGGTTTTCCACAATCACCATACGAAGCACAGCAGCATAAAGCTGCTATTTTACGCTGGTAATCTGTGAGAGCGTGGTCTTACCCCGGTCGAGCCGACCCATTCGTGCTACAACCACAATATTGCTGCAGCGTGGCTCTACCACGTAAAAAAATACAATGACTATTGGTTACAACTTCTTCTACATCGGCCTTAAAAATTCACTACTCCATGTCTAGAAGATATGGGCATGGAGGGAAGATTTGACTCTATCGTCACGCCTACAGGCCGATTGACGATTGCAATATCAGAAGTCTTGCACTTTTGACGCTCCTACTCCTTGCTGGCCTGGGTGTTTACCTACGTCAGGCGTAAACGAACCGGCTATACCGCCAGGATGGGTAAATGATGTCATCACCATAGGTTGTTATAAAGATTTTCTGATAATACCCTCAGTAGTGGATATAATAGTGGATTCTCTTAAATAATTTAAAATTAAAAATTTTGTACAACCGACTTCAAAATAAATTATTAAGAATAACTTAAAAACTATTGGTCAGACCTTGATCAAATTTATATGAGACCACATGAGAAGCACCAGATTTAAAATAAAAAAGAATCATTGAAATCGGTTCAACCAGAAAAAAGTTATGAGTTAAAACACACAAAAAAACACAATCGAATTGAGTACCGTCTCCTTTTTGAAGTCGGTAGATAAAACCCAAATAATACGGAAAGTGGTAATTCGGAAATAATTTCCATTGTTTACTTTTGGTTTAATGGAGCAGGAGTTTGCCAAAAAGCGCCTGTAGGACACAAACATATAAAAGGTAAATTTGAAGTTATAGGCGAATTAAAGAGATATTATACATACATAAACACTCACGCCTGTCACCCAGAGGGGTAGGCAGAGACTACGGACTTCCATTTGGCGCGATCCTGACACACCTCTCTCGCCTCTTTCACATCCATATATCTACGCATACACGCTCGTCGGTTAAGGGTACTCCTAATCTGGCCCATTTTCAATGTATCGCCGATCTGGTCGATAAACCTTCGTCTAGGGCGTCCCTTCCCGACCCTGCCGTTCACTTCGGCAACATAAATTTGCTTTGTCACTCTTTCCTCGTTCATTCTTTCTACGTGACCAAACCACCGAAGCATATTAATAAGATTAAATTAATAAGCATATTAATTTGAAATAAATATCGTTACCGTTCTGTTTCTCTACGTATATCCTGTTTCTGTTAATAGAACCGCCTGCAGTTCCACTTGGCGCATAAGCTGGGTGACGAGGAGTCTCTGACGCAAGCACACGCAGCGCTGAGGGATGTACCCGAGGACCAGCTCAGTTTGGCAGCGGTGCATTATTTACGAGCGCACTACCAGGAGGCCATTGACGTGTACAAGAAGCTTCTGCTCGAGAGAAGGTCGAAAAGTGATTTTAATTGCACCAGCGATCCGCCCCGGCTTCGCACGGGTGATCTGTATCTCAACAACGGCTCCACCTAACTATAGCTAAGAACCATCCAGGTGTCCCCATAGCTACCCCATGAAATTTTTTTATGGGGTAGCTATGGGGTCAGACACAAGCACGCGCGCACACACATAGTAACACTTCACTTGCATTCGCTTTGTAAAACCCACCAGCGATCCGCCACAGCTTCGCACAGTTGATTTTTGAATCTTGACAACAACGCCGCCTACCGGATCCAATTGTGAATCTAAATCATCCTCCAATCAACTTAATCGCACACACAAAATTTCATCTATATCGATCCAGACGTTTAGAAGGAGTTCAGTCACATATACACGGTTGGAAGATTTATATAATATATAATATGCATTTATTATACATATAAACTTTTCTTTTAAATCATTCTGTCTACTGATGAAAATTATATCAAAATTTGTTGAGCAGTTTAAAAGATCTATGCGTACAGACAGCGGGAAGTGACTTTCCTTTATACTACCTATGTAGAGATCTATAGAGCCCAGAGCGGCGTCGGGTTGCAGCGTCAAGGTGCGAGACGACTGCTACTGCGGTTGTCGACCCGCCTGCCAAACGTGGTGATTATGACAAATCCTCCATATAAAGGAGCAGGCCCAAGTCCAGAAGTGGACTGACAGATAAGGTATGAGTAATGTTAATTGTTAAATTTGCCGAATACACAACCTCGTGAGTCGTTCCTAATACTAATTTAATATTATTAATGCGAGAGTGTTTTTGTTTTTTTTGTCCTCCTTTCCTGTCACAAGTAATCAACGGATCGATCAGAATTTTTACTTTGAGTTAGTTAGGGGAACGAAGATTAATACAGGTTATTTTGTATTGCAGGAAAATATTAATTTCCTATGGGAAAAAAAAAAAAACACTACGTCAAAAATACGTAGAAGGTCTTCATTACTACGGTACACCATGTAGCAGCGGCTACAGTATAATGGAATCCACTACCCCAAGTCATCCCGTGAGTGTACAACACTGAGACAGAGGCGACAGAGAGATATCCGAAACGAGAGATGGGCAGCAGCATCTTGCTGATAACAACTTAATCTAATAAAATAACTGTACTTGTCAACGCCTCTATCAAGTGCGGCAATTAAGGAAAACATCTTCCTATGAGGCAATCTATGGATGGATATCTGAATTTTTTGCGTTGTGATAGCGACAACAGACACAAATTACTTTTACAGCTGCAAACCATTCTACCCAACGAGAACATCTTTATTCATCATATTATAAATATCATGCGGAGTAATTCGCAGTAAGAATTCATATCAATTTATTTAAAACAAATACATTTGACTGACATTTTTAGGTAAAATACTTTTCGATCCAATAGGAACTTTTTACGGAAAAATAATAAAACGCGGGTGATGGCAATTTTGAAAACAAATATAGGTAGGTGCAGTTTATTGCATATTATCAAAGGATGTCGGTATTTTAACAAGTAACATGCGTTAATTTCCTGGAAAACTGAAAAAAATACAGTGTATTTTTTTATAGCATAAGAGTGACAAGTGAGAACACGGTCCACCTGATGGTAAGTGGCTGCTGTGGCCCATAGACATCTACATCTATCTTCATTTGCGAATCATAATGCAGATGCGTTGTCAGCCGTGAGGACTAAAATGAAATGCCTCTTTCCTGTAAAAAGAGTCTCCGGTTCTCTGCACTGACCATACGAAACATAGCAGCGTTAAGCTGCTATTTTACGTATTGGTATTCTGTGAAAGCGTGGTCCGTCCCAGGTCGAGCCGACCCATTCATTCTAAAACCATATATAGCTGCGGCATGGCTCTACCACATTTAAAATCTAATTATAATATAATTATATCGCGTATTTTTATGGATAATTCTATTCGTTTGTAATATTTTGGGAAAAAAGAGAAATATCCTTGCTATTACTCCTTTTAACTATTATTTATTCAATGCCATTACTTGAATTCCACTCATGTGAGCGGCTTCGAAAAGTTTGCTTTTTTCTGATAAGGACTAATAGACGTTGCACCTCAAAAAATTGCTTTATAGTGATATTTATGAATAAGACCATAACGTGATTGGATTACAGATATAAAAGATATCAAAACGATAGTACCGAATGGATCAAAATTCTGTTACACGCAAAGGGGTATAAAATATTTTTTTTATAAAGATATTCATGTTAGATAAAGACTTATTTACATAGAGTACATAATTATATTATATAGATGATGATTTATTGGCGTAGATGTAGAGCTACTTAATTGAAATTTAATTATTAACAATTATGTACTATTTGTATGTTAGTTTCATTTTTAACTAATACATATAATACTTAAACAGATATTAGTTGGTTAAAGAAGAGTAGAGATAAGTAATCTGTACACATTATTATATACTTTTCATAACTATGCGTTAAATATTTTATGTAGATATGAGGACTTTTACGGAACCAATGGTATAAAAAACAAGCGGTAAAAATAAAAATTTTGTACAACCGACTTCAATATAAATAAAATGGGAATACCATCCCCATATCTTCCTGTGGGTGTCGTAAGAAGCGACAGAGGGAAACTGAGGCAGAAGATGGGCAACAGCATCTTTCTGATAACAGCAAAAACCAACAAAAAACTGCGGTTGCCACAAGCGTGACAACTATGGCAATATATCCCCCATGAGCAAGGACACAAATAAACGGCCCCCAGTCCCAGGCGGCCCCGCTATTCCTGGCTACAGTGGCGACCATGGTAACGGCGGGACTGGGGGTGCTAAGAATTTCCGGTGGAGGTTCGGTTACACCTACGATGACTCGACCTGGCAACATATAACGCACGCACCCTGAGGACTGACGAGAAGCCGACATAAACAATAAATTGTTAGGGTTGTCAGAACAGGAAGTAATAAAAAAAACTCCTTTTATATTATTTCACGTTTATCAAATTAATGTGTATGTGGAAACTGATGAAACTAATTTCTTATCTTTAAATGAGGGACGATCCACAGTTTTTACCGCACATGTAGTGTGAACCATTTTAATTCATTTGCGTGACAGTACAACCCTTAGCGGACAGTTCCCGAGCTACTAACAGCCGCTCGGGAACTTTCCGCCCGGGTCTCGCCCCGCACCGCACCACACGATTGCCCCGTCTAGACGCCTTCAATGACCGACTGTTAGTAGTAGCGTTAGTACTATTATTTATTTGTGGTAGTAGTTAGACTGTGACAATAGTATGTCTTAGCGCCGATTTCGGAATGTGAAATTATTTTAATATTTTTAATTGTTTGAAATTGACTTTTACCTGCTATGAATATGACTTGTATGACTTGTATAAGTACGTCTCTGGTAAATAGATATATTCATTACAGAACATACATGGCGCTTAACGTTTACGTGGCGTTATGTTACTATAAGCTGGACTACTACGACGTGTCGCAGGAGGTGCTGGGGGTGTACCTGGCGCAGCACCCCACTTCCACTATAGCTGGAAATCTTAAGGCATGCAATTTATTCAGGTAATTTTCTCAAGTTGATAGGTGTCAACTTTTAATTATCTATTTCTCCGAGGGCATGACTGACAGAGTATGTCGTAAGATATTGAGTCCGCTCATATTGTAATTTGAGTTATAGTATAGTTATAGTTATAGTCTGTATAATTATTTCCCATTACTAGATGCAAGCCTTCATAGTATAGTTAGAGTTACAATCTATATATTTCCCACTGCTAGGTGCAAGCCATCATAGTACAGTTTTAGTTACAGTTTATATATTTCCAACTGCTAAATGCAAGCTTTCATAGTATAATTATAGTTACAGTCTATATATTTCCAACTGCTAAATGCAAGCTTTCATAGTATAATTATAGTTACAGTCTATATATTTCCAACTGCTAGATGCAAGCTTTCATAGTATAATTATAGTTACAGTCTATATATTTCCAACTGCTAAATGCAAGCTTTCATAGTATAATTATAGTTACAGTCTATATATTTCCAACTGCTAAATGCAAGCTTTCATAGTATAATTATAGTTACAGTCTATATATTTCCAACTGCTAAATGCAAGCTTTCATAGTATAATTATAGTTACAGTCTATATATTTCCAACTGCTAAATGCAAGCTTTCATAGTATAATTATAGTTACAGTCTATATATTTCCAACTGCTAAATGCAAGCTTTCATAGTATAATTATAGTTACAGTCTATATATTTCCAACTGCTAAATGCAAGCTTTCATAGTATAATTATAGTTACAGTCTATATATTTCCAACTGCTAAATGCAAGCTTTCATAGTATAATTATAGTTACAGTCTATATATTTCCAACTGCTAAATGCAAGCTTTCATAGTATAATTATAGTTACAGTCTATATATTTCCAACTGCTAAATGCAAGCTTTCATAGTATAATTATAGTTACAGTCTATATATTTCCAACTGCTAAATGCAAGCTTTCATAGTATAATTATAGTTACAGTCTATATATTTCCAACTGCTAAATGCAAGCTTTCATAGTATAATTATAGTTACAGTCTATATATTTCCAACTGCTAAATGCAAGCTTTCATAGTATAATTATAGTTACAGTCTATATATTTCCAACTGCTAGATGCAAGCCTTCTCTCATCCCTGAGAGGGTTTTAGGGCAAGGAAATATCCACTGCGCTGCTCCAATGATTGTTGGCGGACTTCACATATTTTCAACCAGAACCGCAAAACAAAAAAAATATTTTTGCACAAAATTTGACCTTGAGTAATTGGTACACGGACCACTTTAACTTTTTCACTTTGTTTTCTGTCAGTAATTGTTAGTAGCAAACCCGGAGTCAGAATGTTGGTCGTGTTTCACCAACGTTCGTGTTTCCGTACTACGGAAAGCACGTAAAGCTGGCTCACCTCCGGCCGTGTCAGATTGCCGTCCCATCCGACTAAGAGGGAATACAGGGTGTACCCTGTGCTTGCGCACACACTCTTCATTGTATTGTCGTGCGCCAATGGCTAATAGTCTCCAGGGAGACTGGTTGCCGTGATCGAAATCTGTAATTATCTGCACAGGTTGTATAACGGAAAAGCAGCTGAAAACGAATTGAAACAGATCGCCTCCGATCAGCATACCTTTGGTCAGGACTTGGTCAAACACAACATGATTGTGTTTCGGAACGGCGAAGGTGCGCTAAAGGTGGGTGGGTAGAAATAATTTTTATTAAACAATTCTGTTTGTTAACCGATCAAGTGCGAGTGTGGGAAAGCGCACTCCTTCTTTTATTTTTTTGTTAGGTATAGTTAACAGATAACAGAATATCTACTTACATGGTTTATTAATAGAAGCATCAGTAGCCTAATGGCAGGGCGCGGACCGCGAACTCGAAAGGTCGTGGGTTCGAATCCGCCAGTCGACTACTGTCATGAACCACTTCTAACACAAGCATTTTAAGCTTACCAGAAGTGATTAAAGGGAATATTAGTAATTTTTAATAGCATTAATAGTATTTTTTAAAAGAAAAAAAATTAATATTTTACAGCGTATCAATAAAATCTGGTATATCCTATTGAAAATTTACACCGTTTATTGTAAAACCACTGCGCACTGCGTATCAATTTATACCACAGAGGTAAGGTTTTAACGTATCCATCATTTTATTATTATTTAACGACGGCTAATAATCTTCCGATCACCAGATGTCGCTATTTGGGACTGAGGTGGACTAATCTGTCACACAGATGGCGACAGTGTCATCAACATTGAAAAGTTACATTTTGAATAAAACGTCTTCTGATTCTAGTGTTTACAATGTCTCGGTGATGTGCTCTTTAATAATAATATTACTTATTTTTAACTCTTTTTTAATTAATAATACGAAATATAACTAATAAATAAGAAAGAAGAAATAATGTTTACACTCTACTAACTATTAAACTGCCCCGCCATCAGATCTGTCAAAAATCACCTCATTCGCTGTGATGGCGAATCTTTCATCAGCGTTTCTATAAACGCTTGTCTTATTAAGTGGCGAAGCTTACGAAGTCACTTATTGATTTCACGATGTCTGTCCGTCTGTCCGTCTGTCCCACGATTATCTCGAGAACGGTTTCGAATTTTCAAATTCTGTTTTCAGCAATCGATTACTGATCACCCAGGCATCTGAACCTCCTATTTTGAAACTGATTGCTCAACGGCAACCGTTAGAAACCGCTACAAAGCTGATTGCTTCGCCACTTTGCTATGCTGTTAGCTTGCTAGGTTTATTTACTGAGCAAAGGCACGTTTGAACGCTAGCGTTAGTTAGGATGATGATTTGTATTTGCGCAAGCTATTACGTCTGCAACTTACGTTTCTCTGGATGTCTATTTCTCTTGGTAGGACTCC
The DNA here is from genome assembly GCA_963668995.1 of Parnassius mnemosyne. Classification (NCBI taxonomy): domain Eukaryota; kingdom Metazoa; phylum Arthropoda; class Insecta; order Lepidoptera; family Papilionidae; genus Parnassius; species Parnassius mnemosyne. The sequence goes on from CAVLGL010000093.1 coordinate 13,346,412, forward strand.
TTATTTGTCTAGGAATACGGCTGAGGTAACAATTTTTTTTACCTGTTTCTACCGCCAAATAGCAGCTTGCACTGCTGTGTTTCAGTGTGACAGCTTATTGATTATTTATATATTTTTTTTATTTTTTTTTATTATTATTATTCTTATTGACAGCCAGTATGATTAAAGACTGTAAGGCATTCCATTTTAGTCCTCAAAGTGATAACGATCTGTAGTTTTGGCTGTTAAAATTTGGCGGCAGGTGTCCAAGGATTGCAATAAATTACTTACCATCAGGTGGATTGTCTGAAAGCTTCTTTGTCACATCAGTTTATAAAATGCATGACGCTGCCACGTGACGGTTCCACCAGGTGCTGCCGGAGCTAGTAGACGTGGTGCCCGAGGCGCGGCTGAACCTGGCCGGCGTGCGGCTGCGGCGCGGCGAGGCGCTGGAGGCGCGCGAGCTGTTGCGGCCGCTGGAGCCCAGCGCGCCGCTGCACTACATACTGCAGGCCGTGGTCGCCGTGCGCCTCTACAACGACACTGGTGATGTAAGTGTTGTTGAATCATTACTATTTATTTTAACTGCCTTGGTCTAGTGATCGAGCCGCAATAGTTTAGTGTTCGTGAGCGCAACTGGTGATCCCGAGTTCAAATTATGGGTCGAACTAAAATAATCAATTATTAAATTTTTTTGTCGAGAAATTCTTGGAAGCAGCTCGGAGTTAGGAAGTAGGCGGTGTTTCATTCCGTGACTCGGAAAGCACGCGAGGAGTGTCGGTATTAAGAGGTGCCGTCTCCGTACTCTCCGTGGATGAAACTTGTTTGGCGACGGAGCCATAGACCAAATCCACCACTGGGGTCTTCCTGGTGCGCCTCATCAGAGAAGCAGAAGAGGGAGGAGTATTCCTCTGCCTAAAAGGCATCGCCATGGGACGGCCGGCGCTGGTGGAGCTGCGGATGTGCGTGTAAGCGTTCTCGTGGTCCTGCCAATGTGCGGCGATGGTTAGACACCATGGAGTTTTAGTCGGTGCGAGGCCGACATAACCCGTTATAAATAGTGCCTTAGACCATACAAAAATCGAAGCTTGGTTCATAACATAATATACATATTATTTACGTTTCGTGTACCCATAAAAAATATTAGTATATATCTACGTAGAGACGAAAGAAACTACAAAATTATGTATATATATTTTTGTTCTTTCAGAATAACCCTTCTCTAACACTTACGATTAGATAAAACTCTATTTAATATACACGTTCGGTGCGCTATAATTATTATTAATGAATTAAGCCAATTTCACTAGTCTAGAAACACAGGCGCAAAGGAGACACTTTCGGTTTTCTACAGGCTATATTTCAAAGAATGTGGGCAGGAAAATAACATTACTTTTCGGTTTGCTACATAGTTCGTTTCGTCATGAGTACAGCAAAGTAGTGGAATAAGTTGCCAGCAACAGTCTTTCCATCCGATTACAATGTGGGTGTCTTAAAGGCAAGAGTGTATATATATAGGCTTTTAGTAAATCAGTGCGTTTTATTGTTTACGATTGCGTCATCACTTGCCACTAGATAGCTGGGATAGCAGTCAAACAATTGGTTTAGAAGACTTAGTTAAACCCCCCCCCCCCCCCCCCCAATGTGCGCTGCAGTCTTCACTCAACGTAACGCAATCTCTAATCTTTTAGTTATCAAGTGGTGTAATCAATTGTTGGATGTAGATGATAGATATGTATGTAGTTGCAACACCAAACTGTATTCCCCGATTTTGTTATCATCAGTTTTCTGAGTTTCTTCCCACTATGGAAGCAAATTTTTTACGTACGTATGACGTATTCACGTCAAAAAAAAAATTATTTGAATTCACATATCAGGAGGAGCAAATGAAAATAGCGCAGCAGAACTTCCACATAGTGGGCAGCTCGGCGTCAGAATGCGATACGATCCCTGGCCGACAGTGCATGGCTTCCTCCTACTTCCTGGCAGGCCAGTTCGAGGAGGTGCTCGTGTATCTCAACTCGATCAAGAGCTTCTTTGTTAATGACGACACGTTTAATTTTAATTACGCACAGGTGAGTTAGAACTGTCGGAATAGTTGTGGAGTGTAGACGTGTGGTAGCAGTGTCAGAGACTGACATCTCTCATCCCATCGGTGGCGTTGGAATCGACTATGGAAAATGTCAGAAATATTATAATTATATTATGGCCTTTGATAGATAGCGGTATACCCACATAATACCAGATTTTATTTATAAAATTCAAGTGTTAAATGAACTTGCAGTTCACCTGATGGTTAGTGGCCAATGCAGTCCATGGATACCTGTAGTCAACTTCAAACAAAGAAGACTACAGGTACGTTGTCACCCCTGAGGATTAAGGTGAAATATTTGACAGATCTCATTACGGGAAAGTTAAATTATTAGTAAAGTGTAAACATTATTATTTCTTTTTGATTTATTAATTTTATGTATTTAGTATTAGTTATATTAGAAATGGATAAATCAAACTACGGATATTCCTAATTATACTGGCTCTCAATGTCCTTTAACCAGGACACAGTAGTGCAAGCATTGCAATTTGGTTGTCAGGACGCTTTGAACTCATTTGCAATTCCAATGGAACAAAATGCGTGCAGTGATTTCAATTATTTAAGTGGGCGTCGTAAGAGTCGAGAGAGGGAAACTAAACCAGGAGATGCGCAGCAGCATTTTCACGATAACAGCTAAACAAAAATAGCTAATTGTACTTGCCCATCATGGCGACTATGGTAATTTTTTATTGGATAAGGGTGACAAACGAGCACACAGTCCACCTCATGGTAAGTTGTTGCTGCGGCCCATAGACATCTACATTTATTCTCTATTACAAATCAATATGCAGATGCGTGGTCACCCGTGAGGACTAAGATGGAATGCCTCGTTTCCAGTAAAAAGGGTCTCCGGTTCTCTACAATCACCATACGAAACACAGCAGCGTTAAGCTGCAATTTTACGCTGGTATTCTGTGAGAGCGTGGTCCTTCCCCGGTCGAGCCCACCCATTCGTGTTACAACCATACTAGAATAGAATGATTTTTTATTCAATATTGATTATTACATAATACTTATTAAAAGTCATATTTTATTTACCACTGGTTCGGAAAATACCTCTGTCCTGGGAAGAACCAGCAAGAAACCCAGCGGGACTTTTTTAAACATATTTCACTTAACAATTTTGTTTATACAATTTTTAAATGATTTTTCATAGAACCAGCATGGTGGCGATCACCTTATTCCCAGGGGTTATTTTCATTCATGTATTCCTTGATATTATAATAACCCTTTTTGTACAGTTTTTCTTTAATAAAACTTTTAAACTTGTTTATTGACAAACTTTGTTGTTGTAAAAGCGTATACATTGCCCCATAAATGAATTACTAATTCTGTGGAGTCTAGTAAGTGGCATTACAAGCTTATGTTTGTTCCTAGTGTTTAAGGTATGAACATCCTTATTCTTATTAAAGCTATTTATGTTTTTATGTACATACATTACATTTTCATAAATATATTGCGATGCCAAAGTTAATATGTTTATTTCTTTAAAATTTTCTCTGAGGGACTCTTTACAATTCAGGTTATAAAACGCCTGTACGGCTCTCTACTTCTAATATAGCTGCAGCATGGATCTACCACGTATTAAATTTCCCCAATGTAAGGCAATCTATGTGGGAGGCCTATGTTCAGCAGTGGACTTTTGATACGCTGTAATGGTAATTGGTCTAAGAGCCAGTGATCAGATTTACAGTATTTCAATAAGCTTTACGTTTTTTTTTTCAGTTAATCCCCTATACCTGAGGTACATGAAATGTGGACTCTTTAGTTTGACCGGCGGTTGATATAGAGACGCTCTGGTGTGAAAGGTGTAAAAAAATGACCGAAAAAAAACGTGAAGCCGTTTTGACATCTTGATATATTCAATAAAAGTTACTGAAAAATAACATTGGCAGACACATATGGCAGTCCCAAGGTCATAGCAGACAGGTTGCCAAGTACAATTTTTTCTTTATGATTTGCGTTATTTCAATAAAGCTGCAATTTAAATATGTTGTTGATAATATTATTTGACATATATATTTTACATGGCAGATATATATTGAGGTTCTATCACCCAAGTAGACAACGAACTTCAGTGGCGTTCATATAAGCGCGTACCTTAGCACACGGTCTAATCCAGTCTTTAGATTTAATTAAAATTTCTATTACATCAATTAAAATACTTGTTTTCAACTGTTCTTTCGTATTAGTCATCACCATCATCATCGTCATCATTATTGCAGTCCTTCACAAGTTCACTGCTGAATATAGGTCTCCCCGAAGGAATGCCACAAAGCACGGTCCTGAGCCACCTGCATCCATCGACTTCCCGCATGTCTTACCAGGTCATCACTCCATCTAGTGGGGGTTGCGAACCTTTTTTCCCCATCGATTGTCGGTTCTTCGAGCTATATGGCCAGCCCATTGCCACTTCAGCTTACTAATCCGTTGGGCTATGTTGGTCACTCTGGTCCTACTGCGGATATCCTGCGGAAACCCCGAGCATAGCCGTCTCCATAGCTTGCTGTGCGACTAGATTCATAAGTCATCACTGGCAACACGCACTGGTTGTAAAATTTTGTTATCAAGTTTGACGGGAAGATATCTCATAATTTCCCAAACGCTGCCCAGCCAGTCGGTCAAAGTTGGACTTACCTAGTTGAACTATTTATCCCAGGTAAACAAACACGCCAACAACTTCGAGCTTAGTGCTCCCGACACCTACCGGCATAGGTGTGATCAGATTTACAGTATTTCGGCATGGAGGTTATCTACACATGATCTTTGTTTTGTACATCTTCATTTTAAGACCTATCCGTTGGGAGACACTATTGAGGTCATTGAGCATAGTGCTTAGGTCCTCCAGCGATTCGGCCATAAGGACTATGTCGGCGACAAATCGAAGGTGAGTGATGTACTCGCCATTGATGTTAATACCGTATCCTTTCGCTTAATGCAGCTAGTTTTAGGTCATTTTCTATAGAGTTGAATCGAAATTTTTACTAATCCAAGTGCATTTTATAAGTTAGTCGACTATTACTCGTTAACTTGGTAATTCTAATTAGCTGTGATAGTTTTTCTTTTAAATTCATTATATATAGGTATACTACTATTATGTATACTTTCACATTTCCAAAAACAGCGGTTTAGTTGGTAGAGGGGGGAGGGGGGCAGACATGACTCTAATGAAAAATACCACTTTAAAGCTAATATTTCATATACATATACATTACATATATATTAATAAGCTTTAAATATTTCGCAAACGGACCCCAGGATCGAAAAGATGATGTTCCACACCCCCAGTGTTTTATCCAACGATACCCCACATGATGAAATAGACAAGTAAAAAAAATTATCCTCTATTTACTTGTATAGGAGGTATCCAAATTAAATATATTTTTTAAGATATTATTTCACAGTTTTCTAGGCGTGATTAATATCTATAACTATGCCAAATTACAGATTTGTAGCACCTGTAGCCTCTGAGCAAAACCGCGGACGGACGGACGGACGGACATGGCGAAACTGTAAGGGTTCCTTGTTGTGTACGGAATCCTAAGAAAAGACTGGATTAGAGCGAGTGCTATAGTACGCGCTTATGGACGCCACTGAATTTAAATAGCAGCTTTACTGAAATAACGTAAATTATAAAGAAAAAATTGTACTTGTCAACCTGTCTGCCATGACCTTAAGACCGCCATAGCTGTCTGCCAATGTTATTTTCCAGTAACTTTTATTGAACATTTCAAGATGTCAAAGCGACAGACTTATTACTTTCAGGTTTTTATCGGTCATTTTTTTTACACCTTTCACACTTGAGCGTCTCTATAACAACCACCCGTCAAACGAAATAGTCCACATTTCATATACCTCAGGGATAGGAGATTAACTGAACAAAACGTGAAGCTTATTGAAATACCGTAAGTCTGCCGCTCACTGGCTCTTAAAATAAATGGTAAATGATTTATAATTACTTAATTAATCGACTTAGACTGCACTAAGGGTGAAACTTTTTAGGCGAAAGCTGCTACGGGGTTCTACCGCGAAGCCGAGGAATGTCTGTTGGCCATCCAGGACGAGGGGATTAGGAACTCCTTCACGTACCTCTCATGCCTGTGCCGGTGTCACGTCATGAATAAGGAGGCCAATCTCGCCTGGGAAATCTGTTCTAAGGTATAGTTTACATGTTCCAAAATCGTAAATAAACATTTTTGAGTTAACCTTCTTTACCAAAAAAAGGAAAATCGGAACGTTTATTGGATCACTTTGTTGTAGGTCTGTTGTTCATCTATCAACACCTTTTTTTTTTGTAACATTCACTGTATATTTTTTAAGTAAAGTAAAGGCTATTGTATAGTTTGTGGGGCCTTTAGATATATATATATATATATATATATATATATATATATATATATATATATATATATATATATTATAGAAGAGGGGGCAAACGAGCATGCGGCTCACCTGATGGTAAGTGACTACCGCCACCGCTTAGAAAGGTGTAAGCTCTTTTCTTGAAGGTTCCTAAGTCGTCTAAAATTCGCTGGTGGTAATTGATTCCACAAGGAAGTTGTGCAAGAGTGTTGTGGTGGACCGCCAATCATCCAGATGGTATGGATGGTAACGCGAGTTTTGTCGCGATGTGCGATGGTGATATTGAGCGGCTGGAATTAGTCCGAACAATTCCTCAGAGCACTCCCCGTGATAAATGCGATAAAATACGCAAAGAGATGCAACATCTCTACGCAGTGCCAGTGTATCGAGCCGATCAGAAAGAACTCGGTCGTCGACGATTCGAACCGCTCTGCGCTGGATGCGGTCAAGTGGAAGGAGCTGGCACTGGGGTGCCCCGGCCCAGAGATGAGAACAGTATTCCATGTGGGGCCGAACTTGCGCTTTGTAAAGTTGCAAGCGATGTGCCGGCATGAAATACTGTCTCGCTCTGCTGAGCACGTCAAGCTTTTTAGAGGCCAATTTGGCCTTCCCTTCCAAGTGACCACGAAACTGCACACTATTCGATATGTCGACGCCAAGGATTCCAATACTAGCTAAGGCAGCAAGGGGAGTGCCTTGAAACTGAGGAGATACGACAAAGGGGTTCTTTTTAGCGGTAAACGCGCAAACTTGTGTCTTCTGGGGATTGAACTGGACTAGATTTAGTCGGCCCCAATCCGAGACTTTGTTAAGCAAAGACTCGACTTCAGACACAAGTTTGTCCCGGTACTCAGCGACGTTTTCCCGAAAAATATTGGCACGGCCGGTATATAAGGCATCGCCATTGCTGTCGTCTGCATAGCAATGAATGCTACTAGTTAGCAACATATCATTGATATGCAGGAGAAACAGCGTTGGTGATAGCACGCAGCCTTGTGGAACACCAGCGTTGATAGGCTTGAAATCAGAGCATGCACCGTCTACTACGACCTTGATGCTCCGATCAGCAAGGAAACTGGTGATCCATCTGCACAATTTCTCAGGAAGCCCATAGGAAAGAAGCTTCGAAAGAAGCGCTTTATGCCAAACCCGATCGAAGGCCTTCGCTATGTCCAAACTAACGGCCAATGCCTCCCCCTTGGACTCTACTGCCTCCGCCCATCTATGAGTCAGATAGACTAGAAGATCACCAGCTGATCGACTTCGACGAAAACCGTACTGGCGGTCACTAATCAGCTGGTGGTCCTCAAGGTACCTCATGAGCTGGCAGTTCATAATGGATTCCATTATTTTGGAGAACAAGGAGGTGATGGCAATAGGCCTGTAGTTGGACGGGTCTGAGCGGTCGCCCTTTTTAGGGATCGGGTGGACCAAAGCTGTCTTCCATGAATTCAGGACTACGCCTTGGGAGTAGGAGTATCGGAAAAGACGCGTTAAAACCGGTGCCAACTCCGGAGCACACGTCTTCAGCACAATGGGAGGGACTCCATCGCGCCCACTCGACTTGCTGACGTCCAGGGAGAAGAGTGCTTTGCGAACCGAGCGCTGTGTAAGCCGCACATCCGGCATGGAGTACTCACATCTCGGGATGGTCGGCGGTGTGTTCCCCCCGTCATATAGAGTCGAGTTGGACGCAAAAAGAGAGCTCAACAGATCGGCTTTCTCCTTTGCGGCATGGGCCAGTGAGTCGTCCTCCCTGTGCAGAGATGGAAGAGATGGCTGACAGAAGTTCCCTTGAACAGCCTTGGCGAGAGACCAGAATGCACGGGTTCCCGAAGGAAGGCGAACTAATTTCTCGCCAATTCTGCCGATGTGCTCAGACCTTGCCTTGGCAATGACGTTTTTGAAGGACCTGGAGGCGGAATTATACTTCTTTGGTAGTGCGCTGGTATTTACATCCCGAGACGTTGATGCGTCAGCCCAGGCCCTGTAGCACTCCTGCTTATAGCGTGATGCTATTTTATAGGAGCGACCAAACCATGGCTGGGATCTGCCTCCGATGGGCACCACAGAGGATGGAATAAAAAGTTCCATACCCTGAAGTACCACATCAGCAACAGAATCGGCAACAACGCTGGGATCTTCCGGCGAGAAGCAAACCCAAGGGTACAAAATGGCGGCAAGCTGCACATCGCAACTGTGATTGGAGCGTGAGTGGCACCGTACTCCGGATCAGACAATGGTCCGAAGAGCCCAGAGGGGCATCGACGGAGACCTGATATCCGTCCGGATGAGAGGTCAGCAGAAGGTCCAACAGGGAAGGTACATGGTCTTCCACATATGGGATCCGCGTAGGCGAAGTAACCAGTTGTGTTAGACCATATGCCAAAGCAAAGTCATAGACAGATCTACCCGCATGATCGTTTAAACGAGAACCAAGCCATTCAGCGTGGTGGGCGTTAAAATCACCGAGTATCACGATCTCTGCGGATGGGACCTGTTGTAGCACGGAGTCTGCAGCCATTTGGACGTGGTCGATGAGTCGGTCTGTGTCGGCATTACCGCTATGGGACCTATAGAGGCACGCGTAGACGCGGGGATGGTCGTCGCTGTCTACGCGCAGCCATAGGATGGACAGGTCCGTACCTTCAAGACTGCCGAGGCGTTGAAAACATATGTCCTCTCTGACGTATACGCAAACTCCAGCCCGGGGCACAAAGGAGTGTTACAATTTGTACCCCGGGTAGGAGAGATATGAAGTATCAGCCGGAGAGGACACCTGAGTCTGGGTTAAAAACAGCAAGGCCGGCTTAGCCGTCTCTAGATGGTAATGGACAGCGTTAAGGTTGGAATGAAGTCCCCTGATGTTGCAACAATTCACGGATAGCGTGACAGAGGTCGCCTTGGTTGTATTGCTCCGCTTACCCCGAGCAGCATTAGTCGCGAGCGGAATTTTGCCCCCCCCCCCCCCCCCAGAATACGCGGGGCAGCCCGAGCACCCACGCTCAGGAGTGAAGTAGTTTGGTCGTGGATGCTCAGCGAGGGATTCTCCAGGGGTGCTGGTACCCTCCTGGGGTAGTCTTTTATTTAATTCCACTACCATGTTGATGGGGGGGGGGGGGGGGAATTGGGCCTCCGGCCACCTGCACTCACCAAGCGCAATGCAGAGGTAAACCTCTACTTCACGCTGGTATTCTGTGAGGTCGTGGTACCACCCCGGTTCGAGCTGGCCCATCCGTGTGCCAGCAAAAGCTACCGCTTAGCTCTGTTAAAATATATATCCTCGAATAAGAATTTAAATGTCGATACATTGTCACCCTGAGGACTGCTTTTCCAGTAAAAAGGGTCTCCATTGCACTACATCCTCCATACGAAATACAGCAGCATTGAGTTGCTATTTTACACTAGTATTCTTAAAGAGCGTGGACCCTGGTCAAGGCGACCCCTTCGTGATACAACCATCACATGACTGCAGCGTGGCTCTACCAGGTAGAAAAAGGTGTGTAGGGTTATTTAGTTCCTACGGCTCAATATTCCAAAGTTGTTATTAGTGTTATCCCATAAATGTCTTCGGCATAGACGATATGAGTTACAACCTTCATATAGCTGCAGCGTAGTTCTACCACGTAGAAAAATGTATTTAAAGTTATTTGGTTTCTACGGCTCAATAATCCAAAGTGTTTATTTGTGTTGGCCCATAAACGTCTTCTGCATAGACAGCCCCAGCAGACAATAAGAGGCTCATTGGCTAATGCAGTGTCAAATATCAATAACAACAGATCCAAATTCGGAAACGAAATTGATGTTTTTGCACAAATTTTGGTCCGGTATGAATGCGTACGTAAGGTACTGCGACTTATTAGCCAGGTATTGATACACCATTATGAAAATAACTTTGATTTTGTTAGTAATTAATAAAATTTCCTTAACAGGCGTCCGGTAATCCGGACGGCTTCGCTCTGCTGCAGCTGGTTGCGAACGACAGTTACCGCATGGGTCAGTTCCTAGTCGCAGCGAAAGCATTCCACGCGCTTGATAAGTACGGATTTTTGAGTATTATGCAAGTAGGATATGAATAGCTTTGTGACAAATAAAACTGACAATTACACTATATACCAGTATGACTGACTACTGCCAGCAAAATTGTATGTCTAGTCTCCGTTAAAACTGGCCGTCGTTTCCAAATTCGGGGATTGGAGGAATTATTATTATTACATTAGGGTATTTACTATTTTTTACCCAATCAAACACAAATCCCAACCTATATAGGTTGGGATTTGGGTCTGGTTGGGTTATATTAAGTAAAGTACCAGCCTATATACGTCCCACTCCTGAGTTTTATTCCTGAGGTTCACAGTTTTAGAGGAAGGAAAAGTGCCCCAATGCGTGTTGGTGAACTTCACATATCTGCAAAATATTTTTTTTTCTTATTTCTCAATGCAGGTTTCCTCGTGATGTTTTCCCTCATCGCCGAGCACGTGGTAAATCAGCACTTAAAATTGCAATTAACAATTTCATTGGTGCCGGCGGGGATCCAAATTGGATTGTATATATATGAAAGTCTAACGGAGACTAGCCATCTAAGCAGAATTTTACTATAGTGTCCGAGTGGGTACCCTCACATTTCGATGGCGCGGTAATTCGACACAACCAGAGAGAGATCAGGTGTAGGACCAAAGACTCGCGTGTTTTCCGAGGCGCGGGCAGCACAGGAGTGAGACACCGCCAACTTCCTGAATCTTGACTGTTATTGAGAATATTTTGTCAGAAAATCTCAATAACTGATTTTGTCCCGACCCGTGATTCCAACTCCGGGAACTCAAGATCATCAGATGTATTTACGATCACTGGACCAAAGACGTCGTCTGCATTATTATTATTAGTATTATAAAATATGTTGGTGGTGTCGGATAAAGGCTGGACGGCGGTCCCGAGATGTGGGAGGGTCTGCGCGGGGCGGTGTGCGGCGCGGCGCAGGCGGCGGCCGCGGGCCGGCCGGGCGCGCCCGCCGCCCTGCGCGACGCGCTCGCGCTGCTGCGCGGCCCGGCCGCACGCCCCGGCGCCGACCACATCCTGAGGCCCATCACCAAATGGGCGCAGCAGAACAGGATACCGGTCTGATCCAATCACGAAACCTGTGTGATGGCTTAGAGTCGGAGGAAACGCTTCGTTATAAGGAATTGCGAAAGTTGTTTATGTTTGTTGTGTTAAGACGTATGCAATAAAAAGTTTCGCGGAATTATATTGTGTTTGATTTTCTTTCGAATTAGGCATAACACACAACATACGAGTATCATAACCTATATAACATATAAGTGTACAGTGCAAACACAAAACTTCAATTTTTTAAGAGATTCTTGATGTTGACTTTTAAACTAAATCAAAATTTAAAAACTATATTTTACAAAATTTTATTTGATGGTTATTAGTTTTTCAATGTTCTTTCTTTTATAAAACTTTAAATTACTTACACTCCGTTTTTAATTTTTTTTTAATTAAATTTATGTAAAGTAGGTAATCTTAGAAGCTGAAGTTGGTAATCTTAGAAGCTTGTAGTTTTCCATTAAGTCTAATATATTTAAAAACAATGATAAAAAGCTAGTAATCGGGGAATAATAAATGTTTTCTTGCTCTTCTGTAATTTTTTGAAAAATTGAGGTTCGCCCCTTTGCAGCGTCAACGATGAATTATGCTAATGAAATACGCCTGCGGATCATCTCATATATTATGTCACTCTTTACAGGCGCGTAGACAAACGCAGCTTTTTTATTTAGAGTTGCTATCGAGAAGATGCTACTGACTATCTCCTGTTTCAGTTTCTATGTATAGCCTCTTTCGAGTACGACAACCACAGGATGATGTAGGGTAGTCGATTCCGGTATTTATTTTTAAGGATATTGGTAATATTAATGTAACAAATAAGCTGACGGTAAATCTGATTGTAAAATGGAACCTTCAGATAACAAACACGTGTAATCAATTTCAAATAAAGAAGACCACATAATATGATTTGTCACCTCTGAAGTCAGAATGGAATATATCACGGCTGGTTCACGAATTTACACCGCAACAGTGGGTGCATTTTCATGGTGCATTATCTATGGCTGCATGGAGAGGTAATGTACTAAAGTGTATTTCTACTTTTCTCGAATATAAACATTAATTTTTGATTCTTTAGTTTTTCTTTTTTTATATTTTATTTTTCAGTGTCACGATATATATAAACCCGAATATACTTAAATATCTTATATTTTTTAAGAAAATTCACAGTTCTAACTTGGTCTACCAATACTTGTCCTAATCTATTCTGTGCTACAGGTCGCTATAAATGCATTTAAAAATACCACTAACAAGTATGTAACAAAAACAAAACTCACATGTAAAATTCTCCTTGCGAATTTCCCCAAATGGAAACGACATTGGACACCTTATTTAACCTGTTTATCTACTTGTAGTATATATTACGATGATAATTAAAAAAAAAACAACATATTTGCACTTGCATTGCATATAAGTTAAAAGCTAGTATTGCCTAATCTCAACTGCAAGCAAGTTTTTCTCGCGTCCGCAGCGCAGTTTAGATTAGTTGCTTATTTATAAATAATGTCCTAATAGTTGCACAGTCAAACCGGTCAGTTTAAAAACAGCACAGCGTTTACCAACATGTAACCTAATTACTGGCAACATGGCATTCCATGTATTCATGTTACCAGCGTAAAGTAATTTGAACACGTTTTTAAACGTGTGGAAAACCTAATGAGTTACTTTTACCCCGCAAGTTGTACCAAAGTTATCGGGAAAGTTATGCCGGACTTCTACCGGCAATATTTCCACGGTGGTCACAATCGGCGTAACTGGGGTCCTAGGATCTCCATTCTAAACGCGACCGGAGAATCTCTCTCTCACTTTATTGAAAGCACGTACCGGCATACCGTGTTGCCTCCAGCACACCTTTGCAGTAATGTCGTGATGTCTAGAGACCACTTTTGAGTCAACGTACTTCTCGAGGATTACATTGCTAGGCGTTCGGGATAAATATTATATATATTTGATATACAAATTTATTAATATTGTAACACCAAATCTATCATTGTACAATTACAAAGATAGATTTGGTGTTCAAATCCAATGATAAAGATGTCGTCGGATAACAGGATAACCCTTTTATATCGTTTCGAGGTCACCTATCGGTCGGTCGATCGACCCAAGCCTCCCTCAACAGACCATCAACCCGTTAAGTCCCACATTTTAGGGGGTCTAGAAAATGTGACTTGGGCTGAGCCACAGATATATGAGATGACATTTTCTACGTGTTAAAGTCCTGCTGCAGTTATATTATATAGTTACAGCACAAATGAGTAAGCTCAACCGGGGAAGGACCACGCTATCACATATAACAGCAGTATAAAATAGCAGCTTAATTTTGTTGTGTTGCTACTGGAAACAAGGCATCTCAACTTAGTCCTCAGGGGGTCAGGGGTGACGACGCATTTCCATTTTGACTCTTAACCGAGGATAGTTTTAGTCCATTTACCATCAGGTGAACTGTGTGCTCGTTTGTCACTTTTATTCTATAAAAAAGATACTAAAATTCACAAAAATATATTTACATACACAGCTAATAAGCTCTTAAAGTTTTAATTATTAAACTTAAATTTAATTTTCATTCTCTTTATCAATCCAAACTATTCTACACCTATATGTGAGCCTCTCCAACCGTAGGTAGTACTTTCCATAACCACTGCAAATATATTTATAATGAAAAATATATTTCCTTATAAATATGTAGTTCATTCCCACATACCCTTACAACCTCATAAACTACCCCTAACAACCCCCAAGCAGGCTAACACACCTAGCTCTGGGTAGAGCGAATTTAATCAACTACTTTTCTGTAAACAAATTGAGATTTCAACTACAGATAGGCTAACCCACCTTAACCCTCACATTCTTCATTTCCACATAGCCTTACAACCCTAATAATCTACCCCTAACAACCCCTAAGCATGCTATATTTCCTTATAAATATGTAGTTGATCGAACTCGTTTTACCAAAAATCTGGTGGTTTAGCCTGCTTAGGGGTTGATAGGGGTGGTTTCTACCCCTAAAAAGTGAATTTCCGCAGTGCTACAAGAAATCAGACATAATTACGAGTATTTAAAAAAAATATTTCATTTGGATTAGATTTACTGCCTCACGCGTAGTTTTGATCGTTTCCGCCCACTGTGCGCCGCAACACGGCATCTTTTCTTTTAATTGATTTCATCAATCTTCTGCTCAATATAAGAATTTTTTAGGAATACGCCAACCATTGGGCCAAATATTGGACAATTGTTTCGTTATATGTTATACGTTAGAAGTTATACGGTGAAACAATTAATTGTCCAATACTCACCACAGCCGATACGTTGGTCGTTCTGTGAAAGTTGTTTCGTTGGTTTTACTGTGCAAACAGCTAAACTTTAATTTCTATCGTGTTTAAAAAAACCTTTTTATACGATTATTAGATGTCATGATCTTATATGTGACTACATATAAATTTACTTAAGTCTAAACTTTAATGGGGCAGAAATTTATGTGTTAGCTTTAAACATCACTCCACTCTATAAATAAACAATTCATGTATTTGGTGTAAAGTAAAATAAACATGCTGATTACCGCAAAAACGTGCATTTATTTATAAATTCTTACATAATATTTACATTAAAGTAATACAACGCGTCAAGATCAAATCCGTAAGCAACAGTCAAAGCAGTACTAAATAAATAAAAACAATTAATTACGATTCCACGTTACACTGCGAGGTCATTGTTACTGCTGTATTGCCGAGCGGACATCTGGAATTGTTCAAAATATTCGACAACCCTAACGTCATACAACCATCTATTTCTACTTTACATTAAATACGAAACGGCTCTAGTATTTCCTTTCTTTACTAAAATATGCTGTTACAATTAACGATTTCGACTATCACGATCCTCTATCAATTCTTCTATTCCGTATCTATACCCACTTTATCGTTGTTTCTGCCCAAATCTTGCCAGCTGTGCTAGTATAGCACACAATCGTTAATTCGCCACAAATGAGAAAGGAAGAGGCCGTGATTTCTGACGTAAGTCATACGAGAGCACTGACGATGCCTATCACCGTTTTTCTTTTTGATATCCTGAATAAAATGGTTGTAATGACCTAGCAAACCGACTGCACCGATCAGCAACACAGCAGTATAGGTGTCTGTATGTGACTACTACCACGGGTGGCCGAGGGTGGCGGGAAGTGCGAGTTTAGCTACTGGTGCCGCAATTGCCACAGGTGCTGGTGCCAACACCTTGGTTGCAACAGCGACGGGCGCCTGTAGAAAGAAATCGTTTTTATAATGTAAATTTTGACAAATTCTGTAATTTAGCATCTTGTAGATGTTTTATTTTCTTTGCCGTATGGTAACAACATAAGGCAATTCATCATCCCATTTTGTCCCATGGATGTCGAAAGCGGCGACTATGACTTCAGAATAGCAGCTCAATGCTGTGTTTCGTGTGGTGAGTGTAGAGAACCGGAGACCCTTTTTACTGGAAACGGGGCATTCTACCTTAGATCCTCATGGGTGGCAACACATCTGTATTTTTATTCTTAATCGAGGATAGAGGTAGATGTTTATGGGCTGCAGCATCCACTTACCATCGGGTGGACTGTGTGCTCGTTTGTCACTGTTATTTTATAAAAAAAAATGAGAAATGCCAGAAAAATTATGGTGCAGAAAATATTAAAATACCCAAACTGGCGACTGATAGCAGCCTCAAAGTTTCTAGTCCAAAACATCATAAAATCTAATGAAAAATCGAATTTACTCAACACTATCAACATTTTTATAATATGGAATTCCAAACGGGCTAATAGTCCACCTGTTACTTATTGGCTACGTATCCATGGATACCTGCAACTGACTTCACTTCTCTTATCCTTCAAACACAGCAGTGGGTGCACTGGTACTTGGCAGCAGAGATACTTAAGAGTGCAACACCGACCGAGACGTTTTACTAGGTAGAAAATAAGTAATACCACTTGGTAGAGATTTCCATAGACTAATTAAATAACAATGTGATTTACCGCGTGAGTAGCACCGGATCTCTCAACAACGGCGTTGAACCCGTTGACCTTGTCGGCGGTGTAGGTGACTTTGCGGACGTGACCGTCGGGCTCCACGAGACTGTAGGAGCCGTGAACGACGCCGTTCTGGAGGGTCTCCGTAGCGTCCTTGTGGTCGCCAGTTGAGGGGTCAGCTACACCGTACGAATAGGTGTACGCTGGGTTGGGGTCGATGGTTTCAGCCTGTACCACCTGAGACAATAGATAATGTTTTAATAGTAATCCAAAATAATGTACATTTCTGTGAAAAAATAAATGTGATAGGTATTTAATAGTTTTTTTTTAAAAACTACGTAGTATTTTTGGTACATGACGTCACATTTTAAAGAAATGTTTTTTTCTGGTTCACGATATATTACATTCCCAAAAGAAACATACATTTCACTAAAGTAGTGAAAAATTACAATATTAAAAGTTAAGAATAAATAATTATGAGTATATTAATTTATACAGTACGTACAAAATTTACGTTAAAAACAAAGGAGAGTTTTGTGACAAAGTGCAGATACACTAAGGCGTATTCGATTTATTCATGGCTATAACTTAGGTGTGACCGATTACTTTGAGGTAAAACTAGGTTATAATAAAGTCAAAATATCAATTAAAATAACTACGACTTCTGTTAAATTTGTCAAAAATACGAAAACACATATCAAGTAGTATCAGCGACAACAGTGCGGCGACTAAGGCGCTGCGTACATTCATAATATCTATTTATAAATTATTCGGACAAACCGTATAGACCTAAGTTTAAACAACCAACCAATCTTCCTCTCCTTAATATTTAGTATCACCTTCTTCCTCTTCCCCTTGAGCTTTTTAATTTTAGCATTTAAATCCAAAATTCAACAAGCCTTTGCAAGAATGCATTATGCACCTATAAAAGCTTTCCCTGAAAAAGTTGCTCAGAGCGTGTTATACTGAACGCTTTGCAACAATAGCCTGTGGAATTTAGGTTCAGGGTGTTTTTATAGATTTCCTGCTATTGATCGATCGCTGGAGCCTCGTTCGTTAATCAGCATAGTGCACCAAGTGAGCAAGTGACGATGAGGTTGACAGTTAAAGAGAAAGTTTATATATTCACACATTTAAATTTACCTGTGACACTACTCAATATTTCAGTCAATATTTTTTTAATTTGTATTACAGTTTTTGTTAACGTTAAACTTTATTAAACAAATACACGATACAATATCTCGCGTACTTAGAGTAGGTATAGTACACCTAAGAAATTTTATATATAATCTAAACTCGCTTTTTTACTTTCTTTTAATTATTACGTAGTAATTTGTGTAAAGAATAAATGACGTCATTGTCTTGTTGATATTTAATGACGTACCTATCTAAAATCGACCATTGCTGTACGGCGACTTTATTACAAAATTATTACTTTCAACTCTCACAATTAATTATTTATACGAGGATATTTATAGAGAAACAAAGAAAAGTAAAGATTTGCGGCTTACCGGCGCTGCAACAGTCTTGACGATTGGCGCAGCGATGGCTGGTGCGGCGATGACGGGTGCGGAAATGGTGTGGGCGATTTGTGAGGTGTAGGCGGGTGCGAACGAGTGTGACGCCAGACCGTAGCCACCGTCGAAAATTCCCGGCGCTGCCGCCACAGCGGCGAAAGCGCAGCATAAAACGAATAACTGTAAAAGATAATGTTGTTTTTTTTTAAACGTCACACACACTTAACTTTATCCTGTATCGTGAAGACAGTTTACAAACATAAATTGCACAAGGACGAACATCCAGACCCGGTACAATTACTTGTAGTCCATTGAAATACTTGTTCCGTGCGGAATTCTAGCCCACGGCCCCCAGCGCTGCAACTCATTGCTAAGCCACTACGCCTCGGAGCCGTCATACATAGGTTGATCTATAGCGTTGTGCGCGCATGCTATCAGCCTACGGATAACTATTTATTTCATAGGTTTTTTTTTCAGTAATAGTACCTATATATAATATGGTTGTAGCACGAATGGGTCGGCTCGACTGGGGAAGGACCACGCTCTCACTGAATACCAGCGGAAAATAGCAGCTTAATGCTTATTGGGCTTTGCATGGTAAGTGAAGAGAACCGCAGGCCTTTTCTACTAAAAACGAGGCATTCCATCTCCTCAAGGATGACAACACATCTGCATTTTGATCGTTAATCAAGGACAAATATGAATGTACTTCATAGCCACAGCATCCACTTAGCATCAGATGGATTGTGTGTTCGTTTGTCGCTCTATAGAAAAAGCGTACCGACCAAGCATACCTAATGGTAAGTGAATGCTGTGGCTCATTTACCCCTACACCCATCCTTGATTAAAAATCGATATACAGTTTCGTTGTCACCCCTAAAGGACTAAGATGGAATGTCTCGTTGCCAGTAAAAAAGGTAATTGGTTCTCGTCAACCACCATATGAACCACGTCAGGGCTGTGTTGCTGTTTATCGCTGTCCGTTTGTTTTTTGTGTATGCATAGTCCTTCCCCGGTAGAGCCGACCCGTTCGTCGAACGCGTAGATCTTCCACGTATGTATACTGATTCTAAAACAATAATTTTAGTATTTCCATTATTTTTAAATAATGTAGCATTGTTTAATCACAATAATAATACAGATATCTTTATTATTATCGTGATTAAACAGGAGAACATCATAAACCAAAATTAGTATTTATAGTACCTATGTTATAATTTAAAAGAAACTTAAACAACACGCATTGATTCTGAATAACGCATTAATTAGGTTCTTTGTGAGCATACTAGAAATGACAATAAATAATATCGTACTCAAAATATTATTCAGTTGTTTCTTAATACGAAAACGGGCGAAAACTGAATTATAAAATTCCGTTACATTCATACACATAAAAAACATAGATAAATAAATACAAACAGGTCAAGCTGTTAATAAAAGCATGTTGAAAAGAAGTTGGCCGCTTTATTTTACCTTTTTTGGTTTAAAGCGCCATGTATATGTTTCACTCCTTATAAGGGTACTGAATTGAATATGACGAAATATACATTCGCACTTCTAATACACAATTAAATAATTATTTTGACAAAGTAAGAGGTAGTAACAGTAGACAAAACAAGTGTGTGTGTACTTATGTACGCACCGTAGAAAGTTATACTTCTTTAGCGTAACAAAACAAAAAACACTTGAGAGACAATTACCCACTGAAGTTGTCGTTTTTAAGTGTCGGTGTACGCGATTTTCCCCAAACGTCCCAAAATAAGTATAACTTCAAAACTTCGAAATTATAACAGTTATTGTGAAGCCATATTGGGTATTTACTTAGGATATATATGTAGATAAAAAAGCTCAATGAAATTTTAAATCGCCTATAGAATTGACGGTTAAGCGCGTCTAACTGCTGAGACGTGGCTCCTAGATTTGAAT
Organism: Parnassius mnemosyne; assembly: GCA_963668995.1. NCBI lineage: Eukaryota > Metazoa > Arthropoda > Insecta > Lepidoptera > Papilionidae > Parnassius > Parnassius mnemosyne. The sequence goes on from CAVLGL010000093.1 coordinate 13,366,390, forward strand.
TCTAAACGAATGTGTCTGCGTCTGTGTTGCAACTGTAGATTATCTTGCTTTTTAAACTGTCATAAGCCAGTGCTTGATAACGATTCTTCCCGATGGATAGTGGTAATGAAGCTGAAGATGGTAAAACGTATCTTATTTTAACAAAAGCCTAAATTTCACTTTCTCAACACACAAAAAGAAGACACCCACATTGTAATCGGACAGATGCTGGCAAATTATTATACACCTATTCTGTACGGGGTACGCATTACGAACGACGAAACAAACCATATTCAAACGATTTCAAAAAAAGGAGGAGGTCAGAACTTTTTTATAGCTTAACCGATTTTGATTATTCTTTTTTTATTTGGAAGCTGGTGCTTCTTATGTGGTCTCACAAAGATGTGATTAAATCAAGATTAAGTTCATCAAGATTAACTAAGTAGTTTTTGAGTCATCCTTAATAGTGCGCATTTTAATGGCTTCGATCACATTGATGATGTTCTCATTTTATTTATACTCGTATATTGAAGTCGGTTGTACAAAATTTTTAATTTAACCACTTGTGTTCGAATGTGTGGTATGTCGAAGACAAAGGGCGTGGACCTCCCGAGCATTTGGTTGTTGAACGTTCAAAAGGAGAAGAAATTAAGTTATGCAATTCCTGCGCACAGTTTAAAAAAAATAGTCCCCGACAGTCTGCTGCAGAACAGCGAAACGCTGGCTACTGTGCACCGGTGCTCGAGACTGATAACATTCTCTTTAATCAAATTCAGGTCTTTTGAGTCTTTAAGTGCACTGTCACTGGGAAAACTCTACTTTATAGTCCGATGTAACGAAAATCCGACACCACCGGAGAGAAATCACATGCCAGGCTTTACGTACTTTTCGAAGTTAGAGGATGAAATACTACCAACTTCCTGACTTCGGGCTGCTATTGAAATTTTTTTGACAAAAGAATCCAATAACATATTTTGACCCGAAACAGGAATCAAACCCACGACTATATGGTCAGCAATTGCGCTTATGACTACTAGACCAATGAAGCAGTCATGGTGTAATACTCCATGCACGGTCGTTCTTATGGTTATATAGTGCAAACAGCTTATTCACCCAAAATCATTATCACATAAGGCTATAATATTCATGGATAGGAAAACTGTAGTTGAATATAATAGCAGAGATTTACTATTAACCAAAGGTGGTAATTCTTCTGGTATGGATGGAATTGAAATGAGATTGAAAAAAAGGCAGTCTTTAGACATCTAAATAAGAGAGCAAAATGGGTACTTGAAAGGCAAAAATCAAGAAAGAACGGGTAAGAATGTCAGAATAATATCTGTTGCACCAAGAATGTAAGTTTGTTTCTGTCACACTCTTAAACTGAATTCTTTCCCAGTGTCGTACTGAGAAGTTCAGTTTAACAGAAGACATATAAATTGAAAAAATAAATCAAGTGAAAAAACGTCGCTAATATTTACACAATTAATTTTCCCACGAAATTTATAACAATGCACGAAAATTATAAATTTGAAAAACTGAGTTAGAAAGGTATAATATAATAATATTATTACTAACACGTACCTTGGCGTACATGACTGTTGCGTACGTTAGACTTGCGGTGTGGAGCACGTGTGATGAAAAGATCTCTCGGCAGGGTATATAAAGCGGACCCCTGCAAGAGTGGGACCCAGCCTAGTATCATTTCACAATCAAGGATATTCGCCCGCACTTGTCTTATGGAACTAGATCACTAATAATGTATGTATTTTAGAATCAGATCACAAAATGGCGACCGTAAAACAAGAACAAATTGATTGGAATTCCGCTGAAGAGCTTAGAACTGGTAACGGTGGCTTTTCACAATTCATATCATAACCATCATCGTCATTGCATATAAAAGTCCACTGTTGAACATAGGCATTACCATAGTTTGCGTCATGAGAGGGATATTTTGCCATAGCTGCCACACTTGGTAGCCTGGTTAGAGACAGCAGATATTTTTATTTTCCAGTTAATATTATGAAGACGCTTCTGCTATCTCCTGCTTGTTTCCGCCTGTCAACCACGGCACGATAGTGGACTTGATAGTAGATAGTGGATTTCGTGTAGTGGCGGTGTAATTATATCCAAAATTCATGCATGTGACAGTTATTTGCATAAAGACTCCTGGTGGTTACCATATGGCAAATAACTCGTCTTAAATATTTCTATAAATTGTAGAGATATACTGCAGATGTATTTTGATTGTCGTACGAATGGATCAGATCGACCGGGTAAAGACCACTCTCTCAGAAAATACACACGTGAAGTTGCAGAATAATGCTGTATGGTGTGTTGTACAAGATAATTATTTTAAGGTTCCAAATAAATAAGTAAATAAAAATGTTTATTAATCAGATATGCCAGCTGTATTTTGACTGTAGTACGAATGGATCAGATCGACCGGGTAAAGACCACTCTCTCAGAAAATACATACGTGAAGTTGCAGAATAATGCTGTATGGTGTGGTGTACAAGATAATTATTTTAAGGTTCCAAATAAATAAGTAAATAAAAATGTTTATTAATCAGATATGCCAGCTGTATTTTGACTGTAGTACGAATGGATCAGATCGACCGGGTAAAGACCACTCTCTCAGAAAATACATACGCGAAGTTGCAAAAAAATGCTATATGGTGTGTTAGGGAATCCTAAGGTTCCAAATAATTAAACAAGTAAATAAAATATGTTTAGTACCTCATCAGGCACGCAATCCCATAATATATTTTGATACTTATTTGAATATAGATCTAGGTGCTTTTGACCACAGCATCCACTTACTCGTAGGTGGACTGTCTGCTTATTTGTCACCCTTACCGCAGAATAAATAATAGTACTACGTACCCTTACTTGTTTAAGAAAATCGATTTAAAAATCTTAAGTCTTTTATTAACCAACTTGAAAAAGGAGGTCCTCAATCCGCGTGTATGTTTTTTTTGTATGTGCAATGTTACGCGATATGTTCGCAAATTTTGAACCAATTGTGATGATTCTTTTTTTTATATTAAACAGTTTATACTTCTTGAGTGGTCGCATAAAAGTTCCACCCCTAAGGGTAGCAAATAAATAACTTATTTATTAGCAATTTGAAGTCGGTTTTAACTTTTTGTTAAAAGTTATAAAAAAATTATTAATAATTCTTTTTAAAAACTATAATAATAAAAAAAAAAACTAAAACTAGAAACTTAATTATCATATAGTCCTACTCGCAGCGGTATCGTGCCAAGAACGCTGGCTGCGTTTCCCCGCTGAATGGCTATACTTAGCCTTTGAGAGATAAAAGAACCAGCCCTCTTATCACCAATAATATTAAATATTGATATTTTATATATATATATATATATATATCACCAATTAAAAATAATAATCTCCTTCAGCCGAATATCGGTCACGGCGGCCAGCCTTAACGGAGAGGCCCAGCACAGGTGCACTCTTTAATCCCTCACTCTCATAGTCTGATGCGACGGTACACCGACACGACCCGAGACAGATCAGGCGCAGGACCAACGGCTTTACGAGTTTTCCGAGGCCCGGAGGTGAGACACCGCCAGCTTCCTGACTCCTGCCAGCTTCTGAGAATTTCTTAACAGAAAAACTCAATAATTGATTTTTTTGGCCTGATCCGGGATTCGAACCGGAGAACTCATGATCAGCAGTCGCGCTTACGATCGCTATACCACGTTGGCTATTAAAAATAATGTGACCCAAAGAAAACCTAGTACCGAGTACTAACGCCACGCGCCACCGTTTAAGCGTGAAATACCAGCTTATTATGGACGTTGCTGGTTTCCGTAAGCAATGAGAGCAAATTTAAAAAGTTTTTCCACTTTCAATATAAGTTATTTTTTATATGGCATTTTTACAAAGTAGAACTGTTCTCTTGTAGTTCCAAAGAGTTGAGTTGTTAGAGGAACCTTACTGATATCAAATGCCTGTTTATCTCACTCATAAACTTATAATTCACTAATATAGAAGTACGTTTTTATTTTCTGTCTATTCCTAATAATAGAGATCTAAACCCTTCTACTAATGAAGCATTTCATCTTAGTCCTCAGGAATGACAACGCATTTGCATTCGAATGTTGACGTCTATGGGCCACAAGATCCGCTTACAGGTAACTGTCTGTACCTATACTCGTTTGTTTATTCTCCCTTACTGATGTAAAAATTATTGGAAGTAAGAGGGAAATAATTTTGGTAAGCAACGCATCGATAGCCTTCAACAGCTGTAATTATTATTGTAAATTCATGAACAATGCCGCGGCTTAATAGGCAGTGCACCTGACTGCTGGCTCCTTGGGTTTTGAGTTCGAATTCCAGTCGAAAGTTAATAATATATTGTTTCCCTCTTACCATTCGATTTATAATTCTGAAATGACAATACTTTGAAAAAATCCTTGATATTCGTACTTGCTTTGCGGCACTATAGGACGCACGATCCACCCATTTGATTTTCTCGAAAGAAATTTGAAGATGTCACATTGGACACACATGGCATAATTTGATGATTTAAACTAAAGACCAATGACTGATTAGGCGATAATTTTCCTACTCTCGTTGTCTAACCAGAGGCGGTGACAATTCACTGGGTCACATACGTACGCCATAATTTTAGGTCAACTATAACAGCGCAAAGACCAGACAAACTTTGTACGGTCTATTTTCATTCAGCTTTCATCATTTATGGCAGTTTTAGAGCAAACGGCTTCTTAAAAGTTCTAATAAGCGCAAATATTTCGATCTTGTTAATTCACCTACCTTCAAGACATGTAACTGTCTACAGATATTTATAATTTATATTACACCAGCCATTCAATCCATAAAGAGCTAGAGCATGTTGAATTCCTTGCATCGTTTTAGGCGTGCGCTTGTGTTGTTTGTTGAAACTATTTGGCACATGCGCCCGTTTAACTTGTTAAGCCAACTTTAGGTGTCTGAATTGACAAGTTTTTCTTTATTTTTTGTTTGTAAATCATAATCCTAAATCGGACTAAGCAAAGACGTCGTAATATATATAATTTTTTTTTAATAATGTTGACCTTTAAACTCTCACTCGTTTGTACATTGCCTTATAATAATACTATTGGAGGTATAACCATTTTAATTTGTGAGAGCCTGGTGTTAGTACTAGGAAAGACCTGTATGACTAATCACCAGACTCGTCTCTTAATGTAGTAGTACATTTATCAACATACCTTTAACTTTAGTACACTTCGTGCGACAATATGATTTATAATTACTGTTTTTGTAATTAAAGTTACAATAAAAAGAAAAAAAAATATATACTTTAAGCTATAATCGCCCTAAGCTCCTACCTATTAAAATCTTGCTATATTCGCCATCAGCACAGGCGAGGTGTCATGGGGTGCCTGTTCGGAATTTAACTGTCTATCTTCCACCCTCAGTCACATTGCTAATGAAGACATAACACGTCCGTCTCTGCACTGTAAGCTCGATTAATCTTTTGATTTATTCCGCAGCCATTGTTTGCTTTGTAGTCGTTTACTGGTCATCCACGGCTCCCACATCGGCACCTACAATCCCCGAGACTTAGTTTCTGGCAAAGCACTCTTATCAATCACAGAAGTCTCGGTAGAGTCCTCTTCAAGTGAATCGTATCCACTCTTGATCTCGATAAGCCCACCTCTGTATCACGGAGTCAGAGAAGGAAGCTTGCAGTCACTCCCCCTTCAGTGTCAGTTACACAATAGCTACGACCATTGATTTATACGACTACGAGGATTGTCCACTCTTGTTCCCCACGCTGGGGAACTCACGAATGAAATGTTTTATAGCTTTTGTTATATGCTCTACCTAAGAAGCCGTCAGGTTATGTACTACCATTTAATCTTTTTATTTCGTTAAGCAAACGTGGATTTACTGATTTTTCTGGTTCGAAGTCCAACAGCACGGCTAGCATGGGCAGCAGATAATTTGATCCCTGGGGAAAGGAGAAAATGTTTATCCCCTCGCTTGGTTTTATCCACCCTTCGAACATGGGCACACCGGTGGATATAATATACACAGTAGATAAAATGGGAGATAGACTTAGATAATTTTTGTATGAATATAAACTTAAACCCACATCCAATGAACTAGAAATAAAATGGTCCCTTTCAAATGTCAAAAAAGCATATTTTTTTATCTTTCATTTAGCTCCCTGCCACGGACGGGGGATATATGTCTACTCGTTATGTCAAACGGGGATATACTTCTCCCCGTTGCCGTTATTTAGCATGAGGACAAGATAATTTTATCTCTTGTCAGTGTATATAATCGGGGGATAATTTTTTTGTCCCCAGCCCATGCTAGCCGTGCAGATGTAGTATGGTTAACGAGTATGAGGCAATCTATATTATTTCTTAGACTTGACCACGCAACTGTAGCCCTCTTTGCTTAGAGTTGACTGCAAGAATTTTTTTAGGTGGTATACGTTATATACATACACGAGTATATACGAGTGGGATACGAATTGTTTGTTACTCCAATGTAATAAAGCACATTGCTGGTCATTCCCGTGGCAGATAAGTCGTTTCGTGTCTGGAAGTATTGTTATTGGAAAATTCAATCTCTAAGAGGGTGAAGTATGGTGTTCTAGTTTGTATGAAACTTTTCATTTTACGAGGCGATTGACTAGAAACTTATTGAAAGTACTTGGTAAATAATAAAAGGAACACATAGGGAACACACACAGTAAGCGATTTTTCTAAACAACCTCTTATGCGCCAGGGGATGTTCAATTTTGTAAGGAGAAAACCCTAATTAATGTTTTTTTTTAACTGATGAAAGTGCAAAATAGACCGTACAAAGTTTGTCTGGTCTTTGCGCTGTCATAGGTGACCTAAAATTATGGCCTACGTCTGTGACACAGTAAATGGTCACCGCGTCTGGTTAGACAAGGAGAGTAGGAAAATTATCGCCTAATCAGTCATTGGTCTTTAGTTTAATTTAAACCATCAAATTATGCCATGTATGTCAACTATGCCCCCTATTGAATTTAAAAATTGGCATACCTACTTATTCGTATCTAATGAAACATTACCTATAAGGTTAAGTATTTAGGGCTGCCACCTATCAGCTGTAGACATCGACGTCTTAATTGCATATGTGTAACCAGTTTAAATGATCCAATTCGCACATTTAAAAGCGATCGCACTGTTTCCAGTTGCGAAATGTTACTGCGACATAGTAGTTCTATCTATATATTGAATGACCTGTCAGTAAACACAAATAGGCCTAGCAGCGTCGGTGAACATGGTACTGCTGATTGTATTTCTCATCGTTTAATGTTTAAATTTTTATTTGGCACTTTTCTTTGGTCCATGCTTTTACACTAGATTGTTAAATATAATTTTAAGAAGAATCATGCTTAAGTCGCATATAAAGAACAAAAATAAATTATACCCATAGAGAATGTGATTGTCAGTAATTGTAAAAATTTCAAGCGTCAGTAGCCTAATGGCAAAGCGCGGACAGCGAACTCGAAAGGTCGTGGGTTCGAATCCGCCATTCGACTACTGTCGTGAACCACTTCTAACACAAGTATTTTAAGCTTACCAGAAGTGGTTAAAGGGAATACTATAAAATAATACAATACAATAATATTTGTAATGTTTAATAGCATTACTAGAATTTTTTTAAAATAAATAAATATTCCAAGTGAAAAATTAATATCCTAAATCTAATTGACATATTTTGTGGTGTATCATTATTACATTTGCTTTTTATAACAAAAGCTCGTTTATTAATTTTATTAATATTCATTTTTATTATTTTCTTCTTCATAATTTTTTGTTATAATTTTTTTAAATAGTATCTAATTGAGATTAATGAGTTGCGGTAAACCTACTAACCTAGTTGTAATAGAAATAGGCGATAGCAGAATAGATGATCAAGATATATAACAGTAAAAAGCATAACAACACGGGAAAAAAATTTTAACAATTAAAAATTGATTAACATTAATTCGCAAAAAATGAACACAAATGTGTAAGTGCGACTTAGTAAGAAATCCTTGAACAATAAAATGCAATCATTTTACGAACGAACTGTAAATTTGAAGCGAATTGCATCAGAATTTGTGACTAGACGGCTTAAAATAGGTTTTATTAGTTATAAAATAAAGGCATAAGCTGATGTCACAATGTGCTAGCTTTGAAAGAGCAACTATCGAAGGGGAAGAAAGGTTCTGGAGGAGCAGCATCACACCGGTAAGTAGAGTATAGGGAGGCCTCCATTAGACATATTGACGACCTGATAAGACATTTTTACAGAAGAGAGAGTTTTTACTAGATATGAAACCTTCCATCTTAGTCCTCAGGGGTGTCAACGCATCTGCATTTTGATTCTTAATTGAGGATATATGTAGTATCTATGGGCCACGATATCCACTTACCATCAGGCAGGCTGTGGCCACCTGATGGTAAGTGGATTGCTTGCTTGTCATCGCTTGTTATCCTTATTCTATTTTTAAAAAAAACATGCGGGATGTCGTTAGAAACTAGTATCTAAGTACCGTGTTTTGTGGCATTTCTTGGAGGAGGCCAATGTTTAGCAGATGATGGACATGAACCTTTTATACATATATATATATATATATATATATATATATATATCCCTAATAATATTCAATGAAATATCATATATTCATCACGACCTTAAATAAGCTGAAGTGGCAATGGCCCGGCCATATATCCCTCGAAGAACCGACAACCGATGCGGAAGAAAGGTTCTCGATTAACAACCTCGTACTGGTAGGCGAAGTGCAGGATGCCCCCCCCCCCCCCCCCCCACTAGATGGAGTGACGGCCTGATAAAACATGCAGGAATTCGATGGATGTAGGTGGATGTATTCCTTGGAGGAGGTCTATATTCAGCAGACAGCAGGACTTGTGAAGGTCTGTAATGATAATGATAATGATGACACATTGTTGGAGTAGCTAGCAGTTGTGATAAACTGTTCCATGAAGCTGAAAGATATAAAAATATGTTAGCCAGTTGGCTAACAGAACTAACATATTTTTAATATCTTTAATAATTTATTAGATCATATAAGTACATATTTTGAATTTGCTACTGCTAGTAGTGTCTCAAAACACGGACATTTTTATTTATCAAAATACACAAATGATAATATAATTTTTCATTATAATAAAATATGACGTACCTACTGGTACTCTCTTAAAAATTCGTTTTACAGTTCGTGAAATATACATATTTAAATAGAAATGAGCTTCAACTACTTTATTTACAAAGAAATTTAAATATTCTCACGATGGGAATCGTTCAGGATTGATTGATATTTGTTCCAAGAATTACAAGTACTTTTGTATTACAGTGAAATCTGGATAACTGGGACCTTAAGAGACCTGCAAATTTGTCCCACTTAAAGAGGTATTCCACTTAACCAGTGTCCCAGATATCCAGGTATAAATAAATATCTGTCTCATTTACAGAGGGCTCCATTAATAGAGATGAGAATAGAGGTTATTTCTGTTACAGAGGTGGGATTATATAATTGTTATTTAACAATTATATAATATACATATAATATAATAAACAATTAGCCAAGTGCGGAATTTGCGGGTAGAATAAGAATTAGTAAACAAAACGGTACACTAAATATAGTCTAAGTAAAAGAGGTAAAATATACTCGCTGTATCAATAATAAAGGTAATTATGACTTATAACATCTAAAGAACTAATCCCAGATAATATAGAGGTTTGCTTTGACCCACTAACAGAGGTAATTCAGTGCTAAAGTGTCGGGACCTAAGCATGAGTTCCAACTATGGTGGTTTCTCACTTATCCAGGTCTAAGCAATCTTAACCAAGTAAAAGTCTTAACCAAGTTTTACTGTATTAAAGTCTTTTCTTTACTGTATTAAATAATTTTCTTCACCGCCGAGCGCATGGCAAATTAGCACTTAAACTTGGAATTATCGATTTCAATGGTGCGAGCGGTGATCATAACCAAGTTGCTCGCGTACAATGAAATTTAATGACGAAGGCCATTAATATATATATATATATATATATATATATATATATATATATATATAGATATATAGATAATATAGTCTTATATCAACTATATTCTATCAATTATAGTATAGATCTCCTGGCAGCAGGTAACCAGATAAGAAACTAAATTTAATACGTGGTAGAGCCATGCTGCAGCTATATTAGTAGTATATTTGTAGCACGAATGGGTCGGCTCGACCGGGGAAGGACCACGCTCTCACAAAATAATATAAATAATTACCAGCATAAAATAGCAACTTAACGCTGCTGTATTTCGTATGGTGAGTGTAGAGAACTGGAGACCCTTTTTACTGGAAAAGAGGCATTCCATCTTAGTCCTCACGGGTGACAACGCATCTGCATTTTGATTCGCAAACTATGATAGATGTAGATGTCTATGGGCCACAGCAACCACTTACCATCAGGTGGACTGTGTGCTCGTTTGTCAGCCTATCCTATAAAATAAATAATATTAAGAAAACAAATTAGCCGATTTAGTTTTTACTAACTTTAGCATTAATTAGTTAATTTTTTATATTGTAATAGGTAATATATGTTGTTCAAAGACAGTATAATAAATGCTTACATTTACGTTTATAATTTGTTAAAGAACTCGTTTATACAATCCTGTGCAAGACATTAGAGGATTTCACAGGAAATTATGGGCGGAGGAGCGGCCCATGACCATTGCCATTGCAGTGTCCTACATATAAAATCCGTAGCACGACACGGTGCAGTGCAGCGCCGTGCAACGTCGCAATGAAACAACGACAATAGTCTCATAGAAAACAGAAATGTTTTATTAAAAATAGTGATGTGCATTCTGCAAATTATACTAGGAACAAGCACAACCTAAGCTGCTATCCTACACTGGTATTCTGTGAGATCGTAGTCCTTCCCCGGTCAAGCTGAGCCATTTTTGCCACAACCATAATATAGCTGTAACTTGGCTCTACCACGTCTAACATGGAGATATATATATATATATATATATATATATATATATATATATATATATATATATATAATACCCGTGATTGTTATAATTGTGCAGTGCAGCACCGTGCAACGTCGCAATGAAACAATGGCAATAGTCTCTTAAGGCCAAAATAAAATAAATATATTTTATTATAAATAGTGATATACCTTCTTCAGATTATGCTGGGAACAAGCATAAGCTAGTAATGTCTGTTACTAGACTCCAACGAGCCAGTAATTCCTTCATGGGGCAATGCTTTTACAATAAAGTCCATATATTATATAGGTACCTAGGTGTCTATGGGCCACAGCATTTACTTACCATCACACGTACTGTACTACTACTGTGTGTAGATATTGGATGTGAAAGAAGGGAGAGAGGTAGTCTCTCTGGGTTACAGGCTTGAGAATTTATATATATTATATTTATATCTAAGTAGGTATTTAGCAAAAACGTATGTAGGTGATAAAACATTGATAGTAAAAAAGTAGAATACCGTATATTGATGAAGTTAATGTCGGATTTTCAAAGAAACTATTAATAGTTTCCAATTGGCTTTTATTTTATCTATCTCACTTAACATTGTCTTCTATGGAAAAAAACATTAAAAAAAACAGCTACTTCTCGCTAGTGTTGAATTAGAGTTAGCTTATTTAAATGATTTCCATAGTATAATGCCTATGGAAATATGCGTTTTAGTATAAAGTAGGTCATATGCAGCGCAACCGATATTCCGATAAGGCGGCAGGCTAAGATCTAGTGTGAAGGCTGCTTTAAATTCATATCGAACGGCCGCGCCCATTCATATGTGGCGGCAAGTATGTCGAACAAATTTGCGAGTTTAGGGCTGTTACAGATTACCTAATACGAAATTTTAATTAAAAAAAAAAATAATGAAAATAAAAAAGAGTTTTTTATATTAATTCAATATTTGCATGCCTTAAGCGCAAAGCGCGTAGGTATGTTCTACTAGCGCCTAAAATCAAGATTCCAACGTTTTGTAGCATGAAATCGTATCTAACAATCATATTGAACATAATATGTTAGAAATATGTTTTACATAACATAACATTATATTATAAACTAGCTGGCCAGGCAGACGTTGTTCTACTCTTTTCGACAACCCTTCATATAAAAAAAAAATTATAAATTCGTAATAAAAAATATTGAGTGTCACTTATCAGGATAAAAACTATCCTATCTCTCAAGTTGGACCAAACTGCACACAGTGTGCAAAATTTCATTGAAATCAGTTCAGTAGTTTAGGAGTTCATTGCGGACAAACAATGTGACACGTTATTTTTATATATAAAGATGATAATATAAAAAGCACATTGTCAGAAAGATAAATGGTTGTTGACCTAAATTTTTTTTATTGATTAATTGCTATTTTTACATAAAAAAGTGGTCTTGGTTGCTTATGGAGTAGATTTATCAAGTCTCCGTGGAGGGGTAAACACGATAACTTTTGAAAATATCCATTGTTTAACTGTCTATATTTTAATCTCTTAATCTATCATGCGGGGAGCCATGGAATGTAAACGGCAATTTAATTTTGTTTTGTTTAGTTATAATTAATTTTTTCGGCTGAGAAATCCCGAAATTATCGGTGTTTCGCCTAGCCGTGTAATAATTTATTATATTAAAACACTTTGCCTCACAGCTCACTCGCACTTCGGGCTCGACTTCCGTCGTAATAGGCCGCAAAAATATCGATCGCTGTAGAAATACAAAACATTGCAAAACCAAATTTGATACGTACTTGACCAAGGTTATTATTTTTATAATCACAGATTTTTATTACGATATTTTGTTTCGCTAAAAGTACGCAGGATTTATACATATACTTATACGTCTTGCACTTAATGGAATGACCTGAAGGTGTACTTCGATATCTGCTACTGGAACTAGTCGACGAGTAGAACTAGGTGTGCCGAAATTGTACTCGTTATGTTAGTTAGTAAAACGCGGCCAAACTAGGCACACCTAGTTCTACTCTTTGAGGAGTTCCACTAGCATTCACTGAAGTACACCTTCAGGTCACTCTATCAAGTCCGGAGGTAAGGTCTCATAATAACTAACAAAACGAGGTCTAACTCGGCACGCTTAGGTGTATCTTTAAAGAGTTCAAAAAGCATTCACCGCTGTACACCTTCAGGTCACTCTATCAGTTCCGGAGGTAAGGTCGCATCGTAACTAACAAAACGAGGCCAAGCTTGGCACATCTAGTTATACTTTTCAAAGAGTTCCAGTAGCATTCACCGAAGTACATCTTCAGGTCACTCTATCAAGTCCGGAGGTAAAGCCTCATCATAACTAACAAAACGAGTATAAACTCGGCACATATAGTTCTACTCATTGTGTAGTTCCAGTAGCATTTACCGAAGTACACCTTCAGGTCACTCAATTAATTCCGGAGGTAAGGTCTCATCGTAACTAACAAAACAAATCCAAACTTGACACACCTAGTTCTACTCTTCGATGAGTTCCAGTAGTATTCACGGAAGTACATCTTCAGGTCGCTCTATCAAGTCTGGAGGTAAAGTCTCATCATAACTAACTAAACGAGTACAAACTCGGCACATCCAGTTTTACTCATTGTGTAGTTCCAGTAGCATTTACCGAAGTATACCTTCAGGTCACTCTATTAATTCCGGAGGTAAGGTCTCATCGTAACTAACAAAACGAATCCATAATCGGCACACCTAGTTCTACTCTTCGAGGTGTTTCAGTAGCATTCACCGAAGTGCACCCCTAGGTGCCTAATTTGCCTTAAGGATAATCCGCCACTTTACGGAGGTAAGTTCTCATTATAACTAATATAACGAGCACAATCTCGGCACACCTAGTGCTACTCGTCGAGGAGTTCCAGTAGCAGATACCGAAGTACACCTACAGGTTACACCATAAAGTCCAAGGCGTATACCTATATTTATATATAAATCCTACGTACTTTAAGCGAAACAAAATATTGTAATAAAAATCTCTGATTATAAAAATAATAACCTTGGTCAAATATGTATCTTTGGTTTTTGAAATATTTTGTATTTCTACAGCGATCAATATTTTTGCTGCCTATTCCGTCTGCTGTAAGCAAACGATACAGTAATCCACTCTCGACGGCGGCCGAGCCCGAATGTAAAAATAGCAATTAATCAATTTAAAAAAAAATAACTTCAACAATAATTTGTCTTTTTTACAATGTGCTTTTTATATAATTTACATGTTCAATATGATTGTTAGATACGATTTCATGCGACAAAACGTTGGAATCTTGATTTTTAGGCGCTAGTAGAACATACCTACGCGCTTTGCGCTTAAGGCATGCAAAACATTCAACCACACTTATCCATTGCCCTTCATCTTTCCGTGGATGTCGTAAAAGGCGACAGAAGAAACTAAAATAGGGCAGTAGCATCTTCTTGATTACAACTGAAAATAATAAAAACTGCGGTTGCCTGCTAAATGTAACAACTATGGCAAACATATCCGTCTTATGGGGGAAGGTTATATTTAGCAGTGGACTTTTGAGAGGCTGAAATACATGAATGAATGAACATTAAACCTTTCACTAGTCAACGAGAATGAATATTTACTATAAATGACTTCACTTCTTTAATATTCGCTCCTAGGTATCTATCGAAAGTCATGAGGTCTTTCCGGCCTGCAACTTAGACGCGTCTCTTAGGACAACCAGAGGATAAAATGGGATGATAGAATCATTTACGCAGTCACACGATAGTTACTCGATAGATATACCGGCTTTATTGAATACTAGCTATCCCCTGCGTCTTTGCCCGCATGGAATTTATTACGATTGAATTAGATGGATTTTAATTTATTTTGGACGGAACCCTAAAGTTACTCCTTATAATATCAGCTATCTGCCAGTGAAAGTCCCGTCAAAATCGGTCCAGCCGTTTCGGAGATTAGCCAGAACAAACAGACAAAAATTTTAATTTTTTTTATTATTAGTAGGTACCTACCGTATATACTTTCATATACATTAAGTAAAAAGCTGTTGGAAAAAATTTTGACATGAGAAATATTTCAATTTTATATATTTGTATAGATTAAAAGAACAGTTAAAATTGTAAAGGTTCAATATTGAATTAATACTGTCGCAATTTTTCATGTAGGCCAGTCAAGTCCACTAGCAAATCATAAAATTCTTGAAATATAGGATTATTTATGAGAGCAGTATCAAACAGCAATAATTCCAAAATGTCAGAACTGACCGATATCTTCAAGTATGTGACTGCCCTGTGCAATGTGTCGCAAATACTAGTTTCTCTATATTGCAGTTTCAAATCGACCTCGTAAAGTTTTCTTATTGAATAGGACTCAAATTGCCTGGACACTACTATTTCACACAAAGATACTAATCATTCGAGAATTGTTTAAAATCTTTCATAAGCTGTGCTGCTTAGAACATCTAACAATAAAAAAACAATATGCAATAAATAAAGAAACGTACCCTAAATCTAAATAAATAAATATTTTCATACTTAAAAAATAATATTAAGTAGGTACTAGCTGTACCCCGCGAATTCGTCCGCGTGGAATTTATCACGGTTGGATTTCAAAAGTTTTTATTTTTTTGCGCGGCACCCTAATTGTTTTTCTAAAATAAGAGTAGCCTAAGTGTCGAAATCGGTACAGCCTTTTTGGACATTAGCCAGAACAAACGGAGAGAATAAATATTTTTTTTTTTTGTTATAAATGCCGTATAGGTATATACTTTCATATTATGCATTTAGTGAAAAGATGTTATTTCTACATTACAAACAGAAAATTCAGTTTTATTTATTAGTATAGATATTGAAGATAAGAAATAGATTTAGTGCATGGTAAAGCATGTATTATGACGAAGCACGAATGGTCGGATTTTCAAGAATCACACAAAATGCCTGCGTAAAATAACAGCCTCTAATTCTACTGTTTTTCGCACGGAAGTGTCGAGAACGGTAGCACATGTTCTATTATAGAACATACGATTGTTCATAGAAAAGAGCATCTAATATTAACGGCATTTTTCCTGAGACAAAGCTAATATGGACATAACTTTACCCTTATAGCCTATCTAAAGTCCACGGCTGAGGATATTTGCCATAGTTGCCACGCTTGGCAAGCGAATTGGCAACCACACTTATCTATTGACTTCAGAAAGGAGGAGGTACTCGATTTGACTGTTTTTTTATGTGTGTTACCTCATAACTTTTTTCTGGATGAACCGATGTCGATAATTCTTTTTTTTATTTGAAATATGGTGCTTCTCATGTGGAATTAATGAATGAATGAATTTCTTTATTTTGCAAATATGGGTGATACAGAATGTGGTGACAAATATATAGTATAGATTCCACCATATTTTACCAGAAGGGATGCAAAAAATATAATTTTTTTTATCAATTTACATAGATACGTCATTCACAACACAATATAACATTAGATTAACAAAAATAAAAAAAGTTTCTTCAAATTATAATGTAATATGTAAGTCTAGTCAATCGGTACATTATTATCACTATAATTTAATTATTACAAGCCATCGTCAAATTTTTAAAAATTAATAATAATACAACTTATAAATAAATATTCATGTGACAAACGTACATGGATATAAGAGTGGTCCCATATAAATTTGATCAACGTCTGACTAATAGTTTTTGAGTTATTCTTAATAATTTATATTGAAGAAGGTTGTACAAAATGTTTTAATTTAAATTATTTAAATTATTTGTTTTCAGAGAGATGCTACTGCCCATCTTCTAGTGCAGTTTCACTCTGTCGCCTCTTACACCCACGGAATGATATGGGGCAGTGGATATTCTTACGTCGCCACTGCGCGATTGACATAGGCATGAATACAACAAACCGAACAGATTACTTATTGTTTGCGATACCGCCAAAACAAAATCTTTATTGACCTAAATAAAAAAATATAAAGCACTTAAAATTTCACGTGAGGATTTCATTGATGCCGGTGGCGTTGGTTGAAGCCTCTTAGACTTAGCTATCACGGCTCTTACTAAGTGTTCTTTATCAAGTATTATAATTAAAACAATCTTATAAATAATCAGCAAAATATATTTAACTTTCTATGAAATTCATTTACATATTTTTTAACGTAAACGAAAGCATAACAATATTGTTTAAACCCTTAAATGTAATAAATAATAACTAATAGTAAGTTTCCTTCTCCACCCATTTAGATATATTGTTTCTAATAATGTAGCGTCTAACTTCATCACCAATTACCATGAACACCATGAATGGTAAAGCCAAAAAGAAATCATACCACAAAAGTGGTTCGGTATTAAAAATTTCGTGGCACAATGGAAAATAAGTCACGAAAAGTGCTGCAATCAAATTCACTAAAATACTTATGTTAAGAACATGATTTCTCATACCCTTCTTAATTATTGAAATACGCCTTGTCTTACAAATAATTACGTCGGATATCTGGGTCCAACAAACTGCCACGAAATAAGCAGTCTGCGCTTTCTTCTCCACTCGTTTACGATCAAAATAATACCACGCCCGTCCTAACGTGTCTCTTACGTTAATGGAAGGTGATTCCCAATCGCGACGAACAAACATTAAACTGGAAGGAAAGAATCCATGGGAGGCGAACACAGTAAAATATGCGTACATCCCTGCGAAGAATTGAATTAATCCTACCTGAAAATACGCCATGAAGATTAACACTCTATTAACGAGATGATCCGTCGGCTTTCGTGGCGGAATCGACATAATATCCTCTTCAGAGGTTTCATAGGCCAAGCTCATTGCGGGCAACAAATCGGTTCCAACGTTAATAACTAAAATTAAAATCAATGTTATAGGCAGTGGCATTCCAAAAATTGCGTAAAGAACGAAAGGTAACATTTCAGGGGTGTTAGATGTCAGAGTGTAAGCGATGGTCTTCTTCAAATTATCGAAGATTCGTCTTCCTTCTTCTATTCCTAACACAATAGATGCAAAATTGTCATCCAAAAGAATCATATCAGCAGCTTGCTTAGATACTTCTGTACCTGTGATACCCATTGCTATACCAATATCAGCTTTCTTCAGTGCTGGGGAATCGTTAACACCATCTCCGGTAACAGCTACAACATGTTTCAAAGACTGTAAAGTTTCCACAATAAAAAGTTTCTGTTGCGGACTGGTCCGAGCGAATGTAATTTCGTCGTATTTATTTGCTGCTGCCCTCAAATCGTTAACACTCATTTTTCTAAGGTCATCACCAGTAATAACGGCGGCTCTAAATTGATCTTTTATGTAAGGAGGTACGTCAGCTAATTCAATATGGTGCTCAAAAGCATAATCATAAGCTGTAGGTTGCGTTATAGTACCACACTGGCGCGATATAGCCAGGGCAGTAACTGGATGATCTCCAGTAACCATCATAACTCTTATACCCGCTTGTCTACATAAAGCGATAGACTTCTGAATATCTTTTCTGGGAGGGTCGATCATAGATATTGCACCAATAAACGTTAAATCTTCGACGGGAAAGTTTCGTTTCTGAGCATCAAATTTATAACCAAGTGGATACGCTTCTACGGGTAATTTATTACCACAATATCCAATAACTCGCTCGCCCATATTGGCTAATTTAATAAAATTAGCTTTTAATTCTCTTTTTAGATGTGGAGTAAGAATAGTAGGCCCGGTATCAGTTAACACGTTTGCACAATACTCAACTACTATCTCAGGAGCCCCTTTCATAATCAAATAATAACTCTGAGTTGCCTGCATACGATGAATAGTGACTTGATATTTATATGCGGAACTGAAAGGTATTTCCGCTTCCTTGGGATTCATTTCACGTGTTTGTGTAGCAGAGCGATTGAGCTCCATATATCTTAATATTGCCGACTCTGATGCATCACCTAAGATCTTTCTTTTTTCAATTGGCAAGTCTAAAGTATCATGAGCAAAAACAGCTTTTAGGTTAAGAGATGCAGCCAAACATAATTCAGAATAAGGCAGTTCAGAAACGTGTACATGATCATTATTATCATAAATTGTGAAATTACAGAATAGATGGGCAACAGTCATTCGATTTTCCGTCAAAGTACCCGTCTTATCCGAACAGATACATGATGTTGAGCCTAAAGTCTCGACAGCTTGCAAAGTTTTCGCTAGACAGTTCTTTTTCTTTAATTGTTTAGCTGATAGTGTCATACAGACAGTAAGTGTAACTATCAAACCTTCCGGCACATTCGCTAAAATTATACCCAACATATATTGCATAGCAGAA
Organism: Parnassius mnemosyne; assembly: GCA_963668995.1. Classification (NCBI taxonomy): domain Eukaryota; kingdom Metazoa; phylum Arthropoda; class Insecta; order Lepidoptera; family Papilionidae; genus Parnassius; species Parnassius mnemosyne. The sequence goes on from CAVLGL010000093.1 coordinate 13,385,682, forward strand.
AGCCAGCTACCTTGGACGAAATAGACCATCAAAAAGAATATAAGACCGAATGTAAAAGCTACACCGCAAACAAGTTTTATAAAATGCGTTATTTCTTTTGCTATAGGCGTTTCTTCTTTTTCCAACCCTGTTACCAGTCCAGCAATTTTTCCAATTTGCGTCATTTCACCTGTAGCTACCACGACACCTTTGGCAGAACCTTCTATTATCGGACAGCCGAAGTAGGCCATGTTTTTAGATTCCAATGGATTGCTATGTGTACACTCCGGAGTATGCTTTATTGCTTCAGATTCGCCGGTCAAAGAAGCCATATCAGTCATAAAGTTGGTACAGCTCAAAATACGAACATCAGCAGGAACTATCTCACCGCCTGTCATCTCAACTATATCACCAATAACTACATCACTATTAGGTATTATTTTCTTTAATCCATCACGAATTACAACCGCATCCGGTGGGACCATTTTCTCGAATCCACTCATCACTGCCATGTTTTTTGCTTCTTGGTAAAAGCCGAATAAGCCGGTTCCAACAATAGTTGCTGTTATAACGCAACCCAAATACAAATACTCGTTACCGGAATGTCCGCCAGTTTCAGCGTCTATGACGTCGGAGAAGAAGTAACCGATAAAGTTAAGTATAGCACCGCACCAAAGAACACATTGAAACCAACCGAAAAGGTTACGGCGAAATATTTTCCAGTAACTCGTGCCCTTTAACTCTCTCAGTTTATTCGGCCCATAATTTTTTAACAATTCTGCAGCAAAACTTTCAGTGAGACCATTAGTTATATTAGTTCTGTATACTACCTCCAACTGAGCAGGACTAAGGAAGTGGTCGCCGGTGTGCGTCTCTTCTTTAAGGAGGTTAAGTTGGGATGCTGTATCCGTACTGTGTTGAGTGCTGGGTCGTCGTAAAACTAACGAGGTACTAGAACGTCGATGAGTTTGATGCGGCATTATAAATTAAGAAATCGCCGAGCATAAGCGACGGTAACTACGAAATCATGACGTTTTACTTCTTCTTGATTACAGCTGTCAAACATTTTTTTATACTTTTTAAATAATTTTGATTACAACATAAACATAATATAATATGTACATATATATGAGAATCACAGCTTTTTTTTTTATAAAATAAGGATGACAAACGAGCACACAGTCCACATGATGGTAGGTGGTTGTTGTGGCCCATAGACATCTACAACTATCCACGTTTGCGAATCAAAATGCAGATGCGTTGTCATCCGTGATGACTAAGATGGAATGCCTCTTTTCCACTAAAATTGGTGTCCGGTTCTCTACACTCACCATACGAAACACAGCAGTGTTAAGCTGCTATTTTACGCTGGTATTCTGTGAGAGCGTGGTCCTTCCCTGGTCGAGTCGACCCATTCGTGTCACAACTTTACTATTAATATAGCTGCAGCATGTCTCTACCACGTGTAAACAGCTATTGATATATAAAGATATAAGATATATAAAGTAATAATTATCCATAATACGAGTATAGTACGCGACAAGTCGACATGGCAATCGGGGTATGAGCTGATGCATTGACTTAGAATAAACTGGCGTATAGACCCACGTTGGATTATGACGAGGACCTTATCAGCGTGATCAAATTCTTAAGCCCTTGCTATTTTTATTGCTATTTTATTTATTATTGCTATTCTTGCCCTCAGCAACAGCTTTTGTAGCAAGCAACATATGGGCCGAAAATCGAAGTTTTCAGATGAGACACTTCAGCTTATGAAAAGAAGGCGTGAGTTAACAACAGCACCGCCATCGGAACAGATGACGTTAACCAAACTTGTGAGGAAAGCTGTGAGGCGGGACCTGCGTTGCCCTAATGCAATTGTGATACAAGCGGCAGTAGAGCGAAACAAGAGGTCCAAAGTCAGTCAGTCAAAACTCAGGAGCTTGGGAGAAGTCACATCGCAAGACTGCAGGCGCATGATGGCAAAGTCCTCACTCGCCTGAGGTCGAAGACTATTATGGCAAACTATATGCCTCACATAAGCCACAACCTGACTCTAAATGCGATGATCCCAGAGCTGCCAGACCGCCACTATACCAGCTGCCAGACATCTGCCTTGAGGAGATTGAGCTGGCCCTAGTCCAACTTAAAAGATAGAGTTACAACAGAGCTCTTAAAGGCTGGAAGTCAACCTTGCTAAAAGAGCTATGCCGAGTTTTTAACTGCATCTTACGAGATGGGAGAACTCCAAAGGCGTGGAGCAGAAGCACGCAAGAGTTGTGAAACAAGAAAGGTGAAAAGACTATTCTAAAAAATTATCGACCCATCTCGCTTCTGAGCCACGTCTATAAGTTGTTTTCAAGGGTCATTACAAATCGACTCGCGCAAAGACTCAACGTCTTTCAGCCTGTGGAACAGGATGGATTTCGAGGAGGATTTGGCACTATAGAACACATTCACACAGTGCGGCAAATAATACAGAAGACAACAGAGATTAATCAGCCCCTGTGTCTTGCATTTGTGGACTATGAGAAAGCCTTTGACTCCATCGAAACTTATCTGTTCTGGACTCTTTGCAGTGGTGACAAATTCACTGGCGGTACATAGAAGTGCTGAGATTCCTTTACAACACCAGTAGGATGTCCATCCAAGTAGAGGGCAGTCAAACAAAATCAATCCAGTTGTATCGCGGAGTGAAACAGGGGGATGTTATATCCCCTAAGCTGTTTACAAATGCAGTAGAGGATGTTTTAAGACGCTAGGCTGGAAAGGACGCGGCATTAACATAAACGGTGAGTACACACTTACGCTTTGCTGATGTCATGGCAGAATCGCTGCACGAACTTCAGGACATGCTGAAGAGACTTAGTAAATCTTCCCGTTGATCTGTGTTAGTTATGTTCAACGATCACGTCACGCCAGTTCCAATTACATTTGATGGTGAAATACTCGAAGTTGTCCAGGAATATAACTACCTCGGGCAGATATTGCAAGTGGGTAAGAATAACCTCGAGAAGGAAGCCGATCAGAGGGTTTAGTTACGCTGGGCAGCATTTAGAAAGCTCCGTCGGGTTTTCTCGTCACTCATACCACAAAGTCTGAAGACAAAAGTCTTCAACCAGTGCGTCCTGCCCGTACTCACTTACGGTGCCGAAACGTGGACACTGACGATACGGCTACTCCACAAGCTCAAAGTCGCTCAGCGAGCGATGGAAAAAGCTATGCTCGGAGTTTCTCTGGTAGATAAAATTCCAAATGAAGAAATCCGCCGGAGCATCACGATTACTGACATAGTCTTCCGTGTTTGTAAACTGAAGTGGCAATGAGCTGGCCACGTCTGTGTCGCAGGAGTGACAACCGGTGGAGTAGACGTGCTATGGAGGGGAGACCGCGTCTAAGCAAACCTAGTGTGTGACGCCCCCTGAACAGATACAGTGACAATCTGCGCAAGGTGGCTGTTAGAAACTAGATGCGTGTAGCCGGAAATCGGGCTAAGTGGCGCGCCTTGGGAGAGCCATATGTCCAGCAATGGACTGCCGCAGGCTGATGATGATGATGATGATAGACCACCTGAAAGCCCAAAAACGTGTGACAAATTTTGATTTGTTATTGTGTGCGGTAACTAGTGATGTACATTTTACTTAAAAGGACTATCGAAAAATGATTGCCGTAGTAATATAAAAAAGAATATAGTTTAGTGTACGAAACTGAATAACTTTCGTGCATTAAACTATGTGATTAATAATTTAAAATTAAAAAATTTATACATCCGACTTCAATATAAATTATTAAGAATAGCTCAAAAACGATTGGTCAGACCTTGATCAATTTATATGGAACCACTTGAGAAGCACCAGCTTTCAAATAATAAAAAAAGAGTCATCGCAATCGGTTCACCCAGAAACAAGTTATGAGGAAACACACATAAAAAAAGAACATATAGTTGAATTGAGTACCATCTATTTTTTGAAGTTGGTAGAAAAATTAAATGAATTTTTACCATGATAGTTCTAAAATAATTAAAAAATATTCAAATAACATGTTCCCGGGAATAAGCTGCACCTACCTGCCTTTTCCATCATACATCACAACCTAAAAAAGTCCACCTGAACATAGGCCTTTCCATAGATTGATTGACTCATAGGGCGGATTTTGCCATAGTTGACACGCTTGGCTTTCCGGTTATCGACCGAAGTTTTTTTTTATAGGATAAGGGTGACAAACGAACACACAGTCCATCAGATGGTAAGTGGTTGCTGTGGCCCATAGACATCTACATCTATCCTCGTTTGCGAATCAAAATGCAGATGCGTTGTCATCCGTGAGGACTAAGGTAGAATGCCTCTATTCCAGTAAAAAGGGTCTCCGGATCTCTACACTCACCATACGAAACACAGCAGTGTTAAACTGCCATTTTACGCTGGTATTCTGTGAGAGCGTAGTCCTTCCCCGGTCGAGCCGACCCATTAGTGCTACAACTGTAGCTCTCTTTTGGGTTGTTATCAGGAAGACGCTGCTGCACATCACCTGTTTCAATTTCCCTCTGTCGCCTCACGACACCCATGGGACGATATGGGATAGTAGATATGGGATATTCTTTCACAGCCACTACCTGCCTTTTGATGGATTTTAATTCAAATTGTACTAAATTCCAATAATCTCTAAAGAGCTGTAAACAACTTTCCCCTAGAATCGAATCGGAAAGTTGTATTTTCGACCTTTAAAAAAAATATTATTACTGCCATGGACAGTTTCCCCGGAATTTCTGTTTTAATATAATGTTAATCAAATATAAATAAGTAGATACCTAGTAAAGTATATACCTATTTACATTTTATATATTTTATAAAACGTTTTGCTGACGAAATAAAAATGACGAATAATACCTGCTTTATTTTTGATATAAATATTACTTTTTATAATTACAAGCATTAAATAATTACCTAAATATATTATAGAAGTTTATTTTAACATCTAACTTAAACATAAAAGTAAACGTAATAATTTAGGTAAAGAAACATGTAGAAATCAGTTAAATAACACATTCTCACAGAATACCAGCGTAAAATAGCAGCTTAACGCTGCAGTTTCGTATGGTGAATGTAGACGACCAGACACCCTTTTTGCTGGAAACTAAGCATTCCATCTTAGTCCTCACAACAACATCACATCTGCATTTTGTTTCGTAATCGAAGATAGATATAGATATTTATGGGCAAACCAACCACTTACCATCAGGTGGACTGTGTGCTCGTTTGTCACCCTTATCTTACATAAAAAAAAGATTGTTCTGTTTCAAGGCCAATAAGTAACTGTAATTAATTTGTTTAAGGAAATAATTTTTAAATGTTTTGCTAGTGGTAAAAAAAACGGAGACACGGAGTAAATAATACATTTTTTTTCTTGGTGTAAGTTGATTACTTCTTTCTAGATCTTGTGATTTCAAAGGTGGAAGGGTTATATAACGATTAACATACGATGAGGCTACTCTTTCTTTTATTTGTCTCTGAAAAATGTAATGTAACCTCATTAAATAAACTCATTATGATCTGTGTTATGATGTTAGCTGCATAAGTTTTAAAAACATAATGATCTTAAAGGTATGATTTCGAACTCCGCTGCACGCAGCAGTGCTGCCGCAACTGTGTTGCCGCAACACTACTGGTTCCCATATATTCTCTATAGGTTTAGGTATATGAGATTACATTCCGAGTTCCGCAGCAATGCCGCGGCAGTAATGCAGCGGCAGCACTACTGCGCGGCAGTGTCGCCCCGCCGCGCCGTAGTGTCAGACTAGTAGTGATGCATCCGCCGCAGCGATAATACCTACATGAATTTAAGTACAAGTAAATTTGCAAGAAAAGGTGAATTTATCAGATTCAGAAGATGAACAATTAATTAACTTGGTTACTTTATATCCAGTCCTTTGCGAAAGCAGTCATCTAATTATCGTAATATTTAATTAAAGACAATATATGGAAAGATATATCGAAGGAGACCTATAAAACAAGTTCTTCCTGTTACAAAAATATATATAAAAGTTGGTGGTTGGTTAACTCAAAGCAACTAAAGGAATACACAATAGCGCAACACCACAAACAGGGCAACACTGTCGCCTTGCTCGGAATCAGCGCGGCAGGTAACACTGCTGCGTGCTGTCGAGATCGGAATCATACCTTAATAGAGATAAGCCAAATATGCAGGAGATATTAAAGTGCACCAAGTTTCTGAGGATACATATGCACTCTCTTTTCTCTTAAACTCGGTATGTTAAGAAAACGGTCACGGTCACAAACGGTCCATGGACTGACCGGGGCAAGTGCAGCTTAACCTCGCAGATGTATTTATCCGCGTAGCTGTTATTTAACCACGAGTTACTCTTCTCCACGACTAACGCTGTAGGCGATGAACCACGTGATCAAGCTCTAGACACACTGTCGTCGGACATCAAGCATGAATCGGGCATCGAGAGTTGTGAGTATCAAATACTATGGAATTTATACTATTCTGGCACACTGAATAGCTCGTCTCATGCGCGCATGAGGCGCGGGCGTCTAGCGGCGCTTCAGAAGCATTACTCAATATCTATAGCTAACTACGCTAAAAGTTTTATCCTTGTGACTTGAGAATATAATACGAAGCTCCGCACAACCCCTTTTAGAAAATAACGTGATGCTATTAATATTGTACTAATCTATAGTGTAAATGTGAATTCCGCATACCCGCACATTGCCCACGCCATATTAGTCTTAGCGCTGCACATGTCTGCATCAACCGAATCTATTATAGATCTCGCTCATATTTTTCTTTGTTGTTGTTTATTATAATAACTTCAGTCGCTTCCTCGTCACGTGTTATAATGAAAAAAACCAATAATTCATTAAAAGCTTTTAGAAAAAATTACTTCGCAAATATCCGCGTTATAAAATAAAATGATGTGTCTTACCTAGTATGAAGAGCACCTCTCTTAAATATCTTTAAGCCTGCTCTCTAATAATAGAGAGGTACCTCTCTTAAATATCTTTAAGCCTGCTCTCTAATAATAGAGAGCCTCGCAATATGGTCGTTTGTCACCCTCACGGTGATCTGCGATTGGTTGCGTGGTTGGAGGGTGGGCGTTGCGCGGCGATTTATTTTTAATTTTACAAAAGGCTGCGTAAGTCCAGAGTTGATTGGTCGCACGTTTTATCGCATGACGCGGTCGCTCGCTCCTTAAGTAGAGAGCGGTTGCGTCATCGGTCTGTATAAAAGGCACTTGTTTTGGCTCACCGCTCACTTAGCGGTTAGCCACCGTAGAGTCTATATCACCTGAGGATGCCTCGTGTAGAAGCGAAACACGTGTTGTATTATCGTCAGTGGTGTGTCTTGCCTAGTGTAGTGGTGTTGGGAGTAGCGGTGCTGGGATTAGTGGTGACGGGGATAGTGCACGCAATTGAGGGAGGGCGGGAGGTGCTCTTCATACTAGGTAAGACACATCATTTTATTTTATAACGCAGATATTTGCGAATTAATTTGTTCTAAAAGCTTTTATATAATGGATTTCCGCAAAGTAACGCCTGATTCTATTAATTACAATAATTCATTCTCAAGCACGAGAACTAGCCAGAAAAGTATTAGGAAATTGTGATATTGAATGGAAAAACAATTATTATAAATACCCTTTCAATCTCATATTGGATAGGGCTGTGTTTTACACCGGCTTATCAGAAAGAAGATTGTCCAGAATAAAATCAAAATCAAAATTAGCAGGACCCGATAAACAATTAAAATCGGTCACTAAACGGAGGAAGACAGGCCAAAAATTTTGATCTTACAGTGATTTATATATCACTATAACAGAATTTTATTTACAACAGAAAGTCATTCCGACATGTCTCAAGCTACTTATTGCGTTACGCTAAAAAATAGCTTTTCCTTGGGGTGTTCGTAAGTTACAACGGTTGTTCTTGGGCTACAGGCGGCGTCAGTGTCAAATTAAACGATCTGTTATAGGGTGAGTGGGGGGAAGATCGAACGGTTTTTTGATGAGATGAGCAGTGTTGTGTTTGACGTCATGTAAACAGTACATATTAACTTAAGCTAAAATTATGTCTATAGTGAATAAAGTACAAAGAACATATTTTTATGACATATCGATAAATCCCTGTTATATTAATTCGACAGCAAAAAAAAATTAATTACAATGTTTTTATCGAAAGAAAAAAAAACAGGGGGAAAGATGAAAGCGTCGTGGGGAAAGATCGAAGTAGTTTCTAAAATCGTTCAAATTAATGTCAGACGATATTGACTGTCAGTAGGCTACAATTTTAACTGTCCTGACACTTCAGAACTGTCTATAATATCAAAATACCTTCAAATAACACAGATAACACAACTTATTTGTTTTTTATATTTCAATCTTGACCCGCCGGGGAAAGATTGAACTAGAGGTTCTCAAACTTTTCACTTTACTTGGATATCAATCATATAATTTTTTTAATGCCAAGATAATTTTAACACAATTACGTACATGTACCTTTTACCATTTTCGTCAACAAAATATGTAGCAAAAAACGTAAAAAATTAAATATTTCAAAATTAAACAGCTAACCAATTAATAAGATCTTAGAAAAATGCCACAACTAAAAACATAGAAAAACTTCAAAAAAATTATATCTAAACATTAATAAAAAAAAAATTGGTATAAGATCCACGTCTACAGTTCACTGTAACACATAAATGAGCAGGGTCGACCGGTGCGATACTACCCTCTCACAGAAAATCAGCGTGAAGTGGTTAGCTTCTTAGTGGCTGCCATGTTTCGTCTGGTGTGTGAGAGTTCCGGATGCCCGTTCCTTTTCCCCTTTTCTTAAGGCCACCCGAATGTTGACGTTTGCTCGATAAACCGATATGACGTTGCATTGTTCTAGGCGCTGTGATGTTGCATTTACTAACGAGTGTCTGGTGGTCTTTCCCCTTTCTTTAAGTTCCTACTCCCATTCCTACGAATCTTGTTCCTATACCTTATGAGAAGGCAACGCACAAGTAACACTCCTGTTGTTTCTTGTGTCTATGGGCAGCGGTGAAATCACTTAGCCATCAGGTGACCCGCTTGCTCTTTTTGCCTCTCTTATAATATACAAAAATTAAAATAAATACCTTTAGATAATACTAGCTGAAATTGTGCCGCTGACAATTTATATACATATATGGCTGTAACAAATAAAAACATTTTTCAGGTACAGTTTGAGAACATGAGACCATTTGTATGACTTTTGAAAACGGAGCAAGGTGGAAACTTTTATATGTTTATCTTACCCCGTCAAATTTTGGCGGGTAAAGACGGCATGTTACAATAAATCCTAAAATCCAAAAAGTAGCGATATTTAGACATAGCAACATAACTACCAATTAAAAATAATAAGTATGTATACAAATAAAAAACTCGTACCTACCTCGTAAATCAAGTTACACGACACGGGGTAAGATTATAACACCCGACTTGCTCGCGTAAAATTCACAGCGTAGATATTCCCTTATAACACACAACCAATCCCCCAAAACGACAAGTGCTGACTTAGGTGTGGTACGTAACAAAATGGCGGTCTTATGAATGTTGCCTGCATTGAATAAATTACACAAAATCTGTCTTTACTGATGCCTTTTTGTCTTACCCCGTTTTTCATCTTCCCCCACTCACCCTAATTGAAAAGCCAGATATAGTTTTCAAACACTATTAATATTTAAGGAAAATTAGAGAATTCAGACAACACAAGAGAAATATATTTTTTTAATTTTTATATGAAACATGGGTGGAGAATAATTTAACTTTCAAAAGTGTTGGTAAATGACTGAATCAAAAGGAATTCTCACAGGTACTAGTTCTAGAAATAGACTCGTAGTAGTAAGGCGCAGCAGGCAAAAACGGATTTCTACTGGGGGCTTCTTTGATATTTAAGGCCGGTACTACTACCGGCGACTATCATGGACAAATTTAGTGGTAGAGCCACGTGGCAGCTTTTGCTGTCGCCCAGATGGGCCGGCTCGAACCAGGGTGGTACCACGACCTCACAGAAAACCAGCGTGAAGTAGAGGTTTACCTCTGCGTTTCGCTTGGTGAGTGCAGGTGGCCGGAGGCCCTTTTTACTGGAAATGAGGCATTCCATCTTAGTCTTCACGGGTGACAACGCATCTGCATTTTGATTTGTAATAGAAGATAGATGTAGATGTCTATGGGCCGCAGCAACCACTTACCATCAGGTGGACTGTGTGCTCGTTTGTCACCCTTATCCTATAAAAAAAAATGAATGGCGAGAATTTTGAGAAATGGGTAGTCGAAAAGCTTTTGTCTTTACTTCCTGACCGCGGTGTCGTGGTAATTGACAACGCATCTTACTGTAGTGTACAGGTAAATAGCCCCCAACAAATCATCATCATCATCATCATTACAGCCCTTCACAAGTCCACTGCTGAACATAGGCCTCCCCCAAATAATGCCACAAAACACGGTCCTGAGCCACCTGCATCCATCGACTTCCTGCATGTCTTACCAGGTCGTCACTCCATCTCGTGGGGGGACGCCCTACACTGCGCCTACCGGTACGAGGCTGCCACTCGAGAACCTTTCTTCCCCATCGGTTGTCGGTTCTTCGAGCTATATGGCCGGCCCACTGCCACTTCAGCTTACTAATCCGTTGGGCTATGTCGGTCACTCTGGTTCTACTGCGGATATCCTCATTCCTAAGTTTATCACGCAGAGAAACTCCGAGCATAGCCCTCTCCATAGCTCGCTGAGAAGGACTCCAGCTCCAGACGGCCAGCAGTGAAGGACCACGTCTCAGTTCCGTAAGTCATCACTGGCAACACGCACTGGTTGTACAATTTCGTTTTAAGGTTTTGAGGTATGTCTGACGAGAAGATGTGTCGTAGCTTCCCGAACGCTGCCCAGCCGAGTTGAATCCGTCGATTGACCTCTCGGTCGAAGTTGGACTTACCCAGTCGGACTATTTGTCCCAGGTAAACATACTCGTCAACAACTTCGAGCTTAGTGTTCCCAACAACTACCGGCATAGGTGTGACATGGACATTAAACATGATCTTAGTTTTGTCCATGTTCATCTTAAGACCTATCCGTTGGGAAACACTATTGAGGTCATTGAGCATAGTGCTTAGGTCCTCCAGCGATTCTGCCATAAGGACTATATCGTCGGCAAATCGAAGGTGAGTGATGTACTCGCCATTGATGTTGATACCGTATCCTTTCCAGTCCAGAAGCTTGAAAACGTCTTCCAATGCAGCGGTGAAGAGTTTCGGGGATATGACGTCACCCTGTCTTACACCTCTCTGCAATTGGATAGGTTTCGTACTCTGGTTCTGTACTCGGATAGCCATCGTAGCCTGTACAAGCACTTCAACACTTCGATATACCGACAGTCAACTTGGCACCGCTGAAGGGACTGCAGCACCGCCCAAATTTCGACGGAATCAAAGGCTTTCTCATAGTCCACATACGCCAGACATAGTGGCAAATTGTACTCTTCGGACTTCTGTACAACTTGCCGAAGGGTATGTATGTGGTCTATGGTGCTAAAGCCCTTTCGGAAACCGGCTTGTTCGGGAGGCTGGAAGTCGTCAAGTCTGCGCGCGAGACGATTCGTAATGACTCTCGAAAACAGCACGTAGACGCGGCTCAGAAGGGAAATCGGTCTGTAGTTCTTCAAGAGAGCGTTGTCACCTTTCTTGAAGAACAAGACCACCGCACTTCTGCTCCACGCCTCCGGTGTAATGCCACCATGGAGGACGGAATTAAAGAGCTTCTGAAGGACTTCAAGTACCGGTCTTCCACCCGCTTTCAGAAGCTCCGCTGTAATTCCATCCTCGCCTGGGGCCTTACCGTTTTTAAGGTGCTGGAGAGCCATCCTAATCTCGCTCAGACTGACATCCGGGATATCTTCGGAATAGTGTCGGATGAGACTCGCTCTTGGATCGTTACTCACACTTGCGTGTGGCTCCAACGATGATGTGTACAGCTGCCCATAGAACCTCTCAATCTCACTCAAAATCTCAGGTGTCCCGGAAACGATGCTGCCACACTCTGTCTTCAGCTTTGACAGTTGGCTCTTTCTGGCAGACAGATCTCTGGCAAAGACTTTGGAGCCTTGGTTCCGCTCGATCGCTTCTTCAATACGAGCTGTATTGAAGTTGCGTAAGTCCCGCCGCGTGCATTTGGAGATCTGTCTGTTCAGATGCCTGTATGCTGTCAAGTCTGTTGAAGAATGTAGCTTCATCTCCCGTCTAACAGCCATGAGATTAAGAGTGTGATCGGAGAGTTTTTGTGTTCTTCTGCGGCGGGTCTTGCAGAACTTAGCTCCAACCGCATGGACAGTTTCCACGAGCTTGTCATTCATATCGTCCACTTCATTGCAGTCTTCCAGGCACTGAAAACGGTTTTGTAACTCGAGCTGAAAGGTTTCGGGACTTTGGAACAGAGCACGAGGGGGTCGGAGCGTTGACTTCATTAGACGAGACCTCTCCAACTTAACGTTTAGGTTCAGTGTGCCTCTAACCATTCGGTGATCGCTACCAGTTTTCACCCTCGCGATCACGGAGACATCACTGAACAGTTGTCGTCTGGTCGTCATAATGAAGTCAATCTCATTTTTTGTGGAACCGTCGGGGCTCGACCAGGTCCACTTCCTGTGGGGCCGCTTCTGAAACCAACAAAAAGTTCACTAAAATCTGCAATTACAGAATGGTTGGAAGACAATAAAAAACTAAAGTAATAAAAATAAAAAATAAACATTTCTTGCGACAGGTCAATGAGGAAACCAAATTTATTTGAAATTATAGATCAATACAGACCCGTTGATATCAATTATAAAATTGACAATATTATTAAAGGACATGGCCCCGAGATTAGAATACCTGTATTACCTCATATATGTGCGATTCAAATCCCATTGAATTAGGCTGGGCCGCCATTAAACGCTTCTACAGGGAACACAACATAAAGAGCGATTTGTGTTTGACAAAACTGGAAGAAGTAACAACGAATGTAATTTCGACATTTACGGCAGAAAACTGGGCAAAACGTGTTCAGAAAAAGGAGAGTGAATATAAGAATGCAAAATGTAATCGAAAAATTTATTATAGAATTAGCGATGATACTACGAGTTAATTTGATATTGATTGTGAAGAATAAAATATTATTAAAAATATTTTTACATTTTACTTATAATAAACCTTATTTAATTAATTGTACTGTTATTTTATTGCGTTGCAAAAAATATCGATATAAACTACCTGGTAAGTGATGCCACATCATCATATCATAGATACAGGCTTCCTTTCTTTTCTGACAGGATTACGAAGCAATTATTCCGCAGCGCTGTTCCAGTACCTAAGTGTTGGTACACTTCAAATATCTTCAAAATTATTATTGCTGTACTTGTTGTAAGTTTACTGACGAGCACGTGGTAAATTGACCTTTATAATTACAATGAACAATTTATTGGTGCCAGTGGGGTTCTAACCTGGGTTGCTGTAAAATTAAAAGCTAGATCCTGAGCTAGATAACTCAGTTAACCTCTAAGCTAGATACCACAGTTCTGTAAATACATCTATACATATAATAAAACTGTAAATAGCAGATGTCTGTACATTTTATATTTTTGTAATAAAAGTGATTGAGGGGTACTAAAAATAAGTAATTAAATACATTTCTACCATTTTTAGAATTTTCTGTCTGTCTGTCTGTCTGTCTGTTTGTTTGTTAACGTATCACGTTTAAAGTACTAATTTATATCATAAGAATTGTTAAGGAAATTCTAAAGTGTACCTTCGGGTTACATTTAGTCTTTATTTCATTAAAATCGGTTCATTCCATCAAAAGTTATGATAAATATTCTGAAGTATGGGTAGGGAATTTGCTCAACGGTGGCTTTGTTTGAGTCATCAAGTTGATGTTAGCAGCGCCATCTCTCTTTAATTAAATATATACTTATAATAAAAATGATGATAACATGTTGTGTCTCTTTCTGTACATTGTATATTATATATTTTGGTGACTAAAATCATTATGGGGAACTGAAAATAATTAAATAAGAACATTTTTATAATTTTTAGAATTGTCTGTCTGTCTGTTTGTCTGTTTTTATATGAATGCATCACGTCTAAAGTAAACATCTTTTTTTTTCAAAGAAATCGTTAAGAAAATCATAAAGCGTATCTTCAAGTTACATTTAATCTTTGTTTTATTAAAATTGGTTAATTCTATCGAAAGTAATGATTATTATTTTAAAATGTAGGTTCGAATTTGTTCAATGGCGCCATAAAAATCTCAGAAATAGTAATAAAAAGATTTGTGTGTAAAAAAACGTTCCATAATAATTAATATATTTATACCTAAAACATAAAAAGAGATTTAAAAAAGGATGTTTTCTCACACAAAGGACGTAATAGGTGGAGTTGTACAAATTACAAACTTTTCTGATTTGCTGTGTTGAGATTTTTCGCCGATGAATCGTATTGAGACTTACTGAAGAAATTTGTATCTATCGAAGCCATACAACGGAACCCGAACAAAAATAACAAAATTGCAACGAAATGTCGTGATATTTTATTTATAATATACGCAAAATCAGTACTGGTATTTTAGCGCTTTTTTGGAATGTATAGCGCGCATTTCGAAATTTTAGCACCTAGCACTTAATCCAGCGCTTTTTGGTGTATTTAGCACACATTTCAAAATTGTAGCGACTAGCGGGTTATTAACTCTTTTATAGCAGCACTGTTAGTCCACATTACCGATAATAATAATAATGACCTTTATTATTTTTTTCCACAAATAGTACATTGCAGTTTATCTTTTTCAAACATATTTTTTCCACAAAACAAAGAGCATGGGAGACGAGTCCAAACTAGGATACCCTGTGCTATGGATCTCCCGGCTTCCCCTTTAGGATGATCAACTTGATTTTTTTTATCGACAACTATAAGCGGGGAAATCCTCTTCATTAAAGTTTTCGTTCATGGTTTTGGCAACGCATTTATTTTGATTTATTCAGTTTTAGTCAGTTGTTTAGAGCACAGCTAAGTTAAAAGTTACTTAGAGTAGTACTAACTACTGTTGACAGCAATTGCCATAATTATAAGTCGATGTCCTGCGAAGTATTGATACATCAAAAAATATTGCCAGAAAAAAACTTAATGTTGTTTTCTTTATTATGATTATATTTTCTTGAATTATAAATTATAATAAAAAACACAAACTTTGTTTGTAGTTAATTTAGCGCGAAATCTAGGGCTTTTTTAAAGCGCTGTTTTCATGAAATCTTTTCATGAAAGCGCTTTTTGTGTTGTCCTAGCGCTGAGTGAGTTTTTTTGATCTGGCAGCACTGCCAAAAAATCCTCTATTAAGAAGTAACTTTCCTTTCAGTTTTAAGCGCGTTCAGTTCCCAGTTACAGTCAGCGTGTGTTATGCGATGACCGTAAATAAAGCGCAAGGTCAAAATTTACGCGTTGTAAGAGTGGACCTCAGTACTGACTGTTTTGCACATGGCCAACTCTATGTTGCTTTTTCCCGCGTTAGTAGCCCCCGTAACCTTTTTGTGTACACCCCGTCTAAGTCTACTTCTAACGTCGTGTACACTGAAGCTCTATCATAAACTACTTAGAACTTTGATGCTAATGATTTATTTGTTACCACTTATTGATACAGTAATGATATAAATCGGTTAATATTCTCTTACCTAAACGACAAATTCTTTATGTAAAATCTATATACGCGAGCTACGCCGCGGGCACAGCTAGTACATAATATAAACGAATATTTTTGTGGTATTTAAATTTCAAAGTAGGTCTGATTGTTTGATTATATGATCTGACATACTCGTATTGGCAAAAAAAAACTACAAAAACATTCTAGCCCTCTGAAATCCTACGTCGGTTCTCTTCTCACATAGTATTTGTGTACTTTGGCAATGATAAAATAAATATCGTTGGACTTGTATTTTTCTTTGTACGTACGATAATCATTTCTTACAATAACAAAAAAAGAAATAGGTAGGATACTTAGACATTACACAGACTGTGAGAATTTTTATCTTACCCCTCAAATATGAGACGGAGTGACGACCTGGTAAGATGTGTAGGAAGTCGATGGATACAGGTGGCTCAGGACCGTGCTTTGTGGCATTCCTTAGAGGAGGCCTATGTCCAGCAGTGAACTTGTGAAGAGCTGTAATGATGATGATGATGATGAATTAATGGGCTAAAAATTTTAATGTTTTAAAAATTGGTCAGTCCTCTCCTTCCTCGTCCAAGGCCTCACCATCCTTAAATCCGAACTTATTTTTCTTGTTTAATTACCAAAGTATCTGGATGTAATATATTCTATATTGGTAAACGGATAGGGAGGCTAGTGACCATAGACTGACTCGTGGCATTGCAAGCTCGTACTGGTAATTGGAAGGTAAAGTAGGTAAAAGGCGGCTTCAGAAACCGACAACTAGATGGAATGGCGACCTGGAAAGGCATGCTAGGTCGTTGATGCAACTAGTTTAGTTTCGTGGAATCCCTTGAGGAAAGTCTATGCTCTGCAGTTGAACTGAGGAGCCATTATGATATCTAATAATGATACCATCATCATCATTACAGTTTATCCAATGTCCACGGCTGAACATAGGCCTTCCCCAAACATTTTACTTGATAGAGCCACGCTGCAGCTACATTAATTGTATAGTTGTAGCATGAATGGGTCGGCGCACGACCGGGGAAGGACCACGCTCTCACAGACTACCAGCGTAAAATAGCAGATTAATGCTGCTGTGTTTCGTTTGGTGAGTGTATAGAACCGGAGACCCTTTTTATTGGAAGAGAGGCATTTCCATCTTAATTCTTAATCCTCACGACTGAACGCATCTGGATTTTGATTCGCAATCGAGGATAGATGTAGATGTCTATGGGCCACTACAACCACTTACCATCAGGTGGATTGTGTGCTCGCTTGTCACCATTATCCTATAAAAAAAGATGGTCTCATAAGGGGGCCGTTTGCCATAGTTACCACGCTTGGCAGGCGGGTTTATAACCTCAGTTTTTTATTATTTTGAATTGTTGTCAGGAAGATGCTGCTATTTTATATTTCCCATCTTCTCTTTCAGTTTCCCTCTGTCGACTCCTACAACACACACAGGATACATTATCCCTTATGATTCGATATCGTGATTTCTCTTAATAAATCAACAGTTTCTCCAAGTGCCAAACTCGGGCAAGGCCTTGCCGAACACCGGGAAAATCTTAAACCAAAAATGATTAATGTATCCAGCTTACTATGCCTATAACCTTCGCGCAAGTGCAAGCAATAAGTTGACAAAGTATTACCGCAATCTGATGAACGATATAGCAGCGTATAAAATACGAACAAACAAATATTTTTTTTAAAAAATTACTAGTAATGTTATTAAACATTACTAATATTCCCTTTAACCACTTCTGGTAAGCTAAAAATGCTTTTGTTAGAAGTGGTTCACGACAGTAGTCGAATGGCGGATTCAAACCCACGACCTTTCGAGTTCGCGGTCCGCGCCTTGCCATTAGGCTACTGACGCTATATTTCTTATATACATTGATCACTAATAAAAAACTGGATACACAATAAAAGACGTAATTTTAGTTGAAACAAATATACATTAATGTTAATTCAACATTAAATGCATTGCCTAAAGTTGTATTCACAAAGCTACGTACAAATTAAAAGCGCACCCAAATGTTCGAGTGGGCGCTCATTCCGTAAGGATATTTTTGTCACTGATTGTGTATCCAGTTTTTTATTAGTGAGCGATGCTTATATTAGATTAGCGACTTATATTTTTTTACTTTCCTTCATCAATTGGAGACTGGAAAAGGCACGTTCTTTCCCCAATAGGTGACTTCAAAAAATAAAACGAATTTAAAATCTAGAAATACTTTTATTACAAAAAAAAAAATACTTTCAAAATATAATAGATGATTATTTAAAACATATCATAATATTGTTGTTACAGCGGTTAACTCGCTGATGGTTCAAAACACATAGTGCATCACGAAATATAAAATAGCGCATTGAAGGAATTCTATAATAATTTTACTATGTGTTTGGCACAGATAATGAGAGTTAAGTAAATCATTCAAAAGAATTACATATAATAGTCCAAATCGATTCAAGCTCGCCAGTTATGTTCTTAATCCAAAGATGAGTACCTATCCAGTTTAGTAAAATAAGTGGTAAAATTGAAAATGTTGTTCAACCGACTTCAATATAAATATAATTTATTGTTGATTTTTTTAAAACCACTCAAACGATTTCGATAAAATTTAAATGGGACCACCTGGGAAGTAAAAGAATGTACCAAATCGGTTCAGGTGTCTTCGAGTAATTGGTGTAAATACGTATAAAAAAAAGAAAAGATTCCGAGGAATTATAAACCTAATCCTTTTTGAAGGCGGTAGAAAATGGACATACCTTTAAGTTAAAATTGAGAATTAAAAATTAAAAACATATATTTAGATTTTTATTCAAACAGACTGAAGAATTGCAAATAAAGCCTATTATATACCTCCCACAGTCACACACACACACACACACACGTCTTCCCTCATTTTTGAGAAGATTATTTAGCTATTACTAATTAAATTAAAGTATATCTTCATCTGATTTGGAATTTTATTACTATTTTTTACAAATAGTTGTAAATTTAATCTCATTAAATTTATAGATATAAAGGTACGTTCACATTATTATTCTGCTCACTGCTGGAGTTTTCTACCGACTTCAAAAGGAGACGATACTCAATTATATTTATTCTGTGTGTTACCTCATAACTTTTTTCTGGCAGAACCGATTTCGATGATTCTTTTTTTATTTAAAAGCTGGCGCTTCTCATGTGATCTTATATAAATTTGATCAAGGTCTCACCAATAATTTTTGAGTTATTCTTAATAAATGTTGAAGTCGGTTGTACAAATTTTTTAATTTTAAATTATGTTTAATTGTAAACTGTGATGCTGATAAAATTAAAAGTTTTATAAATGCAAATGTATATTATTAATCTTTATTATTTGTAGAACTTTCTACAGATCGTAACCACCAAAACCGTTGTTAAATTATTAATTTTTAAATTATAAATGTAAACATTAAACATTAATCATTGACCAGTATTTTTGTAATTTGTTAAGGTTTGCAAATTAAAATTGATTTTCACTTAAGAACATTTCGTTTCACTTTGTCTAATATTAGGAACTTATAATACTACCCTACCGACTATTTATTAGTAAGCGTCTAAATATTAATAAGTATTATGACTGTGATAACTGTTTGGAATAGTATAACGTAAAATTAATATATACTTATCTAATTGTTTACTCTGGCAAGACGGTTTTATGTAAAGTTAATATATCACAATATAAAATAAAACTATTCTATGTCCCGTGTTATTTTTTGTATCCAATATAGTATGCATTAAATACAATTTTAATTTTATTAAAATAAATTAAAGAATAATATGTTATCTACATTCACTAAAAGATTATGATGATTATTATATTAACATACTCAAATGTCTTTGGTAACAATAATTTTGTACTTTATATGATAAATTACAGAAATTAATGTAATCCATGAAGGTAAATACTAAAATGCATATAACAAAAATTATACTTAATGGTGTACACAATAGTGTTGAAAATGCATTATGTAATACTTAAAACAACTTGTATAGTATATATTGCTATATTGCCAAAAATGGAATGACACCAAGTAAAAATAAAGATATAAAACCCTGGTCGCTTCCTATAATAAAAACTAAGTTCAAATATACAGACAAGAAGAGATCATCTAGAAGATTCGTCCCCTAAACTCGAACCCGGTGCATTTAACTTTCCTTAAATTAACTGTGACCTCAATATGACTACCATTTTATTTGTTCACTGCATCTACACACTCTACTAAAAGTAAACCAGACAATAATAAGAGTTTGAAATGAAGAAAAACAGAAGAATTCCTGTTGCTAGAATCCTATTAACTCAGATCAACAAAGAAAGATAGACAGAGCGTTGTGTACATGTCAAAAGATCCCGAAACCACGTTCAACCTCTTTCGTTCTTCAACAGTCCGTGAAAGTCCACTGCTGAATGCACATATGTGCACCTAAAACCATGCATGAGTGCGTGTTCTTACATAACAATCTTTCACAAGGTGTTCTTTCCAAAGCCTAATTTGAAGTGTATGCAACGCTCCGTCCATTTATCTTTGTCGGTCCGAGTTTAATTGTAAAAAGAAAATAAAAAAGAATAAGGAATGAACAAACAAAGGGCATCAAAATTATATATAACTACAGAATAAATAATAGTACTACGATATAACCTAACTTAGATATTTGTTTTTCAATTTCCAAGTGTTTTTATTATGTAATAATTTCCAATTCAAAGTAAAATGGATACGCTTACTTCCTATTTTCTGAGTAGTTTGCATTATGGATGGTGTGTTTTAGTATTTTTATCTTTTATCAGTACTGTGTAAAATATATTCGTAACGATGTATTATATATAGCCATTTGAGAATAGACTAAATATACATATAGTATGGAGCCGACTATTGTGTTCCAAAATGTTCATCCCATTTTATTAATTATGTAAGCTTTTATTAACTTATTGATAATGGTATTTGTTGTTTTCTCTATCACATATAAATTACTATCGTAAAGTTGTACCATCTGTCTATACTACTGGTATTTGTTTTACATTTTCTCTTTTGAACAACAGATTATGCTGTATATATTTATTTGTGTTATTTATAATCGAAATGTTTAGTTTTGTTTCCAACAGATATTAAGTCTTTTGTCTTATTTAAATCTAAGATTTTCCCACACACTAAGGTTATATACAATCTATTTAACACATTTTTATAATTGATTTTAGGTTTGAAAAGAGTATGGACGTTGTCGAACATTACAGAATGATTAAATCTACGAGAAGAAACATAATTGAATCAGGACTTTCATCATAGGCACAAAGCTTCACATGCGATAAAAAAAAATCAATTAATGTCCCCAAATAATAAACGTAAAGCAATAAAATCACGATCTATTAAAATATACATAAATTACTGATATTAAAAGTTAGGTATTGTTACTCAAATTTAAAAATAATTCTTATATTTAACAATACTATAATAATAAACTCAAACCATTCTAATAATCGATTATTAAGGTCGAATAATAACAATTCGCTCTGCGGTAGCATTAACATGCAAAGAATACACACTGTTAACTTATTATTTGTAAATAAACTATCTAATAACGAGACCAGCTCTACAGATTTTTAATAGAAAACTACAACTAAAACATACAAAATATAAAATGCTACCATAAACTAAAAAATTCAAAATTTACATTACAAACTTATTTATATAATTTGCTCGGAGTTTTTATAAGCTTTTAGCTAATATGCAAGTCTGTTGTAAGCAAAAAATCTACAAATTCAAAAATTTTCAAAAACGAATTTTCCTATATAATACAAAACTCCAACCCAATGTAAGACTTCAGTGGCATGACATCAGCAAAGCAAACTGATGGTGCCGTTATCACTGCCAAGAAGTAAGAGCCTGTTAAGGGGCAGCACTGACATACAAGTGAGCACGCCCTTGAATGTGTCCGAGCGCAGCTTGGTGCTGGAGAAGGAGGCGTCCTGATCCAAGGACGTGTGCACACCAATGCGGTTATTGGTCGTTCCTGAGATCAGTTCGTTGTAGTATACCGAGAGACAGTGCACTGGCTCTGTACTGCCTCTGTCAGATAGAATATATTATGTTATTAAATATGTAAAATAGTGTATAATTATTTATAACAATTATGGATTGTAGTTAATATATGCTAAGAGCCGATACTCAAGCAAAGCCTTTGTATATTTATTAATTTTACTTTAATTAAAACGGTAAAGCAATTTACATTATATTAATTAAAAACAACAAATTCATTCTTCTCGTTCACAAAACTTCAAGCATTTTATCCGCAAACAGGTTGCACTCAGGAGTTTGATCCAGGAGAGCGTTAAGTGCGGTGAGGACCCGGGGTACAGGCGAGATGGCGCGGGCAACGATGCGTGCCCATGGCACGGCAAAAATGCTTGCGATTACAACACTAGTCATTTGGTACAAAAAATCGACACAGTTCAGCACTCAGGTCTAGAGCGTCTTGATAGCTTGTTGATACGCTCGCCGTGCTTGCAATGAGTTGTAACTCGAAAAACCGAGGAGAAATTTAGTGGGATATAAATATGGTATCCATACCGGCGCTTGTAGAGCTTGTATCATAATAAGGCCTTTTGTAACTAAAAATACCAATGCACACATTAAAATAGATAACAATAGGTACTATGTGGCAGTCTTATCACTATAAGCGATCTCTTCCAGACAACAAATTAAAGTCACGGATGGTGAAATTGATCTATATATACTCGTATCTAAGTACAACACTTACATGTGTATATAGATAGATTAGTATTTTTCTTGCGAACTTTCGGACAATCTAAACAAACACTATATCTTAAATTTTATGTATCAAGTGTCACCCTACATGATTAAATAAAGAATAAACCATTTTGTATTCACATTTTTATTTGTATTAAATGTATTTAACGACAAAACAAATAAAGAATGAAAGCAAATAATTATATTAAACAAAAACTATGCGTAAAATATGCGTCGTTCAGTATTTTTGTCTCATCGAATCTATGTTTTCTATATATTGACATCTTTAGGCGTCATTTAAATCAGAATTCATCCCGATGATATCCAGAACTTTATTATGTCTAGATTAAGTGAGGAATTTGTGACAATTATGATTCGATGCTTTACAATTTAAATCTCTCTGTTTGAGAAGATTCTCAGCTAAATGAAGAGGGAAACTTACTTGAGATGCGCGATCAACTCCCCGTCGTCAACGCGCCAGAGGGCAGTGACTTGATCTAGCCCTGAACTCAGCAACCTGTGATCATCTACGGCTGCTAACCGAAGCACCTGTTAAGAGAATAAATATTTTCACATGTTTTTAAGCAAAGGCTTACGGGGTCGGTGCATTTCTGTTTGTGTATTATGTGCATGTGCCTGCGCGTGTACGAGCTAGGGCGTTCGTGCGTACTTGTGCGCGTTGGTGTCTGTTTGTATGTGTCGATGTGTATGTACATATGTATGGTTGCGCGTGTGCGGATGTAATTGCGCGCGAATGTTGTGTACGTACGTGTGCGCGTTTGTATTTGTGCACGAACGAACGTGTGTTTGTGTTTACGTGTATACTTGTGTGCATATGTACAATTTTACATGTATACTTGTGTGCGTGTGTACTATTTATTGTACGTGTGTACGTGTATTAGTGTGCGAGTGTAAACGTGTGTTTTTTTATAGGATAAAAGTGACAAACCAACGCATAGTTCACCTGATTGTTAGTGGTTACTGTGGCCCATAGGCATAAATTCTCGATTACGGATTACAATGCAGATGCATTGTCACCAGTAAGGACTCAGATCTAAGGAATAAGATGGAATGCCTCGTTAACAGTAAAAAGGGTATCCGGTCCTCTACACTCACCATACGAAACACAGCAGCATCAAGCTGCTATTTCACGCTGGTATTCTATAAGAGCGTTGTTATTCCCTGGTCGAGCCGACCCATTAGTGCTGAAAATATACTACTAATATATAGCTACAGCATGGCTCCACCACGTACAAACACGTGTGTGTACATTTGCACGTGTACGTGGGCATGTGTGTGTAATTGTACGTCTGCACGTATGTACGAACACAATGTGGGCGCGAGTATACGCACACCTGTTGTCAATTGCACGTATGTACATGTACGTGTGTGTACGTGTGCGCTCGTGATCGTGACATGGTGTGTGTAGGTGTGCGCGTGCGTGCGTTACCTCTGCATCGTGCGCGCGCCAGGCGGCGAGCGGGCGGCCGCTGCGCGTGTCGAGCACGGCCACGTGTCCGCCGGCCAGCCCGCACGCCGCCCACGTGTAGGTGTGTACGTGTGTACGTGTGCGCGTGTGTGCGTTACCTCTGCGTCGTGCGCGCGCCAGGCGGCGAGCGGGCGGCCGCTGCGCGTGTCGAGCACGGCCACGTGTCCGCCGGCCAGCCCGCACGCCGCCCACGTGTAGGTGTGTACGTGTGTACGTGTGCGCGTGTGTGCGTTACCTCTGCGTCGTGCGCGCGCCAGGCGGCGAGCGGGCGGCCGCTGCGCGTGTCGAGCACGGCCACGTGTCCGCCGGCCAGCCCGCACGCCGCCCACGTGTAGGTGTGTACGTGTGTACGTGTGCGCGTGTGTGCGTTACCTCTGCGTCGTGCGCGCGCCAGGCGGCGAGCGGGCGGCCGCTGCGCGTGTCGAGCACGGCCACGTGTCCGCCGGCCAGCCCGCACGCCGCCCACGTGTAGGTGTGTACGTGTGTACGTGTGCGCGTGTGTGCGTTACCTCTGCGTCGTGCGCGCGCCAGGCGGCGAGCGGGCGGCCGCTGCGCGTGTCGAGCACGGCCACGTGTCCGCCGGCCAGCCCGCACGCCGCCCACGTGTAGGTGTGTACGTGTGTACGTGTGCGCGTGTGTGCGTTACCTCTGCGTCGTGCGCGCGCCAGGCGGCGAGCGGGCGGCCGCTGCGCGTGTCGAGCACGGCCACGTGTCCGCCGGCCAGCCCGCACGCCGCCCACGTGTAGGTGTGTACGTGTGTACGTGTGCGCGTGTGTGCGTTACCTCTGCGTCGTGCGCGCGCCAGGCGGCGAGCGGGCGGCCGCTGCGCGTGTCGAGCACGGCCACGTGTCCGCCGGCCAGCCCGCACGCCGCCCACGTGTAGGTGTGTACGTGTGTACGTGTGCGCGTGTGTGCGTTACCTCTGCGTCGTGCGCGCGCCAGGCGGCGAGCGGGCGGCCGCTGCGCGTGTCGAGCACGGCCACGTGTCCGCCGGCCAGCCCGCACGCCGCCCACGTGTAGGTGTGTACGTGTGTACGTGTGCGCGTGTGTGCGTTACCTCTGCGTCGTGCGCGCGCCAGGCGGCGAGCGGGCGGCCGCTGCGCGTGTCGAGCACGGCCACGTGTCCGCCGGCCAGCCCGCACGCCGCCCACGTGTAGGTGTGTACGTGTGTACGTGTGCGCGTGTGTGCGTTACCTCTGCGTCGTGCGCGCGCCAGGCGGCGAGCGGGCGGCCGCTGCGCGTGTCGAGCACGGCCACGTGTCCGCCGGCCAGCCCGCACGCCGCCCACGTGTAGGTGTGTACGTGTGTACGTGTGCGCGTGTGTGCGTTACCTCTGCGTCGTGCGCGCGCCAGGCGGCGAGCGGGCGGCCGCTGCGCGTGTCGAGCACGGCCACGTGTCCGCCGGCCAGCCCGCACGCCGCCCACGTGTAGGTGTGTACGTGTGTACGTGTGCGCGTGTGTGCGTTACCTCTGCGTCGTGCGCGCGCCAGGCGGCGAGCGGGCGGCCGCTGCGCGTGTCGAGCACGGCCACGTGTCCGCCGGCCAGCCCGCACGCCGCCCACGTGTAGGTGTGTACGTGTGTACGTGTGCGCGTGTGTGCGTTACCTCTGCGTCGTGCGCGCGCCAGGCGGCGAGCGGGCGGCCGCTGCGCGTGTCGAGCACGGCCACGTGTCCGCCGGCCAGCCCGCACGCCGCCCACGTGTAGGTGTGTACGTGTGTACGTGTGCGCGTGTGTGCGTTACCTCTGCGTCGTGCGCGCGCCAGGCGGCGAGCGGGCGGCCGCTGCGCGTGTCGAGCACGGCCACGTGTCCGCCGGCCAGCCCGCACGCCGCCCACGTGTAGGTGTGTACGTGTGTACGTGTGCGCGTGTGTGCGTTACCTCTGCGTCGTGCGCGCGCCAGGCGGCGAGCGGGCGGCCGCTGCGCGTGTCGAGCACGGCCACGTGTCCGCCGGCCAGCCCGCACGCCGCCCACGTGTAGGTGTGTACGTGTGTACGTGTGCGCGTGTGTGCGTTACCTCTGCGTCGTGCGCGCGCCAGGCGGCGAGCGGGCGGCCGCTGCGCGTGTCGAGCACGGCCACGTGTCCGCCGGCCAGCCCGCACGCCGCCCACGTGTAGGTGTGTACGTGTGTACGTGTGCGCGTGTGTGCGTTACCTCTGCGTCGTGCGCGCGCCAGGCGGCGAGCGGGCGGCCGCTGCGCGTGTCGAGCACGGCCACGTGTCCGCCGGCCAGCCCGCACGCCGCCCACGTGTAGGTGTGTACGTGTGTACGTGTGCGCGTGTGTGCGTTACCTCTGCGTCGTGCGCGCGCCAGGCGGCGAGCGGGCGGCCGCTGCGCGTGTCGAGCACGGCCACGTGTCCGCCGGCCAGCCCGCACGCCGCCCACGTGTAGGTGTGTACGTGTGTACGTGTGCGCGTGTGTGCGTTACCTCTGCGTCGTGCGCGCGCCAGGCGGCGAGCGGGCGGCCGCTGCGCGTGTCGAGCACGGCCACGTGTCCGCCGGCCAGCCCGCACGCCGCCCACGTGTAGGTGTGTACGTGTGTACGTGTGCGCGTGTGTGCGTTACCTCTGCGTCGTGCGCGCGCCAGGCGGCGAGCGGGCGGCCGCTGCGCGTGTCGAGCACGGCCACGTGTCCGCCGGCCAGCCCGCACGCCGCCCACGTGTAGGTGTGTACGTGTGTACGTGTGCGCGTGTGTGCGTTACCTCTGCGTCGTGCGCGCGCCAGGCGGCGAGCGGGCGGCCGCTGCGCGTGTCGAGCACGGCCACGTGTCCGCCGGCCAGCCCGCACGCCGCCCACGTGTAGGTGTGTACGTGTGTACGTGTGCGCGTGTGTGCGTTACCTCTGCGTCGTGCGCGCGCCAGGCGGCGAGCGGGCGGCCGCTGCGCGTGTCGAGCACGGCCACGTGTCCGCCGGCCAGCCCGCACGCCGCCCACGTGTAGGTGTGTACGTGTGTACGTGTGCGCGTGTGTGCGTTACCTCTGCGTCGTGCGCGCGCCAGGCGGCGAGCGGGCGGCCGCTGCGCGTGTCGAGCACGGCCACGTGTCCGCCGGCCAGCCCGCACGCCGCCCACGTGTAGGTGTGTACGTGTGTACGTGTGCGCGTGTGTGCGTTACCTCTGCGTCGTGCGCGCGCCAGGCGGCGAGCGGGCGGCCGCTGCGCGTGTCGAGCACGGCCACGTGTCCGCCGGCCAGCCCGCACGCCGCCCACGTGTAGGTGTGTACGTGTGTACGTGTGCGCGTGTGTGCGTTACCTCTGCGTCGTGCGCGCGCCAGGCGGCGAGCGGGCGGCCGCTGCGCGTGTCGAGCACGGCCACGTGTCCGCCGGCCAGCCCGCACGCCGCCCACGTGTAGGTGTGTACGTGTGTACGTGTGCGCGTGTGTGCGTTACCTCTGCGTCGTGCGCGCGCCAGGCGGCGAGCGGGCGGCCGCTGCGCGTGTCGAGCACGGCCACGTGTCCGCCGGCCAGCCCGCACGCCGCCCACGTGTAGGTGTGTACGTGTGTACGTGTGCGCGTGTGTGCGTTACCTCTGCGTCGTGCGCGCGCCAGGCGGCGAGCGGGCGGCCGCTGCGCGTGTCGAGCACGGCCACGTGTCCGCCGGCCAGCCCGCACGCCGCCCACGTGTAGGTGTGTACGTGTGTACGTGTGCGCGTGTGTGCGTTACCTCTGCGTCGTGCGCGCGCCAGGCGGCGAGCGGGCGGCCGCTGCGCGTGTCGAGCACGGCCACGTGTCCGCCGGCCAGCCCGCACGCCGCCCACGTGTAGGTGTGTACGTGTGTACGTGTGCGCGTGTGTGCGTTACCTCTGCGTCGTGCGCGCGCCAGGCGGCGAGCGGGCGGCCGCTGCGCGTGTCGAGCACGGCCACGTGTCCGCCGGCCAGCCCGCACGCCACCCACGCGCCCGACGCGCAGATGCACATGCAGCGGATGAACGTCGTCGCCGCGCTCGCCAGCTGCAATTACGTTAAACTAAGGCTCTTCCACAAGATTCGTAAGCGTAGTCGTATCGTAAGCGTATTGTTACTACGCAACGCGTACGAGACCTGCAGTGTTCTATAAACGAATCGTAGAGTAAACGTATCGTTTTGTAAGATCTCAATGAAATCATGGTGTTAACGGTACCAGATGTGTTGGGTGAACTGATAGATTATCTTACTTTCTTTTTAGACGAAGAGGATTTTTTATTGTTTGATTATGTAAGAAGTAGAAAGCGATATTTATGACGATATTTCTGCCCAAGCTTTATCCGTTAAATCTTTCCTTGAATATTCACTTAATGAATGATTATATAGACAAGGCAACGCTTCACCCAGTTTCACATATTCTTTTTTCAGTCCTATTCATACCTATTGAAATTAAAAGTCGTAAGAAGTTAAAAAAAAATTAAAATTCAGTGAAATTTTTAAAGAAATTAATGAACAGTTAACTTTTTACGCTTGCTTTTTTACGCCAGTGCACTACGACTATCGTAATGACAATAAACATCTCCTACGATTCGCTGCAGCACTAATGTCTACCTGTTGTATTATAATAACTGCCTTTTATTGAGCTGAACTGTAGGCACAATAGATAATAGTACTACGTACAGAAGTTGCACTCCTTTAATGTTGACTGCTTGCCGACGTTTAAATAACCTACATAATTATTATTAATTAGATAAATCGTGCACGTAAGAGTCAAAAACAATCTAGAAATTTCCATGAAGAACTTTCTAGAACTATCGACACCTAGTCAACCGGAACCGATATGTACTCGAACATTCTAGAAGGGCCCTATATAAGGCCGGTATAGACCGCGACCGGGCCAGTATTGAATTGGCGATACAAGTGAATACTTCGAAGCGATACAACTGCGAACTAAAGTGATCTGTAGTACAATTGTTTTTTTGTAACAATAACTTAAAATATTTTAATTACAAAAACAAGTATAGGTATGTAAGTGTGTACTGGGACGATAAAGTAACTTTCAACTAAGTTTTGTAATAAAGTACTTAGGTATTACTTTTGTAATTAAATCATTACTTAATTATTTTTTCGCTGTACAAATCTAACAAAACAAATTCACCTTTCATTATCCTTCGGTAACTTAAAAATTTATAAATTGCATGCCTTAAGCGCAAACATAAAAATCAAGATTCCAACGTTTTGTCGCATGAAATCGTATCTAAAAATCATATTGAACATATAAATCATATAAAAAACACATTGGCAGAAAGAGAAATGATTGTTGAACTTATTTTTTTTTAAATAGATCAATTACTATTTTTACATAAAAAAGTGGTTTTAGTGACTTATGGTGTAGATTTATCAAGTATGGAGTGGTAAACACGATAAACTTTTGAAAATATCAATTGTTCAACTCAATCTATTTTTCAAACTCTTCATCTATCATGTGGGAAGCCATGGAATGCAAACAGCAGTTTAATTTTGTTTTGTTTAGTTATAATTAATTTTTTTCGGTTGCGAAATCCCGAAATTTTCGGTGATTTGAGCAGCCTTGTATTAATTTATTTTACTAAATACACTTTGCCTAACTCCGGGCTCAGCCGCTGTCGTGAGTGATCGGTTGTTTACAGCGGTTCGTGCTGAGAAATATCGCTCGCTGTAGAAATACAAAATATTCCAAAAACCACATTTGATACATACTTGACCAAGGTAAGATATAATAATTTTTTTAATCACAGATTTTTATTACAATATTTTGTTTCGCTAAGAGTACGCAGCATTTATATATAAATATACTTATACGTCTTGGACTTTATGGAGTGACCTGAAGGTGTACTTCAGTATCTGCTACTGGAACTCCTCGACGAGTAGAACTAGGTGTGCCGAGATTGTGCTCGTTATGTTAGTTATGATGAGACCTTACCCCCGGGCTTGACGATGTGACTTGAAGGTGTACTTCGGTGAATGCTACTAGAACTCCTCGAAGAGTAGTGATAGTAATAGGTGTGCCGAGTTTGGGCTCATTTTGTTACCTCCGGACAGTGGCGGATTATCCTTAAGGCAATCTAGGCACGTGCCTAGGGCCGCAAGGTTAAAAGGACGCGCGTGGAAGTTTTTAAACGAAAAAAAAATCTAAATCACTTACTTTCTCATCACATTTTTCATTTATGCCCCTGTTAAGGGTACTGGTATCCTAATTATTTTGCATTTGCAAAATGAGATATTTAACTTATAATAAATATAATATGGCCCCTAAAGGAGCGTCAATGAGGTGCTAGGCTAGCCTAGGGCGCATTCGACATTTAATCCGCCTCTGCCTCCGGACTTGATAGAGTGACCTGAAAGATGTTATTATCTAAAGAAATGCTTTTGTGACAACCCTTGCATATTTTTAGCGACTAGACGTCGAGACAGCCTTGTAAGTATTTTGCGGTATACCAAAGGAATTGACCCACTATTAGTATTTATGTCACATAGTGACTTTGTCCCAAACAGGGGAGCAAAGACACCTGCAGCATTTTTAAGTTGGCACTTTAATATCATATAAAAGATCTTTTAGTGTGTCCATATGGCGGTGGTACCTTGAGTTCGTGTGAGCAGTTGGCGGCCCTGGCGTCGACCAGACGCAGCGTGGCGTCGGTGGTGGCGGCCACCAGCACTGCGGACGGGCCCGGCAACGTGCGGACGATGCTCACCGCGGACTTTATGTTGTCCAACTATGTACAACAATACGCAAATTTATTTATATAATTATTTCAAAAATCAACATAGCTACAAACAATTTTCTTCGAGTTGGTTTGCTTTTTGATTGATTCCTAAATTAATTCTAATAAAGACTATACAAAATTTATTATTTATTTGTACTCGTTTTTAAGTAACGGGTTTATAACTCTAAGTGATAGTAGCATAAGAAATCCATTAAGAACTCTATCTTATCTGACGTAAAATACATAATTTATTAATATTAACAATGGTTTACGTAAATTATGGTTAACTTTATAACAGATTTTGACGGTTATAAACTTGAAATATAAAAGTATGAGTTGAAATATGAGTAAATTATAAAAAGCAATTCTAAAATCGAGTTTGGTATATTGATGTCTAGAAATAAAAATAATAATAATCCTCCAGACCGAATCTCGGTAACAGCGACGAGTCTCCACGGAGACTAGTCATCGGCGCAAGACCGTTATAGTGCCCGAGTATTTGCACAAACACAGGTGCACTCTCTATTCCCTCACTCTCATATTCCGATGGGACGGTAAATGGACACGACTGGAGAGAGATCAGGCGCAAGACCAATGGCTTTACGAGTTTTCCTAGGCACGAGGTTGAAACACTGTCAAATTCCTGCTGAGCTACTATTACGAATTACTAGTCAGGAAAGCTCAATAACTGCTTTTGACCGACCCATGATGGGAACCCGGGACCTCAAGGTAATCAGTCGCATTTACGACCATTAAACTAACGACGGAGTCAAATCAAGAAATATTTACTGTTTATCTAACTGGCAGTGGGTAAAATGAACTCACCTGTGAAACGACACTCTCCATGAAAGGGTCCCAAATATGTACAACTGAATCAGTCGACACGGCGAGGCGAAGCGATTCCAAGAAAGCCAAAGACAGTACCCCTTTTTTGTGTCCTGTGTAGGTCCAATTACACTGGGTAGTAGCGTTGCCGTCGCCCTGGTAGAATTTTATCATTAATATTTTAGAGGCATCTGATATCTCGGTTGTTACATTCAGCTGAAGTAGACAACTAATTTTTTAAGAAAAATATAAACTTAAAATGTTTTATTTTTATAGGATTTCATTAATGAATACAATCGGGGGTTACTTTGCGGAAATCCATTATATTAAAAACTAGCTGTTCCCTAAGACTTCGCTCGCGTGGAGTTATTTTTCGCGGAATCCTAAAATAAAAGCAGCCC
The DNA here is from genome assembly GCA_963668995.1 of Parnassius mnemosyne. NCBI lineage: Eukaryota > Metazoa > Arthropoda > Insecta > Lepidoptera > Papilionidae > Parnassius > Parnassius mnemosyne. The sequence continues at coordinate 13,417,505 of CAVLGL010000093.1, forward strand.
AAGTTACTCCTTATAACATCAGCTATCTGCCAGTGTGTATAAATATTGACATTAATATTTATACGATACTAACGTCACTCAATTGTTTTGCCTTCCCGGAACCCCTCCACTAACACTTAAACTTTATGGTATGTATTAAAGTTCAAATTGACTTTTACGTATTATTACTAATCTTTTGGATGGGAATAAAGAAGTGTTGTTTTTAGACTTTTTCAGGAATTTTTTTAAATTTTTCTCTCCGTAAGAACCATCTTCATACTTCAAAGAATATTTTTAAAAAAAATTAGCGAAATCGCTTCAGCTGCTCTCGAGATTTGCGCTTAGCAACAGATTCAGCGATTCATTTTTATATTTAAGATGTTAAAAATCAATTTGCAATTCAAGAGCCGCGTGTAAGGTAGACTCTGTGGTCAGCCACCACAGTCTACTTCACGTGAGGATGCCTTGTGTAGAGGAGAAACACGTGTCGTATTATCGACGGTGGTGTCTTTCCTAGTGTACTGGTGTTGGGAGTAGTGGTGTTAGGATCAGTGGTGACAGGGATAGTGCACGCAATTGAGGGAGGGCGGGAGGTGCTCTTCAAACTAGGTAAGATATCATTATTTCATTACGCGGATCTCAGCTTCAGCAAACTGATTTTTATCATCTTTAATAGGATTTCATTTTTAACGAGTAAAAATCAATAAGCATAATTTCAGCTTGTCTGTTAAGCCTGTTAATCAATTATTGAGGATGTTAGATAGTTAATTGGTTGCATTTAATATATTGCAATAAATATTATTATAATTAATCTGCATGGTACAGTTGCCAATGAGAAGTGAAAATATAGATGTTTTGCTTGGTCCATGACAGTCGCCATTTTATTTAGCTTATTGTTTTTTCATTCGGTCATTTTATTAAAAAAAAGCTCTATTATTAAAATTTCTAATACGGTTATTGGATATAAATAATTAAAATATTCCTGCAAGTAGCAACAGGTTTAAAAAAACTAAAGTGATAAACCAAGTCACAGCCCACTCAATGGACTACTGCAGCTTATTGATACCTACCTACAAACAACTTCACAAAGAAGGCCGCAGATGCGTTGTCACCATTGAGGACTAAGATGGGATGATTCACAGCCTGTAATTATGCTAAACGGTAGCTCAGATTACCATGGCTCTCCCGGTTCGAACTCATTGGTGCCGGCGGGGATCGAGTCCAGTTTCGATCCATGCTGAAATTGTTAATTGCAATTTTAAGTGCTCATTTACCACGTGCTCGGCGGTGAAAGAAAACATCGCAAAAAAACCTTGACATGACAGAGTTAGTGTAAGGTTTGTCAAAGGTTGTTCATGCCTGGAATTGCATTATTGCTTAGCCACTATCACGGTTATATGTCATCGACTTCTTAAAGTAATACGAATAATTATATTAAACAAGCTGTTCCCTGCGACTTCATCCGCGTGAAAAAGCAATGGCAGAAAAATAGTTGATAAAAATTATAGCGTCTAGAAATAAGTTATATATAAAATGAGATTTATTATTTTTCTATGATTTTTCAAATAAAAATGTATTTTAATTAAAGCCACAGAAAAAAACAAACATTTTTGGGAATATCAAATGACTTAAATCATTTTACTCTATCCAAATGTTGCCATTTAATATATTTATACTATTTTCGTATACACTTTGTAAGACTACCAACACAACACAAAATATTTTTATATTAAGTTATTATTAGTAATAACTGTACTATCAGTAATAATAATAATAAAAGTGATATGGCTGAGAATAAGTCTCTTACAAATAATTTTCTACAATAATACATTATCTCAATCATAGTACTATGTAACAATTCCATTTAATGTTATGCCAACACTAGCTAAAATAAAATGACAGTTTTTTACTGGCTTTACGGCTCTGGGTTCTAGCCCTTCTGAGAATGTCACTATCATACAAAAGACCTGGAGCCATGCCAGAAATATAAATTTATAGTATGCAAATATATAATAGATATACAATAATCTAAAAACTCTCAATTATGTATTATATAATTAAATAAAACTATTTTTACGGATTTTATCTCGTTTAATTAACTTATTTTATATTCCCGACGTTTCGGTTGCTTTCCAGCAACCGTGGTCACGGGGGACTGAGGTGATTGACGTCCCGATGTCAAAGTTAACCCGGAGTACCTTCAGCTTTTTAATCTAATCTAATGTAATGGCGGGGGGATTTATTATATTATATTTGATAAACCACAAGTCCTCGCGAAAGAACATCGATTCCTGCCAAGGATGATACGTGAGGCTATTGAAATTAAAAAACATCCTAATTTCAATAGAGAGGGAGGCTGGGTACTACCACCTGCTTGGGATCCTGTAATTCATAAAATTAAAACTAAACCCAAGCATACCACTGCAAGACTTCAAGACACAGTTAGTTCATTCTGCGTAGATCGGACCAAAATTAATAATTAAAAAGCTGAAGGTACTCCGGGTTAACTTTGACATCGGGACGTCAATCACCTCAGTCCCCCGTGACCACGGTTGCTGGAAAGCAACCGAAACGTCGGGAATATAAAATAAGTTAATTAAACACGATAAAATCCGTAAAAATAGTTTTATTCAATGTGTAGTGTTCGCGTAAATATAAGAAATCATTATGTAATTAAGCTAACATCAAACAACCACAGGAAGCGTGACTTTTTCCAAGTGACATAGGACATAACCTAAAAAGTTCAAATGTAAATATCTTTTTATTGACGCCTTCTCAGTACAAAATTCTTTGACAGAGTTATTAAGGAACTGAGGCTTAACATTTTAAGATATTTTTGGTATATAGACGCTACCATTTTTTCTGAACTAATTTTATGTATGAAAGTCTGCTATTGTTCTTTATTACGATTAGATTTTTGGACGGAACCCCAATTATTTATCTGAAATAAAAGTAGCCTAAGTCACTCTTTATAACATGAACTATTTCATAGTGAAAGTTCCATCAAAATCGGTTCAGGCATTTTTGAGATTCGCCAAAACAAACAAATAGAGAGATGGACAAAAACTATATATACTTTCATATGCATTTAGTAAAAAGCTGTTATTTTGACATTACATGATTTCTCAAAGACCAGAGCTTGACCGTTTTGTCCTTCGACCCGCTCATGAAGCTATTCTCGTTATCCAGGCAGTGTATCGACTTGACTGAATGCGTGTGTCCCAAGAATGTCTGCAGCTTTATCTGTTTCAAGTTAAAGCGGGGGTCCTTATCGGGCCGGCCTATTTCATGCTCCCAGTAGATCAACCAGTCGCCTCGGAGATGTCTGCAAGTGAAATTAGACTATATTGTTATAGACAGTGAGCCTACAATTCAACGTTTAATATAATTTACCCAATTAGTATTGTCCACTGCACGGCAGTGGGTCAGTAGAGGCTAATAAAATAAAAAAAATTATAATACTTACTAAAAATATTATGTACTTCTTAAAATATTATGTACATCTTAAACTCACCTATCACTTTTTACGCCATTACACATCTTATACGCCACGGCATCGAAGCCACACGCTTGTCCGTTGGCGCCTTCGACTGCGTCCGTGGCGACATCTATCCTGTTGCCCACTAAAGTGACATTGGAACCGAAGCTGTTGGAGCTGGACACGTGGTCCATCGTAACGTCGCTCTTCGTCGGAGTGAGCGTGACCTTTCGGTTGATCGGTTCGTCACTGAACGACGACTGATACCGTAGTTTTTCTTGGCGATTTATATGCAGGGGTGAACTAGAAAAATTAACAATACTATCTTTTAGGGTCTATACCCAGGATTGGTGTAATAGTTCCGCCACACTATGCTCCTCGCGCTGCTCACCGCTCTACTACTCGCGCAGCCGCGATATTGCCCTCTCTGTCCACACACTGCTCTACTCGCGTAATTATTCGCGACGCTCCCCGCAGTAGGTCGCTCGCGTTTGAAATATCATGGTTGTTAAAACTGTTGCAGCACGCGCGCTATATATAATATATATATATATAATATATATATATATATATATATATATATATATATATATATATATATATATATTATATATATATATATACACATTTAGTATAGCTGATTATATCAATATCACAAAAAGAAACATACGTCGTCATCCTCGGCAACAGAGATGGTGAATGACATAATTCATCGCAATAGAACGACGTTTCCGTAACGAGCGCTCGATTCGGACTGCGTTCGCGCGATTATGTGGCCGGCCATTCGCGCTCATATTACCAGTCCTTTGACTCGCTCCCAAAAACCGACAAAACAGGGAGCGATAGGCATAACGAGGAGCATGACGTGCTGCGTGACGAGAATTGTTGCTAAACTACGTCTCTGCCTCCTTTCCTTCATATTTAAGTAACAGAACTCAAAAAGTCGTCATTAATGGTAAATGTTCCTCCGGATCGGTAGTATCAATGGGCGTTCCTCAGGGCTCGATTCTTGGCCCATTCCTGTTCTTAATCTATATTAATGACTTACCTTATCTTGTAGGGGACAATCACGATATAGTATTATTTGCTGACGATACCTCTTTAATTTTCAAACTGAAACGGCAGTCAATTAAATATGACGATGTAAATAATGCTCTATCGAAACTAGTACATTGGTTTAACGCCAACAATTTGCTCTTAAACGGCAATAAGACAAAATGTATTAAATTTACAATACCTAATGTAAAACATTCGAAAACCAATGTGCTCTTAAATGGGGAGGAGTTGAGTCTTGTGGATACCACTGTTTTTCTCGGTATTACTATTGACGCGAAACTTCAATGGGGCCCCCATATATCTAAATTAGCAAGCAGACTTAGTTCTGCAGCATATGCTGTAAGAAAGATTAGAAGTCTCACAGATGTTGAGACAGCTAGGTTAGTGTATTTTAGTTACTTTCATAGCGTAATGTCTTATGGAATTTTGCTATGGGGTAATGCGACTGATATTGAAGCTATATTTGTTTTGCAAAAGAGAGCCGTACGGGCGATTTATAATCTAAATTGTAAAGAGTCCCTTAGAGAAAAATTTAAAGAAATAAACATATTAACTTTGGCATCGCAATATATTTATGAAAATGTAATGTATGTACATAAAAACATAAATAGCTTTAATAAGAATAAGGATGTTCATACCTTAAACACTAGGAACAAACATAAGCTTGTAATGCCACTTACAAGACTCCACAGAATTAGTAATTCATTTATGGGGCAATGTATACGCTTTTACAACAGAATCCCAGAACATGTTCAAAGTTTGTCAATAAACAAGTTTAAAAGTTTTATTAAAGAAAAACTGTACAAAAAGGGTTATTATAATATCAAGGAATACATGAGTGAAAATAACCCCTGGGAATAAGGTGATCGCCACCATGCTGGTTCTATGAAAATTCATTTAAAATTGTATAATCAAAATTATTGTTAAGTGAAATTATGTTTAAAAAAAAAAGTCCCGCTGGGTTTCTTGCTGGTTCTTCCCAGGACAGAGGTATTTTCCGAACCAGTGGTAAATAAAATAATGACTTTCAATAAGTATTATGTAATAATCCATATTGAATAAAAATCATTCTATTCTATTCTATTCTATTCCTTACTACTTCCCATGCCATACGACGAGTGTGGGGGGGGGGGTTTAAAAAAATCTTCAATTCTTCCTACTTTTCTATCAACTGTTAACAATCTACAGATGCCCGGCATATTAGCGTTCCTTGTCCCAGATATCTCACAACTTTGAGGTCACCGAGACGTTACAACGCCATCTATCGCGGACTACAATATCTTTCTGGTCTTTCCTAGAGTCGCCTCTTACAACAGCCTCGGCACTAAATAGAATGGCTTCTCTTACGCTGCGACTCTCAAATAAATTTAAAAAATACATAATGGCGGTATATCCATTATCTAGTGTGTTCTTGATAAGCGCAACAGCGCTGTGGTTATTATACTGCGGCACAGTGCTCACTCGAATGAATAGTTGTTGCTGCATTGATTTTTAAAGTTAAGGTATAAATATATAGATGTGGTGCAATTGTGTTTTATGTAACTTCAAAGAAAGATGTTTCCTTCTTTTTTTTTTGTTCTTCCTCTAATGACACAAATCACATAAACTAGTGTGACAGTACATATGACAGTATGTAAAATTTAGGTTCAGCGTTTTTATATCTATTTTTTACCATCAATAGATCACCAAAGCCTCGTCTGTTACTAATAAGATTGCACTAAGTTCATGCGAGACATCCCCCCCCCCCTCCTCTTCTAAATCTATGTAAGTAATCAAAAATATTATTTCAATATACCCTAAAACCCTCCCAGAAATAAGAGGAGGCCTGTGCCCAGTAGAGGATGTATATAGCCTGTAAATTTACTTTACTTTTTCATATAAAATTATAATAAAAACATACCTGATGGAATGTGTCTGCTTATATTTCTGGCACAAAGCGCGTATTGTATCGTTATTCTTCAAACAACGGTCTAGAGCCTCCGTGCCTATGAACCTGGCAAATGTGGTGTAAGCTTGGTATGCCAGTTCTTCGTCAAACACCACTAAAAGTTCTTCTTGCGCCTGTAGAAGAAATACAATAAGTTATTAAAATGTAAATTCATGCTTCCAGGTCTGAAAATGTAGAACCACTCACGGTGAGGCCAGCAGCGTCATTTTGTTCGGGCTGCTCTGGTGGAGAACATGCCAGTTCCGGCAGATCAGCCCGAACTACCCTTCCATCGCGAACCGCCCATTCCGCGGTACTGCCATCGCGACATATCTCGAGGAATCCCTCTAACTTCGTTTCCGTGCACTCTGGCTCTGTAGGCTGTAGGCATAAAATGATAATATTAAATATTGTTGTTTTTCATTCGGCCTCAACAGTCCACTACTACATAATTCTCTACAATTTTAAAGAGGCTTTTGCCGTAATTGCGGTACTTGATAAGCATTTGATGCTTCTCCCCGTCGCCGGTCTTAGTATTTACAAGTGATAAAATTAAAAAATTTGTACAACCGTCTTCAATATAAATTATAACTCAAAAACAACTGATCATACCTTGATCAAATTTATATAAGACCACATGCGAAGCACCAGCTTTCAAATAAAAAAAAGAATCATCAAAATCGGTTCATCTAGAAAAAAGTTATGATGTCATACATAAAAAAATGATATTTTTTCAGTCGTATTGAGTACGCCCTCCTTTTGGAAGTCGGTTAAAAATCTAGCATAATACGAGTTGGGAGGATAACTCCCTCATTTATCAGACCACGACTTTGTTTGGCACTTCTCATATTCAATATGAACTTCACCTGCCTAGCGCGGTATTGGCGAATCTTCCAAGTATCCATATGTCTAACATTGGACTTATTATGACTGTTGATATAATCTCGATGTATTTATTTGGTCAACAGGTCGTAAAAAGTAACAAAAAAATATATAAACATACGTCCGAAAATGTTACCTCCCTTCTGAAGCAGTCGCGTAAGAAGAAGGTTGTTGTGATTTTTATAATCAATTTATTTTAATTAGAGTTAGTGTTACTATAAATTATAATCAAATTGTAAATTTCAAATTTAATAAAGAACGAATGAATTAAGCGTTTGTTAAATGAAATTTTTCTATTTACATACATATTCTGGTTTTCAAGTTTGAGTGCAGTATTTCATCTACACTGGCGTGCAAAAAATCAGGCCACACGAAAATAATGCACAAACTTAAGAACTAACTTTTTTATTTTTTTCATGACAATAAACAATGACTAATTAGTCATTAAGTAAAAGTATGGTACAAAAATGATTTCCGTAAGATTTTACATAAAAGGTAAACATAATAATTACTGAGATAAATAAAGAATTTCATCTTGTTTTTAAATTTTAATAATGTACATTTGCAACTTTTCATTTCATTACAGCTTTTAACCGGCTATAGATTGTAGGAGCCACTTACCATCTGGTGGACTGTAAATTCGTTTGTCACCTTAGTTTTATAAGAACAGCTTCGGTCAGATGCATATTATAAAGATTCTAATAGTCGGAAGTCAAGGTAATAGTGTCTCGTTCAATAAATTAAACTCAACTGAATGTCAAAGAAATGAAAAAATATAATTATGGCTGGAGGGTTATAAATATTGCTTTTAGGAGTAAAAGCAATTTTAGTGACATCTTCCTATTTAGTGCTTTTTGGCTATTGGTAAACGCACACGTGAATTTCACAGAACTTAAGACTTACGGATAATGAGGGAACCAAAGACGAATAATGTTCTTAATTACTTTTGCAGCATTATTTATGGTCAAAACAACAAATAACTGAAAACTTAATGGGTGGCCCGATTTTTTGCATGCCAGTTTATATTATTATAGATTTATATTTATATAGCCATATTTTACCTTATCAACATTGATTTCATCCTGTTTCGGCCAGTTATCCATTTTGCCCGTAGCCTTGTCAAATGCCAAGAAAAATCTGATGAAGAAATATTAAAATTTATCAATGCAATACTCGAATTCAATTGACAGTCCGCAGCCAGACGTAACTTTTAATTTGGGAAGATTTGATGTAATCACCAGGCTTAGTAGACGGACTGAACATACCAGAACTTTAACTTTACTCCCATCACCACCATACGATTATTAGCGATAAGACCGCCTTATTGTACCTACCTCTTAAGTTTTACTCCTTGTAATTTGTTCTTTTTTATCGTTTTTTGTGGTGTACAATAAAGTATAAATAATAATAATAATACGTTATACAACTATAAAGCATCGGCGCAAAAGAATATCTACTGAAATAAAACTCAACAGCAATGATTTAACTAATAATAGAAAAATATAAGCTATTTAATAAACAAATTACATACATACATTTTGTCGACACGACATTTGTTTGTTTGTTAAAAATCGCCAATCGTAAACTAGTCTGTGGGACAAAATAGGTTTTGTCCACAGACTAGTTTAGGTGCTAGATACTTCTCAATCCCATGACTGACTTGGCACTGGCAAAATTCTATCAAGACAAGCCATAATTCGAAAAAAGAAGAAGTAGGAGTTAGATGCGGACATAGAAACGGAAACGCATTCAATCATTCGTAACAACATATGAAAAATCCGATGCTGAACATAGATCTTCCCCAACGAATTCCAACTTCATACTAAAGCACATTTAGTAATAAACTACTAAAGCAGTCTTTTTCAAGGTGAGCGATAACGCCCCCTTGTGGGACCGCGTTGGAGACCTAGAGGGGGGCGTTAAGAGGCCTAGAAAAAAATGCGGGCAACAAACGAGCACACAGTCCACCCGATGGTAAGCGGCTACTGAGACCCATAGACATCTACATCTATCCTCAATATAGACTCAAGATGCAGATGCGTTGTCGCCCGTGAGGACTAAGATGGAATGCCTCTTTACCAGTAAAAAGGGTCTCCGGTTCTCTACACTCACCATACGAAACACAGCAGCGTTAAGCTGCTATTTTACGCTGGTTTTCTGTGAGAGCGTGGTCCTTCCCCGGTCGAGCCGACCCATTCGTGCTACAACTATACTACTAATATAGCTGCAGCATGGCTCTACCACGTAAAGATTGTATTTATAATTAACGGGGATTTAGTTGAGTTTGAAGTTAGTTAAATGTACAATAAAGTTGATAGACTGACATAGTGAATTGGAGAAAGAAATTGCCAATTGGTGACGTCCGCTGGAGTGAATTACATTGTGGGGCAGCATCGGACCAGGCCGCTGCCCGATCACCTCAGCTGGGTCAGGCCACATATATAAACACACCACTAAACACCACTTACACACATTATACCTACCGCCTGACCGAGTCTTGTGTCCAGTCTTCGCCTCTGAACAGGTACGTACTATTTATTTACCTAGCCTTATCTCTATCGTGTAGGTCAATTGTCCATAGGCCATTTGGGCCCCGTCCTTAGTTGTCCGTCGAGTCTACAGCTGTATGGGCCCCTGTATAGTCGACCTTTGTCGGGACAGCTAGGGGCGTGTACAAGTCAAATGAAGTGTTAGCTTAGTTAATTCAAAGTGCAGTTTAATCCAGCACTTGTGGGCAGCTATCCTGGTATATTGACCTCTGCAGAGCGGGCACGCAGAGGTGCTTCCTTGTCATCTCGGGCCCGACGCGCAGCGCGAGCGCGTGCAGCGCGTCCAGCAGCCTGCGCGCGAGCGCGGCGCGCGCCGCGGCCCCGCTCGGGTACGAGCAGCGCGCCGTAGACGCCAGCCTGAGCGCAGGCTGCAGGATCGACTTCAGGAACGTGTCCTGTCAAACACACAAATATGCTAATCGTTGAATGTTAGGTGCGATTGTTAAAATTCTGCAATGTGATTGTTAAAATTCTGCAGTGTGGTTGTTAAAAATAAAATTATGCAGTGTGATTGTTAAAATTCTGCAATGTGATTGTTAAAATTCTACAGTGTGATTGTTAAAATTCTGCAGTGTGATTGTTAAAATTCTGCAGTGTGATTGTTAAAATTCTGCAGCGTGATAACTAAAATCACCACACTGCAGATTTATTTTGACTGCCTCGTTGGTCTAGTAGTTTCAAACGTGCTTGCTCATCATGAAGTCCCGGGTTCGAATCCCGGATTGGGGCAAAATTAGTTAGTTTTATTGTCAAGAAACTTTCAATGACAGCCCAGAGTCAGAAAATTGGTGGCGTCTCATCCCCGTGCCCCGGAAAGCACGAAAAGCCGTTGGTCCTGCGCTGATCTCTCTCCGGTCGTGTCGGATAGCCGTCCTATTGATCTATGAAAGTGAAGGAATAGGGAGTGCACCGGTGCGTGCGCATACTCTGGGGCACTATAATCCTGTCCTGCGCAGATGGCTAGTCGCCGTTGATACTGACCGCCGTGGTGGGATAATGATGACGACAATGAATACGATGACGACGGCGGTGATAATGATGATGATGACGATGATGATTATTATTACGACGACGATGATGATAATGATTATTACGACGATGTCAATGGCGAAGAAGATGATGATGATGATAATGACTAAGATGACGGTGACAATGATATGATGATAATGATGATGACGATGACGATTATGATGACAATTGATTGATTGAGATGATTACCCACCTGCAGCTGTTCCATGACCTTAACGTCAGACATGTAGGGCAGCAGGTACTTGAGCAGCTGCAGGCACGCCACGACGCCACCTTCCAGCGGTGCCGACAGCCGCCGCCGGCACGATGCGATCAGCTCGCCTACGTGCGGCAGGTACTGGAACATCATCAGCTGCTCGCCGTACATCTCTGCGAACCGGAGGGGAGGAGGGGTTACAAATATATAATCGATAATACGTACATACACAACGTTACGTCTGTAAACTCCTAGTGTCCAATATCCTAAGAACGCTACTTGGAACATGTTTAGATGGAATTTTTTTAAAGAAGTGATAGTTGAAGATACGATAAGTGAAAAGATATCATTTTCTTTTCCAAGTGCCACCAAGCATATTTTAAAGAGCAAATTAAAAAAAACAGAGATATTATTTTATACCAACTTTCTTATACATATAATCCAAGTTAAGCTTGAATGCAGACACGAAGATAGTTATAAAAAGATCAAAATCACTAACATTATATTATGCTTTTGAATATAGAATCAGACGTAACTTTACGATCAGGATTAAAGATCAGGAATAGCATTGGACTAACTTGAGCTAGGATTTTAATACCAAGCAGTAAGGTCTATATTTAAATATAATTTTCACTAGCCCACGGGGAAACTGGTTGTAAAATTATTACGTGGGATATTAGAGATTAGCCATCGCAGAGAGAGATCACAGAGAGGTTAGAGTGGTGTTAGGTATAGAAGTTGGATTTAGTAGTGTAGTAGTTTTAGGTAAACAGTGTTGGGCTTAGTGGTGGCAATAATAACGCACGCGATTATGGGAGGGATGGAGGTGTTCTTCCATCTGGGTTATAAACACCATCCTTTTTTCGCGCGATTCTTAGCAAAATAATTTTCACATTTTATTTTTTGTTTAAGCTTTACGGAAATATCACTTCCGACTGGGATTGGAGAAAATTATTCAAATATCCTGACCACAATTTCGTGTAAGAAATAAATTTATATATTAATCAATTTTTAATTAATAGATTAATGAGTTTAATTTAGAAACATAACAACAAACATATCTTCTACATCAATACAGCCCAGCAAATCCACTGCTGAAAATAGACCTCCCTCATAGAATGTCACAAAGCACGATCCTAAGGCCCGTATTAATAAACGTTACTCAACGACGAACTCAAGTGCGTAATCATTTGATACACCCTCATTACGATATCAGCATCTCAAGATCGTTACTAATTAATAGACACATAAAAACAGTATCTCAAAACACTGTACTTAGGAATACTGTTGTGTGACTTGCACTCAAGTGCACACACTTGAGAGTTGAGTTTCTTTTATTAATCAGTGTGACACTCAGCTGATATCGTACACGTGGTAGAGCCATGCTGCAGCTATATTAGTAGTATAGTTGTAGCACGACAGGGTCGGCTCGATCGGGGAAGGAGCACGCTCTCGCAGAAAACCAGCGTAAAATAGCAGCTTAACGCTGCTGTGTTTCGTATGGTGAGTGTAGAGAACCGGAGACCCATTTTACTGGAAAAGAGGCATTCCATCTTAGTCCTCACGGGTGACGACGCATCTGCATTTTGATTCTTTATTGAGGATAAATGTGGACGTCTATGGGTCACAGCAACCACTTACCATCAGGTGGACTGTGTACTCGTTTATCACCCTATCATATAAAAAAATACCTAAATCAGGTACCTAGCATCTTGAGATATGTTTATTAATAAGATCATAACCTCAAGATTGTACTCAAGTGCGTGTATTTGAGCTGAGTAACGTTTATTATTACGGACCTAATGCACCTGCATTCATCGACTTCTTGCATATCTTACCAGATTGTCACTCCAATCCAGTGAGGGGCCGCCCTACACTTCGCTTATCGGTACGGGGCTGCTACTCGAGAACCTTACTGCCCCATCCAATGTTGGTTCTTTGAGCTATATGGCCAACTCACTATCACTTCAGCATCGGAACAAATATATAAACAATAGATATTATTTTAAGTCATACTCACCGACAATAGAAGTGAGGCACTTTATTACTTTCATAGCGTTCCTGTCCCCCACAACTTTGCTGTTCACTACTGAGATTTCGTCGAACTCGTCCCTATATTCGCTCTCCCAACATGATAAATTTTCTTTACCAATATAACACAACGTGAGCATTTTGAGTAGATTCCGAGTTATGTACCTGCAAGTTAATACCGGCCCCAGCCTGTTCGATAGCCATATTAAGCTTTCTGAACTCATATCTGATATTTTATATGAATTTGATTCATCATAAACTTTGCCAGTATCTTCATTTCTAAAGTTTCGTGGGAGTTTATTATCTGAATAAACATCTTCACTTTTAATTTCATTTTCCACTTCGATATCTTCGGATTTTGAGTCTTCCTCAGCAAAATGCAAGTAACTGGTAAACATGGGTCGTTGTGGAACATCTATAGGAGGCGACGTAGACACTTTTAGTGGTGTTTCTACAATTGATTCGCGAATTTCATCCTTTACCGCTTGCACATTAAATTCTTTGTAATTCGACTGACTTGAAACGTTAGGAGTAAAGAATCTAGAGTTCCCTGGTGAATAATATTCTGACGATGGTGACGGAGTATGTAGTGTATTTGGCTCTTTGGAATGATTTGAACTTATTGAGCCGGTAGGAGACCTACTTCTGCTACTGCGGCTTGGTTGCCGGTCTTTGTCCATTTCAAAATGAAACAGTTCGTTCTCACTTCTGCTGTCAACATCTTTTTCCTTTAAGACCTCACTAACTTCCGTCATAGTTCTTTCTATGCTTGGTGTAGCCACGTGTTCAGAACCGTACGACGTGTCCGGCGAAAATATGTCTGACGTGGTTGTAAGAGCATTTTTAACGTTGTCATCAGAATACCTCGGCTTCTTATTTGCCATTGAACGGTTGTGACATAGATGACCTGGCGACCCCACTTCCGAACAAACGTCTTTATATCCGCCCACAGCTTCTACTAAATGCTGTGTAAAATTGTCCAAGAAGCACTGAAGCCCAAACCTAACCATCAATTGTAAAAGGAAAATATTGTGGTACAGCTTCACGAACTTATGCTTCGTTGCCATTGCGCCATGTGCCGACGAATCTAAGTCCGTCAGTTTGTGCTGTTCTGATTTATCGTAAACAAATTCGTCATCTTCGTATAAATTCAAAATATATTTTAGCAGTTTTTTTCGCGTTTCAGCCGGCCCCAATGCTTTACTAACTGTGTCAAATAAGTACCAAGCAGCCAAAATTGACGTGTTCTTGCTCTCCAACAACTCTATATAATGTGACAAAAAAATGTCCAGAACGTCGAATTGGTTGACGCTATTTACCTGATTCAATAGGACAGCTAAATGAGTGATACAGGCTTGGATTTTACCTTCAGCGATTCTCTGGTTGAAATAAAGTTTTGTTTTGTCTACATTCTGGTATTTCTCGCATTGTGTCCCATCACATTCGTACATATATAACAAGTTGAGTTCATTGCTTGTCAGTTCGTATTCATGCAACGTGCTTAACAGGTTGTATAATACATTAAAACTTTGGGGGAACGGTATCAAATGCTGCATCAGTAAAGGTTGAAGCAGTTGCGCAGGCGTTGGAGGCGGTAACCCTTTATCTGCGACAATAACTTTCTTCGGTTGCTCGTCCTTGGGTACCAACTCATTCTTGAAGCTTAGCGTTGGCGGTTGTACGTTAAGAAGCAACGATGCTATATAACTGACGCATTTCGGCAACGAACTAAAATTGTATTTCAACACGGTTCGACAACAGTTATATCGTTCTGTGAAGCTGTCGTTGTTTATTCGCAACGGACGCATGTACGTGTGCAGGAATATTTCTACAATCAAACAACCAATCACCAACATGTCCTGCTGTCGACTCTCCGTTACGAACTGTTTATAAATCGCCGCGTCCGTCGTGTACCTCGAGTTGAACATTCTGTTCTTCCTCTCTTTCAAAACGTTGTCCAAATGCGCGTCCTCTCTAAACTTTTTCAAGTAACCTTGGTCGTAGGATGCGAGAAACATGTGGTTAGTGAAAGCTGTCTCATCGGAATTCTCTTTAGACGCTGCATTCACTGGATAGAAGTTCAACTTGGTAATGTTTTCAGTTGATTTTGGTAACGTTTGCCTTTTATCTTCCGCTTTACTAAAGAAACATTTCGTTCTGAAGTTGTCCAACATTTCGAGCGCTTGAATCGACGCAGCTGGATTGAATTCTTTGGGTAGATATATAATCCCTTTTCCTAGTTCCGAACGTTGCACTTTGTAGTATCTAGAATGGGATGACGCGCGATTTTCTGTGGAATTGCTGTCATCAGCCATCGTATCTTGAGCTTTGGAAAGGGATCGCGCCCGACTACTGCTCTTATGTCGCGAACGAACACGTTGTGAAGGTACATTGAGGCGAGACACGTGCTGAGGCAGGCTGCTTGATTCTTCCTCCTCATCTGATATTTCATCGGAGCTATCATTTTTGACAACTTTCTCTGAAAAAAAAATTGGTTTGTTTATTTTACTAAAGCTGGAATTAAATGTTTTGACTGAATTCTTTTCAAATCCAGTATTAGTGTTATTAGCGGTCATATATACAAATCTAATCATACAATAATTATTTAATGATATCTATATATCTCTTTTATTAAATTTTGTATTCTAGGACATCTTCCATATTACTGTAAGATATATGTCTCATGAAAACCTACAGATGTTGAAACAGAAACAGAAACTTTTTTATTCAATATAGATTATAAATAATACTTATTGAAAGTCACTCTTTTGTTTGATTACCACTGGTTCGGAAAAAACCTCTGTCCTGGGAAGAACCAGCAAGAAACCCAGCGGGACTTTTTTTTAAATAACAGCTTACAATCATGATGTTACACAAATTAACAACACAACAAATTAGAAATAGCTTGGTAGCGATCACCTCATTTCCAGGGGTTATTATCATCCATAAATTCCTTAATATTATAATAACCCTTTTTATACAAACTTAGTTTAATAAAGTTTTTGAACTTTGAACAGGCCAAACTTTGTATATTTTCTGGAATTTTGTTGTAAAAGCGTATACATCGCCCCAAGAATGAATTACTGACTCGATGGAGTCGAGTAACTGGTACTACTAGCTTGTGTCTGTTCCTAGTATTTACAGAAAGAATATCACTTATTATTATAAAACTACTTTTATTTTTGTGTACGTACATTACATTTTCATAAATGTATTGAGAGGCCAAAGTTAATATATTAATTTCCTTAAATTTTTGTCGCAGCGACTCTTTAGGCTTTAAATCATAAATTGCTCTTATGGCCCTCTTCTGTAAAACAAATATAATTTCAGTGTCAGCTGCGTGTCCCCATAGCAAAATACCATACGACATTATGCTATGGAAATAGCTAAAGTAAACTAGTCTAGCTGTTTCAGCACTGATAAAATTTCTAATCTTTTTTACAGCATATGCTGCAGAACTAAGTCTGCTTGCTAGTTTTGATATATGGGGGCTCCATTGAAGCTTCGCGACTAGTGTGATTCCAAGAAAAATGGTGGTATCTACAAGACTCAGTTTCTCCCCATTTAAAATTACATTAGTATTTAATTGTTTGACATTTGGAGTCACGAATTTCATACATTTTGTTTTAGTGCCATTTAAATGCAAATTATTAACATCGAACCAATTTACTAATTTAGATATAGCATTATTTACTTCGTCATATTTTAGTAACTGTCGACTTAATTTGAAAATTAAAGAAGTGTCATCTGCAAATAATACTATATCATGGTTATCCCCTACTATGTAAGGTAAGTCATTAATGTATACAAGAAACAGAAAGGGGCCGAGAATTGAGCCTTGAGGCACGCCCATTTGTACCATCGATCCGGAAGAGCTCATATTGTTAATGACAACTTTTTGCGTTCTCTTACTTAAATATGAAATAATTAATTTAAGGGCATCACTTCTTACACCGTAGTGTTGAAGTTTCCTGATTAATGTTTCATGGTGAACACAATCGAAGGCCTTGGATAGGTCACAAAATATACCCAAAGCATCCTGTGAATTCTCCCATGCATTAAAGATATATTTAATCAGCTCAACACCGGCATCAGTTGTCGAGCGACCCCTTGTGAAACCAAATTGATTTTTATGAAGTAAATTATTTATATTAAAAAAATTTAACATTTGATCAAGAACAATTTTTTCAAAAATCTTACTAAGTGTTGGTAGTACAGAAATAGGTCTAAAATAGGCGGGGTCTAATGTACTACCAGATTTAAATAAAGGTATTACTTTACTATGCTTCATTAAATCAGGAAACACACCAGATTCGATACTAGTATTAAAAATAATAGCTAAATGAGGCGCGATTGTATCTATTATAGACGCAATAACTTTAACGGAAATCCCCCACAGATCCGCAGTTTTCTTAACATCAATAGTTTTAAAATATTTTACAATATCTTTTGATGACACTTTATGAAATGTAAAATTCTTTGTACACACATTTACATTTTGTTTAAGTAATGATTCGGCGACGGCAGGAGAAGAATTCAGTGACTTAGTGGTCAAGATCGGAATATCAGTAAAATATTTCTCAAAAACCATTGCTACGTCCTGATCTGATACAGTTAATTTGTTGTTAACACTTAACTGGTAATTTGAATTGCGAGAGTTGATCTTACCAGTTTCGCTATTAATTATACTCCATGTCATTTTAATTTTATTGGAAGCCGTCTTAATTTTGTTGCTCAAACGCAAAGACTTGGCTATGGAGCACACTCTTTTAAATATTTTTGAATATTTTTTTACATATTCCCTAAATTCGACGCTATGATTATATGACCTTTCATGGTAAAGATCATATAACCTATGCCTGCTCTTATGGACTCCTACTGTCGCCCATTCATTGAATGACTTCCGTTGGAATTACCATCTCAATTTTTTTTATTAATTTATTAATTGCAACCCATCAAAAGTCCACTTCTGAACATAGGCCTCTCCCATAGATTGTCTCACAGGATAAATATTTCCTATAGCTACTCCTATTGCCACACTTGGCAGGCGAGTTGGCAACCGGAAATATTTTTTGTTATTTTGATTTGTTATCTGGAGGATGCTGTTGCCCATCTTCTGTTGAATTCCCTCTGTTGTCTCTTACCACACCTACTGGGTGACATGGGCTAGTGGACTTCCTTACGCTATCCCTATACAGAAAGAATTAAAACATTTAACCCATTTTTCAACAAGGTATTTGATATGGTAATGCTACTATAAAACAGACCCATGCCCAACAGAGGACCACTTACGGACTACAAATGAAATAATTACAAATTAATAGTAAAAACATTTTTAAGAACAAGCTTTTATTTAAATACACTACAAAGAAAAAGATTTAGAGTTACATCATTTCATTTTCGTATTCTTCTCAGCAAACACTTTCATTTGATAACCATATTATGGGAGTGCATAGAAAATAAATAGTACGCTATCTTGGGCGGTCTGCCATATTGGATTTAGAATGACGTCACAGTGACTAACGGCAAAATTTCAGCTCAATCGGTTGAAGATAATTGCTTTAAAATTCAGTTGCAAGATTTAACCCTAACAAACATACAATGCAAGTTAAAAGCTTTTAAAAATGCCTACGTTTTGAGAGTTACCTGGTAGTAAGAAGCCATTCTCAGAATACTTACTACCATCTCTGGGAGCGGTCCATCGCAGACGGGGTGGAGCTTGTGGAGGGGCGCGAGCCCGTCTGGGGGGGTGCGGCGCGCAGAACAACTGCACAGCAGCGCCACGCCGCATGCGCGAGTGACCGTCCACCAACGAAAGGCACACATTCTTCGATTTAACAGCCGCCGAGCCAGACAGCCTTGGGAAGGAAGCATTTTAATTTCATTTTCTATCCATTACAGCCTATAAACGTCAACTGCTAAACGTAGACCTCCCCCATAGATTGCCTTGTAGGAGGAATGCTGCCATAGTTGCAACGCTTGGCAGGCTGGTGTGCAACCACAGTTTTTTTTTTATAGGAGAGGGGGCAAACGAGCGTGCGGCTCACCTGATGGTAAGTGACTACCGCCGCCCATGAACAACTGCAACACCAGGGGAATCGCAGATGCGTTGCCGGCCTTTTAAAAAGGAGTACGCTCTTTTCTTGAAGGTCCCTAAGTCGTATCGGTCCGGAAAAATCGCTGATGGTAATCGATTCCACAAGGAGGTCGTGCGAGGAAGAAAACATCTTCTAAATCGCACAGTGGTGGACCGCCAATCATCCAGATGGTGTGGATGGTATCGGGAGTTCTGCCGCGATGTGCGTTCGTGAAATTTGGCGGCTGGGATTAATCCGAACAATTCCTCAAAGCACTCCCCATAGTAGATGCGAAAGAAAATGCAAAGGGATGCAACATCTCTTCGCAGTGCCAATGAATCGAGCCGATCGGAAAGGGCTCGGTCGTCGACAATTCGAGCCGCTCTGCGTTGGATGCGGTCAAGTGGAAGTAGCTGGCACTGGGGAGCCCCTGCCCAGAGATGGGAACAGTATTCCATGTGAGGCCGAACTTGCGCCTTGTAAAGTAGCAGGCGGTGTGCCGGCATGAAATACTGTCCCGCTCTGCTGAGCACGCCAAGCTTTTTAGAGGCCAATTTGGCCTTCCCTTCCAAGTGACCACGAAACTGCACGTCACTCGATATGTCGACTCCGAGGATACCGATACTGGCTGAGGCAAGAAGGGGAGCGCCTTGAAACTGAGGAGATACGACAAAGGGGTTCTTTTTAGCGGTAAACGCGCAAACTTGTGTCTTCTGAGGATTAAATTGGACTAGATTTAGTCGCCCCCAATCCGAGACTTTGTTCAGCAAAGACTCGACTTCAGACACAAGTTTGTTCTGGTACTCAGCAACGTTTTCCCGAGAAATATTGGCACGGCCGGTGTATAGAGCATCACCAGTGCTGTCATCCGCATAGCAATGAATGTTACCAGTTAGCAACATATCATTGATATGCAGAAGAAACAGCGTTGGTGATAGCACACAGCCTTGTGGAACACCAGCGTTAATAGGCTTGTAGTCAGAGCATGCACCGTCTACAACGACCTTGATGCTCCGATCTGCAAGGAAGCTGGTGATCCAATTGCACAATTTCTCGGGAAGCCCATAGGAAGGGAGCTTCGAAAAAAGCGCTTTGTGTCAAACCCGATCGAAGGCCTTCGCAATGTCCAGACTAACGGCCAACGCCTCCCCCTTGGACTCTACTGCCTCCGCCCATCTATGGGTCAGGTAGACCAGAAGATCACCAGCTGATCGACCCCGACGAAAACCGTATTGGCGGTCACTAATCAGCTGGTGATCCTCAAGGTACCGGATGAGCTGGCAGTTAATAATGGATTCCATTATTTTGGAGAACAAGGAGGTGATCGCGATACCCCTATAGTTGGACGGGTCTGAGCGATCGCCTTTTTTGGGGATCGGGTGGACAAAAGCTGTCTTCCATGAATTCGGGACTACGCCTTGGGAGTAGGAGTACCGGAAAAGACGTGTTAGGACCGGTGCCAACTCCGGAGCACACGTCCTCAGCACAATTGGGGGGATTCCGTCAGGCCCACTCGACTTCTGGATGTCCAGGGAAAGCAGTGCTTTGCGAACCGAGCGCTGTGAGAACAGCACATCCGGCATGGAGCACTCACACCGCGGGATGGTCGGCGGTGTTTTCCCCCCGTCATCAAGAGTCGAGTTGGACGCAAAAAGGGAGCCTAAAAGGTCGGCTTTGTCTTTTGCGTCATGGGCCAGTGAGTCATCCTCCCTGTGCAGAGATGGTAGTGATGGCTTACAGAAATTCCCTTGGACAGCCTTGGCGAGAGACCAGAATGCACGGGTTCCCGAAGGAAGGCGAACTAGTTTCTCGCCAATTCTGCCTATGTGCTCTGACTTTGCCTTGGCAATAACTCTTTTGAAGGACCTGGAGGCGAAGTTATACTTCTTTTTAAGTGTGCTGGTATTTACATCCCGAGTCGCCGAAGCCGCAGCCCAGGCTTGATAACACTCCTGCTTACTGCGTAATGCAGTCTTACAGGAGCGACCAAACCAAGGCTGAGCTCTGCCTCCGATGGGTACCACAGATGATGGAATAAATAGTTCCATTCCCTGTAGCACCACATCAGTGACAGAGTCAGCAACAGCGCTGGGATCATCCGGCGAGAAGCAAACCCGCCCCCATGGGTAGGATGCAAAGAAGGACCGCATTCCGTCCCAATCCGCCGACCTGTAATGCCAAACACGGCGGCAACCTGCAAGGGAGCGTGAGTGGCACCACACTCCGGATCAGACAATGGTCCGAAGAGCCGAGAGGGGCATCGACGGAAACCTGATATCCGTCCGGATGAGAGGTCAGCAGAAGGTCCAACAGGGAAGGTGTATGATCCTCCACATCTGGAATCCGCGTAGGCGAAGTAACCAGTTGTGTCAGACCATATGCCAAGGCAAAGTCATAAACAGATCTCCCCGCATGATCAGTTAGACGTGAACCGAGCCATTCGGCATGGTGGGCGTTAAAATCGCCAAGGATCACGATCTCTGCGGATGGGACCTGTTGTAGCAAGAAATCTGTAGCCATTTGGACGTGGTCGATGAGTCGGTCTGTTTCGGCATTACCGCTATGGGACCTATAGAGGCACCCGTAGACGCGCGGATGGTCGTCGCTGTCTACGCGTAGCCAAAGGATGGACAGGTCCGAACCTTCAAGACTGCCGAGGCGTCGAGAACAGATGTCCTCTCTGACATACACGCAAACTCCAGCCCGAGGCACAAAGGAATGCTCCAATTTGTACCCCGGGTAGGAGAGATACGAAATATCAGCCGGAAAGGAAACCTGCGTCTCGGTCAGAAAGAGCAAGGCCGGCTTCGCCGTCTCGAGATGGTAGTGGACGGCGTTTAGGTTAGAGTGAAGTCCCCTGATGTTGCAGAAATTCACGGATAGCGTGGCAGGGGTCGCCTTGGTGTTCTTGCTCAGTTTGCCCCTAGCAGTAATGCTTTTGAGCGGAATTTTGCCCCCCCCCCCCCCCCCCAGAATACGCGGGGCAGCCTGAGCACCCACGCTCAGGATCGGAATAACATGGTCGTGGATGCTCAGCGAGGGATTCTCCAGGGGTGCCGGTACCCTCCTGGGGTAGTTCTTCGTGTAATTCCGCTACCATGTTGATGGGGGGGGGGGGGATTGGGCCTCCGGCCACCTGCACTCACCAGACGAAACGCAGAAGCAAAGCTTCTACTTCACGCCGGTATTCTGTGAGGTCGTGGTACCAACCCGGCTCGAGCCGGCCCATACATGCAACAGCAAAAACTGCTGCGTGGCTCTACCCCCGTTAAAAACTTATTTTAAGTTGTTATCAGGAAGATGCTGCTGCCCATCTCCTGTTTCAGTTTCCCTCCATTGCTTCTTACGACACCACGGGACGATATGGAGTAGTGGATATTTTTACACCGCCACTAAACGGTTTATTTGATTTTATTTATGACTTAATATTAACAGCCATGAAACTCTTATAATGGTGATTGGAAATCTGTAATCAACTTATTTAATTTACGTGGTAGAGCCATGCTGCAACTATATTACTAGTATAGTTGAGGCACGAATGGGTCGGCTCGACCGGGGAAGAACCATGCCCTCACAGAATACCAGCGTAAAATAGCAGCTTAACGCTGCTGTGTTTCGTATAGTGAGTGTAGAGAATCGGAGACCCTTATACTGGAAACGAGGCATTGCATCTTAGTCCTCACGGGTGACAACGCATCTGCACTTTGATTCGTAATAGAGAATAGATGTAGATCTCTATGGGCCGCAGCAACCCCTTACCATCAGGTGGACTATGTGCTCGTTTGTTACCTTTGAACAGCCATGAAAGTCTTTTAATGGTAATTGGAAATCTGCAATCAACTTCTTCAATTTATGTGGTAGAGCGATGCTGCAACTATATTAGTAGTATAGTTTCTGTATTTCGTATGGTGATGTGATGCTGCGGTACGGAACATGGCAGTTGGGCGCACTGCTACTTACCGGCAGAAATAGGTGTACAACTTGGATAGACTACT
Source organism: Parnassius mnemosyne (assembly GCA_963668995.1). Classification (NCBI taxonomy): domain Eukaryota; kingdom Metazoa; phylum Arthropoda; class Insecta; order Lepidoptera; family Papilionidae; genus Parnassius; species Parnassius mnemosyne. Next base: position 13,440,704 of record CAVLGL010000093.1, read on the forward strand.
AGCCAGAAGAACAATCCTACACCCTTTTTCACAAAGAAATGCCATTATAAATTTTTACATCATTATTTTGTGGCATTTCAAATGGCGTTGGTTTATTTTATAAAGTTTACCCACCCATTTCATTGTAGAATGAAATATCAAGAGTGTCTTGCAAATAATGTATGATACTAAGATTCTCCTTTTACCCCTAAACGTAAACCCTCACAGAAATGAGTGGAGGTTTTTCCCAGGGATGTATGTAGGCGGCAGTTGCAAGATGATCGATTACTAACGGGACATACAGGTGTTGCACTTAACAAGTTGAAAACAATTTGTATTTAAAATGAATATTGTTTAAAAGAGAGTTCCGACTTACTTGTACCCAAAAGTGATGTCGATCCAGTGGTGCAAGTTTTCCGATACGTGGGCGCTCTCTAACGCTTCCCTGTGTTTGGTTATAAAGTCCTCGGCGCAAGTGGCCCATGATGGTAGACCTAGATCCTGCATTAAAAGTTGTATATACAGGGTACAAAGAGTAGCCAAATTTTAAATTATTTAAGTTCAAATATATAAATAATGATATACAGTTATTGCAGTTTTTGAAAATACGAGTAAAAGCTTCTACTTTTATTTGAAATTATCCTAAACTAAATGTGATTTATGGGCAACAACGTTTTTGCCTACCGGTCGACCCTTACGAATGCGTGCGTGCGCAGTAAAATCAGTTAAAATAATGCATTATCACGCATTTTAAATTTAAAAGATAAAAAGGACAGAATGTTAGAAATTTTATTAATTAATTTTTCTTCACCATTTGCCTATATTACTTATTCTGAACCTTCTCATTTCAAATTCTGTCTTAATATAATCTAAATCTCATCTGCAAATTTTTTAAAATTTTGACCAGCTCAAAGTTCAAAAACTTTATTAAGCAAAGTTTGTATAAAAAGGGTTATTATAATATTAAGGAATTTATGGATGATAATAACCCCTGGGAATGAGGTGATCGCTACCAAGCTATTTCTAATTTGTGTTGGGTGTCAAAATAGGCCGAAATTGCCGACTTCACTTCATCACCGTCGCCAAATTATTTCCCACGTAGTTCTTTCTTCATTTTTGGAAACAAATAATAGTCGCTTGGGGCCAGATCTGGGCTGTAGGGTGGGTGGCGCAGTTGTTCAAAACCGCACCGGTGAATGGCAGTCATGCACATGCAACATGGCTTGTGTGCACGGGCGCATTGTCGTGCAAAAGGAGCACATCTTTTGTAAGCTTTCCTCGCCTTTTTTCTTTAATAGCTTCTTTTAATTGACCAAGTAAAGAAGCGTAGTATTCTCCCATCCTTATACCAATCAAAAAGATACCTTCTGTATCCCAAAAGATCGTCACCATGATCTTTCCGGCTGATTGAGACACCTTATACTTCTTAGGTGTGTGCCTTTTTTATGCCACTGCATTGACTCTTGCTTTCACTCAGGTTCATAATAGTGAACACAAGTTTCATCGCCAGTTACAATTCGTGCCATAACTTCCTCCCTTTGCTCTCCACAGCGGTCCAAAAACTCGCGACAACTTCTTCCTCCCTTTGCTCTCCACAGCGGTCCAAAAACTCGCGACAACTTTCGACGCACTCGTGTTTTTGATGCGCAGAAAGCATTCGCAGAACCCATCTTGCACATACTTTAGTCATGCCAAGGTGTTGATGTAGGATGTTTAAAATGGTTGTTTCTGATACTCCAACTAATGCTACAAGCTGTTTTTCTTTAGCCGGGCATCTTCCGATACAAGTTTTTCAACTATTGCGATTATTTCTGGCGTGGTAGCCTCAATCGACCGCCCAGGTCAGGGGTCGTCTTCAATGGAGTCCCTCCCTTGGTTAAAAAGGGTGTGCCATTTATAAATCATGGTTTTCCCAGGAGCGGAGTCCCCATAAACAGCTGACATATTTTGAAAAATGGTTTTTTGTCTTTCCATGTTTGGTGAGAAACTTAATGACGGCGCGATATTCAATTTTCTCCATAGTGGCTATTTTCTTCCCGATTGACTTGTTTACTCGATGATAACTCAAAAGCTAATGACCCGATTAGGCTGACACTTGGTATATATGCTAACAATGAGTCTTTCAACTAGCGCGTACCTGGATGAGTAAACTCAGCCTCGCCAACCCCGCCATTCCACGAACTTTTTAACCTCCCCACGCACGCACGTACGCACGCACGCACGCACGCACGCACGTATACATATATAATTCTCCTGTACGGGCGTATAACTCCTCCTAGACGTCTAGACCGATTTTTATGAAGTTTTTGTGTTTAAGTGACCAGGTAGGTGGCGCTGTTGTCGAGATACATAAATCACTCGAGCGAATCCCGGGCGGAATACTAGTTGTGTATATTATTTACAACAACACAATTTTTTATTTTATTAGTTTTTTTAAAGGAGTAAGGGTACATACCAGTTTACACATCTATCGTCGATTAGGAATCAAAATGCAAATGCGCGGTAATTTATGGGGATTGAGATGGAAAGCCTCGTAACCATTTAAATGGGTCTCTACCTTTCGTCACTCGGCATACGAAACAGCACCATTATGTTTCTATTTAATGTTCTTATTCTGTGCAAGAGCGGTCCTTCCCTAGTCGAGCTTACCCACTCATACTATAGCCATAATCCGCCGCAGCGTGGTTGTACCATTATTATGCTTATCTATAATCATTTGGAATATTACCGGCAGGTCCTCGTGTATGCTCTTGAAGACAGTTGGGTCAGTGTAGAACTCCGGTATGCACTCATCCGGTGTCCACTCCTGCATGCGCTGAATGGAAGCGGGATACTCTGCCGGTACCCATTTGTTACGTACGTGCTTACATAAGATCTCCTTTGGTGTTCTGTAATATGTTAGAAATAACATCTATAATACGGCCAATCTTAGTCGTTAAACTCACCACGCAGGTTTTTTTTATAGAATTAGGGTGACAAACAATCCCACAGTCTACCTAATAATAAATGTATGCCATAGCTTAATAACACCTACATCTATTCTATATTTTGAATCAAAATATAGACGTTTTATTAGTAAAATGGGTTTCTGGTTCTCTACACTCATCATACGAAACACAGTACAAACTAGTCACATAATGCGGATATTTTACGCTGGTGATCTGCGAGTGCATGGTTCTTCCCCAGTCGAACCAACCCATTTGTGCTGCACCCATAACATAATTGCCGCATGGTTCTATCACATTAAAAGGATAGTTAAGAAGAGCAATTCCCTAGCCTATAATTATGAATGGGTTTTTTATCTTCTTTTTTTTTTCTTTATCGGCACTTAAAAGTTCACTGCTCAACATAGGCCTTTCTCGTTATAGAAATTATTCCAAAGGTCATGTGTGGCAATTCCATTGACAATTGCAGAACCAGATATCTTGCAAATTTGACACTGCTGCCAGTTACCGATGTGGGTGTTTTACGTCTAACGTGAACGCGATGGTGATTATTACGGATCGCCGTAATGCCGTGCGAAAAATGGAATAAAACGCGCTGGTCTTGCTTTTAACTGGAGGCAAGCGGCGGTGAGGAGGAACTTGTACTTTTTCTTTTCTTGCTGGTGCCTTTTCGGTGGCTGGAGAGCGACTGCTGACCCTAGCGGCCGGCCCGTCTTTTATATGATTTGGCCGCTGCTGGCCAGCGGACCCTTGCCTCACCCCCGCGCCTATCTTTATTTATTTAATAACCTTACAAACTAATAAACATAATTCACTATATAATATTCTTATAACTACTTGTTAGACTAGGGTGTACATATCAATATTTTTACTTATTTACAGGTTTACATTATAATTTTCAGCTGCTTTAGGCGGAGAATCCTTCCCCCCGCCTCAGCACTATAAATATAAAACGTCGTGGCGCGGTGCGCGTGGCTTCATTTGCTCCTCGGCCGCGTCACGATAACATGCTCTTTGGTTACACTACTACTATTTTTTTTATGTGCCTAACGGCCTAATATATTTATTATATAATAAAGTAAACATTTATTATATTTAACAATTATAGTTTTCATTAGAAGACTATGCTAACTCTCCCTGTTCATACGGTGCCTTTATTTGGGAGAGTTATTGCACAGTTACAACTCAACCTTAAACTTAGTTATAATACAATCATTATTTTTTATCGTTCGATACAAGTAATACAATTATTTACACAAATTATAATTTAAATTCAACATAAGGTTGCGCTAGTTCCGCCGTATAACCCTTGCTAGTTGTCGAACCAGAGGCGTGGCCTGATAATTACACCGTCGTCCTGGCTCCGCCCACCGCTCCTAGGTTGTTCAACTAGCGCCGGTTACAATAAGCATTTTCTTTCGTTTGTTTAATATTGTTGCGTCGTGCACATTCTCCCGCCGTCGCCACGCTGCGATCCCTCTGGTAGCACGACGATCTTCTTCGTTGGTCTTCTTAGTATGTGCCCACTGCCGGTGGTTACGTCCACTACTCGTACCTCTCCGTCGACGCCAGGATATACCTTACTTATTTTCCCTCTGGGCCAGGTGTTGCGTGGTAGATTGGAGTCACAAATGATGACTAGGTCTCCAATCTTCGGCGATACTCCTATGCTGCTGGGCTCCCGCCGGTGTTGGAGTAGGGGCAGGTATTCTTTAACCCATCTTCTCCAAAACACGTCGGCTAGGGCTTGAGCTCGTTTCCATTGCTGGCGGGCCGTCACGTCATTCTTGCTGAAGTGTCCCGGCGCAGGTACGTGCGAGTTGGGACCGATGAGGATGTGATTCGGCGTGATGGCTTCAGGGTCTCCTGGGTCGACTGAGACGTGTGTGAGAGGTCTGGAGTTTACAGTATTTTCGACCTCGGCGAGCAGGGTCCCCAATGTTTCGTCGCTGGGATAGCGCTCGTTGAGGGTGACGCGTAGGGCTTCTTTTACGGAGCGAACCATTCGCTCCCATATGCCGCCCATGAACGGTGCTGATGGCGGTATGTACTTCCACACAATCTGTTGACACGTGGTTTCGTGCTCGAGGGCTGCAAGTGCTGCTTCGGCCATCTCCTTGTCTGCTGCCTTGAAGCACGTAGCGTTGTCACTCCATATTTCTTTTGGGCATCCTCTTCTGCTCATAAAACGCCTAAGTGCCGACACGGCTGAGTCTGCGCTCAACGAGTGGGCTACTTCTATGTGTATTGCTCGCGACGTCATGCAGGTAAATAACGCGCCATAGCGCTTTTCGCGATGTCGTCCCACTGTGACTTCTATTGGCCCGAAGTAATCTAGTCCGGTGTATGTGAACGGACGTGCGTGATGAGCGAGGCGTGCGGACGGCAGGTTTCCTGTAGACGGTGATGCAGGCTTGGCTTTTCTTAGACGGCACGGCAGGCATCCTTTGACGACAGTTTTCACTACTGGACGTATTTTTCTTACGTACAATCTCTGTCTTAATTCATTCACAACTGTTTCTACGCCTCCGTGATGCAGCCTCTCGTGTACGTGTGCTATGTACAGGCGAGTGTATGCGTGCTTCCCGTCTAATATGGGAGGGTCGTACATGTCGTCCTCCACTTCTGATGCCGCTTTTATTCGACCTCTGAGGCGTAGGGTCCCCTCTTCATCAATGTATGTGCTCAGGTGGCCTAGTTTGTCGTCGCCTCCCGGAACACTTCCGCTGGTGATTCTCTTGAGCTCCTTCGTGAAGCTTTCCCGCTGACTGGCTTGCACCCACAGTTGTTCGGCTCTCATATGATAAGCGGCCGGTATTCCTACAAGCGATGAGGCAGTAGGAGTCGCCTTTTTCTCCTTGGCGGGGGTGTTGCGTTTGTTTGTTCTCTGCCAGCCAGGGTCGCTACCTTGTCTTGCTTTGTTGCGTTTACGCCCAGCCTTCACTACGTGCTTGTTTGGTCTGCACATGTCGATGAATAGGAGGACTCTCGCTGTCGCCCTTATGAGCCGAATCCATTTAGAAAATCTTCCTATCTGTGGAAGATGTGTTGTTGTCGAGTCTTCACTTTTAACAGCGATGTTACATATTTCTCGCTCTTCCCCGGTGTCATATTGTGTCGTTTTCTCTTCCTGCGGCCATTCTGCCGGTGGACGCTGCAGAAACGGGGGCCCTCGGAACCATCGGTGCGACTCGTCGAACCCTTCTGGTGTGGCTCGGGTTGCGTCGTCTGCCACGTTTTCTTTAGACGGTAGCCAACGCCATTCGTTCTTTTTGGTCGTATCTTCTATCTCCGCCAGGCGATGAGCGACGAAAGCTTTGTACGCGCGAGGCTCCGATCTTATCCACACCAGTGCAGTACGAGAGTCGCACCAGTATGTCTTGCCTGCTATGTCGCCATCGTGTTCATCGATCACGGTCTGCGCAAGACGAGCTCCCAGCAGTGCCGCTTGTAACTCGAGCCGTGGTATGGAAACTGGTTTCAGTGGTGTTACGCGGCTCTTGGCGGCGGCCAATGATATGTTAACGCTGCCGTCCGCTGACCTCTGGCTGGTTTCGTCCAATATTTGCATGGCTCGCTGCTCGGGATCTTCTTTCGGTCTTCTCGGCTCGATGCACAGCGACTCCAATTTGAAATAATTTTTTATTTCTTCTTCTATCGGTGGTGCATCTTCCCTCTGATGTAGTCTGCCGCAGAAGGTGACCGTCGACGTCAATGAGCTATGACAGCCATGCAGAACCCAGCCCAGGTTGGTGTATGAGGCGACTGGTTGGTCTCGACGGCCGACGCGCAGTTTTCTAGACACTATGAGGTGCCAGTTATCTTGCCCGATTAGTACTTTCGGTGAGGCGCGTTCGTAGGTGATATCCTCTTTGATATCCAACAGATGTGGGCAATTCCCCAAGTGATCTTCATTCACGGATTCTGGCGCGAAGTCCAACCGCTCTACAGTACGCGCTGCTTCTATGTTGTGTTCTTCTTGCGCGTACGTTCCTCTTATTTTAAAGCTGACGATCTTGCTCTTCTCGTGTTTCACCTCCGAGCCGACCCCTTGTATCCACATTGTGTGGGCTGGGCCGTCGGCGCCGATGACGTCGGCGATTGAGGCATCGACTAAGGTGACCGTGCTCCCTTCATCCAATAATGCGTATGTTTCGACGCAGCTTAGCGGCCCCCTTATTGTTACGGGCGCAATCTTTAGGTAAGCGCGGCGGTGCTTGTACGGTCGAGTCGCTGTGTTGACCTCCTTTGCCGATGTTGCGGTTTCCATAGCGGGTTCTTTTTCCATTACTGCTGTTCTGTCGTGATGCAACAATTTATGGTGTTTCATCATGCATCCGCCTTTTCCGCACGGTGGAGCTTTGCACAGTAATCGACGATGTTTGCCTCGCAGACAGCGGTAGCAGATATTGTACTTCTTTGCTACTTCCCATCTGTCATTTGTGGACAGAGCGGCGTATGACTTGCAATCGGGCAGTTTGTGTTCTTGTTTGCATTGAGGGCAGCGTTCTTCATATGGTTTCTTGCTTGTGGCGAAGGCACGTTCTATTTTTCTCGGTCTTCGCTCTCTCGTTTCGCTGTCCTCTGCGATGAACTCCGGCAAGGCATACGCGCTGCATTTATCCGCTTCTTCGTTTAAGAACATTGATATCTTCTTAAGCTCTGGGATATCTTCTTTCTTTCTGGCTGCATAGTCGTACCATTTGCTTTTCAATATGGGCGTGAGTTTGTCTGTGATAACTCGCGTCATTTCTGGACTATGCAGATAGTGTGCTTTCTTGAGTGCTTCCACGGTGCCCACTACGTTCGCTATGCGATTTGCGAATATGCATAGCTCCCTGGGATTGTCCGTAACTTTGTTCAGCAGCTTCAGCTTCTCTATTTCCAAGTGAATTAACGCTTCTGGTCGTCCGAATCTCCTTTCCAAAGCTTCTATTATAATTCTGGGATCTGGTTGGCTTATAAGTAGGCAACCTGCGGCTTCTTTTGCTGTCCCTTTTAAGCTTCGGCGTATTCTCGCTATGTTTTCGTTCGCCGTGAAGTACTTTGAAGATTCTTCGTACATTGTCTTGAAGCTGAGCCACTCCTTGCTGCTACCATTGAATGAGGGCAGCTCTTGTATATATTTCGGCGGCTCCCTTGTGCTTCGTACTGCTTGTGATAGAGCAGCGGCTAAGGTAGCGACGTCGATTTGCTGCTGCGCCTGTCCATAGTCTTCTTTCTGCGGCGCGGTATGTTGCGGAGCGTATTGCGGCGCACACTGTTGAAGTACGGGTGGTGCGATCTGCAGTGCTGGTTGCGGCGCGAAGTACGACGTGGGTTGCGGCGCGGGCTGAGGCGTAGGTTTTTCTTGCAACCATGTACTAATGCGCACTGATGCCAAATCGTCTTCTATTTCTTCATCTTCATCGGTTGATCCGGCTTCTGCTTGTAGTCGCTGCACGCGTATTTCTTGCAATTCTGTTCTTGCTTGCAACTGAGCCTGCTCGAGCTTGAGTTCGGCTAACCGCTCTTTCGCCTCTAACTCCGCGAGGAGTCTCTTGCGTGAGGCTACGGAGCGGCGTGACCTAGTCTCGCCGGGCTTCAATGTGCACTGCGATCTTTGATCACCCTCTTGCTGGGTTTCTTCCGTTGCGGTTGTTCTATCGGTTGCCGAGGTAGCGGTCGTATCGCTGACCGTTGTGGTTTCGCTAGTGGTGTTTGTTGAACCACTAGCGGCTGAGTCGCCCCCGGAGGCCTCTTCTGTGGCCCCCTGGGTTGTTTGTTCATCCTTGCGACGCTTCGATGATTCTCCGTTGTTACTACGCGTAATCACCATTTTTCTTCACAATAATATTTTTTCGTTCTTGCGGTTTGCTTCTTTCTTCCGGCAATACCAAGACCGATATTGTCTTTTTCTTCTAGTAATCCGGCTTCTCGAAGGACCATTAATATTACGGATCGCCGTAATGCCGTGCGAAAAATGGAATAAAACGCGCTGGTCTTGCTTTTAACTGGAGGCAAGCGGCGGTGAGGAGGAACTTGTACTTTTTCTTTTCTTGCTGGTGCCTTTTCGGTGGCTGGAGAGCGACTGCTGACCCTAGCGGCCGGCCCGTCTTTTATATGATTTGGCCGCTGCTGGCCAGCGGACCCTTGCCTCACCCCCGCGCCTATCTTTATTTATTTAATAACCTTACAAACTAATAAACATAATTCACTATATAATATTCTTATAACTACTTGTTAGACTAGGGTGTACATATCAATATTTTTACTTATTTACAGGTTTACATTATAATTTTCAGCTGCTTTAGGCGGAGAATCCTTCCCCCCGCCTCAGCACTATAAATATAAAACGTCGTGGCGCGGTGCGCGTGGCTTCATTTGCTCCTCGGCCGCGTCACGATAACATGCTCTTTGGTTACACTACTACTATTTTTTTTATGTGCCTAACGGCCTAATATATTTATTATATAATAAAGTAAACATTTATTATATTTAACAATTATAGTTTTCATTAGAAGACTATGCTAACTCTCCCTGTTCATACGGTGCCTTTATTTGGGAGAGTTATTGCACAGTTACAACTCAACCTTAAACTTAGTTATAATACAATCATTATTTTTTATCGTTCGATACAAGTAATACAATTATTTACACAAATTATAATTTAAATTCAACATAAGGTTGCGCTAGTTCCGCCGTATAACCCTTGCTAGTTGTCGAACCAGAGGCGTGGCCTGATAATTACACCGTCGTCCTGGCTCCGCCCACCGCTCCTAGGTTGTTCAACTAGCGCCGGTTACAATAAGCATTTTCTTTCGTTTGTTTAATATTGTTGCGTCGTGCACAGTGATACTGCCATCTATCGTAAGCTATAAAGTTTTTATGGCATTTCCCAATTGCCTTTTGAAACACCCACATGATGAAATGGGGCAATGGGTTTTCTTGTGCCGTCACCGTACAGTTATGCTTTGTGTTACCAGGCATTTTACATACATAAATTGCATATGGACAAATATCCAGATCTGAAATAATTATTAGTAGGCCACATAAATACTTGTTCCACAATCAATTTTGTCTCATGCGTGAAAGCCTCTGCCCTACCAAACACTCAACAACAAAATTATCTTATAGACATTTTCATTTTATTTCAACATTACTCCAAATTGATTGGAAGGTAAACAGTATAAAATAATGCTTATCAATGTCCACTCTACTCAATAATATTGAACTGGGAAGATAAGAAACTAATTTATTGTTCTACATTTAGTATCTAGTATTTTCATTAAATAACAAAGGATATTTACTTTCACAAATATACTATATTTCTGTTTACTAAATACACTCATCGCCAATACTAAATCATATAATAATTATCTTTAAGGACCTATAGGTTCGTGGTGTTTTAGCATAAGATAAATTGCCCAACTCTTCCCATGAGGATGTAAGAATGTCTCATGTCTCTGTCCCATAAGAAATGTCTGTTTCTCCTTTTTTCCTTTTTGTGGTGGTTTGCTAAAATTCGCTAATGCCGTATTAAGTGGAAGATCAAAGCTTATGAGTTTAATTAAAATAAGAGTCTGTGATAATACAAGGATTTAGATTTCCTGATAGAATTTTGACAAATCTATCTGTTGAATTACCTAGACCAAACGACAAAGACTACTAATAAAATTCTAACACATGTTAGAATCTTATTAGTATGTTAAACGTGACAAGGATTTAAAGTTTCATGTTTTTAGTATTAAGGGGCTACTCCATGCGAACGACCTTGAGCATTTGGTGTGCCGCGCCGACTCGCTACAATATAATATCACGTAAGAAATATGTAAGGCGCCACCTACTGTAAGAACGTAGTATTTTTTCAACATCAATAAACTATTTTATGGAAATACACACAGCGTACAACGATAAATGTATCTCAAATTTTTTATTCGGTATATTAGTTGCATTATATTAGAGTTATGTATTCTCATATATTATCTAATTATGAAATTTTATAATTAATTATATATTAAAAATGAAGCATTGAAAATTGTGAGTTTAAAAGATACCTACTCACTATAGGTAAATAGATAGATAGCTCGCCTTTTGTACAAATATTTGGTGCAATAAAGAATAAATAAATAAATAGGATGTTTCGCAGAGTGAGAGTAATATAGAATGAGAGTCGTGGAGGCAGTTTACAAACATAAATTGCACAAGGACAAACATCCAGACCCGGAACAATTATTTGTAGGCCATACAAATACTTGTTCTGTGCGGGATTCGAACCCGCGGCCCCCAGTGCAGCAACTGATTGCTAAGCCAGTGCGCCACGGAGCCGTCGCCGGTTTATAGCAAAAGTGACCATACGTCCCGTTTTGAACGGGACTGTCCCTTTTCTCAGTCGCCTGTCCCATTGTCCCCAAACAAAGCTCCGGGACACAAAATTGTCCCGTAACTCGTTGGATGGAAGTATTCAAAGTCAACAATCTTCAACATAATTTTTTTTAATCGAATATATTTTATGTCTCCCTGGTACAAATGCTCCGGTAGAAAGAGTATTTTTTTTATTTTGAACAAATTGTGGACGTCTGAAAGAAACACTTACGGTTCTAGTTCTAAAGGCGATGTTGTTAACAAAAGTAACAATAAAAAAAACTTAAGCAGAATTTTATTCTTATTTAAAATTATCACCAACTTTATTAAAGCAAATTTAATCCACTGACAAATGTAATTAATAATTAAAAAAAAATATGTTGCATTTAATAATTACCGTCTATACCGAATATAATTTTATATTGAACACTAATTGTGTAAAGTTATAGTTTTTAGAGTGTAAATAAACCCATGTCCTGTTTTGAGTTAAAAATAAATGGTCAGTTTAGTCTTTTTAGTTAAATTTAGTTTTAAAAATTTTTAGATAGTAAAAAGTAGGTATATTAGTACCTACTTAGATACTTTTTACCGAATTATAAGTATAGAACACCTTATGTACTCAATTATTTTTTGAAAAAGAAGAAAAAACAAGCAATAAATAATATACTATATTTTAGCAAAAAACTATAACTTAGTAATACTAATTATAACTTAGAACATAAATGAAAAACTCATAACTGACTTTTTGGCCCGACCCAGGATTCGAACCCGGGACCTCATGATCAGCAGTCGCACTACTACAACCACTAGACCAACGAGGCAGTACTATATCTAATAAGTTGTGGTTGGGTGATAATATTGAATTAGCCTTTTATAGTGTAAATTATAATATTTGTCGAAATTTTAATTATGGATTCGAACCTCACATGCTAATGGTGCTTCATTTTTTTATTTGCATTTACTTCAAAGAAAATACACGCAAAAAGCTTCATCGCGCAGTAAAAAACACAACAAATATATGTATAAGTAATACGAAAAATTATACCCAAAACAAACAAATAATACTACCTATAAATAACCTAATAAGTAATAATATTATAATATTACGCGCGTGCGCGCTGGCAGACGCTCTAACGACACGGGCTTCACGTCGAAGAGCTCAGGGCTCACTGACTCCAAGAAGCCCGTGGGCAGTAAATACGCCCAGATTTTAAAATAATTTCTTAATAAAATCAAATTTTGGACTTTTGAAAAAAATTTTACTATAGAAATGTTCATTAATAAATTGCCTATCTATTGGTGTAAATCGCAAAATAAAATAATACTTACTTTAGGAGGAGATTCATGTTATCAATAATAATTTCACATTTATGTGGTTTCGTTGTAAGGAGATTATATTAATATTTATTCCTTTAAAAAAAAATTGGATATAGCTTTTATGGAATCAAGATTATGTAGAAATATAATGTGTTTTTTATTTGTTGATATATCTTTTAAATAAAAAGTAGATAGCTCCTAAAAATCGCACAAATAACGACTAGCGCGACATTTTGCTCAACCTGCGCCTTAATAAAATCACATAAAATATACACAAAAGTAGTACTTGTATATGTTAAAAGAGAATTAAAATCTATAGGTCGAGGAATACAAGGGGGAAGGTAATCATAAAGGGAGGCGGATAGTATGGGACAGTTGAAAAAAATATGCTTTGTGAAACCTTCATCTAAGCTACATTCACACAAAGAGCTATCCCTAACTCTGATTTTGGCCAAATGTACATGTGTACAAACATGTCCAATTCTCAATCTACAGCTGATTGAAGCTGCATGTTTATTTGCTTTGTTAAATTTAAAAAACCAAGGCTTGGGAGGAATAACCTCTTGGATGGCAGCATAGTGCTTACCCTTAAAATTTTTGGATACTTCCCATAATTTATTCCAATTTTCATTCAGTTTTCTTTTAGCTAGCAAAATTAGGCATATGTACAGTAATTTCCAATAATGTGTTAGTCCCAGCCTTAATGTATGGTAGTGAAAGTTGGGTAGGCAGAACACATATAAAACATACAACAAAGAAATAATTGTGATAACTAACCTGCGCGCTAAATAAACATAGCATGTGATGTCAGAGAGCGCATCTGATACATGGTGAGGTATTTGACCGTTGGCACTTGTAACATCATACGTCATGTCCAGCTGTCTATCACCTTTGTTCAGTCTATACTTTGATTTGCTCAGATCTCTCCAGTTTCTGCCTAGACAGAATAAAGTAGGTATACATTTGTTATAATACTTTAGAATCATATCATCATTGCTAAAATAAAAAAGTGATTTAATATTTTTATTATTAGATAGATAGATACTCACACCTACTTATTCAGCAAATGAAAATGTGCTATTGCCAAAACTTGAACAAAACAATGGTGGTAATGTCATTACCTCTGTTCAATATCAAAATCACATAATGAAATTAACACCACAAATTCAGAGAAACTTTGACCACAATATGTCACAATATATAAATCTTAGATTAATTTCAGAATGCTTTGTAGTAATGAATTGAATATTACTTTAAAATATTCCACAATACTTTGGCTATAAAGTCTTAGATGTAATTTGTTATCAATTACAGCCTAAAATGGTTTACTGCTGAATACAAAGTACAAAGGTCACAAATTGTCTGCAATTGTATTATTTACCTAAGAAATAATGTCAAATTTTATACCTTTGTGAAGAGGAAATAAAAATGATTTATTATTATTATTATATAGGATATAGGCCTCTTTCATAGATTGCCTATAAGCGCATATTTGGCCATAGTTGGCATGCTTGTCAGGTGGGTTGGCAACTGCAGATTTTTATTATTTTGAGTTAATATCAGGAAGTTGCTGCTGCCCATTTCTTTTTTCAGTTTCACTCTGTTGCCTCTTACAACACTCATGGGACGACATGGGATATTGGATATTATTACACTGCCACTACATGGTTAAATGTTACTATACTTACAATTAATATATAACATTATGTGTATGTACTTAAGGGACCGTTCAAGTATTACGTAACGCAGTTTTAGAAGATTTTTGACCCTCCCACCCCCCTATGTAACGCGCCGTAACGTTTATCTAGACCCCCCCCCTCCCCCCTAAACGTTACGTAACACCCAAGTGACCATTTTTACCTAAAAGTCACAATTACTTTGCGCAAATTACCGGAAAGTCGCTAAAATAACTTTGTTATTGTTTTAATCGCGTTTGCGGTAATAATAAATAAAACGAGATTTCTTCCTCGCAATACATTGTTGATTGTTTATTTTATTTATTCATATTGTTATTTAATAAACAATCACACAATATAATAATAAACATTTGCTTAAGTTTAAAATATATTAAAATGGGCTCAAATCAGTCCTAATAAACTTTTACTACTAACCTTAGATTTAATTACGCCGTTTTTTTAACTTGGCCTTTTCCTTACATACATTTTATTATATAAACTCTTAAAATAAAATAACATATTTATTTTTACCTTTGGCAATGCAATGTAAAAAACAAACAAAAACTTGTGTCGGAAGTCGAGTCTTTGCTGAACAAAGTCTCGGATTGGAGGCGACTAAATCTAGTCCAGTTTATTCCCCAGAAGACATAAGTTTGCGGTTTACCGCTAAAAAGAACCCCTTGTCGTATCTCCTCAGTTTCAAGGTACCTTACCAAGGTACCCTTGCTACCTCAGCTAGCATCGGAATCCTCGGCGTTGACATATCGAATAAAGTGCAGTTTCGTGGTCACTTGGAGGGGAGGGCCAAATTGGCTTCTAAAAAGCTAGGTGTGCTCAACAAAGCGAGACTGTATTTTATGCCGGCACATCGCTTGCAATTTTACAAAGCGCAAGTCCGGACTCACATGGAATACTGTTCTCATCTCTGGGTCGGGGCACCCCAGTGCCAGCTCCTTCCACTTGACCGCATCCAGCGCAGAGCGATTCGAATTGTCGACGACCGAGTTCTTTCTGATACACTGGCACTACTTAGGGATGTTGCATCCCTTTGCATTTTCTATCGAATTTACCACGGGAAGTGCTCTGAGGAATCGTTGCATTAATTCCAGCCGCCAAATTTCACGAGCGCACTTCGCGTAAAAATTCACGGTACCATCCTCACCATCTTGATGCTTGGCGGTCTACGACTGTGCGTTTTCTTCCTCGTACAACTTCTCTGTGGAATTGTTTATCATCGGCGATTTTTTCCGGACCGATACGACTTAGGGACCTTCAAGAAAAGAGCTTACATCTTTCGAAAAGGCCGTCAATGCCCCTGGTGTTGCGGTTGTTCATGGGCGGCGGTAGTCACTTACCATCAGGTGAGCCGCATGCTCGGTTGCTATTCTATATAAAAAAAAAAAAATTATGCGGCGGGATGACGCCTGACAGTCGTTTGCTGAGGGGAACCATGCGCCGCTCTACTCGGTTGTATACGCTCCGCCCAGGAGCATTAGTCGTTATGAACAGGACGACAAAGTTGTATTTAGTGAAGTGTTGAATGGCAAAGTTCTTGACTTGTCGGCCCGCTCGCGTATGTACAGTGTACACGCACCCGTTTTTGTTGAAGAGTACGCGAAGCCGTTGGGACATTAGGCCTTGCTGACAATAGTGTTGTTGGCATGCTTGATGTTTGGATAGATAGCTAAAAATATATAATACTTATGATCAGTTCTTTTACGAAATATCTAGGTTTGGCTTATATATCATATACCTACCTAGAATACGTAATATAATATATTATATTTTAGCAGTAAACATACTTGTGTAAAATAACTAAGCATTGTTGCTTTCTTCTTCGTGGCCTTCACCTTGAACTCTCGTATAACATCATTTATATGTTCTATAAACTTTGTTATCCAAATTTCGTTGGCATTCTTTTGGCACAGTTGTACTGGCAAGTCAGCATGAGAGCCTTTATGTGCCAAGAAAAGCCAATGATGCAAATCTTCCTATTTTGAGGATATTACAGTATGAACTCACTTGTAACAACTCTGACTACAGCAATGTGCTTCTGCGTAAGATGAATACTGATAACGAAAACAAAATAAAAATGACGTACAATACAGTCGAGGGATTCCCCGTAAAACAAACAAAAAAGATTACAAACTTGGGAGGACAAAATAAAAATGATGTACCATACAATCGAGGGATTCTCCATAAAACATAAACGAAAAGAGTTGCTAACTTGGGAGATTTTAATTCCCTTGTTTTTTAAAATAAAAAAAAAATGTTACGTAACGCGTTGGTCGAACCCCCCTCCCGCCCCTGTAACGCATCGTAACGTTTTACAAGACCCCCCCTCCCCCCAATTTGCGTTACGTAATACTTGAACGCCCCCTAACTGCTGACCTATGCAGCTATTTCTTAACGAAAATTAACGAAAGCAGTTGTTTAGTATAAAACCATTTATTTAACAACACTGCTGTATAAATAATAACATCTGAAAGTCTTGATACTTTATTGTGTAATATTTATAATTATAAAATATAAAAAAATTCTATACGTGGTAGAGCCATGCTGCAGCTATATTAGTAGTATAGTTGTAGCACGAATGGGTTGGTTCGACCAGGGAAGGCCCACGCTTTCACAGAATACCAGCGTAAAATGGCAGCTTGACACTGCTGTGTTTTGTATGGTGAATGTAGAGAACCGGAGACCCTTTTTATTGGAAAAGAGGCAATCCACCTTAGTCCTCATGGGTGATGACACGTCTGCATTTTGATTCTTTATTGAGGATAAATGTAGATGTCTATGGATCACAGCAACCACTTACCATCAGGGGATGGACTGTGTGCTCGTTTGTCACCCTATCCTATAAAAAAAAAATAGTTAAGCTTACCACATCTTGAAGTGAAATCCGTAACCCAAGGAACCATAAAATGAGCTTGTGGATCATTAGCACTTCTCCCTGCTAAAATGTTTAGATGCAAAAGATAATCCAAGTTTGAAATTTTCCCTCTCATCCATAGCAAACACAATTTTTCTAATTGCACCGCTTCTTTGTGCCAACTTAATTCATCACTTTGATTTGTACATGCAATGTGATTTGTGGCTACTATATTTTGCTTATTTCTATTGTATTCATAAATAAGAGAAGTGTCTAAGGCATGTATATTATTAATTATTGGTGGTATCACTTGTAACCATAGATTCTCAGACAAGTAAATGTCTTGAAGTTTAAGCACTCCTAAGCTTAGGCCTCTGTCGCACATAGCTTTTGAAACATTAAGTAACTGATACACAATAAACAGCCCACGGGCATAAGTTTTATCAATTAAATTAGGACTGAAATTAAGACAGTCTAACAAATGATTTTCATAATGTCCTCTGTACAGTATAAAATAATTATTGTCAGTTTCCAATGTGACCATGGCAGATAACAAATTTACGTGTGGCTCATAGGATTTTAAAATTTGTTTATTAGTTATCACATCTTTGTACTCATTGAATTTGGTGTCATTCCTTACCCTAATAATATTACAGCCATATAATCTCAATATCACTTCAGACAATAATTGATCGTGTTCTAGAAGATTAACTAAAGTGGTCTCTTTACTGTTTTCATTATTTTGACAATATTTTTTAAAAGACTCTTTCCATAAATTTCTTTGATTTGTTTGAGATATGCACTGAAGCAACTGGGAAAAGGTAAGAGGCGATTCTACATTGCTCTCATTTAGTTTATACCTTGGTAGTGGCAAAACCTTGGAACATTTTTTATTTATTACCTGCAACAATATCGCATAATTTAAACTTATATTTTTAAGACAATGTTAAATACCACACACAATAAATAATGCATACCCTTATAAATATTTTTCGCCATGGATAAGGAACACTTTCACCTGGTTGCAAAGGAATATCAGTGTTATTCACGGAGTTATCGACTTCCAAGTTTTTTAACCACTTTTTTAACCAGTTGCTATGTACAATCACAGCAAAAAGATTTGTTGAATTGGTGGGGAATACATTTTTGCTGTTAATATCTAAATCTTTGATTATGCTATCCATATCTTAATTTATTTAGTGAAAAGTTTCTTGGCGTAAAGCGTAAACCTTTGTTTTGTTTTTCAATTTTCAAGTGTCACTGTCACATAGGCATGAGACCGATATATCAAAACGTAACTAATAACGTTATGTTATCAAATATCATATCATATCGATAAACCTAAGTACATAACCGTTATCACATATCTAACCAAAACCAACTAACCAACGTACGAAACGTAAAACGCAGAACGCAAACTGTAACGAGACACCAACACGGCCCAAAACCATCAAAACTAACCGATGTCCTTTGATATTCGTTGTTTCTCGTTCTAGCGACGGTATCATAAATACGTATGAAAGAGATGAAGCGAATATGGATTTTGTTGCGATGTTTTCGTAGTTATCATAAAACGGTGCGCGTAGTGAAATATAATTAGTACGTTTAACAATAAGGTCGAATTTTAAATGGTTAAAATTGCCTAATTTTTAAGTTTGTGTAGTTGTGATTTGCTAAATTTAAATGATCTTTAGGTCAATAGACACAAGGCTTCGATTTTTATGACCTTATTATATTTGGTTCAGGCAACTGTTTGTTTATATTTTTTATGTTTTGGTTGGAAAGTTTAGAATTTGAATTTTTTTCAAAACGCAACAATTACGCACTTGGCCATGCGGGCGCGTGTCGTTCACTAGGATAATAATATCTTTAAAATTATTAATATTCAACGTTGGGTTTGTGCACTTATTTGCAATATTTGTGTGTATTTTGTAAGTAGTTTTAATTCAGACAATTAGGTGTAAAGTGAAAATATAGCATAGTATAGTTTAAGTTGATTTAGAATCTTTTAATCATTTTTATAAATAGACTTTCAAAATGTCACGTAAGGCTAGTGAAATATGGTCTCATTTTGATAAAAAAGACAACTCCGTGTACCTTGCTGTTTGTAAATATTGTCAATTAACATTGTCGTATAAATCTACTACAGGCAACTTAAGTTCTCATTTAAAGAGATCGCATACTTCAATTTATTTGGCGCAAAGAACCACTACTTCAGGAACTGTTAATGAACCTACACATCAAACGACGACTATTGAACAAAATTTGGTACTTCCGAGTACATCTGCAATGGAGTACATCTGGGAATGCATCGGAACCGACTATATCTTCCACCGCAGCCAAATCAGCGGCTAGTACAGATCAGGTAAACCTGCGGTTAATAGAGTTGCCTCAAGTGTCACGCAAAAGGCAAAAAACAATGCAGAACTATATTATTAAAAAATGACTCCAGATGAAAAAAAAAGAGTTGATCGTGATCTATTGGAATTATTTATTACCGACTATCAGCCCTTTCGATTAGTAGAAGATAAATTCAAAAATTTTGTCAAGCATATTCCCGGGTACACGTTGCCCAGTAGGAAGACAATTTCCTCTGGTATGATTCCAGCTTTGTATCAACAAACATTAAGCAGCGTCAGAGAAATAGTTTCTAGGGACGCAAAGTCAGTGTGCTTGACAACAGACCTTTGGACCTCGTCACAGACCGAAAGTTATATTGGCGTAACAGCGCACTATATTGATGACAATTTTGAGCCCCAAAAAATACTGCTAGGGTGCAAAAGCTTTAATGAAAGCCATACTAGCGCTAATCTAACGAAAGCGTTAAAAAATGTGACTGATGAGTGGAATTTGACTAAAAAGGTTAATTTCGCTATTTCAGATAACGCTAGAAATATTGTAAAAGCAATTGAAACCGATTTAGGATGGAAACATTACGGGTGTTTTGCACATTCACTCAATTTAATAGTTCAGTCGGCACTAAGGCCAATAGAACAATTAGTTGAAAATATTAAAAAAATAGTGGCTCACTTTAAACGAAGCACTACTGCTACTGATATGCTTCTTGGATATCAATTGAAAAACATGACGGAATGTGGTGAACCGAAACGTTTAATTCAGCAAGTGCCAACAAGATGGAACTCCACATTTTTCATGTTACGCCGATTCCTTTTACTACAAGAGGCGTTGAAACACTGCATGGCCCTTATTGAGAGAGACTGGCCTAATATTAACACAATGGAATGGGAGTTAATGGGGGAAGTGTGTACAGTCTTACAGCCTTTTGAAGAAGTCACTTCTTCTATCAGCGGTGATGAATATCTGACAGGAAGTATGGTCATAGTCATGACAAACTGTCTCACAGAAATATGTGATGATTTTCTAAACAAAGAAGAGTTCGCGCTATTTAATCCCACAACAAAGGAAATCGTCACTTCTTTAAAAAATGGATTGAAAGAAAGATTTGTTGGCGTAGAGCACAGTAAAACTTTTGGGCTCTGTACTTTGTTAGACCCACGATTTAAATTATTACTTTTTAAAAATGAATACGCAGTGACAGATTTAAAACGACATGTGCAGTCATTAATAATAGGCATGATAACACGGGATTCGTCCACAGACAGTACAACTCAAGTTGAAGAAAGAAGTTCTTCAGTTGTTAGTGCGTGGAATAAATTTGACGACTTACTGAAGAAAAGTAAGCCTCAGGGCAACGCTCTAGCGAGGGCTATAAGAGAATTGCAAATGTATATAGATGATGAGATACTGCCGAGAAAAAATTTGGAAGGCAAATGGAACAGTCCATCGAAGTGGTGGCGAGACCATAGAATAATTTACCCACATTTGTCCGAAATGTTCCGCATGAAGTGCAACATTGTGGCGACGTCAGTTCCTTGTGAACGATTATTTTCTAAAACAGGGTTGATCATCAACGAAAAAAGGTGTCGTCTCAAGCCCCACAAAGTTGAGGAAATTACATTTTTAAATGAAAATCTGGATAAGAAACGATTTGATAAATAAGAAAATTGAAAAGTAAAAATAAAAAAAATATAAAAGGAAAAAAGTATGTATACCTACGCCTGTAAATATTTTTACACCTTGTGTAATCATTTGTAATTTGTAAATACGGTGATTTTTAAATGCGCCAGTAAAGTTTTATTTTTTATGTACCTCTTGTACCCACTATGTTATTGTGCAAGAGGCGTTGCCTATTTTGTATTTTGTGGAATTCGAATTTAAAACTTTTCTGCTAGTCCTAAGCCTAGTTAAGCATGAAGGAAAATCGCCAATTAAATAAATAATAATCATTAATAAATAAACTACCTAAAATAATTTCCTAATATATACATAAAATTATGTTTACTTCTTATGAATACAGTTTAATTATAGACTTTGAAATCAAACTCTGATCCAACGTCTCACTTTAAAAAAAGTGATAAAATCAATGATATATATATATATAGTAAATATACATTTGTAATATATATGTATATAATTTATTGTACTGTGTAGTGGCGGTGGAAGAATATCCACTACCCCATATCATCCCGTGTTTGTCGTAAAAGGTAACAGAAGGAAACAAACGAGGAGATGGCTAGCAACGTCTTCCAGATAAAGCCAAAAAATATAAAATAAAACAGTGTGTAGGTACTTAGCGGTTAAAAACAGTGTGTCGTGAAAACACACGATGTAAGTGAAACTTTAGTATTACAGGGAAACATTTCAATTATTCATTTTAATAGCATAAATTGTGTATGTGTATATCATTCATTTATTTACATAAAAATATATACATCACAGTATATATTTTTATATGGGAGCAGTGGTAGCTCCGATGGTTAGCGCTCACTGTAAGTTTCACAGTACGCGAGCAACCCGGGTTCGATCCCCGCCGGCACTAATGAAATTGTTAATTGCAATTTTAAGTGCTGATTTACCACGTGCTCGGCGGTGAAGGAAAACATCGTGAGGAAACCTGCATGTTTGAGAAATAAAAAAAATATATATCTTCAAGACATGTAAAGTTCGCCAACACGCATTGGGGCAGCGTGGCGGACAGTTCCTTGTTCTAAAACCCTCTCAGAAATTAGAGGAGGCCTGTGCCCAGCAGTAAGACGTATATAGGCTGCAACTTTGCTTTTTTCTTATATATATCACAGTGCATCATCTTCTTCGATCTTAAATTGAGAAATTACTGGTTTAAGTTGTTAATTAAGTAATTATCTATCTAAGTTTATTTTAATTAAACCAAAGTTTTATATAATATGAACAAAAATTAATTTGAATTAAAATTTACAAATTGTTATTTTAAATAAACTAAATAATGAAATTTAGCGGCTCTGTGGCGCAGTAGCTTAGCGATTGAATTGCAACACTAAAAATCGCGGGTTCGAATCCCGCACGGAACAAGTATTTGTATAGCCTACAAATAATTGTTTCGGGTCTGGATGTTTGTCCTTGTGCAATTTATGTATGTAAACTGCCCCAACAATACAGGAGAAAATTCTAGTGTAGAGGTTACACTAGAATTTTCTCCTAAAAAAATACGAAATTTTATTTTGGTTTATGCCATCTAGCATCTACTCTACGTACCGCCTTGAGAGTCAAACAATTTTTGTTCGATAAAATTACTTCACCTATGGAATGTACTAGATGGCGCTATTACTCAAATGCGATCACTCTTTCTAAATTAAATACTTGTACCTTGGTAACTGTTTTAAATAAAATTAATATAAGATTAGTATTTGAACGAAATATCGTTGTGTAATTGTATTACTATATACTTTATGGTATGTAATGGCCTGCGTTTGCGATTTGAACGATCGACCGAATGACCCGGTACGTAATGTTTACCCTCACCACTTTTCGTCACACTAAAAGGTCAGAATTTCAAAGACCTCCCGTAAAAGCTTCCACTTCAAAAACTGTAGTTGCTAACAAGCTTGCCAAACGTGGAAACTATGGCAAATATTCCCCCTATGATGCAATCTATGAGTATAATATCTCCTTATGTTCAGCAGTGGACTTTAATAGGCTGTAACGGTAACGGTATAATTTATTACTGCATAACAATGAATTTACAGAAATTATATATTAACATGATGTCTAAATATTACATCTAAGATAATATTATAATTTATAACCTCTGAGATCTAAACTAAAATAATCTAAGTAATTCGTAAAATAAATGTTGCACTGGTTCTACAGTTTGCGGTTATGTTTTGGTTGTCGTTTGCGCATTCAGTAGGAAAACATTACTACTGATATCGATATTTGAAAACGGTTTTCAATAACGATATGAAAACTAAATATCGGTTATGTAACCGTTGCAGCTATAAACTGAAAACGCCCATGCTTACGTGTCACAGCCGCAGTGTAACCAGATGGAATTTTATGAAAATACCGAGACACCTCAAAAACAATACTCCATCATCATACCATTCATCATCGTCACAATAAATGTTAGAATTGTATTTTAATTAAATGAAACTAAGTTTTACGGATTTTATCGCGTTTTATTTAACTTTTTAACTGATTTAACTTACATTTGGCTGTCTTTTATATTAATAAAGTTCGATTTATGCTTTTCAGTATTTGCATGTTGTTTTATAGATGCTAATCTATTTTTAAGTTTCGCTTTTGCAAGAGGCTGTGAATCCTTTATCTTTAAAACGTGAAAGCCACCACAGAGTTCTTTATTATACACGAGAAAGCCACGAAAAAATCCTTTATTTGTTTCCAATTTTTCAAAAAATTTTGCTGAAAACTAAGAAAATACGCGCTCATTTATATGATGATAAAAACGTACTATTAATTTACCTATTCATACAACTGAAAACTTAAAATCGAGACTTTGTTTTGAAAATAATCGATTATTTATTGTATAGTTTAATAATCCTACAACGGCGGCCGATTTTCATGTTCTATCTGAAACTTACTGATATTTGCTCGTAAATAAAATGTAAACTTAATTGGAGAAATTCCCCAAACATTAATGTTTGCAACTTTCGCGAAGACAATCGCTACGGTGTTACCATAACTTCTAATCCAAAATTTACCCAAAAATACTGGCTTCTGGCAATATACCTACAAAAATACTGATGTTAGGAAATCTATAAAACATACCGTAAAAGTATCAAAATATTTAATTTGGCCACACTGTCACAGAGAAGAAATAGGTATTGACGTTACCCATAGACCACAGAACTACATAGAGCAGAATTATTAACCACAGACTTAGAATATACTTGCTAGTGTTTCTATATAGTTTGTGATACTTGCGTATAGACTACCTGCAGCCAAAAAACGCGTGACTAATTTTGATTTGTCATTGTGTGCGTTAGGTAGTAACGTACATTTTACGTAAAAGGACTATCGAAAAATGATTGTTAAGGAAGCGGTAAAAAGATTTAAAAAAATTGTTTAGTGCACGAAATTGAATAACTTCAAAAATTAACTGAATTTTTACCATGATAGTTATAAAATATTTAAAAATATTCAAATAACAAGTTCCTGGGAATAAGCTGAACCTACCTGCCTTTTCTTGGATTTTAATTCCAATGTAAAAAATCCCAGGTCACTCTACCGATAAACTTAAAAAAAAAACTCACCAAGAACCAGATTGGAAAGCTGTATATTCGAGTTTTTTTTTATAGGAGAGGGGGCAAACGAGCATGTGGCTCACCTGATGGTAAGTGACTACCGCCGCCCATGAACAACTGCAACACCAGGGAGGGAATTGCAGATGCGTTACCGGCCTTTTAAAAAGGAGTACGCTCTTTTCTTGAAGGTCCCTAAGTCGTATCGGTCCAGAAAAATCGCTGATGGTAATCGATTCCACAAGGAAGTCGTGCGAGGAAGAAAACATCTTCTAAATCGCACAGTGGTGGACCGCCAATCATCCAGATGGTGTGGATGGTATCGGGAGTTCTGCCGCGATGTGCGTTCGTGAAATTTGGCAGCTGGGATTAATCCGAACAATTCCTCAGAGCACTCCCCATGGTAGATGCGAAAGAAAATGCAAAGGGAAGCAACATCTCTTCGCAGTGCCAATGAATCGAGCCGATCGGAAAGGGCTCGGTCGTCGACGATTCGAGCTGCTCTGCGCTGGATGCGGTCAAGTGGAAGGAGCTGGCACTGGGGAGCCCCTGCCCAGAGATGGGAACAGTATTCCATGTGAGGCCGAACCTGCGCCTTGTAAAGTTGCAGGCTGTGTGCCGGCATGAAATACTGTCCCGCTCTGCTGAGCACGCCAAGCTTTTTAGAGGCCAATTTGGCCTTCTCTTCCAAGTGACCACGAAACTGCACGTCACTCGATATATCGACTCCGAGGATACCGATACTGGCTGAGGCAAGAAGGGGAGTGCCTTGAAACTGAGGAGATACGACAAAGGGGTTCTTTTTAGCGGTAAACGCGCAAACTTGTGTCTTCTGAGGATTAAACTGGACTAGATTTAGTCGCCCTCAATGCGAGACTTTTTCCAGCAAAGACTCGACTTCAGACACAAGTTTGTTCCGGTACTCGGTGACGTTTTCCCGAGAAATATTGGCACGGCCGGTGTATAGAGCATCACCAGTGCTGTCATCCGCATAGCAATGAATGTTACCAGTTAGCAACATACCATAGATATGCAGAAGAAACAGCGTTGGTGATAGCACACAGCCTTGTGGAACACCAGCGTTAATAGGCTTGTAGTCAGAACATGCACCGTCTACAACGACCTTGATGCTCCAATCTGCAAGGAAGCTGGTGATCCAATTGCACAATTTCTCGGGAAGCCCATAGAAAGGGAGCTTCGAAAGAAGCGCTTTGTACCAAACCCGATCGAAGGCCTTCGCAGTGTTCAGACTAACGGCCAACGCCTCCCCCTTGGACTCTACTGCCTTCGCCCATCTATGGGTCAGGTAGACCAGAAGATCACCAGCTGATCGACCCCGACGAAAACAGTATTGGCGGTCACTAATCAGCTGGTGATCCTCAAGTTACCGGATGAGCTGGCAGTTAATAATGGATTCGATTATTTTGGAGAACAAGGAGGTGATCGCGATACCCCTATAGTTGGACGGGTCTGAGCGATCGCCTTTTTTAGGGATCGGGTGGACAAAAGCTGTCTTCCATGAATTCGGGACTACGCCTTGGAAGTAGGAGTATCGGAAAAGACGCGCTAGGACCGGTGCCCACTCCGGAGCACACGTCCTCAGCACAATTGGGGGGATACCGTCAGGCCCACTCGACTTCTGGATGTCCACGGAGAAAAGTGCTTTGCGAACCGAGTGATGTGAAAACAGCAATTCTGGCATGAAGCACTCACACCGCGGGATGGTCGGCGGTGTTTTCCCCCCGTCATCAAGAGTCGAGTTGGACGGAAAAAGGGAGCCTAAAAGGTCGGCTTTGTCTTTTGCGTCATGGGCCAGTGAGTCATCCTCCCTGTGCAGAGATGGTAGTGATGGCTTACAGAAATTCCCTTGGACAGCCTTGGCGAGAGACCAGAATGCACGGGTTCCCGAAGGAAGGCGAACTAGTTTCTCGCCAATTCTGCCTATGTGCTCTGACTTTGCCTTGGCAATAACTCTTTTGAAGGACCTGGAGGCAAAGTTATACTTCTTTTTAAGTGTGCTGGTGTTTACATCCCGAGTCGCCGAAGCTGCAGCCCAGGCTTGATAACACTCCTGCTTACTGCGTAATGCAGTCTTACAGGAGCGTCCAAACCAAGGCTGAGATCTGCCTCCGATGGGTACCACAGATGATGGAATAAATAGTTCCATTGCCTGTAGCACTACATCAGTGACAGAGTCAGCAACAGCGCTGGGATCATCCGGCGAGAAGCAAACCCGCCCCCATAGGTAGGATGCAAAGAAAGACTGCATTCCGTCCCAATCCGCCGACCTGTAATGCCAAACACGGCGGCAACATGCAGAACGCAACCGCGAAAGGAGCGTGAGTGGCACCATACTCCGGATCAGACAATGGTCCGAAGAGCTGAGAGGGGCATCGACGGAAACCTGATATCCGTCCGGATGAGAGGTCAGCAGAAGGTCCAACAGGGAAGGTGTATGATCCTCCACATCTGGAATCCGCGTAGGCGAAGTAACCAGTTGTGTCAGATCATATGCCAAGGCAAAGTCATAAACAGATCTCCCCGCATGATCGGTTAAACGTGAACCGAGCCATTCGGCATGGTGGGCGTTAAAATCGCCAAGGATCACGATCTCTGCGGATGGGACCTGTTGTAGCAAGGAATCTGTAGCCATTTGGACGTGGTCGATGAGTCGGTCTGTTTCGGCATTATCGCTATGGGACCTATAGAGGCACCGTAGACGCGCGCATGGTCGTCGCTGTCTACGCGTAGCCAAAGGATGGACAGGTCCGAACCTTCAAGACTGCCGAGGCGTCGAGAACAGATGTCCTCTCTGACATACACGCAAACTCCAGCCCGAGGCACAAAGGAATGCTCCAATTTGTACCCCGGGCAGGAGAGAAACGAAATATCAGCCGGAGAGGAAACCTGCGTCTCGGTCAGAAAGAGCAAGGCCGGCTTCGCCGTCTCGAGATGGTAGTGGACGGCGTTTAGGTTAGAGTGAAGTCCCCTGATGTTGCAGAAATTTACAGATAGCGTGGCAGGGGTCGCCTTGGTATTGTTGCTCAGTTTGCCCCGAGCAGTTATGTTTTTGAGCGGTATTTTGCCCCCCCCCCCTCCCCAGAATACGCAGGGCAGCCTGAGCACCCACGCTCAGGATTGGAATAACATGGTCGTGGATGCTCAGCGAGGGATTCTCCAGGGGTACTGGTACCCTCCTGGGGTAGTCTATCTTGTAATTCCGCTACCATGTTGATGGGGGGGGGGGGGGGAATTGGGCCTCCGGCCACCTGCACTCACCAGACGAATCGCAGAAGCAGAGCCTCTACTTCACGCCGGTATTCTGTGAGGTCGTGGTACCAACCCGGCTCGAGCCGGCCCATACGTGCAACAGCAAAAACTGCTGCGTGGCTCTACCACCGTTAAAACCAGAGTTATAATCTGTGGAGAAAAATATTTACTGCCATGAACAGTTTCCCCGGAATTTCTTTTATAACATATTGTTTATATAATTAGGTAGATACTTAACTAAGTATACACCATTTTATATTTTATGTATTTCATAAAATGTTTTGATGGTAAAATAAAAACGGGGACACGTAGTACATAATGGCTGCTTTATTTTTCATATAATTAACATAAATATTTTTGATAACTATAAACATTTAATAATTATTAATGAAATACATTATAGAAGTTTATTCTAATATTCCACTTAAATATGAATGTAAACTTAGCAATTTAAGTAAGGAAACTTGTAGGAATCAGTTAAATAAGATTGCTCTGTTTAAAGGCCAATATGTTTATGAGGCTTCACCATGCTTCATGTTTATATCACTGAAAAGAATAAAGTAATAATAAACTTATTATCATTTTAGCTGCATGAATTTTAAAAGCATAATTATCTTAACAGATTAAAGTGCACTAAGTGTCTGCGGATACAGAGGCACTCTCTATTCTCTTAATCTCGGTATGTTAAGAAAATGGCCACTCATTCATGGACTGACCGCGGCAAATGCAACTTAATCTCACAGATCTATTGATCCGCCCAGCTATTACTGATCCACGAGTTTCTCTTCTCTACGACTAACGCTGTAGGCAATGAACCACACTATTTAAACCTTCGGCACAATGTCGTCGGCCATCAAGAAATCAAGCATAGCGCGTTGTTAGTATCAAATACTATGGAATTATACTATCGCGTCTCATGCGCGGGCATCTAGTGGCGCTTCAGGAACATTACTAAATATCTATACTTAACTACGCTAAAAGTTTTATCATTGTGACTTGGAAATATAATCCGAACCTCCGCTCAACCCCTTGGGGAAAATAACATGATGCTATGAATGAATATTGGACTAGTGTGACCGTGGGGCTATGCGATTGGTTTAGTAAGGTTATAAATTTATTTTGGTTGAAAAAAAGATACTTAGTTGGGTTCAAAATTACTTAAAGAGGATAATCTGAAGATTTTTTTATTTTTAATGTACTACAGTCTCTATTATTAGCTAAAGTTTTAAAAGTCAAATTTTTGAAGTCTTATTATAACAATATTATACTTCCTGGTACAAATAATGTAGAAATGACTCCTTTTAATACATTTTTTTATTGTACTTTTTCTTTTATACTTCTCAAGAAAATGTTTGCTGCAAATTGTTGAATTCTTTTTGGATTCTAATCAACCCGTCCAATTAATCTTAACCATTTTTTCTAATTGTAGAATCCAGAGGGAATCTATTTGACAAAAGGCAAAATAAAATTACATTTAAGAACGCAAACCGAGGATTTATTTTCTTGTTGTGTGGGCAAGTCTATCGATTCATTATAAACATTCAAGATAAATATCGACATTAATTTTGATATAGTTGAGTTAATCCCTAGCGTACATGTAAAATATTTGGTATAAAAATGTACCTATTTACCAAATTCATGCAAATTATCGAAGTGACTTTTTTCTTTGCAAAATATCAAAATTAACAAAATAATTGAAAACAATCTACATTTTAAACCGTATATGAGCGTTTTTCAAAAAAGTGTTCACTAGTAAATTACGTGTCCTACGACTTTAGATCCCTATTCAAACAACCTAAGGTTTTCAAAACTTATTTTTTAGCCTAAAACGACAAAAGAACTTAAAATATGATTACTAATGTATTCAAAACAACATAAATCTGTTTATTTTACATAAATATAGGCATTATTAGAAAGGCGAAAGGTGAATTTTTTACTGTCCCATCCTCGTTCAATAATTGTATGTAATTTGGTAGGGTTGTTGAGGATAAATAAATATTGTCTACGGCCCTTTTAGGTTTTTTCATAGAATTATTACGCATAGAATACTAGTACGCGCACGGAAAGTGAAGCAAGTTAAACTAACGCGAAACCGCGTTAGTTCACTCAGCGACGCGTCAGTGCGCAACGTCATGTCTTACGGAGAAGAGCTCGCGAAAAATTGTAAAAATTACCGTTCTTGTTGTAAAAGATTGTCACAACAGTGATGATAAACATAAAAGAAGTGATGGTACTGCATTTCACATACAAGTTTATATATTTAATTCATTATAACTACGTAAAACTAAAAAAATACTTACCTAAGTTATCCTAATACAAATGTTGCTAGTTGTGGGGAAAAATCACAATTTTCTTTTAAAAATATTTATTTTCTATTTGTGTTTAAAACGTTTAATCGCAAAACTCTCTGTAAAACTCAAATGTTTATATACAGAAACCTACTTCTCTAAGCATTAACATAATATTAACAATGGGTGCCTAATTAAAACTAATACGGAGTGATCAGCTAATCGCGATTCGCCGACGCCATTTTAACGCAACTATTTTAATTGCTTTGTTTATTGACTAAGTCTACGTTTTAGAGTATAGAATAAAAACTTTTCTATTTACAACATCAAGATATTATTAATAAGAACGCCTTAACTAACCAGATGTCACTTTACACCCAAACATTAACCAGATGTTATTTTAGACCCAAACATAGTCTATTTTAACCGACTCCCAAAAAGGAGAGGTTATCAATATGTATGTACACTGATTTCTAAGACAATTCTATATTTACTAGTTTATGTCGTATCACAACGCTTGAGAGTTCATGTTCTGAATATTTATTCACTGTGTAGGCAGCGCGCGGTAGCTCGTGCGATAGCCGTAACACTAAGTTACACCCAGCGAATTTTTTTTCAGACTATTATAGTAATACGGTATAAGCTAGCCTGCACGCCCGACCTACTTGCGAGATATTGCTATTGTTTTGAGATCGCATTCGAGTTTTGTTTTCTCGATTGTAAATCTGCCATTTTTGCATCCTAATTTTAATAAAATAATTACTACCAAGACAAAATAATTTGACATCGGGAAAACAACCATTAAAATTTCAGCGTGTATATTGGATCAATCTGTGTGTATATCCTTTCAAATAAAAAAATCTAAATCGGTTTAGAAATTGTAGAATGCTGAGGTAAAAAACATTTAAAAAAAATACACCGAATTGAAAACCTCCTCCTCTTTCAAAGTCGGTTAAAATTAAATATTACACGATGTGCTTATTATATTCAAGCAAATTAATTGTGTTTAATAATATTCTTAAATTTTATTACGTCTGTATTTTTGTACCATTAAAATATGTATAATTAAGTTATATTAGTACCATCATTATCGTGTTTATTTTATTCCATTTTATATTCTCATAAAATATATCTTCGTACGTAATCTTTATTATATCGATTTTTTAAAATTAATCAAAAAATAGTGATTTGCACAATTTGATTGCAAACGCCAGACACTGGTATCACTGAATGGCGTGTATGTGTGCGTGTGACGAGCGTAGGCACATTCGACTCGCGCCCAATAACATTATGACTGCATCATTTTAACGCTCGTGTTTTGTACTGGACTGCGTTTCTATGCGTAATAATTCTATGGGTTTTTTATATCTTGTAAGTTGTTGTCATGGTTACGAAATAATAACCAGAAAAATGTAAGACTAGAAACAGAAACAGAAACAGAAACTTTTTTATTCAATATAGATTATAAATAATACTTATTGAAAGTCACTCTTTTGTTTGATTACCACTGTAATATGACACAAATATGCCGATCGATTCTTGCACGGATCATTGAGATATAATGTACTACGTACTAGAGAAGCTATTCCGAACAAAAACTGTGCACTACTCTATGTCTTCGCGCATGCGCTGTAAATAGTACAGTCGCGCATGCGCGGTTTTTGTCATCATAGATTATATACGTAGGTAGAATGATCAGTATGTAATAAGTAAATGTTTATTTAAATTCTATTGTAAATTGTATCGAGTACAATTTTTTAAATTGTTATTTATATTGCATAATGTGTTAAAATAATGTAACATAATATTATGTCAGAATTACATTTTAATTATATTTTATTTAATACTTTAAAAGGTAAATATGTAGAATATAAAAATATGCATTTATTTTCAAAGATCATTATTATTACTTTTCTAGCATTCTCTAACGTATTTATACGCAGCTGGTGAATAATAGTGTAAAATCAATGCGAATTTACGTAAAGGTGCATGCAGTGTATAATTAATAATGCGTGCTCCGTTTATTCTTTTTCGTTAAAGATTTATGTTACTCCATAACTTCTGCTTTACCCATTAAATCAATCTCAGCATTTAAGTTGAGACCGAATTTATGTTTCAAATTTTCTACAATTGATTTGTAAGAAGCACATTTTTTCTTTAGATAAATATTTTGTCTTAAATTTCTCAGTAAGTTTCTTTCTAGCTGCAGATTCCTTGCTATTAAATACAAACACAATATTACAACGTGCTTATATTTTATTCTTTTCATAATAACCTAGAATTATTGATTCCGTTATTAAGGTAGAACTATATTTAAAAGCTTAGGCTTCGTATACATCACTCAAACTTAGCTTAGGAGACATCACTTGCGTAATTTATTTTTAAGTACAATTTAGCTCGGACTATTTAAAGTTCTGATACTTCCTGTTCACCACATTTTGTTGGCTAAAAAAAAGATACTAGTTATTTGGGAAGCCTGCAAAAATTCTAGTGTAACAGTATTAAAAAACCGTCATTACTAGAATGACTCGCGGGCCGAGGTTTCCGCCTCTCTTAAGTCCCGTAAATATACTGAACATTACAAAACATTCGTTCGTCGTCTAATCAAAAAATAAAACATAAATCCCAGCAATGTTATATAATTACATTGTCGCATGGTACTGCTTATTTCTTGAAGTACACTCTTCCTGTTTTTGCGGTGTATTTGTCATTTTTTTTGAACTACACGGAAAATATGCGTGAATAATTTGACGTTTCTTCGCTGCAATTCTTCTGAACAAATTTGATCCATGATTATTTTGTTTCATGACACAGCCGAGGAAACCATTAAATAAAAATAATAATAAAAAATATTAATTTTAATGCATCAACATTTCCTACAGTGATTATATATAAATATTTTACTGTTCATAATTACTTAATATTATACGTCGGTAGTGTCTAGTCTGCGCATAAAAATGTTTTACTCTTTGACATTCACGTATACGTTGCAGTTGATAAAATATAATTAAATTAAGCGTGTTTTAAAGATAATAATAAGTTTAAATTACTGGTGAAAATTCACTCCTTGACTTTTCCTTATATTTCTCGAGTAGTTTGAACAGTATCTCAATGCACACGAAGGCATATTAATTTAAAAATAATTATTCACTCTAACTTCTCACGTTGCAACAACCGCTTGACACAGACTGAGTTTGAGAGCGCGCACTCTAACGCGTGTTACAAACAATCGAGTTGAGGCGTCTTCTCTAGTACGTAGTACATTATATCTCAATGGCACGGATGAGCAATTTGATGAAGAATGTGACGAATGCGAATCGTATTTAAGGAAGTATTATGCAGTAAAAGTTAAGATTGAAAAATTACGAAAGGAATGTGATAGAGCAAATACATCTTCAGCGGCTACTGATGGATCTCATCAGAAGAGAAACATAAAGCTACCGAATATCGAGCTCATAAAATTCGATAACAATCCGAAGACGTGGTTATCTTTCTGGGGACAGTTCAAAAAGATACACGAGGACGAGACTCTTGAACCAGAAGATAAGTTCCAGTATCTCATACAGGCTATGAAGGAGGGGTCCAAAAGCAGAGAGCTCGTAACTAGCTACCCTCCGTCTGGCAAGAATTACCCAAGAGCGCTGGAGCAGCTACAGGGACGATTTGCTCGAGAAGGTATCCTCATCGAGACGTATGTGAAAGAGCTGCTAGGTCTCGTATTATGTCAGGCTAAGGGACAAAATATGGATATAAGATCGCTTTACGACCAGTTGATGACCCATTTGCACGCTTTAGAGTCACTCAAAGTAACAACGGAAAAGTACGGAGCGATGTTGTATCCATTAGTCGAATCAGCTTTACCTGAAAATATTTTAATTGTTTGGAATCGAACTAGAATTGTAAACGATGTTGGTCAATTAACGCAACTTTTAGAGTTCTTAAAACGAGAAGCCGAGGCTGAGGAACACATTAAATTGACGCGCGCTAACTTTAATACTTATAGTTCTTCCAGCAGTGTTGATATGCCGCCGACAGCAGCTTGCATCGTTTCGAAAGAGGAGACAAGTTCCAGTAAAACAGGTAATGACTTTTGCTATTTTTGTGATAATACGTCTCATTCGATTCTTTAATGTAATAAAGGGCTCAAAATGTCTTTAGATGAAAAGAGAGCCGCTGTCAAAGATAAGAGGGGTTGTTTAATTTGTTTACGTAAAGGTCACGTAGCTAAGCACTGCAAGACGTTTTTAAAATGTATGGCCTGCGGTAAACGTCATGTAGTGATATTTTGTCCAGACCTTCATAGGGATAAACAAAAGGAACCCAAAGAAGCGACAGCACTTTTCTCTAAGAAAGGCGGAAATATTTTATTACAGACTTTGATTTTAGAGGTTTCACATGAGGGTAAAAAGAAGAAAATACGTGCTCTGTGTGATACTGGATCGCAAAGGTCGTATATTAGGAAAAACGTAGTAAAAGTGTTAGGCCTTAAGGTAGTAGGTATAGAGAATTTAGGTTATTCACTATTTAGTGGTGTTACTAAGCCAGCAGAAAACCACAGTCTTGTCGAAGTGAATGTAAGTAGTCTAGATTCTTCTTTCTCTACAAAATTCATTGCTCTTGAACTCGACGACATTTGTGGCTATCTTCCCAAAGCAGACGATCCCAAGCTAAGGTCAAAGTTAAAGTCACTGAATATAAGTATTGACGACAGTGACTGTGACCTTAGCGATGTAAATATGTTAATAGGAGCTGATTATTTAGGAGTAATTTGTACGGGCACTATTGTACAATTTGATGGGCCTTTAGTAGCTATTAAGACGAGGCTAGGATGGACATTACAGGGCCCTAACTTTTATAGTGCTGCACAATGCTCAATGACTTTCAATTGTCACGCTCAGAGTAAACTTTCAGATTTGTGGGATTTAGAGATATTAGGGATTTCAGAGCCACATGAACAGATGTGTAAAGATAGAAAAAAAGAAGAGGTAATGAGTCAATTTGAGCAGAATATTAGTTTTAAAGACAATTGTTACCAAGTAGGGTTTTTGTGGAAAGATGGTTACCCCGAAATAGGCAGTAATTACAATGTAGCTTATAAAAGACTTTTAACGACGACTAGGAAGTTAGAGAGGACTGGTCATTTGCTAAGTTATAACGATGTTTTTCAGAATTGGTTAGACGAAGATATTATAGAACATACTGAAAACAATATAGCAGAAGGACACTTTATTCCTCATCACGCAGTCATTAAGATGTAAAGGACTACAACGAAGATACGTCCAGTATTCGACGCATCGTGTAAAGATGCGCAAGGATTGTCTTTGAATAACTGCATCGAATCGGGTACCAATCTTATAGAACTAATTCCTAAATTATTGATGAACTTTAGGAAAGGTACGTACGGCGTCACGTCGGATATAAAGCAAGCCTTTCTGCAAATTTTAGTTTCAGAGAAAGATAGAGAGTATTTAAAGTTTCTGTGGTGGGAGAATCCGTTGACCAAAGAGAAGATAGTCACTTTCAGACATAAGGGAGTAGTATTTGGGGTGACTTGTAGTCCGTTTCTCTTGGCGGCTACGATTAATTATCACTTAGGCAATTTTGAAGGAATGTACGGTCAGACAGTTGAAATTTTGAAACACTCCTTTTATGTTGATAATTGTGTAGCTAGTTTTGATACAAAAGAGGCTGTATTTACTTTTATAGACGAAGCTAAGGAAGTTATGCTAAAGGGGGGTTTTGATTTACGATGTTGGTTTACCGCTCCTATTAGAGTAGATAACACTGTCCAGACTCAATCTGTATTAGGAGTGCTATGGAATACTCTTACGGACGAATTACAGTGTAGTTTCCGTCTTAGTAGCACTATACCAGATCGGGTCACGAAGAGAGATCTTTTGTCATTAACTCAGCAGATATTTGACCCTATTGGATTTCTTGCACCTGTTACCCTAGTGCCTAAACTAATAGTACAAAAGGCTTGGATAGATAGTACAGGTTGGGATCAAGCTGTCAGCAACGAGTTATCGAAGGAATTTAAGAGTTGGCTAAATCATGTTCATCTGATAAATGATTGCAAGTTGCCGAGACGCTTATCAGAGGAGAGGTTGACGAACTGTAACAAAAGTTTACATTTGTTTTGTGACGCATCTATTAATGCTTATGCAGGTTGTGTCTTTCTTCGGACCGAATGCAAAAGTAAAGTTACGATTAGGCTGGTTATGGCCAAAAGTAGAGTAGCGCCAATTAAAAGATCAATAACTTTACCTAGATTGGAGCTAATGGGAGCGCTTATTGCATCGCGGCTTGCAAATGAGATAAGTAGAACGTTGTTTACCGACGACACCTGCCCGTTATATTGTTGGACAGACTCCGCGGTTGTGTTAGCCTGGATCCAAAGACAGTGTTCTTGGAAGCCGTTTGTGAGCAATAGGGTAAGTGAAATTTGTGCTCACACTAAGAAAGAACATTGGCGGCACGTACCGGGCCACTGCAATCCGGCAGACCTACTGTCACGTGGCTATAATATGAAGACATTAATGGACAGTCACTGGTGGGATGGCCCTGCTTGGCTATTATCTGACCAAGAACTGTGGCCTCAGTCTAATCACATCGCAGTAGATGAGAACGCTGTTTCCATAGAAGCAAAGAAGGAGGTACTTGTAAATACTAATGTAGATACTGAACATTTTAGCGAGAAGCTTTTATACTTTTCTAAGTATTCAAGAATTGTACGTGTAGTAGCTTGGATATTCCGATGGAGAAGGCGACGAATGTTTAGTATAGCTTATATAAGCAATGAGGAATTCGAAGAAGCTGAGAATATACTTATAAGATTTATTCAGGGTGAACATTATGTAAATAGAATTAAATTGAATAAGAAACTGTGCATACATTTAGATAGTAATAGTATTATGAGAGTAAAGACTAGATTAGGTTTAGGAAATTATGATAAAAATTTTTCGAGTCCCATATTATTACCAGGGAAAAATGTCATTGTGAGGCGACTCGTTGAAGAGAAACATATATACTTAAAGCACATTGGATCACATACTTTAATGTCAGAGCTGAGAAACAGATTCTGGATTACAAGTGTGAGATGGCTATGTAAGGATATAGTTAAGAAATGCATAATTTGTCGTAGGCAAAAGGGCATACATTATGATACACCGGAGACACCACTCCCTCTTGAACGGATTCAAGGCACGGCAGCGTTTCGAATGACAGGTATAGATCTGGCCGGGCCGTTGTATTTACGTAATCAAGAGAAATGTTGGGTGGTTTTATTTACTTGCGCGACATTTAGGGCTGTGCATTTTGAGATGGTAGACTCATTGTCCATAAATAGTTTTATTATGAGTCTTCGTAGATTTATTGCTCGAAGAGGTCGTATAGACGTCATTTTCACGGACAACGGAACAAATTTTCGAGGGACTGCCAATTTACTGAAGGATATTAATTGGCAGGAGGTTGAAAGTGTGACGGCAGTCCATGCTATAAAGTGGCGTTTTATTCCACCTAGAACTCCTTGGTGGGGAGGTTGGTGGGAGAGGCTCATTAGAGTATTAAAGGAGATGTTGCGAAGAATATTGGGGCGTCAGCGATTGACTTGGGTAGAGTTGGACACAGTCTTGTGCGATTGTGAAGCTGTCATTAATAGTCGGCCACTAACATATGTCTCGACTTGTACCGACGATTTGCGGCCACTTACACCTATGTTATTTCTACATGGCTTACCTTCTAATGATACTTCTGATTTAGATTATGTAGATAATATGAATTTAAATGTAAGATACAAATATTTACAAAAGTTGAGAGAAGATTTCAGAGTTCGATTTCGTAAGGAGTATTTGGCTTTACTTACAGCTAGATGGAAGGAGAAGACAATAGAAATGAAGAAAGGAGATATAGTTCTAGTAGAGACAGACGCGAAAAGGCTATTTTGGCCCTTGGGGTTATATGGAAGTAGTTACCGGGACTGATGGTGTTACTCGTTTGGCTAGAGTCAAGACTCAAAAAGGTGAAACTTTAAGACCATGTCAGAGATTGTATCCGCTTGAGATTTCAAATGATTCTGACCTTTTGCAACGAGCTGAAGTAACGATAGAGGATGAGAAGTTATCAGTAAGTTCAGATAGTCCCGACTTACCCTCCTCGGTTACAGGTGGCGCAAAGGTGACGAAAACAACGCGGTGCGGTCCGATTTTATGACTTAAAATGAAAAAATAAATAAACTAAGTGCTGTTTTTGACAATTGGTAGTGTTTTAGCAAGCAAACAGTCACCGTATTAGTTTTTTGATAGCAGTCGCGTTTGGTCGCGTTTGTGAAATGCAAGTGAGTGGTTGGGCGTCACGTCGTCCTGTTTTCATTTTCCACTACGAACTAGATTATTTGAGGTATGTAATAATTTTTTGGTATTACAGATTTTAATGGCTAATTAGAAAAAGTGTTAAGAATATGAATTGAAAGTAATATTTAGTAAAATTACATCGAAACTACTGAAATTAGAAGTTGGTTTCTATACATATATATATATATATATATATATATATATATATATATATATATGGCTATATATATATGGTTGGCATACGTAACGTCCTCTACGCAACGTAATGTATTAGCGGAAAACCAAATGTGACGTAGTGCAATTCTTAAGCATGGCTTACATTGTGCCTGGTTTATTTTGAATAATTTGAATATCGAGCTGCTTTATGATAATAATATAGACCTTATAGTTTTAAATTAATATCAACTAGATTTTATTAACGAGTACACTTTTGTAATTATTTTCTTCTTTTTTTTCGAGTACAGTATGTAGGAT
This sequence comes from Parnassius mnemosyne, assembly GCA_963668995.1. Classification (NCBI taxonomy): domain Eukaryota; kingdom Metazoa; phylum Arthropoda; class Insecta; order Lepidoptera; family Papilionidae; genus Parnassius; species Parnassius mnemosyne. Next base: position 13,479,814 of record CAVLGL010000093.1, read on the forward strand.
GAGAATTCGTACTGATAACAGCAATAGCTAGGTAGTAACTTAGATCATACAAATTAAGATTAAATATGGCTTCTCTTTTTTATAACTCACCACGGCATTCACGGCTGAAGGTTGATGGGTGGTAAAGATACAGGAAAAAAAAAGACTAAAGAAGCATTTTATGAAGATAAATGAGGTACCTAACTTAAGAGTAAAAAATTGCGTAGGCAATGTCGGGAACAAAAACTAAAAAAAAACACAAAAAAGTTTTCTGTAATTTCGTTAATAACGTTAAGTACTTGTCCTATTGTTGCTGTAAAATTTATATTAAATTTAATATTTGCTTGGAATGCGCATAATGCCTTAATTTAACTCAAAAAGAAACATATCCATTAAACCTTGCTATAATATTTATTTTAATAGCATATTGTGATATAGAACAATCCCATTAAAGACTATATTGTGCAATAAAATGTACCATAAAGTGGCGTAGAGGAATAGTTTTCATAGAAAAAAACGTTGTTAAATTAAAATTACTAATGATAAATTTGTGATTTTTAGACTATTGCTGCGCGCCACTATTAATGTCTTGTACATGGCAACACTAGTTACCACTAGCGCCCTCTAGTTTCGAGTAGCAGAACTAGGAGAGTCAAGATCATTCTAGAAATTTCGGGACCGATATGTACCCGAACATTCTAGATGTCGCTACAGTAGAAGGTTCTGGAAACTATCTGAGGAATATATAAGGCCGGTATAGACCACGACCGAGTCAGTATTGAATTGGCGATATAAGCAAATATTTCGAAGTGATACAACTGCGAACTAGTGATCAGTAGTACAATTGTGTTTTATTATTAGTATGGTTTTAAGTTTGTTATTAGTGTTCTGTAATTAAAGTGTCAATTTTGGTAATTCAATCGGCAATTTTTAATTGTCTCGAACACCAAGCTCGTAACAATTGGTGTTAGAAGTGGGATCAAATATGCCGATTTTATCTAAAGACGACACAAAGCGTATCCGTACCCGAAGTCAACGCCAACAGGAGACGGACCAGAGACGATTTGGTAATGCAACGCCGCAAACGTCGGAGGGCCAGCTGCGGAGGCCGGCCCGTCAGCAACTCCTGCATCTTCAACACCTGACTTAGATGCTCTGATGATGATGCTGCAGGATCAGGCTCGCTGACAGGAAGAACAGGCCCGCCGACAGGAGGAACAGGTTCGCCGACAGGTGGAACAGGCCCGCCGACAGGAGGAACAGACCCGTCGGTTGGACGAGCAGCTGCAGCGCGGCTTGGAAGAGCAGATGCTCCTCAGAAAGGACCTTCTCGCTACCTTCGGGAAAGAGATAAAGGAGGTGAAGGATAGGGTTGCTCAACATGACAACCGCCTGTCGGAACCTGAAACCCGAATCGACTAAGTTAATAATCGGGTTGACAACGTGATGGTTGACGTGAAGAAAATGCTGGACGACCTCAAAATTGGGGATGGAGTTACAGCTCCCGTGGTAGCTACAACACCTTCGCTACGTGGATTCAAAGTGCCACCGTTCGACGGGACTTCTTCCTGGTCGGCCTACAAAATCCAATTCGAGGCTGTCATGAAAACGGACGGCTGGAATAAAAGTCAGGCCATGACTGCTTTCACCCTAGGCTTGCGCGACCAGGCCTTTACTGTTCTGGAAGCTCTCGGTAAGGAAGTGACTTACGAGCAGCTCCTTGAGGCATTGGAGGCGAGATATGGCAACGCTCACCTGGAACACGTCTTTCGTGTGCAGCTCAAAGATCGCGTGAAACGCAGTAACGAAAACCTGCAGCAGTGGGCCCTTGGGCAGTGGTAGAGAAGCTGGTTCGAAAAGCATACCAGTCTGCACCTGCGCTCATTATAGGTAATCTGGTGCAGACTTTCATCGACGGCATCCGCGACCTTGAAGTCAGAGCTGCTGTGAGGCTCGGGCACCACGAGACGCTTAAGGACGCCTTGACCCATGCACTGGAGGTGGAAGCCGTACGGCAGGATCATCGTTCCCATCGCGTCAGGGAGGTTGCAGCAGCCGTTATTGCGGTTCGGGACCGCAATAACGGCTACAGCCCTAGGTGCTACGCCTGTGGGGAAAGGGGCCATCATTGATCCAGCTGCCCTATGCGAACTGTAGAAAGGGAAGGTGTTCGATCTCGAGAGGGTAGTGCGGCTAATAGCACCGCCCAGCAGCAGCAGGGAAACGAGTAAAAGCCAGGACTGCGGGGTGGGTGCTGGCTGATGTTAAAAGAGCCCCAAGGATTTCGATCTCACAAACCCATGATGGGAACAGCCTAATCATCAAGGGCGAGGTCAACGGAACGCCATGTAAACTGACCATAGACACTGGAGCCTCTCGCACGGTTGTCAGTTCCCAACTTATAAGTCAGTTCCATGGGGGCTCCGCATACAACTGAGAACGCATTAATTTGGTGACAGCCACCGGTCCGTGGAGAGAAGGAGATGGAGTTGAAGCTAGGCAACATGATCTACCTGCATAATGGCATCGTGGCTGATATAATGGATGACTGCATCCTGGGCCTAGACTTTATGAGGAAGAATTGTTGTGAGATCGACGTTAAGCAAGGTGTTTTGAAATGTATACAAGAGAAACTTTTCGTAGAAGGGGCGTTACCAGGGAATGTGTACAGCCTTAAGAAGATTGTTCTTCGGCCGAGATCGGAAACAATTGTGCCGGTTAGACTTCCTCGGAATCCTGGGCAAAATCTTCTTTGTGTACTCGTGGAAAGGGTAGACAATGACTTTCCATGGAAAGTGGCTCGAACCTTGGTCAGAACCTACGACGTACTCTCAGGAGTACGTGTGCTGAACCTTTGTGATCAGGAATAGATTATAGAAAAAGGCACATTGGTTGGTATCAGTGAGGAAGTGGATTGGTTGCGTCGGTGCCAATATCTATCGACTGGGACCCTCAACAAGGATGAACAAACGAGAGTGAACACACTTTTAGAAGACTGTCGCAGCGTTCTCTCCCCGAATGAAATGGTCAAGGCGAAGAAGTTGTTACTCAAGTACGCCAATGTTTTCTCGTTAAACGAAGCTGACATGGAAAGACTGGCTTAGGTCAACACAAAATAAACACAGGAGAAAAATTGCCTATTCATCAGCGGCCAAGAAGATTGCCTGTAGCACGTGAAAAGGAAGTGGAAACCATGATTGAGGGAATGGTGAAGGATGGTGTTATTGAACCTTCATCTAGTCCATGGTGTTCACCTGTGGTGCTGGTAAAGAAGGACGGCAGCATGCGGTTTTGTATTGACTACCGCCGCCTGAACGACGTTACGAAGAAGGACAGCTATCCCTTGCCAAGAATTGATGACACGCTGGACATGCTTACAGGCGTAAAGTGGTTTAGTACGCTGGATCTGAAAAGTGGCTACTGGCAGGTTGAAATTGACCCTAAGGACAAGGAGAAAACTGCATTCTCCACAGGAAAGGGTCTGTGGCAATTTAAAGTCATGCCATTTAGATTGTGCAATGCTCCAGCAACGTTTGAAAGGTTGATGGAGCTTGAACTTACCGGGCTAATTGGAGATGCCTGTCTGGTCTATTTGGATGACATCATCATCGTAGGCCGTACGTTTGAGGAACACCTTCAAAACCTGGAACGCGTGCTCATGAAGATCCAGAGTGCCAACCTCAAGTTGAGTCCGAAGAAGTGCTCACTATTCAAACGGCAAGTTAGCTTTTCGGGGTATGTAGTATCGGAAGAAGGTATCTGCACGGATCCAGAGAAAATTGCCACTGTCAAGGATTGGCCGGTTCCAAAAGACAAGACACGGGTTAGAGCATTTTTGGGTTTGTGCTCTTATTATCGGCGATTTGTGAAGAACTGCAGATATAGCCAAACCTCTGCACAAGCTAACCGAGGAGAAGCGACATTTCTGCGGGGATGAAAGTTGCGATATTGCATTCCAGGAGCTCAAGAACCGTCTGTGCAAAACACCTATCTTGGGGTATCCTGATGCGGGCAAGGAATTTATAGTTGACACAGACGCAAGTGATATAGGACTTGGCGGTGTGTTGTCTCAACGGAATGGTGATCAAGAGATTGTGATAGCGTATTTCGGCAAGTCGTTGTCAAAGCCGGAAAGGAACTATAGTGTCACAAGACGGGAATTCCTTGCTGTGGTAAAGTCCTTGCAGCATTTTAGCAAATATCTTCTGGCGCGGAAATTTCACTTACGAACTGAACATGCTGCACTGAAATGGCTATTGCAGTTCAAAAATCCGGAAGGACAAGTTGCGAGATGGATTGAACTACTGCAGGAATACGACTTTGTGATCGAAGATCGCAGCGGGAAATCTCATGGCAATGCAGATGCATTGTCAAGAAGACCTGGCAAGAGGGTAAGGAAGTGGTATCTGTGAGGATACTCAGGACAGACCAGCTCAGCAATGAGTGGAAGGACAGCCTACAACATGCACAGCAGGAAGATTCGGACATTAAGCCGATTCTGGAATGGATGAAGGCCAGTGCTCCTAAGCCCAAGTAGAGCGACGTCTCAGCGATGAGTTCGACCACGAAAAGCTATTGGGCCCAATGGGACAGCTTGCTAATTTAGGATGGAGTCCTGTGCCGTAAATGGGGAAATGGTCGGGGAGACAGATGTCATTTGCAAATGGTTGTCCCTAAGGCTAAAGTACCGGATGTTCTACAGCTGTACCATAGTGGTTGTTCAGGAGGCCACCTGGAAGTTAAACGAACTCTACTGAAGATCTGAGTACGGTTTTACTGAGTCCACTGTCGTGACGATGTCGAGGACTGGTGCCGCAAATGTACAAGTTGTGTGGCTGTAAAGGGACCTCAAATTCGTAGTAGAGGCGTATTGAAATTGTACAATGTTGGTGCACCATGGGAGAGGATAGCCATTGACGTTGCGGGGCCGTTTCCGGAAAGTGAAAGTGGTAACAAGTATTTCATGGTTGTGATGGATTACTTTACGTCAGAAGCTTCAACAGTTGCCGATAAACTAGTTCATAAAGTCTTCTGTCGTTTTGGAGTACCTTTAGAGATTCACAGCGATCAAGGAAGGAATTTTGAGTCTCAAATATTCCAAGAAACTTGCCGAGTTATGGGTACTCATAAAACACGAACAACTTCTTACCACCTACAATCTGATGGAATGGTAGAACAATTTAATCAGACAATGGAGAGGTACCTAGCAAAAGTTGTGGAAAAATGGCAACGAGACTGGGACAGGCACATACAACCGTTTTTGTTGTCATATCGAAGCGCTGTTCACGAAAGTACATCAGTGACACCAGCTTTCGCAAACTTTGGGAGAGAATTACGGCTGCCGCAGACCTGATCACCGGAATACCACCTGATGCCTCACGTAGTATAACCGATTATGCAAATGACTTGCGGAACAAAATGAATGACATTTATGAGCACGTCAGACAGACGGCCCAGCAAACAACTGAGAAGATGAAAACACGGTATGACCGCAAAATGAACAACAAAGGGTTTGACTAAAGTTCACTAGTGTGGTTACACAACCCAGTTCGCAGCAAAGGGAAATCTCCTAAGCTTCAAGCTAAATGGGTCGGACCGTACCGGATTGTGACAAGGATCAATGACGTAACCTACCAGATACAGTAAGGTGCCAGAGGTACTCCTAAGATCGTCCATGTGGATCGACTGGCGCGTTATTATGGGGCCAATAATGCTCGGGACGAGCATGTCTTAGGAGGGGGCAGTTTTGCGCGCCACTATTAATCTCTTGTAGATGGCAACACTAGTTACCACTAGCGCCCTCTAGTGTCGAGTAGCAGAACTAGGAGAGTCAAGATCCTTCTAGAAATTTCGGGACCAATATGTACTCGAACATTCTAGATGTCGCTACAGCAGAAGGTTCTGGAAACTATCTGAGGCCCTATATAAGGCCGGTATAGACCACGACCAAGGCAGTATTGAATTGGCGATACAAGAGAATACTTCGAAGCGAAATAACTGCGAACTAGTGATTGTGTTTTATTAATCAGATTGTTAGATATATATCCTCAGATAGTTTCCAGAACCTTCTACTGTAGTGACATCTAGAATGTTCGAGTACATATCGGTCCCGAAATTTCTGGAAGGATCTTGACTCTCCTAGTTCTGCTACTCGACACTAGACGGAGCTAGTGTAACTAGTGTTGCCATGTACAAGATATTAATAGTGACGCGCAACAATATGTATATTATTCCAAAGTAATACTGTTCTGTGGTAATGTTTATCTGTGGGGTAACGTCAATACCGTAGACAGAGAAATGTCTACGGTCAATACCTATTTGTTAGCATAGAGTATCAATTATTCACCTCTTTACTTAATTGGAAAATAATATAAAATTTGAGAAAAAAATTCTACATACGGGGAGTCGAACCTACGGCCATCGAATTTCTAGTCTAAACTCTTACCGCTAACCAACTCGTGCTCGGCATGCGCACTAACGTAAATGGGTTATACGGAGCGAAACATTTTTATTTTATATACGCTTGACCGTCTGGGTGTCCACTTCGGATACTTAATTTCTAGCCAAGCCCTGCATATCCTATAAATTTGAGCGAAATCGGTGATGGCGAGTAGGGAGTAGGGAATGGGAATTAGAGCATAAAGAATACATGAATGAACATCTATCACTCACTGCCTCCAGCACCGCCTAAGATGTTCAAGGTGTCACAATCGGCTGGACGGATTATGGCTTCGGTTTTTTAGGATTCAAAGGAGATTTTGTTGATTTTTTTATAGGATAAAGGTGACAAGCGAGCACACAGTCCACCTGATGGTAAGTGGTTGCTGCGGCTCATAGACATCTACATCTATCCTCTATTACAAATCAAAATGCAGATGCGTTGTCACCCGTGAGGACTAAGATGGAATGCTTCATTTTCAGTAAAAAAGGCCTGATTGTTTATAAAGATAAGATGTGAATATAACAGTATAACGCTACTCTAATAGAAATATTAAAAGATGCGATTAAAGAAAAAAGAAGGGGAAAGTGGCCTCGAGGTGTGCTGCTTTTTCACGACAGTACACCCGTTCAGTTATGTTGCGATGGCTTCCTTACACAAATGCGGCTTTGAAACTTTAACCACGCGGCCTTTTTGCCTTGGCATATGGTCTGACACAACTGGTTACTGCGCCTACGCGGATTCCAGATGTGGAGGATCATGCATCTTCCCTCTTGGACCTTTTGCTGACCTCTCATCCGGAAGGATGTCATGACTCCGTCGACGCCCCTCTTGGCTCCTCGAACCATTGTCTAGTCCGGAGTATGGTGCCACTCACACTGAAATCGCGGTTGCTTTCTGCAGGCTGCCGCCGTGTTAGGCACTACAGTTCAGCCGATTTCTTCTTTCCTTTGTAAAAAACGTTACCTCCACGCTAGTATTTTCTCCTGTATCGTGGGGCAGTTTACATACTTACATAGATTTCACAAGGACAAACATCCAGACCCAGAACAATTATTTGTAGGCCATACAAGTACTTGTGCCGTGCGGGATTCGAACCCGCGGCCCTTAGCGCTGCAACTCATTGCTAAGCCACCTCGCCACGGAGCCGTCAAATATGGGTTGGATTGGGATGGGATGCGGTCTTTTTTTAACATCCTACCCTTGGGAGCGAGTTTGCTTCTCGCCGGACGATCCCAACGTTGTTGCTAATTCTGTTGCTGATATGGTACTTCAGACGTGCAGTTTCGTGGTCACTTGGAAGAGAAGGCCAAATTGACCTCTAAAAAGCTTGGCGTACTCAGCAGAGCGGGACAGTCTTTCATGCTGGCACACCGCCTGCAACTTTACAAGGCGCAGGCGGCTCGAATCGTCGTCGACCGAGTCCTTACCGATCGGTTCAATTCACTGGCGCTTCGAAGAGTTATTGCATCCCTTTCCATTTTCTTTCGCATTTACTACGGGGAGTGCTCTGAGAAATTGTTCGGATTAATCCCAGCCGTCAAATTTCACGAACGCACATCGCGGCAAAACTCCAAATATAAGCTTAGGAAAACCCAGTCAGTTCTTTAGCAGAGGAAACTAAACGGCCGAGAAATAAGCATTTTAACTCGTTTGCTTTTAAGTATTATATATTAATTGTTTATACCAGTTTCTAGACTACTATCGGCTATAATTTCAGTCAGCTTATCAGATCACATGACAAGAACTTTTTTAAAAGCCGAAACGAATAAGAAATTGTATTTGGACCTGGATCACGATGTACCAAAATGTGGGGTGACGACTTGACGAAACTTCCTCGACCTTATTCAGTTTATCAACACAATTTCAGGCATATTCGCTAGAATGGTCCGTAGTGATAGCCTGACATTTTCAGAAGAAAATTGCATTGTCCTTTACTTTGTTAAATACTTTTATTAAGCCAGTCAACAGTGTCAGACTTTAGAGAGAGCCAAGCGACAGTCGTGACTACGCCGCCACGCCACATCAACATCCCACTGCACAGTTCTGCTACTAGATACTAGAAGGCGCTAGTGGTAACTAGTGTCGCCATGTACCAGTAATTAATCGTGGCGCGCAATAATACATTTTCATTTATGTTCTTTACAGATTACTTTCGGTAAATTTCGAGTCAATCGCCCTGTAAAATAAAGTTTCATATAACTGTAACAACCAATTTTGACCCTCGGTGTTGAATTTTCAAAAATCCTTTCTTAGTGGATGCCTATGTCATAACAAGCAGCGACTATCCAAATTTCACATTTCTATGTTTAGTTTGGGCTGCTCGTTGATAGACGAGTTAGTCAGGACATTATATATTTATATATATAAAATTAAGTTTGTTTGTTCGTATTTTATGCGCTGCCATACCGTTCATCAGATTACGGTAAAACTTTGTCAACTTATATCTTGCACTTGCGCGAAGGTTATAGGCATAGTATAATTAACTTACAGTAGGTGGTGCAATTTAGTTGAAATTTATATATCATCATCATTATTATTCTTTTTTTTATATAGAAGAGCGGGCAACCGAGCATGCGGGTCATCTGATGGTAAGTGACTACCGCCGCCCATGCACAACCGCAACACCAGGGGAATCACAGATAGAATTTAGAAAGGTGTAAGCTCTTTTCTTGAAGGTCCCTAAGTCGTATCGGTCCGGAAAAATCGCCGGTGGTAAACAATTCCACAGAGAAGTTGTACGAGGAAGAAAACTCCTAGTAAAACCCACAGTCGTGGACCGCCAAGCATCCAGATGGTGAGGATGGTATCTTGAATTTTGACGGGATGTGCGTTCGTGATTTTGGCGGCTGGAATTAATCCGAACAATTCTTCAGAGCACTCCCCGTGGTAGATTCGATAGAAAATGCAAAGGGATGCAACATCTCTACGCAGTGCCAGTGTATCGAGCCGATCAGAAAGAACTCGGTCGTCAACGATTCGAATCGCTCTGCGCTGGATGCGGTCAAGTGGAAGGAGCTGGCACTGGAGTGCCCCGGCCCAGAGATGAGAACAGTTATTCCATGTGAGATCGAACTTGCGCTTTGTAAGTTGCAAGTGATATATGTGCCGGCATGAAATACTGTCTCGCTCTGCTGAACATGCCAAGCTTTTTAGAGGCCAATTTGGCTTACCTTCCAAGTGACCACGAAACTGCACACTATTCAATATATCGCCGCCGAGGATACCGATGCTAGCTGAGACAGCAAGGGGAGTGCCTTGAAACTGAGGAGATACGACAAAGGGGTGCTTTTTAGCGGTAAACGCGCAAACTTGTGTCTTCTGGGGATTGAACTGGACTAGATTTAGTCGCCCCCAATCCGAGACTTTGTTCAGCAAAGACTTGACTTCAGACACAAGTTTGTCCCGGTACTCGGCGACATTTTCCCGAGAAATATTGGCACGGCCGGTATATAAGGCATCACTAGTGCTGTCGTCTGCATAGCAATGAATGTTACCAGTTTGCAACATATTATTGATATGCAGGAGTAACAGCGTTGGTGATAGCACGCAGCCTTTTGGAACACCAGCGTTGATAGGCTTGAAATCAGAGCATTCACCGTCTACTACGACCTTAATGCGTTGATCAGCAAGGAAACTAGTGATCCATTTGCACAATTTCTCGGGAAACCCATAGGAAGGAAGCTTCGATAGAAGCGGTTTGTGGCAGACCCGATCGAAGGCCTTCGCTATGTCCAAACTAACGGCCAATGCCTCCCCGTTGGACTCTACTGCCTCCGCCCATCTATGAGTCAGGTAGACCAAATCACCAGCTGATCGACCCCGACGAAAACCGTACTGGCGGTCACTAATCAGTTGCTGATCCTCAAGGTACCTCAGGACTTGGCAGTTTATAATGGATTCCATTATTTTGGAGAACAAGGAGGTGATGGCGATAAGCCTGTAGTTGGACGGGTCTGAGCAGTCGCTTTTTTTAGGGATCGGGTGGACCAAAGCTATCCTCCATGAATTCGGGACTACGCTTTGGGAATAGGAGTACTGGAAAAGACGCGTTAAAACCGGTGCCAACTTAGGAGCACACGTCTTCAACACAATGGGAGGGACTCCATCAGGCCCACTCGACTTGCTGACATCTAGGGAGAAGAGTGCTTTGCGAACCGAGCGCTGTGTAAACCGCACATCCGACATGGAGCATTCACACCGCGGTATGGTCGACGATATATTCCCGTTCCCCCCGTCATCTAGAGTCGAGTTGGGCGCAAAGAAAGAGCTTAACAGATCGGCTCAGTGAGTCGTCCTCTCTGTGCAGAGATGGAAGAGATGGCTGACAGAAGTTCCATTGGACAGCCTTGGCGAGAGACCAGAATGCACGGCTTCCCGAAGGAAGGCGAACCAGCTTCTCGCCAATTCTGCCGATGTGCTCAGATCGTGCCTTGGCAATGACGCTTTTGAAGGATCTGGAGGCGGAATTATACTTCTTTTTAAAAGCGCTGGTGTTTACATCCCGAGACGTTGATTCATCAGCCTAGGCCCGGTAGCACTCCTGCTTATAGCATAATGCTATTTTACAAGAGCGACCAAACCATGGCTGGGATCTGCCTCCGATGGGCACCAAGAGGATGGAATAAAAAGTTCCATACCCTGAAGTACTACATCAGCAACAGAATCGGCAACAATGCTGGGATCTTCCGGCGAGAAGCATACCCGCCCCCAAGGGTAGGATGCAAAAGAAGACCGCATTCTATCCCAATCGGCCGACCTATAGTGCCAAACACGGCGTTAGCCTGCAGAATGCAACCGCGACGTTAGTGTGTGGCACCAGACTCCGGACAAGACAATGTTCCGACGAGCCTAAAGGAGCGTCGACGAAAACCTGATATCCGTCCGGATGAGAGGTCAGCAGAAGGTCCAACAGGGAAGGTGCATGATCCCCCACGTCTGGAATCCGCGTAGGCGAAGTAAGCAGCTGCCAGACCATATGCCAAAGCAGTTATAAACAGATCTCCCCGCATTTGAACGTGAACGTCCCCCGGTTGAACGTGAACAGAGCCATTTGGCGTGGTGGTTGTTGAAATCGCCAAGGATGACGATCTCTGCGGATGGGATCTGCTGTAGCAAGGAATCTGTAGCCATTTGGACGTGGTTTATGAGTCGGTTTGTTTCGGCATTACCGCTATGGGCACTATAGAAGCACCCGTAGACGCGGGGATGGTCGTGGCTGTCTACGCGCAGCCTTAGGACGGACAGGTTCGTACCATCAAGACTGCCGAGGCGTCGAAACAGATGTCCTCTCTGAGGTATACGTAAACTCCAGCCCGGGCCACAAAGGAGTGTTCTAATTTGTACCCCGGGTAGGAGAGAAATGAAATATCAGCCGGAGAGGACACCTATTTCTCGGTTAATAAGAGCAAGGCCGGCTTCGCCGTCTCTAGATGGTAATGGTAAGCGTTAAGGTTGGAATGAAGTCTCCTGATGTTGCAAAAATTCACGGATAGCGTGACAGGGGTCGCCTTGATCTTTTGCTCCGCTTGCCCCGAGCAGTATTTGTCGCGAGCAGAATTTTGAAGAACCCACATTGAATACATTATAGACAATATAAATGACCAACACAAAAATAAATAAAAATACTATTTTCTGTCTTCACTTTTATATTAGGTAGTAGGACTAATTTTCTGCCTAGGAGTCGGTCTGCGTAGGTATAACCCACTTACGAAGTTTTACCTTCAAATAGCAGTATTTGTTTTTCTATATAAAAAATACTCTGTGGCATTTGTACTGCTGTGTTCCGATGTGAAAGGTAGTATGTAGAGGTAGTAAAATTCAGACTGTAAGTCGGCATTCCATCTTAGTTCTTAGAGGTGACAACACATCTATGTCTTCCTTCTTTGTTTGAAATTTGATGCTGATATCTATGAACTGCAGTAACCACTTACCATCAAATGAGCTGTAAGTTCCTCTGTCACTTCAGTTTTATAAAAAAAAGTCTAACACATTGTCATTCATAACATTTCGTTCAACTTTTTGGATGTTTTTAGCTCAAAAATTATGACCATAATTATATCAAATAAAATATAAGTTCTGATAACAAATACTCAAAGTAGTAATTATTTTGTAAAAATTCTTCACAACAATATTACAAACAATTGTAGTGTTTTTGAGACAATTTCAAATAGATCAGTAAATTACCCAATACAAAAACATTTATAAAAATATTACTTTCACCTATTCTATCTAATCTATTACTTAAATTACAATCGTCACTTGTATGTTGTATGAAATTCATAAGACACTTATATACTAGTGCGATTCAAATAAGAACAGGACTTACCTCGCGTTATAACTGTCAATTTAAACCAGTAAGTGTAGGGTGAGCAAAACAGATACGTTAGAAATAATATTTATTTACAAATAAATACAAGAGCCATAAAAGAAAGTTTCAATCGGAATTTAGAACGTCAATAATTAATTCACTTATTTATTTAATTTACTTTTTGCCGATCTGTTGCCAACAATGAAAATATAAAAAGCCAGTTTTAAATTATTTTTAAAACTAATCATTCCTTTAAAAGATTTAGAAAGACCGAGAAACGATTCTCTAAAATTTGAAAATACCATATAATTCGTTTCTTGGGTGTGTATAGAAAAAATGGGGAGCTATTTGACACAAATAACAGTAATTTAAAAAAACGCAAATAAGACCCCTTCAATGTTTAATGAATTAATTGAGTTGGGATTTGAAATAGCAACCCAATAGCAATTGAAAAGAAATTTTAAGAATATAAAAGAATAGAGTTTCAGAGAGGGAATTCTCTATAGACATATTATAGAGAATTCTCGCGTAGTACTCCCTGTGTGTGACAGGCAGGCAGCGAATTGTCACTGCGAGTAACATTTGCAGCGCGAATATTCGCTGTGTGTGGTCGAAGCTCAAGACTCAGTTAAATAAATATAAAAATGAAAAATTTATTTTCTTTGCAAGCCGTACATTTCAAGTGACAATAGACAGATCGCGACCATTCGAAGTCATTGACGTTCCTATTCTTATTAGAATCGCAATGGCCATTACAGCATATAAAATATAGTTTTGTTAGTTCATTATCTTATAAATATTAGAATCTGTATTCATGCATTACATACAATTACAAAATATTTTTGTGTCAGTTTTACAGAGAACAGTAAAACAATCACTCATCGAACTATATAAGAATATCATTTTCTATCTACTGTAATCTTTTCGTATTATTATTATTGTCACTTTTATCTTGTAGGAAGTTCACAAAGCATTCACAACTTTAAATGGAATGTAATGTTATTCAACTTAATGTTACTGATACTGTTATTCATCTTATTGTTATTGAATATTAAAAAAGTTATAAAATAGGTTTTCCTTCAAAAATACAAGACCAATAACAGTAAAAATACAGCCTATATAAGTCTACAACTCAGCACAAGCCTCGTCTCATTTTTGAAAAGTACATAGTAACAGATGTCTCTCACATTTCGCTACATACTTATAATAATAACAGTACTTATAATAAACTAATTATTGAAATTATTTAACATCATATAATATAAACAACTCGTGGCAAACCTAAACAACGAATTTCAAAAATTATTTCTATTGTAAAACAATGGAATGAATATTTTTATCATAAAAATAATTATTTAAAGAACTTTTTTTAATATACAATTTTTTTTTAAATAAAGTAAAAATAGTTCTGTTCAGTTCTGATTTTATTTAAAGTTTTAAGTCTCTAACCTCATCACTACGTTTATATAAAATTGCAAAATTTGTACCGGACAGACACAAACAAACAAAGACATAGACAACAAAGTGACATATATATATATATATTGTATATTGTATATAATGTCATCCAGTTCCGAGCTTCAAGTTTCAAGAAGTTAGCTTAAGTTTAATTGCTAAATAGAGACAAAAACGTACATAAAAGAGGGTAAGTGAAACATGTTGAATTAAAAAAAATGTTCATTCTAATTTTCCTGAAACTCTCTTCATATAACATTTCCATAGAGTATCTTTATAAATGGCCGCTTGCGCTTCTGGATTCTTTGACGCAACTATGCCACGTCCTACCACTACCACATCAGCTCCATTCTCTAGAACTACTTTCTCTGGTGTATTATATACTTGACCAAAATCATCTTTCAAACTGTCTAGTTGAACTCCAGGAGTGAGCTGTATTAAGCCAGGGTTGCTAAAGGTTTCTTTCTTCTGGCAAACAAATCCAGTAATTAAGTCTGGATATTTTGCAGCCATCCTGACAGTAGCTTCTGTATATTCGTGTGTAATTAGATTACCCTGTATTTGATACATAAATGACATGATTAAATTATTATGATATTTTATTAATTTAATACCTAAATAACTTTATTATTATATAAAACTGTCTCAAATGCAAGATGATGATATTATTAACACTGTCATCTACTGGAAGCCATGAGAACTATCTAAACTTTCCTATTTTCGTTTCTTATTCCAATTGCCATGTTACAATATAAATGGTAAAAGGAGCCCTAGTTTGGTAGGTATAAACAACATTCAGGGTTGTCAGCTTCAATAATAAAAGAGTTCAGATCTGAAATGGCGCCAAGTTCCATAGCAGTTCCAATAATGGTGTACCATAGTACTATTATTTATTATGTGGGTGTACATTAATATAATTCTTCAAGCAACTTCAGATCCCAACTCTTTTAATGTAAACCTGACAACTACAAATATCATTTGTATAGAACTTGGTCCCCTTTTCACTATTATGCTGTTTGTAGGATCAGATATTTACTGAAGTTAACAGGGATTTCCCATGGCAGCTTTTAACAAATCCTCACCAATAAACTGCATACGAAAAAGATCTCTGCTTGATGAATGTTAAAATATTAAACCGGGAGGGAAAGAAGAAGTGAGTTGACATTTAGTAGGCTGACAAGAAAATTTCTTTGATAAGCATATACAGGACATTATTCATCATCATCATTGTCGTACATTCATTATCCATTTATTACAGCCTATCAAAAGTCCACAGCTGAACATAGACCTCCTCATAGATTGCCTTATAGGGGGCATTTGCCATAGATACCAGTACTACTTTTGGCAGGCAGGTTATCAAGCAAATTTTTTATTTTTAGTTGTTATTAGGAAGAGGTTGCTACCCATCTCCTCCCAATTTGTTTCCTTCTGACAATATGGGTAGCGGGTATTCTTACTCCCTCACTACATAATTGTTGTACACCATTTTTATTATTAATTTTGGGTCACTCTACACAAAATAACTCTTAGTATTTAGATTATATTAGAAACATAGTTCTCAAGCAATTAATCATGAAACAAGAACAAATACTGACCTCACTGCTCATTTCAGCTAAGAAGAAAACTCCTTTACTACCAGTGTTTGTGCAAGTGTTTAAAGCTTTTAAGATTCCTTCGCCAGACAATGAATGTGCAGTCACACAGTCAGCCCATTCACTAATTTTGTATATACCCTTTGAATACTGCAGTGACACAGTGTTTCCAATGTCAGCAAACTTTCTATCTTCCAGTATAAGAAAATTAAACTTTGTTCCCAACTGTTTTAGTTGCATAATGAAGTTATCACTAAAGTCTTCAATTATATCAATGTGTGTTTTAACAAGACATATATGCTCCCCAACTTTTTCTAAGAGATCAATTATTTTTGTGGAAGACGTCAAATCTACAGAAAGGCAGAGATTGGTTTTCTTTGTAGCCATTATATTGAACAGTTGCTTTGCTATTGAATTTGTTGATAACTCAATTCGTTTTTCAAATGGGATGTTCACTCTATTAACTGATGGCACTGAAATGTTTTAAGACAGTTATAATAGATATATTTACAGATTATTTAAGAGTCTGGATACTTGTCTATCCAGATGGGCAATAGCACTGCATGAATAAAAGGCAGTCTTTGATCAATAATTCTTCAATACTGGCTAAATTTTGTTGCAGTAATAACCATTGAGAATGTCGCACAATGGATGCTTTGGTTAATACTGCAATAGCGTTGCCGTCCACTCTGAAATCTTAGGCAAAACTAAAAGTAGGATAGCCCAGAAATTTACTCTCATGCTTCAAGCTAGGTTTTTTTAGGATCCTTTTTTAAAAGTAACAGTGTAGCACTTTAGGAAAGTATGATAAATTTTAGTAATTACCACCAATGCTGGCTGATCTGTATAGTGAGTCTGAAAGCTTCAGAAAAGCTTTCCAACAATATTTAGCTCTAAACAAATTAGTGGTACTGCTAGTTACCACTAATTATTGAATTTACAGATACAACTAATGATTCTGTTGTTATGTGGTGGAAACGTTAGAAAATCCATCACCGCATTCCATCCAGTTGGTGTTATTAAGAGGCTATTATGCACGCATGACATTCAAATTATGGTAGCATAACATCCATAACCATTAACATGAGGTGTAAAATATTTAGACCACCAATTAGCCTGTCAATCATAAAGCATATAGATAATTTAAAATTTTGTACAGCCAACTTCAATATAAATTGTAAATAACTCAAAAACTATTGGTCAGATCTTGATCAAATTTATATGAGACCATACGAGAAGTACCAGATTACAAATAAAAAAAGGAATCATCAAAATCGGTTCACTCAGAAAAAAGTTATGAGGTAACGCACATAAAAAAACGAATAAAATAAAAACTTAGTCGAACTGAATACCTCCTGCTTTTTGAAGTTGGTAGAAAATAGACAGGATTACAGGAGAGGCCCATGTCCAGCTTTCTGTGACTTCTATGAGTTAATAAAGAAGATACTTTCCACAACAGATGTATGCAATAAGAATTTAAATGTACAGAATGAATAAAATATATAATGTTTTAAAAGCAACTTAACTGCTGTGTTTTGTATATAGAGTGTAGAGAAGCAGACTCTTTTTAAAGGTAATGAGGCATTCTATCTTAGTCCTTAGATATGACAATGCATCTATATTTTGATTCTTAATCAAGGATATATATGTAGATCTCTGGGGTTACAGCATTCACATACCATCAGGTGGACTATGTGCTAGTGTGTCACCCTTAATCCATAAAAAAGACAACCAATACTACTACTACTGCCCTAATAACAGTATATTTTTAACAGTCCCTCTAGAATTAAATCTTTAAAGTTCTAAATAAATATACTGTTACGAGCTTGGGATTCGAGACAATTAAAAACTGCCGATTGAATTACCAAAATTGACACTTTAATTATACAACACTAATTACAATCTAAAATTACACTAATAATAAAACACAGTTCGCCGTTATTTCGCTTAGAAGTAATCTCTTGTATCGCCAATTCAATACTGCCCCGGTCGTGGTCTATACCGGCCTTATACTGGGTGGCGCCCAGGTTATCACGTTAAATAGCACAACAGTTAATACAAGTTGATATATGTCTGTTAAAATAATAAAATAAACAATAATAAAAACTAATAAAAAATGCATCTTTCAAACAAAATAAATAGGGTAAAAAATCACATAAAATAAATCATCCTTGATAATATTACTTAACTGACCTGAAATGACTTGTAGAAGCGGCAACGTCGCGGCCAGCGGTTCATTGCTCATGCGACATCGATATAGGTAATTATATTATAATACCTAGGTCCTAGGACTTGCCCATACATAGGTAATTAGGCACGCGTAGGGCGATGCTAATCCGATGTTATCAACAAATCACAAATTTCATGGTATTTTTTTATCCAAATAATCACTTTAACCTTGAAATCACTCAAGTTTATGAAACAAATCAAATTTTTAAATTTTCAAAATGTCCGCCGTGTACCCGAATGCATAATTGACATCGTCGCATGATATTATTTCGGACTTTTCGAAAGAGGGCACCATTGGCTGCAAAATTTTTTATTTTGTCGAAAGCCCGCATTATTCTTATTTTTAAGTCCTTGACAGTCGTTACTTCAGTAGAGTACACCTCATTTTTTATGTAACCCCATAAAAAGAAATCTAACGGTGTTAGATCCGGAGACCGTGCTGGCCACCGAGAAGGTCCGTATCTGCCAATCCAGTTCTCTCCGAACATCTCAGTGAGGCGCTGCCTGGCAGCCACCACTGAATGAGCAGGTGCTCCATCAAGCTGGTACCATAACCGGCTATTGGCCCCCAACGATAGTCCATCAACGTAATCCGCCACTGTGTCGTCAAGCAGTTCCAAAAATTTAGGCCCATTAAGGTTGCCTTCGATAAACACGGGACCAATTATTTGATCTCCGTGTATTCCAGCCCAAACATTAACGGCAAATCTATATTGGTGCATAGACTCTCGACACAGTTCCGGATTTTCTTGACTCCAGTATCGTAAGTTCTGCCGATTCCATATTCCGTTACGCGTGAATGTGCTCTCGTCAGTCCACATTACGTTTGCTAAAAAGTTAAGAGTCATTAGCTACTTTGCTCAGGAGCCATTCACAGTAGGCTTCCCTAACTGGCTTATCTCTATCTAATAAAGCCTGTACCTTTACGTATTTGAACGGCCGTTGCTTGTTTTTTTTTAATATTCTGTGAACAGACTTGTGGTGTACACAGAATTGGCGAGCTGCTCTACGGAGACTTGATGTTGGATTACGAGCGAAATAATTTAATATTCGTTCTTCCTGAGCCACGGCGACTCGCGGAGGAATTTCAACCTGACGTGGAATCAAATTTTCGCCGTCACGTAATCTTTGGACTGCCCGTATAAAAATCCGTGAGTCTGTAGGACATACACGTGTGGTATTATACCTCTCTCGGTATGTTCGTAATGCCAGGGACGCGTTTTGGTGGCATTCTCCATAAATTAAAACCATATCGGTGTATTCCAATGACGTAAAATTGATACGAGGCATTTTAAAATAAAAAAAGTTATACGTTTAAAAAAATAAAAGCGTCCAATTGCGCACGGGCTGACACACCACTAAGTTATTAAATATCACTTATCTATTATTAACGAGTCCTATCACAAATAAAAAATACAAGACAGTAAAAGAAAGCGTCAAATTTCGCACAAATAGTCACACCACCTCCTCAACACAATTATTATTATAGTATTAACGTGTCCTATCACAAACAAATCAAGAAACTTATGAAAATATCCACAAAAAAAAACTTTAAATTAAAAGGACGTGTACGCGAAAAACTAAAATTAGGTCAAGCGATTAATGAACCGTTCCCAAGGACGCCGGCGTCGGACTAAGTGACTTACTGTCTTACTTTATCGTCGCACGCGCCAATCGACCACATCCCACCCTCCCAACACCCCGTCCCAATTCTTGTCGCATCGCGCATAAGATTACTTTATTTGATTATTTAAAATTGGCAACGTTGCACTATAATACAATATAGGTCTCTTGGCCTTCACGGGCCATGGGTCTTTGAACTTCTAGTATTTATCAGGTGATATCTGATGCATTTACATGATGTTGTAATATAACGCGCCAGTCGATCCACATGGACAATCTTAGGAGTACCTCTGGCACCTTTCTGTATGCGGTAGGTTACATCATTGATCCTTGTCACAATCCGGTACGGTCCGTCCCATTTAGCTTGAAGCTTAGGAGATTTCCCTTTGCTGCGAACTGGATTGTGTAACCACACTAGTGAACCTTCATCAAACCCCTTGTTGTTCATTTTGCGGTCATACCGTGTTTTCATCTTCTCAGACGTTTGCTGGCCCGTCTGTCTGACGTGCTCATAAATGTCATTCATTTTGTTCCGTAAGTCATTTGCATAATCGGTTATACTGCGTGGGGCATCAGGTGGTATTCCGGTGATCAAGTCTGCAGGCAGCCGCAATTCTCTCCCAAAGTTTGCGAAAGCTGGTGTCACTGATGTACTTTCGTGAACAGCGCTTCGATATGACAACAAAAACGGTTGTATATGCCTGTCCCAGTCTCGTTGCCGTTTTTCCACAACTTTTGCTAGGTACCTCTCCAATGTCTGATTAAATCTTTCTACCATTCCATCAGATTGTGGGTGGTAAGAAGTTGTTCGTGTTTTCTGAGTACCCATAACTCGGCAAGTTTCCTGGAATATTTGAGACTCAAAATTCCTTCCTTGATCGCTGTGAATCTCTAAAGGTACTCCAAAACGACAGAAGACTTCATGGACTAGTTTATCTGCAACTGTTGAAGCTTCTTGATTTGGAATGGCGAAGACTTCTGGCCACTTAGTAAAGTAATCCATCACAACCATGAAATACTTGTTACCACTTTCACTTTCCGGAAACGGCCCTGCAACGTCAATGGCTATCCTCTCCCATGGTGCGCCAACATTGTACAATTTCAATGCGCCTCTACTACGAATTTGAGGTCCCTTTACAGCCGCACAACTTGTACATTTGCGGCACCAGTCCTCGACATCGTCACGACAGTGGACCCAGTAAAACCGTTCTCGGATCTTCAGTAGAGTTCGTTTAACTCCCAGGTGGCCTCCTGAACAACCACTATGGTATAGCCTCCGGTACTTTAGCCTTAGGGACAACCATTTGCAAATGACACCTGTCTCCCCGACTATTTTCCCATTTACGGCACAGGACTCCATCCTGAATCAGCAAGCTGTCACATTGGGCCCAATAGCTTTTCGTGGTCGAACTCATTGCTGAGACGTCGCTCCACTTGGGCTTAGGAGCACTGGCCTTCATCCATTCCAGAATCGGCTTAATGTCCGAATCTTCCTGCTGTGCATGTTGTAGGCTGTCCTTCCATTCATTGCTGAACTGGTCTGTCCTGAATATCCTCGCAGATACCACTTCTTTACCCTCTTGCCTAGTACATGCTTGCAATCTTCAGGGCAAGGTCTTCTTGATAATGCATCTGCATTGCCATGAGATTTCCCGCTGCGATGTTCGATCACAAAGTCGTATTCCTGTAGTAGTTCAATCCACCTCGCAACTTGTCCTTCCGGATTTTTGAACTGCAATTGCCATTTCAGTGCAGGATGGTCAGTTCGTAAGTAGAATTTCCGCCCTAGAAGATATTTGCTAAAATGCTGCAAGTACTTTACCACAGCAAGCAATTCCCGTCTTGTGACACAATAGTTCCTTTCCGGCTTTGACAACGACTTGCTGAAGTACGCTATCACAATCTCTTGATCACCATTCCGTTGAGACAACACACCGCCAAGTCCTATATCACTTGCGTCTGTGTCAACTATGAATTCCTTGCCCGCATCAGGGTACCCCAAAATAGGTGTTTTGCACAGACGGTTCTTGAGCTCCTGGAATGCAATATCGCAACTTTCATCCCAGCAGAAATGTCGCTTCTCCTCGGTTAGCTTGTGCAGAGGTTTGGCTATATCTGCAAAGTTCTTCACAAATCGCCGATAATAAGAGCACAAACCCAAAAATGCTCTAACCTGTGTCTTGTCTTTTGGGACCGGCCACTCCTTGACAGCAGCAATTTTCTCTGGATCCAAGCGGATACCTTCTTCCGACACTACATACCCCAAAAAACTAACTTGCCGTTTGAATAGTGAGCACTTCTTTGGACTCAACTTGAGGTTGGCACTCTGGATCTTCATGAGCACGCGTTCCAGGTTTTGAAGGTGTTCCTCAAACGTACGGCCTACGATGATGATGTCATCCAAATAGACGAGACAGGCATCTCCAATTAGCCCGGTAAGTACAAGCTCCATCAACCTTTCAAACGTTGCTGGAGCATTGCACAATCCAAACGGCATGACTTTAAATTGCCACAGGCCCTTTCCTGTGGAGAATGCAGTTTTCTCCTTGTCCTTAGGGTCAATTTCAACCTGCCAGTAGCCACTTTTCAGATCCCGCGTACTAAACCACTTTACGCCTGTAAGCATGTCCAGCGTGTCATCAATTCTTGGCAAGGGATAGCTGTCCTTCTTTGTAACGTCGTTCAGGTGGCGGTAGTCAACACAAAACCGCATGCTGCCGTCCTTCTTTACCAGCACCACAGGTGAACACCATGGACTAGATGAAGGTTCAATAACACCATCCTTCACCATTCCCTCAATCATGGTTTCCACTTCCTTTTCACGTGCTACAGGCAATCTTCTTGGCCGCTGACGAATAGGCAATTCTTGTCCTGTGTTTATTTTGTGTTGAACTAAGCTAGTCTTTCCTATGTCAGCTTCGTTTGACGAGAAAACATTGGCGTACTTGAGTAACAACTTCTTCGCTTTGACCGTTTCATTCGGGGAGAGAACGCTGCGACAGTCTTCTAAAAGTGTGGTCACTCTAGTTTGTCCATCCTTGCTGGGGGTCCCAGTCGATAGATATTCGCACCGACGCAACCAATCCACTTCCTCACTAGTACCAACCAATGTGCCTTTTTCTATAATCTGTTCCTGATCACAAAGGTTCAGCACACGTACTCCTGAGATGTCGGCGGTTCTGACCAAGGTTCGAGCCACTTTCCATGGAAGGTCATTGTCTACCCTTTCCACGAGTACACAACGAAGAGTTTGCCCAGGATTCCGTGGAAGTCTAACCGGCACAATCGTTTCCGATCTCGGCGGAAGAACAATCTTCTTAAGGCTGTACACATTCCCTGGTAACGCCCCTTCTACGAAAAGTTCCTCTTGTCCACATTTCAAAACACCTTGCTTAACGTCGATCTCACAACAATTCTTCCTCATAAAGTCTAGGCCCAGGATGCAGTCGTCCATTATATCAGCCACGATGACATTATGCAGGTAGATCATGTTGCCTAGCTTCAACTCCATCTCCTTCTCTCCACGGACGGGTATGCGCTGACCGGTGGCTGTCACCAAATTAATGCGTTCTCGGTTGTATGCGGAGTCCCCAAGGAACCGACTTATAAGTTGGGAACTGACAACCGTGCGAGAGGCTCCAGTGTCTATGGTCAGTTTACACGGCGTTCCGTTGACTTCGCCCTTGATGATTAGGCTGTTCCCATCATGGGTTTGTGAGATCGAAATCCTTGGGGCTCTTTTAACATCAGCCAGCACCCGCCAGTTTCCCTGCTGTTGCTGGGCGGTGCTGTCAGCCACACTACCCTCTCGATATTGATCACCTTCCCTTTCTACAGTTCGTTTAGGGCAGCTGGATCGAAGATGGCCCCTTTCCCCACAGCCGTAGCACCTAGGGCTGTAGCCCTTATTGCGGTCCTGAACTGTAGCTGCTGCAACCTCCCTGACGCGGTGGGAACGATGATCCTGCCGCACGGCTTCCACCTCCAGTGCATGGGTCAAGGCGTCCTTAAGCGTCTCGTGGTGCCCGAGCCTCACAGCAGCTCTGACTTTAAGGTCGCGGATGCCGTCGATGAATGTCTGCACCAGGTTCCCTACAATGAGCGCAGGTACAGACTGGTACGCTTTTCGAACCAGCTTCTCCACCTCAAGGGCCCACTGCTGCAGGTTTTCGTTACTGCGTTGCACGCGATCTTTGAGCTGCGCACGAAAGACGTGTTCCAGGTGAGCATCGCCATATCTTGCCTCCAATGCCTCAAGGAGCTGCTCGTAAGTTACTTCCTTACCGAGAGCTTCCAGAACAGTTAAGGCCTGGTCGCGTAGGCCTAGGGTGAGAGCAGTCATGGCCTGACTTTTATTCCAGCCGTTCGCTTTCATGACAGCCTCGAACTGGATTTTGTAGGCCGACCAGGAAGAACACCCGTCGAACGGCGGCACTTTGAATCCACGTAGCGAAGGTGTTGTAGCTACTACGGGAGCTGTAATTCCATCCCCAAGTTTGAGGTCGTCCAGCGTTTTCTTCACATCAGCCATCACGTTGTCAACCCGATTGTTCACTTGGTCGATTCGGGTTTCAGCTTCCGACAGGCGGTTGTCATGTTGAGCAACCCTATCCTTCACCTCCTTTATCTCTTTCCCGAAGGTAGCGTGAAGGTCCTTCCTGAGGAGCATCTGTTCTTCCATACCGCGCTGCAGCTGCTCTTCCAACCGACGGGTCTGTTCCTCTTGTCGGCGGGCCTGTTCCTCCTGTCGGCGAGCCTGTTCCTCCTGTCGGCGAGCCTGTTCCTCCTGTCGGCGAGCCTGTTCCTCCTGTCGGCGAGCCTGATCCTGCAGCATCATCATCAGAGCACCTAAGTCAGGTGCTGCAGATGCAGGAGCTGCTGACGGGCCGGCCTCCGTGGTTAGCAGCTGCCCCTCCGACGTTTGCGGCGTTGCATTACCAATTCGTCTCTGGTCCGTCTCCTGTTGGCGTTGACTTCGGGTACGGATACCCTCCGTGTCGTCTTTAGGTAAAATCGGCATATTTGATCCCACTTCTGACACCAATTGTTACGAGCTTGGGATTCGAGGCAATTAAAAACTGCCGATTGAATTACCAAAATTGACACTTTAATTACACAACACTAATTACAATCTAAAATTACACTAATAATAAAACACAGTTCGCCGTTATTTCGCTTCGAAGTAATCTCTTGTATCGCCAATTCAATACTGCCCCAGTCGTGGTCTATACCGGCCTTATATAGGGCCTCAGATAGTTTCCAGAACCTTCTACTGTAGCGACATCTAGAATGTTCGAGTACATATTGGTCCCGAAATTTCTAGAAGGATCTTGACTCTCCTAGTTCTGCTACTCGACACTAGAGGGCGCTAGTGGTAACTAGTGTTGCCATCTACAAGAGATTAATAGTGGCGCGCAACAATACTTTATTTTTAATAGTTTTAAGTGTTCAAGTTCAAATGTAAAATTAGAAAAGTAAGCTTAACTTTACTTAATAAAAAGAAATTATTTCAAAAAGTAATAATCAAGCTAAAGTAAATGAAGCTTCCGTAAACATTGATAAAAACAAAACGAAGATATAATATACCCGAACATGAGGTATGTAAAAACAACAATGTGACTCTGCAATGGATAAAGGGATACAGTGGATCCAGAGGTAACGATGCAGCAGATGAACTGGCCAGAAGAGGATCGGCTCTGGCCACTATTGGGCCAGAACCAATCATACCAATACCCTTTGGTAACATTCGTTCACTGGTACATAGACACTTCACTAATCAACACGCTCAGCTTTGGAAAAATCTAGTAGACTGTAAACAAGCTAGGGTGGCCTTGCCTGAAATAAACAGTTGTTTAACCAAAGTCCTAATGAGACTGAACAAGCCGCAGATCAGTGTCAAGTGCTATCACAGGACGCAACACCTTTAACATACATTAATTTACTATAGGTGTTACAGATAGTCCCCTGTGTTGGGCATGTATAGGGGAGGAAGAAATGGCGGCCCACATGCTACTGAAATGTCCGGAGGTCGCTACATGCAGGGCTAAACATCTCGGCACGCCGGGGTCACTCCCTGAAGTTGCATGCAACATCAAAGGACTGTTGAGCTTCTTCGGGGAGATCTCATGGCTCGAATAATTACATTATTCCTGTCCACATGCAAAACATGCGCATAGACGTGGAGTTGTGAAAAACAGCCCGTCGTAAACTAAACTAAACTACACCCGAACATTATAAAATTGTACACTGGACCCACATGCACTGCTAATAATCTTACCACACAGAACAAGAAAACTGAAATAAGACATAAACACTCACCATAGTGTAAGGGAGATTTACTATGATGCCAAAATGCACACTAAACAGAGCATCAACCACAACATGATTGTGATGCTCTAGTAGACTGAGGTATCAAATTTTCACAAACAAGGATATTTTATAACATAGTTGTATAATTTTTTTCATGTTATTTTGTGTAAGTAATAACAACCTTCAGACCAAATTTTTGTCATAGCGGCAAGTCTCAATGGAGATTAACTATCTGCACACAACAGAATTATAGTGTACGAGTGTGTGGGTGCAAACACAGGTGCTCTCTCTATTCACTCACTCTCATAGTCTAATGGGATGGCATACTGACATGACTAGAGAGAGATTGGGCGCAGGACTAAAGGATTAAATGCTTTCGGAGGCACATGGGTGAAACAAACAAACTATATTATGACTCTGGGCTGCTAATGAACTTATTGACAGAAAATCACAATAACCGATTTTGTTATGCCCCGGATTCAAACCTGGAACCACATGATGTGCAGTTGCACTTACAACCAACCAACAAGGCAGTCACTTTGTGTACGTCCATAAAATACCTACAAGCAACAAATTTAAACTCACCCACTGCTGGAGCATGAATATTATTTAAATAACTTTTAACTTCTTTTCCAACTTGCTCAGTAATGCAATTGTTATTTACCAGTATCTCAATCAACTTTGACATAGTAAATAGAGACCTCATTGATACATTGTTTGCTTCAAGGTTTTGCTTGCCACCCTGTTCTCTGTCTAAAATTATAACAGCTTCTTCAACTATAAGACCTTCATTTCTTAAATCTTTAACCGTTTCTAGCACACTAGAACCAGATGTTACAACATCTTCTACTATAATACATTTCTGATTTAGTTTATAATGGCCTTCAATAACTTTTTTGGTCCCGTAAGACTTCGCCTCCTTCCGTCTCATCAACATAGACTTCTTAGCTTCAACACTCAGTAATGTTGCAATAGGCAAAGCAGTATAAGGAACTCCACAAAAATAGTCATATTCACTTGTTTTCAATAGAAATTCAAAAAGGAGATGAGATATCAATTCCTGAAAAAACTTATTGCATTAGTTGAGCATTTCATATGATGTTATTATGTTATGATAATATGATTTCGTACCATTACCACAGGATAACTAACAATAACCCTCAAATCAAAGTATACCGGCGTTTTTATACCACTTTTAGTAGTAAATTCACCAAATTTCACAGCATCGATTTTAAACAAATTTAGGGCTAAATTTTCTAATTGTTTAT
Organism: Parnassius mnemosyne; assembly: GCA_963668995.1. NCBI lineage: Eukaryota > Metazoa > Arthropoda > Insecta > Lepidoptera > Papilionidae > Parnassius > Parnassius mnemosyne. Next base: position 13,507,018 of record CAVLGL010000093.1, read on the forward strand.
TATAATCCATGGTACTTAATATATTTTGGGACCAAATAAGAATTTTTTTAAAATAAAAGGTAAGAAAGAGGTGGGCAGAGACAGAGGTAGATTAAAAATTAAAAAAAAAAAAGAAAAAAAATAGCGACTCAATCAATCTCAATCTCTTTTTTTATTAAGATTTTTGGCTTAGATGCTTGTCTTTTAAGTCATATCTTCATTTATCTGGTGATCTTCAGTTCCCCTATTTAGTGATAATAATCCTTTATAGTTATACTAGTTCACAATATGTTGATGTGTCACATAGCGTAGTGTTTGGAAGATTTTGACTACAACTTGAGCCAGCACTATTGTAACACTTTTCAACATTTCCACTAATAGTTCACATGCGCCGACATTTAATACAAAAAATCACACCACTACTACTATTATATATAAAAATATCAAAATCCACTTCGAACCATTATTTAAACAAGCGGTCAACCAGTCAAACTCCCGTTAAAACTCCCTGATTCAATCTCAACTACACACACAACTATGTAAAAGCTAAAACCACAGTTTTAAAACCTTACAGTTTTGAAACGCTTTTGATGTCCGGCGATGCCACCGCCCGCGTATGTTTTTAAGTGGCCAGCGTTTAGGTTAGAGATTGTCACGAAAATGGAAATAAAATGATTTTGGATATTATAATACTCATTATCATTTATTAACATTATGAATATACTTATAAATTAAAAATATTTATTGAACAAGAAGTTGCACTGCCAAATATTTTCGTGACACTTTCTTATTATAGATACGTACGTTTGTTAAGAGAAGGTAATTAATTTATTCTTTGTTACTACTAAATTAAAGTATATTTAGCGGTTTCTGGCAACTTTTCGCTAAGACGATAATTTAAATTTTTTTTGTCAACTGCGGCAATTTTTGGGAACTACTCTAGCAACTTTAATTTTTGTCAAGTGGCAACATTACTTTTCTCAACGTATTATTCTTTAAGGTCAGCCACATACATCCGGAATTCCATTTCGGGAATCCGTTTCGATATTCTGATTCGGAATTCCGTGAATGTGTTCGGAATGGCAAGGGTAAGTTGAGAGACGTTAGCCATTGAGGCTAGACATTCTGCTAGCGAATAATGACGACAATTTTCTGATTGCGATTCCATTGTTGCTGTATTATTTATTACTAGGTGCACCCCTTTATCACCCTAAGCTTGCAATATAGTTAATATTATGTAAAAAGATTTATCTATCCAGAGATATTTTTTAAATGTGGATGTCTGTAAACTCTTTTGATGAATTATTAAATGAAATAAGATGAAAGGTTACAAATAGCTATACATATATAAGATTAAATTTAAAAACATACATAAACACACCTACTCACTTCGGTCGTGCAACGAACACTGAGCGTGTTCCCTACGGAATTTACGAATGTATGTTGCGTCTCATACAAAATCTATGAAAGACTTGCGTTCAGAGCGGTTTTTTTCCGTTCGGGATTCCGATCACACAGGTAGCCATATGGACTCTCGAATCGGAGAAAATTCCGTACGGAGAATTACCGTACGTGTGTGGTGGGTCATAGATTTTATATGGACTTGCTGCGTTCGGAATTCCGAATCGGAATATCGAAACGGAATTCCGAAACGGAATTCCCTATATGTATGTGGCCGCCCTAATGCTTCCTTCTAAAGACGGACAAGTGAAAAAAAATATATCGATATACAGCCATGTTTTGCATGATGCACTAGGATAAGGCCTAAAGTTTTATAACTGACGTGACGGTTGGACGACGAAAAGTAAATGACAACAGCACATGAATGCTTTAGTAGTTGCTTTATTTACTTAATATTTTGCTGATTAATTCCACATTTCTAAATATATCGAAATTTATACGAATTTGATACTTTTAAATAAATATGAATGTCGATACACCGCGATAAATTAAAAATGTCATTATTTATAATTTTTCTATTTTATTAAAAATATCGACAATATTTGTCGATATTTTAATGATTGAATATCGATATGTCGATATTTTTATCCAAGCCTACAACATTCAGTCATTCACCATATGCGTAAGCATCATACTAGTCTGTGTTCACTGTTCACCGTCATTCATTCACCATTCACCATTTAAGATTCAGTTATGGTGGTAGTGTGTCGTGGTTGTCGTCAGTGTTTGTGTTTTTGTTATGATTGTAATTATAGTGACAATTTGTTACAAATTACTTTTAGCAGTTAAACCGTAATCTAATTTAATTATACTTATCAAATTAACTAAAATTGAGCTAGTTAGGGATTCCTTGGTCGGAATGGATTTTTCGTATAGTTTCATTTTCTACATTTATATATCTTTAAAAAATATATTCGTCTAAAACTCTAAAACATTAATTTTCCCTACCCAAATTATGTTAGCAGCAACTTTGTCATAGTTGTAACTAACCGAATAGCTATTTTAAGATTGTGAAATTGTTATTACTTTTTTCTATCGTCAAATTGGGACCCAGGTAGAGATTTGTGCGGGGTTAAGTAAGCCCACCCTCCTAACCGGACGAAGTGGGGTCCCCTCCCCTGTTATAGGGGATGTTGGGGTAGACAAAGGGTAGTTACCCCTGAACGGAGGGAGCTTGAGCCTTGGGCGACCGTTGGAAGGGATAACTATTTCAAGTTCGGTTTTTTCCCCTCCGATAACAAGTTGAGTGACTTCAGTGCGCGAGTGGTGTTAGAATTGTGAATTGTAGGTATATTGGGAAGCGGCTGGAACTATTTCGTACCATATGGATGAAAAAGTTGAAGGTAACTTAAAGTTTGATTAATTAGCAGTTACTAATATTAAGGTTTATTATATATTTGTATTACTTTGTTTTCGTAAAAAATTATGATTGTTTTTCTTCAACGTCAAGAGTAGTATCAGTCATTAGCAGTCAACTGCTGGATATATTTTAATTTGAAATTAATATGCGCGACATTATTGCTTGAGCTTGGAACGATTTACGGCAGTAATAGACGAATAATACGACGTAATGACTGATTCGAACCCATAACTTTTTATTTTTAAAAGTCCGTATCATGTACCTTTAACTAATAGTCTATTAGGTTACTGTCGCCACAGTGGTATGGTTTCCTCTACATACTACATTATTATATTATACTAGCGACCGCCCCGGCTTCGCACAGGTGATTTCTGGATCTTTACAATAGCGCCACCTACCGGGTCCAATTGTGAACCAGAAACTAGAGACCCACTCAAACGTAAACATAAAATTTCATCAAAACCGTTCATGTCGTTTTCGAGTTTTAGCGGCACTAACGGACAGCAATTTATTTTTATATATAGATGAGTTTGCTGCCGCCCGGAACCATTAGAGTCGAACTGCCCCTCCCCCTTCCACTTCAGTTTCGTGTGTATTTTAAAAATATAAAATCAGTACATAAAAGTCTTAATAACTTGTGTATAATATTTGAAAATGAATCTTCTACATCAGCTGTTAAAAGTCCACTGTTGGACATGTATCTCCCGTAGTAGATCTTTTAACTATTATTTATTCTGTGGTAGTAGGCAGGATTTGCATTACTCAAACTCTTGGCAGGTTTTATTTACTACTTTTATTAACTAACGCAGTACAAGATGTCTCGAAGCTTAATTGACGCTGCCGTTTTACGTTTGACGTACGTAAAGTTAAAAGCCATGAGCCATGTTAAAAGCAGATCTTTCTGATTTGTTCGATAGTCGCCCCTCACGACACCCCCGGCCCCCGGTACCGAATAAGTAGCTGGCGTACGCCGCACACACATGAAAGTATTAAGTCCACTTTGTTGTAGAGAATGCAATAAAGATTTAAAAATAAATAAATAATAAATCCGCTTAGTAGTGACGGTACCGCATATCATCCAGTGAGTGTAGCAGCGTTTTCTGAAAACGATCGCAAAAATAAAAAAAATAAACTGCAGCAAAATACCAATTATACATACGAGGGCGGGTCAAAAATTTTGTGGAATGGGGTTAGGAGGTTATAGAGATTTTTTTTAACTGTCACTACTTGGTGACTCAATACTACTCCAAATACCAAGTTTCATCAAGATCGGTTCATTAACCCTTGAGATATCACAGGATAAACAAGTCAATCGGGAAGTGAACACTAACTATGGAGAAAATTGAGCTTAATGCCTTGAAAGTTCCTCACTAAGGAGGAGGAAAAACGCCACATATAATTATGGAAGATATGTGTTCCTGCGTTAGGTGAACTTGTATAATAATTAAAACCATAAGCCACTGATAGAAGGATATAATGAATATAAAATTTATAAAATTAAATTGTGGTCAAAATGCTACTATATGTGCATACCATAGTGGCTTAAGGTAGTTGTCGACGATGTGGCGGGGGAGGGGAAAGGGGCGTCGTTGCCTATGCAAATCGCTTCCGGTGTGGCCGCAACAGATGTCACCTGTTTACGGAGACTAATAGGGAAAAACGATGATTTATAAGTGACATAGCCTTTTCAAGCAAGGCAAAGGCTCAATAGAAGTCGATCAGCGCTCAGGTCGACTGATTGAGGCGACTTCATAAGACATTATCGAAAAAGTTGAAATGATCGTCTGAAGGAAAAAACAGATCGAAGAAATTACTGGAGTGTCATCTACGACCGTTTTAAATATTCTCCATGTCTAAGGTCAGTGCAGGATGCCTGCCGAGAATGCTCACATCGCTTCAGAAACAGCATAGGATCGAGAGTTCGCGTGAGTTTTTGGACCTGTGTAGTAAGAACAGAGACGAAATTATGAACCGAATTGTCGCTGGGGATGAAACTTGGGTTCCTCACTATGGACCTGAGTCAAAGCAGGAGTTCATGCAGTGCCATAGGAAAGGCGCAGCACCGGCTAAATATTCCAAGGTGTCACAATCGACTATAAAGGTTATGGGTACAGCTTTTTGGGATTCAGAGAGGATTTTATTGATCTATTATAAAGATAAAGGTTTCAATATCACGGGACATTATTTGCCTACGCTAGTAGAAAAATTAAAAGATGCGATTAAAGAAAAAAGAAGGGGAAAGTGGTTTCGAAGTGTGCTCCTTTTGCACGACAACGCACTCGTTCACAAGGGTCATGTTGCGAGGGCAGATTTGACCCCTTGGCACAGAATAAATAATAGTACTACGTACAGAAGTTGCACTCCTTTGATGTTGAATGCTTGCCGACGTTTTATTAGCCTACATAGTTATTATTAATCAGATAAATTGCGCACACAAGCTAAATAAAACTATCGCTCCGCACGAGTGTTCGTATTACTTTGCATCTTTTCTCCTTCCTACGTCACAACGGACTCCGTGGTTACTAAGGACTGTTGATAAAGAGTAAAAAATACATTGTGAAATTGTAAGTTACTTAAGCAAAGCATCTATTCTAACTATGATCCACCATAATTCCGCTACTACGAGAGCTGCACTAAAAGTATCGGGAATAGAATATTTCCACTGTTCCTGTCATATTAAAATCTTTTTAATTGAAAAGTCATTGGTTTTAAAAATCGAATACCATTTATTTATTTAAAAAAAGATTCTCGGTCTTGCCACAAGGTTTTATCAAACTTGTTTAGTCGTTGAGAAAATGGAATTGACTCGAGAAAATTCAAGAGCGATGATTTATTATGACTTTCGAAGCGGTTTAACACAAAAACAGTGTGTTGACCGGATGATTTCTGCATTTGGTGATGAAGCCCCATCCAAAACCACAATTTATCGCTGGTTTGCTGAATTTCAACGTGGACGTGTCAAGCTCAGTGATGATCCCCGTCATGGTCGTCCAAAACCTGCAGTCACCCAAGAAAACGTTGATGCTGTGCGTAAGCTGATTGAGGAAGATCGACATGTGACATACCGCGAAATTCAGGCAACTTTAGACATTGGCACGAGTCAAATACAAATAATCTTGCATGAACAATTAGGTGTAAAAAGTTATTTTCCCGATGGATACCGCATTCGATCTGTGAAGAGCAAAAAGCGGCTCGCGTTACTTGGTGCGTCAGAACTCTCGAAAGATTCCACGCAGGATCCTCAAATGCTGTATACAACATCGTATCAGGTGACGAATCCTGGATATACGGGTACGAACCCGAAACAAAAAACCAGTCACGAGTTTGGGTGTTCGAAAATGAGTTTTTAGAGCAAGAAAACATAGAATTATTAGACCATCCGCCGTACAGCCCCGACCTAAACCCTAATGATTTCTATACTTTCCCTAAAATAAAGAATAAATTGCGTGGACAGAAATTTCCATCACCTGAAGAAGCTGTTGACGCCTACAAAACGGCCATTTTGGAGACCCCAACTTCCGAATGGAATGGTTGCTTCAATGATTGGTTCCATCGTATGGAAAAATGTGTCAAATTTCGCGGAGAATACTTCGAAAAGCAATAAATACATTTTTAAATAGTAATGTTGTGTCACTTCGTTGATTCCCGAAATTTTCAGTGCCGCCCTCGTAATAGAAGCTAGCCATGTCAATATTACAGACAGACACCTCAATTTTATTTATATGTATGGAATACCTTTTGCCCGCGATTCGTCCGCGTAGTAGTGGGAAATAATATTTTGTTTCTTTGTCACTCTCCTTCCCATAAACTATCTCTATGCAGAAAATCGTGTCGATCGGTTGCTGCGTTTCTGCGTGAATGAAGAACCAACCATCAAACGCCATTTTGTATTTATATAATACCTATTAAGTAAAAAAGTAAAGATTATCATGACTATCAGGAGATGGGCAACAGCGCCTTCCTAAATTGAAAAAAAAAACTGCTGTTGCCAACCCGCCTGCCAAGCGTGGCAACTATGGCAAATAGTGGACTTTATATAGGCTGTAACGGTAACAGTACCTAAAGACTATACCGTTACACATTTGAACTCTAGCTTCACTACTAGTGAATGCGAGGCGAGTTAAACTCCTTTTTTTAAAGTATTAGGGTGACAAGCGAGCACACAGTCCATCTGATGGTAAGTGTATACTGTGGCCCATAGACATCTACATCTATACTCGATTAAGAATCCAAATGCAGATGCGTTATCATCCTTGAGGATGAAGATAGAATGCCTCATATCTAGTAAAAAAGGTCTCCGGTTTTCTACATTACCATACGAAACACAGCAGCATTGAGCTGCTATTTTACGCTAGTATTCTGTGAGAGCATGTTGCTTCCCCGATCGAGCCGACTCATTCGTGCTAGAACCATAATATAGCTGCAGCGTGGCTCTACCACGCATAAACATTCCCATTTATTACTCCTAAAATCAACAAATTAATAAAAAAAATCTAAATCTGTTCTCAATTGGCGCAGATATCGCGTAATATACGTACTCAATTAAAATCTGTCGAATTGTAAACCTCCTTTTTAAACGGCTAAAAATCCGTACTTTGTTTCATACCATAGCTTAAACATGCTACTCGTACAAACGAATAATGATTTTCGCCACGCTCCTATTTCCGTTATTTGTGGTAGTCGAGTCTACTATAAGATCTTACGACAATGGCGTCATACGTGTTTTATGTTTGTTGGTGTCTTTAGTAATGGGAACCTTTTTTTTGTCTTATTATTTCGACTGTAAATTTCTTACTCCATATACCCAATTTAGAATCTTCCATTTATAGGCAATAAGGACGATTTTTGATATCATTGGAGCAATGGTACGCGAACGGTCGCAGTATACGAGAATCCATCACTTAGGCTCGTCCCGCGGGTGTCGTAACGGACGGGTAACGGTGTATTTTTCTAACCATGACACTACAGCTGTGAACGCCCCGCCAAGTAAGGGTATCCCCCCCTTCACTAGTTCTAGGTACACAGTTAGAAAGGCCATTTACGTTTTAAATTTTTAATGTTACCTCCATGCAAGTAAGAGTGTAATTTGTCTGAGTTATTTCCATTTTACATACACAATAGTCGCTCTTCATACGAGGGGAGGTCAAAAAGTTCGCGGAATGACAGGGAAGGATAATTAAATGAAACATTAAACTATTTTTCCTTTTCAATGTATTCTCCCTTAACCCTAACACATTTATTAGATCTGTCAAATAACTTATTAATACCGTCTATAAAAAGATTTGTCTGGGGTTTCAAAATAGGCCGAAATTGCCAACTTCACTTCATCATCGTCGCCAAATTGTTTCCCACGCAGTTCTTTCTTCATTTTTGGAAACAAATAATAGTCGCTTGGGGCCAGGTCTGGGCTGTAGGGTGGATGGCGCAGTTGTTCAAAACCGCACCGGTGAATGGCAACCGCTTCAACATGGCTTGTGTGCACGGGCGTATTATTGTGCAAAATGAGCACGCCTTTTGTAAGCTTTCCTCGCCTTTTTTCTTTAATAGCTTCTTTTAATTGATCTAGTAAAGAAGCGTAGTATTCTCCAGTCCTTATTATCAATCAAAAGGATACCTCCTGTATCCAAAAAGATCGTCGCCATGATCTTTCCGGCCGATTGAGACATCTTATACTTCTTAGGAGGGGGTGTGCTTTTTTATGCCACTGCATCGACTCTTGCTTTGACTCAGGTTCATAACGGTGAACTCAAGTTACATCGCCAGTTACAATTCGAACCATAACTTCCTCCCTTTGCTCTCCACAGCGGTCTAAATACTCGCGACAACTTTCGAAGCGCTCGTGTTTTTGATGCGCAGAAAACATTCGCGGAACCCATCTTGCACAGACTTTAGTCATGCTAAGGTATTGATGTAGGATGTTTAAAATTGTTGTTTCTGATACTCCAACTAATGCTGCAAGCTGTTTCTCTTTAGCCGGGCATCTTCCGATACAAGTTTTTCAACTTTTTCGATTATTTATGGCGTGTTAGCCTCAATCGGCCGTCCAGGTCGGAGGTCGTCTTTAATGGAGTCCCTCCCTTGTTTGAAAAGTGTGTGCCATTTATAAATCAAGGTTTTCCCAGGTGCAGAGTCCCCATAAACAGCTGACGTCTCTTGAAAAATGGTTTGTGGTGTCTTTCCTTGTTCGGTGAAAAACTTAATGACGGCGCGATGTTCAATTTTCTCCATAGTGGCTAGTTTCTTCCCGATTGACTTGTTTACTTGTTGATAACTCAAAAGCTAATGACCCGAGTCTAGTTTCTGTGATGTTAATGCCGTTAGCCTCTTACAGCTTTATCGAACTCGGAGGCCTAGCAGGCCGCGAGCTATAAAAAGGAGGGGTGATTATTTGTTTTAGTGCAATGCTGCGGACGCCACGTTGCACTGAAATTGATAATCTCGGGGGAGTGGGATAATATTATGTTCAGTTCAGTGATCACATTAATATAACATGGATGAGTTATCTAACGGCCGTCTGAACAGTACACGTATTGTTCGAGGTATTGGGCAGTGAGAACCGGCCAGGAACACGGGTGTACGGTGTATACGCGGTGTGAAGGGGTGTACGGCGTCTGTCTGCGGACTCGCTGCGTCCCAGCCGTTGTTGTCCTAACAGTGTTTGTGGGACTAGGTGAATGTGCAGTGTTTGAGTGTGACTGGCCGGTGACATTTCGGTCGTCGGAATCTAGCGGAACAGGGGGTTCGATTAGAACGTTGCGAGGCCTCCGGAGGGTTAGCGTAACGTTCGGAGTCGGAGCGTAGGTGGCTGCGTTTACCACTAGCGAGTTGGGATGTATCTCGGCCCTCTCGAAATAGTGCCGAGACATATCCTTGAAGTATTCAGAGATCGTCGGAAGATGATTGTCTCTGTGGAGGTCGGAGTTTCGCTGGTAGCACCAAGCTCCGGTTGCTATGTGAATGAATCTATTTTGGACGACTTGGAGGTCGAACAAATGACTATGGCTTACGTGCGCGAAAACTACGCTTGCGTAAGACATTTTAGGACTTACGCTCGCTTTATAAAGGTGGAGCTTGTGTCTTAAGGACAGTTTTTTTACGTGGTAGAGCCATGCTGCAGCTATATTAGTAGTGCTTAAACGAGCACACAGTCCACCTCATGCAACCACTTAGCATGAGGTGGATTGTGTGCTCGTTTGTCACCCTTATCCTATAAAAAAAAGATTGCTCTTGCTGTTAACTAGCGGGTGGAGGCGTCTGATTTTGCACGGTTTCGGACATCGCGAATGTCATACCATGGTCGAATGTAACCCCTAGGTCGTTGGTTGCCAGAGGATCTGGCGGCCGTATAGGGTGATCGTACCTAACGATTTCTTGGTGTTTCTGATTTGACGATTGAAAGTGGTGATTGAAAAAGGTGGTAGTACAGACTTACGCTCGACCTCCGCTTCGACCTCTGCAAGGTGAGCGGGATTTGTAGGTAGGTTCTAAACTGTCAGCGAGGCATTCGGTGTTTTCAGAGTCGTCAAAGGCGAGATCGAGGTTGTCTGGCCTGATGAGAGGCAGCATAGGTGTGGATTGTTCTGCTTTCAGAGCTCGCGTCAACTGCCAGAAGGCAGTTTGTGATGGAGAATGCGCAGTCGGAATTTGTACGATAGTGATTGTATTGTCTTAGGGCCGCGTTTTTTGCTCTAATCAGTTGTCGTATATCACTCGGAAGCTTTATGTATTTATTGCTCGACACACGAACCTTACGAGAGCATTCTTCAACTGTAGAGATGAGGTGGGCCGATAGGGCGCTAATCGACTCATTAGCTCCAGGCGAGTCTATCTTGTCCGGGATGTTGTCTAAGTGCTGGGTGGTCGTAGACTCGAGTTTGACCACGAGTTTACGCCAGTCCACGATGGTTTTGGTCTGAAGGATCTCACCTGCGGGCTGGCCCAGCTGCAATAGGACTGGTCTATGGTCCGAGTCAAGTTCTAATATTGTTTCAATTTATGATATCTACAAACGGACATCTTTGAGTATCGCTACGTCAAGGACGTCCAGTTAGTGACTGGTAGCGAATGGGTAGCGAGTTGGAGTTTCAGGCGCGATAACATTGAAGTTTAGTCGCTGTGTGAGATCGAACAATGCATTACCATTTGGATTGCTTGTAAGCGAGATAAAGGAGGAATGCTTACTGTTGAGGTCTCCAGCTATTATGACACTAGAGCCTAGGTTATAATTCTGCAAAGTCTGATTCAAGAATGCGTTTGAGTGGCGGTAGATAAGCCGATACGATGGTAAGTGGCGGATGGAAAGAGAGAGCTACCTTACCTACACATAGAAACTTCTGCGTTTGTCAACGGGGGGGGGGGGGGGGGGTCGATTGGTATGCTGTGCATGTGCACCTTTTGTAGTAGATCAAGGTGCCGCCTCTAGGGCTGGTCATCCTGTCATTTCTAACTAAGGTGTAGTTTGCGATCTTAGGATCGCGATGGCTAGGTTTCAAAAAAGTATCTTGTACTAACATTACGTCTACATCGTGGTTGTGCAGTAAGAGCGCTATCTTGTCGTTTTGGTGTCTGAGGCCCTTCGCGTTAAAGAACTCGACAGCCAGAGAGCGTGGTTTAGTTCTATCGAGATTTTGTCCTGCCATTCTGATATTTAGAAGAGGTGATTAGGCGCACTGGAAAGACAAGATTGCGTCGATAAGTCCTATATGCTCAAACGTAGCGTTGAGCTTGTTGTGAGGTGAGGTGGCTACACGGGCCAAGGAGGGTAACTCAGCAACGTTGATGTTGCTGATGAAGCCGCAGACTAGCAAGAAGTCAGCGGCAAAGGAGGATGAGCTTTGTGGGACGTGGTGTGTGCCGGTGGTTTCACCCAGGCGTTAGGTTTTGTCGCGGGAGGCGCGAGAGGGTTAGCACCTTGCTCGGCCACCCCGGTGACTGGGGCGGGCTTGGTGGCATAAATCTAAAAATAGTTTCTCATCGGTCTGGTGGTGCATCCTATGCACCTCCCGGACCGGGAGATTTTAGGCTTTGAGGTCGTTTAATATGTGCTCAGTCTTGAGATTAATGACCCGATTAGGCTGTTTTTTTATGCGCCCGATGAAATTGAAAAAGGGCTACCCTTTACGTAGGGAGGCGGAAAATGCATTACGCATATCACGATAGGCTATCCATCGTGGCTATGGGGGACTCACTGCCTACCGGGTAGCCTAAGTGATACCCCCTAAAAACCGCCTTTGGGGACTGGCAACCAGCTGTTTAAAGCTTCTTATGCCGTATCGAAAGCGACCCTCTTTTGGGAAAAGAGGGCGCAGGCGGCTATAAGCCGCTGAGGGAGTGCCTACGAAGGCAATTTAATTATGAATTTGACTGAGCCGCCAGAAGGCAGTTCAAGTCGTTTGACAGTTTATTAGGCGGGTCCGAGAGGGATTTCCTCGGCCTGCGGACGCGATAGCGAGAGGGGAGTGGGGCTGCATAATTAGCTGCCTCACGAATAAGTATGTTTGAATGAGACTCTGACACTTTGAAGAAGTTTTCAGAGAGTTTTTTAATAAATTGTTGTATTGTTGGGATTTCTAAATCCCTATGGAGGTCGGCATTACGGACGTACCAAGGTGCGTTCGTAGCTCGACGACAGAAGTGATTTTGGACTGTTTGAAGTTCATTTATAATTTTAGAATTAGCGTGTGCAAATATAGGAGCCGAGTAAGACATTACCGGTCGTATACAAACTTTATAAAGGGTTCGTTTATTTCTTAGAGACATTTTACTATGTCGTCTACTAGACTAGATAGAATTGTGCTAGACGGGTTACTCTTTTGATATGAGGCTCGTAAGTAAGCCTTGTGTCAAGGGTGACACCTAAATATTTAGCAGACGTATGCCAGGGGACTGTGGTCCCTAACATACGTATTGGTGGAATATTTTTATTGGTACGGCGTCGTTTCCAATCGAATTGAACTGCGGAGCTCTTATCCGGGTTCACATCGAAGCGCCATTTTTGGAATCAAGCTCCTAGGTCATCGACTGACTTTTGGATCTTGTTCCTTACGGAAGGTAGTATGTGACCTTTAAAGTATAGGGCAGTGTCATCTGCGAATAGGGAGAGCTGTACACCATTCAACGGGATTGGAATGTCGTTGGTGTACAAGATGTAGAGGAGGGGAGCAATTACTGATCCCTGAGGAACACCAGCTTTGATGGGTCTATCTAAGATATTATTCATCATTCATTAATTAAAATTACAGTCTATCAAAAGTTCACTGCTGTATATAGAGCTTTTCCATATATTGTCCCGTAGGGAGAACATTTCGTGCCTGATATGTGACAATGTATTAACTCAAAAAATGTAGTTTCGAGATATAGCGTTTCAAAGTTTTAAAAATGTATATCATTTGAATCATATGTACATATTTATGAAGAAATAAAGTTAGCAATATAAAACTACATTAATCGTCTTTAAGTTTTGAAAATTATATGCCAATAATGCTCAATATTTTTTTTATTTGATTTTACATTCATTTTTCTAGAACCATTCAGAGTTACGACTATATTGCCTACGTAAATTTTTAATAAAATTGATTTTGATAAGTTATTGCCGGTTTTTCATTTAACAGTAACTGAATATTAGTAGGTAGAAAAAGAAAGTAGAACTATATTGAACAATCAAATTATGTATTATTTCAAACTCAAAATTGGAAATAACTAATTGGGTAAAAAACAGTGATGCATAAATAGATACTTATTTGTTAGTTACCATCGATCACTAATAAAAAATAGTGATCGATGTTAGTTACATAATTTTTGTTGTCCGCAATAGTTATCTGGATCAACTATTATTTTCAAATAGTCAGAATTCACTGTTTCTGTAACTTCTCTGCCTTTGGCCTTCATGCCAAATGAAGTTGTAGAACCAAAGAAGTGGGGAATCGGTAAACAAAAGCAAATAATTATAATATACTACAATATAACGAGGATGTTGATCCTGAAGAAGGAAGTTACTCTTTCTTATCAATCTTTTTCTCTGCTCTGCTGAAATTATAATATATAATTAACAGCGAAACCGGTAAAGACAAATCTTGTAACTCAAACTATCAATTAAAAAATAATAATGAAATTGACTAAATAAAATCAAGTGGTCGGAACGGTGTTTGAGAAATATTTCACTGCTGTTCCTATCTTGACAACAGAGTCATTGAATATTTCTCCAACTGTCGCCGAATGATTACTCAAACAGAATGTTAATACCCGTTTAAAAGAATTTAGATTTGAAAAAGTATTACCGCGAGATATTGTAAAATACTTCAAAACCATTGATGTAAAGTCCTGCCAGTTACTGCGTCCATAATAGGTTTAATTGCACCTCATCTTGCTATTAATTTTATTACTTTATCGATTCTGGTGTGTTTCCTGATTTAATGAAGTATAGTAAAGTAATACCTTTATTTAAATCTGGTAGTACATTGGATCCCGCTAATTTTAGACCTACCAACTATCAGTAAAATTTTTGAAAAAATTATTTTGGATCAATTGTTTTTTTTTAATACAAATAAATTATATAAACTACTTTTACGTATTTTATCGCGTTTAATTTACTTATTTTTATTAATTCCCGACGTTTCAGGTGCTTTACAGCACCCATGGTCACGGGGGACTGAGGTAATTGACGTCCCGATGTCAGACTTAACCCGGAGTACCTTTTAATTTTGGTCCGATCTATGCAGAATGAACTTACTGTGTCTGAAGTCTTGCAGTGGTATGCTTGGGTTTAGTTTTAATTTTATTAATTACAGGATTCCAAGCAGGTGGTAGTACCCAGTCTCCCTCTCTATTGAAATTAGGATGTTTTTTTAATTACAATAGCCTCACGTATCATCCTTGGCAGGAATCGATGTTCTTTCGCGAGAATTTGTGGTTTATCAAATCTAATGTAATGGCGGGGCCGTCTAGGATATGATCACAACCTGCAGACTTCTCGGAACGTTGGTGCTTCACGTCAGATATGTGTTCTTTTAAGCGAGTTTTTATTGATCGTTTTGTTTGTCCTATATATGAGACACCATATTCACAATCAAGCTTGTACACTCCTGCATCTTGTAGAGGAATATTGCACTTGACGGATGGTAAGAACTGACTAAGCTTCTTCGGCGGCTTGAAGAATGTTGTAATAGAAGTTCGCTTCAAGATGTAGCCAATCTTGTCTGTGACACCTCTGACATAATATGGTAGTACAGCAGGCACACACATACTCGACTGTAGCCGGCTTCACTCAGTCACTGTGACGTAGGCGCGGGACCCGAAGCTTGTTGTCATGCAGAACCTGCTTGACGTGCTGAAGCTCGGCCGGGTGTGTGCTGTCACAGATCCCTCGTGCTCTCTGTAACAAAGATTTTCCCACGGTAACTAACTGTGAAGGATGATTTTGACAGTGGTAGAGCCACGCGGCAGTTTTTGCTGTCGCACGGATGGGCCGGCTCAAACCGGTGTGGTACCACGACCTCACAGAATACCAGCGTGAAGTAGAGGTTTACCTCTGCGTTTCGCTTGGTGAGTGCAGGTGGCCGGAGGCCCTTTTTACTGGAAAAGAGGCATTCCACCTTAGTCCTCACGGGTGACAACGCATCTGCATTTTGATTCGCAAACGAGGATAGATGTAGATGTCTATGGGGCACAGCTACCACTTGCCATCGGGTGGACTGTGTGCTCGTTTGTTACCCTATCCTATAAAAAAATTATGGTGGGATTCACCGTTTAAATATCGGTTTGTATGGGTCTTTTTTCCATACACAGTGTGAACTATGGTGTTGTTAGGATTTCGTCAAACGTCGGGAATTAATAAAAATAAGTAAATTAAACGCGATAAAATCCGTAAAAGTAGTTTTATTCAATGTGTAGTGTTCGCGTAAATATAAGAAATCATTATGTAAACAAACAAATTACTTCATAAAAACAATATATATTTTTAATAAAAAAATGTATTTTAAATTTAAAAAAATATATATTTTAATGCCTGGGAGAATTCACAAGATGTCTTATGTATTTTCTGTGATCTTTCCAAGGCTTTCGATTGTGTAATCAGGAAACTAAAACATTACGGTTTAAAAAAGCCTTTATCTTGTGTGTAGTAACTTTTAACTCTAGTTATGATAGAAGAGCAAGACGTTACTCACATAACATACTCTTATTCCAATTATAATTGTGATTACCGCTCATACCATTTGCAAGAAATTCTTGTACCTATTCGTCTTTTGTATAAAAAATCTCCATGTCATTAATGTCCAAAGTAAACTTAAAACAATTGTTTACAAACTCTAATTCTTGTTTGTCAACCTCAAAGTAAAAAGCATTAAATAAAAGCATTAGAATCACGAATCCTTTTATTGGATTAATGATTCGATTTATTGGAGTATTTGTACTTGGTACCTACTTGGTTTAATTTCATTACTGTGGTCCTTTATAATGTCACGTTGTTTATTACTGGAATCTTGAAGATTATTTATCAATAATTTTCAAGATTCCAGTAATGGTAGAAAATAATTTTACCGGCCTTTTTCTTTTATATCTTACAAACTTCAAATTCCTTGCAACTTCGTTATTCATTGGAATATGCTGAAATTATTTTATAGAGAGTTATTTGTGTCTGGAGCAATCGTTGTTCTTACAAAATGTATTAAAGTGAAAAACGCACAGTAATATTTCACATTGAGTTCACTTATTTCAAACTGATCCTTTTTACTGGTAAATAAGCATTCCATCGTAGTCCTCAGTAGTGAAAACACATCTGCATTTTGATTCTTAATCGAGGATAGATGTAAATGTCCAGGGCCACAGCATCCACTTACCATCCATCGGGTGGGCTGTATGCCGATTTTCGCCTTATTTCTATAAAAAAACCTTTCCCAGTACCTTTTTTTCAATCAAGCAATGTTAAATATAATCGTAATGCTGTATCAATATTAGTAAGTTTTTCAAAGTTTTACCTGCGGGCATCAAATTATGTAAATACGCTTCGCTTACGCTGTCAGTAGAAAGGATCTCCTCAACACGTTCTCTATATGTACCACACGAAACATCAGTTTGTGCTAGTGCGTTTCACGGTAGAGTCGAACTATTTGTGCTGTGCCATAATACGCTGTATCATCCATAAACAATGTGCAAAAAAGGTTGAATGGATTTATACGTATGCCATTATCGTTGTCTTTGTTCTTAGTGCTACTTTCATTGTCCTTTGCTGTGATAAGCATCCTTAATGTCCTTCTGTTGCAGTTTATAATTGCCGAGATGATACTAGAACATGTATAACATACTAAATATTTCGAAAGTCATATAGTGTCATTTTGAGTTAAAATTATTGAAATGTTATCATTCAGCAATTTCGCTACTTCAATATAGTATTATTTAAAAAAAAATTACGGCAATAACGTATCAACTACATTTAACAAATACCTAAAATGAAGAATAATTTCAAACTGGCAATAGAGTATCATATTATTTTTTTGCGTAAAAGAAATCACAGGTAACAGAGTATTAAGTAAAAGATAACACTATATTGATCGCTTACGGTTTATTTATTTGTCCCTATGAAACAATTTACGGTGGCATAACTCGAAATGGTACAAACACTGTTGTTTTTGGCTGACAACCTAGCAGGGGAAACCGACCTATATTAAAATGCGACGGTAATACTTGTTCATTCAATGACTGGACATTCAATATAGCTTTTTGTCGTTATATTTTGGCAAGGCTGTAGGGAAGAAAATCTTCTTTCTGAAACAGTTATTAACTTAAATATGCAGAATTTTGAGTTAATACGGTGTTACTTGTTAGGCGAGTGTGAATGAAAGTTTAGGAAGGGGTAGACCTAGGCGGACGTTTCAAGACCAAATCAGGGACGTCTTGAAAAAAGGCCATCTCAAGAGTACCCTAAACCGTAGAGCATGTATGAAGGGAATAATGAAAGTGGACAAAGCGAAACAAGTATGTAAGGATCGTAGCAAGTGGAAAGAAGTGGTCTCTGCCTACCTCTACGGGAAAGAGGCGTGATTATATGTATGTATGTATGTACTTGTTAGGCGCGATTTGCTATAGCTCCGTCTCTTAGCGAGTGGGTTGCAAGCGCAATTTTTTATTATTTTGAGTTGTTAGCAGGAATATACAGCTGCCTATGTCCTGTGTTCATTTCGCTCTCGCTTTTTACGATACCCTTACGCCACCGTTACACGGCATTATCAAGATCCCGCCTTCACTACATAATTTCAAAATATTTTCATCCGAGCAGTTATAGCTTTCTCGATGATTTTATTTTCCACTGAGCAAGTGATAAATCAGCATATAAAATTGGGATTACAAATGGGATCTAACTCGCTTATGTACCATGTGGCTGTCTTATAATAACGTCAAACTTAAAATTCATAAATTACTAACTATTATTTTTTTAAAGAATAAGAAAACAATTTACTTGATCGCTCGAATAATAATAAGTATAATCCTATTTTTTATGTCTAAGACATATTATAAAATAAAAAATAAATAAACAAAAATGAGTACCTATATCGATATCGATTATTGCTAACATTGAGAACAAAATCACTATAGTTTTATATTCAAAAGATACGAGTTTACTTACTCTATCTCATGATCCGTAATAGATAGACAGTTGAAATTTTCACAGAAAATGTATTTTGGTTGCCGCTATAATAAAAAATAATAGAAATTAAAATAAATTAAAAATTAAAAGGGGCCTCCCCTATTAGAAACGTGTATTTCGATGGTACGGAACCCTTCATGCGGGATTCCGACTCGCACTTCGCATTAACAATTGTGTCTATATCGCGGTCCTTCATGCGGGAGTCCGACTCGCACTTCGCGGATTATTTAACAATTGTGTCTATATAGCGGACAAGGATATACCTAGGTTTATTATTTCTTCTGGAATTACCCGCACCATGAATAAATCGGATACATACACTTCATTCAACCACAATTCGACTGCACCTTGTAGCACACTTAGGTATTTGTCATTTAATTAATAATAAATACAAAATATGTTAAAGACTATTCGTTTTCGTGTTCCCTTCACAGTAGGGTTGCTCTCGACGCCCTTGTCTTATCCCTTGTTTTTTCGCCCTTTCACACAGCTCGATGCTAAGAAAATATTACCAGGGTGTAATAAAAAATGTTTTATTTTCTTTTCTCAAACACTACAGGGTTCCGCATCCCTCTTTCACAGGTCCAAAATCAGTAGTAGGTTTTGTCCATTTCTACTAAAATCATTTCAGCGTAAATAAAAAAAGACATTATAAACCTTTTTTATATGAGAAATATCTAACAGGTATGGCCTCTGTGGAAGAAATTCTAAGACGAAACCTGCTGTCGCGGAGTAAGTTAGCGCGTGTGAGCCAGGACGAGGATGGCGTCACGTACTACAGTTGCGTGGAATGTCCTGCGACATACGACGACAAAGAAAAAATGGAGCTGCACCTCTGCAAGCATACCAAGGAGTACAGATACTTGTGTGGAATCTGTGGGGCAGGGTAAGATTTTTTTTTTAATTTCACTCGCTAATGAACTAACACAGTAGCTATTTACAATCACTCAATGAAAAACTTATTGTATAGTCGTCAATAATTTGTGTTTAGAGGGAATATAAATCAAAATCACGACGTTATGCGTATCAAACTCTAAGCAGATGCTGTTAAAACTCAACATAATCCAAACGTCTACGTAGTTTTATGTTTATATTTACACTTTTTATCTTATGAGCTTTTTTGTTGAAAATAATATTTATCATAATATCATCATTAAGTAATAAATAGTTATAGATATGTGTTCGTTTGTAGTTACAGAATAGAATAGTATATTTTCAACCAACTTCAAAAAAGAAGGAGGTTCCCAATTCGACTGTATTGTTTTATTGTTTATGTGTATTTTTGATGATTATTATGTTATTTGAAAGCTGGTACTTATGTAGTTGATCAAGATCTGACCAATAGTTCTTGAGTTATATTTAATAATGCATATTTAATTGACTTAGACTACTACGTGACTTATACGTGGTAGAGCCACGCTGCAGCTATATTATGGTTGTAGCACGAGTGTGTCGGCTCGACCGAGGAAGGACCACGCTCTCACAGAATACCAGCGTAAAATAGCAGCTTAATGCTGCTGTGTTTCGTATTGTGAGTGTAAAGAACCGGAGACCCTTTTTACTGGAAACGAGGCATTCCATCTTAGCCCTCACGGGTGACAACGTATCTGCATTATGATTGTTTATTGAGGATAGATGTAGATGTCTATGGGCCGCAGCAACCACTTACCATCAGGTGAACTGTGTGCTCGTTTGTCACCCTTACCCTATAAAAAAAATTATATTAAAGTCGGTTGTATACAAATTTTTTTATTTTACCACTTGCTTACTAAATATCTTTATATAAAACTAAAGTGAGCTTACAGTCAGTAATGGAAAATGGCTAAAATTGCTGTCCATGGACCCCTACAGCTAACTTCTAACAAAGAAGTAGAAGTAGCCCACAGATGCCTTGTCACCTTCGAGGACTAATATGGAATGTTTCATTGCCTGTAATTATGCTGGCCCTGTATACGCAGACCGGTACACAGCAATGCAAGCACTGTTATTTGGCGACAGAAATACCTACGACGGTTTTCCTGCTCACACAGACTTCCTGGTAGATAAGGACTATTACCACCAAGTAAAATATATATGAAAAATAATACTAATTCAAATAACTTTTTATTTTTACCACTGGTTCGAAATAAATCTCTAATATTCGCACACAAAATTTCTTAAAAATTGGTCCAGCCGTTTAGGAGGAGTTCGGTCCGTGTGTCACAATGCAATTGACACACGGACAGAACTCCTAAACGGCTGAAACAAATTTTATGTATTCAGATATCATGTAATATGTTTGAATAATTGCCCTTAGGTTGAAACGCAAGGAGCACCTGGAGCGACACACACAAGAGCACATGGAGGTGAGGCCACACATATGTAAAGTGTGTGATAAAGCCTTCAAACGCAAAGAGCACCTCAACATACACCTCTCTATACACAAAGGCGATAAGTCACTGCAGTGCAAAGTTTGCGGCAAAAGTAAGTTTTATACTTGCATACTTTCTAAGATATCTTCCATCTAGGAAATGTAAACTTTGTAGTAGACAACGCAGTGCAAAAATAGCCTTTAATGCTTTTAAGATATGATTTATTTATATATGACATAGCTACGTGTACATAGTACGTCAAATTTACGCTTAGAACTAATTCTTGGCTTCTAACGAGTGGAGTTTTTAAGTAAATTTTATGTTCTTTCTCTTGTATGTATGTTGCAATATCTTCGTTCATGTGAGGAATCTTACAGGTACTATGATCACTTTCTCATACCAACCGTGATTAATGAAAATTCCTTTCTTGCTGGAAAAGTCTGTGTATAGAAGCAGACCTCTATCAATCTTGTGATGACGATGATAATGAATTGCAGGTTACAAATACATTTTGAATAATCGGACGTAATTGTATGTGAAGTTTGATTTTAATTGTGTTATTGTGCACCGTTCGGGGATTACATTATAACATGACCTGGCAGTGCTGAAGCATCAATAGACAAACCTAACATACACCTCTTCCTTAAATTGAAATCTGTGCTCTTACTGTTTGAGGAATAAACGGAGTAAATTTCTAAGAATAACCCCCACCACCCATTCACTCTAACCTCTCGCAATCTATAGAAAGTATACTAGTAAAGTATTAAGAAGGGAATACAAAAAAACGCAACCGTTACCTACGTAATACATACGAAATTCTTTCATACATACATGTTGCGCACGTGCGCGTATATGTGCGCGCGCGCGCGTGCGTGTATAGGGGGTAGGAGGGAGACCAGCTGACTGTGGCTTAGCGATAATTGAAAATATATTATGTTCATTTAACCGATCACAAATATATTTGTGGTCTATTGCTGAATTACACATCATTAGCAAACCTGAAGCCTAAGAAATTAAAAATATTATTTAGAGTATGGTTGAAGTCCGCCACGGTGAACTCTTCCTGTACTTACTACTATAGGCTGCTACTTTACTTTCTCACATTTATAAGCTAATGTTATAAATATTTTTGTTGTACATATATGTTATATCGACCTCCTGGCTCGGTGACTAGCAGCTAAGTAGTATTATTTATTCTGTGCCTAAGCTATTTGGAACGTAGAACTAATTTTAGAATTCTGGGCTTCTTCCTAACAAGTTAAAGGCGTTTCTTCTTGCCGATAAGAGTTTTGAGATCCTCACTGAACGAATTGGAGTTATGGTTTATCTTACTTCCTGGACGGGTTATTATTGTAATGTTTAGGATCTTTTGAAACGAAGTTCCTTATCGCACGGTACGAATTTGGCGGATGGGGGCTAGGCGAGAAAAAGTGTAAGATTTTTCCGTCACGACCCCTTCTGACGTAGTGTAGAGGCCTTGGCGGCTGTAAGGAAGCGAAATGGAATAATATCCATCTCCCTCGCACTTTTTATTATTGTCATAAAAGAAATATTATTTAATTTTAATAGACGCTAGTAATTTATTTATTTGTATTTGTTAATCAATAATATAATACGTTTATCAATAATAATATACTACGAAAGGAATTTCGTTCCAAACGAGTGTTCCACGCCACTCACGCATGTTTTTTTTTACTTAACTAAAGCAACTAAAGTGACAAACGAACTTACAGTCCACCTGATTGTTAGCGGCTACTGCAGTCCATGGACACCTGCAGCGAACTTCAAACAAAGAAGACTATAGATGCGTTGTCACCTCTGAAGACTATGATGGAATGACTCACAGCCTGAATTATACTGGGTATCTATACCCTGCAGATCTGAACACAGCAGTACAAGTACTGCTGTTCGGCGCCAGAAATACGTAAATAGGTGGTACCTACTCAGACGGAACTCTAACAGGAAAGTCTATATAAGTTTCTTTGTTGCAGCGTTCTACCGTAAGGACCATCTGCAAAAGCACGTGCAGACACACAACAGGCACTTCCTAGGCCATATGTTGGACGAGGTCGCCGAACAGGACATGATCTCCATCAAGCAAGAGGCTGAAGACGACGAGTACCTGAACCCGGTCATCACTAGCATATCTGGGAGCCTCGGTGAAACTGAAATTAAGATGGAGGTACGTTTGTGATTTGTGTCTTACCCCCATTGTTTAAATACTCAACAACTTTTTCAGAACTACCCCCGGCGCTACGTCTCATTTGTTTATTATAAGCCGACTTTAAAGGAGGAGATTTCAATTCGACTGTATATTTTTTGTATGTATACCTTTACCTTGGACTTGCAATATTACTTTGCCCACTCAAAAGTATTATAAGAAACAATTTTTTTTATTAAAAAAGTAAAAGCCGACTTTAAGGAATGAAACAGAATGCGGTACTTTAACAAAGAGTAAGTATAGAAGAATTAGAGCCCCGAATTAAATTAGAAATTATTTTGAACTCGCGATCCGCGTCGGCTTCGCACGGGTGATTTCTGAATCTCGACAACAACGCCACCTACCGGGTATAATCAAACAAACACACGCAGAAAAATTCATCAAAATCGGTCCAGCTATTTTCGAGTTTTTGCGAGACTAACGGACAGCAATTGGTTTTTATATATAGGAGATTCTTTTTCTTAATTTAAACTATTTTACTCTTTTTAGTTTTTGACTTTACTTTTCATTAAAAGTTCATTTTTTTATTATTAGAGAATCTCACTTTTTTACACTGTCGCATAAGTGACCATTATTTAGCAATTCAAAACGAAAAGATAAACTATTGCACATTTTTGTCAGTGATATTATAATGATACGAGGATTACCGTAGGAAGATTAAAAAAAATTGAACACTGAAATAGGGGGAGCGCTGTACATGCGGCTCATCCGCGAGGAGGGGGGGGAGTAAGGGTCAGGAAGTCCCCGCGCCCACATTTACCTGACGCAATAAAGCGTTGCCTCTCACTACATTTATAAATATACCTACTATGCAGGTAACGATTTCGAACGGTAAATTTTTGCCGTTTACAGAAATTATTATGGGATATGTGATATATACTTATTATAAATGTAATTGAATGGCTAAATAATAAACTTTACTATTAAATTATAACTTCCACTTTCCATCAAGTGAACTGTGTACTCGTTTGTCACTCTGTCAACCAATAGTGATGTATTTTATTGGTATAAAGAAGTACTTTATTGATCTGAGGTCATCCTTACATCTATATAAATAAAAAAAACTGTTAAGACCGAAGTTTAGGCTTGATAAAAGATAATCCCATTACTTTGAACTTGCTAGGGTTAACTTTCTGTTTACATTTATTATAATCCATTAATCTAAATCCAGTATTTATGCAAAGATACGAAATATCGTCGGTTGTACTCTGCTTTCTACAGTCTGCCATCTATTCTCTTACGTGTTGAATTGATTACGGAATAGTGTCTGCTTGTGTTTTTACTGATGTCGTCCTTACACAATAAACTTTATCTTGCGAAATCGGTTCGCACACGCACACACAGATTGGAGGCACACCACTAATCTCTTACTAAGCAAATATACGTGTCGACCTATCACCGATATTTTATAATTATTGCACACTGCTGTAGAGAAGCCGTGGTGGCTAATAGACATGTGTCATTCATTCATTTCCAGTGATCAGATCATTCAAGTATTGATTTGTCTTATGAATTGGGTCATTCGGGTCGGTCATTCAAATGGATCATTTCAAGTTTCAATATATATATCTGTGAGACCCGCTCGATAATGTCGGTCGTTGGACATTACTATACACGAATTGTATAAAATTGTTGTAAATTTCAACCCAAGTTCGATCCCCGTCTGCCGCTGGTGCTACAATGATTTACCATGTGCTTGGTATCTTACAGAGCAAATATACGTGACGACTATGTACGTGTCACTGATTTTGTATGATTTTTATACGCTGCTCTAGAGGAGTTGTGGTGGCTAAGTGCTTGTTGTAAATTTCAACACAAGTCCGATACCCACCTGTCGCTGGTGCTGCAATGAAATCGTTAAATGCAGTTATAAGTGCTGATATGCCATGTGCTTTGTGAAAGAAAACATGTTGAAGAAACCTTTATGACTTAAAAATATTTTCGAGGACTGAACTGTCGTCAAGACGCAGTAGCAACGCGGCGGAGTAACGCCTCCAAAACGTTTTCAAGAAGGAAATGAGGCCTGTGTACTCGGCTGTGAGGCTTATAGCGTATAACTTAATCTTTATACTTGTGAGTTATATAATAATAATGTTCTCGTGGCCGAATTTCGGTCACGGCGACCAGTTTCAACGACTAGCCATCAGCGCAGGACAGGATTAAATGCACGAGTGTGTGCTCAAGCACAAATGGCACTCTATACCCTCATTCTCATAGTCCAATGGAACAGTAATTCGATTCGACCTTGGATAAATCAACTTCCTCCACTGTCCATAACGACACTTCAGTTTTTTTGTACATTTGTGAAATATCAGGATATTGGATAGGAAAGATCCCAAAATGCCCAGGATTTTCACGTAAAAGCGGTTCTAGTTGTGAATCGATGGTCGTAACTTTTGAGTCTACTTTTCTATTTCAATCTTGTCTTTATCTAGATTTTCATTTCGAGCAGCCAATACATTTTTAACACACTACTTAATATAGACATAATTAACACCATTCTAAAGGACCTTGTCAGTAAGTCGGACCATTTTCAAATGATTCTCACAACGCACCAATCAGATAGTAAAGGTTAACAGAGAAGTTTTGGACACGTTTTAACAACTCCGTAAAAATTAGAAAAAAAAATTAAGTTTGATCCGACCCAGGATTCCAACCTGCAGTCGCGCTTACGGCCATTTGACTAAAGAGGCAGTCAGATGTCTTATTTAGTATATATATATATATATATTATAATAACAGATACAAAGTTACAAAGCGTATTGATTGTGAATCAAATAATTTACCGCCATAGTGAATACGTTACATATAGAGCGATCAGTAAGTTCCATCGGAAATTGGCTTATGCATAGATAGATTTCAATATGTTAAGGGGGTGTCCCCTTGCGTTTAGTACCTATTGTGTAAGGCGTATGTATGTCATTTGCGCGTTGTCACAAGTTACGAGTAGCCTTACCATGAAGTTATTAACGTTATATAATATGAATCTTTAGTACAGTAAGGATTTTGTTTTTATAGGATAGAGTGATAAACGAGCACACAGTCCACCTGATAATAAGTTGTTGCTGTGGCCCATAGATATCTACATCTATCCTTAATATAGAATCAAAATGCAGATGCGTTGTCACCCTTTAGGACTAAGGTGGTATGCCTCTTTTCCAGTAAAAAAGGGTCTCCAGTTCTCTATTCTCACCATACGAAACACAGCAGTGTTTAGCTGCTATTTTACGTTGGTATTCTGTGAGAACGTGGTCCTTCCCCGGTCGGGCCGACCCATTCGTGCCACAACTATACTACCAATATAGCTGCAGCATGGCTCTACCACGTACAAACGTGACAAGTGGTTTACGTGGACCATAGACACGTCTATCCTGAATTAAGAATTAAGCTGCAGATATGTTGTCCTCCACTGAGAACTAAGATGCATGCCTCTTTACCATCAAATCGGGTCTCCGGTTTTCGTCATTCACCATACGAAACACAATCGCTAGTATTCTGTACAATACAAGCATCCTTCCCTGTCGAGTCATCTCGTTCGTTCTACAGCCATAATATGGTACAGCGTTTCTCTACCACGTATAAGATTATCCAGTGATGCAATCTTAATTTCTTCTAAGGGCTGTTTTTTTCAATCCTTATATAAAAGTTAACGATCAAATAAATTACAACCTGAATAAATATACCGTAACCGTTACAGCCTATTAAAGTCCACCGCTAAACACAGGCCTCTCCCACAGATTGCCTCATTAGGGGGATATTTGCACTAGTTGTCATGCTTGACATGCGGGTTGGCAACCGCAGTGTTTAGGGTTCCGTACCCGAAGGGTAACCAACGGGACCCTATTACTAAGCCTCCGCTGTCCGTCCGTACGTCCGTCTGTCTGTCTGTCAGCGGGCTGTACATCATGATCCGTAATAGGTAGACAATTGAAATTTTCACTGAATGTGTGTTTCTGTTGCCGCTATAACAACAAACAATAAAAAAACTTAAAGGGGGCTCCCCTACTAGAAACGTGTTTTACGATGGTACGGAACCCTTCATGCGCGAGTCCGACTCGCACTTGGCCGGTATTTTATTTTTAGTCGTTATTAGGCAGATGCTGCTGCTCATACCTTACTTTTCTTTCTCTCTGTCGCCAATTTAATTATTTTATTCGTACAATTGTAATTTTTAATTAGCTAATGTTGTATTTTATCCTATGAATACACTTTACGTGACGATTGAAAAATCAACTCTAAGTAACATATTTAGGCGGTTAAACGAATCTAGTGTGACCGGAGCCTAATTTTAAACAGTACATAACAGAAGAACGTTTCCAGGTGGAAGAAAGTTCGCCGGACGAGTCTGAAATGGACAATTCCATCAAACCGATTCCAGTGATAGAGGACGCGCTCTACCTGAAGATGAGGCCGCATGTTTGCACCATTTGTAACAAGAGATATAAACGGCGGGACCATCTGAAGGTGCACAGTATAACGCACATGAAGAAAAAGAAAGTCTGCTCCGAATGCGGGAAGGGTGAGTCTTTTTTTCATTTCAAGTAAATGCTTTTTTTTTCACGCTCCGACGCCAACAGAGGGGTGTGTATAAGATCAACGAGTGTATCTGTTTGTCTGTCTGTGGCATCGTAGTGCCCAAACGTGTGTTTTGTACGTGGTAGAGCCATGCTGCAGCTAAATTAGTAGTATAGTTGTAGCATGAATGGGTCGGCTCGACCGGGGAAGGACCACGCTCTCACAGAATAACCGCGTAAAATGGCAGCTTGACACTGTTGTGTTTCGTTAGAGAACTGGAGGCCCATTTTATTGGAAAAGAGGCATTCCATCTTAGTCCTCACATGTGACGACGCATCTGCATTTTGATTATTTATTGAGGATAAATGTAGATGTCTAGAGGTCACAGCAACCCTATCCCATAGAAAAAAAAAAAACGGATGAACCAATTTTTATTTACCGATTTTTCTTTGGTTGAAAGGTGCCTTGATCGAGTGTTCTTAGTTATGATTCAAGAAAATCTGTTCAACTGTTTGTAGATCATCAGATTTTTTTTGCGTGTCGGTTTTTTAATTTTTTATTTAAGTTATTTTTAATTATTGATGATTCACGGTAGACGCTAGTGGTTCCGAGCGTTGGCTGTGCAACATGGCTCTACTTACATATAAAAATCTTGTAAATTATATGTCAAATTATGTTCTGAAATTAGTTTTAGTTTCCATATTTATGTTTTAAATAGGTTTTTAGAAGAAGAAGTGACGTCCAAATAGCTACTGTTTAAATAATTATCTGTTGTTTTTGACATCTAATTTTATCAGTCTGGTTATAGTTAAAGGGAGATATTATCTCACTCTCATACAAAATTTATTAAGTATTTACCTGCAGAAATTTTTGACAACCCTAACGAATTAACTGAGAACGTAATCATCATCGTTGATTTTTTTGGGCCGTATCGATTTTCTTACACGGTACTTGCTATATAACACCCCATTAAATATCCAAGCTGTGGGCGAGTGTATGAGAATTGTGTACGCAGGGCCATATAACGCCTAGCTATGCCTATCTATAAAAGGAATCAACAGCCTCTATAACAGGTCGGAACAAGTTACACCGTTACACACACAACGTTGATCCGAAGTCAGAAGTTGTTGTTGATGATGAGTTTAAAACTCAGATTTTCTATAATCTGAGTATACATGATGATGATGCAATTTTTTATTTTCATCTGGGATAATCATAGTGTGCGCGTGAGGAACGTGGTTAAACACATGGTCTTTTCAAACGACTTCAAAAAAGAAGGAGGTTCTCAATTTGTCGGAATCTTTTTTTAATGTATTTTCACCGATTACACAAAGACGCCTGAACCGATTTGAAAAATTCTTTTTTTTTTTTGTTTCAAGGGGTATACTTCCCAGGTGGTCCCATTTAAATTTTATCGAAATCGGTCGAGGGGTTTTAAAAAAATTACAAAAAATTATAGTCACATATACAAAATTTAAAAATTTACCACTTGTACTCCTAGTTTTCTGATATTTTATATTATTTTTAAATAGATCAGTATTATGCTTTATTCTTTTGAAGTAAACGCTGTCGATTTTTTTTAGATTTAAATCGATTCTTTTATTTATGTTAAGTATCAATATTTCGAAATTATAAATTATTATTACAGCCTATAAAAGTTCACTGCTGAACAAAGGCCTCGCCCATACATACATTGCCTCATATATGCCATTTACATAAGCCGCACTGCAGAGAAGGTTCAGAATAAGAATATAGGCAAATGGTGAAGAAAAATTATTTAAAAAACTATCAAATATTCTGTCCTTTTTATCTTTTAAATTCAAAATGCGTGGTAATCCATTACTTTAACTGATTTTACTGCGCACGCACTCATTCGTAAGGGTCGATCGGATTGACGTTGATGCCCATAAATTACACTCAATTTGGGATAATTTCAAATTCAAAAAGTAGAAGCCTTAAATACTCGTATTTACAAAAAAAAAACTGCAATAACGGTATATCATTATAAAATTTGGCTACTCTATGAAAAACAACTCTGTAAGGGCTACAACTTAACTTCTACTAATGTATAAATTATTCACATAAAAACAAGCAAGTGTCGTACGTACACAGTATACACTGACATGTACATATATGGTTGAAGTAGATACTCGTACCTACTCGATGCATTTTTTTCTTTATTGTTTTGTGCAGCGTAAGAATTATCTCGTTCCATGGTTGTCCATATCAGGCACGTAAAGTGAATTCAATATTCCACTATGTTCATCTCATGATTATTAATCAAAATATAAAAGAAATATTTTTATTCTCTGCTCTTAAATTTGCCTAGTAAATGCATATTAAAAATCTTAACCATAAAGCCCAGCTTTTTCCATTTTAACCGACTTCAAAAAGAGGAGTAGGTACTCAATTTTCTCTTGGTCTTTTTTATGTGTGTTGCCTCAGAGATTTTTTCTAGGTGAACCGATTTTGATGATTCTTTTTTATTTAAAAGCTAGTGCTTCTCATGTGGTCCCATATAAATTTTATCAAGATCTGATTAGTAGTTTTTGAGTTCCTTAATGTTTCGTATGGTGAGTGTAGAGAACCGTAGACCTTTTTTACTAGAAAAGAGGCATTCCATCTAAGTCTTCTGCATTTTGATTCTTTATTGAGGATAGATGTAGATGTCTATGGGTCACAGCAAACACTTACCAACAGGTGGACTGTGTGCTCGTTTGTCACTCGATCCTATAATTCACTAATGTCACATATCCCATAAAAAAAATAAAGCTAGCCTAATTTTTTTAATACCTTAATTCTAATACTAATATTTATATATTTTTATACATTACAGGTATTATTATATATTTATTTATTTTTTTCAATTTTACACAATATTCATCTAATTTATAGTAACATTTCTTAATCAAAAAGCTATTTAGTGCTATCACAAACTTCTTATATCTTTGGGTAATGTGTTATATAATTTAACTGCCATGGAATATGGTCCATAACTATATAAAGATTAAATGGTTTTAAACAATATTAATTTGTTTCTCTTCCTAAGATATTATATTTTACTACTTTTCAATCCACCCTCGTATACTCGTATTTGTGAAATTGATGTTAATTTTCTCATATCTCTCTGGTTGGGATGGCAAACATACCTTGCACATTTAGGGATTCTGCTGTGGGGTGGGTGTGTATATAGCAAAATGTACATAGAGTTGTAGAGCGTAGGAGGATTGGGGAGGGTTCTGGGTTGGAAAGGATAGTAATAGGTAGGGGGTGGCTGAAGTGTAACTGCACGAAAGGAGTTTGAGGTAGGTTCAGTTCGGGATGCGGCGCATCAGTAGCCCTGCCCGTAATTAACATGTATAATAGTTTGGATTCCAACAAGTTTAGAAGCTAGAGCTCTATGCTCTGTTATTATAAGAATTCTCATTTCTGTAATTTGAAATCAAGTAAGCGCTCCACTCTCCACCAAAATGATTTAAAATGGCAAGCCTTATTAAAATACTACAGTGATTTATTTTAGCCACAGTACATTGAATAAGTTTACTACTAATTTAATCCTTTTTAAGTTTGATTTTGAAAGAAAAGGATGTTTATTGGTACCAGATATTATTTTTTTTACTTTAACACAGAATAATTCACTAAAATTAAAACTTATAAACAAATAACATTCATAAGGTATTAACGATCCGCCTCTGCTCAGCATTGTGTTAAGCTTGGGTAAAATATCGATAATAAAATAATAATAAATATTCGATATTTATTTTAGAGTACCGAATTCGTATCAATTTCGATATTATTAAAATGCTGTATGCTGTAATGTGCTTTCATCGTCCAACCGATCAGTAACAAAATTTTGGGCTTATCCTAATACATCATGCAAAACATGATCAATATTTCTCATGCGATATATATATCGATACTGTTTATAAATATCGATACGATATATTTATCAATTTTTTTTCACTTGCCCGTCCCTATTATGTTTAGGCCGGTAAAAGTTCGTAGCTTATCTCTCGCGTATCTTCAAAACTAATTATACGAAAGACAAAAGAACAATTAATCAAATGAATACTAGAATCTGTTGATTATATTAGGAGGAGGTTATATATTAGGAGTTGATTATAATAGGAGCTGTCTTGACTTGAGAAGCTGTTATGTGGAAATTATTTAATGATTTTTTTTTCAGTTTTGAAGTTGGTTTTCATTTTTTTAAATGAAATGTTTTATTTTTTACCCTTTTGAATGGAATAGCATAAGCTCTAGGTAACAACGAGATTATCGGCTAAATGGTTACAACAAAAACATCTTCCCCTATTTTACCCACCCTTAAGGATGAAATTTTTCCCTCAAATTTACATGGTCCACCCCTGTGGACATCAGGATTACCCTTGAGGTTAAAAAAATAATATATTAAAAAATAATACATAATAAATGCAAAAAAAACGAGTCGAATCATTCTCAAATTACCTCTATTCTATTTCGTGCCATGATTGTCGTAATCAGCAAGTAAAGCAGTAAATACACTAGAGGATGGCAAGGCAGCCTTTTATGCAAATTAAACTGCGGGGTTACTAACCCACCAGACAAGTGTAGCAATTACTCTTATCAATCCCCCCCTCCACTCCCGTGATTATATAGTCGTACATTTTAGTTGTGCACTAACACTATACCACAGAATAAATGGACGTAGTTATAACCTGTCGGAAATATCTGCGAACCTGGCTTGATGACGTCATGCAATATGGAGAGATGGCAACGGTACTGGATAGACGATAACGGGCGGAAATATCTGCGAACCTGGCTTGATGACGTCATGCAATATGGAGAGATGGCAACGGTACTGGATAGACGATAACGGGCGGAGGTGCGGGGAAGCGCGAGGGGAAGCGCATTCCAGCGAGGTTCGCAGATATTTCCGACAGGTTATATACGAAAACGTTCCAACGCACAAGTCTTTCAAAAATGAGTTAAATATACTGATCTACTTATTTTGACATCTTCATATGACGTAGTTATACAAAAACGTTCCAACCCACAAGTCATTCAAAAATGAATTTACCATCTAGGTATTTATCACCACTTACCAAACTAAGAAAAAGTGCGAGGGAGATGGATATTATTCCATCTCGCTTCCTTATAGCCGCCAAGGCCGTCTACACTACGTCAGAAGGGGTCGTACGTGACGGAAAAATCTTACTTTGTCTCGCCTAGCCTCCTTCCACCAAATTCGTACCGTCCGATAAGGAACTTCATTCAAATAAAAACATAATATATACATATTATATTACTGTATACTTTAATCTCTTTTTAATCTCTTTAATCTCTTTTATTTCATTAAGCATTTCACAATTTGCATAAGGTAGGGAGCTTACTAATGCTTATTTGTCAATAATTACATATATAAATTATAAATGTTTTCTGTCTAGCCTCCTGCCTGAAAAGAAAGGAAGATTATTGTGTATTTTGATGTTAGTTTGCTAAATGTGTTTCAGTTCCCTTGCATGTGTCAATTATGGCCGCCCGTAACACCTAGCCTAGTCGTTGGTTTTAGGCCAAAGATATTCCAGACTAGCGAGATAACACAAACTACGTCATAATAAAATATATATCGCGGACATTAACGGCGAACGTTGTTATCGTGAACGTTTTGAGGCGGGTCGGCAACCGCAGTTCTTTATTTTTAGTCTAGTTTGCTGCCCATCTCCCGATTTGTTTCCCTTTGTCGCCTTTTACGACACCCACGGGATGATATAAGGTAGTATCTATATATTCTTACACCACCGCTACTCTTTAAGTACGTACAAACGTATCGTATATGACACATGAATATATATAATATGTATCCATCCATCCATTACAGTCTATTAAAGTCCACTGCTGTAGGTACATAGACCTCCACTATTTATAAGGGGGATATTTACCATAATTGCTACGCTTTGAAGGCGAGTTGGCAACTGCAGTTTTTTCTAGTTGGTATTAGGAAGACACTGCTGCGCATCTCCTGGTTTATTTCTCTCTGTCGCCTCTCACGACACCCATGGGACGATATGGAATAGTGAATATTCTTACACCGCCGCTACATGGTCAGTAAGTACATATAATGAGTAAATTCGTACACTTGAGTATACATATGTATATGAAGATATATCTATATATGCTTTATCTCTCTTATAGTTAGATTACTGCAGTCGATTGATATGACTGTACCCCAATGACCTCTGTTAGTGGTTCAAACCGAGGTTCGTACGTCGTTCTGACGAGTCCTTGGATCGTATCGAATCCCCCTTCCCCTAAGTTGACGAAACCATACTGCGGTAGCAGGGCCAAGACGGGGTGCAACTGGAGACGACAGGCAACATTGTCGCACTCACAAGTGACGACTTGCGAGTTATTGAGACGTCTATTGCGGTGGCATTGTAAAGGTATAGTCATCATCCACGCATTCTGGTGACGGGCGTGACGGACTTATTCTGTTTCCAAAATACTCTCAGAAATGAAGGAAAGCTTTGGCTTCGTAACTCACATAAGCGCTGCTACTTTACATAATACATTAGCTGGCCAGGCAGACGTTGTACTGCCCTTAGCGGCGAACCTCTGTACTATAAAAATACTTAAATTCGAAATAAAAAATACTGAGGGTCACTTATCGGGATAAAAACTATCCTATCTCTCAAGTTGGACCAAACTGCACACAGTGTGCAAAATTTCATTGAAACCATTCCAGTGGTTTAGGAGTTTATCGCGGACAAACAATGTGACACGTAATTTTTATATATAAAGATAAAGATATGAAGTTATTAATGTATGGTAGTGAAAGTTGGGTATGGCAGAAGAAGCATGAGAGTAGAATAAAGGCTGTAGAAATGCGGTCATTAAAGAGTATGCTAGGGCTGAATGTGAATGACAGGGTGAGAAATAGTGTGATAAGAGAAAAGTGTGGTTTGCAAGATGACGTTGTGACTAGAATTAAAAAAGGAATGCTTCGGTGGTTTGGTCACGTAGAAAGAATGAACGAGGAAAGAGTGACAAAGCAAATATATTTTTCAGAAGTGAACGGCAATGTCGGGGAGGGACGCCCTAGACGAAGATTTATCGACCAAATCGGCGATACATTGAAAATGGGCCAGATTAGGAGTACCCTTAACCGACGAGCGTGTATGTATATATGTATGCGTAAATATATGGATGTAAAGGAGGCGAGAGAGGTGTGTCAGGATCGCGCCAAATAGAAGTCCGTAGTCTCTGCCTACCCATTTGGGTGACAGCCGTGAGTGTTTGTATGTATTGTATGTTATGTGGGAGAATCTAATCTGTCATACATGTAGAGAAAACGTTGTACCCCTTCTTGAGCATATTGCGTACACGCAGTACTAAGTACTACTAGTGTAACCAAAGAATTTTAAAAGAAATAATTACTACTTAATTTTTTGCGGTTTTAAATGTACCTTTTTTAATAGTCTGTGGAGTGTATCTGAAGACAAAAAAAAGAGTTTATTTTATATATTACATACCAGTTTTATATTTAAATGTGCAGTTGAAAGTGACATATCACTTGCTTAATATACACACTTAAAATTTAATAAAACACGGACGAATTCGATCACTAGGCGACCACTATTATCTTGAATTCGAGGCATTTTCGTTTCCCGTGGGTAAAGAATAATTAAAAAAAAATAAGTTAATGTAGCTCGTAAAAGGATATAGGAGTATAATGTAGCCTTAGTAACAAAAGCTGGGTGCGCCAAAAAAAAGGGGCTAGCTGTCCTATTTAACGTGGAACCCTCCCTTTTCGCCCGTTGAAATTGGCGGTCCTTTTTGGTGAGGGTCGTTTTTGGATGCGGGTGGTAGAGATGTTTCTACACGAATAGAATTGTTGTGGAGGAAATGGCAAATGTTGGATAAATCAATGCTACAGTAACTCGTTTACCGTAACTTAATTTTTGTTTTGATTTGTTTGTTTCTTTAATTTGGTTTGGTTGACTTAATTAGAAAATCAAAGTTTTGAAGATTATTTAATAAAAAATAATTAGCTAATTTTACTTTTAAAATATTCAGTTAACGTAATACGGTTGCAACAGATGATTTATAGATATATTCTTCCATCCTTTATCTGTCTGTAAAATTCCTCTTTTTTTATATGAAACACAGTAACATTTTTTTATACATGGTAGAGCCATGCTGCAGCTATATTAGTAGTATAGTTGTAGCACGAATGGGTCGACTCGACCGGGAAAGGACCACGCTCTCACAGAATGCCAGCTTAACACTGCTGTGTTTCGTATGGTGAGTGTAGAGAATCCGATACCCATTTTACTGGAAAAGAGGCATTCCATCTTAGTCCTCACGGGTGACAACGTATCTGCATTTTGATTGTTTATTGAGCATAGATGTGGATGTCTATGGGTCAGAGCAACCACTTACCATCAGGTGGACTGTGTGCTCGTTTGTCACCCTAATCCTATAAAAAAAGAACACCAGCGTAAAATAGTAGCTCGTGTGGTGAGTGTAGAGAACCGGAGACCCTTTTTACTGGACACGAGGCATTCCATATCAGTCCTCAGGGGTGACGACGCATCAGCATTTTGATTGTTAATTGAGGATAAATGTAGATGCCTGTGGGCTACAGCATCCACTTACCATCAGGTGGACTGTGTGCTTGTTTGTTACCATTATTCCTTTAAAAAAAACATTAAGCTGCTATTTCACGCTGGTATTCTGTGAGATCGTGATCATTCCCCGGTCGAGCCGACCCATTCGTGCTACAATAATAATGTAGATGTAGCATGGCACTACCACGTATGACACTATGACTACTACATGCTGAACATAGCCTTCTTCCGTTGTAGGAAGGATTGGCTTTTATCCGCACGCTTGGCTTTTACCCTCTTCCTCCTTTGGGCGATCCCTCATTGACAATAGATGTGCGCTTGTGGAATTGCCTCATCGCATTCGTTGTGTTAGATAGTTTTCTTCTTTAAAAAATTTGGTTTAAAGCTTTTTAAATGACACTTATCCTCATAATTTATTTTTTCAGTTTTATTATTTGCACTAAATATTTTGTTTTATCTTTGAACACTTTATCCCTTTCTGGCTTTCTACGGCATTTTTGATATTTTCATTTAGCTACACTATGTTGTTTAGAAGAAATCACTTTTCGAATTATAAAGATTATTCTTTTATAAAACACTAGCTGATATGTACCCGCGACTTCGCGTTGCTTGATATATTAACAAAGGTTTCGATCTTCTCCGCGGCAAGAAAACACACTTCACTGAACACGTATGCCTATAAAAATCGTCGTTTCTTAAAACTTTAATAACGTTATTTTAAATGAAGATATCGTATTTTTTTTTTAGATAAGGGCATAGTTTCTAAGAAATAAAACTTAGAAAACCTAATTGAAATCTATCCAGTAGTTTTTCCGTGATGCGCGCACAATTGCAAACCTCTACCATTTTATTTATACAGTATAGACAATAACCTTTATCTTAGCCTAGCTTAAATCTGCAGCTCTGCCTACGGAAATACAAAAACGTTTTTATGTTTATTTTCCTCTTGTAACTTTTATTTTCCCATAGGAACACATGTGTGTTAAATTCAAGACCAATTCTAGCGGGATATTTCATACAATTTGGTTTGGCCTTTTATGCGTGGTTGAAAGCAAAATAAACTTTCACATACATTACTATGAACATACATATAACATAACATAAACACTCACGCCTGTCACCCAGAGGGGTAGGCAGAGATTATGGACTTCCATTTGGCACGATCCTGACACACCTCTCTCGCTTCCTCCACATCCATATACCTACGCATACACGCTCGTCGGTTAAAGGTACTCTTGATTTGGCCCATTTTTAATATATCGCCAATTTGGTCGATAAACTTTCGCCTAGGGCGACCCTTTCCGACTATATTATTATTTAAATATCATAAATATTGTTAATTCAAAGTGGTCTTGTGACAACCAGCAGATTATTTAATTAGGAGAACATGCTATTTTACCACAAGACTATAGCCTATAAAATAAATCTTAAGATTTGTCTGTATAACTAATAAAAGAAAACAACGATTGGGATGAGTCTGCTTACACAACAAAAGAAATAATACGTAAAGACGATAAACGCTGTCGGACGACCACCCGTTTTGTTAAGTTTTAGAAGTTGGCAACCACAGTTTTTTTATTTTCTAGTTACGTATTATTAGAAAGACGCTGCTGCCTATCTCCTTGTTTGTTTCCCTCTGTCGCCTCTTATGGACAGCCACGGGACGATATGGTATATATTCTTACACTTTTCTTACACCGCCATTACACGGTTATATATTATAAGTTTTTACTGGATGAACCGATTTCGATGATTCTTTTTTTATTTGAAAGCTGGTACTTCTCGTGTGGTCCCATATGAATTTGATCAAGGTAAGACCAATAGTTTTTGAGTTATTCGTAATAACTTACATTGAAGTCGGCTGTACAAAATTTTTAATTTTTAATTATTATATTACTTTTTAACGTGGTAGTGCCACGCTGCAAACGCATTATAGCTGCAGCAGACCAGGCTCTCACAGAACACCAGCGTTAAAAAAACAACATGACGTTGCTGCGTTTTGTATAGTGAGAGTAGAGAACTGGAAACTCTTTTTTAACACTTTTATTTACTTGACCTATATGTAC
The DNA here is from genome assembly GCA_963668995.1 of Parnassius mnemosyne. Taxonomy (NCBI): domain Eukaryota; kingdom Metazoa; phylum Arthropoda; class Insecta; order Lepidoptera; family Papilionidae; genus Parnassius; species Parnassius mnemosyne. The sequence continues at coordinate 13,545,220 of CAVLGL010000093.1, forward strand.
TCGTATATATGTACGTAATAATTTTTTAAGTGAAAGTTGCATCTGTATCTATTGTTCTATTTTTTAAAAGTTCAACTATACGCCTACTCCCGTAACGGATAAAACTCTAACAAAGACAACGAATTCGGGCCTCGTAGTATCCAAGGATCACCACGTTTCGCTTGTTACGCAAATCGAACAGCCGGGGGACCTTGTACGGTGCGTTGGGTTGCAATACGGAATACCGGTTGGCGTGTAATGTGGTGGGTAGGGGGGAGTGACGTCACGGTGTTGGCTCCCGCAACGATAGTTGGGTCGTGAGGTCGGATAGTTGCGAAATTGAACTTTATTACAATCTTTAAATAGCGATAGCTAAAAAGGTCTACGTATAATAAATAAAGTCTGTAATAAGTACGTTCATCTAATGTAAGCAATGATTGGGTACTTTTCAACCGACTTCTAAAAAAGGTTCTCTCAATTCGACTATTTTTTGTGTGTTACCTCGGAACTTTTTTTAGGTGAACCGATTTTGATGAATCGTTTTTAGGGTTCCGTACCTTAAAAGGAAAAAACGGAACCCTTATAGGATCACTTTGTTGTCCGTCTGTCTGTCTGTCTGTCAACACCCTTTTTCTCAGGAACGCGTGGAGGTATCAAGCTGAAATTCATATCAAATACTCAAGTCTACTGTCCCTTGCAGCTGTGATAAAATCAAACTTCTAAGCCAACGCAATCAAAAGATACACCCGTTTATGCCGCAAATTTTCGACATTCGCAAGGGAATCAAAACTTACAGGGTTCTTCGCGTGAACTCAGAATCTTAAAATTACAGCACAGATAAAGGAAAAATTGCGAAAAGCATAAATTTTTAGTTACATCATATAATAAAAATATTTTTAATAAGTTTAAACTTATATACCTACGGATTTGTTCGGAACCCTCGGTGCGCGAGTCCGACTCGCACTTGGCCGGTTTTTTTATATGAAAGTGGTGCTTCTCATGTGGTCCCATATAAATGATCAAAATCTGATCAGTAGTTTTTAGGTTAACCTTAATAATGCGTATTTAATTGACTTCGACTACATAGATGATGTTCTCATTTTATTTATATTGAAGTCGGTTGTACATTGTTATTTTATTTTACCACTTGTAACTTTTCTACCTAGCCACCGGTGGCTATTACATAAAATTGAATAATATCAGTAAGTACCTAGTCAATTTCGAATTTTTTTTTCTTTAATTTTTTTGGGATTTTTGTCAAAATAACATGCTAATCCCATCATACCTTATACTAATTACGCTAACACTATAACAAAATAAAAATGTATAATTGAGAGTACTAGTTAAATTACTAACCTAAAAAGAAAGTTATACTAGATAGAGAAGATAATTATTCCGTCCTAGAAGCAAGCCGGAATAACCCTCTTGACATCTTTGATTTGGGGTTTGATAAAACCATTTGCACTAGATCGACATCCAAAACATTTGCGTTAAATTCTTTCAACACAGCCTGTCTATCTTTTTCATTCTTGACACACTCCATCAAAAAATGGTAAACATCTTCAATTTTGTTGCATACATCACAATTCGGTGAAGGTTTTTTCCCATTAAAAAAGCGAACTTTGCTGAATATGACCAGAACGAAGCCTTAAGGCTAACTTAACAAAATTTCTGCTGCGGTCACAATCATTAAACCAAGGTACGCGATAAGGCTCGCTTTGTATAGTTCTATACCAGATGCCTTTCGTTTTACATTTCTCTTCAAAATAGCTTTTCCAATTTTTGTAACATACACTTTTAAATTTTGAGACATATTCAGTCGGATCTGGTATAAAATTAATGATGTCACCCTCTACTGCAGTCAGCTTAGATAAGCGATCAGCCTCTTCATTGCCCTTAAGGCCTATATGACCCGGGACCCATTGCAATATTAACGAAATATTCCGTTTGTTATAAATATTAATAAAGTTTAAAATATCACAACCTATCGAGCTGCCTCTGAAACCAGAGGCACACCGAGCTATATGCTGTAAAGCACTTTTGCTATCGCAAAAAATAACTATTTTATAAATTTTATTTTTAAGTGCATACATCAAAGCTTGAAAAATTGCAATGAGCTCCAGCGTCATTATTGACACATCTATATTTAACTTAAATTTAGCCCTGTATCCTAAATATTGATCAAAGAAACCAGCTCCTAAGCCATTTTTATTTTTTGAGCCATCAGTGTATATTTTATGTCACCCTAAATACCTTATGTTAAGTTCAGAAATAACACTATTAATTAACAAATTAGGTTCATAACAATTTTTACATAAACTTACACTGTTTAGATTTAATTTAATAACATTTTTAACGTCTATGGCTGTCACCCAAATATCCAAATCAAATGTCTTTAGAATATCATAAGTGTTATATCAGATAAGGGTAGATATCGTAGAGTGGGTACCTCTCTTTGCTCTGTAATTGTAGTACAATTATTGTACACTATAATTTTTATACCTATGTCAGTTATTGGCAACCTCTACCATCCATTCTTTGTCGACCTAATTGAAAAAATTAGAACGTCTTTAGTTGCACGTGACGTCAAGTCTGATGAATAGTAATTATCGCTGATGTCAGATTTGTATTCCTAATAGCGGCTAGAAATTATTGCGTGTCATATTTGTTAACGACTGCGTGGATCCTAGGTTCGAACCTTAACCGGAATCAATGTGTGTGTTTTCCATGTAAACTCAGTTTTCGACCCTGGTTTTGTCTGTGTTTGTTTCGCGGTCCATGATAGTGAATATTAACCACGGCGTATACTGTATCCTAGCTAAGGAGGCACTCGGTCTAATGTTTGGTACTATAATATCTCCAGCGCAGATATTCGAGAGATTAAGCGGAAGCCAACTCTTCCTTCTCAGTTACTCTTTTAATAATAGAGAAGGCCTAGGCATCACTTCTTTATTTTGTGTATCGCCTGTTGTGCTGGGATCCTTTTCCTAGATCCCACGTTCCTTCCGGAGTAACTTGCGCAACGCGCACAACGTTTAAAGTGACGTAAAGGATTATTTTTAAAACAGTATTCGGGCACTGACCGTCCATATGCTATGGAACGCCCCCCCCCCCCCCCAACAACTATCCACTATCTTTCCTCCCTCCCCTGTTACTTTTTAAACGAGTTAAGTGAAGCCCGTGTCACGTATTATGTACCTAAATATTCTAAATCATCTTTATGAAACAAAACTTATAAATTTTAAATGTTCTTGCACTCTACGGCTTCTGTGCACTAGTGTGTTAATTATTGCTATTATATCTCGTAATCAATGATATTATATATGAAAAGGGGTACTCTATAATATCATTGATTCTAATGTTAATTCATCTTTACGAGAAAGCTTCTTAGTTTTTCTGGAACTGAAACAGAAAGTCAGTTTATTGGAAGCCATTTCTCATAGTCACTCTTACGACAACCACGGGACGTAATGAGGTGATGGGTTCTCTTATACTGCCACCATACGGCTATAATAAAAAAACTATAATAATAGAAAAAAAAACCGGCCAAGTGCGAGTCGGACTCGCGCACCGAGGGTTCCGAACAAATCCGTGGATTAAAATTATTAAAAATATTTTTATTATATGATGTAACTAAAAATTTATGCGTTTCGCAATTTTTCCTTTATCTGTGCTATAATACGTTGCTTAAGTAAATTTTAAGATTCTGAGTTCACGGGAAGTACCCGGTAGGTTTTGATTCCCTTGCGGTATAAACGGTTGTATCTTTTGATTGCGTTGGCTTAGAAGTTTGATTTGACAGCTCCAAGGGACAGTAGACTTGAGTATTTGATATGAATTTCAGCTTGATACCTCCACGCGTTCCTGAGAAAAACGGTCTTTACAGACAGACAGACAGACGGAGAACAAAGTGCTCCTATAAGGTTTCTGTTTTTTCCTTTCGAGTACGGAACCCTAAAAAACCACAGTTGCCGAGTGTTTTTCACCGGCAACTGATTCCCACCAAAGTAACACAATCGCACTGTATACTATATAATAAAAGCCTGTTATTTCTATAAATTATTCTGTGCTATCGATATAGTAAACAAATTCATCGATACGCAGCACACAGTTTTTTCTACTATTCACATACACATTAAGTCACGTTTTTGGTGCAAATATATATACCAATAATATTGCTTGAGGACTTAATCGTCAGACGCCTCGCATCTTTGACGCTCCTTCTCTTCGTCGGTCTAAGTATTTCCATCTTACATAAAATGGTTATACAGTGATTTAAGGCCTGAGGGGGCCTCAAGATCTGAAGATCTTCCGCACATTTCCGTTTGATGAATTTACGATGCTCTAAAAGCGAAGTCACATGCTAGATTGTCTTAAGCAAAATGGTAAATTTCACAGTTGGACTGGTTTATTCCACGTTAGAAGGATTTATAAGTTTCGAGATAGTTCAATCCCCCATATGTCGGACTTCTCATTTGAGTTATCGTACTTACGACACCCACGTGACGAGATAAATATTTTTGAAGTGATCTACTCAGCGCAAGGCGCAAAATGCAGCCTATTTGCGTCACACTGCTGGGCACAGGCCTCCTCTCATTTCTGAGAGGGTTTTAGGGCAAGGAAATGTCCGCCGCGCTGCCCCAATGCGTCTTGGCGAACTTCACATGTCTTCGAAAATATTTTTTTTTATTTCTCAGACATGCAGGTTTCCTCACGATGTTTTCCTTCACCGCCGAGCACGTGGTAAATCAGCACTTAAAATTGCAATTAACAATTTCATTGGTGCCGGCGGGGATCGAACTCGGGTTGCTCGAGTACTGTGAAGCTTACAGCGGGCGCTAACCATCTGAGCTACCACAGCTCTCTGAGCTACCACGGCTCTTCAAGTAAATATGTGAATTAAAAAACTAAACCTTGAGTATTTTATTAGCTATCATGTCATTTGCTTATATTTGTCACGAGTCAGGACACGTTATTCTTATAATACACGTGTGTTGTATGTCCGTCACATATAAACTAAAAATAGAAGGTATGCCGAGAAATTCAAATTCCTTTTTCAATCGTTCCAGTTAAAAATTTGTAATATAGGTATTTAATGTGGATAAATTTAAGAGCAAAAAAACTTAGGGTCTATCGAGCTATGCTCGAAATTCCTTTGGGTAATAGAATTCGTAATTATTAATAATTACGTATTCTATTAGCCATACGCTACGGATACGGTACGCTGAGGATAATTTGACTGCGCATTAGAACCGGAGTAATGGCTCAACTCATCAGTAAGCTAAATGGCACTGGGCTTGTCATATAGCTCGAAGAAACAACAACCGATGCGGAAGAAAGGTTCTCGAATGGCAGTGTCGTACGTAGACGACGTAGTAGCGCACGTGTGTTCATAATGATCAAAATATTGAAGTGAATATTGACCAAGAGAGTAAGTGAGTGATTAGATTTTCATTCCTTTTGTCTCAAATTGACATAGCCCATGGGATCAGTAAGCTAAAGTGGCAATGGTCCAGCTCCATATTGCTCAAAGAACCGACAATTTATGGGAAGAAAGGTTCTCGAGTGGCAGTCTCGTTTCAGTAAGCGAAGTTTAGATCGGCTTTCTACAAAATGGAGAATGATTATATAATTATTATCCTACATCTGATACATGACATGTAGGATGCAGGTGGAGCAAGCCCGTGTTTTATGGCGTTCCTTGGTAAAGCCTTTGTTCAGCAGTGTTAATGGTGGTGACAATTGATCGCCACATTGACAATAAAGGCAAATAATGTCCTGCTGGTTAATTATTCTGACGACTTCGTAGCGCAGTGGAGCGTTTTCGCGGCGCTATTGGACGAGATTCGAATCTCGCAAGAAACAAGTATTTTTAGGGCCTTGTTACTTCTTGCATGGTCAGAAGAATAAGTTAAAGGCGCTGGTAAATGATAAAAAATTTTCTTCTTTATTTCGTCGTCTGTTACAATCGTTGTCCGTTCTAAAAAGGGCGGGAAAAGTAGGGATGGTGACACAGGTGAAGCTATGTAGTCACCGTGTCATAGATGATATTATTTCCGGTATACATGTTCCGTTATGAACGGATGCGTTCATAATAGGCTACAAATCATTGTTCAAGGTCTGGATGTGTCTTCTTGTGCAATTTGTAAATGTTGAATGCCTCCTCGATACAGGAGAAATTCTTACGTTATTCTTTAAAAGAGGAAAAATAATAATTTTAAAATATTGTGTCAGAATTGAACGCGCTAACACATAGATATCCCTCCTAATCTATACTGGAGCTCGATCTTACTTGCATGTGACAAAATGCGCAGTAAGTTAAAATGCAATGTCAGAGATACAGAAACAATTGTTAATGTGTATCAAATACTGTCGTTAACGAGAATACCACGTAAAATACGCATTAAAATAACTAGTTTTGATAAACAATGTTAGACATTCAATTAAAAGTAAAATCCAAGGTTTATATGTGTAATTTGTGGATAATCTGGATCCGAAACTAAGCCGAAGTGTGTATTTTAGAAAGCCAAATACGTGGGGTACACTGAAACTTTTGCGTAACTTATTTTTTTTAAACACTGATTACAGTTTAAGCACTTACATTCGTTCTGTTTTGAAACCATATGGATTAAGGACCAGGTTTGAGGGCATATTTTTCACGTGCTGGTGTTTTTCACATGAAAGCTAGCTCCGTAATGTCGAAACTCTCTTTCGTTGCCTTTTGCCGGACTGTAACACTGTATCCATGTTTCCTCTTTTGTCACAATATTTGAAAACACAGTATTTGAACGTCCGTTATCATACTTTAACAACATTATTTACACCAATCAACTTGAGCTCTGTTTTGTTCTGTGGTGAGTTCACAAGGAATCCAGCGGTAATAAAGTATTCTACGTGTTGATGTAAAAATTTTTTAGTGATACGCCGGTTTTATTCAATTAGTCGCCTGACAGTAGCCACAGTTTCCTCATATATGGCAGTAATTGAGGGTCGACCTTCACGAATTTCATCATGAAGAGTAACACAGCCACGATCAAATTCTGCTAACCGACCGCCTTACTAATCTTGCCGAGAGCATTCAAAATCATAAAAAATTATCACCCTAAAATCTTTCCGCACTAATTTTGCTACGGCTGACGTACTTCAATTTATGATAAAAAAGCTATCGACGTGTGACTTCCCGCCAAAATAATTTTAATCAATAATCAATATAATATGAATTTTTCCTTATGTTTTCTAAAATATAACATTCGAAATTCAAACATTTAAGAGCGGCCAGGAGCGTAGAACTTTCAGTGTGCCCTGTGAAGATCTCTATTTAAACAAAATCAAAACCAACCAACAAACAAAATAAGGTTGATTATTAGGTATTATTGATTATTATCGTCCCGTTGGTGTTGTAAGAGGCGACAGAGGAGAACTGAAACAAGAGATGGGCAACAGCATCCTCGTGATAACAGTTCAAAATGATAACAAACTACGGTTGCCAACCCGCTACGCTAACCAAGCGTGACAACTATTGCAAAATCCCTCCTATGAGGCAATCTATGGGGGAGGCCTATGTTCAGCAGTGGGCTTTTATAAGCTGTAATGGAATAGATAGATGGAACTGTAGATGAATATGTGATGTATAATAAGTTATTGACTTAGCAAAATAATATAATAATATGGCTGTTTGGGTATGAAAAGGTGTTTAGGTGGTAGGCCTCTTGTCCTGTCTAATACTCCGTCTGTACCACTCTCTTACCTACTTCTGCCGCCAAGCAGCATGTGCACTGCTCCATTCCAATCTGAAGAGTATACACAGGGTATATATTATGTTTACGTTATATTTTTTTTATAAAATAAGGGTGACAAACGAGCACACAATCCACATGATGGTGTGATTACTGTGGCTCATAGACATCTACATCTATCTACATTTGCGAATTGAAATGCAGATGTGTTGTCAGCCGTGAGGACTAAGATGGAATGCCTCTTTTCCAATAAAAAGGGTTTCCGGTTCTCTATACTCACCATACGAAACACAGCAGCGTTAAGCCGCTATTTCACACTGGTATTCTGTGAGAGCGTGGTCCTTCCCCGGTCAAGCCGACCCATTCGTGCTACAACTATACGTATAATTTATTCCTGGCTATTTATAAAATGACGTCATAGACTTTAATATAAACGCTACTCGCTTGTAACTTGTTCATGTCTATCTACCATGTTCAAAGGGGGCGTTAGGTTTTGTAGGGGAGAAGAGCCGTGCCCTCCTTGCTCCCCCTAGCCAACGCCCGTGCGAACTATTCGGTGTTGGGAAATATGGTGAAATGGAAAATAAGTCTACATGGAATTGAAGCACGCTAAATGAAATGCTCCACCCTGGTTTGATAGTATTCATATTTGTTCTTTTTGACCGCATTGACCTCATTATTACTACAGGAAATGGTTACTAATAGAGGTCTTTGAGCAGAACAGCGGTTCGTGCTTTCGCCAGGTTTTGTATCTTATGACCCATTTACATTAAATTAATTCGTAAAAGCGAGTCAACTATAGCTTTTACTGATCAGAACTGTTCGATTTAGTCTATCAAATAGGATCTTACTCTCACTCGCATTCGAGTGCTACTAATGTATGTAAATACTCTCTTATAGCAATAAGATATTGTTAACCGACCGATAGTGACCCGTAAGATAATACTACTCTGAATAAAACTTTTGTTCGACAAGCTAGAACAGAAACAGATAATTAAAGAAAATTAAATCATCAATACCAGTCTTAGTTTCGATTAGGTTAAGTAACTTATCCTTGATTTTTTCTGATGTGTTCTCATCTTATTCGCTTCATAACGTATTCTGCTTAAAGTCTATATTATATGCGAATGTAATAAATAATTTAGTACATTATTAAATTTATCGAATATAACAGTTAACAAAAGCCATATGTACATAATATATGTAGCTCTATTAAAATCGATACCTAAGTACGTACGTAGGTCTCGACACAAGTAGCGCCATAAATAGGTGGATCGTCCCTTCCCCAGGGCCCCTTGACCGAACCCCTCCACTTACAAGTGTGACCTAGATAGAATGTTTGATCGATGTCCATTTATGTTACCTATTTGAGTTATTCACTATCTGGCTAATATAATATTCCATATTCCACACACGTGCCTATTTTGATATCTACATTTCATCTTTTTATAAAAATTGAAAAGCGATTTCAACTAAAAATAATAAAAAATAATATATCTACAGAAGAGCTGTGCTAGCTTAGGGGATTAGCGCTCGCTGTAAATTTCACAGTACGTGAGCAACCCGGGTTCGATTCCCGCCGGCACTAGTGAAATTGTTAATTGCAATTTTAAGTGATGATCTACTACGTGCTCGGCGGGGAAGAATAACATCGTGAGGGTACTTGTGTCTGAGAAATAAAAAAAATATTTCGAAGACGGGGCACACACACTTCCTTGCCCTAAAACCCTCTCAAAAGTGAGAAGAAACCGGTGCTAAGACATAATTTATCGAAGAATTACGAGTAAAGCCCTGATTTCAAAAGCTATTTATGTTGAAATTATTATTTTTTTTTAGTTTTTGTAGTCGGCCTTTGCTTTTTATAAAACGTTTTATTATTTTACCTTTCTAAATGGTTTAAAAAAGATTCTGTTCAAGGTAACAACTAGAATGTCGTTTAAAATAGATTTCCACTCATAGGGATGGACTTTTTTCCTAATTCATATGGAACTATCCCATAAGTTAACCTTTTAATAAAAAAGATTCATTAAAATCCGATATCGTATCCGATATCGTAGCGTAACAGACATAAGTCATTAAAAACATGCAGTTGAATAAACTTTTCCTTTTTTGAAGTCTGACATTTTCGTAGAACCGATCACGTTCAGTGGTAGAATTCAGGGTACAAAATTGAAGTAAAAGCGACAAACGCGGACACAGCCTACTAAGTGGGTCCAATGATGTAAGTACCTATTTCTTACTTCTATCTTCAATTAAAACAAAATGCAAATACCTTATCACCCTGAGGACTGAGAATGGAATGCTTCGTTGTGACTAAAAATGTTCTACGTTGTTACTTTAGTACATATAACACCTAGCACAATAAGATAAAGTGCAAATTTGAAATGATTTCTTGTCATTTTTTTTAAGTTTTTGTTTTAAAATAAATATTAAAGTAAGTAGCGATTACACTAGAGATTGGCTCGAACAGACTTGCATCGCTGCAACATTGTTGCATTAGCACTGGTTTTATGTTGATTAGTTTGCCTTTTTGTTATTACAGCCTATTATAGTCTATCGCAGAACATTGGCCTCCCCTGAGCCTGTCTCATAAGGAAGATATTTACCATAGTTGCCACCCTTGACGAGCGTGTTAGCAACTGCAGTTTTTTTATTTTTTAGTTATTAAAATGACGCTGCTGCCCATCTTTTTTTTAAATGAGCACACAGTCCACTTGATGGTAAGTGGTTGCTGTGGCCCATAGACATCTACATCTGTCCTCGTTTGCGTTGTCACCTGTGAGGACTAAGATGGAATGCCTCTTTTCCAGTAAAAAAGGGTCACCGGTTCTGTAGACTCACCATACGAAACACAGCAGTGTTAAGCTGCTATTTCATGCTGGTATTCTGTGAGGGCGTGGTCCTTCCCCGGTCGAGCTGACCCATTCGTGCTATAACTATACTACTAATACAACTGCAGCATGGCTCTACCAATATCTCTTGGTTGTTTCGTTCTGTTTGTTGCTGCAATCCATAAAAACTTTGTTTTAAGCTTAATTTCGTAAATATCATACATATTATTTATTCCTTATTTTTTTAGTGTTCTCTGTCTGTCACCAACATTTTTTTCTTAGAGTGTATTTATTATAGTTATAATGTGCGATTACAAAAAAGAAAGTGCTTGCACTGTTGTGTGGTGAGCCAGTATAATTATAGATTAGGGAGTTCCATCTTATACCTCAGAGGTGATACAACGCATCTGTAGCCTTTGTTTGAAGTTGCCTGGTAATGTCCACGGGCTGCAGTAGCCACTTATCACTGTAAGTTCGATTGTCACTTCAGCTTTATTAAAAACTAGCTGTTCGCGACTTCGCCCGTGTGTAATTTAGGGTTTTAATTTATTTGCATGGAACCCTAATTATTTTTCTAAAATAAAAGTAACATATGTTATGCCTTATAACATCAGCTATCTGCTAGTGAAAGTCCCATTAAAATCGATCCAGCCATTTCAGGAATCAGCCGGAACAAACAGACAGACACATTTTTTTTAAATTGTATTTGTGTGATAAGTACCGTATATACATATATGCATTTAGTAAAAAACTGTTATTTTGACATTACGAGTACAAACAGACACTTCAATATTATTTATTTGTATAGAAAAAAGTGCAAACAAAGTATAAGTAAATTTGAATTTACGATTTGTAATTGTAACATAGCATTTTAAGTCCTAAAATGCTATTGTACATTTTTATTGAATATTTTTTTTGCAGTCACGGTTAAATTTGTTATTTCTGATAGTAATAGATATTTATAGGAGGCACGTTTTCTGCCTAGGAGCTCGTCTGACTTGGTACCACCCTCATATCTATTTCTGTCATCGAGCAGCAGTGCAACCACTATTCTGTTCCGGTCTGAAACCTCCGATTTTATCATTACTTTATATAGACGTTGAATATTATGTGTTCGAAACGTATTTGTGCACTGTGGCATCACTAAGTAGTTGCAGCGCAGTTAATGCAGCACAGTTGATGCCTTCCGACTATTAATATGTTTTATACGTGGTAGAGCCATGCTTCAGCTATATTAGTAGTATAGTTGTAGCACGAATGTTTCGGCTCGACCGAGGAAGGACCACGCTCTGAGTGACGCGTGAGTGTAGAGAACGGAGACCCATTTTACTGGAAAAGAGGCATTCCATCTTCATCCTCACGGGTGACGACGCAGATGCATTTTGATTCTTTATTAAGGATAAATGTAGATGTCTATGGGTCACAGCAACCACTTATATGTACCATCAGGTGGACTGTGTGCTTGTTTGTCACCCTATCCTATAAAAAAAAATAGGTTGTCGCTTCAATCGGAAATCGGCTACGACCACGTAGTATTTTATCGACGAAGATAGAACAGAGATAAACTTTATGTTTATGCCCAACCGAATTTTGGGTGTCTTCTCTGATTTTCTTATAAAAATTTACCTACATACAAAACTAATGTGTGGGACATTAGGAATTTCTCCTGTATAAAACCTTAATTGCGACGAACAAGGACGAACAAACATGGTGACTCAAAACGTTTAATTTACGGGATTCGAACCCGCGGCCTGCATCGCGGCAGCCTAATGCGTAGCCACTGCACTACCGACCGATCCTTCAAACTGTACATAATCCATATAATTATAATATTGTGTTTAGTATAAGAGCAGTCTTAAATTAGGTCCACGTCAATATATCTGTCTATGGTATCTGTATATACCTATCTACTAGAACTACTAATTTACGGTCTATACAATTTTATACGATCATACCACGCAGTCCGGAAAAGAGGCATTTGCCCAGTAATGGGATTGTACAAAAGTTACAGTCTATATACGTCTCACTGCTGGGTACAGCCTCCTCCCATTTCTGAAAGAGTTTTAGGGCAAGGAAGTGTCCGCGATGCTGCCCCATAGAGTGTTGGCGAACTTCACGTGTCTTCGAAATATATTTTTTTTTCCTCTTTCTTAGACATGCTGCTTTCCTCACGATGTTTTCCTGCACTGCCTAGCACGTGGTAAATCAGCACTTAAAATTGCAATTAACAATTTCATTGGTGCCGGCGGGGATCGAACCTGGGTTGCTCGTGTACTGTGAAATTTACAGCGAGCGCTAACCATCTGAGCTACCACGGGATTTTACAAAGTAACATGATAATATATTCAGTAAATATACAAAAATTGGCTAGAAAATCATTAGTAACCTAAGTAAAATATACGATTATATTTTACCAAAAGTAATATTTATGAACATTTAGCCCTAATTTTATCACCCAATATTTAAAGTCAAGAAGATACTTCAGTTATTTTTAAAACTAGAAAATCCCTCGAAAACGATCAATATTATTTTCACTCTGCCCTAGAGAAACGACTCGGCGGCGAGTACAGAAAGCCGTATAACCCCAACGACCTTTATAAGACCCACCCCTATTTTAGGCGATCCCCATGGGCATGTGCTTGCGAGGGGGCGAATAGGAGGGGTCAGGGAGACTAACCGTACTTGTAGGGGACGCTAGCTAGAGGGGGCTTTGAGGAACTCGATTTATTCGGCGGTAGGGAAGTTTTGAACGTTGAGAATTTTTTCATTTTATTTTAACGGTTTCTTTTTACAGTTTTAGTTAAAATAGTTTTTGGATGTCTTGTTACTTTGTACATGGCTCGAAAACTATACCTATACCTAATGTATAGGTACTAATCATTTCATTAACGTTTCTAGAAATATCCGTTGGAAACTATAGAAAATTTAACACCGTTTTTGCATAATCGTTACATTAACTTGTAAATGATAAAAAAATCAATAACAGCCTACATAGCTAAGTCCCACTGCTGGGCACAGTCTCGCTCCCTTTTCTGAGAGATTTATGGAACTAAAGAAAGGCAGCAACGTTGCTTCAAAGCGTGTTAAGGGACATGAGTTTTAATTCCTTAAATTGCATTTAAAATTATAATTAACAGTTTAATTGCCTCCGGTGCGGATCGAACTTGGTTTGCTTATTCAATAAAAATTTTAGCCGACTTATTTCTAGAAGGAGGTTGTTCTCCGTTTGAATGTATATTTATACGTGGTGGAGTGGAAAATAGGTTAATGCTGCTATGTTTGGTTATGGTGAGTGTAGAGAACCGTAGACCCTTTTTACTGGAAATGAGACATTCCACTTTAGTCCTAAGGTATGAGAACGCATTTTGCATTTTGATTCTTAATCGAGGATATAGATGTAGATTGCTATGGGCCACAGCATAAACTTATCATCAAATGGACTGTGTGCTCGTTTGTCACCATTATTTTATAAAAAATTACTGTATGTCCATTTCTTTTTTGTATGGTATGTTACGCGATATCTTCGTCTATTTTAAACTGCATTCAAACATTTTTTTAATCGGTTATACTCTTAGAGCATACATAGTAATTCTTTATTCGTACCTCTTAGAGTATTTATAAGCAAGCTAAGTTGCTACCTCATTTACCTCGCTAAGTTGACGGCTCCGTGGCGCAGTGGCTTAGCAATGAGTTGCTGCGCTGGGGGGCGCGGGTTAGAATCCCGCATGGAATAAGTATTTGTATGGCCTACAATTGATTGTTCCGGGTCTGGATGTTTGTCCTTGTGAAATTTGTGTTTGTAAACTGCCTCCACGATACAGGAGAAAATCCTAGTGTGGGGGTAACGTTTTTAAAAAAAAATAAGTAAAAAAAGTAAGTAAAAATATGGGCAAACAGATATAAGAAGTTTCTAATGTACCTAACTATTTACTATTTAGTAGTATTACCTACCTAACTATTTACGCGACAGTCTAGTTGTTATCTGGAGATTGTGATATTCCTTATTTCACTCAAAGGGGTCAAAAAATTTAACTTTTAACAAAAATTGAAAGCTGACTTCTAAGAACTAAAATTCTGAACCGGCTTCAAGTCTTCTATACATAATTATTGTCTTACATATTATTTAGCACTGACTTCAGCATCTGTTAAGTGAAAAATTATTTTGTTCTTTAAAGTCTTTACTTTTTATTAAAATATTAGCTATCTAGATCGTGATATCGTGATTCCTGAATTTCCACAACAGCGCCACCTACCGGATCCAATCTAAACCATCCAGGGACATTTTCGAGTTTTAGCGAGACTAACGGACAGTAATTGATTTTTATATATAAATATTAAATTGAAGGCAAAAGACCTTGAACTATCGCAGCCCTTCTGTCAATAAATTATTAGTGACGTAGATAATAAAAAATCTTTCATAATGACTTCTTCACGTGATCATATATGGATTAGGCTGTTTCAATTTTTTTTGTAAGTAACGTTTGCCCTGTTTGGCCCGCAGCATTCCACACGGAAGATCAACTGCTGACCCACATAAACCTGGTGCATATGAAAGCTTATTCTATGGAAGGAGACCACGAAGGCATTTCCCGACTGAAGATCATGCTCGGAGATAAAGTCGACGTACGCATGCTGGTAAGAGTTGGTCTAAATAATCTTACATTTGGTACATCTGAATCTAGTATAAAATGTTTCTTTCGAGTGCTTGCAATATTATATTTGATGGTAGTTGACAAGTGTTTGGTGGTTGTACTGGATGGTACCTAGGACAGAAACGCTGTATCGATTTATAAATAAATTTATCGATTCACTAAGCGCGTGACACAAATCAAGTATAATGATAAAAATCGAGCGCTGCTTTATATATGACGATTTCTCAGAACTGCTCAATAAATTTGCTTTAGTGTAAAGGAAAACACTTAACTACATATAGTTCTTTATGAACATTTTTAGTAAGTAACTAAAGGAGAACTGGTAGTCTTTTATCTTGTTCACCATAATTCTAAATCTATACTTAATATAATAAAGCGGAAGAGTTTTTTTGTTTGTTTAAACGCGCTAATCTCTGGAACTACCAGTCCGATTTGAAAAATTCTTTTTGTATATTATAGCTAGATTCATGTGGAATAGTATAGCATTAAGCTATATCGCTCAGCTAGCCTTAAATATGGATATTTGTTAAGCAAGTCAGAAGAAAAAGCACTCCCGAAATGATTTATCCGCGTACGCTGGTGTTATCGTTAGGGATACGTAAATACAATGTTCTAGAAAAAATATAAATCTTTACTCCATCTAAAAAAAGTCCGCGATACCATATGTCTATTTCTTATACATAAGCCATAATTAGGTATTTTGTGACAAAAAATATTGAAAATTTAAAAGTGATTTATGAGCGTTATTATTAGGCATGGCCTATTTATCCTTACGAACGAAAGTTACTTCATCATCAAGACAATTTTATGAAGATAAACTTTGTTCTTTATACCATGTTATTTGGACGCATAGTTTAAGAGATAATGCAAAATTAAAATAATTCAATACTAGACAGGGCGCGCGAACGACACATAAACCCTAGCCGCCCGGTGAGAACTGCGAGAACTGCTCAACCGAGAGGAGGAGGGAAAGTGGATAAAACTTAACTTCGGTCTGCATCATACATAATATGCCGACAGATAAAAGCACTCCATTAATTATGCCAATTTTTCCATCCATTGCTATCAAATAAAATATTTAATTGCAATTATAAAATGCTTGAACTAGGTCATGTCGCGCACCACCGACACGTGATGACGCGGGTGAAACCGCAGGGCACAGCTAGTCGTAGATAAAATAGTTGGATTACCTTTGCAGGCTATTAAAACCCACTGCTGAACATAAGCCGCCCCCATAGATCGCCGCATAGGGGATCATTGTGATAGTTGTCACGCTTGTCGGCAAGCGGCTTGGCAACCGCAGTTTTTTTTTATGATTCGTCTGGGTGGGATCTATTAATGTGGGGTTATTTAGAATTAAGATAATAATTGAAAACCATTTATTTTATCTTATCCATATTTCGGAATTTTCGTATTCAAATTTAGTCTACATCACTCCTAGTATTACTGTCCATTTGTTCGTGATGTTTTATTACAATCGATTCAGCCATTCCAGAGATTAGCTCGGACAGACAGACAAACGAAAATTTTAAGAATGTTAACTCGTGTTCCAATAGCATGTAAATATTTTATACAAAAATATCAAAAACAAAATGGACAATCTCTATGATGAAAGCTCAGACCGCGTCGAAGCTTATAAATTAGCAAAACCGGACTGTTTTTTTTTTTAGTTTATGGCATTTTGTTATCAATGATTCCAATAACGAACGTACGTAAAACGCATATCGCAACGTATTTTTTTGCAGTCTTTACCGGCGGGTGTGAGTATAGATACCCACAGTGTGCAAGCGAGAGGTGAATGGAGGCGACACCACTTTCAATCTCATTCTTTAACCGCACTGGTAGTATAAAAATACTGATTACCTGCGAATCAGTCCGTAAGGCGAGGTTCTGGTAATTTGTATTATAAAATAGGACATTCTAGTAACACACTATTCTCTTAAATTTAACTTTATAATATACGTACACTCATATCTGATCCGAAAGGGGCACGTACCCGTAGGTATCGCAATGATATTACCATAAAACAGTACAACTATGTTATTAAAAAAAAAAAATACTAAACAGAACTGTATCATATATATGATTAGTTAACTTGGTAAAAATATATATATTATTGGCTACTATTATGGCTGCAGTACGATTAGGTCGGCTAGATTGGTGAATGACCACACGCTCACATACGGCATTATATGAAACAATGACGCTGTGTTTCATATAGTACTGACACTTACTGATAAAGAAACATCTTAGTCGTCAGAGTTGACAACGCGTCTACACATTTTGATTCTTAATCTAATATTGATGCAGGTGTCTACAAATCACAGCATCCACTTTCCCTTCCCACCCTCTCACATCCCATCCAAGTCCACATGACTTTGTATTCATTTGACACATTTTTTTCTTCTTAGTCGGACGGTACTGATCTCCTGGTACCGAGGATGAAGCAACGCGACGACAGGCCGCATGTGTGCCGCATATGCAACAGGAAGTTCAAGAGGAAACAGCATCTGAAAGTGCACGGCAATGTCCACATGAGGTTGTCGCAGCCCACAATATGGTGTTCACTGTGCAATGAAGGTATGTGGCTTCGAAATAGAATTTACATCAAATACGTCCGGATACCGGATAGTAACCGCATATACAATGCGTCTCAATTGATGATTATTGTAGAGGAATGTTTTTTTATTTGGTTAACGGACTCATACGTTTTGTACTATTGCCAGTGTCAAGTCATATTAAATTATGGTTTAATAGTAATTTGCGTAAAAACATTTTCACAATATTGATGCGAGATTTTGACGGCAGCTTCTTTATTGAGCCAGCAGACAGTCGATGAAGACAGTATCTCAAGTTCTTATAACGCCTAAGCGGACAAAATAACTTGAGATTTATATCAACTTCCTGGCACATGTTTTATCGTTTCCACTATTCCTAATAGTTACTAGTAGTTGACATGCGCATACATTAATAACACAAAATTGCAACATTTTTACCTAGAAAAATCTGCTCTAAATTATAATTTAAATATTACTACAGATTCTATAATCCGCCGGCGCGGCGGTCAAGTTACCGCCGAAACTCTTAGAAGAATGTAGGTTTTTTTTTAAACTTACCTCCACACTAGGATTTCGCTTGTATCGCGGGGGCAGTTCACATACATAGATTTCACTAGGACAAACATCCAGACCCAGAACAATTATTTCTAGGCCATACAAATACTTGTACCGTGCGGGATTCGAACCCGCGGCCCTTAGCGCTGCAACTCATTGCTAAGCCACTGCGCCACGCAGACATCACTGCCGTCGCCGTGTTGATAAAAAAAAGCCAAGATAGGTTTCTCCTATGCTTCTTCTATAAAATTGAAATGACAAATGAACTTACAGTACATCTGGTGGTAAATGACTACTGCAGCCAATAGACATCTGCAACCAACTTCAAATAAAGAAGGCTATAGAATGCATTGTCACCTCCAAAGAGTGAAATGGAATGCTTCAAAATATTCATATCACATTGGCGGTGGGAACAGACAAGAGTGTGGTATTTACCCAAGTGAATTTCTAGGTAGAACAGAAGTCCTAACATTTAGCAAATTTAAGGGGTTAGTAAAGTTTTCTTTTTTAACTTTCAGGATTCTACACAAACAGTCACTTCGAGCAACATCAGTGCACGCCGTGGGAAACAAACACGGAAGACGCGGCGGACGACGAGCAAGTGTATAACGTACCGCAAGAGGCCAAGAAGGAGAACATATGCTCGCAGGATTACGTTGAGGTATTTTATATAGCTAATAATTTATATTATATTTAATTTTATATAGCGCAGGTGATGTTTGCTAGATAGCTAGTTTCCGAAATAAGTGTTCCTGGTGCTTATTTACTAAATAATTTAAACCATTGTTCAATCTTTCTTTCGTAGTAAAATCTCTTGTGTGTAAATAAAAAGATTTACTATCTAATATATAATTATATTTATAGGTGATAGATGACTCAAACCCAGAAGAGAGCGATGTCGGGCATGAGCAGCTGGAGCAAGAGGAGCAACTGGATCAACTAGAACAGCTGGAGCAACTGGGACAATTTGAGCAACTGGAGCAACTCGAGCAGCTGGAACAACTGGAAGAAATGCAGGAGCCAGATTTTCCGGTTCCGCGGCGCGTGTACGTGTGCAAGTACTGCACGAAGCCCTTCAAGCGGAAGGATCACTTCAAGATACATCTGCACATACACACCGGCGTCAAGTCCTTCTTCTGCGAAGTCTGCGGGAAAGGTAAATTATACCCTTCGCATGTTTTTACTTGTTGTAGAGGCTGATTCTATGAATGTTGTAAATTTCTCTTATTATAAATAAGAATTTTTTAAATGAATACTTCTTTAGGCGCCTTGAGTGATTTTTAGTAGGGGAAAAACTTATGGGTTCGTGTCACCGATGACCTTGACATGCTCGTACTCGAGCATGTATACTAGGCGTTGCTAGTCTAGCAACTAGTTGCTAGTCTAGACTAGCAACGCCTAGTACCCCCATAGCGGCCTGTGCATATGCATACGCATATTATCTCATCGAGTTTTCACTTCTGTCCGTATGACTGCCTCTGTTTTTTTTTTTTATTACAATCTGATTATAAATAAGAAATTAACAACCTCAGGTTTTTTTAAAATTACTAGTTGTTATTAAGAAAACACTTGTGTTTCCCTATGTTGCATCTTATGACACCCACGTGACTAATTGGCGTAGTAGAAATTCTTATACCGCCATAACGCCATTTATATGGTTGTCGATAAAATGTTGAAAAGAAAATACTATAGTTCGGTATATTTGTGAATTTTTTTTTATAGGATAAGGTTGACAAGCGAGCACACAGTCCACCTGATGGTAAGTGGTTGCTGTGGCCCATAGACATTTACATCTATCCTCATTAAAGAATCCAAATGCAGATGCGTAGTCACCCGTGAGGACTAAGATGGAATATCTGTTTTCCAGTAAAAAGAGTCTCCGGTTCTCTACACTCACCATACGAAACACATAAGCGTTAAGCTGCTATTTTACGCTGGTATTCTGTGAAAACGTGATCCTTCCCTGGTCGAGCCGACCCATTCGTGATATAACTATACTACTAATATAGCTTCAGCATGGCTCTGCCACGGCCAAAATTTTTAGGTTTCGGTTTTAGTTGCGTTGTGATTGTAGTATCAACCGTGAATGCTAGCATCCTTCTAATTTAATACGAATAAGGTTGAATTTCTTTTGTTAGGGATTAATTTAAAGACATGTGACTTATCCAATGTTTCTATTTGCGCTGCTTTGTGTCTTCTTAGCTTCAGTACAAGAGTCTAGTTTTTAGCATATATAATATGTAGCTATAGCTACAATAAATATTCGCAAGTTCTTATGTATGACATCTGGCACAACCATGTTGACCGTTAGTTAGAC
Organism: Parnassius mnemosyne; assembly: GCA_963668995.1. Classification (NCBI taxonomy): domain Eukaryota; kingdom Metazoa; phylum Arthropoda; class Insecta; order Lepidoptera; family Papilionidae; genus Parnassius; species Parnassius mnemosyne. The sequence continues at coordinate 13,565,848 of CAVLGL010000093.1, forward strand.
GAGAGAGTGATGTCTTCGAGCGCTGACAGTTGTGACACTATGTAAACAATTACTATATATTTAAATTTCATATATATATATATATATATATATATATATATATATATATGTGTGTGTGTGTGTGTGTGCTTTCTATTTTTAATCAGTCCTTGAATACTAATCCATATAATGAGTGGTATTGTAGCCGTAGATGGCAAAACGCACTGATTTACCTTACCAAAACTTTTGCCTAGACACATGCTTTATGATGAAATAAAGAACACGCCTAGAAGTCTGTCCGTCTATTTGCGCTGCAGTGTTGACGTTTGAATAATAAATAAAAACCGACCAAGTGCGAATCGGACTCGCGCATGAAGGGGAACCCTTCTATACCATCTACTACCATCATAATACACGTTTCTAGTAGTGGAACCCCCTTTAATTTTTAAATTATTTTTATTATTTGTTGTTATAGCGGCAACAGAAATATACATTCTGTGAAAATTTCAACTGTCTACCTATTACGGATCATGAGATACAGCCCGCTGACAGACAAACAGACTGACGGACTGACGGACGGACGGACAGTGGAGGCTTAGTAATATTACTTTGGGTACGGAACTGAAATCTAATCTAATATTATAAATAAATTTCAGGTTTCTACCGCAAGGATCATCTCCAAAAGCACACACTCGTGCATAACAAAGTGAAGCCAAAACCAAAGAAGGCGTTACCCGACCTCTTCCCTATCAGCATGCTGCCGAAGGAAATTATACCTGAAATTACGATACACGTGAGTTTTATTTTTATGATAATGATAAAATAGCTATTCACATAAGCTTCAATCTGGATGCTTATTGTAGGGCAACTATATCTAGAAGACTGACTATTTGTAGTCCATACTTCCTTCTATTGTATAATATATACTTTTCGTCGTAAGTACGACTGCTGATAATGCGGTTCCGGGTTTCTAATCTCGGATCGAGCCAAAATCATTTATTAGAGTTTTCTGTCAAGAAATTTTCAGTAGTAGCTCAGAGTCAGGAGGTTAGCGGCGGTCTATTCTTTGCCTCGGAAAGCACGTAAAGCCATTGGTCCTGCGCCTGATCTCTCTCCGGTCGTGTCGGTTTACCGTCCTATCGGACTATGAGAGTGAGGGAATGGTGAGTGCACCTATGCTTCCACAGACACTTGTGTACTTAGTGTGTCTTAGTTGCACAGAGGGCAAACATTACAAAATTCACGTTTTATTTGAACCCCCTGAAGCGGGATAGTTTCAATATCACGTAGAACATAACTTGAGTTTTTATTCAAAAATGGTCCTTCGGGCCAGATAAACGAAATATCCGTGTAGGTTTTCCTTTCATCTACTACATTGTTTACGACTTCTTGAGCACTGAATTTTTATATTTAATTTTTACACAGGCACCATCGAACACGAAGCTGCGAGTGCCGCTCCAGATAAAGGTACCGTATCAAATGGTGATGTCGATGGAAAACGGTGAGCAGCGAGCGGTCACCATAGACCCGCAGGCCAACACGAAGGTACTCTAAGTTCTCGGTGTATCCAACTTATGCTCAGAACAAACAGTATCTAACGAGAAAACTTTGATAGTCTACTCAGCAACTCAGCAGAAGTCTGTACCACAAGTCGCAAAATCATCGTTTCTTTGGAACTTACAAAGTTTTTTAACCGATTTTAAACTAACTTCCTAGTGAGCTTGATACACAGAATATGTAATTGTACTATACGTATGTACTAGAGATTTGAAATTTTGAACATAGCTCACTATCGGATGACAATGTAAGAAGAATATAAAGAAAAACGTGGTATATTAAAAAATACATAATTAAAAAAAAATATTATTTCTCAAATTATTATAAAATATAAACATGGGAGCATTTGATTTTTACGTGATATAATCACGATGAAGCACGAATGGGTGGGGTCAATAGAAGAAGAACCACGCTCGCAAAGAACAGCTATGTTTCTGTTTCTGGTAGTGACGGAAGAGACACATCTGCATTTTGATTATTTGTGGAGAATGGTCCGGCGATAGCGGCAAAAAGATGTAGATGTCTATGGAACAAGCATCTATTTACCATCGGGTAGATTGTGTGTTTATTTGTCACCCTTATTTCTATTAAAAAAAAACTATCGTATAATTGTCCACGACTTTTTCTGCCACCAGGGCGGCGCTACTTTACAGTGAGGTAAAATATTTGACAGATTTAAGGTTTCTTTCTGTATTATTAGTTATATTTTATATAAATTACATTAGAAATGAATAAACCAAACTATAAATATAACTAAAAGCCGATTTTTTTAAAAGAGTTATAAAGTGCAAAAAAATTAAAATCAAACCACTGACGCATTGTGTTGTGTATTAATATAATACTCTACTAGATAATGATAAACTATTATTTAAAACTAATTTCTCAATTAACTGACACTGTGTAACAAAAAACTTTACCTCAGTCGCTACAAGCGACATCTGGTGAGTGCAAGATTATTAGCCCTCATTCGGCTCAACTGCCTCGTTGGTCTAGTGGTTGTAAACGCGACTGCTGATCATGAGATCCCGGGTCGGGACAAAAATCAGTTATTGGGTTTTTCTTTTGAGAAATTCTCAGTAGCAGCTCGGAGTTAGGAAGTTGGCGGTGTTTCACCCCCGTGCGACGGACAGCACTTAAATACCGTCGGTCCTGCGACTGATCTCTCTCCGGTCGTGTCGGTATACCGTCGCATCGCACTATGAGAGTGAGGGAATAGAGAGTGCACCTGTGCTTGCGCGCATACACTTGGGTACTATAATCCTGTCCTGCGCCGATGACTAGCCTCCGTTGAGACTGGCCGCCGTGACCGAAATTCGTTCTGGACTACATTAAACCGGTGAACATATAGCCTGCTGAATATAAACTGGGAGTATGATATCATATTTATGATGTTGGGTCCAAATATCATTCACAAATAAAGATCTCGTCAAATCTCTCCTTATATATTATTTAGTATTTATTGCGTAATTTTGTACATATCTTGGAGTAAAAAATGGTTTGTTTATTGATCTAATATTTAGTATCGTTATTTTAGGCGATAAGTGATATTAAAAATAGTTAATCTATATAATATTAGCAATAATAAGTAAATGTTTAATGCAAATTATTTGATTGAAATTTTACTATTGTACTGTATGTATGACGTAACCATGAAAAGGAAATGTGATTCCATACATGATGTATAAAATCACATGGACAGTACTAGGCTGTATTAAATATGTCCCACTATATACTCATTAAAGATATCTAAAAAAAAGCTATTGCTTAGACTACACAGTTATACTAACGAGGACAAAAGTAACCGAAATTTGTAATAGGTGTGATTTTTATTGTAAATAACTATCGAATTGCATTTGGTCTATAAATTAGCTAAAAATTGTCTAATTGCGGATAGTAAGTGATCAATCATTTTATTATTATTAATAATAATAATAATTTAAAGTTTTTTTTTCATTGTTAGTAAATAACAGATTAACGACAAAATGTAATTGGAGTATAATTTATGTGTCAGAGTGTTGCCATGTCAAAAATATTCGTATTTAAAGTTCCTCTTTGTCTTAACACAAATTATTTGTGATCTTACTAAGTAAGTTTTATTATTATGTAACAAAGTACAAAAATAAAATATTTTGCACATTCTTTATAATTTATTTAAAATAAAACCTCTGTATTATTTAAATAGGTTTATTATAAGAAAGCACAAGGTTGAATAAATTGGAAGCACGACTGTCTGTGATTTATATTGAAAGTGACGATTTAAAAAGTGAATCACTAATGAAACAGGGCAGGATATTAATTATCTACGGTTGCTGAAACAGTCTACTTAAAGGTAAACGCAATTAACTGTACGTTAACTTTCCTAAATAGAAAACTTGTGGGCTACTTTTAACAATTTATGGAAGATAATTATTAGAACCACACGTTACTTATCGTATTTACGAAATATTATATAAACTATATTAAAATTAATTAGCTAATATCTGCGTGGTAAATATATGATGTGTCTCACATACTTTAAAGAGCACCAACCCGAACCCCCCCCCCCCCCCAAATTGTGTTCGCTGTCCCTGCCGCCAATAAACCCAACACCATTACATTACACTGGGAGGGACGCCACCGTCGATAATACGACAGGTGTTTCATCTCTACCGCTAATCTTTACATAGAGCAAGTGGTGGGGAATAGGGAGGTGCTCTTTAAAGGTATCTTGGTAAGAGACGCCATATTATTTGTGACGCGGATATTAACCAGTTAATTTTCACATATTTTATTAATGGAAGTATTTTACAATGCAAAATTACTCACATCATCGGAAATTAAATACAGACAGAAAGTACGTGGACAAATGTTAAGGACGAATTTATTATCTAGAGTCTAGAGGATATTTATTATATATATAGCTAGGGAAGAAAGGCGCTCGAGTGACTGCCACGTACTGGCAAGCGCAGTGTTAGGCGACCCCCCCAATAGTTTGGTGATGACACACTCAGGCAGTCGATGAATGCAGGTGGCTCAGGACCGAACATTGTGGCAATATCCCATAGATATAGATGTCTGTGTTCACAGATATAGATACCTAAAAATATGAGTGCCTGGGTTTTAAAAAGCACTAAATGTTTCCCACGACATAGATTGGGGGGTTTTGTATTAGTAAATTTAATAAAGTATGACTCAGTATTAAGAATATAGTAAAATAATTTATACATATTAATAAATACTTCGTCCGTAACATATGCGAACAGAGAAACATGTTGTAAATAATAAGTAACTTCTGTTTTACTGTTGTCACCTAGAAAATGTTAACCATAGAGTGAAATATCCTTTTTCCTTACAATTGTCATTACATAACTCTTATGTTAACAAACTCATTCCCACATTTCCGATTATGTTCAAAAATGTTTCGTTTACCATTACGATCCGATGTATTATGTACAAAGTGCTTGTAACAGTATTTATTACAAATTATTCGTTCAGTAACTTATAACGAACTAATGAGAACATTGCAGGAAAAGGATACATTTTTATAAATATAGAACTAGTTTCTAGGTTAAAACACAAAAATGAAATTAAACTGGCCGTACAGTTGCTAAGTTTTACAATCGCTTACAAAAATTGAATGTTCTATTTCTCTGTCTATGATCTGGTTCAAATATTGCTGTATTCTTTCTTTATTCTAGAGCTAAATAGACAACATATATCAGGTATTTTCAAGTAAATATTTCTATTGACAGTGAATAAATTCATTACATAGAAGTTCATTCGTTGTTTCGTTCTATTAGTAATCTCTTTAATACTTTTAGATCACGTTGCTACTACAGGTATTTGATATATCGATTTTAAAAATCGATATATCAAATAGTTATAGTAAGTTATGTAAAACTATAGTAAATGATGTGTTTTTAAAATTAACAAATAATTTATTACCATTATTTAAAATTTGTCCTTAACGTGAAGACATTTGTGGAGAAATATTTCAAAGTTTACAGAATCAGTTTTTGTTTAAAGATACGTTTTAAATTTTCATTATAATCTGTTCAAGGTTTACGATAATATATTTGTACTTTATCTCTGCTCGTAGAGCAAGAGGCTAATTTATACATTGAAATCTTATATTCTATGTTATATATAAAAATATTTCGATCGATTTAACTCTTTGAATCAATCATAGATTTCAATCTACCAGAATTCACGAACAAACATTGAACAATTCGCGGTAAAGCGTATTAAAAACAAAGACTTCTATGTATACTACATGACCGACAGTTCTGTACAAAAATTGTGTCACTGCTGTGGATCGTGAGTAAATATGCCACGCAGTTGTATTATCATTTACGACAGTTACTGTTTTTCTGCAAATACATAAAAAAATGTTACAACGTACTTATGTGAAATAAAATTCAAATCACATTAACAAATTGCGCCCACAAGTACACAGCGTTTTCTTAGTTACGTTAAACAAAATCGGTGTTAGATTGTCGAATATAACGTTGGCAGTTTACAAAACAAAGAACTTGCCTTCTCGCCCGCTCGCAGTCGACTAAAGGAGATACGGAGAATTGACCGTAACGAAGTGCGCAATTTATTAAGACCGCAGAGCCCGATCGAGTAGTATATTATATCGAAGTCTTTGGTTATGCCTACGTCTAGACTAATTCCGAACAAAAACAATTTTAACGATATTATAATATTTAAAGAATACTTTTTAAATTCAATTAAAATTAACTCTTTTAGAGATTACTAACGCTTATGACTCTAACATTAGCTTATTATAATATATATTTCAATTTACACAAAAAAAAATTAATTATTAAAACCAACCAATTAGTAAACTAAATATAAGTAAAATTACATCATCACAATAATTTAGAAAGAATTTTAATTCAATATTTTACATTTTTAACTAATTTCACTAGATATGAATATAAATAGCGCGCATAGATGAACGGCACTTTGCCGACGTCATCAATAACTAAAACTTGTCTTTTTTTTAATATGATAACAATATGGTTAAAACAGACCAAAAAGTAAACAGACGTTACTGCAGCCGTCAATTAAAAGCAACGACAGCAGTAATAATAATATTGAGATTTTAAAAGTTCGTCGTTAATACAACAACGCAACTGGTATTCGAAAATTTAAAAAAAAAAACCTTTTTATCAAGGCTTCGTTAACATGGAAATTGCTTATCTTATTCTCTGTAAGACAAAATCTCGTTAACCCATCACGAACGACTTTTTTCTGTTTGACGCAAACTTTGTTGGACTAAAGACCCATACTCCAGCTCTTGTACTTAAATGAGAACAGACAATGTCCGAAATGTCGATGGCAGTAAGTTGTAGGCAAAACGCCACTCGTATGTACGTGCGCTAATTAATTATATATTTACAAAAATTTTATTTTAACAATTTAAAATTTGATGGTAACAATAATGTTTATCATTAAATACTCATTAAAAATTTGACAGTAACAATCTCCGTAAAAGATAGAAGACATTTTTTTCTTACTATATTAGACAAACTTTTTTATTTGAGAACTCTCCTAATAAAAAAAATGGATAGCCATAATGAGAAATGACTGAAGAGAAACATGCGCAGATTACTATAGACTACAAAACTTGTTTGGTTTAGATTATTATCTAAATAAGAATCTACATTTAAATTACTATAAATAAATTTGCGCCTGTGACAGCTTATAATATCTTTCTGATATATTATATATTCCTTTATTCACATTAGATCACAAACTACCTCAAACATCTATAAGCGTTCGCCGTTTACATGATATTTTTGGCATTTTGTGGAAAAGAGTATATTTTCTTTTCCACAAACATACAGAGACACGCACGCACGCACGCACGCACGCATTACTTTACCGCTGTGCGTTAAATAAAAAACGTGTGCTTCAGTTTAAAAATATGTTAACATGATGTATGTCGCTTGTGGTTGTAGTCCAGCGTTATGAATAAATAATTGATAAGTAAAGCAATAGGTGTCGTCATTCACATAAACTTCGCAAACTAGAATAAGCTTACAACTACTTAACGAAAAGCTTTTTTAATGCTTTTCCTTAAGAGTTTAGTAAGCTATTAAACTTTTAAGCAGTTATCCCAAGTCACACAAGAGACCCTGTGTGCTTGACCCCAATTAGTTAAATTAAGTGCAGTAAAATTAAATTCAATTAAATTGAAGCTTAGAATTTCTGTAAATTAAATTTGACCATTGAAAAATTGATCCTATATGATATATAAAAAAAGATTTACAAATTAGTTTTTATAGTAAGCATATCTAAATGGGCGAATAACTTTTGCTTATCCGTAACGATATTGCAATCTTGCAATCGAAGATCAAAACTCAAATCTATAAAAATCATTGCTACAGAATGAGTTGAGTAACATTTGATGGGATCACTTACGCAATTTTTGCAACTTTGCAAAATTGAAAAAAAAAAGTAAAAATTATAAAACTCTTTAACTTATTGTGTTAAAATGATAATCTACTTAATTTATTGCACCGCGATTTCATCGTATCCATTGGCATTGCCCATCACTTCTGTATTAGCAGTGCAGGCACTGTTGTGTTTCGACAGAAATAGCTGTTTTAGGAGATGATTCCTACCAAAATGATTGTTTAAAAAAAGGAGTCGTATGACAAGCGGGGTTAGATAAAATGACAAACCACGATCGTTAACGCAATAGTAAACTATAAAAACGAATGAAATCAATGCTACGGTACATGACTGTCACTATTCATTCATATTATTTTCTATAGCGTCAACGATTGTGGAAAGTTATCTTGGCTGATCCCACAGTTATTATAATAATAAAAGATAAAGGTTAGAAAAACACAGTGAAGTTTCGGAGATTGCCAAGTGACACATTTACACGGCAGTTTACTAGCTGAGTGGCGATTGTAAAATTATCAAATATCACGGAACTCATGCCATAGCAAAAAACTACGAATCAAAGATCAACATACTAGTGCCAGATGAGGGGTAAACTGGCGTCCTACTGTCAGAAGGTGTCCTTGGCGGCGGCGATGAGCGCGAGCAAGTCGTGCTTGTCGTCCGGTCAGGAGGGCGGCGGCGGGGGCGCGGGCGCGGGCGCGGGGGGCTGCGACAGCGGCGCGCCGCCCGCCTGCTGCGACAGCTCTGCCTTCACGCGCCGCGCGATGTGCGACCGAGTGTGCTTGCGCAGGTGATCCTTGCGATAGAACCCTGCACAGTTTTTATGGCAGATTTAACACGTGTCAGCTATATCATCGTTGAAAACGACATTATTTCCAAAAATTACAGCCCATGTTCACCTTTTTTTATAGAATAAAGGTGACAAATGAGCACACAGTCCAGCTGATGGTAAGTGGATTTAAAAATTAAGACCGGCGAACGACCACGCACTTACAGAACAGCGTAAAATAGCAGCTTGATGCTGCTGCGTTTCTTATGGTGGGTGTAGAACCAAAGACCCTTTTGCAGGTACCGAATCATTTCTTCTTAGTAATTTATGGTGACAATAGATCTTCATATAAATGAAAATTTAGACACTTAATCAAGGATATCTATGCCACAGCATCCACTTACCATCAGATAGACAGTGTGCCATTACCCAATAACGTCCCGTGGGTATCGCAAGAGACCACAAAGAGAAAAGAAATAAAAGATGTACAGCAGCAACTTCCTAATATAAATACAAATCAAAATAATAAAAAACTAGGGTTACCAATCCGCTTGCCAAGCATGGCCACTTATCTATGGGAAGTCAGAATGTTCAGTACGAGTAGTAGAATTTTGATAGCCTATAACGAATATATACCTTTGCGTATGGTCAGAGATGACATGTAAAACTGAGACGTAATCCTTCACTGGTGGCCGAAGCTGAAGGTCGCTCAGCGAGCTATGAAGAAGGCTTTATTATTATCTCGGCGAAATCCTCATGGATATCTTCCGCTGCGGGGGCAACGAGAATATTATTCCTAACTCCTACCGGCTACAAACCCTATGATGGTCATCATCAGCGTATATGAAGTATAGAATAGAATAATTTTTATTAAATATTGATTACAAGTAATTCTTATTGAAAGTCATTTTTTTACTTTACCACTGATTCGGAAAAAATCCTCTATCCTGGGTAGAACCAGCAAGAAACCCAGCGGGACATTTTTAAAAATAAATTTTACAATATAAATGATTGCAAACTATTTACAAAATTTATTTTAGAAACAACTTGGAAGCGACCACCTCATTCCCAGGAGTTATTATTGACCATGTATTCATTTATATTATAATAACCTTTTTTTTATACAGTTTTTGTTTAATTAAATATTTGTACCCTGTATATTTTCTAGGACTTTATTGTAATAGCATATACATTGTCCCAAAAATGAATTACTGACTCTGTAGAGTCGAGAGACTACAAAGGGTATATCACTTTTTTTACTAAAACTATCTTTGTTTCTGTGAACATACATTAAATTTTCGTAAATATACTGAGAGCCCAAACTTAATATATATATATAGAATAGAATAGAAGATTTTTTATTCAATATACATTACATGTGTAATTCTTATTGAAAGTCATTTTTTATTTTACCACTGGTTCGAAAAAAACCCTCTGTCCTGGGAAGAACCTACAAGAAACCCAGCGGGACTTTTTTTTTAAAATAAATTTTACAATATAAATGATTACGAACTATTTACAAAATTTATTTTAGAAACTGCTTGGAAGCGATCACCTCATTCCCAGGGGTTATTATCAACCATGTATTCATTTATACTATAATAACCCTTTTTATACAGTTTCAGCTTAATAAAACATTTAAACTTGGTAATAAAGAGAACCTGTACACTTTCCGGGACCTTGTTGTAATAGCGTATACATTGCCCCAAGAATGAATTACTGACTCTGTGGAGTCGAGAAACTGGTATCACTAGCTTGTGTTTGTTCCTAGTGTTTACAGAATGTATATCACTTCTTTTACTAAAACTATCTTTGTTTTTGTGAACATACATTAAATTTTCGTAAATATACTGAGAGGCCAAAGTTAATATATTAATTTCTTTAAATTTATCTCTAAGAGACTCTCTCGGTTTTAGATTGTAAATAGCTCTAATGGCCCTCTTCTGTAAAACAAAAATAGTTTCTGAATCAGCCGCATTTCCCCATAGCAAAATCCCATAAGACATTATGCTATGAAAATAACTAAAATAAACTAATCTAGCTGTCTCGACACTAGTGAGACCTCTAATCTTTTTTACAGCATAGTCTGCAGAACTTAGTCTGCTTGCTAATTTGGATATATGGGGGCCCCACTGGAGCTTTGCGTCAAGAGTGATGCCAAGAAAAACAGTGGTTACAACAGGGTTCAATTCCTCCCCACTAAAAACACATTGGTATTCAGATTTTGAACATTCGTTGTTGTAAATTTAACACAATTAGTTTTATTTCCGTTCAAATGCAGATTATTAACGTTAAACCAATGCACTAATTTTGATATAGCATTATTCACTTCGTCACATTTAAATGATTGACGTTTAAGTTTAAAAATCAAGGAAGTATCATCAGCAAATAATACTATATCATGACTATCCCCTACAAGGTGAGGTAAGTCATTAATATACACCAGAAACAGGAATGGGCCGAGAATCGAGCCCTGAGGTACACCCATTAGTATATATATATATTTATTTTCTCTAAGCGACTCTCTCGGTTTAAAGTTGTAAATAGCTTCTAAATCAGTCGCATTTTCCCATAGCAAAATCCCATAAGCCATTATGCTATGGAAATAACTAAAATAAACTAATCTAGCTGTCTCGACACTAGTGAGGTCTCTAATCTTTTTTACAGCATAAGCTGCAGAGCTTAGTCTGCTCGCTAGTTTGGATATATGGGCGCCCCACTGAAGCTTTGTGTCGAGAGTGATGCCAAGAAAAACAGAGGATTCAACAGGGCTCAGTTCTTCCCCATTTAAAAACACATTGGTATTCAGATTTTTAATATTCGTCGTTGTAAATTTAATACATTTAGTTTTATTGCCGTTTAAATGCAGATTAATAACTTTAAACCAATGCACTAATTTTGATAAAGCATTATTCACTTCGTCACATTTAAATTATAGAAGTTTAAATATCAAAGAAGTATCATCAGTAAATATAACTATATCATGATTATCCCCTACAAGGGAAGGTAAGTCATTAATATACACTAAAAACAGGAATGGGCCAAGAATCGAGCCCTAAGGGACACCCATCTTTACGGACAACTCGGAAGAACTTTTACCATTGATAATAACTTTCTGCCATTGGGTAATCTATGCTTTCTGCATTCTATTACTTAAATATGAAATAATAAGTTTAAGCGTTGCGTTCTTGACACCATAGTACTGTAGCTACCTGATTAATGTCTCATGGTGAACATAGTCGAAGGCCTTGGAAATGTCACAAAACACAGCCAAAGCATCCTCTGAATTCTCCCATGCACAAAAAATATATTTTATAAGTTCGACTCCGTCGTCGGTAGTCGCGCGACCCCCGATTTTTATGAAGCAATCTATTTATATTTAAAAAGAAAAATTTAACATTAGATGTAAAATATTTTTTTCAATAATTTTACTTAATGCACTACCAGATTTAAATAAAGGTATGACTTTACTATGTTTCATTAGATCAGGAAACACCAGATTTGACGCTCTTATTAAAAATTGTGGCTAGATAAGGTGTTATAGTATCTATTATAGATGCAATAATTTTAACGGAAATCTCCCATAAGTCTGCCGTTTTCTTAACATCAATAGTTTTAAAATATTTAACGATATCTTTTGGCAGTACTCTATGAAATTTAAAAGTATTTGAACAAGGCTACGTTTACTACTTACGTTTACGGCTACTTACGTTTTGTTTAAGCAATGATTCGGCGACAGTAGGAGAATTTAATGATTTTGTTGTCAAAAAAGGAAAATCAGTAAAATGTTTCTCAAATGCCATAGCAACTTCTTGATTAAATTGAGTTAAAAAATTGTTAATATTTAATTGAAAATCCGAGTTCCGTGGTTTGACCTTGCCCGTTTCACTATTCATTATACTCCACGTCATTTTAATACTGTCGGATCGTTTTAATTTTGTTGCTTAAATGTAAAGCCTTAGCTGTGGAGCATACTTTTTTTAAATTTTTAGAATATGTTTTTACATATTCTCTAAATATAACACTATGTCTATATGATCTTTCATTATAAAGCTCGTATAACTTTCGTCTACTTTATAAATTCCTACTGTCGCCCATTCATTAAATGATTTGCGACTGTTTATAGAGAAAGTTTTAGAACTAAATATTCTATTAAATTCACAAGTTATTATTATATATTATGAACCATACAAATAAGCAGCACTATTTTTAAATGAAAGTGAGGTAAGTCCTTTTACTATGTTACTTCTAAACCTCTCCAAACGATGTTCATTTATTGGAACAAACACAACTTTCTCATTTTTGTTTTTGTGTATGTAAGACAATGAGACCAACTGTACACAGTGATCTGAACTTAAATTTTGAATGATTGATTTATGCAAGGGCTGTAAAAATGTTATCTATACAGGTCGCACTGTGTCCAGCAACGTATTGTAGACACGTATGTCGGTTATAAGATTAACAAGACTATACGATTTAAATAATGAGCTAAACTTAATACTAATGGAAGAAGTTTCAAGGAGATTGATGTTAAAGTCTCAACATATTACAAAAGACTTGTTGTGTTTACTAAGTTAGAGCCAAACTTCTTTCACAATCTTTTCAAAATATTCGTAAGTAGCACATGGGGGTCTGTAAACACTTACAACAATGAGATGCTCGAGCTCGACACAAGCCATTTCTACAGTTCGCTCAAGCTCAGTTGGCTAAATTAGAATGTAAATAATAAGATAGCACATTTGCTACTAGTCTTAAATTATATTTGGATAGGTAATACCTATATTTTGTCCAAAACTTCTTAATTACATTATTTATGTCAATTGAATGAAATTTGTCATTATTATCATTACAATTATGTCAAATCTAAATTATTATTACATATTAAAATTTTGAAGTTATGTCTTAGATTATTTTCCTGTGGCAAAAACCGACGCCCCGCGATACGTCTGGTAATCCTATCATCAATTCGCCTACTAAGCGTCAGAATCCAATATCGTAAAGTGTATAGACATTTACATTAACGCTATATTTCGAGGTTATCTGTGATGTTTATATGTGTGAAGAAAGTCGGCGTCCAATCATCGTGGCTGCAGCCCTTGAAACACGAGGCAGATCAACATAAGTCCAGGTGAGTGCATTTACATCCTACGCTGTATCATGTAGCCCGAATTTAGGGTATTTGCAGTATCGCGAAATTGTAAATACGGACCGCACCATACAGTCCATTAATTTACGTAAAATTATCCCGTTTAACCCAACACCCGTTTTTGGCCCCTCTCGCTGAATTATAATTAATTAACCAATTTCTGGTCCTTCGAGCCGGATTAGGACCATTTTTGGTCACTTCAAGCCGCGATAATATATTTTTCTATGGGCCCGTAAAATTTAAGTCAACAGTTTAATTTTGCGGGCCGATAGCGAAAGAAAGGAATTGGCGGTGTACTGACCTTTGCCACACTCGTTGCAAATGTGTCGCTTCTCACCCGAGTGTATGACGAAGTGCAACGTGAGCTGTTCCTTGCGCTTGAAGGCCTTGAGGCAGACGGAGCAGACGTGCGGCCGTTCGGGGTTGTGCGACTGCTTGTGCCGTGTTAGGTGGTCCTTGCGCTTCAGCGCCGCGTTACAGATGTCGCAGATAAACCTAACCACAACCCAAGTTCACATTCTAAGAACATTTACGATACTTGAAAACTGTAAAAATAAGCTTTTATACGTGATAGAGCCACACTGCAGCTATATTATGGTCGTAGCATGAATGGATATGCTCGACCAGGAAGCACCACGATCAAGCATAATACCAGCATAAAATGGCAGCTGAATGCTGCTGTGTTTCGTATGGTGAGTGTAGAGAACCGCCCTTTTTACTGGAAACGAGGCATTCAATCTTAGTCCTCAATAACAATGCATCTGCATTTTGATTCTTCATCGAAGACAAACGTAGATATGGATTATAGCATCCACTTACCATCAGGTAGACTGTGGGCTCGTTTGTCACCCTCATTCTATTTAAAAAAAAACCTTAAAAAATTAGAAACCGACTGCAGAAACTTAAACGATTGAAATAATTTGCACTTATTAGTCCCTGAAGTCGGTGCTAAGAGATTCTGAGATCGAAGACTCAAAGCGCCGACTTCGGAAGCTAGTGAGCAAATTATTTCATTTAAGTTTTTAAATTTCTTATCCTTTTGTATGAACTAAGAAATATCACAAGTTCAAGGTAGCAGCAACAATATCGTCTCTTTACATTAGAAATATCTATTTTTTCCACCCTTCAATGTGATTTTTTGACTTAAAATTTATAAAAAATCATTCCTGAAGTATTATTATATCTAAACTATTTAATAAAAAAAATCGTTTCTTGAACAAAGAAGTTATGCCCGAACATACTTAAAAAAATATATACATACAGACGAATTGGGAATTCTCCTCCTACTTTAAAAGTTGAAAAATTAAAAACAAAAGAACATGTAAGTCAAGTCATGTCACACGTCACGAATGTCATTTATTACTATAGCATAACTACATACATACGAGATACGAGTATATACTAAAATTAATATAGTCATGTAGTGGCGGCGCGGCGCGGCGTAAGTACTACCCCATACCATACCGTAGGTGTCGTGAGATGCGACATACATAATTATATGAAACAGTGGATGTGCAGCAACATCTTCCTGTTAACAACTCAAAAAAATAACACTGCGGTTGCCAACCGTGGCGACTATAACTAATATTCTCTCCTAATGCCTAAGGGGCAATATATTGGTAAAGTCAAAAGCCAGATGATTTTTGATAATAATAGATGAAAGAATATAGAATATACTGTTAACGAATGTGAAAAATAAACTTGCACGTACCTCCGTTCCATAGTGTGTCCAACTAGGTGTTGCTCAAGCAATCCCCTCTCTGGATAAGCCATGTGACACTCGGGACAACAATACAAGGTGCTGCCATCTGCAATGTTATGTTGCTATCATCATTATTTCACCCGTCAACATACCCATCCAATCAAACTCAACCAAATGTGAAACATTTAAATTACAGAGTTAAGAAGTTAAAGTTATAAGCAATCATAAGTCCCACTGCTGGGCACAGGCCCCTCTCATTACTAAGAGGGTCTTAGGTCAGAGAAGTGTCGAGGCAATGTGTATTAGCGGATTTCGCATGTCTTTGAAATAGATATTTTTTTTTATTTCTCAGACATACAGTAGTAAATCAGCGCTTAAAATTACAATTAACACCACAGATTTAGCCTGCTCTAAATCTGTGGCCTTACTGGCCCTGTTACTGTTAACCCTGATTACCACCAGTGTTATAAAATTGCACAACTAGTTAGACTGTAATCATATATTCAAGACCTCTTCCGAGACACGAGTAGCAACTACTACAACTTAACTGAAGATATAACTTTACCTAACGTATAAGGGCATAAAAGAATCCACTATCCCATATCATCCCGTGAATTTCGTAAGAAGAGACTCAGGGAAAAGAAACAGGAGATGCGCAGCAGTATTTTTCTGATAACAACTTAGTCAAAAACTGCGGTTGCCTAGCGTGATAACTATTGCAAATATAAAACAATCTTTGCAGGAGGCCTATGTTCATCAGTGGACTTTTGTTAGGCTGTATAAATGAATGAAGGATAATATACCTAACGCAGTCGTCAGCCGGATCTCTCCTGGCTTCGGTCTAGGCTTCTTCTCTTTCATCGATTTCTTCTTCTTTTTCTTCTTTGATATGGTGATAGTCGTTGTATTCGCGTTCTGGTTTACAATCGCGGCAGTTTGTACCACCACGCTGTTAACTGCATTTGTGGGCATCTGCAAGATAAGTTTTTTAAAACTTTATAAAGATTTTCTCATTTTTCATATAGAAGAATAAGGGTGGCATACGAACACACAGTCGACCTGATGGTAAGTTGATGCTGTGGCTCATCGACATCTACATCTAACCTTAATTAAGAATCAAAATACAGATGTGTTGTCACCCTTGAGGACTAAGATGAAATGCGGCGTTTCCAGTAAAAAGGGTCCTCTCCGTCTCTCATGTATCGTGAATGCGGATTACATAATATATACATAAATTGCACACACCGCGCGCGCTCATTGGTTAAATCAAATAACGAAATCATTCCCACTTCAACAGATTGCAGGAAAGCGAGAGGAAAGATGTTACACATAAAAAAAGCTGTGCTACCGAGCCGTCCATAAATTTTAATTTTCATATATAATTGTTATCGGTTGGTGAGGTGTCAGAGGTGATTACCAGAGACACCATAGAACAAGGGGGAACCGCCATTAAACCGACGGTTCTACGGACAGTACCGTCCAGCGTAGGTGGCCCCACCAAGGGGATAACTACCGCGCTGAACATTGCCAAAACCAGTTCCAAACCTGAGGAGCTGGACGAAAACAAGGAACAAGAGCCCGCGAGTAACAAAACTCCTGCGTAGCCAAAGAGACGGACGACCTTTTCTCTGCTGTCTGGCAAGTGGTGAGCCGTAAGGGGAAAGGCAACCCAAAAAGGTGACTGGCCGACCTGACGGACCATCAGGAGGGTCTATCCCTGCAGGCAGTAGTGGAAAGGCAAAAAAGAAGAACAAGAAGCAGCGGGAAAAAGGCCGAAGAGAACGAGCCGCACTGGCTGCTTCTAAAACTAAAACCAAGGAGGCTGGGCAAGCTACTGCGACTGGGGTGCTTGGGGCTGGAACCAGTAGCCGCGCTGAAGCTGGGAAGGATAAAAATCCAGCCCAAGTGGAAGTCGCGGCCGCGGGAACCAGCTCTAAGATATCCGCCAGGAAGCAGCGAGCGGCCAAGCGTCCTGGGAAGAAGGAAACAGCAGCCAAAAGGATGCTGGAAGAGTCCACCTCGCCTAGAGGTGAACACAAAAAAGTGCGACTCGAACAGCAACCAAAGGCTGCAAGAACAAGCTACGCTTCCGCTGCAGATTTGGGTGTGGCCTTAACGTGTGCGCGTTCAGGTCATATTACGAAGGAAGTAGCAGACGACATCCTCGTGGCAATACAGAGGAAGATGATCAGTGAGGCCTGGAGTAGCCAAGACTATAAAGAAGCTACAGCGCTACCAGAGACTGGCATGTATGGCTGCCACAGGCTGCATAAGAACTACACTAACAGCAGCCTTAGAAGCGATGCTGGAGCTAACCCCGCTTCATCTACATATACAACAAGAAGCGACTTTAGCTGCCATCAGACTCAAGACCCTAAATCTTTGGAGTAAGAATAGTATCCCTCATACAGGCATAATTAATAGAATTCACTCAAAAATTCCTATCTTACAACCCAAGTACGATAAGATCAATTCTTATTTACAATATACAATTATTATTCAAGCGGCCATCGCAATAGATGCTAGGAAGGTTAATAACTTCCCCATCAGAATACTGACCGACATTAGGGCAGTACTACAAGCTCTGAGTTGCAATGTGGTGAACTCAGGACTAATATATGAATGCCATCAACGATTAAATGAGGTATATAAAAACAACAATGTGTCTCTGCAATGGATAAAGGGACACAGTGGATCCAGAGGCAACAATGCAGCAGACGAACTGGCCAGAAGAGGCTCCGACTCTGGCCACTATAGGGCCGGAACCAATCATAACAATCCCCTTTGGTAACGTTCGTTCACTGGTACGTAGACAGTTCACTAATCAACACGCTCAGCTTTGGAAAAATCTAGTAGACTGCAGACAAGCTAGGGAGACCTTCACTGAAATAAGCAGTCGCTTAACCAAAGTTTTAATGAGACTGAACAGCCGCAGATCAGGATAGTAACAAGTGCTATCACAGGACACGGCACCTTTAACAAACATTTATTTACTATAGGTGTTACAGATAGTCCCCTGTGCAGGGCATATATGGGGGAGGAAGAAACGGCGGCCCATGTGCTACTGTAATGTCCGAAGGTCGCTACGTACAGGGCTAAACATCTTGTCACGCTGGGATCACTCCCCGAAGTTGCATGCAACATCAAAGGACTGTTGAGCTTCTTCGGGGAGATCTCATGGCTCGAATAATTACATTATTCCTGCCCACACGGAAAATACGCGTATAGACGTGGAGTTGCGGAAAACAGCCCGTCTTAAACTAACTTTTATCGGTTTGTCAGTACAATATACATAAGCACTCTATGGTATATCGATGGTGAATGTAATGAATAAGATTCGCTATAAATAGTTACAATTATGTAAAGATTGGATAAGCTAAGAATTAATGGTTTGGAAGAGTCCTATATCTATTATCCATCAGTTGACTGTCGGCGGCTGATAATCAATGATCTATTACATCAGCGTGTTTTCCGAAACATGTCGCTGTGATCGAAAAGTCAAATCATCCTTACTTACCGAAGTCAAAGAAGATATTGAAGGCAGGGTATTCGCTGCGACTGCTGTCACAATGGTTGGTTGTTCTTCTCTCTTCGTTTCTGTAATTGAGGTCGCCGGTGCTGAATACTTCAGCAGATGATGCAGAGGGAGTGGTAGAGCCGAGAGGTAGTCCGCTACGCCTCCGCCGAGAGTTTGCCAAGTGGAAGTGTCAGTCACGTCGCCTATACCTGTTGTATAAAAGCCATTTTATAAATTACCATAATAATGTAATGTAAACCACCGAAGCATTCCTTTCATCAGGAGTTTTGGGAGGTGGTGTTATAAGATAACTCACTGATGTACTCGGCGGGCGCGGCGGTGGGGCGGTCGGTGCGCGCCTCCTGCTTGATGGCCCGCGCGAGCGCCGCCGCCTCCTTGGGCTCGTGCAGCACCACCACCAGCTGCTGCGCGCCCCCACCACCCACCCCCCCTGCATCACACCACGTCGTGTCAGTATTGCCTCTATACACGACACCTCAGACGATGACGGAATATAATGGAATAGAATAAATAGACCGTGTTCTGCAAAGGATCCAACCCACAAATTGGTTAAAATAATGATTTAGAGTTCTAGAGGCTCTTCTTTAGTTTATTGTGAAATATGATAGACTTCAGAAAAATAACAGGTAATTCCAGAATTATCAATTATTATGTATTATAACATAATATTATAATGGGGCTTTTGCCACAAGAAAAATGCATTTATCTTTTAAATCTGAATAACTTTATGTTTTCGTGGGTTGAAACTTTTTTGACCAATCCAATTTTTAATTAATACAAATATAAAGACAGCATAGGTACAATTATACTAAGTAATTCTTTGAAAGTCATTTCATTACTTTTACCACCGGTTCGGTAAAAATCTGTCTTGGGAAAAACCACCAAGAAACCCAGCGGGACTTTTTTCCCTCAGTAGGTATATAAGACAGATAGTTCTCTTTATTGTTCACCAAACCAAAAAAAATAATATTAGTTACAATATTATATCTAAAGTATTATCCCCAAAAGTGATATCTGTCCGAAAACCTTTGAAAGGACAAGATCGCAAAACGCAGAAGTGTGTGGTTAGAATAATTTAAAATTAAACATTTTGTACAGCCGACTTCAATATAAATTATTCAGAATAACTCAAAAACTGTTGGCCTGACCTTGATAAATATGAACCACATGTGAAGTACCAGCTATCAAATAAAAAAAGAATCATCGAAATTGGTTCACCCAGTAAAAAGTTACGAGGTAACACGCATAAAAAAAACACAGTCGAGTTGAGTACCGTCTCCTTTGAAAACATGAAAATACGAACATAATAAGCTATACATAAAATAAAAATATAACGTTGTATTACGAGTACAAACTTTTTATATACTAAAAAAAAGTATTTTTTTTTAGTATATAAAAAGTTTATATCAATATCAAAGATTAAGAAATATATATCCTTGGACTTGTAGCCAAGGTTTTAACCATGTGGTTTTAACTGCAAACCTTTACCCAATGTGTCGTGGCGGCTTGAGAAGATACACTAAACTATCGTAAGAGGCGACACAGGGAAATGTAACAGGAGCATTTTCCTGGTATCAACTCTAATCTATACAAATAAATACAATTGAAGTGTCTGTTTGTAATGTCGAAATTACAGCTTTTTACTAAAAAAAAAGTATATACGGTACTAATAACAAAAATACAATGTATAAAGTTTTTGTCTGTCTGTATGTCTGTTTGTCTGTCCATCTGTCTGTCTGTTTGTTCCACCTAATCTCCGAAACGGCTGGACCAATTTTGACGGGATTTTCACTGGCAGATAGCTGATATCACAAGGAGTAACTTAGGCTACTTTTATTTTAGAAAAAGAATTAGGGTTCCGCGAAAAAAAAATTAAAACCCCAAATAACACGCGGGCGAAGTCACGGGGAACAGCTAGTTAAATAATAAAAAAGCGGGTAAGCAATACCCGCTTGCGCTTGCTTGCTAAACGTGGCAACCATAACAAATAACCCCTATGATACAATCCGTGGCCAATATTCATTCTACACCTATACCTATATGGACTTTTGACAGACTGAATAAATGAACACTCACCTTGTTGTTGCATCATAGTAGCCATCAGATCATGATGCAACTCCTCCCTGTATTCCCGCTTGTCGGTCCTTTGCTCGGCCTTTAGCTGGTGCACGGTCTCTGCCTGCACATAGCTTGCCTGACCTCCATACGCGATGTTGCCCAAATTGACCGACGACGAGGATGCAGAAATCGTCTGATACTTCACTCCCGTGTTCACTGTTCATCAAAGGTATAAAAGAAATAATCACGTGGAAGGATAAAAGGAGGGAAATTAAGTAATATACATCTCAGATTAAATCAATTTGTTGAAAACTAACATTTGCCCGCGGCTTTGTCTGTGGAGAAAAAAAACACTCCTATTTAATTTTAGTGAATTTCAAAAAGAAGAAGAGGCTCACAGTTCGTTTTATGTTTTATGTTCC
This sequence comes from Parnassius mnemosyne, assembly GCA_963668995.1. NCBI lineage: Eukaryota > Metazoa > Arthropoda > Insecta > Lepidoptera > Papilionidae > Parnassius > Parnassius mnemosyne. Next base: position 13,587,421 of record CAVLGL010000093.1, read on the forward strand.
GGGATATCTTCGTCATCTGTGAATCTACTTTGATGATTATCTATAATATAAAAATGAATCGCTGAATGTGTTGCTAAGCGCAAATCTCGAGAGCAGCTGAACCAATTTCGCTAATTCTTTTATATAATATTCCTTGAAGTACGAAGATGGTTCTTACGGAGAGAAAAATTTAAAAAATTGCCTGAAAATGTCTAAAAACAACACTTTTCTATATTCCCATACAAAAGATAATAATACTTAAAAGTCAATTTAGTGTTTAATACCATACCATAAAGTTTAAGTGTAAGTGGAGGGGTTCCGGGAAGGCAAAACAATTGAGTGACGTTAGTATCGTATAAATATTAATGTCAATATTTGTAAGATGGTAACATTCCTCAAAAACAAAATTAGGGTTCCGCGCAAAAAAATTTATATCCATGAAATCGTAGTAAATTCTACGCGGGCGAAGTCGCTGGGCACAGCTAGTTTTTTAGTTTAGTTTTTAGTTCTCTAGTTTTCTCTCATGAAAAAGTGGGAGAAAAAAAATTACACCCCTAAGGGTTGTAAATTGGGGATGAAGATTATAATGTAACTATTTAGACGATATTAAGATTGTGATATGTCTTAGTCCACTCAAAAAGGTAGAAAACTAATAAAAGTCCACTTCAGAGAAATAAAAAGACTAAAGTTTATCACATTCTAAGTCGAGGCTTGAATTCTTCTACACTATAATATCTTAGCACCGGCTTGAATGTGAAATTATTTGATTCGTTTTAGTTATTAGAACTTGGCTTTTACTTTCTATTAAGTTTTTTTTGTTGTAAAATAGTATTATAATGGTTATTGCAGATACGGTCTATCTATATGTAAAATTTCAACCGAATAGACTTAGCCTTTTATGCGTAAAAACATCCAAACATATTAACAAGTTCACATTAAGTGAGTAAAATAAAGATACGCCTATACACCACTGCTGAACACAGCAGGCCTCCTCTCATTTCTGAGGCTTTTAATGCTGAAAGGGTTTTAATGTCTGCCGCGCTGCCCGCTGCCCCAATGCGTGTTGGCGAACTTCACATGTCTTCGAAAGTATTTTTTTAATCTCTCAGAAATGCAGATTTACCTCACGATGTTTTCATTTACGGGTAGCGCGAACCTTCCTTGCACTAAACCTCCGAACGAAAAACGAAAAGAGGTCTGTGCCCAGTAGTGGGACGTATACAGGCTGTAACTTTATATCATTTTAATTTATGGTACCTATTTTGACATGTTAGGAGTGACAAATGACAGCAGGCGTTAATGGTGTTATTGATTCTTTAAAAAAGGCGGTCAAGTGCAAAAGACTTGCGCCCTGAATACACGTAGCATGATTAATGTGCTCTTTGGCCTGTACGTGTACGCTGCACGTGCGAAGGAAGTATTCCAGTACACAAAAGGTAGATGTGATACAATTAGTATACAATATTTGGAGGGTTTTGTTGAGTACGCGTCTATCATGAATAAAACATTTAATAAGTGGTTTATCTAAAAGCCATATCTTATCCTTCCTTACGACCACCGATGACAGTTTATTTAACGCGAGAGTCTGTAACATTCCGAATAGGATCCATTATTATTGTATAAAGAGCCGTGGTAGCTCACATGGTTAGCGCTCGCTGTTCCCGAGTTCGATCCCGGCACCAATGAAATTGTTAATTGCAATTTTAAGCGCTGTTTAACCAACAGTGCGGTGAAGAAAAAATCTGCATGTCTAAGAAATAAGAAAAAAAAATATTTCGAAGACATGTGAAGTTCGCCAACAAGTATTGGGGCAGCGCGACAGACGCTTCCTTGCCCTAAACATTCTCAGAAATGAGAGGAGGCCTGTGGGGCGTATATTGACTATAACTTTAACTTTTAATTTTACACATTATTGAATGAGAAGGATAAAAACCTGAGTGGTACCTACCCAGTCTAAGTAGAAAAGAAGCCCTACCACCGATTTTAAAATACCCTACAAGAGTAAAATTCTAAATCTTAAAATAAGTAAATCGTAAACTTAAAACTTAAAAGTCTGCCTGTTTGTCACAAGCAATTTTCTGTAAAATTATTTGACATAGTAATTTGATATAACAGATAAAATCTTAATGGACAATCGACTAGGATATGTTCAGTTTTTTATAGATAAAGGTGTCCAGTTTATGGTAAGTGGACCAATCAAAATGCAGGTGCATTGTCACCCCCTGAGTACTAAGATGGAATGCCTCATTTCCAGCAAAATGGGTCCCCGGTTCTCTACACATAGAAAACACAACAGCATTAAACTGCTATTTTACGCTGGTAATCTGTGAGAGCGTGGGCCTGGTCGATCCCACCCATTCGTGTCGTGTATAGTTTGCTCACTTAGATCCCCTATATATAATATCAATGCTTAGACTCAGACCAATAAAGGAGTGTTTAGATCATAATATTATGATCTAAGTTTGCTCATCACAAGCGGCTGAAACTCGAACAGCAAAACAATTTTCATAATATTTCTATAAAAGTTGGATTTTGTATTATTTTTCTTTCGTTACCGTCGTCCAATATCAGTAAGTTTTTAAATGTCTATAATATACTGTCTATGGAACCATAATATGTTGCGCATGGTCCAAACCGCTTTAAATTACTTTAATTTTAGTTCATACCAGTACATGACTGAAAAGTTAATTGATTTTTTGTTGTATACAGTAGAGTTAGTCTCGGGACATTTATCACGCAAAAAATATTTCAAAATATAATATGCACTTAATCAAAATCAACAGGTACCCACTGTAAGAAAACTCAACTTTTCAAATTTATTAAAAATTAAACTTATATTGTTCAAATGTGAGAAGACCTTCATATTCACGGACGTACCCCCTGGAAAGAAAGTGATCGCTACCAAGCTATTTCTAATTTGTGTAGTTAGTTAATTTGTTTTGTGTAGTTACCTAATTGTGTCATGTCATGATGTATAAGTCTAATATATGATTGTAAACAGTTCTTTTAAAATTCATTCAAAAAGAATGTCCCACTGGGTTTCTTGCTGGTTCTTCGCAGGACAGGTATTATTTATGATCTCTATTGAAAAAAAAAAGCTTTTTTTCCATTACTCCTACAATAACACATGAGACACATAAAGATTGAAGTTACCAGTATGAAGGGGCGCAAGTCCAGCTAGAGCGACTGCTCCTGGTTGTGCAGAGCTGACGACCACGACGCTCTCAGCCTGTCGGAACTTGACGCCGTCCACTACACCAGCGGTCGGGGCCACCGCGAACTGAACGCCGCCCGCGCCGCTCGCGGAGTAGCGCGTGTCCTGCACCACGCCACCGCCTCCGTTTCCTTCGTACCCGAACTTCGCCGCGAACTGGTGGATGGTCGGGATCCCCGCCGCCGACGGTATGTGACCCGTGAACTGGGCGAAGTTCATATTTCAACGTATCTGAAAGCGCGACAGACATCCCGGTGTCAAGGTTAAAACCACTCGTTTATGCTGAAAACACGCACCATAACAAAGGGTGCGGCCCCTAGTAGGGCGCTCACTCAACCCCCGCCATTCTGCCTCACCCCAATCGCCGCCGACATTTCTAGCGCTCTATTTTTACCGACCCACGCTCCCACACCATCGTTCCTTCGGACGGCACTGGGTCGTCGAGGGACGGACTTGAGGAGTTACATCAAGGTGTTTTTGAATAGTTACCTCTTTCCTGGCGATCTGAACTGTTTTCATAACGTTTTAATTGTTCCCCTTCGACGAAATAAGCGAAGTCAGGGACGGCGATGTGCGCGGACATGATGCGCGGAGGGTCAGCACGCCTGCGCTCTCGGCAGCAGCTTCAGGGTGTGAGAGGAGCGCGGAGTGGGCACGGGGGCAGAGCCGCGAGTACACGTGCTCGACGGGGAACTTGTTGAAATCCTTGCGAGCACGGTTTAATTTATAGCTTCTTTTTATTAAGTTTATTTAACATTTAAATGAATAATTGGGTAATAAAACTTATTTAATAAAATAAAGTTAAACAACCTTTTGAATTCACTGCTGGACTGCCCATTAAATAATGACGCATTTTCGAAGATATTTCACACGTAGTAGTAGATCTCATATCATGGTCATTTAACTTGCACGCTTCACTTTCTATACCTACATTTTACACTTTTGTTAACATTTGGCGAAGGTATCAGAACCGCCATAAAGAAAAAAATATTGAAAATATTTTTTTAATTTGTTTATATAAATTTAGTCTCATACACCCTATGTGGGGTGTATGAGACCGATCCACACCAAAACATAACCACCAAAAGTACCGAAAGGTAGCATTATATAATACATAAATAACGAATATATAAACACGATTTTAAATTGGCTGATACAACGGTACGTGATAGCTGACACAAAATAAAAATAATTAATTTTAGATTATATTCTTACATAAATTACATATAAATAGACACCCAGACAAGTAACAATTATTTATAGGATTTGTTTGATTGATACTTGTTCCGTGCAGGAATCGAACCCACAGCCACAGCTAGGGTTGCCATCGCCACTATGTTAAAGATCCGAACATCATAATCTTATATGTGGGCAAAACTATGGCTGTTGTAAAGGCTTATAGAAGGAAATGTATGTCCATATAAAAATAAAATATTAATTTGAGATATAACCTTATATGTTTTTATATTTCAGGTATTCAGATTTCAGATAACAATTATTATTAAAAATTATAACGCTCCGATTTTGAGCTCTAGGTAGGAAAAAGCCATAATGTTTGGCCGCGTATCTCTTGTAATTTTCTACTGTTAAACCCTGAAGGTTTATAGATGTTTGAATTTCGAATGTTATATTTTTTAAAACATAAGTATGTACCTAACTCCTACTTGATTAAAATTTTTGGTGGGAAGTCGCGTGCCCATTGTTTTTTTATCACAAATTAAAGTCATCCGTAGAAAAGATTTTAGGGTGACTATTTTTTACGATTTAATAAATTCACTCCTGTAAGATGTCTTTAAAATGCTTTTGGGAGGGAAACAAGTCATTTGAGCACTGTAAGGCGTTGGTACGCAGAATTTGATCGTGGGCTTGTTTCTCTACATGATGAAATTGATAAAGGTCGACCCTCAACGGCGACTATTGAGCAAAATGTGGCCACTGTCAGGTGACTTATTGAAGAAAACTGGCGCATCACCTATGAAGAGATTCGAGGACATTTGAGTATTGGTATGAGCCAAATTTAAATCAACATTTTATTTTATTTAAAAGTTAGAAAACTTTATTCAAATGCTGCGTATGACATTGTGACAGGAGATGAAACATGCATGTAACATTCCGAAAAGAAAGCAAAAATCTGTATAGTTGTTCGAAGGCGACATCAAATCAACATAATTGAGGCAGGCAAGAGGTGTGGTGTGAGCAAAAAAATATTGCGTTTTTTTCTCCCAGACGAGTCCTGTCTGCGTGATGTCACTTGATGAGCAAAAGACAGTTAATGCTGAGTGAAAGCATCAGCGCTTGTCGCTACTTTCTGTCACTGAATTTGGTTATAATTCTGAATGAGCTTGCAGTGTGACGATAGAGGTAAATTCCTGCTATGCGATAAGCCGCTGTGTACCTTGTAGCGTAAAGTGGTTGCGTAAAAGAATCCGCTGTATCATCCCGTAGGTGTCGTAAGAGGCAAGAAACTGAAATAAGACAAGGGTGGGAGCAGTTTTTTCTTGATAACAACTCAAAATAAAAATAGAACTGCGGTTACCATCCCGCCTGCCAAGTGTAACAACTATGGCCTATGTGTAGTAATGATCATGACGATGGCAGAAGCCAATGCCCAGTAAAGGACTGTTTACGGACTAATGCGGAAGAATATTAGTTCCGATCGCGATATGACCCGAACCACGAGTTGATTCATTACGCAGGCGATTCATAAGCGGTTAAAAGTAAATATCAATCAAATATATTAGAACCATAGTAGCTCAAGTGTTAAACGTTCGCCGTAAAGTTCACAGTACGCGAGCAACCAGGGTTCCCATCACCGGCGGCATCAATGAAATTGTTAGTTGCAATTTTAAGAGCTCATTCACCACGTGTTCAGCGGTGCAGGCAAAAGTGTAAAAATTCGCATAACCGAGGAATGGAATATATTATGTAGACAATGGCATTGAACAACATTAAGCTGCCGGTCGAGCCGACCCATTCGTGCCACAAATATAATATAGCTGCAGCATGGTTCTACCACGTAATGAGGAGGCCTGTGCCCAGTAGTGGGACGTAGTAATCGGTTATTATCATTGAACACAGCACGTGGGTCCAACGTCCAATTGACATAACTCATTAACTCTCACAGAAAGGGTGCAAATGTAATTTCATAGCAACTTCGCCGTATAGAGCATTAAATATACACACACAGAGAGGGCAAAAATAAAGACAGTTTATAAAAATCAGTGGTTTTATTTTTTAATCTCATTAATAAATAAGTTTCATACAAAAATGTTTACACTTATAACCTTCAAATGAAAGTTTAATCACCTAACTGTATACCTTAACTTATAATACTTTAACTACTAATTTCAATAATCTTATAAAAAATTAGAAAAAGTAAGAATCTACATCGGAGAGAACTGCTAATTAAAAAATAATTTCAGTTACACGATTGAAATACTTAGGAAAACTTTATAAGGTTATCTACATCGTAGTTCTTCAAATTCAAAATTACGTATACGGAGACAATTAACTTAACATAACATGTGATGAACTGATTATTAAATTCTATGTTACATGATAGAATGTACAACTTAGTCTACTCTCATGTCAAAAAATATGGAATCCACCATACTGAACATCACAAGCACCTTTTATTATTTATTTGAATACATCAGGACTTCTTAACACTACGGGTTGGAAAACTGCAAGTAAAACGTCACAAAATTTTACGCACACAATATTAGCAGACTTATTACAAAAATAAATACATTAAGAAGCCCCGACAAAGAGATTTAAAAACAAAACGATGCCTAAACCTTAATCTAAGTACAAAAATATAATTCGAAATCAATTTATAACTACATTAAAGCTGATAGGGTTAATATCGTGTGGTAGAGAACAGGATTAAAAAGGCATTTTTATTCTGTAGTTATTGCAGCAGGAGTGATATGATGCCTGTTTAATTCATAGTCGCAATGTTCGACAGCAACTGCTATAGTTTTTTCTACCAAATATGAAAACACACCATAGGTAACACCATTTACAAAATTTAAAAATTCACCGTAAATAGCAAATTTTACTATTACCTATATAAAATGAAATATTCCTGAAACATGATCATATCACACCTGTGAGTCACTAAATATGTTATTAATAACTAAAACTAAATATTAACAGATGGCTTATAATTACTAAGGATCGATTTTTCAATCTTAAAAACAAATCAAAAATTACAGTTGTATGAACAAAAAAGTTCATTAGTTTAACATTTATATTCAGTCAGGTTATAATTTATTAGAAGGATAACATTTCTCCGACGATTGAAAAATCGAACCTAAACAATGTACTGAATACAAATCGGCAAATATCCTAAAACCATGAATAACAAAGAGAACAACATGAAATGGTATAAATATCACAGTACCGATGATATTTACAGTGTCACATAGGTTTTATTGCATTATAAGCTTTTTGCAAAATCTAGCTTCGATCGGCTTTCCTTGGCTGCTTTTATACAATGTTGAAAAACAAAACCTTACGTTTAATTAGTCCCAGGTTCTCGACCAAACTTATGAACATGATACCGAAAATATAAATATATTAATATGTCGCAGTCAATTATTTAATCAACCACTTCATTAAGCGGGCCATACATGTTTAGCATTCAGCTAAACATCTAGCCTTTTTAGTCGAATCACAACGACGTGTACTTTGGCTGACGGAAAGTCAGCTCTTCTAAAATGGTTGAATCAGGAGGCATCAAGACGTTTGAATTCTTTTCTATACCAGTGTGGCTCTTACAGGCCTTTCTCATAATGGATAATATGGGTGTGAATGCATGTGAATAAACCAATGACTCTTAAATTTTACACATAATTTTGAACTGATACTTTCCACCAAATTAATGATTACCCTCGTAAACCGAGATAATTTGATTTCACATTAAACATTGACATTGTCCGAATTGGCAAAGCAGACTTTATGCATTCAATGAGAACATCCACAAATTTTCTGCCACCGGGAATGACTGGAATGAGGTCAAATATTTAACACAAGCAATGGTCATGGAAGTTATATTGTTTATTTATATAAAAGTGTAAACACTAATGTTTCCTTCTGAAATATTTTTTTATATTTTATTTTAATTAGATTAGAAATAGATAAACCAAACTACGGATAATCCTAAATCTAGAAGAATGAAAAATGTTTAAAATATGTGCAAAAATCAAAGAACACACTATTGAGGCATAGTTTTGTGTATATACACTTTTTTATTACATACACTGGAAACCGAAAAACTTTTATATAAAACCCAACTTTTCAATGATGACTGCGTGACCATCTGCGAGACAAAAAGTTCACCTCAGTCCCAACTAGCGACATTTGACGATCGTAAGATTGATTATTAACACTCATTAATTACCGTCGCTTGGTTAAATGACTATCCAATGAAATAACCGGCTGATTAAACCATAGGGCTGCGACATATGTACGAGTACAGGTATATGAGTAAAAGACAAGAATAATAAACCGCTACCAAAATTGTCAAATAATAGAATTTCCAAACAGTTATCACTATCTTACGTGGCATTCGCTAATAAGCGACTTCTGTGATTAAAACAGGTAACATTTAACGAATAACCTATCACTACATGCACACAAAAATATACCTAACCGGCAGTTTTATTTGCATCAAGAACACCGGATATCCTTTTTCACAGACACATGAGTAATGTCTACACTTCTACAAACGTCAACTGATTGCAACACGCCATGTTTAACGTCGTCATTGGTCCACAGTAATTTACTAAGAGTATAAGGCTCGTGTAAACTGATTCCGTATGCAAAACATTAGCATCACGTTGAGTTGCAACATTGTCATCATCATCATCATCATCATCATCATTACAGCCCAAAGTCCACTGCTGAACATAAGCAAGGAATACCACAAGGCACGGTCCCGAGCCACATGCTTTCTGTCATCATGAAAATGTATATACCATGCTTATCGGGAATGCAGTAAGCGTAAAGGCGAGAACGCTTTAAGAAAATTGATACACTCTGCAGTCTAGTTTATGCTTTCTAACGTCCCAATTTCTTTCTTCCCAATTACATATTAAAATAAGGATCGGAATTTTAAATAGATAAGGTCACAAAGATTCATTAAGCTACATTACACACTGTACAGGACGGCAGATATGAAGGCTCGTAAAAATCTTGGTTAGACGTTCTCGAGGTCAATTTCATTACAATTAAATGTCACAAATCTGTCTTGCAATAAGTTTATATTCCGCGTATATTTCCCGCTTTTCTTTCTCTTAATGCAATTCAAATATCAGCTGTCACTTTGGAAAATTACGTGGATGACTCAACGACTGTTGCTTTAAACAATTTCATTTGAAATAAATTTGGTATTCGGTTACATAAATTACCGATTCAGCGCACACTTTTGAACAAGACGCAAGTTGCTAATGCTAAAGTCAAATAGTACAAACCGCTGAAAACACTGATAGGTGTTTTGTATTCATCATTGTGCTAGTTACAATAATAATAGTTTCTATTTTCCTAAAAAGTCAAATTACTCGATAAAACTAGTATTTTGTAAGCTGTAAAACACGTATGCTTTAAATTTGATAGAGCCTATGTAAAATTTCTAAAGAAAACATAACAACTATATAAAGAAATAAAATCCAAAAGGCTGCCACTATCTGTTTTTGGCTCTCTCTTCTTGTACAGGGTAAAGATTTTTACCGAATAATTTGTCATGTTAACGCAAATATTGACGACCTTACATATAATCGTTGATTATCGCTTACATAATTTAAGTAAATATGAAATATCTCTATACCCGTCTCTTTCTATTGTCATTTAGTGAAAAGAGAGTGAGATAAAGCAACTGTGCAAATGAGCACTCGAAACACCGAGATTTCAAAATAAGTAATAAATAGAAGCGATAAAATTTGTTTCAATAAAATAATCCAACAGTCATTTTCTTATCGTATTAGTGTTTGGTTGGCAGTTATAAAAATACATAATTGAACCATGTTGTGCAGAAAAATGATTCAACACAAAAACAAAGTTGTTCAGATTTGAAAAATAAATGCATTTTTCTTGCGGCAGAAGCCAAATTATAAATAGAGCCGATAGATCATTATTTTAGCCAGTTTGTGGGTGGAGTCAATTTTGCACAACAAGGTCCAACTATGAATTATTATTATCAAGATGTGGCGTTCCTTGGGGGAGGCCTATGTTCAGCAGTGGACTTGGGACGAGCTGTAATGATGATGAAGATGATGGTGATTATATTTTCAAGATACTATTGTAGTCCCTATCATGCACCAAACGGCACATCCTAATTAGTTGTACGTTAACTTTGCTAGTACAAAATAAACCTACAAGAAACCTTCTGAAAATCATTAATATATCTAAGTTTATTAGGTTACCAGTCTTAATTTAGGAAATGTAGCATAACGGTGTAACAGATATATCTCATTATTTACTAATATTATTTCATTGCTTGCATAAATTCAATAAATTTACCCAAAAACTCATTTACTTCTAAACACAGAGCTGAAATACTCAAGGCAATTTCGGGCTACGATTAACTATACAACTATTACTTTTTATACGTTATAACATCTAAAAGTAAATCATGAAATCAATAATTATCATAGATCAAAGCTTTTTATAAAGATATACCGTAAGTTAACTGTCTAGTAAAATGTATTAGTGTTTTTATCTGACAGCGGCAAAACGTAATGTAGGGTTGAATTTTTAACTGTACATACCAGTTTAACTGTAAATTAATGTTTCTATGTATGTCTATAATTCCTATACTATAACAGTCGTAGGATTTTGACAAATATATCTTTATGAATTAGTCATAATTGCGCGGTAACACAAACTTTAAGACGCCATCATAAAATATAATATGGCGTACATGACGTATGAACTACACATAATATATATTGTAGTTTGTATATGAAACACATCTTATATTATTTATCACTGAACGCTGCTTCTTTGTTTTTTTTTTAATATCATTTTACTTTTAAAAAATTCATTGAAGCAAGTGATAATAAAAATATCATTGCATAAATACTATTTTGTTGATTGCTACATTTTTTCCGACATTATAAACTATCACTACATTTATTACAATTCATTCTCATTCTATTATTGGCCTACCTTTGTCCTTTGTCGTAAACAATCACTAGCACTTAAATGAAGAGTAGCAAGTGATATTTAGTAGTGCTGATGTTCCACATCTGGATCGGTCCCGTTCAAGTGCTCGGAAACTTAAACATTATATAGAACATATGTAGGACCTATGTAGATTAATTACAGTCGACAAAGTGGAATCATGGCGCACCCTTGGTCATTACAATAAACCTTACACATCACATGCTTGGCAGTATGGGAGACGTAACAAGGCAGTCGTCGACATTTCAAGCTGCACATATCCTGTTTATTTAATTAAATAATTTTACTCATAATACTAGTTTCTTTACATAATATAATTCGCAATGTTCACATTGGCTGACGTCAAAAAATAATGTCAATAATTGAAGTGGTCCAATAGCTCCCTGCTTGAATAAATTCATTCAGAATTTGCATTTATTTGATCAAATGGTCAAAAAAATGTTGCCAACATTTAAAGCTTTTTTCTGTTGTAATTTTTTCATTTAGAACGTTAGTTATATTACCTGATTGGCAGTGATAGGAGTTTACCTAATGAATGATAATGTTACATTTCGAATTTGTTGTTCAATTGTTTCTTAATTGTTAATTTTATTAAGAACGCAGTTTATTCACATTTGGTTTGTAGGATGCAATTCAAATAATACGTGTTGGCAATATATTGAACTGCACAACTGCTGCCTTGAGGTACTTTCACATTAAAGCTTTCCGAGAGCATTATAACATAATGTTGTCATTATTTCAGTACTGATGGTTACTTCATTATATAATTATATTACAGAATATTGTAACTAAATATTACTCCAAAAAAGTATAAGTAAGTTATACGCATGATAAAGTTAGCATAAAAATTACAGCACTACGAAAGATTTCCTACTATAATATAAGCATGGATATTTTCACTGATCGACTATCTTTAACTTTTGATCAATAGAATCAATTGAGACAACCATAGACAATAACAATAGCTTATCTTGCTTTAATACTTACTAGTTAGTTCAGAAATTGGGATTCTTGAATATATATTTTTTATTCATAAACCCACAATGGCCAGTGTTGATAAAATGTATGAAACCAACGCGGCAGTGTTACCAACTCTAACCAACTTTTCGGTAGGTCTACCAACTTTTAGTAATTAACTCCTATTTAATACTAAACGAATTTTTGAAAGATTTTTCGTTAATTGATTCTAATAATAACAACATACCATAGAATCTCAAGTGAATTCTCAATTATCACTGCTACAAATTGTCTTCACGTCCAAGTAGGTTTATTTAATCGAATAGAGGAATTGAATATTTAGATATACTAAACTTATTATGATTCGTTTCCCATTTTTTTTATTTTTTCGGTTTTATTTTGGGAAGTGATGATCAATGATCCTGCATTCACTGGGGTTCCTAATAAAAAGAAATGAAATATTTGTTACTCAATAGAAACATTATTATATCTACCTCCGAAACAAACTTCGGGTTGGTAACACTGTCAACGTGTCAAACTTACCTACCACATAGACGTGTGTCTTTTATTCATTTCAATTGACCTGATCATTCAAATGGATCATTTCGAGTTTCGGTACTCTGTGATCTGTGGAGAACCGATTGATAATGTCGGTCGTCGGACAATGCTATAATCATTGGTCCTGTCAATCGTTTGATCCGGAAAGTTCAAAAAAAGTAATTGCAATTATCAATACAAATTAAGAGTTTATTGATTCCGGGGATGAGGTAACTCGGTTGATGAGTGGCCATTTTGTATCTAGTACTGTTATATTCTGTGTAGTAAGTTTAATATTGCTTAATCATTTGTTAATTTTTGCATTCCCTTTTGAACAATGATCAGGGCATTACACATTGGATTAGCTAAGAGGGGCACGGTGATACATGGTATCCTTAAATGCTCGGTCTATTTTACTTACTAAAAAGGGGTTCAAATTAAGCAGTACGATATTTTAGACTTCGGTCGTGTTGACTGGATGTTCACTGCGTTATACCCCTTGTAGCTATACCAATGGTGTGTTCGATCAATCACACTCTACATTACTTTCGTTACACAACTGCATAACTATATTTTTAAACAGCATAAATACTAGATTAATAGTTTTTTTGTTTGTTCTGAACTGACTATCAATTATATATAATATGTAATATATAATTGACAGTAAGTGCTGCAAAAATTCATCATGCACAGACATAGTACAAAACAATTATTCATATACGGTCTTACTCATAAAAATAGACTACGACCAAGGAAATGTTTAAAATTGCTTTCTCTCTCTTTCTTTTTCTTATTTATATATTAGATTAAATGACAATATAAAGAGACAAGTAGGTATATATACCCATCTCTAGATTATTAATGCTCAATTTAAGTAAGCGATAACTATCGATTATAAATAAGACCGTATGTGTACTGTTAGGCGACAATGAGAAATACCAGATAGAGATAGATGTTGATGTAATTGTCTGACGCAGACACGGTAACAACGTCATCTATGGGAAGACAAAATCTTTTTGGTTTATCTCGTAATCGCCTCCTCACGAACGAGACGAAATGGAGTGACGGATGTTGAACGTTTATCAAGTATGCGCGGTTTTATGTGCAATATGTGTGATTACGTGTGGTGGGGGGGTGCGGTGCAGGTGGGTGGGGGGGCGGCGGTCACGAGCGGTGCGGGGTCGGCGGCTGGGCGTGCAGCTGCTGCGCCACGTGCGGCGGGATGTTGATCTGCACCGGCACCTGCATGTTCGAGCTCGTCGGCACCTGTTCACATATATTTTTCTATATAACCTCACACATACAAACAAATAAACTCCGTGCTTCCATACATCTTGATGCTACAAAAACTAAGTAAAACCGTACTGGACTGAGTTGTGCAGAAAACTTTCAACCCACAAAAAAAAAGTTATTCAGATTTGAACGGTAAATGCATTTAATTTCACTTGTGGCAAAACCCTCTCTTATATCATGTAATATTCATCATTTTAAAGAAAATTGTATGTAAATTTAAGGATTAAAAATTTTCCTCTTCGCATGTTATTATATAGATACTCACATGTATAGTAATCTCTGGCAGTATGGTATTGTTGGTGATATTGGTGGTGGTGATATTGGCGGTGCTGTTGGACGTTTGCTTCACTTCGCCCTGCTCGTGGTTCGCTTCGTCGCGCGCTCGTTTGCTTTCGTGCGAGCGAGCGTGTTTGCGCAAATGGTCTTTCCGGTAGAAACCTAAGAGCAATGGAATGCATGAGTTAAATTAATTGAACAAAATAACAAGCATAAATAGTCATACCAACAAGTAAGCGAACGTATTTGTACGAGGGTTAGTAAACTAAGTGTTAATGTATTTACGTTCGCCATACAGAGCCATTTTGACGAAGTGTACGTGTGTCTATAGCAATCGTTTCTGTGGTTAGCATTAATTAAAACAAATAAAATCACTTGGAGATATCTTTTGTGTAAAATCTAATTTTTAAAAGACAATACTTTTAAAATAAAATTAACCAGCCATGAATTGTGGAAACAAGATAGAGCATTTTGGTCCAATAAATGTTTAAGTATTTTTATCTCACTATGATGGATAAGTCTTACTAGAGAATGTCAGTGTATGCACTTTGTTTTAGAGAGTCAAAAATTACTGTCAAGTACCATAGGGTACGAACGAGAACAGAAAGTAAATGGAGAAAAGTTGTTTGCAGTGAAGTAAGAAAATTATTATCGTCTCCTTTCCTATATTATTAAATGCTTGTGTCGAGTTACAGCAGCCGAACGTAAGTTTGAACGTAACATGTAATGATTGATGTGTAAGGGGCTTTGGACTGTGCTTTGTGACAATCCTTGAGGAGGCCTATGTTCAGCAGCGGACTAGTGAAGGGCTGTAATGATGATGATGATAATGTCTAACACATACAAGTAAGACACGTACATTATTGTGATATAAACATATTTTAGGTTTCAAGCGGGAACTTGATCGGCGGAAACCATAAGCCGACCGTCGTACGCACCTTGAGAGTACGTCGTACGTCCTTGAGATACAACGTGTACCTTTACCGCACTCGCCGCAGAGCTCGGTCTTGATGCCGGAGTGTATGACGGTGTGCAGGTTGAGATACAACGTGTACCTTTGCCGCACTCGCCGCAGAGCTCGGTCTTGATGCCGGAGTGTATGACGGTGTGCAGGTTGAGATACAACGTGTACCTTTGCCGCACTCGCCGCAGAGCTCGGTCTTGATGCCGGAGTGTATGACGGTGTGCAGGTTGAGATACAACGTGTACCTTTGCCGCACTCGCCGCAGAGCTCGGTCTTGATGCCGGAGTGTATGACGGTGTGCAGGTTGAGATACAACGTGTACCTTTGCCGCACTCGCCGCAGAGCTCGGTCTTGATGCCGGAGTGTATGACGGTGTGCAGGTTGAGATACAACGTGTACCTTTGCCGCACTCGCCGCAGAGCTCGGTCTTGATGCCGGAGTGTATGACGGTGTGCAGGTTGAGATACAACGTGTACCTTTGCCGCACTCGCCGCAGAGCTCGGTCTTGATGCCGGAGTGTATGACGGTGTGCAGGTTGAGATACAACGTGTACCTTTGCCGCACTCGCCGCAGAGCTCGGTCTTGATGCCGCAGTGTATGACGGTGTGCAGGTTGAGATACAACGTGTACCTTTGCCGCACTCGCCGCAGAGCTCGGTCTTGATGCCGGAGTGTATGACGGTGTGCAGGTTGAGATACAACGTGTACCTTTACCGCACTCGCCGCAGAGCTCGGTCTTGATGCCGCAGTGTATGACGGTGTGCAGGTTGAGATACAACGTGTACCTTTGCCGCACTCGCCGCAGAGCTCGGTCTTGATGCCGGAGTGTATGACGGTGTGCAGGTTGAGATACAACGTGTACCTTTGCCGCACTCGCCGCAGAGCTCGGTCTTGATGCCGGAGTGTATGACGGTGTGCAGGTTGAGATACAACGTGTACCTTTGCCGCACTCGCCGCAGAGCTCGGTCTTGATGCCGCAGTGTATGACGGTGTGCAGGTTGAGATACAACGTGTACCTTTGCCGCACTCGCCGCAGAGCTCGGTCTTGATGCCGGAGTGTATGACGGTGTGCAGGTTGAGATACAACGTGTACCTTTACCGCACTCGCCGCAGAGCTCGGTCTTGATGCCGCAGTGTATGACGGTGTGCAGGTTGAGATACAACGTGTACCTTTGCCGCACTCGCCGCAGAGCTCGGTCTTGATGCCGGAGTGTATGACGGTGTGCAGGTTGAGATACAACGTGTACCTTTGCCGCACTCGCCGCAGAGCTCGGTCTTGATGCCGGAGTGTATGACGGTGTGCAGGTTGAGATACAACGTGTACCTTTGCCGCACTCGCCGCAGAGCTCGGTCTTGATGCCGGAGTGTATGACGGTGTGCAGGTTGAGATACAACGTGTACCTTTGCCGCACTCGCCGCAGAGCTCGGTCTTGATGCCGGAGTGTATGACGGTGTGCAGGTTGAGATACAACGTGTACCTTTGCCGCACTCGCCGCAGAGCTCGGTCTTGATGCCGCAGTGTATGACGGTGTGCAGGTTGAGATACAACGTGTACCTTTGCCGCACTCGCCGCAGAGCTCGGTCTTGATGCCGGAGTGTATGACGGTGTGCAGGTTGAGATACAACGTGTACCTTTACCGCACTCGCCGCAGAGCTCGGTCTTGATGCCGCAGTGTATGACGGTGTGCAGGTTGAGATACAACGTGTACCTTTGCCGCACTCGCCGCAGAGCTCGGTCTTGATGCCGGAGTGTATGACGGTGTGCAGGTTGAGATACAACGTGTACCTTTGCCGCACTCGCCGCAGAGCTCGGTCTTGATGCCGGAGTGTATGACGGTGTGCAGGTTGAGATACAACGTGTACCTTTGCCGCACTCGCCGCAGAGCTCGGTCTTGATGCCGCAGTGTATGACGGTGTGCAGGTTGAGATACAACGTGTACCTTTGCCGCACTCGCCGCAGAGCTCGGTCTTGATGCCGGAGTGTATGACGGTGTGCAGGTTGAGATACAACGTGTACCTTTACCGCACTCGCCGCAGAGCTCGGTCTTGATGCCGCAGTGTATGACGGTGTGCAGGTTGAGATACAACGTGTACCTTTGCCGCACTCGCCGCAGAGCTCGGTCTTGATGCCGGAGTGTATGACGGTGTGCAGGTTGAGATACAACGTGTACCTTTGCCGCACTCGCCGCAGAGCTCGGTCTTGATGCCGGAGTGTATGACGGTGTGCAGGTTGAGATACAACGTGTACCTTTGCCGCACTCGCCGCAGAGCTCGGTCTTGATGCCGGAGTGTATGACGGTGTGCAGGTTGAGATACAACGTGTACCTTTGCCGCACTCGCCGCAGAGCTCGGTCTTGATGCCGGAGTGTATGACGGTGTGCAGGTTGAGATACAACGTGTACCTTTGCCGCACTCGCCGCAGAGCTCGGTCTTGATGCCGGAGTGTATGACGGTGTGCAGGTTGAGATACAACGTGTACCTTTGCCGCACTCGCCGCAGAGCTCGGTCTTGATGCCGGAGTGTATGACGGTGTGCAGGTTGAGATACAACGTGTACCTTTGCCGCACTCGCCGCAGAGCTCGGTCTTGATGCCGCAGTGTATGACGGTGTGCAGGTTGAGATACAACGTGTACCTTTGCCGCACTCGCCGCAGAGCTCGGTCTTGATGCCGGAGTGTATGACGGTGTGCAGGTTGAGATACAACGTGTACCTTTACCGCACTCGCCGCAGAGCTCGGTCTTGATGCCGCAGTGTATGACGGTGTGCAGGTTGAGATACAACGTGTACCTTTGCCGCACTCGCCGCAGAGCTCGGTCTTGATGCCGGAGTGTATGACGGTGTGCAGGTTGAGATACAACGTGTACCTTTGCCGCACTCGCCGCAGAGCTCGGTCTTGATGCCGGAGTGTATGACGGTGTGCAGGTTGAGATACAACGTGTACCTTTGCCGCACTCGCCGCAGAGCTCGGTCTTGATGCCGGAGTGTATGACGGTGTGCAGGTTGAGATACAACGTGTACCTTTGCCGCACTCGCCGCAGAGCTCGGTCTTGATGCCGGAGTGTATGACGGTGTGCAGGTTGAGATACAACGTGTACCTTTGCCGCACTCGCCGCAGAGCTCGGTCTTGATGCCGGAGTGTATGACGGTGTGCAGGTTGAGATACAACGTGTACCTTTGCCGCACTCGCCGCAGAGCTCGGTCTTGATGCCGGAGTGTATGACGGTGTGCAGGTTGAGATACAACGTGTACCTTTGCCGCACTCGCCGCAGAGCTCGGTCTTGATGCCGGAGTGTATCACGGTGTGCAGGTTGAGATACAACGTGTACCTTTGCCGCACTCGCCGCAGAGCTCGGTCTTGATGCCGGAGTGTATGACGGTGTGCAGGTTGAGATACAACGTGTACCTTTGCCGCACTCGCCGCAGAGCTCGGTCTTGATGCCGGAGTGTATGACGGTGTGCAGGTTGAGATACAACGTGTACCTTTGCCGCACTCGCCGCAGAGCTCGGTCTTGATGCCGGAGTGTATGACGGTGTGCAGGTTGAGATACAACGTGTACCTTTGCCGCACTCGCCGCAGAGCTCGGTCTTGATGCCGGAGTGTATGACGGTGTGCAGGTTGAGATACAACGTGTACCTTTGCCGCACTCGCCGCAGAGCTCGGTCTTGATGCCGGAGTGTATGACGGTGTGCAGGTTGAGATACAACGTGTACCTTTGCCGCACTCGCCGCAGAGCTCGGTCTTGATGCCGGAGTGTATGACGGTGTGCAGGTTGAGATACAACGTGTACCTTTGCCGCACTCGCCGCAGAGCTCGGTCTTGATGCCGGAGTGTATGACGGTGTGCAGGTTGAGATACAACGTGTACCTTTGCCGCACTCGCCGCAGAGCTCGGTCTTGATGCCGGAGTGTATGACGGTGTGCAGGTTGAGATACAACGTGTACCTTTGCCGCACTCGCCGCAGAGCTCGGTCTTGATGCCGGAGTGTATGACGGTGTGCAGGTTGAGATACAACGTGTACCTTTGCCGCACTCGCCGCAGAGCTCGGTCTTGATGCCGGAGTGTATGACGGTGTGCAGGTTGAGATACAACGTGTACCTTTGCCGCACTCGCCGCAGAGCTCGGTCTTGATGCCGGAGTGTATGACGGTGTGCAGGTTGAGATACAACGTGTACCTTTGCCGCACTCGCCGCAGAGCTCGGTCTTGATGCCGGAGTGTATGACGGTGTGCAGGTTGAGATACAACGTGTACCTTTGCCGCACTCGCCGCAGAGCTCGGTCTTGATGCCGGAGTGTATGACGGTGTGCAGGTTGAGATACAACGTGTACCTTTGCCGCACTCGCCGCAGAGCTCGGTCTTGATGCCGGAGTGTATGACGGTGTGCAGGTTGAGATACAACGTGTACCTTTGCCGCACTCGCCGCAGAGCTCGGTCTTGATGCCGGAGTGTATGACGGTGTGCAGGTTGAGATACAACGTGTACCTTTGCCGCACTCGCCGCAGAGCTCGGTCTTGATGCCGGAGTGTATGACGGTGTGCAGGTTGAGATACAACGTGTACCTTTGCCGCACTCGCCGCAGAGCTCGGTCTTGATGCCGGAGTGTATGACGGTGTGCAGGTTGAGATACAACGTGTACCTTTGCCGCACTCGCCGCAGAGCTCGGTCTTGATGCCGGAGTGTATGACGGTGTGCAGGTTGAGATACAACGTGTACCTTTGCCGCACTCGCCGCAGAGCTCGGTCTTGATGCCGGAGTGTATGACGGTGTGCAGGTTGAGATACAACGTGTACCTTTGCCGCACTCGCCGCAGAGCTCGGTCTTGATGCCGGAGTGTATGACGGTGTGCAGGTTGAGATACAACGTGTACCTTTGCCGCACTCGCCGCAGAGCTCGGTCTTGATGCCGGAGTGTATGACGGTGTGCAGGTTGAGATACAACGTGTACCTTTGCCGCACTCGCCGCAGAGCTCGGTCTTGATGCCGGAGTGTATGACGGTGTGCAGGTTGAGGTGCTCGCGCCGCTTGAAGCCCTTGTTGCACACGCCGCACGTGTACGGCCGATCAGGGTTGTGGCCCAGCTTGTGCCGCTCCAAGTGCTCCTTGCGCTTCAAACTACACGAATATAAAAACAACGAATCATTATTAAAGAACCATAAATCCAAATGGAGTGGACGTCTTCCAAAATAGTTTCGTTAATGTGAAAAACGTATGCCGTATGAATGGTCGTCCAGTTTTGGATAACTACGCCATTTGGAAGCAGTCCGAATTGTCTGTGAATGGGCAAAACCACGACCATGTTTTTGTGATTTTTGTCTCAGTTTGTGCTCTGGTATTGACATATCTGGTATAGACGGTACATGTGCTGGATCATAGGAGCTCTGTGGCTGAGTCTATGATATGTTTAAACAAAATTCTCCGGATTGAATTATATGTTATTATATGTACGTCTGCAAGTGACTGATTAGAAATAATTTTAAAAAATCGATTCCATGTTTATGGCAAATGGAACATCCTTATTATCACAACAGGGAAAAGATAAATGCAGCAATGTATGCTTTGTTGGCGTTGTTTAAAACAAATAACGCTAACTTTTCAATCGCCCTTTTATCCATTTTCTCTTACGTTTTTTCTGTCTTTTTATCGAAATACACACTGCTGTTGTCACCATTAAAAATATATTTAATTGTTTTCGAGTTTTAAAAATAATTAATTAATTTCGAGTACTTCCATTAGAAAGTATTCCATTTAGAAGTATTCCAAACAGATGTATCGTCAATGGGCACCAAATCTCGGAAAACTCGAAAATGGCTCGTTCGATTTTCATGATTGATTGTGTTGTTAATTGGTCCCTGGATGGTTTAGATTCACAACTAGACTCGGTAGCAATGTAGTGGCAATGTACGAAGTCGAGGCAGATTGCTAGTGTTAGTATATGGTTACCCCAGACGTAAATTAGTGAAACTATTCATCTTTTAATTTTTCATTATTATTCTTAATAGAATAATTTCTAGGATTCTGAAGTAGAGTAGAGGCCAGGGTTACATATTAGTACGAGTAAGCATTATTAACCGCGCGCATTGGCGAACTTTTCGTGCACACAAAGTATTTTGAAGTGAAAAATTCTTTAGAATCATTGATTTGAAACTCAATGAAACGAAAAACCGACATTAAAAAGAGACAAACATATAATATATAATCTATAATTTAGCCTGCGAAAGAATGAGATAGAATACAGTATACAGTGTCTCCTGTTATGGATTAAACAACTTAAGACGAAATTTGTTGATTGGAAAATATTTAAATAGTGATGAAATTGAAAACTTCTGAGTCTGTATAATATCATAATATGTAATTAAGTAAGTAATATAGATATGTAACAATATTATAATAAATAGACCCTACAATTATTCTACTCCTGACACTCTGCATTCGTCTCATTCCCTCGAAGTTCGGTTTTCTTAAGGTTTCCCTTCTACCGCGTGTGAACTGGTGGTCAGTTTATCGTGTTATTTTTTTAAACTTGCAGTCTACCTGATGGTAAATAGCTATTACATATTTTATGAACACCTGCAACCTACTTCGAACAAAGAAGACTACAGATGATCACAGCCTGTAATTAGATAGGCTTCCTATACCCTTCCGACCAGAAAACAGCAGGGCAAACACCGCTATTTGGCGGCAGAAATAGGTAAGCAAGAGGTACCAACTACCAACTCCGACAGAATCCTAGGCAAACAAATAGTAAATTAAACATTTGGACAACCAACTTCAATATAAATAAAATAAAACAATGTTCTCATTGTCAATGGACTCGAAATCAATTAAATACGCATTACGAGGGTGGATTGAAAAGTACTCGGCCTAACACAGATCCATTCAATTCTAAAAATCAAATCTACCCACATTATTTAGTTCAGTTCAGACTAGTTCATTGTGTGAAGTTCGAAACGTGTGCGATAATTAGTTGTGATTTTATAAATTTATTAACAAAGTAATCAGACATAATTTCCACGAATGGAGCAAATCGAGCAGCGTGCCGTCATTAAGTACCTCCATAAGAAGGGGCAAAAGCCATCCATGATGACATGGTCAGTACATTAGGCGATTGTGCTCTGTCATATTCATCCGTCAAAAAATGGATAGCAGAATTTAAGCGTGGTAGAGAAAGTGTTAAAGACGAACCCCGCTCTGGAAGGCCTTCGACGTCAACTACTGACGAAAATATTAAAAAAGTACTTGATTTAATAATGGGAGACCGCAGATTAAAAATTAGAGAGATAGCCGAGATTATAGGCATCTCTTATGAACGAACTCAAAACATCGTTGTCAACGAGTTGGGTTTCCACAAGGTGTCTGCGAGGTGGGTTCCGCGACTGCTTTCAGTTGAACAAAAAAGGACGCGATTGACTATTTCACGCGACTGTTTGGAGTTATTTGAAGCCGATGCAGATGATTTTTTGAATCGTTTTGTTACTATGGACGAAACATGGGTTCATTACTGTACACCGGAAACAAAACAACAATCAAAACAGTGGAGAAGACCTGGTTCACCACCCCCTAAAAAGGCTAAGTCGATTTTGTCGGCAAATAAGGTGATGGCTTCAGTATTCTGGGACTCGAAAGGTGTGATTATGATTAATTATCTTGAAAGGGGTCAGAATATAAACTCTGATTACTACTGCATCTTACTACGTCGTCTACGAGAGGAAATAAAAGAAAAACGTCGAGGAATGCTCAGAAGAAAAGTCCTGTTTCATCAAGATAACGCCCGTGTTCACACGTCAGTACAGTCAATGGCTGAAATTCACAACTGTGGCTTTGAACTGTTACCGCATCCGCCGTATTCACCTGATCTGGCACCATCAGACTTCTTTCTGTTCCCTAACCTAAAAAAGCACTTGGGAGGTCAAAGATTTTCGACAAACGACGAGGTCAAAGCAGCTGTAGACGCATATTTTGACTCTAAGGAAGAATCAGTTTTTTTCAACGGTCTAAATGCTTGGAAGGGGAGGTGGCAAAAGTGTATTGAACTTGATGGTGATTATGTAGAAAAATAAAAATATAACTGATTTAGTATTTGTTTATTTTCTTGGTTAGGCCGAGTACTTTTCAATCCACCCTCGTATTAAGGAGAATTCAAAAACTACTGGTTATCTTGATCAAATATATATGGGACCACATGAAAAGCACCAGCTTTTATATATATACTGAACACCGTTATAGTAAATATATTAGAAAAAAGAATGCAAGCATTTTAGTTCGAATGCGCGAAACGACGACTAATGACTTGGAACAGCTGTAGAACACTCACCCGGCGCCGCAAATGCCGCAAATGAACCGCCTCTCGATCTTGTGCACTATGAGATGCATCTCGAGCTGCTCCTTGGCGGGATACGCCATCTGGCACTCCGGACAGCAGAAGATGGACGTGCCGTCGGAAGCTGTCGCGATCACAACCTGCCCGGGCTTCGGACGCGCTGGCTTCGGTGGCTTCTTCTTGTACTTCTTTTTCTTTTTTATCCTTATTACTCCATCTATCATAAAGAAATTACTAACTAAAAAATATACTAAAACTTGAAATATAATTATAGTGTAATTTATATGGTATTTGTTATCTAAACCTCTCTCTCTAAATCTAAATTTATTTTAATTTCTCGGATGAAATTATGACTTCTAAAAAGATAAAATGTGTACCGCTTTCCAATAAAATATCCAAAAAAAATTCTCACACCTAAACCAGAGAATGCTGATTTTTATTAGAA
The DNA here is from genome assembly GCA_963668995.1 of Parnassius mnemosyne. NCBI lineage: Eukaryota > Metazoa > Arthropoda > Insecta > Lepidoptera > Papilionidae > Parnassius > Parnassius mnemosyne. Next base: position 13,611,584 of record CAVLGL010000093.1, read on the forward strand.
AAAATTACATTAGAGCTAGTCTTATCATAATTGTATGGAACCTGGTGCCACCAGTTTTGTACGTGGTAGAGCCATGCTACAGCCATATTAATACTATGGTTCTAGCACGAATGGGTCGGCTCGACCGGGGAGGGACCACGCTCTCACAGAATACCAGCGTAAAATAGCAGCTTAATGCTGCTGTTTGGTATGAATATTTTACAGAACCGGAGACCCTTTTTACTGGAAACAAGGCATTCCATCTTAGTCCTCACAGGTAACAAGCATTTTAATTCGTAATCGAGGATAGATGTAGATGTCTATGGGCCACAGCATCCACTTACTTACATAAGATGGACTACGTGCTTGTTTGTCACTCTTATACTGTAAAAAAAAGGTATATTTATTCACTCAGAGAGTAAAGTTAAATATTACCGTCATCAAGAACAGCCTCGGCCACAGTGCGCTCTTTATCTTCTGTAGTGGGGCTAACTTCCATCTCTAGTGAGTCTTTCTTGATCTCAGTGGGATTTAATCGCAGAAACTGCTGCAGGGAAACTGGCAATGCTTGTGCTTGCTGAACCAAAAAAATTATAACAATGAATATTCCAATTCAACTAGTGATTTTTTTATCAGTACATAAATACCATCTGTTACAGATTACTTGGTGATATTATGTATTTACCATGATACTGAAAAATCAAATCTGTAATTTCAAAATCAATTGCAAATTTTACACCAAACAGCAAACATAGATGGAAAAGCAAGAAAATAAAAACATATTAAAAAGTGTGTGTACTTCTGTATGCACGTAGGAAGTTATACTTCTTTTGCATAACAAAACACAAAAACTTGAGTCAATTACCCGCTGAAGTTGTCGCTTTTAAGTGTCAGTGTGCGTGCATATCGTAACAATCATAATTTTTCCCAAACACCCCAAAAGAAGTATAACTACAAAAATTTACCTGTGGTGGCAGCTGATTGAGATATTTCAGAAGGTCTTGCGAGGAGTTGCCTAGTTGCCAAGACATTCCTTCACTTGCTTCCGTGCCTTGAGAGCTCTCCTATCAACATAGAAAATAGTTGTCAGTATGTACTTCTTGTAAAAACATACAAACTTTATATATTTACAATAATATTAAGATTTATCTAAATACTCACATCATCGTTGTTTTCAACACACTCCTCCTTTATAACAATTTCCACAGAATTATTGTTCTCCCCGCTTGTGTTGTTATTGAGAGGCTTGCTGTCCCCCGGATTACCGATCACAATTTGATGGTTCTGAGTTACATACACCTGGAAACAATTACACTAATATAAAAAAATCAGAAATCAAAGACAACTTTACTTTATAAAAGTCCTCTTGACATTTAAATTTTGCAGCCCTTGGAAAGAAGAAAAGCGCTCCAAATACGAATGCATAATTTGCAGTAGCATTGTATGTAGATCTGTGCGTGAAATTGTACCATCAAGATATTGCTGAAATCTGGATAAGTAATAAAACATTTTTTCTTTTTTAAATGTTGTTACATTAAAAATATACAAATAAATGTTACAACATACAAAATATAAAATGATATATTATCATTTTTATTACATACATCATTTCTTACTTAAGTCAACAGCTGATCATAGCCTCTGTTGATTGCCTCATATGGAGGGATTTTGCCATAGTTTTCACATTTGGCCTGTGAGTTGGCAACCGCGCCCTTTCTATTTTCAATTGTTATCAGAAAAATACTGCTGTCCATCTCCTGTTTGTTTCCCTCTGACGCCTCTTAAGACACATATGAAATGAAAAGTTTTATATCCCATGTCATTCCCTCAATTTAGACGAATCTAACACCACGTTACTTTCGCACATGTTAAAATACATCAAGCCGTTCAGCGTGCCAAAGAAATAGACAATACATACATATTATCACATACATATTCTATACCACTGTTAAATACCTCTAAGCAGTTGGGTAACAGATGGTAAGGAAGTGATCTTGCTGTACCTAATAGCAGTGTTTTGGATCATTACTTAAATCCACTAAAAACAGAAACATTAAAAATACAAAAACACACCTGATGCTGAATATTTTGTTGCATCTGATCCTTGTCCTGGGTCTGCGTTTGTTGCACCAACTGCATCTCTTGTGGCAACGCAAGCACTTGAAGGCCTAAGAACGAGAGACGGTGGATGTATATTATTATACTGACAAGTGATATGGTGATGCTTTGTTGGAAGTGCTTTTTGTAAGAGTTGAATTATTATGTGTAAACATCTATAATGCTTTGTGATGACTGTTCTTGATAACATATTGAACCTCTACTCTTAACTCTTCCACAGACTCATATGAGCTTTTGTAAATGAAATTACATGTCCCCACAAAAAAAAATCCAGCGGCGTAAGATCTGGAGATCTTGCAACCCCTTTAATTAGTCCATTTGTACCTATCCAGACGATGAATTTATTATTAAAAAATTATTATTTATAAGCAGTGGTTATTCTACTATTACGGGCAGGAGCACCGTCTGGTTGAAATATGATATTATTTAGCTCCTCCTCTGGCAGACAATTTAATTTATTTCATAGGTCTAATATTTCTATGTATTTTCTTGTATTCAGGCGTCATGCTGTTTTTTCCAACCTGTATAGTATAAATATGATATAAATTTAAAATATTAGTATAAATTAATTTTTTTTGGTTCACTGTACTTTGAATTGTGGATGGACATCACGTGGACGTTAATGTGACAAGGTTCCAAGCGCATTACCAATTTCCGGGACTTATACCTTATGATTTACCAAAACTAGAAAAATGAAGAAAATGTAATGTGGCGAATTACAACAACATACCTTCAGGTAACGTGTTTCCCAACAATTGAATGCCGCCATTTTCTGTGTTCTCCGGCGAATACGCCACCGTCAGCACAGCACCACCTTGCAAACAATATGTCCCCTTTTAATTAATGGTGCCTTATTATGTTTGACATCGTTTGGTGAATGTAGAGACCCTTTTTACTGGAAAACAGGCATTTCATCTTAGCCCTCACGGGTGACAACGCATCTGCATTTTATTCGCAAACGGGGATAGATGTAGATGTCTATGGGCCACAGTAACCACTTATCATCAGGTGGACTATGTACTCTCTTGTCACCCTTATCCTATATAAAAAAAAAATAACATTCTAAGTCTCCAACACTGTATTTCGACTAACACATATCAAAACCGAATAAGCACTTTAAGACCACTGATTTGGGCCTACTTACTTACTTAGACCTCATCGCATAAGTTATTAAAGCTAAGGGTGCTTAAGTATGAGAGGATATTTTGCTGTATATTTCATATTGTATACATTATATGTATATGATATCTCAGTAGTCACTTTCACAATAAACCTCAGTATTTGCGTGTACACTTGTGAGAATATAATTTATTATGTAACATTTGACAACTTTCGTTGTATTTTAGGCTAGCGTTGTATTGTGAATCGGCGATAAGAGCGACAATTTAACTTATAATATATGCTTTATATTGAGAATCGCCGGCTGCTGTGTTCCGATTTGAAGAGCTATTATAACTTTAGCCATTCAATCTTAATCCTCCCGGAGCTACAACGTATCTAAGATATTGTTTATTAGTTATAGATTTTTTATGTTTATGTCCTAATATGTGTAATAATGAATTATTATTGACTAAAACTATAGAACATATATTTATATAAGGGTTATTTTGAAATAACCAGCCAAATTAGCAGAGAAGGTTCAGAATAAATAATATAGACAAATGGTTAAGAAGAATTAATAAAAAAAATCTCAAACATTCTGTCCTTTTTATCTTTTAAGTTCAAAATGCATTGTAATGCATTATTTTAACTGATTTTATTGCGCATGCACACATTCGTAAGAGTCGATCGGTAGGCAGAAACATTGTTGCCCGTAAATCCCATTCAATTTTAGATAATATCAAATGAAAGTAGAGGCCTTATTTACTCGTACATTCAAAAACTGCAATAACAGTATATCATTATTTATATATCGGAACTTAATTTTAAAATTAGGCTACTCTTTAAAAAAATATCCCTGTATATACTTTAACCGTTCTTATATCATAGGTTTTGCAGAATTCTTTTAAAATTCAAATGTTAGGTAACATTACCATAGTAATGGTTGTCTTTCTATCATCATCATTATCATCATCATTACAGCCCTTCACAAGTCCACTGCTGAACATAGGCCTCCCCCAAAGAATGCCACAAAGCACGGTCCTGAGCCACCTGCATCCATCGACTTCCTGCATGTCTTACCAGGTCGTCACTCCATCTCGTGGGGGGACGCCCTACACTTCGCCTACCGGTACGAGGCTGCCACTCGAGAACCTTTCTTCCCCATCGGTTGTCGGTTCTTCGAGCTATATGGCCGGCCCACTGCCACTTCAGCTTACTAATTCGTTGGGCTATGTCGGTTATTCTGGTTCTACTGCGGATATCCTCATTCCTAAGTTTATCACGCAGTGAAACTCCAAGCATAGCCCTCTCCATAGCTCGCTGAGCGACCTTGAGCTTCCTCATACGGCCAGCAGTGAAGGACCACGTCTCAGTTCCGTAAGTCATCACTGGCAACACGCACTGGTTGTACAATTTTGTTTTAAGGTTTTGAGGTATGTCTGACGAGAATATGTGTCGTAGCTTCCCGAACGCTGCCCAGCCGAGTTGAATCCGTCGATTGACCTCTCGGTCGAAGTTGGACTTACCTAGTCGGACTATTTGTCCCAGGTAAACATACTCGTCAACAACTTCGAGCTTAGTGCTCCCAACAACTACCGTCGAAATTTGGGCGGTGCTGCAGTCCCTTCAGCGGTGCCAAGTTGACTGTCGGTATATCGAAGTGTTGAAGTGCTTGTACAGTAGGGCTACGATGGCTATCCGAGTACAGAACCAGAGTACGAAAGCTATCCAATTGCAGAGAGGTGTAAGACAGGGTGACGTCATATCCCCGAAACTCTTCACCGCTGCATTGGAAGACGTTTTCAAGCTTCTGGACTGGAAAGGATACGGTATCAACATCAATGGCGACTACATCACTCACCTTCGATTTGCCGACGATATAGTCCTTATGGCAGAATCGCTGGAGGGCCTAAGCACTATGCTCAATGACCTCAATAGTGTTTCCCAACGGATAGGTCTTAAGATGAACATGGACAAAACAAAGATCATGTTTAATGTCCATGTCACACCTATGCCGGTAGTTGTCTTTCTATACAGATACAAAATTAAAATCCAACATGGAAAGTTTGAACCTGCAGAATGATTATTATCGGTTACCTTGATGGGAATTGTTATCAATGGGAATCATACTGTTATAAGTTGTTTTACAATAACCCTTTGCCAATTAAATGCCACCTTAAATAAACTAATAAATTTTACGTCCTGTCTTTCTTGTGATTCACGTCTGTGTTCAGAAAGTTTTTTTATTGTGCCAAACTAGGTACTCTATATGAGCGGTTACAATCTATCATAAATCTTACACATTGTTAATCTTTAGTACCTTGCTGAAAGCCCTGTATTGGTATTTGCATTTGATATTTTGGCTGCTGTTGCGCCTGCAGCGTCAGATTAGGACCCAGAACTTGAATCTGCACTGTTGGCTGAGGATCACCTGTTAAACCACAAAAACCGTCAAATTAAACTTTACAACACCTAAACTTCATAGGAAAGAAAGTGGCAGCATCAAACCGTTGATAGTGACAAAGGACCATACTAGATAGAATATGAAAGTAGTCTCGGTGGATGCATTTATTATTGATTACATTTGAATGACTTTTATTTTCATGAAAGTGTTAGTTAATTATTTAATTATATTAAGTACAACTCTTTAGAAATTTCTAGAGGTGACTTATGAAAAAAAAAAAGAAATAAGATGTACAAAACAAATGCGCAGAAACTACAAGTACTATAGTGCTATACTGTACTTACTAATGCTACATCAAGTCTTTTTGAGTTTTTATCTAAAGCATATTTTTGCGTTATTTTGTACAAAAATTTTAAAGTAGGTAAATAAAGCTATTTTTTATTTAGATTCAAGATTAGCTATGGTACTGAAAATTAATACAAACCAGGCTTGGCTCCTGGCAATGCAATTGGTACGGAAATAAGTTGTGGTGTACTTTGCAGTGTAGCGCCGCCGTCCAAGGCACGCACATATTGTACTCCTTCAGGCAAATTGACTCCGCCAACCATACCAACAACCTGAAAAGCGTTCAAACAAATTTGCTTTAACCTTGGAAGCAAGAAATGTCTTTATATTTTTTAATGAGAGATTGTGTTACTGTTGTCTAGAGTTCATGAAATCTTCCAGTCATTTCCCTAGGTTGACTACCATGACACCCACCACCAGGTGATTACTTTTTAAATTTTAAATACATTTTTCTTTTCATTTTACTAACAGGTGGATCATAAGCTTGTAAAATATTAAATTTTTTATTATTTTTGAAATTGTACCTGTGAGAGAGAAGTGCCATTATTTGAAACATTCTGTTGCAATTTTGTAACTGGCAGCTGTCCACCGGTAGTCACAAAATGAGTCCCAGCACCGCCCACCGCTGAGAAAGCAGTGAAATTCATCTCCGAATCTTCTTCACTGTGTGTAGAATGAAATTGTATTTTATATTCGGAATTCTTGTAAAATATCTTGAAAATTATAATATAATATAAACACTCAATTTATAACATCTCCAGACATTTGCTATATTTCAACTGAAAGTAAAAAATGGTAAAAATGCTAAATTCTGTTAATCCTTTTGTGATTTTAATTCTCTGTGACTTTACTATATCAACTTGCCTTTTAAAGATATTTATTAATAAATCATTCACAAAGAAGATTCACTATTAAATTTTCTGTAAGTACTTGTCAACAAAATTAATATGAAATTGGACAGTTAAACATTATTAAAAAATAATAGTTGTATTATGATAATAATAATAATAATAATACATATAAATATTATCTGTCAGAAGAAATATGAAATATACATGAAAATAAGAGCTGTTATTTTTGTTCAAAATTGCAAATATTTTTTCACATACTTTTTCAATATTAAGAAGGATATTGTTGCATAGTCTGATAACCATTAGGGGGAAGTAGTGAGATAAGTAACCAGTACAGTGTAAACAAGTGAGCAATGTGATATTCCTCGAAGTACAGAGAGAACAATAATGAGAATCTCCCAGGTATTCTAACATATCCGTGCTGACGGAAATATATATAAATCTATGATTATATTATATATTTAAATCTAGAATAAATATATATCAAACATATATATACATATCTAAATCTAGAAATGCATGTTTAATTTGTATTTGAATAAAATTTGTACTTGAATTTGAATGCTTTATGATTTTTTTTAATAGAATGGGGTGACGAACAAACACACAGTCCACCTCATGATAAGTGGATTCTGTGGCGCAAAGATGTCTACATTTATCCTCAATTAAGAATCAAAATGTAGATGCATTGTCACCCCTGTGGACTATGATGAAAGGCCTCATTTCCAGTAAAAAGGGGTTACGGTTTTCAACACACATCATATGAAATACAGCAGCATTAAGCTGCTATTTTACGCTGGTATTCATTTACTAGTTTCCAAAATTGTAATCCATAGTCATACAGCAGTGTGTGAGAATGCGGTAGTATGATTGCCTTTAAAATTGTCCTACTTTCTTTTTTTACATAACTATTTGAGTTTCAGGTATTAAAAAACTTAGGTATTATTATAATGTACATTTTTTAATGAATAAAAATTCTTGCTACATTTATATCATTATATTTATAAATTTTATTCAAATAAAGAAATTAGTTTTAAAGCTAAATTCATTAATACATATTGTTTAAGAATCATGTTGGAAACATGTCCCCATACCAAGAGGCATCCTCTCTTGTGGGCATTTTCTGCATGTCGCACATGTTACACTCTCCTCTTCGTGGCCGCCAAAGCGGGAGAAAAATGAAATTAAAACCACTGTCCCACTTGCGTCATTCGGTAACCACCCGCGTATCCCCACGTCCCGCGATCCCACCACTTTTCGCCACTACGGGACTACACAGGGAACTAGATGGAAGGGCACATACTACTATTGACCACCGCACACAACACTACACTAAAATTATTTTCAACAATGTGAAGAAGCAAAAGATGTTTGCAAACTACTACTACTAATAAGAAAGTGGGTTAAAGAAAGTTTTTTATGCTGGCTCGATAGTCGACCAGCAAGTTAGTTATACACACTAGCAGCCAATTTGATTGTATGTGCACACACATACAGCTCTAACATGCTCCTCACTTTCTCTTTGCAGTACTTTCACAAGACTTACGTGAAGTTTGGTTGTGGTTCAGTTGATGTAGGAAGCCTGTTCGTTGAGTAATCATGTAGTTGTGTAGCTTGAGGATTGAAGTACTATAATATAGTTTTTATAATTGTCTGCTTATTGTAATAGTGTCAATATTTAATAAAATAAATTAATTATTGCATATCTCCCACAACATTTTCTGAATGTGTTCTTAATATATTATAGAATTGCTTTGTACTTGTGTTTAATATATAAAACATAATTAGCAGAAATGAGTTTGTAAAATAATGTTAAACAGGATACAATTACGATCTCTTCGGTAGAACAAATACTTATTTGGTAAAGTGAAAGTTATTAGTGTCAATAGCTTATGTATTTATAAGTAGATGATGTAAAAATTTATAAATAAAATGTAAACATTATTATTAATAGTTATGTATGTATGTATGTACATTATTCATTTTTATATTATTATTGATGACAACATTAGGTAAATTCTAGTGAATAACAGGTTCCTGAACAAAAATGCTTAAGACTAAGAACAAAGGAATTGCAACAAAACATGTTGTCTGCATTTTAAAGAATTTTAGTTATGCAATTACCAACAAATATTGTGAATAGTACGATTTTTTAATTCATAAAATTGTTTCTCATCGACATGCTCGTGGGCGGAACCAGACATAGACCGAAGGTTGTTCACCCCTACCAGTTTCTTTTGGCAGCGTCCATCACGCGCGGCGTTACGCATCCCCACCAAGGTGCGGGATCCCCTCCATATGTTTTTGATACAACACCAAAACACTCCCGCTCCCGACTCCTTCCTCCACCGACAGGAAAATCGCGAGAGGAGGGGTTGTGCGGCCTTCGTGCGCGGCACTCTCGCCTCAGCGCTCAGGGACAGCCACGCGCCCGTCTAACGGTGTAACAAAGTACCGCTACCGAAATAAGGTCACGGATTTTCACATACTATACGCTAAAATATATTATAACACATACCTCGTATGCAATCTTTCTTCGGGCTCATAAAAATTGATCCTTATGTCCTAATTAAACAAATTATTAAAGATAATTGTATAAAGTATCGTAAATATAAAGTTCTCCCACTTTATAACAAATGAAATCCGCCATTACTGTTTCCGACGTTTAGAAAAGTTAGCACCAGGTGGCGGTGGAGCGCAAATCCTACTACGTGATTGGATAGTATGTTCTGTGGTGAATGGCATAGTTTTGAAATTGATCATGATAATCCTATTATCAAATTAACTAAAAAAATTGTAGTGTTATAAGAATTGAAGTTGAATAAATTATCATTTTTTTAAATATGTTAATTGGTCACCTGTCAATGCTTACTTTTAAAACCAATAATTAATAATTAACTTAATAATTCACAGAGTAGTTATTTAATCTTTACAAACTACACATAATTTTATTACTATATCAAAACTTAGAATTTAGTAAAATAGGTATTCTCATAATTTAGTAGCACAAAAGGTCCTTCATTCAACAGAGGATGGATAAAGGATAATAATAAAAATGTATGATGAAAACAAGACAAAACTAAATATAACCAAATTTTATTTCTAAAGAAAATAATTATAAACATTTTGATATACATTAATTTACCATACAATTATGTTCATTCAACTAAAAAACATTAAAATGCAAATTAATCAGCATTTTTTATTTTGTTTAATTATGTCTAGAATAACATTACAAAGTAATATATATTATAATACAGGTACACAACTAAAACATGCACTATTCTAACAATACTATTTCAAAAAGGAAACTGTTGTCCCGATCGCTGTATTCTTTCTAAATGCAATTCAAATAATAGCTTATTTTCATAAAAATATCTACTCTGAGATGATGTAACTCCAGGGTCATAACTAGGCCTTCTTTCGGGATTCTGTAGATGGTTTGTAGCTGAAATCATCGGTGTTTCGTTATTAGCACTGTTGCTTATCCCATTAACGTGACTGAGTTCTGCAGAGCGACTAAGTGTTTGATTGGAAAGGTTGTTATTTATGTGCAAGTTATTTATTCTCTTAGAGAGTGGCATGAATTCGCATGTGTCTTCTTCACGAGATCTCTTCCTGGAAACATACATACATATTAACATAAATATAGACAGATCTTCTAGTAAACAGTTGTCCTCACGCGTTGAACTTATTACCTGTTTTCTGTCATAGTTCTAAATATATAATTCCCATTACTCCCAAGGTAAGTGTTCCAATTAAGCGTGGGACTCCGTCCAAAAGTCATCGGCTTCTAATTACTTTTGCTGTTGCGACAATACTTATAAAATATAAATATTTATTGTAAATAATAAACAGCAAAAACTAACAGAATGACAGTTCAATTTTCTGTCAATTTGTCAGAACGAAGAAAAGAATGACAGTGACAGTAGACATTTGACAGCACAGAACACTATTACTCCTACGTCTGTTTGACAGACACACCACATGTAGCAACCAGCAATAAACCGTAGATAGAGATACTATGTCTATGCAATAAACATCACAAGCAAAAATGATCCAAAGAGTATAGATAGATGCAAAATATTCGCAAAACAAAGATGTTTTATAGGTCTATACCAGTATATACCTACCTATAAAAGATCTTTGACGCAAAATATGAATTTACATATTTGTGCTAAAACTCTAGCAACTAGTCGGTCCGAGGGATCGGTGTGCGCAGAATTTCCAAAGGAAAGGAACCTTAATATATAATTGAAGATTGGAAAGGCGTGATCGGACTTCTCATTGAAGATGATTGTCCGTACTCCTATATTCAGGGGTGGGATAGATTGCTGCTCTACGAAAAGAAGCTCTCTTGGCTTTCATAAGGTTGCTAATATGCAGGGGAAGGCTATTATTATTAGCAACCGGGACGACCCTTTAATTCTCCTTAAGGGAGGATTTTATAAGGGTGGATGTTTTATTCATCTAATTCTAACCTATTAAATACATGTCCAAAAAACATCGATAATGGCCAACATCGATGTTTTAAGTAGGATAAATATAGAACGTCGATGTTGAGCTATCGGTGTCAACATCGATGTCATCATCGATGTTTCTACAATATTGATCATTCCTACATTACCGATAATATCTTATCGAAATATTATTAACAAGCAAACGTACGCATGCAGCCTAATTCATCTTAGTAATATTTTTTTTTAATTTTAGGTTCCCGTTCCTAAATATTTCTCTAATCGTATAAAAAATATTTTAATAGAATTTGGGTGACAAACGAGCTCACAGTTCACCCGATGATAAGTGAATGCTGTGGCAGATTTTCACAATATATTTATATTCGGACAAAAGTTGTTGAAAATAATAAATAGAAAAGAATTGGTTCCCAAAAGAAAATATTTGACTACTAGCTTTTTACTCGCGGCTTCGCTCGCGTGAGCTTGAATTTAGGAACATCATTAAATACTGTTCCGTGTCAAATTTAGCAAAATTCGATTACGAATCACCTGGGTGTCTGTGTCTGTCAAAGATTTTTTTTGAATTCTAAATAACTATTAGACGTAAATTAGTATTTAGCATAGATATAATATGCTACAAGAACACGTGAATATAATATGTGTCTAGAAATACCTACTATTTTTTATATCGCGTGTGTCTTCTGATGTATCCATAAGAAAGGTAAATTGTCTTGGAATCAAAATTTATTTACATTTTCTTCTTTACATTAATTAATACTTCAAGTTAATTTAGTTTTTACAACATAGGTAATTTCATCATCTAAATGTAATTTACCGTATAATGATTATTTGAGATAATTTTATTCATATTATTGGTCCTATTTAATATTAATTGGCACCATAAAATAGATGTAGTAGATATTTTTTTACGTTACGTTACGTTTTATACGTGGTAGAGCCATGCTGCATCTATATTATGGTTGTAGCACGAATGGTTCGGCTCGACCGGGGAAAGACCACGCTCTCACAGAATACCAGCGTAAAATAGCAGCTTAACACTGCTGTGTTTCGTATGGTGAGTGTAGAGAACCGGAGACCCTTTTTACTGGATAAGAGGCATTCCATCTTAGTCCTCACGCATCTGCATTTTGACTCTTAATCGAAGATAGATGTAGATGTCTATGGGCCACAGCGACCACTTACCATCAGGTGAATTGTATGCTCGTTTGTCACCCTTATCCTATAAAAAATAAAACGTTCAAGTACTACACATGGAATAAAACTAATGTTACGGATTTTATTACGATTAATTTTAACTATTTTTCTGGGGGGATTTTTTACGCATCTTTGGATGAAAGTTCCATAAAAACCCGCGTAAAAGAACATTTATCGTTGATGTGAAGCACTGACGCTCTGGGAAGTCTAAAGTATGTATGTCAACATGTTTAGTATCTTCCCAAACATTATATCGTATCTGATAAACAACAAATCCTTGCAATCACACAAAACACCGATCCCTATCAATGATGGCTCGCGAGGCTATTGAAATTAAAAAAACATCGTAATTTTAATAGGGAAGATGGCTGAGTACTACCATCTGCTAAGGACCCTATAATTAATAAAATTAATTTCAAACCCAAGCATACTACTGCATTTATTCTACTCTATTCTATTCTTATTTTATTCTATTCTAACACAATAAAATCCTTAAAATTAGTTCTTTTCCTTATAAATTTTATTCACAGTGAACGTGGGAAGCACTACAATCATGAACGGAAGTAGAAACATGTTCGCCTTGTTGTGGCGGTGAAAGAAAATCCGCCACCTCATATCGTCTCGTCGTAAGAGGCGACATAGGAAAACAAACAGGATATGGGCAGCATTATGTTCCTGAGACCAGATCAAACTAATAATAGCTGTGGTTGCCAACCCGCCTATCAAGCGTGGCAACTATAGCAAATATCTAGCTACTTAATCATTTATGGGGGAGGCCTATGTTCATTTCAGTGGACTTTTGATAGACTGACGATAATGAGTTGTACTCATCTTTGCAACCCTTAATATTTATATAAATAAAATATAGAGAGATAGAGTGTAGGTAGAGTGAAAACAAAAAGTAACATACCCGAAAATATGAATGAAATAAAATCTGCATAATATATTGCCCCATGAAAAGTAAAAAAGTAGCAGCTTACATACATGTGTTACAACTGGGAACACGCCACAGAGAGTGTTTGGTCAAAAGTGTTCGCTGCGCTGATTCTAAGGCGGGATGACCTCTACTGGGAAACTTCTCAGATATTCTGATTTTTTTCACCACCGAGAACGAGGTAAATCGACACTTCAAATTGCAATTAAAATATACGCCTAAATATATTTTAATTGTAATTTGTTATAATAACGCTTACGTACCATGAAATTTAAGTTTTAATCAAGTTAATTACCGCATTTGACAATTAAAATAAAATGAACCTTTGTTTAAGAAAAATTTGCTTTCTTTAATTAAATTATTTTTCCGCAAGAGCCTGTTCATTTACATATTATACCAAGCCGGGCATTTGCACAGAGCGGCAAAAAATGAGTGGCGGCAAAATTGACTTATTCCTATGTTTCAACCTAGCCATTTGCCATCCACCACCCAAGTTGGCAGATTGAGAATTTTATGTGCCACCTTCCGTCCTACATCAAGTTGGATAGTGGAAATATTTAAGTATTTTATTTAACTGAATTATTTTAGTTCTAAAGAAAGAAAGAAGAAATAGGGATCCGCAAAAAGTACCTATACTTGAGTAGTATCGATACTTTCATTTCGATGCTAAGTATATTTGGACACGATACTTTTGTTCCGACATTTTTGAGGTATATCGATACTTATTAAAGTACTCGATACTTTTAACAAAATTTGTGTCACATCATTAGATTTGGGTCGTAGAAGTAGGGGATTACCCTTTTATATATAAAAACTTATTTTTTAGAGCGTATGTTGTCAGTTTCTCGTGATTGGTACCTATTTAGTAGATTTATTATTATCAATTAAGTAAAAAATGATTTAATACAGTTTAATCCTGATTACTTTTTTACTGTTGCTCTAATTTATTTTTGTACCGACAATTTAATACGTCAAAATTTAAATTTAGTTAGTTTGATACCATTATTAAGTGTCTCATTGGTGATAAGTTCCGAACTCCAAGTTCCGAGATTTCTCGGATAATATTAGATATTACGGATATTACTCAATCGGAAGTTTTAAAAATAAATTAAAAAGTACTCGATACCTATTAATATATTTTTTTATAGGAGAGAGGGCTAACGAGCATGCGGCTTACCTGATGGTAAGTGACTATCGCCGCCCATGGACAACCGCAACACCAGGGGAATTGCAGATGCGTTGCCGGCCTTTTAAAAAGGAGTAGGCTCTTTTCTTGAAGGTCCCTAAGTCGTATCGATCCAGAAAAATCGCTGGTGGTAAACTATTCCACAAGGAAGTTGTGCGAGGAAGAAAACATCTTCTAAATCGCATAGTGGTGGACCGCCAATCATCCAGATGGTATGGATGGTATCGGGAGTTCTGCCGCGATGTGCGTTCGTGAAATTTGGCGGCTGGGATTAATCCGAACAATTCCTCAGAGCACTGCTCATGGTAAATGCGAAAGAAAATGCAAAGAGATGCAACATCTCTTCGCAGTGCCAATGAGTCGAGTCGATCGGAAAGGACTCGGTCTTCGACGATTCTAGCCGCTCTGCGCTGGATGCGGTCAAGTGGAAGGAGCTGGCACTTGGGAGCCCCAGCCCAGAGATGGGAACAGTATTCCATGTGAGGCCGAACCTGCGCCTTGTAAAGTTGCAGGCGTTGAGCTGGCATGAAATACTGTCCCGCTCTGCTGAGCACGCCAAGCTTTTTAGAGGCCAATTTGGCCTTCTTTTCCAAGTGACCACGAAATTGCACGTCACTCGATATATCGACGCCGAGGATTCCGATACTGGCTTAGGCAACAAGGGGAGTACCTTGAAACTGAGGAGATACGACAAAGGGGTTCTTTTTAGCGGTAAACGCGCAAACTTGTGATTAAACTGGACTAGATTTAGTCGCTCCCAATCCGAGACTTTGTCCAGCAAAGACTCGACTTCAGACACAAGTTTGTTCCAGTACTCGGTGACGTTTTCCCGAGAAATATTGGCACGGCCGGTGTATAGAGCATCACCAGTGCTGTCATCTGCATAGCAATGAATGCTACCGGCTTGCAACATATCATTGATATGCAGAAGAAACAGCGTTGGTGATAGCACGCAGCCTTGTGGAACAGCATTGTTAATAGGCTTGTAATCGGAGCATGCACCGTCAACAACGACCTTGATGCTGGTGATCCAATTGCATAATTTCTCGGGAAGCCCATAGGAAGGGAGCTTCGAAAGAAGCGCTTTGTGCCAAACCCGATCGAAGGCCTTCGTAATGTCCAAACTAACGGCCAATGCCTCCCCCTTGGACTCTACTGCCTCCGCCCATCTATGAGTTAAGTAGACCAGAAGATCACCAGCTGATCGACCCCGACGAAAACCGTACTGGTGGTCACTAATCAGCTGATGAACCTCAAGGTACCGCATGAGGTGGCAGTTTATAACGGATTCCATTATTTTGGAGAACAAGGGGGTTATAGCGATAGACCTGTAGTTGGATGGGTCTGAGCGGTCGCCTTTTTTAGGGATCGGGTGGACAAAAGCTGTTTTCCATGATTTCGGGATTACGCCTAGGGAGTAGGAGTACCGGAAAAGACGCGTTAGAACCAGTGCCAACTCCGGAGCACACGTCCTCAGCACAATAGGGGCGATTCCGTCAGGCCCACTCGACTTGTGGATGTTAAGGGATAGGAGTGCTCTGCGAACCGAGCGCTGTGAGAACCGCACATCCAGCATGGAGCACTCACACCGCGGGATGGTCGGCGGTGTGTTCCCCCCGTCATCAACAGTCGAGTTGGACGCAAAAAGGGAGCCTAAAAGGTCGGCTTTCTCTTTTGCGTCGTGGGCCAGTGAGTCGTCCTCCCTGTGCAGAGATGGTAGTGATGGCTTACAGAAATTCGCTTGGACAGCCTTGGCGAGAGACCAGAATGCACGGGTTCCCGAAGGAAGGCGAACTAGTTTCTCGCCAATTCTGCCTATGTGCTCTGAATTTGCCTTGGTAATAACTCTTTTGAAGGACCTGGAGGCGAAGTTATACTTCTTTTTAAGTATGCTGATGTTTACATCCCGAGTCGCCGAAGCCGCAGCCCAGGCTTGATAACACTCCTGCTTACTTCGTAAAGCAGACTTACAGGGGCGACCAAACCAAGGCTGAGATCTGCCTCCGATGGGTACCACAGATGATGGAATAAATAGTTCCATTCCCTGTAGCACCACATCAGTGACAGAGTCAGCAACAGCGCTGGGATCAACCGGCAAGAAGCAAACCCGCCCCCATGGGTAGGAAGCAAAGAAAGACCGCATTTCGTCCCAATCCACCGACCTGTAATGTCAAACACGGCGGCAACCTGCAGAACGCAACCGCAAGGGGAGCGTGAGTGGCACCACACTCCGGATCAGACAATGGTCCGAAGAGCCAAGAGGGGCATCGACGGAAACCTGATATCCGTCTGGATGAGAGGTCAGCAGAAAGTCCAACAGGGAAGGTGTATGATCCTCAACATCTGGCGTCCTCAACGTAGGCGATGTAACCAGTTGTGTCAGACCATATGCCAAGGCAAAGTCATAAACAGATCTCCCCGCATGATCGGTTAAACGTGAACCGAGCCATTCGACGTGGTGGGCGTTAAAATCGCCAAGGATCACGATCTCTGCGGATGGGACCTGTTGTAGCAAGGAATCTGTAGCCATTTGGACGTGGTCGATGAGTCGGTCTGTTTCGGCATTACCGCTATGGGACCTATAGAGGCACACGTAGACGCGCGGATGGTCGTCGCTGTCTACGCGTAGCCAAAGGATGGACAGGTCCGAACCTTCAAGACTGCCGAGGCGTCGAGAACAGATGTCCTCTCTGACATACACGCAAACTCCAGCCTGAGGCACAAAGGAGTGCTTCAATTTGTACCCCGGGTAGGAGAGATACGAAGTATTAGCCGGAGAGGATACCTGCGCCTCGGTCAGAAAGAGCAAGGCTGGCTTCGCCGTCTCGAGATGGTAGTGGACGGCGTTTAGGTTCGAGTGAAGTCCCCTGATATTGCAGAAATTCACGGATAGCGTGGCAGGGGTCGCCTTGGTCTTGTTGCTCAGTTTGCCCCGAGCAGTTATTGTGTTGAGCGGAATTTTGCCCCCTCCCCCCCCCCCCCCCAGAATACGCGGGGCAGCCTGAGCACCCACGCTCAGGAGTGGAATAGCATGGTCGTGGATGCTCAGCGAGGGATTCTCCAGGGGTACTGGTACCCTCCTGGGGTAGTTTATGATGTAATTCCGTTACCATGTTGATGGGGGGAGGGGGAATTGGGCCTCCGGTCACCTGCATTCACCAGACGAAACGCGGAAACAGAGCTTCTACTTAACGCCGGTATTCTGTGAGGTCGTGGTACTCACCCGGCTCGAGCCGGCCCATACGTGCAACAGCAAAAACTGCTGCGTGGCTCTACCATCGTAAAATAATCTAATTTAATATCGATATCGATCTAATATCGATATTTTGTTTCAATACTTTTCTCGGTATCGATAAATCTGATACGATACTGGTATCGAGTAACGTATCGATACTTTTGAAATTTTGTGGAATACTCAGAAGAAGAAATACCTAAATAGGAGATAAAGAACCAACTAGACTAGAACTTAGAAACTAGAATCCAAAAAAGTTCATCCGAATTTTCTGCCGATTTTACATATCTGAACTGGCAAACCTTTCAGTCTGTTTATCTTTGATGGGGATTTCCCTCAAATTTTTTTTTAGCTACATTCGTACAAAGCGATAGTTTAGGGGAATCCCTTAAATATCATATATCAGCAAAAGATTGTACTATTTTTCCATTACTTATTTAAAAGACACCTAGTAAAGAGACAAATTTTCGTTATATTCGTGAATAATGTAGCGGTTAATAAGTGATACAGAATTAAAATGTTTTATCTATTTATGTGAAATATATGCTAAGTCTACAAGTTGGTACTATTCTTAAATTACGTAATATTGAACACACCTTGCTAAAAAGTGTACTTACTTTTTGTTCCTTAAGGTAAATAGTAAAATAGTTATAGTGCCGATTTCACCATCTCCGGTTAGCCTATTCGTCAATTAAATTTTCAGTTTTTTGACAGTGGTTGTATGAGTTTGACAGTTCTTATTTGACAAATAGGCTATTCGAGACTTTAATAATAGGTGGTGAAACCGGCCCTTAATTTAATATTGACCGCAAGGTATGTTAAAAATGTTTTAAGTGGTATGTTAATCGTGTGAAAATTAACATTGCTCCTCTTTCGGCTTGTTAATTCTCATCTGTGACTGCTCACTAGCAGTCAGCCGCGACTTCGTTCACGCGCCCACCACAATTATTATTCTCGTGGGAATGAGTAACTTTTCTGAGGTAAAAAGTAGCCTATGTCAATGTCCTTTTCCAAGCTTCAATTTATATCTACATACCAAAATTTGTCCAAATTGATTCATTGATTTAATCGAAAAAACGTAGCAATCAGAGAAACAGAATGACTTTCGAATTTTTAACATTAGCAATGTTATTACATCTATTTAAATTTATTTCATATTTTTATTTTTTACCGTACCGTAATAGCTGACGGTAGATCATGCTTGTCAGGACACCAATATAAAAAACGAAGACTTGAAAAAGATGCAGAGCGACAAAATCAAGCAGGGGCATTAGAATCCTTTTTGAAAAAAGTTGAGTTAAACAAACCATCGTCACCCATACCAGAAACCGGTGCTATAGCTGCGATTCCGCTTAAACCTCAAGAAGAAAATACTTCCGATTCCAATATAATCTGTGAACCTTGTGCTTCTACTTCTGGGTTAAGCGCTATTGCAGGTGAAGATGCTATTGCAGGCGAAGATGCTATTGTAGGTGAAGGTGTTATTGCAACTCCAAGAATGAACTTTTTCTACAGAATCAACATGTATTTTAGATGTCGACCCAGCCACGTGGCTCAATAGATTAACAGATGCAGAAAGAATATATTTGGTAAATAGAGGTTCTCCAAACCCACTGTATGAATTTTAATTTCCACAATATATCAATGATCGGAGGTTTACTTCGAGATACTATAAGATAAAGCTTAATAACTGTTGCAAAAAATTCTTTATGTTGGTTTTACTGTAAAATCTTCAATACAACTACAACTTCCGGTCTGTGTGATATGCTTTAATCTCATGAGACATCACGAAACAATGTAGAAGCTGTAAAATCTTAGGTAGAACTTTCACGTAGGTTTAAATCGTGTCGCACGATAGATGCTGAGTCACATAGAATAATTGAATCAGAAATAGAACACTGGAATAGAGTATTGTTACGAATTGCCACAATCATCAAAATGTTGGCTAAAAATGGCTTGGCTTTTCAAGGTACATGTGATAATCTGTATCAACATAACAATGGTAATTTTTTAAAACTAGTAGAGTTGTTAGCCGAATTTGATCCTGTTATACAGGAAAATGTACGCAGAGTTATGAAAAAAGAGGAGAAACAAGCAACCTCCTTAAGTAAAACAATTCAAAATGAGTTCACTAATACAATTTCAGACGGCATAAAAATACATATTATGGGAAGCTATCCTTGCATCGAAATATTATTCTATTATTTTAGATTGTACTCCAGATGCTAGCAAAACTGAGCAGATGACCATGATAATTAGGTATATTTCTATTATTCATTCCCAAGACCATTCAAGAACGTCAGAGATTGTAATAAATGAAAGTTTTTTAGGATTTATACCAATTGAGAAATCTACTGGTCTGGCACTAACAGAAATTATAGTGGATCAATTATCAGCTCGTGGATTGTCTTTAGAAAACACAAGAGGACAAGGGTACGATAATGGATCTAATGTGAAAGGTATTCAAAGTGACGTCCAAGCCAGGATTAAAAACATCAATCCACGGGAATTTTACGTTCCTTGCAGTATTCATTCTTTAAACTTAGTGGTAAACGACATGACAAGGTCCTCACTGGAAGCTACAATTTTTTTAACACCGTGCAAAAATATGTTTTTTTCCACGTCAACATTAAGGTGGTCAATTCTTTTGAAGAATGTAAAAGGTATTACTCTAAAACCACTTAGTAACGCGAGATGGGAATGCCGAATCGAAGCAATAAAACCACTAAGACATCAAATAGGACAAGTTTACGATGCATTGTTTAGTATTTACCAAAACACACATATGGATACCTCCACACGAGACGAAGCTTCGGGTTTGTTGAACCAAATTAAACAGTTTAAATTTTTATGTTCTATTATAATTTGGTACCAAACTTTGAATCGCATAAACACTGTTAGTAAACTTATGCAAAGTAAAGATTTTGACTTATTTTCTGTTAATTACTTTGAAATACAAAAGATTTCTTTGAAAACTCACGTTCAGATGAGTATTTAACTCAAGTTCTTAAAATCGCCAAAGCCTTAGTTTCTGACATTGATTGCGAGGGGTTAGACTTTGAAAATGTGGCTATACCCCGTGCACGATCCAAGAAAAAGCAATTTACGTATGAGAGTGTTGACGAACCAATTATTGGAGCCTCGTCAAAAATATAAAATTGAAGTATTTTTTTTACATTATGGATACAGCAATAAACTCTTTAGAATTAAGATTTCTGAGTACAGTAAACATTTTGCTTTTTTGTTTAACATACATAATATATGCCTTAAGAGAACTCCCAAAAGATGAATTGCTAGAACATTGTAAGAACCTCAAGGCTATTTTAACTTATGAGAACTCAAGCGATATAAATGCATTAGAACTTTGCAACGCCAAATAACACTGTTATCAAATACTTTAAATACATAACCAGTTATAGATTTCCTATCTTTATCTACAGCAAAACTAGCATCAGCATATCCAACTAGTGGTTCGGAATTAAAATTCTTATTATATTTTAAATTATAATTAATGGTACCCTTAATGTATCTTAAAATCCTTTTCAAGCATTGCCATAACCTTTCTGATGGTCTAGATTGATATCTTGCTAAATATGAAACAGCAGCACACAAATCAGGTCTTGAACCTACTACAGCATACATTAAAGAACCTATACAAGCCCTGCATTTATGCTCTAAAGAGTAATCAACCGTACAATCATCAAGATTAACATTAACTTCCATGGGTGATTCACTAGCATTTGCTGCAGACATACCAAACTTTGTCAATATAGATTTTAAATACTCTTTCTGGTTAATATACAAACAGTCACTATCTTGAATAATATTAATAACCAGATACTTTAAATTTTTAGATCCTAGATCTTTCATTTTAAATTCTGTGCTTAAAATTTCTTTAACATTATTTATCCATATGAATTGTCCTCACCTAAAATTAATAAATCATCCACATACAACAAAATGTAAATACCATCCTTAAAATATAAACAATAATCACTTTCTGCTCTTTGAAACCCTTTACTTTTCATAAAATCATAAAATTTACTGTACCAATTTTTTGAAGATTTTTTAAGACCGTAAAGTGATTTTTTTTAATTTCAAGACATAATTTGTATTTATATTTACACCAGGTGGGGGCTTTAAGTATACAACATCATCAATTTCACCATGAAGGAAAGCACCTTTAACATCCATTTGATGAATTAAATAGTTCCTTTGAACAGCTAATGATAAAAGTACTCGGAGTGTTTGTAATTTCAAAACGGGAGAATATATTTCGGTAAAACTACCTTCCTGTTGAAACCCCCTTGCAACTAATCTAGCTTTATATACATTACCCGCCTTTTTTGTAAAAATCCATTTACAATTAATTAACTTAGCATCGTTTGTTCTTTCTACAACTTCCCAAGTCTTGTTATCCTCTAAAGATTTAATTTCTTCATTTACCGCTTACACATGTTATTTTATACAATATAATATTTTTATTTTTTCCTTAAAATTTTCATTTACATCAGGTGATAACCCTAACAGAATAGGTATATATTTTCGACGTTGTTAGAAAACTTCTCGTCTGGTCTTCTTTACTCTGTGCTTTTGACCCTTTATTATTTGAATGACTGATGAAGAGCTATCGTATAGTCTTTGATTTATAAGAAAGTGACCATATTAACAGGATGACCATATTACTCTCACGTACTCTATAGCTTGTTTAGCAAGTTTATCAGTATATTCGTTACCAGATATAGCAACATGATTAGGAATCCAAACAAGACAAATGTTGATGTTTTGAAATTGGTATAAGAATTGAAGTTTCTTAATTTCAAATATCAAAGAATTGCGCGAAATGTCATAGAAAGGATTGCATATATGCCTGTAAAGTACTAAGAGGATCTGAAAATATCACGCTTGATTTTAATTTAAAACTATAGCAATATTTAATTGCTTGTAAAATGGCTAACATTTTTCCTGTTAAAACTGAAGATTCGAGAGAACTTTTCATTTTTTGAACTATTCTCCAATTTTGATGGAATATTGCGTCGCCAGTGCAACCTTTAGAGTTAATTTTAGAAACGTCTGTAAAATTATAATGATAACCTGGAAAATTCTTATCCAACGCAAATACAATTTTTTTATTTGGTTCAATAGAAAATTTATTTAATCCTATATCTAATATAACATTGGGTTTGAAAAGTGCACCATCAAACGAATTGGAAAAAAGAGGCAGAGTCACCGACCTATAAATAGAATCTAGTAAGGAATTATATTGTTCATAGCTTTTTCCTAGGTTTCTTTATTACGCCAGTATTTTCCTAAATTAATTAAAATGTAATGAGAAAGTAAACGAATTTTAGGGATTAGTGGATGATTGGAAAATTGATGAACCCAAAAAAAAACATCTGATAAATATTGTCGTCTAATAAAAAGTGGAGGATCACCGCATTCAATCTACAAGACATTGATAGGCGATGAATTCATAGCGCCTATACTTAATCTCAAAGACTTGTGTTGAACGATATCTAAAATTTTCCATCCTTTTTTATTAGCAGGTTCAAGAAGAAATGAGGCATAATCTAATCAACTTCTTATAATTGCATTATAAATAAGTTTTAAAGAATATGGATGGGCATCCCGCCATACCCCGCACAAAGCTCTTAGAATGTTTATATTTTTTTTACGAAATTTTTTTTGGGTATAATTGATATGAAGCATACCGGATAATTAATTATCAAGAATTACACCAAGGAATTTAACTTGATTAATATTTTCGAGCGGATAATTAAAAAGGCGAACCTGTATTTCGGGTAAAACTCTTTTGAAAATTCTAGTCCATGATCATCTAGCTACGTGGCCATAGAGAGGAGATCTTGTTCTATCGCATTAGCACAGGATTCTATACATTTATCATTTACATAAACTAAGATATCATCGGCATATTGCAAAACATCTACACTTTGAAATGGACTAGTCTAAATCTGACGTATAAATATTCTATAATAAAGGACTTAAAACGGAATCTTGCGGAAGGCCTTTGAAAACATTTCGAGTATATTTTAAATCATCACCAATTTTAATATGTATATCCCGATCTAGAAATAAATTGATAATTAAAATTGTAAGTTTTTTGGATATATTAAGCTTAAACATCTCTTCTCTAAGGATGTTAAGTCTGACATTAATAAACTGCCGTATCTATCACAATTATCACCCCATAAATAATGATGGCAATTAAAGTCACCAAGAATTAAAAACGGTTTGGGGAAGGAGGCTATTAAAGATTTTATTCTGCGAAACGTATGGACAGAAGGGGAGGGAACATAAATAGAATCGAAAGTAATATTTAGAATTCTTACTGCTACAATATTAAAGTCAAACATTTCATCATAAATACCTACAATGGTATAAGCGATATTGTTCTTTATAAGCAAAGCACATCCTGCAAAACCATCAGATCTGTCATATCGAACACAACAAAAACCAGGGATTCTGATATTGGAATCCGGTTTCAGCCATGTCTCTGAAATAGCAGCGATACAAACACTGTATTTTTTTAATAAATAGATTATTTCAGTACGTTTATCTAAAATCCTTCTACAATTCCATTGAAGGATCTTTGTGAGAGTGAATGTCATAAATTTCAGGTATAGAATTTAGTAAGCGAGGAACGTGGGACGGTAACTTTAACGAATACGAAGATATGATTATGTTAATAAGGGAATTAATAATGCTTTCTATAGAATTAAAACTACCCTGTGAAGTGTCAGGTGAAACCCGAAGAGCACAACCACCCTCTGGTTGTGGAATTTAAAAAACTTCAATAATTTTTTGATGAATTTTTTTGTCGTATCCTATTTGTGTGTGTTGACGGAATGATTTAGAAATAAATAATGATTTCTTATAAGAAGTTTTATTAGATGGAGCAGCGTGTGAAAGAAAATGATCCTTTGTAGGATTAGTAGAAAGCGAAGAATTTAAGGGGTTTTTTGAGATCAGAACATCAGCATATGATTTTGATGAAACCTGGGGATATTTTGGTGATACTTCTAGGTATGAGATTGAATTTTGTGCCATTTCGATTTTAATATTATTTTGTCGTGTGTGTTCAGGGCACCTAGAATCCATAACTATATATAGGCCTCCATTAACTATATTTTGAATATTTCATTTTTTCAAAAAGTGACCAAATGAAATAGCATTTAAAGTCTTACCAGAATTAGGAGAATCTTCTTTTACTTGAACAAGGACAATAAAAGGACCTGAATCTGTAGAATTATAAGGGCGAAGAGATTGAAATATTTGTAAATCTATTTTTGCATTATCGCTATTTATATGTGTGTTAAGAGATTTAGAAGAGATATAACTATAGGCAGAATTTAATTTTTTTATTACTCTTATCACTACTACTTTACTGCAGTACCCTTCTTACTCGTGCCTAAATTATTTATATATATATTTTTTTTTTTTTGGAATTTGAGTTATTCCGCTCTGTAGGCTGTCTACTTATACTTATCACTAATACTCTTTTGTTACATTACTTTTACTAATACTCATATTACTAATTCACATAAGAATATTCACTAGTAACATTCTATTTCTACATTACTCATATCTTATTTACTATTTCTTATTTACGACATAAGCTTAATATTCAAACAATATAAATAATTTGCAAACTTATTATTATCATAGGATGCATCTTTACAATAAATTTGAATTTTTTTATGATAATAATAAATAAGTATATATATTATCCCGCTTTTTTCTCCCTTTTTCCCTTATTGCATTTTCTTTCTTTTTTTTCCCTTCCATGCTACCTTGTGTATTTTTTTCCTCTTTTTTTTCCATTTTTTTTCCTTTCCTGTTTTATTATTTGCATTTTTTTTTTTTTTATAATTCTACTTATAACACACACATATTCTAATTTATTTATTACACATACATTATTTATTACTATCTATATTATACAATACATTATTTCTACATTTAATCTATATGTTTACTTCCATTTTCCTTGCTTATAATTCTCAATACTCTAAGTGCAAATTTCATGAATATAGTTCGGCAATTGTTGTCCTGCATTATTATACTTAAATTATCTTTTTTGATTGTCACTCCCATGCTGCATTCGGATTCAAAACTGGTTTTGCTAAAGCGAGGGCAGTCAATTAGTAAATGCTCTACGGTTTGTTCTAAGTTTTCATCACAAATGCAGCCTGGGGATGACGAGAGCTTATACTTGTATAAATACGCTTTGTTTACACCATGACCGGTGAACAATTGGGTAGTTAAATGTGTCTTTTTTATATTTTTTATTATTTTATATGCTATCAGTATGTCGGGGAAAAAGATCTTCGTTAGATTACTGATAGGAGATGCTTCATATCTCTTTTGCCAGACTTGCAGAGAGCAGGGACTCCACTTTGCAAGTCGTTTTGCATAGGACAATGGGACTCTGTCATATGCTGGTCTTTGTTTGTTTTTAAGAGCAGCTCGCTTGACTAATACATCCGCCTTCTCATTGCCTTGAATTCCATTGTGTGTATTTATCCAGTATAGCATTATTTTTGCTTTGTTGTGTTCCATAGACATTATTTTTCCTCGGATTTCAGCAGCGATGGGATTCAGGGAAGATGGATCACAAATAGTTTGAATTGCTGATCTTGAGTCACTCAGTATGTTAAAAAGTGCTTTGTAGTTTTTGTCAGCTACATATTTTACGGCTTTCAGAATTGCCATCATTTCCGCCTGAAGTAGTGTCTACCATAGTTTTCCAGTCTGAAGGTTATTGTTTTCGTTTCAGCTCCGTTATGCCAGAATGATACAGCAGCACTTACTTTAACCTAAATTTTGTTGCCGTCGGTGAATATTTTGGCCAGTTGTTACTAATTTTGTCGATCTCGGTCTGGTTGCTTATGAGTTCGAATTTTCGCTCTGTTCTATCAGAGGGATGAGGAAGGTTGTAAGGACTCACTCTTTTTTCCAATTGCCTATCTGAGAGGTGTTCAATAGGTTTGCCTCGCTAAAATTTCATAAATACTAGCATTGTCTTTTGCCCTTAATGCTAACGGTATTATTTGCGATAATAGTGTGCTAGAAATTAGAGAATTCGTTCTGTGCCCTTTGCAGATTCGTATACCGAAAATTTGGGTCATCCTGTTAAGCATACGCTCAATATATTTTTTTTTCCGTCGTATCTGCCCAACAGCTAGAAGCGTAAATTATAGTCGGCTCAACTACGGTCGTTATTAACGTTCAGTTGCCAGTCATTCTACGTGGTAGAGCCATGCTGCAGCTATATTATGGTTGTAGCACGAATGGGTCGGCTCGACCGGGGAAGGACCACGCTCTCACAGAAAACCAGCGTAAAATAGCAGCTTAACGCTGCTGTGTTTTGTATGGTGAGTGTAGAGAACCGGAGACCCTTTTTACTGGCAAAGAGGCATTCCATCTTAGTCCTCACGGGTGACAACGCATCTGCACCTTGAGTCTTTATTGAGGATAGATGTAGATGTCTATGGGTCACAGTAACCACTTACCATCAGGTGGACTGTGTGCTCGTTTGTCATCCGATCCTATAAAAAAAAAATAAGTCCTTCAAAATATTAATCTGTCAAGGTGTCAAGTCCTGACGGTCCACATCGGTCATCATCTATTAAATACATTTTAAAGTACATGTATTTCCATGATTTTAATCAATTTCAGAAAATATGTTAATTACGTTGACAAATAAATGTCATTTTTTCCTTCATTTAAATTCATGGCTTCTCTTGATAGAATTCCGCTAATCTTCTTTATATATAAAAATTCCGTGTCAGGTTGTTTGTCCGCGATGAACTCATAAACTATTGAACTGATTTCAATGAAATTTTGTACACTGTGTGCAGTTTGGTACAACTTGAGAGATAGGATACTTTTTATCCCGATAAGATCCCGATATTTTTTTATTGCGAATTTAAGGTTTTTTTCAAGGGCAGAACAACGTCTGCATGGTGAGCTAGTCTTTATATATAAAAATTACGTGTCACACATTGTTTGTCCACAATGAATTTCGAAACCACTCAACCGATTTTAATGAAATTTTGTAAATGTGTATTGCTTGCGCCAAATAGAGAGATAGGATAGTTTTTATCCCGCTAAGTACCTCTCAAATTTTTTTTATTGTGAATTTACGGATTTTTTATAGGAAGAGTCGTCGAAAAGGGCAGAACAACGTCTGCCTGGCCAGCTAGTATTTAATAATTTAATTTTAATAATTTAATTGGTCGATTAATTGTGCAATCCTCAAAGTAATATGCATATAATTACTGTAAGGTGCAAACAAAAAAAAACAGAATTAAATTTTTCTGTTTTCTTTTTAAAATGGCAATCTGAAGCAACGCAAAGAAAAAAAATAGCGATATTTATTTTTCGATAAGCCGTGTAGTGGCGGTCAAGAATATCCACTACCCCATATCCTCCCGTGGGTGTCGTAAAAGGCGACAAAGGGAAACAGGCAGGAGATGGGCAGCAGCATCTTCTTGATAACAACAAACTAACAATAAAAAACTGCAGTTGCCAACCCGCTCGCCAAGCGTGGCAACTATGGCAAATACCCCCCTATGAATGACAGTAACAAAAAAACGGCCCCCAGTCCCCGGCGGCCCCGCTATTCCTGGCTACGGTGGCGACCATGGTAACGGCGGGGCAGGGGGTGCTAAGAATCTCCGGTGGAGGTTCGGTTGCCACCTTAGACGACTCGACCTGGCAACGTACAACGCACGCACCCTGAGGACTGACGAGAAGATTGTGGAGCTGGAAGAAGAGATAGACAAGTTGCGCTGGCATATTATAGGATTATCCGAAGTCCGGCAACTTGCTCTATCACCGGGAGGGTGACCATCTGTCCCAAGGAGGTGTCGGATTTATCGTCCACAAGTCTCTCGTTAACAACGTTGTAAAGATCGGGAGTGTGTCGACGAGGGTTGCGTACCTTATACTCAGAATCACCAAACGGTATTCGCTGAAGGTCATACAGGTTTACGCACCAACCTCGGCACACCCCGATGAGGAGGTGGAGGAAATGTATGAGGATATCTCTAGAGCCATGCATTCCTCCAAAACCCAATATACGGTGTTAATGGGAGACTTCAACGCAAAACTAGGCACAAGAGAGAACGTTGAGCTGAAAGTAGGGAAATTTGGAATAGGGCAACGGAACCCAAGGGGTCAGCAGCTGGCCGACTTCATGGAGAAAGAGGGACTCTTTATGATGAACTCTTTCTTCCAGAAGCGGCCCCACAGGAAGTGGACCTGGTCGAGCCCCGACGGTTCGACAAAAAATGAGATTGACTTCATTATGACAACCAGACGACAACTGTTCAGTGATGTCTCCGTGATCGCGAGGGTGAAAACTGGTAGCGATCACCGAATAGTTAGAGGCACACTGAACCTAAACGTTAAGTTGGAGAGGTCTCGTCTAATGAAGTCAACGCTCCGTCCCCCTCGTGCTTTGTTCCAAAGTCCCGAAACCTGTCAGCTCGAGTTACAAAACCGTTTTCAGTGCCTAGAAGACTGCAATGAAGTGGACGATATGAATGACAAGCTCGTGGAAACTGTCCATGCGGTCGGAGCTAAGTTCTGCAAGACCCGCCGCAGAAGAACACAAAAACTCTCCGATCACACTCTTAATCTCATGGCTGTTAAACGGGAGATGAAGCTACATTCTTCAACAGACTTGACAGCATACAGGCATCTGAACAGACAGATCTCCAAATGCATGCGGCGGGATTTACGCAACTTCAATACAGCTCGTATTGAAGAAGCGATCGAGCGGAACCAAGGCTCCAAAGTCTTTGCCAGAAAGAGCCAACTGTCAAAGCTGAAGACGGAATGTGGCAGCATCGTTTCCGGGACACCTGAGATTTAGAGTGAGATTGAGAGGTTCTATGGGCAGTTGTACACGTCATCGTTGGAGCCACACGCAAGTGTGAGTAACGATCCAAGAGCGAGTCTCATCCGACACTATTCCGAAGATATCCCGGACGTCAGTCTGAGCGAGATTAGAATGGCTCTCCAGCACCTTAAAAACGGTAAGGTCCCAGGCGAGGATGGAATTACAGCGGAGCTTCTGAAAGCGGGTGGAAAACCGGTACTTGAAGTCCTTCAGAAGCTCTTTAATTCCGTCCTCCATGGTGGCATTACACCGGAGGCGTGGAGCAGAAGTGCGGTGGTCTTGTTCTTCAAGAAAGGTGACAACGCTCTCTTGAAGAACTACAGACCGATTTCCCTTCTGAGCCGCGTCTACGTGCTGTTTTCGAGAGTCATTACGAATCGTCTCGCGCGCAGACTTGACGACTTCCAGCCTCCCGAACAAGCCGGTTTCCGAAAGGGCTTTAGCACCATAGACCACATACATACCCTTCGGCAAATTGTACAGAAGTTCGAAGAGTACAATTTGCCACTATGTCTGGCGTATGTGGACTATGAGAAAGCCTTTGATTCTGTCGAAATTTGGGCGGTGCTGCAGTCCCTTCAGCGGTACCAAGTTGACTGTCGGTATATCGAAGTGTTGAAGTGCTTGTACAGTAGGGCTACGATGGCTATCCGAGTACAGAACCAGAGTACGAAACCTATCCAATTGCAGAGAGGTGTAAGACAGGGTGACGTCATATCCCCGAAACTCTTCACCGCTGCATTGGAGGACGTTTTCAAGCTTCTGGACTGGAAAGGATACGGTATCAACATCAATGGCGAGTACATCACTCACCTTCGATTTGCCGACGATATAGTCCTTATGGCAGAATCGCTGGAGGACCTAAGCACTATGCTCAATGACCTCAATAGTGTTTCCCAACGGATAGGTCTTAAGATGAACATGGACAAAACAAAGATCATGTTTAATGTCCATGTCACACCTATGCCGGTAGTTGTTGGGAACACTAAGCTCGAAGTTGTTGACGAGTATGTTTACCTGGGACAAATAGTCCGACTAGGTAAGTCCAACTTCGACCGAGAGGTCAATCGACGGATTCAACTCGGCTGGGCAGCGTTCGGGAAGCTACGACACATCTTCTCGTCAGACCTCAAAACCTTTAAACGAAATTGTACAACCAGTGCGTGTTGCCAGTGATGACTTACGGAACTGAGACGTGGTCCTTCACTGCTGGCCTGATGAGAAAGCTCAAGGTCGCTCAGCGAGCTATGGAGAGGGCTATGCTCGGAGTTTCTCTGTGTGATAAACTTAGGAATGAGGATATCCGCAGTAGAACCAGAGTAACCGACATAGCCCAACGGATTAGTAAGCTGAAGTGGCAGTGGGCCGGCCATATAGCTCGAAGAACCGACAACCGATGGGGAAGAAAGGTTCTCGAGTGGCGGCCTCGTACCGGTAGGCGAAGTGTAGGGCGTCCGCCCATGAGATGGAGTGACGACCTGGTAAGACATGCAGAAAGTCGATGGATGCAGGTGGCTCAGGACCGTGCTTTGTGGCATTCTTTGGGGGAGGCCTATGTTCAGCAGTGGACTTGTGAAGGGCTGTAATGATGATGATGATGATTTATTTCTCGCTTTATTTTTACAAGCCCAACACAACATTGACAAAATCATGATTGTGTGCAGATCTCTCAGCTTTCAATCTTTCTACATAGTTGGAAAGGGAAAGTTAATTTGTTAGAAAAATTATGAGGGTTAATGTTTCTGAGGGTAAATATTATTTATAAATAAATTAATTAAATTGTGGATATTCTTACAAGATGAAAAAATTAATAAAAAGAGTTAAAAATGTGTAAAAAATTAAAGAGCAAACCACTGAGGCATTGTTTAATTGTCATTAGTAATAACACCCAAAAACCCAGCTCACTGAACGTAGCCCCACTTGGATTTGTTTTTTGATTTTTAACAAACGACGAACAATTAATTAAAAATAACATGAACTCAAAAAAAAATTAAATAATCGGTGGGGCTAGATTCAGTGACCTCAAAAACCCATAAACTTTTCAAATTACATTATTAATAACCACGACTTTTTCTGCTACCGGGGCGGCGCCACTTTACAATGAGGTAAAATATTTGATAGACAATGAGGTAAAATATTTGATAGATTGGATATCATAGTGGGGACGATAATTTCTTAGAAAATGTAAATTTTAAAGTGTATTTCCGTATAATTAGTTATATTTTTATTTATATTAATTATATTAGAAATGAATAAACCAAAGTATAAATATAATTAGAGTAGAAATATTAAAAAAAGACATAGTGCAAAAAATTTGAAATCAAACCAAGGGCGAATTGTATTACAATCAAAGACATTTAAGTAGTAGTAGTATATATATATTTTAAATCTCTTTGGTTATAATATTGTTGATTATGATGAACTATATATATTTAAACTAATTTCTCATTAACTGACATTGTGTAACAATAGCCCTCATTGACATAACATAACAAATATCTTTACTTTAGTCCCAACTAGTGACATCTTGTGAGGATTTTCTAAAATAGTTTTAAATTAATGTAAGCTATCTCAGCGCTATCTATTTTAAAGTGTTTATTGATTGGATTTTAGATGGCGCTACATATATGTTATCCGCAAAAGTTATCCGTAAAAATGGGTTAGACTACGCAGGACTGTAGATAAGATAAACTAAAAAGTAAAGTTATATATAAAAATATAAAAAACGCCGTTAGTGGCGTTGTAGAGAATCCACCACCTCATGTAATCCATTTGGTGTCATAAGACGCGACTGTGTAATAAAGTTTGAAAAATTTTATGGCTCCCGATAGATGGCGGTTTCAGAAAAATCCGGTAAAATGTCCATATTACATAGCGGCGACGGGCAGGAGCCGCAGGCAGCAGAAGACATAAGCACAGAGTCACAGGAGTTTTTTAGATGCGGTATGTCTAATTTTTCAATCGTCAGTTCGCCTGCCAAGCGTGACGAGAAGGCAAATCCTCCCAACAAAGTGGGAGGTCGTCTAGCTGTAGACTTTTAAAAAAATGTTTTTTCTTTTCTTTTAAGGAACGTTACTCTCATAGTAGGGTTTTCTTTAGTATCTTGGAGACGTTTACCGTTACCACTACAGTCTGCCAAAAGTCCACTGATGAACATAGGTCTTTAGGGAGAATTGTGCCATAGTTGCAACGCTTGGCAGACGGGCTAGCCACCGCAGTTTATTAATGTTTTAGTTTTATTTTTTAATGTTTTTTAGGAAGATGCTGCTGACCATCTCCTGGTTTGTTTCCCTCTGTTGTCTTTTAGGACACCCACAGCATGTTAGGACATCCAATCTTTGAAACAATTATTTATTTTGTTTCGAACCCGCCGCTCGGAAGCAGCAAACGCTAAGCAACTTCGCTACCGATTACTAGCGGTAACGATACCAAGCTGTCGCTCGTCCTACAACACAGAAATAAAAACAGAAAAATCGTGAAAACAAACCTTTGTCTGTTTTATTGTTCCATCGTCATAAGCGCATCTGCTGATCATGAGGCTCCGGGTAACGAATTCGGTCTAAAATCAGTGATTGGGTTTCTCTGTCATAAAACTCTCAGTAAGAGCCCGGAGTCAGGAAGTTAGTGGTATTTTAACCCCGTACTTCGGAAAGCCGTTGTTCTATGCCTGTTCTGTCTCCTGTCGTGTCGTATTACCGTACCATCGAACTATGAGAGCGAGGGAATAGAAATTGCACCTGTGCTTTCCCATTCAATATGAATGATTATCTCTATTATTACTTGGTAAAGCATTCACTTTACATCATAGTCGAACACTCCATCTAAGTCTATGGGATATTCATATGTTATAATATTATTTTATTTTGTCCATTGTTCACTGTGTAGTACTTTCAGAAAGTAACCATAAATATAGCAAGTTATTATTCTGAAATTGTATATTATAATAGTACAATTTCAGCCGATGCCACAAACGAATGAAATGAAATATTCGAATAATCTCCGTGAATCGTCAGCAAAATATTTATCATCGTAAGTAAAATAGTATATTTTAGCTATTAAATTATTATTCCCATAAAGAGTGTTGATTGTCCACGACTTTATGGACATACATAGATCAGAACCAAACCTATAGACTAGCATTAGGATAGTTAAGAATTTTCGATGCTTACTTATATTTAAAATGTATTTAAAAATAGTTTATATTATATGAGTACTAGCTGACCAGGCAGACGTTGTTCTGCCCTTTCCGACGACCATTTGCTTCACTAAAAAAAGACTCCCGAGTAGCAATAACAAAAATTGAGGGTCACTTATCGGGATAAAAACTATCCTATCTTTCAATTCTTTGGACCAAACTGCACACAGTGTGCAAAATTTCAGTTCAGTAGTTTAGGAGTTCATCGCGGACAAACAACGTGACACGTAATTTTTATATATAAAGGTACAAAAAAAAAAGGTACCTAATCCACAAAATATGAAAGAAGAAAGAAACGTAAAAAAGTCTTGGCAAAAATACGGAAATTTAACAGTTTTATCTGGAGCTAAAAGATCGGTCCTATTTGGACCCAGTCACGGAAAAAATAATTTAAAGAACGCTATGTTTTTTTTATAGAATAAAAGTGACAAAGGCATAACAAAGCAAATTTACAATCGCATAATAAATATTTTTAAATTTATAAAATTTAAAAATTATTTGTTATGCGATTGTAAATTATTAATCGTGATAATTATGAATTGTAATATTTTGTTTTATGCATGCATAATTATGTAATCGTAATCTTAAGATATATTTTTTAAGTCATTCATTATGGAAATAAAGAGGCAATATTATTATTATTATTATAAGGGTGACAAACTAGCTTACAGTCCACCAGACGGTACATAGATGATGGGGCCCATAGACACATACATTAGCCTCAATTAAGAATGAAAATACAGATGCGTTGTCACCCCTGAGGACTGTTCTGGTTCCCTACACGTAACACAGCAGCATTAAGCTGCTATTTTACGCCGGTACGCCGGTATTCTGTTAGGTCCTACCCCGATCGAGCCGACCCATTCGTGCCACTACCATAATTTATAGCCTCTACTATGGTGCTGCGAAAAGATGTTGCATCTCTTTGCGTATTTTATCGCATCTACCACGGGGAGTGCTCTGAGGAATTGTTCGGACTAATTCCAGCCGCCCAATTTCACCATCGCACATCGCGACAAAACTCGCGATACCATCCATACCATCTGGATGATTGGCGGTCCACCACTGTGCGTTTTAGAAGAAGTTTTCTTCAACTTCCTTGTGGAATCGATTACCACCAGCAATTTACCGATACGACTTACTTAGGGACCTTCAAGAAAAGAGCGTACTCCTTTTTAAAAGGCCGACAACGCATCTGCATTCCCTTGATGTTGCAGTTGTCCATGGGCGGTGGTAGTTACTTACCATCAGGTGAGCCGCATGCTCGTTTGCCCCCTCTCCTATATAAAAAAGCTTAGCTTACAATATTGTCAATAATTAAATGAGGGCTAATAATTTTCTGCTCACCAGATGTCGCTAGTTAACACTGAGGTAAAGTTTTTCTGCCGACTTCCAAAAAGGAGACGGTACTCAATTCGACGGTATGTTTTTGTTTTTTTTTTTTTAAGTGTTTTACCTCGTAACTTTTTGCTGGCTGAACCGATTTCGATTATTCTTTTTTTATTTGAAAGCTGGTACTTCTCGTGTGGTCCCACATAATTTCATCGAGTTCAGACCAATAGTTTTTGCGTTATTCTTAATAACTTATATTGAATTTGGTTGTACAAAATTTTTAATTTTAAATTATTATTGTTAATCAATGTCATTTAATGAGGGCTAATCATTTTCTGCTCACCAGATGTCGCTAGTTGACACTGAGGTTAAGTTTTTTTGTTACACAATGTAATTTAATTGAGAAGTTGATTTTTAATAAAAGTTTATCAGTTTCTAAAGTATTATATTAATACACAAAACAATGCGTCAGTAGTTTGCTCTTTAATTGTTTGCACATTTTTACCTTTTATTTTAATTTGTATACTTTTACGAATATCTGTTTGGTTTATTTATTTTTAATGTTATTAATATCAAATATAGCTAATAGTATATACAGAAAGAAACAATAACTTTTCCATTTTTCGAACAAATTAACTTCCCCGATATGAAATCTGTCAAATATTATACCTTACTTTCTATAGTGGCGCCACCCTGGTGGCAGAAAAAGAGTCGTGGATGCCCTCTTTGAGAAGTTTCTTTTTTGTTTTCTAGAGTATTATATTAATACACAAAACAATTCCTCAGTGGTTTGATCTTTAATTTCTTGCACATTTTTAACTTTTTTTAAATTTTTCTACTTCTATGAATATCTGTGGCTTGGTTTATTTTTTTATTCTTAATCTAATTAATATGAAATATAACTAATGATACAGAAATAAACATTAACCTTTACATTTTCCGAACTAATTAAATCTGACTAACTGAATCTGAAATATGTCAAATATTATACCTCGCTTTTAAGTGACGCCGCCCTGGCCCTGGTGGCAGAAAAAGTCATGGATGTCCTCATTGACGAAAATAAGCCACTAAAACCCCTTTTTTACGTAAAAATATTAATTAATCGATTTAAAAAAAAATATTAATAAGTTCAACAATCATTTATCTTTCTGACAATGTGCGTTTTATATCATTTATATGTATAATATGATTGCCAGATACGATTTCATGCGACGAAACGTTGGAATCTTAATTTTAGGTCCTAGCAGAAAATACCTGCGCGCTTCGCATTGCACTCGCATGCAATAATATATGTCGGGGCAAAGGTACATATTTAATCGTGGCAATTGGAAAAATATTAAAATATATATATATATTTTCGTGGCAGTGGGGCATAATAAAACGAGGCAGTGGAGAATGTGTGATTCGTGGTAATTATTTCGTTGCAGTGGATAATAAGCTAATAAAACTTAATAATAGTAACTTTACGCAAGTACTTACAGTTAAAAAGTTTTTTAAATGCAACGTGACTAACATGCGGAGTTTCTAAATTGGAATGCGGAAGATTTATTAAAATTAATCACACACTTCTAATAACATTAGCATTTTATTAGAAATTTGAGAGATACAGGTTAGCTACTTGCAGAAAGTGAAAACAAAAATTTTGTGATTATGTACTTCGTTTACGAATGTCACCGTATGATTGTACATATTACCACAGTCCATCAAAAGTCCACAGCTTAATTAGATTGCCTTATAGGGTGAGCCTATGTTATACGTACATATTATATTTGTAATGTTAATCATAAATTATTTTTAAATTAATTACATTTTAAGATTTGATTTTACTTAATTACGAGATTCATACAGAGTAAAGAGAAAAGTTCTCAT
This sequence comes from Parnassius mnemosyne, assembly GCA_963668995.1. Taxonomy (NCBI): domain Eukaryota; kingdom Metazoa; phylum Arthropoda; class Insecta; order Lepidoptera; family Papilionidae; genus Parnassius; species Parnassius mnemosyne. The sequence continues at coordinate 13,648,731 of CAVLGL010000093.1, forward strand.
TATAAACTCATATGTAATGCGTACACTTTTAGGGCAACCACGGCTGGAACTGCATTGGGTCGATTTCTGGCCAAAAAAGGCTTGCAAGGAGATATGATGTCGTCTTTTTATGGCAAACGAGAACAGCTTAGAATAAGGTTCTGTTTTCCGTAGGCAGATGGTTCTTTATTGCCTGTATCTACTTCCTTGGTTAATAAAAAGATACTCTGTGTCTACTATCCAAAGGTACAGTGTGAATGCGGTTGCAAGTGCAAGCGGCTCTCGCTCCTTTTTAAATAAAAGTAATATAAGAAACATTTTTTTTTCTAAACATATTTTGTGCTCTCTTTATCGTCATATCCCGTGTATAATACATATTGTTATAACACTTTTATACCAATAATTACTCATAAAAAAATAGAGAGAATAGAGGGTAGAAATACTTTTTGAAATAAAAAGTTCATCGTACATATTATGTCTACAGCTATGAATTCACATGTTCAAAATTATATCGTAGCGGCGCGACTTACAAAATATTAATGTTAGGTAGGTACCTATTTTATATTCATTACTTTTATAAAAGTTATGAATGTAATTAAACTGTGAGAGAGTTTGCATAAATGAATGCTGAAGTTAGAACTATTCCGTTACAAAGTCTTGCTTGGAGGTTGATGCTCAGACGTTCACGTCTCATGTTAAACGAAGCGTATATAGGCAGGGCCGAGCCCGAATAGCGAGCAGTGGCCCACAGATATACATATTATAATTATATGTGCAGTGGCCGCTGGCCGGTGAGACCGAGACCAGGCCAAGCACACAATCGTGCAGCAACGGCCACCATTTCGAACCTTTAGATATACATAATATATTATTTGCCTTTGGGCTTCAATATATAGTGGCAAGATGTAATCTTAGTGGTCAGTGAATTCAAATAAAACATGGACGTATTTCTTCAAGAAAGTTAGCGCGCAACATAATACAAAATTTCAAATATTTTTTTTATTTCAATTTACATCACCTTCGAAGATAGTCTTCTTTGTTTATTTTTTTTAAGTTACACAACAGGGTTATCCTCAATATTGTGGAGGCGTTAAACATAAATAGATAAATTGCATATGGGCAAACATCCAGATAGGACGGTAATTGTTTGTAGGCTATACAAATAATTGTTCCAAGCGAAATTCGAACCTGCGATCCATAGTGACGGCTCCATGGCGCAGTGGCTTAGCAATGAGTTGCTGCGCTGGGGGCCGCGGGTTCGAATCCCGCACGGAACGAGTATTTGTATGGCCTACAAATAATTGTTCCGGGTCTTTATGTTTGTCCTTGTGCAATTTATGTTTGTAAACTGCCTCCACGATACAGGAGAAAATCCTAGTGTGTGGGTAACGTTTTTATAATAAAAAAAAAAATATTGCCCCAGTAAAATGCTTAGCCTAGCTTAGATAGGATAATAGTCAACCACTAACTTCTATTAAGTAAAAAACCTTACGAGTTGAAAATAATTCCGAAACGAAAAGAAGTTAATATATCATAGCTGTAAAAGATTTAATTTCGGTAAAGGAGTACCTATTGTGATATTTACGCTTTTTTAAATGATTGAGTGCTCAGATAACCTATTTATTGAATCTTTAAACCTGGGTTCGAAACCAGAACTACTTTTTTCGTTAATCTTGTTTGCTTAAGTTATATCGAGCGATAGAACTTTAGATGAAAAAGTTTTTTTATTTTATATAATATAGCTATAAATCTCACTTAATTAGAAGTATGTTGACATGAGGTATTTGCCTATGAGTGTTTGTTACACCTAGCATTTGTAATATTTATACTTATTAACTATTTATGTACCAACACATTTTGATAAATCAATCATTAAATAAATAAAATAAAAACTCCTTATAAGCGAGAACACTCGTGTCACTAGAATCTATAATATTTTAGGCGCTGGCTGTCAATAGCTTCTGGCAGTATTCGAAAGTTGTCGTGGTCCATATTGACCAGAAAAAATAACAAGATTACGATTGTTCTTCTTTTCTTGATCTTCCCCAGAAGTCAGTGTTACTATTTTTATTTTTTGTTGCTTGTAAACTTTTTCATGGATCGTGTGATCGTTGCTTTTATCGCTTTATCTGATCCGCACTGCCGACGTTGTATGGAATTTGCTCCATATATGGCAAGGTTGTTACCGACAGAGCTGATTCAACCGCACCTTGACAACCCATTGTTGTTATGGTAAAATAGGGCGTGGGAAATCACACAGCGTAACCTATATCAGAGAACATAGATTTATTGACAAATATAGCAGTCGTTATTCTTCCACTTCAAACTCGGTAATGAGATTTAAAGATAATTTATTTCTCTCTCTTACATAGAATAATATAAATTTCCCTTTGTAAAGGATTAAAGTAAAATTTGTAAAATGTAAATAAGCTGTATCCCTTTATTTTGTTAACAAATATGCCGCAAGCATTGAGTTATATGTACTATGTACTAGAGACTAGAGAAGCTATTCTCAATAAAAATTGTGCGCTACTCTATGTCACAGTAAAAATATATAGTAGGTTCATATTTATACTGTCTATCATCTATGTCTTCGCGCATGCGCGGGAGATAGTAGAGTCGCGTATGCGCGATGACTTTAATATAAATATAAGAATTTAATATAAAATACTCTTATTTTGACCTAAACAAACATATTTCTAAATAAAATGTAATAATAATTATCTTATGGAATTCACAAATCTTCAATTTACGCAATATTTAGTTTAGTGTACGGATTTCTGTACAGTTCAGTTGAACATAGTCAATGTTCGGAATGCGAAATCTAGTGCGTAATACATATATATCGAATATGAATGGCCGCAAGAGATTTAGATATAACGTCCAATGACGTCCTAGGCCAATCGCCTCATAACTTAACTATTACCTTGAAAAGATCTCTTTGTGAAATATCTTTGAATCATAATAAAGAGAAATAAATTTTTAATTAAATTTGTTTTTTTTTTGTATACTGAAATCTCAATCGGTATAGAGTACTTACATAGTAGTAGCTCACAGATACAGTATTTCCTTTTTGCTACCCCTCAAATCATTCCACTGCTGACTGTGTGACTGTAGCTCAATATATTTATTATTGTTTTAGGGTTTTTTTTTATAGGATAAGGGTGACAAACGAGCACACAGTCCACCTGATGGTAAGTGGTTGCTGCGGCCCATAGACATCTACATCTATCCTCTGTTACAAATCAAAATGTAGATGCGTTGTCACCCGTGAGGACTAAGATGGAATGCCTCATTTCCAGTAAAAAGGGCCTCCGGCCACCTGCACTCACCAAGCGAAACGCAGAGGTAAACCTCTACTTCACGCTGGTTTTCTGTGAGGTCGTGGTACTACCCCGGTTCGAGCCGGCCCATCCGTGCGACAGCAAAAGCTGCAGCGTGGCTCTACCACTGTTAGTAGTGTTTTAGTGTATTGTATTAGTGTTTTAGTGTACTGTAGTGTTTTAGGTTAGGGTATTATAATAAAATGTTATTGTTGTTAATTTTCATTAAATTGCTTAGTAAACATTGAATTATAACTACTACGTACCGCGTAGTACATACATACATATATATATATATATATATATATATATATTAGTAAATAATTAACATATATCATATAATAACATTATTTTTGACAAACTGACGACTGCTGACGACCATAGAATTATTGACGACCGACTGAAGGCTGAGAAAATGCTAAAAGGCCTGTGTGGAGTGGACTTTGAAAAAGGAAAAAGAATAATTAATTGATAAAAAGTAAGTAACTTCATTAATAAAATAACGGTTTTTAAAAAATATTTAAGTAGTTCCAAATCCAAATATAAAAAAGTGCCTTTTGTTTTATAATCTGAGACACGAAATAATAATTATTATCTACAATTTGTAAAAACTTCATTCATCAAAGAATAATATAAATATTTTTATAAATACTTATTAAACAAATGCAAAAGATGTATTCGTACCTATGCAACGACATTCCAAAATTTACAATATTACAATTCAATTTTCTGTTTTCTGTTTAATGAAGATATTCTTCGTATAGACCAACTTGTTAGTACTTTTATACTTTCTCTATTCATACATATTCTCGTCACTTTCACAGAGCGAAGAGTTAGCTCGTCTCTGCTAATGAGAGCAGCGAGATTGTATGCAAACTCGTGTAATCGAATCAATTTTTCATTGTTGTAGATGCAGTCCTGTAAAAAATTGCGATACGATATCCAAATATTACATTATGCGTTGACATTTATATCTAATATATAAAAATTAATATTTGTTTGTTCGTATTTTATGCGCTGCCATACCGTTCATCCGATTGCGGTAAAACTTAATCAACATATTACTTGCACTTGCGCGAAGGTTGTAGGCATAGTACAGTTACAGACAAAATTATTTGAACGCTATGTATGATTCAATTTATAAATATATATGTATTATCATTCCTAATTAAACAATAGGACTCTTCCAAATTTAAAACGATATTTTCACAATTATTTCTACTGCGTTAGCAACGCGCCGGGTACCAGCTAGTATTATACAGGGTAATTTTGCAATATCCGGTCAAATTTACGGAGACGGTTCAGAATAAGTAATAAAGGCAGATGATGAAAAAAATATTAAAAAAAAAACTAAAACATTATGTCCTTTTTATTTTTAAATGCATTATTTTAATTGATTGTAGTTCATAAATATTGATTTTACTACGCACGCATTCATTCGTAAAATGAATTTAATAATTTCATAAGGGTCGCTCGGTTGGCAAAAACGCACACAGAGGAGTGAGTGTTGTAGTGAGTGTGAGTGTCAAATAAAAGTAGAAGCCTTATTTATTCGTATTTTCAAAAACTGCAATAAAGGTTTTTTATATATTTGAATTTAAATTTAAAATTTGGTTACTCTTTAAAAAATAACCCTGTATATTATTAATGTAGTAGTTTTTGAAAATCGTAAATTTTGATAACATCTGCATTAGTAGTGAATTAATTTATTTCTTTGATTTTTTACATTGATTAAGTATTCAGTAACTTTACGCACATGTCACATGTGTATTACAAAATACAAATGAAATATTATGTAACTTCCATACCGTTATAAAAGAGATCTGAAATAAGAACCAGTTTTCAGAATTTAAGTTGCTATGTATTTAGAGAGGGTGTTGATTGTTTGTCGATATTCAAAAATAAGCAATATCCCTATTTCTAATAAAAACACCCACAAATCTGGAATATATTAAAAATGCCTCTAAAACAAATTATACGATTATGTAGCCGCAATCCCGCAATGTGGGTTAGTGGTTAGTGGATAAATTCGCAGAAAAAGTTCGTTGCGCGCTACACACGATTATAGATTATAGCGATTGTTCTTTGATTGATTTGAAGTTGGTCGGAGTTATTTATTCTGTGGTTAAAGTGACTTTATTACTATCGATTTATTATTATATATTTTATTTACAATGAAAAATGGTTAAGCATTTTAAATACTTAATAGATTCACGTTTTGCACATTTTTCAGTGTCGAGAGTAAATTTCAAGAATGTCTCATACATTCTTCTCGCTTCACTAATTATTAACCTGTATGTACCTAGCAGACGAACGGTTATTAGGTCAGCGGCAGAATCATAGTTTAGAGTTCAGACCCGCTACTGGAGACAGTCTTGGTCAGCATTTTTTATTCCATTATAGTCTTGAAGATGATTTTTACTTTTTCAAAAGTTTTATCAATTCTTTGTATAAACGTTAACACTTGTAGGATATGTGAAAGTCATAAAGACGACCTTTAAACGGAATTTTTTGCGTTATATTTTAAACTAATGATATTATATACAAAAAGAAGTATCATTGTTTTAAACATTTTTGCTTGTTATGTCCTCCATTCTTGAGACGTTACAGTTGGGAAACGAATGTTTAGTACATTCGTTTCCCTAATGAGACCTAACTTTTTAAACTTGTTCTTGTAGAAACCAAAAATCCTAATCGGTTTTAGAATACAGTCCCCTAGGCCCAAACCTTGCGACTTTGTTTTATATGTACATACTATGTAGAGATCAAGAATACATAATCTCTGCTAACGCTAAATTTTATCTACATATTATAATATGATGTAGACTGTATATTCTTTTTGTATGTACTTTACGCGATATCTTCGCCTTATTACTTTATATCCTATTTAATAAAAGGATAATTGATAAAATTGGAAACCGACTTAAATGATCCATTCCGTAGCTCAAATGAAAAAAAAAACGGAGCTCTTATAGGATTACCTTGTTGTCCTTTCATCCCTCCGCCTGTCCGTCTATCAATGGCTATCAAATCTTTTTTCTCTGGAACCAACGGATAGAGATATGAAGTTGAAATTAATATCGAATACTGAGGTCTATGGTCCCTTGAAGGAGTAAAGACGTCAAGTTCTCAAGGCAACGCAATCAAAACATACGGACATTACAAATAAATAAAATTGAAGTGTCTGTTTGTAATGTCAAAATAACAGCTTTTAAATAAATGCATATGAAAGATGTATAAAAGTATATAATATAGTATTCTAGTTTACTTAACTCATAGATGGGCGGAGGCAGTAGAGTCCAAGGGGGAGGCATTGGCCGTTAGTTTGGACATAGCGAAGGCCTTCGATCGGGTCTGGCACAAGGCGCTTCTTTCGAAGCTTCCTTCCTATGGGCTTCCCGAGAAATTGTGCAAATGGATCACCAGTTTCCTTGCTGATCGGAGCATCAAGGTCGTAGTAGACGGTGCATGCTCTGATTTCAAGCTTATCAACGCTGGTGTTCCACAAGGCTGCGTGCTATCACCAACGCTGTTTCTCCTGCATATCAATGATATGTTGCTAACTGGTAGCATTCATTGTTATGCAGGCGACAGCACTGGGGATGCCTTATATACCAGCCGTGCCAATATTTCTCGGGAAAACGTCGCCGAGTACCGGGACAAACTTGTGTCTGAAGTCGAGTCTTTGCTTAACAAAGTCTCGGATTGGGGCCGACTAAATCTAGTCCAGTTCAATCCCCAGAAGACACAAGTTTGCGCGTTTACCGCTAAAAAGAACCCCTTTGTCGTATCTCCTCAGTTTCAAGGCACTCCCCTTGCTGCCTCAGCCAGTATCGGAATCCTTGGTGTCGACATATCGAATAGTGTGCAGTTTCGTGGTCACTTGGAAGGGAAGGCCAAATTGGCCTCTAAAAAGCTTGGCGTGCTCAGCAGAGCGAGACAGTATTTCATGCCGGCACATCGCTTGCAACTTTACAAAGCGCAAGTTCGGCCCCACATGGAATACTGTTCTCATCTCTGGGCCGGGGCACCCCAGTGCCAGCTCCTTCCACTTGACCGCATCCAGCGCAGAGCGATTCGAATCGTCGACGACCGAGTTCTTTCCGATCGGCTCGATACACTGAAACTGCGTAGAGATGTTGCATCTCTTTGCGTATTTTATCGCATCTATCACGGGGAGTGCTCTGAGGAATTGTTCGGACTAATTCCAGCCGCTCAATTTCACTATCGTACATCGCAACAAAACTCGCGTTACCATCCATACCATCTGGATGATTGGCGGTCCACCACTGTGCGATTTAGAAGAAGTTTTCTCCCTCGCACAACTTCTTTGTGGAATCAATTACCACCAGCGAATTTTCCGTACCGATACGACTTAGGAACCTTCAAGAAAAGAGCTTACACCTTTCTAAAAGGCCGGCAACGCATCTGCAATTCCCCTGGTGTTGCGGTTGTTCATGGGCGGCGGTAGTCACTTACCATCAGGTGAGCCGCATGCTCGTTTGCCCCTATTCTATAAAAAAAAATATATTATTTCCGCAAAAAATTGTTTGTCTGTCTGTCTGTCTGTTTGTTCAGGCTAATCTCCGAAACGACTGGACTGATTTTGACGGGACTCACAGACAGATAGCTGATGTTATAAGGAGTAACTTAAGCTATTTTTATTTTAGAAAAAGAATTAGGTTTCCGCGCAAAAAAATTAAAACTCATGAAATTATGAACAAAATCCGATTCAAATAGGAAACTATATTATGTTTTTTTTTTTATAGGATAAGGATGACAAACGAGCACACAGACCACCTGATGGTAAGTGGTTGCTGCGGTCCATAGACATCTACCTCTATCTTCGATTAAGAATCAAAATGCAGATGCGTTGTCGCCCGTGAGGACTAAGATGGAATGCCTCGTTTCCAGTAAAAAGGGTCTCCGGTTCTCTACACTCACCATACGAAACACAGCAGCGTTAAACTGCTATTTTACGCTGGTATTCTGTGAGAGTGTGGTCCTTCCCCGGTCGAGCCGACCCATTCGTGCGACAACTATAATATAGCTGCAGCATGGCTCTATCACGTGTAAAAGTAAATTACTAAAAATGATTCTATGCGAACCAATTCGCAGGCACAGCTACTCGTAGTGTCACGTATTTTGATATTCGGTAACTCACACATCAAAATCTATAGTGTACTTCCCGTTGACCTAGAATGAAATTTGACGAGAAGCAAGGTCTCACAGTCACAGCACTAGTTAAGGAAAAAATTCGTGAACCGTTAATTTCTAGTTATAAAATTAAATTTTTTTTTTTTGCTTAAAATTATTAGTGTAATTTACATTTGCAGTTGGAGCACTGACCGTGATGTAGACCGATGTATGAGAGCACGTTAATTTTGTCCTTCAATCTGACTTAGGTATCTATGTTAGAGCAATGCTCGGTGCTCACCGTGCCTAAAATTTATGAATTTTATTATTCACCAAAAAAATTATAATTAATAATTAGTTTATAAAATTAATTATCTTGGTGAAAGTAGGTATTTATTTAACTGTTTATACTGTTATACTTATTTATCTTTATTCATATATACAATTTTACTGCACGCATGTCTGTCACTGAACTCCTAAACGGCTAGGCGGATTTTAATGAATTTTTTGTGTTTGGTTGGTATTTCCGGTATATACGAGTATTACTCTACTCTATGGTTGGTATAGTTTGCATTCACAATTGAATCAAGTTGGTGGAGCTGTTGTTCCGTGGCCTATCATTAGTTGTATATAAATGAAAATGATCTTTGTTAATTTTCTGCATTCATGTGTCGGTATCGGAAACAAACAAAAATTGTCGACTCGATTCCTGGGATGGATGATATCTAAATATGTACTAAGTTTATTCAGAACCTTCAAGGCGCAAGTCCTACTCGCTCTTGTTCAGTTTTTTTTAATAAATAGGATACACCTCAAGGGTATATACCCATTTAAATTCGAAAAATAATTCCTAAAAGTGAAATGAAAAAATAGGAGTGAAGTTTTTAGAGTAACTGTTTATATTAAGAATTTAGACGAAATTCTATTTATTACTTTTATTCCTTAGTCTACTCCAAAGGGTTAAAAAACTAAAACATTAATCTTTTCTGCCGACTTCCAAAAAGGAGACTCGACTCAATTCGACTGTATGCTTTTTTATGTGTAATACCTCATAACTTTTTACTGGGTGAACCAATTTCGATGATTCTTTTTTTATATGAAAGCTTATACTTCTCGTGTGGTCTCACATCTTGATCAAGGTCAGACCAATAGTTTTTGAGTTATTCTTAATAACTTATATTGAAGTCGGCTGTACAAAATTTTTAATTTTAAAATACATTTAAAGTGAAACCCGATTCCAAAGAAGTAAAAAGGATAAAACGATTTCTACGTCGCTATGACTCTTCTGTCGGGTCAAGTCGGGGGCTTTAATACACCTGTTTCATAGCACCAAATTCAGAAACAAATTATCTATTGTATTTAGAACTTTGAAGGCGGTTTTTATTTTTATTAAAAGACGTTATATCTATTTGTATGGCCTACATTAGATAATTTTACCAGTCTAGATGATTGTCTATGTAATATATATATATATATATATATATATATATATATATATATATATATATATATATATATATATATATATATATATATATATAGGTATATTTTTCAGAAATGACGAACGAAATGTCTTACGTGGTAGAGCCATGCTGCAGCGTATAGTTGTAGCACGAATGGGTCGGCTCGTGGATCACGCTCTCACAGAATACCAGCGTAAAATAGTACCTCGACATTGCTGTGTTTCGTATGGTGAGTGTAGAGAACCGGATACCCTTTTTACTGGAAAAAGAGGCATTCCATCTTAGTCCTCACGGGTGACAACGCATCTGCATTTTGATACTTTATTGAGGATAGACGTGGATGTCTATGGGTCACAGCAACCACTTACCATCGCATCGGGTGGACTGTGTGCTCGTTTGTCACTTTATCCTATTAAAAAAAACAAATCCCACAGACTGATGATACTCGTAACAGCATTACTACTGCGATGAGTAATGAGCAAATATTTAAAGCTACATACATGCGCAGAATAGAAGTAATCTACTTGTTAAGATTTCTGTGGGTTCATATATACCTTTAGTTGCTACAGAATATCATTGAATATACCGATTTATTAAAAAGGCCTATATTCAGTAGCCTGGTTAGGTGTGGATCTATATATGGGCTTTTTGGCATGCAGCCCAGACCCCCGTGGATATTAAACGGCCCCAAGCCATCGAATACAATGGTTATCAAAGTTTTAAAAATAATTATGATGATATTATGAAAATTTTATGAGTTTTAGTGAAAATGAGGATGAGAAAGCAAATTTTCGAAAAGAGATACATCAGTATACATCAATCAAGGAAATAGTTTTTTGACAAAATGGCAATTAGTTTGATTAATTAGGCAGGCCCAAGTAGTAATAGCCCAAAGCCCCACTAACTCGTGGTCCGCCTCTGAGGACCACGTTCTCACAGATTATCATCAGCATATTACAGCAAAATCCTTCTGTTTCGTATGGTGAGTGTAGGGAACCGTAGACTCTTTTTATTGCATCTGCATTTGATTCTTAACCGGTAATAGAAGGTGGAGCTGTATCTAGTTATCATCACGTGAATCGTATGCTCGTTTATGATCCTTACTTCTTAACCGTAAACGTAGATTAATTATTTAACATGTTGAGGTGAAGAACAAAATTGTAAAATCTTTAATTCTGCTCTTATCTTTCTAGATGGCAACACATGATGATATTTTGTAACCCAAATTGATAAATTGTATTGTAACGTATGAAATTCAAACAAACGGTTTCATTCGGCTCCGTTGAAGGTCAACGCGATGTCTTGCGAATTTTAAGACATGTACAATTTATAACGAACATCGCGTCATCGATCAATTTAAATAAGCACATGGATAATACTGTATCATGCAATGTTATTCCGCATTTTTGATTGATATTAGATGCTCTCCTGGCCGATTTTGGTTGTCTATAGCAGCAGTGTGTTTGTTTTAGAAGTAGGTATTTTATACGTGGTAGAGCCATGCTGCAGCTATATTAGTAGTATAGTTGTAGCACGAATGGGTCGGCTCGACGGGGGTCGTTCCACGCTCTCACAGAATACCAGCGTAACATAGCAGCTTAACACTGCTGTGTTTCATATGGTGAGTGTAGAGAACCGGAGACACTTTTTACTGGAAAAGAGGCATTCCATCTTAGACCTGACGGGTGACACCGCATATATGCATTTTGAATCTTTATTGAGGATAGATGTAGATGTGTATGGGTCACAGTAACCACTTACCATCAGGTGGACTGTGTGCTCGTTTGTCACCCTAATCCTATAAAAAAAAAGTAAGGTGATATGCCGAATATGTACTCCTTTCGATATATACGTGGCAGAGCTACGCTGCAGCTAAGTTATGGTGGTTACAGCACGAAGAGGTTGTCTCGATCAGGGAAGGATTACGCTCTCACGGAATACCTACCAGAATGAAGTAGCCGCTGTACTGTGTTTCGTGTGATGAGTGTAGCGAACTGGAGACCCTTAATAAGTGTCTCCTTATTACTGAAAACGAGGCATTCCATCTTAGTCCTCAAGGGTGGCAACGCATTTGAATTTTATCGATCCGATCCATTCGTACTGCAGCCATATGCAGCATTGCATGTAAGAGCACACAGTCCACCTGATACATGATGTAGCGTGCCTTAGCCGGGCCCTATATCAAAATTTATTGGGGGCCCAAATGAAGGGTAAAGATTTTTCACAAAAGGAACAAAAACGCTCGCATTGATTTAAATAATTATATATTGAGTGTGTCTTACCAGGTCGTCACTCCATCTAGTGGGGGGGCTGCCCTACACTTCGTTTACCGGTACAAGGCTGCCACTCGAGAACCTTTCTTCACCATTGGTTGTCGGTTCTTCAAGCTATATGGCCGGCCCATCTCCAGTTCAGCATCCTAATTCTTTGGGCTATGTTGGTTACTGTGGTTCTACCGGGGATATCCTCGTTTATAAGTCTATAATGCAGAGAAACGCGGAGCATAGCCCTCTCCATAGCTCGCTGAGTGACTTTGAGCTTCCTCATACGGCCAGCAGTGAAGGACCACGTCTCAGATCCATAGCTATTCATCATCAGCATTATAAGCCTTCACAAGTCCACTGCTGAACATAGGCCCCTCACAAGGCGGTCTACCATAAAGCACGGTCGGTAGCCCACGCCTTCATTCATCGACTACCTGCATGTCTAAGAAGGTCGTCACTTTATCTTGTGGGGGGATGGGGGGGGGGTCACCCTACACTTCGCCTATCGGTATCATTTTTCCCCATCAGCAGATCGAAGATGAAGGATGTACTCACCTTTGATGTTAATACCTACCTATCCTTTCCAGTCCAATAGCTTGAAAACGTCTTGCAATGTAGCGGTGAAGAGTTTCGGGGGTATAACGTTTCATTGTCTTAAACCTCTCTGCAGTTGGATAGGTTTCGTACTTCAGCACCGACAATCAACTTGGCACCGCTGAAGGGACTGCAGCACCGCCCAAATTTCGACGGAATCAAAGGTATTCTCATAGTCCACATACTCAAGGCAAAATGGCAGATTGTACTCTTCGGTCTTCTGTTCAATTTGCCGAAGGGTATGTATTGTAAATTTTGTTGAATTGTAAAATCATTTGGGCTCCAACTATACTACTAATATAGCTGACACTCACTCGTCCTAACTTGCCCGTTTTGTGATATTGCGATACTGAAAACGGACATTTTGTTTTATTTAACAAACTAGCGGTGCCCCGCGGTTTCACCCGCGTCATCACGTGTCGGTGGTGCGCGACATGACCTAGTTCAAGCATTTTATAATTGCAATTAAATATTTTTTTTGATAGCAATGTATGGAAAAATTGGCATAATTAACGGAGTACTTTTATTTGTCGGCATATTAGGTATGATGTAGAGCGAAGTTAAGTTTTATCCATTTTCCCTCCCCCTCCCGGTTGAGCGTGACCCGAAGCGCGGTTTTTTCCAGTTTTAAGGAAATCCGCACACGATACTTGAAAAGTGTGTAGGCATGAAATGATTCTTGAGCTATCAAACTCTTATATTTATTAATCAATAAAATTTTCAAAATACCATAGCAACGTGAAATGAAAGAGTTCAGAAATAAAGATGTAACTAATCATTGTCATAAAAGTACTCAATTAATTTTTAATTTATTTTAGCTATAATGATTAAACTAACCTCGCTCATAGAAGCTTTCAATACTGGCTTCTCGCAGTTCTCACCAGGCGGCTAGGGTTTATGCGTCTTTCGCGCGCCCAGCCAAGTATTGAATTATTTTAATTTTACATTATCTCTTAAACTATGCGTCCAAATAACATGGTATAAAGAACAAAGTGTATCTTCATAAAATTGTCTTGATGATGACGTAACTTTCGTTCGTAAGGATAAATAAGCCACGCCTAATAATAACGCTCATAAATCACTTTTTAATTTTCAATATTTTTTTGTCACAAAATACCTAATTATGGCTTATGTATAAGAAATAGACATATAGTATCATGGATTTCTTTTAGACGGAGTAAAGATCTATATTTTTCTAGAACATTGTATTTATGTATCCCTAACGATAACACCAGCGTACGGGGATAAATCATTTCGGGAGTGCCTTTTCTTCTGACTTGCTTAACAAATATCCATATTTAAGGCTAGCTGAGTGATATAGCTTAATTCTAGATAGCCTATACTATTCCACATGAATCTATCTATAATATACAAAAAGAATTTTTCAAATCAGACTGGTAGTTCCAGAGATTAGCGCGTTTAAACAAACAAAAAAAACAAAAAAACTCTTCCGCTTTATTATATTAAATAATTTAAGTATAGATTAGTATAGATAATATTGACTCCGGTTAGGATTCGACCCGTGGCGTAGTACTTAGCCAGCTCAGACCAATAAAGTACTTTCTTCTGCCGACTTCATAAAGGAGGAGGTACTTACTCAATTCAGTTGTATGTTTTTTTTTATGTGTGTGTTACCTCATAACTTTTTTCTAGGTGAACCGATTTCGATGATTCTTTTTTTATTTGAAAGCTAGTGCTTCTCATTTAGTCCCACATATGATCAAGGTCTGACCAATCGTTTTTTAGTTATCCTTAATAACTTATATTTAAGTCGGCTGTACATAATTTTTTTTATTATTGTTCTGAGCTCCGAGTGAGCCAGGTAACACTAACAAGTAGGTAACAACACAACCGCTGCGCCACTTTGTACTATTTATATTTTCTTCGGTTGATTTCCTTTAATTTTTATTAAACCGTGTAGTTGCGGTTTCGCGCCATGGGTGTTGTAATCGTAAGAGGAAACCGTGAGAAATGTCTTCCAATGGATAGCCGTATAATCATCTCGTTCATAGATAAAGTCGTAAGTATTCAAACCGGCCATAGATAATATTAATAAAATACCGGATGGCCGGCGTCGGACAGCAGTGGAAGGTGCGAAACGTCTGGCGATCGTCAATCCGATTGCTAAACGTAACGAAGACAAATCCTGCAGTGGATCTGCCTAAGCGTGACAGGTAATTTGCTAATTCCTACTCCGACTATCAAAATCATCTTGGTCTTTAACATGTGGAACGCCGCGTACCGACGGCGTGAGGAAAATTTTTGATTTAATATTTTTCAACAAACTCCGGTCAGGGCGTTCAGTCTCTATGTAGACTAGCCGTTCGCGCAAGACATATTTATAGTGGACGACTGTGGGCGCAAGCACAGATGCAATCTACATTTCCTCACACCGCAACATCCTAACTTCTTACTTCGTAATTTTTTTGACCTGACTCGAGGTTTTGTGCGTGGTAGAGCCACGCTGCAGCTATATTAGTAATATAGTTGTAGCACGAATGGGTCGGCTCGACCGGGGAAGGACCATGCTCTCACAGTATACCAGCGTAAAATAGCAGCTTGACACTGATGTGTTTCGTATGGTGAGTGTAGAGAACCGGATACGAATTTTACTGGAAAAGAAGAGGCATTCCATCTTAGTCCTCACGGGTGACGACGCATCTGCATTTTAATTCGCAAACGAAGATAGATGTAGATGTCTATGGGCCACAGCAACCACTTACCATCAGGTGGACTGTGTGCTCGTTTTTCACCCCTATACTATGAAAAAAAGTTGAGAGTATCTTTAAAAAGGACTTACAATAGACTGATATTACCGTGCAGTGACGGTGTAAGAATATCCACCGCACCATATCGTGCCGTGGGTGTCGTAAGTGGCGATAGAGGGAAACAAAGCAGGAGTTGATAAGCAGGGTTTTCCTAATAACTAGAAAATAAAAAACTGCGGTGGCTAACCAGCTGCCAAGCGCCGCAACTGTGCCAAACATCCCCCTTATAAATCAATCTATGGGTAGCCTTACTTTCAGCTGTGGATTTTGATAAGCTGCAATGAACGCCATTAATAATTATATCCCAAAAACCGAGTTTCACCTTGTCATAGAGTAATAATGAAAAGCTGCAATAGATTCTTGCTGTGTTTCATATTTCGTACAGTGAATGACGACCGTTTTCGAGGAATGAGGTATTTCATATTGGCTGTCACGAATCACGGAACGGCCTTGAACCTTGATCCTTCAACATTAATAAACAAACCTGGAATGTCTTTTGATCTTTATTTTATAGTGACCACTCATATGGTAAGATATGGTTTTGTTACCGATTACTCAAAGAAATAAGATTTAAAAAAAAATGGAAATTAGAAATTAATATATTATTTACTAAGAGGTATAAATAAGAAATCCTTTATTTCAATCAAATGAAGTTAAGGGCACATGCCATGTTACTTACCTACAATTGAAACGCTATAACCTTTGAAAATGTACAGGAGTAAATTGCAAACCATCAAGGTGATAACAATAATATATTATTATTATGTGTACATATTCATTTCTTTCTTAAATTTACAGAACAATGTTGAGACCTAATAGGTAGCAGAAGGTGTTGCTCTTTCACCAAGATGGTGATGATATTAAAACACACCGACTGGAAACATTCCGAATCCATTTTGAGAAATAATATTTGTATTTTCTAATGATAATCTTGTTACAACAGTTTACGGGTATTTAAACTACATATGCTATTATCTTTCTAATAATTATCCGTAAATTTCCAATTCTTAAACTTACACAAACATAATAGGCGATAGTACACGCTATTCATATACGGACGAGCATCCGTTAACCAAATCCGATCCGTTGTGCTTTGAATTTAAATAACAACGGACGTGAGTGATGGAACGATTGCGAGGCCAAAGACTTCGTCAGCCATTTTTTTTTTTTTATTTGAAGTTATCGCGATTCGCGACGAAGTAATGGTGTGTTTACGCGCGAATTTCGACAGGCAAGCAGGACCACTCACATTTTTACCTTTGTAATATATTTTTAAATTTAATCAAATATAAAAAAAGAAACTTAAATGTTCTAGGTAATAATTTCTAGGAGTCCTTCCGAGAAGGTAAAGTTCTCTTACCGGTTCCGTCCTACACGAGTCACAGTAGGTACACGAACAGTGGAGTAGCGTGCCTTAGAAGGGCCCTGTATCAAAATGTGTCGGGGGGCCCAAATGAAGGGTAAAGATTTTTCACAAAACGAACAAAAACTCTGGCATTTAATTAAAATAATTATAGGTTGATTATGAGTGATTACTTACAATTAATACTCCTAGGAAATAAGCTAGCTAAACAATTCAAACCAACATCCTGTCCCATAGAAGTACTTAGAATTTTTGCTTACATACGTTCGGGGCCTCTGTAAACCGGGGGCCCCGTATCATTGATACGGCTGATACGGCGGTAGCTACGCCCCTGTACACGAACTAAGAACAAGACTTTGCCGCGAACATTTTCAGTATATTAGGTGTATCTATGGTGGACATTGAGTCGTCCCGACAAATAGCATTGCAGGACGCCTAATTTCCCGGAAATTAAGTATTAGCATTATTAATTTTTTCAAAGTTGTTTAAAATTATTTTTATATAATCTAGTGACCCTCTCCGACTTCGCCTGAGTAGGATTAATTAATGTGACGTTATTTAGAATTAAGATAGTCAAAGGCCATTCTTTATAATATATTTTACACGTGGTAGAGCCATGTTGCAGCTATATTAACAGTATAGTTGTAGCACGAATGGGTCGGCTCGACCGAAGAAGAACCACGCTCTCACAGAATACCAGCGTAAAATAGCAGCTTAATGCTGCTGTGTTTTGTATGGTGAGTGTAGAGAACCGGAAACCCTTTTTACTGGAAAAGAGGCATTCTATCTTAGTGCTCACGGTTGACAACGCATCTGCATTTTAATTCGCAAACGAAAATACATGTAGATGTCTATGGGCCACAGCAACCATTTACCATCAGGTGGCCTGTGTGTTCGTTTGTCACCCTTATTCTATAAAAAAAATTTTTTTCGATTTCTCATAAAAAAATCTTCAATCTTTTCTAATAAAAATAGGCTAGATCACTTCTAGCATTGCTCTCTATCTGTTCGTGGAGTTTAATTACAATCAGTTTAGAATTCCATCCCGAAGAGTAGCCCAGACAGACAGACAAACAAATTTAAAAAAGAAAGGTTATTCATGTCTTGATAGCCTTTGACTGCATCCTTTGTCTATGGTGGTAACCGCGGTTGCTGATCATTACGGATTCGAATGCCGTGTCGGGCTATAGTCAATTATTGGATTTTTTTTCGGAGTCAGAAAGTTGGCGATGTTTAAGCCCCGTTCCTAGGAAAGCACGTAAAACTGTTGGTCCTGCGCCTGATCTCCCTCCGGTCCTATTATTTATTCTGTGCTCCAGTTGTGTCAAGTTACCGGCCCATCAGACTATGAAAAGAGTGCACTTGTGCTTGCGGTGTATACACACTCTGGCACTATAAGCCTGTCCCGCGCAGAACGCAGATGGCTAGTCTCCGCTGAGACGGACCGTCGCGCCGTGACCGAAATCCGGTCTATATATATAGCACGCAAATAACCCCTTAACCTTGGCTTAATAAAGAGCAATTATTTCGATATTACAGACAGATACTCCAATTTTATTTATATCTGTATGGAAAAAATATCCGAGCCATATTCAAACTCTGTGTATTTATAAGTGTACTTATAAATACTGTTATTAGTGTTTCTCTTTGTATGAAGTACAGGATATCACAATACAAAATCTGGGAAATGACTTTTGTAGAGTTGACAAGGTTAGGAACGCAGCGCATATCTGAAAATTCGTTGATATAATATGTTATATATAATAAATTGTTATGTATAATTTCTTGTACTATTATTTATGCTGTGGTATATATTATGTACTTACGTACGTTGTAAGTACAATTTATTATTTCAATGTCTGTAAATAAATTTCGAACAAAAAACAACTTCGACCATTGACAAGAAAAAGAACGAGTATAGATAGTAGAAATAAAAGTACACTGTGCTCATGGACGTATAAAAAAACCCTTTTTATACGTCCATGACTGTGCCTTATTTTATTGTTTTATGTGTGTATGCCTACATCAATATAGCAGTATCAGTAATTAGTTTTAGTTATTAGTTTAATAATATTTATATAATGTATAGGCTCGGCAATTCACAATGCTGTGCAAGTCCCTATCTCAATGTATTGAAGGTATTGTATTGAAATTAAGGTAGTGAAAGTTAGGTGTGGCAGAAGAAGCACGGGAGTAGAATAGATGCTGTAGAAATGCGGTCTTTAAGGAGTATGTAGGGCTGAATCTGAACGACAGGGTGAGTATTTGTGAGATAAGAGAAATGTGTGGCTTGCAAGATGATGTTGTGACCAGCATTAAGAAAGGAATGCTTCGGTTGTTTGGTCATGTAGAAAGAGTGAATGAGAAAAGAGTGACAAAGCAAATTTATGTTGCAGAAGTGAACGACAGAGTCGGAAGGGATGCCCTAGATGAAACTTTATCGACCAAGTTGGCGATATATTGAAATGGGTCAGCTCAAGTGTATGCTTGTGTATACAGATGTAATGGAGGCGAGAGAGGTGTGTCAGGATCTTGCTAAATGTAAATAAGTCCTTAGTGTCTGCCTACCCCTCTGGGAGATAGGCGTAAGTGTTTATGTATGTATGTATTTTTTGTACTTTTCCTAGTGTCAAGTAATGGAAAATTATCTTTTAAAATGATTTGTTCAAAAACTTAAAGCGGACAAAATGACCTGAGGATCATATAAATATGGGAAGACAAGTCATCGCGCGCTCTGACTAGATACCGCCGGCGCGGCAACGAATACTACGCCGAAATCGGCGTACCCGAGCCAGTCGCGTTGCAGGCAACGTGTGAGGTGGACGTGTCATAATCCGAAGTAAAATACCAGTTTACGTATTGAAACTGTCTCAAAATAATACTACAATAAATAAGAAAGACATTGAAATCACATACTATCAGTAAGTTTCATACAATTTAGAAATTTTAACATAAAATAACACGAACCATAAATAAGTCACAAAATATGAATGACGCTATTCAGTGTTGCCGCACATACAAAAATAAAGTTCCCCGTGGCTGGGATTTTTTATGTAAATTTATTGTTACTATATTTTATAATATAATATATTTAACTTATTATAATATAACCTAATTCTATATTATTTAATGTTTATTTCTGTAGTATTGCTCAAATGATATAATTATCATTTATTAGGGTTCCGTACCCAAAGAGTATCAACGGGACCCAAGTCTCCAGTCTCCACTAGCGTTCCATCTGTCTGTCAGCAGGCTGTATCTTATGAACCTTAATATGTAGATACTTGGAATTTTCACAGAATGTGTATTTATATTACTGCTATAACAACATAAAATAAAATAAAATATTAAAGGACCAAAAAAATCACGTTTATTGTATGAAAACCATACAAGAAACGTAATTTTTTTCCGTATTGATATGTGTTTTGTTTACAGACTAAAGCGAAACCGGGATTAACACGCAAAAAAATTATGCTGTGTGTATGGTGGGATTGAAAGTTTATCATGAGCTTTTACCGCCGGGTAAAACCATCGATTCGAATCTCTACTACCAACAAATAATGAGACAAGCAAGAAATAATAAAAAATACGGCCGGCGTTGATAATCGGAAAAGGAGTGGTCTTTCATCATGATAACGCCAAATCACAAGATTAGTTATCTGTTTGAGACTTTCAATACACACTAACATTCCTAAAAATCTAGTGTTTGTTTGAGTACTTCAAACTGATTTAAGAGTTTTAATTTCTTTTGTTGCTTGTGTTCTTTAAAAGAAAGCTTTCTGGAGGTTTTAATATTTAAGCTTATAATTTTTTTTCATTATAAATGGGATGACTAAATCCAAGTTCCTTCAAATCCCAGAGATTAAATATATCAATTAAAACTACTTGTCGTATTTTTTTGATCATAATCCCAAGATTTCTACTGCAACGTTTATTTTTTATTATATCACTACCTACAAGATGTCAACAAATTATCGAACAGAATGGACCCATATTTATTATAATTAAATGTAATAAAACTTTAAAACAAAAACGTCTTGAATTTGTATACAATATACGAAGGAACTTTTTCCCCGGTCTTATATACTAACTAAAGGTGTAACAAAATAGTACTTAATAACTTAGGGAATGATTCTGCCTGTCAACATGAATAATTTTTATTATGGGATCATCTTCGAAATTACTGGTATAGTTGTAGCACGAATGGGTCAGCTCGACCGGGGAAGGACCACGCTCTCACAGAATACCAGCGTAAAATAGCAGCTTAACGCTGCTGTGTTTCCTATGGTGAGTGTAGAGAACCGGAGACCCTTTTTACTGGAAACGAGGCATTCCATCTTAGTCCTCACGGTCACAACGCATCTGCATTTTGATTCTTAGCCGAGGATAGATGTATATGTCTATGGGCCACAGCAACCACTTACCATCAGGTGGACTGAGTGCTCGTTTGTCACCCTGATCCTATAAAAAATATCTCAAAGTAAGTTATTCCATACAAAAATTCATACAAACTTGCTCAAAATGTATTGAGACCTGATTTTTCTTGCGATTTCGAAGATAGATCTATAGTAAAAGTTGTTCATATACGTAACTATTTTTTTTAAATAATTTGTGAATATTAGTTAGACATATAAATAAAAAAATAAACTGATAAAAAGGAGGCCTTATCATTTATATGTCATTTATTCCGTAGAAAAACCTATACATAATATACACAAATATATTGATACATTCGATAATAAACTATTCATTTTTAAGTATTTCTGGAATACATTCATAACTATGAACTTAACTACTAAGCCATAGCATAAAATAAATTTTCCCGTTAATCGGGTAATAGTTAAGCTGCTTGCATATACAATTTTTCACGCACACTAGCATCTTGCAAATTGTCTTATACACACTACAATATTAAGACGCCGCATTCACGGAGCTGTTACTTTCAGGTGCGCGGTATCTAGTCAGAGCGCGCGATGACTTATCGTTAATCTAAGCATAAACCTATGTATCACATCAATAGATTTATATATATACTAAACCAAAAAAGGAATTTTGCCGAAAAATTGGCTGCCGGCGGATTGTTTCCTGTTTTTTTTTTTTCAATTTTCCGGCTATATTCCTTTTTTGGTTTAGTTATGACTATTATGAACATATCCACAGAAAAGAACAAGAAAGAAACTACGAGTATATAATTATTACTATTTCCAGAATTTTAGAAAAAAAAATTCCTTGTTGTGGCTCGATTTCGAAGTATTTCTTATTTTAGCAGGGTATGCCAAAATTGTAAAAATGTCACTTATGGTACATTAACGATTTTTTGTAGCATAAGGATGACTAACAAGCACACAGTCCACTTGATGGTAAATGGTTGTTGTGGCCCATAGACATCTACGTCTATCCTCGATTACGAATCAAAATGCAGATGCGTTTTCGCCCGTGAGGACTAAGATAGAATGCCTCTTTTCCAATAAAAAGGGACTCTGGTTCTCTACACTCACCATACGAAACACAGCATCTATTTTACGCTGGTATCCTGTGAGACCGTGGTCCATCCCCGGTCGAGCTAACCCATTCGTGCTACAATTATACTTCTGTACAATAGCTGCAGCATGGCTCTACCACGTATTTTTAAAGTTAAATTATAATTCCTAATTTGAAAATTCGCGTAACCTTATTCTCAAGGCGGCAAAATAAAATTCATGTTTATATACTTATAAGGATAGTTTTATTTGTGCCAGTCCCGACTGAGCTCACCTTGACTTCATTGCGAGTATCAACTTCCTTCCGCCAGATGCGGCAACATGCCCTCCGAGTTGTGAACACCTGTTTTCGTCGTTGGTAAAAAGTTATTTCCTGTTAACATACTATAACACTTTTATTATGTTAGTTACAAACCGTAATATTAGTCGTTCCGTTTTCACAGCTTTCAAAACAAAAGAAAAACATTAAACATATTTATTTAGAATGCAAACCAATACTTATATTATGGTTTTAGAAAGAAACATGACAATAACTTGATAAGAAAGTTATACGGCCACGTGATTTCGAAGTAAGTACTCTAGTCTATTGAATTTTAGTTTGGAATCTTAGAGTTTAGATAAGCAAGTTAGCTCCAAGTTTGGATTTCTAGTCGGGGCCAAGGGTCAGACTTTCTCCCGCCTTATCGCATATACTTTATAATTGAATCGCGTAGAACAGTGTTCAAAGTAGATGTCCGGCTTTTACGTCGCGGACTTGAATACCACCCAGAGCCACTAACAACAAGCCACTAAAATAGCAACAAGCCGTTTCTATACGTTTATCGTTTTTGAATGGTCAATCTTTAACTTCTTTATCAGGCTTAAAAGTCCGTGGACAGGACATAAGTGAGCCTCTTCCATTGCAGAAATGACGTACCGTACCGCTACCTCTGACGAGTTGATAATTGCAATAAGTATCGTCTCCCTTTAAACCTGCTCGCTGTTACCTAATCTGGGTATTTTAAATCTCTTGGCAGGCTTACCCAGTTACTGTATAGTGAAATGCAAGAATAATGTCGGAGTCATTGACGTATGACTTGAAGGGCAGGCCGGTGAACGTCACCGAACAGAACATTAAGTTAAAAATTAGGCGCTAGTTTATTTCCCAAAAGTGACAAATACAATAAAATCTTATCACCTGTGAAGAAGGCTTAAAGTTAAAAGTTAAAGTTACAGACTATATACGTTCCACTGCTGGGCACAGGCATCCCCTCATTTCTGATAGGGTTTTGGGAGATGTCCGTCACGTTGCCTCTATGCGAGTTGGCGAACTTCACGTCTTCAAAATTGTTTTTTTTTTATTTCTCATGTTTCCTCACGTTTTCCTTCACAGTCGAGTACCTACGTGGTAAATCAGCATTTAAAATTTCAATTAACAATTTCATTGATGCCGGTGGGGATAGAACCCGGGTTACTCGCATACTGTGAAATTTACAATGAGCGCTAACCGCGATCTACCACGGCTCAAGAAATAAGGCTTTAGGCTTCCTTATAATAAATGTGGATTGAAGAGAATTATGAATAAAACTTGCTCTAGACATATTTTTTCATGTTTTGCAGTTTTTTCGATTGAGCGCACACTGATTGTCTATGACTCAATATCCTAATCAAAAATATCCAGTCGTATATTACCTGACGGGGACGAAGGTTCTAAGGTGGGATCCTCGTGTACTGGTAAGCGGAGAATAGGGTGGCTCTCTACTAGAAGGAATTTCAACCTTGTAAGACATGAAATCGAAGTGTTTTTGGATAACTATGTAAGTGGACTTGTCATGCTGTAAATATGTTATTAATGATCATGATAAATAGTACATTGTAACAATTTAACTCCATAATAACGGTATTCCTGTTTAAATAAATAAACTCAGTAAGAAATAAAATTAAGTAGAATTACCATTCTAATCCTACAAAGGAGTCATTTCAGTAAACAATTATTCTATTAAAGACATTACCTCAAGTTTCTACCGATCTGTAATGGCGACGTAGGCATGGTTACTGGATAAGGCAGCAACCTCGAAGTACACCCAAAAATGGTTCTGTCGGCCATTCGACGCGCATGCGCGGCTCTTAGGCCATTTAAGGTTTCCCAAGAACCTTCCAGGCGGCTAGCAGCTTCGATTTTAATCGAGTACTAAATGTATGGGAGATATTAAATAGATTATCCCACTAAAATTTGATCAAACATTGAATTTGACTTCTCATTTTCGCTATTACCATGCCACCTATTCAAAACAAAAAAAAAACACAAAAAGGAAAAGAACTAGACGGATTTTGATATTAACACTTCAAATCGTAATTATGACGAAGATGTTCTGGCCGAGGCAAGTGCACGTGCACTTACAAAGGCACTCGCTCAGAAGTAAGTGCAAGCACGTAGGTCTCACGCAGGGACGCCATCTTTTTTATGATATACGAGTATAGCATTTTCGAGGGTAAAAAAAATCCTAAGTACTGGTATTTTTCATTATGCAGTGAAGTTCCTAAAATGTTTCTGCGACTTGTAATCAGAGGATTGATGTTTTTTTTTTTTATCTTTGTGCTTTTAATAACATATATTATGTAGGCACATATATTTATTTGTGGAATAAGTTCTAGCGATAGGAGGTACTGGTATTCGTAGATAGTTCTTATTCGTTCGCCTGTTTGGAGGATTAGGATACAGTGTCAGAGGCAAGAGAACAATTACGACATGAAAATTGAAAAGTAAAGTAAAATACATCCTTTATACGTGCCATACAGCTGAGCACATGCCTCCTCTAATATCCGAGAGTTTTGTGGCAAGAAAGTGTCCACGATATAGCACTCTTCGAATATTTCACAGGCGACCAACCCGGGTCGATCTCCGTCGGCACCAATGAAATTATTAATTGCAATTTTAAGTGCTGATTTACCATGTGCTCGGCATTGAAGAAAAACATCGTAAAATCCTGCAATTTGAGTTATTGCAAAGCCTAATTACTCTAACTTAAAAATATAGGTACCTACCTTCCTATGTAACGTACTAAACTTTTGAAATTGCGTCTAAGAACTATTTATTTTATACGGATTTTTATGTATGTTGTAAACTTATGTATGACACCTACATAACTTTATATTTTTATGTATTACAAAATCCCAAGGTTAAAAGGTTTTTAGTAGAGAGCAAATAAAACAAACACAACATACACACGCATGAATCTGAGAGTAAACTATTATTTATTCTGTGGTAATATCTAAACATCCAAGCTATGAGCAATGATCAATGAACTTGAGCGCGCTGCATCGGTGTTTCGTTTTGCCACAGAATAAATACATGTGTTGCCAAGTCGATTGCCTCGACCTTGCGTACCGTCGAAGCGTGCATCGATCGCATGCTGAATTTCCATTACTCAATTGCAACATATCGGTCGGATATTTTATAATGATTGACCGATCAATAGGCTATAAATACCTTTTCCGGCAGTATGTTAAAAAAATATTTTCCTAATATTGGATATTTTTGGCCCGTTTATTTGTTATATTTTGTTTTGTTTTATTAAATAGTTAAGAATTAGTCTAACTGTCCAGGTGCAAGTTGGGCCTCCCTATTAGGGTTCCGTACGTATTATGGCCAGTTAACTTTATTTCTAAAAACACTTATTTCAGCTCATTTGAATAACCTATATTTTTATAAATATTCATCCTAGTTGAAAATAACATAATATAGCTAATTTAAAGCGTTTTGTGTTCATTGATAGGTAATACTTTACACCGTTTACTTTACACCGCATAATTTATTTCAGTAACTATAAGAAACAACAATACTCATTAATTTAAAAAAAAAACGGGACACAGTGACTTGTGCTTCGCGATGATGATCTTCAAAATCAATGTCTTGTCCGATACTCCTTTAATCTAAGAAATAGATAAAAATCTCAAGGTGCAAGGTCTGGTGAATATGGAGGCTGCTCAGACATTTCAAAGTCAGCATCTCGAGTTGCGGCCATCGCAACGATGCACTCGTGAGCCCGGGCTTTATCTTGGTCAAATAAAAAAATCTTTGTTTTTGCTATACTTTCTGCATACATAGTGTCCATAACAGTAGTTCCATAATCGATATATTCCATCATTACTACATACCGATAAGAGTGCCCATGGTCTTCCGTCGGAAGGACTCGCTTTGGCTTTCATTGGACTTCAGTCCTGTATGTATCATATACGTTGTCATTATTTGTTCTTGAGATATGCGAGGCGAAATTTAACCATGGACTTATAAAGGTTCATACACACATACATCCTCACGAAAACCAAAGTATCATACCATAGAGACCCTGAAACATGAAAATATGTCAGTCTGATCTTAAAAAGCGGACCCATTACAATAACGTCCTACTACCAAGGTAAAACATTTTACAAATCAGAATTTAAATCAAACAAACAGAAAGATCATTCTGTTTGTTTGATTTAAATTTTATTTAAAAAGTAAATTTATTTAAAATTGGAATACCTAAACTACTTAATTCGAAGGATTATCTATAAACATAATATGTCACCGGCCAAACCCGATTTAAGGACAAACTAGTTTTTTTTTTTGGATTCCTGACAAGACTAACCGGTTTGACCTAGTCTATATACAGTATGGAATTGTTTAAAAACGTATGACAGGTAAAACTGTGTGAAAAGTCTACACCAGGTATTATCAAATATCATGATTTATTAAAGTGAAAGTACCTACGTAATGCATTTTTCTGAGATATTTTATGGAATTCATTATTGGGAATTATATAATTTCTTAGACATTGTCACATTGTATGGGAAATGTATAATAATTAATATTATACCGTAGAATTAGTGAATAAAAATGTCAAAAATACGAAAGCACTTATCAAGTAATATCACAGAATAAATAATAGTAGGTACAAGAAGTAATATCAACGACAGTAGGTTGAGGTCCAGTGGATTCAGTTTATTTTAAAATCGGGTTTGGCCGGTAAAATATACATAGAAATTAAATACCTAAGCTTACATGAGAGACATAAAATGCCAACTCTTATGTATGGTAATTTATGTCGGAGGTTTATATGAAAATTATAAGCAATATTGTTTGCAAATGAACAACGAAAGGAAACGAGAAATCATGATTGCAGCGTCGTCAGGAAGGGACAAACGCTGCTAGCATAGAATAGATTATCCGCTTGAACAAAGAAAAAACCTTTGAAACGCGATTTATGCGTCAGTCCCAAGGTTTTAAAATCCAGGAAAGGTTGCCAAATGCAGTAAGGTTTTAAATTTAAAAAAAGAGAAATAAAAAATAAATGTAATGTTGCGCTGCTGCAAAAAATAATAAGCAATTAGGAAAAAAAAAAGTGTGTGTGTGTGTACTTATGTAATCAGTACGTGTGTGTGTACTTATGTAATCAGTACGCACGTAAGAAGTTATACTTCTTTAGCGCAACAAAACAAAAATATCTAAAAAATGATATAATATGATCCTGGTGACAATTTATTGATGGTTCCGTGGCGCAGCGGCTTAGTCATGAGTTGCAGCGCTATGGGCGCGGGTTTAAATCCCGCACGGAACAGGTATTTGTATGGCTTACAAATAATTGTTCTTAGTCTGGATGTTTGTCCTTGTAAAATCTATGTAAGTGAACTGTCCTAGCGATACAGGAGAAAATCCTAGTATTGAGGTAACGTTTCTTTCAAAAACATTGTAATTTGTTTTTATTAAGATTTTTTAATCCTATATTTACTCTTAATATTGTTTCACAAAATAAACAAACATAAATTATGTCTTTTGATGGATACATTTAACCTGTTTTATCTTTATAAAGATATAAAAAAATATTTGGTAAATCCAAATGTGCATGCCTTAATTGCTCATGTTATACGTATTTTTTAAGGTAGTTCAAATACACAAGATTTTACCATTAACCTCATTACTCTACTTTCAATTTTCAATGTCCGGAGGTAAGGTCTTATCATAACTAACAAATCGAGCCTAAACTCGGCACACCTAGTTCTACTCGTCGAGGAGTTCCAGTAGCATGCATCGAAATACACCTTCAGGTCACTCTATCAAATCCGGAGGTAAGGTTTCATCATAGCTAACACAACGAGCACAAAGCACAAACTCGGCACATCTAATTCTTCTCGTCGAGGAGTTCCAGTAGCATTCATCGAAGTACCTTTAGGTTACTATCAAGTCCGGAGGTAAGGTCTCATAATAACTAACAAAATTCACACTCATAATTTTTCCCAAACGCGTGACGAGAGGTAGATATAACTTCAAAAAAATGTGGTTATTGTGTTTTTTGTATAATAATTTAAATTCTTAGTTTTAGTTTATTTATTGCAATAATAAACGCCTCTTATAAAATTTGTATGTTATGTATATAAATTCTAGTTTAAATGATGCAAAATTAGTTAAAATATCACAAAACGTTCAGTAAAGTAAACGTAGACTAATTCATTAGTGCTCGGACTGTTTACTATTATCAACGGACAGGACTGTTGACGGAGGACGTGGCTTTGTCATCTATGTTCATTATCCTCAGTGCTCGTGTATTTCGACAAAACAACAGTCTATATTAAAAGCACGTAGCTGGTTTTTGGCTGAGCTACAGCGTTGTAAATAGCCTTTATTGATTGAGCTAGAAGTTATTTTCAGTGTGTATTTGTGCTATATGCTATTGCTTGAAAATGACAACAGAATTCTTTTTAGGGTTCCGTACCTCAAAAGGAAAAAACGGAACCCTTATAGGATCACTTTGTTGTCCGTCTGTCTGTCTGTCTGTCAAGACCCTTTTCCTCAGAAACGCGTGGAGGTATCAAGCTGAAATTCATATCAAACACTCAAGCCTACTGTCCCTTGGAGCTGTGAAATAATCAAACTTCTAAGCCAACGCAATCAAAAGATACAGCCGTTTATGCCGCAAATTTTCGACATTCGCAAGGGAATCAAAGCCTACAGGGTACTTCCCGTGAACTCAGAATCTTAAAATTTGGTACGAAGCAACGTATTATAGCACAGATAAAGGAAAAATGGCGAAAAGCATAAATTTTTAGTTACATCATATAATAAAAATATTTTTAATAATGTTAAACTTATATTAATATATAAAATTAAAATTACCTACCTATTTTGAATTAGTTAGCAAAAAATGCATTGCGATTTTTTTTTATTTTAAGCTCTTACATAAACTCTACGGAATAAGAGTGACAAACGAGCACACAGTCCACCTGATGGTAAGTGGATGCTGTGGCCCATAGACATCTACATTTATCCTCGATTAAGAATCAAAATGCAGATGCGTTGTCACCCCTGAGGACTAAGATGGAGTGCCTCGTTTCCAGTAAAAAGGGTCTCCGGTTCTCTACCATCACCATACGAAACACCGCAGCATTAAGCTAATTTTGCTTTAACACCGAAAAAATTACCGTACGAAGAAATTATCTGTAGTGTCGAGAACTGTTTATTTAAAAACAATATGCGAAAGGAAGATTTGGAAGCGATACGTCAAGACATTTCGTCTATGTTACGTCGGAAGTTCAGCGCCAAAACGGAATCTACCTAAAGACGAATTTGAAGCGTTGAATAACCTACGCAATAAATCAGAACTGACGATTCTCCGCGCAGATAAGGGAAATGCCACGGTAGTCATGGATACGTCGGATTATAATTCTAAAATACAAGAACTTTTGTCGTAGTACTTATAAAAAAGGTTAAAAATGACCCAACAAATAACGCACTTAAAACAACTAGTGATCTCATAAAGAAATACTCCGAAAAATTAAATCTAGACGTAAAATCGATAATAACTACGTCTGCCAAACCACCGAAGTTGTATGGGTTACCAAAAATACACAAGCCCAATGCTCTACTACGTCCCATAGTGAGCCAAATCGATTCACCAACACTTACAGATTAGCTCAACACTTATCGAATATACTCTCACCACTCAAGGGACATACAAGAGCACACACAAAGGATTCCTACCATGTCGTCAACGAGATTAAAGAACTACATCTGGCAGACAATGAAACTATGGTCAGTTTTGATGTCCAGTCTCTGTTCACATGCTTACTTGTTGAAGACTGCATCTCGATTGTTACTAGAAGGCTAGAGGAGAACAACATGCCCGTAGAATATGCAGTATTACTCAGACACTGTCTTCTCTGGTCTGATCTGGGTACCTATTGTGGAAGGAGGAGTTCTACAAGCAAGTAGATGAAGTAGCAATGGGCTCACCTGTATCTCCCATTGTCGCTGATATAGTCATGGAGGACTTTGAGAAGAAAGCCCTGCTTACTTCTCCTGTAAACCCAAGATTCTACAAGCGGTACGTAGACGACACTTTCACAATTCTACCTTTAGATAAAGTAACTGCATTTTTAGATCATCTTAACTCCTTAAATTCTAAAATTCAGTTCACTATGGAGTTAGAGGCAAACAATTCTTTAGCTTTTCTAGATGTGTTAGTAACGTGGTAGAGCCATGCTGCAGCTATATTAGTAGTATAGTTGTAGCACGAATGGGTCGGCTCGACCGGGGAAGGCCCACGCTCTCACAGAAAACCAGCGTAAAATAGCAGCTTAACACTGCTGTGTTTCGTATGGTGAGTGTAGAGAACCGGAGACCCGTTTTACTGGCAAAGAGGCATTCCATCTTAGTCCTCACGGGTGAGAACGCATCTGCATCTTGAGTCTTTATTGAGGATAGATGTATATATCTATGGGCCACAGCAACCATTTACCATCAGGTGGACTGTGTGCTCGTTTGTCGCCCTTATCCTATAAAAAAAAATCGGAATCCTGATAACACCTTGAGCCACACCGTGTATAGAAAAAAGACCCATACAGATAGATATTTAAACGGTGATACTCACCACCATCCTTCACAGTTAGCTACCGTGGGTAAATCTTTGTTTCAGAGAGCACGAGGAATCTGTGACAGTAAACACCTGGCCGCCGAGCTCCAACACGTCAAGCAAGTTTTGCACGACAATAAGCTTCGGGTCCCGCGCCTACGTCACAGTGAACGAGTGAAGCCGGCCACAGTCTAGTGAGTGCCTGCTGTACTGCCATATGTCAGAGGTGTCACTGACAAGATTAGCTTCATTTTGAAGCGTGCTTTCGTTAAAACATACTTCAAGCCGCCGAAGAAGATTAGTCAGTTTTTACCATCAGTCAAGTGTAATATTCCTCTGCAAGATGCAGGAGTGTACAAGCTTGATTGTGAATGTGGTCTCTCTTATATAGGACAAACTAAAAGATCCATAAAAACCCGCGTTAAAGAACACATAGCTGATGTGAAGAATCGACGTTCCGGGAAGTCTGCAGTTTGTGAACACGTACAGGATCGCCCCCGTCACTACATTAGATTTGATAGACCACAAATCCTCGCTAAAGAACACCGATTCCTCCCCAGCATGATTCGCGAGGCTATTGAAATCAAAAAACATCCTAATTTCAATAGAGAAGATGGCTGGGTGCTACCATCTGCTTGGAATCCCATAATTAATAAAATTAAATCCCAACCCAAGCATACAACTGCAAGACTTCATGATACTGTAAGTTCATACTGCGTAGATCGGAGCAAAAATTAATAATTTTTAATCTGGAAGTAGCCGTCGTTAAAAAAAAATTGGGACGTCATACACCTCAGTCCCCCCCGTGACCATGGGTGCTGTAAAGTGCTTGAAACGTCGGGAATATAAAATAAGTTAATATACGCGATAAAATCCGTAAAATTAGTTTTATTCAAAAGCATTAAGCTTCTATTTTACGCTGGTATTCTGTGAGAGCGTGATCCCACCCCGGTCGAGCCGACCCATTCATGCTACAACCACAGAATAAATAATACGGTGGAATTCCAGCCTTTTCGCTTTTGTACTTCGTAAATAAGGTGTCTAACAGACTTAACTATTAATATTGTCAGCTAAAAAAATATTCGTAACTAGAGGAAAGTTAATTTAAATCAAAACACGTATACAACGGAAAATGCTTATATTCCTAATTTTTGACGAGTTATGGTCCCGAAAAAATAAAGCTTATTTTACATTAGCTCATGTTTAGGCTTTTTGATTTGTATGAATATTACTATAGACATAGTAATGCAGCTATTTTGGTTTAAATTTACAAGCTTTTTATTTTCTTTTAGTTGAAATTAATGGGACTGTAATTAGATGTACGAAATGTATGGAGGGCATAATGTCAGCCGTGAGGCTGATATTTGGTTTGACGTACCTAATAAACAGAATAAATAATAGTACTACGAAATCACCTCATTTCAGACACGTAATATAAATCAGGGCTTTCATAAACTGGAATAAATACTATTAATTAGAACATTTTAAAGTTAAGGAAGTTAAGATCGATACGTCTAATGTTTTAAATTTTAATATTGGTTTTTGATTTTAAGTATTTAAGTTTAGCAAAAGATCTACTTGCTTTTCTATCAGACATTCGGTGTATATTAAGAACACCTTATGTATTCAAATATTTTTAGAGAAAGGCAAAAAACAAGCAATAAATATGATTAATATAAGTTAGTAATAATAATTATAACTTAAATCATAACTGATAAACTCATGACAAGGAAAGTGGTTCAGAATCATGCTTTGCGGCAGTATATGGAGGCGGATGTTCGGATGTGGACTTGCATGATTAAATTGTAAGAATCGATGTGCTACAGATTTTTTTTAATAATTTGCTTTAATTAATTGTTTAGTGTTAAAAGAAAAATCGAACTGCTTAAAACTAAAACACAATAAGGTAAGTAGTAAAACCTTAAAATTAAATAATTGTTGTCGTCTGCCTCATTACATACTCCATGCTTGTGACATGCATGATTCTAAATTAAAAGTTGTTACGAAGTTATTACTACTATTGTTTGATGTGCGCTAAAAAACCGAAACCGCTTGGCAAAGTGCATTTCTTTGCGCACTTATTTGAACATTGATTAAATTTAAAAGTCCCGTGCCAAACATAACTTCAAACAAGTGTTCGCGGTTCGCTCGCGGGAGCACGGACGGGTTATGTCGGACTCGCACCAACTAAAACCCCATGGTGTTCCACCTTCGCCGCATATTGGCAGGGCCACGGGAACGCTTTACCACACATCCGCGCCCCACCAGAGCCGGCCGCCCCATGGCAGCCCCTTCTCAGGAGAGGACCTCTCCTCGTCATTCTCCTTCTCAGGCAAGGCGCACCAGGAACACAAGGAACACCCACCATCAGACCCCTCGAGTCCGATACGAGGAGGCCATGGGTCCAGGAAAATCGAGCGCTTAGTAGCACCCGCTTTCCCGAACCCAACGGCGGATCTGGTCTCTGGCTCCGCAGCCAACCAATTTTCGGCCGCGGAGAGCGGCGCATCGCAATACCGACACTCCTCTCCCCCCGCGGCCCCACCACCACCGCATAAACGGTGCGGTCCCGACAGAGTCGCGGAGGATAGGGCGTGTGGCGCATCGCCATACCAACACTCCTCTTCCTCCGCGACTCCACCTCGGATGCAGCGGTAGGGGGAGAGGACACCCCTCTCACCGCAGCCCACTGACACACATCCGAAGTGGGCTCGCCAAGCCTTCTCGGAGTGGCCACCTCGGGCCGGCTTTACACCACGGGCCAGCCAAGAGGTTCCTCTTTGTTCACTGCGGGTGACCAAGCCACGGCTACTAAGCCCCCCGCCACGAAAAGGCGGGAACCCGTTCGGGGGAGGACGAACAGGTACCTACCAAAAACTCATAAGGCACAACACAATGCTATGCTGACATTAAGTACACAAAAGGACGACATTCGGTACAGGTTGACTGGAATTTGAGCCTTTTTAAAATTGTTCTTGAAATAATATGATTGTAAATGAATATTCATTATATTTTTGGATTAAAAAATTACCTAGCGATTAAACCAAGAACTAAAAATATATTGCTCTTATAAAATAGTACGAATTTTTAAAGTTGAAATCGGCATTAAAAGGCTGGTAATATCCACATCCACATTGATCCACATTCACCCTAGTACAAGAATTTTATTTTAATTTCGCATGGTCGATGTTATTGTCATTATAATATTTTATTTTTATCTTTCAATGGAATTCATAACGGAGATGAAGCTTCCATCTTCATTCTGCATATGCATAATTCTATTGGAGTAAGTGCAATGCAAGAGCAATAAGGTAGTCTTGGGTAGTTCGCGAACGACCTTGGTTGGAAGAGCGCTCTTTAAGGTGAACTATGCGAACTAGTTCGTCGACAATCATGTTCTTAGTTCTTTAATTATTTATTTTTCTTGCGTCCACTCTATTATGGAGATACATGGCTAACCGACTGATTTATTTTTATTCTTACCGTTCTTACCAGAGTTTCTTATTAAAATATATAATTTATAGTCTATACTTAGTTTTATTAGTGCACAATTCACAACAAATAACAAATATTGCTGGCTCACAATATTAATATGAAAGTGATAGAAAGCAATATATAAATACCGTATAGTTCTCAATTCGATTTTACGGTAAGTTTATTCAAAATTAATATTTTTACATTTCTTTTTCCACTAATTTTATTAAATACTCGAATACAGTGCAACCTCAATATAACGAAACTGAATGGAATTAGAAAGTATTCGTTATTATACCAAGTAATTCGTTATAATGAGGTTTGTTATATAGAGGTTAGGTGGAACTACAATGCGTTTTAACAAGGTAAGAAAACTTGTTTATTAATCTCAACATTAAGTAAATAGTCATCTACCTGTCGTATACGTGTCTGCACCTGCCAAGACATGATTTACTGTGAAATTAAGTAGGAATAATTAATAGTATATGTTATGTCAAGATTTCAAGTTGAGAAAATTTGTTAAAAAGAGATAAATAATATCTTCTATATATATTCCGCAATAATTAAAAATTCGATATAAAGATGTTTCTGATAAAATCTATTCGTAATGTAGAGTTACATTTTGCATTAGCTCTTACAGGCAGTTCTAGGGGATTTCGAAAAATTCGTTAAACCGAGGAATTCGTTATATTGAGGTTTGTTATATCAAGGTTACACTGTGTTACTATGTTACATTAATTAGCGACATGTAATCTTTAAATTACAGTTGCGTTATTTTCAATAATCCAATACACTTCAAAAATATAAAAACATGTTTAGCTTCGTTTATTACATTTTATTTTAATGTCCATATCATCAAATAGTTCTTGACAAGTATCATGCATATATTATACATTATGTAGTATATTACATACTAATTAAATCAATAATTTTTTTAACGTAAATTCAATTAATTGTTATTTACTGACATTCAATAAACTCATCTTTTCTGCCGACTTCCAAAAAGGAGCCGGTACTCAATTCGACTGTATGTTTTTTTTTTTTTTTCGTTTTTTTTTTTTTTTTTTTTTTATGTGTGTTACCTCAGAACTTTTTTCTGGGTGAACCGATTTCGATGATTCTTTTTTTATTTGAAAGCTGGTACTTCTCGTGTGGTCCCATATGAATTTGATCAAGGTCAGACCAATAGTTTTTAAGTTATTCTTAAATAACTTATATTGAAGTCGGCTGTACAAAATTTTTAATTTTAAATTATTTAATAAGATCTTATGAAAAATTAAAAAAGAACTAACGAACTAAATGAGCGAACTAGTTCGCTATAGGACTACGAACTAAATTGAGCGCTCCCAATGGCGACCGACTATGCCCTAGACTACAATAAGGTGATAGATGGATTGCTAATAACTATTACAGTAATAATGTGCCCGTATGAGTTGCCAATAGGCCCTCGTTGGACATATAAAAATTAATATTAATCGTAAGAGACGACAGAGGGAATACCGAACAAAGGTAAAAACTATACTCATACTTTCACTAAAGTCAAACCATAGCACGACTCTAAGTATATGTGGCTCCATCTAGTTACTAGCATACGTGAAACAAACAATGAGCCACAAAACCAAAAACAGTTGACTCAGAAAATTTCTTGAAAAAGACATAACTAAATTATTCTTTAATCAATTTATGTCAATGATATTGATCTTTTTTACTTATTCGTTTAGGTATTATTTAAACAATTTACTTTAAAAACTCATCAATATCTAGCTCCACTCGGGATTCTTAAACATCTTAAACAAGATAATTGTAAGTGTAAAGAATTTTAATGTAATTTTATAACAATAAATATTAGATCAATATAATTTATAAACTAAGAAGAAATCCTATTTCTAAATTAATTAAAATGCTAAATTCCGATTTTGTCTTACGATATCTCAAGGAGAACTAATAATCTTACGGTCACCAGATGTCGCTAGGTACTATGGTACACTTTTGTTAGCATTATTGAAAAAAAAAATCTTTTCGGTTTCTGGTGTATATAGACAAAACAATGCCTCACTGGTGTGTTCTTAATTTTTTACACATTTCTAACTTTTTATAATTTTTCAAGTATGTATATGAAATAAAGTGGCGCCGCCCTGGTGGCAGCAAAGTTATGGATGTCCTCATTGAATTAGACAAATGGTAATGGTAAAATTA
This sequence comes from Parnassius mnemosyne, assembly GCA_963668995.1. Taxonomy (NCBI): domain Eukaryota; kingdom Metazoa; phylum Arthropoda; class Insecta; order Lepidoptera; family Papilionidae; genus Parnassius; species Parnassius mnemosyne. The sequence goes on from CAVLGL010000093.1 coordinate 13,685,638, forward strand.
AACATTTTGTACAACCGACTTCAAAATAAATATAATTTATTGTTGATTTTTTTTAAACCCCTCGACCGATTTCGATAAAATTTAAATGGGACCACCTCGGAAGAATACCCTTTGAAACACAAATATTTTTCAAATCGGTTCAGCGTCTGGCGTCTTCGAGTAATGGGTAAACATAAATTAAAAAAAAAAAACTAGTACAAGCACAAAATAAACAATAGTACAAGCTACAACCACAATATAACTACAGCATGGCACTACCACGTAAATCTCTACTACGTAAAACTATAAAATTGGTTTCATCAGTCTTAATGTGTTATAAACCCAGGTTTAAAATAAAGTATCTATATATTATTATGTACCTACATAAATACAAAGATAAGCACACATAAATACATTCTACTTAGACAAAAGCAAATGCATTACTAAAAAAATTAAAGCCGGATTGTGGAAGGGCAATCAAAAAGATCAATAACAACCGCATAAAAGATATGGCCGATGTAAAATGCTCCGAGCTCCGGGAAGTCTGCAGTTGTAAACATGTTCTGGATAGCCCCGTCATTACAGCACATTTTATACATTTTATACACCACAAAACAACACTGATTTCTACTAAGGATAATTCGTGAAGCTATTGGAATTAAAGGACATCCCAACTTCTAAAGAGAAAATGGCTGGTCTCAAATATATGGTGCTACCATCTATATTTAACAAAAAATTTAATTTTAAAATTTCACTTTTACATACCTAAAAAGACTGTTGAAATTGGATCAAAAAAAATTAAAGCTGAAGATAGCCTTAGCAGCCTGAGGGTGACTTCACGACTTCAGGACGTATGCAAAGCACTCGAAACGTCAATAATACATAAACAAGTGAAATTGCATTGTCAACCGAATTTGAGCTATATTCAAAATTTCAAGTTTGAGAAGTTCATAGGAAAGTTAGTTTAAAATCAATTACTAATTTCCACCCGGAACGACAGACAAACAAGAAAGTGACATAATAAAAAAATGGTAATAAAATAAGTAAATTTATCAAATTCAGTGACAATAGGAAAATATTTTTAATTGAAACAGATAATTTAATTCAAGCTCGGCTTAAGTAAGTCGTATTACTTTCAACAAGCATGAGAATAAAGTCGCAGTCTAAAAAACTAGTATCTGTAAACGCGTTATAATTAGTCTGAGAGTCTGAGGCGCTTTCACAGCGCCACATGTCTATTAAAATACAGTTGATCATAACGAACCCACGCGTTGGGGTCGATGACACAGTGAGAAGTATTGGGATGCTGAATGCTGGCTTCTATCAAACTTCCTTCATTATGCAGCGAAAATATATTAAATTTGATTTTCAGTAGAGCCACGTACGTACGTGCCTATTGCAGCACGAATAGGTCGGCTGAATCGTGAACGAACCACGCTCGCACACGAACATGAAATAGAACCATAATGCTGCTCTGTTTCATATGCTGAGTGAGGAGAACTGGATACGGCTTTTTTACGCATCTGCCTTTCGATTTTTACTTATACAACGTGAAAGAAATCCTGTGGTTACCGTTAAGTGTAATCAGAATCAGTATTCAAACTTAACTCATCGTAAACTAGTCCATAAAAAAAATTGCTTAAATAAAATAGATTTTTGTTTGCAAGTTATATGTGGTTTTATTGTCTTTGACTTCTTATTAAGTGACCCGTGGATTGGTTAAGTGGGGAATTTGACAATACTCTTACTCCCTGGCAATACAATTTGCAAATAAAAATGTACATATTTAAATTTAATTTAATTTTTAATGGTCAAATTTTTGAAGTAAAGTTATTTCTATACGTTTGAATACCGTTTCTGATAACGCACTCAACGGGAACCACAGGGTTTTTGTTACAATCATGTTGTGTAAATAGATGTATGTGTCATTGTTCACAGCATTCACTTACCATCTGGTAGGCTGTGTACTAGTTTTACCCTTACTTTTATTTAAAAAAAAAAGCTAGTGTAAAATCCAACATTTTAAACCGATTTACTGTTCTACTACAACCAGCGTTTAATTGAGAATTTCAGGAAAGTTTTGCTATCAAAAACTGATCTAGTATTACCCTGTTTTTTTTATACTACTTGTAACTATTAAACTGTTTTACTATTACCCTGGGCGTCTCTGAAAAAAATTTAATCGTATTATAAAGAATTTTGTAAACCTGATGTTTACCTGATGGTAATGATGTTTTTTAGGGTTCCGTACCTCAAAAGGAAAAACGGAACCCTTATAGGATCACTTCGTTGTCCGTCTGTCTGTCTGTCTGTCTGTGTGTCAAGACCCTTTACCCCCAGGAACGCGTGGAGGTATCAAGCTGAAATTCATATCAAATACTCAAGTCTACTGTCCCTTGGAGTTGTGAAAAAATCAAACTTCTAAGCCAACGCAATCAAAAGATACACCCGTTTATGCTGCAAATTTTCGATATTCGCAAGGGAATCAAAACCTACAGGGTACTTCCCGTGAACTCAGAATCCTGAAATTTGGTACGAAGCAACGTTTTACATCACAGATGAAGGAAAAATTGCGAAAAGCATCAATTTTTAGTTACATCATATAATAAAAATATTTTTAATAATTTTAAACTTATATATCTACGCATTTGTTCGGAGCCCTTAGTGCGCGAGTTCGACTCGCACTTGGCCGGTTTTTTATATTATGCTGTTGCCTCAAATCTCACTCCTGGGGAAACATTCAACAAGAATGTTCTTCATGCTGTTCCAATATTCTCTAAATAAAATATTAGAATAAATTTAAGATGACCTTAGATGTGGTACCACATTCTGAAGCATGTTGTTTTCTTTCGCATAGTTTAGACGAAAAGATAGATTTAATTTTGGAAAAATAATTATATATTATTGTATGCACTTGATTTTACTTATCACATGCAATGTTCGTTTCACTTTGACCTAACCACCCGGAGTCGCGTAGACGATGCAGTCAATCCTGTTTTTTATAACTCGTGGACTGTTGTCAGTATGGATGACATCAATATTTACAATATTTACTTTGCTTTCTTAAACCGATCATACCAGATTGGAACCGTCTGATACACTCATCGAAAGAATTTTTAAATATGGCTAATATGATTGACATAATATTATTTTACACATTAAATCAACATTCATTTTCTATGAACTTTTTTAAATTGTTTTATTTTAATGTTCAATAATTCGCAGACTAATCTGCGAATAGAAAACGTACATGACATTTAAAGGCAGTGGAGTGTTTAATGATAATAATGGTTCTTCTTCTCTTTATACGTATAATTAACCCTTCAATTATTAGAAAATTATACTACTTTCACACACAAGTAAAAACTAACAACCCAGAAGAAAATAATTGCCTGTTTAAAATTGGAAGTACAATTGAATTACATGTGGAAAATATACCTAAATAATATAATGTGTGTATAAAGTGATTTAAAGAGGATGCCACTTAACACTATTATCACGAAAAGATAAAAGTAGTATGCCCTTGGAAAAATTTTCTTTTTCAAAAATCCGTGATAAAATCAACACAACGTAAAATGTTTATAAAATTTTACTGCTACGAGGGGCACACTGAAATGATCGGGAATAAGAAAAACCACATGCACGGTATAGCTAAATTGTATTTTATTGTTTTTCGAAGTATTCTCCGTTCAACGTAATGCACTTTTCCATTCTTGCATACCAATAATTAAAACAGTAATTCCAGTCTGAAGTTGATGTTGACAAAATGGCTGATTTGTACGCTTCCACAGCTGCTTCGGGGTCTTCAAACCGTTGACCGCGTAATAAATCTTTCATTCTAGGGAATGTAAAGAAATCGTTTGGGCTCAGATCAGGACTGTACGGAGGATGGCTCATCAGCTCAACGTTTTCCTGCTTCAAAAAATCATTTGTCTTCCGAGCCGTATGGGAGCTCGCATTATCGTGATGTAAGATGATGCGACGTTTCGGGTTATTTTTTCGGAGTAACCGGTAACCGTTCTGCGCTCCTGTAAAGGAATTGTAACAACATGCCCCTTTTTCGAGACAAACGTAGCGACCATTTTCATTGACACGCTGCGGGAGCGAATCACTTTCGTTGGTTTGACCTCGTCTTCGAAGAACCAAACTGCTGACTGATGTTTTCTTTCAGGTTCGCACGAATAAATCCATGATTTCACCTAAGACGATATTATAAACAGCATTTGACTACCCGCCGTTGAAGCGTTGCAGAGTATTTCGGCACCAATCTACACGAGCCGCCTTTTGCTCTTCGGACAAATTGTGGGGAACCCCGCGGGAAACTAGCTTTGCTTTCTTACACACAGCTCATTATGTAATATCGACTGAATTGCAGTCATTCCGATACTGATAACAGCCCGAATCTGCTCGCATGTCACATGACGGTCATCTAATATACTAGTTCGTACAGCTGCGATGTTTTCAGGCGTGACCGCTGTTCTTGGTCGATCTGCAGAAGAAACAGTGCTGAGCGACAAACGACCGCGTCAGAACTCGGCATACCAGCAATATATTGTCGTTTGACTCGGCGCTTCAACATCATAAATCGAAACAAGTTTGCTGAGACATTTATCTTCAGATAAGCCGCGACGAAAATTGTGATAAATTATGGCACGGAAATGTTCACGCGTAAGCTCCATTTCCGTTAACGACGTGTCAACTTTAAACCAACATAGTTTTTGTTTTTAAACATTTTTTTTAATTGTTTAAATGTCATTAAGATTGTAAGAGGCCAATATTGAAATTCTAAAAAAGGTTTTATTGTAACTCAAACCGAAATATTCTATTACCGATCATTTCAGTGTGCCCCTCGTAGCTGCAACTGAGATTCCAATTCTGACAGTCGTAACGTTTGTTCCTTAATAATATACCTAAGCAAAATATGAGCCCTGGTAGCTCAGGGGCTAACCACTCACTCTAAATTAATTTCACTGTACGCGAGCCATCCAGGTTCGATCCGGACCGGCAGGCATGAAACTGTTAATTGCAATTTTAATTTCTGATTTACCAAGTGCTCGGCGGTGGCAAGAAAACACCTTGAGGAAACCTACATCTCCATTATGATTCGCAAACGAGGATAGATGTAGATGTCTATGGGCCACAACGGCCACTTACCATCAGGTGGACTGTGTGCTTACTTGTCACCCTTATCTTATTAAAAAAAATATATACTTTGTATAAATATTGCCTTGTGTATTGTATAAAATAGTATAAATTACATGCAAATGTAAGTTTTGTCGTAATCATTACGAGTACGCATGACAAGGAGATTCACGATGGCAATCACAGGCGTCTCGTCGCAACTGTGATTTTGTATTACCCGCCACCGCTCTGGGGGAATTTTGGGGAGCTTAACTCGAAATTATTTACAAAATACACAAAAATAATGAATATATATTAATTTCGGTTACACGCTTTACCATCAAGTAATCTCGGCACATTACTTGATGGGGAAAGCTTGCGCATTGGCGTAGGAATCCGACTGGGAGTGGCGATTTGTCAACCCCATCAGTGCCCCTGTGGTAGCAGCGTCGACAAGTTTGGGCTTCACGGACTGTCATGTAAGAAAAGCGCTGGTAGGTTTTCACGACACAGTTCTTTGATCGATGTCATCCGAAGGGCTCTTGTCTCTATAAATGTTCCCTCGGTTTTAGAGCCTTGTGGGATATTTAGAGACGATGGCAGGAGACCCGACGGTATGACATTGGTCCCTTGGGAGAGAGGTAAAGCCCTAGTGTGGGATGCTACTTGCGTAGACACTCTGGCGGTCTCTCATCTCAGGGGTACCTCGTTTAGACGCGGGGCGGCATCAGAGGCAGCTGAACTGAGTAAGTGGCGCAAATATGAGTGTCTGAGATATGACTACATATTTGTGCCATTTGCTGTATAGACCATCGGTCCGTGGGGTACGTGCGGTGAATTTCCTAAAGGAACCCCATCCGCGGCTGGTCGTTGCTGCTCGTGATAAGAGGGCTGATTCTTTTCTCGCTTAAAGGCTAAGTATAGCCATATAGGGAAACGCAGCCAGCGTTCTTGGCACGATACCGCGGGGAGTAGGACTATATGATAATTAAGTTTCTAGTTTTAGTTTTTTTTTAAATTACATTGCTTTATATATATTGTAAAAAAAATTCAAGTACTTATTTTTTATAGCATAAGGGTGACATCGTTTGTCACACAGTCCAGCTGATGGTAAGTGGATGCTGTGGCTCATAGACATCTACATTTATTTCAATTAAGAATCAAAATGCAGATGCGTTGTCATTGTCACCCCTGAGGACTGAGATGGAAATGGAATGCCTCGTTTCCAGTAAAAAGGGTCTCCGGTTATCTGCACTCGCCAAACGAAACACAGCAGCATTAACCTGGGATTGGGAAAGACTATGCTCAGCAGTGGACTTGTGAAAGGCTTTAATGATGATGATGATGATGAATATTAGTTATGTTTAGCGTACGAAACCTATCCAATTGCAGAGAGGTGTAAGACAGGGTGACGTCATATCCCCGAAACTCTTCACCGCTGCATTGGAAGACGTTTTCAAGCTTCTGGACTGGAAAGGATACGGTATCAACATCACTAGTACATCACTCACCTTCGATTTGCCGACGATATAGTCCTTATGGCAGAATCGCTGGAGGACCTAAGCACTATGCTTAATGACCTTAATAGTGCTTCCCAACGGATAGGTTTTAAGATGAACATGGACAAGAAAAGGTTATGACTCACGCCAATGTTCCTATAAAAATAGTATAGTAATTTTAGTTTGTAGTATGAATACTACGCTAGAAGTTGGTGACGAGCTGGCGAGTTGTGTACCTGGGCAAAATGTTTGATTATGTAGGTAATATTAGATAAGTGAATGCAAAGTATATTGTGAACTTATTATTTTATTAAAAACAGCCTAAAAAGTTTTTTTTTAATATGAAATGGTTTGTATTCTTGAATTTGACAAGCATACTTCCAGGAGATGCCACTAAACTCATTACGAAAATTATTGTCAATTATGAAACATTCTTTTGGGAAAGATTTTTCTATAATATCTACCAATGTTAAAAAATGGGAAAAATTAAGGATTCATAGATTTAACTATCAAGTCCATACACATCTTAGTAAGCTCACTATTTCATAACGTGCTGCAGCTATATTAGTAGTATAGTTGTAGCACGAATGGGTCGGCTCGTCCGGGGAAGGACCACGCTCTCAAAGAATATCAGCGTAAAATAGCAGCTTAACGCTGCTGTGTTTCGTATGGTGAGTGTAGAGAACCGGAGACCCTTTTTACTGGAAATGAGGAATTCCATCTTAGTCCTCACGACACGACGATGACACGTGACAACGCATCTGCATTTTGATTTGTAATCGAGGGTAGATGTACATGTCTATGGGCCGCAGCAACCACTTACCATCAGGTGGATTGTGTGCTTGTTTGTTACCCTTACCCTATAAAAAAAATGAGCAAATAATAATTTAAAATTGAAAATTTTGTACCACCGACTTCAATATAAATTATTAAGAATAACTCAAAACCTATTGGTCAGACCTTGATCAAATTTATGAATTTTAAGATCAAATTTAACAATTTTTCTTTCCGATACTCCACAGTTCAGCCTTTTTCATAAGTTTACCATTTCAGACTTTTCTCCTGACATCACTCTCTTAATATTAACTTTTTTCTGTAGGAGGTTATTGTTTGTTATTGGTTTAGGTTTTGACATAATATCTCCACGTTTCAAGGCATTGATAATTCAATGTTTCAAGGTCTCCAGAGTTGGATGCTTCGGTTTTTAGCAATATGTCTATGTGCGTTTACTGTATATGTACGTATGTGGTGTTTGGTTAATTTTCAGAGAACAAATAATGATATCGACGTCGGACTAGTTTCATTCGATGCACAATTAGTACCTATGTAATTCGAAACTCATTAAGTTTTTACCAAAGTCTGTCAAGCAAGTATCTAAAATTGCTTTTCAATTAACTAAGATATATTAGGTATACGAACATAGTTGCAGTTATTTTCTGAACAGCTATTGTGCACTAAAGATGAATTAAAATTTTTACAAGAACCGTCGCGTCGTTTCCTATTACGTGTCTTTTTATGTATTTCATATAATACTACCATAAATATAGAATAAATGCTGTAGAAATGCGGTCATTAAGGAGTATGTTAGAGATGAATCTGAATGACAGAGTGAGAAATTGTGTGATAAGTTAAAAGTGTAGTTTGCAAGATGATGTTGTGACCAGGATTAAGAAAGGAATGCTTCGGTGGTTTGGTCAAGTAGAAAGAATGAATAAGGAAAGAGTGACAAAGCAAATTTATGTTGCTGAGGTGAAGGGCAGAGTTAGGAAGGGACGCCCTAGGCGAAAGTTTATCGACCAAATTGGCGATATATTGAAAATGGACCAAACCAAAAGGTAAAGAGTACCTTTTACCGACGAGCGTGTATGCGTAAGTATATGGATGTGGAGGAAGAGAGAGGTGTGTCAGGATCGTGCCAAATGGAAGTCCATAGTCTCTGCCTACCCCTCTGGGTGACAGGCGTGAGTGTTTATGTATGTACTAGCATGTTTTACACTACAAACTTTTCGGATTACAAAAATTTACTCAAGTTTTAGGGCTACAAATACAATATAGTCTATATCACTTCTGGCATTGCTCTTTCTGTTCGTGAAATTTCGTCACAATTGATTCAACCAATTCGAGTATTAGCATGGATAGATAGACTGACAGACAGACAAATATTTTACAAAAGGTAATTCTTGTCTTAATGGATGCAAGTAACTTATATAGGTATTACAGATAGACTTTAATTTTATCTTTACAGTTACCATTACAGCCTATTACAGTCCACAGCTGAACATAGGCCTCCCCATAGATTGCTTCGTAAGGGATATTTTTCATTGGTACCACGCTTGGCAAGCGGGTTTGCAACCATAGTGTTTATTGTTTTAGTCGTTGTTAGGAAAACGCTGCTAACCACCTCCTTATTTGTTTCCCTCTGTCGCCTCTTACGACTCCCACGGGAAGTTATGGGGTAGTGGATATTCTTACACTGCCACTACACGGTAAGCTTTAATTTTATTTATGTGGTATATACATATATAGATATAATCGACTCCACCGAGTCAGTAATTCATTCTTGGGGCGATGTATAAAAAATATACAAAATTTAAGCTGCTCAAAGTTCGAAAACTTTATTAAACAAAGTTTGTATAAAAAGGGTTATTATAATATTAAGGAATTTATGGATGATACTAACCCCTGGGAATGAGGTGATCGCTACCGAGCTATTTCTAATTTGTTTTGTGTGGTTAATTGTGATTACATGTGATTGTAAGCTGTTATTTAAAAAAAAAGTCGCGCTGGGTTTCTCGCTGGTTCTTCCCAGGACAGAGGTTTTTTTCGAACCAGTGATAACTAAACAAAAGAGTGACTTTCAATAAGTATTATTTATAATCTATAATGAATAAAAAAAAATCTGTTTCCGTTTCTGTTTCATACTTAACTTGACGGTCACTTGTAAGTCAAATTTTTTCTTATCTATAACGCGTTATCAACAAATATTTACAGAGTGACGTAACGTTTAAATTTACGTACTGCACGGTCGTCATCGGGCTTCGTGTCAGCTGATATTATAAGCAAAACATTTTTTTTACGTGGTACGGTGCACCTATATAATTATAGTTGTACACGAATGGTTTGGCTCGTCCGGAGTAGGACCACGCTCTCACAGAATACCAGCGTTAATTAGCAGATGTGTTTCGTGTGGTGAGTGTAGAAAACCGGAAAACTTTATTTACTGAAAAAGATCTATTCCATCTTAGTTTTCAGGGGTGACAACGCATCTGCATTTTGATTCTTAATCGAGGATAAATGTAGACGTATATGGGCCACAGTATCCACTTATCGTCAGGTGGACTATAATAATAATAATAATAATACACGTTTATTTCGGACATCATGATCCATATGAGTTAGTAACAATTGAGCTTATAACTAAAGTTAGTAATTGGACAATTCAACATTAAACACAGACAAACAGACAAAACACGCATACAAACAAACATACATGGCACCCGCCGCTGCCAGCAACATTACTTGACTGCGTGCAGCCGTACCCATCGAGCAAGCAATATACTGTTGGGGTTGTCGCGAATGCGCCTGAGGTGTGAAGCACAACGTTTACGCATTATGGCGGCGAAACCTTCTACGTGAGCCTCCGCAAACATAGCAGAAGCGCTACAGAAACGCGGCAGCACCATCAATACCAGGAACGCGTTATTGTATTGTACTCGAAGATCACTGTGTGTCCTCTGCGTAAAGTCAACCCACAGACTGCACGTATAAATGACTGACAGTACGCCTTGAAAGGCGTAATCTTTACTTCGTCAGTACATTTAGCAAATCTGCGGGCCAACATATTACAGCGGACAGACAGCGACCTCCGCTCCCTCTAAATATCCTGGTTGTCTTTCAGGTCTTCTGTGATCCAGTGGCCCAGGTACTTAAAGGTCTCAACTTTTTTCAAAGGGGTTCCACAGAGCTTAAAAAGTGGCACATTAGTGTATGGCATGTGGTCCGGATTGAACATCATGAATTCGCTCTTGACAGCATTGTATTTGAGCCCCTGGGCCACAGCATAAGACTCGCATATGATTAACATTTTTTTTAAGGCTGCACTTGATGGATTCAGCAGCACCATATCATCTGCATAACTTAACTATGTGCTTATTTGTCACCATTGTCACCGTATAACAAAATAGTATTGTGAGCAAATTGGAAGGGTCGGGATGCACCTTTGAGGAAGAAAGCGAACGAATTTTAAATTTGTAACATAATTATAGGTGATAAGGTGTTATCAGTGACATGCATCGTCGGCTATAATTTGCCTACTATAAGTAAAAAATAGAAAATAGCCAAACATCGAGATATTAAGTATACTACAATGGAGCCATATTAGCTCATTGTACAAGCATTAAATCTTAAACACAATACTTTGCTACATTGCTATTTTCATAATAACTATTATTTGTTTATAATAAAAAGGCATTTCGAAGATATATAAGACGTCATCCTATATAACGCGAATGCGCGATCATCGCAAGTTCGCGCGAATTTTCACTCTTACGAACAACGATCAAACATACTGATCTCGAATAGGTGTCCTAATGGACATTAGCGCAATGGGGTCGCGCGACTTAAGGTACGTTGGGGTAATACCGGACGGATTTTCGAATAGTTGGAAGAGTCTGCCAAAAACTTTAATTTCTCGACATTCGTATACGTCAGATTTATGGAACATGGAGCAAACCGTTAATCGTTAAACGTAGTTTAGCTCTGAGAATCTTTTGCTTGTGTAAACTCAACGGTTTCTGCTTTAAAGGTGTGCGAAAACTAGACATACTTTTTATATGCATAATGAAAAATTGGCCATTAAGGGGTAAGACCGGACTTAAATTTAAAACCACTTCTACTGCTTAGAGAAAAAAGTTTATAAAAGAGATTTGTCCTATATTTAACGCTCAAAAACATATTTCAATATGATCTATAAATTACTAGAAACATAAATGTTCCAAACGATTTTCTCTTTTTTTGTTTCTTGCCATCCGATCTTATCCCTGATATAAAGAAATTGTAATTTTATGTTTCTCAATCTCAAACTTTGTTATGACATAAGATGGAATTACTCAATATAAGAGAAAGATCGGATGCATTTGATTTTATATGGGAAAAAAAATAACAGTAAGGACTGGCGAAATGCCCTGGGATAATGCAGGAGTTAAGGAAGATACGAGTATAAATATTTTAACAAAGCGGCATTTATTATTATAACTTATTATTTAAATAATTATTATAAATTACATTTTGATTTATAATAGAGGATAGATATAGATGTCTATGGGCCGCAGCAATCACTTAACATCAGGTGGACTGTGTGCTCCTTTGTCACCCTTATCCTATAAAAAAAAATGTATTTTAATGTGTACTTAAAAGTAATAAAACCATCGTATTGTTTTATTACTTTTAAATATACAGACTTGCTAACGAGACTGAGTCCCATAGTCACTTGAGTAATCAACGAAAAAATATACACGACCAATGAAAGTTTAACAACCACTGACATATTTGTAACATGCAAAGATCGGATAATATTCATCCGATCTTCACTCACGAGGGGAAACATCGGATCTCGGCCTACAGCGATCTTACCCCTGCATGGACCAGCTTTATTTAGCTATAACTTCATAAAAATTAGTATCCACACAAAATAATAACAAAAGAAGCCATATTCTCGCTAAAAATCGTAAATAAAAGTGATAGGGAAAGATCGGATGGACAAAAATAATACAAAAATTACATTGTTTTATAAAATGCCACGCAGCACAGTGTGCCTAGTGCGAGTTTTTTTACGCGCTCGATAGCGAGAAAGTTAACTACAATTTGTATGGAATAAAATCAGCGCCAACTAGTGGCAATAATCGGAATCACAGTTCATGAGTGCGAGTTTTTTACGTCGTCGATATCGACCATCGAGCTGCTCGATCGATCGATTCGAGCATTCACTCGCATTCGACAGCGAGAACGTAAACGCACGTGATTGGTTGTTTCAAGAATTTTGCGAGTGCGAGTTCCAATTTTGATAAAGTTTACGCGGTCGATATCGAAAAAGTTTTCACCTACATTTTGACAGTGAGAAAGCATAGTGAGAACGATTGTTGAAGGTTTAATTTTATTTCGTTTTGTGTGAACAATATTTAATTATGGCAGGACGTTTATTTTTCGCATGGAGAATGTTTACAGCCGCTAAGGCACAAGATGAGCGCAATTATAAAGCCAATGTTGAAAGAAGAACTCGTGCATCTTTGAACCCTTTGTTACACCTCACGGGGAGGTACTTTAAAGATAGATATCGCATTTCCAAGAAAGTCTTCAAGTTTTTGTGTAAAGAGCTAAGGAGTTTGACAAATCTTAGGTCCTCTCAACGCGTTTCCTTGGAACATAAAGTATGTATCGATCATTAAAGTATTCACATTTTTGCAACTCAAGTTTAAAACAAGTGCAAGTTTAAATATAAGTTTGTTCTCTTTTTAATTGCAGGTGCTCACTGCTCTATTCTTTTTTGCAACTGGATCCTACCAAATGCCAGTTGGGGTTACAAAGCACACGTCTCAAATAATGTGTAGTGTGTACATAGAAGAAGTTACCCAGCGCTGACACACAAAAATATAATAAATAAATATATTCGGTTCCCTGATACTCCAGCTGCTAGACAAGCAGTTAGTCAACGATAATAAATATATGCTTATTTTTAAACAACCTAATGCAAATTAATCATTAGATTCAGTTAATATTTATTTTAAAATTCAGTTTTTACAGAAAATATGAAATCCCTGGAGTGGTAGGTTGTATTGATGGAAGTCATTTTAAAATAGTTGCCCCACCAAAAGAAGAGGAACATTTGTATTATAGTTGTAAGCACTACCATTCACTTAATGTTCAAATGGTAAATATTAAGTTTTTTTTATTTTTCCTTGGTTAAAAAGGGGTAGAAAATAAACAAAATGTCTTCTTTTCAGGTATGTGATGATGAATATAGAATTTTAAATGTGAATTCCAAGTTTGGAGGTGCTAATCATGATTCCTTTATATGGGAAAACAGTAATTTAAACACATACATGCAATCTTTGCACCAAAATGGAGAAATTGTCTGGCTTTTAGGTAATATATCCACAGTATAACTTATTGGGATGTTTTGAGTTATATGAAGTATTTTTAAGTAAAACATTACTAAATAATTTCTATCTATATTATTGACAATAACATGTATATTTTAACTCTAGGAGATTCTGGATATCCCCAACGCCCATGGCTTATGACACCATTTTTAGACACTGAGTCCAATAATTATAATGAAAAACACATGAGAGCTCAAGTTGTTATTGAGAACACATTTTCAAGGCTGAAAAATCGATGACGATGTCTGCACAAGGATAGAGCTTTGCACTACAAGCCCGTAAAATGTGCACACATTATTTTAGCATGCTCTGTGTTACATAATATAATTATTAATTTTGGTGTTGAGGATACAGAGGAAAATATAGGTAGGTATCTTAATTTTAAATTGAATTACTATAATATATTAAGCTAACTTATAAACAGTAAACTTATTAATTATGATTTATTTTTAGGTCTGCAATTTGAAAGAATGGTGGAATCTGATCAAATAAGTTACACAGAAAGAGAACCTACCTCTGATTTAATTCAAGGTAGAATATTAAGAGATCAATTAGCAAGAAGGTTACTATAGGGATTAAATAAATAAATTTGAATAAGCTTAAATCTTTCTTTTATTTATAACCAGCCTTAAATTTTATCACAAATTTAATTAAATAATTACAATTACAACTTAATACAATAATTTAATAATTACAAGAACATTGAAACAGAACAGAAAAGTAATCTAAATTATTTTGTAGAGCCATGCTACAGCTATAATAGTAGTATAGTTGTAGCACGAATAGGTCGGCTCGACCGGGGAAGGACCACTCTCTCACAGAATAGCAGCCTAACACTGCTGTGTTTAATATGGTGAGTGTAGAGAACCGGAGTCCCTTGTGCTGCCTGCTCTGTGTGTGCTGGCCTCACTCGTCTTCGAGGTGATCCTCGAGTACGAATTGGTCTTGCACGGCAAGGTGTAGTTTGCCCCGACAAAGCAGGCCCTGGTTGACTTTCTTGGCAACATGAGGTTGTGTTGATTGCCCTGGGTCGTTCCAAGATTGAGAACCTTAAATATGAAAAATATAAATGAAACTTTCAACAAAATCAATATACCTAGTAGTTGTGTACAAGAACCAAAAAGACAAACAAGTTGGCTTTTTTTTTGAAGCAAATACATACATAAACACTCACGCCTGTCACCCAGAGGGGTAGGCAGAGACTACGGACTTCAATGTTTCATAGAATTAGAGAACCAAAACCCAGTTTAAACCAAAATATATAAAAATAAATAATCATTTAGACGTACCTTCTTCCATTTCTCAGTACTTTTTGTATCACCACTACCATCACTATTCAAAAATTGAGCTAATTCCTCCCAGTTTTTTATACAAGCCATCCTACCTCTTGCATTATTGGATGGTTTGCTGAGATCTCCATGCCTAAAACCAATAAACTTAGTTACAAAATATACAACAACATATTAATATGTTCCCTAAACACTAAATAAATTAAATTCAACTTACTGCTCCATAATTGTCACCATCAAATCGAATTGGGACGAACTAGTCTTCATATTTTTTTACTTATAATTATAATTTAATATTTTCAATAATCGTAAGTTCACAACAAACAAACTGTCAAAGTATATAAAAGATGCTATAATAACCACAACTTTGATAGACAGCTTCTAATATTAAGACGACTAAGTAACTATGTCATCCTAAACTTGGTTAGTTTATTTCACGACGCTAACGTGTTACCAACATAAGAGAAGGAACGAACGCGATTCACGGTGAGTAAACGCGAATCGAAAGGTTAGCTTCGATTGTAACACACACTCGCTTGTCTTCACTTGTCGATAGGTATATATGGCGTTAACTCGGTTAACGCGATGGTGAAGTCATTCGAATTATTTTGTGGAACTCGCACTAGGCACACGGGTCCCAATTGCCGGAGTGACTGGCGCGAACTGAGGGTCGGGGCAGGATGAAATGGCGTCGTGTAGCATATTGTTAGCTTTTCAAAATATAGCATAATTCGCCGGGAATTTGAATCCTACGGTCTTGCCCCATCACCGATCTTACCCCAACGTACCTTAATTGTTTCAAAATTTATTCGCGCGAACTTAGTTCGCACGAACGCGCTATCAAACATATTGCTGTCGAATAGGTGTCCTAATTGACATTCGCGCGACAATCGCGTCGTGTCGTCGGGCAGCGGGTTGAAGGGTAGGGATCCGACCTATATTGATTGTGAAATTCACTACGTATCGGTCTCATTTCCAACAAAACATATTGCGACCGATTTCCTTTTTTTCATTACCGTAAGGACCAGCAGAATAGGTCATTCATATAATATATATGGTAGAGCCATGCTGCAGCTATATTAGTAGTATAGTTGTAGCACGAATGGGTCGGCTCAACCGGGGAAGGACTACGCTCTCACAGAATACCAGCGTAAAATAGCAGTTTAACACTGCTGTGTTTCGTATGGTGACTGTTGAGAACCGGAGACCCTTTTTACTGGAAAAGAGGCATTCCATCTTCGTCATCACGGGTGACAACGCATCTGTATTTTGATTCTCTATTGAGGTTAGATATAGATGTCTGTGGGTTACAGCAACCACTTACCATCAGGTAGACTGTGTGCTCGTTTGTCACCCTATCCTATAAAAAAAATGTTTCCAGAAAGTAAAGACTGGGCGTTTCTGACGTCCATGCGCAGCGCTAATGACGTGCGCAAATTGCGAAGCGAAGCGGAATTCGCGGCCGCTCGCATTCATTAGGACACTCAGTTTTTGATATCGTGCGAGTATGCGATGGTTGCACATCGCTTACTCGCGCGATGATCGCGTAATCGCTTTGTATTAGGACGACGCCTAAGACATGCTAACACCATTGATGAGGCCTACGTGAAACAGCAGGACGTTTAATGAACTAAGTACTGCTATATTCTTTTGTAAAATGTTAATTTGGAAATATTTCCGTTGGGTTTCTTGCTGAATCTTTCTAGGAAAGATTTTTCCGAAACAGTGGTAAACTAAACAATTACTAAATTCAATAAGAATTACTTATTTATAATCTACTTTGAATAAAACAATATTCTATTCTATTTTTTTTTCAGAGACGAATTTCTTAAAATTAGTTATATTGTAGAGATAGGTTTTACTGTTTTCAATAAATTTTAAATGTTCATCTTCAGTCGTATATTATGAGATAATTAATATTCTTACACCATCACTACACGGTCAAAATGGACAAATATTGTATAGAAACAAAGAAAATGCTTATGCTGCATTGCTTATATTAAAGTCCTGAAGATTTCACTGTAAATTCGATTTACTTATAAACAGCCCCACATTTTTCGGTAACCATCTTTTTGTCTACTGTTCTTGGAAATAAAATTATATCTCCGAAGCGTATAAATTACTTACATTATGAAAACAAAGCAACTATCATGTCATGTTGAATCACACACAACTCAATACTTATTTATACTCCAAGCGTGAATTTAAGATATCTACTACTTTGCCGAATAGTGATTTAGCAAAATATTCAGCTGAATACGAAAATTCGTTAAACATGCCAAATATACCGAATACTGAATATGAAATAATTTCTTGGTCCATAGCTATTATATTGTTACATAAACCTTGCAAGCTTTGTATCTGACGCTATAATATTTACTCTGTGGTGACGCGGAGACCAGTGCAATAAAAGCGTGCACAGTGTGCGAGATAAAAGTATAAACCGCAAACGTCTTTAGTTTTCTCTGCGCTCTCTTTTCCCCTGCGCCCCCTTTTCCCTAAAGGAGGTTCGCTTCCGATTCGGCAAAAAGACCATACAGGCCAAAGCCAGTCCCACAGGTGGTGTTTAATGGGTAGGCAATTCTTAGTGAGTCCAAAATAACCACGCAGCCAGCTGCTTGGTATGTTATGAGCATTCATCACCTCCCTCCCCCACTTCCGGAGGGTAGCCTTGCTTTGGGCGCAAAATAAAAGTTATCCACTCCCGATTTTTTTAAAGTTGCCCCTACAGCATCACAGCAACAGATTGAAAACTGCGAAAAACGAATCCGCGGCCCGCAGCGCGCCAACAAAATGCTTAGTCACTGTGATATCGAGCTATCGATATATCTAAAATACATATTAATTAGCACCATATATAAAACTTATTAAAAGATCAGAGCTATGAAGTGATATACTTTGTAATGACGATATACCAGAGTAACCGATATAGCCGAACGGATCAGTTAGTTGAAGTGGCCAGCTATACAGTCAAGTGACAGTCTCGTCATCGAGTTTAGGGTACGCCCTCCTAGACGGAGTGACGTACAGGTTTCTCAGAATCAATGGCATTCTTTGGGGGAGGTCTATATTAAGTATTTGAATATTTGACTTGTGATGAACTGTAATGATGATAATGATGGTGATACCGCTTGTCAATAGCTCAGTCGAATTGCAATTATATTTTGTAAAAACAACAAGGAAAATATGTAATCTTATTGTCATTTGCGGTATGTCGTCGACCGTCGATCGAGAAATGATTCACGATTTCCGCTGACACGGCTTTCCTGTAAACATAACACTTCGTCGATAACGGTTTAATTTTAAATTAAATAACTACATACGTAATTTATTAAATTGTATGAATATTTACCATCAACATGTAAATCATAAACAATCCACAACTAGTCTTAAAATCCCTGAGATGGATTAAAAATACTTTTAATTAAGATTAAAAGCCGACTTCAATTAACTAAAATATAAAATAATTTCACATTCCGAAATTGCTGCTAACACAACAGTATATTAAGCTAAGACATGCAGTTAAAGTCCCGACTTCAGACAGTGAAATTATTTTATTAGAGTTTATTGTCATATACAGCGCATGGTAAGAAAAATAGATGGGTAATAAAAGTGAAGCCATTATTTTATGGTTTTCCTCTGCGCAACATACCTACGCGCATCTCAGAGCGCGAAATCAATAATATTTTTTTATGTAATATAATTTATGTAATATATTTTATGAAATCAATACAATACTTACTTTGCCTAGTGTATATATTTTAAGACTATAGTTTTTCAGGAGTAAATTTCAGTCACGCGTCGGAGCTGGCACGCGCAATTTTTTCTTTTCAGTTATTCGAAGTCAGTTAATTTTTTTACCCTTTTGAGTACTTTGAACTAAGAAACCTTCCAATTCCAATGTCGTCTAAATAATTGAAGCAAAGAAATTGTCATATCAACTATAATTCGCTCAATAATTGTGCATCGCTGCGCACCTGTGTTTTTAAACTAAAATAATTAATTTATACATTAAAGAACTAGTAGTTATACATTTTACCGTATACCTAGGCGATGCGTTTCATGGCGTTGTTCTATGGACAGTGGACACGTCCGAAATGGCGTCGTCTCGTCTGAGCTTATTTTGTGCTGGAATTAAAGCTATTCCTGAAAATTAACATATTGTCTTTAACATTTATATTTATTCAGAAACGGTTAAAGTGATTTTCAGTTTTCAAGTTACGAGAGAACAAACTGGATCAGGGAAATTCTAAAACCATGGGGAATTGTGGAGTGTGTGTGTGTTACAGAGAGACACACCTTATTCTAACTGTTGTTTGCGGCTCCGCGCCTGTGTTTTGTATTTTGTTAAAATATTCCTAAACAGTCATCTATACATATAATAAAAATGTAAATTGCCGATGTCTGTACATTTTAGATTAGATTTATATAATAAAAGTTATTGAGAGGCACTAAAAATAAGTAATTAAATACATTTCTACCATTTTTAGAATTTTCTGTCTGTCTGTTTGTTTGTTAACGTATCACATATAAAGTACCAATTTATATCATAAGAATCGTTAAATAAATTATATATTGTATCTTCAGGTTACATTTAGTCTTTATTTCATTAAAATTAGTTCATTCCATCAAAAGTTATGATAAATATTCTGAAGTATGGCTACGAAGTATAGGTACGAATTTGTTCAATGGTGGCGTTCGTTGAGTTATCAAGTACATTTTAAACTAATATCAACTAATAAACTTTTTTTAAAATAAGTGAGACAAAAGAGCACACAGTCCACCTGATGGTAAGTGCATGCTGTGGCCCATACATTTATCATCAATTAAGAATTAAAATGCAGATGACAACACCCATGAGGACTAAGATGGAATGCCTCGTTTCCAGTAAAAAGTGTCTTCAGGTCTCTACACTCACCACACGAAATACAGGAGCATTGAGCTGCTTTTTTTACGCTGGTATTATGTAAGACATGTGGTCCTCCCCCGATCGAGCCGGCTCATTCGTGCTACAACCATAATATAGCAGCAGCGTGGCTCTAACCCGTAGACTATCGGTACATTATTGATTTTACGTAAGTAGGTGTGTCAAACGGGCATACAGTGCACCTCATGGTAAGTGTATACTGTGGCCCATAGACACCTACATCTTTCATCGATTTGGAATCAAAATGAGCTACAAACATTAAAGACGAAGATGGAATACTTAGTCACCAGTAAAAAAAGGTTTATGATACTTCTCAAACATTTGAAGCAACAGTATCTACTTACTACTATTACTACTAGATGATACAACTTATACGAGTACTATATGATGCTATTAAAAGCTGGAACCTATCCCGGGCGAGCCGACCCATTCGCGTTGCACCCATAATATAGCCTGTGATATAACTGCAGCATGGCTCTTCCACGTAAGTATATAAGTTAATTTATTTATTCGACCGCATCTTTTATCAATTTTATATTTAAGAATGAAACTTGTAGCAAACAGTAGTAGCAATAAAAAAAAAAACAAAAACCACGAAAACCGTATTTGGTTCCAAATTAAATGAAAACTATCAAATAATACGGTAAGTGAGTAACGTCTAAATTATGTTGTCAGAATTCCTTTCCTTTCTTTTCTCGTTTAGCACAAAAAATAAGTAGAGAGAGCGCGACGACATGCTCAAATGCGGTGCTTAAATGTTTTAAAAGATCTCGAGCATGATGCGGCTAAATGGAATGCGTCCAAGTAACCGAAACATATCTATGAAAATTTTAATTAAAGAAGATTGATATGATCTTAATCTAGAACGATGGCCACATATTCATATTATAAAAAAAATATGTTAATTATATTAAACAGCAACTCACTCCGTTCATGTATTAAATGAAGCATGATGAAAAGATGTAGCAATTAATTTTCATTTTGAAGAAATAATCAATTCGATATTTACCTATAAATATAGCAAATTTTTAATAATACTATAATTAAGAATTACAAGATTAGTTACAATGTTAAAATTAACCCAAATTTTAATATTTTCCTGTTTTAGCTCTGTTAGCATTACAATTATTACCTGGAATTTGTAATTTTTGTAAAAAATGTAAATTTATAATTTTAATTTGTAAGTATAGGCCAGATAATGAACAACACTATAAATACTTTCGGAACTATGACTAGGTACCTAAATAACTCTATTAGAAAAACAACATTTTTCATTCAAATG
Organism: Parnassius mnemosyne; assembly: GCA_963668995.1. NCBI lineage: Eukaryota > Metazoa > Arthropoda > Insecta > Lepidoptera > Papilionidae > Parnassius > Parnassius mnemosyne. The sequence goes on from CAVLGL010000093.1 coordinate 13,706,892, forward strand.
TGTTAATACTTGCATCATAATAGATGGAGATTCATAAGGTTAATAAATCGATTATTTGGCAACACGTATAGGTACATCCATATTTTTAACATTTCTGACATTTCGTAGCATGGACCTAGAAAAATCCCTTTTTTCTAGGTCCATGTTTCGTAGTACATATTTATATTTTGAAAAGGTTGTGAACGTCATTCTTAATAATAGTTGTAATAATAGCTTGGTTTTTCTGAATGGATGTCGTCAATAAATTCCTAAAATCAAGGAAAATTTTGTCACCGATTGAATCGATTAAACGATGAGTCACAACCGTCCAAGTTCTGACGAGACGGTGACTCATGCTGGGCCTCTAGGAACATTGTTTATACTTTTTATATAACATGACTTCGTAATTACTAATTTTAATTTACTTTGGAAATGCAAAGTATAATTGATTAACAATGTAGGTCAAGTAATACAAATTATCACATCACATAGTAATTAAAAAGATTGACTTTATTTGAGATTATTATTAAAAGAAACCGGACAAATTCTAGTAAGACTTGCGATTTTAGCGTTCCGTAAAATTTTGATAAGGTACCTATGTACCTGTGTTAATAGTTCATCCATCTGGGGAATTATATGTAAAGTTAGCAATGTTCGGTACGTTGGTTTAAGATTTTGAAGGACAAAATTAACTTTGAAGTAAAAGAATGTTCTCCCCATAGAATTATTACGTAATAATTCTATTCTATTATGTTCTATTCTATTCTATTCTGGGTAATAATTCTATGGTTCTCCCATACGTCGGTCTACTGTACGGTCGATGCTCCAAATGCAAATGGGAGTTTGTAATTGCAAAAATATTTTTATGTGATTATGTGATATGTATTAGGTTTTTAACTGAAATTGTGATTTTGTTGAATGGAGTGGATCACTTTGAATTGCTATGGTGTGACTTTGTATTCTAAGTTCAAACAAATTTTACATTTATGTGAATGTTATTTCCTTTTTTCTTTTTTTTAATTTAAATCAGTTTTATCTGCAGCAGATAGGTAGGTTAAAAACTTACTATGTATACCAACTAATAAAGCTGATTATTACCGCCTATAACAATGTACCCCGTGTAAAAGTGTTGCATTTATGTACAAAACATGAATTTCAACGCAGTCTAAACTGGATTTTGTCGCTAGACTACAAAACTACAAAAATAATTGGTCGCAGTCCTAAATCAAAATGCAAATGTTTTTCAATAAATGAATGAATGCGCAATTTAGAATCAGTACGCACAGCACGCGAAATAAAAATTAAGGGCGTGGACCCATGACTCAGATGCATTAACACTAACGTGCTCACTTCACCCTATGCGGCGCTGCATTGCACAGAAGAGGGTGAATAAAATCGATACCGTCAGACAAATGCAAGCTTTATATAAATATTCTGTATGTATGTATAGTAAACTTATTAATTTAACCTTGCTGAGGGAGCTCCAGATATTGATTTATTGTGTCTGCGAAGGAAAAACGTTTATATTTCAATTTTTCTACGCTACGCTGTCGGCATGTAAAGTTGCATAGCTTTATTTTTTAATGTTTAACATATTGAGACTTATAAATGATAATATATTTTTGTACAAACAAAGCCATTAAATTGGTCTGCGAAAAACTTTACGATTAATGCAAATGTTACCAATAACTAAACTTCTTTATGACCATAGAGTGAACTATGACTCTTTATGACATTAGAAAAACTAACACTTGCGTGCGGTCCACCTTATGGTACGTAGTATTACTATAATAATTATATTCTGTGCTTAATGTAAGTAGCCTATGTGACTCATAAACGCTTGTAGCCAACTCTAAATAAAGAAAATCATAGGTGTACACCCTTCAGGATTTAAGTTAAATGCCTTCTAAATCTCGATAGAAAAGTGGCTCATGATCATGAGTGGCTCTTTTACGGGATCACCAGGGGAGTTTTTATATTCTTTCGTAGACGAATAGGTACTGATTCTTAGCCGTAGCAATAAGTTAAGTTAATATTTTTATTACATACCGCCAATATTTTAAAAGGATAGATTATTAACAAAACAAAATGTAATTGTTGGTGCGATATAATTGCAGTCTCGCTGAATGTTTCTTTTGTCTAATAAAGCGGAGTTTGAACTTTTGGTCTGTAAAAGTCGCAATATATAAAATCTGACTTAATGTAACTAGATTAAATGGAAGATACAGTAAGTTTAGTAATTACCTTTGTATTTGTTTTATAAAAGAAAAAAAATTAAAAGTTTTAATAAGGATAGATTACGAGAAAAGTACTTGTATATTACCCAAACTCCATACAAGATGTAAAGTAAAAAGTAAATTTACAGCATTTAAATGTCCTACTCCTGGGCACAGCTACTCTAATTTTTGAGTAGGTTTTAGGACAAATAGGTATCCACCACGTTGAGCCAGTGCGCATTGGTGGACTTCACATAATCTTCGAAATATATAATTTTTTATTTCTCAATCATGCGAGTATCCTCATGATGTTTTCCTTCACCGCTGTACACGCGGTAGCCCATAATTTAAAATTGCAAATTAACAATTGCATTAATTCAGAAATACAATTAATTAAGAAAAAAATATGTAATGCACTATAAGTTTATAACGGTAACGTTATTTTATTTAGGATGATCATTTACCGTTAATTACAACTAATTATTTTAAAACTGCAAACTCATAGAGAAAGCACTGAGAAATAGCGGTGAAAAGAGTTTCAAACGCCAGTTACTGGAAAGAACGCTTACACTTTTTAAACAAGATATTATCATTTATACAAACTTGCAGCAAATACTCGTGGTTATCTAGCTGTTGCCGCGATATGTTCGCGTGTTGTATAAATTCATGTAAACCTCTATCCGTTATACATGTAATGAAAACAAACACTAAATTGATTTGAGGAAATTATGGAAGTTGTCTCTAAACTAGGACATGCCTCTTTTGTTATATATTTTAGGATGGTTTTTAGGCTTTAAGGTGGTTTAGACACATATCAAAGAAACTATACCAACTTTACTGTCAAATAAACTTTTCCAAGACATGCGACATATATAGGACTGCCTCAGATTAGGATTACAGTTTTTGAAAGTATGTAGATAGATAGATAGATAGATAGAAAATTCTTTATTGCACTCAAACAAACAAACATTTGGTACAAAGGCGAACTTAATGCCAAAAAGGCATTCTCTGCCAGCTAACCTTTGGTAGTGTGGTGAGAGTTATGGGTAGAGCCGCAACAGAGGGAAAAAAAAAACTAACTTACTTTAGAAACTAACTTCACATATTATTCAATAATATAATATTATATAAATATGTCACCTTATATATATTGACACTTCATACACACACATATATACATATATATAAATGTAGGTTTTTATGTATGTATGTTTGTTCGTTCCTTTGGACGACATCCTGTAATCAAAGTAGTTTAGCCATCTCGTTAAATCGTATTGGCCTTCTTAGGGAACAAAGCATAAATCTTATTTTATTTATCTGCTAAGATCAATAACTTGATGACATACATCTTGACACGGACCTGAAGTGGAGCTAAAGTTACAAAGGGTCGCCCATATAGAATTGACAAACGATGGGAACTAAAGCAAATTTCAGGTTGCAGCGTGGCGGGCGTCTTACCTGTAAGTGAAGTTTAGGGCGGCCTGAACTACATGGAGTCACGACCTGATGAAGAGATGCAGGAATTCGATGGATGCAGGTGACTTAGGACCGGGCTGGACAGTGGACAGTGTTTGGGAAGGCCTATTTTTAACAGCGAACTTTTGATCGCAAATAAGACAAGATTGAAAATACAAGCAAACAAAAAACAAATATTGTTCCTGCGCCAGTATCGGTACATAATAAATAATACTCGTAGTTTCCCCGTGGAATTTCAAGAAGCTAACTGTAGACCTTGTAAATATTTTATTCGCAGTTCCCTAAGGAAACTTGTTACTATTGCATTCAGTGAATCAAAAATCTAAAATGGAAGATGAATAAAGAGATATCGTAGGGTTGCAACATGTAGGTGTTAGAAAAAAAAATCTCTTCGGACATTTCACCTAACTAGGAAAACTTTATTTTTATTATTCAACTAGCTGTGCCCCGCGGTTTCACCCGCGTATATCACGCGTCTACGCCTTGCGGCATGCGAACTTCGAGAAAGACATCACGACGGACGGTTGCTGAATTAACAAAGATTTAAAAAGTGAAAAATGTTACTAAAATTACATGGTTAACGTAATTGGTGGTTATGCATGGTACAGGTCCTGATACGAATAATTGTGGCCTAGTTTGTACCAGCGTTACTATTTCATATTTTAATATGAAAAAGTACTTATTGTGACATAACTGTAATAGATAAACATATGGTATCGCAGACTTTTTGTAGATATTGATATCCTCTATAAAACTGAAGTCCATTACTTTGCTTTACCTAACAACATAACAACTAACATTATCAATAGTTTCCGCAGCGTACGGGATAAGAGGATTCTTTTTGGTATTTTTTTCACACCTTAGGTTACATTAACGAAGTTTTCATACGGATACCTAACTTATTTGACAATATTATATAGCGTATGTTCATCAGGGATAATGTAGGATTCTAATGGTGAAAAAATTTTGCAAATCGGTCCAGTAGTTTCGGAGTCTATTCAATTCAAAGAAACAAACAAATCTCTCCTCTTTATAATATTATATTAGTGTAGAAGAAAAGTATTAAATATGCTTGATTTTATATCGCTAAAACAATGTAATCAAATATTTTTCAACTAAAGCTTATAGTACGCATAGCGCCACAAAAATGTACGTAACTCTGGAAACAAAACTTTTTATTTATTTTTCCCAGCGCAGCGGTGGAGTATGGCACCAGCCCGGGCTAAGAATAAAATTTTTTTTTTTTGAAAATGGAAAATATATTTATTTAACCAAAAGACATTACATAATTAAATATAACAAATCTTTGTCAGATTTAGGGATGGGCAAGTGAAAAAAAAATTGTATTGGGTTCTTCTACATGTAGCATTTATTTTTCCAAATATTTGGTTAACGAACCGTCTTTGCTTGATAATAGATAAATGTAAATAAATAACTACTACGTATATGATTAGGGTTTTATGTGTGCGAGACGACTATGATTTATTTAATCATTTATACTTATACTTATCTTCACGCACAATCCCTGACGGGGTAGCCAGAGAGAACAGATCGCCAAGTGTCACGATCCTTACATACCTCTTTCGCTTCTTTCAGATTCATTATCTTCTTCATACATGCACGTCTAGGTATCCAAGTACTCTTGACCCTACTCTCTTCGAGCAATTTGCTCACATGGCCTTCGAAAGACATTTAATCATTTCATATATTTATTCAGTTTTCATATATTACAGATACAATGTTACAGGTTTTAATCTAATATTACATTAAACAAAGATAAAACTGCATTTTTCTATTAAAATAGCGACAAGACAGGATAGAAATATCGAAAATTATTGATTATTGAAATCTTATTTGCATAATATGAATACTGCACTCGATGAAAACAAGAATTGCTACTAATGCATTACATCATCTCATTCTAGTGCTTCCTTGAGAGTTCAAATTACGCACAACATAATAAGTCGTACGTGGCCGCTTTACTTCGTGGGACTGCAGAGTGCGTACACGATTGGAGCGATAGCATTGATAAAATGTTATTACCATCGCTTATCAAGGCATCGCCTTATCACAGTGTGTAAGCATGTGGATACGGCAGTGCCTTTACCATATATGGTTACGAAAAATGAACCAACTTGGGATTGGTGGGGCATAATTGTATCCGATAGTACGTGAACTCTGATAAGACGCGTTTTATATACTTTATCCTCACGTACCTTTCCTCATTTTGTGAGGTGAGCTGGACGTAGCGAGCGGTCGTACTAGTCACTATATTTATATTTAATTAAAAAAGTAAGTTTTATTTTTAATAAAAATAAATAATGTTAAAATTAAAGCGTTAACAGTGTTGGAAAGTTTTTGCAACAGTACAGTATATAATTGTGATTTTTCACGGTCTTTACGCAATTCGGGACGGTTACGTAATGTTAATACAGTGAAGTGGAACGTTTTTTGTAAAGATCTTTATCAGCTGGCTGGAATTTATTCGAACTTTTTGCGTTCTGTTGTCTCTAATGACGAGTTAATGGAAAATATTAAAAAATTGAGCTGTGTTGTTAGGTTTACAAGTTTTTTGGAACTTGTTAAGATTTTTTTATATTTTTTTCATATGAGTCTTAAGTAATTAGATTATTTTAGCATAGGAAAAAATTGGAAAAAATCTAGCATGTTTACTTAAGGGCTAAGGGTTCGCCGTAAACACAGTACGCGAGCAATCCGGGTTTGATCCCCGCCGTCACCAATGAAATTATTGATCATTGAAATTTTAAGTGGTGATTTACAACGAGGACATAGTGAAGAAAGAATATTTCAAGGACATGTGACAAACATGGCAAACTATTTGAAAGTCCCGTCGAAATCGGTCCAGCCGTTTCGGAGATTAACCGGTACAAACAGACAGACAGACAGACCGATAGACAGACAGACAGACAGAAATTAAAAAAAATGTGTTTTTGTTATAAGTACCGTACCTATATACATTCATATGCATTTAGTAAAAAGCTGTTATTTTAACATTACAAACAGACACTTCAATTTTATTTATTTGTATAGATTAGTAATTTCTAGGCAGTAAATAACATAATATTATGGTGATATTATTTACATAGCGACTTTTGTTAGGCTTTTTTTTACAATTTGGCCATTTTCTTTTACATTTGTCATGTGTTCACCAGCCTCACCTTTGTGTCGCTAGCGCAAGCCTGCTATAAATTTTGGCGGTAAAGATAGAAGAGGGAAAAATAATGTTGTATAATAATATGTTAAAATCTCTAACAAATAATTAGAATATTGTTAGAATTGGCTGTAATTTCGGAAACGGAATATTCAATAATTCCGTTCACAGGGCTATTGACTGTTTGCCATAGTGTTTTGAAAGTATTGTCATGCAATTACGCAATCATTTTGGTAAATTTACTATACGTATAGAAGAACTAAAAAGTACCTACTTATATCCTCTGAATCAGACGTTCATTTTAAACAGATACTCAAAGACGCGCTGGTTGAGTCTCTTCCCGGCCATAGAAAGGATTTTACAAATGTATGAGCCTCTAAAGTTATATTTCCTGAAAAATGAGAATCATGTATCCAGAACTTTTAAGTTTTTCGAAAACGACCTCAACGAAAGCTATATTTGGACTGTTCATTTTTTCATGGCAATTCATCGTAAAGTAAATGATAAAAAAGTTTAGTTTTAATTTAAAAAAAAATTGTCGTGTTATACTAAGACTAAAAAATTAAGGGTGTCCGGCCTTTTTACCCAAATGTCAGGTTAAATTTGCTGGTCTGTCGGGTTTTTCGGTTTTAAGACCTGGCAACCATATACGGTACTAATAACAAAAAAAAAACAATTTTTATCTGTCGGTCTGTTTGTATAATAAAAAAAATTGAAGTGTCGGTTTGTAATGTCAAAATAACATCTTTCTTCTTTTTGCTAAAGGCATATGAAAGTGTATACGGTACTAATAATAAAAAAAAGAATTTTTGTCTGTCGGTCTGTTTGTTCTGGCTAATCTCAGAAATACCTGGACCGATTTTGACGGGAGTAACTTAGGCTACTTATTACTTAAGCTAGTACTAACAACTATCTGTTGCCCGCAACTTTGTACGCGTGGAATTTATTACCTTTGGATTTCTTGGATTTTTGCGCAGAACCCTAATTCTTTTTCTAAAATAAAAGTAGCTAAAATAACTCCTTATAATATCAGCTATCTGCTAGTGAAAGTCCCGACAAAATTGGTCCAGACCTTTCGGAGATTAGCTGAAACAAACAGACTGACAGACAAACATTTTTAAAATTGTTTTTTTTTTTGTTATAATTATAAGTACCGTATATACTTTCATATGCCTTTGGTAAAAAGAAGAAAGATGTTATTTTGACATTACAAACCGATACTTCAATTTAATTTATTTCTGCAAATTAATGGTACACCTATGATTGCCAACTTTATGTAGGAGCAATAAAATATATTAAGGTCGGGGATTTAGAATAAACAGTATTTAAGAAAAATAAAAGTATATTTTTGTGATCTTAAAACATAGTTTTGGAGCTTCTTGCACAATTTAGTAATTTATTATCGTTTGTATAATATTCGTTAGCCTCAACAACTGAAGTCGAATTTCAAATAAATGAGGAACTCATTTTTTTTTATTAAATCAGAAGCTCTATTTAGGTTTCACAGCTATAACAGCGATGATAAAAACAGTAATCTTTATACATTTTTAATAGAACAGTATTAAAGAGCAAAATAAAGTATGATACTGTTTTTAACAGTATGGTTGGCAACTCTAGGTACACCACTAATCTACAGAAATAATTAAAATTATATTACCTAAGTAACTTACTCTTAGAATATGTCGCCAAATTTATCTCCTTACGAGCTTATCTGTCTGTATATCATGATAAGCAAAAAGTAATATGAAGTAAGGTGATAAGGTAGCTTGTAGATTGCTGAAGTTGTCCAAATTTGGAGAGCTTGTTTTTAGGATGAATAATGATTTCTTATATTTACGCGAACACTACACATTTAAATAAAACTAATTTTACGGATTTTATCGCGTATATTAACTTATTTTATATTCCCGACGTTTTTAGGTTGAATATCATGTATTTTAGTTTTATATAAATAATTATTTATCTATTAAATTATTTACAGACTAATTCACAATGTGCGACGAAGAAGTTGCCGCTCTGGTTGTAGACAATGGATCCGGTATGTGCAAAGCCGGTTTTGCTGGAGACGATGCTCCGCGTGCCGTATTCCCCTCAATTGTGGGCCGCCCTCGCCATCAGGGTGTGATGGTGGGAATGGGACAGAAAGATTCCTACGTGGGCGATGAAGCGCAGAGCAAGAGAGGTATCCTCACCCTCAAGTACCCCATCGAGCATGGTATTGTCACCAACTGGGACGACATGGAGAAGATCTGGCACCACACCTTCTACAATGAACTCCGAGTCGCGCCCGAGGAACACCCCGTTCTGCTCACAGAGGCTCCCCTCAACCCCAAAGCCAACAGGTATGTCGTGGGAGAATTAATGATGCAGTGATAATTTTATGCATTCTTAAAGACAGCTGGTTAACCGCGACCCTTTTGTTTTCAGAGAGAAGATGACTCAGATCATGTTCGAGACCTTCAACACACCCGCTATGTACGTGGCCATCCAGGCCGTACTGTCGCTGTACGCGTCCGGTCGTACCACCGGTATCGTTCTTGACTCCGGTGACGGTGTTTCACACACGGTGCCCATCTACGAGGGTTATGCGCTGCCCCATGCCATCCTCCGTCTGGACTTGGCCGGCCGTGACCTCACCGACTACCTAATGAAGATCCTTACAGAGCGAGGTTACTCATTCACCACCACAGCCGAGCGGGAAATCGTGCGTGACATCAAGGAAAAACTGTGTTACGTCGCCCTCGACTTCGAGCAGGAGATGGCCACCGCTGCCTCCAGCAGCTCCCTCGAGAAGTCCTACGAACTTCCCGACGGTCAAGTCATTACTATCGGAAACGAGAGATTCCGTTGCCCAGAGGCCCTCTTCCAACCGTCATTCTTGGGTATGGAAGCTAACGGCATCCACGAGACGACGTACAACTCGATCATGAAGTGCGACGTCGATATCCGTAAGGACTTGTACGCCAACACAGTATTGTCCGGCGGTACCACCATGTACCCCGGCATCGCCGACCGTATGCAGAAGGAGATCACAGCGCTCGCTCCTTCCACAATGAAGATCAAAATCATTGCACCCCCGGAGAGGAAGTACTCCGTATGGATCGGAGGTTCCATCCTCGCGTCCCTGTCGACCTTCCAACAGATGTGGATCTCGAAGCAAGAGTACGACGAGTCCGGCCCCTCGATCGTGCACAGGAAGTGCTTCTAATTTCAAATTGCCAAGTGAGACTATTTCTACTTTATGATGCCCTACACCGAGATCACAATCGGCGGCTCAAATCACGCTTGTAATATATTGTATAAGTGCAGTATTTAACTAGGTTGTAAGGTATCGTAATATGCATATTACGTAAACATGCGGATCGTTTTTGTTTCCGTTGTTGACAAATGATTTTTGAATAATTTATTGAATGTTACTAACCTCAACATTTTTAATAAAAAAATAATTTATATACCGGTATAAAACTGAAGTTTCCTTGATCACCCAAGATTTAGAAAAAAATGATATAAAAATATTTTACAAAATAAAAATTTTAATTAACACTTTTTTTGCCATTTTATCCTTGCTATAAAAGTGCTGCATGAGAATCGATTTTTTTACTGCTTCTTCTAAATTGAAATTTTTCCCATCAAAAAGTTATCTAAACTTCGAAAAAGTAAAAGTCTGTTGGACCAGGGTCTGTAGAAATTTGATGGGTGAGAAAGGGTCTCCAGACTGAACTCTGCTAATTTTGATAAGGTTTGTTGTGCAGTATGTGAAGAGCCCTCTCCTTTCTATGCCGATTCAACGATATAATGCAAGCTTGGACTCGGCCTCTTGCTGTGCTTCACTCAGTTCGTGCGATACCCATTTGTTAAGCTTATATATTTTACCAATTGGCCGCACAGGATTAATGTTATTTTGACATTTTCATGAAAAGCCGACGCTTGTTCGGCCACAACTATAGTTTGAGGCGAATCCGATTCCAATAAATTTGTCATAACCGTAAGTACATTATACCTCAATGATATCACCCTCTTCTTCGGGCGACCCCGAGATTTATTAATAAGGTCAAAATTTCCCGAACGGAAACGATTACTATTACGCACAGTTCGTTCCTTAGTAATCCAAACCCTTCATCAATAAACATCATTGTGCGTGACGTTTATATAGCACTATTAAAGAAAGATCTAAAACGAAAGAAACAAATGAATAAGTAAATGATTTTGAAAAATGAATGAACATCTTGAATATTTAATTTATTTTTATTAATTCCAAGTTAAATAATTAAGTTCAGTCGCCAGTTCAACAAAACGGTAATTTCGTAAACCACTTAAACTTACTAAAATTATACTCGTATAATATAATTATTTTAAAACTGTTGGTATATTTTGAAATAATCAGTTCCTCCTATTTCATGCTAACAAATATGAAAAATAAAACTATTAAAAAAACTGATGACTATGTATTTTTGTAAGTGTTTGGTACCTACGCAATCATTGTCATACCTACGAGTATAAAGAACCATACGTCAACTAATCGATACTTGTAGTTAGTAGTCAAAATGCACACGTACAATAAGTTACGTCATAGTTACCAAATAGTTTACCGTGTAGAGGCGGTGTAAGAATATCTACTACCCCATATCGTCCCGTGGGAGTCATAAGAGGCGACAGAGGGAAACAAATCAGTTTCCGACCCGCTTGCCAAGCGTGGCAACTATGGCAAATATCCCTCTATGAGGCAATCTATGTTGGTGGCCCATATTCAGCAGTGGACTTTAATAGGCTGTAACGGTACCAAATAGTTACTACACTCTTAGCGATAGTAAAGGACTGTCCAATTGACATTTCGCTCTACTTCGAGTGCTTCGAGTGCGTTGTGCTAAAAGTAAAAAGTCCCAACTAAAAATACATTTTCATAAATATTTATTTTTATTTTAATTTATATAGTTATTAATTTCATGTTGTGACCGTATTTTGCTGTATTTTCCTTAAATAATAATCTAGGAAATGTTTTAAATATGACATTGTTTAGTAATTTGCGGTAAATATTATGCTTATAACTCGCAGTTATAAATAATTATTTGTTAGCGTAATATCCTGTTCAAAAATAATACGATATGCTTGAACAAATATACAAATTAATGTAACTGTGGGTACAGTTTTACATACGTAGTCGTTTCCTTCTTAAAACGAATCCATTTTATTTGTGGCATATTATGCTCTTAATATCGATCCTGACGGTAGAGTGTATTGACCGTTGTAGGGTATCTACTACTTACTACCTTACTGCCTCAGGTGCTACTACCCTATACCGGGAGGCCTATTTTTGGTATTGGACTTGACAGCTTGTCATCATCATCATCATTACAGCCCTTCATAAGTCCACTGCTGAACATAGGCCTCCCCGAAGGAATGCCACAAAGCACGGTCCTGAGCCACCTGCATCCAACGACTTCCTGCATGTCAAACCAGGTCGTCACTCCATCTAGTGGGGGGTCGCCCTACACTTCGCCTACCGGTACGAGGCTACCACTCGAGAACCTTTCTTCTCCATCGGTTGTCGGTTCTTCGAGCTATATGTCCGACCCATTGCCACTTCAGCTTACTAATCCGTAGGGCTATGTCGGTTACTCTGGTCCTACTGCGGATATCTTCATTTCTAAGTTTATCACGCGGAGAAACTCCGAGCATAGATATAAAAAACGTACAAATATAGAAAACGACTTCCAATGCAGCGGTGAAGAGTTTCGGGGATATAACGTCACCCTGTCTTACACCTCTCTGCAGTTGAATAGGTTTCATACTCTGATTCTGTACACGGATAGCCATCGTAGCTCTACTGTACAAACACTTCAGCACCTCGATATACCGACATTCGGGAGGCTGGAAATCGTCAAGTCTGCGTGCGAGACGATTCGTAATGACTCTCGAAAACAGCACGTAGACGCGGCTCAGAAGGGAAATCAGTCTGTAGTTCTTCAAGGGAGCATTGTCGCCTTTCTCGAAGAACAAGACTACCGCACTTCTGCTCCACGCCTCCGGGGTAGTGCCACCATGGAGGACGAAATTAAAGAGCTTCTGAAGGACTTTCAGGACCGGCTTTTCGCCCGCTTTCGAAAGCTTCGCTTCGCTGTAATTCCATCATTACATGGGGCCCTGCCGTTTTTAAGGTGCTGGAGAGCCATTCTAATCTCGCTGAGACTAACGTCCGGGATATCTTCGGAATAGTGTCGGATAAAACTCGCTCTTGGATCGTTACTCACACTTGCGTGTGGCCCCAACGATGACGTGTACAGCTGCCCATAGAACCTCTCAATCTCACTCAAAATCTCAGGTGGCCCCGAAACAATGCTGCCACACTCGGTCTGCAGTTTTGACAGTTGGCTCTTTCTGGCAGACAGATCTCTGGCAAAGACTTTGGAGCCTTGGTTCCACTCGATCGCTTCTTCAATACAAACTGTATTGAAGTTGCGTAAGTCCCGCCGCATGCATTTGGAGATCTGTCTGTTCAGTTGCCTGTATGCTGTCAAATCTTGAAGATGGAGCTTCATCTCCCGTCTAACAGCCATGAGATTAAAAGTGTGATCGGAGAGTTTTTGTGTTCTTCTGCGGCGGGTCTTGCAAAACTTAGCTTCGGCCGCATGGACAGTTTCCACGAGCTTGTCATTCATATCGTTTAGTGTATTACAATCTTCTAGGCATTGAAAACGCTTTTGTAACTCGAGCTGAAAGGTTTCAGGACTTTGGAGTAGAGCACGAGGGGGACGGAGTGTTGACTTCATTGGACGAGACCTCTCCAACTTAACGTTTAGGTTCAGTGTGCTTCTAACCATTCGGTGATCGCTACCAGTTTTCACCCTCGCGATCACGGAGACATCACTGAACAGTTGTCGTCTGGTCTTCATAATGAAGTCAATCTCATTTTTTTGTCGAACCGTCGGGGCTCGACCAGGTCCACTTCCTGTGGGGCCGCTTCTGGAAGAAAGAGTTCATCATAAAGAGTCCCTCTTTCTCCATGAAGTTGGCCAGCTACTGGCCCCTTGGGTTCCGTTGCCCTATTCTAAATTTCCCTACCTTCAGCTCACCGTTCTCTCTTGTGCCTAGTTTTGCGTTGAAGTCTCCCATTAACACCGTATAGTGGGTTTTGGAGGAATGCATGGCTCTAATAATATCCTCATACATTTCCTCCATCACCTCATCGGGATGTGCCAAAGTTGGTGCGTAAATCTGTATGACCTTCAGCGAATACCGTTTGGTGATTCTGAGTATAAGGTACGCAACCCTCGTCGACACACTCTCAATCTTTACAACTTTGTTAACAAGAGACTTGTGGACGATAAATCCGACACCTCCTTGGGACAAATGGTCGCCGTCTCGGTGATAGAACAAGTTGCCGGATTCGAGGATTACCTCCCCCTCTCTTCGGACCTCGGATAATCCTATAATATGCCAGCGTAACTTGTCTATCTCTTCTTCCAGCTCCGCGATCTTCTCGTCAGTCCTCAGGGCACATGAGTAAAGAGTCCTTACTTTTTACTCTGTGCTCAGGGTGCGTGCGTTGTATGTCGCCAGGTCTAGTCATCTTAGGTGGCAACCGATCCTCTTCCGGAAATTCTTAGCACCCCCTGATCCACCGTTACCATGGTTGCCACCGTAGCCAGGAATAGCCGGGCCGCCGGGGACTAGGAGCCGTCTCTTTGTTACTTTAATCATAGGAGGGTATTTGCCATAGTTGCCACGCTTGGCAAGCGGGTTGGCAACCACATTTTTTTATTGTAAATTTGCTGTTGTCAGGAAGATCTCCTACCTGTTTCCCACTGTGGTCTCTTACAACACCCACGGGAAGATATGGGGTAGTGGATATTCTTAACCGCCACTACACGGCATTGCTTGTGTTGAATAAAAAATGTATTTAATTACATTTAGTTTCTCTTTTTATTTTATTTATAAAACTAAAATGATAAACGAACTTACAGTTAACCTGATGGCAAGTGGCTACTATTGTCAATGGATTCCTGCAGCGAACTTCAAACAAAGAACGCTAGAGATGCGTCGTATCCCCGGAGGCTTAAAATGGAATACCTCACAGTCTATAATTATTCTACCCTGTACCCAGGGGTCAGCAACCTGCGGCTCGCGAGCCACATCCGGCTCTTTGGATGTGAAGCTGCGGCTCTTTAGTTTCATGCGAAAATATTATTTATTTTATAAAAAAAAGCATTTAAAATTAATGGATCCATACTGAGCCATTTGGAGTTCATACTGGATCTCTAGAAATGCAATTGATCGATTTAAAAAGTAAAGCTTTGTGGAGTTGAAAATTTACAGACTTGAAAAGCTAGTTGAAAGATTTGGAGGTCCAAAAATGTATGTACGTAACGCAACAAAAATAAACAGCATTAAAAGAAATGCTGCAAGTTGAGGCATGGAATAGTCTTCCAGATTGCTACAGTGAGGTGAAGAAGTTGGCATTTGGAGTGCTGACTATCATCGGATCGACATATTCGAGTGAGCGAGCGTTCTCTTGCATGAATATAAATAAAAGTAAAATAAGAAGCCAACTAACGAATGAAAATTCAGGTCGTGTTTGAAACTTAAAACAACAAGTTAGCCAACACTGGGAGTGTTTTTTTTTTGTTTTTGTTTGAATTTGTTTGCTTAAATGTATGTTATTGTTTTTTTTATTTTTAAGTAAAAGTTACGCTGTTTAGTAAAGTTTAGGTTTTCTACTTGAATAACCATACAAAGCCAAAGCTCCCATTGAATTTGTTTGCTCAATCGTTTGTTATTGAAGTACAAATTAGTGTTGTAAGACTTCCAATGTAAATAAATGTTTAATTGTTTTAATTTTTTACTTAAATAATAAGTGATTATCTAATAACATACATATATATATATATATATATATATTATCTAATAAATAGGTAATAATAGAAATTTGTTCCAATTTATTGTGAAAAACACTATTTATATATGAATAAATATATATATTTCTTATGAATAGATTTGTTTTTTTTTTATCAAAACTTTATTTATGCAAGTACAATTTATGGTTGGCAAGAAAAACTTTGTGGCTCTTGAAAAACTTTGAAATTTTGTAAATTGCAATTTTTGACTCTTCCGACTCAAAAGGTTGCCGACCCCTGCCCTGTACCCATAACCGGAACACAGCAGTGCAAGCACTGCTATTTGGCGGCAAATATAAGTACCTAGGAGAGTAATACCTACCCAGACGGGCTCAAAGCACAGAATAAATAATAGTAACTACGTACTCAAAGGCAGAAAAGGAGTTGTAGAGGAGAACGGGTACAAAAGTAACATTTTGTATTTTTACCTTGGTTTGTGGTTATAGTATGCAATGCTGCAGTATATCTTCAATACCGCAATATTGCGGTATCGGAACTTGTAATATTGCAAAATTTGCGATATTGCAAAATTAAAAAACCCTTTAATGGCGGTTGAACTAAAACAATAACATGAGTAAAAAATCTTTAACGGGTTTTTTTTATAGCATAGTGTGACAAACGAGCACACAGTCCACCTGATGGTGAGTGGATACTATGGCCCATAAACATCTACATTTATCTTCAATTAAGAATCAAAGAGGACTAAGATTGAATGCCTCGTTTCCAGTAAAAAGGGTCTCCGGTTCTCTACACTCACCATACGGAACACAGCAGCATTAAGCTGCTATTTTACGCTGGTATTCTGTGAGAGCGTGGTCCTTTCCCGGTCGAGCCGACCCATTCGTGCTACAACTATACAATTAATATAGCTGCAGCATGGCTCTCCCACGTGTAAATGGCTAAAATGGTTAAATTAAAACACTAACATGAGATAACTACAATTAATCACACATACAACCCTAATCTTAATTTTTATCTTGGAAATGTTTATGTAAAAAGCAAAGCATATCCACAGATATTTACCCATTGTTACTCCGGTTTCATACCGGGTTCGTTTTTAATATTGCGAAATTCGCACCTGTAATCTCGCTTTTGCGGTACTAAAATACAGCGCGAAATTCGTGAAATTGTGGTAACGGTATTGCATGCTCTATTTGTGGTTAAGTGTAATTATTTTAATGAAATTAATATAGTCATATGTATATTCCGTTTATGTTCTTTACATTTGTATCTTGATTTACCTTATTATTGTGTATTTTACATGAATCACAGAGACTTTAGAAAATACGTTAGTTTACGGACGTGGTCGAAAGTAACACGTTGTAGGTCGAAACTCGAAAGTAACAGGACAAAAAGTTTGTAATGAATAAAATGTGACATATTAATTCAGCCAAAATATTTATTATAAGACTTTGTATTAAATAACACAGATAAACATTTGCATTTTAAATGCTCAAAAATTATATATTTTAAATAACGAAACAAATTATTCTTACTTTAAGTAATGAGATCAATTATTATATGATAATATTTTTTTTAATAATCAGACTATTTAGTGTTAGTCTTTTAGTCAGACTCAGAATTATGGCACATATAATTTGCATCATCGTCAACGATTCAGAAGCATTCATCATGTGACCATATTTATATTTGGTACATTGTATCCATTGCTCATTTGGTCGACTGTTTATATAGGTTTCAAAACCAACGAGACAGAAGAAATCTTCGTCGTCAGATTTATTTTCCTTGGCTTTAGCTGCCTTATTTGAATTTTTTCTTTTTCCATTCCTTTTCGTAGATATCAACTTCCTCTTGCCATTTCCAGTATCGGGTTGTAAAACCGTTTTCGTTGCTTTATTTCTTTGTTGATATTCTTCTTCAATTGCGTTTTTTTCGGGCGTGTCCGACGAAAACTTACTCACCTTAGATTATTGATAGGTCTTCACAAGCTCAGACCGCGCGATGACCTATTATTAATCTATGTTACTCACATTATGTTTGTTAAAACTCGAGGCCCGCGACAGGTTTGTTGCTTGGGGACACCTCAAAGAGAGGCTCGGGTGTCGTTTTAAGAAATAAACCCGTCAACCATTCCTTACCCGCCATTTGAGTGTCATGCCACTTTTCAGAAAATGTTGCATATGCCTGTTTACATACTTCAGATGGAGATAAACCAAAATAAACTACAGAAGAGCACTCGATTAAATAGTCCTGTAGACATTTTTCCTCATCAATAGTAAAAACACAGTTGATGCAATGGTAGTCCACAACTGCGTTGGTATTTCCTGCTTTTAATTTTTTTATGTATCTGTATAATGTTACACGACAAATATTATATTTTTTCCAGGGATCTAATTTTTGCACCATCTTTGGAATGCTCTTCGGCCGCTTTTCGGTATAATTCCGTGTCAGTATCAGTAGTTTGTCGTGTGGTAGTTCTTGTGCGTTGTCGCTGCATTCAGTTCAAATAAATACACACAACATTATTAAGTAAATAAATCAATACGGGGACAAAAGTAACATGTTACTTGTTGTTGTTGTTGTGTTTGGCTATGACACTTTTGTACCCAACCTATTTTTGTTAAAATATGAAACATAACCTTACGTAACCTTAACGAACTTGGATAGACTACAAGGCAAAAGAACAATCCTACACCATTTTTCACGAAGAAATGCCAAAAAAGAAATGGCTTAAATTCCAGCCACCCTGAATCGGATATCGTCTTTTTGTGTACCTAGTGCCAGCAAAGCATAGGGTTATGCCTTTTGAGTTTTTGGTAGGTACCTATTGTAGGTAAGTTTTAGGGGCACAGAATTAAATTCCTAACAACTCTTAATTTTGAATCATCCATGTCACAAGCATGAAATATGTATTAAGACAAACGACAACAATTATTTTATTTTAATGTTTTACTCCTTACCTTACTTTATTTTAGCTTTAAGCAGTTGTATTTTTCTTTTAACACTAAACAATTAATTAAAGCAAATAATTATGATAAAAATTGTGTATAGTGTATCGATTTCTTATAATTTAATCATCTAAGTTTTTGAATCTTCATTATCATTGCAGCACTTCACAAGTCCACTACAGAACATCATCCACCATAGACTGCCGCAAAACATGGTCCTGAAGCCTAAACCACTTTCCTTGTTATGACTTTTTCATTTATGTTCTTAGGTTATAATAAAATTCGTATTAGGTACTAAGTTGTAGTTAATTATATTTATTGCTTGTGCTTGTTCTTCTCAAAAAAAAATTAACTTTAAAAAATTACTTAACATATACCAAATTTCTGATTGAAAATCAAGTACTTATATCTTTTGCTAAACTTTTAAATCAAAAACCTTAAACCAAAATTTTAAAATATAGACGAATTGATCATAATTTTCATAACTATAAAATAAGTTATGTTCCAATTAATGGTATTTATTCCATTTTATGACAGCCCTGATTTATATTACGTGGCTAAACTTAAACCCATTGTCAGCCTTAAGGCGCGTCTCCACCAAAAATGTTGACAACATTTATGTTTCCAACTGTTGACAAATCAACAAAAGTTGACGACATTTATTTCAGAAAATGTTTCAAAATGTTGCAAGAAGCGTCTCCACCGAGGGAACAAATGTCGGCAGCAAGCGTATTCCTTTGATGTTGCCGCCGAAAATTGAAACACGATTACCGACATTGTTTCGTTTTGTTGCTAAAACTAGGTGATTACAGAAACATTTGTCGGCAACACGTGTTGACAAATGTTGTATTGACAACACGTTTTGCCAACAAATGTTTCTGTCAACAAGCGTTTCCATCGAGGGAACAAATGTCGGCAACAAGCTTATGACTTTGATGTTGCCGCCGAAAATCGAAACAAGTTTTGTTGCCAAATGTTGTGTTGACAATAAAACTTTGGTGGAGACGCGGCTTAACGGCTGATATTATGCACTCCATACATTTCGTTTATCTAATTACTGCCCAATTAATTTGCACTAAAAGAAAATAAAAAAAACTTATAAATTTAAACAAAAATAGCAATAGCAACAGTCTATAGTCACATTCATACAAATCAAAAAGACTAAAGATGAGCTAATGCTTAATTTTATCGGGAGCATATCTTGCCAAAAAATTTGGAAAATGAGCGTTTTCCGTTGCGTGCGTGTTTTGATTTTTAATTTAACACTTAGATTTATAACTGTGTGGTAATATTTTAAATATAATTTCCTCTAGTTACGAAGAATTTTTTAGCCGACAATTTTTTTGAAGTGCATGTGTTGTGAGGTCGTAAGTTTTATCTTTTTTTTATAAAGGAGTGATTCAGAAAATTGAGAGTAACGAAAACAAACCGTTTAACAAGTTTTGATTCGCCGAAATAGAACCAAATACTGTGCTTTGTTTATTAGATCAATAGATTGCACATTGTGTCAAAAAGACTTTAGTACTCTTAGCGGCCAAAATGGCAACAAAAAAAACTGACTTTATGTAGCCATTGTAGCTGTCCCGATTTAAAAACCAAATTCCCGATTATTTTTACATTCCGTCTCGAAATTTGACCCACTGGAACTGACAACACTATTAACACTATTAATATTATTAACGTTCTTAAATAAGTATTTTTTACATGTTTACAACAAATAAGTTCACGCTTTAAAAAGAATTTAAAGAAACAAAAATATTTATTGAAAGGTGTCTATTTTTTTAGTCGCATTCTCTCTTTACGGCGCGTTTTTAAATGGAAATTCACAAAGCTGTGTTTTCGTTTTACTGGTAAAAGGTAGTTAGCAACAGCATTCATGTTCTCGCTTTGAGTGCATTTAATATCGCAAATGGATAGTCGTCAGTTAGACGAGGCGAGGTAAAAGGGGTAAAAGACCTCATCGCGGTACGACGCGGACGCATGGCATTCAGTTTACCTACGGACAAAGCGCAATATTATATTCTCCAGACCGAATTTGGATTACGATGACCACAGGCTCGACGGACCAGCCATATTTTTATAGAATAAGATGGTACGTGGATGCTGTGGCCCATAGACATTTACATATCCTCGACTGAGAATCAAAATGCAGATGCGTTGTCAACCCTGAAAACTAAGATGGAATGCCTTGTTTTCTGTAAAAAGTGTCTCCGGTTCTCTACACTCACCATACGAAACAGAAGTATTAAAGTGCTATTTTAATCTGTGAGAGCGTGGTCCTACCCCGGTCGAGCCGACTTATTCGTTCTAAAACCATAATATAGCTGCAGCGTGGCTATACCACGTTGAAATCTACCATCTGCGAAAGACAGGATTATACAAGTGTGTGCACAGGTGCAGTCTCTATCCCTTCATTCTCATAGTGCGATAGAACGGCACTCCAAGATGACCGGAGAGAGATCAGGCCAGGGCTAATGGCTTTATGTGCTTTCCAAGGCCAGGGCTGAAACACACTAATAAGACTAACGATACAATTAAAGTACATTATAACCACTATGTTACCAGTGAACTATGAATAGGTTACCCCTTTTATAATGGATTAGTAAAACAAAACATTGAAAAACAGAACAGACTTTAAAGTCTTATGAGCAAAATCGTTATTTAAAATAATATTATCTATACAAATAAATAAAATTGAAATATCTGTTTGTAATGTCATAATAATAGCTTTTTACTAAATGCATATGAAAGTATATACGGTACATATAACATTAACACAATTTTTAACATTTTTGTCTGTATGTCTGTCTATCTGTCTGTTTGTACCGGCTAATTTCCGAAACGGCTGGACCGATTTTGACGGGACTTTCACTGGTATATAGCTCATGATATAAGAAGTACTTAGGCTACTTACATTTTAGAAAAATTATTAGTTAAACATTGGTTCCGCACTACAAAATTAAAACCCTAAATTACACGCGGGAGAAATAGCGGGGAACAGCTAGTTATAACAATATAATAAATGTTATGTTATTTAAATAAGGCGCAAATTAGTAAAGATTTAATTAAGTCTTCTTTAGCCGCTGCACGTTGAATATATTATCTGTGCAATTCAATGCATATTAATATTACCATATTTTAATATTAATAACGTTTTCTAAAGTTATGGTACTTTCGCCCATTAAAAATTTAGTTTTGCTGTATTTAAGTAAAAGTGAATGTAAAAATTATAATACTTATAACACGCCACTTATATGTATAGGGTTGGCATCTGTCCGGCTTAGCCGGACATGTTTGGCTTTTTCGGGCTATGTCCGGCCAAATTTTTATGTGTCCGGCCTGTCCGGCTTTTGTTAGGCTTTTTGTTAGTGTAACGCGTTGCACGCATCGCTTGCATAATGAGCGAAGCAATGCCGAATTTATATAATATACATTATTAGCAGCCAGCAAAATATAGATTATTATTTTAAAGTTTTAATTGTACCTGATAATTGAAATAATATAACTTTATTTATTGTAGTTTTTAATTTTTTATTTTGAAATATGAGTAGTTTTTTTTAATTTGTTTTGTGAAAATGGTTAAGTACTTTGTTTAGAATGTTAATTTTTTTTTTATAAAGTCTACAAACAGAAGACTGCCTTTGTTGATTGTTATTGTAAGTATTAAGTGGTTTAAATTTATTTCAATCTGTGCTTTGATTGATTAATAAATAAGCAACGTATACACTTGAAACTGTGTTGTGATTTATTAATAAACAATTAACGTATGTAACAGAATATTTTAGTTTTTTTCTCTGGGGGAGTTGAAGTTGGTGAATTTTTTGGCTGCATGGCCTCAGAAAGTTATGTTTGGCTTCCTAAAAATTACTGTCCGGCTTTTAGGACCAAAGTCCTGCTTTTTGGAGCGCCGAGTCCGGTTTTTTCATTTTAGGAGATGGCAACCCTACACTTATAGAAAGATAGAGCAAGATATTATACGTGGTAGAGCCATGCTGCATCTATATTTCTGGTATAGTTGTAACACGAATGGGTCGGCTCGATCGGGGAAGGACCACGCTCTCACAGAATACCAGCGTAAAATAGTAGCTTAATGCTGCTGTGTTTCGTATGGTGAGTGTAAAGAACCGGAGACCCTTTTTACTGGAAACGAGGCATTCCATCTTAGTCCTCACGGGTGACAACGCATCTGCATTTTGATTCGTAATCGAGGATAAATGTAGATGTCTATAGGACACAGCAACCACTTACCATCAGGTGGACTGTGTGTTCGTTTGTCACCCTTATCCTATAAAAAAAAGCCTTTGGCTATAATAAAATTTATATCTTTGTCGACGCGTCATGAGTTGGGGTCGTAAACACCATAAGTAGCACTGCAGATAAAAATTCTCCTAAGTCATTGAGCCACATGAGTTGTTTATTGCATGTTTACTCATGTGATTGAGCTATTAAGTAAGGTATTATAACTTCAATGTCCAGAGTGCTCCATTTTGGGCTTGGTGTATCCGGTACATCCATTCGTCTGAATTGCAGAACTTAAATCTTTATCAGCTGCACGTCAAACAAAAATAAAAAATGTAAAAAAAAAAAACATTTTAATTGATTTGTACACTTATTAGGATTTCGTAACCAAAAAGCAAAACGCAGCCCTATTGGTGTCACGCAATCTCTCTACCCGTTCGTCTGTCCGTCAGTATGGCACGGATTCCTAGTTCGTAGATGGAATAAGCTAAAAATCTGTAAATCGAATATTTGATGTAGAAAGTTACTCAAAAAAGAAAATTTAATTAGAACTTTAGCTAGAAATTTAATTCTATGATTCACCCCATCCACAGTGATAAAGGAAACTTGCAAGTCTGATAAATAGAATACTTTGAGGACATATGAGTTCGGCCAACAACGTCTGGTCAATACGCGCAGCGTGACCCGTACAAAGCAGAAGGCAGTAGGAATAAATAGGATTACGTAAAAAAAATCGTTTGCAAATAGGTACAGATTTTATTCCAGTTTACTAAAAAATTAACAATACAGATTTTGTGGTCAAGGTGCGTATAAAATATTGAAAATGTAACACGATCTTACCTGGTAGAGCCGTGCTGCAACTATATTGTGGGTACGAATTGGTACGAATGCACGAATGGGTCGGCTCAATCAAGGTAGGACCACGCCCTCACAGAATACCAGCGAAGACGGGGCAGTCTATCTCAGTCCTTACGGTTGACAACGAATCTGCATTTTGACTCTTAATTGAGGATAAATGTAGATGTCTATGGACCACAGCTTCCACTTACAATCTAGTGTACTGTGTGCTCGTTTGTCACCCTTATTCTATAAAAAAAAAGTTAGTCATACACGTCCTTACTAGTAGTAAGACCAACAAATTAAAATTGTTTATTCCTCAAATGGTATTATATTATTACTTTTTAAGTCAATGTAAACTTGCAAGAGCAAAATAATAAAATTAATATTATATAGGTAATGTTATTCGTGTCCAGACTCCAGATTCGCGAAACTAAAATAGCTAAATAGCTATTTATATTATACGTGGCCTGGACTAGTAGGAATACCGTACAAACATTTTTATAATTAGTAGACGAACACACCCACTTCGTCTGTGTTCCGTCTGCTCTCTACTACGGGTGACGTCACGCTGCAACGACTACTATTTTCGAGCGTTCCATGATATGAGCGAAAGCAGTTGTTTTTTATTATTATTTACTAGACGTAAGTACCTGGACACGTATTGCTGTGGCTCAAAAGGGTATTCATAAATAATTAAAAAAAAAACACTCGCGTTTTCGAATTATTGAGGTTGTATAATTTCAAAGCAATTCGTGAAGAACTTTTGAGATTTAAAATTTTTACCTATAATGAACAGTTACATTTTTATTTATATTGATTACTTACGGTGGGGGTTAAAATAATCAATCTGTTACTTTTCCCAAAATAATAAGCGAGCCATCATGGACCTAGAAAAATTTCTAACTAGAAATTTTTCTAGGTCCATGCGGGCCATATTGAGTGGTGGGTACTTCCTATAATTAATTTTCAACTTCTAGTCGGTTAATGGTTACAGGTTTTTAGAGTTGGAGATCGCAGTAGGAGTCAATATGTATTTGTACCAAAAAACAAATTTGTCCCAGTCTCTGACGCTATAATTATCCGAACATGCCGCTGACCTTCAGTACCAGGCCTGCAGTAAATAAAATTCGATAAAATTCGAAAAATAAAGAGATCTTAACTCCATTAGCGTATCCATTTAAAATCTAAAAATTATTTATGTCCCAATTAAATATCTTTATTCCAGTTTCTGACAACCTCCATTTATATTACGTGAATGCAACCGTGGACCCTGGGCTGCAAGCTGCAATCAATAAAATAAATCTTATTATGTTCGTCGAACCCGATAACAGTGTGACGGCTGATATGCACTCCATTCCATGCATTTCGTATAATATATCTAATTGCAGAAGGATTCAATTACCACTAAAATAATATAAAAAGCTTGTAAATCTATTTCATATAATCTAATTGCAGCCCCGTTAATTAGCACTAAAAGAAAATAAAAAACCAGTACTGAAATGTATACAGAAAAGAAATAAATGCATTACTAAATTACTGTCTATAAAGTCATATTCATGCAACAACACAGTCCTAAAGAACTAAAGATGCGATAAGCCTTTATTTTATCAGGTCTATATCTTGGTCATGATAATTGATTTGATTTAACGAAGTAAAAAGGCCAAAAGGGCTGATAACAAGAGCGGGGATGGTATTAGGGGCATTTCACCTATATTTTGCAACCCAAAAATAATCTTGAGAGGCAGGTAGGTATTAATTTAAAATTTTGGAAGACAGGAAAAAGGGGCTACTACTCACTACTAGGGCATTTTACCCTAACTAGGTAATTAAGTGTACAGGATTCTGCGCTTTCAGTATACACCAACCCTAATTATAAATGATTTAATAAATGATATTTTGATTAAAATTATTGTTTCCTACTTTTTAACCTACCTCAAAAAGGAGGAGAGTTCTCAATTCGAGTGTATGTGTTTTTTGTACGCTGTATATTACGCGATATCTTCGCAGATTGTAAACCAATTTTGATGATTATTGTTTATTAAATAGGTGTATAGGTATAGTATCAAGGGTGGTCCCATATAAACTTGGAGAAAAGATTTCACCCCTGAGGGTAGCAAATAAATAACTTTCGGTCGGTGTCGATTTTTACTTTTGTGTTCATCATCATCATTACAGCCCTTCACAAGTCCACTGCTGAACATAGGCCTCCCCCAAAGAATGCCACAAAGCACGGTCCTGAGCCACTTTTGTGTTACAAGTTATAAAAATATAATTGGCCAAATTATGTGAATAACTCTCGCACGAATTTATCTACCGACTTCAAAAAGGAGCCCGTGCTCAATTCCACTGTATGTTTTTTATATGTGTGTTACCTCAAAGTTTTTACTGGGTGAACAGATTTCGATGATTCTTTTCTGCCGACTTCCAAAAAGGAGCCGGTACTCAATTCGACTGTATGTTTTTTTTTTTTTTACTGGGTGAACAGATTTCGATGATTCTTTTCTGCCGACTTCCAAAAAGGAGCCGGTACTCAATTCGACTGTATGTTTTTTTTTTTTCGTTTTTTTTTTATGTGTTACCTCAGAACTTTTTTCTGGGTGAACCGATTTCGATGATTCTTTTTTTATTTGAAAGCTGGTACTTCTCGTGTGGTCCCATATGAATTTGATCAAGGTCAGACCAATAGTTTTTAAGTTATTCTTAAATAACTTATATTGAAGTCGGCTGTACAAAATTTTTAATTTTAAATTATTTATTTGAGAGCTGGTGTTTCACATGTGGTCCCAAATAAATTTGATAAAGGTTAGACCAATAGTTTTTGAGTTATTCTTAATAATTGATATTGAAGTCGGTTGTAGAATTTCTTTTAATTTTAAATTATTTAAGTATAGTAAAAAATAAAAACAGGCATTAGGCACTATGGCACAGAATAAACGATAGTAAAGGTATCATCATCATCATTTCATCATGGCACAGAATAAACGATAGTAAAGGTATAGACAGAATAAAACAATAGTTCGAACGGGCAATAGTGTGGTGTGGCACGGCACGGGTGTGAGACGACTTGGCGAGGGTCAAGGGCGAATCCGCGGCGCGCAGGCGAACGATCGATTCCCCTCCCGCCTTCACTTCACCCCTACTATGTCCCACCCAGCCCGGCTAGACGCGTGCGTCCGTCGAGTTGCGCCAAGCCCAGCCAAACACAAGAATGAAAATTGAACATGCAATATATTTTGTAGTACTACGAATTATACACACTTTCTTTTGAACTTTAATTGAAAATTACAGAATTTGATTACAGAAATTGAAAACGCAGAAAAGTAGTAGATCGACTGTACTGTACATTTGTATAGTCGATCGATTTCTTTTCTGCCTAGAAGTACTTACGTCTGAGTACGACCACCCACCCACTAACCCTTTTACGCCCCACACTAGGATTTTCTCCTGTATCGTGGAGGCAGTTTACAAAGATAAATTGCACAAGGGCAAACATCCAGACCCGGAACAATTATTTGTAGGCCATACAAATACCCGTTCCGTGCGGGATTCGAACCCGCGGCTCCCACCGCTGCAACTCATTGCTAAGCCACTGTGCCACGGAGCCATTGAAAATTGCCAAAAGCAAAATAATACATCATGATATTTCTTGTACTAATATTTATTCTGTGATGACATATCTAAAGATGGTTATCTAGGTGCCAAAACAAATATTATGGCAGGAGTCACGTCGAACGCCCCCACTGAAGGAAAACATATTATATCATATTAACACTGAAGCTGAAGTATAATTAATGTACTTAACGTACGTAGTTCATAATATCTCTATGCATATTAATGACTCAGTTCAAAAACATGATAATATGTATTCCGTCACCGAATACATTTTATAATACAATGGCGTTTATAATTCTACACCTTTGTATCGAGTTTCCTCCGTTGACTCATTGTGTGATCTATTGGTTTTAGAGCGGAAACTAAGTGCATAATAAATCCTCAGTTAAAACAACATTTTTTTATTGTTAAACTTAATGTAGGTAGGTAGGTACATACCTACATTCAGAAGCACAATAAATAATTATGTTAATATAGATCTTTATTTCTTATATAGTTACTTTAACGTGGTAGTTATGCTGCAGCTATATTAGGTTGTACGAATGGGTCGGCTCGACCGGGGAAGGACCACGCTCTCACAGAATACCAGCGTATCAACGATGGGGAGTATATAGAACCAGATAACCTTTTTACTGCAAAAAGTTCATTTTCATTCTTAATCAAGGATAGATGTAGATGTCTATGGGCCACAGCATCCTCCAGGTGGATTGTGTGGACGTTTGTCACGCTTATTCTATAAAATAAAATTTTAAAACTAGATTGCCGTATATAAATTGTATGCAAGTATTCTTATAGAAATATATGCGAGAAATGAGCACAGTCTACCTGATGGTAAGTTAAGGTTGTGGAACGAATCCTCGGTTAAGAATTAATATGTAGATTCGTTGTCACCTCTCCGGACTAATCACTTATACTAATCTCTTACTAGGTGGTAGTTGTAGGACTTCCTCTCACGTAAAAGTTCGTCTGGCTAGATACCATCCTCTTACCTAATTCTATTTAATTCGATTCGATTCGATCTGAAATACTATTAATTAAGGTCAGGTGGGGTAAGAGGGACACCGGGGGAAGAGGGAATAGGAACCAGAACTAGTAAACCGAAGTGTTTATGACTATGGACTTTCCTTCGATAAAACAGTGAAGGTGAAATAGTATGAACGGTTTTCGATAGATGTTGCTACGTGACTCAGAAGCCACAAAAAATGAAGACACTTTTGACAGTAGTGAATTCGACTAGCACAAAGTTAGCGGGTTTTTTGCGAACCAATAGTTTCGTGAAAAAAGGAGTGCTGAAAATATTTTAAATGTAATGATACACAAGGAAAATTGTAATTAATTATTTTTATTAATCATTTTAGTTTAAAAACAACTAATAATATGAGTTTCTTTCGCTTGAAAATCCTAACCTCCTAAAACAATAGCTGGGGTAAGAGGCTCACTCTTCACGGAGAAAGAGGAACATAATATGTTTCTCTTCCCCCATGTCAGGGGTAACACACATTTTGAATAATTTATAATTATAGGCAGATAAAATGAAAAAATTGACTGACTGTTCTGTACCTACTACAATTTTAAATCATAACTAAACTAGAAATGTCCCGCGACTTCGTCCGCGTGTAACTTAACTTTCTCGTAAATTGCCGTTTTATCGTATAATTTATAGCCTGTGTAACTCAGGGATAATGCAGTATTCTATGTGTTAAAGAATTTTTTAAATCGGTCTTCTAGTTTTTGAGTTGCCTAAATCATAACAAACAAATAAAAAATCAAATCTTTTCTCTTTATTATATTAGTTTAGATAAATAAAGTTTCATTCGTTTTGTATACATACCTTTCTTTTTATTTGTAATATTTGGTTATAATATAGCACTTTTGATTTTTGCAGGAATTTTATAAGAATTAAAAGACTGATTCGCAATATTGATCTCGTTACATAGTGCCATTGTTATTTTTAAAGAGTAACTAAGTGGGTTCGGGAGAGACTGTTTATTATTACTGTTTGTATGATTAAATAAATACAGAAATATAACTCGTCAATTTATTTTTTAGTTGGCTACCCCTGATCGAACCTGTATGTCCCTCTTACCCCGAATCGATGTTATTTCTTTTTCATTCCAAATGATACTTCATCTT
The DNA here is from genome assembly GCA_963668995.1 of Parnassius mnemosyne. Taxonomy (NCBI): domain Eukaryota; kingdom Metazoa; phylum Arthropoda; class Insecta; order Lepidoptera; family Papilionidae; genus Parnassius; species Parnassius mnemosyne. The sequence goes on from CAVLGL010000093.1 coordinate 13,736,359, forward strand.
CATCTTTCATACATTCATCGATTGTAAGATCTAATATTGACCGAAGCAGTTCTACCTACAAAGTAACGAATATTTAGCAACCAATATTTTAACTCAAACTTCAATCTTAAGAAATACAATGACCCCATGTGAGGGGGAAGAGGAACGTTTACTTAATCTTGACACTTACGTCAATATCGTCGTAAGAACTGATAATAGCGTAATGACATTTAGCCCCTGGGAAGCTAATACATAAAGGCAAGTTTTGTGTGTTTCAAAGATCTTAAAAGACTTTAGCTGTACTTTCTAGCACTCAAAATATTTTACTAAAAATAAAGTATGTTCCTCTTACCCCACCTGACCTTACAAGCTGTGAGGCTTTCCAACTTATTTTTTTTTATAGGATAGGTTGACAAACGAGTACACAGTCCACCTGATGGTAAGTGGTTGCTGTGCCCATATACTTCTACATCTATTCTCGTTTGCGAATAAAAATGCAGATGCGTTGTCACCCGTGAGGACTAAGATGCATTGCCTTTACCATTACCAGTAAAAAGGGTCTCCGGTTCTCTACACTCACCATACGAAACACAGCAGTATTAAGCTGCTATTTTACGCTGGTATTCTGTGAGAGCGTGGTCCTTCCCCGGTCGAGCCGACCCATTCGTGCTATAACTATACTACTAATACAGCTGCAGCATGGCTCTACCATGTAATTAGTAGGTACTCAGATGTGACAACGCATCTGTGGCCTTCTTCGTTTGAAGTTGGTAACAGGTGTCCAAAGACTGCGGTAGCCACTTTCTATTAGGTAGACGGTTTGTTTGTTTGTTACTTCACCTTTTTTTTTAAAATAAGATAGAAATAGATGCCCCCGTTAGATCGTTATCATAAGTCATTGGGGCTTCGGTCCTCGTCACTCATTATTCGAAACAAGAACATTATGCCGTTTTTCCACGCTGTTGGTGTGTAATCTCAATCTTTAATCTAACTCGTGTCCTTGACCTCCACAGTGCTACGCACTCAAATTCGGAAGCGGAGGTTGACATCGCTAGGGGTCCACCGCGCGAGGACGAGGAACGAGGACACTCATCGCTCGCCGTTGTTATTAGTTACACACTACGCATGCGCCCATGCGCCAGTCTATGTATGTATTGTAATGGTATGAGTCACTCAAGCCACAGAATAAATAATCTCAAGCGTAATTCGTCAGAGACAAAGACAAATGACTAAGCATTCAATTGCATTTTAGAGTTGTTCAATGTTCATTAATATCCAATTAATTGTCATGCTTTGTGGTCCGGCCTGGATAAGATCATCTAGTCTCAAAAATATTACAACATATTAGGAAAAAAATGGATAGGCATTTTGTGGGAAAATACCATATATAAATTAAAATTGGATTAATAGAAACTAGAAGATGAAAACAAAATGAAAATTGGATTCATTACTACCTGTTTTATTTTGATATAATAATATAATAGTTCTCTTCTATTTCTACGTTATTCTGCAAAAAAAAAGCTAATATGTAAAAAAAAAACGATCAGCTGACAGAATAGAGTTAAATACTTACTTAAACAAAATAAAGAGTACGGTGAACACCGGAAAGTGTAGAGGTGAATGCGGCATTCATAATTTGTTCATATTATAACCACAATATCGCTACGGCATGGGTTGAATGAATTGTCAAATAGTCAATCATATTGTTACTATACACAAACACAAACGCAACTTAGCTTATTTTATACGTGTGAGTGTGTATTACGTACTATACTTGCGGTGACCGTTGTAGCGAGAACCAATCAGAGCACAGGATTTTCCCTATGCCCATATATGGTAAAACCGTCGGTTGCTGCGAGTGGGGAGATCGGTCGAGTCCATTAAAAATAAGTCATAAAGTAAAGATTCTTAATTTAAAAAGATAACAATTATGTGACATCTCATATTGTCAATTGTCAATACAACTATTTAAAGTGACATTTCGCAACTTATTTCTGAATTATCGATGAACGGTTTTGTCAAATTTTTAAATTATTAAACACCCACAGCCCACAACCCACAGGGGTCCGTTGGACGAGTCGATAATTTCGCAGCGCTGGCGTACCGGTAGATTCTATTGAAGCAGATCGAGATCGACCTCCGCTAACGAGCGACAAGAACCGTAACTGGCTGGCCGGCATTTCTCACAAATCATTAATTGTTGAAGTATTGTTTTTTTTGTTGCTGGTAAGTCATTATATTGTATAGGTAACATTAAAGTTTTATTCAATTGTACAAAATTTGTTTAAATAAGTAATTTATCTTTGTAATGACTATAATAATGCTTTGGTATGTAACTCACTTTGATTAGGTACCTATATTCATTTGTAGTTCGTGGGAGAGCTCGAGTCCCTGACCTTGAGTAGTTCTACATATATAGACCTCATTCATAATCAAGTAGTTTATTTTTTACCATTAATATAATTAATTACTCTGGTACTACAAAAACAAGAATAGTTTTTTATTTAAAATAAATATTGTAATTTGACTATATTAGGTGTGTATGTGTTGTATGTGGCTAAATTTTGAAGTAGCGCGGATAACACTTGTACAGCTTAGAATAATTGTACAGTAGAGAATCGGAGGTGCGAGTTATTTGACTAAATTTAAGTGTTGTTTAAGTAAAGATCACTCTGGTTGGGATTTCGTTATCAAGAACAAGAAGCGTGCTATCAACCGGCGCTGAGCGAGGGCCGGGGGCCGCGGAGGGGACGCGCAGGCTCCCTGCAGCGCAATACCATATATGGTTATGAAAACTCACGATTTGTGCGATTGGTGGAGAGCTCGACGCGGTCGCGGGTAGGGGAGCCCGATAACCAGCCTCATATATACTCAGCTTGCCTCGATCGCCGACATTCCACGAAGTGTGCTCGAGTTGAGGTGTAGTGCAGCATTACCGAGGCTGTACACTAGAGATATAACTTATTTATTTAATAGGACTATTTAATTTAAAGTAAGTTGATACTATGATGTGATTTATTTGTGAGTGAATCTATTTGTGGTTGTGATTAAAGTAATAGTGCTATAGTGCATGTGGGTCAGTGACACAGGGATAGGTCGGTCGACCGCGAATTAACGCCGACACCCCGGGATGCCGGTTGCGGTAGGGCGTGGTCCGGATTCAAAAGGGTTCAATGAGTCTTAATTGAATCTTATGTTTTATTTTCATTAGGGAATTGGGAAATAACAGTATTTCGTAATGAAAATCTAAAATGATTTCTAGTTTTAAAATTGCCATGTCAACCACGCCACGTCCCCTCCTCGTGGCTTCTCGTTAGACCCGGCCTTATTTGGTTTCAATTTGCAACTTCGCCCACTGCATATTATCATACAATGGTATCTTGTTCGCCCACTGCATATATAGATATTTCAAAAGGGTTTTGACTTAACTTTTAAATTGGATTTCATTTAAATAGTAATTTTTTCAAAACGTGGCAAATGCTTTCATGAAATTAAACTTAAATGTTTTTTACAGAAGTAATTCACAATGTGCGACGAAGAAGTTGCCGCGCTGGTAGTGGACAATGGATCCGGTATGTGCAAAGCCGGTTTTGCGGGCGACGACGCACCGCGTGCCGTATTCCCCTCAATTGTGGGTCGCCCTCGCCATCAGGGTGTGATGGTGGGTATGGGACAGAAAGATTCCTACGTGGGCGATGAAGCACAGAGCAAGAGAGGTATCCTCACCCTCAAATACCCCATCGAGCATGGTATCGTCACCAACTGGGACGACATGGAGAAGATCTGGCACCACACCTTCTACAATGAACTCCGAGTCGCGCCCGAGGAACACCCCGTTCTGCTCACAGAGGCTCCCCTCAACCCCAAAGCCAACAGGTAGGTCGTGGGAGAATTAATGATCCAGTGATAATTTTATGAATTCTTAAAGACAGCTGGTTAACCGCGGCCCTTTTTTTTTCAGAGAGAAGATGACTCAGATCATGTTCGAGACCTTCAACACACCCGCCATGTACGTGGCCATCCAGGCTGTACTGTCACTGTACGCGTCCGGTCGTACCACCGGTATCGTTCTTGACTCCGGTGACGGTGTCTCACACACAGTGCCCATCTACGAGGGTTACGCGCTGCCCCATGCCATCCTCCGTCTGGACTTGGCCGGCCGTGACCTCACCGACTACCTAATGAAGATCCTTACAGAGCGAGGTTACTCATTCACCACCACAGCCGAGCGGGAAATCGTGCGTGACATCAAGGAGAAACTGTGTTACGTCGCCCTCGACTTCGAGCAGGAGATGGCCACCGCTGCCTCCAGCAGCTCCCTCGAGAAGTCCTATGAACTTCCCGACGGTCAAGTCATTACGATTGGTAATGAACGATTCCGTTGCCCTGAAGCCCTATTCCAACCCTCATTCTTGGGTATGGAAGCTTGCGGTATCCACGAGACGACGTACAACTCGATCATGAAGTGCGACGTTGATATCCGTAAGGACTTGTACGCCAACACAGTATTGTCCGGCGGTACCACCATGTACCCCGGCATCGCCGACCGTATGCAGAAGGAGATCACAGCGCTCGCTCCTTCCACAATGAAGATCAAAATCATTGCACCCCCGGAGAGGAAGTACTCCGTATGGATCGGAGGTTCCATCCTCGCGTCCCTGTCGACCTTCCAACAGATGTGGATCTCGAAGCAGGAGTACGACGAGTCGGGCCCCTCGATCGTGCACAGGAAGTGCTTCTAAGCGGCCGTGTGTCGCCGCCGCCCGGCCGGACCCGCGGCCGGCTGCTCAACTCAGGCTTGTAATCTCCGTTAATTTAATTGTACGTAAGATATTATATGTAATTAAATCGTAAATAGTGACGGCAGGACGGAGCGCGGCACCGCGGGCGCGCCTCGACCGCCGGCCTCGGTACTGCACTCGCCAAAGGATCTTTTTGTAATCTCATGAATGATGATTGTATGTGCTGAAACGGATAAGACTACTTTCTTACTAGGTCATTTATAAATTATAAAAGATAATGAAAATACATAAAAAAATCCGTAAAATTGAACCTGACGTTTTATTCTACCCCAAAGCTAGTCAACAATATGACGTTACGTATAGAGTGCAATGCTCGACATTGACCTACGTACATAAATAGAACCAATATAGGATTGGATGTAGAGTAGCGTAACATTCTAAAAATAAAGCCACATAGGTACTCTTACTATTTCCCTACATAACGTAGTTGGTACAAAATCGTTGCTTCTTTTGTAAACAATTTTAAAATTTTGCATTCGTGGAATTTTCTGTATTATATCAACATATATATGCATAACTAAATGAGGTACCGTGGTAAAAGTATACATTCACATGAAACCGGTACACAGTACTTTCATATTGATGCATGTTTTTGCCTTTAGCTTTCCAAAAACACCTATAATTAAATTACCATGGGAATTGAAAATGTTTACAAGTTCTTTGATGAGAAGGTTCGACGGTCAAAGTATTTTGCTTTTACATATTTAGGCGAAGTTTAAGTTAAATCATAAATCATGCAAGTTGTAAAATTTGTTAAGTTGGTAAAAGGCGGGCAATCAATCCACTGGATGCTAGGTTTTATTGGACAAAAACATTACATAATAAGTACATAGGTAATGAAAAATATTTAAATCCATATAATCAGTTCCATACTTGTAATTTAAATTGCCGAATGATTATTATATTCATGAGCCAATATGTAAGATAAATTGGTAGATCTGGAAAATATGGAAATCTCAACGTCTCATTCTAAGAACATTACTTTTACACATGGCGGATGGCACAATAGACGTGTCATTTCAAAAATGACACGCCTATTGTGCCATCCGCCATTTGTAAAAGTAATGTTCTTTTTTATGCTTTTTTACTTGTTTAGACCTAATTAAGTTTATTTGACATCAAACAAGTTACAAATGGAAGGATACTTGTTTTTAGTGGGTAACTACGTGCTCTTTTACGCGTTTTCTTTGAAATTGAAAGTGACTTTTTTATGAAGAGATTACAAACCTTTTGTACTATTGTTGTTATAAAAAATCATTTATATAAGTAGGTACAGCTAAATCACCCTGGAAACCTTGGTTTTTATTAAATTAAATTTTCACTTAATAATAACATTTGTAAATATCAAAACATTGAAGAACCTTAATTTGAAAAAAAAAAGGTAGGTATATCATTCATTGATATTTACAAATGTTAAAAATTATTTAATGTTATACAAATGTAAAAGTAAAGTCGATTTGAAAACGTCTAATTAGTAAGAATAGCAAAACAAGTGTTTTCAAAAGGAAAAAAACGGCGGCGGATTGACAAAAGACTATTTATTAGCGAACTTTTTTTATGCATGAACGGTTTCGAACTGTTTCAAGCAAAAATAAACCTTATACCATATCACAAGAGCACATGGTACTTGGTAGGTATATTCGGCCATATGATAGTAATAAGACGGCAGTTCAACAATTTTAAGCAAAATTAAACAATAAGACAAACGCATTGTTTTTTTTAACAGGAGACTTGTTTTCCAGAAAATTTACAACTTGAGTTTGTGAGCGATCGCAATGAGTGCTATTATTTGTTACTTATTAGACAATTTTTCCATAACATGATTTAAAACCCACAAAGTAAAAATAGTACCATGTACACGTTAAAAAAAGGTTGTTAACCCCTAAAAATTCAAATTTTCAAAGTATCCAGAAACGAAGCTGCATGCATGAACTACTCGCAAAATAATGAATATTTTGTTCTGGATAAATTTTCCAAAAAAGCAATTATGAGCGAGTTATAACGATTTTTAAAAAGACACGACTCGCGTGTCATACGCCACACACAAAAGTAATCGATGGCACGCCTGGCGTGTCACCCGCACTGAACCGGTTAATTTTATCGTCGCAAAAATTTGGTACCAACCCTTTTATTTACCGACTTCAAAAAAGAGAAGGTACGCAATTCGACTGTACGTTTTTTTTGTGTGTTACCTCAACTTTTTCTGGGTGAACCGATTTCGATCATTTTTTTTTTTACTTGAAAGCTGGTGCTTCTTGTGTGGTCCCATATAAATTTGATCAAGGTCTGACCAATAGTTTTTAAGTTACTCCTATTACTTTATATTGCAGTCGGTTGTGTAAAATTTTTAAATTATTATATCGTCTTTGTAAATGCATTAGTGTATGTGGTGTGAGAGGTATTTTCATGGGAATCAAAACATGTGTACTTATGATTAACTCCCGTACTAGGGGTATGAATGTTCTGCGATTTAGATAAGTTCAACAAATCAAAGCGCGAGAACGTATTCTGATGGGTCTCCCACACATTGGAGATGGAAACTAAAGAAACTATATTGTAAAGCAACCCTACCCACGTATTTGTGTTGATCAAGCTTACATAAATTGCAATATTCTGTTTTAGAAATCTAAATTTGTGTATTTATTAGGCTCTCTATTATCATTGTATAATGTATATCCGTTTGGAAAATATGTATAGGTTGCTGGCAGGCTGCTGCTGAGAATTTTTTGACCGAATAACGTAACAACTGATTTGGGCCCAAAACGCGATTCGAACGCAACGAGGCAGTCAAAAGTACCTTTAACGATGGCGGTCGAGTTAGTCATATGTTTACAATTTACATGTATATAAAGGTACAGTCATTTTTAGTTACTTAGCTCGATGCTGTTCACGATTGACATGTATAGTCTTAAGCCGCGTCTCCACCAACGTTTTGTTGCCAACACAACAATTGCCAACAAAACTTGTTTCCATTTTCGGCGGCAAAACATCAAAGGAATATGCTTGTTGGCAACATTTGTTCCCTCGGTGGAGACGCTTGTTGGAACCAGTTGTAAACAGTTGCAGGGGTGTCACTTCCACTATGGAAGGTATGGAGCACTCCATACCTCAAGTTTTTCAAGGTATGGAATTCCATAGCTGAAATTAGGAAATAAATCGCATATTACTACAAACCCCATATAAATAAATCGCAAGCCCTTAAACCTCAATACCCCACATCTTATAGTTCAATAAATAAGTTGAGTATATACACTGCAAACTCTTAAACCTTAATACCCCACGAGTAATGCGAACAAATTTGAAAATCGCGCCACCATTTTCCATACCTCAGATTTTTACAAAGTGACACGCCTGAACAGTTGGAAACATAACTGTTTAAAGAGTATAAATTAGCTTATACTTTCAAGTGTATAGTCGTTTCATGGCACCTACTGTTTCACTTACTATGTGTCCGCTATTAAGCGAGAACACAATACAATATTAGGACGCATCTTTTCTATTACTACTCGAAACAGCCAGTGCGTGTTGCCAGTGATAAACGATGGCAACGAGACATGGTTCTTTTTTGATCATTCTCTACCTAATATAATTCTTTCGATTGCCGTATAGTATAAAGAAAAAAATAAATAAACGACGAAAACGAATGCTGGCCAACACATTCACCCTAAGCCGATGTTTGTAAGGATATAGTCACGTCGGATATGGATTTTGGTGACTCACAATGTTTACGTGTAAATTATAGATCACCTGGTGATGGTAGGTAGCTTCGTCCGTAAATAGAATGTCACTGACCAAATCTACACGTGGGCGGCGATTATTGATCACAAGTTAGATGCGTCCAAAATGGTATAGGTGCAAGCCATGTATGTAAAGTAGCTTTCACCGTCTTTTGAAACACGCTTAACGTTCAGCAGCATTACGTGTGCTTGAGGGTCTGTTGGAAGCACTCGAGAATCTACTTGTAAATTGACAGGATACGGCGGTCGTCCACGTCTTTCGGCACAAGTTCGTACATGGCTTCCACTTTTTGATTTCGATTTCTTTTTATACAATAAAGGTGACAAACGATCAAACCGAGAACACTTGATGGTAAGTGGATGCTGTTACCTAGACATCTACATCAAATCCTCGATTAAGAATCAGAATGTGGATGCGTTTTCACCCAAGACTAATATGGAATGCCTCGTTATTAGTAAAAAAGAGTACACACCATACGAAACAGCATTATTAAGCTGCTATTTTATTTTATGCTGGTATTCTGTGAGAGTCCTCCACCGGTCGATTCGACATATTGGTGTTATAACCATGATATGCCTGCAGCAAAATTAAGCAGTATTTAATAAACTTATAAATGAAATAAAAACCCTGCATACCATTAGAGACATGCCGTAGGTTGCTGCGACGATGGAGATGCTGCTATAGGTCGTTGATTTTTATAAATATGCCCAATTGTCGGAGCAACGGCGACACTGACTAAAAATATCGACGGTTCAATGTCATATGACCGGTTCATTGCAACTTCTAGACACCAAACAGTAGTTAATGTAAATAATTTGTTTAATGATTCCTCATTAAGCGAGCGGAAATTCCCTACTGATTACTTAAAAAGTAATAAAGTATTAACTACTTTATTACTTTTTCGTCCAGAGTACAACACCGCAGTCTGATGCTGCAGTACTGCTCTTTGGAAAATTATAAAAGATACAATGCCACTTATATAACTAAGAATTGTAAATAAAACAAAAATATTTAAAAAAAAACTTTATTGCGACATCACAAACAATTCCACGTGTTAAGTTAAAGCGATATTATAAATTGGTTAAACATTGCAGTTATTAACAGCAAATGTGTAAAAAGTCGGTCTATAAAAACTTTTTTCGCGTGACAAAATAAATTACAAAAATCAAATCAGTTATTAAAACAGCCCGCTGTCAAAATAACTTTTTAAATATACGACATATTAAGTTTTTTTTCAATAGTGGAACAAACTTTACTTGGCAATGTTAAAATAAATTTGAATGTGTGATAATTGGATTTCAGAAAACATGAACCACATATCAGTGTTCTATATTTTTGGTAAACTTATATAAAAATAGTTTAGTCTTAGACAAGCAAAACAGATAGGATAAAACATGGTAACTTTTAATATAATGTACCTAAATATAAATATCGTGAAATCTGAATATTTATTTTTATATTTGTAAATGTTCTTTAAAATGTTGTGACATATAAAATATGTATATATTTTTATTGACAATATTATAAAGCTGCCAGATAGTTCAACACAATTTACCCAGAAACAGGTATATAATGCAATATAACCGTGTATAATACTTTGTGTTATCGTTAAAAAAAAGTTAAAGAAAATAGTGAATTGAAAGACTTAAAATCTTTTTTGATATTCTAGACAAAGTAAGAAATGAATACATCGAATTGAATATGAAAACGTTGTTTTTTTAATACAAACAAGCAAAATGGTGCATTTTGAAAAGTAGAAAAAGACTAATTTAAAAAATATTTAAACTCGTGTAAATTTAAAAGGTAAAAAAAAATTGTATTTTCAAAACGTGGACAAATTAGTAACCCTATAAACTAATAAGATCGGAAGTTAGTAGCGACGTTGGGATTTCGCTAAACTCTATGTTAGTATTGCTACAATAAGACCTAAGTGGGGGCAAACGCTTAAGTTAAAATTTATTAACCTCTACATGGACTAGCTCCTCACTAAAATTATTAAAATACATTAATCTAGAGCAGGGACCTGTAGCAGATATTCGATTTTAAGTTAGCTCGCATTCTGCATCATTTTCAAGCATACTTATAAATACTATATTATAAATAAAATTAACACTACCGACTTTTAATATGCTGACTTCGTGTATTTATCTGCCTTCAATACTACAAGATCTATGTCTGTGGCATCAAATTAATTTAACGAACAAGAAAATTACTTATTTTTAATTACTATGTATTTTTTATGAAAATAGTAGCGCATAGTAAGCTGTAGCTTTTTAACTGAATATACATACTACCTTTAAGAGAATATCCGAGCTGCAATACAGTTGAAGTTTGAAGAATAGGTTTTTAACGATCTATTACTATGCTAGATAACCAAGAAAGGTTATTGTTGCTTGGACAGATTATTTCTCCTGTTTTTCCTGTTCCAAAACTGGACCAAATTGTATATTTTTATATTCAAGAATAACATGAGAAGGATTGTGGCTATGTATGCATGTTTTCCTTTTATTTTTTATATGTCCGTTAAATTCATTTGCTGCAATCCAGTAATTCGCAACCATTGGTCCGCTGGAGCTTAAATATGGTCCGCGAAAAATTAAAATTTTGCCTACCTATTCGTTTTAAATAACAGATTTCTTACTTTCTCGTCACGCAGGCAGTGCAACACCACGGGTCACGTTAGTAAGTACCTATGAACCAGCTTTTACAATAATTATACACAAATAATACTACTAATGAATGCTTCTTCTCAGTTTAACATACAATTATCTATGTTAATAGTTGTGATTATTATTTTTTTTTTGTTAGATTAGCAGTTTTTTTCTTTCACCTTGTGGTCCCTGCTAACTACAAAAAAATCAAAGTGGTCCCTGGTTAAAAAAGGTTGGGAAATCCTGCTGTAATCTAATAACGGCAGTATAACTGGGCAGATATATTAATTTTAGGTTTCAAATTTTTAAATAACTAATTTTGAAAAAAAAAATATACCCAAAACAAAAATTATGGCTTCAGTGTGTATCGTAAAAAATATTTGCTTGTGTCATTGTCATTGTCATTAGTCAAGGAGAAAATAGAGGAATAGATTTGTATGAACTAAACGCCGCCAGAATATTTTCTTAAGTTCGGAAAATATCTCAGTATATTTGATATTTTAATTTACAATGACATAATAATTGTTTTATTTGATCTTCACGATGCGTAGTCGTGATGGGCGCGGCGTTCCGACGTGACCGAGGCGTGCTGACGTCATATATGATAATCAATTCGCATTATGGCTCTTTTGCATAGGATGGCACTTCAAGCGCATTCATATAAGCAATTAGTATAGCAGTACATTGAAGGCATCGGTAGTGTCTAGTAAGTATAACTTATTTTAAAAATATTAACGCTCTCAAAACTTATATCCTGTGATATTCGGTATTGAAATTGAAATTAGGAGAATGAATTTTTAAGGAAAGTGAAAAGAATACAGTGTTAAAGAAGTACATTAAAAGGGCAGTTCCTATTTGTCCAATGGAATATTACGTCGTCAGATAAAATTAGTAAAATGTTTACTTGACTTCTAGAACTAGAATTTCATCCGACCTCAATTCTTAGACCGATATTCAAAGATAGTCTCGAACTTAAGCTCAAACTCCATAATGTCAAAATTTGAGCCCAGACCATACTGCTTGAGTATAACTGCATAATAATCCCCATCAAAAGCCTACATACATTCAACTACTGGGCACAGGCCGCAGAGGCTTTTGGGGAAAAAGTTCGCTTTGCTAACTCCCTCTCTCGAGATAACCGACTTCACATATAACATTATTCTCCGAAGTATTTTTCAACTTCTCAGTGCAGAAATCTAAGCACAATTTCGCGAGAATCGTACAAGTGTTGCTCCCGAGCTATGAAAACGTACGGCAAGGTACGCGCCTCGTATTTGTTTAAGTAAAATTCATAAAAACTAAAAACAAGAAGAAAAGTTATGGCCGGTATACCATCCTAAGTTACACTGTGGAGTTTTAGTTTCAACTCGCGACTGTCTCCGAGTACCGGCTTTAGTGATTTCATGAATTGCGTGAAAAAAATAGAATTATTTTTTCCCCAAATTGTTTCACGTGACGTCTCATGCAAAGATGTTTTTAATTTTCTAAACAATTTGTCAGTCACACTGTTTTAAGCAAATACATTTTGTTTTTATTTAAATGTATGTTCTATAAAACAACTTAGGAAAAAAATATTGTACGAAACAAGTAAGATGTTTTATTTGTCCGATGAATTTCATGTTCCATGGGAGATGGGAACCAACTGTTAAAAATAGCGGGGAAAAAAAAGAGATTGTGAAAGTGTTAAGAAATAGGATAAATGAAAATCTTAAGGCTATTATTTTATAAGTTAACTGTTTTAAGCGTTCAACAAGTCCCGTGCTAAATTAATTAAGAAAAAAAAAAACAAAAATATGTCTACATCTTAATTTACTAATCGCTAAAATATTACAATCGAAACCTTAATTTTATATAAAATCTAAAAACACGATAAAACTCTAAAATCATTATAAATACAGATAAAATATTAATCAAAACTAAGCGTATTTCCATCGGGTATTGTGCGGATAAAAAAATGACACAAGATTATCATGATGGTTCGTTCACTAAAATTGTTTTTCCAATAAATATCAAATTATTAACAACAATCATTTTGTACTTTGGACCTCATATCTACTTAATATAATTAATTACGCATTTTAAGGCCACTCAGACATATCTTAGAGCTACGTTTATTGTTTTTAGGAATGGTCACACTAATTGGACGTAAATAGTCTAAGATTTTTAAAAATTCATTCCTGTCATTTAACATGCGAGTCACTACAATGTTCGATGTCCCGAGTCACTAAATTTTAGCTTACCAATTCCTGACACAGTTTGAAAGTTCACATTCTTAAAATCTTAAGTCACCAGTTAGTTTTTATTTTGTAAGCACATTGTTCCAAAATAACTGTTAATTTTGTTTAATACTACGTCCCGCTGTCGTTAATGCTGTCTTCTGTGGCACGCCGGATATCCGACAGCGGGTTGCCGTGTACACGAAACCTGTACACGCAAGTGTAAGTTGGGTTGCCGTGATTGCTCTCGATTCGTAGTTCGATAATGTCGTAAGCGACCGGATACTCTACACCGCCGATATTGACCATTTTCGGGTATTTAACCGGAAAGTATTGGATAGCGGTGCCGTTTGCGTCGTACATGTAGTCGCCAAACAGATGCGGTTCCGGATCCATTTCACCGTGGAGACCCTGCAATTGTTTATTGGCAGTATTCACATTATAATGATTAAGGTTGGCAATGGTGGAGTTTTACATACATAAATTGCAAATAAACAGCCGGCCTGGAATCGACCTTACAAATGCATGTTTCGGGGGGGAATCAAAACCCCGGCCTAAATTACAAGTCGCAGCATGTAAGTCTAGCGCTAAACGAAACGTGGAGGGGAATTGCACGAATGCGACTGCAGAGCCAATCAGCGCGTGCGAAGGATACGCACGAGCGAATCAGCGCGACTTATGCGCAATAACGGTCACTGCTTGACTTTTGTGCGGCTACTTATACCATTACAGCCTATCACAAGTCCACTGCTGAAATTAGACATCTTTCAGTGATTGCATCATAGGAAGGACATTTGCCGTGGCAACTGCATTTTTTTATTTTACAGGAAGATGCTGTTACCCATCTACTGTTTCATTTCCCTCTGCCGCCTCTTAGGACACGCACGGAACGATATGAGGCATTAGATATTCTTACACAGCCAATACACGGTCCGAATATCGCATAAAGAAGACCTAGTCACTACGAAATAGCCGTTAGGTAATAATGATCATCATCATCAGCTCGTAAAAGTCCACTGCTGGACATGGGCATCTATCGTGGAAGAAAGGATTTGCCTTAATCATGACGCTTGGGCAAGAGGATTGACGGACGATTGCAGTTCAAGACGTGAACATTTTGATTTTGGAGTCCATCGCCGCGCCCGTCTAGTTATTTTTACGACCATACGATCGTCAGATAAATACGTCAGTTTCATGATATACACTGTTTAAGGCGTTCCATCTTTATTCTAAGGGCTGACAACGTTTCTTTGTTCGGAGTCCGCTATTTCATGTATTGTATAGCAATTTATTAACATTTTTAGAAAAAATGATTTTGCCGTATTCCTTACATTAAAAAATTATTGTTATTAGCATATTGTTAAGAAAATCAGGTAAACAAGCTGGTGCACAGATTTACTATTTCTTCAGGTGATATCAAATTAACACTAAAGAGCATATTGTCTGTGAACCAGTATCACTCAATAGTCGTATGATGCCCTTAGAGTTCAATGTAATGACATTTTAGAGCTCTATTGGGGCTCCCACGCTTTTGCAGCACATCAAGAATGTCTGCCGCTGTAAAAGTCTTTTAAAGTAAAAGTTTTTTATGTAATTATGCGAAAAAGTCTGCTTCGATGATGCTGCGACGGCTGGTAGGTACCAGTGGAGTCCTGGGGATGATAGGAGAAAGGGTGGACTCTGCTGTCTTTGGTAGATTCATCGATTTACACGTTAAAATACGTGTGAAGCAATGATTCGATCAAATAAAGAAGAATATGCAGCTTGGACAGATTATGCCTGTATTAATCACTTATTAATAAGTAATTATTAATCACTTATGATTCATGGGGCTTTATCAATATAGATTAATGAAATGGGCAAACTTAGCTTTATAACACTTATTATTATAACAGATTTTTTATATGTAATAAAAAAGTAAATAAGATTCTTTGTAAAGTAAATGTCACGCGAGGGCGTCCCGTGCTTTCGCTAGTAACAATTAAAAACGAATGAAAATATTTTATAACTCACATAAACCGAGAAGTTCTTGGGCGCAGATTCAATCTTGCCTTCCACGGCCAGAAGCCGTGACATATGCTCCAGCGAGAATCCGGTCACCTCGATCACAGCATATGTTCGTATTACTGAAAGGTAAATTTGCAACAATTTTACTGACAGTTAAAAATTAACATAACATAACATAAACACTCACGCCTGTCACCCAGAGGGGTAGGCAGAGACTACGGACTTCCATTTGGCGCGATCCTGACACACCTCTCTCGCCTCTTTTACATCCATATATCTACGCATACACGCTCGTCGGTTAAGGGTACTCCTAATCTGGCCCATTTTTAATGTATCGCCGATTTGGTCGATAAACCTTCGTCTAGGGCGTCCCTTCCCGACCCTGCCGTTCACTTTTAAAAATTATTGTTGTCTATATGCGTTTTATTATCTTTGGTAACATATCAGAGAGCATTTACGTATATTAAAAAGTTAAATAATAGCCTTCAAACGTCCTACGGCTGCGCGTCTCTTATTTCTAAGCACCGTTTTGGAACTACTGAAATTTTAATTTCGTACGTTGAAGAAATAACAATATTTTAATTACTTTTAATTTAATTTCTTGAAGTAGCAAAAAATATACCGCGTTGCTCCAATGCGAATTGGCGGACTGCATGGTCATCCAAAGGTCAAAAAGTATTGCGAGATATTTCAGACATGGAATTATAAAGTATTTTTATAATTTTTAGCAAGAATTTTCAATCAAGTAGGGATCACAAGTATAATTAAATGAGTAGCAAAATTGGACAGTGTTGTAGCAAAATTATCTAACTCACAAACTGGCCAAAATAATGATTTATATACTCTGTTTTTAGTTTTTTTTTTTATTATGTTTTATCCTTTAAATCTTTATAATTAGTTGTATAATTTTTGCTGAACATGGTATAATTTAAAAATGAAGCGTATTGGGTCGTGTGTGTTAGTGTGGAAAAGTATGCTGGTGCATGCTAGTATATTAGTTTGTGCGTGTTGGTAAATGCAAGTGTATTGGTTCGTGCGTGTTGATAAGTGCAAGCGCATTGGTTCGTGCGTGTTGTAAGTGCAAGTGTGTTGGTGTGTGGAAGTTTGTCTGGGCGGTGCATGTGGTGGTTGTCAGCTGCCGTACCCAGGTAGCCGGGGAAGCCCTGGAAGGCCCAGCACTCGGCGGGCAGCGCGCCCGGCGTGAGCGCGGCGCGCGGCGACGTGTACTCCCAGCGCACGGGCAGCCCCAGCACCGAGTACTGCTTCGTCTTCACCTGGTACAGCTCCGTGCACTTCGTCGATATCACCTGCCCGCCTGCACACGCAACACTAACACTATTAACTCTTGCCCCTCACTCATATATCACTTTTTTAGAGAAGTACGGGTTAGATGAGTGACCAGTCCACCTGATGGTAAAGGAATACTGAGGTTCATAAACATCTATATCTAACTTCCATTAAGAATCTAATCAAATACCGTTTTTGTACGTGGTAGAGCCATGTTGCAGCTATATTATGGTTGTAACACGAATGAGTCGTCGCAACCGGGTTACCAGCTCACAGAATACCAGCCTAATGCTGCTGTGATTCGTATGACGAGTGTAATAAAAACTGGAGACCCTTTTTACTAAAAACAAGGTATTTCATATCAATCCTCAGGGATAACAACGTATCTGCATTTTGATACTTAATTGATGGTAAATGTAGACGTCTATGGGCCACAGCTTTCACGTATTATCTGATAGAATGTGTGCTCAGATGTCACCATAGTTCTATAAAAGAAAAACTTGCCCGTCACTCACATATGAACAAATATTTGTGCTGAAATAATATTTTATAGACATTCGGGTGACAAGAATAATCAGCCCACCTCATGGTAAGGTAATACTGAGGTTTATACTATATAAATATTCCATTAAGAATTTGATAGCCTGTGTGAGCGTGATGCTTTCTCAAGCAATTTGCACGCGAGACAATATATGTATGTATTAAACTGTACAAAAATATTGACATCCTCCTATACATTTTTAGAAAAGTTTTAAAAAAAGCTTGCGAGATGATAATTATTAAAGGACCAATAAAAACTGTATAGTATTATGACTGTCAGCGTCACTACGTTTTTTTGTGCTATCTACTCAAAACAAACTAATAAAAATAATTTGTTATGGGCTCTTCTTATATTAAGATACTATATAAAACTAAAACGTAAAAGGTCTTCTCAACTGTATGTCTCAAATTGTATCTAAAATATAAATAAATCTAAAATCATCAAAATACTAAGAGTTCATAAAAGTCTAATGCAAATATTTTAATATAGGATTTTTGGTGAATTGTCTGAAGAATTGTTGTTCCTGTGACGCTATCGATATCCAGCAAAGATGGAAGAACAGTGAGGTTTTGTCGGTATGAGTTTTCGTAACCATTCCGACATTCTCTTACATAAAGATAAGTATGTAATTAAATCCAATACAAGTCTAAAATAAATATTTAAAATTAAATATGTTGTACAACCAACTTCAATATAAATTATTAAGAATAACTCAAACACTATTGATCAGAACTTGATCAAATTTATATGGGACCACCAGCTTTCAAATAAAGAAAGAAATCAATTAACATAGAAAAAAGTTATGAAGTAACACACATAGGCCATACAGTCGAATTGAGTACCTTCTCCTTTTCGAAGTCGGTTTAAAAATAAAAATTGATCAAATCTTTGAGCTATTTCAACAAAGTAAAAATATATTTGGCAAAATCTCACCTGCAGACTCCAACGCATAATCCACAAGTCCAGTCTTGTCAGCGTCATACACGTCTAACATTCCGGCGACAATCCTCTTTATCTCATCCGTATTTATATTAACTTCACTCGATCGCGTCTCAATCTCTTTCACGTACTCTTTCACCTTATCCGATATTAGCTCCAACTGATTTCGCTCCACAGTCGACATATATTCTTGAACAATTTGTCTTATGGTATCTTCAGACGTTTCGGGCTTCCATGAGTTGCTCAGTCTTTCGTGTATTTCTTGCCTAAGCCGCTCCATTTGATCGTTGGAGATATAATGGCTATCAAAATAGCCCTTTAATTTCGCCGCTACTGCATCACTATTGTCATTTGTACTTAAGGTCTTTATAAGGTTTTGCTGCAAATATCTGACCGAGTAGAGCTCTATTTGGGCCTCCAAATTGTCCAGTTTCGACAGTTTCTGATCGAAAAATCTGAGTTTTGCGTCGACGTTTAGCGCCCAATCCTCCAAAGCCGCGATACGTTTCGACAAGTCAACATCTTGAACTATCACTGGAGACGCGTACGTGTCCACTAAAGGTGGTTGCTCTCTAGGCAGGAACTGATCCGAATAGTTGTAGTCTGGAAAGAAACATTATAATATAAATTCAATGTACGTTTTTATTCCTCTGTCCTTCCCATGTGTTATGACTAAAAAAGATAAAAAATATAGTTAACGAAAGCAGGGAAGGACAGAGTGGATATACAACATAATATACGAATATCAACTCACCTAAAAGTGTAGCGTGCCACACAGTACGTCCACTTTGTATAGGTGATGTTTTTGTACCTCTATCCTTCCCTGTACTTACAACAGGACCCTTGCACACAGGGAAGAACTCGGGAAATTAAGGAGAGGAGAAGAAAAACACAATGGTTTTATACAAATTGTAATTAAATTAATAGCCCAGCATTAGTGAAACAAAAATCAACTTCCAAATTTTCGTACAAAAATATATTTAAATAAAACAAAATATAAATTAAGTCTCTTAACCCCATAAAGTTAGAAATCATAGCTGTTATCGTACATATAATTAGATTATTATAAATTAACATTTAGACAGCACTCACAGTAAAATTTAAAGCATACAAGAAAATCTCTATTATTCGTCTTTTTTGTACCTACATATTACAACGAAAACTTCACTATTTTGCATGTTTGTGACATAATATGGCGCTAAATGAAATTTTTATTTTTATTTATTAACAGTAGAATACAATATATATTATAACAAAAGACATGATATTTTTATGACTAGTGTTAATCATTTGCAATAGTTAACAACGTTATTTTGTTAAAATATATTAAGTAAAATTTGCAAAGAAACTAAATATCCACGTAATGTTTTGGGTACTTTGATATAAATGTTTGCAATAATATAAAGCTATCAAATACTCATTAAATATTTAAAACCACAGGTACAATGATGCAATAAACTTTTAAAAGTTTAAGAGCTAATGGCACATGCAAACATAAGCATAAAAAATAGAAATACTTTTTATATAAGTCATTAAGGAAAAATAGTTTATAATATTACCACCACTAACATAATTAAATAATTATTTCTTAATATGTAGAAAATAATTTGTACTCGCAATTGTTTAAGTGAACTTTAAAAATAAATAAAATGTATGAAAATAAAATTATTATATATTCTACTTAACATTATTAACATTAACAAATATTTGCAAAAATAAAATATTTATAATGAAATTAAGCATTGTCAAAAATTATATTGTAAGAGCATGTATCTAAAATATATATTTCTTTGTTAATTGCATTTACTGAAACATTATAATTTTAAGAATATAGTAATATTAATAACATGATATTGGATTCAAGAGGAATCAATGAATGAAATTAAAAATATTAACCGAGTACGTTATGCTATATGTAATAGTTCGCGTTTTAAATATAAAAAATAGTTTAGATACTCTTAATATACAATTTGGTTTATTTTTAAAGCTTAATTTGAAAAAAGTAACAAATACCGCTCAGACTTTGGTTACAATGTTTGCTCAATGTTTCTTCAAAACCAAACTATATTTTAATTCTAAAACGCGAAAGTCTATACTACATTGTAAAGAGTCACAATCATCCGATAACTCCGCGCCAAAATCGCTTCACCTCCTCATAGCAACTCTCACCCACAACGGACAAATAATCTGAAGCATCTGTCATTCTATTCTGAACAATATCCTTGTACTCTCTGTAGGCTTTTGATACTTGTGGTAGATTTTCAGAAACATCTGGCAAGGTAATATTGATCTCTGGTAACGTCAGATTGATGCGAGGAAACACGTTTAATTGTGATAGCGAAATGTTCGGCAGCGCTGGCAACGAGATATTTGGGAATTCCAAAGCGTACAACTCTGACAAATTTAATTGGAAATCGGTAAAGTTTGGCATAACTAGATGGTCGAAGTTCTTGTATGTGTAGTTCACTGAAAGGAATTGTTGATATTTTTTATTTTGATCTGCAGCTATATTATGGTTGTAACACAGATGGGTCAGATCGACCGGGGTAAGACCACTCTCACAGAATACCAGAGTAAAATTGCAGCTTAATGCTGCTGTGTTTCGTATTGTGAGTGTAGACAATCGGAGACCTTTTTTACTGGAAACGAGGCATTCAATCTTAGTCCTCAAGGGTGATAACGCATCTGCATTTTGATTTGTAATCAAGGATAGATGTACATGTCTATGGGCCCCAGGAACCACTTACCATCAGGTGGACTGTGCGCTTGTTTGTCACCCTTATCCTATATAAAAAAAACAACTGAAAGGTAACAAACGAGCACACAGTTTACCCAATGGTAAGTTGTGGCCCAAATATATCCTCAAATAAAAAATCAAAATGCAAATGCATTGTCACCCCCGAGGATTGGATGGAACGCCTTGTACTATGTACCAGTAAATTGTCACCAGTTCTCAATACTCACCATACGTCAAACGGTATTATGCTAGTACTCTGCGAGGGCGTGGTCTCTCCACGTTCAAGCCGATCCACTCGTGCTTCAGCCATGATACAGTTACAACGTCTCTTTTAATAAAACAAACACACGCACACACACATACACATACACACACACACACACACACACACACACACACACACACACACACACACACACACACACACACACACACACTTTACAAAGTCTTAGTTGTCAAATTATTTATGATAAGTGATAACAAATAATATGCAAACTACCACTAAATGTTGACCACAATTTCATAACAAGGTAGGTACACCATGGTGGCAGAAAATCAAAAAATTTGGAAATTAATTCATTCTGACTGGTGATGGGTGGAAAGCAGCATACTAGAGAAAGTGTCGATTCGGCACTTAAAAAGTTTGAGCCTGTTATGGGTAACCCTTAAAGAAATATACCCCACCCTGGTCTCCTTGACATTTTAATCTAAATATTTAAAAACTTAATGATGTATTATTAAGTGGCGAAGCTTGCGAAGTCACTTATTGATTTCACGATGTCTGTCCGTCTGTCCCACGATTATCTCGAGAACGGTTTTGAATTTTCAAAATTCTGTTTTCAGCAATCGATTACTGATCACCCAGGCATCTGAACCTCCTATTTTGAAACTGATTGCTCAACGGCAACCGTTAGAAACCACTACAAAGCTGATTGCTTCGCCACTTTGCTATGATGTTAGCTTGCTAGGTTTATTAACTCTAATAATGTAATTTAATATTTTATATTAGGTTCAAATGCAGACTATTTAAAAAAATCACGTCTTATGTTACTATTTGATTGCAATAAAGATTATGATTAACATAAATAAGAGCGATGTCATATTCCTAAATGTCAAGATTAAAATTGATAATGGATACTTGATTTATTATTCCTAAATTTTGGTAAAACATGGCCTAGGAACAAAATTATTTACATTCAGTAATTACCGTTAAACTATTTATTCAAAATAGTTCTTAGAGAGAGACAGAACCTAGGATTGAAACCACTAATAAGTCTCTATTAACGTATCAAACTATTTTTCCTTTTGCATGCCCTTGCCGTGTAATGACGGTGTAAGAATATTCACGACCCCATAATATCGTGCCGTGGGTATAAGTACACAAGAGGCGACAGAGGAAAACTAAAACAAGAGATGACCATCTTGATAACAACTAAAATAATAATAAAAACGGCGGTTCTACCCACCTGCGAAGCGTGGCAACTATGGCAAATATAAATAACGATGACAAACATGGCCCCTATGAGCCAATCTACGAGGGAGGCCTATGTTCAGCAGTGGACTTTGTATGCTGTAATGAATGGATGGATGATCTTTTAATTTGAACTAATACTCACATCCATAACCCATTATAGGTAGCAGAAGCAGCAAGATCCAGGGCCAAGACCGACGTTTAGAATCTGCCTTAGATTGATAACTGCGTGCAATGTACTTCTCATTCTCACCCACATGGTTAGGCATTATCTGTAAAAGTTTTAATGCAAATTAATAACATCTACTTATTAGGGTTCCGTACCCAAAAGGTTAAGGTTAACCAACGGGATTCTATTACTAAGCCTCCGCTGTCCGTTCGACCGTTCGTCTGTCTGTAAGCGGGCTGTATCTCATGTTCCATAATAGGTAGACTGTTGAAATTTTCACAGAATGTGTATTTCTTATTCCGCTATCACAACAAATAATAAAAATAAATTACAGGGGGCCCCCCTACTAGAAACGTGTGAGGGTATGGAACCCTTCATGTCTTTGTGTCTTTGGAGTCCGACTCGCACTTGGCCGGCCGGTTTTCTTAAAAACATTTTGCAATCAGAATATAAATATTGATTGTTATAAAATTTTATTGCATTCAAGCAGTCGAGTTTAATACTAGCAAGTACCAATGAAATTGTTTCAGTGCTGATTTGCCACATGCTTGGCAGTGAAGGAAAACATCATGAGGAAATCTGCATGTCTGAAAATAATATTTCGAAGACATATGAAGTCTGCCAACAGGCATTGGGGCAGCGCGGTGTACATTACCTTGGCTTACTTACACTAAAAGTTTTTAGAAGTGGCCACTTGTAAACTACATAATAAAAAAAAAATAAGTTCAAATTTTGAAAATGGAACTCTGCCAATATTATTGTGTGTGTTTTATTAATTTGTCATTTGTTTACGATTTGACGGCAAATTGAAAGTGTCACGTCAGCATGAATTTAAGTCAACAAGAAAGTTGAAAATGATAGACTTCGATTGGCCTTTCACGATGAAGTCTCATCTCGTGCCACTATTTACAACTGGTTTAATGAGTTTAAGTGTGGTCGCACTAATCTCACCGATGATCTGCGTGAGGGACGGCCTTCTACGGCGTCGACTGAAGATAACAGTGTTGTGCGGCGTATGATAGAGACTGACAAAAGAGTGACTTATCAGCAGATTCGGACAAGCTAAGACATCGGTATGATGAGTCAAGTGCACAAAATCCTTCATAAACATTTAGAGAATCTAAAAACAGTTACTGCAGAGTGGTACACTAACAATTGTTTGTCACTTGTCTTAGAAAAAGTTCGGGAAAGACGACCTCGCAGTAGGATCCTCCTTCACCACGACAACTCTTCGTCGCACACTGCCAAGCAAACAATCGGCTACTTGGCGATGTCAGACGTGGAATTACTGGGTCACTTTACGATTTTTATTTATTTCCGAAAATAAAAGAAAAACTTCGAGGAAAACGTTTTATGGACGTCGAGGAAGCAGTGGCTGCGTTTCAAAATGCCGTCGAAGAGACCCCTAAGGACGAGTGGGCAAAGTGATTTTCTCAGTGGTTCCATCTCGAATGCAGCGATGATAAAGAGTTATAAGAAGCTTATGCCCAGCAGTGGGAAATATTATACAAAAAGAACATATTTACTATATAATATATATTCTAATATTTTACGTCCATTTAATATAAGAAAACTTACAGTTTCAGTGACAGTTGTGACGGTGGTTGTGACAAATGTTTTCATCACAGAGTAGATCCAATAGAATGGTGCACCCAGTGCAGTAGCTGCTCTTGTCATAATTTCACCTGCAGAGTAAGAATACAATATTTGGTTTTGCTTTTTTTTATAGAATAAAGGTGACAAAGAAGCACACAGTCCACCTGATGGTAAGTTGATGCTGTGGCTTGTAGACACTGTATAGAAATGACATGTATCCTCGATTAAAAATCATAACGTAGAGGCGTCGTCACCTCTGAGGACTAAGATGGAAGGCCTCATTTCAAGTACAAAGGGTCTCCGGTTCTCTACACTGACCATATGAAACACAGCAGAATTAAGCTGATATTTTACGCTGGTATTCTATGAGAGATGTGGTCCTACACCGGTCGAGCTGACCCATTCATGATACAACCATAACATAGCTGCAGAAACAGAAACTATTTTAGTCAATATAGACAATAAATAATACTTATAGAAAGTCACTCTTTTGTTTAATTACCACTGGTTTGAAAAAAAATACCTCTGTGCTGGGAAGAAGCAGCAAGAAACCCAGCGGGACTTTTTTTTTAAAAACAGCTTACAATCATGTATGTTACACAATTAACAACACAAGAAATTAGAAATGGCTTGATAGCGATCACCTCATTCCCAGGGGTTATTATCATCCATAAATTCCTTAATATTATAATAACCTCTTTTACACAAACTTGTTTAATAAAGTTTTGAACTTTGATCAGGCCAAATTTTGTATATTTTCTGTGATTTTGTTGTAAAACCGTATACATCGCCCCAAGAATGAATTACTCGGTGGAGTCGAGTAACTGGTAACTACTAGCTTGTGCCTGTTCCTAGAATTTACAGAATGAATATCACTTTTTTTTTAAAACTCCTTATATTTATGTGAAAGTACATTACATTTTCATAAATGTATTGAGCCATTGGCCAAAGTTACTATATTAATTTCCTTAAATTTCTGTCGCAGCTACTCTTTAGGCTTTAAATTATAAATGGCTCTTATGGCCCTCTTCTGTAAATCAATTATAATTTCAGTGTCAGCTGCGTGTCCCCATAGCAAAATACCATACGACATTATGTTACGGAAATAGCTAAAGTAAACTAGTCTAGCTGTTTCAGCACTGATAAGATTTCTAATCTTTTTTACAGCATATGCTGCAGAACTAAGTCTGCTTGCTAGTTTTGATATATGGGGGCTCCATTGAAGCTTCGCGTCGTGTGATTCCAAGAAAAATGGTGGTATGGACAAAACTCAGTTCCTCCCCATTTAAAATTACATTAGTATTTAATTCTTTGACATTTGGAGTCATAAATATTATACATCTCGTTTTAGTGCCAATTAAATGCAAATTATTAACAATGAACCAATTTACTAAACTAGATATAGCATTATTTACTTCGTCATATTTTAGTAATTGTCGTCTTAATTTGGAAATTAAAGTGTCATCCGCAAATAATACTATATCATGGTTATCCCCTACTATGTAAGGTAAGTCATTAATGTATACAAGAAACAGAAAAGGGCCGAGAAATGAGCCTTGAGGCACGCTCATTTGTACCATCGACCCGGAAGAATTCATACTGTTAATGACAACTTTTTGTGTTCTATTACTTTAAATATGAAATAATTAATTTAAAATATTAATTAGGAAACTTCACAGAATACCAGCATAAAATAGCAACTTGACATTGCTGCGTTTCGTATGGTGAGTGTAGAGAACCGGAGACCCTTTTTACTGGAAACGAGGCATTCCATCTTAGTCCTCATAGGTGACAACGCATTTGTATTTTGACTCGTAATTGAAGATAAATGTAGATGTCTATGGGCCACAGCAACCACTTGCCATCAGGTGAACTGTGTGCTCGTTTGTCACCCTTATTTTATAAAAAAAAAAGTTTTATAGTTTAACAGCGACACGCCTGATGCTGCGATCGTCAATACGCCTGCCAAGTGGGGTTAAATAAAGGCAAGTCCTTTGTACCGTGGGGGTTGCTTTAATTTAGCTCAGGAAATTTACATGCTGGTAAGGATGAAGACGAAGAATACCTTATAGCAAGATTTTCCTCACTGCTTCTCCCTTTGTCAACCACGAAGATTCGGTGGACAAGAAGTTATTTCATTTGAAACCTTTTTGTTCATTATTAAAAAATAAAGGATCTAGACAAGAATGTAGCCGATGAAGAATCTAATTCAATAATGAATTAGATTCTTTTATGTTTTCGAAAAATAGTACATGCTTGTCATTTAAAAAACGAGAACCGGAATGTTGAAGTTTCTTCCTAATAATATAAAGTATTTTAAAAATACATTCGATTAAGAATTTAAGTGAGCATTTCGTATGAGCATATTTCTCTTCCAAGCATAAACTATTTCAAGAAGTATCAATTCCTGCGCATCAAAAACGTGGCCTTAAATTACATATTATATCCTATATTAATTACTTTTAGCAGGCCTTCGGTCAGTGTATGGATACCGGTGTGAAGGCCCAACAATTTTCCTGTAGGTATTACTGGTGGCAGTAGTGACGGTGGTGATGACGGTGAGCAGCAAACGAGTCAGCCACCAACGATTATCCGCCGCACTGTACGACCCCTTGTGAAGATATGCACTCTCGTCGTCTGAACTGTCTATCGTCTGGAACAAGTTATGGATAATTAACTTTAATTACTTAGATTTAAAGAGGATAATCAATAAATGCATATTTTATTTTACAAATCTGAAAATAGTGGCTACAACAAAGTTAAAATAGCCACTACTAGGCAACTGTAGCCCAATAGACACGCGCAGCCAACTGCAAACAAAGAATGTTGCAGATGCATTGTCACCTCCGAGGGATGAGACTAAAATCGATGCCTCACATCCTGTAATTATACTGACTCTATACTCTTCAGATTGAAACACAGCAGTGGCCGCACTGTTTTTTAACGGCAGAAATAGTTAAGAGGGTGGTACTAATTCGGACAGACTCTTGCGTTCATACGTGGTAGAGCCATACTGCAGCTATATTAGTAGTATAGTTGTAGCACGAATGGGTCGGCTCGACCGAGGAAGGACCACGCTCACATAGAATACCAGCGTAAAATAGCAGCTTAACACGGCTGTCTTTCGTATGGTGAATGTAAAGAACCGGAGACCCTTTTTACTGGAAAAGAGACATTCCATATTAATCCTCACGGGTGACAACGCATAGGCATTTTGATTCACAAACGAGGCTAGATGTAGATGTGTATGGGTCACAGCAACCACTTACCATCAGGTGGACTATGCGCTCGTTTGTCACCCTATCCTATAAAAAAAAGTAATGGAAGTGAAAAGTCAATTGTGAATTCTATTGATAGTGATCACCTTTTTATTATTATACAACTGACTAGGTCTGTGGTGTTATCATTTTACTATTGGCCGTTTTTAGATCAGAAAACACCAACATTTCTCTACTATTCTTTTAAAAATTCGCATTTATTATTTATAATAATAGTTTTTTCAATTATAATAAAAATCACATTAAATTCCATAAAGTAGCTTTTAAGTTTGAAGTCAATAATACCCAGACAGATACGAATAAGCAACTTTGGTTTTTTTTTAACTATATTAGTACATTTTAGGTTGTATACGTTTTATTTTAGTAGAAATTGAAATACAATCATGATAATATTAAAATTTAAAATGACCAATTTTAGAAAAGAAGTTTTTTTATAGGGCAACAAACGAGCACACAGTCCACCTGATGGTAAGTGGTTGCTGTGACTCATAGACATCTACATTTATCCTAAATAAAGAATCAAAATACAGATGCGTCGTCACCCGTGAGGACTAAGATGGAATGCCTCTTTTCCAGCAAAATAGGTCTCCAGTTCTCTACACTCACCATACGAAACACAGCAGTGTCAAGCCGCCATTTTACGCTGGTATTCTGTGATGCCTTGGTCCTTCTCCGATCGGGCCGACCTTCGTGCTACAACTATACTACTAATATAGCTGCAGCATGGCTCTACCACATATAATCTGAATTTACTTCCCATTTGGTAATAACTTGTAACTATCTACTATATATTACTAACTACTACTATTATTTACTATATATAACTAATAACGTGTGATATTTGGAAGTCAAAGTCAGATATCTCTTAGAGTAAGATCTTACGGTTTTAAAAAAATATTTGAGTGCATATTATCTCAAAGAGAAATTAAATTTATGTAAGATTATTTCGAAACTAATTTCATTCGACCCTCAGTGAAATATTAATATTTAATATACATAATAAAGTTCTCATTACATTCGAATCAGTAGTATTTATTAACAAAAAAATAATAATTGAAATTTCAGTTGGATATAATTACGCAAAAAGGTTTCCATTCACATTTTTGTGGTCCTTTTAAGGCCATAAAGAGCTAGAGATAAAAAAAATAATTCTTAGGATCTAAATATTCAAAAAATAATTATAGCAAGCAAGTCAATGTCTGAAATAGATTTCTATCTGTCTAATATTAATTAAAGTAGCTTTTCGGTTAGAAACTTTTGATTTATTATATCTTTAATCACCAAAAGAAGCCCTTTTTGTATGTAACACTGGCAGTTTACCCACCGTGTACTTTTTCCGCACCGTGGTAGTGGTCCAGGCGGTGGTGGAGGCGAGCTCGGGCAGGTCGGTGCTGTCGGCGCCGGGCGCGTGCGCGCGGAACTGCGACAGCGAGCGCCGTGACATGTTGGGCACGGCCACCTGCCCCGGGGCCAGCTCCACGCGGTCACGCGACAGCCGCGAGTACGTGTAGTCCGTTTTTGGATACTTGCTGGAAATCAATAAGAGCGTATTTGTTATAAGGACATAAATTGATTTTGTTATGTCACTCATAAATTGACATTATGAGTTCGAAGTTTGCCGATGATATTTTGTGAAAATTACTTTTGTCTGCTAGCGATCGCCATGATCCTTACGGACTTATGTTTTTGCAAGCATAAGTAATCTTAATTTCATCTAACTTAGGTAAATAGGCGTACACGTATATATGGAATAACTTTAATATACTAATATGTGGCAATAAAATTATGCTGCCCATAGGCCTCCTCCATAGATGTCCTTCATGGGGGTAACTTCCACTTCAACCATAGTTGCTTTAGGTTTATATTTTTTAAACGTTGCCACGCTTGGCAGGCGGGTTGGCAACAGCTTTTTTATAATTTTAATTTTTATGCTTCCCAGTATATCATTATTTATGATTATGGATTTCGAAAGTAATGAACATGGCTGGGAGTCTAAAGTAAGTGCATTATTGCATACCTGTTATAAGAAATTTGATTATGTCAAATTGTTGATAACAAGCTCAAAGTAATCTGTGATAGAAAATTTGCAATATATAACAGAACTATTACTAGTTGTAACCCATATATCGCAAACGATTGAAGACGAATTCCAATTTAAAGTGTCTTCATATATATATCATACACCAAGTACAATCCATTTATACAAATCAAATTTTATTTAATAGTAGTGCCACAACCATAGCTGCAGCGTGGCTCTTCCACGTAAAAATGCTGTTCGTGCAGTTTCATTACAATCGATTCAGTCATTCCGAAGACAATATTTAAAGGCACTTATTTTGATATTACAAACAGTTCAATTTAATATGTATATATTTTTAAATTAAATAGGCATATAAAGTTTGTAAACTAACCCAAAGTAAATAAAGCAACTTAAATTTAGATCGATATCTATCACAACACTAACCTGTGATACATTGAACTGTACATTTCATATCTTTTGACTCATACCGATTTCACAAAACCACAAACCTTTAGACACAATTACCTAAACATTGTAACATACATCACTCTAATCAATAAAATAAATATATCAAAATAATACTTTTCAAGCTACACACGCACGCATTTTCAGGAGTGTTGTTCACTTGACATTTGCAGCGTCGTGATACGAATTTAGAACTGCTCCAATACGGTTTTAATTTTCGTTTTACAGCGACAAATGATGCTGAGTTCGACTATAGCAATAGCATTATTAGATGAACGCCTAAATATACACAGCACAACTTTCTTATGTAATACCTATATATATTATAAATCACTAGTATATTATATGTTACAAGTATGTGGAATACGCACAGCGAAACGTTCTTACGATTTGATACCCCAAAAATTTTATGTACTATTTTGAGATAATAATGATAATAAAATGTAAATATATAAAATTGCACGTCATATTTCCGAATAAATCAGTGTAAAATAGGTTTAAAATGAAATATTACGTTAAAAATAAGATACTTAGTAAGGAATCTATTTCTTTCGAAGTTCGTCTTCACCATTATTACAACCTACTACAGGTTCGCTACTGAACATAGGCCTTCTCAATGATTGCCACAAAATACAACAATGATTCTCAATGATTGCCACAAAGGCCCTTTTTACTGGAAATGAGGCATTCCATCTTAGTCCTCACGGGTGACAACGCATCTACATTTTGATTTGTAACAGAGGATAGATGTAGATGTCTATGGGCCGCAGCAACCACTTACCATCAGGTGGACTGTTCTCGTTTGTCACCATTATCCTATAAAAAAAAAGTACGGTCCTGGATTGGCTTTTAGACAAAGCCACATTAGCCCTAAGTTGAGTTTTACAATACAGATTAGAAAAGGTAAGGACAGGAATTACATAAAATCGAGTATGTTACATAATAATGTATCCATTTATCCATTCATCCAGTAAAAGTTTAGTGGAACATAGACCTCATATGAGGGATTTCGCCATAGTTGCCCCGCTTGTTAGCAACTGCCGTTTTCTTATAATATTGAATTGTTATTAAGAAGATGCTGCTGCCCACCACTCGTTTCAGTTTACCTCTTTCGCCTCCTACGATACCCACGGTACCGATATAGGGTAGTAGATATAAATAGTATCATAAAATAATATATATTACACATAATAATACATATTTCAATAGTAACATTATCAGCGCATAAAGTCTATCGCTGAACATACATAGGTCTCTTCTCCCGTAGTCGGGAGATTTGTCGTAATCACCTGAGCTAGAGATTAGCAATAATTGCAGTAATAGCAGTTGTCGGAATGGCGTTTGGATTCTTGTGCGATACACATATTTTTTTTGGATATTGTGACAAACGAGCACACACACAGTCCACCTGACGGTAAGTGGTTGCTATGACCTATAGACATCTACATTTATCCTCAATAAAGAATCAAAATGCAGATGTGTCGTCACCCGTGAGGACTAAGATGGAATGCCTCTTTTCCAGTAAAATGGGTCTCCGGTTCTCTACACTCACCATACGAGACACAGCGGTGTCGAGCTGCCATTTTACGCTGGTATTCTGTGAGAGCGTGGTCCTTTCCCGGTCGATCCGACCCATACAACTATACTACTAATATAGCTGCAGCACGGCTCTACCACGTATAAAACATGGGTACATTTGTTGTAAACCGGGTTGCTTATTGTTATACACAAGCGAAATATCTTCACACGCCACGTTAGTAATTTACGGTTAGCAAGCACCTGGGCCAACGACCGCTTATCCTAGTATTAATTTGATTTCACGATGTACTACGCCGCAGCTGTATCATGGTTGCAGCACGTATTGCACGTCTCCAAGGCGTAAGGTTCCCTCTCGCACAGAATACCAGCGGAAAATAGCAGCTTAATGCAGTTCTATTTCGTATAGTTTGTCTAAAAATAAATCCTATCAGAAATATATATCTCTCTAAATGTTATGGTAGCTTATGGGTTGAGCTCTCGTCAATTTCACAGTACGCTAGCAATCCGTGTTCGATCTCAATTAGTTCCAATGATAATTTGTTAGTAGTGGCATTTTTAATTATTAATTACACTACTATGATTAAAGTAAGTGCCGTTCCAATCTCTTGTAGTCGGACTTTCTGTATTTGAAACAATATTTTCTTTTGTATCTGGACATATTGCATATTGGTTAAATGAAATCACTGGCCTTTTATGGCCACTTTAGATGCTTGATACCTATTTTTACTTTATTTCAATAAGGTTTATCTTTGCCTTGCAAAAGACTGTGACAATGGCATGCCAACGGATTTTTAAAGAAAAACAGATTCACTCGTACCTGAGTGTGTACACTTTCTCAATAGACTCAACTTCCTCAACTCTTACTAAGTTCGTCATTTTTCTAATAAATAATAGGTCAATAACTTTAAAAAACACTACAATAATTTATAAATAACAAAATATTCAAGACACACGTTACATTAAACAAACACGTAAAACATTTCAAAACTTTTAAATAAACCGTCAGTAATGATTCTGACCAGCTGATAATTTGTATGAGTCACTGTGCAGTAACGATATTTTTATATACCCGCCATTAATGTAATTGTAACATGTCTCTAGATGTACGCAAAATAATGACATAACATCAAAAGATCTCACAACAATTGTTTCAGATTCTTTTCAAATTATACATTATTCATTACAAGGAAGGACATTAGCAAGGAACGGTTCGCTGGTATGTTGCCGTGCGTATCCGTGTGCAGAATTTATTTTTTGAAGACACATCTTATGACGTTTTCATTAACAGACAAGTTTAAGGTAAATCCGAAGTAAAGATTTCAAAAAACGTAAAGTGACAGAGTTTCTACAGTTGCCTGTATAGTCAGTTCGCCGGTATACATTATTATGATTTATTACGTTATTCCGAGTTATCAGCTTCATATCAGTGCAGTGAAGTCATTACGTATCTAAATATAGCCACGCAGCCGCTCACTCGTTACTATCTTACCATTTTTAGCAGACTAAAACAGTAGGTGGTCATTTTACAATTTTTAGCAGACTTTAAAAATGCGGTTTTTGAATTTGACTATATTTTTTTTGTACCTATATGTAATGCGCTATTGCCGTTAAATGTGAAACGATTATAATGATTGTTTTTCATTAAATTATCTTGAGGTTGTAAAAGAAATGGAAACATTTTATTCAATATAGATTATAAATAATACTTATTGAAAGTCACTTTTATCACAGCCTAATTTACCACTGTTTCGGAAAATAGCTCTGCCGTGGGAAGAACCAGCAAGAAATCAAGCGGAAGTCCCGCTTGTCTTCGAAATATTTTTATTTAAGTTCTCAGGCATCACGATATTTTCCTTCACCGCCAAACACCTGGTAAATCAGCACTTCAAATTGCAACTAACAATTTCATTTGTGCCGATGGGGATCGAACCCGATTTGCTCGGGCAGTGTGAAATTTACGGTGAGCTCTAAGCCCCTGAACTACCAGCGCTCATTATCAATGTAATGCAAATAAGCGTAGCATATCATTTCCTTTGGAGATATGCATGTAAAACGAATCACTAATGTACGAACGAATGTTACTACTTAAAAGAGTACAATGAACTATATGGATCTCGAAACAAAATTTGCACAAACCATACATTTTAACATAATAATGTTTTAACAAAAGTTAATGTAACATAGCTCCACATTACAAAATAATTTATTGTTTCGTTCATACAAAGTAGTAATTATGTTAAGAAAACCATTACGAACGAGCAAGGAATTCACCTGATGATGACCGCGGATACCCTTAACCCTTAATAGGACACATGGATTTTTCAACCGACTTAAAAAAAGGAGAAGGTTCTCAATACGACTGTATTTTTATGAGTGTTACCTCGTGCTTTTTTCTAGGTAAACCGATTTTGATGATTTTTTATTTGAAAGCTGATGCTTCTGATGTGTTCCCATATAAATT
Organism: Parnassius mnemosyne; assembly: GCA_963668995.1. Lineage (NCBI taxonomy): Eukaryota > Metazoa > Arthropoda > Insecta > Lepidoptera > Papilionidae > Parnassius > Parnassius mnemosyne. The sequence continues at coordinate 13,770,255 of CAVLGL010000093.1, forward strand.
TGATCAAGATCTGACCAGTAGTTTTTGAGTTATCCTTAATTATGCGTATTTAATTGACTTCGACTACATCGATGTTGTTCTCATTTTATTTATACCTTATAGTTACCTTGCACTCGTATCATGGCTGTAGCACGAATGGGTTGCCTCGACCGGGGTCGACCACGCTTACACTCTGAATACCAGCTGTACCATTTTTATTGCTACCGATTATCAAAGGTGACATCGCATGCTGTTCCTAATGGAAGTAGATATAGATGCATATGGACAACAGCGTTCGCATCGTCAGGTGGACGATTGTGTACTCGTTTGTCACCATTACTTACAGTATTAAAAACTCCTGCAACTAAGTTCACAGTTCACACAAAGAAAACGTCATTCCTAAGATTAAGAGGGAATGCTACAATAATGCAAAATAAACACATTCAGACCTAGCACCTAATATCAAAATGATAAAATCAATTAAATTAGTACTTAATTACTAAGTAGGTACTTAAGACGAGAAACGCAATAATCGAGCACAGTGCAACGTAATACGAATGCAATGTGCAATTGTTGCATAATCACTGCTACAATAAATTTTCACATAACAGCAATTGATTGTATAAATCCTCATAATAACTACTAACATTAAAATTTTAAACTGTGTTTGTTGGTTTTCCAACGGATCGACATGATTTTTAAGAAAGATACTAGCTGACCAGGCAGACGTTTTTCTGCCCTTTTCGACGACCCTTCATATAAAAAATCCTTAAATTCGTAATAAAAAAACATTGAGTGTCACTTATCAGGATAAAAACTATCCTATCTCTCAAGTTGGACCAAACTGCACAGTGTGCAAAATTTCACTGAAATCAGTTCAGTAGTGGAGTTCATCGCGGACAAACAATGTGACACGTAATTTTTATATATAAAGAAGATAGTTTACGAGGGTGACACTGAAAGTTTTTAGAAATGGCCACTTGTAAATGATATAATAAAAAAAATAAGTTCAAATTTTGAAAATGGAATTATTTGCCAATGTTATTGTGTATGTATTTTATTAATTTGTCATTTGTTTACGATTTGGCGGCAAATTGAAAATTGTCTATGTCACGCCAGCATGAATTTGATGCGAGAAAATTTTCGTACAATGATTTTTGTATGACTTTCGATGTCATTTAAGTCAACAAGAAAGTTATGATAGACTTCGATTGGCCTTTCACGATGAATCGCCACCTCATGTCACTGTTTACAACTGGTTTAATGAGTTTAAACGTGGTCGCACTAATCTCACCGATGATCTGTGTGAGGGACGGCCTTCTACGGCGACGACTGAAGATAACATCAGTGTTGTGCGGCGTATGATAGAGACTTTTTTTTTTATAGGATAAGGGTGACAAACGAGCACACAGTCCACCTGATGGTAAGTGGTTGCTGCGGCCTATAGACATCTACATCTATCCTCTATTACAAATCAAAATGTAGATGCGTTGTCACCGGTGAGGACTAAGATGGAATGCCTCATTTCCAGTAGAGGGCCTCCGGCCACCTGCACTCACCAAGCGAAACGCAGAGGTAAACCTCTACTTCACGCTGGTTTTCTGTGAAGTCGTGGTACCACCCCGGTTCGAGCCGGCCCATCCGTGCGACAGCAAAAGCTGCCGCGTGGCTCTACCACTGTTAAAAAAGACTGAACAGAAGAGGGACTTATCAGCAGATTCGGACAAGCTTAGGCATCGGTATGAGTCAAGTGCACAAAATCCTCAATGAACATTTAGCGGTCAGGAAGCTTTGTGCCCGGTGGATACCTCATAATTTGACAGAGGCCCAAAAACTCCCTCGTGTTGATTGGTGTCGTGAAATGGTTCAAAGATTTAACGAAGGTGACTCAAATGCTGTGTTTGAGATACTTACGGGTGACGAAAGCTGGATTTATTGTTATGATCCTGAAACTAAGAGACTGTCTGTTGTCTAGGTGTTTCCTTTCGGAAGAGTTGCCAACTAAAGTGAAGAGAGGTCGAAGCGTGGGAAAAAAGATGGTGGCCTCGTTCTTCGGAAGGACAGGTCATTACGCAACAATTGTTTTAGAAGATCGAAAAACAATTACTGCAGAGTACAGTACACTAACAATTGTTTGCCACTTGTCTTGGAAAAAGTTCGGGAGAAACGATCTCGCAGTAGAATCCTCTTTCACCACGACAACGCCTCGCGTCGCACACTGCCAAGCAAACAATCGATTACTTGGCGACGTCAGACGTGGAATTACTATGTCATCCGCTCTATAGCCCCGACCTCGCACCTTGCGATTTTTATTTATTTCCGAAAATAAAAGAAAACTTCGAGGAAAACGTTTTATGGACGCCGAGGAAGCAGTGGCTGCGTTTCAAAATGCCGTCGAAGAGATCCCTAAGGACGAGTGGGCAAAGTGCTTTTCTCAGTGGTTCGATCGGATGCAGCGATATATTGATTTAAATGGACACTATTTTGAAAATATGTAATAAAACTAATAACTTGCTAGTTTGTTCAGTTTTTGATTTTCTAACAACTTTCAGTGTCACCCTCGTATGGGCCGGAGATATAGTACATAGGTAATTTTTATTCCAGAAAAATGCACGGTTCCTGAGGGATAGATCTGGAGCGTAATTCTATGATTACCTTTTTATTAAGTCTTAGGTCTTAGAATAATAGATTGACTGCGATTTTTCGTAACTATATCTTTTTTGGAATCAACTAAGAAGGGGTCCTCGCTGGTGGGGCCGCAGATGTGCTTGAAAGCGTTTCCGTGGCCCTATCAATGTGTGGTGAAGGTGGAACATCATGGTGTTTTAGTAGGTGCAAGTAATATATCATAGCCGACATAATCCGTTCTTGCCCCCGCAATACAGGTATGGGTAGGCACTTTCTCATTTGAAACCCGGAACAAAATCCGTTCTGTCTAGTTACGAATAAAAACGTAGATAGATCAACGCAGCGTCGATCTTGGTTTTATATGAAGTATAAAGCTTGCGTCTAAGGCCTAGGTATTAATTGATACATTTAAGTATTTATTGTATGGCATTATATTAATATGATACATAAATAGAACGGCCGTTACGGGTAGGCCTGGGTATACATTTTTTATCGATATATTTTTTCACACTCTTTTTTCTGTTATTAGTTCCGTGGATATTCACTTCTGCTGTCAGCGCCAAAATGGCGAAAATCAAATCGCCTCATTATGTCACGGTGTATAGTGAGTCGATATATAGAGGTCAGTGCGGAAAAGGTATAGGAGACGAATATTTTCTATTTTGCTACATCGATATATAATATAATAATTACAGCCTATATACGTCCCACTGCTGGGCGCAAGCCTTCTCTCATTTCTGAGAGGGCATATTTATTTAAAGACTCCAAGTAGACGGAACCGGAAACGGATAACAGCTATTAAACCGTTCATATAGTCGTAGTTATGGTGACTTAGCAAATAATGTTGTCTAGCATTGTATTTTATCCAACTGTAGTATAATTAAAATTTAAAAGCAGAACATTTTAAAGATCGTACGATTAATGAACTATTTTTTACCTCGTTTGACCGATCTCGGATTATTCTAGAAAGATAAGAAAGAGCCTGATAGACCAACTTTATTCACTAGCCTGCGTCGTACTATAGTAGTCGTAGTAATTGTATATTTAATTTCTCAGACGTATAGGTTTCTTTGAGATGTATTCCTACACCATTGTCCCGTAGGTGACGTCGAAAGTCCACTATGAGGAAAGCAAGAAAATAATTGTGCGTCAAGATGTCGATATGGCATCTGACAGTGACACTGTGATCCGCTTAGGGTATATTTTTTTCACAACAGGTGAGGCCATATTCACCAGTGGACTTCTACGGGCTCGTGAAAAAGAATACGTAAATAGATAATTGTTATAGTAACAGATAATAAAATTTACCAAAATTCAAGGCACATCCATGAAGCGCGGTGACGTTATTGTTGAAAGACAGACTACCATATTGATATTGAAACCGTTACCAATTTTTATGCAAAACACGATTAGAACTGCACGCAAAAGTAAATAAGAACAAATTCTGTGAAAATAGCTTGTGGACCCTGGTTGGTACTGATATTTTTATTCTTAACGACAGACAAGATTTTAAAGAAGTGTACTTTACCGAATTTTAATGTTTAAGATCCAGTTGGGATTATTTTGAGGTTACTGTAACAAAGTCAGTAAATTGGATGTTGCTCTAAGCAAAGACCTTCATTACTATGGGTACAATGTGATCGGGATTAGTTGTTGTAACGTTGATATAAGATATGTTTATTATAGCATTACACTACAGCTTTTAGACACTTGCAAACACCAATAAAGGTTGCCGATGCGTTGTCGCCTCCGAAGACTAAGATCGAATGCCTCGTTGTCTGTATAGTTAGGGCTCCTTTTGTCTGTCAGTCCTGCGAAGGTAGCGTTCTGTTACCTATATAGTTACGGCACGGTAGCACAGTGGCTAAGCATTTGACTGCGGTGCAACGAGCCGCGGGTGTGAATTTCGTACGGAATAAGTATATCATGGGGCACTGTATACGCATATCTATAAAAAGTTTACAATTTTTATTAAGCAAAAATTGATTAATATGGGTAATTATAATACTAAAGAGTACATGATTGATAATAACCCCAGGGAATGAGGTGATCGCTACCATGGCTGTTTCTAAATGTTTCATATTATATGAACTTGTCAATAAATGTTTTCAAAACGTCCCGCTGAGTTTCTGGCTTGTTCTTACCAGGACAGAGATTTTTTTTTTTAGTTAAAGCATACATTTTTCTTTCAATTAACATTCTTGTGATCTATAATGAATAAAATAAAATCTATTCTATTGTATGGTCTATTATGTTCAACGTCCCTATAATGTGTGGTCCGGGAGAAATCTTAGTGTAAGGGGTAACATTTATAAAAATCACAAAAAAATATCGTTTAACAGAAGTGTTGGTGCACTTCTTTAGTATTCCGCTTTTAGGAGTAAAGAGTTAAAATATAATTTAATTTTATTATAAAACGACTTACTTCCAGTACTCGCCGGCCATTTTGTAGAGTCTGTAGGGCAGGTGCTCTGCGCTCTGGTCGCGCTCGAGCAGAACGCTGGCGTCTGCGAGCGCTTGCTCGGCGAACGAGCTGTCTGTCGAGCACGCGCTGTACGTGGGGCTGCCGAAGCGAGCCGACCTGGACAACATCATACACAATCTTCATATAACCATCGATAGGTGGTAAGAGCTCTCTTTTTGCATAAGCATAATTAGAGAACCGTCTGGGTGGGTACGATCGTATTTACTAATAACAGTAATTCATTTATTGTTAATTATGTTCCGGTCTTAAGAGCAAGAATAGCCAGTAACAGTATAATCACATACTGTTAGGCATTCTTCAACGTTAATCCTTAGAATTAAGGTTGCCAACTTTTTGATATCAAATATAGTGTCTTCAAGGCATCTACTAGTAAAGATATAGTAGATGGTGAAAAATAAAAACATTGCTTTCTGTCGTGTCTGGTTGCGTGGTGATTGTCCCTATGCATCTGTCACTGCATCATGAGCTCACACACAGATCGCAGGTAGTCTACCTATGTATATCGCAATCTTATCGGTTATCGCATTAGGCACTCAGTATTTCTATAGAACATATCTTAAGAACTAAGAGGAAATGCGGGACGAGAGACTTATGAAAATTAGGTATTTGAAGAAACTATCGCTGTCGCTCTACGAGCGTAGTTTCAGTAGTAGTTATCAAATTGTAAACACTAGGCCTCTGTTGACAGCGATCTAAATAGTCAATTTTGAGCATTTCGTAAGGGTTCTAGCACACATGGACATAGAAGAAGATAGGTAAGAGAAGGTCATAAACCAGGAAGAAAACAGTCGAGAGCGGTTGTATGAAGAAAAGACCGCCCGCATTTCCTCTTAAGTATGACATATTATATGACAGTTATTACTTTGTTATCAAGGGACATTTCCTTTCATTCACACAAACGTTTTTGAAAATATCTAAGTGTTTATTTTCATCACACTATCCTATCACTTAAGGATAGCTTATCAAATGAAGCAAGAAACCAGTAACAACTTTTGTAATATTAGCTCATATAGATTACAAAGTTAGCAAGTTCCTGTCAAACCAAAAGTAGGTACCTACATGCGTTTATTGTCGATGGCCCAACATTTTTTTAAATTATTTACTTTACTTTCAAATATATCTAGTACTTTACATGATTCCAATGGTTTATTTCTCTTTCTGATAATTCAATCCCTTCCCCAAAATCTCCGAAAAATCTCCATATAATGACGTCACGTTATTGGCATTTTACGTATTAAAAGTAGAACCAGTAGATGACGTCTGAAGACTGTAGCATGTAAACAGTAGTACGATTTTGTTACTCGAGTATCGTGGTTTGCTTTGTTTTGAAGTTTGGTTTGGTTGTATTATGTAATAGTGTCAGTATTGGTAATAAGACGATACATTTTTATATTAATACCTATCTTATTGTACGTAAAAAACATATTAAAACATCAACGTTACGTGGTAGAGCCATGCTGCAGCTATGTTACTGATATAATTGTAACACGAATGGATTGGCTCGACCGGGGTAGGACAACGCTCTCACAGAATACCAGCGTAAATAGCAGCTTAATGCTGCTGTGTTTCGTACGGTGAGTGTAGAGAACCGGAGACTCTTTTTAATGAAAATGAGGCATTCCATCGTAGTCCTCACGAGTGACAAGGCATCAGCATTTTGATTCATAATCGAGGATAGATGTAGATGTCTATGGGTCACAGCAACCACTTACTATCAGGTGGACTGTGTGCTCGTTTGTCACCTATAAAATCCTATCCTATAAAAAAAAGAAAACAAAGCAAACATGCTAACGTCACCGGTATGTGTACTTATACACACTGCTTATAACAAATCACTTCTCTGAGTGGATTATGCAGTAATAAATAGTCTACCGCTCTACCGCGTTGCTCTAGTAGTGTGCGTGGGCGGAGGATATTGCCTCACTATGTTTTCCTTCACCACCGAGCATATTATGGTAAATCAACACTAAAATTGCAATATTAAAAATTGCATTGCTGCCGGCAGGAATCGAACTCGGGTTACTTGTAGTAAATGAAATTTACGGCGAGCGCTTTATGTCAGTCTTACGCCGATGTACCATTTCCGTTAAAATGTTGATGTATTGTTGGTTACCCATAAATAAAATAAAAAGTAAATCACATTTCACACACATCGGAACTCCACCAGAGTCAGTTGTATGCTGGCGGTCCTGAGAAGACAACTCCTTTTCCTATTTTTCGTAGCAAGGCGCGGCATACTATGGCCACACTACACAACCTTCACACATTCTCTAATCTAACCGAAGCTAACGTGTTTTGTAATAATGCCCTTGTCGATGTAGCAATGTTTACCGTTATGCTATGGATTTATGCTACTGACATGAAGACCATGTTGTAAAACAGGATTTAGTGGGAACTTTAGATAAAGTCTTGGAGACGTTTACATACTTGTAACTATAATCTGACGTTGAACTTCTACTTATAAATATCGTGGGAATCAACTTTTTTCGTGAAAAATTCAAGTTTATAATATATATTCAACAAAACAATTAAAATATTTAAGAAATTCTTTTTTAGCCTAGTATTTACTTTGGATAATTTTATTACGTCACTACACTTTTTCAAAATGTTTCAGCATACAATTCGAAATAGTTATTTAAATTTATATTGGGGCAGTGCGGCGGACATTTCCATGCCTTAAAAACCCTCTTAGAAATGAAAGGTTTGTGCCCAGCAGTGGGACGTATATAGGCTGTAACTTTAACTTTTATAATTTATGTTCAAAAAGTCAAGGTTCATAGAATCTTTAGTTAGTAAGTATAACTAAAGAATAATTAGTCCTGCATCGTTGCGTAGGTCACCATATCGGCGCAGACGAGGAATCGAGCGTTGTTATTCTTAGAAGTCGTAGTAAAACAAACAATGGCGGTCCGCCATGAGATATATTATGGATACAGGCAATTCTAATGGCGGTTCGCCATTGTTTGGGTTGTAATAGGTCCATTCGATACAAAAATAAACAAATGAGCAAATATTAATTTTAAACGGCTTGGCACGACTGGAGAAGGACAACGCTCTCACAAACGAGTGTAATACTTTTGTTCTGTATTTAATTAAGAGAGAACCAGAAATAAATTAACGGACAACAAGGCTTCTCAGGGTAGGTACTGACCGCTAGCACTTACATGTAATTATATTTTAACCGAGTTCAAAAAACGAGGAGGTTCTATATATAACGTGTATGTTTTTATTATGTATGATCACCGATTTCATGGAAATGGCCGAACCATTTTAAATTATTCTTCTCTATCTATATGTAGTATAAAACAAAGTCGCTTCCCGCCGTCTGTACGCTTAGATCTTTAAAACTACGCAATGGATTTCGATGCGGGTTTCGTCGGTAGACAGAATAATTCAAGAGAAAGGTTTATATTCTTCTGTCCGTGTGTAAGTGACGAACTCCTCCTAAACGGCTGGACCGATTTTGATGAAATTTTGTGTGTGTTTAAGTTAATTTGAGAATGGTTTAGATTTGAACCCGGTAGGTGGCGTTGTTGTCGAGATCAAGATATAAATCGTGCGAAGCCGGGGCGAATCGCTAGTCTTTTATAAAATGGATTACTTCGAGGGTGATCCCATATAAATTGACAGAAAAAATTCTACCTAAGCATGGAGCAATAGGGGACGAATGTTTTACATTTAGACATTCTAGTTGTCACCTTGAACTTGTTATAATTATTCCTCAGCCTACTCAGGCTCAATTTACATTGCCGCGGAACGGAATGGAAGCGAATTTTTGTAACGAAATTATACATAGTTAAATGAATTTTATATTAATTATTAATTGTGTAACGTGCAAACTAGATAAATGAGCCAAAAAAGAAGTCGCGCGTCTTCGGCTCAGTTTACATTGCCACGCAACGGAATGGAAGCAAATTTTTGTAACGAAATTGTACATAGTAAAATTAATTTTATATTAGTTGTGTAACGTGCAAACTAGATATGAGCCAAAAAAAGAAGTCGCGCGTCTTCCGTGGAATTCTCGCGCATTCTCGAGAATTCCCGTAGCTGCTGTCGGCGAAGTGTGGAATCCGCGGGAAGTAGCGCGAAGGGTGACGTTTTCATTCCTGCTATAAATCATGAACCTACCAAAATTGTTTTCGTTTTTCTGATATTCTTCATTTTCTCGTCATTTTTTTTCTACCTCACAAATAAGCAATATGAAAATAATATCCAATCAACCATTCTTGTCAAATACCTAATAAGATCTAGACTAAATAACTGAATGGTGAAAATAGTTTGAAGGCGCAGTCGCGACAATGGGAAATTGACGCTTCCGTTCCATTCCATTCCGCCGCAATGTAAATTGAGCCTCAGAAGGGTAATAAAATTTAACTTTTAATAAAATGTAAAAATTGTGTTCAAAAACTAAAAAGCATAAAATACTTAATTTCCATATACTATATATGTATCTAGCTTCTGTAGCTTTGACTCTTCGATAGTGTATTTTAGCAATTATGTGAAAATCAATGTATTATTTTTAGATTTTGAAGTCAGTTTTTACTCTTTATTAATTTTTCATATTAGTAGCATTGAATTATAAAATTTTTATGCGGCCATAACATATTCAATGCTGAGTATAGGCCTTCACACAATGTCTTTGTCATTTTATCAACCGGCAAGTTGCTCTAAACTGGTCTAGTCACTACGAGTCTACCACTCTAGAACATTTCCTTGAACATTAAATAAATATTGATAATAACAATATCACCTTTCTTTGGAGCTCTTTTTGTAACACTTACTGATATAAATATACTATCTTTGGGTAGATTGAGATTTTTGTAAACTTTTTTTAACTATTCTAAGGCAGCGCTTAAATACAATTCCACCTGTTGGTAAGTGGTGATGTAGCCTAAGATGGTTGGACTTAACAAAAGCCTATTACTAACTCTTGCCTTGTAATCCCATGGAAAGACAGATGCTGGCAACTTATGCAATTTCAAACATACTTCCCACAGAGCTCTTACAAGACTGATTGATGATGATGATACAAGGGTTACTAAATAAATTTTCAGTCAAATCTAACGGATTTGACCCTTCAAAGAAAAAGTTTGTTCTACAAAACTTAATTCATTTTATATCGAAATATGTATATTTACATATATTATCATGAAATTGAATGCGTGTTATAGTTTCGCATGAGTTAGATAAAGAGTCTTTGAGTGTACTTATAAAAGTTATAATTATAGCTTTTGTACGTTTACAATTTAGTAAACACAATTCGTGGTGCACAACACACAACAGAACAGTTTCATTCATAAATATTAAGTACGGTAACGGATGGGTAGAATGCCAACTACTTCGTTGTAACAAAGATATTAAAAAAAAAAAAACTAAAACACACTATTTATAACCAGGCCACTGGTTAATAGTGTGTTTATACGTGGTAGAGCCATGCTGCAGCTATATTAGTAGTATAGGTGTAGCACGAATAGGTCGGCTCAACCGGGGAAGGACCCCGCTCTCACAGAATACCAGCATAAAATAGCAGCTTAACACTGCTGTGTTTCGTATGGTGAGTGTAGAGAACCGGAAACCCTTTTTACTGGAAAATTTTATCTTAGTCCTCACGGGTGACAACGCATCTGCATTTTGATTCTTTATTGAGGATAGATGTAGACGTCTATGGGTCACAGCAACGACTTACCATAAGGTGGACTGTGTGCTCGTTTGTCACTCAATCCTATAAAAAATCACTAATGTCACTTCCACAACTAAGACGAATCTAACAACATCGCATATGTTCAAATCCATCAAGCCGTTTGGCTACAGAGCGTGCCAAAGAATTATACATATAGGTACATACAATCGAAGGACATTTTTTCTGGGACAGTAAAAAAACAGGGTGGTAAAACCTTACTATTCTCATTTTATTGTATAGGTACTAGCTGTTCCCCACGATTTGGTATACTTGAGTTTTATTTTTTTGCACGGAACCCTAATATTTTTTCTAAGTAGCATATGTTACTCCTTATAACATCAGCTATCTGCCAGTGAAAGTTCCGTCAAAATCGGTCCAGCCGTTTCGGAGATTAGCCAGAACAAACAGACAGACAAAAATTATAAAACTTGTGTTTTTGTTAAAGTAGATACCGTATAGACTAGTAAAAAAGCTGTTATTTTGACATTACAAATAGAATTTACACTTCAATTTTATTTATTAGTATATACAATATTTGTTATGTTTTATTGTGTTTATTGTACTATATTAAGTTTAACATAAGAAGAAAAAAATTTAAATATAATAGATGATAGATTTTTTCAACCTATACTGTTCTATTTTTCTTTTATCTCTTTTTTAATCGTTAACACACTCTAGGAAAAGCCTGTGTTATGGAGTTGTGCACAGACATTAATTAGATAAACACATAGAACCGTAATGATTATTTGTAACGCATACGAATAGTTACCCGTGCAGGATCCGAATCCTTGAAAGCGACCCGCGAAATGACAACACCCAGGGACCTCCTTTCTGATAATTTTCGGTGTCTATGACCAATTTTAGATAAAAACGTTTGGTCGAATTAAAATAATATTAATAACTAGCTCGTCCCTGAGATTCCGCGTGGAATTTAATACGATTGAATTTCTGTGATGAATGATTTCATCAGCCCTAATTCTTTTCTAAAATAAAATTAGCCTAAGTTACTCCTTATAATATCAGCTATCTGCCAGTGAAAGTCCTGTCAAAATAGATCCAGCAATTTCGGAGATTAGCAAGATTAGGAACAAACGGACAGACAGACAAAAACTTAAAAAAATATCTTATGTTATAAGTGCTGAATATACTTTTATATGCATTTAGTAAAAAGCTGTTTATTTTGACTTTACAAAAAGACACTTTAATTTTATATATTTGTATAGATTACTCCAAGACATGGTATGATGACGACATTAAAAATATGATGACAATAACGCAAAATAATAAAAGTACGTTATTCGTTATTCGTCCCCTCCACTCCCACTATCCGAAGCGATAAAATCTATGGAAATGGTCGGGCTGATCGCTCGCACGCATATATACTGATATACTGATTTACTGATAAATAGGGATACTATAACTCATTCAATGTCTTGGACATTTGGCTTCAAATAGTAAAATTAGAAATGACTGTCCACTTTATAAGAGAAATACATTAATTAAGACTTAACATTTTAAAATACCAGTACATAGCGAAAGGGCATTTTTGTAAAGCAGCAGCTGGTGGACAATTTATTTTTGTGTTTGCGTCCAAGGTTTACGTACATGTTTATAATTATCTATGGAAAATCACATTTAACTGAATAATTCATGTCGCTAGTCGCAATGTTGGTCGCTATAAAATAAGTTTATAAAACAAAACAATTTTTGTCTTTCTAATAGAATAAGGGTGACAAACGAGCACACAGTTCACCTGATAGTAAGTGGTGAATGCTGTGGCCCAATCAAATGTGTGGTAGACATCTACATTTATCCTTGATTAAAAATCAAAATGCAGATGCGTGATCATCCCTAAGGACTATGATGAAATGCCTCGTTTCTAGTAAAAAACTGGCTAATAAAAAAGTGTGAGTCGGACTCGCGCATGAAGGGTTCCGTACCATCGTAAAACATGTTTCTTTCTAGTAGCTTTAATTTAATTTTTAATTTATTTTTATTTGTTGTTATAGCGGCAACAGAAATACGCATTCTGTGAAAATTTCAACTGTCTATCTATTACGGACATGAAACAAAGCCCGCTAACAGACAGACGGAGGGACAGCGGAGGTTTAGTAATAGGGTAGGGTCCAGTTGTTTACCCTTCGGGTACGGAACCCTAAAAAGGGGCTCCGGTTCTCCACACTCACCGCACGAAAGACAGCAGCAGCATTAAGCTTTAACGTGGTAGAGCCATGCTACAGCTATATTAGTATAGTTATATATTAATAGTATAGTTGTAGCACGAATGGGTCGGCTCGACCGGGGAACGATCACGCTCTCACAGAATAACAGCGTAAAATAGCAGCCTAATGTTGCTGTGTTTCGTATGGTTAGTGTAGAGAACCGGAGATCTTTTTTACTGGAAAAGAGGCATTCTATCTTAGTCCTCACGGCTGACAACGTATCTGCATTTTAATTAGCAATCGAAGATAGATGTAGATGTCTATGGGCCACAGCAACCACTTACCATCAGGTGGTCTGTGTACTCATTTGTCACCCTTATTTTATAAAAAAAAAAATTATGCTGCTATTTTACGCTGGTATTTTGCGAGAACGTGGTCCTTCCCCGGTCGAGCCGACTCATTCGTACTGCAACTATAATATAGCTGCAGCTTGGCTCTACCGCGTAAAACGTCTGTCCGAAACTTGGTGTTAAAAAAATGAAACATTGATAAAATATAGTTTTTGGCTTAATCTTAAATTAAAATATCCCTACATAAATATATCATACCAAAGAATATATTATATTATCTGAGGCGAAGCCAGGGTGTATTGTTAGTTATAATATAAATCTTAACAGTAAACACACATCACTTACACTATTAATTATTAATATGAAGAGAGTAATTGAAAATATTATAAATTGGAATCTTAATTTTTAGGCGATAGTAGAACATACCTTGCGCATTCGCTTAAGGCATGCAATATTAAGTACCTATGAACACGTGCGTATTCTACGCAAAAAAATAGGTAGGTACAATAGTTTTGCAAGAAATGTAAATTATTCCAAGTTGCTCCAAAAGAGACACAATCACTACGGTTTGGTTGCACCCTTTGTTTTGTTATTGGCACAGTAAACGAAATTCGAAAATAGTTTGGGGTTGTTTCTCCATGGTCTACACATGACCTTGTGCGCTTGAACGCACGAAACGGACGCAATTTAAATTATTCGGGGTGAAACCACTGGCAGATGTACAAGTACAAGGGAACATTAACAATTACTTGATGTTTTAATGAAATCAACGATGTTAAAAAAATACTCATTTCGACTCTACGTATTTCGGCGTGATATACGCACGCACTCCAATTTTGGCGATTAACTGTGTTCTAATCAGTTGAAAAAAAGTATAATAAAATTCTTAAATTGTACTGACCTGTCTTGCGTCACATTATGTAAAGAGTTGATTGGACTGAAGGTGAGGTCTTCGAGGATGTGGTAGCGTTTAGTAGAACTGGTCGACACGCGCTCATACTGGCTGTTGATCTCGTTCTGTTGAATAAAATTATTTTTATTTTTTATTAATATAAAATGATAATGATAAAGCACAACACACACGGTCAGTTAAACTGATGAGTAGAACTGACGTACACGTACGTCCAAAATCTGACCGTGAGTGTATAATCTTAAGTTGAAATTTGCAGCTAGTGAATGAGGAAATAGTTTTGACTTACATCAGTTTTGACTGACCAGTTAAATTAATCATTTCAACTGATCAGTTTAACTGACCGTGTGTGCCGAGCTCAATAATTTTGACGTATTCCTACCTCATAGCTTTTATTATACCTAAACAGAACTTATCAAAATTCATTGCTGAACCCATAAGTTGCCTCATAGAGGGGATATTTAAGTTGCCATGCTTGGTAAGCGGGTTGGCACAGTCCCACTAGGTTTCTTGTCAGTTCTTCCCAGTTCAGAGGATTTTCCAAACCAATGGTAAAAGCATAAATTACTTTCAATATGGAATCTTGGAATACACGAGTATATTTAATAAAAAAAAATCTAATGAGATATTCTACCACTGCCACTAAACGGCGAATTTTAGTTTTTATCTAAGCAATATAAATTAGAGTACATAGACCTTAAAAAAACTTTAAACATGATTGAAATCGATGTGTTTCCTACAATTGACTTAGGAGTGTGTTTTGATATTTATTATCAAAGCACACTCCTAAGCCATTTATATTAGTATCGACTAATCATGTATAAATGCGTGTTTAGGGCTTGAATAATAACGTCGAAGGTTTTGGGTTCGGTTTTGAACAGAAGCTAAATATTGTGTAACAACACAAATCGTTGATATTTGTATCTAGTTGTGGTCTCTCAGTTTGCACAAAGTTCATCTAATTGGGTTATGTGTGTACCTATACTTTGGCAATATCAATACGGTGTCTTGTGAAGATTATAGTTTCTTAAAAATATTTAGAAGATGCACAAAACACCGATGCACCAATCTGTTCCGTAAAGTCAAATGTAATACAGAGTGTCTTTAATGTTAAAATGAATGATGTACAAAAAATAATATAAAAAAAAATCCCTAACAAAAACTCATCGATGCTGAAGCGTCTACAACACAATTTAGTAGGAACCAACCACCCAGCCAACAATTGCCCACGCTAATTGAATCGCGAACGCGAGCTGCGCTGTGACGATCCATGAATCAGCGTTTACAGTTCTGCGGATCAAGGGGCTTTGACACGTCGGTTGCGAGAGCAGACATCGTCGAAAGTTAATCTATCGAAGAATAGTTTGTAAAAAATGGCGGGTAAAAGAAGATTTTAATTTGCAATCCATCCGTTCCATCAATCCACTCACTCAATCTGGGAACTGGCAATCACAGGAATTTTCATTTTTATTTTCAGTTGTTTTTATAAAGATGATGCTTCCCATCATCTGTTTTGTTTCCCTCTGTCGCCTTTTACTAAACCCATATGGATATAAACGATTAATTATATATATATATATGAAAAACTATATGGGGTAGTGGAAATTCTTACACTGCCATGACACGGTTTATTGGTTATTTGCAATGAAAAAACGAAAATGGTTGAATGATTTCAGAAGCACTAATTTTGCGCGTATACTACGCATTTGTATTTTGTACTATCCTCTTTAACACAATTAGTGCTTCAGAGCTTGTTTTAGATTAAATATTATTTTTCGCCTAATGTATGTAATGTAGTAACTGTATTCTAAATAATAAGCAAATTATTGCTGTTGTTATTAAGTAACGTAAGACACTGCAAATGGAAATGGCAGGTAGCTTCTATTTTTGCAGCGATTTTATTGGCCACATATAGTCGGCCATAAAGAGATAAGGCCTGCGCAGACGAAGGACTAATGTCCGTCATGGAAAACATGTCTCTGCTGAAACTTGCCACGGACTTACCGCACTAACATGATGTACTATCATTTTATCATCGGAAGTGAAGTGAAGCGCTCACTATGGTAGCGAATATTATGAGATTACATTGTTATAATTTACCTGAAGTTTAAGAAAAGGAGAAAACGTTTCCAAAGAAAATACTGGGTTTTATATCTGCTCAACGTGGACTGCAACCCGCTGTGTGCGTTGATGTAGTGTATAATTTCAAGGATTCCCATATACTTTACTGCAGTCCGGTCTGTCAATGTCCATAATTCTTTGGACTTCTTGTACGCGATAATTTTAGTCCCTATATGTACATTATTCGATGCAGTTATGAGTAAATTTATTTAGTTGTACAAAAAATTACGCCGTAATTAAAGCTGTCCTTCGTCTGCACGGGCCCTTACGAAAATCTACAAACTAAGCGCTATGTAGGGCAAGGTGCGGCGTAAATAGAGATTTGGGAGTTGTTTGATCAAAACGATCTTGGAAGATCAAATACGCATTAGCTGTATGTTCACATAGTATGTGTGGTCTAATATTTACAGTTATCGAACTTCGTTTAGTGGGGAATTTTACGATATTATTCAAGACTAGTTGTACCCCGCGAAATTATCCGCGTGGTATTTATTACGAATACGATTGGATTGCATGGGTTTTTTTTTTGGCATGAAAACATAATTATTTTTCGAAAATAAAAGTAGCCTAAGTTACTCCTTATAATATCAGCTATCTTCGAGTGAGTCCTGTCAAAATCGGTCCAGCCACTTCGGAGATTAGCCGGAACAAACAGACGGGCAGACAAAAATATTAAAAATTATTTTATTTTGTTATAAGTACTTACCGTATATACTTGCATGTGCATTTAGTAAAAAGCTGTTATTTTGATATTACAAACAGACACATCAATGTTATTTATTTGTATAGATACGAATATGTTTTAGAGTTTTGTCTATAATGTATTAACTGAAATCCTTGCAACCTGAATGATAAATGTCAGTTCGTTATTAATTAACCAGAATCGTTACAGAATTTAGTAGTGACGTAACTGAGAACAACAAGGTTTACTGAGTCATGGTTTTAACGTTATTATCAATATAAGACAGCCTTCGTTTGAATCAGTCATTTTGTCACGTATCTAGTTAAAAACCGGCTTAAATATACGGTATCATATATTTTTATTTCGAATTCCGCATATTATTACTTATTCATATCATTAGTAACAAATATCCAGCCATATTCAATTCAAGTTATATGCCAGAGTTCAACCCTACAAACATATCGAAATATAGATGATAGTAAATAGAGAAGCATCTAGAGAGCCTTAGAGAAACATCTTAAAAATATTTAAATAATATGATAAACATAAGTCTGTCTCTTTCCATCCGATAGCAATGTGGGTATCTTCAAGCTTCAAGGCAAGAATGAATAGGCTTTTGTTAACCTTAGTCAGTACGCTTTACTATCTTCGTCTGCAGCACCACTTACCTCATCAGGTGAGATAGTAAATGGATATAAGTGGAGAAGAAGTAGGAATGGTTAAGCACTGGCTTAGAACAATCAGTTATGAGAATAATGAAACTATTTATAACACGATCATTATTGTACAACCACTTTTATATATCAAAGTTTAAACTGACCTTGTTCCATTTGAATTCCATTTTCAAATACTAAAGCCAACACATTATCAAAAGTGCTTCCTTTTCCCACGAGACGTTCGATAGGTTACAGTACAATTACACTACGTTACCAAGCAACTAAAAATTAAAGAATACGTACCTCGATCCAGTATTCTAAATCGGGACTATAACTAGGTCAAGATTCTACTCGGTTAAATATTACCTATATTATTCACTATTAAAATTCAATTTGTGTATCTAAAGTACGACCGAAATGCTACAGATGTCCTGAAATAATAATGCCCATAACTGTAGCGCGGGCGTTTTAAAAATAAAACGACGCGGGAGAAGTTCGATGCCAGTTATATTTGGACTTATGTATTATGTTTTCCTGTAAAGTACTGCTATTATTTTCCTGTTATAACACTAATAACTTTGATTTTCCACTGGTAAGTAGTCGTTTATGTGTATTTCTGTATTATTCTTGTCCAAAATTATAACTCATGTCTTTATGTGATACATGTGTATCTTTATCAGCCCGTAAAGGTCTACTAATGGACATAATTTTGTGTCTAGAGTACCGCCATCTATTGGTAGCCATGATTTTTTTCTGATATTTCCCATAGCTACCTCTTACAATATATTAGTTTATATACATATAATTATACCTAAATACTATAATATATATACATATATTATAATACTTAGGTATAATTTTTGCGGGACAAAATATCGGTTTCATAGCTATTAAGTATAAGTCGCGAAAATTGTTTTTTCTTTTTAATGTACCTACGTAACCGGATTACTTACTGATAACGCTGTAAATGATGGCGACGGTAGAATTTCCGTTAATTGTTCATATAAATAGGTAAAACTTAAAGTTACAGTCAATATACGTCCCACTGCTGGGCACAGGCCTCCCCTCATTTCTGAGAGGGTTTAATATAAAGAGGTAAGCGAAGATTAATTCTTTAACGTGATTTTTAGATATTAAATGTTATCCCGGATTTAGACCTAAAATTAATAAATTATTGTACGTAACAAACGTTATTATATCATTGATCATATTTTGGTAAATCGTTGTAAATTTCATAAAACGTGAGCAACTCTGGTTCGATCCCCGCTGGCACCAATGCAATTAGTGCTAATGCTAAATCATCACGTACTCTAGGAAAATATCGTGAGAAAACCAGCATTTCCGAGAAATAAGAGTATTTTGAAAACATGTGAAGTCCGACAACAGCGAATAATTTAAATAACCCATAACCCTCTCCTCAATGGACAGTTTCCGATAGTAGGAATAAGGCCATTCCTACTAATGTTATATATTCATACCTAATCAATTCGGTCAGAAGGACATCATCATTTTCTTTTATTATTAAAAGGAAAGTCAGTTATCTGGGGGGATAGTAGTCAAGCATTTAACTATTATATAGTAAAATATTTAAATAATTTGTCAATTAATTATTATAAAATTTACATGGTAGGAGTGCAGAAAGCTAAAATTTATATATTATTTAATACCACATGCAACCAAAAATGTGTATGTAACATTAAATTAAATAAAACATACATTGTTTATGTTCATACTGGCAATGTCAAACACATAATAGTCTGTGGTCAAATAGTACAGAGTGACTCCTAGGGAAGAAAGGAGTCCTACCACCTAAAATAATATAATATTTGTTTTAATAACTGAAGTGCAAAGTTCTTTATGGTACACATTTGTCGATCTCTTAACAATGTTCAAAATAAAAACAGTTAACTATAATACCCACCTATAAATTTGTCGCATTAATTATTATTTATGTACGCGCGCTTTTGTAGGCCGCACCCAGTTTACAAGTATTCGGTTCCGACAGTTAGGACGTTACGAATCAAACAAATTCAAATGAATAGACTGTGCGCTGTTGTCTGTCTGAATTGCATGAGTCAATTTGTAATTAGAGATTTGAATTCCATTATAAATGATTTACAGGCAAACGAGTTTCCGAATTATAACGGTTTTTGAACATTTTAAATAGTTATTTGTTCAATTTATTACAAGTATGTACCTACATAAATTAAATAATTTAGCAATATCAAGTTTTTTTTAAATTATTATTCCATTTTCTTTTAACTACTTGAAAATTAAAAAGCATGATCTACGGATTAAAATGGAATGCCTCTGTAGTAAAAAAGGTCATCGGTTTCTCAGCATTGTTCTAAAAAGATTTATAGGTCAATAGTTCTCGTTACATACAATATGAAATCATCAACACTTACGAGCAGGGCTCGGAAACCGGTTGAAATTCTAAACCGGTTTAGGTCATTGACCCCAAAACCGGTTTTTGCGGAATACCGGTTTTTCACAAATTTCGGTTTAGGTAGTAAGAATTAACCGGTTAAAACCAAGTTTTGTAATATCCCCCTCTCCCTTACCCCGCTTGCACCCATCATTGTACGGCTGCCACTGTTTAATTCCCGAGGTTTTTAGACACATGCACGATATATTCATTGCATCAACGCGACTGCCTTGTGACGTAACTCCCTCATATTTTTTCATCTTTGCAACGATCTTATTATAAATAACAGATGTAACTTCTGTTTCAATTAATTATGCGTTATCTTCACTTTAAAATTAAGTTTTGATATCAAGTTTAATTTGACGTTATATATTTAAATTGACTTTATTTATATTTAACGTATTCTATTAAAATTACGCTAGCATCTTTATTTCAATGTCATTAGTTTTAGTAATATATCGCAATAAATGATGAACTTTCTTAACAGAACACAATATTTTTAAAAGTTTATGAAATTATATGTTATAGTATTTTTGTTCTTTTTAGGACTAAAGTGAGGCAGATTAACAGATTTTTTTTTTAATTCTGAAGCTCGTAATTACGACCAACCTCTATCTCAGTCTTTGCAAAATTAATAATGACCACTTCTGAGGTGTAAAGTTTAACTAGAAGTCATGTCTAAACACGACAAAAAATTGTTTGTTATGTTCAGAGAATTCTAACAAAAGAAATTACCATTTTTCACATCTCATTAAAGCGAAATTGGAGCAAATCTTATCATGTTGTGTACGTGCAAGATGCTACTAAAAATATTAGTTTTTCTAAATAGAGTGCAAGGTAACCACATAGATGAAATTAAATTAACTGATACTGAAATTAATAAAGAAAAATAATTTGAATCTAACAAATCATTATGATTAAATTCGGCTATACTTTGCTGTCGACTGTAACCAAATACATACACTAAAAAATCCTGTCTTTTATTTAAAGTAATTATTAATAACTCTCAATTAACTACATCATCACAGATATCTACGAACATGTATTGAATTATAAAAGCGAATTATTAAAAGTGCAGCCAAGTTTTCTAACGCCTCAAGATCAAAATAATATAGTAATCACTTTCGAATTTTTTACAAACTTTCATACTTTACGCATACGAAACTATTAAAATAAATAAAATTGAAGTGTCTGTTCGTAACGTCAAAATAACAGATTTTTACTAAATACATATCATGAAATTATATAATTTTGTCTGTTTGTATGTGGTTACTAGCGTGACTGTGAATCATGATTTGGTCCTGGGTTTAAATCGTGTCCCAGGTCGTGCCAAGTACCGTTATTGGATTAATTTGGGTATAATGAGTGCTCTAGAAACCACCTTGATAGTGGTATTCAGCCCTCAATCAAGCACTTAGCTTTTTGGGTTTTCTCGTCGTACGTTTGCTTATAGAAAAGGGGGCAAACGAGCATGCGGGTCATGTGATGGTAAGTGACTACTGCCACCCATAAACAACCGCAACACCAGGGGAATTGCAGGTGCGTTGCCAGCCTTTAAGAAAGGAGTGAGCTCTTTTCTTGAAGGTCCCTAAGTCGTATCGGTCCGGAAAAATCACCGGTGGTTAACAATTCCACAGAGAAGTTGTACTAGGAAGAAAACTCCTAATAAAACGCACAGTGGTGGCCCGTCAAACATACAGATGGTGAGGATGGTATCGTGAATTTTGACGCGATGTGCGTTCGTGAAATTTGGCGGCTGGAATTAAACCGAACAATTCCTCAGAGCACTCACTTGTTCTATCACCGGGAGGACCGTCTGTCCCAAGGAGGTGTCGGATTTATCGTCCACAAGTCTCTCGTTAACAACGTTGTAAAGATTGAGGGTGTGTCGACGAGAGTTGCGTAACTTATACTCAGAATCACCAAACGTTATTCGCTGAAGGTCATACAGGTTTACGCACCAACCTCGGCACACCCCGATCAGGAGGTGGAGGAAATGTATGAGGATATCTCTAGAGCCATGCATTCCTCCAAAACCCAATATACAGTGTTAATGGGAGAATTCAATGCAAAACTAGGCAAAAGAGAGAACGGTGAGCTGAAAGTAGGGAAATTTGGAATAGGGCAACGGAACCCAAGGGGCCAGCAGCTGGCCGACTTCATGGAGAAAGAGGGACTCTTTATGATGAACTCTTTCTTACAGAAGCGGCCTCACAGGAAGTGGATCTGGTCGAGCCCCGACGGTTCGACAAAAAATGAGATTGACTTCATTATGACGACCAGACGACAACTGTTTAGTGATGTCTCCGTGATCGCGAGGGTGAAAACTGGTAGCGATCACCGAATGATTAGAAGCACACTGAACCTAAACGTTAAGTTGGAGAGGTCTCGTCTAATGAAGTCAACGCTCCGTCCCCCTCGTGCTCTGTTCCAAAGTCCCGAAACCTTTCAGCTCGAGTTACAAAACCGTTTTCAGTGTCTAGAAGACTGCAATAAATTGGACGATATGAATGACAACCTCGTGGAATCTGTCCATACGGTTGGAGCTAAGTTCTTCAAGCGCCCGCCGCAGAAGAACACAAAAACTCTCCGATCACACTCTTAATCTCATGGCTGTTAGACTGGAGATGAAGCTACACTCTTCAACAGATTTGACAGCATACAGGCAACTGAACAGACAGATCTTCAAATGCATGCGGCGGGACTTACGCAACTTCAATACAGCTTGTATTGAAGAAGCTATCGAGCGGAACCAAGGCTCCAAACTATTTGCCAGAGATCTGTCTGCCAGAAAGAGCCAACTGTCAAAGCTGAAGACCGAGTGTGGCAGCATCGTTTCCGGGGCACCTGAGATTTTGAGTGAGATTGAGAGGTTCTATGGGCAGCTGTACACGTCATCGTTGGAGCCACTCGCAACGCAACAACGCCGACACTATTCCGAAGATATCCCGGACGTCAGTCTGAGCGAGATTAGAATGGTTCTCCAGCTCCTTAAAAACAGCAAGGCCCCAGGCGAGGATGGAATTACAGCGGAGCATCTGAAAGCGGGTGGAAAACCGGTACTTGAAGTCCTTCAGAAGCTCTTTAATTCCGTCCTCCATGGTGGCATTACACCGGAGGCTTGGAGCGGAAGTGCGGTGGTCTTGTTGTTTAAGAAAGGTGACAACGCTCTCTTGAAGAACCACAGACCGATTTCGCGGCTGAGAAGCCGCGTCTACGTGCTGTTTTCGAGAGTCATTACGAATCGTCTCGCGCGCATACTTGATGACTACCAGCCTCCCGAACAAGCCGGTCTCCAAAAGCGCTTTAGCACCATAGACCACATACATACCCTTCGGCAAATTGTACAGAAGTCCGAAAAGTACAATTTGCCACTATGTCTGGCGTATGTGGACTATGAGAAAGCCTTTGATTCCGTTGAAATTTGGGCGGTGCTGCAGTCCCTTCAGGGGTGCCAAGTTGACTGTTGGTATATCGAAGTGCTGAAGTGTTAGTACAGTAGCTATCCGAGTACAGAACCAGAGTACGAAACCTATCCAACTGCAGAGAGGTGTAAGACAGGGTGACGTTATATCCCCGAAACTCATCACCTCTGCATTGGAAGACGTTTTCAAGCTACTGGACTGGAAAGGATGCGGTATTAACATCAATGGCGAGTACATCACTCAACTTCGATTTGCCGACGATATAGTCCTTATGGCAGAATCGCTGGAGGACCTAAGCATTATGCTCAATGACCTCAATAGTGCTTCCCAACGGATAGGTCTTAAGATCAACATGGACAAAACAAAAATCATGTTTAACGTCCATGTCACACCTATGCCGGTAGTTGTTGGGAGCACTAAGCTCGAAGTTGTTGACGAGTATGTTTACCTGGGACAAATAGTCCGACTAGGTAAGTCCAACTTCGACCGAGAGGTCAATTGACGGATTCAACTCGGCTGGGCAGCGTTCGGGAAACTACGACACGTCTTCTCGTTAGACATATCTCAAAACCTAAAAACGAAATTGTACAACCAGTGCGTGTTGCCAGTGATGACTTACGCATCTGAGATGTGGTCCTTCACTGCTGGCCGTATGAGGAAGCTCAAGGTCGCTCAGCGAGCAATGGAGAGGGCTATGCTCGGAGTGCCTCTGCTTGATAAACTTAGAAATGAGGATATCCGCAGTAGAACCAGAGTAACCGACATAGCCCTACGGATTAGTAAGCTGTAGTGGCAGTGAGCTGGCCGTATAGCTCGAAGAACCGACAAACGATGGGGAGAAAGGTTCTCGAGTGGCAGCCTCGTACCGGTAGGCGAAGTGTAGGGCGACCCCCTACTAGATGGAGTGACGACCTGGTGAGACATGTAGGAAGTCGATGGATGCAGGTGGCTCAGGACCGTGCTTTGTGGCATTCCTTGGGGGAGGCCTATGTTCAGCAGTGGACTTGTGCAGAGCTGTAATGGTGATGATGATGACATGTGAAGTTCGCTAACAAGCATTGGGGTAGCGCGGCGGACATTTACTTGCCCTAAAACCCTCTCAGAAATAAGAGGAGGCTTGTGCCCAGCAGTGGGACGTATAAAGGCTGCAACTTTACTTTACTTTTTCTGGTACTCGAAGACGTTTCCCGAGAAATATGGCACGGCCGGTGTATATTGCATCACTAGTGCTGTCGTTGTTACCAGTTTGCAATATATCATTGATATGCAGTAGAAACAGCGTTGGTGATAGCACGCAGCCTTGTGGAACGCCAGCATTAATAGGCTTGTAATCAGAGCATGCACTGTCTACTACGATCTTCATGCTCCGATCAGCAAGGAAACTGGTGATCCAATTGCACAATTTCTCGAGAAGCCTATAGGAAGGGAGCTTCGAAAGAAGCGCTTTGTGCCAAATCCGATCGAAGGTATTCGCAATGTCCAAACTAACGGCCAATGCCTACCCCTTAGACTCTACTGCCTCCGCCCATCTATGAGTTAGATAGACCAGAATATCACCAACTGATGAACCCCGACGAAAACTGTTTATAATGGATTCCATTATTTTGGAGAACAAGGAGGTGTTGGTGATAGGCCTGTAGTTTGACGGGTCTAAGTGGTCGCCTTTTTTAGGGATCGGGTGAACCAAAGCTGTCTTCCATGAATTTGGGATAACGCCTTAGGAGTAGAAGTACCGGAAAAGACGCGTTAAAACAGCTGTCTACTTCGGAGCATACGTCTTCAGCACAATGGAAGGGAACCGAGTGCTGTGTAAGCCGCACATCTGGCATGGAGCACTCAAACCGCGGGATGGTCGGCGGTGTATTCCTCCGTCATCGAGAGTCGAGTTGCACGCAAAAAGAGAGATTAACAGATCGGCTTTCTCCTTTGCGGCACGGAATCAGTGAGTCGCTCTCTCTTTGCAGAGAGGGCTGACAGAAGTTCCCTTGGACAGCCTTAGCAAGAGACCAGAATGAACGGGTTACCGAAGGAAGGCGAACTAGCCTCTCACCAACTCCGCCGATGTGCTCTGACCTTGCCTTGGCAATTAATTTTGAAGAACCTGGAGGCGGAATTATACTTCTTTTGAAGAGCGCTGATGTTTACATCTCGATACATCAACGTCTCGGAATGTAAAGATGTCGTCAGCCCCCGATGGGAACCACAGAAGATGGAATAAAAAGTTCCATATCCTCAAGTACCATATCAGTGACAGAACCAGCAACATTGCTGGGATTGTTCAGCGGGAAGCAAATTCGCCCTCAAGGGTAGAATGCAAAATTAAGACCGCATCCTTTCCCAATCGGCCGATATATAGTGCCAAACACGGCGGCTGCCTGCAGAATGCAACCGCGAAGATAGTGTGAGTGACACCACCCTTCGGACAAGACAATGGTTCTAGGAGCCGTGAGGGGTGTCAACGGAAACCTGATATCCGTCCGGATAAGAGGTCAGCAGAAGTTCCAACAGGGAAGGCGCATGATCCTCCACATCTGGAATCCGCGTAGGTGCGTAGGTAGTAACCAGCTGTGCAACCATATGCCAAGGCAAAGTCATAAACAAATTTCCCCACATGATCGGTTAAATGTGAACCGAGCCATTCGGCGTGATGGTCATTAAAATCGCCAAGGATCACGATCTCTGAGGATACCCCCCTACCCCCCACTCCCCTGTATACCAGAATACGCGGGGCAGCTTGAGCACACATGCTCAGGAACAGTAGGGTAGCTTGGGCGTGGGTGCTCAGCGAAGGATTCTCCGTCACCAGGATTCTGGTACCCTCCTGGGGTAGTTTTTTATTTGATGCCGCTACCATACTTTAAGGGGGGGGGGGGGGGGGGGGGGGGATTGGGCCTCCGACCACCCACACCTACCAAGCGAAACGCAGAAGTAAATTTCTACTTCACGCTGGTATTCTGTGAGGTCGTGGTACTACCCTGGTTCGAGCTGGCCCATCCATGCGATAGCAAAAGCTGCCGCGTGGCTCTATCTACTACTACTGTTAAAACGTAAACATGGAATTAATTCTATTTACTTTTTTTCAGCCCATCGTAAATAAACAATCGATACACAAGAATAAATTATTTTCTTCATTATGAGACACGTCCAGTCTTAACGAATAAACCAAACACAATAACTGCCTTTCTTTCTTCAAAACTTCTCCAATACTTTCCAGTTTTTCGTAAACGCCAAACTCCCACTACACACCCTGATCGCGACTAAAACAATGTATCGCTTGAAGGCAGATAATTGATGTGTGCCCGCATGCGGCGATGCCGCATAAGCACCTCGCAACGTGAATCTATCTGTCCTATTCATAACTGCATTTACGTTTTACGGAATTATCCGGTTAATTTGGGTGTCGAAACCGTTAAGTAACCGGTAACCTTTATCGTTTAGGTTTAATAAATGTTAATTTTTTAACCGGTAATTGAAGGAGCGATTAATTTACCGGTAATTAATCGAAATTAACCGCTCTTTTTAAACCGGTTCCGAGCCCTGCTTACGAGTGAGATCAATTCTTTCATTGGTTGGGCCGACAGTTGTAAATTTGTTATTAATTATTGGAAAAACATTCGCATATAGGTGTGTGCAGAAAGGGTTTAGAGATTCAGAGGTGAGATTGGTAGAACATAAAAAATTTCGTAATTCACTACAAAATATAATAACTTTTTTGCCATGACATACACAGATTATTAAAAAGAAGAAACATTTCACATCACACAAAATTCACAGCATATTCAGTCATTTTGTGCTGACTGTTTTACCCACAGAGTATAATGTGTTTGACATTGGCAGTATGAACGTAAACAATGAATGTTTTGTATAATTAATGTGTTCGTGGCACATATTATGTTATAAATTTTAGCATTCTACACTCCTTCGCCATATACCTACCTTAACTTTTAGTATGCCAAATCTCACACTCTTCCGTGCGCTCAATATGCTAAAAAGCGGCAAGAGTTTTCTTTTCACGTATTAATATATGGATAAACAAACTAACAGTTTTTTCGTAGACTTTCAATAAATTTCAATCTAGCCAACCAGAATCTTAGAGTAAATTTAATACCGGAAAATATGTGGCTATTTGACACTTGGTACTCATCCATCAATTGTTTAAATAACAAAATTGTAATTGTGAATCAATTAAGATAACATGGCAAATGGAGATTATTGATATAAATAAAAACAGACGGTTACAAACATGCGGGTCAATAAACTCGAACAATGTTGGGTGAGCTCGTTAAGTTTAAATCTAATTCCATTAAATGAATTACGTTTTCATTTATAGTCGGTATATCTTTTTAAGGCCCGCCACATACATACGGAATTCCGTTTCGTGATTCCGTTTCGATATTCCGATTCGCGATTCCGAACGCAGCAAGTTCATATAAAATCTATGACCCGTCACACACGTACGGTAGTTTTCCGTTCGAAATTGTGCGGGCAAAACGGGATTCCGTATGTGTGTGGCCGACCCGTTCGGAATTCCTTATGTATGTGGCGGGCTTAATACGTCTTTGGGTATATCTAGCTGTTTTAACCTTGAGGCCATAAGGTTAGCCTGCTTGTGTATGCAGTCTGTTTATATAAAAATAACGTTTAAGTAAGTTTTTTAGGTAATAAAATATCGAATTTAGAGGTTTGAGCTGAAGTCTATTCAATTGTATGTTCCATTTCTGATATTATTTTAATTTGTATCTCGGGCATGGTTTGATATTTGTTCTTAATGTATCAGTGTTACACTGTATCCTAGTCTAACTCTAATCTTATCGTTTTCGCATCAGGTTAAAGCTAAAGTATTAAATAACTACAAGTTTTATCGTCCTTTACTTTCACAAATGCAAACATTTGGAGAAAAGGAAAAACTTTATTAAAATTAATACCATTCGAAATTAAGTACCTGTCGTCCAACTACAGGCCTATCGCCATAACCTCCTTGTTCTCCAAAATAATGGAATCCATTATAAACTGCCTGAGCCTGCCTAAATGAGCTCATGAGGTACCTTGAGGATCACCAGCTGATTAGTGACCGCCAGTACGGTTTTCGTCAGGGTCGATCAGCTGGTGATCTTCTGGTCTACCTGACTCATAGATGGGCGGAGGCAGTAGAGTCCAAGGGGGAGGCATTGGCCGTTAGTTTAGGCATAGCAAAGGCCTTCGATCGGGTCTGGCACAAAGCGCTTCTTTTGAAGCTTCCTTCCTATGGGCTTCCCGAGAAATTGTGCAAATGGATCACCAGTTTCCTTGCTGATCGGAGCATCAAGGTCGTAGTAGACGGTGCATGCTCTGATTTAAAGCCTATCAACGCTGGTGTTCCACAGGGCTGCGTGCTATCACCAACGCTGTTTCTTCTGCATATCAATGATGTGTTGCAAACTAGCAACATTCATTGCTATGCAGACGACAGCACTTGTGATGCCTTATACACCGGATGTGCCAATATTTCTCGGGGAAAACGTCGCCGAGTACCGGAACAAATTTGTGTCTGAACTCGAGTCTTTGCTGAACTAAGTCTCGGATTGGGGGCGACTAAATCTAGTCCAGTTTAATCCTCAGAAGACACAAGTTTGCGCGTTTACCGCTAAAAAGAACCCCTTTGTCGTATCTCCTCAGTTTCAAGGCACTCCCCTTGCTGCCTCAGCTAGCATCGGAATCTTCGGCGTCGACATATCGAATAGTGTGTAGTTTTGTGCTCACTTGGAAGGGAAGGCCAAACTGGCCTCTAAAAAGCTTGGCGTGCTCAGCAGAGCGAGACAGTATTTCATGCCGGCACATCGCTAGCATCTTTACAAAGCGCAAATCCGGCCTCACATGGAATACTGTTCTCATCTCTGGGCCGGGACACCCCAGTGCCAGCTCGAAACGCAGAGCGGTTCGAATCGTCGACGACCGAGTTCTGATGTTGCGTCTCTTTGCATATTTTATCGCATTTACCACGAGGGGTGCTCTGAGGAATTGTTCGGACTAATCCCAGCCGCACAATTTCACCATCGCACATCGCGACAAAACGTGCGTTACCATCCATACCACCTGGATGATTGGCGGTCCACCACTGTGCGATTTAAAAGAAGTTTTCTTCCTCGCACAACTTCCTTGTGGAATCGATTACCACCAGCGATTTTTCCGGACCGATACGACTTAGGGACCTTCAAGAAAAGAGCCTACTCCTTTTTAAAAGGCCGGCAACGCATCTGCAATTCCCCTGGTGGTGCGATTGTACATGGGCGGCGGTAGTCACTTACCATCAGGTGAGCCGCATGCTCGTTTGCCCCCTCTTCTATAAAAAAAATCTATAATAAATAATAATTTAATAAATATAAAATTGCGTCAAAAAACATTTAGACCTAGCGACGATATATGCGGCACAGATTTATTAATAGGAATTTAGAAAATAATATTTCAAGAAATCGTTAAACCTATACACAATATATAAAATATTTTAATGAGTTTGCGTGCTAGGTAGTTGTTGATATACCGTCTTAGAATAACAATGTTTAATGGAGTTAAAATTCACCGTGAAGATTCCGCATTATGTAGACTGGGAAACTGGTTGTATAAATAATCGGTCTTTGCTATCTTAATGAAATGTGGAGCAGGAGCACACGCATGATTGAAATAATTAAACAATAGCATTAATGCAGAATACACAATTATGTCGGCCATGGTGATTTCCTTCGTATACGATAAGAGGTCGAAGGTGCTGCAGGCGTACTCTCAAATTATATATTCTTTAAAAAAAGCGCTGCACACATTAAGATTCTCTCCTGTATCCTGGAGGCAGTTTACAAGCATAAATTGCACAAGAAAAAAACCTCCAGCACCTTAAAAACGGCAAGGCCCCAGGCGAGGATGGAATTACAGCGGAGCTTCTGAAAGCGGGTGGAAAACCGGTACTTGAAGTCCTTCAGAAACTCTTTAATTCCGTCCTCCATGGTGGCATTACACCGGAGGCGTGAAGCAAAAGTGCGGTGGTCTTGTACTTCAAGAAAGGCGATAACGCTCTCTTGAAGAACTACAGACCGATTTTCCTTCTGAGCCGCGTCTACGTGCTGTTTTCGAGAGTCATTACGAATCGTCTCGCGCGCAGACTTGACAACTTCCAGCTTCCCGAACAAGCCGGTTACCGAAAAGGCTTTAGCACCATAGACCACATACATACCCTTCGGCAAATTGTACAAAAGTCAGAGGAGTACAATTTGCCACTATGTCTGGCGTATGTGGACTATGAGAAAACCTTTGATTCCGTCGAAATTTGGGCGGTGCTGCAGTCCCTTCAGCAGTGCCAAGTGGACTGTCGGTATATCGAAGTGTTGAAGTGCTTGTACAGTAAGGCTACGATGGCTATCCGAGTACAGAACCAGAGTACGAAACCTATCCAATTGCAGAGAGGTGTAAGACAGGGTGACGTCATATCCCCGAAACTCTTCACCGCTGCATTGGAAGACGTTTTCAAGTTTCTGGACTGGAAAGGATACGGTATCAACATCAATGGCGAGTACATCACTCACCTTCGATTTGCCGACGATATAGTCCTTATGGCAGAATCGCTGGAGGACCTAAGCACTATGCTCAATGACCTCAATAGTGCTTCCCAACGGATAGGTCTTAAGATGAACATGGACAAAACAAAGATCATGTTTAATGTCCATGTCACACCTGCCAGTAGTTGTTGGGAGCACTAAGCTCGAAGTTGTTGACGAGTATGTTTACCTGGGACAAATAGTCCGACTAGGTAAGTCCAACTTCGACCGAAAGGTCAATCGACGGATTCAACTCTGTTGGGCAGCGTTCGGGAAATTACGGCACATCTTCTCGTCAGGTATACCTCAAAACTTGAAAACGAGACTGTACAACCAGTGCGTGTTGCCAGTGATGACGTACGGAACTGAGACGTGGTCCTTCACTGCTGGCCGGATGAGGAAGCTCAAGGTCGCTCAGCGAGCTATGGAGAGGGCTATGCTCGGAGTTTAACTGTGTGATAAACTCAGAAATGAGGATATCCGCAGTAGAACCAGAGTGACCGATATAGTCCAACGGATTAGTAAGCTGAAGTGGCAATGGGCCGGCCATATAGCTCGAAGAACCGACAACCGATGGGGAAGAAAGGTTCTCGAGTGGCAGCCTCGTACCGGCAGGCGAAGTGTTGGGCGTCCCCCCACTAGATGGAGTGACGACCTGGTAAGACACTCAGGAAGTCGATGGGTGCAGGTGGCTCAGGACCGTGCTTTATGGCATTCCTTGGGGGAGGCCTATGTTCAGCAGTGGACTTGTGAAGGGCTGTAATGATGATGATGATGATGATATCTTATATATTATATTCAGGCTTTAGGCTCAAGCTCGGATACCGTGGCAAAGATACTGAAACATTTACAATATTTCCGGATCATCAAACCTGCAGTTTATGTAAAAACAAACTGCACTAATGCTTCCTCGGACACATAGTAGTCAGTCATTTTAGATCACCAGACAACACAGCCGCCATAGTAAATATATAACGGTTAACCACCACGTTGGTCTAGTGATTGTTAGTGCAACATCTGATTCTGATGTTCCGGTTTCGAATCCCGGGTCAGGCGAACAACTCGGTTATTGTTTTTTTTTCTGTTGAGAAATTCTCAGGAGTAGCCCGGAGTCAGAGAGTGGGGGTGTTTCACCACCGTACCTATATTCGATACATCGAACTGTGTGAGGGCATAGAGAGCGCATTTGTTTTATTAATTATATAATTTGTGATTTTAAACAAATATTGACACCAATATTTGTTCAAAATCACAAATTCTTGGTTTTGCGGTCTGGTTGTTTTGACTGTTCCCGTATTTCTCATATTACGTCGATTTTGCTTCGGATTCGGGTAATGATGAATAAAGCCAGTATTTGTGTAAAAGCGTGCACAGTACATAGCACTGTAAAATATTTTGCGTAAGTAAGTATGAAAAGCGTCATCAATAATTTAACCTTTGTCAAAATATGAGGAGGCCTATGACCAGCGGCGGAACGTATATACTATATATTATGTTGTAACAATAACTACCAAATTTTGTTTTGTTATGTTTTAAGTGTTGTTAAAATCTGTTACTGTAATTTAGTACTTATTTTACTCATTTATGCCACTGTCGTTTCAACGACTTTGGCTTGCACACCTATAATTGGCTTGCATAACCTTCCTGTACAGTATTCAATGTCTCCATTAATTTATAAGTGGGATAGGCTAGTGGTGTGCCAATAAAAGTTTTTGCAAACGCACACAAGACAGTAAAAAAACGATGCTTACCTGGACAATTTCCTTTCTTCCTTTCAGTCGGTCCAGACTCTCTTCTGACGAGTAGTCTGAAGTCTTGACCAGCTTCTCCGCGGCCCGTGAGAACTGTCGACTGCGGTGCGCTGAAGAGATTTCACTCTCTGGGTCCTCTTCTATCATTTCTACGTCGTCTCTTTTCGTCGATTGCTGGAGTTGCCTGCAAAATAATATCAGGTTAGACTAATATGGTCTTAAATTGGCCAAGTGCGTGTTTTATTTGGTAAAATTAAATACTAGTGTTGTTCGTTATATCTTTAGTCAAAAATATGCACACATAAAGCATTATCTAAGAACTTTTTTCATAAGAGCTTGCTCCAATTTGTTTGTTAAATGATTTAAAGCCGTTATTGTTAGAGGCTATCAAAAGTCCCTTTCTATAAAGATATTTGCCATTGTTGATAGGCTTGGCATGCGGGCGGCTCGCGAACCCCATCCCTTGCCGAAATGATAAATATAAAATTATATTTTTGGATTTGTATACTAACAATACATTTTTAATAATAATGAATAAAATTTTAGTAATAATGAAAACACGTTAGTTTTTAATTAGAATAGGACAAATGAACACGTTGTTCATAAATGTACAATTCTAAAATCCTAAATTTGCGTAGTTTTTTTTAAATCTTTTACAAGAGATAGGGTTTACTTACCCTATTCAGGAGCGTACCCCCATTAGGCAACCACACGTTCGAGGGGCGTTCAATGTATTCTTGGTATGGGTATGTTAGAAAAAAGATAAAATTATGAAATCTCTTTTTTCAACATAGGCACCCATGCCGTCAATACATTTACTTGTTCGTAAAAAAAGCTATTCACGAACGAAAAGCTCTTCACGAAAACAACTCATGAAGTAATCAAGACGAAATTTCATATTTATACCCCAGGTAGTGTCGTTAGCTAACGATTTTTTTAATTACCCATATTATTAGCAAATCACCCTGATACCGAGAATACATTGAAGCATTGAAGGACCCTCGTATCTCTGGGAGTATAAGTATTATTAATTGGGAAACACTTGATCTAAAAAAAAGTTAAGCTGAGAGTTGACTCAATTGATAAAATTGATCGTTTAAACCTCATCATATATTATTATATTTTTAATAATACTTCATTTAATAATTCCGGAATCATTATAACATGTGGTAGAGCCAGCAGCTGCATTATGGATGTAGCACGAATGGGTCGGATCGACCGGGGTATAACCACGCTTGTTTCGTATGGTGAGTGTAGAGAACCGGAGACCCTTTTTAATGGACACGAGGCATTCTATCTTAGTCCCCAGGTCTAAAAACACATCTGCATTTTGATTCTTAATCGAGGATAAATGTAGATGTCTATGTGCGACAGTATCCACTTACTAGGTACACTTATCAGGTGGACTGTGTGCTCGTTTGTCACATTCGATAAAAATTCAATAATGCAAGCACGTGAATGTTTTCATAATATAGCTACGAAAATTAATTTGTAAAATAACCTTGGTTCAAAATCGTAGTATTTTAATCGTAATATGTGTTTTAAAATCGCCCACGTGGTGAGTACGAGCTGCACGAGCATTTAACATTGAGAGTTACGAGTATCATCAATGGCTCTATGACTCAAAAGTAAACTGAGACAAGTAGTAAAAACACTCGATACGCGGACTGAATATGAATAGAATTCTCGTTATAAATTATTAAATAATATTTATATACAAAATAGCACTCAGATATTTTTTTTATTTACCACTAATAAAAATATGTTAGGAAGCGTCTCAAATATTTAAATTAATATTACCCTGCAATGGGAGCAATATCATAATTTTTGCTTCCTTAAGCGCCTGATTACTTTATCTACAAAATGTCAAAGGTAACTTACATAAATTTTGTAGTCCCTTTGTAATTTAATTGATTTACATTTCTCTGTACACTAATGCAAAAATATGTTTATTTTTAACCTACTTTTAAATAGGTTCAATTCGACTGTATGTATGTTTTATTTATTATTATTTTTGTATGTATGTTATGCGATACATTCGTCAATTATTGTAAACCGATTTCTAATATTATTTATTTTTTTGAATAGGTTAAAATTCAGAGGTGGTCATATAAATTTGGAGAAAAATTCTACCTGTACGAGTGGAAAATAGGGGTGAATATTTAATATAGCGTTAGATTTATACCACATTCTAGTGTTATTGCCTTAGCCTTAGTCCAATCAAATTAAAATGAATACGGTGCACACAATACATGAAACTGACATTTTATAAGTTAAAATCAAGATGAACGAGGGGAGGTCAAAAAGTTCGCGGAAGACAGCGAAATTAAACATAAAAAATTGTCTTGGGCGTCAAAATAGGCTGAAATTGCCGACCACACTTCATCATCGTCGCCAAATTTTTTCCCACGCAGTTCTTTCTTAATTTTTGGAAACAAATAATAGTCGCTTGGGAACAGGTCTGGACTGTAGGCTGGGTGGCGCAATTGTTCAAAACCGCACCGGTGAATGGCAGCCGTCGCAACATGGATTGTGTGCACGGGCGGATTATCGTGCAAAATGAGCACGCCTTTTGTAAGCTTTCCTCGTCTTTTTTCTTTAATAGCTTCTTTTAATTGATCTAGTAAAGAAGCGGATACCTTCTGCATCCCAAAAGATCGTCGCCATGATATTTCCGGCCGATTTGGACACCTTATACTTCTTAGGAGGGTGTGTGCCTTTTTTATGCCTTTGTATCGACTCTGGCTTTGACTCAGGTTCATAATGGTGAACCAAAGTCTCATCGTCAGTTACAATTCGGGCCATAACTTCCTCCCTTTGATCTCCACAGCGGTCCAAAAACTCGTGCCAACTTTCGACGCGCTCGTGTTTTTGATCGCGCAGAAAGCATTCTCGGACCCCTCTTGCACATACTTTAGTCATGCCAAGGTGTTGATGTAAGATGTTTAAAATGGTTGTTTATGATACTCTAAATAATGCTGCAAGCTGTTTTTTCTTTAGCCGGATATCTTCCGATACATGTTTTTCAACTTTTTTGATTATTTTGTAGCGTGGTAGCCTCAATCGGACGTCCAGCGTATTCAATGGAGTCCTTTCCTTGTTTGAAAAGGGCGTGCCATTTATAAATCATGGTTTTCCCAAGAGCGGAGTTCCCATAAACAGCTGATATCTCTTGAAAAATGGTTTGAGGTGTCTTTCCTTGTTTGGTGAGAAAAGTAATGACGGCGCGATATTCTATTATCAGTCATAAATCACGTAGTCACAAGACAGATAGAATCTTTCCCAGTGCTTAGTAAATGTCATAGAATAAATTTTGCCCCCATATAGAAATAACCTTTAACGTAGGTATTTGGTCTGTCTCAGGCGCATAATTCATGCCGTGCTGTACTTTCTTTACTTTCCCTTACAGATTATAGAGCTTTCTAGAGAGATTGTGAGCTAAATACATACCAAATGTCATTGTATCCTTTGTATCAGTTGCAGTGAATGTGCAATTAAATTCACAAGCCGTCATGATACGGTTACGGTACGGTTTATTAACATTCTCGCTTTTTTTAGTTTCTTTGAATCCAAGCTGTATTATATTCTTTTTATAGAAGGTGGTCTGTCTTCTCATTTGTCAATTTGACATCCCGATTGTAAGTGCATGCCGTGGCCTATAGTCACCAGCGTTTATCCGCGATTAATCGAAATGATGATGCGTTATCACCCCTGAAGACTAATATGGAATGCCTCGATGCCAATAAAGAGGGTCCAAGCAAATATACATAATTATAAATATGTTTTTATTTTATTTATAGAACAAGAGTGACAAATATATCGTTGTGGTATATGATGGTAAGTGGATGCTGTTGCCCATAGAACTACATCTACATCTAAATTTATCCTCAATTAAGAATCAAAAACCAGATGCGTTGTCACCCCTGAGGAATTTGATGGTATGCCTCGTTTCCAGTAAAATGGGTCTCCGCGGTTCTCTTCACTCACCAAACGAAACACAGCAGCATTAAGTTGATATTTCACGCTGATATTTTGTGAGAGCGTGGTCCTACCTTGGACAAGCCGACCCATTCATGCTGCAACCACAATATAGCTGCAGCATGGCTCTATCATGTAATATGTATATGTAATGGAATAAAACAAATTAGCTTATCCGCGTCTGTTATTGTATTCACATAGAACTTCAAAACTACTTGATGAATTTTGATGCGGTTTGCAATAATATAAAGAATTTCTTGAAGGATACTTTTGTATATAATGCATTTTGTGATCAAGTCATAAGAATGTAAGCTGATAAAACGCTCACGTACGAAGTCGGGACAAGTCGCTAGTAATACCTATATTCAGCATAATATATTTGTCGACATTATGACAACCATTATTGTCGATAAAAAAAAAGAAAACTCAATTCGACTGTATTATTTTGTATGTATGTTACGATATATTTTCGCCAATTATTATTATGAACGCCATTTTCATGATATTTATTTCATTAAATCACATTCCTATTAAAATTTGAAGACAAACATCCATCCGTAAGACTGGAATAATAGAAAATATGTAGACAACACTTTAGTACATACATTGAGTTTGTGATATTGCTATAGTTAAATTTTAATACAGCTTAAAGCCAAAACAATTACAGCTCACTATCTCTACGTGCTTGTAAATACTACGAGTATTTAAAACAGGAGCCGTTATATTTGAAGGCAGACTTAAATGTCTGGGTACATGAATGTGTGTAAAGACATCTGGATTGAGATATATTTAACGTGTCTCCGCCTGGAATTCAATTTACAATAATAGGTTTCTTCCAGGTGTACTTAACTGGTAATATTTTGTGTTATAAATTATAGTACAACTATGTTCTCCCGTCCGATTTCGGCAAAAGCGACCTCTTGTAAGCTACCCACTGCTGAATATAAGTCTATAAGAATGAAAGGCAGAAAAGATATTTACTTGATAATTCCTTAGATTATAAATAAGCAAGCTACTTATAAATATTCTAAGGGTAATTCGCTACAAAATATAGTGGGCACAGGCAGTTCCATATAATATAATAGAACCTTAGATGTCACAAACAAAAAAAAAATAAGCAGAACATCTATACTTATAAATAAAATTGTCGGTAACATCAAAATAACACCCCATTTTTAGGTTAATGGATTATTTGCATTCCGTTAAGACATTTTTACATCATTTTTACAGACAACATTTGAATAATGGTTACCTACTCTTAATGGTATGCTCTACTCTCAGCTCAAAAGTTATTTCCTTATTACAGTCAAACTAATGTTATTTATATCTATGGATTGAATAGAAAAAATAATTTTGAGCATAATTTTATAGCTTTTGGACTCCATTCCGCGAAGTTATCACCGTCCAGTACTTTCGACCTTATGGCATAAGCGTCGGTCACTGAAAAGTTGCAACAAGTGTCTATGCTTTTGGCACTGTTACAAGTACTTGCGCATTCGATATTAGTTTCCGATTATTCGTATTTTGTCACCGGGTTCGTAAATTGGCCAAAAATAGTAGAGTTACAGCGTTCATACGTCCCACGGCAGAGCACAGGCCTCCTGTCATTGTTGAGGGTTTTTAGGTTAAGGAAGTTTTCGCAGTGCAGCCGCAATGCATGTTGGTACGTGAACCAATTCAAAAATAAGTCTGAATTTTTTTTTCTGATATGTAGGTTCCTGACGATATTTTTCTACATCGCCGAGCACGTAATAAATTATTAAAATTACAATTAACAATTGTATTAGTGCCGACGTGGATCGACACACTGTGCAATTTACGGCGAGCGATGAGCCCCTGGGCTAGAATGCTCCAATACCAGTGGGACCAGGGATTCATATCCTGGGACCCCATGATCACTTCCGCGCTTACGACCACTGGACCAACCAGATTGTTAATATCATCACGCGGATACGGATCAATAAAAAAATTATAGGAACGCTCCCATGGTGTGTATATGTGAATCCTACATGTCTTATAACCTATTGGCAAGACATATTAGTATCGGGTCGGAAAGTAAACTTTGTCTTCGGAATAATAAAAAGATTTTTAAAAGAAACAAAACTACAGTGTAAACTCTATTTTCATCGACTAAGAACTTTCAAACCCACTAAATACTTAATGAATTCTAAATAATGACGTGTTGTTACGCTATTGAGAGTAGGTATTACACTACGTATACGTAGTGTATTAAGTATATATATTGAGTAATGAGTATAAGCAACCAAAGTCAATAAATTTATACATTTTAGTTTATTTTTTGTCAAATATGTATTCTTATATGGAGTACACTGTGTGATAACCAAATAATTTTATCATTCATGTCAAGGTCAGAGAGAAATTCTCAGAATTTGTTATCACTGACAACTGCAACTTTTTACTGATTGGCGCATACAAGACAATGTGCATTTTAATGAGTGATAAAATCAACATGAAGGCGAATGAAATTAACCTTGATTAATAATATTGTAGTCAAATGTTAAAACACCCACTTGGAATAAATATATCAAGTAAATGCACGGATGTTTTTTAGGAACTGTTGTATTTATTAGTGTTTGTTATTAATATATAATAAATATATATAGTATAATAATAGTTATAATAAATAACTAATAACAAACACTAATAAATACAACAGTTAGTAAAAAAACATCAGTATACATATATACCAAGCTAAAATGTTAGACACAATATAGCAAACTAATTATAATGTTATCTAACTATCCAAAATATGCCACTTGCTGAATTTCTGAAAGGACTCTCCTAAATTGAAAGCATTTGCCATTATTGTGATTTTTGGCAGGTAGATTGGCCAACATGGTATCAAAAGCTTGTGACTAATCTGGATAATTTAGGATGCAAATTTTTAATTGGAAGCCACAAAATATAGATTTATTAAATCTATGGAATGGGTGATAATAGTTTCATCTCTTACGGCACCCAAGACTTGGTACTTGGTAATGAAACACATTTCAATAAATATTTTACCAGTTATTGTTATCATCTTCTTTAGGTGTGCATTAAAGTTTGTTAATACAAATTTTATTCTGTATTGTGGCAGCGTGATAAAATCCACTACCCCATATCATCCCAAGGAAGTCATAAGTAGCAACAGAGGAAAATGAAACAGGAAATCGGCTGTAGCTTCTTCTTCTTGATAACAACTAAAAATAATAGAAATACTAATGTTGCCAACCCACCTGCCAAGAGGGGCAACTATGGCAAATATCCCTGAGACCTATGTTCCGCAGAGGACTTTTGATATGCTGTAATGTATAAATAACGAATTTATAAGAATTATATATAATTATTAACATATGAAAGATATTCCGGATAAGTTATAAAAACCTCAAAATAAAATAGTTCAATGTTTTATTTAAAGAATGTGATAATTTTTGATTTTACACGACTGTTAGTAAACAAACAACATGCATAAGCATACAGCATCATTAAAAATGTCGTAAGTACATTTTAAGGTCACCATGGTATTAAAGCCTTAGTGACCTCATAGTCATGGGCTTCAGTGAATTAGTGACATCATGTTAAAAAACTGAGTGTAGTAACTATTAACATATCCTTGTACTATATATTTATAGAACTAAACACATTAAGTATGGTTTACACAAACAAAATAAAGTTTGTATAGATTAACATCTATGATAAAGATTATAAACAAACAACTTTCTGGCCACAGTACCTAAGCTTATGTGTGTGCATAAATCAGGGCTTGATTGTGGTTAAGGTATGAGGTTACACTACCAATATAAAATATTGATATTCCTATTTTTTAAAGGTAGACTGAAAGCAGTTAAAATTCACAGTATGTCACCAGTATAGAATAACAATAACGCTATTTTTAGAGGTATTGTTATACCTTTGTATAAGCTTTAACACATAACCGAAATTATATTGGTAACTCAAATTATTTTGTTGTTTTGATAATGTTATCTAAGAAACTAATTGAAAACTAAAGAAATTTTGAACCACAAGAAGAAGAAATCCTATAGGTTGATAATTAGTTAGGGAAAAAAATAACGCTATTGTTATTTTTCAGTACCAAAAAATTTGTATATTGTCATTTTAAAATATCACAATATAAAGCTATGACGTCATATCTTTGACCGTTATAGCCCATAATTTTATAGTCATGCAAGCCCTGGCATAAACCAGAAAGAAAGAAAAAACTCACAATAACGTAAATGTGAAAAAGGTCCAAGTTTGATACAAACAAACAACGTCTCAGATTCGCCGATAAAAGGGTTGAAATCTAAATGGGCGCCAAGTTCAATAGCCATTGCTTAAATGAACAACAATGTTGGAACTGCTATGGGACATTCAGATTTCAACTCTTTTATCTGCAAAGTTGACAACCACAAACATCATTTATACGGAACTTGAGCCCCTTTTTACATTGATTTATGTTTTTAGTGGGATATCATAAGATAATAACCTAGAAGTGGAGAAGTTTTTTGTTTATTATGACACTTTTCAATTCTTAATTACTCAAAAACTATAACAGGTTTATTACTGAAATAAGTGATTCTAGGAATTCTCAACGCCCTTATTAGAAATGCATAATTATATGTCTCTAAAAGTATTTTTAGTTATGGGGAGTTTAAAAGTAGCTCAAAAATGGTTTGTGAAATACACTGTGAGTGTGTCACCTTTTTCTCTTCTGAACTTGGTTGACAGACTGCTGTGTGTCTAGATTTATATTTTGAGAATATTCATTAGTTTATTTAAAATTAGATACAAAATTCAAAATGAAGGGGGGAGGGGAGGGGGATTTGCCTCTAGCAGCTCCAGGTAGCAGCATACTCATGCTATGTAAAACTCTTTCCAAAAATGTTCACCAGAACAATCTTGGAAAGTTCTAAGTCTAGCAGTGTACTTACAAAGAAAAAGAAACAAATGTAAATCTTATTTCAATTAACTTAGGAACTGTTATTTAGAATCATATCATGACTTACTAAAACTAAAATTACTGTTATTAAGCAACTCATTTTATTTTCAATAACGATTATCAAATTGAAACAATTAAGACAACATTATCACTATTGCTGCTTATCAAATTACCATAAGAGAAATTAAATTATCTATAAAAAAAAAGTCAAGTCAAGTATATTAAAAAAACAGGTCTGTGTATGTTTAAGCAAGTATAAAGATGTACAACATAATAATATATTTTTTATAATAATGAAGAAATAATGATTTCTTATATTTATGCCAACACTACACATTGACACACTTTTACAGATTTTATCATGTTTAATTATTACGTTTAATTATACTTATTTTTAAATTTCTGACGTTTATGGTTCTTTCCAGCACCCATGGTCACAAGGGACTGAGGTGATTGACGTCCCAATGTCAGAGTTAACCCGGAGTACCTTCAGCATCTTCGATCTTCCTATTGGGATGTCAATCATCTCAAACCCCCGAGACCATTGGTGCTGGAAAGCACCCAAGACATCGGAAATTTAAAAATAAGTATAATTAAACGTGATAAAATGCGTAAAAGTAGCTTTATTCAATGAATAATGAGAAAGTTAAAGTTAGTATATAATCATACAGTCCTACTTCCATCTATATAGTACTAACAGCATTGACTGTATTTCCTAAGGGCTATGGACAAGAAAAAAAAACGAGTTCCATGTAACCAGTGGCAACCACCAGGATTCCTTTATAAGCTTCGCTGCACATGGAACTAACAGGCCAATAGTTACAGTAAATGGCAGTCTGACTTCTTCTTCCCGAATCTTGGACTTTGTGTAATAGCTTTCAATCCTAAGTTTGATTTCATCAGATAATCATAGCAAAGGAAATGAATTTGGAAGTGTAGATACTTCAGTGTAATCTGTACTTAAGACCTTTGAAAGAATGTACTTTGAATACTAATTAACATCATAAATTAATTATTTGTAATAACTTTACATTAAACACATAATAATTATTCAGTAATTAGTTAATTTAATTGACATGATCATATCTTGATATTTCACATATCATTTAAATAGATTTCATTGTGCTACAACCTAAATTAAGCACGAAAATAGGATTATTAAAGTAGGTGCAAAGATAAAACAGGTGGCATATTTGATATTTTCATACTGCAAAATGTTTAAAGAGTAGCAGGTGTAAATGTCTGAATATAGGTATAACATTATAAACAATTATAACAAACTGCAGCTAATATTATCTTAACAATATTTAAATATTTCCAAGAAATTTTCTAATGTAAAAAAAATATATTCTGTAAGTTTAATGAATATCTTTAATACAATATCTTATATCGTAAGTATTAATAGCTGGAACAGGCACAATCATGTAATGTTTCAGGAATTTGTTAGTTTGGGAAGAATTGTGGATACTGAATAATATTTACAGTAAAATCTTATCCAAAAACATGAAAATAGCAGGAAAATAAGATCATCCAGTTCAAGTTTATATTCAAAAGAATAGCAGTTACAGTAAACGCTTACTTGATAGGTGTGCTTCTTTTAACAGGCGTCTTCCTACCGGTCTTGTAATGTTTATGGTCTTCTCCTTCTGCACAATGCTCCCGGTCACAGCTAGACCTAAGGAAGGGCGTCTTCGAACGAGACCTTGACCTCAAGCCTACCACTGTAGGGTTCTCCATAACTGACCCAAAATATGAACGTATTTTCAAATTTCACTGTCCTATCACCATCTTTACTTGTAATAACCTTATGGGCCGTGACCCATTTTCTAGAACGAGTTCAAAACGAAGATTAAGTCATTACATTCAGCACGCGTCAATTATTGCACAAGAAAATCTATTTATGTTTTCTGTGACTTCGTGCAATGCCGCCAAAATATAACGTTACGTATCTGTTAACTGTCACTGTTGTTATCTTTTATCTCGTTGTGTAATTAAAACTTTTACGGTGTAAACTAACAATTCAAATTAGGAATAACAATGTTTCAATGTACACATACACAACAAAATGAGTAAAATAGGTAAATTTTGTAATTCTCCTTATCGCACTCGCTCACTTGGATTAAAGCACAGAGTACATTATATATGGAGTAAAGACACTAAGGCATAGACTTTGAAGAGTATATAACCCATATAACCACACTACTACACACTGCGTCATAAACTACATAAATACAGATATTCGATATACATTGAAGCATCGAATTCACTCGATGTTTACAATACGATGTATTGAATCGATTCGATATTTTGGTAAGTTATTGACTTATTGATATACTCGATGTATTTTCATAAAACATCGAATCAATGATAACCAGCTAATAGTCAAAAGGTATAGTTATTACATATAACTATTAATACATATTATAATTTCTAAACCAGAACAACTAAAACATGCTTTGATTTAGAAGTTATAATATTAAACCTGTTGGTGGCGCTAGTTGGCAGCTGTCAATCCCTTAAGGTGGGAAAAACTCAGTAAAAGGGATTATATGAACTTGGAGGGTAGTATTGGTGATTTTAATGATAATAATTCTTTAAACACATACTCGTTACGGTCGCGAATCATATTTTGTTAAACATTCAACCTGACCGTAACCTGCAAAGTCCAAAAAACGTAAGAAAATTTGAATTTCGTGGGCCATCCTGGAGCTTCCACCTTAAACGGAATAAATAAATTGATATTGGCTGATTGGCAGCACTATCTGACAAAAAATCGTCTGTTCTGTCTCGGTGAGCTTTGAATAAAAATGTAAAATTATATTTCATTTT
This sequence comes from Parnassius mnemosyne, assembly GCA_963668995.1. NCBI lineage: Eukaryota > Metazoa > Arthropoda > Insecta > Lepidoptera > Papilionidae > Parnassius > Parnassius mnemosyne. The sequence continues at coordinate 13,814,823 of CAVLGL010000093.1, forward strand.
ATTTGTGTCATGAATGTGCACAATTTAAAGAACGTAATAAGATGGACAAAAATAAATGATATCCATTCTGTAAATACTAGGAACAGACACAAGCAAGTAATACCAGTTACTCGATTCCATCGAGTCAGTAATTCATTCTTGGGGCGATGTATACACTTTTACAACAAAATCCCAGAAAATATACAAGATTCGACCTGCTCAAAGTTCAAAAACTTTATTAAACAAAGTTTGTATAAAAAGGGTTATTATAATATTAAGGAATTCATGGATGATAATAGCCCTCGATACTAAGTATATTTGGACACGATACTTTTTTGTGATATTTTTGAGTAATCGATATCAAATCGAATATAATATCGAATTTAATACGTCGAAATTTAAATTTAGTTAGTTTGATACCATTATTAAGTGTCTCATTGGAGATAAGTTCCGAACTCAAAGTTCCGAAATTTCTATATATATGATATTACGGATATTACGCAATCGGAAGTTTTAAAAAAAATTGAAAAGTACTCGATGCCTGACAATATCGACAATTTTGTTTAGATACTTTTCTCGGTATCAATAAATCTGATACGATACTAGTATCGAGTAAAGTATCGATACTTTGGAAATTATGTGGAACACTAAGAAGAAGAAACACCTAAATAGGAAATAAGAAACCAACTAGTCTAGAACTTAGAAACTAGAATCCTGGGGGATGAGTCGCTCGCGTCCGAAGGCTCCGACCACCTAATCCTAGGCCCACCCTACTCCCCCGGGTGGTGCTAAACGAGCGACAAAGCCGACAATGCCGATAGGATAGACTCGGCTCCTGGCCGTATGGTAGCGGCGTAAAATCTACCACCCCTTTCGCACCCAAGAAGAAAAAGAAATGGCCCCGAGTTCCCTGCGCCCCTTTAATGGTGCAGGGGTGCGAAGAATCTCCGGGAGAAAAACCGGCGACGAGGATCGCCACCCGTCACGTCCTGTCTCCCGGAGGGGTGAAAAGTGGATTGCGGAGGCCCGATTGGCTACGCTGAATGTATGTGGAGCAATGAATGATAAGATGGATGAAGTATGCGAAATGATGAATGATAGAGGAATAGATGTGTTATGTGTAAACGAGACGAAACGAAATGGGAGAGATGTCACTGCACATGGCATGTATACCGCTTACTGGTCTGGAGTAGACGTAACCGAGCGGGCATGCCAGGGAGTCGGTGTCATCCTTTCAGAAAGAATGGGTCCATGTGTGAAAGAGTATGATGTGTAAGCCCAAGGCTGCTGTGGATACGAATGAAAGTGGACTTAAATAAGTTGTTTGTGCTAGGATTGTACGCACCAGATATGTCTAAGCCCACTTATATCCGAGAGCAGTTTTGGGACATAGGGCTGGTGTTGATGAAATGTAAGGAAAATGAAAATATTATTATTTTAGGAGATTTTAATGGAAGGGTTGGGGTGAAGAGGTCTGGTTATGAAAGGATATTAGGAACGTTTGGCGATGAAAGAGTAAATGAAAATGGTAAAGACCTCCTCACCGTATGTGTGAAAAAGAATCTTTTTGTCGCCATAAGAGGATTCACATATATACATGGGAAAGAGGGGATGATAGAAGCATGATAGATTTCATAATTGTGGATGAAAGAATGAGGAGCGTAGTGGTAGATACAAGGGTTTACCGGGGGTCCAATGTAGGGACGGATCATTACTTGGTCTTATGCCGAATTAATGGTCTATTCAGACGTTGGCGGTATCGGACACCTGCGTCTACAACTGCGTTACAGCGTATAAGAATAGAGAGCTTACAAGATGAAGGTGTGAAAGAGAAGTATAAATGCAGACTGAGGCAAGATATAAGTGGGTTGAATGAATTATGTATGAATGATTTAGACTTGAAGAATGTATGGAATAATATTAAGAAAGTTTTGGTGGATGCAGCCACCGAAGTATGTGGTGTAAGTAAGAGAAAGAATGAAAGGAAAAGTAATACGTTGTGATGGGATGATGAGATACGGACGGAAGTTGAGTTAAAGAAGAGAGCATGGCTAGATTTACTAGCAACTTAGGCTGGTAATACTGGCGGTATGAATGATGAGATTGAAAGAAAAAAGGCAGACTTTAGGCGTATAAATAAGAGAGTAAAAGAAGTTGTTGAAAGGAAAAAGCAAGAAAGAATAGATAAGAATGATATCTGAAAACTTCCAGGCAAATATAAAAATGTTCTGGAAGCTCGCAATAACTGTCAGGGGAAATTCAAAACAGCCTAGAATGAATGTTATACGAGACGAGAATGGCTGCATGCTGAATGATGAAGTTTCGAATTTAAAGAGATGGAAGGAATACTTTGAAAGCGTGTTTAAGAGTGAAGAGTCGTCTGAAGTAAGTGAAATAGAAATTCCATAAGAAGTGGAGAGAGGTAGGGAGATAAGTGTAGATTAAATAATGAAAGCAATGAAAAGCATGAAAGCAGGTAAGGCAGTCGAATATTATAGAATATCACTCGAAATGCTAAGGGCTGGAGAGGGTGTGGTTGCAGGCCTACTGTGCACCTTGTTTAATTTATGTTGGGAACTGAAGCAGGTACCGGAAGACTGGTGCAATGCCGTTATAATCCCAATATATAAGGGAAAGGGCTCGCAGCAGAACTGTAAAAACTACCGTGGTATCAGCTTGCTTAGCATTGTGGGTAAACTGTATGCTAAGGTGTTAATTGATAGAGTTATGGAAGAAACTGAGAAATAGAAAGATTTAGAAAGGGGATGGGGTGTACGGATCAAGTTTTTCCATGCGCATGATTGCGGAGAAATTTTTGGCCAAAACCAGAAAGGTTTTGTGCGTTCATGGACTTGGAAAAGGCTTATGACAGAGTGGACAGGAATGTGTTATGGCAAATACTGAACTCATTTGGGTTGAGCGCTGGCTTGATACAGGCATTAAGGTCTCTTTATAGGGACTCTAGTGCTTGTGTAAGGCTCAACGGGGTCTACTCGGACTGGTTTGGCATTCATAAAGGTGTCAGACAGGGATGTGAGGCTTCCCCGTGGCTGTTTAACCTATTTATGGACAATTGTCTGCAAACTTTGAAAGTTGAAGAATGTGGGTTGAGAATGGGTGAGTTAACTGTCAAATGCCTTTTGTACGCCGACGATCAAGTCATATGTATTTGCATCGTCGGCGGCCGAGTTGCAAATGATGGTTACTTTAATGAACTGGTCATTGAAAGAAAGGGGTATGAAAGTAAACGGAAGTAAGTCGAAGATAGAGGATAGACTAGATAAAGCATTCGCGTATGCTTTTGAGATAGAAATAGGCGGGAGGTACTTTCACTGGGTTACCAGATATTGTTCCATTTCCCCCGTTATGGGTTTATTTATATTCACAGCATTTATACAAAAAACTTAATTGTTACCATAAAAAAATGTTCTTTTATAATTCAGATGATTAATTAATTTCTCTTGAAAATACATTCCGTGACAAAAACTACGGGCGGAAACGGCTTAAAAACAGAATCATCATTCTGTATTCAACGGCGCATTGACGATTTTACTGGACATTCAATAAACTCTTTGGATTTCGATGGCACTAAGTGAAGGCGCCAATAGCACAAAGTGTGATATCGCTAATAAATAACAATATGTTATGTATGTACTTAAATATTAATTGAGAATAAAAATATTAAGTAATAAACAAAAATTTCCTTGTGTCGAGTTTTGTTGTTTTACAAAAAAAAATCAATAATGTTTTAACATACCATTCCATCACAAGTTCAGTGCTGAACACAGACCTTCGAAAGGAAAGGGTTTCCACTTAGGTTTTGTAGTACACAACACGGTTATGAGCCTACTCTCGCGATTTCCTGCATGTTTTGCTAAGTTAGTGTCTTGTGTGCGGCAAGTTGTGGCGTACAAGAGAATTAGTCTGTACACGGGATGATATTACCCCGCGTCGTAAGCAATAATACAAGATGGGGATGGGGCAGCAGCACTTTCCCGATGAAAACTTAAAATAATAAAAAACTGCGGTGGCCAACCCACATAACGCATATTTTCACGCAGATAAGATATAATAAGATACTATGTCTATGTGGACACCCCTACTCATAAATGATTTTTTTTTAAAAATTAGCTCTACGGCTGTGGGTTATAGCCCTTCTGAGCCTGAAGTTACAATGTATTATTATCCTTCATAGTACACTGCTTTACAATACGTTGATGTGTCACATTGTGCAGCCCTTGGGAGATTTTGACGGCAACTTGAGCCAGCAGACAGCTGACAGTGGGCAATGGTATCTCAAGGCGCCTAAGTAGACATCTTATCTTTAGAATCATATCACCATCAGAGCAGTTCTTTCCGTTTCCACTAATATTTCACATGCGTAGACACTTAATACACAAAATCGCACCACTTTTACATATCAAAGTCCACTTCAAACCGATATTTAAATAATAATACAGGAGCAGCAAACCGTCGCCAGTCAAGTTCCCGCCAAAACTCTCATAAATGAAAATGATACCTACATACCACAGACAAACTAGTAGTATACCTACTGTGCTACTAATAAATACTACGTAGTACTATTATTTATTATGTGCTAATATTATAGACTTACAATATTGGTGGTATAGACGTCCTGACAGCCCGAAAACGCGTGACTAATTTTGATTTGTCATTTTCTGCGTGAGCTAGTGTTGTACTTACAAGGACTATCGATAAATGATTGTTAAGGAAGCGGTTAAAAGATTAAAAAAATAGTTTAGTGCATGAAATTGAATAACTTCAAAAATTAACTGAATTTTTACCATGATAGTTCTTAAACTTTGGAGAAAAATATTTACTGCCATGGACAGTTTCCCCGTAATTTTTTTTAACATATTGTTAATATAAATAGGTGGATGATTAAATAAGTATATACCTATTTATATTTTATGAAATGTTTTAATGGGGAAATAAAAAACGGGGTCACGGAGTACATGATGACTGCTTTGATTTTTATAAACATTTAATAATTAATAATTAAATACATTATAGAAATTTATTTTAACACTCGACTAAAATATAAATGTAAACTAAATAATTTAAGTAAGGAAACTTGTAGGAATCAGTTAAATAAGATTGCTCTGTTTAAAGGGCAATAAGTTTATGAGTTTTCATCGTGCTTCATGTTTATATTCTTTCATCTGTTCCTGAAAAGTATAAAGTAATAATAAACTTATTATAATTTTAGCTGCATGGATGTTAAAAGCATAATGATCTTAACAGAGTAAAGTGCACCTGAGGATATAGATGCACTCTCTATTCTCTCAATCTCGGTATGTTAAGAAAATGTTTACTCATTCATGGACTGACGGCGGCAAGTGCAATCTCTCATATCTATTGATCCACGCAGTTATTACGTAACTACGAGTTCCTCTTCTCTACGATTAACGCTGTAGGCGATGAACCACGCTATATAAGCCCTCGACACATTGTCGTCTGACATGTAGTATGAATGGAGCATCGAGTGTCGTGAGTATCAAATACAATGGAACGTATACTATCCTGACACATTAAACCGTGCATCCAGTAGCGCTTCAAGAGCATTACTTAAAATATTATGTCTAACTACGCTAAAAGTTTTATCATTGTGACTTGGGAATATTATCCAAAGCCCCGCGCAACCCCTTGGGGAAAATAGCGTGATGCTATGAATATTGCACTAGCGTGGCCTTAAGGTGCGGGTGGTATATGATAAAAATAGTATGAGGTACTATCTTTATCATATCCGCTGGGTCAAAATGTCGTCAAAATCTCCCTTAAGCCTCTTAATGTGACATCAGCATATTGTGAAGAATTTAATTAATATTAGGTCCTTACATATGAAATTAGCGTTTTGTCGTACTGACCACTTTGATCTAAAACATATCCTATTTGGTTAAAAATTCCAAATTAAAATTTATAAATTTATTTAGCTTGTACATTTGAATTTTGAAAACACTCATTCATTTGTTTTTTTCTCATTATTTTTTTCCTTGGCGTCGCTTATGCACAAAGCACAATAGAAAACATGAAATATCGGTATATTTACGAGTACAAGTTCTACCGTGGCACCGGCACTGGTGTCGCAAAAGAAAACACAGTACGTTTTTGGTTTCAACGTTTTCGTTCTGAAAATTTCAACCTTCAGAATCAACCCCGTGGAAAATTATATTTCCAACCAAAGTGGAAAATGAAGAGTTAAAGGCTATTGTGGAAGCAGATCCATCACAAAGCACTTAAGAGATAGCTGCAGGCTTCGGCGTAAGTGATAAAACTGAATTAATCGACCAGAAGCGAATTAGGAAAGTAAAAAACTTGAACGATGGGTAATTGAGTGAATTGAACTTGCAAACACGCGTCGATTGTTGTGTTACTTCAATCGACACAATAATGAAGGGATTTTAAATCGAACGATTACTTGTGATGAAAAGTGGATATTGTACGATAATAGGAAGCGCTCGTCGCAATGGCTGAACCCTGGAGACCTAGCCAAATCCAGCCCTAAACGAAAATTGACTCAGAAAAAGTTACTTGTGAGTGTTTGGTGGACTAGCGCCGGTGTCGTTCACTATAGCTTTCTAAAATCTGGCCAAACGATTACAGCAGATATCTATTGTCAGCAACTGCAAATCATGAAGGAAGAACTAGCTGCTAAACAACAGAGATTGGTCAATCGTTCTAGGCCACTGCCGCTTCACGACAACGCAAGACCACACACTGCACAACAAACAACCACTAAGTGAGATGAGCTACAATTGAAACGTCTGCGACATCCACCGTATTCCCCGGACCTTGCTCCAACAGATTACCATGTTTCCGGAATTCGGACAAGTTCTTACAAGGAAAAAAATTCAACTCCGATGCGGTAGTTCAAAACGCCTTCAAAGAGTTTATTGATTCTCGCTCCCATGGTTTTTTTTGTAAAGGGATCAATGAACTACCTATGAGATGGCAAAAGGTAATAACAACGGTGCACACTTTGATTAATTAAATATATTTTACAAAAAATGTTGACTTTATATTCCTCCCGTACAAAACGCCAATTTCATATGTAAGGACCTAATATAATACACTCAGCTTAGGCTGTATGGTGTAAGATCTTTGCTTACTTTAATTAGCGAATCATGACAACAAGAATGTCTTTGATTTTATTTTGTATTTTTCGCGGCTAAGCTTATCAAATGTGAACATATAACAAATAAACAATTTCTCAAACTAATAAGTTGATAATTTGCACTGCATTTTGTAATGGATTCTAGTAAAATATTTTCAAAAATAAAGGATCTAGGTCATAATAATAGTAAACGCGAAGAGTTACGTGAGTATTGTAAGTTAAAAATTGATCAGGTAAGAGATATTTCGATAGATTTTTTATTTACTCGAATCAACCTATCAAAATTATAATATTTGCTTTTAATTTACCAGATAGTTAAATTTTTATCACGGCGGATTTTGAATAGTGATGGGGCTTATATATTGGATTGTTTATTTAATGGATTGCCGTTTATTCCGTCAATATGCTCGAATAAAGTAAAAGTAAGTATTAATTGAATTTTATTAGAGTATATTATTAAAAGAGTAAGTTGTAGAGGTACAAAAAGTCACATTTTTATTATAAACATACCAAGCTCATATATGAAGGAGGCGGTGAATTCAAAACTAGTTTTGAGCTTTGCATTCAAAAGCACTTTGTTACCGACTAAACCCAATTGTAGCTCAAATTATTTTTTCCTAACTCTTGCAAAATGAACTAGATGTTTTTTTTTATAGGATAAGGGCGACAAACGAGCACACAGTCCACCTGATGGTAAGTGGTTGCTGTGGCCCATAGACATCTACATTTATCCTCGATTACGAATATCAAAATGTAGATGTGTTGTCACCCATGCGGACTAAGATGGAATGCTTCGTTTCCAGTAAAAAGGGTCTCCGGTTCTCTACACTCACCATACGAAACACAGCAGCATTAAGCTGCTATTTTACGCTGGTATTTTGTGAGAGCGTGGTCCTTCCCCGGTCTAGCCGACCCATTCGTGTTACAACTAGATCAGAAATATAGCTACAGCATGGCTCTACCACGTATATAAGTTTGCGGCTTTGCTTACTTTTGCTGATTTTTACTTTTCCCAACAGGATTAAATACATGTTTCTGATGTAATTATAGTAGCTTCATTGATATACAGTTATTATATACATATACATACATACATACATACATATATATATATCAATGGCAAGCTTGCAAAAAACTAATTAAGCAATAAAAAAACTACTTTTTGAACAGTATCACACACAAACTATTTTAACTAAATACTTGTTAGTTTTTAGTAAAAGTAGTGTTTGCTTTCATTAAATATTTTTTTGCAAATTATAGTTATGTTTTTATAAAAATATATAAAACCTTCCTTGGTTACAATGCTTTTGACTGTGTTTTCACAGTCGGTCAACGTTTGACTGTTTTCACACCTGTAATACATAGATTTTATAACTATACTAGAATTATTTTGTCCGTGCAGTTTGGGTCATAAATCATTGGAGTATTTTGCTCTCTCTCCCACTCACTAGCCTTAGGTTATCAATAGTGTATTTAGTTTTGTCATTATATAGGTTAGTGATAAAAATGAAAAATATATAGAATAATAATGATTTAAAATAAATGATTAATTAGCTATCTATGTATTAAGAAACTATAAGTACAAATATTTGGAATGTAAGAAGTTATATTAAAAACAAATATAATTATAAATGTAATAATTTATATCTAAAACTATTTACTTTAGTTAGTTTAGCTTAAGACGGGCTGTTTTCCGCAACTCCACGTCTATGCACGTATTTTGCGTGTGGGCAGGAATAATATGCTTATTTGAGTCATGAGATCTCCCCAAACAAGCTCAACAGTCCTTTGATGTTGCATGCAACTTCGGGGAGTGATCCCAGCGTGCCAAGATGTTTAGCCCTGTACGTAGCGACCTCCGGACATTACAATAGCACATGGGCCGCCGTTTCTTCTTCCTCCATACATGCCCTGCACAGGGGACTATCTGTAACACCTATAGTAAATAAATGCTTGTTAAAGTTGCCGTGTCGTGTGATAGCACTTGTTACTATACTGATCTGCGGCTTGTTCAGTCTCATTAGAACTTTGGTTAAACAACTGTTTATTTCAGGCAGGGCCTCCCTGGCTTGTCTACAGTCTACTAGATTTTTTCAAAGCTGAGCGTGTAGATTAGTGAAGTGTCTACGTACTAGTGAACGAACATTACCAAAGGGGATTGGTATGATTAGTTCCGGCCTTATAGTCCTGGCCAGAGCTGATCCTCTTCTGGCCAGTTCGTCTGCTGCATCATTGCCTCTGGATCCACTGTGTCCCTTTATCCATTGCAGAGTCACATTGTTGTTTTTACATACCTCATTTAATTGTTGATGGCATTCATATATTAGTAACATCGATTTCACCACATTGCAACTCAGAGCTTGTAGTACCGCCCTACTGTCGGTCAGTATTCTGATGGGGAAGTCATTAACCTTCCTAGCATCTATTGCTATGGCCGCTTGAATGATACCCATACATTCCGCCTGAAAAACTGTGTTATAGGTACTCGGAGGTGTGCATATGTGGATATTGAGGTCTTCAGAGAAAGTTCCAGAACCTACACCTTCATTTGTTTTAGAACCATCGGTGAAAACTCTAAGCTCTTTTGGGCTTAATCCTTCCAGCTGGCTGGTTTCATTTAATTGTATCTTATACTTCTTATCGAATACAAATTGTTTGGGAATCTTATCGTACTTGGCTTGTTAGATAGGAATTTTTGAGTGAATTCTATCAATTATTTAAAATTAATTAATTAGCCTGTGGCAGCCATACATGCCAGTCTCTGGTAGCGCTGAAGCTTCTTTATAGTGGTGGCTTCATTTGTTTTGGTCCACCATACCAGAGCGCCATATGTGATCATGGGCCGAATTACAGTTTTGTACAGCCACAGTATCATTTTTGGAGTCAGTCCCCATCTTTTGCTAATCATGTTTCTGCATTGCCAGAAAGTTATACTAGCTTTGTTGATTTTGTTTTCTATGTGGTTATTCCAGTTAAGTTTGCTGTCCAAGGTAAGACCTAAATATTTTACCTCAGAGGATAATTGGAATTTTGTGCTGTAAAGACTTGGGAGATGATAGTTATTCAGCATTCATTTTTGTGTGAACATTACTAGAACCGTTTTATTTGGATTGATGGTTAAGTAGTATTCCCTGCACCAACTCTCCACTATACGGAGAGCCGCTTGGGTCAGGTCGCACACTGCTTGCTGTCTTTCCAGAGACCAGTATTTTCAGGTCATCAGCATAACCTACCATATCCCACAGCAGAGGTGATAGAACCCCACCCTGCGGGCAGCCTTTCTTAATTTGGATTGGTTGAGATTCACCAGCAATCTTTATTATTCGTGTACTGAGCATGTATATTATCCAGTCAATCAGTGCCGGTTCAACTTTGTCTACTGAGTGCACCTTTTATGCTAGAGAAGTTCGTTCTGTCAAAAGCACCTTCTATATCAATGAAGAACCTAGACATATTTCTTTGTTTTGGATGGCCTCTTCAATCTTTGTTGTTACCTGGTGAAGTGCCGATTCTGTTGATTTGCCTAGACTGTACGCGTGTTGCTTGTCGTGTAGTGGTAAGTTCATTAGCGCCGACCCCCTTAATTCCCTTTCACACATCCTCTCCATTGTCTTTAGTAGAAAGGATGTGAGGCTAATGGACCTGTAGGATTTAGGGTCTGTGTACTCGCTCTTACCTGGTTTTGATATGAATGTGAATTTCACTTCCCTCCATCCCCTAGGAACTTAATTAAGAGCCAGACAGGCTCTCATTATGGCAACAAGTCTGACTATTAGGGCAATGACAGTGGGGGGACTGTAGGAGTGCCGGGAATATGCCGTCAGGTCTTGTCGCCTTATAGGGGAGGAAACTGTGAATGGCCCAATGGATTTTGTCCATCGTTACCACTCTCTGTGCTAAATTCCAGTCTTTTGCTGTTGGTGTCAGTATGTCGTCATGCCGGTTTGCCTCCTGAGTTACGCAGCAGCCTGGGAAGTGCATTTTAATTAGGATGCGTTGGGCTTCATCCGGTGATGTTGAGTGACTACCGTCGGGTTTCTTTAGAGAGATGGATCTCGACGTGTTCTGTTTAGCTAGAATATTCCTTATCCTATTTGCTTGTTCACAGGTTTCTATGTTGCCACAGAATTTACGCCACCCTGTCGAGCGTCGATACCTGATACATTTTTTGTATTCGGACTTAGCTTTCTTGTATAGTAGTCAGTCTTCATCCATTGAGGTATTCATGCCCCTATTTAGGGATTTTCTTACCTTCTTACGTTTTCTATCTCGTTCTTTACCCCACCACGGTTACTTTACCTCAGCATGCCTTGGTGGAGTGATTTCTGGACATGATTCATGGTAGCTATCTATCATGGCTTTATTAACAGCTGTTACCTGTTCTTCTAGGAGCGATTGATCTGCTATAGTATTTGTCTTCTCAAAACCCACGAGCGAAGACGTCAAGCTATGAAGGTATTTTGTTTTATCCGTCTTGCGGGGATTTCTCCATGGTGGTGTAGCGGGGATATCGACCTGTAGTGTGAAGCAGATCCATCTATGATCTGAGCATGATGCCTCTCTCGGCACATGCCATCCCGTACTTAGCTTAGCTGCTCCTTGTGCTGCAAGTGTGAGGTCGATTATTGTGCGACAGCGTTTGTTTATGAAAGTTGGTTCATAACCTGTGTTTAAAATGGTTAGGTTAGTGCTAAATAAATATCAACTAACACCTTACCTCGTTCATTCGGTCTTTCCATTCCCCAGAGGGGATGATGCGCGTTGGAGTCCGTCCCGATCATAACCTCTAGTCCGGTCCTCTCGCAGAAGTTCACCAGCCTCACGAGGTCATGAGGGGGAGGAGTGTCTTCCTCCGGCATGTAGACCGAGGCGACGACGAATCTTCTCTCCTGTGTTTATTGTGTTGCCACGGCATACATGTCTCTAGAACAGAAATCTGTTAATGGTTGTGCACAGATATCTTTAGTAGTGTAAATACACGCTCTAGGCTTGTCGTGTTCAGAGCTGTAGAATAGAATAGTTTACCTTTTAGTTTGTTTAGGCCTTTCATTTTACCAGCCCAAACCCACGGCTCCTGGATTAAGGCTATAGCCGTCCTTTGAACCTCCAACCACTTGCGTAATTGAGCCTACACAGTTTCGCTGTGGTGGAGGTTGGCCTGCACTAGGCTAGTTTTGGACGAAGGGCATGCCATCATTGATCCTCTTCGTCCCCGCCCAAAAATAAGCCAGCCAGCAGATCTCGGGTCTCATCGTCAGCCACAGAGTCGGAGGTGGTTCGCAAAATGCAGTCCTCCTCGTCACTCAGTGAGGTGCCGCTGAGCCCGATCTCCACTGGGGGCTTCGGCTCAATTGTGCGGGCCGTTTTTTCACTGGACTTGGCCACCAGTGATTCTGCTGTACCGGTAACCATGTCTCCGGTATCCATAAATTCCGGGTAAAAAAACTTTTTAGGAAAACTAGGCAGCCCCCACATCCCTCGCCTGCGACCCTCTGACGGGGCGCTTGGCCATTTTCCTATCTGTGGCTAGCAGATAGGGCCACCGTTTAGCCTGAAATCCGGACCAAAGAGGGCGTGTTGCCTCTCGCCACTATATACCCCAGTGACGATCGGCTTAACCCTCCAGGACTCCTTCATCCCCGCGTACGGCGCTCGACTGCGCATGTCCTACCGCTGGTGGGTGTGTTAGTCCACCGGATACACCCGGCGGAACCGTCCCCTCCTCCTTCCTCATTCGGGCTTGGGACCGACAATGGCGGAGTTAACTATTTACATTAAAATTCTACATCAGAATCATCAGAGTCATCGTCATCCACATGAATTATGGTATCTTCTGCCAGGTGAGATTTCTTCAAGCATGCAGAAAAACTCCAAGAGGAAGACTCTTGGAGTTTTTCTGCATGCTTCACACAATCTTCCCAGTTCTTTTGCGAAACGTTTGAAATTGCTTCATGCAGTAACACTTCGACGTCTGCAATTTTAAAAGTGCTGGTTTTGGTGACAACTTCATTTTTTTGCTTGAGCCCATACCAACTCAATTGGGTTATATTGGCAATTGTAAGGTGGTAAGCGAATCATTTCGTGTCCTGACTCCAAAGCTAACTGATCCAATTTGTATATCTTTTCTGATCGGTTCTGTTGCACCTGTAAATATAAAGTTGTTTGTATATTCAACTAAATACTTAAAAGAAAACAAATGTATTGCAAATTTTAAATAATAAAATCTGAAATACCTTTTGTAACAGTTCCGGCTTGAGCTCACTATCACTAAACTCAATCCCGTGTTGGCGGAGCCACTCCTGAATTTCACTCTTTTTGTTAGCTGATGTCGGTGCCCGTTTTATTTGCTGGGAGTGGTAGGGTGCGTTGTCCATTATGATGACTGATGGTTCTTCAAGACTCTGCAGCAGCTTTGTAAACCATTCTGTGAAGCCTTCGGTATTCATTTCTGAATGGTAATTCTCGTTCTGCCCTTCACAGCATGGAATACGCATCTGGCTTCGGGTATAAAATCATAATTTGCGCAGCCTGCATGACAAACTGAAACAGCATAATTAAATGAATATCATATTTTGTATTAAATTATTATTAAGTCGTATTTCTTACATAAAAGATGAAAGAACATGTACCAAGAATACCAGCGTAAAATAGCAGCTTAACAGTGTTTCGTATGGTGAGTGTAGAGAACCGAACACCCTTTTTACTGGAAAAGAGGCATTCCATCTTAGTCCTCACGGGTGACAACGCATCTGCATTTTGATTCGCAAACAAGGCCCATAGACATCTGTCTATGGGCCACAGCAACCACTTACCATCAGGTGGACTGTGTTTTTTTTTTTTTTATAGGAGAGGGGGCAAACGAGCATGCGGCTCACCTGATGGTAAGTGACTACCGCCGCCCATGAACAACCGCAACACCAGGGGAATTGCAGATGCGTTGCCGGCCTTTTAAAAAGGAGTAGGCTCTTTTCTTGAAGGTCCCTAAGTCGTATCGGTCCGGAAAAATCCCTGGTGGTAAACTATTCCACAAGGAAGTTGTGCGAGGAAGAAAACATCTTCTAAATCGCACAGTGGTGGACCGCCAATCATCCAGATGGTGTGGATGGTATCGGGAGTTCTGCCGCGATGTGCGTTCGTGAAATTTGGCGGCTGGGATTAATCCGAACAATTCCTCAGAGCCTCGGTCGTCGACGATTCGAGCCGCTCTGCGCTGGATGCGGTCAAGTGGAAGGAGCTGGCACTGGGGAGCCCCTGCCCAGAGATGGGAACAGTATTCCATGTGAGGCCGAACCTGCGCCTTGTAAAGTTGCAGGCGGTGTGCCGGCATGAAATACTGTCCCGCTCTGCTGAGCACGCCAAGCTTTTTAGAGGCCAATTTGGCCTTCTCTTCCAAGTGACCACGAAACTGCACGTCACTCGATATGTCGACTCCGAGGATACCGATACTGGCTGAGGCAAGAAGGGGAGTGCCTTGAAACTGAGGAGATACGACAAAGGGGTTCTTTTTAGCGGTAAACGCGCAAACTTGTGTCTTCTGAGGATTAAACTGGACTAGATTTAGTCGCCCCCAATCCGAGACTTTGTCCAGCAAAGACTCGACTTCAGACACAAGTTTGTTCCGGTACTCGGCGACGTTTTCCCGAGAAATATTGGCCCGGCCGGTGTATAGAGCATCACCAGTGCTGTCATCCGCATAGCAATGAATGTTACCAGTTAGCAACATATCATTGATATGCAGAAGAAACAGCGTTGGTGATAGCACACAGCCTTGTGGAACACCAGCGTTAATAGGCTTGTAGTCAGAACATGCACCGTCTACAACGACCTTGATGCTCCGATCTGCAAGAAAGCTGGTGATCCAATTGCACAATTTCTCGGGAAGCCCATAGGAAGGCAGCTTCGAAAGAAGCGCTTTGTGCCAAACCCGATCAAAGGCCTTCGCAATGTCCAGACTAACGGCCAACGCCTCCCCCTTGGACTCTACTGTCTTCGCCCATCTATGGGTCAGGTAGACCAGAAGATCACCAGCTGATCGACACCGACGAAAACCGTATTGGCGGTCACTAATCAGCTGGTGATCCTCAAGGTACCGGATGAGCTGGCAGTTAATAATGGATTCCATTATTTTGGAGAACAAGGAGGTGATCGCGATAGGCCTATAGTTGGACGGGTCTGAGCGGTCGCCTTTTTTAGGGATCGGGTGGACAAAAGCTGTCTTCCATGAATTCGGGACTACGCCTTGGGAGTAGGAGTACCGGAAAAGACGCGTTAGGACCGGTGCCAACTCCGGAGCACACGTCCTCAGCACAATTGGGGGGATTCCGTCAGGCCCACTCGACTTCTGGATGTCCAGGGAGAGAAGTGCTTTGCGAACTGAGCGCTGTGAGAATAGCACATCCGGCATGGAGCACTCACACCGCGGGATGGTCGGCGGTATTTTCCCCCCGTCATCAAGAGTCGAGTTGGACGCAAAAAGGGAGCCTAAAAGGTCGGCTTTGTCTTTTGCGTCTTGGGCCAGTGAGTCGTCCTCCCTGTGCAGAGATGGTAGTGATGGCTTACAGAAATTCCCTTGGACAGCCTTGGCGAGAGACCAGAATGCACGGGTTCCCGAAGGAAGGCGAACTAGTTTCTCGCCAATTCTGCCTATGTGCTCTGACTTTGCCTTGGCAATAACTCTTTTGAAGGACCTGGAGGCGAAGTTATACTTCTTTTTAAGTGTGCTGGTGTTTACATCCCGAGTCACCGAAGCCGCAGCCCAGGCTTGATAACACTCCTGCTTACTGCGCAATGCAGTCTTACAGGAGCGACCAAACCAAGGCTGAGATCTGCCTCCGATGGGTACCACAGATGATGGAATAAATAGTTCCATTCCCTGTAGCACCACATCAGTGACAGAGTCAGCAACAGCACTGGGATCATCCGGCGAGAAGCAAACCCGCCCCCATGGGTAGGATGCAAAGAAAGACCGCATTCCGTCCCAATCCGCCGACCTGTAATGCCAAACACGGCGGCAACCTGCAGAACGCAACCGCGAAGGGAGCGTGAGTGGCACCATACTCCGGATCAGACAATGGTCCGAAGAGCCGAGAGGGGCATCGACGGAAACCTGATATCCGTCCGGATGAGAGGTCAGCAGAAGGTCCAACAGGGAAGGTGTATGATCCTCCACATCTGGAATCCGCGTAGGCGAAGTAACCAGTTGTGTCAGACCATATGCCAAGGCAAAGTCATAAACAGATCTCCCCGCATGATCGGTTAAACGTGAACCGAGCCATTCGGCATGGTGGGCGTTAAAATCGCCAAGGATCACGATCTCTGCGGATGGGACCTGTTGTAGCAAGGAATCTGTAGCCATTTGGACGTGGTCGATGAGTCGGTCTGTTTCGGCATTACCGCTATGGGACCTATAGAGGCACCCGTAGACGCGCGGATGGTCGTCGCTGTCTACGCGTAGCCAAAGGATGGACAGGTCCGAACCTTCAAGACTGCCGAGGCGTCGAGAACAGATGTCCTCTCTAACATACACGCAAACTCCAGCCCGAGGCACAAAAGAGTGCTCCAATTTGTACCCCGGGTAGGAGAGATACGAAATATCAGTCGGAGAGGAAACCTGCGTCTCGGTCAAAAAGAGCAAGGCCGGCTTCGCCGTCTCGAGATGGTAGTGGACGGCGTTTAGGTTAGAGTGAAGTCCCCTGATGTTGCAGAAATTCACGGATAGCGTGGCAGGGGTCGCCTTGGTATTGTTGCTCAGCTTGCCCCGAGCAGTTTTGTTTTTGAGCGGAATTTTGCCCCCCCCCCAGAATACGCGGGGCAGCCTGAGCACCCACGCTCAGGATTGGAATAACATGGTCGTGGATGCTCAGCGAGGGATTCTCCAGGGGTACTGGTACCCTCCTGGGGTAGTCTATTGTCTAATTCCGCTACCATGTTGACGGGGGGGGGGGGGGAATTGGGCCTCCGGCCACCTGCACTCACCAGACGAAACGCAGAAGCAGAGCCTCTACTTCACGCCGGTATTCTGTGAGGTCGTGGTACCAACCCGGCTCGAGCCGGCCCATACGTGCAACAGCAAAAAACTGCTGCAGGGCTCTACCACCGTTAAAACTGTGTGCTCGTTTGTCACTATCCTATAAAAAAAAAATTAGTTTGCCCCCCTTTCCCGTTTTTGTGTTTAAGCCGCCTTGTCCATCCTTGTCTAACCAAATTCGTTTGAGGCTGTGATTTTGGTTCACCCAAGTCTCATCTAAATAAATTCTTGGTCGAGTGTCTTCACTATCTCTGAGGGTCTTGAGTGTCCTCAGGAATTGTAGCCGCGCACAATCGCCATTGTGTCACTAAAGAAATTCAGAGAGCGAATGCGCAAAAACAAATTTCTCTTCGATATATGTATTAAATTATTATGGCACTAATTTGCAGGTATTAGGCGAGGGTAATAATGGAAAACAAATGACTCATATCAACAATGTCGCACCACCCTTTGTATACCGCACCGCCGCCGTGTACTTACCTTCGATGATTCATTTGTTGTTATTGATAAAGGAGTTGCGCCCGCGCAACATGCTCACCGCCCTAGGCGGGCTGAGGCCGAGCTATGATTTATGACCCCAACTGCACGGACAAAATAATTTTACTTTAATATAATATTATTTATTATAAATCTTAATTGCAAAGTACAACAATAGGAATATTTAAATTTATAAATCCCCAACATAAGGGAACATGTTTAGTGTGTATGTTTATATCTTAAAAGCTAAATTATTGAAGAAAATCGTATTCATAAATTTCTCGAAAACTACATGTTTCCGAGTGCTGAAACTTTGTACATGTAAATTATAAAAGTAGATCTTGGAACAGTAGTCCTTTGAAAGTGTTAACTTTGAGTAGTTAATCTAAAGGTGCCTCACCACTCAAAGAATGAAGAAGAGTACATTTTGCTTATTTTGTTACAATAATAAAGATTATATTTTCAGATAATAGATATAGTGCTAAAGACAATGAGGAGTGAATCAACTTCTCTTACACACTGTGGAGATGTCATAAGCCGAGTGTGCTTGGAACTTCCTAAGTTACCAGTTACTGACTTGGTCAGATGGTCTGATGACAGTGTGCAATCAATAGTGGATGATAGTGATGTTAATATGATGTAAGTGGAAATATAATGTAAATAGCCCTAAAACTATACCATAGTAGTAGGTGCTTATAGTTTTGATCATATTAGGTGCAAAGATCAGTGTAGCTTTTATTTTCAATGGCACACACACACAGGATAAAATAATTATCAGGATCATCAGAGATTATCAAACATCAATGAGTATTGTTTAAAATTTTTAAACTCTTATATTGTCACGCTGCAGCTTTATTATGGTTTTAGCACGAATGAAAACAAAACATACAACAACAGAGTCCTCACCATAAGGTGCCCTAAACATGCCTCTGCAAAGCGTTCTCCTCGTCTTCATAGTACTAACCGACGTCGGTCTTCACGGTACAGAGATATCCTGGCTTCATTGGAGGACAATATCTTATACCAGTCTTCTTGAGTCCATGCCACAAAATTTGGAGCTAGCAAAGCCTAGTAACTCAATGCTCTCAGAGGAATTTAGGGCCACGGGTTGAGTGATGACTGAGGATATAGGCAGTGAGAAGCCTCCTCCTGACTGTCTATACAATAATTTGCACATTTCTTACTTCTTTGAGATTGTGCTAGTCCACATACTTAGTTTTGTTATATCTCAACGCTTGATTTACCAGAAAATGATCATCCCTTAGTTTGGTACATGGTTTTCTTTCAGAATAAGGCCTTCTCTTGAAGCAACCTGTCTCTTGATAGCGCTGCCAGGTCTTTTGGATTGTCTAACAACTAACATAAGCAGCGCAATCAGTTTGCCGGCTTTTATCAATTTATCTACTATTTTCAAGATCGCGAAACAGCAATAACAATACTTAAAAATGTTAAGAAAATGAGATAATTCAATAAAAAGGGACTAAAAGTTAATTAAAGTCAATATTAACTTTTGAGAGTTTGCACCACAAAATGTAAATTTAAATTTGGAACATACTTTTTTAAACACCATGGCATTTTTATAACTGGCCAAAAACATGTTCAAATGACTAAAGCCTTTTTGGTATTGTATTTTTTTTACAAACCCCACTATTGGTCACATAATTTTTTTCTAATTGCAATGAGGGTTTTGCAGCAGAGAAATATCTGCTATATTGTCCCAATACATTTATTTAAAATTCACACATCTTCACACTATTATTCTCTCGGACATACAGGTTTCTTCCAGACATTTTCTTTCACTCCCGAGGATGTGGTACATCAGAACCTAAAAGTGTTCCATTAAAGTTAATAATTTAATGGAATCTAACCTGGATTGCTCCCTTATTGTCTTGAATACATTTACAATATTGAATCTGCTCACTATGTTCTCTTTTTATAAAACTGAAGTGCTGTTCAGGATTTAAATTTCATAGGACTTATGTATTATTACTGTCTCATTGAATTAGTCTATTTTCTTTTTCAGATGGAGGGATGTTCTGCCTGAATGTTTGAATGCAGTAGCTACTTATGATAGCATCAAACATTGTGGCACTGATATGGCGGGTATGGACTATAAAGTGCAATGTATACACACATTGTGTCAGTGTAGGTGGACTGAAAGGCAGCTAGTGCAACTTGCTGCTATGTTTAAGTAAGTTTATTTGTGCAATAATTTATTAAATTGACCAGTTTTTTGAGTTGTTTATTACTATGAGATCGACATATATTTTTATTGCTGAAGAGAGAACAATGCAAAATGTGCCAAATACTGCAATTTTGAAAGGCTTGTAACATACCATGAGGTGGATTGTAAGCCTGAGAAGACCTGGTATTGGTTACTATTACTTCTTTAAAAAAAAACTGTAGGAGAGTTGATAAACAAGCTCCAAATAATGCAGACATAAGTTATAAAGTGATGGCAAATAGTTATCCAACATTAATACAGGGACACTCAATTATCAAAACAATTATTTTCAATGATTATATGTAATAATCATGCAGTAATGTAAATCAACAATCTATATTTTTTATTATTTCCCAATAGACATAAACAAACTGTCGTTTGAAACAATTTACTTATAATTGAAATGAAATCATGAATGGTTGACATGAAGGTACTTGTAATTATAGTCAGTTAAATAATATGTAAAATTACTTTATTGTTATAAATGACTGATTGATTATTGAATTTTATGGAAATAAAAGCACAACAGTAGTAACAATGTCGACAACCCAACGTAGTAGTAATAATGTCCTCCAGACCGAATTTCGGTCATGGCGGCAAGTCTCAATGCAGACTAGCCACCTGAGTCGGATAGGATTATAGTGCATAAGTGTTAGCGCAAACACAGGTTCACTCTCTATTCCCTCATTCTTATAGTCTAATGGGACGGCAATCCGATCCAATACGACCGGAGTAAGATCAGGCGCAGGACCAACTGCTTTACGTGCTTTCTTAGGTATGGATGTGAAACACCGCCGACTTCCTGACTCCGGGCTGCTACTGATAATTTCTTAACAGAAAAGCCTACTAACTGATTTTGGTCATACCCAGAATTAGAACTCTGAACCTCATTATCAGCTATCACGGTTAAACTAGTGCAACGAGGCTGCCATTGGTCGTAATGTAGTAGAATCTTAATTTCGACTTGGCTTAGAATGTCACACGCACATTATTCACTAAAATCAAGATAATTCTTCTTCATTATATCTAAAACGTCCAATGCAGTAAATTGGGTGGTCCTTTTGTTGAAAGTATTGTCATGCTTAGCAAGCGTATTGGCGATGGCAGTACTAGACGTTTCGTACTTTTGTCACTGCTGCCTGTCACTGCTTTGGGTATTTTAAATATTTGCAATTCACTACTACTAACATACCATTATTAATAAATCTGTTTATATTTCAGAGATATGCAATTGTCTAAATGCGATCATAAGCAAGTTGTGAACAAGATTTGTTCATACATCATGGAGATTCCACCTGAAACTCTTCCACCACTGGTTCATCAATTGTTAAAGTATGCTTTTGCTATTATTTATTGTTTACGTAATGAATTTATTTTAGTTATGCCTAAGCGACAATATTAGGCGGGCTCCAGACTCCTGTGTGATTCACGGCGTGAATTCACGCCGTAATTTTGCCGCGAAGTGGTCGCGAAAAACATGTCCCTCCACATTCGCTATCGTTCACACTTTAGTTTGCGCGCTCGTCAAGAATGG
Source organism: Parnassius mnemosyne (assembly GCA_963668995.1). Lineage (NCBI taxonomy): Eukaryota > Metazoa > Arthropoda > Insecta > Lepidoptera > Papilionidae > Parnassius > Parnassius mnemosyne. The sequence continues at coordinate 13,836,199 of CAVLGL010000093.1, forward strand.
ACGCCGAAATATGCACTGCTATCGCCGTGACGCTATGCGCATTGGCTCATTAAAATTACGTGTATATAAAAGATTAAAAAAAATGGAGAAAACGAAGATGGTGGATGACAAAGATACATTTTTTTTAAATCAGTCACTTCAATACTCCTATACTTATTTCCTTTATTGGCATCCATGCGTCATGTACTTTCATTTTATTTTTATGCTCTTTGTGAGCATCCCATAAAATAGGTTCGGTATGATAGCAATCGATCAACATGAGTTCTTGCTCGTTGTCCAACTGACGCTCATTTTGACGCACCGTCCTCCGTAAACAAGTCTTATACGTGGTAGAGCCATGCTGCACCTATATTAGTAATATAGTTGTAGCACGAATGGGTCGGCTCGACCGGGGAGGGACCACCTTCTCACAGAACACCAGCGTAAAATAGCAGCTTAACACTGTTGTGTTTCGTATGGTGAGTGTAGAGAACCGGAGACCCTTTTTACTGGAAATGAGGCATTCCATCTTAGTCCTCACGGGTGACAACGCATCTGCATTTTGATTCGCAAACGAGGATAGATGTAGATGTCTATGGGCCACAGCAGCTACTTGCCATCAGGTGGACTGTGTGCTTGTTTGTCACCCTATCCTATAAAAATACAAATAAGCACAACCTCACGGCACCTAGTCTCGTGCATTACTGATTTCACGCGCGAGTGTGGATGCGCTTGTGTTCGCGGGAGGTTCGCGCCTCGTAAACCCTTTGACGCGGGCGCAAAATACCGACACTGAACGGGGAACAAGGCGTGAAAGGGCGCGAAGCCGGTGAACGGGCGCGAAAGCCATCCACATTCGCGGTTCGCGGCTTTCACAGGTGTTCACGGCGCGAATGTGGAGGGAGTATATGGTACATTACAGTTGTTACAAAATAATTCGGATCCTCAATATTCTACCGTTTCCGGCGTACAAATATTTTCAGAGAGATTATGTATATACTATAATAAAACTCTAACACGACGTTTGTTTGAACATGCATCACGCAAAAACTTGGACATAAATGGCGCATGGACAAACATTTATATTCGATACGATTATTTTAGGCGATACCAACTCTTGTTCTGTGCGGGATTTGGACCCGCGGCCCGCAGCGTCGCATATAAACGCCTAGCCACTGCGCTACCAAGTCAATGAACTAATAGAAAAAAAAACTAAATGTATCATAATTGTTTTTTTTTTTTGCATTTTTTGCTCTATAGAACAGGTCAAAAGAATTGGTACATTTTGCAAATACCTAAACCAGGCATAAAGAAATCTCGGAGTCTTTTCAGAGGGCTGAACAACTTGTAAGATAGTTTTAGAAACATAATTTTATACTATGTTGAAGCGGTATTATGGTTGTTGTATGAATAGGTTGCTTTGACAAGTTACTGGTAATAAATGGCATTCCATTTTAGTCCTCAGGAATGATAGCTGATGATAGAATTACCCGGGGTTACAGCATCCACTTACCATATAGTGCTCTGTATGCTGTTTAATTAGATCTATAAAAATATATAAAATGTGTTTTATTAAATTTTTCAGATTATGCAAGTTATACAATATAGAAATTGTGCTCGCCCATTTGAGTCATTATTTTAATTTACACCTGTATAGCAAGCTAGAGCCTCCGCCACAAGATTCAGAATCTACTACGATGGATATTGATGATATAGGTAATAGGTACATATTTTCTTTATCACATCAGTCCCTACACAATCCACTGTTCTGCTTGGGTGAAAAACGAGCACACAGTCCACCAATGCACACTCTATGATCATGAAAACACAATGTATCTCACAAGTAATACATATTATATTAAATTAGATTGTTTAGTGCGATTGCCAAGTCTATTTATTTATTTAAAACATAAAAGATTTTTAATATTGATATGGTCACTATAAGATGTTGTTAGGTTAGCTAATTACGTAATAACTTTAGACAGAAGGACCCTTAAGTAGGGACTGAATACATTAATCGACTTGGTATTACATGGATCTCACAGCTTTTTACGGTAGAAGAACTGAGTTGTGAGACTTGGTTTTTTTTACAAGTTATGTTTTGATGGCATCTCATTTCTTTTTGTAGATAGTCCTACTTTTGTCCTTTCCGGTACCATCTACTTCTTGAATACCAACTACGGATTTTCGGACAATTTAGTCTACAACTTGGTACAACTTCATAAGACATGTCCCATTCTTGTTTTTTCATTTCGTTTACCATTTTACAAGTTTTTCTTTCTTATCTTTGAACATAATTATATCTTGGTACCTATCTACACCTATTATTCCATTATATTATACAGGTACACTGATTCATTCACTGCAAATGTATCATTGTAATCTTATATATTTATATAGGATTACAAAGTTATTTATGCATTTGATGTATCTAGAAAACTGGACTGAAATTACGAAATATTTTAGTTTTTTCTTGATTTATACACTAACCACTAATTGTATTCTAAATTTGAAGCTTCTATGTTTGCTAGAAGTGCCTTAGAGTTTTGATGATCTGTCAGTCAGTGAGTGACAAAATTAAGAAACTTTGACAAGTTATAATTTTTAAACTACCGGTTCAAATTGAAGGAAATTTGAAATATATAGAGTTTATACAATGCCTGCTTGGTTACTGAAAATTCACGCTTCTAGTTTTATCCACAACGAAGTAATAGGCTGTCGAAAATTGCCTGAACTGCTTCAAGAAAAGGATGGTACGGCCGTGCCGCTTTTTTGCTCGACTTAGCGGGGGCACTACCGTGCCCCCAGATAATGTAGCCGCAGCATGGTTCTACCATCTATAAAGTTCCTAACTACATCCTAAATTATTTCAGTACAACATAGTCCAGCAGAGCTCAGTCGCTGCTTATCCACATGCATCTACCACATTACGCAAGGAGCAGCTGATCCTGAACTCATTCGAAAGCACATAAAGTTGTGGCCTAAGACCCAGCTGCTACGAGCACCTTTCCTCCTCGATGTAGCACTGGCTGTGTCTGATAAGGGAGCAGATTTCAAATCTGTGTGTTTGGATGTAAGTTTGTTGAATTGACTAGTTTATACAAATTATTGCATGATTCTCTTAATTGAATACTATAACATAATCCTGTTCACCCTGTAAGTTATGGGAAATTTCGGTTGATTCTAAACCCAGGTTGTTAAGAGGATATGCGATTTTTTCTAGTCTCGAATGATATACTTCTCTCCGTAACGGCCAAAGGTACAGGCATGATATTACGTTAATGATTACTTGAGGATATAATATAACTAAATTAAAACCATAAAAGACAGAATTAGACTCCGCCATATACGCTAGAGTTAGACTCTCTGATATAGATAAATATCGATATATCGTCATATTTTGCATGATGTACCAGGGCGGCTGAAAAGTTTGCGACCTAGGGTAGTTAATGATGAGTAATTAGTTTGTTACTCATGTCACAAGTTGCAACACTCAGTAGTATTATAAAAGCAATCATTAATTAAGTTTGCACTCATAGTTCAATTATTTATTGAACAAACACCGACATCACCATGTCAGCCGAATTTGGAAATTTTCGGAATTTTGAACACCGCACCGTGATAAAATTCCTCGTAAAGAAGGGAAATACACCGAAGGACATTTTTGAAGAGATGTCATCGGTTCTTCAGGATTCTGCGCCTTCATATAAGTTGGTGACAAAATGGGCCCGCATATTTCAACAAAGACGAGAGAGCTGTGAAGACGATCCTCGCCCGGGCCGCCTTGTCCCGGCACTGACCGAGGAAAACGTCCGAAAAGTCGAAAAAATCGTTCTGGCCGACCGAAGAATTAAATTGTAGCAGATTGCTGAAGAACTGCAGATTAGCAAAGACCGAGTTGGAGAAATTTTACATCTCATTTGAATATGAGAAAAATTACAAGCAAAGTCGACTCGCAAGTTGCAAATATTTTTTGGAGCTAGTCGGCGATAACAAGGAAGACATTTAGCAATGCATAGTCACCGTAGATGAAGCATGGATTCGCCAATATGATCCGGAGTCCAAACAAGAGTTCATGCAATGAATAAAAAAAGGAGAAAGGCCGCCGAAGAAATTCAAGCTGGAAAGTCGGCGTCCAAGCTAATGGCGACTGTTTTCTGGGATAGCCAGGGAATTTTGCTTATCTACTACCTACCTACCCAGGGGAACTACGATGAGTAGCCAATATTACGCCAATTTATTGACTCAGGTTCGCAAGGCTATTGTACAGAAACGACGTGGGAAACTGACGCGCGGAGTGCTCTTTCTGCAAGACAACGCGCCCGTTCACACCACACATGCCTCGCAGGCAAGCTCTGAAAGACACGGGGTTCTCAGAGATTTACCACCCTCCGTATAGGCCAGAGCTAGCACCTACCGACTTACGGGGCCGAAGATATGCAGATGAAAACGAAATGAAAGCTGCGGTTGATCGTCGTTTTAAAGAGAAAGATACAGAATATTTTTTGGGTGGGTTAAAGGCATTGTATGCGAGATGTGAGAAATGTATTTCACTTAGGGAGATTATATTGAAAAATAAAAAATAGAAACCATATATATTCTTTCATTAAGTACTTAATGCTGCGGCTGCGGACTTATCAGCCGCCCCGCGTAGAGGGATGAGGGGCAAAATTTTATTTCTGGACGTTTTGACGACGAACAAAACAAAAACAATAGCACATAAATGATTTTGTAGTTGCTATTGTTGATTAATTTTTTATCTATTAAGTTGTAAAATAAATATAACATTTTAAATTATATCAAAATTGATGCGAATTCGATACTCTAAAATAAATATCGATATATCGCAATTAAAAATATCGACGGTATATACCGATATTTTTTACCTAAGCCTTCCTTCAAATCGTCAATCCGCGTACCAATCATGACGATTAAAGCGGACTATTGTGAGGAGCGAGGGCGATCTGCTGGGCGGTAAGCGTGACGACGCTGTTCTTGCTGCAAAAGTATTTGTATAAGCGAAAACAGGCATCATTGTGTAAGCCAGGTGTGCCTATGGTACGCCCCGTGTGTTTTGTTCTATAGATTTTCCCGCTCATCACTAAGGTAAATCCTGCACACAATGGGAGGGGCTCATGTTCAGCAGTGCATGATGATGATTATATTATTACACACGGAGAAGACACGATTTTATTGCTTTATATGACTAATTTCAAATCGGTAGTATTTTCTTCTAAAAATGTATAGATACTTTTATAGTATTTGAATAAAACACTTAATAATACTAATGATTTTGTACAGGCAATAAGGTCTGCAATAGAGCAGCGAGCTCTTGATGAGTTGCGTAGTGAGCAGTCGGCGTGGGTGCGTTCAGTTCTCCCCCCTGATGTGGATGTAGCCAGCGTCCTCAAGGTCCTCACTACTGAAAGGTAGGATAACACTATTTGATCATGTTTCTTCCCTCATTATGAGAAGGTAGCGGACTGGACTCGACAGATTGGTAGGGAATAGTGTCAAAGATGTCAGATGTGTCTTTTTCGATGGTCAAATTACCATAGCGATTACGGTACCTACGGGTACGGACAGTAGCCTCATCATTTAAGATGTTAAAAATTAATAAGCGAAGATCCGCGAAAAAAATATGATGTGTCATACCTAGTTTGAAGAGCACCTGCCACCCTCCCTCAATTATGTGCACCTTTCGCGTCAGCACTAATCCCAACAATAATAATTCTAACACCTCTAATCCCAAAACCACTACATTAGGAAAGACATGCCACCGTTGATAATACAACACCATTGAATGAGAGACATTATCAGGAGAAATAGACTGCGATGGCTGGGTACGAATTTCCATTGACGTTCGTCACATTGAGGGTGGGAAGGGGGAAGGGGGAGGTGGAGGTGTACTCCCCTCCCCTTAAAAGGAAAGTTTCGGAGCCCCCCCCCCCCTTTTCGAGTTTTTTGTTATTTTTAGTTTCCTCATTTTATTGATTAATATTAAGTGTAAAAAACCATGGGGACCCCTTAGGTGGAAGGCGGTTCCCCCCTTCCGTAGGAATCGTCAAGAATTCATCAGAAAAAAATAGAGGGATTGATTCAGAGGGATTTGTGTATCTATTTTGAGACTGCAACGTCTCCGGCGCTGCGGGAAGAGCAGCCTCTACGACTTTGCGTAACAAATCGCAGGCATCCATCCGCTCGATTTCTTACAGCAGGCGGAGGCTGCTCTCCCTACGCGCCTCCGGCTCTATAAAAACACTAGGGGTAGGACAGACTCGTACCAGGTGGAGTCGGGGTCAATCAATTCGGTTCTTTGACATTTCAACTTAACCTATTTTATTTGTTATCTGCCCTAATAGGTACTGTGAAAATAAAACAAATCAAATATAATTAATAATTTATTAATCAATTTTATACACATATTGTATTGCTTTGATTAATTCTTCTAAAACATCTTTATGCGCTATTTTTATTTTTCTTCGCCAAAAATATTCAATGAGCTAGTCTGTGAAGTTTGCTTTATAACTATCCCTACCGAACATCACTTTTAAATTTCGCCAGTGGCTTTCTATTCTTTGTGTGTGTGTCCCGTCTGGTGCCACAAATGTATTTATAGGGTCGCTGTGATTTATGTATGTATCCATATTAAGGTAGGCAATCATAGGCGCTCAAAAATCGGTATGGATTTCAGTGCCTACCTCCACATGCTTTTGTATTAGTGGCACCAATATTTCCGCAGATCTATCATTATCGGGACATACTTCTAATCTCAAATCACCTTCATGCCCAGCATCAAGTGGCCTTCAATATGTCAATATGTCTCCCTCTATTGTACTTTCTTTATCCAAATTTTGATTCATCTATTTGTACGATTTTGCCTGGACCACAAATCTTGCCGTCTTCGTCTTCAAACTTCTTGGTGCTCCAATTCATAAGTAATTACTATCTCCCGGCAGTAAGAAAAACATTCAGTTTTGTCCTTGTTCAAATTGTTTCTCTATCTTCACGGACTGTCTCTACCCGGCTCTCTGTAGCTACCCGGACTCCGGCACCGCTCCGAATTATGGTAATCTCCAGCGGCGTCACCCACGGTCAATTTCTTTCTTCTTCACTATGTCAGTCTATTAACTTTATCGTACAATTAACTTCAAAACGCAACTAACTCCCGTTTATTATAAAGCGTAACACACAACACGAATACCGAATGTTCGGATCAAAGGTCACTTCCGTTTCGCGTGGCAACAATTATTTCTAGAACCTAGCACGACCTTCTCTAGTGTCACAAAGTTCAGCGTTCAACCGACAACGGAAAATGGTTCCGAACTACACTCAGCGTCACAAAAATCGCACCTCTCTGAGTTTGCGCGAAAAATGGCTGTAATGGCTAGAAACAAATTATACTTATATAAATATTGGTATGTTTGAAATGGGTATTTGAATAGCTTTACATTATTAATAAAAAAAATCATGAAATCGTTAAAACATTTATCATTATAGAGCGCCAAAAATAAACACTGTCAAATGCTCGTTAGTAAGGACGCTAGTTACACCACCTAAAAAGGGTATAAAAGGGTCGATCTGGATGAAATATGGGTCAGTCGTAATGTAGACTTTGCAGTGAACACACGTGAACAAGTAACCCAATTAAGAACAAGTAAAGATGGACACCAGCTCTGAAGAAGCCGCTCAAGTGATTGCCCTATTACAGTCGGGGATGCGGCAGTGTGACGTTGCTCGACAGTTGAACCTGTCCCGTTTTTCAGTTCGACGGGTGTTCCAACGTTTTCAGCAGACTGGTGGTTATGTTAGAAAACCGGGATCTGGAAGAAAATGGTGCACATCAGAAAGAGATGACCGTTTCATCGTTACGACATCTTTACGAAACCGTTTTACAAATGCTGTTGAGTTGCAACAACAGCTTCGATCAACTCGGAGAACATCTGTGAGTGTTTCTACGATAAGAAGAAGGTTACACGAAAAGAGTTTAACAGCCCATAGACCTGCTAAAGGTCCAAAACTTACTGCACAGCATCGCAGAGATCGCCTAGAGTTTGCTCGCAATTATTGCGAGTGGACTCTAGAACAGTGGCGGACCGTACTCTTCTCTGATGAGACGAGGGTCTGTCTCTTCTGCAATGACAGACGTAGAAGGGTCTACAGAAGACAAGGGGAGAGGTTCACACAACCCTGCTTCGAAGAATCCGTCGAATACGGGGGTGGCTCGTGTATGTTTTGGGGCGGCATTTCCGTCGACGGGAAAACGGAACTTGTGTGCGTTTCCCGGACTCGGGGTGGCCGTGAGCAAGGGTCATTAAATGCTGCTCGGTACATTACTGAAATCCTGGAGGAACATGTGGTCCCGTATGCTGGTTATGTCGGTGATGGATTCATGTTAATGCATGATAATGTTCGTTGCCACACCGCGGCTATTGTACGGGATTATTTACAGGAGGTCGATATCCCTGTTATGCATTGGCCAGCACGAATTCCAGACCTTAACCCAATAGAACATCTCTTGGATGACCTAAAACGGCGCGTGCGAGCTCGAGATCCAGCTCCAACCACTCTTCAAGAGCTCCAAGATGCGGTACTTGAAGAGTGGGAACAAATACCCCAAGAGGCTGTTGCGACCCTTGTAAGGTCCATGAAAGATCGCATGGAAGCCGTTATCAAGGCAAGGGGGGTAACACTAGGTTTTAAGAACTTTTTTTGTATTTATTAAGTTTTTTTTTAAAATTATTAATTTGCAAATTTGTACATACCCTGTCTTTTTCTTTAATTTCTCTTTCGTCTCGTTATAAAAGTAAAATTCAATTAAAATTCCTGAAAGCTAATGAAATTACCTTTCGAATGATACCCTCAAACCACAACATTGCCATTGGCCTGTTGTGTTAAAATAGTATTTAAATTATTTTTTTCGGATGTGCGATTTTTTTGACGCCGAGTGTATATCAAATGCCGCACGAGCAAGTTAATATTGTCAAATGCACTTATATACGAATTTGTCAACGCGGCGTCTAATTCTAGACTACAATTCCTCGTCGTGGCACAATTGCTAACAAAACCGACTCGAAATGGAGGTCCCGAGCGATTTCACGACGTGCTCTCGACAGCACTGCTTTCAAGCAACTAACTCGACCCCGCCGCCGGTAGGAACCAACCACGTGCAATCTCCGGACGCGGCCAGCTGGCAACAAAACTCCCGTTAATCACCCACACTTCTACCGGTTATGAACGCGCCGTATCGAGCCGAGCGCCCTCCGGCGTCAAATCTTGAAACCAACGTTTGGGCGTAAACAGTCAGTTTTACGTTTTGTTCCACAAGCCGGCAAAAGACTGTAAACTCTACACATTTAATAATAGCTCTTACACAATGAAATTAATTCTGTATATTAACTATAATTCGAAAATTCGATCTAATCTGTGGTAGGGATTGACATAAATATTACAAAAATAATTGATTTTCAATAATTTATTTCTCAAAAAGTACGCGTCACCGAATTTTGAAAGTTTGCGTGTACGTAACTTTTCTGTATATCAACCCCCAACTCGACAGACGTCAATGGAAATCTGAGCCGATGGCTGACCTTAATGTTTAAGGATATGGCCGCTAAACTAAAATTTCGTGGGTCTAAATTCATTCGTCATTTGACTACTGTCGTACACAAGCATTTATAGCTTAGTGAAAGTGGTTAAAGGAGGTATTAAAAGTGTTAACAGCACTTCTGGTAGTTTTTTTAAACTAATTAAAAATATATGTATTGACTGATAAGGAAGAGAAGATATTGAATACTATACTATTTATATCTTTACAGCGCCAACCACCGACAATTAACTGTACTGGGTCTCATCAACTTGGCCTTTTCCCTGCTGTCGGTATCGAGACTTAAGCCCGTGGCTGAAGTGTGTTGGTCGCACGGGAAATTGATATTGGTGCGCTTGTGCAAGTATCAGCCGGAAACCGCGGGCCATATTTTGAGCCAACTGGCTGATAAATTGTCTGGTGATGCTACGCAGCGGCAATATTCAGGTATATTTTAACAACATCTATTCTTTCTTCTTATACCTATTCAGCCTAAAGTCCACTACTGGATGTAGGCTTCCTACATAGTAAGAAGCAACTTTTATTTAAATTCGAAATTTAAATATCAATAGTAACTGATCATGTGTTTGGATTGTCATCTGATTGTTGTGTTCCTGGACTGATTATCTTGATATAGGACTTTATGGATAGACAGTATATGTTGCTAAACTATGTAGAACTAGTTTGTTAATAGCAATTTTAAATGTTAAAGGTGCGAGACGTCTGGTACTGCGATCGTCAATTCGCCTGCCAACGATTAAAGCAAATCCTCTCAACAATGGAGGAAGCCCATGTCGGGCTGTAGATTTTTATTAGTTGACTTTAGTCTTTGCGCTATAGCATGGTGCGGGTGACAGCTTACAGTTTGGCGTGTCTAGAGATGGAACCACGTTAAATCGATTTGAAAAATCAAAATCATAACAAGGCGATTAACGATACATAACGCAAAGCAAAAGTTATCGATTAGCTATCGATATAAAAACTAAAATCGAAACAAATATTTCTTTATAAACTACAATGCATGTAAAATTAAGTTAAAGTTTAATACGAATTATGACATAATAGTTACATAATAGCTGTTCCCGGACCTCGTCAGATTTGTATTTATTACGTGGGTTTTCGTTTTTTTGCTCGGAATTCAACAATATCTGTATGACAGTTTATCAAAAAAAAAAAATACGAAACGCATCCATTCTATTGGGACGACATTTTTTGTGATAATGGCCTTACTCCTCTATCCTTAGCCAACGAGCAATGGCAAGACCCGGCAGTACAGAGCACTTTCGACCGGGACACCGTATGGAAGGAGAAGGAGCTCCACGGGAGGTTCTACAAGGCTCTACATGAGCCTTTTGTAGACACAGTTGCCTCCCTCCACTGGCTACGTTTTGGTGACATCTTTAGGGAAACCGCGGAATTTTGTCTGTGCGATACAGGATCACGTTATTAAGACCAACAACTATCGGAGATACATCCTAAGGGATGGCACCGTCGACATCTGTCGAACTTGTCGCCATCCCGTAGAGTCACTTAGGCATGTCATCTCCGGTCGTTCGGCACTTTCAAACTCTGAGTATTTGCACAGGCACAACCTAGTAGCCAGAATTCTACATCTAGAGCTCGCTCTGAAATACGGTCTCGTTTTTTTTTATAGGATAAGGGTGACAAACGAGCACACAGTCCACCTGATGGTAAGTGGTTGCTGCGGCCCATAGACATCTACATCTATCCTCTATTACAAAGCAAAATGTAGATGCGTTGTCACCCGTGAGGACTAAGATGGAATGCCTTATTTCCAGTAAAAAGGGCCTCCGGCCACCTGCACTCACCAAGCGAAACGCAGAGGCAAACCTCTACTTCACGTTGGTTTTCTGTGAGGTCGTGGTACCACCCCGGTTCGAGCCGGCCCATCCGTGCGACAGCAAAAGCTGCCGCATGGCTCTACCACTGTTAAGCCGTGCCCGAAAATGGCCGCGCCAGGCTCTACTGGGACCGGGCCATCATCACAGACAGGACTATTCATGCGAATAAGCCTGATATTGTGCTGATGAACCTGGCACGGTCAAGGATATTTTTGGTCGACATTCCGTATGACGAGAATCTCGTGAAAGCTGAAACAGACAAGCGAACAAAATATTTGGACCTGGCTCACGAGGTGACCGCCATGTGGGGTGGCCTGCCTACCGAAATTATACCTGTAGTCCTTTCTGCGAACGGGTTAATCCCAGTCAGCCTCTCGGGTCATCCGAGGCGACTGGGACTCCGTGACGGACCGCTCCGGGCTCGATATGCAGAAGCTCCTCGATACAGCCCGCATCGTCCGCTGGTTTCTCTTCCTTTCCTCCTAACCCTCGTCCGTTTGGTCACACCTGCCGAGGGCCTCCATCTGATTGGATTTGTATTTATTTACGTATTCTTTATGCATTTATTTCACTATATTAATATATTTATATTTATGTATATTTATTATTTCTATTTATATATTTGTGCAGCCCAGCCTGATGAGAAAACTATTTAAATACCCTCCATAATAATAATAAACCTAGCAAGCTAACAGCATAGCAAAGTGGCGAAGCAATCAGCTTTGTAGCGGTTTCTAACGGTTACCGTTGAGTAATCAGTTTCAAAATAGGAGGTTCAGATGCCTGGGTGATCAGTAATCGATTGCTGAACAGAATTTGAAAATTCAAAACCGTTTTCAAGATAATCGTGGGACAGACGGACAGACATCGTGAAATCAATAAGTGACTTCGCAAGCTTCGCCACTTAATAATTAACTGAGGGTTAACATAGATGGATTGTCTCATTTCTAGTAAAAAGGTCTCTGCTTCTTTACACTCATCATACGTGAGCTTATTTTACGCTGGTGTTCTGTGAGGGCGTGGTCCTTACCTGCAGCATCGAAGACAAACGCTTAACTACTGCGCTAGCACGTTGTCAACATTAATATCACTACTTTAACATTTCAGAATGCCTATACATCTTGTGCAAACTAACACCAGTCTCGGTAGAGCGGTGTACACAAGTGAGTTTAATCCTCGAGTGCTGCCAGCCCTCAGCCACGGAGTTCGTGTCAGCCGCTCGCGTTCTGGACGCCGTGCATCCGTTGCTCAGCTTCAGTACCAGAACTCGGGACGCTCTTGTTATGGTCTGCCGGAAAGGACTATACTCAAGGTCGGGAATCATTCATGAACTAAAGTCTGACTGTGTAATTTTGTCTGGTTCCCACTTACTTAACACATCAAGCAAACTATCAGCTAGTTTCAGCTTTGTAGAGAGTATATATCATATATACCCATAAGAAACTTTTTCAGTCTTGTCAGTCAAATAAAATTTCTTAGTGCCGCACCATTTTTTTTAAACAAATAAAGCTACAGATGCGTTGTCACCTCCAAAGACTATGATAGAATACCTCACAGCCTGTGGTTATACTGACTCTCAATACCCTTGAAACTAGAGCACAGCAGTGCAAGTACTGCTATTCGGTGAAAGAAAAAGGTGAGGAGGCATCTTCTTCAAAATAAATTGTAAGTTGTTAAAACTTGTTCTCATAAACGTTAACAGTCTCTCGAAAGCTGTGTTTAATATTTTTGATGCTGGTACTTCATGAAGATTTGTTTCAATTGCATCTGGCCTATCCGGGAGTAGCGGTGTTGGGATTACTGATGACGGGGTTAGTGCACGTATTTAAGGAAGAACAGGAGGTGTGTTCTTCAAATTTGGTGAGACACATTATTCTTATTTTATTCTTTTAAGCGGATCGTAGATTATTAATTTTCAACAATTTAATATAATGGATTCCGCCAAGGAACGCCTGATTTTATTAATTATATCAGTGTCGTGTCAGTCAATGAAAAAACATTGGTAATCGTCAATGAAAAAGCGTCACATATTTCAGTGCCCCGATAGGCCCACTAATAGGGCCTGTATCGACGACGATATAATTTATCATGTCGGTGAAAAACGCAGTCACATTTTTAAAATAAGATATTTGGAACAAACACTCACATAACTCAAATGTGATTTAAGATTCCTAGGCGGCTAGTGTTAAAGTAGCGCTGGAATATCATCGACAGCTTTTTTCAATTTTACAGTTAAGCTAAAATATTGCATTATGATTCTTTTGCTCACACAGAGACTCACTACACCGCTGCCTATCGCTGTCCGGGTTCTTGTCCGTGTTGCGTCATATCAAGGTGTCGAGTGTGTCAGCGGCGGGGAGTCAGTGCGGGAGCAGCGACCACAGCGCGCACTCGTACCTCACGCAGCTCGCTGTGGACCTGCACGCCACGCAGCAGGGCGCAGTGTAAGTGCACGCACGCACACACGCACGCACACACACGCACTCGCACCTCACGCAGCTCGCTGTGGACCTGCACGCCACGCAGCAGGGCGCAGTGTAAGTGCACGCACGCACACACGCACGCACACACACGCACTCGCACCTCACGCAGCTCGCTGTGGACCTGCACGCCACGCAGCAGGGCGCAGTGTAAGTGCACGCACGCACACACGCACGCACACACACGCACTCGCACCTCACGCAGCTCGCTGTGGACCTGCACGCCACGCAGCAGGGCGCAGTGTAAGTGCACGCACGCACACACGCACGCACACACACGCACTCGCACCTCACGCAGCTCGCTGTGGACCTGCACGCCACGCAGCAGGGCGCAGTGTAAGTGCACGCACGCACACACGCACGCACACACACGCACTCGCACCTCACGCAGCTCGCTGTGGACCTGCACGCCACGCAGCAGGGCGCATTGTAAGTGCACGCACGCACACACGCACGCACACACACGCACTCGCACCTCACGCAGCTCGCTGTGGACCTGCACGCCACGCAGCAGGGCGCAGTGTAAGTGCACGCACGCACACACGCACGCACACACACGCACTCGCACCTCACGCAGCTCGCTGTGGACCTGCACGCCACGCAGCAGGGCGCAGTGTAAGTGCACGCACGCACACACGCACGCACACACACGCACTCGCACCTCACGCAGCTCGCTGTGGACCTGCACGCCACGCAGCAGGGCGCAGTGTAAGTGCACGCACGCACACACGCACGCACACACACGCACTCGCACCTCACGCAGCTCGCTGTGGACCTGCACGCCACGCAGCAGGGCGCAGTGTAAGTGCACGCACGCACACACGCACGCACACACACGCACTCGCACCTCACGCAGCTCGCTGTGGACCTGCACGCCACGCAGCAGGGCGCAGTGTAAGTGCACGCACGCACACACGCACGCACACACACGCACTCGCACCTCACGCAGCTCGCTGTGGACCTGCACGCCACGCAGCAGGGCGCAGTGTAAGTGCACGCACGCACACACGCACGCACACACACGCACTCGCACCTCACGCAGCTCGCTGTGGACCTGCACGCCACGCAGCAGGGCGCAGTGTAAGTGCACGCACGCACACACGCACGCACACACACGCACTCGCACCTCACGCAGCTCGCTGTGGACCTGCACGCCACGCAGCAGGGCGCAGTGTAAGTGCACGCACGCACACACGCACGCACACACACGCACTCGCACCTCACGCAGCTCGCTGTGGACCTGCACGCCACGCAGCAGGGCGCAGTGTAAGTGCACGCACGCACACACGCACGCACACACACGCACTCGCACCTCACGCAGCTCGCTGTGGACCTGCACGCCACGCAGCAGGGCGCAGTGTAAGTGCACGCACGCACACACGCACGCACACAGAAGCATGCACACACACGCACTCTTTTTTTATCTATTATAAGCTAATGTTTTTTTTATAGCATAAGGGTGATAGACGGGTACACAGTTCACCTGATGGTAAGTGGATGTCATGGCCCATGGACGTCCTCTATTAAGAATCAAAATGCAGATGCGTTGTTACCCATTAGGACTAAGATGGTATGTTTCGTAGCAATGTCTACACTAACCATACGAAACAGCAGTATAAAGCTGCTATATTGGTATTCTGCGATTATCCTTCCCCGGTTGAGCTAATCTATTACTTACATACATAATACATAAACACTCACGCCTGTCACCCAGAGGGGTAGGCAGAGATTATGGACTTCCATTTGGCACGATCCTGACACACCTCTCTCGCTTCCTCCACATCCATATACCTACGCATACACGCTCGTCGGTTAAAGGTACTCTTGATATGGCCCATTTTTAATATATCGCCAATTTGGTCGATAAACTTTCGCCTAGGGCGACCCTTCCCGACTATGCCGTTCACCTCTGCAACATAGATTTGCTTTGTCACTCTTTCCTCATTCATTCTTTCTTCATGGCCAAACCACCGAAGCATTCCTTTCTTAATCCTGGTCAGAACATCATCTTGCAAACCACACTCTTCTCTTATTAAACAATTTCTCACTCTGTCATTCAGCTTCATCCCTAACATACTCCTTAATGACCGCATTTCTACAGCATTTATTCTACTCTCATGCTTCTTCTGCCACACCCAACTTTCACTACCATACATTAAAGTAGGTACTAACACAGAATTGTGAATTGCCATACGTGCCTTTTTGGACACATTCTGACTTTTCACAATAGAGTAGCACACACGAGTAGTAACACACCTGTAGCAACACACCTGTAGCATCGCTCTACCATGTATACTATCTTAATAGTGCTAGATTACTATTGCACCTAATGGCAAGTGTAGCCAATGATAGTAAAAAACATAGACTCAGCTTAACAACCCGCTTATGAGACTCAGATTACCTCATAAGTAGGGTATACGCCATAGTTTCCACACTTGTCAGGCAAGCGAAGATGCTGCTGTCTATTTCCTGTTTTGGTTTCCCTATCGTGAGATCTTTACAAAACCCACGGAATTACTAAGGGTAGTATTTATTATTTTATTGGTGCTACCGATCTCTGCGATCGGTCTCTAGTTGGTCACTTTGAAATTTTTAAATCCATATGTCTATAGTACTTGAAAAAAAAACTGATAGTTAATCTTCGGATATCGAATAACGGGGATCCAATTTTGAGAAACTGATTAAACATGCACACAAACTATGTTATTTTTATAGTCTCTCATATTTTTGATCTTTGATTGTAGCTTGCTTGAACATATAATTCAATTAAAATTATGCATTTTGCGCATAATTAAATATCTATGTTAAAATATTTTAGTGTAACTTCGCGCGTTCGAAACGAAGCCATGTGTTTGGAAGTGGTATCCATACTGCGTCGGTGCCTGGCGCAAGACGCTGCTGTCAAGCAACTGCTATATACTCGTACGTGTACATATTTAACTTATATTATTTTATACGTTTATAGATCAAAATGTTTGTCATAAATTATTGTGTACCTGTTTGTGAGGAGAAAATAAATATAAATTAAAAGATATATTAAAAAAACTGTAAAATAGTCCGTTTTAAATGATTGTTTCACACGACATGTTTGACTGTCTTGTCAAGACTGTTTCGTGCTATCAGCCATTATTCACAAATAGACAATTTTGTTTATTTCCAATTTCAGAGTTGTACAACTGTGTGAAGGACAAATCTGTACTTCACGAGTCCGTGCTGGAGCTAATTTACGAACATGTTAGCAAGTATCTACCAGATGAAGATAATGACTGTACCTTGCTGTTGGACAAGTGTGTTCAGACCACTGCCATTTCAGCTATGCTAACTGTGAGTTTTATTTCATGATTTATTCTGAATTTTTACTGTATATGTCCTGGATTTTCACAGTGCGAGCATCTTAAGGTAACTATTGAAAATTATGTAAAAATGATCTAATAATCAAAACACGAAGAGTGTAGTACCTACTTAGGCAGCCTCCTAGGCCGGAAATTAATGCTATCAATTAGGTATTTGTTTGATTCAGAATTGATACTATTATTAGAAAACACGCAATAATATTTAAAGAAAAGGGAATATTTCTCTGCAATGATTTGTCGCTTAAAACATTCACAGAACTCACAAAGCAGTAAGTACAAGTTAATACCAAAAAAGATGAAGTAGGTAAACAGCAGGGCAGTCTCTCACACACAATGGACAGAAAAACTACACCAACAAAACTCGTAGGATGACTGATTCAAGCCGCCTACGCCGTACTTAACAAATAGGAAATTTGAGTTCTCTACCCTTACTTTATTTTTTTTTATGTTCTATATTTTGTTTCATCATCACCATTATTACAGCCCTTAACAAGTCTACTGCTGAACATAGGCCTCCCCCGAGAAATGCTACAAAGCACGGTCCTGAGCCTCCTCCATCCATCGGCTTCCTGCATGTCTTACCAAGTCGTCACTCCATTTAGTGGGGAGCCGCCCTAGACTTTGCTTATAATTTGTTTATTAATATTAATTTACTAAAAATTCGATCCTAATTCCTAGTTAAATATTCATTTTGCGTTTATCATTTTAGGAACCAATCTCCAGACTCCTGTATGTCATAGCTCAGTTTCTTCAACCAGTGGAAGAGGAGGATCTAGAAGATATTCTCGCCAGTCAGAGCATAGAGACCTGCAGCGCTCATTTGAAAAGCAAATTGAGCAGCATTATGGAAAAACTATGCAGTAGCAGCAACATTGCTCAGATTGATCTGGTAAGTCTGGGATTTTTTCTTTTTCGCTTAACTATTTACAAAGACATTTAAGTAGTAGTAATAGACCGAACATCAGCAGGAAAATGGTTATCTATTACCTCTGTTCTAGTGTACACATAGTGCCATCGTCAAAAGGTCAAGACACATTTGTTTCTTAAATTAAAAAAAAAAGAGTTAAAGAAAATATGCCCTATTGTGCATTAAGGTATTCTAAGTCCCCATATGGTGCAAAAACAATGCGATTTTGGTTTATTCTCGCAAGTATAATGTATGAGGGCGACACTGAAAGTTTTTGGAACTGGCCACTTGTAACGATATAAAAAGTTAAAAGTTTGAAAATGGAACTCTTTGCTAATACTATTGTGTACGTATTTTATCAATTTACCATGTGGGTATGATTTGGCGGCAAATTGAAAATTGCCGTGTCATGTCAGCATGAATTTATATATAATAATTATATAAATGTCTTGACACATTTAGGAGGACCCTGGACTTGCCGACCTAACTCCTGAATCGAAGGCGAAGAGCTTAAAGGTTCAACAAATATTGCAATGCCATGAGGCGTTTATTGCACATCAGATAATGCAGTGGAACTCTGGCAGCACCAATGCAGCTACCTCTGTATATAAGTTGTTTAAGGCTTGCAATGAGCTGTTGGAACAGACAAAGGTATGTTTTTGTAATTGAATGATTGTTTTTTTTTTAACTATTTTGTCGGGGAAAAATTTCTTTCGTGTTTTATATACAAATTGAAGACATTTTTTTTAAATTTAATTACATTAAACTATAATATATCGTCGCCTTGGAGGCCAATGGAGCTAAGCCACAATTTTTGCGAAATGGACTTAAGTGCATTAACGTACCCAGAAAGAGCCATAGTTTATATTATTTACGATTTGTCTCTGCCAAAAAAAAAACAAATATCATAACTGTAAGCTGGTTTTTTTTAAATTTGCCAATAAATTTAAGTGTAGTTTCAGTAAGAATCAAAAATTCTATGCCGCTTAGATTTATTGCGATTATAAGGTTACAACAAGTCATAGAAAGTAATTAAACATTGGTCAATAGTTGTAAGAGCTCCTAGAACTCTTGACCACCACAATTATGACATCGTAATACTGTAGCATAGATAATTGTGATTTGTCATTTTTTATCCATTCCCGATATTAATTTGGAACATTTTAATTGGCGGAGAAAAATCGTAATTAATATAAATTGTGGCTCTTTCTGTGTACGTTAATGCACTTATGTCCATTTAGCAAAAATTGTGGCTTAGCTCCATTGGCCTCCAAGGCGACGATATGTGCCATTTTATTCGATAACTTGTAGCCATCTTGTAGGTAGTGACATAATGCCGTTGCTGTAGAAATTTTGGGATTTTTGATAAAAAATGCGACAAGTAGTTTTGACAGTCCTCTCTTAATGTTAACCTAACACTACCCAAAGAATTCTGAAGAGACCGAAACAAGTGAAAAGTTGAGGGTCAGTACTATATGGTGGATGCATTAATACTTCCCCATCAAGCTCTCTCAATTTTTGCTGAGTGGTCAAAGATGTGTGTGGTCTGGCGTGATGAAAGACTATACTCCTGTATTGATGATCGATTCAGGGCGTTTTTCACTGACATCTATATATACAAATACGCTGGACTGGCTACCCTTCAAATCGTTTGTGCCGAATTAAAGCGCCTCCATTGTAATTGTAATATGACAAGGTCTGTTGTGTTGTTTAAATCATATCTCTGTATTTTAAACTTTTAAAAGAAAAAATTAAAGTATTTTGTGTCGTTTGAATATGTTTGATTTTTTAGTTATATAATAAGAATTATTTTTAGTAATAATGAGTGTGCGTAATTTGTAAACTCGTTACCAAAAGAAAAGTGGAATAGCATTCCACAAGTTAATGAATTTACAGCTAATATTAAAACACCAAATAAATCACGGGAACTTTCCTTGCGTCCTACGTCCTTCAATGGCCGAGCCAATCCATTCGTATTACAATTATAATATAGCTGCAGAGTGGCTCTACTATGTTGTTACTTACTTCAATAAAATCTCAAGTCTTTAATATCGCCTTTTTCTAGACTCCAACAAAACTGAGTAAGAAGAACAGCAAATCAAATTTAAATGACACTAAAGAAACATGTAAGTCGCAGAAGAGCCAGAAGTCACAAAAAGATAAAGGCAAAGGTCCAAACAAACTATCAAATATGGTGAAGGATAGAGCTGGACCTTTTAAGCCTTTACCCTGCGTGTGGGATCTCAAGTTTTGTCTGAGGATACTGGATTTGTTGTATAGGTATGAATATTATGATACACATATAAACTTTGAGCCGTGTAGTGTTGGTATAATAATACAAGAATATTTATTTACTTATTTAAACTTTATTGTTATCACCTTTATAAATGGGTTAATAAAGGATGGACTTAATGCCTACCGGCTTATAATAATATTGTGTCATATATAAAATGCATGTGTACGTCACCCTCATATCGTCCCGCCGGTATCGTAAGAGGCGAAAGAGAGAAACAAACTAGATGATGGGCAGCAGCATCTTTGTAGTAACAACTAAAATATGAAGAAGTGCAGTTGCCAACCTGTCTGCCAAGCGTGAAAACTATGATAAATATCACCCCTATGCGGCAGTCTGTGGGTTAGACTTATGGTCAGCAGTGGACTTTTGATAGGCTGTTACAGTATACGAAGTTTAGAGTGATATATTAACAGCCTGAAAATATGTTTTAAATCATTTAACCGCTCATGTGCCGAGTTCGCGTAACGTGGAATCATGAAGCAAATACAAAGAGGAGACGTTGTAATTAAATCTCACTATGTAACAACGCGTGACAATTTGCGGGGTGAGGGGATGCAAAGCCCCGCCCACTTATACATCTACCGATAAATAGTAAAAATACTCGAATCTTTCCATATCGATGTTGCAATGTAGCTTAGCTACCTTGACGGTAGATGGCGGCATGTCCACAAAATGTTATAAACTATAAAAATAATATTTTGGCGATTAAAATTTCTTTATGTCTGATTGCAAAACAAATTTCACAACTTCGTATGGTTATTTTATCATTACTGAGCTCTACGTAACTTTATATTTTTAGTTCACAGGACACAAAGTGTCGCCATCTAGTGTAGAATATATTTAATTATATTTGAAAGCCGACACAAAGAGATTTTTCTAGAACTATTTTAATAAATTAGGTGTAAAATTACTTACAAATGAAATGTGATGCCATCCATAGCATCGGAGCGTCTATCTCATGAAGCAAATACATTCAGACAAAGAAATTTTAATCGCCAAAATAATATTTTTATAGTTTTCATAATAATTTTGGGAACAGGCCGCCATCTATCGTCAAGTAAACCTAATAAAAAATAACAAAAAGACAGGACCGCAATTAGAATTCAATTATTTTACCCAGTAACCCAACATTCAATATTAAAATGAAGGAAATTGTGCTTCGCTGATTTTTACGAAATGTTTAAGTTATATTTAAATGACATTCTATATGCAAAGAATCACTTAAATACAATTTAAATATGTTTATAATTTCGTGAAAGTCAACCTTCAAGAAATATTTATTTTATCCATAAAATAAAGTCTCTTTGAAACTAAATATTTTATGTTCAATATTAAGTAGGATATTTAATTTGGAACTAAATATCCTACTTATCTCACTAATATTATATAGGCGAAATTTTGTGTATTCTTTCTGTCTCATAGAGCTTATTTCACACTAAGTATGTGTAATTTTTTCACGCAGAAACGGCTGGACTATTATTTATGTGTGGGTTTTACTACTTAATATCTCTGAGGGAGAACAAATAATTGACAAATTATTATAATTAATATAATTTTATTTACAAATCAATAAAAATAAAAATATTTTATTCCAAATTAGGCATCCGAATGAACTTTTTGAATGCCAATCTAAGAACATTAAATTGTATTTGAGTGATTATTTGCATATAGAATGTCACTTAAATATAACTTAAACATTTCGTAAAAATCAGCCTAAGTACAATTTCCTGCATTTAATATTAAAAGTTGGATTTCTGGGAAAAATAATTGAATTCTAATTAGGGCCCTGTCTTTTTGTCATTTTTATGAGGTTTACTTGACGAGAATACGGCCTGTTCTCAAAATGATTATAAACTATAAAAATAATATTTTGCCATTAAAATTTCTTTATGTCTGAATGCAAAACAAATTTCAGCACCTTCGTATGATTATTTTACCAATACTGAGCTCTACGGACCTTTATATTTTTAGTTCACAAGACACAAAGTGTCGCCATCTAGTGTCGAATATATTTAATTATATTTGAAAGCCGACGCAAAGAGATTTTTCTAGAACTATTTTAATAAATTAGGTGTAAAATTATCTACAAATGAAATGTGATGCCCAGAGGCGGATCTACTTAAAGGCTTTTTGGGCTGCAGCCCAGGGCCCAGTGAATACAGAGAGGCCCCAACCGAACTGAAACCAATAGACGATATTGTCAATAATAAAAATTATCTAGAATTTAAAAAAATCCGATCATAAGGTTGGCAACACTACGATCAATCAACCCGTGTGCGCATCTATCAAACGGAACGGGGAATTCCCTGTCGCTTGTTTTCGATCGCTGTATTCCGTGTATTGTCTATTACTGGGGTCTTCCCTCCGCTTATCGCCCGACGCAATTTTGTTATTTTTCCGCACTTCTGCTATCGTCGACTAAGTATATTAACGAATTGACTTTGTTATTGTTAGAAGTGTGTTTACTGTTTAGTGCGTGTGTTTAGTTTACTAAGTGATAGATAACTTAAAAGTTATACGGACCGGACTTTTCTTTTAATTTACTAAAATTGAAAGTGTTCAGCATAACTAGACTTCCTGCTTTTAATAGGCAGTAGGTAAGTAAAAAGAATTATAAAACATGACTTTTTTATTTTTATTTCAGTTTCAAAACTAAATGAATCGAACTCGTTCGATATTACGAACGAACGAACGGTTTCGTGGCAGTTTTAGATACATGGCCACTAAATGTTGGAACAATATACCACCACCTATACGGGAAACTAAATCTGTAAACGGTTTTAAAGCTAAATTAAAAATACACCTTTTAGCATCTCAAAAGTCATTATTTCACGTGTAGTGGCAGGTTATTTCATAGATACATAGATACATCATATATATGGATATATGTGTATGTTTAATTTTAATATAATTTACAATACTTTTATGTATATACTTGGAAATATTTACTTTCAGTGAATGGTAAATTCATTATTTTTCGTTTATGTTGTTACCGATATAGTCGCGGGCGCAATACGGAATCAATATTTATCAGGGCTCCGCTGAAAATCAGCGCTGCTGCAGTATCTGTGGTAGCATATGCTGAGACGGAATACTTTTGGCATCACATCACTCACTCTTGTTGCGATTTATTTTATTTTTATTTATGTTTTTCAACTACTTTGTATGTTTTTATGTCTCATTATTTCTAAATGTATATTTTGTGTGTGTATTGATGCTAATAAACATATGTCTATGTCTATATTTAATGATAATTTGGGAATTGCTACACTCATTACAAAGTAGGTATTAAAATTGAAAGTTCTATCCAGTTCTTTGTTTATTTTCAGAAAAATATCTTATTTTACAGTATGTCTGCTAGAAAATATAAAAGTGGAGCTGAAAAAAGAAAATTACAGTTTTGTCGAGAAAAAGAAATAAATAAATACGCAAAACTTGAAACTTTTTTTAAATCAGAACATATAAACGCGAATGAAATAGCTATAAATCCATTAAAAAACGTAAAGGAAGGTATTTTATGCGAAGAGAGTATAACCGAAGGAAGCAAAAAACCGCAAAACCAGAAAAAAAATACCAACGATGAAAATATACAATATCTTGACTTCGAGCAACCCTCTGGTTCCTCTGAAAACGAAATTGGTGTTCAGCAAAAGAAAGGTAATACCGATACCGAGGTGGAAAGAAATTTAGAAAATATTAAGTTTGAGTTTGAGAAATATGTTGACGTGGGCTTGTGGCCAGATTTGCTAAATAATGATTTTATTAATTTCGTCCTCTCACATGAAATGACTGACTTTCAAAATAAAGATCCGAAGAATATATATTCAGCTTCTATGAAGAAATATAAAGAACAAAACAGATCTTTTTCAAATAGGTATTTCACTAGAAAAATGAAAAATGGCCAATTACTGGAAAGATCTTGGTTATGTTATTCAAAAAGGGTTGGTACTGTTTTTTGTTTGACTTGCAAACTTTTTTCTAAAACTCCTTCTCAATACACAACCGGATTTTCTGATTGGAAACACATAAGATTTTGTTTAGAAAATCACGAAAATTCTAATGAACATAAAAACTCAATGTTAGTGTGGTTGACACGAAAAGAAAATAAGTCTGTTTTAGACAAGCAGCTTCAGGAGCAATTAAATAAAGAAACAGAATATTATCACAATGTCCTAAAACGGGTTATTGCAGTGCTAAAGTTTTTGTGTATAAGAGGCTTAGCACTTAGAGGTTCCGAGGAAGTATTTGGTTCTCCACATAATGGTAATTTTATGGGTGCTCTAGAGCTATTGGCAGAATTCGACCCATTCATACGTGAACATATTGAACAACGAGAGCTGCGACCAAACCCTGTAATATCATATTTATCAAAAACAGTATATGAGGAAATAATTGAGATTATGGGTAAACAGATAATTAAACAAATTATAACTGAAATAAACAACGACGACACAAAGTATTATTCAATTATGATGGATTCAACCCCAGATCTGTCTCACGATGACCAACTTGCTATTGTATTACGATACTGTTTTCGGGGAAAAGTGTATGAAAGATGTGTGTCTTTCATTAAAATTAGTAGTCATACTGGCTTATATTTATTTAATATTCTAGAAGCCTTTTTGGAAACAAATGGACTACTACTGGATAATTGCAGGGGACAGTCATATGACAACGCTGCTAATATGGCCGGAATCTACAATGGTGTACAAGCACTACTAAAAGAAAAAAATAAATCCGCGGATTACGTGCCATGTGCTGCGCATTCCCTTAACCTAGTTGGTCAAGAATCCGTGAAGGTTGCAATCGAAATTGTAAATTTTTTTGGAATAGTGAAAAAAATATACGTTTTCTTCTCTGCTTCGACCCATAGGTGGAAACTATTAAATCGTGAAACAAAAGTAAAATTTACATTAAAAAGTTTAAGCCAGACCAGATGGTCTTGTCACTTTGATGCTGTCAGAGCTTTGAAAAGCAATTATGGTGGCATTATGAAAATTCTCAATAGTTTCGGCGAAAATAACGATGAAAAGGTTGATTTCCGAAAAGAGGCACGAAATTTATTTAATAAACTGGCGAAACTAGAAACTGCAATTTTAATTATTTTTTGGGAAGAAATTTTGGAGAGATTTAATGTAGTTAATAAAAAAGTACAGAGCCCTGGTTTAGACATTGGTGAAGGCAATAAGTTAATTGTGTCATTAAAAGAGTTCGTGAAAAACATAAGGCAACAATCAGATCAGAAGCTAAAGGAATACGAAAAGAAAGCTAAAAAATTAAGTACTAGTGTGGAAACAGACTACAGTGACATAAATAAGAGACGCTAGATTACTAGATTACTTCAAAATTTTCAGATAAATCTACAGATAAAGTCTCAGTAAACGGCGCAGAAAAATTTAAAAGAGACACGCTTAACGTTGCGTTGGATAAGATGATTATGGATTTAAATTATAGAAGCCAAGCCTATGAGACCTACAGCAAAAAATTTAAATTTTTAATGGATTTGCAAGATAGAAATCAAGAACACATAGATCTGGAAAGTGTACGTAATATTATTGATTATTATCCAAATGACATAGACGAACATTTAGTGAATGAGTGCATTCAGTTAAAATCTTACTTACTGCAGTCTAAGACAGAGTCTTACACCTCTTGCAGTGAAATTTTTTGGCTAATTTATGAAAAGAAACTTGTTGATGTTTTCCCAAACTGCTATACCATCTTAAAGATTTTTTTAACGATGCCGATCACTAGCTGTGAAGCGGAGCGTTCTTTCTCCAGGATGTCGTATATAGAAAACAAATACAGGACAACAATGTCGAACTATCGACTAAATCATTTATCAGTTCTTTCAATAAATTGCGATTTAACAAAGGACCTACAGTGCGATGACCAAATAAAAGAATTTGCAGCACAAAAATGCAGAAAGGTTGCTTTATAATTTATATAACATAACCATCTATAACCTGTCAATTTATTTTGCAATAAATAATGTTTTAATAAAAAATAAAATATTTTGTTTTCCTATTTTCTTCCTGTACTTAACATATATTACATTACATATACCTACATCACTTCAGAAAACAGTTTCTTGTCAAAATGGCAATTAGTTGAGTAATTAGGTAGGGCCCCTAAGCAGTATTAGCCCAGGGCCCCACAAATTCAAGATCCGCCCCTGGTGATGCCATCCATAACATCGGAGCGTCTATCTGAGTATTTTTTATACGATAAAACACAACACTTCATCCTTTTCTTCTTAATACTACGAAAATACACCGATTTGCGATTTTTTCAACACAAGCGCACAGGACGAATACTGACAGTATACTAACTAAAGTCACGCCCACTATGATGACGTCAGGACCTACTTAGAATCACAGTGCACAGTTGCTTATGCCGTCTCCCCTTTGTATTAGCTTCATGCGTGGAATATCCGTCGTCTGCCGGCGATTTTGCGTACAAGCATTAATTCTGAACACTTTTTTGTTTAATGTAAAAATCAACAATTGTCGCTGATAATTTGCAGTCTTTGGTAGATCAGTATGTAAATTTCAAGAATTAATCGTTTTTTTACACAATAATAGGGTCTTATTTAATTCCAGAATCACAAACATCCAGTATTATCAAAAATTTCGTTATCAACTTGAAGAAATTGAATAAAACAATAGTTGTATCACAAAAACTGTTTTTTTTATCTGTCTGTTTGTATAGGATACAAAATGTCAAAATACTGCCAAAATATACCATAAATAAACTAAAATTAATTAAAGTATGTGTAATAAGTCTACGCTGCATTCACAAAGTGAGAGCGTATATCTGCGCTCTGGCCACGAAGCAAAGACGCATATCTACGCTCTGGTTTTATGTATAAAGTGTGTTTAAAAAAGCTAATACTTTGATATAATTTCGGTAAATAATAAAATGATAGGATGAGAATAGATAAAATGAGAAAATAATAATAATATCTATCGCTATCTTTGATCGCAGTGAAAATAAATTTTATAGGCGACTCCGATCGATTCCCAATAATAACTTGAGTAACACTCAGCCTCCTTCCCTAAAGCATTTAGAAAACTTATGGAGAGGAATCTGGTCTGAAAGTGTGAGACACCGCAAAGATGTTAGCTGGATTAGTCTGGAAGACGAGCGCCTGGCTAACACCATCCCAATGGAATCTGTGAGCTTTACAGTAGATGATGTCATAAAATCAGTGAACAAAATGCATAACTGGAAGGCTGCCGGTCCCGATGGTACTCATAACTACTGGATCAAGAAATTCATTACCTTACACGACCCTCTATCAAAGTGCTTCAATTCTTTCCTTCAAAGTCCTGACTCCTGAGGCTTTCCCTCCATATCTTTCCACCGGTATTACATATCTGCTGCCAAAGGACGATGATATTGGTAACCCCACAAAGTACCGACCTATTACCTGCCTCTGTACACTTTATAAAACCCTGACATCATGTTTGACAGCGAAAATTTATGAGCACTTAGACCTACAGTCGATACTAGCTATTGAGCAAAAGGGGTGTATAAAGAAGTCGCAAGGCTGTAAAGAACAACTTATAATAGATTCTGTGGTCACAGAGCAAGCATACCACAAATCTAGTAATATCCACGTGGCGTATATTGACTATCGCAAGGCTTTTGACTCCGTGCCGCACTCTTGGTACACCTTATACATATTAAGGACCTGGTCCAGGTCCTTAATATGTATAAGATCCATCCTAAGGTAGCAGCATTGCTTAAACATATTATGTCGTATTGGCGTACTGAATTTTCTCTTAGTTTAAAGGGTTATAACATCAAAACGAACTACATTCACATACGTCGAGGAATTTTTCAGGGTGACAGTTTAAGTCCCCTCTGGTTTTGTCTTGCTCTGAATCCGTTATCTGCAATATTAAACAATACTGGTTACGGGTTTCTCATTAAGGGCGGTACTGGGATAGAGTTCAAACTTAACCATCTTTTGTACATGGACGACATAAAGTTGTACGCTGCTAATGCTCGTGAACTTAGAGGCTTACTGCAAAGTACTGAGCAGTTCTCGAATGACATTAAAATGTCTTTTGGCCTGGAAAAGTGTCGAACTTTAAGTGTTGATAGGGGAAAGGTCAAAAAGGCAGAAGGCTACGACCTTCAGAATGGTGGTATAATTGATGCGATGGCTAAAGATGACAATTACGAATATCTTAGTCTACTCCAAACTCTTCGAATCGACCACAAGGAATTAAAATCTCGGATATGTAAAGAATACTACCGTAGGCTCAAAGAAATTCTCGGAACAGGTCTTAAGAGCAAAAACATCTTTAAGGCAATCAACACTTTCGCAATGCCAACAATAACTTACACCTTCGGAATTGTAAAATGGTCAGACACTGATATCGGGAATATTGAGAGAACTACCCGTGTATTATTGACAAAATATCGGTTCCATCATCCTAAATCCGCTACTGAACGAGTAACTTTGCCAAGAGCTGAAGGGTGAAGAGGTCTCGTTGACCTAAGGCGGCTTTATTCCAAGCTAATAAAAAAAACTTGCAAAATTACTTTCTCAACAAAGAGTCGTCTCCCTTACACCAAACACTTACTTTAGCGGATAATGGCTATACTCCACTGGATCTTCTTCATTCTAAAGAAGTTGAGCCCTTGGTTGCTGATGCCGAATACCTTAAGCCTTACCAAACTTAACCAGTGGGCCTCAAAACCACTACATGGAAGGTTTGCCCACGAGCTTAGAGGCCCTCACGTTGATATTGCAGCGTCGACCAGTTGGTTGCGACGCGGGGAATTGTTTGCAGAAACTGAGGGTTTTATGATAGCAATACGGGATCAAGTAATTCCGACAAAGAATTACCTCAAATACATAGCCAAAACAAATGTCGAAGATGACCTATGCATACGATGCTATCAGAAACCTGAAACGATTCAACATATCACGGGTTCGTGCCTGGCTCTTGCTGCATCAGAATATACTCAGCGTCATAACGATGTCGCCAAAATAATCCATCTAGCACTGGGCCGAAAATATGATCTATTGAAGGATGACAACCCGTACTGGAAATACTCCTCTAGTCCCGTGCTGGAAAATGACAACATTCAACTATATTGGGATAGATCAGTCCTAACAGACCGGTCCGTCCCCCATAATCGGCCAGATATTATAATTCTTTATAAAAAGGAGAAACGGGCTTGTCTGTTGGACGATGGGGTTCCCAACTCGCATAATATTCAGCAATATATAATGAAAAAAAAAGACAAAATACCAACCGCTTGCTGAAGAAGTGAGACAAATGTGGCTTCAGGATGAATTAGAAGTCCTTCCCTTCATAATTTCAACTACAGGAATAATACCGCAGCCGCTTAACGAAAATCTTGCTAAGCTAAACTTACCAATGTCCGTTAGGAACAATATTCAAAAAGTTGTTATCCTAAGGACACCTGCCATTGTGAGGAAGCATCTTGCCCTATAAAACACAACCTCTTTGCATCTTGCTAAAAGCCGATCTAAGAGTTGTAAACCCAAAAGGAGAAAAAAAAAAGATAAAACACATAATAATAATAATAATAATTGTTTATTGCTTCGAAAAACACACAGTTACATATACGTTAAAACAAAAGAACATTATAATTATTGGAGACAAAAGGAGACGGCTCAGCTTTGTCTGTAACGAGATACAGATCTCATACAGAGCTGTTTTTCAGCCGCTCCCCATTTACCTGACTTATACTTTTAAACTACGTACAAAGTAATTAAATGTGATAAAATCGCAAAAACAAAAAAAAAATTAAAAACATTAAAGACAAAATAAAATAATACATGTTTACGTGCACAAAGTGATGGAATAAATGAAATGGATGGCTTCTAGTCTTCTTCTATGTGTTTAAGATTACTTATAAATTAAATTACATATTGAAACATTAAAATAAAATATTTTCTTCTGCATCTTCAAAATTATACAATTCTTGAAAATCAGGCGTTGACGGCCGCCATGGCTGAAAATAAAAGCACATAAATAATATTATCAAAATATACATATGAATAAGCAAATATTATGTAGGTATTATATTATATACATGCAAGGTTCCTGACTGTGATCTCTCGATTATAATTTGCTGATTTGGTACCACGCGTAAGCTGCCACTTGGTGAACGTTCAACAAGCATTCCAGCAATTAGCGCCGGTGCCCCTCGAGGGCGCGTCTCTAAACCATCCATCAAAATCCGCTAAGACATACACAAACATTACCAAATAAGAGATTTTCTAACGGGTCCGATTGCAAATCTTAACCATCTAGGACCAGGAACCTACTTAAACAAACATTTCCAAATCAGTCTAGTCGTTAAGATATTCAGTGACTTACTCGTATAGAAGATAAAGATAAAAGGTAAAGAAAAAACCAGAACTAAATAAAAATCAAAAATTATTGTAATACTTAATAATAATTTGCCCCGACACGCGACTTACCTACTTGCTGATGATATTTCTACCTAAATTGTCATGAAAATATTTAAAATTATAAAATTAATAGATATTGTGTAACAAAATTCACAAAGCGTAGATCTACGCTCCGGCATGATTATTTATTGAACATCCCTGTAAGGGTATATTTTTATAGTTTATGTCGAGTTAATGTGATAATTTGGTCGTAAAAAAATAATGTTGCAAATCAGAACGAAACTTATCACTATCTAAAATCTGCATGAAATTTCCTACAAAATAGTATAAGTAAAGCAAAAGTCGTAATACATTTCAATTTCAACTATTAGTGAGAAAATATAGTAAAAGGGTTCTGCGCACATGTTTTTCGAATAAAACCATCGAAATGTTAACACTACACTGATTCCATTTTAAGATTTCAGTCCTAAATACAACAAATAATAGGAAAATACTTACTTTTTATACTTTTTTTTTTTTCAAAAAACCACTTTAAAACTCAAACACTTTGCCAGTTTACATACTAACGGTAGAATGATTTTTACTCTGTTTTCGCAACCAATGAGAAAGTTTGACGACTGCAACTCGTTCATTCATTCAAAAAGTCAAGATTCAGTCAATAATAAGCTTTGAAAACCCTTAAACATATGTAAAATGGCTTAAATTTGCTTGAAAGTCAGGAAGCGCAGATCTCAGCTCAGTCACACAGAGGGTACAGAATTTTCTTCAGAGATCTACGCTCTGGCATATGAGGCTTTAAGGAATTGAGAAAAACTCACTTAAGCTACTAGTAATTTAATATTAAACAACCACCTACGTCGCATATTCGTAGGGCCACTAGAACACTTTCGCACATCGATATCCAATATGTAACAAAAACCCTGTGGTTCCCGTTAAGTACGTTATCAGGATCATTATTCAAACGTATAGAAATAACTTTTTTTTTTATTACTCGAACAATAATTTATTTTATGTTACTTAAAAAAAAAATTGTATACAAATTGTATGTGATTTTATTACCTCTGCATTGTCTTGGGAGTAAGAGGATTGTCAAAGACCCCGCTTTACTTAGCTTTAGCATCGGCTAGTGTCAGTAAGAGGTAATAAAACCACATAAAATTAAAAAAAAAACATGGTCTGATAACGTACTTAACGGGAACCACAGGGTTTTTGTTACATGTTGTATATGTATTACGCACTAGATTTTGCATTCCGAACATTGACTATGTTCAACTCAACTGTACTGCAATCCGACTAAATATTGCGTAAAGTGAAGATTTGTGAAATCCATAATATAATTATTATTACATTTTATTTAGAAATATGTTTGTTTAGGTTAAAATAAGAGTATTTTATATTAAATTCTTATATTTATTTTATATTAATATCTTATTTTATATTAAAGTCTTCCCGCATGCGCGACTCTACTATCTCCCGTGCATTTTTTTTATTGAATAAGGGTGACAAACGAGCACACAATCCACCTGATAGTAAGTGGTTCCCTTGGAACTTAGATTCTCCTTAAATTCTTTATGTATTCAGACATTAATTTGGTTAATCGTTTGTGTACTGAGTGTTGAGTTGTTATTATGTGAGCTTATATATTATTATTTTATGCTACAGATCATTATCTTGTAAGTGTTGCAAAGGAGATTAAATTATATCATTTATATTTCATATCTGATGGTCTTGGGGTCTTGTTTTTGAACCGGTGCTTATTTTTCCTTTGACATTCATAACCATAATTGTGAAATAGGGTGTGACTGGAAAAGTTTAAATAATATGATTCAATCGAAAATCTTAAGTTTACATGGAAATTGAAATGTTCGTTATTTTCTGGACCAGAGACTGTTTTGATGGATTCTCTTACGCTCCCAACGTATTATTTTATACGTATTTACGTATTGTATTTCCTTTATTTATTTTCTCAGTGAGGAAGTAACCTGGACATCTCTAGAGCAACGGAATCAACTACGGGCCCGGCGCGATTTCCACCACTGGACACTACGCGGAGTGCTCAGTGTACTGTCAGAGCGCGTAGATAAGCGATCCGTGGCGACTACAGTAGTTGAGATTGCTGCCCTGATATATAAAAGATGTATCCGTCGGTATGTATTCATTGTTTTCGTTAGAAGAGATTTAGACTTCTGGGTTTCGGTTAAAACTTGCATACTAAGGTCTTTGCTCATATCCATTATTTAAATTTTACAAATTTCGATACAAATTTAGTATATATGTATTCATCTCATAATCAAATCATATTGTAATTTATAATGTATTTATGATGATTATTTTTCTTGGCTGATTACAATGGCGGTAATAAAAAGTACAACAAAAGTTCTCTTCAGGGCTTAGGCTGATTTTACTTATGTTAGGACGTTCCCTTAATACTGGCTCTATTTGATACTGCTTCCAGTCATTGATTTCAAATTGGGTATAACTACGATATGATTGAGAAGCTACATGGTCTTCTGGGCCCTTCCCCAATTCGCCTCATACGACACCACTACTTACATGGATAAGAAGGTGTGTGATGATTTCGATTTATTCATCAAATATGTAGGTTACTGTAGATCCTTGGAAAGAAGGCTAGAGGTCTATTGATGGATTTTCTGAAGTTTGTTTTCTGTTTAATTTTTTTTGGGATTTTTATTGAAACGACATGCCAATCCCATCATACCTTATAATAATTACTGCTAACACTAGAACAAAATAACGAAGTATATTTTCTGCAGTTAAATGTGTTTTTGTTTTAGGTTTCAAGATATGTGCGATTTCGATGATCAAACTGCTCTGGGTTGTCTGGATGTTTTCAAAAGCTGCCTAAACTTGATTTTATCGAATAACTACTCTTTGAAGACCGATGTCCTTCTTTCAAATATTAGTAAGGTTTTCATAGAATAATATATTTAGTATTTTTTCAATTAATTATTTATATTTAATTGAAGTATAATTTCAATATATTATTTACATTTACAATACCATTACAGCCTATTCACTCACATCACACAGTCCACTGCTGTATATATTACCTCATAGTGGGGATATTTGCCATAGTAATATCGCTTGGCAGGCAGACAATTGCAATTGTTGACTTGTAAATATAATATGGTAAGTTATGCAGGAAGTTGATAGATGGAAATAGCTTAGGTCAGGTGTTTTGTAGCATTACTTAGGAGAGGCTTGTGTTCTGTAATAATGATGATAGTAATGAAATATAAGAATTATTATATTCAATGATTTCTCACTGTCTTTTAATTATTTGATAACGAAATATTATTAAGTAAATAGTCATTCTATAATTTTTAAAGCAAGAGAGAATAAGCTTTTGTTACGCTAAGACGTTGCGATTTACCATTTAGAGCTTTATTCACCACTTACTACCAGGTGAGATTGTTGTCAAGCACTGAGTTATAATCTAATCATAAATCATTTATTTGCCTGAAATATATAATATGTCAAGTTACAGCCTTTGAACATCTCACTGCTGGGCACAGGCCTCCTTTCACTTCCGAGAAAGTTTTAGGGCTAGGAAATGTGTGCCGCGCTGCGCTAATGCGCGTTGGCTGACTTCACGTCTTCGCAATATTTTTTAATTTTTTTATTGGAACATATTGCAAAACTTAATAAAAGTATCACTGGTTCCTCTTAATATTAGTGTGCTGCTGTAAAGTTATGATTTCACTCCTGCCAAGGAGCCTCTCTACGTACCTATATTTACCTATTTCTACCGCAAAATAGCAGTGCGATGTGAAGAATATAAAAAGTCAGAGGAATTGTTCGGATTAATTCCAGCCGCCAAATTTCACGAATGCACATCGCGTCAAAATTCACGATACCATCCTCACCATCTGGATGCTTGGCGGTCCACGACTGTGCGTTTTACTAGGAGTTTTCTTCCTCGTACAACTTCTCTGTGGAATTGTTTACCAACGGCGATTTTTCCGGACCGATACGACTTAGGGACTTTCAAGAAAAGAACTTACACCTTTCTAAAAGGCCGGCAACGCATCTGCAATTCCCCTGGTGTTGCGGTTGTTCATGGCCGGCGGTAGTCACTTACCATCAGGTGAGCCGAATGCTCGTTTGCCTCCTCTTCTATATAAAAAAAAAGTAATTATAGACATCACACCTGTTATTTGCTGTTTTTTATAAAGTTGCAGGCCTCTATGAATTCGCTACTTATCATAAGGTGGACTGAAGTTCATTTATAACTTCAGTTTAATATAAAAAAAAACCGTTTTACTGTCATTGGGTACCGTGACCTTGCCAAAGTCTATAATAAAGCTCATCCTTTCCGTATCGTGTTTAATATAAAAATATAAAAAAAACCAATACCGAAACCGACCGAAAAACCGAACCGATCGATCTTGACCTTGACAAGGTGACAATAAAACCCAACCTCTACTTCGCGTCCGAGCTGTTTTATAATAATTTGTTGTATCTAGCGGGGCTGAGCGACAGCAGCAGTGCAGCAAGCGTGGCCGCCATGTTGGATTGCACTCACACTGCACTGGTGCAGCTGGAGGCCGACTGTGTGGAGGATGCTGACGTCACTGCGAAGAAGATTCTCGGCGCATGCTTCCAGCTGGTCACTACCCTGTTGGAGATACCGATGCATTCGAGTGCGGACGTCAATCGTGTTAGTGATTGTTCTAAAGTATTTACTAGACAACACTACGTTACACATAGCACACCATACCATACCAAATTCGCTACGGAAAGGGCTATTATTGCTCGTAGTTTAAGTTGAAGTGGCAATGGGCCAAATAGTTTGAAGAACCTACAACTGATTGGGAAGAAAGATTCTCCAGTAATATCCTCATACGGGTAAGTGAAGTATTGGGCGGCCCTCTTCTAGATAGGGTGAGGACCTGATAAGAGATGCAGGAAGTTGATGGTTGCAGGTGGCTCAGGTGCTTTGTGGCATTCCTTGGGGGCTTGTGATGAGCTGTAAAAAGATGATGATTATGAATATTACTAGAATTCACTAGACAGAGAAGGATTGTCAAAAGTTCATAATAATATATTACGTTGGATTATGTTAGTAATGAATGCTGTTAGTTAAATAATAAATATTTACGCAAAATAAATGATTCCATTATCTTAATCTTTAAAAGAATTATTGAGTTGTTGTTATCAATATTATCTAATTTGCTATTTAGTCAATAATCTATTCGCCTGAGTATCTATTTCACATTGATACAATCACCTATTCTAACAATAAAAGGCGATGTCATTAGTAATATAAATGATAAGAAAACAGTAGGAGGATTATATCTCGATCTTAGTTCCGCCTTAGTAGATCATGAAATACTACTACAAAAGCTTGAGCATTATGGCATCAGAGATAAGATGTTGCAACTCTTGATATCGTACTTAGGTAATAGACGTCAGTATATAGAATTAGGGTACACTAATAAGGGTCGAGAGATGATATGTAACTCAAGTGGAGTCTTTTGCACTAGAGGGGTCCCACAAGGATCTCTTCTGGGTCCACTGCTCTTTATTGTCCTTTTTTTTATAGGAGAGGGGGCAAACGAGCATGCAGCTCACCTGATGGTTAGTGACTACCGCCCCCCATTAACAACTGCAACACCAGGGGAATCGCAGATGCGTTGCCGGCCTTTTAAAAAGGAGTAGGCTCTTTTCTTGAAGGTCCCTAAGTCGTATCGGTCCGGGAAAATCGCTGGTGGTAATCGATTCCACAAGGAAGTTGTGCGAGGAAGAAAACTTCTTCTAAATCGCACAGTGGTGGACCGCCAATCATCCAGATGGTATGGATGGTATCGCGAGTTTTGTCGCGATTTGCGATGGTGAAATTGGGCGGCTGGAATTAGTCCGAACAATTCCTCAGAGCACT
This sequence comes from Parnassius mnemosyne, assembly GCA_963668995.1. Lineage (NCBI taxonomy): Eukaryota > Metazoa > Arthropoda > Insecta > Lepidoptera > Papilionidae > Parnassius > Parnassius mnemosyne. The sequence goes on from CAVLGL010000093.1 coordinate 13,872,969, forward strand.
CCCCGTGATAGAAGCGATAAAATACGCAAAGAGATGCAACATTTCTACGCATTGCCAATGAGTCAAGCCGTATCGGAAAGAACTCGGTCGGAGACGATTCGAACCGCTCTGCGCTGGATGCGGTTAAGTAGAAGGAGCTGGCACTGGGGAGCCCCTGCTCAAAGATGGGAACAGTAATCCATGTGAGGCAAGGCTGCGCCTTGTAAAGTTGCAAGCGGTGTGCCGGCATGAAATACTGTCCCGCTCTGCTGAGCACGCCAAGCTTTTTGGAGGCCAATTTGGCCTTCTCTTCCAAGTGACCACGAAACTGCACGTCACTCGATATGTCGACACCAAGGATCCCGATACTGGATGAGGCAACAAGGGGAGTGCCTTGAAACTGAGGAGATACAACAAAGGGGTTCTTTTTAGCGGTAAACGCGCAAACTTGTGTCTTTTGGGGATTGAATTGGACTAGATTTAGTCGACCCCAGTCTGAGACTTTGTTCAACAAAGTCTCGACTTCAGACAAGTTTGTTGCGGTACTCGGCGACGTTTTCCCGAGAAATATTGGCACGGCCGGTGTATAAAGCATCACCAGTGCTGTCGTCCGCATAGCAATGAATGTTACTGGTTTGCAACATATCATTGATATGCAGAAGAAACAGCGTTGGTGATAGCACGCAGCCTTGTGGAACACCAGCATTAATGGACTTGTAATCGGAGCATGCACCGTCTACTACCTTGATGCTCCGATCTGCAAGAAAACTGGTGATCCAATTGCACAATTTCTCGGGAAGCCCATTGGAAGGGAGCTTCGAAAGAAGCGCTTTGTGCCAAACCCGATCGAAGGCCTTCGCTATATCCAAACTAACGGCCAACGCCTCCCCCTTGGACTCCACTGCCTCCACCCATCTATGAGTTAGGTAACCTAAAAGATCACCAGCTGAGCGACCTCGACGGAAACCGTACTGGCGGTCACTAATCAGCTGGTGATCCTCAAAGTACCGCATGGGCTGGCTGTTAATAATGGTTTCCATTACTTTGGAGAACAAGGAGGTAATCGAGTTGGAAGCAAAAAGAGAGCCTAGCAGATCGGCTTTCTCTTTTGCATCATGGGCCAGTGAGTCGTCCGCCCTGTGCAGAGATGGCTGAGATGGCTGACAGAAGTTCCTTTGGACAGCCTTGGCGAGAGACCAGAATGCACGTATTCCCGAAGGGAGGCGAACTAGTCTCTCGCCAATTCTGCCGATGTGCTCTGACTTTGCCTTGGCAATGATACTTTTGAAGGACCTGGAGGCGGAATTATACTTATTTTTAAGAGCTCTGGTATTTACATCCCGGGACGTTGATGCGTCGGCCCAGGTTCGGTAGCACTCCTGCTTATAGCGTGATGCAATTTTGCAGGAGTGACCAAACCATGGCTGATTTCTGCCTCCGATAGGCACCACAGATGATGGAAGAAATAATTCCATTCCCTGAAGTACCACATCAGCGACAGAATCAGCAACAACGTTGGGATCATCCGGCGCAAAATAAACCCGCGCCCAAGGGTAGGATGCAAAAAAAGACCGCATCCCATCCCAATCGGCCGACTTATAGTGCCAAACACGGCGGCAAGCTGCAGATCGCAATTGCGATTGGAACGTGAGTGGCACCGTACTCCGGATCAGACAATGGTGCGAAGAGCCCAGAGGGGTATCGACGGAGACCTGATATCCGTCCGGATGAGAGGTCTGCAGAAGGTCCAACAGGGAAGGTACATGATCCTCCACATCTGGGATCCGCGTAGGCGAAGTAACCAGTTGTGTCAGACTATATGCCAAGTCAAAGTCATATACAGATCTCCCCGCATGATCGGTTAACCGTGAACCGAGCCATTCGGCGTGGTGGGCGTTAAAATCGCCAAGAATCACGATCTCTGCGGATGGGCCCTATTGTAGCACGGATTCTGCAGCCATTTGGACGTGGTCGATGAGTCGGTCTGTGTCGGCATTACCGCTATGGGATATAGGGGCACCCGTAGACGCGGGGATGGTCGTTGCTGTCTACGCGTAGCCATAGGATGGACAGGTCCTTACCTTCAAGACTGCCGAGGCGTCGAAAACAGATGTCCTCTCAGACGTACACGCAAACCCCAGCCCGGGGCACAAACGAGTGTTCTAATTTCCACCCCGGGTAGGAGAGATACGAAGTATCAGCCGGAGGGGACACCTGTGTCTCGGTTAGAAAGAGCAAGGCCGGCTTAGCTATCTGCAGATGGTAGTGGACGGCGTTAAGGTTTGAATGAAATCCCCTGATATTGCAGATATCCACGGAAAGCGTGGCAGGGGTTGCCTTTGTCTTCTTGCTCCGCTTGCCCCGAGCAGATTTCGTCTTGAGCGGAATTTCGCCCCCCCAGAATACGCAGGGCAGCCTGAGCACCCACGACCAGGAGTGGAATAGTTTGGTAGTGGATGCTCAGTGAGGGATTCTACAGGGGTGCTGGTACCCTCCTGGGGTAGTATTCTGTTCAATTCCGCTACCATGTTGATGGGGGGGGGGGGGGATTGGGCCTCCGGCCACCTGCACTCACCAAGCGGAACGCAGAGGTAAACCTCTACTTCACGCTGGTATTCTGTGAGGTCGTGTTACCACCCCGGTTCGAGCCGGCCCATCCGTGCGACAACAGAAGCTGCCGCGTGGCTCTACCACTCTTCAAAACGTCCTTATATAATATGATAAATTAAATTGGAACTAGTTTAGATGATGTGAAAATTATAGTTTTCTCTGATGATGCAAATGCAGTTCTATGTGCTAAAAATATTGAGGAACTCTGAATGAAAGCTAATCTAACGTTGCCATTATTTACCAAGTGGGTCACCACTAACCATCTTGTAATAAACGAGAACAAAACTGGAGTGATGCTACTTAAGTCGACAAATCGTAATCAAGGTAGAATTAAGGTCAAGATAAATGGCTGTAACGTAGAACAAGTTGATACAATAAAATTTCTAGGTGTACATATAGATCCACTTTTAAACTGGGGGGGTAGAGCTAACTCCCACAGAAGCTACTATTAATTCAGTATGCTATGCAGTTCGAAGCTTACGCGACGAGCTAACTACAGAACAACTAAAATCTAAACTAACTACAGAACAACTAAGTTGCGCTACAGTATCAGGCTCTGGGGTGATGAGCTATGAGTACAATATCCATAAAGCTTTTGTTGCACAGAAGCGGGCAACAAGAATATCATGCAGGCAGCACTATGAAATTATAAATATTAACTGTGCCATGCCTTTATATCATGGTCCTGCCGATTTGAGGAAAAAGCTTGAGGCATACGAATCTGAAACTGAAAGAAAAGCTCGTTTAAATACGAGACGCAAAGACTTAAATAGCATATTTAGATCAAGGCTAACACTTAATGTTGCAAGGTACAGTGCGCTACACCAGTCGGTTATGTTGTTCAATGAGCTGCCCAAAGCGTTTAAAATAGAAAAAAAAGTATACAAATTTTAAGAATAACGAAAAAAAAAACCGCTGATACAGAATTGTTATCACTGTATTGCATGCCTAGCGCAAAGCGCGTAGGTATGTTCTACTAGCGCCTAAAAATCAAGATTCCAACGTTTTGTCGCATAAAATCGTATCTAACAATCATATTGAACACATAAATCACATCACTTATTTTAACTTTACTTAAGTTTATCTTTTTCATGTTCACGACATAATTTATAGTGTTTAAGTGATCTAAATCTATCTATCTATCTAAATAAGTAAAATAAATATGAAATAAATATTATTAATTTCACATTATTACAATAGGCTATCGCCAAGTAGTAATATCTTTTTTTTTTAGGATAAGGGAGACAAACCAGCACACAGTGCACCTGATGGTAAGTCTTTGCTGTGACCCATAGACATCTACATCTATCCTCGATTACAAATCAAAATGCAGATGCGTTGTCACCTGTGAGGACTAAGATGGAATGCCTCTTTTCCAGTACAAAGGGTCTCCGGTTCCCTACACTTACCATACGCTGGCATTCTGTGAGAGCGTGGTCCTTTCCCGGTCGAGCCGACACATTCGTGCTACAACTATACTACTAATATAGCTACAGCATGGCTCTACCAGAAAGAACCTCTTCTAGAAATCTCAATCTGTTGACAAACAAACATCATATTTGCAACTAAAGTGACGATTTGTAGACAGAGTAACAAGACAATTTTATTATGATTAGTTTTATTCTACAGGTGATAATCAAGTTGGAGGAGTACATCCGTACAAGCAAACAAGATTGCTTGCAGCTGATATCGCCAGTACTTGGTGCCGCGTATCGGGAGCAACAGGAAGCACAGTTGCTACAGGACTTATTGCTCAAGCTCGCTACAGCTCTCGGCAGAATCGATGTTTGTACATACACAATATAATAAATAATCTAAAAAAATTAATAATAAACTGCGGCTGCAAACCTGCCTGTCAAGCGTGGCAATTATGGCGAATATTACCCCTATAAGGCTATCTATTGGGTAGGTTTATATTCAGCAGACGTTATTTAGGATAAGTGTTCCCATAATGCATTATAATATAATTTTATATTTATCGAAAAGTCATTTGTATCCCATTGGATCATTATTTGGATAGTCAAAATTGGTCAGAACGGGTCCACACCCGTTCTGACCAATTTTGACTATCATGGCTCTACCACTAGAGCCATGCTGCAGCTATATTAGTAGTATAGTTATAGCACGAATGGGTTGGCTCGACCGAGGAAGGACCACGCTCTCACAGAATACCAGCGTAAAAATAGCACCTTAACACTGCTGTGTTTCGTATGGTGAGTGTAGAGAACCGGAGACCCTTTTTACTGGAAAAGAGGCATTCCATCTTAGTCCTCACGGGTGACAACGCATCTGTGTTTTGATTCGCAAACGAGGATAGATGTAGATGTCTATAGGCCACAGCAACCACTTACCATCAGGTGGACTGTGTGCTCGTTTGTCACTCGATCCTATAAAAAAAATCTTTCTAATTAATTTGTCGGTACGATACGCGCACCACCTACTGTAATTTTCATATATTAGATAAATTATAAAATTATGTTTTCTTTATTTATATAAATTTATATTTTATTAGGAAGAGGACTCGTCAGTAGAAGAGTCAGCAAGTTTTCCCAGCATCGACTCACGCACAGGTCACGTGGCCTTGAATCACGTTTGCGTTCACCTCGGTCACCGGTTCAAATGCGTTGAACACCTTTTAGTTAGAGCGAAGGATTTGACAGCGGCGCTCGACATCGCTGCTCCATTACACCAGCAACGGATTGATAGAGGTGAAAATTTATTTATAACTAGAAGATACAATATCTTCTCTCTCTCTTTTTATCTTTCTCTCTCTCTTAATCTTTCTCTCTCTTTCTTAATCTCTTTCTCTCTCTCTTCTCCTGGATATGGGCCTTTACCCGTTATAAAGAGGATTTGCCTTAATCGTTACGCTTTGCCACTTTTGACGTAGTGCTTGCTTACTTGCGTGTTCTCGGAAAGGCCTATGTCCTATGACTATGTGTGGACTTAACTAGTATGCTCGTGCAATATGATCACAGTGAGTTCTTTTCAGAACATTCTTAAAGTTCCTATTTCTAATCAACTTTTAAAAAAAAAGGGAGAGGTTGTTAATTCAATTGTATTCTTTTTTGGATGTAACGCAATATTTTCTTGATCAGCCCGTAAAAGTCTATTACTAGACATGACCTTTCCCGTTGTAGGAAGGATCTGCCTTAAACGTCGAGATTGGCTGGCAATCGCAGTATCAGACGTGAGCAACTTTGATGTCGCTGCTTGTCTCTGGTCTAGGTAGCTATCAGAAGCTATAAGATCTTTTTGCCATATCCTAGAATCCTCTTAATCCGGGAATCCATCAGCCTATTTCGTTCAGTGGGTGTCCCACTGGACGAAATAGGCTGATGGATTCACTTCCACTATCAAGCCGTAATATATCTGAAGTTATTTAACCAATATTCGTGATATTTTGTTGGCAAATACATTGTAAGTAAATCTGAATTTGAAGTCGATCTATATTTTTAAATAATCAATTATTACCCATGTATAATTTAAAACAATGCTTATTAAATTAATAATAATTTAATAAATATATTATAAATTATACGTGGTAGAATCATGCTGTAGCTCTATACAGGGTATTTTTGGAACGCTCCCGAAAACTAAGACAGACGACAGTACCAAGTATACCTTTGATGATGGATGGAATATAAAATCGATCCTGATGAAAAAAAAATCATCTTTTCACAACGTTTTATTAGCTTTATTCATTCTCTATCATGTTAGTACAGCTAAATGAAAGGATAATTTCATTTAAAAAAATCATGAAATACTGAAACATAAAACCAGCGGTGGAATTACTGAATTGATATCAGCAGCTGATTAAAGGTCAATGTACGCGCGAACGCTGAAAAAAGAACGCTGGCCTTGAACCTGGGCACTGAGCGATTTATGAGTGAGTGGTACGAAGGGGGCGCGACGGGGGAACATTTCGCCAGTATTACTGTGGCCGCACGCTATTGGTTACCGCGCCTTGTTCGCTCCCAAAATACAGTCGCATACACAGCTTACTTTGCGACTCGCGACGATGGTTTTAAAAAGGAAGGAAAGAAAAATTATTTATATCTATTGTTTTATGACTGAACTAGTGAACGAAAAGGTAAATATGATAGGAGAAGATGAATGGGAAAATTGTGCAGTAAAGTTAAAAGTGTTAAGGAAGAATACCGAAAAAATTACCATGTGGTCGACCTGATGACGGAAGCTCAAGCGAAGATGAAAGTGATGATGAAGTAGCATCCAGTAACACCAACACACCATCAACATCTGGCTTCCATGTGACCCAATACGACGTAATGGACGGCGTGTCACCATTACCTTAAGTTTTCTTGTTACAAACTACTTTATATTTTACGATAGAAATAACAAATAATGTTCAAGCGAACATTATCCATTTTTAATTCCAACCTTTTCCAAAGTTCTAAGTAGCTAGTAAAACACCTATTATGATTCTACAATAAAACAATGAATTACTATACTATAAAACAGTAGCTTTACTTAGCCGTAGTATTTTAGAACTCGACTGTACCCATGCGCAGACACTCCCTTCACTGAAATTTAGTTTGCCGGCGACAATAGAATTAGAGGCGGCAATCAGTATAAAACTTTCAAGTCATTTTTAATAATTTACGTACCTCTTTTTAAATTCAAAGTATTGGCCGGATTAAATACGGAAAGTCAATTAAAATAAAGTAAAAGTATTATTTTTACATTAATTCTGATAGATTAATCAACTGTCGATCATAATTGCAAGTGATTTTAACTATTAAAATATTCAGTACCATTTCATTTCTATTTTTTTATACAAAATCAAAGATAACGATGAAATAGTGTTTATAATTGTGCGAGTACTGAGTACCCAATTAGGTACGTTTATTAATTTCAATAATTTTTGTAGTAAAGAACTGCTTGTTGCGTCAGGGTACTTGTAATTGTATTAAAAATGACAACCATAACTTTTAAATTCCATATGAAGACTAGTCGTAGGGATAAATAAATAAACGTTGGCCATGTCTTAACATACATAACGCTTTAACAGCTTGTGGAAAGTTCCAGTGCTGCAAGGACATTGCCTTATGTGCGCATTTGTTTTAGCGGAATAAATTAATAATTTTAGTTTTTGTTACAGTTCCGTACTTAATGATATTATTTTTGTTGTTACGATAAGCCGGTTGTAAGCCGGCCCCGGCGAGGCGAACCATCGCCAGGGAGCGCCGCTGGTGCTACTCGTGCCTGGAATGGCATCTCCAACGAGACTGCCCGCACCAGCGGCCCTGCACGCACTGCCAGGGCAACCACCACGCGATTTTGTGCCTGGGTACGAGCGGCGCGTCCTCTCAGCGTGTTGAGAGGAACTTCGCGGCCACTCAGCGGTCAGCTAGAACCGTCTCACCCCCGTTAGCTGAGTGGCCGCGACTGGAGTAGTACTACCCTCCTCCCCTTGGTCAGTACAGGTACTACCAGGTTCCTGCGACCTCAAGACTGTCCCGTGCCCCAAGGCCGTCGTTTTTTAAGTGGTAGAGCCATGCTGCAGCTATATTAGTAGTATAGTTGAAGCACGAATAGGTCGGCTCGACCGGGGAAGGACCACGCTCTCACAGAATACCAGCGTGAAATAGCAGCTTCATGCTGCTGTGTTTCGTATGGTGAGTTAGTCCTCACGGGTGACAACGCATCTGCATTTTGATTCGCAAACGAGGATAAATGTAGATGTCAATGGGCCACAGCAACCACTTACCATCAGGTGGACTGTGTGCTCGTTTGTCACCCTATCCTATAAAAAAAGGCCGAGGTTCCCCGAATTTCCCCAGATCGGCCCATTTGGTGAGTGGCAACCATGGGTCGTTGATATGCCGCCGGAATGCCGCTTCCCGGACCCCTGGTTCGAGTGCCGGTCCGATGGAGGCGGCTCCGGCTAGGAAGCTGCCGCCCTAGCTCCCACCACGGCCGCTTCCACTGAGCCTTTGATCCGTCAACAGTCCACTTGTCAAACTGTTCTATTGCCGACGGCCTCTGGTTTTTGTAGCCGACATTCGGATGATGTTTCGACAATCAGTGGTCCATCGTGATGACCGTCGATATCAGCTGATATTGTGGCGCGAGAAGCCCAGCGATCCGATACAGGTGTTTGAGTTAAATACCACCACCTATGGACTCCGGTCCAGCCCGTATATCGCCATGCGAACCCTCCTTGAACTAGCTGAGAGAGAGCGTCTAAAATACGCTCGGGGGGCTTCTATTTTGGAGAATTCGGTCTACATGGACGACATTTGCACGGGCGCCTCCACCGTCGAGGAAGCTCTTGTATTGCGAGGCGAATTGATTGCCATCCTGAAGTCCGGAGTTTATGGGTTGCGCAAATGGTTGTCGAACTCCCCTCGTATTTTGAAGGACCTCCCAGGAGAGGATCAACAAGACCCTCATCTGTTCGAGCACCCTGAAAATCCTAATTAGTTGACTGTGCTGGGCATTCAATATCAGCCTGTTCAGGACACTTTCACGTATCGAGTCTAACTCGACCCCCCTCCTAAAGCATGGACCAAGCGTTCCGTGCTGTCTACCGTAGCCCGCACCTTCGATCCTAATAGATGCATTATTCCGGTCATTTTTTTGGCTAAGTGCTTTTTTCAAAAGCTTTGGATATCCGGGTTGGGTTGGGACGAGCCTATTAGCGGCGCTCTCTTGCGAGAGTGGCACTCCATTGTGTCCTCCCTTCCGGACATCAACCGGGTCTCCATGCCCAGGCGCTTCCTCCCTCCAGGGAAATGCAGGGCTACCCTACATGGGTTTTGCGACGCCTCTGAGAAAGGCTATGTTGCTGACGTATATTTGCGGACTGTGAGCCCTTCTGGCCATACTTCCGTCCATCTCGTACTTGCTAAAAGCAAGGTTGCTCCCATTAGGTCCCGCTTAACTATCCCTAAATTGGAACTGTCCGGAGCCGCTCTTCTCACGCGACTCCTCAACCAAGTTCACTCGTCTTTGAAGTCTGTAATCGACATTACGGACGCCCAAGCTTGGTCGGACAGTGAGATAGTACTTTGTTGGCTCAGAGCTGCACCTCACAATCTTGAGGTCTTTGTGGCGAACCGCGTGTCTCAAATCCAGAATTCTGGGACGTCTCTAAACTGGAGACATGTCCCAGGGGAGGTGAATCCCGCAGACTGCGCTTCTCGCGGCTGTGAAGCCCCCTCGTTGGTTGACCACCCGCTGTGGTGGGGTCCCAGTTGGTTGACTGAGTCTCAGTCATTCTGGCCCCAGAATAAATACTCCGAACCGATTGAATTGCCTGGCATACGAGCCCGAGTAGGAGTGGGCAAGGATAAGGATCTCCCTACTACAACGGTACAGCTCTCTTGATAAGCTCTTAGGAGTGACTGCTTGGTTGCGTCGATTTGTCCGCAATTCGAGAGACCCGTCCAACCGAATCACTGATTCCGTTTTGTCCCCTAGCGAGCGTCGCGAAGCTTTGATGCATTGGACCCGTATGGTCCAAGCGCAGCATTTTGAGCCCGTGATTGAAAACTTGAAGCGGGGCTCCGTTGTCAAGGGCGCTCTGGCCCGTCTGAACCTCTTCCTGGACGACGCTGGGATGCTGCGCGTTGGCGGACGTTTGTAAAATTCTCAACTGCCGTACGGGGCTCGACACCCGTTACTGCTCCCTAAGGACGGCGCCTTTGTTCGGTTGCTGGTAACTCACCATCATGTTAAGAATGCCCACGCTGGGTGTAACGCTCTTTCGGCTATTCTGCAGCGGGAGTTTTGGATTTTGGCTGGCCGACGCACCATTCGAAGCGTCATCTTTAAGTGCATACCTTGTTAAAAACTGAAGGCCACCATATCGCAGCCTATGATGGGTGACTTGCCACCCGACCGCTTTAGGGCCATCCGACCATTCGCTGGAGTCGGTCAGACAGACTTTGCTGGCCCCTTCCTCGTCAAGTCCTCTAACCTTCGTAACGCGCGTTCATATAAGGCCTATCTGTGCGTTTTCGTGTGCCTCTCCACTAAGGCCGTTCACGAACTTGTAAGTGCCCTCAGCACGGAAGCCTTCTTGGCCACGCTGGGCCGCTTCGTATCGCGTCGCGGTTTGCCGGACCTGATCCGGTCTGATTGCGGAACGAATTATAAGGGCACGGATAGATATTTAAAAGAGGTCGTCGAATTTCTGTCCAGCAACAGGACTTATTTAGGTACTGCAATGTCTAAGAAGGGCATCCAGTGGAAATTCGACCCCCCGGCTTGCCCACATTGGGGCGGTATTTTTGAGGCGGTGGTTAAGGTTGCAAAAATGCATCTCCGTCGCGTAATTGGCCAAACTATTTTGACATTTGAGGAGCTTGCCACTGTATTCTGTAAAATTGAGGCGGTACTCAACTCTCGGCCCCTCTGTCCCCTCTCGTCCGATCCGAATGATTTGGAGGTTCTAACCCCGGGACACTTCCTGATTGGCCAGCCGCTTAACGCCCTGCCCGAGTACCCCTTCAGAGAAACAAATTCTTCGCGGTTGAGCAGATTTGACCTGCTGCAACAGATGACTCAGAATTTTTGGCACCGATGGTCTCTGGAGTACCTACATCTTTTGCAGCAGCGCATTAAGTGGTCTGACAATACGGATCCTCCTCGGGTTGGAGACCTCGTGTTGGTTAAAGAACCCAACGCTCTGCGTTTGTATTGGCGCCGTGGGCGCATTGTTAAATTGTCGTATGGATCGGATGGGGTGCCTAGGGTGGCCGAGGTTTTGGTCGGAGAATCGGTCTTGCAACGTGCCATCGCGACCCTGTCCCGTTTGCCAATCTACTCGCGGACATAAGTCCTTATGTCCGGAGCGGGGGTTTGTTTAGGCCAAAAATTAACCTTTAGAAAATTGAATTCATAACTCGCTACTCGGCGCGTGCATAGCACGGTACGAAGGTCACGGCCGACCCCTCTCCGGCCGCAATCCAGTCGGTCGATCGAGTGGCGTCGAGAGATAGTGTGAACAACTGCCGGTCGACCGGACGCGTAGAATTTATTATTGGAGTTTTTCGCTTCTAATGTTGGGTTATCTTTAGTGCGTTCACGCGATAACGAAGTCGTAATATTTTGATTGATTAACTTAAATTCGTTGGCAAGTAATTTACGTAAATTGTGTAGTGATTGCCGGTTGAAGTGCTTTGACAATATTAATTTGTGTCGACGAGTTTCTTTGTGGGATTTGATGTAACTCGGAGATATTTTCCTGTGTCGGTTAAAACGCTAAACCTTGTGACCCGCGAGAAACAGCGTTCGTATTAGATTATAGATTTGTGTTAAGGGACGATAGACTTTGAGTGACATCGAGGTGACGCAGCTGGAGGATACCACACCGTGTTGCGGTGCTGGAGTCGGCTGCTGCCGATTAAAAGGGCTAAGTCAGGTTACCATTTACACACCACTAAACACCACTTACATACACTACACCTACCGCCTGACCGAGCCTGGTGGCCAGTCTTCGCTTCTGAACCAAGTAAGTCGAATTTATTACCTACTCCTTATATGTTGATTATCTATAGGCATTTTGAGCCCCACCCTTAGTTGTCAGTCGAATCCACCGCTGATGGGCCCCGGGATATTTGACCTTTGTCGGGACAACTAGGGGCGTGTACATTTATAATGCCTAACGCGTACGTTTATAGTGCTCGTGAATACGGCAACATGTTAATGTGCCTTGGTGAAGCTCGCGGGAATGCTTCGCATGCATTGCGAATTTATCAAGAGAAATTCCCAACCGCTCGACATCCAGCTGACTGTCGTCTGATAACAGCAGCATTTCAGCGAGTGTTGGAAAATCGGCCCATTGCTACGCTAGCGGCAGGAGGTGGAAATCAAGTGGCTGTTCACTCAGAGGAGCACATTTTAAATGTCGTTCGCCGGAATCCGAACCTAGGTACACGAAGTATCGCTAAATTGTTAAGGCGTCGGGATGGAACAAGTGTGTCATACTGTACAGTTCACAAAGTGTTAAAGCGCAACCGAATGCGCCCATACAAAGTGTACAAATTGCAAGCGTTAGTTACCGGCGATCACGACCGCCGGCGAGTTTTCTGCCGTTGGTTATTAGACCAACAACGTGTGCCTGGTTTCATTGGCACGTCATCTGGACGGACGAGTCGACATTTACCAGAAACGGCCTGCGGAACCGAAGAAATACATACGTGTATTCCGAGGTTAAGCCGCTCGCTGTTCGACAAACCGGGCACCAAACCCGATGGTCGGTTAACGTATGGGCAGGTTTATTTAAGAATCGCATACTAGCACCAGTGTTTCTGCCACAGCGACTTAACGGACAGCGATACCTGAACTTCATAAATGAACAGTTGGTGGACATTTTAGACGACCTATCGTTGGCTAAATATCGCCGCACATGGTTCCAGCATGATGGTGCATGGGTGCCCCTCCACATGTCGTGAGGTTCACCCGTGAGCGCCTCAATGAGTATTTGATGATTGCTGGATCGGCAGACTAGGACCACACGCTTGGCCACCTCGCTCACCAGATCTGACCCCGTTGGACTTCTTTCTGTGGGGGTATGTGAAAGAAAGGGTTTTTAATCGTGAGTGTGATAGTGCTGACGAAATGCGCCAAAGGATCTTGGATGTTTTCGACAAACTACGTACTGATTGTGTCGAAGACCACACCTCATCTCATAAGACCACGGAGGATTTAGAGCGGTAAGCTGTTTCATAACTAATTTTTTTAAATAACTTAGTACTGAACTAATCTGAATAGGTACATAACTGAATACATGAGAGTAATAAACATACCTACACGATGAATAAAAACGCATGACTAACCTTGGTTACATTTCATTTAAGTATTTTTTCATTAGCGGGGAGTCGAACCAGTTATTTGGGTTATTTTAACCTGTAAATTCGGATTAAAGTGGCTACGTGGAGACAAGCACAGTGGCAAAATAGTAGGTTAAGTAGATAAGTTAGGTATTTAGATAAGTGTTGTAAATTATAAGGTATTGTGGTATGGCCCGCTAGTTGCGGGCCGCGCGAATTCGCGTTCGCGCGTACATTGACCTCTAGCCAGCTGATATTAATTCAGTAATTCCACTGCTGGTTTTATGTTTCAGTATTTTCATGATTTTTTTTATGAAGCTGTTTCATTTAGCTGTACTAACATGATAGAGAATGAATAAATCTAATAAAACGTTGTGAAATGATGATTTTTCTTTCATCAGGATCGATTTTATATTCCACCCATCATCAAAGGTATACTTGGTACTGTCGTCTGTCTTAGTTTTCGGGAGCGTTCCAAAAATACCCTGTATTAGTAGTATAGTTTTAGCACAAATGGGTAGGCTCGACCGGGGAAGGACCACGCTCTCACAGAATTCCAGCGTAAAGTAGCAGCTCATTGCTGCTGTGTTTTGTATGGAGAGTGTAGAGAACCGGAGACTCGTTTAACTGGAAAAGAGGCATTCCATTTTAGTCTTCAAGGGTGACAACGTATTTGCATTCTTTATGGAGGATAGATGTAGATGCCTATGGGCCACAGTATCCACTTATGATCAGGTGGACTGTATGCTCCTTTGTCGCCATTATTCTATATTAAAAAAATGCATTTAATTTCAGAAGTGAACGAGTTATACAAGAGCATCGTGATCCAGCTGTGCCAGCTGTGCACGTGGACGCGCGACGTATCGCGACTAAGGTGTGCAGCGGGTGGCAGCGAGCGCGTGCTGGCGCTGTGCGTGCGCCTGTACTGCGCGCTCGGCACGCTCGCCAAGCAGCTGCAACCCGCCATGGCCCCCGCCTTGAGGTACACATTGTGCTGTGCTGTGCTGTGCTGGCGCTGTGCGTGCGCCTGTACAGCGCGCTCGGCACGCTCGCCAAGCAGCTGCAACCCGCCATGGCCCCGCCTTGAGGTACACATTGTGCTGTGCTGTGCTGTGCTGTTCTGGCGCTGTGCGTGCGCCTGTACTGCGCGCTCGGCACGCTCGCCAAGCAGCTGCAACCCGCCATGGCCCCCGCCTTGAGGTACACATTGTGCTGTGCTGTGCTGTGCTGGCGCTGTGCGTGCGCCTGTACAGCGCGCTCGGCACGCTCGCCAAGCAGCTGCAACCCGCCATGGCCCCGCCTTGAGGTACACATTGTGCTGTGCTGTGCTGTGCTGTTCTGGCGCTGTGCGTGCGCCTGTACTGCGCGCTCGGCACGCTCGCCAAGCAGCTGCAACCCGCCATGGCCCCCGCCTTGAGGTACACATTGTGCTGTGCTGTGCTGTGCTGGCGCTGTGCGTGCGCCTGTACAGCGCGCTCGGCACGCTCGCCAAGCAGCTGCAACCCGCCATGGCCCCGCCTTGAGGTACACATTGTGCTGTGCTGTGCTGTGCTGTTCTGGCGCTGTGCGTGCGCCTGTACTGCGCGCTCGGCACGCTCGCCAAGCAGCTGCAACCCGCCATGGCCCCCCGCCTTGAGGTACACATTGTGCTGTGCTGTGCTGTGCTGGCGCTGTGCGTGCGCCTGTACAGCGCGCTCGGCACGCTCGCCAAGCAGCTGCAACCCGCCATGGCCCCGCCTTGAGGTACACATTGTGCTGTTCTGTTCTGGCGCTGTGCGTGCGCCTGTACTGCGCGCTCGGCACGCTCGCCAAGCAGCTGCAACCCGCCATGGCCCCCGCCTTGAGGTACACATTGTGCTGTGCTGTGCTGTGCTGTGCTGGCGCTGTGCGTGCGCCTGTACAGCGCGCTCGGCACGCTCGCCAAGCAGCTGCAACCCGCCATGGCCCCGCCTTGAGGTACACATTGTGCTGTGCTGTGCTGTGCTGTTCTGGCGCTGTGCGTGCGCCTGTACTGCGCGCTCGGCACGCTCGCCAAGCGGCTGCAACCCGCCATGGCCCCCGCCTTGAGGTACACATTGTGCTGTGCTGTGCTGTGCTGTGCTGTGCTGGCGCTGTGCTTGCGCCTGTACAGCGCGCTCGGCACGCTCGCCAAGCAGCTGCAACCCGCCATGGCCCCGCCTTGAGGTACACATTGTGCTGTGCTGTGCTGTGCTGTTCTGGCGCTGTGCGTGCGCCTGTACTGCGCGCTCGGCACGCTCGCCAAGCAGCTGCAACCCGCCATGGCCCCCGCCTTGAGGTACACATTGTGCTGTGCTGTGCTGTGCTGTGCTGTGCTGGCGCTGTGCGTGCGCCTGTACAGCGCGCTCGGCACGCTCGCCAAGCAGCTGCAACCCGCCATGGCCCCGCCTTGAGGTACACATTGTGCTGTGCTGTGCTGTGCTGTTCTGGCGCTGTGCGTGCGCCTGCACTGCGCGCTCGGCACGCTCGCCATCGATGCATCGAATGAACCACTGAGGAAAGCACTTTGCCCACTCGTCCTTTGGGGTTTCTTCGATGGCATTTTGAAACACAGCCACTGCTTCCTCGGCGTTCATAAAACGTTTTCCTCGGAGTTTTTCTTTTATTTTCAGAAATAAATAAAAGTCGCAAGGTGCGAGGTCGGGGCTATAGGGCGGGTGACCCAGTAATTCCACGTCTGACGTCGCCAAGTAGTCGATTGTTTGCTTGGCACTGTGCGACGAGGCGTTGTCGTGGTGAAGGAGGATCCTACTGTGAGGTCGTTACTCCCGAACTTTTTCCAAGACAAGTGGCAAACAATTGTTAGTGTACCACTCTGCAGTAACTGTTTTTCGATCCTCTAAAACAATTTTTGCCTAATGACCAGTCCTTCCGAAGAACGATCTTTTTCCCACGTTTCGACCTCTCTTCACTTTAGTTGGCAACGCCTCGGAAGGAAACACCCAGACAGCAGACTGTCTCTTAGTTTCAGGATCATAACAATAAATCCAGCTTTCGTCACCCGTAAGTATGTCGAACACAGCATTTGAGTCACCTCCGTTAAATCTTTGAACCATTTCACGACACCAATCAACTCGACGGAGTTTTTGGGCCTCTGTCAAATTATGAGGTATCAACCGGGCACAAAGCTTCCTGACCGCTAAATGTTCATGGAGGATTTAGTGCACTTCACTCATACCAATGCCTAAGCTCGTCCGAGTCTGCTGATATGTCACACTTTTGTCAGTCGTCGCCGTAGAAGCTCATCCCTCACGCAGATCATCGGTGAGATTAGTGCGACTACGATTAAACTCATTAAACCAGTTTTAAACAGTGGCACGAGATGGGGCTTCATCGTAAAAGGCCAATCGAAGTCTATCATAACTTTCTTGTTGACTTAAATGACATCGAAGGTCATAAAATATCATTGTACGAAGTTTTCTCGCGTTAAATTCATGCTGACGTGACACATACAATTTTCAATTTGCTGCCAAATCGTGCACAAATGACAAATTAATAAAATACACATACACAATAATATTGGCAAAATGTTTCAAAATTTAAAGTTATGTTTTTTATATCGTTTACAAGTGGCCAGTTCTAAAAACTTTCAGTTTCGCCATCATATGCCAATATCCAACTTTATTTATTACGATAATATGTTCAATGAAACATCCCAAACTGTTAACAAAAACAATGAAAATAACCAATGATATTAAAAATTATCTACACAATAATTACGGAATTGTGGACAAAAAACGTGCTAACTACTTTTGGTTAAATATAATTGTTGTATATTTTATATTTTTTTGTGTGTTACCTCAGAACTTTTTTCTAGGTGAACCGATTTTGATGATTCTTCTTTTATTTAAAAGCTGGTGCTTCTCATGTGGTCCCATATAAATTTGATCAAGATCTGACCAGTAGTTTTTTAAATTATCGTTAATAATACGTATTTAATTGACTTCAACTACATTCATAATTTTTTTTTGTATTGAAGTCGATTGTACTCATTTTTTATTTTACCACTTGTAACTACACACTTAATGTTTAGGCCAAATAATTAACACTGTAAAAATTTGCATTCACGACACGCGCTCGACTCGTGCATCCGATGTTACCAAGGTCACCATCGCCCCCCCGCTCCCGTTCGCATTCCATTCGAGGGCGTGGCTGCCGATTAGTATGAAAAAGCGTTGTGGCACGACGGTCGGTCGCGTGCCTCCTACGGCGTTATCTTAATTTGTTTCGTGATAACGAGGCTGGTCTTAAAGTATGGAAGTTAATTGTGTATTGAACGCCGCGGCATTGTCGACTAGTATTGTTTGCGACCGCTGGTTGGTTGCGCGCGGCTGGTGTAGATTTTTTTACTGTCTAAAGTTTGAGTAAATTGTGCGCGCCTAATTTACTATTGAATATTTGGGTCTCGTGTAGACCGCCTCGAATTGATTTGTCTAATTTGTACGTTTCGTGACGGGAGGATTGTATTGGGTTTGAATTAAACTTAACTTTGATTGACATTAATTTGATTCGACGAGTTGCTTTGCGGCATTTTAATGGTTTGGTCGGGAGAACGCTGAACTTTGTGACTCGAAAGGGGACCGCGTTCGTTCCCGTGTTTGTAATTTTGTGCTAAGTGAACCCGGAACATTGAATATTGAACTTTGACCGACTGTTCTTTACTTGTGTCGGGTGTCACTTGTTTTGGTTTCGATGAACGTTGATTTGGTTGACTTTGAAGTTAATTAAATGTACAATAAAGTTGATAAACTAATACAGTGAAATAAAAGCAGAAGTTTTCAATTGGTGAACGCCCCCCTGGAGGGATCTCACATTTGGAGAGCAGAAGCGCCAGTGGATCTGCAGTTCGACTTCAACGGTTGTCAGGTTACATTGTACACACTACTACACACTACTTACATGCACATCACTTACCACCTGACTGGTACCCTGTGGTCAACCCTACCTCCGGAAATCGGTAAATTGCGCTTGCTTATTTGTAATTAATTTAGAATTATCCATAGGCCATTGGGCCCGAACCCTCGGCTGCTCGTCGAGGAGGCTACTATGGGCCCTAGCCCATTCAACTTTTGCCGGGGCAGCTGGAGGCCGTAACACTGAACTAACTATACACTTCTCGTTCTGCGTAATAGTGTACGAGATCTTGAAGCCTTGCAATGTTTGAAATACTTGGGTTTCAGTTTAAGTTTATTAATTACAGGATCCCAAGCAGATGGTAGCCAGAATATAATTAATAAAATTCCTATAATTTATAAAAGTAAAAAATCTAGCCATCTTCTCCATTGATATTTGATTTTTTTCATTTCAATAACCACGCGAATCATCCTTGGTAGGATTCGGTGTTCTTTTGTGAGGATTTTGAAGTTTAGCATATGTTAGGGCCTAAAATAATCATCATACAATCTTTGTAGGTTGGAGCGTCTGCTGAAGTTGTGCGGTAAAAAACTGTCGTCGGTGATGGACTCGCTTATCACGTACGTGGAACAGTCGCAGCAAAGCGGGAAACGTGGCTCCCGGCTGCCGAAAGACACTCGGCTCCTTCCGCGGCTAGTACTGGAGGCGGAGCAATTCGCAAACCATATCACGTTGCTGGCTAACAAGGCTAAGGTCAGTACGTAAATTCTACATAATACACTACCTACATATATATATATATATATGTTAGGATTTAAAGGGGGAATCATGTTGTGGTGGTATAAGAAAATCACTACACCGTAGCATCCCGTGGGAATCGTAAGAGGCGACAGAAGTAAACTGAAACAAGAGATGGGCAGCAGCATCTTCCTGATAACTACTCAAAATAATAAAAAAAAAACAACCCAAGTCAACCAGCCAACGTATAGGATGATTTGGAGCAGTGGAGTCTCCTATGCATCTGTGGCTGCATAGGAGACTACACGGCCAACCTAACCTTATGTTATTTGTCACCCTATCTTTTATAACAAAATAAAACACTATCGCAGCCGTAACGACACTGTCTGTGAAAGATCATTCAAGGGACAAAATCTGGTATTTGATGCTATGACAAATTAATTCAGATGAATAGAACGAATTTATAGAAGTTCCTTGTATGAAAGTCCTTATACTTCATCATCACTAATAAAAGTCCACTGGTGTTCATGGGACTCTCTCGCTGTAGTCAGTTAATCATTTGCCATAATCTTCACAATTAGCAAGTGGACTGATGAACGTAATATCAGATGCTTCGCACCTTAGATACTGCTGCTAGAAGAATTCTACAAATTTTTACGTGGTAGAGCCATGCTGCATGCTCGATTAATAGTATAGTTGTAGCAGGAATGATTCGGCTCGACCGGAGAAGGACCACGCTCTCACAGAATACCAGCGTAAGATAGCAGCGTAATGTTGCTGTCTTTCGAATGGAGAGTGTGGAGAACTGGATACCCTTTTTACTGGAAAGGAGGCATTCCATCTTAGTACTCACGATTCGTAGATATCTATGTAGATATCTACGAATCGTGAGAGATATCGATATGTAGATGTCTATGGGCCACGGCGACCATTAAACATTAGGTGAACTGCGTGCTCGTATTTCAACCATATCCTATAAAAAAATTAACAAATGTTTATTGACTTGATTGTAAGTCTCTGCATACACTGGCAGAGACTTGCAAGGTTAAAACATCAACTTCGACAGGTGTATTACTGGATAGGCTTATAAATAGTCTATTATGTTACAGGTGAACTACCAGCAGTACCTTTCCCTCGGAACCGCAAGGGACTTTAGAATCAAAGCGCCCGTGTTACAGGAGATGCTTAACGCAATGGAGCAACAAGCTGACAACACAAGAGATACAGGTTTAATAAATTCTTGTATTATTCTATTTGCAAGAAGTACCAACACCTTCCATATTTATCATGTTAAAAGAGATCATAGGTAATAATAATTTTGATGCCCATTAATGGTACATAAATTTTTCCTTTCAATATTTTAAAACAAAAAATATGAATGCCTCGTTTCCAGTAAAAAGGGTCTCCGGTTCTCTACACTCAGCATACAAAACACATCAGTATTAAGCTGCAATTTTACGCTTAGAGCGTGATCCTACCCCGGTCGAACCGACCCATTCGTGCTGCAACCACAATGTAGCTGCAGCATGGCTCTACCATGTAAAACAGTTGCGGTTGTGTGTGTTTGAGTGTTTGAATGTGAGGTGGCGCTGTTATCGAGGTCCAGAAATCACTTTTGCGAAGCAGGGGCAGATCGCTAGTATACAATAAATTATATCGCCGTATATTGGCGGTGTAAGAATATCCACTACCCCTTATTATCCCCTGTCGTCCTAAGAGGCGACAGAGGGAAACAAATTAGGAAATGGGCAGCTGTATCTTCTTAATAACGACTAAAAATAAAAAACTGCGGTTGAGCACTCGCTTGGCAACCGTGGCAACAATGGCAACTGTGGCAAATATCCTCCATGTGAGTCAATCTAAAGCAGTGGCCTATATTCAGCTGTGGGCTTTAATAGGCTGCAACGGTAACGGTTTACAAAAAATCAAACAATAAAGAATAGTGCGTAGTAGCACGTGTGGTGACGGCCTAATAGAATCCATCACGATATTGGTTGGATTTTCTTACACCACCACTACACGGCTATCAATTTGTAGTTTTTACATTTTCATGATATATTTTTAATTTTTTTAAGAAGTCATCGGCAAATGGTTTTTTTTTTTGTAGAATAAGGGTGACACGAGCACACAGTCCACCTGTTGGTAAGTAGTTGCTGTGGCCTATAGACATCTATATCTATCCTCGTTTACGAATCAAAATGCAGATGCGTTATCACCCGTGAGGATTAAGATGGAATGCCTCGTTTCCAGTAAAAAGGGCCTCCGGTTCTCTACACTCACCATACGAAATAAAATCAGGTGGACTGTGTGCTCGTTTGTCACCCTATACTATAAAAAAAAACCACGTAAAGCTCTACCTCGTACTTTATTTTATTTTTCTGTCTTTAAACAGTCCAGTGCTGGACATGGACCTCTTGCATAGTAGGAAAAAGTAAGCAGGTTAATTTACGATTACAGTACAAGACATTTCTATTGTACGTTGGGTATTAAATATCTATTATGTAATATATGTGAGATAGTTATTCAGTCAATTAGTAGATCTTTCAAGCTTCCCAAAATTGATTAGAGATTGGGATATATATCTCCCAAGATTTTCTAATTGTTACAAAATCGAGATTGCGGTGGCAATTTAATTGAAGTCTAGTTCGTTTGCTATGTTAGAGACACTAGAAAAAACATATTAATAACTAGATTCCAGAATTAAATTTCAGCTGAATGCATGCTGCCATGGGAGCATGCCAGAGTAGGTGGTTACGTGTTATTTATAAAAAAATTTGTTACGTTCTGTTACAGACGAACCAGATATAAACGATGCGGCCACGGAAATTATTCCACGGACGAGCGATAACGAGCAAGAAGTCGAGGAAGAAAGCGACGAGGAAACTTCTAGAAGGAAACGAAGGAGAGTGTCATAATGATTGTTTTGTATTATTTGGATACATTTTTTAAGAATAAAAAAAAATACAAAATAATTACATATAAGTTTTATTTTATTTCTATAATTTTACAATCATTACAATCATAGTATCAAATAGGACCGGATTATATCTCTAGGAGAGACAATCCAACAATGATTTTGTTTTACTTGACTGAGAAAATGCCGTTAATATTTAGGTGCACACTTTTTCAACGTGATTTGCAAGTTTATTACACTGTGGTTAACAGCGCCACCTACCGGTTCTAGTTTTGAATCGCTTAGATCATCCAGGGACCCACTCAAACACACACAAAAAAATCATCAAAACCGGTCCAGCCATTTTCGAGTTTTTGCGAGACTAACGGACAGCAATTAATTTTTATATACAGAGATAAAGATACGTAAATAGTAATTCTAAAAACAACTGATTTGACTTGCACCCTTGAATTTCTCATTTTATACAGTATGTTTTTATGACTTGAAATAAATTGGAAAAATAAAATAAGTTTGAAAATGGGTACCGTATGAATTGAGTGAAGCACGCCAACAAACATGCATCATGTGCTGAGTTACTGCGACACTCACAATAACGAGAAGATTTTCAAAAGTATCGTTACTTGTGATGAAAAATGGATCCTGTACGATAATCGGAAATGCTCAACACAATGGTTGAATTCAGGAGAAGCGGCCAAATCCTGCCCCAAGCAAAAGTTGACTCAGAAAAAGTTACTGATAAATGTCTGGTGGACCAGACCAGGCCCCAAGCGAGGATGGAATTACAGCGGAGCTTCTGAAAGCGGGTGGATAAACGGTACTTGAAGTCCTTCAGAAGCTCTTTAATTCCGTCCTCCATGGTGGCATTACATCGGAGGCGTGGAGCAGAAGTGCGGTGGTCTTGTTCTCCAAGAAAGGTGACAACGCTCTCTTGAAAAACTACAGACCGATTTCTTCTGAGCCGCGTCTACGTGCTCTTTTCGAGAGTCATTACGAATCGTCTCGCGCGCAGACTTGACGACTTCCAGCCTCCCGAACAAGCCGGTTTCCGAAAAGGCTTTAGCACCATAGACCCTTCGGCAAATTGTACAGAAGTCCGAGGAGTACAATTTGCCACTATGTCTGGCGTATGTGGACTATGAGAAAGCCTTTGATTCCGTCGAAATTTGGGCGGTGCTGCAGTCCCTTCAGTGGAGCCAAGTTGACTGTCGGTATGTCAAAGTGCTGAAGTGTTTGTACAGTAGAGCTACGATGGCTATCCGAGTACAGAACCAGAGTACGAAACCTATCCAATTGCAGAGAGGTGTAAGACAGGGTGACGTCATATCCCCGAAACTCTTCGTTATATCAACTTCGAGCTTAGTGCTCCCAACCGGCATAGGTGTGACATGGACATTAAACATGATCTTTGTTTTTTCCATGTTAATCTTAAGACATGTCCGATTTTGTAACTCGAGCTGAAAGGTTTCGGGACTCTGGAACAGAGCACGAGGGGGACGGAGCGTTGACTTCAGTAGACGAGACCTCTCCAACTTAACGTTTAGGTTCAGTGTGCCTCTAACCATTCGGTGATCGCTACCAGTTTTTACCCTCGCGATCACGGAGACATCACTGAACAGTTGTCGTCTGGTCGTCATAATGAAGTCAATCTCATTTTTTGTCGAACCGTCGGGGCTCGTCCAGGTCCACTTCCTGTGGGGCCGCTTCTGGAAGAAAGAGTTCATCAGAAAGAGTCCCTTTCTTCATGAAGTCGGCAAGATGCTGGCCCCTTGGGTTCCGTTGCCCTATTCCAAATTTCCCTACTTTCAGCACACCGTTCTCTCTTGTGCCTAGTTTTGCATTGAACTCTCCCTTTAACACCGTACAGTGGGTTTTGGAGGAATGCATGGCTCTAGAGATATCCTCATATTTTTCCTCCACCTCCTCATCGGAATGTGCCGAGGTTGGTGCGTAAACCTTTATGACCTTCGGCGAATACCGTTTGGTGATTCTGAGTATAAGGTGCTGAACGCAACCCTCGTCGACACACTCTCAATCTTTACAACGTTGTTAACGAGATATTTGTGGACGATAAATCCGACACCTCCTTGGGACAGATGGTCACCCTCCCGGTGATAGAGCAAGTTGCCGGATTCGAGGATTACCGTCTCCTCCCCCTCTCTTCGGACCTCCGATGATCCTATAATATGCCAGCGTAACTTGTCTATCTCTTCTTCTAGCTCCACGATCTTCTCGTCGGTCCTCAGGGTGCGTGCGTTGTATGTTGCCAGGTCTCCTTATATCCTATCCTATTCTGATCCTATAATATTCCAGCT
The DNA here is from genome assembly GCA_963668995.1 of Parnassius mnemosyne. Taxonomy (NCBI): domain Eukaryota; kingdom Metazoa; phylum Arthropoda; class Insecta; order Lepidoptera; family Papilionidae; genus Parnassius; species Parnassius mnemosyne. The sequence continues at coordinate 13,897,196 of CAVLGL010000093.1, forward strand.
CAATTTGTCATTTCCAGCTCCAGGATTTTCTCGTCAGTCCTCAGGATACTTGCGTTATAAGTTGCCAGGTCGAGTTGTGTTAGGTGGCAACCGAACCTGCACCGGAGATTCTTTTGCAACCCCTGCCCGTCCGTAATTGCGTCTAACAGACGATGGATAGAAAGTAGATATTTTGTGTTATAGCAAAATTAAATTGCGAAAATTGATTTTTTTTAAATTAATTATAAATTAACTAATAGTATTATACGTGGAGGAATTACGGATTCTAAAACAACATTTAAGGAGCAATTAATTGGCAGACAGTTTAATTAAAACAGTAGATATTTTATGTTTTATAGCAAAATTGAATTTTCTTCTAATAAATTAACTAATAGGAACAGACGTATATCAGTAATCAGTTATGGGTTTAAGGAGGAATTGACTGGCTTACAGTTTAATTAAAAAGAAATATATTCTGCGCTAACTTCTTTCCGGTCTATAATCATATTATTATTAAAACATAACTAATGATGATGATGAATAAGAACTTCAATTTTATAACTGCAACATACAATATTTCGCATTTTACATGTAGCAAAACTTAATTAATTTTATCAAAGCAACCGACTCTATTAACGGCGGTTTGAAGTGGCCGATGGACGATGCAATTTACCTAGAATTAGCGATAGCGCTTGCATGAAATGAGCATTCTAACAATTCCGGATAATAACGCTCGATGAATTCTGTTTATTCAAGTGCACTGTAGGCAACTGCAAGTGGAATCTACATTTAAAACTGTAACGAGGTCATTTCTTTTAGTTGAATACTTTTCAGATTATAGAACGAAATCCGAAGAACTTAAGAAATAGTTTTAAGGCTAATTTAATTTTAATTTAATATAATTATTTTAATTAAATATAATTATGGTTGTAGCACAAGTGGGTCGGCTAGACCGGGGAAGGACCATGCTCTCACAGAATACCAGCGTAAAATAGCAGCCTAATGCTGCTGTGTTTCGTATGGTGAGTGTAGAGAATCGCAGACCCTTTTCACCTCCTGGAATCGAGGCATTCTATCTTAGTCGTCAGGGATGAGAACGCATTCTGTATTTTGATTCTAATTCGAGGATAGATGTAGGTCTACAGAATCAACTTACCATCAGCCATCAGTTGGACAGTGGACTGTGTGCTCGTTGGTCACCCCTATTTTATAAAAGGATTTAAGAAAGTACGTATAGGTATATATGTATGTTATAGTCAAAACTCATAACTGGTCAAAACCACTTTAGAGTGTAAAAAATCAGGAAAAAGTAGTTTTGAATAAGGACCTTCGTCAATGCCACTTTTAACTGATTTTTGCAGTGAAAAGTAGTTTTGACTAAAGCCGTTGGTCAAATCCATTTATAACTGCAAAAATACTGGGTAATAGTAATTTTGATCAAATTAAATCGGTTAAAAGTGGTTTTGACCAACAATGATAGTCAAAACTTATAATTTTTGAATTTCTGAAATTAAAAAGTTCAATTTCTTCATTATTATATTGTATATCATTATAACGTACGCGGCTTTAGAGTGGTCCAAGATCCACCTCAGCCTCACCTTAACCTACTGTTACTGATATTGTGAGTTTTGACCGATAGACTGAAGTTCACTTTTGACTACAAAAATCAGTCAAAACATTTTTTGACTAAGAGCATCGATCAAAACTAGTTTTTCCTGATTTTAACAGTCAAAAGTGGTTTTGACCATTTATGAGTTTTGACTGTGACTTATACATATACTAAAAAGGCATTGTTAGCTCAAATTTTTTTAGGCAAGTCCGACAGTCGTTACTGGACTTTCTTATCTCGGTACTTCCTGAGACAGAAAAACATCTCGACATGCTAAAACCCGCTAAACTTGTCGGGATCGGCAAATCCCCCAAACTGGTGGTGATCTATGTCATTATAGCTGCATTTAACAAATAAAGATGTACATATGTTACAGAGTACCTAGGAAACAAATATTGGCTCTATCGCAACATTAGTTTTTTAAATAATTTGTGAATATTAGTTAGACATGTAGATAAAAAAATTATAATGATAAAAAGGAGGCCTTATCTTCGCTGCACTGACGCTGTCAAGATCACGCTTTTCAAAACATATTGTGCGTCATTTTATTCTTACAGCCTATGGACCAACTACACCAAAAAGGCCTATAGTGCCCTACGTACTCAATACAACAATGCATTTAGGGCGCTGTTGCGGCTGCCGCGCTACTTTAGCGCGTCTGCAATGTTTGCACTGGCGGGTGTGGATAGCTTTGATGCAATAATCAGAAAAAAGACTAAACAGAGTGCGCGGCAGCGGCCACAGTGTGCTGAGTGAAATTGCCGACAGTGGGGACTGTCCACTGATTAAACAAATGATCGCCAGGACTATGTCCTGCTTAATAATAAAGTATTGAGTATAAATTATATTACTAACATAGATGTAAGTTTTTCTTTACTAACAAATTCTATGGATCTTGTCCGAAATAAATAATTTTTATTTTTATTTATTTTTATTTATTATTTATTATTAATCTATGCCGGTTTGATTCTGTAGTAGTAATTGAGATAAGAATGAGACATTTTACCGCGAATCTCTTAGGTAAAGTAACTGACATTCCATGGCCAATTTTATCGAGAAATTTAAATGCAACCGACATTCCATCCTCTGATGGCGAGTTGTTATAATTAAGCTCTTGGAAATGAAGTGACTAAGAAGTTACAGTATAACGGAATAAAAATTTCCGTTGTGATCTGTGATTTTACATATATCTGCAGCAAAACAAACCAGCTACAGTAAACTAGAAATATATTCTTTTTAATAACACAACGTCACTTTTATCAATTTCCAGTAATTATCAACTAGAAATTATCACGTTCGCATCATGTATAATACGTAAAAGAAACAAAAACAGTTTAGTATAAAAATGAACATACGACTGAATGAATGAACACTCGTTGACAGGTGAATCTAATCTTCTCGGGAAATACTTTTAAATCATAATCACCAATCGTTCTTAGAATATAGTAACGTGTTAGTCGCCTTTAAAATTGTTTTTGGTGGGCCTAAATCCGCTGCAATGCGAGATAGTAACTTGGAAACAATGTCCGCTTATGAGTAATTTTGTTAAGGACTATAGTTTTAACGTTGAACAAAATTAAAGTATGCAGATATGTATGTAAGTCGGACAATCTCTGTAATCTGCATAAAATCAGGCAAACATTTTAACAACAGAACTGTTGTAAAACATATTTATTCTTATTTCCTAGGCAGAGTTGTATAGTAAACGTGTTAGGAAATATTCTAAATTTTAATTTACAAAAATATTTTTAAATAATAATTTAGTTAATAATATACCTTTCAAATAATTTAGTAAATAGTTTAGTCAGGAAGTTGGCGGAATAGAGAGTGTATAATAATGTACTACTGATACATCGTGTTGCATAATTCGATTTACGATTAGTAAAAAAAAATGTTTTTAGATCATCATAATAAAGACCTTTTTGTGTTTTGTACAAATATTGCTAACAGCGCCCTCGTACGAGTAGACTCAGGACTACTCGTACGAGGCCGACACTGAAAGTTTTTAGATATAATAAAAAAATAAATTTAGATATAATAGAACATGGAGCTCTTTGCCAATGTTATTGTGTGTGTATTTTATTAATTTGTTATTTGTTTACGATGTGACGGCAAATTGAAAATTGTCTGTCACGTCAGCATGAATATAACACGAGAAAATTTTCGTGTATATATAAATAAGACTAGATAGACATATATCAATATATGATATATTTCTATCGATCGTATTTGAAATAATAATGAAAGTTTCATAAAATATATGAAACATTTCCGTGTTTTTTATTTGCATACCGTTTTGCATTTCATAAAAACATATTATTTTAAGTATATACTGGAAATGGCATGCGTATTAAATAACACGATCGTATTTTAAATAATAATGAAAGTTTCATAAAATATATGAAACATTTCCGTGTTTTTAATTTGCATGCTGTTTTGCATTTCATAAAAACATATTATTTTAAGTATATACCGGAAATGGCATGCGTATTAAATAACACCATCGTATTTTAAATAATAATTAAAGTTTCATAAAATATATGAAACATTTCCGTGTTTTTAATTTGCATGCTGTTTTGCATTTCATAAAAACATATTATTTTAAGTATATACCGGAAATGGCATGCGTATTAAATAACATGATCGTATTTTAAATAATAATGAAAGTTTCATAAAATATATGAAACATTTCCGTGTTTTTAATTTGCATGCTGTTTTGCATTTCATAAAAACATATTATTTTAAGTATATACCGGAAATGGCATGCGTATTAAATAACATGATCATATTTTAAATAATAATGAAAGTTTCATAAAATATATGAAACATTTCCGTGTTTTTAATTTGCATGCTGTTTTGCATTTCATAAAAACATATTATTTTAAGTATATACCGGAAATGGCATGCGTATTAAATAACATGATCATATTTTAAATAATAATGAAAGTTTCATAAAATATATGAAACATTTCCGTGTTTTTAATTTGCATGCTGTTTTGCATTTCATAAAAACATATTATTTTTTTAATTTTTTTTTAAAACGTCACCCCCACACTAGGATTTTCTCCTGTGTCGTGGAGGCAGTTTACAAACATAAATTGCACAAGGACAAACATCCAGACCCGGAACAATTATTTGTAGGCCATACAAATACTTGTTCCGTGCGGGATTCGAACCCGCGGCCCCAGCGCAACATCTGATTGCTAAGCCACTGCGCCACGGAGCCGTCTATTATATATTATTATAAGTATATACCGTCTATAGTATATTATTTTAAGTATATACCGGAAATGGCATGCGTATTAAATAACACGATCGTATGCTGTTTTGCATTTCATAAAAACATATTTAAAAGCTTTTACAAAAATTTACTTCGCAAATATCCGCGTTATAAAATAAAATGATGTGTCTTACCTAGTATGAAGAAGCACCTCCCGCCCTCCCTCAATTGCGTGCACTATCCCCGTCACCACTAATCCCAGCACCGCTACTCCCAACACCTCTACACTAGGCAAGACACACCACTGACGATAATACGACACGTGTTTCGCCTCTACACGAGGCATCCTCAGGTGATATAGACTCTACGGTGGCTAACCGCTAAGTCTGACTTAGCGGTTAGCCACCGTAGAGTCTATATAACCGCTAAGTCTGACTTAGCGGTTACGCCTGACTCTATTAATTATATTAAAAACATATTATTTTAAGTATATACCGGATGTTACGGCCTACGGTTGCTCCCTTAAAGGATCCAATCCCCCGGGGCCCATCAGCAGAAGACTTCCCGAGCAAACGTAGGTCGGGCCTCCTAAGGCCACGTGGAAGTTCTCTAATTACACTAAATATATGGGGGAGCGTTATACTACGGCCAGTCGACCGGAAGGAATTTGGCGGGGTTCACTTACCTCTATCCAAGGCGACTGGTTCCTCCGGAGTCGGTCAGGTCGCATGTGGTTGTGTAGTGCAAGGGAAAGAATGGTGATGTGGTGTGTATCTGGGTGTGACTGATGGTGATTGAACCTAGACCTTAGCCGTCGGCAACAGCCCGAGCGTCGACACCGCTTCAACTTGAGGGGGCCTTTCGAGGTTATCCACAGTCACTTTCTTGGTTCACCACGATGCCAGTCAATTAACTCTATCGTACTATTAACTAGCTTACAGAAGCCAGTAACTATCGCGGGGTATAAGGTTACCGCACAAAACACGCCCGGAGTTTCTGGGTCAAAGGTCACTACCGTTTCGCGTGGCAATAGATAAGTTCTAAATACAGAGGCCGCACTAGCTTATATTGTCGAATGCACTTATACAGATTCTGAGTCGGACCCAATAAGTCCCGGGAAAGGCTATCCAAACAGGGAATGCGCGTTATAATTCCTAGACAGGATATTTACTAGACGCCCTAACTATTCCGCGGTTCCCGCACAAAATTAACAGCGTGCAAACATTAGCACATCTGGCAGATGACTGACGCGCTTGCGACCCGCGCGCCACTGCCACGATCGGAAGAACTTCAGACCGGAATCGCGCCGAGCCGAGTGACATCTGGTGTCGATTCCGACAACAGAGTTTTGCGCGAACAAACCCCCGTCCCGGACATAAGGATTTAGGTCCGCGAGCAAACCGGTCAGCGGGACAAGGTCGAGACTGCAAGTTGCAAGACCGAATCTACAACCAAACTAGGCCACCTTAGGCAATCCATTAGGTCTTGCAACCCTAATCAACGCCTCAAAGATATCCCTAATGTGGCAAGCCGGAGGGTCAGCCTCCACTGGATGCCACTCCTGGGCATCGCAGCACTTTAATAAGTCCTGTACTGGACAGAAGTCCGACGACCTCTTTCAAACACCTACCTGTGCCTCTATGATTAGTTCCGCAATCCGACCGGATCAGCTCTGCAAACAGCGACGCTACACGAAGCTGCCCAGACAAATTTTGTGCCAGCAGTTGCTTCAGTGCAGAGCGCACCCACAAATTCCACATGACCGTCGTCTGTGGAGAGCCAAAAGAAACGCACAGATAGTCCCTAGTATGAATTTTCAACAAGTAGGCCTAGCCAGGCCACCCACCATAGTATCATTTACTAAAATAGTGTGGCAGCTGATTTCAATCTGATAATCTCCAAAACTAGCTAGCCTATTAGGCAAGTAGTCCTATGCTCATATTTCAACTAATTTTTCAAAAGCATCAATGTTCAACTACAGAATTAATTCAACCAAATTAATCACCGATGCGCATAGGTCAACTTGCAATTAAACAAAACAATAACGTAAGGGACAGCCCTACTTCTTCGCAAAGCAAAATGATTAAACACTATCATAAACATAAACATAATTTTTCAAATAGCGCGCCATTCTATTTCAGATGAATTCAAATTTTCCTTTCAGCAAACAGACGCAAGAACCAAATACAGTGATTAAATATATGTACAAAACACATGCAGTAACATTTAAAAGAGTAGATTAAATTCAATCCTTTTAATTTAAACCGCTACAAATAGGAGAATTTCGCGGAAAGCCCAAAGCAATTTTTAATTTTAATTCAAGTATTTTTTTGACTAAGTGCTCGACCAAACCAAATCTAATACCCCTTGACAGCGTGATTCAACGCTACAGGGGGGCCCTAATCTTCCCACCACCAAGGGGAGGCCACATGGCGTGAACCCGAGATAAATAGAGCACAACCTTTAACAGTTGCCACTCGGGTTGTACGCCTTCACTGAGGCCGTCGGCAACAGAACATTTTGACAAGTGGACTGTTGACGGCTTAAGGCTCAGTGGAGGCGGCCGTGGTGGGAACTAAGGCAGCAGCTAGACAGGGCCGCCTCCATCAAATGGGGAACAGTGGTACACCAGTCGCGGCCACTCAGCTAACGGAAGTGAGAAGGGTCCAGCGGACCGATGAGTGGCCGTGAAGTTCCTCTCCACACGCTGAGGGGGGGGTGATGACACCCCCGCCCCTGGGGGAATTACCCCCCGACTGGTCGGGGGAGGGACTCCTTTCAAACTTAGGGGCCTGGTGGCTGGACGGCGGGCGCCGAGAGTCACCCTGCAGAGGGCGTGGCTGAGCGCCCCCGCCCGTGGGGGTCGAGGGCCTGGCAGAGCCCCGAGAGGAGATGCCGTTCGCACCCAGGCACAAAACGGCATGGTGATTGCCCTGGCAATGCAGACAGGGCCGTCGATGCGGACAGTCTCGCTGGAGGTGCCCTCCCAGACATGACCAGCACCAGCGGCGCTCCTTGGCGATAGTTCGCCTCGCTGGAACCGGCTTACCTAATAATTTCGGGCACGACGTTACCCGGTGATCAGATGCTCGACAATAGGAGCAGGGGGGGGGTTGACGACGACTTGCCTGGCGGGTTCAGCCTCTCACTGGGCACGTCTCGCAAGTCGTCAACGGTGCCCGCCGCGTTCTCGATCTGCCGGCACTGCTCCTCCAAAAACCGCAGCAGGTCATAGAAGGGCGGAATATAGGAGGCCTCGTCCCCGCCGTACCTCTCCTCAAAATGGATTCGCAGGTCGAGAGGTAGACGGGACAGCACGATGCGGAGCAACAAAAAAGCCCATTCGCCCACTGGTAAACCCAGCCGCCTCAAAGTATTACAGGCCACCAAGACTGGATCCAACAGGTCCGGACGCAGTCTGGCCCGGTCACTAAGCAGCGGGAGGCTTAGAAGCTGCCTAACATGTTCGTCCGCAATTCGCCGGACGTTGGCGTATCTTATGGCTAGGAGGTCCCGAGCAGTCTGGTAGGCGTCGTCCGACAATCTCAAGTGGCCGACGACGCCCAGGGCCTCCCCCTCCAGTGAGGCCAGGAGGTACACCATCTTTTGGCTCGGGGTCAAGTCACTCCGGGAGTCCACTAGGCTGTCGAAAAGACCAACGAAGGTCAGCCATTCGGAAAGGACCCCGGAGAACTTTGGCAGGTCCAGAGTTGGGAGTCGTCCCAACAGCTCCGGCTGAAGCCGCTTCAGAGAGGACTCGGACAAGTCACTCATCCGAGCTTCACGAGCCTCCTCGGCATACCTGCCTTCAGCCTCGATCAACTCGTCCGTGAGCCACAAGAACTGCTCATAGTCCGCGAAGCAGGAGTCCAGGACTCCCTTCTCCACATCCGAATCCTCGAGTTCAGCGTAAGCCTCCTCCACTGCGGCCCTTCGAGCATCCACCTGCTCGAACTGCTTCATCAAGTTATGGACCCTATCCGGTCGACCTATCAAAGCATGGGCGCTTGTGGCCCAGCGTAGCTCAGTCCGCAAACAACGGATCAGTAGCTTGGGCGATGTCATCACTATTAAATGCAAATTACGACGCGGCTTGAGCACAGTTTACAAAGATAACAAATAAAAAATACAACAAAAAATTAACAGTTAATAAATGCAGTTCCTATCAAATCGCGTTGAATAGAAATTACACAAATACGAACTACTTGCTACGTATCAACCAAATACAAGTTAGCACAAAAAAGACACAAATCAAATTAACAAATAACAAATACTAGTGCGATGAAATCAAGTTAAATTCAAAGTACGCAAATACAATTACTACTCCTTAGTTCAAATACAAATTACAGTACAAACGAAGATACACATCACGGTCGATCAACAAAAATGCCCAGCTCGGAAATCGAACCTTCGATAAGTAATCCACTACAACTATCCGACAACGATAATTAACCGATTACGTAAAAATAACCATCTACCTACATAACGTATATCTCTAGAAAAACTCCCGCTTGCACAACCTAGGGCGCGGCTTTTCAAATTACCCTCTAAACAAAAAAAAGGCAAGCAACAAAGCAACAAAGGAAAAGAATTCTATTATTACGCACAAAAAAATATTTTTACGTATTACGGACGGGCGTGATTGTAGATGCAAATTAAACCAATCACACCAACGCTCCCTGCCACCAAAATTGTTTAATGTTTATCAAACACTATAGTCGGGATCGACCGGGAATCGAACCCGGAACCACGCTCTGCTACCAGTTTGTTACGGCCTACGGTTGCTCCCTTAAAGGATCCAATCCCCCGGGGCCCATCAGCAGAAGACTTCCCGAGCAAACGTAGGTCGGGCCTCCTAAGGCCACGTGGAAGTTCTCTAATTACACTAAATATATGGGGGAGCGTTATACTACGGCCAGTCGACCGGAAGGAATTTGGCGGGGTTCACTTACCTCTATCCAAGGCGACTGGTTCCTCCGGAGTCGGTCAGGTCGCATGTGGTTGTGTAGTGCAAGGGAAAGAATGGTGATGTGGTGTGTATCTGGGTGTGACTGATGGTGATTGAACCTAGACCTTAGCCGTCGGCAACAGCCCGAGCGTCGACACCGCTTCAACTTGAGGGGGCCTTTCGAGGTTATCCACAGTCACTTTCTTGGTTCACCACGATGCCAGTCAATTAACTCTATCGTACTATTAACTAGCTTACAGAAGCCAGTAACTATCGCGGGGTATAAGGTTACCGCACAAAACACGCCCGGAGTTTCTGGGTCAAAGGTCACTACCGTTTCGCGTGGCAATAGATAAGTTCTAAATACAGAGGCCGCACTAGCTTATATTGTCGAATGCACTTATACAGATTCTGAGTCGGACCCAATAAGTCCCGGGAAAGGCTATCCAAACAGGGAATGCGCGTTATAATTCCTAGACAGGATATTTACTAGACGCCCTAACTATTCCGCGGTTCCCGCACAAAATTAACAGCGTGCAAACATTAGCACATCTGGCAGATGACTGACGCGCTTGCGACCCGCGCGCCACTGCCACGATCGGAAGAACTTCAGACCGGAATCGCGCCGAGCCGAGTGACATCTGGTGTCGATTCCGACAACAGAGTTTTGCGCGAACACCGGAAATGGCATGCGTATTAAATAACACGATCGTATTTTAAATAATAATTAAAGTTTCATAAAAAATTACAAGCATTTCAAAATCGCCAAAAAAAAAAACAATTTTTTATTTTACGTGACTTTTCAACAATATACTATATAAAATAATTCAGTTATTTAATAAAGTAAACCCGAGTACTTAATAATAGAAACAATAACTTAGTTTGAAGAAAGCTACATACCAATGTATTGGCAGCGGTTTTTATGTTTATTTAAGTAAGTAATTTTTTATCAATAAACATGCATGCTATTTGTTATTGAAGTTTAAAATAATATTTACAGACAATGTACAAAAAGGCATGCAAAAAACATGGAAATGTTCCTTATTTTTATTTTCGTTAAAAAACATTTTTAATTTTAGTTTTGCACAATTGTTTTATGTCAGGCTTGTGTAATATGCATGCCATTTTTTTATCAACTTAAAATAATGTTTTTTAATGAAATATTGAATGACATGCAAAATAAAAACTTTTTAACAAAAAAATTAAACCGCCGAAAAAACTGAAAAGCAAAAAATAATAAACCTTTTTTATTTAACCTTAATAACTAAGTTCTAAAACTAATTTAAGTATACCTAAGTATATATTTTTGTAATTATTTTGAGTTTTTAATTTACCCTAATAACTAGCTTCTAAAAGTAATGTAAGTATACCTAAGTAATTTTGAGTCGGCGCCAAAAAGCAAATTAATTAATTACGTACATAAAGCATTCGATCAACAATACCAACTAGATATCGGGTTGGAGCAAAAAATACGTCCAAGTAAATAACAGCGCACTGGAGACGTGAGCTCTTATTTCGTTTAGTTGATTTGAAACACAGCCAATGTAAACACGTTTCACAATGCCGCAATGTATTTTTAAAAGTTGCAAGAATAATGCCCGAAAAAGCATTAATTGCTTTTTCGGGTATTATTCTTGCAACTTTTGCGTACGTGCAAATGTGCGAGGCCATCAGCAAAATTCGGCGCGTACGGCGCGTAGGCGCGGACAAATGTGCGTTCAGCTTTAATGTTTATCGCTGAAGATTTCACGTTGCATTGTTAATTTGATTTTGATTTAGTTATTTCTTTAAATTTAAGGTAATTTAGTGTTCTTTGTTCATTCATTGTTTGGCGCCGACTCAAAATTACTTAGGTATACTTACATTAGTTTTAGAAGTTAGTTATTAGGGTAAGTTAAAAACTCAAAATAATTACAAAAATATATACTTAGGTATACTTAAATTAGTTTAAGAACTTAGTTATTAAGGTTAAATAAAAAAGGTTTATTATTTTTTGCGTTTCAGTTTTTTCGGCGTTTTAATTTTTTTGTTAAAAAGTTTTTATTTTATAATTTTTCGTGGCTATAATCTACTAATTACTACATGCTTAGTTTTTGACTACTTTCAAATTAGCTACCTACCTTAATTTAGCCTTTAACTGTTATATAATCCTACTTTAACTATTATTTGTTGTATAATTATATAAATTCTTTAAAAAAAAAGGCTTTATATACCACCATGGGTAGGCCTACAAAAAATGCTGCTCGAATGAGAAAAAGATATTTAAAAGAATCTAATAATGAGAAAAATAAAAGTTTGGAAGCAAATAGAAAGAGAATTAGATTAACACGTTCACAGGAGTGCTTAGATCAGCGCGAGGAAAGACTGTCGAAGATGAGAAGCTACAATAACGATAGGTTATCGCAAGAATGTGAAAAACAACGCGCTCATCGTTTAGGTCTGATAAGAGAGCGACTTTCAAATGAAACTGAAGACGAACATTTGCTACGTTTAGATGCTGCTCGTAACTGTTCTGCAATGGTGATACTTCACGAAACTCCCGAGGAGAGAACTAATCGTTTGAGCGCCATGCGATAAGCGGCTTGCGAGCGAAGAAACCAGTGTAATGCAGAAAATTTTAAGAAAGCGATTAATGTTTATGTTCACTTGCCGTGTTCAATATTCGAAAAAAGTTTGTATCCTCAGCAACGTACGATATTGCAAACTACAAATTTAGGCTCTATTTTCCCTAATGAATTGGTAGCTTTAGGTAATATTATTACTTGTTCACGATGCTCAAATAATATTAAAAAAACAACACTCCACCGTAGGCCTATTGGAATAAAATGCCAGTAGCTGCAAGGCCTACAGAAATCGATGACTTATCGGAAATTGAGAAACGTTTTATTTGCAGAGTAGGTAGTGCCATTTCTTAAAATAATAAATGTTCAAAATAGTTTGAGCCAAGACTGGTGCAAAGGGCAGGCAATTATTTTTGTTTAGGATGTGGTCGAGCTGGCGGAGCAACTTCCGCTTGAACCTAATCAAACTGGATTAGTGATTGTATTAGAAAGTCGTGAAAATTTAGAACGTTCTAGGGAGTTTCAAATAGATGTAGGTAAACTTCAATTAGCATTGCAGTGGCTGCTAATGAATAATGCACTCTATAAAGATGTTCGCACCTGCACATGGTCATGATAGTGAAGAATCAATTGCTGAACGGTCAACTGTACCTACAAATAACTATACTGCCTTGAGTAACAATGTATCTATATTAATGGTTCTTTTCATCAGGATAATGAACGATTTAGTCCAGAGTCACGTGGTCGGCAATGCACAGGGATTGCAACTGTTGTTAGTGTGGCATTTTCTCTGATAAATCCCAATAATTGGTGCAAAAGCGACATAGATTACATGTTATTGGTAGGAGATAAATATCATAGAGACTGTATTGCGGCTCGGGCTAACACCAATTCCAAAGAAGCACATATCGAATATTTGGCTGCAACTGAGCTTTTACCTAATATCACATACAACAATCGAAAAGTTGATATCAATGTTCGTCATGAATCAACCTTTAATGGTCACGTAGACATCGACAATAGTGAAGAAAGATTTTCCAAATTGTTAAATGCTCTAATAAATGTATTTGCTACATATGGGAAGAAACATCCAGATAATGTTGTTCCAAAAGATGTGAACAATTGTAGTGGACTTTTATCTGGAGTAAAATTAGCTGTCGAATCTCGTGTGATGTTGAGACGTAACAATCAGTATCTGACGGGCTCGTCACTGGTGCTATGGGTATTAAAAAATAATAAAATGGCCGTCACTACGCAGGGATCAACTAGAGGAAGGAGAATTATCGGATTGCGTATTAGTAAAATTTGACGATAAAAGCATAGGAAGCAGACTAAAAGATAGCGATGGCTGTGTCGCCATACCTTCAGTGGTAGCAACTTTTCAAGGTACGAAGGGTAATGGCGATATTGAGCGCAGGATGTTGCCGATAATTTTATGCTGGGCCGTCACGGTTCACAAATTACAAAGTGCGACCCTTGATAAAGCTGTAATCGAACTCGGAAAGAAAGTGTTTGCCAAAGGACAGGCATATGTGGCACTGAGTAGAGTAAGAACACTTGAGGGCATTGCTATATCTGATTTAGAGCCAAATAAGGTATTACACAAACCTCACGATGAACGAGCTTTAGCAGAAATGCAGAGACTGAGAGGTCTACACACAAGAGACTGACAGCTCTAAAGCTCATTCATCGTGAGTTTTTTTTGTAATGTAATGTAATGTAGTGTAATTATTATGTAATGTAGTAATACACCACTCAGAATTAAAATGTGTGAGTAAAAAATAAATTAACCCTATTTTCCCACCCTTAAGGTAGATATTTTTTTTTCAAATTTATATGGGACCAATTTCGAGGTATATCCAATCTATCCCTATCCAATAAAAAAAGAATTATCAAAATCGGACTATTCTATAAAAAGTTATGCGTGGTCATACATAAAAAAAATATACACGTCGACTTGAGAACCTCCGGTTTTTCGTCGGTTAATAAAGTCACGGAAATTATAACAGCGTTTTTTGCAATTTTCGTCATGCATGCCACTACTTTACAACTTCCTGTAGTGCATGCCAAATTTGCTAACGTCAATAAATTATAAAAATTAAGTATTGTTCAAATGGCATGCAGTTGGAAATCACGAAAAGTTGTATTGAATTTTCACAACATTTTCCTAATATTTTCCACCCTTGGTCATACGAGGGGTGCATGCCAATTTTCGTAGAGTATTTTTGAGATAAAAAAAAATAATTTTTTACAACGGCATGCAATTAGTAAACACGGAAATGTTCTATTTTTTTTTTCATTTCTACGTAACCCTTTGAGCCCCGTCGGCCGTTGTGAATTGCATGTCATCAATTATTATAGCTTAAATTTGTTCCAACTACGTTATATTACAAAGGCATGCAATATAATGTCACGGAAAATACTAAAATTCTTTACACAAAGAGAAGCCATTTTCTTTATGACGTGCAAGCGCGCAAGGGCTCGTAACCCCTCTATCTTTCATATTTTAGGGTTAGTTATCAATTCTTAAAAAGGCATGCAGAAGAAAATGGGAGACTATTTTCTGTCACCATCTCCCGATCTATCTACGGCGACGACTGAAGATAACATCAGTGTTATGCGGCGTATGATAGAGACTGACAAAAGAGTGACTTATCAGCAGATTCGGACAAGCTTAGGGATTGGTATGAGTCAAGTGCACAAAATCCTCCATGAAGATTTAGCGGTCAGGAAGCTTTGTGCACGGTGGATACATCATAATTTGACAGAGGCCCAAAAAATCAGTCGTATTGAATGAATGGATATGAAATGGTTCAAAGATTTAACGGAGGTGACTCAAATGCAGTGTTCCGACATATTTACGGGTGACGAAAGCTGGATTTATTGTTATGATCCTGAAACTAAGAGAAAGTCTGCTGTCTGGGTGCTTCCTTTCGAGGATTTGCCAACTAAAGTGAAGAGAGGTCGAAGCGTGCGAAAATAGATGGTGGCCTCGTTCTTCGGAAGAACAGGTCATTATGCAACAATTGTTTTAGAGGATCCGAAAAACAGTTACTGCAGAGTGGTACACTAACAATTGTTTGCCACTTGTCTTGGAAAAAGTTCGGGAGTAACGACCTCACAGTAGGATCCTCCTTCACCACGAAAACGCCTCGTCGCACAGTGCAAAGCAAACAATTGACTAATTGGCGACGTCAGACGTGGAATTACTGGGTCACCCGCCCTATATTCTCGACCTCGCACCTTGCGATTTTTATTTATTTCCGAAAATAAAATAAAAACTTCGAGGAAAACGTTTTATGGACGCTGAGAAAGCAGTGGCTGCATTTCAAAATGCCGTCGAAGAGACCCCTAAAGACGAGTGGGCAAAGTGCTTTCCTCAGTGGTTCCATCGGATGCAGCAGTCCATTGATGTAAATGGACACTATTTTGGAAAGATATAATAAAACTAATAACTTGCTAGTTTGTTCAGTTTTTGATTTTCTAAGAATTTTCATTGTCACCCTCGTAACTAACGCTGAGCGACTAGCAAACAATACAACTTTCCCACACTTTTTGTTATTATAGTATGTATTTAAATTAGTAGAATAACTATAAGTCATTTAGACAATGGATAATAGTCCATTCTCCAAAAGAATGGTAGGAGACAACATTATTGTAGCCTGAAATCAAATAAATGATTCACTGCAACAATAACCGATACATTGGTGGAGGTATTTACTGTCATCTTTCTCAGTAATTAGTCACGCGTTAGCAGTCCTCGTGCTATATAATAATATTTCTGAAAACTAGATGCTACCTACAATATCAATGCAAGGGAAATACTAGATAAATGTTTCCACAAAATTATAATTACAATAAATGTTGCAAAATTATTATCATAGTAAATAATCCTCGTCACGGATTTTGAAATCTTTAACTAGGGTATCATCAGAAGGACGAGATAAACATTGTCCAGCGTATAAGTAGGCTTAGGTGGCCGTCTGGCCATATGGTCGAATAATTATTAACCGATGAGGAAAATAAGGTTCTTGGAAGGCTAGCGCAACGACCTGTTAAAACATACAGACCCTTTTTACTGGAAACGAGGCATTCCATCTTAGTCCTCACGGGTGAGGACTCATCTGCATTTTGATTTGTAATCGAGGATAGATGTAGATGTCTATGGGCCGCAGCAACCACTTACCAACAGGTGGATTGTGTGCTCGTTTTTCACCCTTATCTTATTAAAAAAAATCCACGAAGTCAATGAATTGGCTTAGGACCACGCTTTGAGACAGTCTATGGGAGAAGCCCATGTTCAGCATGGCACTTGTGATAATGTATTCTATTGATGAATAAAGGTTACACTTCAGATTTGTGGGCTAGCTGATGTCCAGCTGTAAGTTGTATGTAAGCAGTTATACCACAGAATAAATAACAATTGTTTGCCACTAGTTAGTACTACGTAGTTGTACATACATAACTAAAATTTCTAGCATTCTTTACAATTAATCGCCTGCTCTTGCGAAGTCCTTGTTATAGAAGAATTTTAAGATACGAGTAAATTATATATTGGTATGTGCGTACTCGTATCATGACGCGCTGTGAGTTTCCATCATTTAGTCGTTTATAATGCAATGCGTACAGCAGCGTACACTGAGGATCGAAATAACTTACCAATATAAGTTTAATTGAAGTTCAATACAGCGCATGTACTTACTAGGGTTGCCAACCCTATTATATAATATAGTATTCTATTTTATTAGGGGTTCACATACTATATTTTCTAATAATAATATTGTATAGTTGGCGAAACCATTATACTTAACATGGCGTGAAGCAGTTAATAAAAGCTCACAGCGGAAAAAATGTTACTTTAGAAAATAAAATATTGATTTGAAAGATCATCATCTTCACTACCCTTCAAATAAAGCATTCAAACGTCCATTGCTGAACAAAGGCCTCTCTCTCGAAGAATTGCACAAAACACAGCGCAGAGCCACCTACACCTCCATCGACTTCTTGCATGTTTTACCAGGTCATCACTCCATCTATTGAAACATACTGTAGCTTTACTTGCCATCTAGTGTACTTACAGATTACAGTGTATTTTACAGATAATATTTAATTTGAAATAATAAAAGTTGGCAACCCAATATTTACCTATATTATAGAAAAATTGGACAGGTTTTATCGAAGCTATTGTGATTACTGTGACTTACCAACTGGTATAATTGTCATCAGGTACAATTATCGTAAACGTGATACATTGGTTTATAATTCTTAACAGAATTGGCCAGGAGAACATGGTGCTCATTATCATCTAAGTACACAAATAACTAAAATTGAAGTGTCTATTTGTAATGTCAAAATTACAGTTTTTTACTAAATGCATATGAAAGTAAATACGGTACTTATAACTAAAATACAATTTTTAAAATTTTAGTCTGTCTGTCTGTCTGTTTGTTCCGGCTAATCTCCGAAACGGCTAGACCGATTTTGACGGGACTTTCACTGGCAGATAGCTGATTTCATAAGGAGTAACTTAGGATACTTTCATTTTAGAAAAAAAATTAGGGTTCCGCGCAAAAGCATAAAACCTCTAACACGCGGGCGAAGTCGCGGGGAACAGCTAGTTGTTAATACAAAGAGCATCGTCATTGCATATAATATTGAATAATGAATTGTTTCTGTGTATATTAGTTGGAGCTATTGACATCGCTGATTTGAACATAATATAAACAATTCGATAAATAAGAAGATGGCTGCTATTCAGCTGTTCTCGGTAGGCACCCAGTGAGTGTGAGTCACTACCCAGAATCATAACCAAAGGGACGCTTTCATCGAAATAATGCTTCTCAGAACGGTCGAATTTGACGCCATTTTGGAACTATAACGTTTAGCTTGAATTCGTGCGATTGAAATTTGCAATGCAAAAACGGGAATAGCATTTCTAGAAACCAAACACAAATTATATATACTTACCTAGTATTAAATTAGATATGTGTTGGAAGTGTTAAAAAATTCAATATAGGATATGGGATTCTATTACTCTAATCTCCGATGGCATAATTACTGGTTATAAATATGTGGTTTTAAATTCAGGCGACGTGGAGCGAGGTCAAAGGTGCAAAAGTATTGTTCTGTCATTGTCATTCCGCCTGTCAAACGTGACGTGTACAGGAAATCCTCCCGACTGTGGTAGGAACCCGTGTTTAGAGTGTACTGGCAAGTGGCAACGGATTGATAATGTCGACACTTGTTTTAACGAAGCAAAAACAGCTGATGAGTCTCTCTACGAATTAGCCCATAGCCTCAGTTTTGTACTGGGTTTAAGTAGTAGGATAGAGGCTCGCTAAATGTCAAAAATGGCTCAACCGATTTTGATGAATATTTTTGTGTGTGTGAATGTGTCTCTAGATGGTTTAGATTCACATTTAGACCCGTTAGGCGGCATTGTTGTCGAGATATAGATATCACCCGTGCGAAGTCTGGGCGAATCGATAGTATATTATTATATCCTTTATTTCTCAAACATGCAGGTTTTCCGATGTTTTCCTTCACCACCGAGCATGTGGGAAATCAGTACATTTTTTAATAGAATAGGGTGATAAACGAGCACACAGTCCACCTGATGGTAAGTGATTGCTGTGGCCCATAGACATCTACATTTATCCTCGTTTGCGAATCAAAATGCAGATGCGTTGTCACCCATGAGGTCTAAGATGGAATGCCTCGTTTCCAGTAAAAGGGTCTTCGGTTCTCTACGCTCACCATACGAAACGGAAACATAGTAGCACTAAGCTGCTATTTTACACTGGTATTCTGTGAGAGTGTGGTCCCTACCCCGGTCGGGCCGACCCATTCGTGCTGCAACCATAATATAGCTGCAGCGTGGCTCTACCACGTGGGAAATAAAAATTGCAATTAACCTAATCTAACCAACCAAAGAAAATTGCAGTAGCTTATTGAAATCTCTCCACTTTTCTTTTGAAACATCCGTAAGTATGCGGGTTTTTAATCTAGTTTTCTTTTGATATAAGTACATACTTATTATTAGACATTACTTTCGAAATTATTTAAGTAAAAGAAATATTTCTTCAAAACGACTTTAACTTACAAATCATTCATGGAATATAGCAAGCAGTTAGAATTAATAAAAGGTAACATAAAAAAATTTGAAATATGCAAGCTAACAGCAGAGCAGCCATTCCGCGGCACAACCTTTTTTGACAGAATCACTTGGACAGAATCACAACACCGAATTTAGACACGTAGAATGGCTGATCCAAGCTAGTTCCCAGAATAGGGTTTGAACAAGTGGGGTTTAGAGTTTTACCCTTACTTCTTTGTACTTTCTTTTATTTTCTATCCTTATAATAATATTGCATGCCTTAAGCGCGAAGCGCGCAGGTATATGTTCTGCTAGGGCCTAAAAATTAATGTCTTATATTTACGCGGAAACTACACATTGAATAAAACTACTTTTACGGATTTTACCGCGTTTAATTACACTTATTTTTAATTCCCAACGTTTCGGGTACTTTGCAGCACCCATGTTCGTTAGGGACTGAGTTGATTGAGGTCCTGATGTCAGAGTTAACCCGGAATACCTTCAGCTTTTTAATTACTTACGCACAATGAACTTACTGTGTTTTGAAGTATAATCGCTAGAAACTACTATATAATAAACATAAATTAAATATACAATTACGTATTTGTATACATCACCTCATTTCGTCCTATGGGAGTCATTATAAGCGAGTTTGGGAAATGTCAGAAAATTTGTATAGCTTTCGACAGATTGTGGTATAACCAGCTTGATTACAACAGACGTAAAAATACCCAGACTGATGACAGGCGCGTCAAAGGTGCGAGACATCTGTGCCATCATGTTCAGAAGTGAAATTTACGCGGGCTGATGTTATATAAAAA
This sequence comes from Parnassius mnemosyne, assembly GCA_963668995.1. Taxonomy (NCBI): domain Eukaryota; kingdom Metazoa; phylum Arthropoda; class Insecta; order Lepidoptera; family Papilionidae; genus Parnassius; species Parnassius mnemosyne. The sequence continues at coordinate 13,917,430 of CAVLGL010000093.1, forward strand.
GAAGGCATATAGAGACAAATTATTCCAAACCTTTGCTGTAATTACGTATTTTAGGTAAATGTTGAAGCAAAACGTTTTGTCCAAGTGCTTGGCAATTATAATAACAACGAAATAATGGAAACCTCCCATTCGTCTTAAATCATTTAAAAATTGCGTGCATACATTTTTGAAAAATAACGTGAATATAATATTGTGCCCGTCTAATGTGCCCGTATTATTATAACCAATGCCATCTAGCGTCCAGAAGTGGACCAATTCATTAGGTGAAATTGGAATTCTAAGTAATTCCGGTACTATACATAAACAAAATAAGTATGTAGACTTTTAGTATTTCTTAAACACATTTCTATGTTTTACCACAGAATAAATAACTAAATAAGTTTTACAGAATAATGATTCAGATACAAAAAAATATACCGTTGAACGGGGTGAACTTTTAAGGCCATAAATTGTACAAAAGATAGTTGAGAAAAGATCAAAATTATTAAACTAATATACTAAAAATTGTTGATAGGCAGCTCCCTATCCTCTAAACCTCTAAGAAATGAGGGGTCCGTGCTCAGCAGTGGGACGTATGACGTATCTATATACGTCCCACTGCTATTATATAGGCTGCACTTTAAAAACATACAGATTTTGTGGCGATGTAGTCGTGTAAATCAAGATTAACAACAAACAAACAAATCTTAATTAGCTCTATTAAATATAGGTGATTCGTATAAGGATAAACCGTGATGATGATAAGATCAAACTACATTTGTATAAACTGTATTTTCGACATGTTTTTTTAAAATGTTTAATATTTTGTAAATGTATTATAATAAAAATTTCAACATAAACCAAAACCAACTTTTTCCCAGAATAGCAGCTTAATGATGTGTATGGTGAGTGTAGAGAACCGGAAACCTTTTCAACTGGAACCGAGGTTTTCCATCGTAATCCTCAGGAGTGATGATGGTCTTTTCTACGCTCCAGAATACCCTTGAAGAATTGAGAGGAAGCTTGTGCCCAGCAGTAAGAGGCATGTAGGCTGATACAGTATTTTTTGCAATGTTTCTTTTAATGCGAATGATCCTTGGTCAATTTCTATACATTATTTTTTCATTTTCCTATCTAATAAGTAACATTTCAATGCATACCCCGCGGACTCTTATAAGTTCACAACATATAATGTTCACAAATATACTTACACTAAACGGCACTCGCAATCCAAGAACCTTTGGTATTCATTTTCAAAAAAAAAATCCTATTGTTGGTTGACACCTTAGTATAATATAAGTATATATTGTTTGCACTGAGGCAACTTTACAATTCCTACCCTCTGAAGAACAGGAATTGTAATACAGATTTTAAAGTTGAAGAAATTGGGTTTAAAATCACTATTTCATTTCATATTTTACCCGATATCTTAACATCAATTACGTATGTAATTTTCCGTTAAAAACATTATAGATAAATGGGTATTTATAATAGAGATAATAAATCAAGTCCGTTATTTTAGTATCAGTAGCAACGAGCGCGTCGCGTAGATTGTTTTTGTTCGGCAGATTTTGACGTGGGTTCAAATTTGAAGCCGGGCCGCGTGACGGTTTACAGCTGCCGTTTGTACTTCGTTAGTTCTCAGAAATAGGGGGAACTTGGGAACGAAATGATGAATGTTCTCGTAACTTGGACGATAAACTAATTTTACCTTATTTTTTATTTTAATTAATGCTTCCTATTTCAATTTCGTGATCTATCGTTAGTTTGAAGTAATTAAGACTAATATTATGCTTGTACCTAGCCATGTGTCTGCGTAAGATAATCTAACACCGTATTTCGCGGGTGTCGTGATAGCCAAATAAATGAATAGCCAAGAAGACTTGGCTTCTGATAGATTATTCTTTTTTTTAACAAGTTTTCTTAACCTACTGCTGAATATAGGCTTTTAAGTATTCAATATTAATTCATTATCCTCAGCTGGACATCGGCGTCTCCAATAGACTGAGACGTCGGGGATTTGCCATAGTTGCTACGAGTACACTCGGCAGGCGGGTTGGCAACAACATTTTTTGAGCTGTTATCAAATATATAATATCAAAAGCACAGAATAGATATATCAAAAAGATATTAGAAAGAGAAACTGAAACAAGAGAAGAAGCTCATCTCCTGTTTAAGTTTCCCTCTGTCGTCTCTTCGATCCATCCATTACAGCTTATAAAAATTCACTGCTCAACATAGGCCTCCCTTAGGCCTCCCTCATACATTGCCTCATGGGGAGGTTTTGCAATAGTTGCCACTCTTGGCAGGCGGGTTGGCAACCGCAGTTTTTTATTATTTTGGGTTATTATCAGGAAGATGCTGCTGCCCATCAACTGTTTCATTCTCCCTCTGCCGCCTCTTATGACACCCACGGGACGATATGGTGGATTCTTACACCGCCACTACACAGTTAACGGTCGTCTCTTGCGACACATAAAATACATATATAAAAATAAAGAATTAGAATGACGAAAACCGGAGACCCTTTTTTTCTGGTAACGCGGCATCTCACCTTAGTTCTTGGGGATGACCTTGGCCACAGTATTCATTTATCACCAGGCGGAATGTGTGCTCGCTCGTTAGTCACTTTTGCTTATTTAAAAAAAATGTCTACTAATGGATTTAAAAAAGATGGGTGAGGTAAGGCCCATGTCCTGCTTTTGAACAATTTTAGACTTGAACGAATTATATAACATATTAATCGTACGATTACCACATACATCTTTGAAAATAAAAATTCAGTCTACTGTTGACTGGTATGAAATATTAATTGGAATGAAATGCTGAGGTTCCTTTGATTTGAGAAGGTAAAATGCAAAGGTGTATCAAAGTTGTTGGGTCTTTGTTCACCACCCTACTTGCACAGAGGGATGAGTACCTACCTACGAGCATATCTCTAACTAATGCAAGCCGCCGCCTAACGAATTTTTTCAAAGGCTTATTTCCAGCGGAAAGCTGTTGAAATTGAGGGTTAAAAAATGTAGAGGAATATATTAAGAACGTCTTCTTTGCTAATCTTTCCTTGATATTATTAATAAATATTACAAATACTGCGCAATCTCACATTTACTTTCGAGAATAACAGCCGATAATAATTTGTTCAGTCAAAAAATGCAATAAAGTAAAAGGTCATAATAGAAAATAAATCCCCGCCTACGACCAATTACAAAACCTAACGAGCATTATCGCTTCTGGAATTTTCATTTAATTATTTTGTGAGCGATACGCCATTTTTGTCGTTACCTTTCTATCTCATTACTTTATTTAAATTTTATTGTTAATACATATTTTTACGCAGATTGAAAGATCTTAAATTAGGTTTGTGGAGACATATCGAATCGAATGGTAATTTCAACGCATCGCAGCGAGGGAGCGCACAGCTACTCTCTGTGGTGACATTTATTGACAATCTATCTCCCACAGATTTCCTGATTACAGGCACCGGCATTCGGTTCTCAATTCTTAAGGCGTGAGCGGAAGTAGTGGGGATCCGTGACGTAAACGTACAGTCGCATACCAAATTACTTACTATTTTATATAATATTGTTATTTTTTTACTTATTATAAGCCAGTGCTTGTAAGTGGCGATGAAGCCCTAGGTGGTAAATCGTACTGTCTTAGCGCAACCAAAGCCTATTCTGAACACTTTGTAAGCGGGCGGAAAGACACATGCTTCTTTGTTGTACGCGTTACAAAATACGCTTCACTTCTATTCTGTATGTAATGCGATTTAGTTCGAAGTAATGTCGATATTAGCAGATAGAATTTAAAATATTTACAGTGTTATATCATGAATATATATTAATAAAAATACTTAAAATACAAACCTTCATAGAGCAACACGGGCCACCGGCAGACTGGGGGAGTAGCCGTTTTTCCCCAATACAGAACTTTCTGTCATGTTTCTCATCATCATAATTACAGCCCTTTACAAGTCCACTGCTGAACACAGGCTTCATCCAAGGAATGCCAACAAGCACGGTCCTAAGCCACCTACATTCATCGACTTAGTGGGGGAACGCCCTACACTTCGACTACCTGTACGAGGCCGCCAGAGAGAACCTTTTTCCCCCATCGGTTGTCGGTTCTTCGAGCTGTATCCACTTCAGCTTACTAATCCGTTGGGATATGTCGGTTACGTCGTCACGTGAAAACGTCTTCCAAGGCAGCGGTGAAGAGAGGTTATTGATCATAGTGCTTAGGTCCTCCAGCGATTCTGCCATAAGGACTATATGGGCAGCAAATCGAAGGTAAGTGATGTACTCGTCATTGTTATTAATATCGTATTTTATTCAGTTCAGTAGCTTGAAAAGGTCTTAACGCCGTATAGGGGGGAATTCTATGTACACAAATACAAATGTCTTTCAATACGAAAATCACACATAGCAATTAAAACAATAAACTAACAATTTCACACACATCCATAGATACATTATATGTATGAAAAGTCTCTTAAAGATACAAAAGTATTAATATGTTATAGGATCACACGACTATTCTAATATTAGATACATAATTCAAAATAAGAAATAAAAAAACACTTTATTACAAAAAAGTATTTGTTTGCGTGACTGAATTAGATCCTAAGTAAGCCACGTCGACGGACGTGGCTTACTTAGGTAACTGTAGCTAATATAAAGAGTAGATATAAATAATAGTGTATATTATGTACTATTGTTTGACCTACAAATGTTTGTCCCTCGAGGCCTAATCGTTTTTCCGCTCGTAACAATATAAAGTAGGTATCCGCATTGAAAACTATGAACGTACGGTCAAATATAATTCATTTAAAATGCTATTTCAACATAATAGCACCAGCTTAGAGGAAATGCTTGGTCCCAATGGGCGCAGTTTTAGGAATCGCTTGCGAGTCTGTCGGTGCGTGATCTAACCTAATAAAGCGACCGGAAATATCGAGCGTTCTCGATTTGATTGCGTATTCCGTGAAAACCATGTATAATCTCAGGTCTAATCAATTGGAAAATTTGGTTCTTTATAACTGCAATAGGGGTGTGACTGCCAATAAAAATAATATGAAACATTTTTGTAAGTTTTTGCTCATCCTTAATCAAGAGTGGATTTGTCTTAGTTTTTCGGCATGGCAGGTGGCATATTTGATCATGAAGTGGGGTAGTAAAAAATATCCTCTTACACACACTACCCCATTTGTCCCGTAGGTGTGGTAAGAGGCGACAGATTTATGTCCATAAATCTGATGAGAAGTAGAGTCTTCCTAATAAACACAAAATATTAAATAACTGCGGTTGTCAACCCGCCTGCCAAGAGTGGCAACTATGCCAACTATCCCCCCTATTAGTGAATCTATATCTTTGTTAAGTAATGGATATTTGATAGTTTGTAACAGTAAAGATAGGTGGCTCATTGATCGGAGAACAAATGCCGCGCATCATTGATACTCCACGTCGCTGATCCAGGTACCTTTACATTTGATATACGAGATAGCCTTCTAGTTATATAGCAATCTCTCGAAGGCCAAGGGATCTTTCCGGCAATTCCCATGATTGCTTCTCACGACACTCACTGAACGATATGGAGGATGAATTCTGTTATAGAGTGGCGTTAGCCCTGTGACAGCATAAGAAGGTAGAACAACCAATTAAAAAGATAACCGTGGACTATCAAATGAAATTCATTTGATATCCCGTATTGTGAATAACGACTGGCAACCCTACTATTACTACCATTTCTTGCACGGCAATAGATTATGTAAATTTTTACTTTAGAAACAAACATGTTGTCTATGTCCGGTTTATGCAACAGTTTCCTACGATTACTGATCGACTATACCTCTTCTTTTTGCTGAGGACATTCATTCCATACACACATTCTATATAAAGGTTGTTTAGTGCGGTATGTTTAATGCATAGAGTAGTATACATAAGCAATCTATGCTTATGTATACTCTAACGCTGAGTAATCCACTACAACAGTTTAAAACATATTGAGCAATAGAAATAGAAAGTTTTTTATTCAATGTAGTGTTAGAAATTTTTGTCAAAATTATTTAAATCCCACATGATAGATGAAGAGTTTTAAAAAATAGATTGGGTTGAATAATTGATATTTTCAAAAGTTATCGTGTTTACGTCGCTATACGGACTTGACAAATCCACACCATAAGCCACTAAAACCCCTTTTTATGTAAAAATAGCAATTAATCGATTTAAAAAAATATTAATAAGTTCAACAATCTGACAATGTGCTTTTATATCATTTATATGATTGGTAGATACGATTTCATGCGACAAAACGTTAGAATCATAGATTAATGATAATTCATCGCGCGCTCTGACTAGATACCGCGCTCCCTCCAAGTAACCGCTCCATGAATGCGGCATCTTAATATTGTAGTGTGTATAAGACAATTTGCATGATGCTAGTGTGCGTGAAAAATTGTATATACCAGCAGCTTAACTATTACCCGATTAACGGGAAAATTTATTTTATGCTATGGCTTAGTAGTTAAGTTCATAGTTATGAATGTCTTCCAGAAATACTTAAAAATGATTAGTTTATTAATAACGAATGTATCAATATATTTGTGTATATTATGTATAGGTTTTCTTCTGAAGAAATGACATATAAATGGTAAGGCCTCCTTTTTATCTATATTTTTATCAGTTTAATTTTTTATTTACATGTCTAACTAATATTCACAAATTATTTAAAAAATAGTTATATATATATATATATATATATATATATATATATATATATATATATATATATATATATATATATATATATAGTGTAATCAAAATAGTGCTTTCTATTCTACGCGTCAATATGAATAACTTCTACTATAGATCTATCTTCCAAATCGCAAGAAAAGTCAGGTCTTCCATACATTTTGAGCAAGTTTGTACGAAATTTTGTATGGAATAACTGACTTTGAGATATTTTTTATAGGATCAGGGTGACAAACGAGCACTCAGTCCACCTGATGGTAAGTGGTTGCTATGGCCCATAGACATATACATCTATCCTCGGTTAAGAATCAAAATGCAGATGCCTTGCAACCCCTGAGGACTAAGATGAAATGCCTCGTTTCCAGTAAAAATGGTCTCCGGTTCTCTACACTCACCATAGGAAACACAGCAGCGTTAAGCTCCTATTTTACACTGGTATTCTGTGAGAGCGTGGTCCTTCCCCGGTCGAGCTGACCCATTCGTGCTACATCCATAATGCAGCTGCTGGCTCTAACACATGTTATAATGATTCCGGAATTATTAAATGAAGTATTATTAAAAATATAATAATATATGATGAGTATACTAGTAATATAGCTGTAGTATGGGTCTATCTATACTAATATAATAAAGCGGAAGAGTTTTTTTTGTTTTTTTTTTGTTTGATTAAACGCGCTAATCTCTGGAACTACCAGTTCGATTTGAAAAATTCTTTTTGTATATTATAGCCAGATTCGTGTGGAATAGTATTTTCCATTTTATAGTAGGTTATCTAGCATTAAGCTATATCACTCAGCTAGCCTTAAATATTTGTTAAGCAAGTCAGAAGAAAAAGCATTCCCGAAATGATTTATCCGCTTACGCTGGTGTTATCGTTAGGGATACGTAAATACAATGTTCTAGAAAAATATAGATCTTTACTTCGTCTAAAAAAAGTCCGCGATACCATATGTCTATTTCTTATACATAAGCCATAATTAGGTATTTTGTGACAAAAAATATTGAAAATTAAAAAGTGATTTATGAGCGTTATTATTAGGCATGGTCTATTTATCCTTACGAATGAAAGTTACTTCATCATCACGACAATTTTATGAAGATAAAATTTGTTTTTTATACCATGTTATTTGGACGCATAGTTTAAGAGATAATGTAAAATTAAAATAATTCGATAGTTGGCCGCCCAGTGCGAGAAGCAAGTAATGAAAGCTTCTATGAGCGAGGTTAGTTCAATCATTATAGCTAAAATAAATTAAAAATTAATTGAGTACTTTTATGACAATGATTAGTTACATCTTTATTTCTGAACTCTTTCATTTCACGTTGCTATGGTATTTTGAAAATTTTATTGATTAATAAGTATAATGGTCCCCACTCACGGTCAGTTAAACTGAACAGTTTAACTGACGTACATCCAAAAACTGACCGTGAATGTGAAATCTTAAGTTGAAATTTTTAACTGAAGGCAACACACGGATTTTATTCGGGCGTGCTATCAGTTAAACTGCTCCGTTGAACTGACGTACATCCAAAAACTGATCGTGAATGTGAAATCTTAAGTTACAATTTTTAACTGACGGCAACCCACGTATTTTTCCGGGCGCACCGTAATCCGCTGGCTTCAGTTCGTTTCCATTATTGGTAAGTACATATTTTTCTTAGTAGCTTTTATATATATTTTATAATTTTTTATAACATGTTTTAAGATTTTATATTATTTTATAAAATTTTTTATTAAAAAAAAACGTTACCCCCACACTAGGATTTTCTCCTGTATCGCGGAGGCAGTTTACAAACACAAATTACACAAGGACAAACATCCAGACCCGGAACAATCATTTGTAGGCCATACAAGTACTTGTTCCGTGCGGGATTCGAACCCGCGCCGCAATTCATTGCTAAGCCACTGCGCCACGGAGCCGTCATATATATTTAGAGAAGTTAGTTTGACAGAGGATGGAGACCAAGGTGATGGTAATGATGTCACCTTCCTTATGGTGGACTCAGAAGGTGGGTAAAGGTTCTCAGTGATGCTACTACGTAGAACCATCGTGTTTGGACTCATTTTCAAATAGGTAAATGGAGACCTAGATGACTGGGATGATATCACCTTTATGTTGGTGCAATCCGAAGGTGGGTATAGGATCTCAGTAACGACACTAGATAGAAAGACCGCGTTTGAACTCATTTGAATGGGCTCATAAAGACTTAGGTGACTGTTATGACCCCACCTTTTTGATGGTGCAATCCGAAGGTGGATATAGGATCTCAGTGGCGGCACTAGATAGAACGGTCGTGTTTGAGCTCATTTGAAAGGGCTCATAAAGACCTAGGTGACTGCTGTGACCTCACCTTTCTGATGGTGTAATCCGAAGGTGGATATAGGATCTCAGTGGCGGCACTAGATAGAACGGTCGTATTTGAACTCATTTGAAAGGGTTCATAAAGACCTAGGTGACTGTTATGACCTCACCTTTCTGATGGTGTAATCCGAAGGTGGATATAGGATCTCAGTGGTGGCACTAGATAGAACGATCGTGTTTGAGCTCATTTGAATGGGCTCATAAAGACCTAGGTGACTGCTGTGACCTCACCTTTCTGATGGTGTAATCCGAAGGTGGATATAGGATCTCAGTGGCGGCACTAGATAGAACGGTCGTGTTTGAGCTCATTTGAAAGGGCTCATAAAGACCTAGGTGACTGCTGTGACCTCACCTTTGTGATGGTGTAATCCGAAGGTGGATATAGGATCTCAGTGGCGGCACTAGATAGAACGGTCGTATTTGAACTCATTTGAAAGGGTTCATAAAGACCTAGGTGACTGTTATGACCTCACCTTTCTGATGGTGTAATCCGAAGGTGGATATAGGATCTCAGTGGCGGCACTAGATAGAACGATCGTGTTTGAGCTCATTTGAATGGGCTCATAAAGACCTAGGTGACTGCTGTGACCTCACCTTTCTGATGGTGTAATCCGAAGGTGGATATAGGATCTCAGTGGCGGCACTAGATAGAACGGTCGTGTTTGAGCTCATTTGAAAGGGCTCATAAAGACCTAGGTGACTGCTGTGACCTCACCTTTCTGATGGTGCAATCCGAAGGTGGATATAGGATCTCAGTGGCAGAAAACTAGGCCATCCTAACTATTTCCATTACTAAAAACCGATAAGCATTATCTGGTCATCATAAGACCTTCAGAATGTGCCCATGCCCACGGATTTTTTTGGGTTCACCATAACAGGAGTGCAAGTTAGTATCAGTGGGGTGTCGCCCGCTCTACAGATAGGTAATTTAATAAACAGATAAAAATAAATAACACATTTATCAAATAAATAAAATTTACAATAATGAGTAAAATTATCATAATATCTGACCCATTTCTTAAAAGTGTCTTAATACTGACCTTATCATGAATAAAAATATCTTTTGAAGTGTTAATATAGAGGAAACGTTATTTATATACCTATATACGGAACGGATTTCATTTCTCGATCGATGAAGTCGCAGCCGTGCGCGTTTAGTTGGCGTGACTCCTACAAATTAAAAATATCATTTCCTATCTATTAACTAGCTGTTCCCCGCGACTTTGCCCGCGTGTAATTTATTACGATTGGATTTCATGAGTTTTAATTTTTTTGCATCGAACCCTAATTCTTTTTCTAAATTAAAATTAACCTAAGTTCCTCCATATAATATCAGTTATCTGCCACTGAAAGTCTCGTCAAAATCGGTTCAGCCGATTCGGAGATTAGCCGGAACAAACAGACAGACAGACAGACAGAAAGAAAGATAGACGAAGATTTTAAAAATTGTGTTTTTGTTATAAGTACCGTATGTACTATCATATGCATTTAGTAAAAAACTATTATTTTGACATTACATATAGACACTTCAATTTTTTTTTGTATAGATATATATTAATAGTCAGGAAATGCTGTTAAATAAGTCTCCTATAAAGTGATATTTTATAGGAGTCACGCAAACCAAACGCCCACGGCCACGCCCCACGTTTGAACTAGGACTGTTGGTAAAATATCGATATATCGAAAAATCTATTTTATTATTTAGAAATACCGATATTTATTTCTAATATTTTTGACGACATATATTGAAATATAAGTTTGATATTGAAATATAGATATACGACAGTCGATATATTTTTTAAAATAATTAAATTTTTTATTTTTTCACGTAAATCATTTTAATCTACAACACCATCGTAAACTTAAATCCTAATTCTTGATGGACTCAATCTACTATACTTTATTTACACTATATTATGTTTTTCATTTTTCCCCAGTACATTTATTTGCTTATTGTCTTAAAAAGAAATGTAATTTTGTAAAGTTTATCTCTGTGATATTAAAATCACTATAATTTATGAAACTTAGTACTACTTTACTTACTGTGAGTTTTGGCAGGAGCTTGATCATTGACGGATGGTTGCTCCTGTTTTATCGTTTAAATAATCGTTTGAAGTGGATTTTTATCAAAGTGATGCGATTATGTGTATTAAGTGTCTGCACATGTGAGCTATTAGAGAAAACGACGAAATAAGTGCTTCGATGTTGGTATAAGCCTCAAGTTATTTTAATCGCTTAGGCGTCTTGTGATTTACTTCCGTGCTATCAGAAATAGCTGTTAAATACTTGATTTCTTCAGCTGCATCCAAAGCATGTGAACAAATTACTTCTACAATCAATCTTTTAGTGCCCAATAATTGGAATATTGAAACAGCTGAACATATAAAACAACGAATATTTTTGAAAACTCTTACTGACAAATATTGGTAAACATAATTGTCTTATTTAAATTAAACAATAATTCAAGTTAAAGTTACAGCCTATATACGTCCTAATGCTGGGCACTCCTCAGCTGGGCAGGCCTCTCCTAACTTCTGAGAGGGTTTTAGGGCAACGTCCGCCGCGCTGCCCCAATGCGTGTTGGCGAACTTCACGTTTTCTGAATTTTTTATTTTATTTCTCAGACATACAGGTTTCCTCACGATGTTTTCCTTCATCGCCGAGCACGTGGTAAATCAGCACTTAAAATTGCAATTAACAATTACATTGGTGTCGGCAGTGATTGAACCCGGGTTGCTCGCGTACTGTGAAATTTACAGCGAGCGTTAACCATCTGAGCTATCATGGCTCTTTAATAGTTAGGTTATAGTTCTTAGTAAAATAATTACTAAGAACTATAACCTAACATTTTCATACATTTATAATTTAATTTGTTTAATAAATATACTAAATTATAAACTGTGTGAATCATTTTTAAGCAATAAGCATCAATATATCGCTTATGTATCCCATATATAAAACTCCGATATTGATATATTTATAATTATCGATATATTGAAAATCCGATATTTTAAAAATATCAACAGCCCTAGTTTGAACTGATCAGTTGGAATGATCAGTTGAACTGACCGTGTGTGTCGAAATTTTTTTGGATTAAATCCGTTTGAAGTCATCAGTTGAACTGATGTCAGTTTAACTGACCGTGAGTGGGGACCATAAAGTTTGATAGCTCAAGAATCATTTCATACCTACACAGTTTTCATGGATTGTGCACGGTCTTCTTTAAAACTGGAAAAAACCGCGCTTCGAGACACTTTCTGGGACGTGGAGTGGGGGGTGGGGTGGGGTGGGGGTGTAGGGGGGGGGAAGGAAATTGGATAAAACTTAACTTCGCTCTACATCATCCATAATATGCCGACAGATAAAAGTACTCCATTAATTATGCTTTGATATCAAAAAAAAAATATTTAATTGCAATTATAAAATGCTTGAACTAGGTCATGTCGCGCACCTCCGACACGTGATGACGCGGGTGAAATCGCGGGGCACAGCTAGTCACGTATAAATTGAAAATTTCGAAGATATAATAAAAAATATTCATGTTGACGGGCAGAATCGTTACCTAAGTTATTAAGTACTATTTTGTATATAAGACCGGGGAAAAAGTTTCTTCGTATATTGTATATAAATTCAAGACGTATTTGTTTTAAAGTTTTATTACATTTAATTATAATATATATGGGTCCATTCTGTTCGATAATTTTTTACCATCTTGTAGTTAGTGACATAATAAAATATAAACGTTGCTATAGAAATCTTGGGATTTTGATTACAAAAATGCGACAAGTAGTTTTATTTGAAATATTCAATACCAAAGATTTGAAGGAACATGGATTTAGTCATCCCATTTATAATGGAAAAAAAATTATAAACTTAAATATTAAAACCTCCAGAAAGCTTTCTTTTACAGAACACAAGCAACAAAAGAAAATAATGACTAAAACTTTTAAACCAGTTTTACGTACTCAAGCAAATACTGGATTTTTAGGAATGTTAGTGTGTATTGAAAGTCTCAAATAGATAACTAATCTTGTGATCTGGCGTTATCATGATGGAAGACCACTCCTTTTCTGATTATCAATGCCAGCCGTTTTTTTTTGTATTTCTTGCTTGTCTCATTATTTATTGGTAGTAGAGATCCGAATCGATGGTTTTACCCGGCGGTAAAAGCTCATGATAAACTTTCAATCTCACCATACGCACAGCGTCATTTTATTGCGTGTTAATCCAGGTTTCGCTTTAGTCTGTAAATAAAACACATATCAATACAGAAAAAAATCACGTTTCTTGTATAGTCTTCATACAAGAATCGTGATTTTTTTGGGTCCTTTAATATTTTACTTGTTTTCTTTTTTATTTTATGTTGTTACAGCAGCAATATAAATACGCATTATGTGAAAATTCTACATATTACGTAAATAGTAAGTTCATAAGATACAGCCTACTGACAGACAGACGGAACGATAGTGGAGACTTGGGTCCCGTTGATACTCTTTGGGTACGGAACCCTAACAAACGGCAATTATGTTATTTGAGCAATACTACAGAAATAAACATTAAATAATATAGAATTAGGTTATATTGTAATAAGTTAAATATGTTATATTATAAAATATAGTAACAATAAATTCACATATAAAAATCTCAGCCACGGGGAACTTTATTTTTGCATTCGCGGCAACACTGAAAAGCGTCATTGATATTTTGGTACTTATTTACGGCTCGTGTTATTTTATGTTAAAATTTCGAAATTGTATGATACTTAATGATAGTATGTGATTTCAGTGTCTTTCTTATTTCTTGTAGTATTATTTTTACACAGTTTCAATACATAAACTGGTATTTTACTACGGATTATGATCAAAGTTTAATAAAACATTCGGTACGGTCACCTCACACATTGCCTGCAACGCGACTGGCTCGGGTACGCCGATTTCGGCGTAGTATTTGTTGCCGCATTTTACATGAGCGCCGGCGGTATCAGCGGTCTGAGCGCGCGATGACTTATCATTAATCTATGGTTAAAATCTTAATTTTTAGGCCCTAGCAGAACATACCTGCGTTTATACCAATAAGTGACTCTCAATATTTTTCACTGCAATTTAAAGATTTTTTAAGTACAAAAGGTCGTCGGGAAAGGCAGAACAAAGTCTGCCTGGCCAGCTAGTATAACGTATGACCTCATATTATTAATGTATTCTTTACAATACACACTCCCCAACTGTTCATATCTATAGAATTTCTCATATGAATAGTTACATAAAACTGTAACAGTTACTAATTCAATTATTCATAGGCCGCTTTCTAAGAAATTCGGTATAAATTAAGCCTTGTCGCTGTTACGTTCTACGAATAGCCGTTTGAATAATGAAAAGCGCTAAATCCAGCGAAATAGCAACGGCATAATGTAGTTCTAAGAATAGATATTGCGTACAAACATTAGTAATTGCATGACAAAAATAGGTTTATACGAAATTGCTCTCACAATAGAAAGCTAATGTAGTATATTATATAAATTTGAACTAAAATGAACAGTGTAAATTGCTGTTTGTGAATTTCAGGATCTTTGTACTATGGAGTGAAGTTCTCTAAACTCACCAAACCTTTTTTATTGGTATGAGACGTTCCATTACACACCTCAAAAGTAACAACGCATATTATGCAATTTGATATTGAACCAAGAATAGATGTAGGCACAGATCATATAAACAACAGTATATGATCTGTGTATGTAGGTATCTATGCGCCATAGCACTCAATTACCATCAGCTGATTGTGTGCAAGTTAGTCATCCTGTGTTATGTGGTCACCCTTATCCTACTGTTGGACTTTTATAGGGTCATTTATTTTTTATCCTTGGAATTTTAATTTTGATATAACTTGACTTTATCCTTTTTTCAAAGATGGTTAGTTGGTTAGTAATATGGATAGTAGTTTACAAAACAAAATCTTAAGTTTAAATATATCAGATAAAGACACCCCAATAGAAATAGCTTGATAACGTTAATATTTTTGAAGTCACCATAGACAGTCATTTAAACTGGAAATCTCAAAATGAGAAATTAAACAAATAAATCTCTAGCTAGAGTTACCCATTATCCATATTAGCAGAAACAAAAGATGGAGACCGAAAAGTGGATTATGTTAGTACGAAAAAGGTGTTTTTATATAATGTGAAGAATGATGATTATAATAACTGAGGAAAAGTAGCAGAAACATGGTTGGAAATTGCCAGAGAAATGGGGACCGAAAATGAATTATAAAAAATTTCTGCATCAGTAAGCCATTTATAAAACAGTCTATGAAATTCTCTATCTTTTTTATAGGAGAGGGGGCAAACGATCATACGGCTCACCTGATGGTAAGTGACTACCGCCGCGCATGACCATTGCAACAACAGGGGAAATGCAGGTGTGTTGCCGGCCTTTTAGAAAGTAGTAAGCTCTTTTCTTGAAGGTCCCTAAATCGTATCGGTGAGGAAAAATCGCCGGTGGTAAATTATTCCACACAGAGGTCGTACGAGGAAGAAAACTCCTAGTGAAAAGTACAGTGGTGGACCGCCAAGCATACAGATGGTGTCGATAGTATCGGGAGATTTGCCGCGATGTGCGTTCGTCAAATTTGATGGCTCGGATTAATCCGAACAATTCCTCAGAGTACTCCCTGTGGTAGATGCGAAAGAAAATGCAAAGGGATGCAACATCTCTTCGCAGCGCTAGTGAATCGAGCCGATCGGAGACGACTCGGTGGTCGATGATTCGAGTCGCTCTGCGCTGTATGCAGTCAAGTGGAAGGAGCTGGCAATCGAGAACCCTAGCTCACAGATGGGAACAGTACTCCATGTGAGGCCGAACCTCACATGGAATACTGTTCCCATTTTATAGTTGTAGCACGAATGGGTCGGCTCGACTAGGGAAGGACCACGCTCTCACAGAATATCAGCGTAAAATAGCAGCTTAACGCTGCTGTGTTTCGTATGGTGAGTGTAGAGAACCGGAGACCCATTTTACTGGAAAAGAGGCATTCTATCTTAGTCCTCACGGATGACAACGCATCTGCATTTTAATTCACAAACGAAGATAGATGGAGATGTCTATGGGCCACAGCAACCACTTACGATCAGATGGAATGTGTGTTCGTTTGTCACCCTTATACTATAAAAAAAACCTACGCCTTGTAAAGTTGTAGGCGGTGTGGCGGCATGAAATACTGTCTCGCTCTGCTGAGCACGCCAAGCTTTCTCTTGCTTGTTCTCTATTCTTATTTACTGGGCGCACCCAATGTTTCCTTTTCCGTTTTGATGCTGCTAATGCCCACAATATCAATAATTCGTCTTCCGATGAAGAACAATACTTGGTGACTGTACTGGCATCGCGTTCAAAAGCGCCATTCGTAAGCAATTGAACGCTTGAACGTAGAACGCGGATAGCTTTCTACGTGGTAGAGCCATGCTGCAGCTATATGGTTGTAGCACGAATGGGTCGGCTCGAACGGGGAAGCACCACGCTCTCACAGAAAACCAGCGTAAAATAGCAGCTTAACGCTGCTGTGTTTCGTATGGTGAGTGTAGAGAACCAGAGACCCTTTTTACTGGCAATGAGGCATTCCATCTTAGTCCTCACGGGTGACAACGCATCTGCATCTTGAGTCTTTATTGAGGATAGATGTAGATGTCTATGGGTCACAGTAACCACCTACCATCAGGTGGACTGTGTGCTCGTTTGTCACCCGAACCTATAAAAAAAAAGCTTGAACGCGTGATGGACTTCTGCATAATCAGGGGACTTCAGTCGAACCTTAACGCCGTCCACTACCATCTGGAAACGGCGAAGCTCTTTTTGACCGAAAAGCAGGTGTCCTCTCCGGCTGATACTTTGTACCTGTCGTACCCGGGTAACAAATTAGACACTTATTTGTGCCCCGGGCTAGAGTTTGCGTATACGTCAAAGAGGATATCTGTTCTTGACGCCTCGGCATTCTTGAAAGTACGGACCTGTCCATCCTTTAGCTGTGCATAGACAGCGACGGCCATCCCCTTGTCTACGGGTGCCTGTATAGGTCTGTATAGGTAATGCCCACACAGATCGACTCATCGGCCACGTCCAAATGGCTACAAATTTCTTGCTACAGTCGATCAGCATGCTTAAAAAGAAGTATGATTTCTCCTCCAGGTACTTCAGAAGAGTTATTGCTTAGGCAAAGTATGAGCACATGGCAGAATTGGCGAGAAGTTAGGTCGCATTCCTTCGGGAACTCGTGCATTCTAGTCTCTCGCCAAGGCTGTCCAAGGGAATTTCTGTAAGCCATAACTTCTATCTCTGCACAGGGAAGACGACTCACTGGCCCACACCGCAAAAGAGAAAGCCAACCTTTTAGGTTTCCTTTTTGCGTCCAACTAGACTCTCGATGACGGGGGAGCACACCGCCGACTATCCCGCAGTGTGAGTGCTCTATGCTTGATGTGCGTTTCACACAGTGCAAATCATTCCTCTCCCTGGACATCCACAAGTCTTTCTTCTCCTTGTTCTCGAAAATAATGGAGTCCATTATTAACTGCCAGCTCATGCGTACCTCGAGGAGCACCAGCTGATTAGTGATCGCCAGTACGGTTTCGGTCGGGGCTATATAGCTTACCATCGGCGATTTATCCGGACCGATACGACTTAGGGACCTTCAAGAAAAGAGAAAGAGAAAGAGCTAACTCCTTTCTAAAAGGCCAGCAACGCATCTGCAATTCCACTGATGTTGCAGTTGTTCATGGGCGGCAGTAGTCACTTACCATTACGTTAGCCGTATGCTTGTTTGCGTCTTCTCTTATAAAAAAACGCGTTCGCGTTCTGCGTTCGTTGTGTTGCATTACATAGACATATCTAGACAGTAGGAATTCTGATTTCTGACCGCATCGGTCAGCCAGAACGGACGCGTTTGCGCGTTCATTGCTGTTTCGGTCACATCGGAAGGAAGACGGAGTCCGAGAAGTTGATTATGTTAGTACGAGAAAGGTGTTTGGGAAGAATTATGATTTTAAAAACAAGAAAAGTAGCAGAAGCATATTTAGAAATCGTCCTGGAAATGGGGACAGAGAATGAATAATTTTTTTAGTAAGGCATTGAACAAAACAGTCTATGAAATTCTCCATCTCGTTCTCTATTCTTATTTAGGTACTGAGCGCACCCAATGTTTTTTTTTCGTTTTAATGTTGCTAATGTCCACAATATCAATATTTCGTCTTCTGATGAAGAACTATAGTCAAAAAACATGGTGACTGTAGTGGCACCTCGTAGGCGATCTAACCGCGGGATTCCTGAGCAAATGAACGCTTGGACGCGTGACCACTTCCTGTCTGATAGAACCCTTACTTTACGGCATTATTTCCTGGGGTAATGCTACAAACATGCAGTAAAAATTTATTCTGCGAAACCGATGTCTGAGGATCGTTTATAATATGTACTCAGATGAAACACTAAGAAATGTATTCAAAGAAGAATGCTATCTCACTTTAAATTTTTATCAAATAGAATAGCAATTATTTTCAGATTAAATCTGACTTGAATTCACGACCAATAACCTAAAATTAATAATTACATGATGTATTATAAGAGCACAGGTATTAAAATATTCAATCATCTGCCTACCTAATATAAAGCTATGGACTTGCCAAAATTTAAAATACATCTCAAGAAGTGGTTGATACATAATGTTTCTTATAATTTAAATGAATATTTTAATACCTACCAAACATTAATTTATATAAGGCTTTTGTTTCTTAATTATTGCATATCTACGCGATATGGGTAAACTGTGTAACATTTAATTGCAATGTCATACACTAACCATTTTTTGATCTGAGTGTGGGTTAGATCCTACACCGTTACAAGGACAAATTTTCCAAAAAAGAAAATCTTATATTACGCTAGCTGGTACCCGGCGCGTTACTGCCGCAGAAGAAATAATTGTGAAAATATCGTTGTAAATTTGGAAGTGTTGTATTGTTTTATTAGGAACTAGCTGTGCCCGCGGCGTAGCTCGCGAATATAGGTTTTACTTAAAGAATTTGACGTTTAGGGTAAGAGAATATTAACCGATTTATATCATTACTCTATGAATAAGTGGTAACAAAATAAATCGATATTCTCAAAGTTCTAAGTCGTTTATGATAGAGCTTCTGTGTAAACGACGATAGAAGTAGACTTAGCCGGGGCGTACAGAAAAAGGTTACGGGGACTACTAACGCGAGAAAAAGCAATATAGAGCTGGCCATGTGCAAAACAATCAGTACTGACGCGTAAAGTTTGACCTTGCGCTTTATTTACGATCGTCGCATAACACACGCTGAGTGGGAAACACACTTAAAATAGGGATGTTAGATGATCATCGATGTTAAAAATTAAAACTTCGATGTTTTAACATCGATGTTGACATATGTCAAACATCGAAACATCGACGTCAATGAACCCATAATCGATAATTGGGAACTTGCAAACAATGCGAACTCGCGAAATCAATATCAACTAAATCTTGCATCTGCTCTGAAGATTAAAAATTTTGAATAATTCAGAATTTCTGAACGCATCGTTAATCTAAAAAAATGTCAGTATGGTGAGTCAAACTTAATTGTCAAGTGTCTCCTGTAATGTCACAATGGTCACTGCTTTCGCTTTATTTTGTAGTGTCGTTGTCGGCTGTCGCATAATAACTATTCTACGTAAATTGATATTCAAGTTAATTGTTACTTTTCCCTTGCTGTGTATACCCACATAATTTTAAAACAATGTGTAACTATCTACACATATACAAAAACCATCGATAATGGTCAACATCGATGTTTTGAGTGGCCTAAACATCGAACATCGATGTTGAGCTAGCGATGCCAACATCGATGTTATTATCCCTATCTTAAAACTGAAGCCTGAGCCGTGGTAGCTCAGATGGTTAGCGCTCGCCGTAAGCTTCACAGTACTCGAGCAACCCGGGTTCGATCCCCGCCAGCACCAATGAAATTGTCAATTGCAATTTTAAGTGTTGATTTACCACGTGCTCGGCGGTGAAGGAAAAAATCGTGAGGAAACCTGCATGTTTGAGAAATAAAAAATAATATTTCGATGACATGTGAAGTTCGCCAACACGTATTGGGGCAGCGCGGTGGACATTTCCTTGCCCTAAAACCCTCAAATGAGAGGAGGCCTGTGCCCAGCAGTGGGACGTAAATAGGCTGCAACTTTACTTTACTTAAAACTGAAAAAAAAGTTATTTGGTATTAGAGTGACTCTGGCTATAAAACAATATCACCATCACGACATTTATTGCAATTTTGCTACTTTTAGTTTTAGTCGAGTTTTGTTGAATAATTAAATATTTCAATACCTCTGTATATATACCTTACAGGCTTGCAGCTTCGTCAGGCTCATGGACATAAATTATTACAGTGAGTCTCAATACGATTCACCTGCGTAAAATCTTAATACCGCAATTCAGAAAAGGTTGTAATTTGTACAACGCCATCTATTACGTTCTTTGTGAGAAAACATCCTTTTTTAATTTAAGGAAAACATATTTTTACTGTGTTTTAAGTACTATAATAAAACGATACGAAATATATTATAATAAAACGTTTTTTTTACACACGAATCTTTTTATTACTATTTTTGGGATTTTGTGGCGCCATTAAACAAATTCGAATCTACATTTCAAAATAATAATCATGACTTTCGATAGAATTAACCAATTTCAATAAAACAAAGATTAAATGAACTTGATAATACGCTTTATGATTTTCTTAAGGATTTCATTGAAAAAAAAAGATGTTTACTCAAAACGTCATGCGTCCATAAACAAACAGACAGACCGTCAGATAGTACAATTCTAAAAATTATAAAAATGTACTTATTTAATGATTTACAGTCCCAATAATGATTTTAGTCGCAAATTAATATACTATACAATATTCAGAAACAGACAACATGTTATTACCATTTTTATTATATGTATAGATTTAAGAGAGATGGCGCTGTTAACATCAATTCTAAAAATAAGAGATTAATTCACACGATTGATACAATAAAAAACATAAAAGAACTTATAAATCAGTGCCTGCATAGTAAGCAAAAAAGAAAGTTTGATCCTCGCCGAAAAATGAAATTGTTAATAGCTCTTAAAATTTGATTTACCACATAGAGTACTCGGCGGTAAAAAAATAAAAAATAAATGAGATTGTCAACACGCAGTAGGGCAGCGTGTCATTAATATAAAGGTTAGAAGCAAATATGAAACTCAACTACAGGAATAAATTTTAACCTGCCTTTTTGTATCACATTTATGCCACACACCATCTATCGAAGAAATGGGTTAACTATTGTGCTTCAGATTTAGTTAATAAGATATATTTTTGTATAATATATGTGCACGACGCAACAATATTAAACAAACGAAAGAAAATGCTTATTGTAACCGGCGCTAGTTGAACAACCTAGGAGCGGTGGGCGGAGCCATGACGACGGTGTAATTATCAGGCCACGCCTCTGGTTCGACAACTAGCAAGGGTTATACGGCGGAACTAGCGCAACCTTATGTTGAATTTAAATTATAATTTGTGTAAATAATTGTATTACTTGTATCGAACGATAAAAAATAATGATTGTATTATAACTAAGTTTAAGGTTGAGTTGTAACTGTGCAATAACTCTCCCAAATAAAGGCACCGTATGAACAGGGAGAGTTAGCATAGTCTTCTAATGAAAACTATAATTGTTAAATATAATAAATGTTTACTTTATTATATAATAAATATATTAGGCCGTTAGGCACATAAAAAAAATAGTAGTAGTGTAACCAAAGAGCATGTTATCGTGACGCGGCCGAGGAGTAAATGAAGCCACGCGCACCGCGCCACGACGTTTTATATTTATAGTGCTGAGGCGGGGGGAAGGATTCTCCGCCTAAAGCAGCTGAAAATTATAATGTAAACCTGTAAATAAGTAAAAATATTGATATGTACACCCTAGTCTAACAAGTAGTTATAAGAATATTATATAGTGAATTATGTTTATTAGTTTGTAAGGTTATTAAATAAATAAAGATAGGCGCGGGGGTGAGGCAAGGGTCCGCTGGCCAGCAGCGGCCAAATCATATAAAAGACGGGCCGGCCGCTAGGGTCAGCAGTCGCTCTCCAGCCACCGAAAAGGCACCAGCAAGAAAAGAAAAAGTACAAGTTCCTCCTCACCGCCGCTTGCCTCCAGTTAAAAGCAAGACCAGCGCGTTTTATTCCATTTTTCGCACGGCATTACGGCGATCCGTAATATTAATGGTCCTTTGAGAAGCCGGATTACTAGAAGAAAAAGACAATATCGGTCTTGGTATTGCCGGAAGAAAGAAGCAAACCGCAAGAACGAAAAAATATTATTGTGAAGAAAAATGGTGATTACGCGTAGTAACAACGGAGAATCATCGAAGCGTCGCAAGGATGAACAAACAACCCAGGGGGCCACAGAAGAGGCCTCCGGGGGCGACTCAGCCGCTAGTGGTTCAACAAACACCACTAGCGAAACCACAACGGTCAGCGATACGACCGCTACCTCGGCAACCGATAGAACAACCACAACGGAAGAAACCCAGCAAGAGGGTGATCAAAGATCGCAGTGCACATTGAAGCCCGGCGAGACTAGGTCACGCCGCTCCGTAGCCTCACGCAAGAGACTCCTCGCGGAGTTAGAGGCGAAAGAGCGGTTAGCCGAACTCAAGCTCGAGCAGGCTCAGTTGCAAGCAAGAACAGAATTGCAAGAAATACACGTGCAGCGACTACAAGCAGAAGCCGGATCAACCGATGAAGATGAAGAAATAGAAGACGATTTGGCATCAGTGCGCATTAGTACATGGTTGCAAGAAAAACCTACATCGCAGCCCGCGCCACAACCCGCGCCACAACCCGCGCCACAACCCGCGCCGCAGCCCGCGCCGCAACCCACGTCGTACTTCGCGCCGCAACCAGCACTGCAGATCGCACCACCCGTACTTCAACAGTGTGCGCCGCAATACGCTCCGCAACATACCGCGCCGCAGAAAGAAGACTATGGACAGGCGCAGCAGCAAATCGACGTCGCTACCTTAGCCGCTGCTCTATCACAAGCAGTACGAAGCACAAGGGAGCCGCCGAAATATATACAAGAGCTGCCCTCATTCAATGGTAGCAGCAAGGAGTGGCTCAGCTTCAAGACAATGTACGAAGAATCTTCAAAGTACTTCACGGCGAACGAAAACATAGCGAGAATACGCCGAAGCTTAAAAGGGACAGCAAAAGAAGCCGCAGGTTGCCTACTTATAAGCCAACCAGATCCCAGAATTATAATAGAAGCTTTGGAAAGGAGATTCGGACGACCAGAAGCGTTAATTCACTTGGAAATAGAGAAGCTGAAGCTGCTGAACAAAGTTACGGACAATCCCAGGGAGCTATGCATATTCGCAAATCGCATAGCGAACGTAGTGGGCACCGTGGAAGCACTCAAGAAAGCACACTATCTGCATAGTCCAGAAATGACGCGAGTTATCACAGACAAACTCACGCCCATATTGAAAAGCAAATGGTACGACTATGCAGCCAGAAAGAAAGAAGATATCCCAGAGCTTAAGAAGATATCAATGTTCTTAAACGAAGAAGCGGATAAATGCAGCGCGTATGCCTTGCCGGAGTTCATCGCAGAGGACAGCGAAACGAGAGAGCGAAGACCGAGAAAAATAGAACGTGCCTTCGCCACAAGCAAGAAACCATATGAAGAACGCTGCCCTCAATGCAAACAAGAACACAAACTGCCCGATTGCAAGTCATACGCCGCTCTGTCCACAAATGACAGATGGGAAGTAGCAAAGAAGTACAATATCTGCTACCGCTGTCTGCGAGGCAAACATCGTCGATTACTGTGCAAAGCTCCACCGTGCGGAAAAGGCGGATGCATGATGAAACACCATAAATTGTTGCATCACGACAGAACAGCAGTAATGGAAAAAGAACCCGCTATGGAAACCGCAACATCGGCAAAGGAGGTCAACACAGCGACTCGACCGTACAAGCACCGCCGCGCTTACCTAAAGATTGCGCCCGTAACAATAAGGGGGCCGCTAAGCTGCGTCGAAACATACGCATTATTGGATGAAGGGAGCACGGTCACCTTAGTCGATGCCTCAATCGCCGACGTCATCGGCGCCGACGGCCCAGCCCACACAATGTGGATACAAGGGGTCGGCTCGGAGGTGAAACACGAGAAGAGCAAGATCGTCAGCTTTAAAATAAGAGGAACGTACGCGCAAGAAGAACACAACATAGAAGCAGCGCGTACTGTAGAGCGGTTGGACTTCGCGCCAGAATCCGTGAATGAAGATCACTTGGGGAATTGCCCACATCTGTTGGATATCAAAGAGGATATCACCTACGAACGCGCCTCACCGAAAGTACTAATCGGGCAAGATAACTGGCACCTCATAGTGTCTAGAAAACTGCGCGTCGGCCGTCGAGACCAACCAGTCGCCTCATACACCAACCTGGGCTGGGTTCTGCATGGCTGTCATAGCTCATTGACGTCGACGGTCACCTTCTGCGGCAGACTACATCAGAGGGAAGATGCACCACCGATAGAAGAAGAAATAAAAAATTATTTCAAATTGGAGTCGCTGTGCATCGAGCCGAGAAGACCGAAAGAAGATCCCGAGCAGCGAGCCATGCAAATATTGGACGAAACCAGCCAGAGGTCAGCGGACGGCAGATTCGAGACAGGGTTGTTGTGGAAACAAAAGGACTTCCAAATACCAAATAATTATAAAGAAGCGGAAAGGCGCCTGCACACCTTAGAGAAGAGGCTCGACCGAGACAGCAATCTCAAGCTACAGTACGAAGAACGCATCGAGAACCTCTTCAACTCGGGTTACGCAGAGCGCGCGCCAATGCCACCGCCGCAAGGAAGGACATGGTATCTGCCACACTTCCCAGTCATCAACCCTGCGAAACCGAACAAACCGCCGAGATTGGTACACGACGCCGCAGCGAAGACAGCCGGAATATGTCTCAACGATATGCTTCACTCGGGGCCCGACTTATTACAATCACTGCCCGGAGTGATCATGAGGTTCCGACAGTATCCGTATGCAGTGAGCGCCGATATAAAAGAAATGTTCATGCAGATTAAAGTGTGCAAAGAAGATAGAGACGTTTTACGTTTCCTGTGGGTGCAAGCCAGTCAGCGGGAAAGCTTCACGAAGGAGCTCAAGAGAATCACCAGCGGAAGTGTTCCGGGAGGCGACGACAAACTAGGCCACCTGAGCACATACATTGATGAAGAGGGGACCCTACGCCTCAGAGGTCGAATAAAAGCGGCATCAGAAGTGGAGGACGACATGTACGACCCTCCCATATTAGACGGGAAGCACGCATACACTCGCCTGTACATAGCACACGTACACGAGAGGCTGCATCACGGAGGCGTGGAAACAGTTGTGAATGAATTAAGACAGAGATTGTACGTAAGAAAAATACGTCCAGTAGTGAAAACTGTCGTCAAAGGATGCCTGCCGTGCCGTCTAAGAAAAGCCAAGCCTGCATCACCGTCTACAGGAAACCTGCCGTCCGCACGCCTCGCTCATCACGCACGTCCGTTCACATACACCGGACTAGACTACTTCGGGCCAATAGAAGTCACAGTGGGACGACATCGCGAAAAGCGCTATGGCGCGTTATTTACCTGCATTACGTCGCGAGCAATACACATAGAAGTAGCCCACTCGTTGAGCGCAGACTCAGCCGTGTCGGCACTTAGGCGTTTTATGAGCAGAAGAGGATGCCCAAAAGAAATATGGAGTGACAACGCTACGTGCTTCAAGGCAGCAGACAAGGAGATGGCCGAAGCAGCACTCGCAGCCCTCGAGCACGAAACCACGTGTCAACAGATTGTGTGGAAGTACATACCGCCATCAGCACCGTTCATGGGCGGCGTATGGGAGCGAATGGTTCGCTCCGTAAAAGAAGCCCTACGCGTCACCCTCAACGAGCGCTATCCCAGCGACGAAACATTGGGGACCCTGCTCGCCGAGGTCGAAAATACTGTAAACTCCAGACCTCTCACACACGTCTCAGTCGACCCAGGAGACCCTGAAGCCATCACGCCGAATCACATCCTCATCGGTCCCAACTCGCACGTACCTGCGCCGGGACACTTCAGCAAGAATGACGTGACGGCCCGCCAGCAATGGAAACGAGCTCAAGCCCTAGCCGACGTGTTTTGGAGAAGATGGGTTAAAGAATACCTGCCCCTACTCCAACACCGGCGGGAGCCCAGCAGCATAGGAGTATCGCCGAAGATTGGAGACCTAGTCAT
Organism: Parnassius mnemosyne; assembly: GCA_963668995.1. Lineage (NCBI taxonomy): Eukaryota > Metazoa > Arthropoda > Insecta > Lepidoptera > Papilionidae > Parnassius > Parnassius mnemosyne. Next base: position 13,943,878 of record CAVLGL010000093.1, read on the forward strand.
CATTTGTGACTCCAATCTACCACGCAACACCTGGCCCAGAGGGAAAATAAGTAAGGTATATCCTGGCGTCGACGGAGAGGTACGAGTAGTGGACGTAACCACCGGCAGTGGGCACATACTAAGAAGACCAACGAAGAAGATCGTCGTGCTACCAGAGGGATCGCAGCGTGGCGACGGCGGGAGAATGTGCACGACGCAACAATATTAAACAAACGAAAGAAAATGCTTATTGTAACCGGCGCTAGTTGAACAACCTAGGAGCGGTGGGCGGAGCCATGACGACGGTGTAATTATCAGGCCACGCCTCTGGTTCGACAACTAGCAAGGGTTATACGGCGGAACTAGCGCAACCTTATGTTGAATTTAAATTATAATTTGTGTAAATAATTGTATTACTTGTATCGAACGATAAAAAATAATGATTGTATTATAACTAAGTTTAAGGTTGAGTTGTAACTGTGCAATAACTCTCCCAAATAAAGGCACCGTATGAACAGGGAGAGTTAGCATAGTCTTCTAATGAAAACTATAATTGTTAAATATAATAAATGTTTACTTTATTATATAATAAATATATTAGGCCGTTAGGCACATAAAAAAAATAGTAGTAGTGTAACCAAAGAGCATGTTATCGTGACGCGGCCGAGGAGTAAATGAAGCCACGCGCACCGCGCCACGACGTTTTATATTTATAGTGCTGAGGCGGGGGGAAGGATTCTCCGCCTAAAGCAGCTGAAAATTATAATGTAAACCTGTAAATAAGTAAAAATATTGATATGTACACCCTAGTCTAACAAGTAGTTATAAGAATATTATATAGTGAATTATGTTTATTAGTTTGTAAGGTTATTAAATAAATAAAGATAGGCGCGGGGGTGAGGCAAGGGTCCGCTGGCCAGCAGCGGCCAAATCATATAAAAGACGGGCCGGCCGCTAGGGTCAGCAGTCGCTCTCCAGCCACCGAAAAGGCACCAGCAAGAAAAGAAAAAGTACAAGTTCCTCCTCACCGCCGCTTGCCTCCAGTTAAAAGCAAGACCAGCGCGTTTTATTCCATTTTTCGCACGGCATTACGGCGATCCGTAATAATATATTTAATACGTTCTTTAATACTTTTGTTTACTGCGTTTTAGATATACATAATTATATCATTATTTTACATAATTTAACTATGATTTATGATATGATATTAGTTTAAAATGCACTTGATGACTCAAACAAAGCCACCGTTGAGCAAATTCGTACCTATACTTCCCTACCCATACTTCAGAATATTTATCATAACTTTTGATGGAATGAACTGATTTTAATGAAATAAAGACTAAATGTAACCCGAAGATACACTTTATAATTTCCTTAACAATTCTTATGATATAAATTAGTACTTTATACGTGATACGTTTACAAACAAACAGACAGACAGACAGACAGACAGACAGACAGAAAATTCTAAAAATGGTAGAAATGTATTTAATTACTTATTTTTAGTACCCCTCAATCACTTTTATTACAAAAATATAAAATGTACAGACATCTGCTATTTACAGTTTTATTATATGTATAGATGATAATACATTCATTGAAGCAGAATGATATATAACTTTCAAATAAAGTTGTTGAGATACGCGCGCCACCTACTGTAACTTAATTGTATTATTCCTATAACCTTCGCGACAAAGTTTTACCGCAATCTGATCAAAGGAATGGCAGTGCCTGAAATACGAACAAACAAAAATTAATTTGTATGTATTAGATATTCATATTATATTACAATTTTTCAATATTTAGTTTTACAGTGATATTAAAGGAGGTCCGTAAGATTTCTACTAAAACCTCCTTTTAAAATGCAAGAGTTTTCTTTTATTTTCGAAATTGAAACCAAATATTCAAATAATAGAACGTTGCGCATTCTACAATATTTCCTTGTTTCGGCTGTCATCACAGCTAATCAGTCAAAAAGCAAAACTCAAACATTCAACACTCTGCCAAAATTAGTAAAATATTCAAGTGAACAACTATTACATCCACCTCCTATAAACGACAGTTTTTCGCGATTGTTCACCGAGGACCGCTAAAGAAGAAACCGAAGATGCCTTGCTACCCTTGTAACACGCGGTGCAGTCCCTGCGGACCCTGCTACTCATACTGCAATCCATGCTGTTCACCATGCTGCGGATGGTACCGTTGTTAACGGCATGATTGGAGATAAAAACTTGATTGCAACACCACAATGCCACGGAGTTCGATGAATCAAGACGTTTGAATGGACTTTCTCCGTGATGTGGATGATACAGTTGAGAACACCATAATAAAAGATTGCCATGAAGTTAACTAAGGTACGTTAGTGTAATATGGTCACCTTAAGATTTACTGCCCTATAAAACCAAAACAAGAGGGGGAACAAAGACAAATATATTAAAAAGGAGCACTTAGGAAAATCAAAAAGAACTACACAACAATGCTCTAATGGCGTCGATAAAGCAGCGCCCTTTTGACCTTTTATTTTGATTGACTGATGAAGAGCTATCGTGTCACAGAGCCATCTAAGCAAACAAGGCTGTAGTTTATGAGTTATATAAGAAAGTGACTATATTAATCGGACGACCATATTACATTCTTGTACTATATTTTTTTGCATTAGAAATTTCTCGTCTTTCCTCCCTCTACAGCATTGGTTGACAGCCAAGATGTGGTGCAGAAGATGCAATAGTGGTGGTATCGTCGTGACGTCCGACGGTGAAGTTGTCGCGTTCCAATCATACGTTCCAGTTTTGAATATCTGTTAAAAATAAAATAACATTTTCCTTATATTTTTGTTTTATTGGACATTTGTATGAGCTGGGTCCGATCTCAAAGTAGGTCCAGGTATGGCTGTTCCCAATATTCTAGACTACGCGGTTCTGAAGTTGTGTGTTCACATCGAACTAGCGAAGGAGCGCGCGATGACGCGCGGCTTGAGATATCAACCCGTTTTGAACGACAGTCATCCTGATATATCCAAAATAAATTAGGGGTGGTTTTCTATTAGAGATGTGCGTTACTATGGATGCTTCGCTGCTATGGATGCGTTTGATATCCACCAATCATATTCAACGGCCCATATAGCTTAGCACTGTTGCAAACAGGTTCAACTATTTTTTTATATGCATGGATGGTTGCAAGTGGTGTAGGTATGTGCAGAGCAGAGTTCGCGGTGCCTTCCCTACTGTCGAGACATCGCATAGCTCGAGCTGCGCATCTTACTCGGACAGTTACAACGCGGCGGTGCGTCTTCATAGCACATCTTACTCGCCCCGCTACATAGCTCAGCATCAGTGGAAACAGTCATAGTTTCATAGCTTAGCTTTCACATTCTCGCTTACTTCTATTATTATAATTATAACAGTTTTTTTCAATTATTATTACATGAAAAGTTATTCATTAATAAATTTAAATCATATCTTATTTTATTTTCCTGCGGCCAACCCTGTATGTAAGGCAATGTAAACAAGATAATTTTATGTACATAAGTATTTAGATCAACATATTTTAATAATTGATTTTTATTTACATTGCCTCTTCTCCCAACAAGAATTATTAATGTGCTATTAGGGCAAAATTTACTAGCTAAAACTTAATTCATTATATGACTAAAGGATGCTCCAGGTATGCAATAATTACTGATCAGATGTCCTTTTAAAAAGAGTGGTGTGTCGTGCCTAGTGTTCTGGTGCTGGTGCTGGTGCTGGGGGTGGTATTTCTGGGATTAACGGCGACGGGTATAGTGCGCGCGATTGAGTGAGGGTGGGAGGTCCCCTTAAATCTGGGCAGGCCACATCATTTTCTTTCTTTACGCGGGATTAAGCAGATTGGTTTATAACAACCCCATTATAATGGCTTTCCGCAAAGTACGCCTGATTCTATCAATTAGTTTACTACTTAATTCAATATGTGCAAATAACCTAACGAATTAAAACGACGACAGCGCCAGTGTCAAATATAAAACTGACGTATCATTTTTGACACTGGAAAACATCTTGTTTACTTAACTTTGATTTGAAATTTAATTGATACAAAAATGGAAAACAAGAAGCATGTATTTACTCCGGTTGAGAAAAAATGCTTTCTCGGTATTATCCATACGCATCTAGCCAGGTAAATCATTATAGTACTAAAAATATCACTTTTTAAACATTATGCCATCAGTAGTCTGAATTTCCAAGCAGCTTTTACCTAGTCATGACATTTATTTTATCTTACAAATCGTGGATGCCCTCATTGCCTACTTTGAAATTAAATACATTATATTAATTTAAATTATGAAATAAATTGTACCTACTTAAATAAATATACAATATAGTACATAACTGAAATGATGCTGTGACAAAAAACCTTAAAAGTTAATAGGGACGGCTTTTTCTGGGGAAATCGGAAGACCTCTTTTACTGTATTTCACCAATGAGTATTTTATTAATGTTACAATACATATTACTGATTCTTGACCAAATCTGTGTCATTTTTCAAAATGTTCACTTCGTAACTTAAAAGGATCGGGGAGGCATCCCTTATTTAAATTTTTGGTAAACAATATCGCGAAGGCCGTAAAATATCGTCATTGTACTCAATTACGTCGTAATAATTAATTTCTCTTAAAATATTTTTAATCTCCATGTCAACAATCATGATCTTAAGTCACGAGCTGCCCGCACTCAGATTTTAGCATCTCAAGTACATACACTTGAGAGGAGAGTTTAGTTTAATAATCAGTGCGTCACTCAGGTGATATCGTAAACCTAAGTCGCATCTTGAGATATGTTTATTAATAAGATCATAACCTCAAGATTGTACTCAAGTGCGTGTACTTGAACTGAGTAACGTTTATTAATACGGGCCTAAGACTAAATGACTGAAATATATTCTATAGGACATAAGTAAGAGGTGACCAGTTTGTTGCTGATGTCCGGTCTATTACTATTACTTAAATGTCTTTGTTTGTATAGTGTGATTCACCATTTAAATTAAAGGAAATTAAAGTAAAAAGACCTATACCAACCGATATTTAAATGGTGACCTCTTTTTATAGGATAGGGTGACAAACGAGCACACAGTCCAACTGATGGTAAGTGGTTGCTGTGGCCCATGCACATCTATCTATTTTGTTTCAGAAAATGTTTTTGAAAAATTTTTGTTTCAGAGAGCACGAGGGATCTGTGACAGAAAAAATCTGGCCGCCGAGCTTCAGCACGTCGAGCAAAGTATTGCAAGACAACAAGCTTCGGGTCCCGCGCCTTCGTCACAGTGACCGAGTAAAGCAGGACACTGTCGAGTGTGTGTCTGCTGTACTACCCTATGTCAGAGGAGTCACAGACAAGGTTGGCTACATCTTGAAGCGAGCTTCTATTAAAACATACTTCAAGCTGCCGAAGAAGATTAGTCAATTTTTACCATCCGTTAAGTGTAATATCCCTATACAAGATGCAGCAGTGTACAAGCTTGATTGCGAATGTGGTCTCTCTTACACAGGGCAAACAAAAATATCCATTAAAACCCGCGTGAAAGAACATATAGCTGACTTGAGGCACCGACGCTCTGGGAAGTTTGTAGTCTATGAACATGTTCAAAATCGCCCCCGTCATTACATCAGATTTGATAGATCACAAATCCTCGCAAAAGAACACCGATTCCTACCCAGGATGGTACGTGAGGCTATTGAAATTTAAAAAAATACATCCTAATTTCAATAGAGAAGATGGATGGGTGCTGATCTGCATGGTATCCTATAATTAACAAAATGAAATCCAAACCCAAGCATACCACTACAAGACATCAAGATTCTGTAAGCTAATTCTGCGTAGATCGAACCAATAAATTAATATTCAAAAACTGAAGGTAGCCGGGTTAACTGTGACATCGGGACGTCATCCATCTCAGTCCCCCACGTGACCATTGGTTGCTGTAAAGCACCCGAAACATCGGGAATTAAAATAAGTAAATTAAACACGAAAAAAATCCGTAAAAATAGTTTTATTCAATGTGTAGTGTTAGCGTAAATAATAAGTAATTTATATATTAACGGGGTAACCCGTAGTGTGTTCACATGGTACGCGGTTGTTGGGGCATTGAGCGCGCTCGTTCTTTTCATACACTTGTTTGCCTAGCTCTACCACACTAAATTTATATTTGAAAAGTTAAAAGTTACACTTTAAGTTACAGCCTGCTTACGTCCCACTGCTGGGTACAGGTCTCCTCTCACTTCAGAGGGCTTAGGTCAAGGAAATGCCTGCCGCGCTGCCCCAATGCTTGTTGACGAACTTAACGTCTTCAAAATATTTTTTTTCTTATTTCTCAAACATACAGGTTTCCTCACGATGTTTTCCTTCACCGCCGAACACGTGGTGTAAATCAGCGCTTAGAATTGCAATTATCAATTTCATTGGTGCCGCCGGGGATCGAACCCAGGTTGCCCGCATACTGTCAAATTTACAGACACCACTCAGCCCCTGAGATAGAGATATTTAAGGTGAGCAATAATAATTATAATCCCCTCTAGTAGTATTTGTACTACTTTCTTTTTTAATGTAACTACATTTTTAGAGAACAATGCATCCAAAGGAAGTCGTGCCAGCCCAAAAGCGCTTTCACCTTCGTTTTCCAGATCGGCTATTACTGATAGAGAAAAATGCAACCCGAGATGTCCGTGCCAGCCAAAAGCTTTCTGCACGACCCATGGCAAATTATTTAAATCTTGCTTTTTTCCAGTTATAGTTTTAGTAGGAATCTTAAAGGAATTTGAAACAATAGATAAATAATTATTATTTATATAATAAAATATAATAATTATCTACTGTTAAAACTGGGTTCCTCATTCTAAACGTCTTTAACACATCATCATCATTACAGCCCTTCACAAGTCCACTGCTGAACATAGGCCTCCCCCAAGGAATGCCACAAAGCACGGTCCTGAGCCACCTGCATCCATCGACTTCCTGCATATCTTACCAGTTCGTCACTCCATCTAGTGGGGGAACGCCCAACACTTCGCCTGCCGGTACGAGGCTGCCACTCGAGAACCTTTTTTCCCCATCGGTTGTCGATTCTTCGAGCTATATGGCCGGCCCATTGCCACTTCCTCTTACTAATCCGTTGGGCTATGTCGGTCACTCTGGTTCTACTGCGGATATCCTCATTTCTGAGTTTATCACGCAGAGAAACTCCGAGCATAGCCCTCTCCATAGCTCGCTGAGCGACCTTGAGCTTCCTCATCCGACCAGCAGTGAAGGACCACGTCTCAGTTCCGTATGTCATCACTGGCAACACACACTGGTTGTACAGTTTCGTTTTCAAGTTTTGAGGTATACCTGACGAGAAGATGTGCCGTAATTTCCCGAACGCTGCCCAACCGAGTTGAATCCGTCGATTGACCTCTCGGTCGAAGTTGGACTTACCTAGTCGGACTATTTGTCCCAGGTAAACATACTCGTCAACAACTTCGAGCTTAGTGCTCCCAACAAATACCGGCATAGGTGTGACATGGACATTAAACATGATCTTTGTTTTGTCCATGTTCATCTTAAGACCTATCCGTTGGGAAGCACTATTAAGGTCATTGAGCATAGTGCTTAGGTCCTCCAGCGATTCTGCCATAAGGACTATATCGTCGGCAAATCGAAGGTGAGTGATGTACTCGCCATTGATGTTGATACCGTATCCTTTCCAGTCCAGAAGCTTGAAAACGTCTTCCAATGCAGCGGTGAAGAGTTTCGGGGATATGACGTCACCCTGTCTTACACCTCTCTGCAATTGGATAGGTTTCGTACTCTGGTTCTGTACTCGGATATCCATCCCTACTGTACAAGCACTTCAGCATTTCGATATACCGACAGTCCACTTGGCACCGCTGAAGGGACTGCAGCACCGCCCAAATTTCGACGGAATCAAAGGCTTTCTCATAGTCCACATACGCCAGACATAGTGGCAAATTGTACTCCTCTGACTTTTGTACAATTTGCCGAAGGGTATGTTGTAGTCTATGGTGCTAAAGCCTTTTCGGAAACTGGCTTGATCGGGAGGCTGGAAGTCGTCAAGTCTGCGTGCGAGACGATTCGTAATGACTCTCGAAAACAGCACGTAGACGCGGCTCAGAAGGGAAATCGGTCTGTAGTTCTTCAAGAGAGCGTTGTCGCCTTTCTTGAAGAAAAAGACCACCGCACTTCTGCTCCACGCCTCCGGTGTAATGCCACCATGGAGGACGGAATTAAAGAGCTTCTGAAGGACTTCAAGTACCGGTTTTCCACCCGCTTTCAGAAGCTCCGCTGTAATTCCATCCTCGCCTTGGGACTTGCCGTTTTTAAGGTGCCGGAGAGCCATTCTAATCTCGCTCAGACTGACGTCCGGGAAGAATATCATCGGAATAATGTCGGATAAGACTCACTCTTGGATCGTTACTCACACTCGCGTGTGGCTCCAACGATGACGTGTACAGCTGCCCATAGAACCTCTCAATCTCACTCAAAATCTCAGGTGCCGCGGAAACGATGCTGCCAAATTCTGTCTTCAGCTTTGACAGTTGGCTCTTTCTGGCAGACAGATCTCTGGCAAAGACTTTGGAGCCTTGGTTCCGCTCGATCGCTTCTTCAATACGAGCTGTATTGAAGTTGCGTAAGTCCCGCCGCATGCATTTGGAGATCTGTCTGTTCAGTTTCCTGTATGCTGTCAAATCTGTTGAAGAATGTAGCCTCATCTCCCGTCTAACAGCCATGAGATTAAGAGTGTGATCGGAGAGTTTTTGTGTTCTTCTGCGGCGGGTCTTGCAGAACTTAGCTCCAACTGCATGGACAGTTTTCATGAGCTTGTCATTCATATCGTCCACTTAATTGCAGTCTTCTAGGCACTGAAAACGGTTTTGTAACTCGAGCTGAAAGGTTTCGGGACTTTGGATTAGAGCACGAGGGGGAAGGAGCGTTGACTTCATTAGACGATACCTCTCCAAGTTAACGTTTAGGTTCAGTGTGCCTCTAACCATTTTGCTGCCGGTTTTCACCCTCGCGATCACTGAGACATCACTGAACAGTTGTCTTCTAGTCGTCATAATGAAGTCAATCTCATTTTTTGTCGAACCGTCGGGGCTCGACCAGGTCCACTTCCTGTGGGGCCGCTTCTGAAAGAAAGAGTTCATCATAAAGAGTCCCTCTTTCTCCATGAAGTCGGCCAGCTGCTGGCCCCTTGGGTTCCGTTGCCCTATTCCAAATTTCCCTACTTTTAGCTCACCATTCTCTCTTGTGCCTAGTTTTGCATTGAAGTCTCCCATTAACACCGTATATTGGGTTTTGGAGGAATGCATGGCTCTAGAGATATCCTCATACATTTCCTCCACCTCCTGATCGGGGTGTGCCGAGGTTGGTGCGTAAACATGTATGACCTTCAGCGAATACCGTTTGGTGATTCTGAGTATAAGGTACGCAACCCTCGTCGACACTCTCTCAATCATTACAACGTTGTTAACGAGAGACTTGTGGACGATAAATCCGACACCTCCTTGGGACAGATGGTCGCCATCCCGGTAATAGAGCAAATTGCCGGATTCGAGGATTACCGTTTCCTCCCCCTCTCTTCGGACTTCGGATAATCCTATAATATGCCAGCGTAACTTGTCTATCTCTTCTTCCAGCTCCACAATCTTCTCGTCAGTCCTCAGGTGCGAGCGTTGTATGTTGCCAGGTCGAGTCATCGTAGGTGGCAACCGAACCTCCACCGGAGATTCTTAGCAACCCCTGCCCCGCCGTTCCCATGGTCGCCACCGTAGCCAGGAATAGCGGGGCACCCGGGGACTGGGGGCCGTCTCTTAGTCACTTTATCCATTTGGGGGGTATTTGCCATAGTTGCCACGCTTGGCGAGCGGGTTGGCAACCGCCTTTTACGACATCCACGGGAAAATATGGGGTAGTGGATATTCTTAAGCGCCACTACACGGCAACTTTTTAACTCTTTAACACTTATAAAATTAATTACACGCCTCACAACGTGAGAGAGTGCTCTACTCTCGATATGTGGCCATAACTCAATTTCGCTACATAAAATCGTTCTTATACTTTTAGCTAGAAATAAAATGCATATTATTATTACCATTACAATAACTACAGACATTGAATTAAAGATTAGTTTATTTTCTAATTAATTCAATTTATATTACATATCAAAAAATGTAATTGAAAAAATATATGGACTGCCGTCGGTTGATGTGTGCGTCGGTGAGTCTTCTCGCTTAGAAATATAAGCAATAGATATATGTATAGTATTAAATAAGAATTCATATATTCTGAGGAGGATCCCTATTTATTTTTGTTACTGAACTCTAAGTTATTAATAAATGCTGATCAGATTCTGTTTTTTTTTTCTTGTAAAAATTATCGCTCATGAGGCGTGCACTTTGGGTTTTCCAAAATTTTCATCTTTATTCGCGAGATCTGCCTAAAATAGACACAGTAAAACGAAGGGACCACACAAGGGCTGTTTTTATATAATATTTTGTTACAATTTCCCGAATTTAATCGACAGTTGTTTTAAATCTAATACAAAGTCCTCGATTATTTACTTCGCAAAATCGTCGCTCATTTCGTTGTGATTATAATATATTCTTTGTCTTAGTGCTCATGCACATTGAGTTCTACATTATGATCCGATGTTCAGGTCACCTTATATGATAGATATATGATAGCTTCCGAAATTTTCCAAAGTTCATCAAATCATCGTGGCTAAAACCCGATAGGAGAACATAACCCAAGCCTACGCCTGTTAGATAATCAAGTCAATCATGAAAATGAAATCATATGTCAGTGGACAATATCTTTAATTACTGACTTTACAATTTTACTTGCAGTTCACACTAACAATCATTTCGGTTTGAATTTGAAGAGCTGAAGTTTATCCACAGGAGGGACCGCAACATGAAGCGCATAGGCCCCCGGTGCAGCCGCCGATGCACCCGTGTCCGCAACTAAAGTATGAACCGGCGACTGCGCAACGTGCTCTGTCGACAAATTAATTAAATAATTTGGGTGTGGTCTTGATTTTGATTAGGACAAAAAAAGAATATGTAATCTATCAATTCATTTTCTTGTGGACATCGTTGACATTTTTTTTACATAAACTGAAGTGGTAAACAAACTTACAGCCTACCTGATCGCAAGTAGTTACTGCAGCCCATGCAACCAAGTTCAAACAAAAAATGCTACAGATGCGTTGTCACCTCTGAGAACAGATTAAGGTATTCTGTGCCTCTTACACTCTCCTAAGTTATGTCTCATACTGTTATTACACTGGCTTTCTAAACCCTTCAGGTAGGAATACAGCTGTGTAGGCAGTGCTATTTTAAATTTAAACGTGTTGCATCCTAAATTGCCATGGTGAGTTGCAAGTGTCGCGTTTATATAACAGGGCTCTGTCCGGATAATGATTCACTGTAATTGCTACGTTAGGTAGGTGGATTTTAGTTCGCGGCGTCGCGCTGCGCTGAATATTTTATATTGGAAACAATTAAAAATTAAAAATTTTGTACGACCGACTTCAATAAAAATTATTAAGAATAACTCCAAAACTATTGGTCAGACCTTGGTCAAATTTATATGGGACCACATGAGAAGCATCAGCTTTCAAATAAAAAAAAATCATCGAAATCGGTTCACCCAGAAAAAAGTTATGAGGTAACACACAAAAAAAAACATACAGTGGATTTGAGTACTGTCTCCTTTATGAAATCGGTAGAAAACGAGGTAGAAAACGTGGTCCTTCACTGCTGGCCGTATGAGGAAGCTCAAGGTCGCTCAGCGAGCTATGGAGAGGGCTATGCTCGGAGTTTCTCTGCGTGATAAACTTAGGAATGAGGATATCCGCAGTAGAACCAGAGTGACCGACATAGCCCAACGGATTAGTAAGCTGAAGTGGCAGTGGGCCGGCCATATAGCTCGAAGAACCGACAACCGATGGGGAAGAAAGGTTCTGGAGTGGCAGCCTCGTACCGGTAGGCGAAGTGTAGGGCGTCCCCCCACGAGATGGAGTGACGACCTGGTAAGACATGCAGGAAGTCGATGGATGCAGGTGGCTCAGGACCGTGTTTTGTGGCATTTTTTGGGGGAGGCCTATGTTCAGCAGTGGACTTGTGAAGGGCTGTAATGATGATGATAATGATGAGAAAACGAGATGGTAATACTTCATGTCTACTTAGATATTTAGGTATTCGCCTAAGTAATTTCTTCCGTCACACGCGGTATATATAGGACGACGGATACTCCTATTACTACACTCTTATGGCGTAACCAAAACAAGTGATTTGTTTTCAAATTTTGTATTAAAAAAATATATATCACCTTTCCATACTACTACATTGTTATTATGTTCAAAATTTCAAGTATCTATCTAATTGGGAAGTGCTCAAAATTTAAGTTGCAAGATTCCATCCGGAACGACAGACAGACAGACAGGCAGACAAACAAACAAGAAAGTGACTTAATAAAAACGTGGTAAAATGAATGTTAAAATACTATAGTTAACTCACCCATGAATGCAACCAAGTTCTCCGCAAGGACCGCAGCAGTTAGCGCCAATAGCGTGGACGCAGCACGGCCCGACTTGACAGCACGTATCGAAGCGTGATCCATAAGGGCCACAAGGGCCGCAAGGGCCTTGCATTGGACCTTGGCATCCGAGGCAGCAATTGCGTACTGGCATTTTGAGTCTAGTCTATCTGTTACAAAATTGTTAATAAGATTATGAATGAATTTGAATGATGACGATGAAGGAATGACATAATTTTGATTTTTTTATTACCTTCACTGATTTTTTATAAGGGTGACAAGCGAGCACACAGTCCATCTGATGGTAAGTGGTTGCTGTGGCTCATAGACATCTACATCTATCCTCTTTTGCGAATCAAAATGCAGATGCATTGTCAGCCGTGAGGACTAAGATGTAATACCTCTTTTTCAGTAATAAGGGTCTCCGGTTCTCTACACTCACCATACTAAAAACAGCAGCATTAAGCTGCTATTTTACGCTGGTATTCTGTGAGAGCGTGGTTCTTTCCCGGTCGAGCCGACCCATTGGTGCTACAACTATACAATTAATATAGCTGCAGCATGGCTCTACCACGTAATATAATAACTCGTAGTAATGATGGTTCACTTTGATTTTTTGTTAAAGACTAAGATGAAAACGTGAATTGTAATTACCTGTATTGCTGGTTCTTTAAATGTAATTGCTTAAAAGCAGTGTGATGTGAAATTCCCATGGGCCTCTCGTTGTAAGGAGGATGTATCTTAATCATCACGCTTGGTAGACGAATTGAGAAACCAAGTGCCAGACGTTGCGTATCTTTGACACAAATACCCGTTTCCACTCTGAGGAGTTTGAATATTTTATAATTTTTGACGTGAATACGTCTTTAAATTTGTTTTCACAGTGGGAAGCAATTCAGAATACTGATGATAACAAAATCGAGGAATACAGCTATATATCTATCATCTACCTACATCCAATATTTATTTACACCATTCGATAGCTAAAGGGTCAAAGAGTTCGTTACGAGGACTGCGATGCATCGCATGCGGCGGATGTAGGAGCGCCACCATTTTGAGGTCGTTACGCTTCGTCACGTTATTTCTGTTTGATTTTTACGTTACGTACACTTATTCACGCAAAACACATGTCCATGTCCACGACATGGCCACACCTCGATTTTTTTTTCTTATAACTATGTGCTTGACTACACAATCCCACCTGGTAATTGCAATTTCTTAGCGTAACAAAAGCCTATTCACTATTCCCTTGAAGACACCTACTTTGTAATCGGTCGGAAAAACAGACGCCGGCAAGCTATACAACACCTTTCCTTTGCGGCTTACGAAATACGAAACAAACCGAATATCGTCAACAAAAAGAGTCCCGTCTGGCATAAACGAGATGGTTGTATCCATCTTTCGGTTGTATAAATCTATACCATCAATAGCGACGGGACGATATGGGGTGATAAGACTCTCACCACACAGCCTAGTATTATAGTAATAATTCATCCATCCATCCTTTACAGCCCATAAAAGACCACTCCTGAACATAGGCCTCGTTCATAGATAGGGGGGTTCGAGTTGTTATCAGGAAGATGCTGATGCACCTCTCTTGTTTCAGTTTCCCTCTGTCGCCTCTTACGACACCACGGGACGATATGGGCTAGTGGATATTCTTACACCGCCACTAAACAGTATATTATAAAATGTAACTAACTAATAATTAATGAATTTACTTACTTGTATTCAGAAATAAGAAGAATTTTGGTCGAATTTCAAAATTTTTTTATTTAGGAGGTTGGTTGTGGAGGAGGATATTGTCGTACCTGAAAAAATGTATAACAAATGACGGATGACATACTGTGTCAGTAAACCTAGTGATTATATTCTCTTTGTGTGTCAGTGTCAATTATAAACAACAAAGAAGCAAAATTGAAAAAGAAGCAAATACCTTTTTTGAGAAAATATTTTTTTTTAAACAATGATAATAAATGGCACGACTTGTCAAATTAAAATTTAAAGTGGCACAAGCCAAAATACAAATTTTTATGCAATAAATTATAAATATTTTCAATTTTATTAAAAAATCCAAAATGCCGTGTCCTTCTTGTGGAGTGCCATGTTGCGGCCAGGTTGCCGGCGCTTCATTTCCAGCGCCATTCTGTGGACCCTGTTGTGGAGTGTGCATAGGTCCTTGCGGAAGACCTTTCGGAACCTATAGCTGGCGATTCCGTGCAAGATGCTGCCCATAATTAATGTGTTGTTGATTTAACTAACGTTTTGAAAATTTATGAATTCAATAAAATTTAATTTCCTATTGTTTGACTTTGATTTACCCTATATCATTCCGTGGGTATCGTAAACGAGGACAGAGGAAGCCTGAAGATGAGCGGCAACTTCTTCCTGATAACAAATGAAAATAATAAAAAACTTGGTTAAAATTTAGAATCGTCTGGGAGGGTGAGGGGGGTATGGGATGGGGGAGCGGTCCCCGATTATAACAATACCAATCCCATCAAAAGGTAATACACCGTTCTTGAGAAAAATGAAAAAGAAAATCCCATAGACCTAACCTCAAAATGATAATATTTATCATCTCCGACAGAAAGTAGGAGAGGGACAGGGAAGCGAGGTTGTCTCCTATCACAACTGTAAGGATTTCGGAGTGCTCAAGTATTTCTGCGTAGTAAAAAAAACCACGAAGGCCGTATGTGTGTTTATTTTCTTGAAAACGGTGGATTACCTTATAATGCGAGTGGTATTGTTATAATCGGGGACTAAACCGACACCAAATAAAACATCGTTTTATTTGGTATCAAAAACGAAGTTTCCTTCTATCCCCAGTCGTGTGTCGTACATCAAATGAAAATTATGTTCGTGCACAGATCTGACTCGCTTGTCTAGAGATCATAAGCGCTGCTGATGGTCATGTGGTCTTGGATTCGACCAAATTCAGTCGGGTCCGGTTGGGTGAAAATAACAGTTATTGAGTTTTTTATTAAGAAATATCAGTAGCAGCCCGGATTCAGGAAGTCGGCGGAGTCTCACTCCTGTGCCTCAAAAGTCTTAAAGCCATTCATGCGTCTGGTCTCATTCCGGTTGGTGTCCCATCGGACTATGAGAGTGAGAGAATAAGAGCGCATCTGTGCTTGCCCACACATTTGTGCACTATAATCCTCTTATGTGTAGATGGCTAGTCGCCGTTGAGTCGCCGCTGTGACCGGAATTCGGTCTGGAGGACATTATATAATATATACTATGTAGGTTTAAGGGAAGCAGCGATGTAGTTCCAACACAAGTATTTTATAACTTACTGGAGCTACCTCAATTTATGTAATGCATGACAATGTATTGAGAAACAAACAATTAATTATAAATAATAATATTATTATTATTTGGGGTATCTATATAGTTTTCTCATCTGGTTGGGCTGTATAAATATATAATTGTAAATGAAAACGATAAACATACATAAATATCAACAAAATAAAATAAATACATAAAAATACATAAATAAACAAAAACCCAACCAGATGGAAGCCCTCGGCAGGGGAGACCAAACGGCCGAGGGTTAGGGAGAAAGGGAAAGATATCGGCGGATGATGCGGGTGGTATCGAGGAGCACCGCCTTCTGCATTTAAGCTTGGAGCGGTCCGTCACGGAGTCCCAGTCGCCTCAGATGACCCGAGACGCTGATTGGGATTAACCCGTTCGCAGAAACGACTACAGGTATAATTTCGGCCGACAGTCCACCACACATGTCAGTCACCTCGTGAGCCAGGTCCAGATATTTTGTTCGCTTATCTGTTTCGGCTTTCACGAGGTTCTCGTCATACGGAACGGTAATGTCGACCAAAAATATCCTTGACTGTGCCCGGTCCATCAGCACAATATCAGGCTCATTCGCAAGAATGGTCCTGTCTGTGATGATGGCCCGGTCCCAGTAGAGCCTGGCGCGGTCATTTTCGAGCGTGGCTTCCAGCATGTACTTATAATAAGGCAGTTTCCGATCCACGAGACCGTATTTCAGAGCGAGCTCCTGGTGTAGAATCCTGGCTTCTAGGTTGTACCTATGCAAGTACTCAGAGTTGGAAAGCGCCGAACAACCGGAGATGACATGCCTAAGTGATTCACCGGGATGGCGACAAGCTCGACAAATGTCGACGGTGCCATCCCTTAGGATGTATCTCCGATAGTTGTTGGTCTTAATAACCTGATCCTGTATTGCACACACAAAACCCTCGGTATTTCCGAAGAGGTCACCAAAACGTAGCCAGTGGAGGGAGGCAACTGTGCCTACGAAAGGCTCATGTAGAGCCTTGTAGAACCTCCCGTGGAGCCTTCTACTTCCATACGGTCTCCAGGTCGGAAATGCTCTGTACTGCCGGGTCTTGCCATTGCTCGTTGACTAAGGATAGAAGGGTAAGTTCTTTATCACAAAAAATATAACTACCCTATAGAATGGATCATCCGCTCTCGTCAGAAAGTAATTACGGAGGCTGCACACTTCGCGATTATGCATGGTAAGCGCGCTTAAAAAGCCGCGCCCACCATGTTTCCGCGGCAAGAAGAGCCTCATTACCGACGATCTCGGATGATGCATCTTGTGGGACGTCATAATAGTGCGGACTTTTCTATCCAGAGCCGTTCAGTTCGGTCTGAGTTCACCTGAGTATGCCAAATGTATACATGAGAACAGGCATGATCCAACCGTTATATGCGTGTGTCTTATTAACGCCCGACAAAGCACTTCTGTCAAGCGTACATAAAACACATCGCAAACTGACTGCTTCATACCCGCCTCATCGACACCGATGTTCTGTGACATACCCAGGTATCGGTATGTTTCAGCCTCGGAAAGGGTCCTTATGCTGATGGGCATAGATACGTCTATGCCCTCAGAGATAGCAACCCTTCCCCTTTCGACATGGAGGATCGCACACTTATCCGTTCCCAGCTCCATTCCAATAGAATTGCTAAAACCACAAGTGATGTTTAGCAATTCCATAAGATGGGAGCGACTGGAGACTTAATATATAACTTGAGATCATCCATATTGAAAAGGTGGGTCACTTTTGTACCTCCTTTCCGAAGCTGAAATCCCCTCCCGGAGCCCTCCAGTAAGGTACTGAGAGGGTTCAGAGAGAGGAAGAATCAGATTGGACTCAAACAATCGCCCTGGAAGATACCCCTTCTTATCCTTATGTGGTTCTCCGCAGCCATCATCCGCTGGCCTAGATGACAAAGGATCGTACTCCATTGCCCCATACACTGCCCGAGGAAGTCTCGAACCGTACATTCAACCTTGTACAGCTCGAGGACTCTCTTAAGCCATGTATGAGGCACCGAGTCGAATGCCTTTTTGTAGTCTATCCAGGCGCCGGAGAGGTTCCGACGGTTGCGTTTAATCACCTTGCCAATGACCGCGTCAATGAGGAGTGGTTCCTTGGTTCCACGACCAATGCCCCGACAACCACTTTGAGCGCGCGACATCACCTGATTTGAGCTCAGGTGACGAGCGATTCTCGCACTCAAAATGGATGTTAGTGTCTTGTATATGGTAGGTAGACACGTTATGGGGCGGTATTTGCTCGGGTCTGTAGAATCCCGGTCTTTAGGAACCAAATGAGTGATCCCAGTAGTGAAGAGGCTCGAGAGCGACTTTTGGCCGAGAGCCTCTTGAAACTGTCGGGCGAGCACAGCGTGACACACCACGAACCCCATCAGCCAGTAGTGATGCAGTCCGTCAAGTCCCGGAAATTTCCAGTTCGGGGCCCTACGGACCGCCTCAACTATGTCATCCGATGTTATGATGACGGGGTCCATGGGCGTAAAATTCGCACACTGCCTCGCCACAAATTTCGTTCAAGGGCCCTCTCTGTGGTTTACGGGCTCTGACCACAGGCCGCGCCAGACTGAGATAGTGTCGGCCTGATGCGGTGCTGGGCCCGTTCCACGTACCATTGGTCACTTCAATGATTCATAGAGCCTCATCACTCTGGAAGAGACGATTCTGGTTGAACCGCGTTGACCTCTCGGTATATCGCCGAATCCGCTTCCCCCAAGCAGCGATTCTCTGCTTCAGGTCGCCTATGCGCTCCGTCAGTTTTTGCGTTATATCCGGCAGGGACAAACAGATATAATTATCCCACCAAACGCCATCCTGAAGGTGCGCACAATTCTCGGCCTATTATTGCCCGACCTGAAGCTTATCAGTCTGCCGATGAGGGCCCTTGCCTTTGCGATACGGTCCTTAATGTTTGGGGATGTGCCGCTACTTTGTCTAGTAGCGCATCCAGCCGTGGGAAGTTTGGCGCCAATAATACGGCAAACTGCCAGTGCGGTGCCAAAAAGAATTGCGTCCGTCTCGCAAAGGTCTCGGCTGGCTTCCAAATAGGTCACCAGCATTGTGTTAAGAGCCCTCACGACAGCCCGATTCCGCATGCGATGACGCATAGGGGTATGCGTGGGAGTCGCGGGCGATTTTCGAGAGGCGTACTGCGCGTTTCCACAATCGCCTCCTGCAATTTACTCCTCATCTGCTCTAGTTCTTGGGTAAACATTCCATCATCGTCTGAATCAACTACAACTGGAAAATCCGCGGCGGCATCCACGTGTGCAGATTGCTCTGCAATTCGTGGCGTCGCATTATCAGCTGTAGCATTTTCTCCCTGATGAGGGAACAGCCTCACGTCGTAGTCGTTCGAGTTCGGCGTCACCAAATATGTTGGAGCGCAGGATGTACCGAACTCGGTCTGCCAGGTTTTGCTCTGATACATGAACAGATGGCTCCGCGAAAAAGCGATGCATCCGAGGCCGATACGCTAACATTCCAGTTTCTTCCCCTTTTGCCCTAAAATACGCCCGCAATGTGTTTGCGTTCATCATTTTTGTCCAACGCATGCGACGTGTTCCACCAGCGGCGGGTGCCACTTGCTGGGTCCGAGAAGACCCAGCTGACACCAAGCCCTCTGGTGGGGATGATGGATGCGGGCGGCTACTAGGTGGTCTGGCAGCCCCCCGTCTATGGCTGGCAACCTGTATGCTGTCGAGTCCAGCGCCAGCTCCAGACGCGCCCTGGTGACCTTTAGGCAGCGGCCCTTTGTGCACTCTTTTATTTTCCATCATCCATTGAATGGGCGTCAATTAACGGGAGACGCCAAGGCCCGGCACCATTTCATGGTGCGGCCATAAGCACAAACGGACCTTTGCACCCTCAATTCTGCCGAGGCACGGCGCACACACCTCTTGGCAAGGCGCTGACTGACTGCGCTGACGTAGCAGTTTTGTCATTTAACTGTTACGTCAGCGGGCGGTGGGATCGTCACTTCCCTACGCCATTTTATTATTATTATTATTATTATTATTATCACATCATAAATAATTTTTACTGGTTTATCAATCAACCCCAAGGTTAATTCAACATTGCCAGTCGTTCAATTCATAATACTAATATTCATATAAGAAACGTGGTAACACTGGAGCAGAGCGATCACCTTTAAATTTATTTGGAGAATTTATGATATATGTATATACGTGTGATAATAGACCATAAGAAAGCACGAATACGGTACAATAAGGTAGTCTTCAAAAAATTGGTTCGGTAACATCTTTGGAATACTATAGCGTCTATATAACATCAATTATTGTTATATGATACCTTAATTCAGATATATTATTATATCAGATGCATTTATATTTTTTACCCATAAACTAGGATTTTCTTGTATCGTGGAGGCAGTTTACATTCATAAATTTCACAAGAACAAACATCTAGACCCGGAACAATTACTTGTAGGCCATTAAATATTTGTTCCGTGCGGGATTCGAACCCGCGGCCCTCTGCGCTCCAATCATTTCTATGCCATTGCGCCACGGAGACGTCATATTAGGGCCTCCCTCAGTATTTTCCGAAGTTTTTTTATATATAGTTTAAGGGTGACAAACGAGCACACAGTTCACACCTACCTAATGGTCAGTGGATACTGTGGCCTATAGACATCTATCCTGTCAAATATCCTGATTAAAAGGCAAATTGCAGATGCGTTGTCACCCGTGAGGACTAAGATGGAACGTCTTGTTTCCAGTAAGAAGGGTCTCCGGTTCTCTACACTCATTTGTTCTACAAACATAATATAGCTGCAAAGTGGCTCTACGACGTATAAATTATTATTTAAAATATAAAAATGCTTGGACGTAATGAGCACTCTTAGATTTTCTTGACTTGCTTAGATATACATATTTTGTAAAATTGCAACTATTTTGAAAAAATAATATAATTGTGAATTTCTTGCCTCTACTGTCCACAATATCTCCCGCAGCCCGCAGCAGGGTAAAAAGGGTCTCTGGTTCTCTACACTCATTTGTTCTACAAATATAATCTAGCTGCAGCGTAACTCTACGACGTATAAATTAATATTTATAAGATAAAAACGCTACGTAATGAGCGCTCTTAGATTTTCTTGACTTGCTTAGATATATATTGCACCCTTGTAACTGTTGGAAAAAAAATTGTCTAATTATGAGTTCTTGTCTCTACTTTACCGGGGTGGTACCACGACCTCACAGAAAACCAGCGTGAAGTAGAGGTTTACCTCTGCGTTTCGCTTGGTGAGTGCAGGTGGCCGGAGGCCCTTTTTACTGGAAATGAGGCATTCCATCTTAGGCCTCACGGGTGACAACGTATCTATATTTTGACACGTCTATGGGCTGCAGCAACCACTTACCATCGGGTGGACTGTGTGCTCGTTTGTCACCCTTATCCTATAAAAAAAAAAACATCTCTCGCATTATTATATTTGTAATTTTATGGATCTTAGTGTCTGCAATAAAGAATAATGAGGTATTCTAGTCCTTCTCTTAAAATATATATAACAAATAATAAGATAGAATATAAGTTATAAAATATATTTAAATAAGTAGATAAGAACCCAATCAGACGGTATCCCTCGGCAGGGAAAACTAAACGTCCAAGGGTTAGGTAGACAAAGAAGTGGTAAAATTAAAAAATTAAAATCAGTAGGGACACACTGTAGCGATGATGGAGCTTTTTTGACTTTCAAGAAGTGCCTTGTAAAGGCCAATTTCATATAAAAATATTTTTACTTTGATTTAATAAACATGTGAACAAACTATTAAACTAACACACAAATATATCTCCTAAATGTAATAAGTCATAAGGTTAAAAATTCAAATGCTTAGCCCTGGTGACTACATGGTATTTCTTAAGATTAATTTGCGTTGCCAGAGTGGAGAGCGGAAGCAACGCTCGGTTTGAGAGCCCGACAGCGACACGATCAGATATGGTGAGGACGGGAAATGACGGTAGCATGAGGTGTTACCGAGTTCTGTAACATCAACCGAAACATTTCGATATCGATCATACTTAGTGGAGAGGCGTGCTAATAGGTTGATGACCTTAATTGGGTAGAAAATAATCTTGTCAGCTTCGAGCACAGGTGCAGAGAGGTCAGTCTTTTGGTGTTCTATAGGACACATTTCGAAGAGTATGCGTGGGAACTATATGTCTTAACACCCTTTCCACAATAGCACAAGAAGACGATCTGCCGGCATTCACACCTTTGTGGTGCTGTTAAACGCATTCGTTTGCTTCGGCAAAGGAGTGGAATAATTTGCCGGCGTCTTTCATTCTGATTATAATGAGTGCATAGGCATTTGTTACCCTATGACATTGTGATTTACCATCTAGGGTTTCATCACCGCTTATCTTCAGGTGACATCGCAGTCAAATACAGGCTCATAATAAGTTAAATAATTTAAAATTAAAAATTTTGTACAACCGACTTCAATATAAATTATTAAGAATAACTCAAAAACTATTGGTCAGACCTTGATCAAATTTATATGGGACCACATGTGAAGCACCAGCTTTCAAATAAAAAAGAATTATCGAAAGCGGTTTACCCAGTAGAAAGTTATGGGGCAACACACATAAAAAAAAACATACAGTCAAATTGAGTACCGGCTCCTTTTTTAAGTCGGTAGAAAATAACACAAAAGTGTTATTTGTACTGATATTTAAATTGTATTTTGAAAGCCTAATTCTGGAACGGCTATTATTTTCGGTTAAACTGTTGAAAGTTGTCGCCGGATATAAAATTGAATGTTGAACACAATGTTTAGCAGTGGAATTGTGATACGTTACTCGTCATCATCATCATCATTACAGCCCTTCACAAGTCCACTGCTAAACATAGGCCTCCCCCAAAGAATGCCACAAAGCACGGTCCTGAGCCACCTGCATCCATCGACTTCCTGCATGTCTTACCAGGTCGTCACTCCATCTCGTGGGGGGACGCCCTACACTTCGCCTACCGGTACGAGGCTGCCACTCGAGAACCTTTCTTCCCCATCGGTTGTCGGTTCTTCGAGCTATATGGCCGGCCCACTGCCACTTCAGCTTACTAATCCGTTGGGCTATGTCGGTCACTCTGGTTCTACTGCGGATATCCTCATTCCTAAGTTTATCACGCAGAGAAACTCCGAGCATAGCCCTCTCCATAGCTCGCTGAGCGACCTTGAGCTTCCTCATACGGCCAGCAGTGAAGGACCACGTCTCAGTTCCGTAAGTCATCACTGGCAACACGCACTGGTTGTACAATTTCGTTTTCAGGTTTTGAGGTATGTCTGACGAGAAGATGTGTCGTAGCTTCCCGAACGCTGCCCAG
This sequence comes from Parnassius mnemosyne, assembly GCA_963668995.1. NCBI lineage: Eukaryota > Metazoa > Arthropoda > Insecta > Lepidoptera > Papilionidae > Parnassius > Parnassius mnemosyne. The sequence goes on from CAVLGL010000093.1 coordinate 13,967,096, forward strand.
CCGAGTTGAATCCGTCGATTGACCTCTCGGTCGAAGTTGGACTTACCTAGTCGGACTATTTGTCCCAGGTAAACATACTCGTCAACAACTTCCAACAACTACCGGCATAGGTGTGACATGGACATTAAACATGATCTTTGTTTTGTCCATGTTCATCTTAAGACCTATCCGTTGGGAAACACTATTGAGGTCATTGAGCATAGTGCTTAGGTCCTCCAGCGATTCTGCCATAAGGACTATATCGTCGGCAAATCGAAGGTGAGTGATGTACTCGCCATTGATGTTGATACCGTATCCTTTCCAGTCCAGAAGCTTGAAAACGTCTTCCAATGCAGCGGTGAAGAGTTTCGGGGATATGACGTCACCCTGTCTTACACCTCTCTGCAATTGGATAGGTTTCGTATTCTGGTTCTGTACTCGGATAGCCATCGTAGCCCTACTGTACAAGCACTTCAACACTTCGATATACCGACAGTCAACTTGGCACCGCTGAAGGGACTGCAGCACCGCCCAAATTTCGACGGAATCAAAGGCTTTCTCATAGTCCACATACGCCAGACATAGTGGCAAATTGTACTCTTCGGACTTCTGTACAACTTGCCGAAGGGTATGTATGTGGTCTATGGTGCTAAAGCCCTTTCGGAAACCGGCTTGTTCGGGAGGCTGGAAGTCGTCAAGTCTGCGCGCGAGACGATTCGTAATGACTCTCGAAAACAGCACGTAGACGCGGCTCAGAAGGGAAATCGGTCTGTAGTTCTTCAAGAGAGCGTTGTCACCTTTCTTGAAGAACAAGACCACCGCACTTCTGCTCCACGCCTCCGGTGTAATGCCACCATGGAGGACAGAATTAAAGAGCTTCTGAAGGACTTCAAGTACCGGTCTTCCACCCGCTTTCAGAAGCTCCGCTGTAATTCCATCCTCGCCTGGGGCCTTACCGTTTTTAAGGTGCTGGAGAGCCATCCTAATCTCGCTCAGACTGACATCCGGGATATCTTCGGAATAGTGTCGGATGAGACTCGCTCTTGGATCGTTACTCACACTTGCGTGTGGCTCCAACGATGATGTGTACAGCTGCCCATAGAAGCTCTCAATCTCACTCAAAATCTCAGGTGTCCCGGAAACGATGCTGCCACATTCTGTCTTCAGCTTTGACAGTTGGCTCTTTCTGGCAGACAGATCTCTGGCAAAGACTTTAGAGCCTTGGTTCCGCTCGATTGCTTCTTCAATACGAGCTGTATTGAAGTTGCGTAAGTCCCGCCGCATGCATTTGGAGATCTGTCTGTTCAGATGCCTGTATGCTGTCAAGTCTGTTGAAGAATGTAGCTTCATCTCCCGTCTAACAGCCATGAGATTAAGAGTGTGATCGGAGAGTTTTTGTGTTCTTCTGCGGCGGGTCTTGCAGAACTTAGCTCCGACCGCATGGACAGTTTCCACGAGTTTGTCATTCATATCGTCCACTTCATTGCAGTCTTCCAGGCACTGAAAACGGTTTTGTAACTCGAGCTGAAAGGTTTCGGGACTTTGGAACAGAGCACGAGGGGGACGGAGCGTTGACTTCATTAGACGAGACCTCTCCAACTTAACGTTTAGGTTCAGTGTGCCTCTAACCATTCGATGATCGCTACCAGTTTTCACCCTCGCGATCACGGAGACATCACTGAACAGTTGTCGTCTGGTCGTCATAATGAAGTCAATCTCATTTTTTGTCGAACCGTCGGGGCTCGACCAGGTCCACTTCCTGTGGGGCCGCTTCTGGAAGAAAGAGTTCATCAAAAAAAGTCCCTCTTTCTCCATGAAGTCGGCCAGCTGCTGGCCCCTTGGGTTCCGTTGCCCTATTCCAAATTTCCCTACTTTCAGCTCACCGTTCTCTCTTGTGCCTAGTTTTGCATTGAAGTCTCCCATTAACACCGTATATTGGGTTTTGGAGGAATGCATGGCTCTAGAGATATCCTCATACATTTCCTCCACCTCCTCATCGGGGTGTGCCGAGGTTGGTGCGTAAACCTGTATGACCTTCAGCGAATACCGTTTGGTGATTCTGAGTATAAGGTACGCAACCCTCGTCGACACACTCCCGATCTTTACAACGTTGTTAACGAGAGACTTGTGGACGATAAATCCGACACCTCCTTGGGACAGATGGTCGCCCTCCCGGTGATAGAGCAAGTTGCCGGATTCGAGGATTACCGTGTCCTCCCCCTCTCTTCGGACTTCGGATAATCCTATAATATGCCAGCGCAACTTGTCTATCTCTTCTTCCAGCTCCACGATCTTCTCGTCAGTCCTCAGGGTGCGTGCGTTGTACGTTGCCAGGTCGAGTCGTCTAAGGTGGCAACCGAACCTCCACCGGAGATTCTTAGCACCCCCTGCCCCGCCGTTACCATGGTCGCCACCGTAACCAGGAATAGCGGGGCCGCCGGGGACTGGGGGCCGTTTCTTTATTACTGTCATTCATAGGGGGGTATTTGCCATAGTTGCCACGCTTGGCGAGCGGGTTGGCGTATTTTATTACGTTACTCGTATTAGTTGCTAATTATGATGATGACGAATATAATATAATATTACGAAAAACATAAGAATGTAGAGACGTTGTGATAGATTTTGTTAGCGAGGTTTTATGGGATAGACGAGGATCAAAATCAATTTACTGACCTATCCACTGACCTAACACGGCTCCCAAACATTTATTTTTATAAAACTGAAGTAACAAATGAACTTACAGTGCACGTGGTGGTAAGTAGCTATTGTTGTCCATAAACACCTGAAGCTAACTTCACCAACATCAAGAAAGGCTACAGATGCCTTGTCACCTGTAAGGACTTAAATGGAATGCCTCACAGTCTAATTATACTGTCTCTCAGTACTCTTCAGAGTTTTGGCGGGAAGTTGAACGGTGGAGGATTGCTGCTCTTGTATTATTGTTTAAATAATGGTTTGATGTGGATTTTGATAAGTAAAAGTGGTGCGGTTTTGTATATTAAGTGTCTGCGCATGTGAACTATTACTGGAAACGGTGAAATAAGAGCGCTGATGCTGATGTGATTCTCAAAATAAGATGTGTGTCTGCTTAGGCGCCTTGAGATACCATCGCCAACTGTCAGCTGTCTGCTGGCTCAAGTTGCCGCCAAAATCTCACAAGGGCTGCACAATGTGCCGCATCAACATATTATGAAGCGGTGTACTATGAAGGATAATTATACATTGTAAATGCAACTTCATGCTCAGAAGGGCTAGAACCCAGAGCCGAAAAGCCAGTTATTAAAAAAATCAGTACTCTTCAGATTGGAACACAACAGTGCAGGCATTGCTATTTGGCGGCAGAAATAGGTAGGAGGTTAGTACCTAAGAAGATGGAGTCCTAGACAGAAAAGTAGTCCCAGTGAGGTAAGTATGAAGCATTTTAAAATTATTTATTTATATTTTCTTAGAATTAATCGAACAACATGCACCATTGTTTTGCACAGCGGCTTTGATCAAAGAAGGTAAAAATTTGTGTGTCTTATCATACTATAGTATGAATATATATTTTGGTTCTCGATAACTTTGTGAGATATTCAAACGATGTAAAATATAATGATTTCTTATATTTACGCGAAGACTACATATTTAATGAAACTAATTTTTACGGATTTTATCGCGTTTAATTTAACTTTTTAATTCCCAACGTTTCGGGTGCTTTAAAGCACCCATGGTCACGTAAAACACCTCAGTCCCCCCCGTGAACATTTTTGATGCAAAATAGGCAATTCACCCATATAAATCAAAATATCGCTTATGTAAAGGAGAAAATTCATAGAAAGGCCAAGTACATTATTATAAAGAACTTCAAAAATATATCGCGCTATGATAAATATATTATAACAATAAACAGTTGAAATAGCGTGGGTGGGGTGAATACATTCGTGGAAGACGCGCCCTGAACCCTGTTTACCACGCTTATTCTTTGAAATCATACCTCATAAATTCCAACCAGGTTAATCAGACCTTTCTTACTATATTTTGTTGGGATTGAGTGGGAACATTTTAAGGTGGATAGTTGAGTAAAAACAATTGTGACACGAAAATTCGGCGAAATATCTCACAGATACACGCAATTATTAAAAGCAAAGTAAATAAAAGTACATAGTAATACCTACAAAAAAAATTCTGCAAGGGGCAAGCTCTCTATCTCGTTTCTCAGAAAGTTTTTACAGCAGTAGAGATTTCGTGGCGCTATTCTATATTCGTGGAGTTCACATCGTTATCTATATAGTTAAAATTATATAAATACTAGGTATAGTTTCTCAGAAGGTCCCGTTCAAAGGAAGGATAGCAGCTGGAGGGTTCAGAAAAACCTGAATAAAAGAAAAAGCTCATGGCGGGTTAAAATATAATAATGTTCTCTAAATAGAATTAGGCCACGGCGGGCCGTCTCAACTGAACGGAGAATAACCATATATGACAGGATTATAGTGCCCGAGTGTATGCGCAAGCACAGGTGCACTCTCTATTCCCTCACTCCCATAGTCCGATGAAACGCTTATCCGACACGATCGGAGAGAGATCACAACGAAGACTTTACGTGCTTCCGAGGCACGGGGTGACATATCGGTGACATATCCATGATGAGCAGGCTATTGAGGAGCTCCAACACCCTTCTCTGCGCATTGGCTGTGAAGCTGGATAGCTCACTCTGGAGGACTTGGAATGGTGCACTCACCAGCATCAGGAAAATCCCGCCTGGTGTTCGCCATGTGAGGCTGGGTGTACGTTAAGTTACTAATATAGGATAAGTACCATTGCTACTAACATTTTAATATTAACTTCTATTTTATACTAACACTAGCTGTTCCCCGCGACTTCGCCCGCGTTGAGTTATTTTTTGCGGAACCCTAAAATAAAAGCAGCCCAAGTTACTCCTTATAACATTAGCTATCTGCCAGTGTGTATTAATATTGACAAATATTGACATTAATATTGATACGATACTAACGTCACTCTATTGTTTTGCCTTTCCGGAACCCCCTCCACTAACACTTAAACTTTATGGCATGGTATTAAAGTTAAAATTGACTTTTAAGTATTATTAAGAATCTTTTGTATGGAAATATATAAAACTTTTTTAATTTTTCTCTCCGTAATAACCATCTCCGTATTTCAAGGAATATTATAAAATAAGAATTACCGAAATCGGTTCAGCTGCTCTCGAGATTTGCGCTTAGCAACACATTCAGCGTTTCATTTTTATATTATAGGTAGATTAGGCTAAGTAAGTTTTACCAACAATCTATGACTATTGTTGGTCAAAATAAAGGATTTATTATTGTTATAAATACCGCCAACTGCTGACTGCGAGCTTCTACTGAGGATTTCTTGATGGAAACCCCCAATAACTGATTTTGGGTCGACCCTGGCCTCATGATCAGTAACCGCGTTTATGACCACTACACCAACCAGGCAGTCGATCGAGGTCCACTGAAATGTCGATAGAGCGACCGGGTGCAAGCTGACCCGCGCGAGCTTCAAGCTGGTGACAACAGGCGGGAGCTTGCACACGACAAGGCGAAATGGCGTATTCTCGAGTTGGAGGAGACCACTTTGGGGTCACTGTACTACATGAGCAAGTGAGTGAGTATGACAGTTTCTCAGACATGCAAGTTTTCTCTTAACGTTTTTCCGTACCGCCGAGCGCGTAGTAACTTAGTATTTAGAAATCAAATACAATTTTTTACGTGGTAGAGCCATGCTGCAGCTATATTAGTAATATGGTTGTAGCACGAATGGTTCGGCTCGAACGGGGAAGGACCACGCTCTCACAGAAAACCAGCGTAAAATAGCAGCTTAACGCTGCTGTGTTTCGTATGGCGAGTGTAGAGAACCGGAGATCCTTTTACTGGCAAAGAGGCATTCCATCTTAGTCCTCACGGGTGACAACGCATTTGCATCTTGAGTCTTTATTGATGATAGATCTAGATGTCTATGGGTCACAATAACCACTTACCATCAGGTGGACTGTGTGCTCGTTTGTCACCCTATCCTATAAAAAAAAATCCATCTGAAAAACCCTAACCAAAATTTTACAAATGGTTACTGTGGCACAGCGTCACCACTGCGATAGTATTTCCTCTGCGCTCACTAACCCGTTTGTCGAGCGTCTAGATATGGCTCAGAACACAAAGAAAGGTAAATAGACGCTAAAACGATGCTCAACTTCTTAATACGCATACGCCGCCTCAGTGTTGGGACTTATTTTCTGCCTAATATACACAGTGATTAATATACTATTTGCTGCCTAGAAGTCCATCTGGATTTCTCTTACCTATTTCTGCCGCCAAATAGCAGTGCGTACACTGCTGTGATCCGGTCTGAGGGGAATAGAGATCTAGAATAATTACAGTTTACAATTACAGTGTTTTGTGTTACATCTTAACCCTCAGACGTGACAACGTAAATATAACCTTCTTTATTTGTGTCCATGGACTGTAGTATCCCCTTACCACCAAGTTCTTTGGCACTTCAATTTTTAAGGTACTGTACTACTAATACGTCCCACCTCTGGGCACTGGCCTCGTCTTAGTTCTGAGAAGGTTTTAAAGCAAGGAACTGTCCAACGCACTGCCCCAAAGAGTGCTGGTGTACTTCTCATGTCACCCATGTTTTTTTTTATAAGATAAGGGTAACAACGAACACACAGTCCACCTGATGGTAAATCCTCGATTACGAATCAAAATGCAGATGTGTTGTCACCCGTAAGAACTAAGATGGAATGCCTTGTTTCCAGTAAAAAGGGTATCCGGTTCTCTGTACTCACCATACGAAACACAGCAGCATTAAGCTGCTATTTTACGGTGGTATTCTGTGAGATCGTGGTCCTTCCCCGGTCGAGCCGACCCATTCGTCCTATATCTATACCAGTAATATAGCTGCAGCATAGCTCTACCACGTTAAAATTTTCCCATGTCTTACATTTCCATTGTCAAAAATGACTTCGAAATATTTTTTTTAATTCTCAGACGCAGATTTCCTCACGATGTTTTTCGCTATCGTTAAGCACATGGTGAGTATAAACTTGGTAAACTTTAGGATTACAGTACTAATAATAACTATTATTTCAATGAGTGAAACACATAGTTTATTTTAGTTTTTTATTTGGAACACACAAAGATCGATTATCTAGTGCCAGTTATAGCACGGCCCTACCGGTGAACAGCAACATCCCTGCACGCAGGGTTGACAACAGCGCGCCATGGGGCGGTCGCATCCTCCGGGGCACCGCGCGAATGTACCAATGTTGAAATTACGGTAGCATCCGTATTGATAAGGCATTGCGCTAGTTTATTGTAGCTTACATTAAAATTTGTGTATTCTTTTAAAACATTAAATTAAATTTGTAACTGTGATTTGTAATAACATTATTTTAATTCTGTCAAATTTGAAACATGTATTTTTTTTTTATAGAGCTATATTTCACCCTGGTAATAACCTTGCCAGACAGTATTTTGTATTTGTTTCGAGGTATATATATTAAGGTAATTTATTTTCCGTTTCTGCGGGAGAATTGTACATAATTTTATTTGTTTGAAGTTATCAAGAAGACCATTAGTGAAGATCTTTGGAAAGATGTTCAACGATATGTTAGTACTACTTTGATGTGTCTTAGCGGATGCTCTCATTAGGCTGCCTCTACATTGACGTCAACGTACAGACATTAAAAGTTATTTACGAATTGTTGGGTTTTTCATAATGCTAAAGTAATCGAGTTTAAAATTGCTGTGACGCCCACGCATCGGACGCTTATTGATTTTAGGTTGTTGAATAATTAAGGATCTTGAACGAAATACGTTTAGACTTTTTAAAACAAAAAGGTGAAAAAATCAACTTTATTATTTTTATATTGACTCTGTTAGAAAAATAGTGAGACTAACATGAGAACGCCTCTTATGATTTTTGAGAATTAATGCCTAACGTTAACTCGCTTTGTTGTGTTTATCAAAACTGATCTTACTTAAGAAATATGCGTCACTGTGGGGATAGTGTTTCTAAACAAAGGTAAACTGCTGAAATTGCAAGTTCGTTCAACCGTCCAATCCTGCAAATGTTCGCACGGGCATGAGCGAACTAGATGTAAATATAAACCGACCCTCCAAAATAAAAATAAAAACTAGTTTTATGGTGGTTTAATGCTAACCTACATATCGAAATTGAACAATCTGATGTTTGGGCGATCGTATGTGCTAGTTTTGTCAAACACTTTTTATGAAGGATTCACTTACTGGCGATCGCCGGATTCTACCTTAGGTTCACACGAGATGGTATCGCTTTGATAAGATAACATCTGAAAAGGTTTACGCCGATTCTACTAGGTAATCGCTACCAAGCTATTTCTAATTTGTTTTGTGTTGTTAATTGTGTAAAATACATGATTGTTAGCTGTTATTTATTTTAAAAAAATCCCGCTGGGTTTCTTGCTGGTGACAGACGTTTTTTCCGAACCAGTGGTAAATTAAACAAAAGAGACTTTCAATAAGAATTATTTATAATATATATTGAATAAAAAAGTTTCTGTTTCTGTTTCTAATTAAGTAAAAAGATTTTTACAAATGTTTTAACATCGAACGTCTTTAAAATGAGTTTGGTTTATCTTATTCATAATATAAGGGTCCAAGGTAGGGTGTAATAGATGGATGGATGGATTATACAAAACTGAGGTTACCAACGAGTCTGCTAAGTGTGGCAACTATATCAAAACCGTCCCTATGAGGCAATCTATGAAGGAGGCCTATGTTCAGTAGCGGACTTTTATAGGCTATAATAGATGGATGGATGGATGATCCACCAAAGGGCCTACAAAAGTCCAATAAGCATCAATGGTATGTATTATTTCTTCACCCTCTTATACTTACGAAAAACGATGATCATACTCATACATAATGTCCTCCAGATCCCCATCTGTCCTGAAAGAAAAATTCCCATCAGCGCAGAACAGGATTATATTGCCCGAGCGTATGCGCCAACACAGATGCACTCTCTATTCCCTCACTCTCATAGTCCGATGGGACGGTAATCATTAATCATCAACCAATCAGAGATCATGCCCAGATTCAACGTGCTTTGTGGGTGAAACACCACCAACTTATACATACCAATATACTGGAAGTAGTAAAGTTTAAGAGTATATTATAATCACTACGTTTAATAGTGTGTATTAGTGTTTAGTTTACGTAATAGTGTTCTGTGGGGTATGACCACGCTTAAAATGTTTAAAATAGGTAGGTATCAAAGAGTATATAATCACTACATTTTAGGTGGTACTGTCCATTAAAAAACAGTGACTATATTCTCTTTACTGTGCTTCTTATCTGACATTCTGACATGCAAATTTTTTTCGAAATAAGAAAGTTGTCGCAATTGTGATAGACGAATTTGATAAAATTATGGCATTTCTATGCTAGGTTAGGAATTTATTTCAAATTTTTTGTCGAAATTTTAGATCATCATGCCCGTCTACTACGGAGGGTTCGTGGGTGGACCGCAAGGGGGCGGTTACTGCCTGTACTCATTCCGACCTTGCCAACCGTGCATTGGAGGCTGTGGACCACATTGTCCGCCGCCTGGACCCTGTTGCCCACCATCATGTTGACATTTCAGGTACTATAATGTAATATCTGTTTATCGTATATTCAAGTGCAGAACGAGAGTACGAAACCTATCCAACTACAGAGAGGTGTAAGACGGGGTGTCATTATATCCCCGAAACTCTTCACTGCTGCATTGGAAGACGTTTTCAAACTACTGGACTGGAAAGGATACGGTTTAACATAAATGGCTAGTAGGTACATCACTCACCTTCGATTTGCCGACGATATAGTCCATATGGCAGAATCGTTGGAGGACCTAAGCACTATGATCAATGATCTCAATAATGCTTCCCAACGGATAGATCTTAAGATGGACATGGACAAAACAAAGATCATGTGTAACGTCCATGTCATATTTATGCCGGTAGTCGTTGGGAGCACTAAGCTCGTTGTTGTTGACGAGTATGTTTATCTGGGACAAATAGTCCGACTAGGAGGCCTATACCCAGGTGCGTGACGTATATAGGCTGTAACTGACGCATCGGTGGCGAGAGCGGTAACCGGTAAAAAGTAAAAGCTGCAGCTTGCAGCTATATTAGTAGTATAGTTGTAGCACGAATGGGTTATCTCGACCGGGGAATGACCACACTCTCACAATACCAGCGTAAAATAGCAGCTTAATACTGCTGTGTTTTGTATGGTGAGTGTAGAGAACCGGAGACCCTTTTTACTAGAAATGAGGCATTCCATCTTAGACCTCACGGGTGACAACGCATCTGCATTTCGATTTGTAATAGAGGATAGATGTAGATATCTATGGGCCGCAGCAACCCCTTATCATCAGGTGGACTGTGTGCTCGTTTGTCACCGTTATCCTATTAAAAAAAGTCGGTCTTGGGGGTCGGGTGGAGAGGAACGCATTCTACTCGGGTTGCAAGTTAACTTAAGTCATAATTGCCTGGGATATAGAAGAATTATGACTAACTTATTGGTCTAATGATCGCAAACGCAAGCTGCCTATCATCAGGTAAAGGGTTCAAAACTCGGGTCAAAAAAATTGTTGGTTTATTCTGTCAAGAAACTCTCAATAGCAACCCGGAGTCAAAAATTAGGCGGTGTTTTTGAGAAGCCTTGTTGCACCAATGGATTACAAAGATACCAGTATTGAAGTTTTGATTACCTTTAAAAAAATTAGAACTTCATCGAGTACACCGGGCTATTAGATCGATTTATGTCGTAAGAGCTATCGATTTAATTTTTCATGCGCATCCATTCATGTTGAATAAGTAATGTTGATCGATTACAATAACTGTACGTTATTACAAATATTGTAATCGATTTAGCCTCGGTAAAACTATCTATGCATCGATTGTCGACTGATTGATCGACTGTTTTAGAACAATGTGCGATGATCAGTCGACATTAATTTATACATATATTTAAATGAAACAAGTTTTTTACGGATTTTATCGCGTAAGTAAATATACTTAAATTTAAAATAGCTTAATAAAGCTATTTTAAATTCTCGATGTTTCGAGTACTTTACATCACCCATGGTCACGGGTGGAACTGACTGGTATTCGACGGCCCACGTACTATGTGATCATTATTATTTTGATATTTATGATAATTATATAATTCAGTCACAACAGCGCCAATAGTAAAATCAGGTACAAATAAACAGGGAAATTTTTGTAATATTTAAGTTAAGCTTACAATTACATATTTTACAGATTTTGTGAAATTAAAAAGAAACACTCAGAAGAAAGCTATTGGAATAACTAAAACAATATTGGAAATGAATTAACGTCTGCATTTGTTGTGATAATTCTACAATGTTCTTACCTAAATAAATATCTGCAATAATAAATCACGTTCTGTTTTATTTTTCTATGAGTACTTACTACCTAGGTGCTTATCTAAAATTAGTCTTTATGGATTCCAATTGCAAATATTAATATGTATAAAGAAAATCAATGCGGTGTCAGCGGGGTTTCATTCAGGTGTACTGAGAGTTCGTTTATCACTTTAGTTTTAAAAAAAAAACCACAATATTGTCCACTATCACCACCAGCTTCAATGAAATTGTTAATTGCGATTTGTAAAAAAAGTGTAATTTACCCACATAAAGTAACGCTAGTACCTATTGTTAATGACAGTCTACACACCCAATCTGTTGGGCTTTTTATTCTTTATTGGTTTTGAACCTTTGGTCAAAGAGATATAACCACTACATTCTAACTTTTATCTTTTTAATTCAACAAGAGTAGAAATAATAATTATAAAAATCGTCATTTCATAATGCATCTATTTTTAACTTTCCAAGCCTTTAAAAAAGTTTAAATATCTTGGCTTCCATCATATGGCGGTTTACGCTAGAGTAAAAATATCGAGACCGAAGGCGGGCCACAGAATCGAAGACCCGAAATGTACTACTAGACGTAACGACAGTCATCAAATCGTTGCCCAATTTTTTAGAATAAGGGTGACAAATGAGAACATTCCACCTGATGGTAAGTTGTATATACATAGAAATCTACGTCTATCATCGATTAAGAATCGAAATGCAGATGCGTTGTCACCCCTGAGGACTAAGATGCAATGCCTTGTTAACTTAAAAACGGTCTCCGGTTATCTACACTCACCATACAAAACGCAGCAGCATTAGGCCGCGTTCCGACGACACGCACCCGCTACGCGCACGCCACGCGCTTCAGCACCAGAGTCTAACTAGCTTTGAAATTTGTTGTTTGAGTCTTATGACAAATCAATAAATCTGAAATTGCATTTATCGACGTTCAACCGCACACGCCTCGCACACGCGGCCTTATTCCCGGCTGGCTAGCGCTGAGCGCTGTTATTTTGTGAGCGCGTGTTCCTACCCGGTCGAGCATAGCCGACCCGTTAGTTAACTATGTTTGGCTAGCTATACTTCATTAAATAAACATGTAAATGTAGAACACTTCACCCAAGTATTTTGTTGAAATAATTTAAAATTTCAAATTTTGTACAACCGACCTCAATATAAAAATAACTCAAAAACTATTGGTCAGACCTTACTTAATCAAATTTATATGGGACCACATGTGAAGCACCAGCTTTCAAATAAAAAAGAAAAGAAATGAAGTACACACACACACACACATACATTATTTCTAAATAATTTTAAACACTTTTGTTAAGGTATGATAATATGTTATGTACCTAATATTATGTTTCTAAAATGTTTTGTATGGTCATGGAGGAGCGGGAGTATCTGACACAAGCTTAAAAGACGCTCTCTACCTTATGCAAATGTTAAATGTTAAGATTGAAAACATACACATTAGTTTTAAATAAACAATATAAGAAAAATTAACAGAAGTTTAATTTTATAGAAATGTGATAATCAATAAGAACAAGGTGTGACAATCAGTAAGATACATCATTGAAATATATCATATATTTTTCTTAACATCCGCCTTACTTTTAGCACTTCATGCCCATTTTTATAGTTAATACCAGAACTCGTGGTTTGTATAAAGGTTTTCTTATGTCAGCAAGCTGGTCTTTGGCACATATTTTCAGCACCTCTAAATTTCTTTGCTCAACACATTATCTAATAAAGAATTGTCGTATTCAAATATGTTTCGTTCGATGGTGCATTTCAAATGGATGATTATGGGTTAGCTTTAAAGCCGACTCATTGTCAAGATGTAATCTGGGAATACTTTCGCAACTATCAATTAAAAATCTTATTATTTTATCCATACAAATGATTTCTCTTGCTACTTCACTATCGGCAACTAGTTCAGCTCTTGTAGATGATATAGCTACGCTAGATTGACGCTTACTTTTAATGTAATTTATTCAGAAATCCAACAGCATATATAGTAAATATTAACGTCTACGTAACAAACTAAAAGTATTGCCAATAACAGGTTTCCCTTATATTGCTTGATGGCAGGTATATTGTTGTTGGAAGAAAATGAAAGAAGAATAATCTAATAGCTAATAATAAGCAATTCAATGTAATGAAGGCGGTCATAAGTTTACAGATCAGGAGAGAGGTAGAATGATATTTTACATTATATATAGCTAAACAACTTTAATACCGCCTGCTTTAAGCCATAAAGACTTTTTAAATTTACAGATCATGTTGGATTTACTGATATAACATTCAGGAGGCTTCATATAAATATTTTAAGTGTTCCGTAAAGAAATGTGATTGAAACAGCAATTTGCGCAATCTCCAAGTTTTCTTTTGCAGCGAAGCTTAGTATAGTTCTAATGGTACTTCCTTTAGAAACAGGGCTAAACTTTTCGTAGAAGTCAATGACTTCTCTTTGTAACCTTTGACGACTAACCTGGCTTTGTAGCGATCTATTTCACATTCAGAGTTAACTTATATATCCATTTACAAGGTATTGCTTTTCGAACTTCCAAGTAATGTTAATTCCCAGGTTTAGTTTTCCATAAAGGAATTGATTTCACTATCACTATCCATAGCCACTTGTCTCTATAAGAGCATGAAGTTGCTTCTTTATACGTTTTTGGTTCCATCATTTCGGTATTCAAACACATATAGGCATAGTCCTGAAAACGAAAAGGACGTTATTTGCTCGGTTCCGAAGTATCATTTGAGATTCATTTTGAATTTCATGTTAAAACAATAATTCATCTATGTTATCTTCATTTTCTTGTACGCAATGTTTTTGTTCATTCATAATATTACCTGTTACTTCTAATGTAGTAATTCTTTCACGAGATTCCTCAATCTTATTGACATAACCTCTTGGAGTATTTTCATTATCATTTGGGACAGCAGATAAGGCAGAAAAATCCAGCTGATTACATTTTGGTATAGTTTCTATGTCATCAGTAGAAGGTTATGTGACTTATCTAAGGTACTTCTTGTAAAGTAACGTCCCATGAGCGAATAAGATTATGATCTATCTTATTCCAAATTTGGTAACCATTGTCTCCTTCATAACCTAACAGGATTCCTTTTTGAACTTTTTTGTCAAGCTTCATTCTATTTTGTAGAATTATGAACATAGGTTGTCAGTGCAACCTATAATTCTCAAATGTTTAATAGATGGGTATTTGCCATGCCACAATTCATAAGGAGACTTTCGTGCAATCTTCGTTGGCCCTGTCCGATTTCAAATGTAAACAGTGGTATTTACGATTTCAGCCCATAGTCCTTTTGGTATTTCTTCATTAGCATACATCATTGAACATGCAGCCTCTACAATTGTTCTATTATCCCTTTTGCACACCACATTTTGTTCGGGAATATATTGCATAGTCAATCTTTGAGGAATGCCATTAATGCGTAAAATGTCACGGACCTGCTGGTTATCAAATTGTCCCCCATTATCAGAAATAATTTCTCTTATTTTATGCTCAGACGCAATTATTTCAGCTACCATATTATTAAGAATTAAGGCTACTTGTGACTTCTCTTTCACGAAATAGATAAAACAATAAATATTATAGTAGTCTAAACAAAAAACATCTGTATATCCGAAATGTATACGGGCCTTTGATGCTATTGTCTTGCCCCAAAACTTTTGCGGTGGGCTTTAACCATTTACGCATCCTTCGCAAAGTTCTTTGTCCAGAGCCACAGTCCAGATTTGTATTTTAAAAGATAAAAAGAATGAAATTTATACATATAAATAAAATTGTGTAGTTATTAATATAAGTGTCCGACTGTAATATCGTTATAACTAGCTTCCATTGAGCTCGGGGATTTATTTGAATGCTATTAAAACTTGAATTAACATTTTTAAACAAATTTTCAAGACACCTCCCAATGCACACTAAATACGAACAATATTTTTGAATGCTATAAGGTAAAATAGAAAAAAATGTATCGAAACTGCTAAATAGAGGAAATTAAAGAATGAACTTGCCAAAAAACTTTTATTCTTAGAAAATACATTGATAAAAACACTGTTACAAATTCGAGATACACATTGATTTGAATCATTACACTTACAACACTAGTTCGAAACCATTTGATTCAGCAGGGACCACACGGTGAACAGGGGCCACAGGGACCGCAACAGGGTCGACAGCAAGGATTACAGGGTCCACAAGGTCCGCACGGGCCACAGCACGGCCCACATGGACCACAGCATGGCCCACAATTTCGGGGGCCGCAGGGTCCACAACACGGACTGCAAGGACCGCAACAAGGTCTGCAAGGCCCACAGCACGGACCACAGGGTCCACAAGGTCCACAGGATGGACCACAAGGTCCACAAGGTCCACAAGGGCCACAGGGGCCACAGGGGCTACATGGACCACACGGACCGCAGCACGCCATTATTCAAATTTTTTCAAAAATGAAATCTTCCTTAGTCAAACAAAATGGATGTTCACTAGACAATTTTGTAAAATTATGGTTTTAATGTTTTATATTTTTTATACGATTTTTTTAATTTTGATGTAGACTGTGTAAAATATTATAAATGACTGTGAATTTCTGTTCTATCAAAAAGAAGTATCCGAATTTGAATTTAATTCTAGATGTTTTATTCTGTTTTCGTTTTTAAAAAACTAATCTGATATAGGACAGTATTTTTGAGCTATAGAAACTATTTCGAAAAGTTTTCATATTATTAATTAATTATTATACAGCGGAAGTTTAAACTTTGAGGGAGAAAAAAATTTAATGTTATAATTTACTGATATAACACGGAAAATATTTCATAACCGTTGTGTGTGTGGACGTAAAACTTACGAAAGTTATGCTGCTCTTTAATAATTTAAAATTGTATTATTCTTTGTTTAGTATATCTTTACGTGGTAGAGCCGTGCTGCAGCTATATTAATAGTGTAGTTGTAGCACGAATGGGTCGGCTCGACCGGGGTAGGACCACGCTCTCACAGAATACCAGCGTAAAATAGCAGCTTAATGCTGCTGTGTTTCGTATGGTGAGTGTAGAGAACCGGAGATCCTGTTTACTGGAAAAGAGGCATTGTATCTTAGTACTCACGGCTGACAACTGCGAAAACGAAGATAGATGTAGATGTCTATGGGCCACAGCAACCACTTACCATCAGGTGGACTATGTGCACATTTTTCACCCTTATTCTTTAAAAAAAAAACAACCGGTATAATTATTATACACAGAATACACAGTGATATAAGAGCAGTAAATAAATGTAATAAATATATGAGCAGTAAGTAAAGTAATCTGGTATGTGGTTTGCACTCCTTACATAATATGTTAACCAACTGTTGGTTATAGGCTAGGAAGATTTGGACTTTTCGTAAAAAAATCTATCATTATATTAGTCACGGGATTGTTTTTTCCAAACCCCTTCTAGCAAACAGTCCTGTCATGTAGAGCCGTTATCAAATAGACGATGCTGCCAGTCTTCTATTACAGTTTCCTTCTGCCGTCAATTACGACACCCACGGTACGATATGGGGTTTTTGAATCCACAGTAAGAATATTTGCAAAATATTTTGATGACTTGAAAGCCAAAAGTACATTTATGAATGTATAGTCTCGAGAAAACCGACGCGATAGTACTTTCCTATTATATTCGCGCGACTTTTTAAAATATACTTTCACAAATGTAAACTACTTGAAGCAGATCCGAAATCCACATTGACATTTTCTTCTTTGTTTTTTTTTTTTTTAGCAAAGATAATCATTTAAATGATCACGTTAATGAAGGCCACAAATAGACAATGATCCATCCAACCATTATAGCCTATAATAGTCCACTGCTGAACATAGGCCTCTCCCTTAGAGTAGCTCATAAGGGCGGATGTTGGTATTTAGGCGGGTTTGCTACTGTAGATTTTTATAATTTTGAATTGTTATGAAGAATAATGCTGGTGCCCATCTCCTATTTCAGTTTCCGTCTGTCGCCTTTTACGACACCCACGGGATGATATGGGCTAGTGGATATTCTTACACCACCATTACACGATAATTTAAAGAAATTATATTTTTACGTTTGTGATATTACGTTACTGGCACTTACATTAAGGGGTGCCATTTTTCTCAACTGTAGAAGCGCGAAAATAACTTTTGCTTGTCACACGGAAACGTTTTTAACTCATGTTAATACCATCGCCAAGATTGTTAATTGGCAGAGCCATGCTCAGCTATATTATAGTAGCAAGGATGGGTCAGCTCAACCTGGGAAGGACCACCCTCTCACAGAATACTACAGAATCTTGTACTCAGGATTACGAGCTACAGCATCCACTTAACATTAGGTGGACTGTATGCTCGTTTGTCAACCTTAACTGCGGTTGCCAACCCGCCTGCTAAAGCGTGGCAACTATAGCATAAACCTCTATATGAGGCAATCTATGGGAGCGGCCTTTGTTCTGCAGTGGCACTTTTATAGGTTGTAATGGATGGATGAAATGAATCGATAAAGAGAGACTTCTTTGAAATATTTTCACTGCTATTTTATTACTTACTGATGTTTT
This sequence comes from Parnassius mnemosyne, assembly GCA_963668995.1. NCBI lineage: Eukaryota > Metazoa > Arthropoda > Insecta > Lepidoptera > Papilionidae > Parnassius > Parnassius mnemosyne. The sequence continues at coordinate 13,985,102 of CAVLGL010000093.1, forward strand.
AGTATAGAAGTAAGGTTGACAATTTAAAACACTGGCTAAATTATACTTTATGATATTGTGGCGTATATGCACTCTCATCTATAGTTGTTTAAGAATTGAAATGCAGGTGGGCGGTCACTCTTGAGAACAAAGACTCTTGAGGAAAAGATGAAATACTTAATTTTAGCCATAAAATGTGGAAGTCATGTGAGGCGGCTATGAACCAAAAAAGTAATATTTTAACGTAAGAAAAGTATGTGGCGTAGCTTCGATTGCTAAATATTTTTTAACATTTAAATAATTGTTAAGTTTTTAAAAAAATAAAAAGTTTTACCGCCTCACTTACGAGTATATAAGAGTAATGGAAACCGACCAAAGAAAGTTTAAGAATCATCATCATCATCACTAATAAATCACCAAAAGTGATTTATAACCAAAGGTGATTTATTAGTGATGATGCCAACTATCCAGCCTGTAACAGTTTATCACAAAAACGTTTTGGTATTTTTGGCAACGGACGCTAAAAAGGAAGCAAAACAAATTGTTCACTATTAGAACCAACTCATAAGTAATCATAACAAAACATTTTCCTCGTATTCAAAGCATTTCCCTCCCATTCATTGCATTGCTATGTTGTTTTTCACGCTAGTAACACTAATTGACGGTCTTATTCCATTCTCAGTATTGTTTACTCACAACATGGTTCGTGTAATATTATTACTACCCACAGCACCGTCAACGGGTCAAACAGTAGTTCTACCGCTAAACATGTAGTAAGCGAACTTGTACATGCTACAGGGTCGGATTTATTGTATTTTTTATTACATGTAGAATTTTTTTATACCATAGGGTGACAAACAAGCACACAGTCCACCTGATGGTAAGTGGTTGCTGTGACCCACAGACATCTACATCTATCCTCAATAAAGGATCATAATGCAGATGCGTCGTCACTCACGAGGACTAAGATGGAATGCCTCTTTTCCAGCAAAATGGGTCTCCGGTTCTCTACATTGACCATACGAAACACAGCAGTATCAAGCTGCCATTTTACGCTGGTATTCTGTGAGAGCGTGGTCCTTTCGCGGTCGAGCCGACCTATTCGTGCTACAACTATACTTCTAATATAGCTGCAGCGTGGCTCTACCACGTATACATATATAGATATATGATTACTTATTTTTTACACACCTCGTAATTGAAGTGGAAAGGTTGGGCTTTACTGTCGACTTCACAAGGTCACGCTACCCGCTCTAATTGAATGTCGTTTATTTTTGAACATACCAGCCTCTTTAAATCTACTGATGTTGATTGTTTTGGTTCGTTCAAATGTTTGGACATTTGGGTACGTAATGTTCGAATGGGTAGACTGCCATTTTTTCATCTTCACAGTCCCTTTTGTGATAAGCTTGGTAGTCAAGTTATGCAGGGAAAAAATACAAATTTACTAATTAAAAGACGTTAAATCTCTACCAGAACTCGCTTAAAACTAACTTAACATTCTATGCTTAAAACAACTTCATGAGAGCCCACGCAGAAACGCGACAGTTTCAGTTTGTCTATTGCGCATCTGTCTATGGTCTACATCCAGAATATTCTGCTGACGCGGACATCTTGGTGGGACTCGCCATCCGTAACAAGACTTGGAGAAGTTGTTACATCACCCTTGCATCCAATCTTGTATATCCATTTGTTATGGTTTTAAATGATAATAATTCTAATAATGAACTGTTTCTTCTTTTTATTTATCAGAATTTTTTTATTAACTTCGGATACAGGCCTTTTTAAGAGAGTGCCAGTGTGCTTTTCCCGCGTTGTCGGTTAGGCTGGGTGCAAAACTGATACGCGGTTGTGGTGTCGATGATCTTGCGTAGAACACGGCGTTGCGATTTCGAAACAGGCCATTTTCTTCTTGAGACGATATAAGGGAATTTATTGATATAATACAGAAGTATTTTACTCAGTTAAGTAAATACTTTTACTTCAATGACTTTCCATAAAAGTTAAGGGATTGCGGATCATTTGAAATATAGCATTTTGAAGTCAACAGTTTAAGTAACTTGATGTTATTTAAGTCTCCAGTTTAGTCTATGATGTAATTTATAAAGTTGATACGTCAAACCTATATCCGACAGGAGAAAACAAATACTAAAACACCAACTGAATGCCTTTAACCCTGATATCCAACGAGTTTGGCTGTGGCAGCTGTTAAATCGCTCTATATCGGAAAATACGACACTGAGATTGCACAATCGCATAATAACTTAAAGGGCTCAATTTAAAACTTACAAAGGGAGCTTTTAAAGAAAATATATAGGTAGGTACTTAATTATAGTTTCACACAAATCAAAGTCTCATACCGGTAGCCGAAGAGTCGGGCGGCCTCCCACTAGATGGAGTGACGACTTGGAAAGACATTCGGGAGGACAATCGCATAATGACATAATGGCTCTCAATTTAAAACTTACAAAGGGAGCTTTTAAAGAAAATATATAGGTAGGTACTTAATTATAGTTTCACACAAATCAAAGTCTCATACCGGTAGCCGAAGAGTCGGGCGGCCTCCCACTAGATGGAGTGACGACTTGGAAAGACATGCGGGAGGACAATCGCATAATGACATAATGGCTCTCAATTTAAAACTTACAAAGGGAGCTTTTAAAGAAAATATCTTGTGGCATTCTTTGGGTAGTCCTATGTTCAGCAGTGGACTAAGTGTAGCTGTAATGATGATGATGATGACAAATTAAAACATTTTTTAATCCGGCCCTGATTAATTGTAATCTTGTGAGATAAGATATCCACAATCTCGCTCAAATGGCTACCACAGTTTCTAACTTTCGAATTCAGTTTGGAAAGTCTATTGCGTAAGGCAACTTTCTATGTGGCCACTTAAATGTACATTTGTTGTCTCGCAAATGGCGCCAGGCTCATTTCAACTAACTGTTACTAGAAAATTGGACATCATATTAAACTTTCTTTTTCTTGCGACACAGATTAAAATCAGCTAAGTTTGAGATTGCTGTTCTGTCAAAATTACTTAAAAAAGTCAAATCAATTTCAAAGTTTCTTTGAAATTACTTCAAAATATATAACTCCTGGACAAATTAATGATACTTTTTCCAAGGTGTATTGTCTTCTCTCTCTCTTTCAATCTCAAGTCAAGAAGCTATTACTGACCTTTTTCTTTTCCTTGCGACCCAGAATAAAATTAAGCTTAAGTTAATGTTTGACATATCAACAATCATATTGTTAATCTGTCAAACATTTCTTTCAAATTACTTCAAAATGTATAATCTCTTCTATCTCTCTCTCTCTTTCAATCTCATATTGAGACTTTTACCGACTTTGCCACTATCTTCCCATTACATTAACAGCCGTTTTTAATCCCCGACGAAAAGAGAGAGGTTTTTTTATAGGATAGGATGACAAACGAGCACACAGTCCACCTATCTATCCTCGCTTGCGAATCAAAATGCAGACGCGTTGTCATCCGTGAGGACTAAGATGGAATGCCTCTTTTCCAGCAAAAAGGGTCTCCGGTTCTCTACGCTCATCATACGAAACACAGCAACATAAGCTGCTATTTTACGCTGGTATTCTGTGAGAGCGTGCTACAACTATACTACTAATATAGCTGCAGCATGGCTTTACCACATAAAAGAGTGTACGTGGAGCCACGTAAGGTGTTATAAGTTTGTATTCTGTATGTGTGTCTGTCTGTGTCATCATATCTCATGAACCGAAGACCGATTTTGATAAATTTTTTCGTTTGAACGGTGTCTTAATCGAGTGTTCTCGTGTGTCAAGAAAATCATCAGCTCTTTTTGTTTCAGGTTTTTATTTTTTAATTTTTTATTCAACTTATCTTACCAACGTTTTTACGTGTGAATATTATACTGCATTCATAATTACAGCACGATACATTAACGCACAGAATGTTTTGATGGTTTATTTTATTTACACGATTATTCACATTCAATCCAGGTAATGTAACATAATCTTATTATTGTGTACAATTTTCAGTCATTTAGAATTTCCCGACGTACATTAGCATGAATATGACAAATAGTGATTCATTAATAGCTACTGGTAGCCTAGGCTAACTATATGTATATTATCAAAACATTGAATGTCTCACTCAGACCATCCTACGTAATCTACTTACTTATCTTCACGCACAATCCCTGACGGGGTAGCCAGAGAGAACAGATCGCCAAGTGTCACGATCCTTACAAACCTCTTTCGCTTCTTTCAGATTCATTATCTTCTTCATGCATGCACGTCGAAGTATCCGAGTACTTTTGACCCTACCCTCTTCGAGCAATTTGCTCACATGGTCTTCGAAAGTTAGTCTCGGTCTACCTCGACACCTTTTAATATTAACTTTCGCGCTATATATTTTCTTCACCATTCGGTCTTCACTCATTCGCTCAACGTGCCCAAACCACCGAAGCACGCCCTTATCAATTTTTGTGATAAGGTCATCTTTCAAACCTGCCATATTGCGAATCTCTTCGTTTCGCTTTCGGTCGGCCATGGTAACGCCGCACATTTTACGAAGAGATCGCATCTCCACTGCATTCAACTTACTTTTATGCTTCTTCTGGCATACCCAGGTTTCGCTGCCATATAACAAAGTCGGTACCAACACTGCGTTATGTATTGCAAGGCGTGCACTCTTCGCTACGCCTTGCCTTTTGACTAACGCAGTCAGGGCACCATTGACTTTGTTCCCGGCAGCGACACGCCTGTCCACATCTAAATCACATCTTCCATCCCGGCTAAAAGCACTCCCCAAGTATACAATTTCATTTACCTGTTCTAGACATTCCTGATTTACCCATATTTCACACTTCGTTCTCTCTTCGTCCCTTTCAAATACCAGAACCGTAGTTTTATTAGCATTCAAACGGAGACCTTTAATTTCACATTCCTCTTTCATACACGTGACTAATGCCTGCAGTTCTGCCTCTATTTGATGCCTACGTAATCTAGTAATTTCTAAATTAAAATTCATATTACCTGTAGGTACAAATCCGTAAAATTTGTTTCGTTCGATGCATAGAATGTTTATCATTCTGTATACTCTGTAACGCTTGCGCATAAAGATAAAAGGTTTAAACCTATATATCCTAAAATATTCACTTATTACCTTCAAAAAATAATTCGTTTCAGTGAGAGAAAGAAGAAAAATATTGGCTTCGACTTGTAAATTCTAGATTTCTACAGTTAAATTAAATAGCCTATTTCGACCAAAGTCTAGTTCTACGCAAAACTTTTTGTAGCGCTGAGTTTGTGTAAACGGAAACGGTGTCTAATATAATTTAAAATTAAAAATTTAGTACAACCGACTTCAATATAAATTATTAAGAATAACTCAAAAACTATTGGTCAGACCTTGATCAAATTTATATGGGACATGTGAAGCACCAGCTTTCATATGAAAAAAGAATCGTCGAAATTGGTACACCCAGTAAAAATAATGAGGTAACACACATTAAAAAAACATACAGTCGAATTGAGTACCGTCTCCTTTTTGAAGTCGGTAGAAAAGGTGAACACTACTTATTTCTACTTCACAAAATGTCAATAATCGGAAACTATATTCCGACAGATTACCCCACTATTGATTAATTTTCTAGTGGGATGTTTTCTATAATTTCTATGCTTCAAGTATATAATAATAAACATTGTGTAATGGCGGTGTAAGAAAATCCACTACCCCATATCATCCCAAGTCAAAGGGAAACAAATCAGGAGATGAGCAGCGGCGTCTTCCTAAAGACAACTAAAAATAAAAATAAACTGCGGTTGCCAATCCGTTCGCCAAGCGTGGCAAGTATGGCAAATATCCCCCCCCCTCCCAATTTATGGGGGAGGCCTATGTTCAGCAGTGGACTTTTATATTTCTGTACTACCAACATTAAGTAAAATTTTTTAAAAAATTATTTTAGATCAGATGTTAAGTTTCTTCAATATTAATAAATTGCTACATAAAAATCAATTCGGTTTTACAAGGGGTCGCTCGACAACTGACGCTGGAATTGAGCTTATTAAACATATTTTTGTGCATGGGAGAATTCAGAGGATGCTTTGGGTATATTTTGTGACCTTTCCAAGGCCTTCGACTGTGTTCACCATGATATATTAATCAGGAAGCTACAGTACTATGGTGTCAAGAACACAGCGCTTAAACTTATTATTTCATATTTAAGTAATAGAAAACAGAAGGTTATTATCAATGGTAAAAGTTCTTCCGGGTCACCTGTACTAATGGGTGTTCCTCAAGGCTCGATTCTCGGCCCATTCCTGTTTCTGGTATATATTAATGACTTACCTCACCTTGTAGGGGATAGTCATGATATAGTATTATTTGCTGATGATACTTCCTTGATTTTTAAACTTAAACGTCAATCATATAAATGTGACGAAGTGAATAATGCTATATCAAAATTAGTGCATTGGTTTAACGTTAATAATCTGCATTTGAACGGATATAAAACTAATTGTGTTAAATTTACAACAACGAATGTTAAAAATCTTAATACCAATGTGTTTTTAAATGGGGAGGAATTGAGCCCTGTTGTATCCACTGTTTTTCTTGGCATCACTCTTGACGCAAAGCTACAGTGGGGCCCCCATATATCCAAATTAGCAAGCAGACTAAGTTCTGCAGACTATGCTGTAAAAAAGATTAGAGGTCTCACTAGTGTCGAGACAGCTAGATTAGTTTATTTTAGTTTTCATAGCATAATGTCTTATGCGATTTTGCTATGGGGAAATGCGGCTGATTCAGAAACTATTTTTGTTTTACAGAAGAGGGCCATTAGAGCTATTTACAATCTAAAACCGAGAGAGTCCCTTAGAGATAAATTTAAAGAAATTAATATATTAACTTTGGCCTCTCAGTATATTTACGAAAATTTAATGTATGTTCACAAAAACAAAGATAGTTTTAGTAAAAGAAGTGATATACATTCTGTAAACACTAGGAACAAACACAAGCTAGTGATACCAGTTTCTCGACTCCACAGAGTCAGTAATTCATTCTTGGGGCAATGTATACGCTATTACAACAAGGTCCCGGAAAGTGTACAGGTTCTCTCTATTACCAAGTTTAAATGTTTTATTAAGCTGAAACTGTATAAAAAGGGTTATTATAGTATAAATGAATACATGGTTGATAATAACCCCTGGGAATGAGGTGATCGCTTCCAAGCAGTTTCTAAAATAAATTTTGTAAATAGTTCGTAATCATTTATATTGTAAAATTTATTTAAAAAAATGTCCCGCTGGGTTTCTTGCTGGTTCTTCCCAGGACAGAGGGTTTTTTCGAACCAGTGGTAGAGTAAAAAATGACTTTCAATAAGAATTACACATGTAATGTATATTGAATAAAAATATTCTATTCTATTCTATTCTATAGGCTATAATGGATGGATGTATCATTATCTATTTGTGGCCTTCATTAACGTGACCATTTAAATGATTATCTTTGCTAAAAAAAAACAAAGAAGAAAATGTCGATGTAGATTTCGGACCTGCTGCAAGTAGTCTTAAGAATTTCATAGGCTGCACGGGTAAGGGTAAGCATATAATAAGACAGGAAGGGCGTTTGACGTTCCCGTTTTTCCTGCGTTGTCGATTAATAACTTGTCATAAATAATATTAGTTCGTTTTATACCTCCATACTAGATATTTTGTATCGCAGGGGAGTTTCAATAACATAAATTAATCACATATAGAGAAATATCCAGATTAATAAATTTATTTATTGAACTTAAATATCTGTCATCATAACCCTTAAAAAAGAAGTAATAATTAACATTCATAACAATGAAATCTGGTGCCGTGATGGTGGCCGCTGGCCTAACAGAGTTCATCACCTCAATTTCGTAACTTGGGTGTCGTAAGAGGCTACTATAGGAAAGGTCAGAAAGAGAGGATTTTTCCATCTAGTTTTACTATTATGTAGTTCTACGATGGAAAAAAATTTAAAGTTTTTTTTTGAATTAGTATCTCTATACCTATAGTCATCTATCATCTCGTATAACAAATCTATAGAAATAAATAAAATTGAAATATCCGTTTGTGATGTTAAAATACATCTTTATACTAAATTCATATGAATGTATATACGGTACTTATAACAAAAACACAATTTTTAAAATTTTTGTCTGTCTGTCTACATTTGTTCCGGCTAATCTCCGAAACGGCTGGACCGATTTCGACGGGACTTTCACTGGTAGATAGCTGATGTTCTAAGGAGTATCTTAACCTACTTATATTTGAGAAATAGAATTAGCGTTCGGAGCAATATAATTAAAACCCTAAATTACACACAGGTGAAGTCGCGGGGAACAGCTAGTGTAAAATATATTCAGTCAAGCGTCAGGTATGAAGCAACGTTAAAAGTTCGCGGTGATAAGAATCTTTTCTTCGTAGGACACCGTCTGGGTAAGTCTTACCTATTTATGTCGTCTAATAACAGTGCTTCCATTTTTGTGTTTCGATCTGAAGGATATAGACTATATCCTTGCTATAGAGAGTCAATATAAATACAGGCTGTAGGGCATTCCGTCTTGATACTCAGGGGTCATAACGCATATATATGTAGCCTTTATTTTTGTGTACAGAGCTAAGTGTTAAAAGCCTGCTATAGTCACCATCAGGTGGACGGTAAATTCGTTTGTCACTTCAGTTTTATAAAAAAAAAGGTTAGGGACATGGAGCGTGGAGATTATCGTAAAACCTTTGTATTATAAGAAAGGCCCTACCCAGCAGTAGACAATTACAGGCATGCAAAGAATATGAACTAATTAATATTTGTTCGTTCATAGCGCAACGGATCAGTAAGCTAAAGGCATTAAGGCTGAAGGAAGGCTTTGAGGCATTCCTTGAGAAAGGCTTTTCTTCAGTAGTTGATTTATGAAGGGCTGTAATGATGTTAGTGATGATGAACATTTTCGTAACGTAACAAGCGCAACTCCGTGAAAACACAGTAAATTTAAAATATAAGCTGGTATTAGTGTCCTTTTTACAAAAGCAAAACTAATAAGAATTATTGCTCTGACTTACTAGTTCTTTTTAATATGTTTTTAGTTACGGCATGTTATTGCGTAGCAGTTACATGCATTATGCGGGTAATATGTGCAATTGAAAGGCGGGCAAATTGCTCGGCTTCCGGCCCGCTTCCACGGAACCCTCCGACCGGTGGGCGACGCACACGCACACAATTGCCGATCAGAGATTACACACATTTTTCGTATACCGCTATATTTTTTAATTCTGTAATATACCGTTACCGTATATACCGTTACAGACTATGAGAAGTCTACTGCTGAATACAGCCTTCTCCCATAGATTGCCTCATAGCGGGGATACTTGCCATAGTTGCCACGCTTAGCAACGACAGTTTTTTATATGCAATAGGAAGACACTTTTTTCGGGAGAGGCGGCAAACGAGCATGCGGCTCACCTGAAGAAAAGTGTCGACCGCCATCCAGGAACAACTGCAACACCAGTGGAATTGCAGGTGCGTTGCCGACAGTTTATAAAGGATTAAGCTCGTTTCTTCATAGCTGGCAACCGAAAAAAATCGGGAAATTACGGCACATGTTCTCGTCAGGTATACCTCAAAACTTGAAAACGAGTTTGTATAACCAGTGCGTGTTGCCAGTGATAACTTATGGAACTGAGACGTGGTCCTTCACTACTGGCCGTATGAGGAAGCTCAAAGTCCCTCAGCGAGCTATGGAGAGGGCTATGTTCGGCGTTTCTCTGAGTGATATACTTAAGAACGAAGATACCCGCATTAGAACCAGTCTAACTGACATAGCCCAAAGAATTAGTATGCTGAAGTGGCAATGGGCCGGTCATATAGCTTGAAGAACCGACAACCGATGGAGAAGAAAGGTTCTCGAGTGGCAGCCTCGTACCGGCAGGTAAAGTGTAGGATATCCCCTCACTAGATGGAGTGACGACCTGGTAAGACATGCAGGGAGTCAATGGATGCAGGTGGCTCGGGACCGTGCTTTGTTGCATTCCTTGGGGGAAGCCTATGTTCAGCAGTGGACTTGTGAAGGGCTGTAATAATGATGATGATAATGATGAAGCTCGTTTCTTGAAGGCCGGCAAACTTTTCCTTAGCTGAGTAAAACAATCAGCATTTTCTTAAGAGGATTTTTTTATGGAAAAAGCACGCAGTCCACCTAATGGTAAGTGGTTGCTGGGACCCATAGACATCTACATCTATCCTCGATTACGAATTAAAATGCAAATGCCTTGTCACCCCCGAGGACTAAGAAAGAATGCCTCTTTTCCAGTAAATAGGGTCTCCGGTTCTCTACACTCACCATACGAAACAGCAGCGTCAAGCTGCTATTTTACGCTGGTATTCTGTGAGAGCGTGGTCCTTCGCCGGTTGAGCCGACCCTTTCGTACTACCACGTAAGATTGTGAAGTGCCGATACGCGGCGCGAGTAGGTGGTTTTCAAAAATACTATCTGTTTCATGCCGCTCGCTCCATATAACCGTATCGTACGATAGATAGAGTTGTAAGCATTGGAGCCAATTGCCTACATTTTCTTTTTGAAATATTCTTTCTAGCGAATACGTTTTCATCATCCTAAACCTTTACTAAATGTGACAATTTTTATCTCATTAGATTCAGTACACCTGTACAAACGTACAGGTGTACTGAATCTAATTATTTTTAGTAATTCAGTTTAGTTTAAATAATTAAAAATTAAAAATTTTGTACAACCGAAATCAACATAAATTATTAAGAATAACTCTAAAACTATTAGTAAGACCTTCAACAAATTTATATGAAACCACATGGGAATTACCAGCTTTTAAATAAAAAAAGAATCTTCGAAATCGGTTCACCCAGAAAAAAGTTATGAGGTAACACACATAAAAAAAGAAAAACATACAATCGAATTGAGAACCTCCTCTTTTTTGAAGTCGGTAGAGAAATCAAAACGCTCGAGGTAGTTTTTAAGATAAAAATATGGAGTATTAGATGCTAATAACTTGTATCGTACACAATATTTCTCAAAACATTTGCCATTTTGATAAATTAAAGTAAATGACAGGCTTTTATGACGAGGGCATAAATATTACATAAAGTGAATTGTCTTTAAAAAATGTGAAAAACTAATAGCATTGCTTTAAAGTCCTAACAGTAAAATCAAAACACATATTTTCCACTCGTATATCTCGATGTGAAAATATCTGACGAGTCAATCTACTGCTTCTAGGAAAAGAATATTTGAAACGAATAGGTAAATTATACCCATCGTGCGCGTTATATCACGCCAGAAGGCATATTGGAATGGGAATTTATTTTCCAAGAACGCCTTGAAATCTTCTAAAAACATGATATATTTTTTTTAAATACAATATATTGTAATAGAAACAAAAGAATTTGAATTAAAATTCAAAGGTTTATTCATATTCAAACTGTAATATTGGGTGCGGTAGCAGAGCTCATGAAGTACTTCACGTAAATTTGGGTAGAGACTAGTGGACTAATGGAAGGCCGCGCAGATTCGGATTTTTTATCATACTTATTGTGGTAAATGTGACAAAATTTAATAATAATACAAGGAAGGCGTGTGCAATTTCAAATAAGATGATTTTTACGTGAGGGTCCGAGTTCCATCCCCGCCGGCTGATTGTTATACGCAATTTTAAGTGCTAATTCAGCACTTGCTTGGCAGTGAAGGGCAACTGCATGTGTATGTGGAAACCGGCATCTCTGAGTAAATAAAATTAAGGTCATATGCCAAGAACCGCCGCGGACTAATTACTCCTTACTTCATACCGTTACCATTAAAACCTATTAAAGTCCACTGTCGAACATAGGCCTCTCCCTTAGATTGCCTCATAGGGGGAATATTTGCCATAGTTGCCACGCTTGGCAAGCGAGTTGGCTACCGCAGTTTTTTATTATTATTCGTTATTAGGAAGACGCTGCTGCCCATCTCCTGATTTGTTTTGATCTGTCGCCTCTTACGTAGTGGATATTCTTACACCGCCACTACGCGGTATTCATAATCTTGCTGCAAAACTCATTCATAAATTAAAGGAGACCTGTGGTGGCACGTATTTAGAATAACGCTTTAAACTGTAATAAATTATATTTTTTCCCTTAAATATAACATTGATATCTATTATATTTGGTGTTCTATTTTCGAAATGTATAAATAAACGAAAATAACCATTTACAAAAAGGTGTGACAGCCCTGTCCCACTCGAGTCACATCCGTCGTTCCCTTCCCACGACAAATTGTAGGAAGTGCGTTCCAAATACTCAAAACCACTGTCACGGTGATTCTAGGAAGTTTTTAAAAACTTCCTACGTTGTTGGGGTGTTCAGTCAACCACAGCATTTCGAAACTTCGTCAAATGTTTGTCATTTGTTTCAAATAGCTAGTCACCTAAGTGCGCTTGGGGGCTTTTGACAGGTTGCGAGTATAGGCGCTGCTGGTATTATTCTCTAAGCAACGCCTATTTGAATTGATTGATGGATATTAATGCACAAAAACTGCCTCGCTGGCCTAGTGGTCATAACCGCGACTACTGATCATGGGGTCTCGGGTTCGGAACCTGGGTCGGGGTAAACGCAGTTATTGTTATTCTGTTAAGAATTCTCAGTAGCAACATGGAGTCAGGCTGTCGACGGCGTTTCACCCACATACCTAGGAAAGCACGTAAAGTCGTTGATCCTACACTTTATCATGCTCCAGTCGTGTCAAATTGCCGTCCCATAGAACTGTGAGTGTGATAATCCTGCCTTACGTAGATGTCTAGTAAGTTTCAAAATTCGGTCTAGAGGACATTATTATCTATACGATATGTAACAAAAACTCTGTGGTTCCCGTTAAGTACGTTATCAGGATCTGTATTCAAACGTATAGAAATAACTTTTGTTTAAAAAGTCAAACAATATTTTTTTTATTTTATTTTAAAAAAGATTGTATGCAAATTGTATGTGTTTTTATTACCTCTGCATTGTCTGGGGAGTAAGAGGATTGTCAAAGACCCCACTTTACTTAGCTTTAGCATCGGCTAGTGTCAGTAAGAGCTAATAAAACCACATAATATTAAAAAAAAATGATCGAGTTTTTAAAAAAGTTATTTCTATAGGTTTGAATACTGATCCTTATAACGTACTTAACGGGAACCTCAGGGTTTTTGTCACATGTTGTATAATTATACATAATACATAATATAAAAAAATGAATATCGAAATAACTGCCTTTTATTGAGCTGAAATCAAATAACTCCCATTTGTATACATTAAAACATGAAAAACCATTTTTAAAATTTTGTCTGACTCTCTGTCCGGACCATGGTCCGGACTGATTAACTCTTCGGAACGTCTGATTGAAACTTGACGAACAAATGGAGGGGAATGCCAAGAGTAATATAGGCTATATATTATCCGAAAAACTTCGAGATTTTTTTAACTGACAAAAGAAATAGTCTTTAATGATTACCTTAAATGTAAATAACGCCGCATTTATTAGATCCTACCCAGGCGAAGCCGTGGCTGGTCGCTAGTTATTAAATAAACATGACATGCGACGCTAATTGTAGAATAATTCGTTATAATGAATATTTCTTATATATTGTAACGAACATTACATTTCTTATACATACATTTTATACGTGGTAGAGCCATGCTGCAACTATATTTCTGGTATAGTTGTAACACGAATGGGTCAGCTCGACCGGGGAAGGACCACGCTCTCACATAATACCAGCGTAAAATAGCAACTTAATGCTGCTGTGTTTCGTATGGTGAGTGTAGAGAACCGAAGACCCTTTTTACTGGAAACGAGGCATTCCATCTTAGTCCTCACGGGTGACAACGCATCTGCATTTTGATTCGTAATCGAGGATAATATAGATGTCTATGGGCCACAGCAACCACTTACCATCAGATGGACTGTGTGCTCGTTTGTCACCCTTATCCTATAAAAAAAAACATTGTTCCTGTAGCCATGGCCTCCGCGTAACGGACTTGGAAGGGTTCGTTGCCAAGTGGAGATGGAAGCCGTGTAGGAAGACGTGACTTGTTTTCGGCGTATTTTTCCTGAGGAGAAAGATGGGGCAGAGTTACGTGCCCTGTTACAAAAAGGGGCCGCCAAGGGGAGGCCAGCGGTAGTGGGGTCGTGAATGTGTATGTGGTATCCTCCCCGGGCCCTGCTTAAATGCGGTGAAGGTGAAATACTGAGGCCTTAATATATATTGATGTTTAGTTTATACACGGTTTTCTTAATTTATACAAGATTTTACTAAATGTCTTCGTTTACAACTAGAATTTCCTAGCAATAACTAGGGTTTACTGGTAATCAAATTTGTATGTAAAATGAAACTAGTTTTCTGCCGACTTCCAAAAAGGAGACGGTACTCAATTCGACTGTATGTTTTTTTATGTGTGTTACCTCATAACTTTTTACTGGGTGGACCGATTTCGATGATTCTTTTTTTATATGAAAGCTGATAGTTCTCATGTGGTCCCCAATTTGATCAAGTTCAGACCAATGGTTATTGAGTTATTCTTAAATAACTTATATTGAAGTCGCTTATATTGAAGTCGGCTGTACAACATTTTTAATTTTAAATTATATTATTGAATGTTAGATAAAACTAGTTTTAGCTAGGATAAAGTCCAATTAATTGGGTCACTCCAAAGTACCACCCTAACCCACGGTTTTTGATATTAATTGATAGGTGTTTTCCTATTTTAGACTACAAACCCTAAGTTACTATCTTCGCAGTTTTATCCAGATAAAAGTAGTTATAAATGATATTCATTATTGACTAGCAGTACAGCGTATCTTTAGTCTAGGTTCTGCACAGTTGATTGTTTCGGATATATGGAAGTTATCGAAAGTAAGAAAACATGATCAGCTGTTTAAATCCACATATTATCCTTTTTTAAAAGATTATTTTTAGACGCAACACATGTTATTGACATATAACCTTAAAGTGTTACAATAGCACGTACAAAGAAAATCAAGAACTTTCTTGACAGTACGAAGCATAATGTTCTGGTATGCTGCGTAGCGCCGGGTTCGATTCCCACACAAAATGTTTGCATGGCCTAAAAATAATTTTTTTGCGCCTGGATGTTTGTCAATGTGCAATTTATGTATGTAATTCATCTACACGGCACAGGAGAAAAACATAGCGTGGGGTTGAAGAATTTATTGAAACTTATGTCAAGGACTTAAGTGAAGGAAGCTGTGTAGTGGCGGTGTAAGAATATCCACTACCACATATCATCCCGTGGGTGTCGTAAGAGGCGACAGAGGGAAACGAATCAGGCGATGGATAGCAGCGTCTTCCTAATAACGACTAAAAATAAAATAAAAACTGTGGTCAACCAGCCCGCTTGCTAATCGTGGCAACTATGGCAAATATTACCACTATAACACAATCTATGGGGGAGTCCTGTGTTTAGTAGTGGACTTTAACAGGCTGTATCGGTATGTCAAGGATACATTACGACTCTTAGACCAAGTTGCGTTCGACAGTCGCCATTTTTGTCGAGTGATGCCATGTGTTGTAGACATTATATATCATAAAATATTAATCGTGATTTGTATTCGAATTGTAGACCCAAGACAAAGCTGTCCAGTACATACAATGAAAATCCAAGCCACCTGTCTGACAAACAACAATCACAAGACCGCCATATTTAGTAACCTGTTCTTAAATTATAATTGGTAACGCAATACGCCGTTTGTTTTACTTTTGACACATCCTGGCCGGTATCCAAATCGTAAACGGAATACATTCAATGGTGCGAAAATCGCCGTAATTTCATTCATTGTTTTTTCCACTGTCGATATGTGTTAGATTAATCTATATGACAAAAAAAAATTGAAGTGTCTGTTTGTAATGTCAAAATTATAGCTTTTTACTAAATGCATATGAATGTAAATACGGTTCTTATAACTAAAATACAATTTTTTAAATTTTTGTCTGTCTGTCTGTCTGTTTGTTCCTAATTCTATTGCTAATCCGTTGTTTATTCTATTGCTAATCTCCGAAACGGCTGGACCGATTTTGACGGGACTTTCACTGGCAGATAGCTGATGTCATAAAGAGTAACTTAGGCTACTTTTATTTTAGAAAAAGAATTAGGGTTCCGCGCAAAAAAATAAAAACCCTAACACGCGAGCGAAGTCGCGGGGAACAGCAATATATTATACCAAGACGAATTATTTTTAATAAGAGTAAAAGTTCAAACTACAAAATAAAAAAATACATTCTGAAGCTGGTGCCTTAGCACCGACTTACAAGATATATTGTATAGACTAGCTGTTCCCCGCGATTTCGCCCGCGTGTAAGTTAAGATTTTAATTCTTTTGCGCGGAACGAAACCCTAATTCTTTTTCTAAAATAAAAGTACCTTAAGTTACTCCTTATAACATCAGCTATCTGCCAGTGAAAGTCCCGTCAAAATCGATCCAGCTATTTCCGACATTAGCCGGGAACAAACAGACAGACAGACAGACAAAAAATTTTAAAATTGTGTTTTTGTTATAATTACCGTGCATACTTTCATATGCATTTAGTATAAAGCTGTTATTTTGACATTACAAACAGACACTTCAATTTTATTTATTGGAAGTAAAGACTAGAAATGAGTTGGGGGGTGACTCGAACTTTAGGCCTAGTCAGTTTGAATAACCTATCATGTAGAGGATGTCATGGGGGTCATGGATGAGATCTTTTTGCCCCTAAAGTCCTAAAGATCTCATTACACTCCTAGGGTGTCAAAATACCCAAAAATCAAAAAATTAAAAATTCTTATTTTGGCTATAACTCCGCCTCCTTCGGAGGTTCTTACACAGTCTTTACTTGCCGCATCTCACTAGTTTGTATAGATTATAGAGAATCAAAGTTCCGACTTGCGAATGTGAAATTATTTTATTATTTTTTGTTGTTGTTGTTGTTGTTTGCTTTTACATTTTATAAAAAGTATTTTTTTTTACCCTTTTGAGTGGACGGACTATCACATGGAATATTAAAATCTCAATATGGTCCAAATAGTTACATTAATATCTCATTTCCCGTTTTGTCACCCCAAGTTTAAGTGCTGATTTACCACGGTATGGTTATGTTATTCGTCGTGAGGAAACTTGCATGTAATATGACACATTAAAAAAATTTCGAGGGCGTCTGAAACCCGCCAATAGCAGAGAGACAGCATGGGGGCATAGGGATACGATGGACTCTTCTGTGCTCCAAAACCCTCTCAGTACAGGACTTAGGACAACGAAGAAGATAAACGGAGAGCTGCGTACATTTCACGCTTACTAGTGATGCCGAAACCATGCTCAACTTTTTACACGCACTCACGCACACATCTTTCTTCTTTCTTTCTTTATCAACCCGTAAAATTTCACTGCTGGACGCACACATATGCTCCTAAAACAATGTTGTTAGTTGCAAATGATTTTAAATGCACATGTGTGCGTGCGTGTTCTTACCATTTTGCCTTGAATTTTGCGTCACTTGAAATGTATGCAGCGCTCCTATGCTGGTCTGAGGTTGTAGATTTAATGAGAATTTGACAGATGATTATTTTCAATGGAGACGGCTAAAAAACCTCATGGCCTCCATATATCGATCACGAGGTTTTCTGACCTTTTCTATAGTCAACTCTTACGACACTCACGGCACGCAATGGGGTAACTGGTTTTTGAAAACTGAATAAGAACGATTACTTTTATCACAGACGCGTGGTAGAGCCTAGAGATGGGTGAAAAAAATAAATCGATATATACCATATCGATATTTTTAAACAGTATCGATATATATCGCGTGATAAAATTCGATACTCTAAAATAAATATCAAATATCGATATAGCGATATTTTTTATCCAAGTCATGCTACAGCTGTGTTGTGCCTGTTGCATGAATAGGTCGACAAAACTGGGGACCACATTCGCACAGACTATAAATGTAAAATAGCAACATTCGTAAAATGATATGTTATCGCCCCTGGGGCAAAGGTGGTAACCCCTGAGCTACCACGATTCCACAAAGTACTTTGTGCGTGGTTCCTAATTAATAATATCCATCCGTTCATCCATTACAGCCTGTATAAGTTCACTGCTGAACACAGGCCTCCCTTATAGATTGCCTCATGGGGGAATTCTGCCATAGTTGCCACGCTTGGCTAACGGGTTGGCAACTGCAGTTCTTTATTATTTTTAGTTGTCATCAGGAAGAATCATGTTTCATTTTCCCTCTGTCGCCTCTTACGACACCCTAGGGACGATATGGGCTAGTGGATATTCTTACAGCGTCACTACACGGCAATTAATATCACCATAGTTATAACACAATTTCAATTTTTTTTGAATTTTTTTTTTATAAATTAAGAACAACAAAACGGTTGCCGTAACTCTGCTTAAATCCCCCGTAATAAATTAACGCCGGGTGTGCATGACCGTTGACGTGTTTCCTGTGACCTTCACATGTCTGCAACTGATATTTTCATTTCACTGTGACGTTGAAACACGTCATGTCGCTACGGAAATAGAACAGTATTACATCGCTGAATTTTATTCTCTGTCTACGTATATAAGTATAGTCCACCATTTAGAACTATGTTTGGATTGGAAATGGATTGGATACAATTTATGAACATGCAGTAGGTATGTATTTAATCTATACTGTGATAAATAATAGCAACGAAACATAAGAAAAACAACACTTTATGAAATTATTTTCACTGTTTTAATTTGCTTATTGTCTTTTATCGAATAACATATTAATATGTTTTATTTTCTTCAGTTATGCTGGTAGCATATAATTTTCATGCTTATTAAGGATAAACTTATCTTTAGATCTAGAACGAATTTAATAACGAGTACCTTATTTTTTATTTATAATATTGTGTAAAATTTTATTAATTAATTATTTTAATTTAGCCACTGTGCAATTTATGTATGTTAAACACCTCCGAAAAGGAGAAATTTCTATTGTGGGGTTATAACTAAAGAAAGAAAAAAGGATTTTTTTTAACTTTTGCTAGTTTGTACCATTTCGAATATTAATGCAGTACTTCATCTATCTCAACTGTGTATTGGCGTTGTATCCACTATCCCATATCGTCCCGAGGGTGTCGTAAGAGGCGACAGCAGCATCTTCCTGATAACAACTCAACATAATAAAAAACTGAGCTTGCCAACCAGCTTGCCAAGCGTGGCAACTACCGCAACATTCCCCATGAGTCAATCTATGAGGGAGGCCTATGTTCAGCAGTGGACTTTTATAAGCTGTAATGGATGATGGATGACTTTATCTATCTTTATCGGATAGTTCTGGAATTATCCCTTAAGTATCATAAAAAATAATATTTTCATTGAAGAACATAGGTAAACAACATTCATAATATAGAAGGCGTTCACTGGCAAAAGCAAGAAATGGAATCCTGTTTATTAGATATTGTTCCGTGACAAAAAATTGTATTCTATGACCTGATAGTAAAATACAACTTTAAATTTGTGTTCAGAATATAAAACGTGTAATACATATAGAATATTTAAATATTTAGAATATAGGAAAACGCATTATTAAAGTACCTATTTACATGCCACATGGTAGAATTATTATTTTAAGACCGCATTTTTATTGTAACGAATCAATAAGGAAGGAAAAAAAATATGTTTTTTTTTCTAAAAAAGTCGAAGTAGCTTGCACATGGAACACCCCGGTGATTGAAGAATGAGGCTGACAGCTGCTTAATAAAGAAATAATCATCCGTAAAACCTTACTTCAAAATTAACTAGTAATGGCAATGATATTGTATATAAAAAAGAGGTCCTTTATAATATCATTGAGTAATGGGGACATTCCTATCTAACTATTCGAGACAAAACTATCCAGCTAAAGCGTTGAATGCATGGTGATAACATACTTTTATACAATCTAAGATACTTATGATGAACAATACTCATTATTAACAGTCTGTTTATTTCAGTTCCACACAAATGATTCAGCAACGAACGTAGAAAAAGTTACGCAAAACGAAACACACCGCTTGTTTGCGACGCGTCGAGTCTCCCGGCGCCAAGGTCTGCCGCGATCAAAATAAACACATCAATTTAATTTCCGAGAAATGCTATTTACGTGTAAATTGTTTACAACTGCTTAGAGTTATAGTGTTCATCGCCCAGATGTATATGTTCCACAGTAGGTACATTTGCTAATGGAAAAATCGTTTTTAAACTGTATATTAATTTTGACGTGTTATGATATGTTACTAAGAAATGCTTCTAATCGTAAACTGTGAGAACGATGCCACATTGCACGTTGCCACACCACAATAAAATCACTAATATTAAATGAGAAATTATTTGGATAAGAATACACACACCATCATCGTCATCATCATAATTACAGCCTTGAAAACGAGACTGTACAACCTCTGCGTGTTGCCAGTGATGACTTGTGAAACTGAGACCTGGTCCTTCACTGCTGGCCGTATGAAGAAACTCAAGGTCGTTCAGCGAGCTATGGAGAGGGCTATGCTCGGGGTTTCTCTGCATGATAAACTTAGATATGAGGATATCCGCAGTAGAACCAGAGTGACCGACATAGCCCAACGGATTAGTAAGTTGAAGTGGCAACGGGCCGGCCATATAGCACGAAGAACCTACAACCAATGGGGAAAAAGATTCATGAGTGGCAGCCTAGTGGCAGAGTAGCCCCACTAGATGGAGTGACGCCTGGTAAGACATTCAGGTAGTCGATGGATGCAGGTGGCTCAGGACCGTTCTTTGTAGCATTCCTTAGGGTAGGCCTATGTTCAGTAGTGGACTTGTGAAAGGCTGTAATGATGATGATGATGACGATACAAAAACGTTAGTGTCAATAACTTGTGCCAAGGGCACAGCGAACCTTTAGTTTTATCGTTTAAAGAAAAAAATACTTAAGCGGCGATTATGGCAAAGGCAGGTAAGACAACAAAATACCACAACAAGATACCAGATGATACAATAACATTGTCTGATGTACAATACTTAAATCGGTAACAGAATGAAGCTTCAAAATGATGAAGATATCATATTCTAATACTGCGGTAATCGGTCTGCCAAACGTACTTACTGATACGGGTAAATCCTTCCTGCATTATCAGAAGCCCATATCCAACAGTGGGTTGTTTAGGCTGCTGGAGATAAGAAATAACACATCAGGTGAATAAAAAATAAACTGAGACTTGTCATATTTACGGTGAAACCTATACGTGTATACCTATATATGCTTTGCGCTTTTAGAGGTTTCATTTTGTTACCCTGGCGCGCTATAATAGTCATAACGTTACGTGGTAGAGCCATGCTGCAGCTATATTACTGATATAGTTGTAGCACAAATGGGTCGGCTCGACCGGGGAAGGACGCTCTCACAGAATACTAGCACATGAGTAGTTGAGTAGTTCCGTTTATTTACTCATGTGATACTAGCATAAAATAGCAGCTCAATGCTGATGTGTTTCGTATGGTGAGTGTAGAGAACCGGTTCCATCTTAATCCTCAGGGGTGGCATTTAGATGTTGATATTTATGAGCCACAGGATCCACTTCGTATCAGGTGAACTGTGTGCTCGTTTCTCAACCTTATTCTTAAAAAAAATGGGATATTGCTTCGCGCTTAGATTATTTAATTCGCATGATTGTTTTATTTTTTAATTGGATTTAAAATAAAAAGCACTCGTTCACCTCATTCCTGCACAGGCCATTACATATATTGTTTTTAGACCATTGAATTTGTTTGCACTGTTCCTAATTACGGTTATCAGCCGGTTATTAACACGTATTGTGTGCGGGGGTACGGGATTTGAACATCAACACCTGGCTTATTCATTATCCTTTATTTGAAATAATATTTAAACAATTCCTACTCCAACGTATCATTGACGACTGTATCTTTGCCTTTAAACCCGTTCGTATAGTTTAGCATACTACTGAGCTTTCCATTGAGTCACTTAGAGTTTCTGTTCAGAAAACTTCGGTATAACCCTGTGGGTGGCTGCCAAAAGAATCAAAATATTGTCCAAAGTTGTTTTTGTCCTTGAACTTGGGACCTTAGTTTTATAACTGAATCCAATTTGCTTAATAAGTACGTAGGCGCTTCGACACCAATTGGTACTGTGTTTGCGGTATACAAGTTATTAACCGACTTCAAAAAGTAGTCAATTCGACTGCATATATTTTTTATGTGTGTGTTACCGCATAACTTATTTCTAGGTGAACCGGTTGACGATTCTTTTTTATTTGCAAGCTGGTGTTTCTCATGCGGTTGATCAAGGTCTGACCAGTAAATTTTGAGTTATATTTAATCATTTATATTTTTTTTATATAGGAGAGGGGGCAAACGAGCATGCGGCTCACCGGATGGTAAGTGACTACCGCCGCCCATGAACAACTGCAACACCAGGGGAATCGCAGATGCGTTACCGGCCTTTTAAAAAGGAGTAGACTCTTTTCTTGAAGGTCCCTAAGTCGTATCGGTCCGGAAAAATCGCTGGAGGTAATCGATTCCACAAGGAAGTTGTGCGAGGGAGAAAACTTCTTCTGAATCGCACAGTGGTGGACCGCCAATCATCCAGATGAAATGGATGGTATCGCGAGTTTTGTCGCGATGTGCGATGGTGAAATTGAGCGGCTGGAATTAGTCCGAACAATTCCTCAGAGCACTCCCCGTGGTAGATGCAATAAAATACGCAAAGAGATGCACCATCTCTACGCAGTGCCAGTGAGTCAAGCCGATCGGAAAAAACTCGGTCGTCGACGATTCGAACCGCTCTGCGCTGGATGCGGTCAAGTGGAAGGAGCTGGCACTGGCGAGCCTCTGCCCAGAGATGGGAACAGTATTCCATGTGAGGCCGAACCTGCGCCTTGTAAAGTTGCAAGCGGTGTGCCCGCATGAAACTGTACTGTACTGTCCCGCTCTGCTGAGCACGCCAAGGTTTTTAGAGGCCAATTTGGCCTTCTTTTCCAAGTGACCACGAAACTGCACGTCACTCGATATGTCGACACCGAGGATACCGATACTGGCTGAGGCAACAAGGGAAGTGCCTTGAAACTGAGGAGATACGACAAAGGGATTCTTTTTAGCGGTAAACGCGCAAACTTGTGTCTTTTGGGGATTGAACTGGACTAGTCGCCCCCAGTCTGATACTTTGTTCAACAAAATCTCGACTTCAGACATAAGTTTGTTCCGGTACTCGGCGACGTTTTCCCGAGAAATATTGGCACGGTCGGTGTATAAAGCATCACCAGTGCTATCGTCTGCATAGCAATGAATGTTACTGGTTTGCAAGATATCATTGATATGCAGAAGAAACAGCGTTAGTGAAAGAAACAGAAAAAGAAACTTTTTTATTCAATATAGGTTATAAATAATACTTATTGAAAGTCACTCTTTTGTTTGATTACCACTCGTTCGGAAAAAACCTCTGTCCTGGGAAGAACCAGCAAGAAACCCAGCGGGACCTTTTTTTTTTAAATAACAGCTTACAATCATGATGTTACACAAATTAACAACACAACAAATTAGAAATAGCTTGGTAGCGATCACCTCATTCCAGGGGTTATTATCATCCATAAATTCCTTAATATTATAATAACCCTTTTTATACAAACTTAGTTTAATAAAGTTTTTGAACTTTGAGCACGTCAAACTTTGTATACTTTCTGGAATTTTGTTGTAAAAGCGTACACATCGCCCCAAGAATGAATTACTGACTAGATGGAGTCGAGTAACTGGTACTAATAGCTTGTGTCTGTTCCTAGTATTTAGAGAATGAATATCACTTATTTTTGGAAAACTACTTTTATTTTTGTGTACGTACATTACATTTTCATAAATGTATTGAGAGGCCAAAGTTAATATATTAATTTCCTTAAATTTTTATCGCAGCGACTCTTTAGGCTTTAAATCATAAATTGCTCTTATGGCCCTCTTCTGTAAAACAAATATAATTTCAGTGTCAGCTGCGTGTCCCCATAGCAAAATACCATACGACATTATGCTATGGAAATAGCTAAAGTAAACTAGTCTAGCTGTTTCAACACTGGTTAGACTCTAATCTTTTTTATAGCATATGCTGCAGAACTAAGTCTGCTTGCTAGTTTTGATATATGGGGGCTCCATTGAAGCTTCGCGTCTAGTGTGATTCCAAGAAAAATGGTGGTATCTACAAGACAGTTTAACAGTGGTAGAGCGACGCGGCAGCTTTTGCTGTCGCAAGGATGGGCCGGCTTGAACCGGGGTGGTACCACGACCTCACAGAAAACCAGCGTGAAGTAGAGGTTTACCTCTGCGTTTCGCTTGGTGAGTGCAGGTGACTGGAGGCCCTTTTTACTGGAAATGAGGCATTCCATCTTAGTCCTCACGGGTGACAACGCATCTACATTTTGATTTGTAATAGAGGATAGATGTAGATGTCTATGGGCCGCAGCAACCACTTACCATCATGTGGACTGTGTGCTCGTTTGTCACCCTTATCCTATAAAAAATAAAGACTCAGTTTAGATAGCACGCAGCCTTGTGGAACACCAGCGTTAATGGGCTTGTAATCGGAGCATGCACCGTCTACTAGGACCTTGATGCTCCGATCTACAAGAAAACTGGTGGTCCAATTGCACAATTTCTCGGGAAGCCCATAGGAAGGCAGCTTCGAAAGAAGCGCATTGTGCCAAACCCGATCGAAATGTCCAAACTAACGGCCACCGCCTCCCCCTTGGACTCCACTGCCTCCGCCCATCTATGAGTCAGGTAGACCAGAAGATCACCAGCTGATCACCTCGATGGAAACCGTACTGGCGGTTACTAATCAGCTGGTGATCCTCAAGGTACCGCATGAGCTGGCTGTTAATAATCGCTTCCATTACTTTGGAGAACAAGGAGGTGATAGCGATAGGCACAGGCCAGAGTTGGACGGATCTGAGCGGTCGTCTTTTTTAGGGATCGGGTGCACCAAAGCTGTCTTCCACGAGTTCGGGACTACGCCTAGGGAGTAGGAGTACCGAAAAAGGCGCGTTAAAACCGGTGCCAACTTCGGAGCTCACGTCTTCAGCACAATAGGCGGGACTCCATCAGGCCCACTCGACTTGTTGACGTCCAGGGAGAGGAGTGCTTTACGCACCAAGCGCTATGTAAACAGCACTTCCAGCATGGAGCACTCACACCGCGGGATGGTCGGCGGTGTGTTCTCCAAGTTATCTAGAGTCGAGTTGGAAGCAAAAAGAGAGTCTAGCAGATCGGTTTTCTACTTTGCGTCATGGGCCAGTGAGTCGTCCACCCTGTGCAGAGATGGCAGAGATGGCTGACAGAAGTTCCCTTGGACAGCCTTGGCGAGAGACCAGAATGCACGTGTTCCCGAAGGGAGGCGAACTAGTTTCTCGCCAGTTCTGCCGATGTGCTCTGACTTTGCCTTGGCAATGACACTTTAACAAGGAACTTTAACTTACTTTAACTTTGACAAGGAATTATAATTCTTTTTAAGAGCGCTGGTGTTAAAATCCCGGGAAGTTGATGCGTCAGCCCAGGCTTGGCAGCACTCCTGCTTTTAGCGTGATGCTATTTTACAGGAGCAACCAAACCATGGCTGAGATCTGCCTCCGATGGGCACCACAACATATTGAAAACAAAATTTTTAATTTCATCACTTGTTTTGTAAGAGCAAATCACTTTTATCTTAAATGTTTATGAATCTCATTTGTATTTATACTTGTAAGCAAAATTACTACACTTGCTCAAATTAAAAAAAAGTAATGTGCACTTTAAAAATTGGTGACTTGTTCACGTCCAGGAAGTGCTTTACGAACCGAGCGCTGTGTAAACCACATATCCGGCATTGAGCACTCACACCGCGGTATGGTCAACGACGTTCCCCCCGTTATCGAGAGTCGAGTTCCAACTCCGATCGGTTGTAGTTAGACTCTTTGCGTCCACGCAAAGACGGCTGTAATGTGATGGTGAGGGGGGCGGGGGCCGCACGTGAAGCACCATGCTGCATGCATGCTAATTAACGAAGAAGGAAGGGGAAAACTGATAAAACAATGCGGTTGCCCACCCGCTGCCAAGCATTGCATTTATAGCGAATATCCCGTCTATGAGGTAATTTACGCGGGAGACGTATGTTAAGCAGTGACTTTAATAGGCTGTAATGAAGTAAAACTCTAGGTACGCTTAAAATTCTTGTGTTTTGGTTTTTTTTATTTAGTGGTTTGCGTTTGAGGCAGTCGGATTTGAACTCACGACTTTTGCGTTTGCGGTCCGCATCCTACCACTCTCGCTTTAAGTTTGTGAATGAGTCAATATCCTGCACTGTATTAAGAAACTTCATAAAAGAAAACGTGACTAACGAGCACACAATCCGCCTGATGGTAACTGGATACTGTGGCCAACAGACGCTTACATCTTTCCTCCATTAAGACTCAAAGTGCAGATAGATTTTCACCCCTGAGAACGAATATGAAATGCTCAGTTACCAGTAAAAAGTCTCTGGTTCTCTTTACTCAATAAACGAAAAACATCGTTATTACTGCTATTATACGCTGGTATTCTGATGGTGTGGTCCTCCTTCGTTTAAAAGAAACGATACAACAATAATTCTTCATTTAAAGATCGAGAATTATTTTTGTAGCTTTACTTTTATTTATGGATCAAAAGAGTCACAACCCGTCTCATTGAATAAGAATATAATTGAGGCCTATTTGGCCTATTTTTCATATGAGGACATGCTTGATTTATATAATCGTGTGTGTCCTCATTTCTGTGATACTAATTTCGAACCTTCCCCCGATCTCATCGCAGAACACGTTCTTTTTTATATTTTTATAAATTTAGATTTTTAAGGGAGTTTATCGCACTATAATAATACTATATTTAGATAACAATTACCTTCGTGAAGGCTTATATTATAGATGACGCGAAGCACTGACTGTAAAAAAAGTCTGAAAAACGGTTGATCCTGCAGGCCATCCATGGTGGTTTGGTCACGTAGAAAGAATGAACGAGGAAAGAGTGACAAACCAAATTTATGTTTCAGAAGTGAACGGCAAAGTCGGGAAGGGACGCCCTAGACAAAGATTTATCGACCAAATCGGAGATACATTGAAAATGGGCCAGATTAGGAGTACCTTTAATCGACGAGCGTGTTAGCGTAAATATATGGATGTAAAGGAGGCGAGAGAGGTGTGTCAGGATCGCGTCAAATGTCCGTAGTCTCTGCCTACCCCTCTGGGTGACAGGCGTGAGTGTTTGTATTTATATTTTTTTAAATCTTTGAAACGGCTCTACCGATGGACTTGAAAATCTAATAAGCTTGAAATCTCAATAAACACTTTCGAACGCCGTGTTGCACATCTCG